>CANTUS010000010.1:43480000-48280000 GCA_947683365.1 Euphorbia pulcherrima
ATATGTGCTATTTGAATACTTGATGAATTGTTGTGAAATTGATATGAATTATGTTGATACGAATAATTTGATTGATTGAATATAACTTAATTGGTGAATATGGTTTATACAGATATTGAAACTGATATATTGAATTGGTATGATGCATGTGTTGGAATCACTTTTGGAAAGCATTAAGTGTTATATGATATTTACGAATCAATTGTGTTATTATATGATATATGTATCTATACATGAATAAATAGAAAAGTAAAAGAGACGTTGTGATGTAGCCGATCAAACATTGCAATACATGCTCTGTTCAACTGCAACTATATGGTCAACCAATTGCAATATCTGACAAATGGACCGAAAGGTGAACCAATTGTTTATCTGAACCGAAAGGTCAACCATTTGTTATATAGCTGGCCAGCAAATCAATTGACAATTGTTACAAATGTTACATGTTTCCGAGGCAATAGTTTGGCCGGAAATATCATAACAAATAATAAATGACTCATTCATTAACATTTATATATGTATAGATATCAACTCAATATATGAATAAGGATTATTATGTAAATATGTTTTATATGAATTGAGTTAATATGAAATATATTTATAGATTATTTTATAGAAGTATTATGTCGAGCATCATTATGTAATTGAGAATACATTATCATTTGTAACTAAAATTAGGCCTTATATTTAGTTAGTTAAATATTGTTTATGTACGTTAATCACATATGGCTAAAACTATTCTTAAGCATGTTTACAGGGTTTCAAGATCTTATAATTGTGTATGGTAAACAATATGAATTATCTAATTATTTTGATCGATAGATCTACTATAATTGTAAAGTCATCGTACGGATTGAAAATTCATTTCTTGTTTTATAGGTATGCAAGAACTAACTAGTTAAGTTACAACAAAAATTAATAGTTAACCACTAGTTCACATGAGCATCAAGTATTGTGATTACATGGATTAGAAATAGAATTGTTATATCTTTTATTTTGTAGTACAAAGAAAAAGTTTAAGATTTTAATAAAAAAATATGACATGTTAATAGGTTTCACTTGGTTGAATAACATAGCATCAACTAATAATATTATTATATGATAGATACGGTATAGAGTATGTTGACATAAAAGGAAAGAAAATTTAGGATGTTTCATTTTGATATCAGAGCAGGGATATGACCTCATGGGACATATCTATATATATGCATGTGTACGTCTATATGTGCGTATATTCATGCAATGATAAGGTTGTGTTAATAGTAGTTAAACCGAAATATATACATCGGTATGAATTGTAATAACAAGGCATTATAAAAATAGTATGTGATATAATTTTCAAGATGTTCTACTTACTCTAATATGAAATTTTATATGTATGTGTTATATGGTTATCATGTACGAGTGTAAAAAATGGGTTTACTAGAGAAGTTGCCACTACTAAATTTTAATTAGACTATATGTTTACATTCATCATATAATTATATTTTTTTATGCGTGCTATTTGTTTCTAAAACTATATGTCAAGGTTGAAAGGTTACTGTAAAGTACACATGAAAAAAAATTCTTTTGTAAACCAAGCTTTTTGAAATTGGAATTCACATGAATATATCCCTAGAGATGAACCTAGATAGAATGCGTATCATCATCTTCTAGCTGTTGATATTGTTATCATACTTTATAATTTTATTGTTAACTATTTATTATTAAATAACAATTTAACAATATTAATATTAATATTTATGTGATAAAAATTATGGTTTAGATGTAGTATAAAATATAGAAGAAAGTTTAGATAGAAGTATGAATACATGAATATGGAAATTTGAATACGACTTAAAATAACACATGTACATATAAATGATACAATAATGACCATGAAGGTTAGTTGGGTACATGTACACGGAGTGTACGACTATAGCCATAATGTAATTTTTTAAAAAATGAAGTTAAAATTTATACGGAGAAAAAAGAGTGCATTGAAAATGGAAAAAGGTAACTGAATATTTGTGTTTTGGATTAGAATAAATTTGTTACATGAGATTTAGTACCAAAATCTTAGATGCTATTTTGATTTTCATATAAATTTCGAGGACGAAATTTTTAAAAGAGTGGGAGAATTATAGCATCCCATTTGATGCATTATAGTTGTATTTGTGCTCATTCATTATATGTCTTTGAATTAAACTAGATAAAATATATATTGTATTATACATGGCACATGTATACATGAAGTTGATTAGATGAACTGATATTAATTTTAGTACACAAAAGTACGATAAGATTCTAAGTGTTAATTAGAATTTACAACTACAAGAATTAGAGAATAATTTTATTATATGTTATTTTGGGATATTTGATATAAGAGCTACTTAATAATTAGTTGTTGTTTTTATTATTATTATTAGTAGTAGTATAATTGTCATTGAATAAGAAAAGGATTATTATTATTATTAGTATAGTTTTCATTAAATAAGAGAAGGAGGGCAAATTGGTTAATTGCCTATCTAGATATTTATGAGTGAGATATGAAAGGGATTGGATCAGTTTTCTTATGAAAAAAAGAAGAAGAATACGCCGAAGAGAGGGACACAGAACAAGAGAAGAGAAATCGATAAAAAGAAATAAGAAATCAGGTATGTTTATGGTTTTGTAATATGGTTTTCAGAATTTTAGAGACAAAATTAGAAGATATGGTAACTATCAATTCGTTCACCTATGAGTTATGAAGCTCTCTATAAAATTTGGGAATTTTTGAGTGGTTAGATTGATCTATATGAATTTTAAAAATTGAAGTGGTCAGAATCAAATGATCAAGAGATAGAGTTAGGTTTAAAGCTAAACTAAAATCCTTATACTGCTTCAAAAATTCTAATTTTTGGATATGTTGCTCTATTATATGTCTACTTTAAGTAGAGACATGAATTAGCTCAATATCTTGTGTGTAGGAAAAGTTATGAATGTTTTACTAGAAGATGTGCATGTACATCAAGACAGAATCATGGCCTTGAAGTATATAATTCACTGTAAATTGTATGAGGCTCTGAAAATTATCAGATTTTAATAGGTTATACCCTTATGTGTTAGGAGTAAAATAAAATAAGAGTCATGGAATTTAGTTAAGTCTGTTGAGAAAAATGAATTTGTGAATTCAGTAAGGTCATGAAAATTTATCTATAATCAATAATAGTTTTGGTTATGAAGAACTACGTGGCTTTGATTTCTAAATTAAAATTATCGGGATACGTAGGAAGCTTGATAAATGATAATAAGTTCATTTCAATTCCAAGCCAAATAAAGTTATTAACTTAGATAGTTTAAAAAGATAGAATCGTTGACTTGGTTGTAGTATTACTACTTGATGATATAAATTGGAGATAAAAAAAATAATTAGTTTCATAACTTAATATATTTTATATGATATTAGCAAATGATTGAAAGAATTAGAGGTTAATATGTAAGTATAAACATGAAATAAATTTATGGGTGAGATATTTTGATATGTGATATTTGAATACTTGATGAATTGTTGTGAAATTGATATGAATTGTGTTGATAGGAATAATTTGATTGATTGAATATAACTTAATTGGTGAATATGGTTTATACAGATATTGAATCTGATATATTGAATTGGTATGATGGATGTATTGGAATCACTGTTGGAAAGCATTAAGTGTTATATGATATTTACGAATCAATTGTGTTATTATATGATATATGTATCTATACATGAATAAACAGAAAAGTAAAAGAGACATTGTGATGTAGCCGATCAAACATTCCAATACATGTTCTGTTCAACTGGACCTATATGGTCAACCAATTGCAATATCTGACAAATGGACCGAAAGTCAACCAATTGTTTATCTGGACCGAAAGGTCAACTAATAATGTTATTATATGATAGATAAGGTATAGAGTATGTCGACATAAGAGGAAAGAAAATTTAGGATGTTTCATGCAGTCCAGACATGAATGACATCATGATGCCAAAGAAAATTCAGAGAATGGGGTACTTTTGGCTGACCATGCTAGCTGATTGTGTTCAAGAAGCGAGGACTTGCCACGCTTGTCAGGTATACGGAGATGTGAGCCATTTACCTCCGACAACATTGCGAAGCTTAAGAACGCCTTGGCCATTCTCAGCCTCCGGCATCAACATCATTGGTAAAATAAGACCTTCTTTGACCAACGGTCATCGCTTCATTATAGTAGCGGTTGATTACTTTTTTAAGTGGGTTGAAGCAAAATCATACATAAGCATTATGGCCAAGAAAATGACTCAATTTATTCAGCAGCACATCTTTGCTAGGTACGGCATTCCTCATCATGTGGTAAGTGACAATGGTGTGCAGTTCAAAGGAGAAACAGCTGATCTTATTAAAAAGCAAGGGATTGAGCATCATCGCTCTTCGCCGTATTGCTCTCAATCCAACAGAGCTACAGAAGAAGATAATAAGGCGATCAAGAAAATCCTCTCCAAGATGATTTCCAACTACCGAGATTGGGCCGATCCTTTGCCCTATGCATTGTAGGGATATAGAACCAGTGTCAAGACTCCTTCGGGTCAAACTCCTTTTTCCCTTGTCTATGGGATGGAGGTGGTATTTCCTGTTGAAATAGAAATCAAGTCTTTACGCATAGCCCTTGAAGCCAGACTTCCCAAAGATAAATAGGCAAAAGTGAGGCATGAGGAACTGACTTTGATCGACGAAAAATGATTAGCCGCATTGGAAAATCTACAGTTATACCAACAGTATATGGCCCAAGCTTACAATCGCAAAGTCAAGTGGCAGAGCCAACCTGTGAAGAGTGGTGATTTAGTCTTGAAGTAA
The DNA here is from genome assembly GCA_947683365.1 of Euphorbia pulcherrima. NCBI lineage: Eukaryota > Viridiplantae > Streptophyta > Magnoliopsida > Malpighiales > Euphorbiaceae > Euphorbia > Euphorbia pulcherrima. Next base: position 43,484,839 of record CANTUS010000010.1, read on the forward strand.
TCTCGTAAAACACACAGGATGCTCTATGGAAATTCCAGCCAAACCGGGAAGGACCATACGTGGTAAAGAAGACTCCTAGTAAAAGGGCAATAAAAATCTCAGATCTAGACGATAATGAATTCGTGAATCCAGTCAATCGTGACAAGCTGAAGTGCTATCTCATGTAAAAAAAGATAATAATAAAGTCTGTCGAGAGTTGGTAAGGGCTCTTGAGCAAAAATAAAGACTCTAAAATAAAAGAGTGGAGCCTTGGGTAAAATCCGTTCAGAGCCTTAGGCAACGGTGGGCATTTCTTGGAAATAAATACCACTTGTCCTCCATGATAAATAATATCTTTTGTAGTAAAATGTTCATGTTAAATATACTGCAGGAGTGCATTAAATGGAAACTGCGAATTGTTTAATGAAATACGCATTCAAATACACATCTTTTCATTCTTATTACACATAAAGGCGCATTATAAACAGGAAATGAAATGACAAAGATGAATAATGAGACCTGATGCCTTTATTCTCCAATAGGAACAAAGGACACATAATGGTAAGCTCGCTAAACCCTAAGGAATCTTCAAAGCCTCCTAGTCTCACGGATCCTCTCCTCAAGAGTAGCCAGTCCACGAACACTCGTAACCCAGATGCGATAAGCCTTGAAAGGATAGACGTTGAAGGGGGCAGAGTAGTTCATCTCCATCTGAGTCCGACTAATCCATCTCACATCATGATGATAGACCTGAGTATAGGAAAGCTTTGGGCTAATAAGGGTGCACAGGGATGCAGGAAACCCCTGAGATCGACCGTACTGCCTGCACAAGCGACCAGGAGAATAAGTGATGATCTCAAAAAGGTCAATAAGGACCACATCATCTCTAGTAATGTCAGTGGTCACATGAGTGATTCTCCACCAAGGGTAATCCCAACATATATCCTCAGTAGGTCGGTTCCCATAAATTCAATCCACTCATCAATGGTGAAATCTGTGTGGGAATGATTACCGATATAGACTATAGAACGTCGTGCCCAGTAGGCCCTCGGATAATAGTCCATGCTTGTAGGAACAAAAATCATAGAAATCTTATCCCAGAGCCAAAGCTACACAAGAAAACACAAAAAAAGAAGAGAGAAAAAGTCAATAAAAAAGAAAGAAAAATGAAAGAAGACAAAAAGAAAAAAAGATAGCCTGCTGAATTGAAAACCTGAAAAGGCAGTCCAGGCAAAAATTAAGGCAAGCTTGATGGATCAAAAACCTGAAAGGTAGGTTCATGCAAAAGAAAGGCTCAAATAAAAAGTTACCTAAAGAAGGAGCCTGCTGCCCCTGATAGTAGCTTCAATTCCGTTCTAGGAAGAGCACACGAAGATCAGCGTCTCAGCCAAACTAACCACAGCAGGAGATTTCCTCCCTAGCATCTGATCTACCATAGTCAGGAAGGTAAAACTGCAAACCATAGTCGGGACCTCGTAGAGAAAACCCCCTAATAGAACCAAGCATAAGAGCGGCAACCAGCTGGCATCATCAGAACGAAGACCTCTAACTATGTCAAATGCCACATCCAACCTCAGGCCCTCATCACAGATTAATAAGCGCCTATCAAATTGTTGAAGCTGAAAATGATTCATCAACAAATTAAAAAATTTAGGGCGATGTGTCGGAATAACCAGAGGCATGTCCTTAGTGGATCGGAGAAGCCTATAGAACTCCTCGTATAAGGGGCATAGCTCATGATCCCCAAAACGGCACACATTATCGACAGGGTCCCAGAACCTGACAACAGCTTGGATCACATTGTCTTTGACAAAGATGCAATAGTACTCCTTCATGTGCGCCAAACCATAAACGCCGAGATGATCCCAACCATCAAAGTTCTTCAGATAAACATTTAGATGAACACAAAAATGGATGTAGCCCTCCATGGCAAAATTTCACAAGGGTAATAGTTCGCTATACGTAGTTTATGGGTCAATCTGCCAATATCTAGCAGATTACCCCGATAAACTCGACCAACAATGAAAAGAAAACACAAAACGAGGGAATAAAGAAAATTTTATTAATACGAAAATGTGTTCATACAAGAGGCACTGCAAATGGCCTAAAAGAAAGCAAAATAGAAAAATGAAAGAAAAAGGAAAAACCTATCTAATCGCCCTGCGAAAAGAATCCAAGTGGATTGCCTTGTCCCTGCTGTGCCTGCTACTATGGGTCATCCACCTAAAGCATCCCCAACTAAGCTCGGAGCTATCGAATCTCCAGCTGTAACGTTTTAACATAAATCATTCATATGCATTTTATAGCATGCCATGTATCATCATTAACATTATAAAATAACAAAATTACCGCCATATTTGAGTTTTGGGTCATCATAAAGCGCTGATGCCCTTGAATATACCCTTAATTAGAGATGCTATCAGCAATAGGCACCTGCAAGAATGAAAGATCAAAGCAAGTTAGAACCTTCACTATCCAAAGTCGAAAGGCAAAAGAAGAAAAGACATAGGAGACTAACATGACTGGTGCGAGCAGGATGGAAAGTCACCGGATGCTCAGATAAGGCAGAATCACCAGAGTATAAGTACTCAGGTCAGGGTGGTACATCATGAACAGGGGTGGCTGATACTCAAACCCCTGATGCCCCTCCACCATTGTCGGGCCCTGAGGTGGGACAGATGAGACCAAAGAGCAACCCATATGAGTAGAAGTAGTTGCAGGTCTCTTCCAACCCTGGTGATCCTGTAAAGACAATAGAGCAAGGTTGGGTCAGTCTAACTAAGCGCAATAGTCAAAATAATGGCAACTGCAAAAGAAAGAAAAACTCAAGCTAGTGAAAGGGGAAGTACCGTCATCCGGACAACCTCAGGTGAACCTGATTTTGCCTGGCCTCTAAGGGTAGAGGCCTCAGGGATAGAAGCTGAAGGATCACCATCCTTAGAAGGTGGATATCCTGCTGAGGCATAACAGGAACAGGATTCGTATCCGGTTATTCAAGCAGCTGTAAACTACAAAAATCGTATCCCCTAACCCGCTCTAAGACAGTGCTAGGGATACCCTCGGAGGCCAATCGTGTAAAGTCAGGTGAGCTACAAGGCCAGAAGACCCACCGAGGCACCTCAGAAGGGATAGAATGCAACCTGGGAGGAAGATGCCAACCCTGGATGTGATCTCCCAGGTACCACTCTAAAGAGAAGGGGTCTTTATGATCATTCAGGTGTTCACAAACTCCCCAGCTAATCTCATGACCTCCAGCTAGTAAAGAGCATGCCCCCAAGGCTGCGTCCTAATCTGTAAAAAGAAAGCCGAACATCAGTACAACGGTTTTAGCGAAAATGGTGATTGGAATAAACCAAGAAAATTATGAGACATACCTGCTCCGACGAAAGGTTACGAAGATGAGCAGAAAGAGCAGAATGAGACTCCATTCCCCAACCGTAAAAGTAGTGTAGCAGTCGAGGGCAGAATGGGAAACCACTGCTTGTCATGAGCTTGATCTTTAAAGGATCCCCATCTCAAAAAACCATATCTGCAAGCAGTCAAGAAAAAGATCAGAACACAAAAAATGGATAAAATACTCATAAAGAAAAGATATAAGGGTTAAGTCCTTACATAAACAATCTGAAGACAAGACTTAAACTTGTCAATCCTGTTCCTCACACACTAGTCAAGAGCCCAGTACTGGTGATCTAATACCACTTGGCCCCATGTGTACTCATTAAAGCGAGATGGATCTATCAAAGCCGGTAGAATATGAAGATTCATGATCGAACCCCCGATGGGAAAACACAGCCACGACAAGGTAGCGGCCATGAAAGCTCTAGCCTTGGAGGCAGTGGTGAGATACCCTCTATCCCTAGAGGTCCAAAAGTCATGAGTTTCTCACAAGAAACTCACCCCGGCTTGTCCTCGGAATATCTAATCAAAGCCTCGATGATTTTCACATTGAAATTATCGTAAGCAAAACAAGCATTGAAATGGATCACATTACCTTGGAAGGGTAGAAGTGTGATTGTTCAGTAATCCAATAGAGTGATGGTATACTCCCCACAACGGAAATGGAAAGTATGGGTAATATCGGACCACCAGCTCAAGATGTAGGTAGATGTACCAGCTGGGATGTATGGATTCTTGTGATGCTTGACATAGTTGTAGTTCTTGACCATCCTCCCAAAAGACGTCCCGTCAACGATGGCCTTGGCACCGGGGGATAGCACCTTATACCACTTATGGAAGTGGGTAATGCTAGCACTGTCATGCTTGGTAACCTGAATAATGCATACATATGTATCAAACACCGATTTTGGATAAGTAACATGATTATCAAAAATAATAAATCATTGTATTAAATAAATCTTTACAAATAATAAATAAACAATAAAATGGATAGGTCTTTGCACAAAATAAAAATAGCAGTAAGGCTTACCAAAATCGAGAAAGATGGTCGGAAGGCTTCAAGGAAGGCGGAATACAATCCCTAGGACGTACCCCGTGATACATCCAATTTAGAGGGAGCCCATACAAAGCCTCAGCTAGAACCTCAGAAAGTTCACTTGTTCACCATCAATAAGCACGTTCTGAGTAGTCACTTGAACGGCTAGCAGATCCAAGCGGATGTTATAAAGCTTGAACCACATCGAGACCCCACAGAATCTGAAAAGAAGGGGCAGAAAAGGTAAGAAGTTGAAAGAAATCATCGTCAAAAATAGCTTGGAGGCAAGAATTTTCGAAAATCGGGAGCAGAAAACGCAAAAAAAAGAAGAGAGAATTGTTGGTGTGAAGAAAATGGGAGCCAAGCTGCTGTTTTTATAGACCGCTAGTAATTAGTCCACCGGCTAATTACCTGTATAATTAGCCCGCTGGCTAATTACTATCCAGCTGTCACGCTTTTACTCGTCCCATGCATCTATGCGTAATGGCTATAAAAGTTACCATTACATAGGTAATTAGCCCTCCGGCTAATTATGTGTATTTTCAAAATTTTTGTAATTTTGCATTTTTATCCATTTTCTGCATCGTTTTTAAAACGAGCGGACCTAAAAGCTTTTTTACACAATCACACATGCATCAAGCATCCAAAAATATTTATTCTGACCCCGGGTCAATTCGTTAACCTCAAGCAACTCATTAATAAATTTTTAATCAAAGGGGCAAAATATATTTTGTTTTAAAATTTGTTGATTAAAATTATTTTAAACTCATCAAATCCCACACACAAAATTTCTCGCACAAAATTTATGTTTGCGAGGGGCAAACTGTTAGCACAGGTCTGTTCCGGCCCGATGAGGAATAATTCTTATTTCATTCAGTGATCAGAAAAATGAGCGAAAAAGGACCGAATTGTCATCCAAAATCCGAAATTCAAAAATTCACATTCCAGGGAAGCTTCGATTTAGCATTTCCTATTGAAAAATCAAAAAGTAAAAGTTTGGTCAAACGTAGGAAATCAGTTCGCCGGCTATTTACTGATCCACAGTAAAAAAAATCAAATCTTACCGAGACACAGCTAGGATTTACGGGATCTGATGTCAAATTCTGTCAGAGTGGTAATTAGCCCACCGGTTATTTACCATTGTAAATAGCCCGCGGCTATTTACCAACCCTCTATATAAAGGGGTGCACCCCCCTCATTTTGCAGGAAAAGAGATGGTGGAATTTCAAATCCCAAAAATTACTCTTATGTCCTTTTTCAGTTCTGAGAATCCCAAAAGCCTCAAAACTCTATCAAAATAATCCCAGATCTGAGTTCTATCACCGACATTCGGTATAAACTCACTTCACAGTCTTTTTGGATCAAGATTCCACAGTGATCTTTGGTCTAAAAATGAACAAATCCCACATCTAGAAATAATACAAGATTATAGCCATAACTTGGGTTAAATCAATTTTCTAATAAAATCACAATCTTCGGTAACTTTAATCCCGCACCAGCTCTCAAGTCATCCTGGACAGACGAAAAGGTAAACTGAGGGTAATTGGCTCTAAGCCCAACTTTCAAATTCATTAAAACATGTTTGTATTGCTTTATTATTACATATTGCATTCCATTTCTCTGGTTAAGTGAGCCACTAGTGCCATTTAAACTATAATATGTGTAAATGAGCTCGCAGGTACGGACAAAACATCCAGAATGTGAGGAAACTCTATCCGAGTTTCTGAGCCCAGACCCTAGCATTGCTGTTACTTTGTCAAAAATTAGGTAGAAAATGTCCATTTATTAAGCCGTTATAATGTCCATTTTATTTCTTGAATTTAATTCTTAAATAAAGCCGTTGTAATGCAGAAATCACCACAAATTCCAAAATTTCAAAATTAACCCAAACAATTTGAACAATATGAGCAACTATTATGTCCGAACTCAGAATCTCATTTTCTTTTTGGTATAAAAATTCCATCAGGATAAGTATACCACAATTTCCGGTGGAGCTGAATCGGGTGGCGGCTCTATTTTATTTTTAAATAAAGTAAAAATGCTTTATCTTAAAAATATCTTTTCTCAATAAAATGTGTAAACGTGTTTCTCAACATAGTCACATTTTTGGGGTACAAAGCCACCGCATTTAAGCAAACTGGATTTTCTCAAACTAGACCAAACGTCGCGATTTCCTCAAACTGGATCAAATCCAAAGCGCGCCCGCGCGCCGCAAAAGAGTCCGCCCGCTTACAGGTATGCCTAGCCTATACAAGCTAACCTAAGTAGATAATTAATTTAGTTAAGGCTTTAATTAATTTATATGCTACTAATAGGAGTTCTTAGGGATAAGGGACAAAATTTTGAATTTCCATCGTGCATGTTGTGCATGTTCAAAGTGACTGTCAGTTCCAATACTATCTGCATCAAAAATGTTTGCAACATTAAAAATTACATCATTTGAATCATACTCCACAAGCGGAAGGCCTTCTTTTGTCAACCTTGGCAACACTGGTAGTTAAAATGGTAGTCTCGACTTGACCTTGTAGGTTCCCATAAGCTTTTTATTGTTCTAGCAGGCCGTTCCCCTTTTCCTTCTTCCATTCTGTTAGGTCAACCCCGTAAAAGTATGCCCCCATGTCGCATCGAACACATTATATATCTCTTACCAAAGCTAATTGCAACCTGAGAAACCATTCATGAAAGAGTATCCTAATCCTTGGGTAGATAGGTCGATAAATGCGTCAATTTCAGGCTTCAAGGAGTCTTCTTCCTTATCAGGCCATGCTACGACTGCATGAGCTACAAGGTTAGCTTGTGAGATTGAGTTAAAGACTTGATCAGGGGAGAGACCTAAGTTGATGGTATACACAAACAAGGATGAGCTATCTGGCTGTGCAATCACACTAAAGGGTGAACCTGTTGATTAGGGAAAGGTCGTCCCCTTAGGTGTAACTAAAAAATTAGGGGTTTAGCTAGACATCCTAAACTGAAATGCTAGTGGCACAAACCCCTGGCTAAGCTGAGCAAATTGACTGACGGCTGGAGGAACTGTTCTACCCACTAACTGAAATGATTGACTGAGTGAACTAAATAGAAAAACTGAACTCAATTGACCCAACTGACTGGAAGTTCCTCCTTGAACTTGAAGTGGCGGTGGCTGAGACTAAGTGAACTATGTTTGGAATAATGGGTTATGAGCAACCCTTGAGGGGGTAGGCTACTCACTAACCACTGCTCAGACTACTAGAGCTCTGATAGGTGTACCTTGAGAAACATTGGCCATCCTTTCCTCAGCTAATATTGCCCTAATGAAAGCCATCATCTTGTCATTCACATGGTCGAGGAACTAATTTTGCCTTGCATGCGAGCTGGGCCTCACGGCCTAAGCCGCGAGCCCAGCTCGCGGTGCCCTTCATAGGTTGCCTTTGTGCAGCACATGAATATAGGCTGCCGCGAACACTGCCCAGCAGTGTTCACGCACCTTTCAGTGTACTCCGTGCGACTGAACTTTGTACAAAATATTTCATACTTTTCTGTTTAACTCATCAATGTAAAATTCCCCTTTTAACCCTTCAAATAAATATTTATTTTCGACCTTAATAAATTAGTTACCAATCAAAATAAATTTCTTGGTCTAACCAAAATTGATCTAATCAATTTTAACCAATTCCATAATTTATTCATGACTCTAATTAATTAGTTACCGGTTAAAATAAATTCCTTGGTCTATCCAAAATTGATCCAATCAATTTTAACTAATTAAATAATAATCCAATTATTATTTAAATTATATTCTCGTAATAGAATAAATCTATTAGTTCTTGACTTAGTCCAATTAGACATGGTGTCTACTCACTTCAAGGGCACCTCTCCTACTTGGGAACCTATATCGGTGCAACTTGAATTGACCAACCAGGGATTAATGGACTAATTTATTGCTAGTATATAAGATGGTGCTTATATATATTTCTATAACAAAGTAATAAATTAAATTTATTGAATAAAAGCTTAAAGGAAATGCACTATAAATTTAACAAATAAAAGTGTTAATTATTTTGCATATAATCTAGGTTGAACCCACCTGAGGTTGGACCTTATAAATTAATTCTAAAATTCCCTGAATTAATATAAGTTATTATAAATATGTCCATCTGATAAAATCCTAGATTGGGTAAGACGTTTAACACCAAGAAACTCCCAAAGTAAATATATTAAGGTAAGTTATAGTCTTCCTTACTCAAATTTATAATACGGTCTCTGTGAGCGGACGGCTGTTAGCGCGGCTGCGGCGCGGGGCCGGGCCCTGTGGGGCGGGCCCGCTTTTCGTGCGTCGGGGAGACGAGTGTGATGTGGTTGAAAAGAAAATGATTTTGTGTATTGTAATGCTTAAAAGATACGAGATCGAAACCCCGTACTTAGAATAGAGTCGCCACCCGGTTCAGCTCAACCGGGAAATTTTCGGTACGATTTTCCCACCGGGTGGTTGGACCATACCTTAAGTAGAGATTCCGAGTTCGGATGATGTTATGTACTTTTCATTAGGCCAAGTTAGGATACTTCATTCTTTCTTAATCGGTTTAATCCACCCTATTTATTTGTATTTTCAGTTATTTTGTGGTTTTCGCGTTTATCAAGCAATTGAAGCGATAAATAAAACATTTACAAACGTAAAAGAAAAGTAAGTGCGGAAAGTAGAATGGCATATTTTATTTATAATATCATAAAGCCCGATTGGATGGCTAAAACGAGATTTGAATGGCGTTTGCGGGAAAATTCTATTTTTATTCAAATTTTAGATTTGGTCGTTGCTTTAATCAGATTACAAGTGAATATACCACTCATCGCGGGGCGGGTCTGTTTTCAGGAAGTTTTGAACCTCCATCGTTGCACTATAGGTCCTACCTTCAGAAAATAAATTAATTTGGAAATAAACGAAGGTAATACTGCTGTTCAGAAAGCCATGCCGCCGTCGAGCATCTGATGCTGCCGGTGACATAGATGATGTCGCTGGCGGCATGGATGATGCCGCCGGCGACATCGATTATGTCATGGGCCACATCAGCATGCAGACAGGTACAGGGCTTTCTGAGTACCGTAAAAAAGAGGTTCCGTAAAAAAACGAGGTCTCCGGGGAATGCGATGCTAACGACGGTATCCACGATGTCTCTCGCGACATGGGTGATACAGCCGGCAACATCATATGTCTCCGGCGACTTCAATTTTTCACAGCAGCAGCGGTTTGCAGTTAAAATAATCGAAAACTTAAAGCAAACATAAATCAACAAAGAATAGTGCAAAACAATGATAATAAAGCCAAAGAGCTATGAGACTCAGGATTTTCACCTCGGGGTAGTGAATCCAACTCTTCGTGAACTGAACAATAACACCTCCGGGGAGCTTGTGACGATAATTTGATTGTTAATTTAAAGGTTTTAGGTCTCTAAATTATATTCAGTTGATTTAACCCAAAGATCCACTGATTTAAGCTCACAATCAGAGAGTTCGAAGAAGAAAAACCGGGAAAAGTGGATTAGAATCCTTTTTCCTGCCTTTTCTAGTTCTTATCTCACTAAAATCTACTCTCGATTTCAGCTCTTAATTGCCCAATTTAGCTCCTTCCCTCTATAATTTCCGTTCCCCCCCTTCAAATGCAGTTTTTGGGTGCCTTTTATAGGCAAATTAGGGTATTTTTCGAGACCTTTTTGACTTATTCCGCCGAAAGTGGCCGACAGGCTGTCTGTGGAGGACCCATTTTCGTGCCATATCGCCGGCGACATGATGATGTCGCCGGCGGTATGGTTCATGCTGCCGGCGGTATGGTGATGCCGCCGGCGGCATGAATGATGTCGGTGGCGACATCATTCTCCAGCATACCGACAACCAACGGATCAAAAAGCCTAAAAAGTCGGGAAAAGTGGCTTAATAGTGGAAAAAAGGCATCTTTATGACTTTTAACAATATTTTAAAGGGTATTTATTATTTAGGTGTAAATCATCGGTTCAAGCTCCTAACGAACGCGTTATCGGTTACGTCGAACTGGATTCTACCAATTATAAAATTCACAAGGAATATTATTTTGGTAATAAAAATTCTGAAGAGAACTTTTATTTTGAGGTATTGAAATCGGGTACACGTCATCATCGTCTCGCGAGAGGGACTGCAAAATCCCGTGCTCACAGGCTGCCCCTCGGGAGATCACTGCTGACACAGGTCAGTATGATCACATGAAAGAGCAAGGGATAGTAACGATACCTGAAGGATGACTGGTTTGTCCCTTGGTCGGACTTATGCTTTGTTGACTATTCGTCCCTTGGTCGGACTTACGCTCTGTTGATTGTTTGTCCCTTGGTCGGACTTATGCTCTGTCGATGGTTTGTCCCTTGGTCGGACTTATGCTCTGCGATTGTTTGCCCCTTGGTCGGACTTATGCTCTGTCGACTATTCGTCCCTTGGTCGGACCTACGCTTTGTTGATCGTTTGTCCCTTGGTCGGACTTAAGCTTTGTCGTTCGTTTGTCCCTTGGTCGGACATACGCTTTGTCGTTTGTTTGTCCCTTGGTCGGACTTACGCTCTGTCGACTGTTCGTCCCTTGGTCGGACTTACGCTTTGTCATTTGTTCGTCCCTTGGTCGGACTTACGCTTTGTCGACTGTTCGTCCCTTGGTCGGACTTACGCTTCGTCATTTGTTCGTCCCTTGGTCGGACTTACGCTTCGTGATTTGTTCGTCCCTTGGTCGGACTTGTGCGTCGTAGAGAATTTGTCCCTTGGTCGGACTTGTGCCTCGTAGAGAATTTGTCCCTTGGTCGGACTTGTGCCTCATAGAGAATTTGTCACTTGGTCGGACTTGTGCCTCGTAGAGAATTTGTCCCTTGGTGGGACTTGTGCCTCGTAGAGAATTTGTCCCTTGGTCGGACTTGTGCCTCGTAGAGAATTTGTCCCTTGGTCGGACTTGTGCCTCGTAGAGAATTTGTCCCTTGGTCGGGCTTGTGCCTCGTAGAGAATTTATCCCTTGGTCGGACTTGTGCCTCGTAGAGAATTTGTCCCTTGGTCGGACTTGTGCCTCGTAGAGAATTTGTCCCTTGGTCGAACTTGTGCCTCGTAGAGAATTTGTCCCTTGGTCGGACTTGTGCCTCGTAGAGAATTTGTCCCTTGGTCGGACTTGTGCCTCGTAGAAAATTTGTCCCTTGGTCGGACTTGTGCTTCGTAGAGAATTTGTCCCTTGGTCGGACTTCTGCTTTGAATAAAGAGGTTTGCCCCTTGGTCGGGCTCCTGCTTTGAATAAAGAGGTTTACCCCTCGGTCGGGCTTCTGCTTTGAATAAAGAGGTTTGCCCCTCGGTCGGGCTCTCATTTGGTACAATGATTGTCCTTTGGTTGGACTTACAGTTCGTTGATTGTTTGCCCCTTGGTCGGGCTTACGCTTCGTCGACTGTTCATCCCTTGGTCGGACTCACGCTTTGTTGACTGTTTGTTCCTTGGTTGGACCTATACTTTGTCTACTGTTCGTCCCTTGGTCGGACTTACAGTTCGTGGGGAGTTCGCCCTTCGGTCGGGCTTGTCACTTCATATAGTGATTGTCCTTTGGTCGGACGTTTCACCTTAAAGAGGTCGCCCTTCGGTTGGGCTTTCATTCTGAAGAGATTGCCCTTCGGTTGGGTTTTCGTTCTGAGGAGATTGCCCTTCGGTTGGGCTTTCATTCTGAGGAGGTTGCCCTTCGGTTGGGCTTTCATTTTGAAGAGATCGCCCTTCGGTTGGGTTGGTTTGAAGAGATTGCCCTTCGATCGGGCTCGTTTGAAGAGATCGCCCTTCGGTCGGGCTTGTTCTGTTGTGATCGCCCTTCAGTTGGGCTTGTTTTGTTGAGATTGTCCTTCGGTTGGGCTTGTTCTATTGAGATTGCCCTTCGATTGGGCTCATGTTTGGTATAGCGATTGTCCTTTGGTCGGACTTTCACTTTGAAGAGATTGCCCTTCTGTTGGGCTTTGTTTCTGAAGTGATCGCCCTTTGGTCGGGCTTTTGCTCTGAAGAGATCGCCCTTCGGTTGGGCTTGTTCTGTTGAGATCACCCTTCGGTTGGGCCTTCGCTTCTGAAGTGATCGCCCTTTGGTCGGGCTCATTTTGATGAGATCGCCCTTCGGTTGGGCTCGTTTGAAGAGATTGCCCTTCGGTTGGGCTCGTTTGTTGAGATTGCCCTTCAGTCGGGCGCACTATAAAGAGATCGCCCTTTGGTTGGGCTCTCGTTCTGAAGAGATTGCCCTTCGGTTGGGCTTTGTTTCTGAAGAGATCGCCCTTCGGCTAGGCTTTCGTTCTGAAGTGGTCGCCCTTCGGTTGGGCCTTCATCCTGGAGAGGTTGCCCTTCGGTTGGGATTTCATCCTGGAGAGCTTGCCCTTCGGTTGGGCTTTCGTCCTGGAGAGCTTGCCCTTCGGTTGGGCTTTCGGCCTGGAGAGATTGCCCTTCGGTTGGGCTTTCGCTCTGAAGTGATTGCCCTTCGTTTGGGCTTTCGCTCTGAAGAGATTGCCCTTTGGTTGGGCTTTCGTCCTGGAGAGATTGCCCTTTGGTTGGGCTTTCGTCTTAGAGAGATTGCCTTTCGGTTGGGCTTTCGTCCTGGAGAGATTGCCCTTCGGTTGGGCTTTCGCTCTGAAGTGATTGCCCTTCGGTTGGGCTTTCATCCTGGAGAGATTGCCCTTCGGTTGGGCTTTCATCCTGGAGAGATTGCCCTTTGGTTGGGCTTTCGCTCTGGAGAGATTGCCCTTCGGTTGGGCTTTCGTCCTGGAGAGATTGCCCTTTGGTTGGGCTTTCGCTCTGAAGTGATTGCCCTTCGGTTGGGCTCATTTTGAAAATCTAATTTGGAGGGGCAACATTGCCGGCGGCATGATTGATATCGGCGGCGGTATGAGCTGATGTCGCCGGTGGTATGGATGCCACGTGGCAGTTTTGACTGTCAGATAATTTTAAAATTTGAACTAAATGAGGCGATGTCGCCGGTGGCATGATTGATATCGGCGGCGGCATGAGCTGATGTCGCCGGTGGTATGGATGCCACGTGGCAGCTTTGACTGGTCAGATAATTTCAAAATTTGAACTAAATGAGGCGATGTCGCCGGCGGCCTGATTGTTGTCGCCGGCGGCATGGACTGATGTTGCCGGTGGTATGGATGCCACGTGGCAGCTTTGACTGTCCGATAATTTCAAATTTTAAACTAAATGAGGCGATGTCGCCGGCGGCCTGAGTGATGTCGCCGGCGGTATGAGCTGATGTCGCCGGTGTTATGGATGCCACGTGGTAGCTTTGACTGTCAGATAATTTTAAAATTTGAGCTAAATGAGGCGATGTCGCCGGCGGCCTGAGTGATGTCGCCGGCGGCCTGAAGTGATACCGCCGGCGGCATAGAGGAACAGTTTCAGATTAATTTAAACTCCTCGAATCCCGCGCGGCAGTTTAAAAAGAGATTGGAACTCTTTTCTTCCCCATTCTTTCTCAAAACCGTATCCCTCTCTTTTCTCTCCCAAAGCTCTTTGATTTCTATCTTTGCTTTTTCAAATCATGAAGAGGATTAGTAATGCTTTCAGGGGCAAATCCAAGGCTAGGGAGAGCCTGCCCGATTCTTCCGTCGAGGGATTGAAAATCCTTTCTGTTCCCACTGCATACGGCCTGAAGGAGACGGCCAAAATGTATGGCTATGGCATTAACTCTCCTATCACCAATCTGACTCCGGAGAAGGAGAAACATCTCTGTTATATCCAGGTAATCCCACAAAAACCTGAATTACTTCTTTTTGAATTCGATTTGATTTTGCTTTAGATTTGAAAACATGCTATTATAGGGGTTTAAAATGTGGAATATCTCAGTCATATTGCATGCTTTAGGATCGGTTTTTGCCTTGTTGTTCGATTGGTTGTGATTTTTGGCATGATGGGTGCGATTTAGGGAGAAAATAGGTTCTGCCCGCGTAGAGTAATGCCGCTGGCGGCATGAATGATGCCGCTGGTGACATCAATGTTGTTGCTGGCGACATCAGCCTTTGCCAAAGGCTTTATGGGAATCTGATATCGCTTCTGTTGAAACTGATGTCGCCGACGACATGAGCCATGCCGCTGGCGGTATGGGCTGATGTCGCCGGCGACATGAGCCATGCCATGCCGCTGGCGGTATGGGCTGATGTCGCCGGCGACATGAGCCATGCCATGCCGCTGGCGGTATGGGCTGATGCCGCCAGCGATATCGCTCTTAACAGAGGCGACATCAGCGGCCTTTTTGACAGAAATACACAGAATTGATCCGTTTTGCTTTCGATTTTGCAGCCATACGAACTGACTTACACAGGAGGGATTGGCACCATCGGTGAGTGGTGGCATCATATTTCAGAGAATGATCCCGAGCTTGCGCTCGCGATTAACGAGACGGGGTTTGGGGATTTGGCTCGAATCATGCCTATGTTGATGCCTAAGCTACCTCATTCTTCAGTAACGGCCCTGACTGAGAGGTGGTCCGAGACTACCCATACCTTCCATTTCTCCATTGGGGAAGTTACAATTACTCCTTCCGATGTGGTAGCCATGACCGGCCTTCCTTGGACGGATGAAGTTATACATTTTGACGTCTACATGGACAAGTACCATGTCGAGCGGCCCGTGGTGAGGCGGGTAAAGGAGTTGTTCGGTCTAAAGCTAGTCTCTGGGCGGCTGTCCTATGGTGAGTTGTACCATCATTGGACCCGGGTGAATGTGGTACCCGAGGAGGAGAGGGAGACATGCGTTCGCTCCTTTGTGATCTCACTACTCACCATGCTGTTCTTCCCAATCTCGGGGAGTAAGATCAACTACATGCTTATAACGGCAGTGGAAGATGTGCCGGGAATTAAGAGGAAGAATTGGCCGAGGGCTATCTTGGCCCAGTTGTACCACCGGCTGGACGTGGGAGCCCGAAAGAAGGAGAAAGCCTTACGCCTTTGCCATCTGCTACTCCAGGTATCACTTTTTGTAGATATTCTCCTTGATAGCATGTGTTCTCGTTTATTGCATGACGTTTTTTGGATTGATCGATCGGTCGTCATTTGTGCAGGCCTGGGCCTTTGAGCATCAGATCCTCCCACCGATGGAGTTTAAGAAGGTTGTGCCGCCGGGCTCTCATTTCCTTGCTCGCTGGTGTGGGGGTATTGGTGGGAAGGCAAAGTACCCTACGCTGTATAGGGAGTCCTAAGGAGCGTGCGGCTGAGTTCGGTAAAAAAATTTTTTTTTTTTTTTTTTAAAATTTATTTATTTATTTGGTCTATGGACTTATGTTGGTTGTTTTGATGTAGCTCGTCTTGGACCCGTTCGATGGGGTGGAGAACTTGGCTGAGGTTGCACGGGTCCAGAGGGAGGTGGATGACCGCCGGTTTGTTATTGAGTATCCCCTGTCCCAGCAGTGGTATCTGGGTGAGCGTGTCCGGGGTTGGAGGTCCCTTCCTGTTGCAGCTAGACCGGTGCCTGCCGATCCTCCGCGGGCTTGTGGTGGCCTTATTTGGTGATTTCTGCCGAGGCCGACAAAGCCGATTATATTGAAGGGAACGGCCGAGTGATCCCTAGCGTTCCTGGCCTCTATGAGCGGCTTTTTCAGCGTCTACTCCCCGTGTGTCCTCGTATCCATGGCAACGATACAATTGAGTATCATAATGAGCAACGATTGGAGGACGAAAAGAGGCACCTCGGAGGCGTTGTGGAGGATGATGATGAGGATGATGATGAAGATGAAGCGCTGGAAGGGGACGTTGCGGTCGACCCTGAGGGGGAGGATGAGGTAGGTGCGGGTGTAGCTGGCGGGAGCGTGCCGATGTCCCAAGGGGAGCCACGTTCTTTTGGGGTATGATTGTGTTTGTGTGTATGATTTTGAAGTCGTTTAGGGACGTTGTTGACGTGTGACTTTTACGTTCTGCAGGAACCCGCGAGAAAGAGGGGCCGTGATAACCAAAGTGGGACCCGACATTATGGTGCGCCGGAGGGCATAAACTTCGTGGAGGGGAGATTGGTTAATCCGTTGGAAACCACCTTCCTGTTGATGAACTCCCGAGGTGAATTCACTCATAGGAATGTTGGCTCGAGCCGGCAAGCCCCGATTTTCATGCCTGAAGATACTACCTACGTAAGACCTAATAATTATTTTCTTATTATGTCTTAGAAGTGGGTGTCTAAGGGTATGCTTTTTGGATTTTCTAGGTGGCGCGGAGTCATGTGGAGCAGCTTGCGGAGAACAATTTTGTTCTCCGGGATACCCTCATTGGGCAATCGCTTCTTGTTCAGGTATTTTATGCACATGTTAAGATGGGATATATGTATGGATGTTATGCATGATATGCAAGGCTGATATTTTCTCCGGTTTGCAGGATTTTTTAGCCCTTTCTTTATCTGATGCTGATGCAGCCCGGCGACGGTATGAGGAGGAGACTGCAGCTTTACAGCGCCGCGTAAGCAATCTCGAGGGACAGCTGGCGGCCACCGCTCAAGAACAGAGAAGTAAACAGAATCTGGACCGTGCGCACCCTGGGGGTACCAGTCGTAGGGGGGTCAAGAAGTCTGCCGGCCGACGTGCGTTTACCGCGGCTGAGGAGTCTAGTAGTGTTCCCATGACGGAGGGAAGAGAGGCAGATGATGTTGACGATTGGTTCGCAAGTCCCGATGACGTTTTATCCCGTCCAGCCGGTAGTGGCGGGCATGCTTAGCTTTACTTTTCGTTTTCGTTTTGCCTTTGAGAGTTCTTGTTTGTACCTCCGATACATTGGGGTTTCGATAAATTTGATTTTGTCATGATGATTTGGTACAATTTGAGCAATTTGCGCCTTCGGGCTTTCATAAAAATGAATTGCTGTTTTGACAAGTCATTGGGAATGTAGCATAGGATTGTTTACAGTTTCTGAACAGGTCTGAAATGGCAGAAATGCTTCTGATGCCGCCCAGAAAGTTGACCCTATGCCGCCGGCGGCATGACCCAAGTCGTCCAAATTGATCCTATATCGCCGGCGGCATCAAATACATTGTCAGCGGTATCATGATATCGCCGGTGGTATCACTCTTATCGCCGACGGCTTCAATCTTCCAGCAACCTGTTTTTGACCATTCCGTCCGTTTCCGTCATGGCAACCCATAACCAAAAGCTGTGGGGTTTCCCGCAAAGCCTAGGGAACACAGATTTTGGGCTCCAATTTGACCCCATGGTTTGCATGGACTATCCTTTCGGGTTTTCGCCCTAACAGATTTACTCCGACCTTTGAGCGTGTAGTGTCTTCAATTAAGCTTACTTGCGATGTTTCCATCCTTCGATTGCCAGGCATTCACATAATCACAAGCACGGATGTTCCAATATGAAAGACCCTTTTATCGAGTGAATTTAATTTGAGTACAAGATGTTGGCAATCATTTCCATTAATGGGACCCCTGGTGTTAACCAGCCTTTACAGGTTTTCAAGTTAACATCTTATTGTTTTTCTCTCGTGCCCTAATTTTTGTCTGAACCGCCCTTTTCGGGTTTTCAGTTCAACATGCGTTATTGACTTATCCCCTAATTTTTGTACAGCCGGTTTGCAGGGTACCGACCGTCGGGTGTAACCCTACTTTTTGCCCAGTCAATAGAAGACCGACAGGCGGGCGATTATTGTATATATATATATATTTTTAGTGTGCCGCTTTTTCTGATTTATTTCTTTTGTTTAGACCTGATAATGCTTAAGCTTGTCTTGGTTGACTAGATCGATGAATTCGCTTCTTGTCTACGCTCATGACTCTAACAGCTTTGCTTATTTGGTGCCATTTCCAATCATACGATGGTCTCTTCAATCTGATCTGAACTTAACCTTAGTACCGGAAGGTCTCAAACTTTTCAGTGCTGGGTCTATGACTCTTGGAAAGGTCATTGGGCATCTGATTTGCTATTGTGCGCCTGGTTGTGTCTTTGCAGATTCTCCAAATTCCTTGGTGCCCATTCAATTTTCGCCTGGATTTCCCAGTTCATTCTGACCTTGGAGGAAGCCGTTTAGTTTGCGGGAGTTTTTGGTGCTTCCTCCAAGTCTTCATCGATTGGTTTGATTGTCGTCCTGATCGCTATTTTGATTGCTCCTTCAATTCGTGGTCTGCAGAGTCCTTTTAGGCCTAAACTCGTATTCTGTGTTAGGGGTGATGGGTTGTGAACAAGTGATGTTCGGCTTAAGGACCTTTTGTTTGGTGCCTTTGTAGTGGTTGTTTGCCTTGTTGGTTCATTTGGTAAGCCGATTGCAACATTTATTGCACAATTGTCTTCGTGGCTTGCGGGATGAAGGTGTTTGCCTTTAGACTTGGTGTCCTTGGAAGTGGTTGTCAGCCGAAGGGTTTGATGGGGTTGATTTGTACCGGGTGAAGAGGTGTTTCTCTTCAAATTTGGTCGTGTTCTTGGTGGTGATGTTGGTCTGAGATTTTGGCTACGATGTTTATTTGATGGAGATCGGGCTCCGTTGGGTGTAAGCCTTGATTCTCTATTTCGGGGGACTGATTGATACTTCTTTGGTGGCTTGAAGGTGTACCGATGTAGGGCCATTGAGTCAATTCTAGAAGGGACCCATGGCGTTTCAACAATCCGATTATTGAGCAAAAGCATTATCATGGTCTTTAAGCACTTTATTATCCCTCATATGTTTGACAGGGTTTAAATTATTGGATTTGATTACCACATAATGTACTCAATTTAATTCCATTTAATAAAAAAATATCTTACACACTGAAAGTGTCGTACGTATGCTCATATGGAGACGCTGATCAAAGGGTACAGACACAATCATAAGTAAGAAAAATGGAAGTGGCTCATGGAGCTATAAGGTCTGAACTCTAAGGATTGCAAATCGGGATTCTTCGTCCTCACCGTCAAAGCGTGATTTTCCCCCACCATTTGAGTAGATGGCCTTGATGAGATCTTGAGGAGCTTTCCGTTGTTTGGAAAAGCCGGGATTAATCATCCGTGTCTGATTGCCAGACTCTGGTACAGGGTAGAATGCCCTTTCAGGGTCGGTAATCTTCTTTTCATCCACTAGTCGTTGGATGGTACGGAACAAAGCTTTACATTGGTTGGTGTTATGACCCGATAACATGTGATATCTGCAAAAGCCTTTTCCTTCTTCTCTCATAGGGGGATTGAATTCATGAAGAGGTTTAAGAATCCCAGCTTCCTTCAACCCGGTGAAGATTACATTAAGTGGCAGTTTCCACGGATTGGTTCTACACTTAAGACCGTTGTTTGGCCGAATAATGACAACAGGTGCCGACTTCTGATAGGTTTCTTGGTCCATCACGATTTGAGGTGTGGGTGTGGGTGATTCAGTGTATTGAAAGAACTGGTCTTTCTCTGATTGGACCCTTCCCTCTTGAGAGCAGTCTGCTATCATCAATTGACGTAAGAAGTCTTCAACGTTGTGTTGCATGACTTGGTCGTATTGAGGAAGCATCGGGGCAGCGGGAATTTTAAACTGTGATGGGGTGACCAAAGTTGGTAAGGTGTTAAAGAATGGTGGAAGAATTGGACTCTGGGCCCCTTCTCTTTGTCCAGGGTAAGCGGTTGGCGGTGATTGCCAGAGTG
This sequence comes from Euphorbia pulcherrima, assembly GCA_947683365.1. Taxonomy (NCBI): domain Eukaryota; kingdom Viridiplantae; phylum Streptophyta; class Magnoliopsida; order Malpighiales; family Euphorbiaceae; genus Euphorbia; species Euphorbia pulcherrima. Next base: position 43,504,801 of record CANTUS010000010.1, read on the forward strand.
TACCGCCATCAGGTGTCATGCCCGGAGATTGCATGACCTGGTCGAAGTCCTGACTTTCTAGGACCTTCTTGATGGATACATATACTATCTCATGAATGATGTTTCTAAACTGATCGGAGTTCAGAAACTGAATGATAGCAGCGGTGATCTCCAATCCAAGAGACGGCGGGTGAGCTGTTGCCCCTGCGGTGGAGGGAAGGCTAGCTTGTCCTCTCGATGAGGTATGGTTGTCATCATGGGGAAGAGACATGGTTGGCTGTGAAAGTCTTGGTTCAAGAGGAGGGCTGCTTAGGATCACAAGTCGCGGATGAGACCATGAATGGGTTGTAAATGGTATGGATGGTATGTATGTATGTCTTTTTGGAAGTGGTGCATGATATGTATGGCTGTACGTAGACGTGGTTAGAGATAATGTGTTGGCTTATCACTTCAACATACGTGGGATGTTTGCATCTCACGTCTTACATAGCGATATGTGGTGACGCAATAGAGGTACAAGAGAAGTCCTACGTATGTTGCTAAACCTCTTCCATGAGTGGAAGTGATAAGGGTAAGTTAATTTATTTTCGGCTCTTAAAGCCGATGCATGGGGGTGAATGATTATAAAGCACATAGCATGCGAATCGGCCCCGTTCCTACCTTTTGACTCCCGCGTAACACCACTTTGGTAGGATGGTGTTTGGCTGCTTCACCGGTAATGGCGAAAGTAGCGCGTCCCAATTATTTTATTTGTTTTGGGTAATCCTAAGGGGAATGATGTGCTAAGGCTTTTTTCTAACGCGGCTTTGGTATAGGGTTGTTGATGTAGAAGGTTCCCGTTTACCTTGATTCCACGTTTACTCAATCACTACCCGAATGGGCGTGGTCATAGGAGTTTACGTGTTGGTTAAAACGAGTGATCCACCCACTAGGCATCCTCAATTCCAACAGGGCATGAGTGATACTTTGTGAGCTTCTCGGGTAAAATAGGGCACCTATAATTACCGATCTATCTACACGCGTGAGGACAAGGCGTCATAAGAAAAGAATGAAGTTTTAATTTGGCCAATGATTTCAATACATCATCAAAGTCTTTTAAACTATGAAAGAAGGTTCAAGTTTAAAGAAATTCCCCAGCAGAGTTGCCACTGTGAGCGGACGGCTGTTAGCGTGGCTGCGGCACGGGGCTGGGCCCTGTAGGGCGGGCCCGCTTTTCGTGCGTCGGGGAGATGAGTGTGATGTGGTTGAAAAGAAAATGATTTTGTGTATTGTAATGCTTAAAAGATACGAGATCGAAACCCCGTACTTAGAATAGAGTCGCCACCCGGTTCAGCTCAACCGGGAAATTTTCGGTACGATTTTCCCACCGGGTGGTTGGACCATACCTTAAGTAGAGATTCCGAGTTCGGATGATGTTATGTACTTTTCATTAGGCCAAGTTAGGATACTTCATTCTTTCTTAATCGGTTTAATCCACCCTATTTATTTGTATTTTCAGTTATTTTGTGGTTTTCGCGTTTATCAAGCAATTGAAGCGATAAATAAAACATTTACAAACGTAAAAGAAAAGTAAGTGCGGAAAGTAGAATGGCATATTTTATTTATAATATCATAAAGCCCGATTGGATGGCTAAAACGAGATTTGAATGGCGTTTGCGGGAAAATTCCATTTTTATTCAAATTTTAGATTTGGTCGTTGCTTTAATCAGATTACAAGTGAATATACCACTCATCGCGGGGCGGGTCTGTTTTCAGGAAGTTTTGAACCTCCATCGTTGCACTATAGGTCCTACCTTCAGAAAATAAATTAATTTGGAAACAAACGAAGGTAATACTGCTGTTCAGAAAGCCATGCCGCCGTCGAGCATCTGATGCCGCCGGTGACATAGATGATGTCGCTGGCGGCATGGATGATGCCGCCGGCGACATCGATTATGTCATGGGTGACATCAGCATGCAGACAGGCACAGGGCTTTCTGAGTACCGTAAAAAAGGGGTTCCGTAAAAAAACGAGGTCTCCGGGGAATGCGATGCTAATGACGGTATCCACGATGTCTCTCGCGACATGGGTGATACAGCCGGCAACATCATATGTCTCCGGCGACTTCAATTTTTCACAGCAGCAGCGGTTTGCAGTTAAAATAACCGAAAACTTAAAGCAAACATAAATCAATAAAGAATAGTGCAAAACAATGATAATAAAGCCAAAGAGCTATGAGACTCAGGATTTTCACCTCGGGGTAGTGAATCCAACTCTTCGTGAACTGAACAATAACACCTCTGGGGAGCTTGCGACGATAATTTGATTGTTAATTTAAAGGTTTTAGGTCTCTAAATTATATTCAGTTGATTTAACCCAAAGATCCACTGATTTAAGCTCACAATCAGAGAGTTCGAAGAAGAAAAACCGGGAAAAGCGGATTAGAATCCTTTTTCCTGCCTTTTCTAGTTCTTATCTCACTAAAATCTACTCTCGATTTCAGCTCTTAATTGCCCAATTTAGCTCCTTCCCTCTATAATTTCCGTTCCCCCCCTTCAAATGCAGTTTTTGGGTGCCTTTTATAGGCAAATTGGGGTATTTTTCGAGACCTTTTTGACTTATTCCGCCGAAAGTGGCCGACAGGCTGTCTGTGGAGGACCCATTTTCGTGCCATATCGCCGGCGGTATGGTGATGTCGCCGGCGGTATGGTTCATGCCGCCGGCGGTATGGTGATGCCGCCCGCGGCATGAATGATGTCGGTGGTGACATCATTCTCCAGCATACCGACAACCAACGGGTCAAAAAGCCTAAAAAGTTGGGAAAAGTGGCTTAATAGTGGAAAAAAGGCATCTTTATGACTTTTAACAATATTTTAAAGGGTATTTATTATTTGGGTGTAAATCATCGGTTCAAGCTCCTACCGAACGCGTTATCGGTTACGTCGAACTGGATTCTACCAATTATAAAATTCACAAGGAATATTATTTTGGTAATAAAAATTCTGAAGAGAACTTTTATTTTGAGGTATTGAAATCGGGTACACGTCATCATCGTCTCGCGAGAGGGACTGCAAAATCCCGTGCTCACAGTCTCTTTGGGCTATCAAAGTGCTACGCAAAGCATTCCTTCTAGTCCACATTGATTGGTTGTAAAGTTTTGGATAGGGTCCACCTTAACAGATTTGGGGTGGTCCACCATAAAATTAGGGGCTAGGCCCAGATCTGAGACATATTCAAGGAGATGCTAATATAAGAGCACACGTCCCTTGGGATTATGGAACTTGAATGTATTAGCAATTACATGTGATGCAAATGGAATGGGATTCCAACTATAACTTACTAATATGACTTGACTCATAAAATTGGGGGTTGTAATAGACTAGTTATAGATGATACCCACTAGGAAATTTAGCTGGGCTAAAATTCTCGAATTCAATAGAATGGGCTATTGTAAATTTTGAAGAAAATAGTAAGATAAATGTATTTAATTAAAAGACCTTATATTAAATGCATGTACTAAAACTAACATCTGAACAATAATGCTTTTCTTATATCTTGGTTGAAATCTTTATTTTAATACAAACGTTCAGGTTGATAACTAATTTTGATTGGCTCTGGCTTCAAAGGGTTTGTTTAGAAATGTGACGATAGTCCTCAAAGCCTTAGGCTTGGCGTGTACATTGTATAAGCCTGAATCTAAACAACATGATGCAAGCAAGTCTGCTTGAAATACATGAAGGAAACTAGGATACAACACCTTGGAGGTTGTTAACATCCCTGTTACCTTATGTAAGTAGCTGGCAGGAGATAATGTTAAACATCAAGTCGGATGTTAGGATCCATGTTACCTTAGCTACAAGGGCATCATAAAATCATGGACTTGAAAGTCTATGTCTTTAATCTTAGAGAAAGAATTTTGCATGGTGGAAAATTTGAACCAAAATATTTTGATAGAAATTGGTGGGACCAATTAGTCAAAAATTTAAATGGTTCATATCTCAAAGAAGCAAAGGGACACACATTGCTACATGCGAAGCAGCAAAAGAAGCTATCTAGCTAAAGGGATTTATTGGTGATCTCGGTGTGGTGCCCGAGGCTATTGATCCAATTACTTTGTATTGTGATAACAATGGTGCCATAGCTCAGGCAAAGGAACCACAGTCTCATTAGAAAAATAGACATGTATCCAGAAAGTATCATATAATCAGGGAGATTATTGATGCTAAGATAATAAGACTAGAATATGTTCCCACTGATCAGAACCTCGCGGATGGTTTGAAAAATCCATTGACTCAAGTAAAACATGACCAGCATGTTAAAGCATATGGATTAAGACATATGGCTAATTAGCCTTAGTACAAGTGGGAGTTTTTTGGATATGATGTATGCCCTTAAGGCAATTAGGGCGATATATCTTAATTATGTAATAGTACGAACAATTTGTTTAATCAATAAAGGCATTTAATCTTTTGTTTGTATCAATGTGTTTGTATATATATTATAGATGGTTAAATATATTCATTGATGTATGTTTACAAAAGTCCTTCACATATCATAGCATGAAGTCAGAGAAATCATAGTTGGACTATATTTGGCGGAACCTGCTTCATGTGCAATTATGATTATGTCTAAACTATCCCTAGTCATAGTTTCATCAAGAAAGGATATTGATGAAGCAGAAAGACTAGCATATGGTCAACTTTCTTGGAAAGGATCCAAGTAGTCAATCTCCTAAGGACTGATGGTGGTGCCTTAAGTTTGACACATGGATATATCTGGGACATACATTGGAGACCTGAGTAAGATAAACACTTGGTGTATATATCAATGTGTTAGTGTTTATCTTCATGCAATAAGCTTTGCGAATATCCACATACTTGAGATACTAGTTACCTTGTGTGGTACTGTTGCTATACTTTAGGTCATCACTATGCACTCATTAATTTAGGGTGTTACGGGTGATTACAGGTATAGTGATGATAGCGCATTGGTAAGCTGAGTAGTCGGAAAGAACCCATCGCTTAGGATATATTAAAGGAGTTGTACCTTGCCACTTGTCGAAGTGATGATTGCCAAAAACCTCTGATCAGAGTATGAGTTTGATAGAAATGATTTCTAGTCAAACACACTATAGGAAAAGTCAATATACTTCAGTAACAAGTTAATAACTGGGATAGCTTGGAGCAACCTTGCTATTAGTAGGTTAACACTTTAACCAAACCCTATAAACCAGATGGTACTAAGATTAAAGAATGGAAGGAATTTATCGCACTGGATAACTATTGTATTAACCGGGATTAAGTCATAAGCATAAATGACGTTCCAAGTAATGGGGGATGGTAGACCCTTGCTAGAGGCGTACTACAGTCATTTAAGGTAATCAAGTTCTATTCACGGTCTAGAACCTCGAGCTAATGGTTTCATTAGAACAAGGATTGGTTAAGCCTAAACAGCTCAATACTTCAGGATCTTATAAGATCACACACATTGGACCTTCATCGGACTGAGTAAAGAACTAATAGATTTATTCTATTACGAAAATATAACATGATAACAATAAGATTATTATTTGGATGGACCAAGGATTTATTTTTTATAGGTGACTAATTAATTAGGGTCATAAATAAATTGGCCAAATTGATTATATCAATTTTATAAGCCAAGGAATTTATCTTTGACCGATAACTAATTTATTAGGGTCGAAAAATAAATATTTATTTGAAAAGGATTAAAGGGGAATTTTGCCAGGGCGAATTAAATTGGACCGAGAGTACAAAAAAATTATTTTTGTATAGGCTCGGGTGCGTGGGAGTGCATCGAAAGGTGCGCGAGCAATGCTGGGCATTGCTCTCGGCAGTCCATGAAAATGAGTTGTACATGCACAGCCCATAAGGGTACGCTGCGAGCTGGGCTCGCGACATGGGCCAGGAGGCCTAGCTCGCGTGCAAGGCAAGCTTGCAAGGGCTTGCCTTGCGGAACACACAGCATGCTATGCACGCTGTGTGGGAGGGTTATGCCCGCGGGTTATTGTGACTTGCGGGCACAACCAGCATGTGGGATGTGCAACATCGATAATGGGGAAGCAAAATTGCTTCCCCAAGCCAATAAATAGGCTCTTATGCTCCCCCTTTTCAATTGCACCAAGCTCAAAACTAAATCCTAAGTTGAAATTCGTAAAGATTAATCTCTCTGGCAATTGAGCAAGTTATTTTTTAGGAGCCCAAATTTATTCGGGCACCTCTAGTTTATATTTTTGGGTGAGGCTTCTGGAGTGGTCTAGCAACTACTCAAGGCTTCTTAGTTCTTCCTATTGGGGAGGTTTTGGTTGGTGGGGTTCGTATGGATACTCATAGAGGCTATCCTACGCTTAAAGGCTTTTGCAAGAAGGTTCCGCTAAAGCACGCTTCAATTGGTAAGTTTTCTTTCTTTCTCTTTTTATTATTATGTCTTTTTCTTTAAGTGTTTTTAGACTTAATAATATGCTTAGGTTGTTTTGTATGCTTAGTTTATTTTATGCTTAGGTTATAGCTTAGAGTTACAACATGCTTAGGTTATAGCTTAGAGTTATAACATGCTTAGGTTATAGCTTTGAGTTATAACATTCTTAGCACAAAATATATATGCTAGGATATAATTTAGAATTATAGTATGCCTTGCCCTTTTGCATGCTAACCTAGGTAGAGAATTATTTAGTTAAGGCTTTATTTAATTTATATGCAACTAATAGGAGTTCCTGGGGATAGGAATTTTGAATTTTCGCCATGCCTGTTATGCATGTTCAATCTGACTGTCAGTTTCCAACACTTAAAACCCCCAAAAACACCAAAAACACCTTCCTCAATCTTCAATTTGGCAGGGAGTTCAATCTAGAAGCTGTTGAGGCTGCAATTGCCAAGAAACAAGCCAAAGAACAAGAAAGAAAAGATGCTAAGAGGGGAGAAATTATAGCTACATAAGCTATTGATGTTGAGGCACCAAAACCCTTAAAATCCTAAAAGAGAAAGGTGACCTCCAAGGCACCCAAGGGGAAAACCAAGAAAGGCAAAGTTGACAAAATCAGTCAAGGCAAACTTTGACACCGAAGCGGCATCCATAGAAGTTGCTTCTAAGGAACTAGCCATTCCTAAGCCACCTCAGAAGCAAAGATCTAAGAAATCTCATGAGGTTCCAGCGGCTATTGGCCTTTTAAAGCTTTACAAGGTCAATCCTTCATATGAGGAAACCATATCCGGTATTTCTCCATCCTCTAATGCTATCCAATCCACCACACCTTCCATCACTCATACCCGATCCCCCAAAACCTCCTCTACCACTCCCTCGCCTTCTAAAAACAAAGTCCCCTAACCATCAAAATCGCCTTCACCAACCAAAACTAACACTCCTTCACCATCTCCTACAAAAACCCCTTCACCATCACCCACAAAACCTAATCCTTCTTCCTCCTTACCTCAAATTTCATCCACCATGCCAATAGCTGAGGATGTTCAACCCACATCCAATGAATCAAATGATGATGCTCAACATGAAACCATAAGGGAGTTAAGGCTGACAATTCCAAGGAGGTCAATGATGTCATCTTGGCAGAGATAAATAATGTTGAAAATGTTAATGACTCAATAGTGCCAAATGTTGAGAAAGTAGAAAAGCAAGGCAACTTAAGGGTGAGCAACCACCATCTAATGAAGTAGAAGGGAATGCCCATCAATTAACTTCTCAGAATCTTCATAAATTTGAGAAGGTTGTAGAGATTGCTTAAGATGCTCTTATGAACTCTGATGATAAAGGTTTGAAAAAGCCTTCCAAGGATGATGAGGCTCCATAAACCGGCTCAGAAGAAGACTCTAGCTTAGAGGAAGAGGAATCATCCTCAGAATTTGATTATCAATTAAAGCCAAGGCCAAATCAAGCTCTCTTAGTCAGAAACAATCTACCTCATCGGCAACAGCAACAAGATTCTGAGTCTGAGGATGATACCTCTAAAGCACTGAACAATATTGCTAGACACCAAGCTTAGATCACTAAGATGCTTCAAATGATGAATAATTCTATCTCTCTAGCTAACAATTCTCCTATTATAGCATAACTCGCTCAAAACTGCATAAGTTTGACAAATCAAGTAGCAACTATAGAAGCTTCAACCCACCTCATTCCAAGCTCTCCTGCCATTGCTCAAGACTTAAAGAATGCCATCTTGCCTCTGATGGAAGATAGGCTTATTGAGCACAAGGATATAGCTTTAAAGCTTATGGAGCTCAATATAAAGATTATTGAAAATGAGGGCTAGCTTGTGGAAAACTAGAAGGCTATAATGACTAATCTGGAGAAGCTATTTGTGCAACAAGGGGAAATCGTCAAAACCCTCAATACCGCTTCTAAAAATAACCTTACAGGACTGAAGAAAGAGCTTCTGAGGTAGATCCAAAAAATAGCTGATTATGTGGCTAAGAATTTTGCTACTGAAGAATTAAAGTGCAAAGCCAATATTGAGAGTATCAAAACTCTGCAGTCAGAAGATCAAAGCTCTATCACTAACATTATTGATGCCTTGAATAAACTGCAGAAGGAGCTGAAGGAAGAGTTTGTGGACATCAGCAGAACTTACTCCACATATGTTTCACAAATGTGGAGCAATAAATAAAAAAGGCAGTTGAAGGCCTAACAAAGCTAATAAATGATTCAGAACCACCCCTAAGGGTTGAATTGAGAGCAAACACTCAGATCTTATCCTCGCAATTAGAGAAACTTCTAGCAAAGCTTTAAACACTTCCATTGGACTCCAATCTTTTCTATGTTCATGAGTCAATGATAGTTCCTTTCCTTTAACAACTAGCTAATATGCTCGTACATAATTTTATATGGGGTTAGCATGGAGTGGCATGCAAATTCTTGTATGACTATGTTAATCCAGATTGCCTCAAGCTTATCACCAATCTTGTACCAAGTCTTGAGGTCTCAACTACTGAAGTTCAGAAATTCATTGAGCCATTAGCTCAACCCTTGGAAACCATCCTCATAAATGCTGAAGCTCGAAAGCAAGGGAAGTCTTCCATGATCACTTATAGAGCAGCCTGGGCTCAACAGATGCTTCAGCACCCAGCACTTATAGACGTAGACCCCTCTTCTGATGCTAATAAAAAGGGGGAGAATGACAAAGAAGGGGATGACAAAGATGATGATGATGATGATAATGCGCCACTATCGGAGTTCTAAGGTAGAAGAAGAATGAGTATAGCTAATTGTAATGTTGTAACTAGTTGTATCTATTTCTTATCCTTATATTTTGCTATTACCTTCATGTAATTGTAATCTGAGCTTCATATAGGTTAACACATTTTTAACACTTGAAGATATAAAGTGAAATTCTTTATTATGATTCTGAGTACAATATTCATATTATACAACTTACATATTTCTAAGAATCGGCATGCATTGTGGGGGAGCTAACCTTTGTCTTGCAAATTTTTATTATCATCAAAATGTGAGAGATTGTTGAAATTAGCCCAGAAGAAGAACTCTCAGAAGCTAAGTGTCAGAACCCAGAAGTCAAGTTTTGAAGATAACAGAATCAAAAGCTGCGCGCTCAGAAGCCAAATTCGCTTACAAGCCAAAATCACTCAGAATAAAGAAAAGATCAGAAGCAAGACAAAATCTCAGAAGACAGCTCGAGAAAATAAGAAGCAAGCTACATCTGAAGATAAAATCAAGGCGTACTAAAGAAGGAAAGCATTTTCCACTAATCCCAAGAAAAGAACTCACATGAAGACAAATATTAAAAATAGGCCTCTACTTTTTGCGATCCAAAAAGATAGATGATTTGCCTAATACTAAATGTGAGTTGACAACAAAGAAGGAATGACCACTTTTAGTCTCCTGACAGCTGACACAAGTAAAGCTGTATATGACTAATTGGTGCAAAACCTTGGTCAATTGCAAAAAGTTGGTAGAGTTGACTCCCGCCAATATGTCTAACGGAATAGAAGATGAGTCAAACTGAAGATCCAATGGCTCATAAGGAAAAGAGTGGTTTAGAGACAGCGGTCAAGATAAAGACTCTAAGGGCAGTCACAACGGGAAGAAATTGAAGACTGCCTATATAAAGGTCTCTACCAGCAGAATGAAAATGATCCAAGCTTTCATTGACAATTGCAATCTTACAGTCAAATCTGGAAAATCTCTCTAGAGCAAATAATCATCTCAAATCATTTTGTCACTCTTTAGAAAGCTTAGAACAATCCATTGGAAATCTGTTTTGAAAGTGAACCTTGATAACACAAAGTACAAGGTCACAAAAATCCTTTGTAATCCCCTCTTAAGACTAAGCAAGGTGTTTGTTGAGGTCTTATTGTAAACCTAAAAATAGATTGTGGATAAGTTGTGGTTCAGAAGAGTTTAAGAGGAGGGTACTCTTGAACTATGGAATTAGATACAGGAAGAGGAGGGGTACTCTTGGCTGTAAAGAATTCTGATTGTAAAGGATTCTTCGCCTCAGAAGGAGTTGACTTAGTGGATTAAAGTTCAGAAGCAGACGCTCTGGGACTGAAGGTAGGCCGTGTCTGAACCAGTATAAAATCGAGGTGTTTAATCTCTAACTCTTTTACTTTATATTTTCATTGCGTTAAAAGCATTATATTTAATTATCTATTTTTTTATGAAAAAAGTCATCAACCCCTGACTCCAAATCACCCCTGTGGAGCCAACAACATGTTCATGAAAAATTGATTCATTCATTAAGTTTAAATTTTGACAAAATGAATATTTTAAAGTTAATTTCATGAAGTGTTTTGAAATTGAGATTCATGGAGATTTTGAATATCAATTTGATAGTTAGTACCTTAATAGCTTCCATTTGATTCATTACAACTATAAATATATTTTGTAGTTGTTTTTATTGAAAATGGAGGGTAAATTTAATTAATTAGATAAAAATTAAAAATAAATTTAGAGAAAATGATACAATTATAAGAAGAGAATTTTAAATATGGATTTTAAAGAAATTATTTTAGGGACTGTTTTAAAATTTTATGTTCGATACTACGTGCCATATTTTTATTTGTTTGGTTTTTTAAAATTTTTATGTCATTGCGAATGTAATATATGCTCTCAAATGAGACTGATCAAAGCTACTTTGAGAGATTATATTATACATATTTGCTAGCTTTAGGGGCAAAGAATGTATCTTTTTCAAGTTCTTCTATGTATTATTAAGTCATTCAACTATAGCATGATTTCGATAGACATGTACTTATATCACGAATCATAGATGCATAGTTGTAACAAAAAAAAATGATACATGCATTTGCATAGAAAAAAATAAAAGTAATCTTAGGCAAAGTTTAACCATGCTGAATAATAGGACTTCAATTTACTTAAACTCATCTGAACAACTTTTGTCTTTATAAATCGTGTCATGTAGACTACTTTCTTTTATAAATTTAATATTTTTAGTTAGAGATTGAAATTTTTAATTTCTTTATTTATACTAATTTTATATTTGAATTATTAATTAAAAAAATTTAAATTCAAATCTAGATTCAGAATAGTCAAAGATTGGGCCGTTCTTTTTTAAAGGGGTTATTACAAAAATTGCTTAAAAATGTGATGGCATGAATTATTTATAAGTCTGTAAAAATAGGGGGGAATATTTTTATAAGTATGATGTAGTATTTATTTGGTAAATATTTAATAATTATTTAGTAGTTATTTAATGAATTATAATTTCAAATATAATATTTACATAACATATGACATCTAGTATTTATCTAGTAGATCATTGTTAGATATCTAGTTATTCGTCTAGTATGTCTTAATTTTGATAGCTTTTTTATATATTTAATAACACATAACATATATATAATATATGATAATTTCATAACAATATTTATTAGATAACTACTAGATAATTAATAGACGAATATTAGATATTTATCGAATAAATACTATATTATATTTATATAAATATTTTCTCCTATTTTTATTAATTTATAAATTTTTTATATTTTTTATATATATATAATTAATTTAACTTAATAATAAATTTTATAAATATTTTAATGAGACATATATATTTTTAATAATTTTTCTTTCATAAATTATCCACTATTTTTACAAAATTTATAAAAAAGCCAAACTTTTTATATATATGGTATTTATGCGCTTTCCATATCGTTTAAGTAATTGTGTCTTCTTTCAACTAATTATTTTCATTTTTCACTTTGATGCTAAAATTTTAAAAAGTATATTTTTATTAATTTTTTAAATTGTATATACTCTTTTAAAATAAAAAATTTTATAAAGATCTTTTATAAAAAAATTAAATCACAAGGCATGTTCTTCAAATTTATGTAAATAATAAATATTGTCTTTAAATAACATTTAAAAAAATCAAGTGCACATATACCGTAAATGAACTTTTATTGACAATATGCAATGTGAGAGATGCACAAAAGCAAATGAAATTCACATTTCAACAGTAGGTAATTTCATCAATGTGAACTCATTTTCAAATTATAATATCAATTATATTAACGATTTTTTCACTATTCTCATCTATTAAATTATTAGTACTTGTTGTAATTATTAAATTCCTTGTTTTTTTATTGTTTCTCTGTTCTTATCTATCAAATTTATTCTTGCTTTAACATATTAAATTTCTTGTATTGCTGCACTATTATTGTCTATTTGATTACTATATATGATATTAATAATTTAGTAAAATATTTCAACTTTCAAAGCCTTGAATATAATGACATAATTCATGTTATTTAAATAATAGCTTTTTATATTATAATTTAACTTAAAATAAATAATATATAATATTATCTAATATGCCATATTTTCAACTGATATCAAATGCAAAAACAATAGCAACACCTTCAGCATGGGCCCTCGAAGAAACTCTCAAACAAATGTGATGATATAGCATCTAGGCAGAAATAATAAAATGTTCTTAGTGTAATTGTTAATTTATTTATTTTCAACAAGGATAACTAAGAAATCATTAAACCACGTGTTAATATCCCAATTTCATTATCATTAATTGTATCCATTTTTTTAATATTTAAATATTTTTTATTGATATAATCTTATTCGGTATTTAGTTATTTTCATTCCTTTTAATAAGTGTATTTAGTGAGATTTGAATATTATTTTTTTTTAGTTTACTCAGCCTGCATTACCAACTGAGCTACATCTTAATTGTATCCCTAATCCTATCATTATTGCTCCTTTTATTTGTAATTATAGACAACTATATTATTTTGTTAAGAAATAATCTATCCTCTTGAAATTTGTTAATGCACAATAAACTGTCGATAGGGCATCACATTATTTACAAGCCCTAGAATTGAGGAGAAATTTGAAATACATATCGAAGAAAAATTAACAACTTTTTTTACAGAATTAGATTGCATTAAGACGAAAAAAGATGGATAATACAAGAAGATGGTGAGAAGAAATGAAAATAAAAATTCTAAAACTGTATTAAAAAAATAATAAATTTAAATGATAAATATAAAATAAAATAAAAAAATTTTGTCATAGGCATGTTCAACTTGATTGGAGATAAGTTTAGTAGGCAAGATATAAATGTATATATGAAACTTGAATTGACATTTATGTTATGAGACAAACTTTTGACCGAAACTACCTAGAGTAACTAGAATATTTAAAATGACTTGATTAAAAACCATGGTTGTTGTGAGATCCAGATCGATGAACGAATTAATAAAGGGAGATGGTCATGAATTTAAGGTTTAATCGAATTTAATTAATGATCGAACTGGATTTTTTTAAAATATATTAAAATATTTAATAATTTAATAGTAAACATGTAATATAAGTTATCAAACACAAAAAAATTAATAATATTTAATGTTTATAATTCTCAATTAAAAATTTTTACTATATAAAATTAAAACACAAATAATAATCAATATAATTTGATGAAAGAATTAAAAAATATTAACAAACTATATTTAATTTAGATTAAATTATATTTTATAAATTATATACACTATATAAATACATCTACATCGTAAATTTATTTAAAATAAAAATATAGTGTTAAACAGTTTAATATTTTATATTTATAAAAATATAAAATGCAATTAGAACCCAAATGGAGGCATTGGCTCAATTGGCAAGGCACTTGATGTTTAGGTGAGAGGTCCAAGGTTCAATACTCATTAAAGTAAAATTTAAATTTTACATATAATCAAGGGAAAAGCACCTAATTGTACGAGATTGTGCATAGCTATTACTTGAATACCACAAAAACAAGCGTGTCACCAAAACTAGAATATTTGACAGACTAATTAATTAAAATACACACATATACAAACCAGCAAATCATGAAAGGTTGCAGCTCATTCAAACACAATTCGTTCTTGCATTTTTTTCTTCTTGAATTCTTTATTTATTACTGATTTCCTTCTGTAATTTCTCTTTTACGATATGTGATTTTGCGTTTTTTATCTTAACAATTAGAAAACCAAATCGATTTATTGGATGATAACAGATATATTGTTTGCTCTTATGTATTTATAGTAGATTTATCAGGCTTGTAGCAGATTTATAACAAATTTGTACTGATTTATATATGTTATGCATCCGTTACAAATCTAATATAAATATGTTATATATCTGTTATAAACGTAAAATAAATCTATATGTCTGCTACAAGTATGATAAATGTCCGCTACAAGTATGATAAATGTCCAATACAAGTGTTTGATGAATATTTAACATATTTATAACAGTATTGTATCAGATTGGAATATGAATGAAAATCTGTTACATATCTAATTTACATATCTGTTATATATCTGCTACAAGCATGATAAATGTCTAATACAAGTGTTTGATGAATATATAATAAATTTATGACAGTATAGTATCATATAGAAATATGAATGAAGTGTTTCTTTGTATGTGTTACATATCTAGTATATATCTGTTACATATCTGCTACAAGCATGATAAATGTCTAATACATGTGTTTGATGAATATATAAAGATTTTATAATCGTATTGTATCAGATAGGAATATGAATGAAGTGTTTCTTTGTATTTGTGACATATCTACTACATGTCTGTTATATATTTGTTACAAGCATGATGAATGTCTAATACAAGTGTTTGATGAATATATAACAGATTTATAACAGTATTGTATCAGATAGGGATTCGAAAGAAGTGTTTCTTTGTATCTGTTACATATCTAATACATATTTGCTATATATTTGCTACAAGCATGATAAATGTCTAATACAAGTGTTTGATGAACATATAATTGATTTATAACAGTATTGTATCAGTTAGACATATGAATGAAGCTGCTACAAGTCTAAATCAAGCGTTTGATGACTATATAACAAAATATAACAGTTTTGTAGCATATTCAAATATGTTATGTTTCTATTATAATGAAAAGCGTATAAAAGTAAGTAATAAAGTAAATATGGTATAAAGAATTTATGGAAAGTGTATTTTAGTTAATTAGAAACTTAATATGAGCTTTAAGTAATTAAGCTAAAGTTGGCCAAAAATTATTTTACCCAAATGAGGCATAACTAATAATTTCTCTATAATCAAAGTTAAGAACCAGACTATTTGAACCGATCGATTTCAGGTCAAATTAATCGGTTTCAGTGACGGAGTCAGGAGTCGAGCACTGAGGGGCCTAATTTCAATTGGAAGAAAATAGTCGGTGGTAGAGCGACGATAATAATGATCATTACCAAGAAACAAATAAATATTGTTTCATATTTTCGGTGTTCAAAATACTTATATTTAAATAAGATTTTTGCAACAATCCATATATATTATTTCTAATAGTTACTACATATAGCTACTATGATTTAATATTTTTGAAGAATTTTGTTTTTGGTTTGTCAAGGTATGGACGTATAGTTAAGAAATCATTGATTATCACAAATATTTTCAATAAATTGATATTTATTTAATAAACATTTAAGAATAAGCTGTATGCCAACCAAGCCACAACACGTCTATGTTTTAATGGTTCACCTATTAGGTATATATCCTGCATGCGCTACACCAAATATAACAATTTTCAAGTGACTGGTGGGGCGCGGCCCCATCGTACTCCACCCTCCTTTCGCCTCTGGTCGGTTTAGCTGATGAACAGCCGATTCTTAACTTTTCTTTCAATCAATTAAAACTGAATCGGATTAGTCATTGGAATCGATCGAATTTAATCCAATCGGCCGGTCTGAATTTTAAAATCATATTAAAAAGTGAAAAAAAAGTTGGTGTTATAAATCTTTAATTTATTGACATGCATATAGGGCACAAAAGTTTACAAATTTTACTTAATAAGTACGAAATTTAAGTTATTTAATTGTATTTGTAGCACAAAGGCTCAACGAGTGTAAAAATTAATTTTAGTCTTAATCATTAGGAAATAAGAAATACTGAGAATTAAATAATTTTACTTCTGTTAGAAATGAATATCTTATATTACTTTCGGATGATTTATTAAGCTTGTATATTAATAGAGAGCTCTGAAGGCTGGAACTTGAATTACACGTTTTAAAGCCGTGAGATTGGTCGTAAACGGTGCCAAAGCGCACAATATCGTTCAAGCTGTTTATAACACGTTATCAGCATGATCGCGATGAGGGGTGTGTTAGGAATGAATATCTCACATCGCTCTCGAATGATCCATTGTGCTTGTATATAAACATGGCCCTGAAGGCCTTAACTTAAATGACGTATTTTAAAGCCGTGAGGTTAGCTGTAAACAGCGCCAAAATAAACAATAGCATTCAAGCTGTTTATAACAACTTTCAATTTAAACAACATATTGTTAGTTGTACCTATTCTCGTGTCACTATTCTAGTTTACTTAAATGTAATTTATTCTTTTGCGAATTATATACAAAAATATAAGTATGAACTCTCAGTTATATTTGTCAGAGAGAGAGTAGAGGAATCAATCGCCAAATAGGGAAATATGGCTATCATCCATTTATCTTCTACAATAATATAATATTTAGTAATTATGTATCATAACAACATAATTAATGTACCTATTCTTATGTCACCTTTTTATACAAATTAATTTTTTTTTTGTGAAGTTATATTCATTTAAACAACGTGTGAAATAAAATATGTCATTTAAACAACATTATTAATCGTACTTATTCCCATGTCACTATTCTAGTCTACGTGGATGTAATTTGTTCTTTTGCTAAGTTTACACATAAAGATAAATATTAAGGTTCTGTTATATAGATTATAATTTAATATAATTTAGTTTAGATTATTTTAGTTTAATTTAATTTATTTTAATTTAGTTTAGTAATATGTAGGTATAAATTTATACTGAAATAAGTTCAGTTTAATTCAATTCATTTTAATTTAATTTACTTTAATTCAATTCAATTTAGCTCACTTTAATTTAATTTAACCAATTTTACTTTTGTTGAACTTTTAAAAGTGAAAAAAAAAAGTATAACTTTGAGTTGTATGATTATATTGCATGATTTAAACATGTGAAATAAAATACGTGAAATAATATTAATTTAAATAACATTATTAAGTGTACCTCGTGTAATTTATTCTTTTGTTAAATTTACACAAAAAGATAAGTATGAACACTGAGTGACTCCCTTACGTTATTTTTATTTAGAATAAACTTAAAAAAAAGTACCTTATAATTTCACTCATTTATAAAATGGGATTTGAAGAATTTTTTTTTATAAAGTGAGGTCTATGATTTCAAAACTTTATAAAATGGGGCCTTTGACTTTAAAATAGTGATGTTATATTGAATATTTTAATTAAATTTAATATTCTAATAATTTAACCTTATTATCTAAAAAATATACGTCAAAGTTTGAGTAATTTTCGGAGATTTTTTTATTTTTATGATTTTTTATAGTTTGTTATATAATTTAATTAAAAAAATATTTGCAATAGTAAAAAAATTCAAAATTTTTCAATATTGTGTATAGTATTTTTAATAACCATTCAGCAAAAATATAGATATAAATGAACAAAATTACCCACTTTCGTGACATAATTTAATATTGAGGATCCTTTATTTATAAATTTTTTAAAACTACGGATCCTATTTTATAAATAATTGAAACCATAAGATATTTTTTAAAAATTTATCCTTTTATTTATCACCTGAACTTTTTTTTTCCTTTTAATTGAAAATTATTAATACATTTTTCGTAATATTTTTTTTCTTGAATTGCTTACACTTGTATCAATTAGAAGAGTATTATTAAAATTATTTAATTGAGAAAAAGTATGTAATTAAGGAAAGGGAAATTGAAATAGGCCTTAGAGCTCTGGCGATTTCCGAACCCTAACCCTAGTTTTTCCTGTTGGCCTCTCAGCCTCCAATTACAATATTGCATATATGTTCAGCCATGAAGATTTCTTGAAAGCCACAACATTTTCGTCCTCAACTTCTAAAGTTGCTAACCCGAAACCTGTCTCTTATGCAGCATGGTTAATGGTTTTAATTCTGGCTCCACCATTCCTGATGCATCTATTACAGCTTCGGAGGGTTCACTTTGTTTAAAATTCCGCAATCACAATACCGTTATCCCTATCACAACACATATATAATATCGTAAATGAACTTTCGTTGACTATATGCAATGTGATAGATGCACAAAAGCAAATGAAATTCACATTTCAACAATAGGTGTTGACTCAATATTTTACAGATATCGGATAGAAGACTAATAAGGTGTCATGTCGTCAGTCGGACCCTCAACAGGGTCACCATCCAGCCAACAGTATGAAGGGTCTTGGTCACACCGACCTGATTAGGAGATTCAGTCCCATCATAACTCCCCTTCCTAAACAGATAAATAGAAAGAATATCATTTTTTAAAGGGATAAACAAGAAGAAACCTCTTATAGAGGATATCATGCCTAACTAGGATCCTTACCTGATAAGAATCCCTCACTACCAAAGTGACACGGCCCAACACTTAGACATGCGGAGTTTCTCGCAGAACCTCGCAAAGTCTCGCAAATCGGCTCGCAAGGGAGGTTTTACTCGGTAATATTCTAGTATTTTATAGAATTGTATAGAATAATCTATACTTAGCTAGATGTTTCTAGAATACTCTTTACTTGTGTAGAAAAGTCAAGTAAGATTTGAATTATTGTAGAAAAATCTAGAAGGCAAATATTAGCCATTAGATCATGGAACATTCTAGATGAATTGATCTCAACCGTTGGTTGAGGAGGTGGAAATGACTATAAATATGTAAGCATCCCTCATTTGTAAATCACACTTGAAAAGTAGTAAAACAAAGCTCACTTGTGAGTTCCAAAAGCTCTCCTTTCTCGCATTACTTAACTTCCGCATTTCTATCGCAAGTGGTGTTGAGTTTTCGCAAAGGCTTTGCTAGCATAATCGTCAGTTGTTTTGTGCTAGTGCCGCACGGTGTTTAAGTCCGAAAATCTTAGCCCGTGATAGTTGGTATCAGAGCGATGTTGAATCCGTAAGAGACCATGAGCAATGTGGAGAGTGGAGAGCACGAGCCTCGTGCGATGGAGAGGCAACAAAGGAAAGGCGGCCGTAAGGAGAAATCTGTCGCAAGGGATCCCGTGGCTAACCAAGAGATGCGTATCACTCGCTTGGAGCTTGCCATGGGGGAACATAACAGTCGTTGGGCGGAGCACACTCCAATGGTGGAGGGCATCTTTGCCGAATGCATCGAGCAATTCAAGGAGGAGTTGCGAGAGATGGTGCAACAGGTTAAGGACGAGATGCTAGATAGTCTCAACGACGTGTCGGAGCGTTGCGTGAAGGCCTACGAGGAAAATGCCACAAGGATCACCGCAATCCAAGGCGATGTCCTCAGACTTAGGGAGGAGTTTGAGGCTACTCGGGCATATGGAGTTAGGCGCAACGAGGTGGAGCAGCTTAGAGCAAGGGTGAACGCTCTGCATGCTCAAGGGACGACCGGGGTCGTGGGTGTGACTCGAAGGGTCGATGTGCCTAAGCCCGATATGTACAACGGCGGCCAAAAATTGAAGGACGTAGAGGATTTTCTCTACTCGATAGAGCGGTACTTTGGTGCCCTTAGCATCGTGAATGACACGGTGAGGACATTCTAAATTTCTCTTTATTTAAAAGATAGTGCCTTGTCGTGGTGGAAATGTATGTCCCAACCAATTGGCGACGATGAGGCAACTGTCACCACATGGGAACAATTCAAAGACGAGTTAAGGAAGCAGTTCCTACCCGCCGATGCGGAAAATGAAGCCCGCGCCAAATTATGCCATCTTCACCATAGAGATGGCCACATTCGGGAGTATGTCAAGGAGTTCTCCGACTTGATGCTAGAGATCCCCGATCTTTCTCCAAAGGAGGCACTCTTTTGCTTCATGGACGGGCTAAACCGATGGCCCAAACTTAAGTTGCAATGCCGAGATGTTCAGGACATCAAACAAGCCCTCCGCATCGTTGATTCCCTCATAGAGTATCAAAAGAAGGAAAGCACCAAGGACACGGGAAGAAGCCGTTCCACAGTAAAGGTGGGGGAGAAAAATGGAGGTCTCACCATAAGCCATCCGATAGTAAGGCGACATCAAGCGACAGGCCTAGGGGAGACAAGCCAACATGGACGCCAACATGCTTTATATGCGAAGGGACACACCTTGTCCGAGATTGTCCCTTGAGAAAGAAACTAGCAGCTTTTGTCCAAGACCTTGAGCAGAAGGACGAGGAGAGACGAGTCACATGCTTAAGGAGATTAGACGCGGTGAGGGCAAAGACGAACAAGGGTGAACAAGGTCGCTTGTATGTCGAAGCCACATTTGAGAAAGGGGCTCGATGGGGACTACTTGGTACCGGGGCTGATTCAAGCTATTTAAGCGTGGAGGTAGCACGTTCTCTCGGCATCACATGGGAGCCGTCTAAGACTCGCTTCAAGGGAGTGAATAGCGAGTGGATTAGGTTAGTCGGGGTTGCCAAAGACGTGCCGCTTACAATAGGAGCCTGGTCAGGTAAAGCCAACTTTGCCATTGACCCGATAGATGATTATGATCTCGTTTTAGGTATGGAATTCATGGACCAAGTGAATCCGATAATCATACCAAGCAACAATACCATGGTGATTATGCAAGGAGAGAACCCTTGCATGGTGCAGTGCAAGAGGGAAGGTGCGCTTAGCCCTAACCAGTTGAAGAAGGGGCTTAAGCGAGGGGAGCACACCTTTACCGCAATTATGGTGGAAGAGGATCCACCAACGAAGGAGTGTAACGAAGGCCAGCCAATCCCGAATGAAATTAAGCCAGTGCTTGCCAAATTCGAAGACATTATGCCCAATGATCTGCCAATGGGTCTCCCGCCAAGGAGAGAGATTGATCATGCCATCGAGCTAGTCGAGGGGGCCAAGCCGATAGCCAAAGCACCATACCGTATGTGTCTAAGTGAGCTCGAGGAGCTTAAGAAACAGTTGGGGGAATTACTCAAAGCAGGCCATATTCGACCTTCAAAGAGTCCATGGGGCGCACCAGTCCTTTTCCAGCGAAAGAAGGATGGATCCCTTCGATTGTGTGTTAATTACCGAGCACTCAATAAGGTGACGGTGAAGAATAAGTATCCCGTGCCACTCATTGCCGATCTCTTCGACTGTCTGCAACAAGCGAAGTATTTTTTGAAGCTGGACTTGTGCAAGGGGTACTACCAAGTGAGGATAGCCCAAGGGGACGAGCCAAAGACCGTGTGCATTACAAGATATGGTTCATACGAGTTCCTGGTCATGCCATTCTGTTTGACGAATGCTCCCGCAACGTTTTGCACCTTGATGCAACGGGTCCTGGCGGATTTTATTGATAAGTTCGTGGTCGTATACTTGGATGATATAGTCGTCTATAGCAACACCATGGAAGAGCATAAGGAGCATTTACGGGTTATCCTCCGAGTTCTACGGGAAAACCAGCTTTATGTCAAGAATAAGAAGTGCTCGTTCGGATTAAGAGAAGTATCTTTCTTGGGACACATCATCGATGGCGGGAAAATTCGGATGGACCCATCAAAGATCAAGGCCATAGTTGAGTGGGAGCCGCCCACAAAGCGGATGGAGCTGCAATCTTTCTTGGGCCTTGTCAATTACTATCGGCGGTTCATCGAGGGGAATTCGGCCATTGCCTCGCCACTTATCGATCTATTAAAAAAGAGCCAAGCATGGTGTTGGGGAGCTAAGCAGCAGACCGCATTCGAGGCATTGAAAGATGCGGTGACAAGGCAACCAATTCTTGCACTTCCCAACTTTGACAAGCGATTCAAAGTATGCACAGATGTTTCGGACTTTGTTATAGGAGGAGTGCTTATGCAAGATGGCCACCCCATTGCCTATGAAAGCCGAAAGCTTAACGATATTGAGCGGCGATGGCCAACACATGAGAAGGAGATGTTAGCGGTTGTTCACTTCCTCCGTGTATGGGAGCATTACTTGAAGGCAGCCACGCCATTCAAGATCATGACCGACAACAAGGCAGTGAGCTACCATCAAAGCCAGCCGAAGTTGTCAAGCAAGCAACCACGATGGCTAGACTACTTGGTGGAATTCAAGTACGAGCTGGAGTATAGCCCGGGAAAGACAAACAATGTGGCCGATGCCTTAAGTCGAAAGTCATGTCTAGCGCCAATGGTGAGTGCACTCGAGGGGACATTGCTGGAGCGCATCAAAGAGGGATTGATGCGAGACCAGCAAGCACAAAGATTCATCGAGTTGGTCAAGGAGTGCAAGACCGCTCGTTTCTGGATCGAGGATGGGGCACTTTACGCTAAAGGCAACCGTTTGTACATCCCAGCCTGGGACAACTTAAGGTGGGACATTCTTAAAGAGTGCCATGATTCGAGATATGTCGGCCACCCAGGTACTCATCGCACCTTAGCTCTAGCTCAAGAGAGATTTTACTGGCCAAACATGCGGGTTAATCTGGAGGCATATGTGCGGACATGCCTTGTGTGCCAATAAGATAATGTGGAGCATGAGCACCCGCATGGTTTGTTATTGCCACTACCAATTCCAGAACGTGTATGGGATAGTATCTCGATGGATTCATTGTAAGCCTACCCATATCCGAAGGTTGCACAAGCATATTCGTAGTGGTGGATCGATTGTCAAAGTATGCCATCTTCATTCCTGCCCCTAAGGAATGCACAGCCGAGACTGCGGCCAAGCTTTTCCTCAAGCATGTGGTGAAATATTGGGGACTACCAACGTCGATTGTGAGTGATAAGGACTCACGATTTACAGGGAGGTTTTGGCAAGAACTCTTCCGTTTATTCGGCACCGAGTTAAAAATGAGCACCACAATGCACCCTTAAACGGATGGCCAGACGGAGCATGTTAATAGTTTGCTCGAAGTCTATCTTCGACATTATGTAGCTGCCAACTAAAAAGATTGGGTGAAGTTGTTAGACATTGCCCAATTTTCATACAATCTTATGAGGAGCGAGAGCACCGGCAAGAGCCCGTTCGAGATTATCTTGGGGTTTCAACTGACAACCCCCAAGGACATTATCAGCGGCTACAAGGGGAATAGCCCACCAGTATACAAGTTTGCCAAAGCAAAGCTTTACTTGGAGAAATCGGCCAAGCGAACAAAGAAGTGGGCCGACAAGAAGCGGACACCCCTTGAATTTCAAGTAGGCGATCAAGTCTTAGTGAAGCTGTACGAGCATGGCCGAGTGCGTGGACTTCACAAGGGACTTCTGCGATGATACGAGGGGCTGTTTGTGATTATCAAGAAAGTAGGCTCTGTAGCTTACAATTTGGAGCTGCCCGAGGCATACTCGAAGCTTTACCCGATTTTTCATGTGAGCCTACTCAAGCCTTACCGCAAAGATCCCGATAACGTGGAGCGGAATGTCAACACAAGGGCACCCACCGGCATTCGGGAATATTTTGAAAAGCAAGCCGAGGAAATCCTTTCAAAGAGGGTTGTTCGAGCGCGCAACGGAGCTGCCACCAAGGAGTACTTAGTAAAGTGGAAAGGCATGCCAACAAGCGAAACTAGTTGGGAGCCTGTTGAAAAACTTTGGCAGTTTTCAAACTTTGTTGAGGAGTTCGAAGCACAAGGGTCTGTGAGCGCAATACATGGCAACGAGGGCGTTGCCACCTCAGGGAGGGAGAATGACACGGCCCAACACTTAGACATGCGGAGTTTCTCGCGGAACCTCGCAAAGTCTCGCAAATCGGCTCGCAAAGGAGGTTTTACTCGGTAATATTCTAGTATTTTGTAGAATTGTATAGAATAATCTGTACTTAGCTAGATGTTTCTAGAATACTCTTTACTTGTGTAGAAAAGTCAAGTAAGATTTGAATTATTGTAGAAAAATCTAGAAGGCAAATATTAGCCATTAGATCATGGAACATTCTAGATGAATCGATCTCAACCGTCGGTTGAGGAGGTGGAAATGACTATAAATATGTAAGCATCCCTCATTTGTAAATCACACTTGAAAAGTAGTAAAACAAAGCTCACTTGTGAGTTCCAAAAGCTCTCCTTTCTCGCATTACTTAACTTCCGCATTTCTATCGCAAGTGGTGTTGAGTTTTCGCAAAGGCTTTGCTAGCATAATCGTCAGTTGTTTTGTGCTAGTGCCGCATGGTGTTTAAGTCCGAAAATCTTAGTCCGTGACAAAAGGAACTTTGTTTAAAATTCCGCAAACACAGTACCGTTATCCCTATCACAAATATATAATATCGTAAATGAACTTTCGTTGACTATATGCAATGTGATAGATGCACAAAAGCAAATGAAATTCACATTTCAACAATAGGCGTAGACTCAGTATTTTACAGATACCGGGCGGAAGACCAATAAGATGCCATGTCATCAATCAGGCCCTCAACAGGGTCACTATTCAGCCAGCCGCATGAAGGATCTTGGTCACACCGGCCTGATTAGAAGATTCAGTCCCATCATAACTCCCCTTCCTAAACAGTTAAATAGAAAGAATATCATTTCCTAAAGGGATAAACAAGAAGAAACCTCTTATAGAGGATATCATGCCTAACTAGGATCCTTAACTGATTAGAATCCCTCACCGCCAATGGAGAAAATACACTCCTATTATGACAGGGTAAGTATCATATTCTAAACCTTAGAACTCACTTACTTACTTACCTCCTCTTTATTACCGTCACTGACTTAGGCATCAGAAAGGCTACGCCGTTCACACGGCTAGTCACTTTGACGCTCTTTTTTGTCTTCCAGCCACCCTCTCCGATAAATGTAGATCCACTTTCTTTCTGTGAAGATTAGCTCAAAAAACCCTCTCTTTAACCAATCTTTCATGTAATTTCATCCATGTGAACACATTTTCAAATTATAATATTAATTATATATAACGATTGTTGCACTATTCTTATCTATTAAATTAATACTTGTTATATTTCTTAAATTTATTGTTTCTTTTTTATCAAAAAAATTTCTTGTTTCTTTATTGTTGCACTGTTATTATCTATTAAATTTATTCTTTTTTTAATATATTAAATTTCTTGTTCTAATGATTGTTGCACTATTATTGTCTATTTGATTACTATATTTGATATAAATAATTAAGTAAAACATTTCATTTTCTTCCATTATTTACCGCAGATGTTTATCTGAAACTACTATTAACTCTACTTCGATCTTAATGTCAAACTCAAAATGCTTGTTGAAGGCTTCTCTCGTCAAAACCGAACCCATTGAAAATTACATTGGGATCAGTTTTGTATAAAACCAAGCCCCCATTGACTTGTTTAGGGTCATTTTCCATTCCGCTAATTAAGGTTTTTTTTAATTTGTTATAAATATATAAATTAAGTTTCGTATTTATATTTTTAACCCGTTATTTATTCTTTGTAGGATAGAGTAAAATTTGGTGTAGTTCAAATATCAAACCGAACCAAAAACCAATAAAGGAGAAAATGGAAACCGAAAATTAAACCGAAATAATTAGGTTCAGTTTGGTTTGGTTCGATTTTTCAGTTTGGTTCGGTTTTCTTTCTTTTTTGTTCTATAATTCCAAAAACCAAACCAAACCGAACCAAACCAAAACCAAAACCGAACCAAATATATTTGGTTCGGTTTGGTTTGGTTCGGTCAGGTTCGGTTTTTTGGTTTGGTTTGGTTTTTGATTTTTTTGCTCTGCCCTAATTCTTTGCACTCTCTAACCAATTTTAAGTTTTCATTATCAACGAATACGCTCCAGCACTATTCACGTACTGTTCACGCTTTTTTTTCATTTTTTCATCTTATTTTGACATTATCTTTCAAACCGTTCATTTTTTTAACATACCACTTTAGAGTGCTTTGTTAGTCTCATTTTTATCTTCGAAGTGTCATCCACTGTGATATGTTTTTTCGAAAACTTTATTTCAGATGTTCGATATCTGGTATGCAACTGGTAAATATCTGGTAAGAATCTTATTTTCATATGTTTGAATTTATGCTTTTAATTCAACAGAATCAGTGTATCTAGTGAGTATCTTGTAGAATACTAATATATGAAATATGGTAGAAATATGTTACAAGCGTAAACTTGGTGGATTGAATAAATTTCCAATGAAATATAAGATTTCTATCAGGTCCCTACCAGACTATATACCAGTTACCTACCAGATATTGAACAGGTGAAAAAAGTTTTTGAATGTATCTGGTAGGTATCTGGTAGAATGCTAATATATGAAATATGGTAGAAATATGTTACAAACATAAACTTGATGGATTGAACAAATTTTCAATGAAATATAAGATTTCTACCAGGTTCATATCATATATATACCAGTTACCTACCAGATATCGAACAGTTGAAAAAAAGTTTTTGAAAAGTATATCAACTTGGATGGAGTTTTGAAGATAAAAATGAGACGAACAAAAAAAATCTAAGGCGACATATCAAAAAAATGAATGGCTTGAAAGATAATGTCAAAATAAGATGAGAAAAATGAAAAAAAAAAAATGTGAACAGTGTGCATGAACAGTAGCATGAATAGTGGAAACTAATGGTAGAACGAACGATTTTAATTTTGAAACTTATTTGATTAGAAAAGTTATAGGACAAATGGCATTAACATGACTTAATGGAGTTTAAAGGGCATTAACCTTTGTAACCACACCTTTTATGGTAATTAACATTTATAATCATACCTTTATGGTCATCAACCATGGATGTTATGAAAAATTTTATTGATTAAGGGATTAAAACCAGTTAATCTCAACTAAAAAATCTGGTAAAAAAATATGACATCGCAATATTTTTTATCACCGAATCACCGATCTAGCGCGTCTAAACTTGACAGATGTTCGAACTTTAAACTATAATTTTTTATTTACCATTAATTTGTTTTAGACGTATAATATATCGTTGGAAAGCTCTCAAAGCGTAGAATATAATAACATAATTCATGTTATTCAAATAATAACTTTTTATATTATAATTTAGCTTAAAATTAATAACGTATAATATTATCTAATATGCCATATTTGAAATGCATATCAAATGCAGAAACTATAGCAACACCTCAGCATGGGCCCTCGAAGAAACTCTCAAACAAATGTGATGATATAGCATCTAGGCTGAAATAATAAAATGTGCTTGGCGTAATTGTTTCTAGTATTATTATATTTTCAACAAGGATAACAAAGGAATCATTAAACCATGTGTTAATATCCCAAATTATAATATCATTAAATTGTATTCCTTTTTTTTAGACATTAAATTGTATTCCTAATCCTATCATTCTTGTCTTTTATTTATAATTTATATATTATAGACCACTAATAAACACAAACTACATTTCAAACTATGCACATAAACTATAATTATTTTGTTAAGAGATAGTCTATCCTCTTGAAATTTATTACTAATACACAATAAACTGCGGATAGGGCATCTTATTAATTGCCCGTGAATTGAATAGAAATTTGAAATACATATTGGAGAAAAATTAACTTTTTTTAAGGAATTGAAATTCATTAAGACGAAAAATGATGGGCAACATAAGAAGGTGAAAAAAAAAATAAAAAAAGAATTCTATAGATACATGTCAAAAAAATAAATAATTTAAGTAAAATATAAAATAAGGTAAAAAAACATGCCATAGGCATGATCAACTTAATTAGATAAGTTTAATATAAGATATAAATGTAAATATGACACT
Organism: Euphorbia pulcherrima; assembly: GCA_947683365.1. NCBI lineage: Eukaryota > Viridiplantae > Streptophyta > Magnoliopsida > Malpighiales > Euphorbiaceae > Euphorbia > Euphorbia pulcherrima. Next base: position 43,532,925 of record CANTUS010000010.1, read on the forward strand.
TGAGTTTGACATTTATGTTATGAGACTAATTTCTAACCCAAAACTATGTAGAGTAATTAGGCTATTTGTGGATGATGCCCTACTTTAAAAAAAAGTTGAAGTGCTTATGAAAAATATATCTTCAATTTATAAACATGCATATAGGACAAAAATCTTTGCAAATTTTTGTGAATAAGTATGAAATTTACGCTATTTAATTGTAATTGTAGAACAAAGAGTCAACGAGTGTAGAAATTAATTTTAGTCTCAAATCAATCATTTTTTTTGGTAATATCTCAAATCAATCATTAGAAAACAAGAACCGAGAATTAAATAATTTTACCTCCAATATAAACAACATTGTTCGTTGTACCCACTCTCGTGTCACTATTCTAGTTCACATCAATGTAATTTATTCTTTTGCTAATTATATACAAAAAGATAAGTATGAACTTTGAGTTATATCTGTGGGATAGAGAGTAGATGAATGAACCGACAAATAGCATCTATTTATCTTCTCCAATAATATAATATTTAGTAATTATTTATTGACTCGATATTTTATATATAACGGGGAAAATCAATAAGGTGTCACATCACTAATCGGACTCGCAATAGAATCACCATTTGGCTAGCCGCGTGAAGAGTCTTGGTCACACTGGTCCGATTAGGAAATATAGTTCCGTCATAACTCCCCTTCCTAAACAGATAAATAGGAATAATATCCTTTCTTAAACGGATAAATGAGAAGAAATCTCTTATAAAGGAAATCGTGCCTAAAAAAGATCCTTACCTGATAAGGACTCCTCATCGCCAACAGAGGAAACACGCTCCTATTATGACAAGGTAACTACACACTATAAATATGGGGTTGCCCCCATATCTTCGGTATCACATTCTAAACCCTAAAACCTACTCTCTTACTTGCCTCCTCTTTATCACCATCGCTTACTTAAACATCGAAGAGGCTACGCCGCTCACACAACTAATTACTTTCAAGCTCTTTTCTATTTTACAACCACTATCTCCAATAAAAATAAACTCTTTCTCTTAAGGTGAAGGTTAGCTCAAAGAATTATTTCTTTAACGAATCTTTCTCATATTAATTTTAGTCTCCAGTCAATTATTAGAAAACAAGAACCGAGAATTGAATAATTTTACCTCCAATATAAACAGCATTGTTAGTTGTACCCACTCTCGTGTCACTATTCTAGTTTACATCAATGTAATTTATTCTTTTGCTAATTATATACAAAAAGATAAGTATGAACTTTGAGTTATATCTGTGGGATAGAGAGTAGATGAATGAACCGACAAATAGCATCCATTTATGTTCTCCAATAATATAATATTTAGTAATTATTTATTTAAATGACATAATTAATGTACCTATTCTTACTATTTATAAAAATTAATTATATTCATTTAAACAAAATGTGAAATAATATTCATTTAAGCAACGTTATTAATTATATCTATTCTCATGTCACTATTCTAGTCTACATCGATGTGATTTGTTCTTTTGCTAATTTTACACAGAAAGATAAATATCAACTTACATTATATAATTATATTGCATGATGTAAACATGTGAAATACTATTAATTAAACAACATCATTAAGTGTACCTAATGTAATTTATTCTTTTGCTAATTTTACAGAAAAAAAGATAAGTATGGACTTTGAGTTACTCCTCGTTCGGTTATTTTTATTTGTCGCTTCAGCTTTTTATTTCTTTGTTCCTTTTGATTGGTAATATATATTTTATAATTTTTTTTCCTTAATTATTCTTATATTAATTAAAAAGTATTTAAGTTATAATTAAATTATAAGGTGGTAATAATAAGAAAGAGATTTTATTATAAATTAAAAAGTTAAATTAGTCATTTTATTAGTCCGTAATTTGAACAAACTTAAAAAAGTGTTACTATTTATAAAATAGGGTATGAGAATTATTTTTTTTATAAAATAGGGTTTGTGGTTTCAAAAAATTAGTACAAGATGATAAAAAAATTTTTTTGTTCAGAATAGTAATATTACAAAAAATAATTTAATCAATTCAATATTCTTATAATTTAACCTTATTATTTTAAAATTATATGTAACAATTTGAATAAATTTGAGAAATTTTTCCTTTTTTATGATTTTTTAAAGTTTATTATCATATTTTAATTAAAAAAATATTTATAATATTAAAATATTTCAAAAATTATCATTAATGTGTATTTCATTTTTACTAATCAATCCACTAAATTTTTATATAAAAATGAACAAGATTACTCATTATTGTGACATAATTCAATATTGAGATTCCTCTTTTTGCTAATTTCTCGAAACCACATATATCATTTTGAAAAAAAAAATTCTCAGACACTATTTTAGAAATGAGTGAAATCCCATGATACTTTTTTAAAGTTTACCCTAAATATTATATTAGTTTCGATAAAAAGCGTTAAATTGACAATTAAAATAAACAATGGTGTACTTATAATTATTATTTGTAGAATAGAGAGTAGAAGTACAGTAAAACCTCTGTAAATTAATACTCGATAAATTAATAACTTCGATAAAATTGATAATTTGTCCAGTCTCAACTTGGGACTAGTACAAAATTAGACCCCAATCGATAAAATAATAAGATTAATAACTTGTTTGAAATCTCAATGTATATATATTGGTCTCAATGAAACTATAAATTAATAATTACTAAAAGATTCTAAATTCTAAGATTCTCTAGTAAAAAGAGAATCTATAGTCACTTATTTTTTTTATTGAACTTCAAATTTATATTGAGTTCATCTTTAAATCTCCTCATTGCACTTAAGAGTTGGAGCATTGTCTTCTCGTATTGCAACAAAAAGTTGTAAAGAGTTGTTGCCGCTTGCAATGTTTCTTTCTGAGTGACCGGTTCTAAAGCTATTGAATCATCCTCAACTTCGTCATCGACTAGATTTTGAATGGTATCCGCCACGATTTCTTCAATGCTTTGAATCTCGTAACATTCATTATTTTCACTAGGATAATCTAGCAAGTGATTCATATCCATTTTTTTGCTGATAATACATACCCGTAATCAAGTTCCCAAGCTCAAGAATGTCTTCTCCAGAATTTACATCGTTTAAATCACTTGAGAATTGTGCTCAAAAAATGTGCCTTAAAACTTGTTTTTATAATTTATTTTTTAGTACCATGAAATAACTTTTTACTTATTTAAAAATAATGAACTTGACAAATTCAATTAATTTATGAATGTACGTTGGACTTAAAAGTTCAAAAGTCATACGTAAAACCTCTTTAAATTAATAAATTATTAATTTATCAATATAATAATATCTCCCTAAATTAATAAAATATCCTGATTCCAACATTATTAATTTACATAGATTTTACTGGATTGAAATTAATTTTAAACTCAATCAACGAATTAGCATACATTTTACTTGGTGTTTGGCTCCACGTGCATCCTTACATAGACATACTCATATGAGTAATATCATTAGAAACTATATAATAGCCAAAGTAACTTTAGAACAAACAAAACTTACAAGCATACCACATTTTCACGCCATATGACCTATTGGTCCCAGTACGGATGTATATAAGGTCAGAGGGGGTGAATGACCCTTTTTATAAAATTTATAGACTTTAAAAAGTCTTGTGTAGCGTGTTTGATATGTTCCAGATGTAGTGGATGTAGATTTTGCAAATATGAAATAATGTGCGATAAAGTAAAAGGTTAAAGAGAATCAGACACGATGATCTAGTCCCTAGAGTTTCCTATTAGATATGATGTATGTTGGAAAACAATGATCCGGAAGAACCAATTCAAGACTATCGAGATCAAGTTATGAGCTGTCTATAGGCGAAGTTGAAAGGTTGCGGCCGAATGCTCACACTGCATTGGTTTAAATTGTGGAAGGTGAAAGGTTTGACTGAGTCCTCACACGGTACGGGCAAATCCTAAAAATTTGACAAAGCACTTAGGGTGGACTTCTATTGACTCAGTATTTTACAGATATCGGGGGAAACCAATAAGGTCCCACATCACTAGTCGGACTCGCAACAGAATCACCATCCGGCTAGCCGCGTGAAGGGTCTTGGTCACACTGGCCTGATTAGGAAATATAGTTCCGTCATAACTCCCTTTCCTAAACAGATAAATAGGAATAATATCATTTCCTAAACGGATAAATGAGAAGAAATCTCTTATAAAGGAAATCGTGCCTAAAAAGATCCTTACCTGATAAGGACTCCTCATCGCCAATAGAGGAAACACGCTCCTATTATGACAAGGTAACTACACACTATAAATATAGGGTTGCCCCCATATCTTCAGTATCACATTCTAAACCCTAAAACCTACTCTCTTACTTGCCTCCTCTTTATCACCATCGCTTACTTAAGCATCGAAGAGGCTACGCCGTTCACACGACTAATCATTTTAATGCTCTTTTCTATTTTACAACCACTATCTCCAGTAAAAATAAACTCTTTCTCTTAAGGTGAAGGTTAGCTCAAAGAATAATTTCTTTGACGAATCTTTCCGATAATAATTTTAGTCTCCAGTCAATTATTAGAAAACAAGAACCGAGAATTAAATAATTTTACCTCCAATATAAACAACATTGTTAGTTGTACCCACTCTCGTGTCACTATTCTAGTTTACATCAATGTAATTTATTATTTTGCTAATTATATACAAAAAGATAAGTATGAACTTTGAGTTATATCTCTGGGATAGAGAGTAGATGAATGAACCGACAAATAGCATCTATTTATCTTCTCCAATAATATTTCTTTGAAAAAATGGTCTCATGTGTCATTTTAATAATAATAAAGAAAATTTTTATCTCACTTCATCTAAATATGAGTTTAAGCCTGTAATCTCTAAAATCACAACTTCAAGATTTAACCACTAAAATAGTGACACGGGAATAGAGGATCCTAGAATAGTGACATGAGAACCAATAAATAATTACTGAATATTAGCTAGCGAGTTATTAATCTCTCTCTCCAATATAGATTTCAATTTTCTCTTCAAATCAAGCGCCTGTAGTTAATAACTATAATTTATGTGTATAGTTTGCCAGGCTGATAGACGTTCTTCTAATAAAATAACTATAATTTATGTGTATAGTTTGCCATGCGGCTTAATACATACCAATTCATTTCAGTGTGTGGTTATTTGTGACCATGTGAAAACCAAAAAAAATCAATTTTGATAGGGATATTGCTCTTTGAGGCACTTTTAGAATAAATATTCTCACAAATTTTTAATAAAATTATATATTTAGCTTGAAATAATATATTTTGATCTTTTATATTAATCAATTTATGAACTGTCTGATTTATTCTTTTTAAAATTAAATACGTAACTTTTAAAAGAAGTTTAAAAATGAAACTTTTTAAGAAAAATTGCTAAAAAAGTTATAAAATTTACTGCCAAACTGGCCCCTAGTATACAATTAATGATGGTATAATATGAGATATTAGCACATGGTTTAATGAGGGCTTAATACATAATGATGTTATCAATACCATACCAAATATCATATTGGTGAAGTTAATACTGATATCATCGGGTATAACGAGTGATACTACCAAATTCTTGTACTTTTTTTAAAAAAATTATATTGGAACACTATACTTTAATTACTTAAAACTTATATATAAATTGATGTTTTGTGGATTACTTAAAGATACACAAATTTAATGAAGGATTTTTTTAGATAAATGCTCATAAAAATTAAAATAATTTATATACGTCATAAATTATTTATAAATTAATAAAAATAACAGAAAATAATTATAAAAATATCGTGTATTAGTTATCTGATAAATATCTAGTAATCGTCTAATAGTTATCCTAATAAATATTTAGTAGATCGATATTAGATATGTAGTAGATATCTAATAAATATCTAGTAGATCAGTATTAGATATGTAGTAGATATCTAGTAAATCTTAATTTTGATAGTTTTTTATGAAATCTAATGACACCTAATATATATATATATATATATATATATATATATATATATATATATATATATATATATAATAGATGTGCTGATTTACTAGATAACTACTAGACAAAAATTAGATATTTACCATAAAATTACTACATGGTAATGTGCTGATTTACTAGATCACTAGTAGACGATTATTAGATATTTATCATATAACTACTACATGGTATTTATGTAATTATTTTCTCATGTTTTTGTTAATTTTTAAATTGTTTATTTTTTTATATATATGTTATTAGTTTGACTTAATGGTAAATTTTATAAATATTTTGATGAGACCTGTATATTTTTGACAATTTCCCTTTAAGGAACCAAAAAGCTCAAAACACAATAGGCCCAAACTAAAAATTATTGGGCAAACAAATATCCCACATTGCAAATAAAGTTGGAGATTAGATGGTTTATAAGTGTGGATAATATCCCCAATGGTTTGAGTCCTTTTGAAATAAAGCCCAAGAGCAAAATCATGATGGCCTAGGCCCAAAGTGGACAATATCATACCATTGTGGAGATATGGGGTGTCCATTGCGCTTCCACGGGACGCAGCAATTAGTAACAGAATCATGCTCCGATGTTAGCCGTGTGGATGAATCCCTGAAAATCAAACAGATAGTGGTACATCCAGTTTGATTATTGCATATTTGTGGAACGCCTTGTGCTCTATGTAAGGGCATCTCCAACCCCGCCCTAAAATGGGGTCGAAGATGGGGAATGTAGCTCCCTTCCCAAAATAAAGGAGAGCAACAGTGTTGCTCCAAATATGAAACAACACTGTTACTCTCCCATCTAATTTAATATTAATTTTTTTTACTTTTTCTTTTTCCTTTTCTTTTATAATTTATTTAGTTAGGTTAATATTTATTTGTTAGGTAGAGAGGAGTAAAATAATATATTTATGTTTTGAGATAAAAATTTTAAGTGTATGGTTGGAGAATAAATACTGTAGCTACTTTAAATTATAGAGTTTTAGGGTTAGAGATGCTCTAAGGCGTGTATCCACCATCGCATTAGAGTGGAAAAAGATGTATCGTAGACGAATGGTTGATCGGTCGAGTGGAGGCTCGATGAATATTTATTTATGGAGATGACTCTTGTACTAATAAATATCTCACATTACTACAATAAGTTAAAAAATCAATAGTTTATAAGTATAAATTAAGAGTTTCACATAAAAAATTAATAAATTAAATAAATAATATATAATTAAAAAATATTCATTAACTCATCATCTTAAAATTTTAAATTAAATATAATATTAAGATCATAAAACATATTATTCACTTAAATATTCATTATTTCTCAAATCGAAAGCTTCGAAATCTTCTTAAAAACCTTAAAAGAAATTTTGAATAAATAAAAGAAAAATTAAATTAAATTTAGATATATGTCAGTCTAATCATTTCCCATCCCTCGATCTGCTTTTTCGCAGCAACTTCTACCCACTTATTCTGACTTTATTCTCAAGCTAATCCAACCTCCGTTTTTTCAAAAGAAAAAAAAAACGCTAGCTAAGGGTTAACTAAGAAATCATTAAACCATGTGTTAATACCCCACATTATAATATCATCAAATTGTATAGACCTTTTCATGGGACGGATAAGGTTGGATTTGGGTCAGATTTATTAGATTTTTTTATAAAAAAAATATCAATTTAAATTTAATTTAAGCTCATAATTTAGAATATTAGATTTGAGTTAGATTTGAGTCGGACTTAATAACTCATTTTAAAATTCGATCTATAGTTCATTGATAATTTTTTTATTTTTATATTTTATAAACTGAATTAAAAAAAATTACCATTTATATAAAAAAATGTCTAAATTTTATATACAATTATATTTTTAAATAAATTTTTTTTATATATAATTAAAAATTTAGTATGTCAAAATATAAAAATGTATAAAAATCATTAAATATAATATTAAAATATAAAATAAATATATTTTTTATTTTTCGAATCTGGCTCGAGTTCGACTTGGATATCTATATAAAAACCAAGTTCGATTTATAAAATTTCGGACTTTTATGAGCTCAAGCTAGGCTTTATAATAAAACAAATTTTCAAATTCGACCTATTTAAATGGACTCAGACCGGACATGATAAATAATCCCACTCGCTAACAGGTCTATTCCTGATCATATCATTATTGTTTTATATATACAGAGAGACCCACCAATAAACACAAACTATATTTCAAAATATACACAAACTATAAATATACACATAAACTATAATTATTTTGTTAAGAGATAGTCTATCCTCTTGAAATTTATTACTAATGCACAATAAATTGTCGATAGGGCATCTTATTAATTGCCCTTGTATTGAAGAGAAATTTGAAATATATAATAGAGAAAAATTAATTTTTTTTAAGAATTGGATTTTCTTAAGATGAAAAAAGATGGGTAGTATAAGAAGGTGGCAAAAAAGAACTCTATTGATATATATAAAAAAATAAATGATTTGAGTGAAATGTAACATAAGAAAAAAAAATTCATAGGAATAATCAACTTAATTAGAGATAAGTTTAGTATGCAAGATAAATGTAAATATGATGACACTTGAGTTGAGTTTGACATTTATGTTATGAGACCAATTTTTAACCCAAAACTATGTAGAGTAATTAGACTATTTTATTTTAAATCCTAGTTGGAATATTGTATCCCTCTAAAGGAAAAAGGATTGGGGTGGGTGAAAATTTTAGTGCGGACATTTTAATTAAGTTGCCGTTTTTGCTTGCCTACAAAATATCAACCGTCTTTTCATTAATAAAATAAAATCAAGCTTAAGTTCACAAGAAGCTAACGTGAGCAAGTCAATTACAAGCATGTATCAAACTCAGATTGGAAAATAAATCCGAGACCGAAAGGCAGAAGCTACGTTTGTAAGAATTGAAAAGAAACCAACAAAAATTGATACTAGCTATCAATATGTCCCCGTCGTCGGTCGCGCCTTCAAAGATATTCCTGTTACGTCGCTTCCATAAATTCCAAGCTACAATAAACCATAGCGAAGTTCCAAAATCATGAGAGACCCCATGTTTAAAAAAGGAACACCATAAAAGAAGAAAGTTGTATCCATGTTGCGGCATCACTATCGAAACACCAAACCAACGAAATGCATCCCTCCAAATCTGAAAACGTGCTTGACATATGTGAGCTGACGACCCGAATCCCCCGCCCGCACGGTAAGCTTTAATGCTCTTCGGCTTGGGGCGGAGAAACAACGAGCGTTGTGAAGCGTGCTAAGGGATAGTCCTTATTTAACGTGATGAAAATGGATGATGAAAGCAATGTTGAAGTTGAAATTTAGTTCGATTTATGTGTTAAGGGATGCGAGACTTAGAATCTCGTATTTTAAGATAGAGTCGCCACCCGGTTAAGTTCAACGGGGAATTTGGGTACGATATTCCCATCGGGTAGTTGGACCGTACCTTAAAATAGAGATTCTAAGTCCGGATGATATTGCTTACTTTTCAATTTTTAAATCAAGCCGATTATATTTTAATAAATGTGACCTTAGTTTTTATGCGATTTAATCCGATTATTGTTTGGTGTTTTCAGTTTATATACCATCCATCACACGAAAAGCGATAAATAAATAAAGCAAGTAAATAAAGATTATTACAGGGCTTTACAAATACCTATACATTTTTCTAATGCGCGAAAATATATGAAGTGATAAATAAATAAACGGGCAAAACCGGGTTTTAACCGAGCTTATCGAGTCGGACCCGGCTCCAAAAGAGGCAAAAGATATACGGGAATAATAATAAATAAAAAATGAATAAATAAATGCAGAAAATAAACACATAGGATGAAGAAAACATATTTTTAGATTTTTCAGGACAAAAACGTAATTTTCGGGCATTAATTAATTATCTAAGAACCTAAAAAGGGTGAAATAAATTAAAAAAAAATCCTAAAACCAGATTTAGTGTTTCCTGAATATTTTTGGAATTTTTAGTTGGTGGAAAATGATTTCTTTAGATTTATTTAGTTAAACACACCATTTTTAAGCCATTAAATAGTCATTTAACCAATTAAATAATATTTAAAATAATTTACAGCAGCTATAAAAATTAATTTAATTAATTTTAGATTATTTGTGATTTTTAGAGATTTTTCGAGAAAAAATTGAGACTGAAAACGCATTAAAATGACAAAAATCGGATAAAAAACGACAGAAACGTGGCAAAAAACAACATAATAAAGGAAATAGGGATCATTTGGACATTTTTACCAGTAGGCCAACTCAGTGGGGTGGTAGGCCGACTCAGTAACATGGTAGGCCGACTCAACAAGGTGGCCTAGATGACACTCAGTCGGCCTTCGTCCCACTGAAGTGGCATGCAGGAAAAAGTGTCTAAACAAGCCAGAATCCACATTTTTGTGCTTGAAAACCCAAGATTATTAAAATTTCAAGCTGTTTGCTACTTTGTTGCAGTAGACTCGGGCTTAAAATGTTTGAATAACTTTGGTTTTTCAGTTTGGGGGAAAAAGAACCCAGAAAATCCGACAAAACAACGATTGGCCGCTTGAGCGACCCGTAGGCCGACTAAACGAAGCGATAGGCCGACTCAGCAAGGTGGCCTAGGTGATGTTCAGTTCGCCTGACGATCGCCGGATCGGTCAGCCAAAGTTTTGGCAGAAAATCACAAAAAGGACGAAGACAAGGGCCAAACGCCCCGAAAAACAACCAAAAACACAATAGCAGAAATAAATATAAAAAAGAAATAGATTGAAACTCAGAAAGTTACCTAAAGGCCGTGAATCCACTCTTGATACTCGAATCGGATGCTTGCCAAGCTTTGTGACGGATTTGAGATGAAAACCCGACGAAACAACCGATTTAGCAAGGGATTTAGTGATTTTATGAGGAAAAAGTCCCTAAATCCTATTTGACCAGTTTTTACCTAAGATTTCTAATATATTTTAGCGATTTAACTTAGGAGATTAAGCCTAATAAGATTTAGAAATAAAGAACTAAGTGTGTTGATTTAGATTTCACCATATTATTAAGCTCTTTCTCCTTAAAACTTTCAAAATTCTAAGGGTTTTAATTTTGTTGAAAAAAAGCCAAAAGTCATTTAATCAGATTTTTAATGGGTTTTTATAGACTTTCCAAAAGCAAAATCTTAAAATTAATCCCCCAAATGTCAAAATTTGATAGAAAAATCCCAAAACCCGGCTTGGTGGCCAAGAAAACCCAGAAAAATGCCGACTGCAGGAATCCCCGCTCGAAGGCCACGGTAGTGATGAGGCCGGGTCGAGGCCGCGTCACATGACGCGGCCAAATCTAGGCGACGTCAAGTGACGCGGCCTAGAAGGCCACGTGGACCACGCGGCCCTGCATTCTGGCGGCGGCGCACTGGGGGGAAGGCCAAGGGGTCCGGCGAGGGCCGAGGTTGAAATGCGAATAACCTACACTACGGGCATTCGAACGGGGCGATTCTTAATATTTCGGTACATTTCAAAATATACACAAACTATAATTATTTTGTTAAGAGATAGTCTATCCTCTTGAAATTTATTACTAATGCACAATAAATTGTCGATAGGGCATCTTATTAATTGCCCTTGTATTGAAGAGAAATTTGTAATACATAATGGAGAAAAATTAATTTTTTTTAAGAAATGGATTTTATTAAGACGAAAAAAGATGGGTAGCATAAGAAGGTGATAAAAAAGAAATAAAAAAATAAATAATTTGAGTGAAATGTAAAATAAGAAAAAAAATTCATAGGGATAATCAATTTAATTAGAGATAAGTTTACTATGCAAGATATAAATGTAAATATGATGACACTTGAGTTTGACATTTATGTTATGCGACTAATTTTTAACCCAAAACTATGTAGAGTAATTAGACTATTTTTTTTAAACTCCAGTAGGAATAACACGTCACTTTAAAGGAAAAAAAGTTGGGGTGGGTAAAAATTTTAGTACGGATATTCTAATTAGGTTACTGCTTTCGCTTGCCTATAAAATACCCACCCGTCTTTTCATTAATAAAATAAAATCAAGCTTAAGTTCACAAGAAGCTAATGTGATCTAGTCAATTACAAGCAAGTATCAAACTCAGATTGGTAAAAAAATCCGAGACCGAAAGGCAGAAGCTACGTTTGTAAGAATTGAAAAGAAACCAACAAAAATTGATACTAGCTATTAATATGTTCCCGTCGTCGGTCTCGCCTTCAAAGATATTCCTGTTACTTCGCTTCCACAAATTCCAAGCTACAATAAACCATAGCGAAGTTCTAAAATCACGAGAGACCCCATGTTTAAAAAAGGAACGCCATAAAAGAAGAAAGTTGTATCCATGTTGCGGCATCACTATCGAAACACCCAGCCAACGAAATGCATCCCTCCAAATCTGAAAACGTGCTTGACATATGTGAGATGACGACCCGAATCCCCTGCCCGCACGGTAAGCTTTAATGCTCTTCGGCGTGGGGCGGAGAAATAACGAGCGTTGTGAAGCGTGCTAAGGGATAGTCCTTATTTAGCGTGATGAAAATGGATGATGAAAGCGATGTTGAAGTTGAAATTTAGTTCGATTTATGTGTTAAGTGATGCGAGAATTAGTATCCCGTATTTTAAGATAGAGTCGCCACCCGGTTAAGCTCAACGGGGAATTTGGGTACGATATTCCCACCGGGTGGTTGGACCGTACCTTAAAATAGAGATTCTAAGTCCGGATGATGTTGCTTACTTTTCAATTTTTAAATCAAGCTGATTATATTTTAATAAATGTGACCTTAGTTTTTATGCGATTTAATCCGATTATTGTTTGGTGTTTTCAGTTTATATACCATCCATCACACGAAAAGCGATAAATAAATAAAGCAAGTAAATAAAGATTATTACAGGGCTTTACAAATACCTATACATTTTTCTAATGCGAGAAAATATATAAAGCGATATATAAATAAACGGCCGAAACCGGGTTTTAACCGAGCTTTCCGACTCGGACCTGGCTCCAAAAGAGGCAAAAGATATACGGGAATAATCATAAATATAACATGAATAAATAAATGCAGAAAATGAACACATAGTATGAAGAAAACATATTTTTTAATTTTTCGGGACAAAAATATAATTTTCGGGCATTAATTAATTATCTAACAACCTAAAAAGGGTGAAATAAATTTAAAAAACATCCTAAATTCAGATTTAGTATTTCCAGAATATTTTTGGAATTTTTAGTTGGTGGAAAACGATTTATTTAGATTTATTTAGTTAAACACACCATTTTTAAGCCATTAAATAGTCATTTAACCCATTAAATAATATTTAAAATAATTTACAGCAGCTATAAAAATTAATTTTAGATTATTTGTGATTTTTAGAGATTTTTTGGAAAAAAATCGGGTCTAAAAACGCATTAAAATGACAAAAACTTGATCCAAAATGATAGAAAAATGGCCAAAAACAACATAATAAAGCAAACAGGGATCATTTGGACATTTTTACCAGTAGGCCAACTCAGTGGGGTGGTAGGCCGACTCAGTGACATGGTAGGCCGACTCAACGAGGTGGCCTAGATGACACTCAGTCGGCCTTCGTCCCACTGAAGTGGCATGTAGGAAAAAGTGTCTAAACAAGCCAGAATCGACATTTTTGTGCCTGAAAACCCAAGATTATTAAAATTTCAAGCCGTTTCCTACTTTGTTGCGGTAGACTCAGGCTTAAAATGTTTGAATAACTTTGGTTTTTCAGTTTGGGGGAAAAAGAACCCAGAAAATCCGATAAAACAATGATTGGCCGCTTGAGCGACCTGTAGGCCGACTGAACGAAGCGATAGGCCTACTCAGCAAGGTGGCCTAGGTGACGTTCAGTTGGCTTGACGATCGCCGGAACGGTCAGCCGAAGTTTTGGCAGAAAATCACAAAAAGGACGAAGAAAAGGGCCAAACGCCCCGAAAAATAACCAAAAGCACAATAGCAGAAATAAATATAAAAAAGAAATAGATTGGAACTCAGAAAGTTACTTAAAGGCCGTGAATCCACTCTCGATACTCGAATTGGACGTTTGGCAAGCTTTGTGATGGATTTGAGATGAAAACCCGACGAAACAACCGATTTAGGAAGGGATTTAGTGATTTTATGAGGAAAAAGTCCCTAAATCCTATTTGACCAGTTTTTACCTAAGATTTCTAATAGATTTTAGTGATTTAACCTAGGAGATTAAGCCTAATAAGATTTAGAAATCAAGAACCAAGTGTGCTGATTTAGATTTCACCATATTATTAAGCTCTTTCTCCTTAAAACTTTCAAAATTCTAAGGGTTTTAATTTTGTTGAAAACAAGCCAAAAGTCATTTAATCAGAATTTTAATGGATTTTTATAGACTTTTCAGGTGCAAAATCTTAGAATTAATCCCCTAAATGTCAAAATTTGACGGAAAAATCCCAAAACCGGGCTTGGAGGCCAAGAAAACCTAAACAAATGCCGATTGCAGGAATCCCCGCTTGAAGGCCACATTAGTGACGAGGCCGGGCCGAGGCCGCGTCACATGATGCAGCCAAATCTAGGCCATGTCAAGTGACGCGGCCTACAAGGCAGCGTGGACCATGCGGCACCACATTCTGGAGGCGGCGCATGTGGGAGGGAAGGCCAAGGGGCCCGGCGAGGGCCGGGGTCGAAATGCGAACAACCTACTCTACGGGCATCCGAACGGGGCGATTCTTAACATTCCGGTACATTTCAAAATATACACATAAACTATAACTATTTTGTTAAGAGATAGTCTATCCTCTTGAAATTTATTACTAATGCACAATAAATTGTCGATAGGGCATCTTATTAATTGCCCTCGTAGTGAAGAGAAATTCGAAATACATAATGGAGAAAAATTAATTTTTTTTAGAATTGGATTTTATTAAGACGAAAAAAGATGGGTAGCATAAGAAGGTGGCAAAAAAGAAATGAAAAAAAAAACTTTATTGATATATGTCAAAAAAATAAACGATTTGAGTGAAATGTAAAATAAGAAAAAAAAATTCATAGGGATAATCAATTTAATTAGAGATAAGTTTAGTATGCAAGATATAAATGTAAATATGATGACACTTGAGTTTGACATTTATGTTATGAGACTAATTTTTAACCCAAAACTATGTAGAGTAATGAGACTATTTTTTTTTAAAACCGCAGGAGGAATAACGTATCTCTCTAAAGGAAAAAAGGTTGAGACGGGTGAAAATTTTGGTGCGGATATCTCAACTAGGTTGCCGTTTTCGCTTGCTTACAAAACACTCACCCATCTTTTCATTAATAAAATAAAATCAAGCTTAAGTTTACAAGAAACTAACGTGAGCGAGTCAATTACAAGCAAGTATCAAACTCAGATTTGTAAATAAATCCGAGACCGAAAGGCTGAAGCTACGTTTGTAAGAATTGAAAAGAAACCAACAAAAATTGATACTAGCTATTAATATGTCCCCGTCGTTGGTCTCGCCTTCAAAGATATTCCTGTTACGTCGCTTCCACAAATTTCAACCTGCAATAAACCATAGTGAAGTTCCAAAATCACGAGAGACCCTATGTTTAAAAAAGGAACGCCATAAAAGAAGAAAGTTGTATCCATGTTGCGGCATCACTATCGAAACACCCAGCCAACGAAATGCATCCCTCCAAATCTGAAAACGTGCTTGACATATGTGAGCTGACGACCCGAATCCCCCGCCTCGCACGGTAAGCTTTAATGCTCTTCTGCGTAGGGCAGAGAAATAATAGGCGTTGTGAAGCGCGCTAAGGGATAGTCCTTATTTAGCGTGATGAAAATGGATGATGAAAGCGACGTTGTAGTTGAAGTTTAGTCCGATTTATGTGTTAAGGGATGCGAGACTTAGGATGCCGTATTTTAAGATAGAGTCGCCACCCGGTTAAGCTCAACAGGGAATTTTGGTACGATATTCCTACCGGGTGGTTGGACCGTAACTTAAAATAGAGATTCTAAGTCCGGATGATGTTGCTACTTTTCAATTTTTAAATCAAGCCGATTATATTTTAATAAATGTGACTTTAGGTTTTATGCGATTTAATCCGATTATTGTTTGGTGTTTTCGGTTTATATACCATCCATCACACGAAAAGCGATAAATAAATAAAGCAAGTAAATAAAGATTATTACAGGGCTTTACAAATACCTATACATTTTTCTAATGCGCGAAAATATATAAAGCGATAAATAAATAAAGGGGCGAAATCGGGTTTTAACCGAGTTTATCGAGTCGGACCCGGCTCCAAAAGAGGCAAAAGATATACGGGAATAATAATAAATAAAAAATAAATAAATAAATGCGGAAAATAAACACATAGGATGAAAAAAACATATCTTTAGATTTTTCGGGACAAAAACGTAATTTTCGGGCATTAATTAATTATCTAAGAACCTAAAAAGGGTGAAATAAATTAAAAAAATCCTAAAATCAGATTTAGTGTTTCCTGAATATTTTTGGGATTTTTAGTTGGTGGAAAATGATTTTTTTAGATTTATTTAGTTAAACAAACCATTTTTAAGCCATTAAATAGTCATTTAACCAATTAAATAATATTTAAAATAATTTACAGTAGCTATAAAAATTAATTTAATTAATTTTAGATTATTTGTGATTTTTAGAGATTTTTCGAGAAAAAATTGGGACTGAAAACGCATTAAAATGAAAAAAATCGGATAAAAAACGACAGAAACGTGGCAAAAAATAACATAATAAAGGAAACAGGGATCATTTGGACATTTTTACCAGTAGGCCAACTCAGTGGGGTGGTAGGCCGACTCAGTAACATGGTAGGCCGACTCAACAAGGTGGCCTAGATGACACTCAGTCGGCCTTCGTCCCACTGAAGTGGCATGCAGGAAAAAGTGTCTAAACAAGCCAGAATCCACATTTTTGTGCTTGAAAACCCAAGATTATTAAAATTTCAAGCTGTTTGCTACTTTGTTGCAGTAGACTCAGGCTTAAAATGTTTGAATAACTTTGATTTTTCAGTTTGGGAGAAAAAGAACCTAGAAAATCCGACAAAACAACGATTGGCCGCTTGAGCGACCCGTAGGCCGACTGAACGAAGCGATAGGCCGACTCAGCAAGGTGGCCTAGGTGATGTTCAGTTGGCCTGACGATCGCCGGATCGGTCAGCCAAAGTTTTGGCAGAAAATCACAAAAAGGACGAAGACAAGGGCCAAACGCCCCGAAAAACAACCAAAAACACAATAGCAGAAATAAATATAAAAAAGAAATAGGTTGAAACTCAGAAAGTTACCTAAAGGCCGTGAATCCACTCTTGATACTCGAATCGGATGCTTGCCAAGCTTTGTGACGGATTTGAGATGAAAACCCGACGAAACAACCGATTTAGCAAGGGATTTAGTGATTTTATGAGGAAAAAGTCCCTAAATCCTATTTGACCAGTTTTTACCTAAGATTTCTAATATATTTTAGCGATTTAACCTAGGAGATTAAGCCTAATAAGATTTAGAAATAAAGAACTAAGTGTGTTGATTTAGATTTCACCATATTATTAAGCTCTTTCTCCTTAAAACTTTCAAAATTCTAAGGGTTTTAATTTTGTTGAAAAAAAGCCAAAAGTCATTTAATCAGAATTTTAATGGGTTTTTATAGACTTTCCAAATACAAAATCTCAGAATTAATCCCCCAAATGTCAAAATTTGACAAACAAATCCCAAAACCCTGCTTGGTGGCCAAGAAAACCCGGAAAAATGCCGACTGCAGGAATCCCCGCTCGAAGGCCACATTAGTGACGAGGCCGGGCCGAGGCCGCGTCACATGATGCAGCCAAATCTAGGCCATGTCATGTGATGCAGCCTAGAAGGCCACGTGGACCACGCGGCCGCACATTCTGGCGGCGGCGCACTAGGGGGGGGGGGAAGGCTAAGGGGCCCGTCGAGGGCCGGGGTCAAAATGCGAACAACCTACACTACGGGCATCCGAACAGGGCGATTCTTAACATTCCGGAAAGCTCGGAGAGCGAAGAATCCAACAATGCAAACAAGACTGGCTGAAAATGTCCAGATTTTAAGGAAAAAATCGCAAAATAAATTACTACCCGCGAGGGGAAAGGAAGCGGTTAACATTTTAAACGCAATTCAATTATTTTTAATCGGGGCTAAAGATCTCAAAATCATCAACAAAGAATTTTCCAAACATGATTCAATTCTAAAATAATGAAACAACTAGACTACAAGAGGTTAGAGCAAAAAGTCATCATCGTCCCGAGGGTCACCGAAAAGCCCGTGCTCACAACATAGGAAAAGACAATGATCCATAGATTTCGAGAGTGGACGTGAAATGGGAAAATGCGTTAGTGACCGTGCTACATCCCCGACGTAATAAAAATTCACGAGTTGATAACCTATCATGAAAAACCATCCAGCTAAAGAATTTTATTTTAGGAAGCACGAGAGTTTCCCAAATAAGTTTAAAATCTTTCGAAGGAGTAGGCCATTGGGGTTATTGATAATATCCTTGACAATAAGAAGCTGCCGAAAATTCATTATGGACTCCAATTTCCCACATATACCTATCGCTGCTCGATAAAAAAATTGGATGATCAATGATTCCGGTGAAAGGTCTGACCGAGTCCTCTCACGGATCGGGCAAATCCTAAAGAATTTGACAAAGCACTTAAGGGGGACTTCTGTTGACTCGGTATTTTATAGATACCGAGGGGAAGACCAATAAAGTGCCACGTCACTAGTCGAACTCGCAGCAGGATCACCATCCGGCTAGCAGCATGAAGGGTGGCCTGATTAGGAGATATAGTCCCGACATAACTCCCTTTCCTAAATAGATAAAAAGGAATAATATCCTTTCCTAAACGGATACATGAGAAGAAATCTCGTATAAAGGAAATCGTGCCTAAAAAGGATCCTTACTTGATAAGGAATCCTCACCACCAATAGAGGAAACACGCTCTTATTATGACAAGGTAACTACACACTATAAATATGGGGTTACCCCCATATCTCAGGTATCACATTCTAAACCCTAAAACCTACTCCCTTACTTGCCTCCTCTTTATCACCATCACTTACTTAAGCATCGGAGAGGCTACGCCGTTCACATGGCTAGTCACTTTGAAGCTCTTTTCTGTCTTGCAGCCACCATCTTTGGCGAAGGCAAACTCTCTCTCTTTCTGTGAAGGTTAGCTCAAGGAACCCTTTATTTGACCAATCCTTCAGTGGTGTGGTGAGCATGGACAAACTTACTTGCTTCGGCGAGAATTTTGTCTTTCAACGAATACAAAAATCCAACTAGATGGACGATAGCCAAAATCATGATCAATTGGCCAATGACAACGCCGATGACTCAGGGACGGCGATCAACTCCCAATCAACTGCAGCGGCACCCCTCTCCTCCATGATCCCAGCCATGGACTCTGCCATAACGCCACCGATAAACTCTGTAACTAGAATGGCATTCTTTAGAAGTTTTTCTCAACTCTATCAGGTTCCCCTAAAGACCAAAATCAACTGTAAAGGAATCTATTCAGAGTGATGAAGGAAGGAATGGCTGGACACACAATAAGTGGACTGCTACACCATATAGATGCTCTCGTCCGTCTTGTCACCCACTGGGCTGGGCTTTGCAACACCCACCTAGAAGGATTATCCAACACCAATCAGGGTTAGACACACAATGCTTACCCCGAAGGGCCACACAATGCCCAGCAGTATAGATATATCAATACTCACTCAGTGGGGCCACACAATGCTCACCCGAGTCATAACATTACAAGAGGCGGCTCCCAACCGACTTAATATAATGCTAACCTAGATGCGTCCTTTATAGACAGAAGTATGGAGGTCTCCTCATAGAGGGATCTGATTGGCATGTTGAGGGCCCGACAAGTGGAATGGGCCACATTGAATGTACTAGTGCACGGTGCGCATTACCCACGCAGACATACTCTATTAGGCTTTTTCCACCCTAGCAGTCTATATCAAGATCCTACTCACTCCGCATGTCTCCCCCCCACCACCGTTGGGTTCACAGTTAAAATTTAAAAATTTTAGATACTGGGATGACCCGAAGTTCCAGAAGTTGTTTAAGGAAGGGCTCAATGGTTATGTGGTTTCTCTGCAAGAACCCCTGCTGGAAACCTCCGACTCCCCATTTAGTGTAGAGATCCTCGCGGAGTAGCTCAACTTTGGAGTCAAGCTACCATTCATTGATAACTATAGCGGAGACACAGACCCTCAGATCCATGTCTGAACTTAAAAGAACAAGATGGACTTAGCATACGCCTGAGAAGCACATGCCTGCATGAACTTACCCAATACATTAATCGGTCCAGCAGCCTACTAGTTTGACTTATTGCCAGTCGAGTCCATAGATTCTTGGGATGACCTAAGGTAAAAATTTTGTATGCAATTCATCGGCTCCATTCCAGCAAGAACTACCACTCGGACCCTCAACGAGATCACTCAGAGGATGGATGAATTACTCAGCTCTTACATTGAGCGATTCAATAAAGCCTGCCTGCAAATAAGATACTTGGTTATAGCATCGCTAGGGAAGCTATGATTAGAGGCACGAGGAATGAAAGACTCCGTGCAGAGCTCATCAAAAGGCAACCTAAAAAGCTGGATTAGATGATCACCATTACGAAGAAACTGAATGAAGTAGACGAAGTTGATAGGCTGCACAAGATGTCTAAAGGAACTCGGCCTGAAGACTAGAAAGCTAGGAAGAAGGGGGGAACTACCGCGAGCAATCCTCCACCCAAAGCAGATACAGACCAAAATTGAACGCACCTTTACGCGACATCTTGCTGGCTGTGCAGAAAATTGATGACAGGAAATCCATCAAATATCCAAGGGTGACGCCTTAGCAGTTTGTAGGGAAGGACATAAATAAGTACTGCAAATTCTATAAGTCTAGAGGCCACGACACGGATGAATGCCGCATCCTAGCAGATGAGATCCATGCCCTAATCGAGCAAGGGAGGCTTTCATAATTTGTAAAGGGGATCACTAAAGAAAGCATATTTGGACCAAAGAAGGATGGTGAAGATAAGTCCTCATAGAAGTCAAAGAGGCTTATGATGGTAATCATAGGTGGACCAGGCTTTAAAGGATTCCCCTCAAAGGGGAAGAGTTCTGAGCATAAAAGATCAAATACTGAAGATAACTCAGAACTCAATAAGCCTTTCCAAAAACAGAGTTTAGTGAAGAACCCGCTTGCTGACCCCTTTGTACTAGAGGCCTTAGTAGAAGGGTACACTGTCAGACAGATTATTATTGACACTGGCAGCTCCATCAATCTTATCAAAAAAGAGGTGGTCGAGAAGCTGGAAGTTTATCACAGTCAAATGCTGCCAGCCCATTCACCACTCGTTGGCCTTAGTGGCCATTCGGTTCCAGCACTCAGCCAGACCACCCTGGAAGTTGAGCTTGGTGATCACAAAACGAAATGTAGAGCAAAACTGGACTTCATTATCATTGATGTACCGATCGGCTATAACATCATCCTAGCCAGACCATTCCTAGCCGAGTCAGGCGCACTGATCTTAATCAAACACCTAGTCATGTAGATTCCTACCACAAAGGGAGTCGCGATAGTTATAGGCAACCCTCTAGTGGCATAGGAGACCTACTTAGCATCACTGAAGATGGATGAAGTAGTCATGGAACCGAAAGAGATAGAGAACATTAAGCCAGTCAGTCTCATAGAAACATTGACAGTAGGGCCTAATTGGTAGGTACGCATAGCCGCTAATCTCCCAGAACCTATAAAAGTAGGCATCAGCCGAGTGCTGACAGAAGAAAAACACACCTTCTCATAGATGAATGAAGATATGACTGGATACCACCCGGGGTAATTCAACATAGCTTGAACCTCGACCCGGAGGCATCTCCAGTGAAACAAAAGAAACGCAATCATGCACTAAACAAGCAGAAGTTAATTGAAGCTAAAATTCTAAAGCTCTTGAAAGCCAACCGCATCTGAGTGGTGCACTACCCTAAGTGGCTTGTGAATGTGGTTTTGGCGAAGAAGGCAAACGGATCTTGGCGAATGTGCGTAGAATTTACAGATCTCAATAAAGTAACTCCAAAGGATAATTATCTGCTCCCAAGCATTGACCAGCTGCTAGACTCGACAACCGATTACGCCATATACCCTTTACTAAATGCAAAAGCCGGGTATCAATAGATTCCTATGGACCCAACTGGTAAAGAAAAGACATCAATCATGACGCATGAAGGAACATACTGGTATAAGGTTATGCCATTCAGCCTGAAGAATGCCTGAGCCACTTATCAACTCTTAGTAAACGACATGTTCAAAGGCCAAATAGGAGAAATAGTGGAAGTCTACGTTGATGATATGATTATCAAAAGATGGAGCTTGGAGGAACACGTGAAAGACATTAGAGCCATGTTTAAAACCCTACAGCAATATCAGCTCAAATTAAATCCAGAAAAGTGCACTTTCAGAGTAAGAGGTGGTAAATTCCTTGGTTTCCTAATTTCCTAAAGGGGAATCAAAGCAAACCCAAAAATGATAGAACCTATCATGAATATGGAGCCACCTAAGACATTGAACAAAGTTTAAAGGCTGAATGGAAGGGTGAACATTCTTACCCGATTCATCTCATTTACAGCCAAGAGATACCTCCCATTTTAAAGAGCCATCAAGAAAGACAAAGCATTTAGTTGGGAAAAACATTGCCAGGAAGCCTTTGAGAACATCAAAGAGTTCTTAAGTACACCACCTCTCTTGAGTCAGCTAGAGAAGGATGAAGAATTGATCATGTATCTAGTAGCTTCAGATGAAGCAGTAGGATCAGTGCTGATTAGAGAAGTAGACGAGAACCAACACCCGGTCTACTACACAACATAGTACTAAAGAACGCCAAACTCAGATATCCAAAAATTGAGAAGTTGGCTTTAGCCTTAGTCTCAGCAGCAGAAAGGCTTTAACCCTACTTCCAAGCCCATACGGTCACTGTTAGAACCAATATCCCTTTGAAGAAAGTACTATAAAGGCTAGAGACCTCTGAACGGTTAGCCAGATGGGCCATATGGCCGGGAAAGTTTTATATACAGTTTTAAGGAAGAAAGACACTAAAAGCACAAGTCTTGGCAGATTTTATTACTGAGTTTGTAGGGCTTGACCCTTCACCCGATCTCAAGATCGAGTCATGGAATATATACGTTGACGGGGCATCTTCCCATGAATGAGCCGGAGTCTGAGTTTGGATAGAAGGACCAGAGAAGATACGGATGAGCTACGCAGAAAAGCTAGCCTTTCTAGTTACCAATAACGCTGCAAAATATGAGGCAATGATCAAAGGCTTGGAACTGGCCAAAGAGATTGCCCCAGATAGAGTAATCATCAAAAGTGATTCAAGGTTGGTTTCCAACCAAATCAATAAGAATTACGTAATAAAGGAGGAAGGAATGGTGAAATACTTAGCCAAAGTAGAAACCTTGCTAAAGGAACTCGAGTCAAAAGGCACCACGTGGGTACTTAAACACATCCCTAGGGAGGAAAATGAAAAAGTAGATGAGCTGGCTACAGATGCAGCAAGCGTAGACCGATGGAAGAAGCTTAGCTACCCATTTGAGGTTATGCATGCCCCAACAATAGAAGAACAGAACCTGATGCTAATAGAACAAAAGGAACCTGAATGGATGCAACCATTGATTGACTACTTGGACAAAGACATCCTTCCAGAGGATAAAGTCAAGGTATCTAGAATTGTAAAAAAGCCATCAAGGTACTTGGTTATTAACGGAACACTGTATAAACTATCCTACTTGGATGCTTTGCTCAAATGCATTACTCCAGAAGAAGGATAGTACATGATCCATGAGATACATGAGGAAAATTATGGCTCCCACCAAGCAGCCTCCACCATTAACCAAAGAGCCAAGCTCCTGGGATAGTACGACCAATTATGGAAGTAGACTCCATCGATTACGTACAGTCTTGTAACCAATGCCAGATCCATTCAGAAAAGTCACATGTCCCGTATCCAATGCAAAAACCAATCAGGTGGTTATTCGCCACTTGGGGAATTGATATAGCTGGACCAATGCCTGGAGCCATCAGACAAAAGAAATTCATCATCGTGGCAATTGACCACTTCTCAAAATGGGTGGAAGCAGCGACCGTTAGTACAATCACTTTTGAGAAAGTGTTTGATTTTGTTTGGGGATCACATTATCATCTATTTCGGCATTCCAAATGAGATTGTCTTAGCCAACGGGTCGCAGTTCATATTTGAGAAATTTCATAAATTCTGTGAAGGTCTGAAAATTCGAAATCGATTTGCCTCTATAACACACCCATAAATGAATGGGCAGGCGGAAAGAACTAGCAAGACACTTAGTGAGGGATTGAGGAGACAACTGAAAGGAAAGAAAGGCGTATGGCCAGAAGAGTTAAACAATGTCCTCTAGTCGTATAGAACGACTCCGTGTCGGCCGACTAAAGAAACTCTATTTTCCCTAGTACACGGAGTAGAATTAGTTGTACCAGTAGAGATTGGCACTCTCTCAGACCGGGTGGTTTATTATACAGAGGAAGAAAACGACATCAACCTAAGACATCACTTAGATAGTTTGGAAGAACGCAGAGACAGAGCCTACAACCTGATGGCCGCCTACAAGTCTAGAGTTGCCAAATACCATGACAAGAAAGTTAGGAAAGTAAGGCTCAGAGAAGGGGATTTAGTACTCCGAGATGCGGGGGCTTCACAAAGCTAGAAAGGTAAGGTCAAGCTAGGAGCCAACTGGGAAGGACCTTACAAAGTCACTCAGGTCGTAGGACCTACTACTTACCAACTCAGCAGAATGGATGGAAAAGAGCTCCCTAGGACTTGGAATATAACTAGCCTTAGAAAATACTATGTAGCTACCAACCTTTAGGGGCCAAGTGTCTGCACTCTTTTTCCCTTGGTATAGATTTTTTCCCCCTAAGTTTTTTCTATAACAAGGTTTTTGATGAGGCAGATCTCTCTAAGGGGACTTTCATTCGGCACTATACTATAAGCTCAGATATTGTAATCTTTCTATTTTCCTAATAATAAAAGATTCAATTTTTCACATGCTTGTGCACCTTAGAAGTTCTGATCAAACTCTCTTAGTACTTTACCCGACCACAGAGTCGGTGTCAGACTGGCTATGCGTGCCTGACTCTATAAAAAGTCCTAGGCTACTTAAGCCCCCAGGCATGATAAAAAGTCCTAGACCACACTTGAGCTCTCAGGCACATTAAAAGTCCTAGGCTAAAGGCGTAACAAAAAGTCCTAGGCCCAGAAGCCATCAGGCAAATAAAAAATCCTAGGCCATTCATAAGCCCGTAGGCGTATTTAGTAAGACCTAGGCCACACTTGAGCCCTCAGGCATATTAAAAGACCTAAGCAAAAAAGTAAGACTTACGACACTACACAAAACTGCCTAAGACTTATCATTCGTTGCCAAGATTAAATGAAATAACACATGACATAATAGATACGAGGAAAATCTTAAGTCAAACCATTGGTCCCCCGAATGAAGTATACTTAAGAAAATCTCAAAGCGTAATCTCCCACCCAGATTCAAAATACTTAAAAAATGAAGACCGCAACAACCATCCTTATGATCGAATGCAAACATTCATTCGTTTTAAACGGATTGGTGGGCAAGTAAACATAGAAGAAATATTCAAAAAAAAACACAAGTACAACCATTCGGCAAGTAGACGGATAGAGAGAAAATTAAAAATATGCCATAAATAAATGCCACAAAGGGAAATTGTGCAAATGTTAGAAAATTAAAAGCTCCAAGGCCTAAATAAATACAACAAATTATCACTCAGTGGAAGGAGGGGCATCCTTTGATCCGGCGTCAAGATCCTCATTGGCAGCTTTCTCAGTTTTTTCATTGACACCATCTGCTAACGGATCGACATCCAAAGCCTTGCCGTCCCCCAAACCACCTTGGTCTTCAATCTCCTCATCCTCTTTCTCCTCCTCTACCTGGGTGCCCTTGTAAGCGACCAGATCATCATAGGATAGGAAGTCCACGTCATCGATATCCAACCAGGAGAGATCTGGATGGACACGTTGCCATGCTTGGAAGATTAACTCGCCATAGAGGAAGCCACAGTCTCTAAGCTGATCAGTTATTATGGCAGCCGTCCCTTTAGCTTTAGTGGCTTCCTCCTAAATGGTTGCTAATTCCTTCTCCAAAGCAACCACCTTGGCCTCCACCTCGCCCTTCACCCAGTCACTCTCCGCCTGGAGTCTCCTAGCTTCATCCCTCTTATCCTTAAGCTTGAGGACGCTCTTCTGAGCCAAGGTGAGCTTCCGCTTGGTGAGAGTAAGCTCTTTTTCCTTTAATTTCAATTTTGTTTTGCTCTTATCCCTAGCCCTCTGGATGAGCTCTGACCCTCAAGACATGGCCTGCGAATGAGTGAAAATACTTAGCATCAAAACTCATAAATCAAAAAATAACTCAAGATGGAGGTAATGACCAAGTAATGTCATGGAAAAAGAGAGAGGAAAGCAAGGCAGTGCATTCTTCTATGTAACCCTCTGCATCAGCACAGAGTGGGAAAGTGCCTTTTAGAGCACCCTGCACAGTCATGTCCGTGCAGGGGAGGTTGGAGAAGGACAGGTCAAAGAACTTGGCCAGCACCGGCTGCAAAGAAGGACGAGGAGAGATAAAACCTCCACCCGCCCTCAGACCGGATGGAGTCACCTGCGTGAAATAAATAAAAATCATCAGATCAACACATAATAGGAAGAGCTTAAATCAAAAATCAAACATACCTCAGGGAAGATGACATTCGCATCCGACACGAAAGATGTGTGAAGAAGCATCACAGCAACCCTCTTGCTGGACCCTTGGAGCTCAATGGACTTCCTCTTCGCCCCACTAATGGCCAGTGCCTTTATACGCTTGTTCTTGTGTTGCGACTTCTTGGCCACTAGCAAAGCATTAGCATATTCATTATCAGACATGATTACCTGAAATACAAAAAGGAAAATACGAAAAAGAAGAAGAATATACCGATTGCAGCAATCGGTTCAGGAAGATAGATTAACCCAGTCGACCCCCGAGCTAGGTGATGGTATCCAAAAATAGAAGCCCAGGCGGCCGAATTAAAACTCCACTTGTACTGCTCTAGGGATAAAAAAATTTGTAGCCGAGGGTCTAGGTCATTCGCCTTAGTCTTCTTCTTAAGCAGGGTTATAATAGACCAAGTTGTAGGGAAAGAAGGGTAATCATCATTCACCTGGATGTAGAACCAGAACTCTTTATAATGATGGACATAAGAGGGCCGGTTGGAGAATTGATACATCTCATTCTTCCTCGCAAATTTGTATTGATCATCGTCCTTGTTCCGCTTGATAGAACAAATTTTGTAGAAGAAGGTGGCGTCAAAAGCCAAGCCCAAATCAAGACACATTTAGTGATGCCCCATTATTACCACCTATGCATTTGGATGTAGCTCAACTGGACATAGCCCCCACACCTCTAGCAAATTAGCAACGGATGCTGAAAGCATGTACCTAAAACCGCCTCTAATCACAGCCTCACCGCAGAAATATTTTGGCAAATGATTCTCACTTAGCATTGTTATTGCCATCTCAACTATGGTCATATTCTTTCTCTCAACAACTCCATTCCGTTGAGGAGTATGAGGGGCAAATAAGTTATGTTCAATGCCCTTGGAGTCACAAAATTCAATAAAATGCTTTTTTTTGAACTCACCACCATTATCACTCCGGAGCGTGCAATGCTTATGCCCTATTCTACTTCTATCTGGATGAATGTTTTTGAGAATTTGTCAAAGGCTTTATCTTTGCTTGCTAGTAAGAGAACCCAGGTATAACGAGAATAATCATCCACAATGACCATGGTGTATTCTCTTCTACCTAAACTCAATGGTTTGATTATACCAAAGAGATCAATATGCAAGAGTTCAAGTACTCTTTTTGAAGGAATGTAGGAGATGGAAGGGAAAATTTTCTTATGTTGTTTACCTAATTGACATGTAGTGCATAGATGATCCTTATCAAAAGCAACCTTAGGCAAACCCAGAACCAATTCCTTTTTGGCTAATTTGGACAGGAGGTTCATCCTAACATGTGCCAACCTCCAGTGCCATAGCCATTATTCTTCTTCTTTAGACACCAAGCAGATATTCTTTTTCTCATTTTTAATGTTAACAGAATAAACATTGTTTACTCTAGGTTCATAAATAATGAGTTGATTAGACTTACTATCATAGATAGAGCAGCCTCCAGAATCAAAGGTGACTTTTCTTCCTATATCACAGAGTTGGGCTACACTTAGTAAGTTGAACTTTAGTCCATGAACTAGTGAGACATCTTCTATCTTTAATTCAGATCCAATAGTTCCATGTCCAATGATCTATCCTTTTTTATTATCTCCAAAGCTTACTTTGCCTCCCTTCTTCTAGGTTAATGTGATGAAGGCCTTCTCATCACCTGTCATGTTCCTTGAGCATCCACTATTAATGTACCAAGTGTGTTAATCTACTGTGGATCTAAAGCATACCTGTAAAACAAATCAAGTGGGTCTAGGTACCAATCAGATTCGGGTCCTCTCGGGTTATCAACCATTTCAGGACAAGGATTAACATCATAATAACCATTTTAAAATCTATATAATTTAGTAATATGATTGTTTCTGCTATAAAACCTGCACCTTGAGATGGGTCTGTTCTACTTCTTTTCGATCTTTTTAAGATCCTACTTCCCATAGTTCCTTATATATCTAGCTTCTTGTACACTTGTAGATGGTCCGATGTGTATCCGAAAGCTGGTTGGGGGTGCAACTTCTGTTGCATAATTCCTTCTTTTTTTGGCAGGGTGCTGAGTGTACACTACCTCAGCCTTTCCTTTTTATGCAACAATGTATCTTTAAGCTTGAGGTTGCCTGATAACCTCCTTCTCCTCCTAGTTTGAAGGCTGTGGAATTTTCTTGGCAGCTTGCCTTGTATTTCCTCTTGGTTGCGAGGAACCAAATTTCCTTCCGAATGCTTCCTTCATCAAAGTTAGCTCCCTATCTATCCCTGTCAAGTTAGCACTCAAGATCTGAACTTGACTTCTCAGGAAGTTTTCCTCCACCACATCCATGTGCTTTATAGATCTTATTAGGTTGATGTCTTGTGACATAGCTTCAGCATCTTCAGCCAATTCCAGAATTTGTCGTTATATGAATTTTATGGCTTTGGTGTTCTTTCTCACATTGTGGATCACCACCTTTAAAGCTCTAGCAAGATCAATGTTAGAAATAGAATTAGAGTGAGAGGTTACCTCTGAGTTTGCTGATTCTGAATCCCCAATCTGCTCAGTGTCTTGCTTGGATGACTTTCTTCCAAATTGCTCTGCTTCCAAATCTGTCAATGCCATAAATGCACAATGAGCAGTCTCTTCTTCCTCTGTTGAAGATGAAATACTTCTTTCTTCACTATTGCTCTATGTAGCCACCATAGCTTTCTTCTTATACTTCTTTTCCTTTCTCAGCTTTGGGCATTTGGTTCTGAAGTACCCCTTTTCCCCACATTCAAAGCAGGCAGCATCCTTCTCCGGATCTTTCTTTTCTTCTGGAGCCTTTCTTGGCTTATCCCTTCTTGAGGTGCCCTCCTTACGCCTTCTTGACTCAAATCTTCTAGATCTTCTTCTATCCTTTTTCTTCAGAAATTTTTCGAAGTACTTGGCTAGCATAGCCATATCTTCTTCACTGTACTTTGACTCTTTTGGTTGCTTTTCTGTTCTGGAAGAGGCTGATCCGATAGAGTCTACCTTAAGAGCAATGCCTTCTTCTTTTCTTCCGGCCTTCTTCCTTGTTGGCTGTATCTCTCCAGGGATAATTCTTGAGTTAAGAGATTACCAATGAGCTCATCATAACTATAGAAGTTTAAGTCATGAGCCTCTGCAATGGCAGTCTTCTTATTGTCCCACTCCTTAGTGAGACTCCGGAGAATTTTCTTCACCATGTCAACTTTTGAGATTTCCTTCCCCAGCCTCTTTAATTCATTTACTAGATTGGTGTATCTAGTATTCATGCTGTTGATGGATTCTTTGGGCTCCATCTTGAAGGATTCAAGCTTTTATTGTAGTAGATCGATTTTGGCTTCTTTGACCGTGTTTGTTCCTTCATAGGTCACTTCTAGCTTCTGCCAAATCTCTTGTGCAGTTTTGCATCCAAATATCCTGTTAAATTTAGCTACACTAAGAGCACAATAAAGCATGTTAATAGCATTTGCATTTTCACGCAATCTTTTATAATCATTCTTGTCCCATAAGCTCGAGGGCTTGTGGGTGGTTAAACCATCTACCTCATGAGTAGGCTCATATGGACCATCTTTAATGGCCATCCATGCCATCATGCTTTGAGCCTAAATGAAATTCTTCATCCGATTTTTTCCAAAATGTGTAGTGTTCATTGGTGAAGAGTGGAGGTCAGGTAATAGACATACCCTCCTAAAGGAGCTGTGAGTTTTGGAAACTCATTTTGATTCTTGAATCAAAATATATGGACCTTTAGCTCTAGATTGTTAGATCTCTAGTTTGCGCACTTACTTTGATACCACTTGTTGGTCCCTGTGCTTATGTTAATAAGGTTAGAGAGGGGGGGGGGGTGAATGACCTTTTTCGAGGAAATAATAGACTTTCAAAAAGTCTTGTGTAGCGTGTTTGAATGTTTCAAATATTTTGGATCCAGATGATGCAAATGATATGAATTGCAGTAAATTAGAAACAGAGTAAAGAAAATTCAAACACAAGAGATTTATACTAGTCCGGCCCCGCCTAAAGGTTCCTTCCTTTGAGCTTTTCCACTAGTGTGATTTCTTTTCAACTGGCAGATATCAAGCCTTACAGTTGTCTCCAGATGGTACCCCCTTCCGGATGTAGGATATACCACTAGAAGCACCAACTCCTAGCTGAGTCCTCTTGTCTTTAGCAGGATATACCACTTAGATTTCTACCCAAACCTAAGCTGAGTCCTACAGGGAGATCCCACTCAAAGCACCTACTTTAAGCCGTATCCCAATCTCATAACTCACCCAAGTTGGAGATCTTTACACTTTGTTTTTTCAAAGATTTTGTTTTTGGACTTCCTCAAGTTTATGTAACATCCCATTTAACACATCATTTTAGTCATTCATACATATATATTAGAAATTATTAGATGAAGTATAAATATATAATAAATATATTAATTTTGGTATATTTTGTTTAAAATATATTAGATATATACATATATACACTTAAATATATAAAAAGGATTTGAAATTTTGTGAAAATAAAAGTAGAAATTATAGTTAGTAATTAAATTAGTACTTGAGTTGTTTATTATTGGTATAAGTATAGTATAGTATAAGTGTAAGTATTATATAATGAAAAAAAGGGTAAAATGGTCATTTTAGCCTATAGATAATTGTGAAAGTGATAAGTATCTGAAATCAATCATGAAACAAAGAAAAAAACTCAGAATATGAAAGGGTAGGAGTAGAAGAGAAGAAGAAGAACAAAGAGAGAGGAAGAATTAGGTATGTATATGATTTTGTAATATGATTTTCGAGATGTTAGAGATCGAATTTAAGGTTATGATGAAAAGATAAATTGATTCTCTACATATCTAGATTTCTTTTGCGAAATTTGGGAATTTTTGGATGAGTAGATCAATAGTTATGATTTTTATAAGATGAAGTATACAGAATTGGATGATCAAAGAGATAGGGTGAGTTTCAAAAATAATCTGAGATTGTTATACTGCTTAGAAAATTCTAATTTTTTGATATATTATTCCCTTATGTGTATGGTTTAAGTAGGAAAAAGAATCAGGTCGATTAATGTTGTGTAGAGAGAGTTATACTCATTTTATTACGTTGCTGTCAGGTAAAGCGGGACTGCAACAGGTTTTGATGGGAAATTCCCTATAAATCGTATAAGGCTTTGAAAATTTTGAAGATTTAGTATGTTATGGAATTGTGTAATAGGAATTGAACAAAGAATAATCATCACATTTGAGTCAGTGAGTTGAAAGTTATGAATTATGAAGTGAAGTGAGGTCATAAGAACACTAGTTTTAAGTGCAGAAAACAGGACAGATTTAGATTTTAAAATACAAAATTCATAACAAATGGAAAAGCGATCAGAAAATTATGAAATTGTGGTATGTTATAAAGCTATGAGTTAAGAGTAAAATGAAACTAGAATCAGGTCATTTGGTTGAGTACTTTGAGAGATATGATTGATTAAAATGAGTAAGGTCATATAGATAGAAATTCTAGTTTATGTTAATCTTTATATATATATATATATATATATATATATATATATATATATATATATATATATATATATATATATATATATATATATATATATACACACACACACACACACACACACAAGGAAATAAGATGTATATATGTATGTTTAATATATGAATATGTATGTTATAGGAGCTCAAAACAGTGAAGGGATTCCGGAGAAAGGTCCAAGTCGTTCTGAGAGAATTAGCTCGGATAAATTTGTGAGTATAAACATGATATGAATATATGGGTGAAATGTGTTGATGTGTTAATTGCATGAATATGTGAATGTGATATGAATTGTTTTGATTTGAAATTTTGTGTGAGAAATATGTTAATATGTGTCATTTGAATATGATAATGGATTGAATTCTTAAGTGAAGTGAATCAGTGCATATATGAATTATTGGTAGAATATAACTGAGTATTGCATTTGATATACTGGATTTATATGATATATGTATGTGGAATATATGTTCATTTGTATTAGTATATGCTAATTGTAAGTTCAATGATTCGTATAACAGACATTTGCACTTGAATATATGAAAAGTAAAAAAGACGTTGTGACATAGCCGATCAAACATTGCAATACATGTTCTGTTCATCTGGACCTATATGGTCAACCAATTGCAATATCTGACAAATGGACCGAAAGGTCAACCAATTGTTACATAGCTGGCCAACAAATCAATTGACAATTGTTACAAATGTTGCATGTATCCCGGGGCAATAGTTTGGCTGGTGTTGTCACAACAATTAAATAACCGGTTTATTCATTCTCAAATAAGTGTGACTGTATATTGAATTTGTTAATGTATATATGTGATTTGCTAAATTCATAGATTGTTTATATTCACTGAGTTGCGCCTGATATAAAGCGCTAAATTTTTCAGAGCTGATAAAGTTTGTACTAGAAGCTCATTACCTGTAGATATCATTGACGAAAGATTGGTTGGCTGTGTTCCATCTCGCTCCTTCTCCTCACATGACAAGCATATAGTATAAAAAGTGGTTGGGTTTTTGTTTTTGTTTTGTACACATTTGTTGTAACAGGATATGATGCTATAAGTATTATAAACCGAATGTTAAGTTTTATTAGTATATCATATATATAAATGAAGTATAAGTACAAAAAAATTTTATACGTAGTGATTACGATTTTGGTGATTTAGTAGACGGTATAGGTTGTTTCAGTTTATAACTCACTTGGGAATCCTTACAACTGATTTAGAAATATTTGATTCTTGGAGGGATGTGTTTACTGATTGCTCTAGCGAATTCTCTTGTTAAATGCTTTCTCAAATCAACCAGCACCTTCTCAACAGGTGAAGCTTCCCTTTTATTGGCTTTGATCATAAATGTAGCCGTTGTGGGTTGGTGAACTATATTTAAATCTTCACCGTTGATCAGGTAAGATGTGGAGCTTCCGGAGCTGTTAATCAATCCATTAGACAGAGATTTTGACCCGTTTGAATACTTGGGATTGAGGCTAAAAAGTTGTCAGTGATTGTTTTCCTTGTATTTTAGTGATGCACCAACTTTTATATCGATAGCTTTTTTATGTGAGCTCCACGCGCCTTTTTATTGGTCTAGGTGAAAAAAGTTGTTACCTTTTTCTCTGTCCGGTGTCAGTCCTTTGTCCTTTTTCTGAAAAGTGCTAGCTGTCACTTTTGTCTTACTTTAGGGAAAATGATCTTTGACTTAGAGACCAAAAGAATGGAGGGAATGGAATTTTTTAATCATTCCCTTTGTCAAGATAATTAAGTCTTTCGGATGTCTTCGGACTTAATATATCCGGATTTGCCTTCTTCCGGATGCTTCTACAATCGGTTCTTCCGGATGCTGTTTTGGGCAGTTCAAAGTTTATTTCCTTTTCAAACTTTAACCGGATGCTTCCTTTTGTGTGCTTAGGCTCTTCTTTTATTAAGAGATTACATATACTTACAAGTCTTGTTTTCCTTATAAGTTTTTGTTTTCTTCAAACTTGATCCGGATAGATTCTTGTTTGTTCTTCCAGATTATTGTTTCCCAACATTCATCCCTATAGTTCTCCACATCCTCCATAACTTTAGAAGAGTCCGTCTCAAGGCTTACTTGGCTCATATGCTCAACACTCACATCATCAGGCAAAAAGACCCGACTAGACGCATCTGAGTTACTCATCTTCCCCCTAGCAGTGCACTTAACCCTAGGGGTGGGACGGTAATTAGACTTATTAATTTGCAAAGGTGGCCACAACCTAGACAACAGTTCGGCCGTTCTACGAAGAAATTTATGGGATTCCTCACTATCATAACTACTACCTGATGAAGAAGCATCACACTGTTTCCTCAGTTCTAGCAAATTTAAAGATCTAAGGGCGCTAAAATGAAGAACAGTAGATATACATGCAAGATTCCCAGATGTGTTGCATATACAAACTAGAGAGAAATTCAGAATCAAAGTAAGGCACAAATCAAAAACCAAAGGAGTAACAAAGCTAAAAAATATAAATTATACATGGAAAAAATAGACACCAGGAACACAATGAGAAATTTCCAGAAATCAAATGGAAATCCAAGGGCATTTCGCAAGAAATGAAATTAAAAGCAAAAAGAGAAGAAATCGGAGACT
Source organism: Euphorbia pulcherrima (assembly GCA_947683365.1). Lineage (NCBI taxonomy): Eukaryota > Viridiplantae > Streptophyta > Magnoliopsida > Malpighiales > Euphorbiaceae > Euphorbia > Euphorbia pulcherrima. The sequence goes on from CANTUS010000010.1 coordinate 43,567,863, forward strand.
CAATGAAGTTGAGGAGAAAGAAACGGCGATGAAAAGCTAGCTTGAAACCACCACCGGAAGTTTGCTAGTCACGGGAAAATGAGAGATCAGAAATATCAAGGAAGAAGATGGAATGAAAAGGTGCGAAATGAGCAAAAACATGCTATTTAAAACAGTTATGAAAAGACTTCTCTTAGAAATCAACCGTTGATTCCATCCACATGTCATTCCATCTCCGGTTTGCACATTGCCCACGACCAATCAATGACGAAATAGCTGTTATGAGCTGTCTATAGGCGAAGTTGAAAGGTTGCGGCCGAATGCTCACACTGCATTGGTTTAAATTGTGGAAGGCGAAAGGTTTGACTGAGTCCTCACACGGTACGGGCAAATCCTAAAAATTTGACAAAGCACTTAGGGTGGACTTCTATTGACTCGGTATTTTACAGATATCGGGGGGAAACCAATAAGGTGCCACATCACTAGTCGGACTCGCAACAGAATCACCATCCGGCTAGCCGCGTGAAGGGTCTTGGTCACACTGGCCCGATTAGGAAATATAGTTCCGTCATAACTCCCCTTCCTAAGCAGATAAATAGGAATAATATCCTTTCCTAAACGGATAAATGAGAAGAAATCTCTTATAAAGGAAATCGTGCCTAAAAAAGATACTTACCTGATAAGGACTCCTCATCGCCAATAGAGGAAACACGCTCCTATTATGACAAGGTAACTACACACTATAAATATGGGGTTGCCCCTATATCTTCGGTATCACATTCTAAACCCTAAAACCTACTCTCTTACTTGCCTCCTCTTTATCACCATCGCTTACTTAAGCATCGGAGAGGCTACGCCGTTCACACGGCTAATCACTTTAACGCTCTTTTCTATTTTACAACCACTATATCCAGCAAAGATAAACTCTTTCTCTTAAGGTGAAGGTTAGCTCAAAGAATTATTTCTTTGACGAATCTTTCCGATATTAATTTTAGTCTCCAGTCAATTATTAGAAAACAAGAACCGAGAATTAAATAATTTTACCTCCAATATAAACAGCATTGTTAGTTGTACCCACTCTCGTGTCACTATTCTAGTTTACATCAATGTAATTTATTCTTTTGCTAATTATATACAAAAAGATAAGTATGAACTTTGAGTTATATTTGTGGGATAGAGAGTAGATGAATGAACCGACAAATAGCATCCATTTATGTTCTCCAATAATATAATATTTAGTAATTATTTATTTAAATGACATAATTAATGTACCTATTCTTACTATTTATAAAAATTAATTATATTCATTTAAACAAAATGTGAAATAATATTCATTTAAGCAACGTTATTAATTATATCTATTCTCATGTCACTATTCTAGTCTACATCGATGTGATTTGTTCTTTTGCTAATTTTACACAGAAAGATAAATATCAACTTACATTATATAATTATATTGCATGATGTAAACATGTGAAATACTATTAATTAAACAACATCATTAAGTGTACCTAATGTAATTTATTCTTTTGCTAATTTTACAGAAAAAAAGATAAGTATGGACTTTGAGTTACTCCTCGTTCGGTTATTTTTATTTGTCGCTTGAGCTTTTTATTTCTTTGTTCCTTTTGATTGGTAATATATATTTTATAATTTTTTTTCCTTAATTATCCTTATATTAATTAAAAAGTATTTAAGTTATAATTAAATTATAAGGTGGTAATAATAAGAAAGAGATTTTATTATAAATTAAAAAGTTAAATTAGTCATTTTATTAGTCAGTAATTTGAACAAGCTTAAAAAAGTGTTACTATTTATAAAATAGGGTATGAGAATTATTTTTTTTATAAAATAGGATTTGTGGTTTCAAAAAATTAGTAAAAGATGATAAAATTTTTTTTTGATCAGAATAGTAATATTACAAAAAATAATTTAATCAATTCAATATTCTTATAATTTAACCTTATTATTTAAAAATTATATGTAACAATTTGAATAAATTTGAGAAATTTTTCCTTTTAAATGATTTTTTAAAGTTTATTATCATATTTTAATTAAAAAAATATTTATAATATTAAAATATTTCAAAAATTATCATTAATATGTATTTCATTTTTACTAATCAATCCACTAAATTTTTGTATAAAAATGAACAAGATTACTCATTATTGTGACATAATTCAATATTGAGATTCCTCTTTTTGCTAATTTCTCGAAACCACATATATCATTTTGAAAAAAAAAATTCTCAGACACTATTTTAGAAATGAGTGAAATCCCATGATACTTTTTTAAAGTTTACCCTAAATATTATATTAGTTTCGATAAAAAGCGTTAAATTGACAATTAAAATAAACAATGGTGTACTTATAATTATTATTTGTAGAATAGAGAGTAGAAGTACAGTAAAACCTCTGTAAATTAATACTCGATAAATTAATAACTTCGATAAAATTAATAATTTGTCCAGTCTCAACTTGGGACTAGTACAAAATTAGACCCCAATCGATAAAATAATAAGATTAATAACTTTTTTGAAATCTCAATGTATATATATTGGTCTCAATGAAACTATAAATTAATAATTACTAAAAGATTCTAAATTCTAAAATTCTCTAGTAAAAAGAGAATCTATAGTCACTTATTTTTTTGTTGAACTTCAAATTTATATTGAGTTCATCTTTAAATCTCCTCATTGCACTTAAGAGTTGGGGCATTGTCTTCTCGTATTGCAACAAAAAGTTGTAAAGAGTTGTTGCCGCTTGCAATGTTTCTTTCTGAGTGACCGGTTCTAAAGCTATTGAATCATCCTCAACTTCGTCATCGACTGGATTTTGAATGGTATCCGCCACGATTTCTTCAATGCTTTGAATCTCGTAACATTTATTATTTTCACTAGGATAATCTAGCAAGTGATTCACATCCATTTTTTTGCTGATAATACATACCCGTAATCAAGTTCTCAAGCTCACGAATGTCTTCTCCAGAATTTACATCATTTAAATCACTTGAGAATTGTGTTCAAAAAATGTGCCTTAAAACTTATTTTTATAATTTATTTTTTAGTACCATGAAATAACTTTTTACTTATTAAAAAATAATGAACTTGACAAATTCAATTAATTTATGAATGTACGTTGGACTTGAAAGTTCAAAGGTCATGCGTAAAACCTCTTTAAATTAATAAATTATTAATTTATCAATATAATAATATCTCCCTAAATTAATAAAATATCCTGATTCCAACATTATTAATTTACAGAGATTTTACTAGATTGAAATTAATTTTAAACTCAATCAACGAATTAGCATACATTTTACTTGGTGTTTGGCTCCACGTGCATCCTTACATAGACGTACTCATATGAGTAATATCATTAGAAACTATATAATAGCCAAAGTAACTTTAGAACAAACAAAACTTACAAGCATACCGCATTTTCACGCCATATGACCTATTGGCCCCAGTACGGATGTATATAAGGTCAGAGGGGGGGGGGGGTGAATGACCCTTTTTATGGAATTTATAGACTTTAAAAAGTCTTGTGTAGCGCGTTTGATATGTTCCAGATGTAGTGGATGTAGATTTTGCAAATATGAAATAATGTGCGATAAAGTAAAAGGTTAAAGAGAATCAAACACGATGATCTAGTCCCTAGAGTTTCCTGTTAGATATGATGTATGTTGGAAAACAATGATCCGGAAGAACCAATTCAAGACTATCGAGATCAAGTTTGAAGAAAATAAAAAATTAAGGAACAAAAACATGTAATCTCTTTAATCCAAAATGGAAGCATCTGGTCCAAAACAAGGCATCAGGACATTCATTGAAGACTACAAGTACCTAAGCACACAATGGAAGCATCCGGTTAAAGTTTGGAAAGGAAACAAACTATAAACCACTCAAGATCAGCATCCAAAAGAAGACTGATTGAATAGCATTCAGATATAACAAGACTAAAGTCATCCGGAAGATAAAGCTAACAAGACAATGTGAAAAGTTTCAAATATATCTTTTCCCTCCCTTTTGGTCTGAGAGTCAAAGGTCCTTTCCCCATATACAAGACAAAATATTAGCTAGCAAGATTTTCAGAAAAGGACAGAAGGACTGACATAGGAAAGAGAAAAGATAACAACATTTTCTACCTAGATCAATATAAAAGGCGCGTGCAGCCCACACACCGGACTACTGGCGTAAAAGTTGGTGAATCACTAAAATACAAGGAAAACGATCACTAACAACATTTCAGCCTCAACCCCAAGGATTCAAACGGGTCAAAATCTGAGAATAATGGACTGATCAACGGTTCCGGAAGAGCCGCATCTTACCTTATCAACGGTGAAGATTCAATTCAACCTCAACAACACACTCTACATTATTGATCCAAGCCTATAAAAGGGAAGCTTTACAAGTTGAGAAGGTGCTGGTTGTTTTAAGAAAGCATACACAAGAGAATTCGCTATTACAATAAATGATATAATCCCTCTAAGAAACAAACCATTCCAAATCAGTTTGAAAGAATTCCCAAGTGAGTTATAAACTTGAGAAATTCAAAAACAAAACCCTTGAGAAAATCAAGTTCTGAAGATCTCATACTTGAGTGAGTATTGAGATTGGGATATAGCTTAGAGTTGGTCCTTTAAGTGGGATCTCCCTAGAGGACTCAGCTTAGGTTCGGGTAGAAATCTAAGTGGTATATCATGCTAAAGACAAGAGGACTCAGCTAGGAGTTGGTGCTTCTAGTAAGGAGACTTCGGGGACTGGAGTAGGAGGGGCTGAACCAGGATAAAACTCTGTGTCTGATATTCTAACTCTTTACTTTATTTGCATATCATTTCATATTTGCATCATCCGGATCCAATATATCCGAAACATATCAAACATGCTACACAAAGACTTTTTAAAGTCTGTTCATTCCACGAAAAAGGTCATTCACCCCCTCTGACCTTATATAGACTCTCACAAGGACCAACATGTTGTATCAGAGCAAGTGCTTACAAATAGAGATCTAACAATTTCAAGATAAAGGTCCATATTTTGATTCAAGAATCAAAAAAAGTTTCCAAAACTCATAACTCCTTTCAGAGGGTGTGTCTATTACTTGTCCTCCACTCTTTACCCGTGAACACTAAACTTTCTGGAAAAACTGGATGAAGAATTTCATTCAGGCACAAAGCATGATGGCATGGATGACCATTGAAGATGGTCGATATGATCCTACTTATGAAGTAGAGGGTATAGCTAACCGGAAGCCCTCAAGTCTATGGGATAAGAATGATTATAAAAGATTGCGTGAAAACTCAAATGCTATTAACATCCTTCATTGTGCTCGTAGTGTAGTTAAATTAAACAGGATATCCGGATGTGAAATTGTACAAGAGATTTGGCAAAAGCTTGAAGTGACCTATGAAGGAACAAACAAGGTCAAGGAAGCCAAAATTGATCTCCTACAGCAAAAGCTAAAATCTTTCAAGATGGAGCCTAAAGAATCCATCAGCAGCTGAACACTAGATACACCAATCTAGTAAATGAGATAAAAAGGCTCAGAAAGGAGATCTTAGAAGTAGACATGGTAAAGAAAGTACTCCAAAGTCTCACCAAGGAATGGGACATCAAAAAGACTGCCATTGAGGAAGCTCATGACTTAAACTTCTATAGGTATGATGAGCTCATTGGTAATCTCCTAACTCAAGAATTATCATTGGAAAGATATAGGCAATAGGAGAAAAAGACAAAAGAGAAGAAGGCCATTGCACTAAAGGCAGATTCCACTGGATCAGTTTCTTTTAGATCAGATAAGCAACTAAAGGAATCTCATTACAACAAAGAAGATATGGCTATGCTAGCCAAATATTTTAATAGATTCCTAAAGAAGAAAGATAGGAGGAGCTTCAGAAGGTATGAGTCCAAAAGATAAAAGGAAGGCACCTCTAGAAGGGACAAGCCAAGAAAGGCTCCGAAAGAAAAGAAGTATCCGGAAAAAGACTCTGCCTGCTTTGAATGTGGAGAGAAAAGCCATTTCAGAACCAGATACCCTAAGCTCAAAAGAGACAAGAAACACAAGAAGAAGGCAATGGTGGCCACATGGAGCAATAGTGAGGAAAGTAGCAGTTCGTCTTCAACAGAAGAAGAAACTGCTAACTGTGCATTCATAGCACTGACTGATCCAGAAGCAGAGCAATCCGAAAGAAATGCCTCTAAGCAAGACACTATGCAAATTAAAGAATCAAAATCATAGACAGTTAGCACTGAGGTAAACTCTCACTCTAATTCTGTTTCTAAGTTTGAACTTGCCAGAGCTTTAGGGATTGTGATCAAGAATGTGAGGAAGAATACAAAAGCTATCAAATCCCTACGAAGATAAGTAATGGAGCTTGTTAAAGATGCTGAAGCATTGGCACAAGATGTCAATCTAATAAGAGCCACAAAGTACATTGATGTGGTTGAAGAAAACTTCCTAAGAAGCTAAGTGCAGATCTTAAGTGCAAACCTAACTGGGTTAGATAGGGAGCTAACTCTAATGAAGGAGTCATCCGGAAAGAAACCTGATCCCTCACAAAGAAGAAGGAATCCAAGACAAGCAGCACAATAAATCCAAACTCTGTTGGTAAGAAGAATCCAGGGCCCCCAAATTAAAAAGAAAAGAGTCCTCAAAGGCAACCTCAAGAACAGAGATACACAACTGCTCAAAAAGGAAAAGCTAAAGTAGTCCAAAATAAGCAACCTGCCAAGCAAAGAAAGAACCATAGAGCAGAGATTGCACCTCCAAGCAACTTCTGGATACTTACCGGACATACAAGTATACAAGAAGCTGGATATATTAGAAATTATGGAAAGGAAGATCTTGAGAAGATCGAGAAGAAATGAGAGCAAAACAGACCCATCTCCGGGTGCATGTTTTGTGGAAAAACAATCATTTTACTAAATTATGTAGATTGAAAAAAGGTAATTATGATGTTTATCCTTGGCCTGAAATGGTTGATAACCCGAGAGGACCTAAATCTGATTGGGTACCGAAACCCACTTGATCTATTTTGTAGGTATACCTCAGATCCACAATAGATCAACATACATGGTACATTAATAGTGGATGCTCAAGGCACATGACCAGTGATGAGAAAGCCTTCATCACTCTAATTTGGAAGAAAGGTGGAAAAGTAAGCTTTAGAGATAATCAAAAGGGACAGATCATTGGACATGGAACTATTGGATCTGAATTAAAGATAGAAGATGCCTAACTAGTTGATGGACTGAAGTTCAACCTGCTAAGTGTTGCTCAACTCTATGATAAAGGGAGGAAATTCATCTTTGACTCCAAAGGTTGCTCAATCATTGATAGAAAGTCAAATCAACTCATTCTTTATGCACCTAGAGCAAACAATGTCTATTCTGTTAACATTAAAAATGAGAAAAAGAATATATGCTTGGTGTCTAAATAAGAAGAATCATGGATATGGAACCGGAGGTTAGGACATGTAAGCATGAACCTTCTTCCAAAATAGCCAAAAAGGAATTAGTCGTGGGTTTGCCTAAGATTGCTTTTGATAAGGATCATATATGCAATGCATGTCAATTAGGTAAACATCATAGAAAAAGCTTCCCTTCCATCACCTACATTCCCTCAAAGAGAGTTCTTGAACTCTTACACTTTGATCTCTTTGGTCCAATCAAACCAACGAGTTTAGGTAGAAGAGAATACACTATGGTCATAGTGAATGATTATTCTTGCTATACTTGGGTATCTTTGCTAGCTAGCAAAGATAAAACCTTTGACCAATTCTAAAAAATATTCATCCTTATAGAAGTAGAACATGGCATAAGCATTGCACGCATCCGGAGTGATAATGGAGGAGAATTAAAAAAAAAGCACTTTACTGAATTCTGCAAATCCATGGGCATTGAGCATAACTTTTTTGCTCCTCATACACCTCAACAAAATGGGGTTATTGAAAGGAAAATTAGATCAATAGTTGAGATGGCTAGAACAATGCTAAGTGAGAATAATTTGCCTAAGTATTTCTGTGGTGAGGCTGTAAACACAGCATGCTACATATTGAATAGAGCTGTCATTAGAAAGACATTAGAAAAGACCCCATATGAAATTTGAAAGGGAAGGAAACCCAAGATTGGGTACTTCAAAGCCTTTGGATGTAAATGCTACATCTTGAATGATAGAGAATGATTAGGAAAATTTGATCCTAAGTCTGATGAACGAAATTTCCTTGGCTCTCAACACATAGCAAAGCTTACAGAGTGTATAACAAACAAACCCAAACTATAGTAGAGCCAATACATGTAGATTTCAATTAGACTAACCATGCAGGGAAAACAAGTTCTAATCCGGAAGACTTGGAAGCTGAAAATTCTAATGAAAAGGAAGAAGTACAAATTCAAGATTCATTTCAGATCAAGAAGTAGAAAGAAGAAGATGAAGGAATCACTCTCAACTCAGAAGTACCATAAGGTTATCTCAATCATCATGAGATAAACTTTATAGACAATTAAGAAGAAGAAGTTTAGGCAGTTGAGGAACAAGCTCCAAATCAGCATGCAGATCTTCAAAGAGGGATACGGACCTACAGTGATCATCCAATTGAAGTTATTTTGGACAATGTCTAAAATCTAGTCTGAACCAGAGGACAACTCAATTGGATGATGAGCCATGTTGCTTTTGTCTCTCTCATTAAGCCAAAGAAGTTCCAAGATGCTAAAGGAGATAAAAGCTGGACGATGGCAATGCAAGAAGAGCTGGATCAGTTCACCAGAAATGATGTCTAGGATCTAGTACCACTTTTAGAAGGAAATTCAATCATTGGCACCAAATGGGTATTCTGGAACAAGCTAGATGAATCCAGAGTTATGGTGAGAAACAAGGCAAGATTGATTACCCAAGGCTATAATCAACAGGAAGGCATTGACTTTGAAGAAACCTTTGCTCCTGTAGCAAGACTAGAAGCAATCTGGATTCTATATGCTTTTGCATCATTCATGGGATTCACATTGTTCAAAATGGATGTCAAAAGTGCATTCCTGAATGGAGTTATCTAGGAAGAAGTCTATGTCAAGCAACCACCTGGATTTGAGACTCAAAGTATTTGGACCATGTGTGCAAACTAAAGAAGGCCCTCTATGGATTGAAGCGACCACCAAGAGCATGGTATGAAAGACTTACTTCTTTCCTCATATCCAAGGATTACATTCGGGGTAAAGCAGACACAACTCTCTTCATTAAGAAGAAAAAGGGTGATGTCATTCTAGTCTAGATCTATATGGATGATATCATTTTGGAGCCATTGATGAGAAAATGTGTGAAGAATTTAGTACTCAAATGCAGAAGGAGTTTTAGATGTCAATGATGGGAGAGCTCAATTTCTTCCTTGGTCTACAAATCAAGCAGAGTCCGGATGAGATTTTTATAAATCAATCAAAGTACACCAAGGAGATTCTGAAGAAGTTTGAAATGAGCAAAAGCAAGCTAATGTCTACTCCCATAGGATCAGATACAGTCCTGTCAAAGGATTGTGAAGGAGAAGGTGTAGATTAGAAGCTCTACAGAGGAATGATTGGATCACTTTTATATTTAACAACTAGCAAACCTGACATATACTATGCAGTTTGCTACTGTGTAAGATATCAATACAATCCTGAGGATTCACATCTCAAGGCAGTGAAGAGAATTCTCAGATATCTCATAGGAACCACTAAAGTTGGGTTATGGTATCCTAGTAATTGAAACTTCATACTCCAAGGCTTCACTGATGCAGACTATGGAAGAGACACTCTTGAAAGAAAGAGTACATCTGAAGGTTGTCACTTTCTTGGAGATTGCTTGGTATCATGGTACAGCAAAAAGCAAACTTCAGTTGCCTTATCAACTACAGAAGCAGAATATATAGCAGTTGGAAATTGTGTTGCTCAACTTTTATGGATCAAGCAATAATTGGAAGACTATGGTGTTCAATCTGGATGTGTGGATGTAATGTGTGACAACAAAAGTGCCATTGATGTGTCAAAGAATCCAGTGCTCCATAGCAGGATGAAGTATGTCAATATTAGACACCATTTCATCTGAGATCCTGTAATGAAGAAGGATGTTGCCCTGGTATACATTCCAACTAATGAGCAAAGGGCATATATATTTACTAAGCCATTAAGTAATGATCAATTCAATAAGCTAAGGGAGTTAATTGGAATGTCTAATCCAATCTAAAGAAGAATCCGAAAGACAATCTGGGATTAATTTGGACTTTTATAAGTCAAAGAATCAGGAAGAAAAGAAGAAGTAAGGTTGACTCTGGATCCGGAGAGAATATTGCCAGCTCAGCAGACAGAAGTGACAAATGGCAGTAAAAGCGCGAAAAGGTAACTGTACACGTTTTGACTTTCAAACCTTTATTGGGCATTACACGCGAGGTAAAATTTACAAATGTTTTAAAATTAAACCGTTCCACTTCTCTAGTTTAAACGCCATTTAGCTCTCTCCTTAAACTTAACTACCACATCATCAATTCAGTTAAGTTTAACTGCATCCGGATTACCATTCTACCCTCACTTTAGGAAATCTATAAATCCTCAAAAATCACTCTTCTTCATGCGAGCAACAACAACTACTATTACTCTGCAAATTTATTTTTCAGAATCGTAAATCCCCAAATTCTGTTCTTGAAGCTCTCATAGTGACAAGAACCAAAGATCAAGCTGCTTTCTTATCTAAACACCTACCTCTAATAGAATCACTTAAAAAGGAAGATTTTATTCCATTAAACCTCAAAGATTTAGACTCTATCCCTCCATCACACTATCTGGATGATGGGTATCTTTTCACCACTGAACCCTACATACAACTCATTTTAAAAGACCAACATTTGGAGATCTTTATCCGGATGAGAAACCCAACTTATCCCACTTTGGTGAAAGAATTTTATAAGAATCTTAAAATCCATAAATACTACGATGCACTCAGAACCACACTAAAAGGGAAGGAGATTATGATTACTCCGAAATTCTTTGTCACTCACTATAGGATGAAGAATTGTGGAGTTATAATAAGGATTGATGGGGATGAGCTAACAGTTAAGTATGATCCAAAAATGTGGCTTTTAGGGAGATTTTTCGGAGATAAGATAGCAACTCACTGGCCTAAAATTACCAAAACCCTCCACTTTGTGATGGCTAGACTAATCCTGATCCGGAGGGTGTTAGATATGATGTATACCCTAGAGGCAATTACGATGATATATCTTAGTTAGTTTTATTTGTACGAATAAAGTCATATTAATAAAGACATTATTTTGTTATATCAATGACTATAAAATATATTATGACTGGTTTAGAATATATTCATTGATGTGTTTGCAAAAGTCCATGACATAATTATAGCACGTATTGCAAGGGCATAGTGGGACTATATTGGTGAGAACTGGTTCTGTGTAATTATGATTTGTCTAAATATCCCTAGTTATAGTATCATCAAGACTGGACATTGATGATGCAAATATATTAGCATGTATCGTCATACCTCTTGAATTTGATTCAGAGTAGCATATCTTCGGTGCTAGAGGGTGGTACCTTGTGTTAACACATGAATGTATTCAGTGAGATACATTGGAGATCGCTATGAGACAAGACTCGGTAATCTGTATTATGTATTGGTGTTTTAATCGTCTCATTGCAATAGCAATACGAATATCCTTAGACCTGAGATACTAGTTACCTTGTTCAGATGTTGCTATATTTTTTTTTATCATACCTAAGCACTCTATAGACTAGGTGATACACTTTGAGTTAGGTTAAACTTTTGACTGCTCGATATTACGGGATCCTATAAGGTCATACACTTTGAGTTACGATCGAGCTATGTATAGAACTATTAGACTAGGTCTAATCTAGAAGTGCAAGGAAATATGTTTAGACCATAATATTTGTTAGACCAATATTCATCAGTTGGACTAATGAACCTATTAAATAATAATCTAGTTAAAATAGAAAAGAGGAAGTAGAAACACAAACTGAGTGGGGTTCGGGGCACCTGCGCAAGTGGATTTGCATATTTACTATTGGACAGTACATACGCAAGATCTGCGGGCGGGATAATGCAGAAGTACACAAAGGCCCGCAGGCCTTGCATGAGTGGGCTGCCTTTGGAAGCCGCTGGCCATAAGGGGCTTGTGTGGGCTATGCTAAATGAGCAAGCCTTAGGACCTGTAGGTCGCTCAGAGTGCGGCCCACTAGTGGATTATACTATGCACAACCCACTAGTGGGCTGTCCAAGCCCCCGTGGCCTATTTTCCTACAGAGGCCACAGCCCTAGCAGGCTAGGCTTGCACTCCAGCGCAAGCCTAGCCACACTACTTGTAACGCCCCCCCCTCTATAGGGAGCGCCACGGTAACTATAATCACCTAAAAAAAACAACTCTACTCCACTATATAGAAGTCAATACTTATAGATTTAATACTTACAAATACCAATATAAAGTTTTAAACTCCAAATTATTCTCCAAATGTTAATTATTCTCCAAATATTTCTCAATGTCACTTTACATTTCTCACTCTCTAGTACATGCCATTATTTTACAAACCATAATATTACATAAAAATATAAATCCACCTCGAATCTTTTCTTAATTGCTCTTTAAGCTGATCAACCTGTACCACTTTGGTCCAAGCTATCTACAAGTTCTCCACCTACGCGTAGAAAATCAACTACACGCTAAGCAATTTGCTTAGTGGTGTCCATAAAAAAAATAACTTTGAATATTTTTAAAATAGAAATAAAGTATATTTATAAGTCAAAAACAAATTATCCAACTTTATGGAACCAAATCACAAAACTTATATAGTCATCCTTTCAAAGTATAATCAAATTTATATCCAATTTTTCCAAATACTTTAACCACATATTGCCCAAAGTAAACAAGTCCTGAATAACGGTAAAATGGATACGGGAGCGGACAAGCCCGAAGCCAAAGCTTCAAAATCAATATATCGGTCAAGCCCGAAGCCGAAGCTTCAAAAATCAATATATCGGTCAAGCCCGAAGCCGAAGCTTCAAAAATCAATATATATATATATATATATCATAATATCAGCCAAAGCCCGAAGCCAAAGCTTCAATTGTTTGTACAGTACTGTACCCCCCTTTATTGGCGCCAATCTACCCTGACCCGTATTCTACTCGTTTAATAAGGGCAATAAATCAAAGTAACATCTTAAAAATTTCAGTATAAACCATCAATCACAATTCAACATATCTTCAGTAATTAAGAAATCCAAATCCCAAATTTTTAAGCATCAAACTTCAATTAAAACTCAATAAAATCAATATCATACTTTTCAGAATTTTTCCAGGTTTCGTAACCTGACTTCCCCTGCATTTTTCACTATCAAAACATCATCCAATCGAAGAACTTTCTTCTAAACATAATTAGACACATGTCTCAGCTTTCCAAATCCACCAGAATCACAGAAATCCAAATTTTATAACCAAAGTTATGATCAAAATACTAAACAGTGTACCAAGCTGAGATTTTCCGAAAATAGATTTCATGACTCAACTTCAAACGAAAATTTCACATTGAAAACGAACGAAATTCAACAAGGTTTCTTCAGAACATATGTTCCTTACTTTCTGTAGATATCAATAGAATCAAGAATCGTTCAAATTGGATTTATATAACGAGAGAAAACATTGAAACAAAACAGGTATATAATCTGGAAAATTTCCCGAAAAACCGAGAAATCGAAATTCGGGACACAAACCTTTTTCTATGCTCTTTCTAGCTCTCTTCTACCCCTTTTGCCTTTGATTTACTTGCAATAGCTTCCTCTCAAACTCAGGTTACTATTCATCCGAATCTTAATTTCTGAAATCCTCCTCTTCTAGTCTTGATTGACTGAAATTGATGATGATAGAGGGCTTAAGGATCGATTTCTAACAAGAATTCGAAGTTGAATCGAAGAAATCGGAAGTTTTTGGATTATAGAAAATTTGATTAGGAAGAGAGAAAAATGGTGTAGAAGATGAAGGGAAATGGATGAGGGAAGAAGAGGCTGTAAGTATGTATGTATTTATTTATTTATTTATTTTTTTTTTTTTTTCAAATTTCCAATATTGCCCTTGGACAAATAATTAAATGTCCAATTCATCATTCTTACTATAATTAGCTCTTATTTCCTCATGCCTTATATCCAACAACAACAATAACAATAAAAATAATTTTTATGATATTTTTAATACCATAGTAATTTATTATAAGTAAATTTTGGAAATTTCGGTTCGTTACAATTCTCCCCCTCTTATGAATTTTCGTCCCGAAAATTTCCTAAAAACAATTGTGGATATTGAGTTTTCATTGTATCCTCCGGTTCCCAAGTTGCTTCTTCAACCTTATGATTCCTCCAAAGTACTTTTACCAAAGGTATAGACTTGTTTCTCAATTGTTTAACCTCTCTCGCTAAGATTTGTACCGGTTCCTCTTCATACGTCAGGTCGGGTTCGATTTCTACAACATCAGGAGATAAGATATGTGATGGATCTGATCTGTATCTCCTTAACATTGACACATGGAACACGTTATGAATTTTGTCGAGTGTTGGGGGAAGTGCCAACCGATAAGCTACCGGTCCAACCTTCTCTATAACCTCATATGGGCCAATGAATCTCGGACTGAGCTTGCCTTTCTTGCCAAATCGCAGGACTTTCTTCCAAGGAGATACTTTGAGAAACACTTTATCTCCCACTTCATAAGTAATATCTTTTCTTTTTAGATCAGCATAAGATTTTTGTCTATCCGATGCAGCCTTCAATCTTTCTTGAATAAGTTTTACCTTCTCTTTTGTCTCCTGAATCAAATCCACTCCCACAATCTTGTTTTCACTAAGTTCGGTCCAATATAATGGAGTTCGACATTTCCTTCCATACAATGCTTCATATGGCGCCATTTGTATGCTTGACTGATAGCTGTTATTATAAGAAAACTCCATAAGGGACAAATACTTATCCCAACTTCCCTCAAATTCAATGATACAACTTCTCATCATGTCTTCTAACACCTGAATTACTCTTTCAGATTGACCATCTGTTTGAGGATGAAATGAAGTACTGAAATGAAGTTTGCTACCTAAGGCCTCCTGCAACTTCTTCCAAAATCTCGAAGTAAATCTTAGATCTCGGTCAGAAATGATTGAAATAGGCACTCCGTGTAGCCTTACTATCTCATCTATATATAACTGAGCCAACCTATCAAGTGAATAATCCATCCTAACGGGAATAAAGTGGGCAGACTTTGTCAATCTATCTACAACAACCCACACTGCATCATGTTTCTTCTGTGTAAGTGGTAAAGACGTCACGAAGTCCATTGTGATTCTTTCCCATTTCCATTCTGGAATTGTTATAGGTTGCAACAATCCAGAAGGAACTTGATGTTCTGCTTTCACCTGTTGACAAGTTAGACATTGAGCAACATAGTTAGTAATGTCTTTCTTCATCCCATTCCACCAATAATGGCTCTTCAAATTTTGGTACATCTTGTTTCCTCCAGGATGCATCGCATAAGGACTATTATGCCCCTCTTGTAAGATATTCTTCTTTAATTCTTCATTGTTTGGCACACATAGTCTATCTTTAAAATATAGACACCCATCTTCTCGAACCATATAGTCGTCTACGATACCCACTTGTGTCCGTGCTCGAATAATCTTTAAGTCATCATCTTCATTTTGTGCTTGCTTAACCTGTTGTAGTAGTACAGGTTGAATCTTTAATTCTGCAATTAAGGCTCCACTACTGGTAAGAGCTAACCACGTATTCATAGCCCTTAGTGCCGTCATTGTCTTTCTACTGAGAGCATCTGCCACTACATTAGCCTTTCCTAGATGGTAATCAATAAGACAATCGTAATCTTTAATGAATTCCATCCACCTTCTTTGCCTTAAATTCAACTCTTTCTGTGTTGGCAAATATTTCAAACTTTTGTGATCTGTATAAATATAACATTTTTCTCCATAAAGATAATGTCGCCAAATTTTCAAGGCAAAGACTATTGCAGCCAATTCCAAATCATGAGTAGGATAATTCCTTTCATGATTCTTTAATTGCCTGGAAGCATAGGCAATCACTTTTCCTTCTTGCATCAAAACACACCCAAGACCACTATGTGAAGCATCACTATAGATTACAAAATCTTTTCCAGGTTCTGGTTGGGTAAGGATGGGTGCTTTTGTCAACATTGTCTTCAATTTCTCAAAACTTTCTTGACACTAGTGATTCCACTCAAATTTTGCATTCTTTTGAAGTAGTTTCGTCAGTGGGGCAGCAATGACTGAAAATCCTTTCACAAATCTTCTATAATACCCTGCTAAGCCAAGGAAACTCCTGACTTCCGTAGGGTTCTTTGGTGGTTTCCATTCAACAACTGCTTCTATCTTCTTAGGATCCACTTTAATTCCTTCTGCAGAAACAACATGGCCTAAGAAAGAAACTTCTTCAAGCCAAAACTCACATTTGCTAAGTTTGGCATACAATTTATTTTCCCTCAAAGTTTGGAAGACTATTCGCAAATGTTGATCATGCTCTTCCCGTGACTTAGAATACACCAAAATATCATCAATGAAAACCACTACAAACCTGTCTAAATATAAGTAAAAGACACGGTTCATAAGGTCCATAAATGCTGCTGGTGCATTAGTTAGACCAAATGGCATCACCAAAAATTCATAGTGCCCATATCTGCTTCGAAAAGCCGTCTTTGCAATATCATCATCTTTCACTCTCATCTGATAGTAGCCCGATCTCAAATCAATCTTGGAGAAGTATTTGGCACCCTTGAGTTGATCAAATAAGTCTTCAATCCTCGGTAATGGATACTTGTTTTTCACTGCCAATTTATTCAACTCCCGGTAATCAATACACAATCGGAGTGACCCATCTTTCTTCTTAACAAACAACACTGGTGCACCCCATGGGGATATACTCGGGCGTATGAATCCTTTGTCTAACAATTCTTGCAACTGAATCTTCAACTCTTTCAGTTCAGCAGGCGCCATTCTGTATAGTGCTTTGGATACTGGTGCGGTACCCGGCAATACATCAATTGCGAATTCTACCTCTCTTTTTGGTGGCAACCCCGATAGTTCTTCTGGAAATACATCAGAAAAATCACATACCGTAGGAATATTCTGCAATTCTAACTCACCTTCCTTCAATTCTAGAGCGAAGATTAGGTAGGCCTGACATCCCTTCCGAACTAATCTTTTAGTCTTCATAAAAGAAATTATGTTACAGAGATAATATGATCCACGATAACTATTTCTTCTCGATAAGAAACTTGAAGTGACATTCTTTTATTTTTGCAATCCACCATAGCTCGATGTTCCGATAACCAATCCATTCCCAAGATAACATCGTAATCTCGGAAAGGTAACTCAATTAAATTTGCATTGAAAAGTTGATGTTGAATCATAATAGGGCAATTCATGTACACTTTGTTTACTATCACACTGTGTCCTAAAGGATTAGTCACTTCAATATTTTCTCCTAATTCTTCTACACGCAATCCTTTCTCTTGTGCTAATGCAGTACATATATATGAATGAGATGAACCAGGATCTATCAAAGCATAAACATCATGATTAAAGAATGAAAATTTACCGACAATAACTTCGGTAGATTCTCTAGTCTCAGGCCCTCGGATTGCATAACTTCGCGCCATTCCTCCCGGTCTACCACTCTGCGGTGCTTGTTGAGCCACATCATGCCCACTTGAACCACTAGCATTTCCTCTTCCCCTTCCTCTTCCACCTTGCATTGTAGGAGTAGGAACTACTGTAGGTGCAGATGTACTTATCTGTCTTTGAGGACAATTTGCAATCAAATGTTCCCTTGAGCCACATTTAAAGTAGACTCTACCTTTTCCCCAACATTCCCCTGTATGCATCCTTCCACAATTAGAACACTGTGGAATATTTCCTCTGCCTCGACCTGAAGGTACACTAGCCGCTGAACCCGTACTTATGGTTTGTCTCGGTGAAAACCCTCTAAAATGAGATTGGGTTTGTTCTGATGTTCCCTTCTGTTTCTTACTTGGAGATTCTGAACTAGCTGAACCCTGTGATCCTTTTTGAAATCCTGACCTTTTAGCCATTCTTTGTTGTCTATCTGAATTAATTTTCTCGAGGCCTGTTGCAGCATCAACCAAGTCATTGAACACTCTAATCTTTTGTGCAAGTAGATGCACTCTAATTTCATCATTTAGCCCATCTTCGAATCTCTTACATCGCCTTACTTCACTATCAACGATATCACGAGCATACCTCTCGAGTTTGAGGAATTAAACTTCATATTCTGATACAGTCATGCGTCCCTGTCTCAAAGACAAGAACAATTTCCTCTGCTCATCCTTAAATCGTTCGCTAACATACTTTTTATGAAATTGTTCCAAGAAAAGTCCCCAAGTGATTTCTCCGGGTCGTCTTTCTCTCATAATATTATCCCACCACCTCCTAGCTTGTTCTTTGAGTAGACCTTGAACACAGTCTAATCTTTCTTCATCTGTAAAATGAAGCCTAGTCATACACCATTTAGTATGATCGAGCCAATCTTCTGCAATTGCAGGATTCACTGTATCCCCTTTGAAATCATCAGCAGGAAGCTTCTTGATTCTTTCAAGAGGAGTTCTCTCCTCTCTTCTTTCAACATGAGGTACTACAGGAACTTGAGGGATTTGTATGTTTCGTAGTACTTGTGTGATTACTTCAGTAGTCATATGCTGAAGTAAAGCAGCTTGTGCCGGAGTAGGTTGTTTAGGAAACCCATGAACTGGTGGTGGTTCATGTCTTTGTTCATCCCCTTGTCTGATACGGACCGTACTCTCAGCATCCTCTTCCTCACTCTGGTTGTGACTACTACTAGCCATAACTTATTCCTGAAAATTGGACCAAAGTGGATCAAACAACTAACATAACATTTTTATATCTTAAATGGCATGTACATGCTAGTCCTAGAATCGCCTAAACCTCAGCTCTGATACCAACAAATGTAACGCCCCCCCCTCTATAGGGAGCGCCACGGTAACTATAATCACCCAAAAAAAACAACTCTACTCCACTATATAGAAGTCAATACTTATAGATTTAATACTTACAAATACCAATATAAAGTTTTAAACTCCAAATTATTCTCCAAATGTTAATTATTCTCCAAATATTTCTCAATGTCACTTTACATTTCTCACTCTCTAGTACATGCCATTATTTTACAAACCATAATATTACATAAAAATATAAATCCACCTCGAATCTTTTCTTAATTGCTCTTTAAGCTGATCAACCTGTACCACTTTGGTCCAAGCTATCTACAAGTTCTCCTGATACCAACAAATGTAACGCCCCCCCCCTCTATAGGGAGCGCCACGGTAACTATAATCACCCAAAAAAAACAACTCTACTCCACTATATAGAAGTCAATACTTATAGATTTAATACTTACAAATACCAATATAAAGTTTTAAACTCCAAATTATTCTCCAAATGTTAATTATTCTCCAAATATTTCTCAATGTCACTTTACATTTCTCACTCTCTAGTACATGCCATTATTTTACAAACCATAATATTACATAAAAATATAAATCCACCTCGAATCTTTTCTTAATTGCTCTTTAAGCTGATCAACCTGTACCACTTTGGTCCAAGCTATCTACAAGTTCTCCACCTACGCGTAGAAAATCAACTACACGCTAAGCAATTTGCTTAGTGGTGTCCATAAAAAAAATAACTTTGAATATTTTTAAAATAGAAATAAAGTATATTTATAAGTCAAAAACAAATTATCCAACTTTATGGAACCAAATCACAAAACTTATATAGTCATCCTTTCAAAGTATAATCAAATTTATATCCAATTTTTCCAAATACTTTAACCACATATTGCCCAAAGTAAACAAGTCCTGAATAACGGTAAAATGGATACGGGAGCGGACAAGCCCGAAGCCAAAGCTTCAAAATCAATATATCGGTCAAGCCCGAAGCCGAAGCTTCAAAAATCAATATATCGGTCAAGCTCGAAGCCGAAGCTTCAAAAATCAATATATATATATATATCATAATATCGGCCAAAGCCCGAAGCCAAAGCTTCAATTGTTTGTACAGTACTGTACCCCCCTTTATTGGCGCCAATCTACCCTGACCCGTATTCTACTCGTTTAATAAGGGCAATAAATCAAAGTAACATCTTAAAAATTTCAGTATAAACCATCAATCACAATTCAACATATCTTCAGTAATTAAGAAATCCAAATCCCAAATTTTTAAGCATCAAACTTCAATTAAAACTCAATAAAATCAATATCATACTTTCCAGAATTTTTCCAGGTTTCGTAACCTGACTTCCCCTGCATTTTTCACTATCAAAACATCATCCAATCGAAGAACTTTCTTCTAAACATAATTAGACACATGTCTCAGCTTTCCAAATCCACTAGAATCACAGAAATCCAAATTTTATAACCAAAGTTATGATCAAAATACTAAACAGTGTACCAAGCTGAGATTTTCCGAAAATAGATTTCATGACTCAACTTCAAACGAAAATTTCACATTGAAAACGAACGAAATTCAACAAGGTTTCTTCAGAACATATGTTCCTTACTTTCTGTAGATATCAATAGAATCAAGAATCGTTCAAATTGGATTTATATAACGAGAGAAAACATTGAAACAAAACAGGTATATAATCTGGAAAATTTCCCGAAAAACCGAGAAATCGAAATTCGGGACACAAACCTTTTTCTATGCTCTTTCTAGCTCTCTTCTACCCCTTTTGCCTTTGATTTACTTGCAATAGCTTCCTCTCAAACTCGGGTTACTATTCATCCGAATCTTAATTTCTGAAATCCTCCTCTTCTAGTCTTGATTGACTGAAATTGATGATGATAGAGGGCTTAAGGATCGATTTCTAACAAGAATTCGAAGTTGAATCGAAGAAATCGGAAGTTTTTGGATTATAGAAAATTTGATTAGGAAGAGAGAAAAATGGTGTAGAAGATGAAGGGAAATGGATGAGGGAAGAAGAGGCTGTAAGTATGTATGTATTTATTTATTTATTTATTTTTTTTTTTTTTCAAATTTCCAATATTGCCCTTGGACAAATAATTAAATGTCCAATTCATCATTCTTACTATAATTAGCTCTTATTTCCTCATGCCTTATATCCAACAACAACAATAACAATAAAAATAATTTTTATGATATTTTTAATACCATAGTAATTTATTATAAGTAAATTTTGGAAATTTCGGTTCGTTACACTACTGGCCGCCAGCCAACGGTGTTAGGGTTTTATTGGGGAGCTTGCTCCCCAAGAAAGCTCCCCAGTGTTTCTGTCAGTCTCTACTTCCTAATTTAATTAAATTGTCTTAATTGCCCTTTCTATTTTAATTATGATTGGTTTAGGTAAGGGACTTTATTATCCTTTGAATAATTCCTAAACGCTATAAATAGAGGCCCCTTAATTTCATACTCCTTCTCTTGCTCTCTATTATTCTCTTAGTTGTTCTGATT
This sequence comes from Euphorbia pulcherrima, assembly GCA_947683365.1. Taxonomy (NCBI): domain Eukaryota; kingdom Viridiplantae; phylum Streptophyta; class Magnoliopsida; order Malpighiales; family Euphorbiaceae; genus Euphorbia; species Euphorbia pulcherrima. Next base: position 43,589,401 of record CANTUS010000010.1, read on the forward strand.
CCTAAAAGTAATCCGTCGAAAGACGTATTTACTTAGAATAGAAAACTAAGGAAATTTCTTCTAGAATAAATTAGTAGGAAAGATCTAGCTATCTTCCACTTATTTATCGGTACTCCCTTTCTAGAAGGTTTTGGTCGGTGGTGCTCATGTGGACTATTTATAGAGGACTTCTACTTTAGAGTCTGTGCACGTAGCTGAGGGGTTTTTCTATCGACTACGGGATTCACACTTTAACTATTAAGTGGTTAAATTATTATTGGGTCCTTTTAATAAGTGTTTATGACCTAGAATAATTTAAGACTATCACTATTATCAATCATGCCATGCTTAGGAGATCTTGGACACTAGATTAATTTTTTTAAATTTTCGTTGTGCATGTTTTACTTACTAAAACCCTTAATCTAGACCAACAGAGGGGATCCCTCAACACTGCCTCTACATTCCAGCACTATGTTATTCAACACTAGTTTGAAAGTAGAGAAGTCAACATGCCTATTCTGCCAATCCATTACCTCAAACAACATCAACATTCTCATGGTGCTCTCATCACCAAAATCCTAGCTCAAACTCAGATAGACTTCACCGGAGAAGAGCCCATTGAAGGTAGAGTAATTCTAGAAAAGAAATTTCTTAAGCTCACATTTGATGAAGTATGGGACTAGGAAAAAGGCATCAGACAAAGGGAAGAATGGAAAGAGAAAAGCAGAATTTAGAAGGCCAAAAGTTTGACTGAGAATGCTCCGGAGGCAAAGAAACCCAGAGCTGCCAAGCCCAAAGCCCAAAGAAAGATTTATATCAAGCTAGTAATAGAAGAGCAGGATGAGGATGCTCTCAGTCTGACACAATTAATGGCTAAGTCCCCAGCCAAGAAGCCTAGAGGGTGGCTTATAAAAGCTGCTATGAAGAAAGGGAAGAACATTGTAACTCCGAAGGTAGCAGCTGCTATATTGACCGGAAGAAAAAGAGCAAGGAAAACTCTAGAGGATAGTGAGCCAAGTAGTGCTACAGAGGAAGAATAGCATGTTCAAAAGAAAAGGCAACTCAAAAAAAAGTGGTTAACCTTCAGTGAGGCTTTGAAGGCCTAGAGAGCTAAGCTTCCTATTAAGAAGAAAACTGCAGGGATAACCATTCAAGAATCAATTCCTAAACCTACAACACCAGTAGACTTGGGAAAGGGAAAGAAAATTATGGTTGTTGGGAAACCAGTCCTTCCAGATAACATTCTTCCAAAGGATCCCCAATATGAGGACATGATGAATGCAGTATGGGATAACCTAAAAGAAAACAAACTAACCAAGGAGGGACCCAAAGGCTCGTCTAGAGTAGCAACCACAGTTAGCCCAACAGTCCTGGTAGCATCAATAGACCTTGCACTCTTAAAGGAAAGTCAGTACCCGGAAGAGGACATGTTTGTATTTAAGGCAAGAAATGAACCACTTCTGAAGAACTTGCTTAATCTAGCGATAGAGGTGGTTGAGTTAGAAAGATTTGAGGAGGCAATTAAAGGGAATGGTGAGGACAGTGCCATCATTCTAGATGTTGAAGAGGAAGTGATTATTGCAAGTCCTATTAAAGTGATTGGAGGGGGTGTTGAGGAAAATTCCAACAATCCTAAGCAGCAAGCTGAAAAAAGTCATGTAAAGGCAATTGTAGGGGAGACTGAGGTCATTACTAGTCTTTTGAGGTTCAGGGGGAAGAAGGTAGAATAGAAGCAAATAACACATAAAAACAGTAAATAGAGGTAGTTCCTACTCTAATTTCTTCTAAAAATATTGTTGCTAAAGCATATGCCACTTAAAAACTAGGACAACTGAGGTGTAGACACACAAACTGCATCTAAGGATAACCAGTTCATCCTGGAACACAATGTTCTGAATGAGGGAACTAGGTTAGGACCAAATAAGCACACTTGGACTCAATGTGCGAGCATATTTTGGAGGATAGACTAGAAGATAAGGATGAAGGAGAAAAAGAAAAAGAAAGCAGTGAATTTGAATCTTTTGGATCAGGGGAATCTGGAAGTAGCTCTGGGTTAGAAGGGACTTCTTTATCTGAAAGCACTCCCAAATAGCCAATTTCTAAGAATAATCTTGGTAGAGTTGATAAACTGACAACAGCATTAAAGATGATATAAGAGGTTACAATTAAGAGGCAGGAAGAGAGCTATGTCAGGAGAACTCTTCAGAGTATATGCACTCAACTCAAATCTGTGGAAAGCATAATGAACGTCGAATCTTTGGCTTCGGATTTGAAGTATGAATTAGGGGAAATTAAGGGAGTTGTCCTAAACATTGAAAGGAAGATAGATGGATTCCCCTCAGCTGACCTTATTACAGAAGCTTCACTCTCCAAAATCACTACGGTGTTGAATCAGCTGAATTCCAATATTATAGGAGCAAATCACTGTACAAATCAAGGTCACACAAGAGCTAGTAATAACTATGCAACCCTCATGGGTAAAAGCATCTCCTCCTTGACTGAAGTAACAACGGAGCTGAAAGAGCATATGGATCGCAAGTTTGAAAACTTGGAAAAATTCATTCTTAGAGCTATAAAAGAAGCAGAAAAGGCATCACCTCTAGACTAACACTTTTGAATGAGGAGCATCAAGCTAGCCAAGAAATGTTATCAAATTTCCTGGATGAAGGACTGCCCAAACTTCTATCAAAGTACATGAGTGACATCACTGATGAATTTTTGAGTCACCTATCCAGAACAGAAAAGCTTATCAAGGACTTAAAGGAGGCATTCCACAAAGATCTCGTAGTACTCAACACTAGTGTTCACAACGTTTGGAGAGATATCATTCAAGAGATTGAAAAACTTGAATCTGGTATGGAAAATCTCTCTATCACTCCTTCTACCTCTACTTCTTGAACCATCCAGGAAAGCCTTCTCCTCCCCATAATCCAGAACCTTATCCAGTACATTGGGGACATGGGATTCTTTAGCTACAAGTGTAGTTTGACTCTTCTCAAGGCCCTTTTCCTATACTTTGAAAAAGAAGACCAGAACCATACCTTAAAGATGATTCCAAAAATGACCAAATCTTACAAGTACCTCCAAAATCAGCTCAAACCCATCCATCTTCTTCCTTCTACAGTTGAAATAATCATAGACAAGCGACTGGAAGGAAATGTGGACTACTCTATTTATTCTAGAGCCTGGCAAAGAAATTGGGACAATAAGTCTTACATGGTAAATGATCCCCAATCTTATGAAATCAACAAGGGAGAGGAGAGCACATCAAGTAAAGGAAATAACAATATAGAAGTAGATGAGTAGTTTAGTTAGCTATTTTCCTTTCTTGCAAAATTTTGAAATAGCTAGCTATGAATTTTTTTTCACTTATATACATCTGTAATTTGTAATCCGAAACTTCATGAGGTTAACTATTATTAACAATAGAAGTATATATAGTGAAAACAATTCTACTCAAAAATTGCTTCTAAGTACAATCTTCAATTGCACTTCAAAAACTTAGAAGCGAGGATGCATTAAAATTAGGGGAGCTTAGGCTGCTAGAATTATAGGGGAGCAAATCAGTAAATGACTAAGTATTAAGAATCATACTTAGCTCATATAAACCCCTTTCCTTATGCTTATATGTGCTTAGTTTTTATTTCCATCAAATGGGGGAGATTGTTGGAAAATAATGATCCGAAAGAACCAATTCAAGACTATCCGGATCAAGTTTGAAGAAAACAAAAACTTAAGAAAAAAGACATGTAATCTCCTTAATCTTAAATGGAAGCATCCGGTTCAAAAAAAGCCATCAGGACATTCATTGAAGACTGCAAGTACCTAAGCATATAATGGAAGCATCTGATTAAAGTTTGAAAAGGAAACGAACTATAAACCGCTCAAGATCAGCATCCAAAAGAACACTGATTGAATAACATCCGGATATATCAAGACTAAAGTTATTTGGAAGATAAAGCTAACAAGACAATGGGAAAAGTTTGAAAAATATCTTTTCCCTCCCTTTTAGTCTGAGAGTCAAAGGTCCTTTCCCCATATAAAAAACAAAATAATAGCTAGCAAGCTTTTCAAAAAAGGAGTGAAGGACTGATACAGGAAAGAGAAAAGGTAACAGTCTTTTCTACCTATACCAATAGAAAAGGCGCGTGGAGCTCACACATCGGACTACTGGCATAAAAGTTGGTGAATCACTAAAATACAAGGAAAATGATCACTGTCAACTTTTCAGCATCAATCCCAGGGATTCAAACGGGTCAAAATCTGAGTCTAACGGACTGATCAATGGTTCTAGAAGCTCCACATTTTACCTTATCAATGGTGAAGATTCAATTCAACCTCAACAACACATAATAGCTACATTAATGATCCAAGCCTATAAAAGGAAAGCTTCACAAGTTGAGAAGGTGCTGGTTGTTTTAAGAAAGCATACAGAAGAGAATCCGCTATTACAATCAGTGATATAATCCCTCCAAGAAACAAACCATTCCAAATCATTTTGTAACAATTCTTAAGTGAGTTATAAACTTGAGAAATTCAAAAACAAAATCCTTGAGAAAATCAAGTTGTGAAGATCTCATACTTGGATGAGTATTGAGATTGGGATATAACTTAGAGTTGGTGATTTAAGTAGGATCTTCCTCTAGGACTCGGCTTAGGTTTGGGTAGAAATCTAAGTGGTATATCCTGCTAATGACAAGAGGACTCAGCTAGGAATTGGTGCTTCTAATGGTATATCCTACATCTGAAAGGAGTCACCATCCAGAGATAAATTGTAAGGCTTAATTCCTGCCAGTTGGAAAGGAATCCACTAGTGGAAAAAGCTCGGAGTAAGGACACTCCAAGGTCTAGAGTAGGCGGGGCGGAAATAGGACAAAACTCTGTGTTTGATATTCTAACTCTTTAATTTATTTGCATGTCATTTTGTATATGCATCATCCATATCCAATATATCCAGAACATTGGATATATCTTTGTACACTCACAGGGTTATTTTAAAGTCTGTTAATTCCGCAAAAAGGGTCATTCACCCCCCTGACCTTATATAGACACTCACAGGGACCAACAATGTATGCCCTTAAGGCAATTAGGGCGATATATCTTAATTATGTATTGGTGTGAATGATTTGTTTAATTAATAAAGGCATTTAATCTTTTGTTTATATTGATGTGTTCATTTATATTGTGACTAGTTAAAATATATTCAGTGATATCTTTGTACAAAGGTCCTTGACATAATACATAGCATGAAGTGAGAGATATTATAGTGGGATTATGTGTAGTGAGACCTGCTTCATGTGCAATTATGATTATGTCTAAACTATCCCTAATCATAGTTTCATCAAAAAAGGATATTGATGGAGCAGTAAGACTAGCATGTTGTCAACTCTCTTGGAAAGGGTTCAAGCAGTTACCTCCTAAGATTGAAGGTGGTGCATTGAGTTTGACACATGGATATATCTAGAAGATATGTTGGAGACTGCAGTAAGATAAACACTTGGTATATGTATCAATGTGTTAGTGTCTATCTTCATGCAATAGCTTTGCGAATATCCTCATATTTGAGATATTAGTTACCTTGTGTGGTACTGTTGCTATACTTTGGGTCATACCTATTCACTCATTAATTTAGGGTGCCACGGGTGATTACATGTATAGTGATGACAACACGTTGGTAAGTTATGTAGTCAAAAGGAATCCATCGCTCTAGATATATTAAGGAGTTTTACCTGGTCACTTATTGAAGTGACGATTACTATAAACCTCTAGTCAGAGTATGTGATTGATAGAAATAATTTCTAATCAAACACATTATGGTAAAGAGTAATATACTTCGGTAACAAGCAGGTAACTTGGATAACTTAGAGCAACCTCGCTATTGGTGGGTTAACGCTTTAATCAAGCCCAACGAACCAGATGGTACTAAGATTAAAGAATGGAAGGAGTTCATCACATTGGACAACTATTGCATAAACCAGGATTAATTCATAAGCACAAATGACGTTCTGAGTAATGGGGGATGGTGGACCCTTGCTAGAGGCGTACTACAGTCATTTAAGGTAATAAAAATCTATTCATGGTCTAGAACCTCGAGCCAATAGTTCCAATAGAATAAGAATTTGTCAAACCTTAACAGCTCAAATCTTCGGGATCCTACAAGGTCACACACATTGGACTTTCATTGGACTGAGTAAAGAATTAATAGACTTGATCTATTACGAAAATATTAAAGGGATGGTTGAAATATTACCTGGTTGGACCAAAGATTTTATTTATTGACCAGTAAGTTATTTTATTAGGGATAAATAAATTAAAGTGGTGTTTAAAATTATTAGATCATTTTATGGTTAAGCCAAAAATTTATTTTGATCAGTAACTAATTTTTATTAGGGTCATATAATTAAAGTGTTGTTTAAAATGATTAAATCATTTTATGGTTAAGCTAAGAATTTATTTTGACCGATAACTAATTTTATTAGGGTCATAAAAAAATTAAAAGAAAGGAGGATTAAAGTTATCTCGTATTATATTCACATTTAATCCCGCATTTAATCCACATTTATTATGGGGAGCCTTTGCTCCCCTAATAGAGAGAGCTCCCATTCCCCTTTCTCAAATGCACCATAAGCTCATTCAAGCCTTGATTTGAGATTCCAACATGATATCTCTCAAGTCAACTCAAGAGCAAATTATTTTTATTTCGGATGGGTTTTAGAGTGGTCTAGCAGCTACTTAAAGCTCTGCGGTTCTTTCTCGTTGGGAGGTTTTGGTTGGTGGGGTCCGTGTGGGTACTCATAGAGGCTATCCTATACTTTGATGCTTGTGTAAGAAGGTTCTACTAAAGCACGCTTCAACTGGTAAGTCCTCTAATTCTCTTTTAATTATTAAGTCGTTTTATTAAGCTCTTTAAGACTTAATAATTATTATGCTTAGGTTATATTGCATGCTTAGTTTATTTTATACATTAACTATAACTTAGAGTTATAATATGTTTGACATAAAATATTTTTATGCTAGGATATAATTTAGAATTATGGTACGCCTAGTCTATGCATGCCAACTTAAGTAGAGAATTAATTTAGTTAAGGCTTTAATTAATTTATATGCTACTAATAGGAGTTCCTAGGGACAAGGGACAAAATTTTGAATTTCCGTCGTTCCGAGTATGCATGTTCAAAGTGACTGTCAGTTCCCAACAGTGGTATCAGAGCCAGCCTATTTAGTGCATAATTAAGTTAAAAGCAAACTGAATTTTATTTTCTATATGAAATGATTTAAGGTTTATTAAATTGTTTGGAACAATAGATGAACTTAGGCTTTTATTTCAAGGTTAGAAAATGAATATAGATAATTTAGATTAAGCATGCTCAACTTACTCAAACTTATCAAAGACCCAATAAATTTTATAAATTGCATGGGTTGTAGATACTTTCAATATACATGAATTAAAAGAACGAAATTGATTAGTCCAAGAAAATCCATGTTTCTTCAAGCTTGTGGCCATATATCTTCTGGCAAGGATTGGACAAGGTGTCTACTCCTCATAGGGCACCTCTCCTACCTAGGAATATATATCGGTGCAGCCTGAATTGACAAAGAGGGGATTAAATATGGACTAATTTATTTCAAGTATATAAGATGGTCCTTATATATGTTTCCATCACAAAGTAAATATTAAATTATTGAATAAAAATTTGAAGGAAATTCAATATAAATATAACAAATAAAAATGTTAATTATTTTGCATATAATCTAGGTTGATGGAATAATTATAATAAAGAGCTTGAATCCACCTAAGGTTAAACCTTATCAATTAATTCTAAAATTCCTTGAATTAATATAAATTATTATAAATATGTCCATCTAATAAATCCTAGATAGGGTGAGACGTTTAACATCAGTAAAATTCCAAAGTAAATATATTAAGGCAAGTTATAACTCTTCCTTACTCAAATTTATGATACGATTTTTATCGGCTATAAAGTGTTGCGCAAAATGTTCCTTTCCTCTACATTGACCAGTTATAAAAATTGGGATAGGGTCTGCCTTAACAGGAATGTGTCGTCTACCATAAAATTGGGGCCTAGCCATAGGACTGAGACACGTTCAAGGTGATGCTAATATAAGAGTATAGGTCCCTTGGTTTTAGGGAACTTGAATAAATTAGCAATTGCATACGATGCAAATGGAATGAAATTCCAACTACAACTTACTAATATGGCTTGACTCTTAATATTGGGAGTCGTATTAGACTAGTTATAGATGCTACCTACTTGGAAATTTAGCTAGGCTAAACCTCTTGAATTCAATAGAATGGGCTATTGTAAATCTCGAAAAATAGTAGGATAAATGTATTTAATTAAAAGTCCTTATATTAAATACATATACTATATACTAAAGTCTAACCAATGCTTTTCTTTTCTTATATCTTAGGTTGAAAATGACCTCCAACATTAATCTCCGTCCATTACTTGACACCAAACTGAATGGCACAAACTTTTCTGATTGGTTCCGAGCTGTAAGAATAATTCTCAGATCTGAGGGAAATTTCTATACTCTAGATGAGATTTTCCCGGTAGAACCTGATGTTGAGGATCAATTGGAACATCATGCCTGGTTGAAGCAAAAGAAAGATCGTGAGACTACAACATGCATAATGTTGGGGTCCATGAATCCTGAGCTCCAGAAAATACATGAGAACATGGACTTAGAGACCATGGCTCTCCATCTTGAGGACCTCTTTGCTGAGCAAGAAAGGACAGAGAGGTATGAGACCTCTGTTGGAAATATGGCATAAGTGATAAATGATGTGCATTATCAACTTTAGGCTAAATTATAATATATAAAAAACCATGATTTGAATAAAATCAAATGTCATTTATTCTACGAATTATGAGTTTTTCACGATATATTATAAGCCTAAAACATGTTATGGTGATTGAGAAATTGAAATATTAAAGTTGAATATTTGTCAGACTTCGACGTGCCAAGTCGGTATTTCAATAGAAAGACAATTTGTCATTTTACTTTCCCATATGTCTTAGTTTATGGATTAATGAGTTGTAAGTCCATTAAGCAATAAGATACTTATAACATATATGAGTTGCTCACCATAAAAAGTGGTAGTTTAATTGTGTTTAATACTCATAACATATATGAGTTACTCACTATAAAAAGTGGTGGTTACATGTGTTTAATCTCCATTAAAACACAATTAAACCATGTTAATGTCATATGATCCATATAAACTCCTTCTCTTATAGCCTTCATACTAACTTTCAAAAATACAATTTTCTATCAATAAAAAATCCAGCGCTGGTACTTGTTCAATTGGTTACTTTGTGGTTCATTTTCTGTTTTATAAACTAAAAATATTCCTCAAAGTTTTCATTCTTTTTTGAGTGAAGGCTAGTTAGTATTAGGTTCTTGTGAATTGCTCTTCACACGATTAGAGTTTGCCTATGCTTGCGGTTGTATCCTGGGAGAGCAATGCACCGGTAGCGGACAAATAATTATCTTAAAAAAACTAAGTTTCAGGCCTCCGGAATAAACATTATTTCGGCAAAAGGTTTGAGAGTATGTTATTATTCTAATTGTATTTTTCTATTTTTATCTCCATTGTAATTTGTAATTCATACTTAATAAAAAAATAGTATTATTCATTTATTTTAATATCGCTAGTAACAATCTTCAGACAATTATATAAGAAGAAGAAAGAAAAGAAGACATCTAAATATGTCTACTTCCAGTACGGGAAACCGGGACACTGGTAGAGGGATTGCAAAGCTCCCACTACTGAACATTTGAAGAAGAAGCTTATAGAGGCATCTACTTCAGGTATGTTTGTAATTGAAAACTATGCTACTTTTCCTTGTGAATAAACTTGGGTATTGGATACTGGTTGTGGTTCTCATATTTGTACTTCTGTGCAGGGACTAAGGAACAGTAGGAAGCTTGCAAAGGGGAGATGGACTTGCATGTGGGAAATGGAGCATGAGTTGCTGCATTAGCCGTAGGAAGCTTTAATCTTATTTTGCCAAGTGGCTTAGTTTTAGTTTTGAATAATTGTTACTATATTCCGAATGTTACTAAGAATATTATCTCTGTTGCGTGTTTAGCAGCGGAGGGATTTCAAGTTTTATTTTTGAATAATAATTGTCAGATATGTTTAAATAATGTTCTTTATGGCTATGAGATGTTGAACGGTGGTGTTTATGTTCTTTATACTAAAGGAGAAATTTTTAATATAAACAATGTGAAGAAAGTAAAATTAGATAATGAGAAATTTTTCTACTTGTGGCATTATCATTTAGGCCATATAAACAAAGATCGCTTAACTAAGTTATACAAATATGGAGACTTAGGCCCAATAGACTTGGAGTCTTATGGTGGTTGCGAACCTTGTTTAAAAGGAAGTTACCCTTTTAGGGAAAGGGTGAACGAGCCACGAGTACATTGGAACTTATACATACAGATGTTTATGGTCCAATGAGTATTAAGGCACTAGGAGGATACTCCTACTTCATAACTTTTATTGATGATTACTCATGATATGGTTATCTGTACTTAATGAAGCACAAGTCTGAAAGTTTTAAGAAATTCAAAATATTTAGAAATGAAGTAGAGAAACAAGTTGAGAAAAGTATTAAAGCACTTTGATCTAATCGAGCTGGAGAATACTTAAGTCAAGAGTTTCAGGATTATCTAAAGGAAAATGGGATAGTTCCCCAGTGGACCCCTTCTTATACACCCTAACAAAATGGAGTGTCTGAAAGGAGGAATTGGACCTTATTAGATATGGTTCGGTCCATGATGAGCCAAGCCTATCTAAGTAAATCCTTTTAGGGATTTGCACTAGAGAGCGCAGTTGATATATTAAACAGAGTGCCCTCTAAATCAGTTGACTTACACCTTACGAAAGATGGTGTAATAAAAGACCATCTCTAAGTCACCTAAGAGTATAGGGCTATCCTGCTATGGTAAAGAGAATAGCATCAGATAAGCTAGATGCTAAGTCTGACAAGTGTCTGTTCATTGGATATCCAAAGGAAACTACTGGATATTTATTTTACCAACCCCATGCATAGAAGGTATGTGTGTCTCAGAGTGCTCACTTTTTGGAAAAGGAACACTTACTTGCAAAAGTCAGTGTGAGCAATATTGAACTAGAGGTTCAAGAGGAAGAAACAAACAATCAACTGAATGACCCCGTTCTAGATACACTAAAAGGTGTGATCCAAGAATAACCTGTCAAAATACAATCATTATAAAGATCAGGTCGTGTTCATAATGGTCCTGGAAGATATGATTTGGTCAACACGGATGATAGGGAACAATATCTCATTGAGGATGATGAACCAAAAACTTTTGATGAAGCAATCAAAAGCTCAGATTCTGATAAATGGCCTGAAGCCATGAAATCAGAAATGGATTCCATGTATGAAAACCAAGTTTGGAAATTGGTCGATTAACCAAAAGAGGTTAGACCTATCGGGTGCAAATGGCTCTTCAAGAAGAAGACTAAAATGGACGGTAATGCAATTACCCATAAGAATACTTCTCACCTATAGCCATGCTTAAATCCTTCAAAATACTCCTCGCCATTGCTGCTTATCTTGATTATGAGATCTAACAGATGGATGTTAAAACAACTGTTAGCACAGGTCCGTTCCGACCCGTTGAGGAATTATGCCTATTTTGTTCTGTGATCAGACAAAAGAATAAAAAAGGACCGAATTGTCATCCAAAATCTAAAATTCAAAAATCCACATTTCATGGAAGCTTCGATTTTGCATTTTCTACTGACAAATCAAAAATGTCAAAATTTGGTCAAACATAAGTAATCATCCTGCAGGGTAATCACCTGTCTATTGTAAAAAATCAAATCTTACCGAGATCTTGCAAGAATTTACAGGATCCGAATCAGATTTTGCTAGATTGTTAAGTAGCTCGCCAGCTAATTACCACTCCTCTGTAAATAGAGGAGTTCCTATCTCATTTTGAAGGACGAAAAAAATAAAAAAATGCACGAGAAATCCATTTAGGCCATTTTCATCTAGGGAGTCCTAAAAGCCCGAAACCCTGTCAATACACTCCTAAATCCGAGCTTTACTATCGACATTCGGTATAAACTCATTTTCTCGCCTTTTTAGATCAAGATCTCATAGTGATCTTTGGTCTAAAAACGACTCAATCTCTTAAAAACCTTGCATTTCCTTTAGGAATAATCCAAAATTATAGCCATAACTTGGGTTAAATCTATTTTCCAACCAAATCACAATCTCTGACGACTTGGGTCTTGCACTGCCTCTCAAGTCATCCTGGACAGACGAAAAGGTAAACTGAGGTAATTGGCTATAAGCCCACCTTTAAATCCATTTAAATTCATTTATATCATTTTTTTTATTATTGCATATTTGGATCCCATTTGTTTGGTTAAGTGAACCACTGAAGCCACTTAAACTTTATTACGTGTAAATAAGTGTGCGGGTACGAATAAACATCTAGAATATGAGGAAACTCTATCCGAGTTTCCGGGCCAAAACCGAAGTGTTGCCGTTGCTATGCCAAAATTTTGGTAGAAAATATCAATTTATTATACCGTTATAATGCATGCTTTATTTCTTGAATTAATTTCTTAAATAAAGTCGTTGTAATGCAGAAATTACCACAAATTTCAAAATTCTAGAATTAATATAAAAATTTGAACAATATGAGTACCTATTGTGTCTGAACTTAGAATCTCACTTTCTTTTCAGTATAAAAATTCCATTTTGGATCGGTATACCACAATTTCCAGTGGAGCTAAACCGGGTGGCGACTCTATTCATTTTTATTTGAAATAAGGAAAATATCTTTATTTTAAATCTTTTTACGGAAATAATATATTTCTCGGTAAAATTATATTTTATTGGCGATTTCAAACCCAATGAAATTTCTTAAAAAAAGTCCTTCCGTAATAAAACACAATCTTTTAATTATGAATCAAACAGCGATCTGGCTTTCCTCGAAACCGACGTTCATGAGGACCTGCTCCTGCCTCGTAAAACCTATCCTGCTCACAGTGGCGACTCCGCTGGGGATAACATTTTTTTTATAAAAACCTAACATTTTTTTTATAAAAACCTGATTTTTATAAAAAACTTTTTTGACACAATAATTAAAATATTGTTCAAATTAAATTTTGGAATTATGGAACATGTGATAATTTCTGGCATGACACAATTCTAGGGTTGCATAGCATCTGCATTCTTCACCCTTAAACCAATTTGGGTGTCTTTTGCTGAAGTATCTCCAAGTTTGCTTAGGGCTTGAGGGCTATGGATCTGATCATACCCCTTGCGTAACGTATGAGGGCCTAGCTCGCTGAAGGGCAAGACTACCCGAGTATATTATATGTGGAAAATATTCCTTTGGTTCGGTTAGGGCACTAGGACTCAGTACACAAAAGCGTAGGGTACCCGAATCCCACCCAATCTTGAGACTGAAACCTGCATATAGATGAATCGTAGACACTTTCCCATAGGTTTACCCAAAAATCGGGAATGCATACGAGCAGACTTTACTAAGTCCCCCGTTGGCTTTAAAGCGAAGTAACCAAATGGAGTCAAAAGGGCGGTAGGCACGATCTAACCGTTTACTACATGCGGAGGTTTATTAAATATAAATAAACTAAAAATGGACATCATGAACATCATAATTGTGTGAAAACTAACCACATCTTTATGCAGCCATGACATTAATGTGTGCCATGCCATTTCATTTCCTTAGTTATAGGAACCTAAAAGTAAGCCAAGACCAGTGAGTCGACCTAGGATCAACCCATGAGCCAAAATAACCAAGACAAGTGAGTCCACCTAGGCTTAAACCTTGAGCCAAAATATGCAAACCCTCGAGTGACTAGTGAGTCAACTCACCTTTGACCACCGAGTCAACCCTCAAGTGACCAGCGAGTCAACTCACCTTTGACCATCGAGTCAACCCTCGAGTGACCAGCGAGTCAACTCACCTTTGATAACCGAGTCACCCCTTGAGTGACTAGCGAGTCAACCCTCGAGTGACTAGTGAGTCAACCCTCGAGTGACCAGTGAGTCAACTCTCCTTTGACCACCGAGTCAACCCTTGAGTGACCAACGAGTCAACTGACCTTTGACCACTGAGTTAAGCATCGAGTGACCAGCGAGTCAACTCACCTTTGACCATAGAGTTAGTCCCTGAGTGACCAGTGAGTCAACTCATCTTTGACTAATGAGTCAACCCTCGAGTGATTAGCGAGTCACCAAGTCAGCCCTCGAGTGACCAGCGAGTCAACTCACCCTCAACCATAGAGTCAACGCTCGAGTGACTAGTGAGTCAACTCACCCCAACCATTAAGTCGAACCGGATTTGATTGAAAACCCTGGTCTTTAGACCATGTGTCTGTAATATTAAATGAATATTACAAACAACCCTTGCTAATTGTTCCCTGAATAGTCGGTATACACCCAATTCCTTGCCGTTTGTATATATCCATTCATTCATTCAATCATTAATTTATTCATTCACTCATTCATTTTGACAAACAAAGGTAAGTAAGGCTCAGAGCCACACCTGATACACTTACTAACACTTGATCTCTTGCATTTTCAGGTTAAAAGTAAGAGAAAAGGAGGTTAAGAAGTATCATGGGTAGGCCAAAAGTCAGACCCCCGCCACTAGTCGAATCTCTAGCCAAATTTTTCTCTAATTTAGAACCCAAAACCTGGATGGCAGATGATGCTGTAGTTGGGCAATCCCTTAGAAGGATTCTAGATGCTCTGGAGCTCCGTGGCATTTGGGAAAGATTGAGCACTTCTAGTTCTTAGAAGGCTCAAGAACAAGAGGCTTAGATAGAAGTATTAAAGGTGAAGATGGCAGACATGGAGAAGTTGTCCCTAATAAAAGACAAGTTTGTTGCTCCCTCTATCAAGCAATATGTCGACATTGACCGGTTCTCACCAAAGGAATCTGAAGCCCTTCCGGCTAACTTTTTGATGCCTTATATAGCTCTATATACTGGCACAAGGTCTCCTCATATGTATGTTAAAAGTTATTTCTGGATCACGACTAGCATAAACATCCCTAAGATCTATATAGTCAATGTGTTTGAAGCCACTCTATGTGGTCTGGCTTCCGAATGGTATATGAGGATGTTGACAGACGTGAAATCTAACTGGAAAAAGCTATGCTCCTTCTAGAAAACTACGCTTTTAATTTGAAGGTTAAAACTACTTTACAAGATCTTGAAAGGGTTAAGCAACACCCAAATGAGTCCTTCAAAGAATATTACTTGAGATGGATTTGCGTACTTGTGACTGGGGCACCTGACTAGGAAGCCTTAATAGTGGAACTCGTTGAAGGATCTAGCCAGAGATACCGAGATGACATGAAAATGAAAAGGTTCGATACCTTTAATGATGTAGTAGACTACGCCAAAAAGGCTAGAAAAGTATGATGAAGAAGACCAAATGAAGAAACAGGAACAATAGGCAAACACTAATTTTAGATATTGGAAAAAATGGTGGATCTTCCAAATAAGGAAGCTCTGAGTCCCTAAAAGCTCCGTCCAAAGTTGTAACAGCCACTCAAGGGCAAACTCATCAATCCATCTCCCCGTGGGTGGAGTCATTATCACAAATATTCACCAAACTGAGGAAGTTTAACCAGCTTTAGAGTAACAAATCGGTTGTCGGCAGATAGAGATAACTTTTATACCTATGCATCTGACCAAGGGGCATGCACTAATGAATGCACTCAGTTACTAAAAGATCTACAGCAAATGATAGCCAATAGAAGAATGAAAGAACCCAAGAAGAAGCCGAGCATACAGACTAATCCCTTGCCAAACTTTAAAGCCACAGTGAATGATATCGATGTTCATGTAGAGGCAAACGAGCACGGTACTAATGTGATGGATAATTTTTGACATGACCCATGATGGAGGGATAATATGATTTTTGATAATATGGACATCGTCTACATGGTCGACCTATATGTCTTAAGAATAAAGAGAGAAGGGCTAGACTGGTATCAGGTACCGCCACACCTCATAGTCCAAGGTAGTTCTGACCCGAATGAGCATGTAGAAGGATTCCTCTGGTTTATGCACAAACAAGGAATTGCTATGATGGGCTTTGCACCTCTATTCCATCACTTCTTAGAAGGTCCAGCTATGGATTTGTATAATGCAATGCTAATGGAAGGTCGTTGGAACTAGTACTATATGGAAAGATCCTTCATGCATTACTTCATGGCTTCTTAGTTGCACCCAGATGCACTTTTCTGGTGGCTGGCACCTCAAGTAGATCAATGCAATACTGGTTGGTAGGTTATTCCTCTTCCTCAGTCCCCTGTATATACTCCCCTGATTACATAAGTCCCAACTCCATTGGAACAAATCTATACGAATTTAAAAGTTCTTCTAGGATGGCACACCTTGGAGATCCAAAGCTATACGATCCTAAACAAGCCTGGAGTAATCATAAGGATAGGTAAAGGTATCTCAGTGTGAACCTAAATGAAGTCACGCGAGACCCATTTATAGAACTCCATGCATATATGGTATTAGAAGTGAACCGAAAGGACCAAGTAAGCATTGAGTAGCGCGACCCATTTGAAGGAATCTATACAGACATTATGGCATATGGCACTCATATGGAGAAGACATTAGCCAGTATGTAAGGCATGATCTCTAACTTTCACATAGCTATCAAAGGTGTTGAGGTTAGAGCACATACGGTGGAGAATGCAATAGAAGAAGACCCCGAGGAGGATCCTAAAGAAGACCCTAATGAGGACCCTGAAGAAGACCTTGAGGAGGATCTTGAAGAAGATCCCAAGGAATATCCATGGAAGATTTTAATGAAGAAACTAATGACGGTATACCAATTCAGCACACGCCGAATTGGGTTTTTGAACCGATGAATAGGCAACAGCCCTTCGCAGACTCTGATGTAGAAGTAGAAGAATTCGAGGACTCTTTTGAATTGGATGAAAAAGATAAAAGCAAAATGGATAATTTGGGGTATCAATCTGAAGTCTCTACAGGTGCCGAGCTAAACCACTTACTAGGGGATTTTGAGTACAAGGCTCCCTTCCCAATGGCGTGACATTCGACTATGATGGTGATGAAAGCTATGCCTCATCTTAGGAGCATGATTCCCTGAGCGTCTTATGGTCTGCAGCAAGCAATGATTCTGAAGACTTTACAGACTTTGACTCAGACAGTGAGCACTTCATTAACATGATCCGAGACAAGGGGCAAGAACCTTCTCAAGAATACATCATGGAGATAATCCAAGTAGAAAATGACTTAGCTTGAGCCAGTTATCTAATCCAAAGTCTAGACTTGAGAGAAGTCTATCCCATATTCTACGATGGAAACATGAGGCCATGCCCTCACATCCGTGAATTTGTGCAAATGATGAACGATGGGTACATTCACTTGCCCATTAGCCCAAAAGGTTCTGCTTAACTCTCCGAGAGAAAGCAATCATCTGGTATGAAGGGCTAACATTTTATGAAATGTAATTCTAGAACACTATGGCTAGTCAATTCATTGATTACTTCACATGGTAGATCCATCGGAGGATACAACTCTCGAGCTAGATAAACATGGAAACCCACTATTATATTGGGAATGAAAAGCAACTAACGCCGTCTGCCTGACATTAATGGAATCCACCAAGGAATATCCTTGGTACATGAATAGCACTCTGGTGAACTGAAAGAGTCGGTCATATAGGATAATGATAAGGATCCAACGGAAGGAGCTTCCTCATCCATCCACATGATTAGGCAAGACTCCAACCCCATTCTATACCTAATCCTACAGGAGAACCCCTTTGTCCCCAGAAGATAGCCTAAAAAGGTCCCCTTTATGTAGTGGCCCTTTTCCACAAAAGCACCATCTTCAGTAAGCAAACCAATTGACTTGGGGGAAATACCACTTGATGAAGATTTTGACGAATTCAAAGTCTTCAAAAAAACAAACTCGCCTACCCAGGTTGTTAGTTCCATCACCAGAGGAGGGAAAATCATTGGGTCAGTAGCTCTCACTATGCTAAGAACAGAGCCTCTGGCACCTCTTACTTTTGTTAAGTCCTCAGAATAGATAGAAAGCCTGATTGTGGACCAATTGAAACACACCACCACCAAGATGCGCATCTGGGACCTTCTCCTTGGTTCTCAAGATCATAGGCTCGCCATTGTAAAAAAGCCAACAGAGATTAAAATGTCTCCCCTGGCATCGTTGAAATAGGTTTGTGCACTACTTAACACTGAAACTAGCACTGTCATCCTTGACATTGTTTTCTCGAGCTCAGAATTGCCCGACGAGGACATTCACCACAATAAGGCTCTCTGCTTGAAGTCAAGTGTTTTTGGCACATCATGCCATGTGTAATGGTTGACGACGGCTCATCTCTGAATGTATGCCCTAAGGATATTTTGCCAATCCTAGGGTTAATTGAGAAGGGCTTGAAGAAGTCCACAACAGTCATTAAGGCCTATGATAATTCCAAAAGAACCGTCATTGGTACATTTAAAGCCAAAGTCACTCTCGGGAAGATCTCTTCTATTGTGCTTTTTACAATTATAGACATCCTAGTGACTTTCTCTATACTACTCAAACGACAATGGTTCCATGCTTTGGGAGGGGTCCCATCTACTCTTCACCAGAAGGTTAAAATTCCATTCCAGGGAAAGATTGTCACTCTAGAGACCAATAAAGCATCAGCCATAGCAGCTCTAAAAATGGAAGAGAGCCATATGAAAGGGTTTACCACAGCCATAATCTATTAAGGATCAAACAAGCAATCGGAAGTATATTGGGGCCTTTGGATTCCAAGTTACATGTAGAAATGTCATACTCCATGAAAAGGACTAAGTGCCCAAGAGCAAGGAATGCCAACCTTCAATATAGGGGTAGGAGAATGGAAACTTATAGGACTCGGCTATACAGGCACCAGAAGAATCATCAGTAAGAGAATCTTTTGGAAGAAGTCATAGTAACTCTACAACAGAACCCGCGAACCTGTTATACACCAGGGAAGGACTATTTTAGGATTCAAGATCTTCTTAGATGTAGTTGACTATGGCGAGCACGGTAAAAGCTCCATTGCCTAAATGGTGAAGAAAATAGATCATCAGCTAGATGCTGGGACAATTCTCAATCAAACCAAGCCTGATGAACAGGTACGTCTAAAGAAGATTAAGAAGCTAAGAAAAGAAGAGGATATCCTTGATACTCTAACCAAACACTTCTAAGAACAACTCAAGGTGGTGGAGGAAGCAAAGAGCTAGAGAGGTTGCTTGAGTCCAGCTATCATGGACATGGTCAAAGTTATGAAAGGCAAGGTAAAAATAGAACAGGAAGATGGTGAGGACATCCTGCTAAAGCCAATTGCCATAGAAGAATCATCCACTACATAACCAATCCCTACTTATCAGGATGAGTCTTTTATTTCCATTTCCAATATGTTTGAAATGAATAATGTATTTTATGATGATAATAAGATGAAGAACTTTGATTATTTGGATTGTGTTTCTGATTACGATTCCATGCATCCATTCCAACATTCATCTAGCATTTTTAACATTAATAATGATATTACAAAAGAAATTAACTTAAATATGGAGGATGATCCAAAAATGGTATAGATTTCTAATCAATTTCCCATCGAGGAAGAGAGAGAATTGGTAAAAGTACTAAAAAATCACGTTTTAGCCTTCGCTTGGTCTCACGAGGGCATGCCTGGACTTGATCGACACATCATTGAGCACAAGATCCCTATAGATCCAAAGATTCATCTGATAAAGAAAAAGATGAGAAAAATGCATCTAGAGTGGGCAGAAAAAGTCAAAGTAGAAGTAGCTAAGCAGATCAAGGCCAATTTTGTGGAAGTCATCGAGTATCCTAATTTGCTATCTAATGTAGTTCCTGTGCCTAAGAATAATGGTGACATTAGAGTTTATGTTGAGTTTAGGGACCTGAACAAAGCTACCCCTTAGGACGATTTTCTATTGCTATATATTGGCATTCTGGTAGATAGCACTACAAGGGCTACCATGTATTCCTTTATGGATGGGTTCTTTGAATACGAATAGATCCTCATGAATGTCATAGACAAATTCAAAAATACATTCATCTCAGAATGGAGATTGTATTGTTTTAGAGTAATGCCTTTTGGAGTCAAGAATGCAGGGGCAACCTATCGGCAAGCAGTCACTACATTACTATATGATTTGATCCCCAAAGAAGTTGAGGTCTACATAGATGACATGCTCATGAAATCCGCTATGCCAGAAGAGCATCTAGTAGTTTTAGAATGATTCCTCATGAGAATTGCAAAGTACAATCTACATCTCAACCTAAAGAAGAGCATATTCGGTGTCACATCGGGTAAATTACTGGGGCACATAGTTAGAAAAAGCGGCATAGAGATAGACCTTGATAAAGCCAAGGCCATCGAGGAAATGCATGTACCAAAGACTGAGAAAGAAGTAAGGAGTTTCTTGGGATCCATATAGTATACCAGCCACTTTATAGCTCAGTTGACTACCACATGTAAGCTTATCTTCAAGCTCCTGAGAAAGTAGCAACCAATAGAATGGAATGTTCAATGTCAGGAAGCCTTCGACAAGATTAAGGCTTATCTAATGAACCCTCCCATGCTGAAGCCGCCAATTCTCAGAAAGCCACTAATTCTCTATTTGGCAATAGAAGAAACATCTATAGGAGCAATGATGGTTCAAGAGCATAAAGATAAGAAGGAACATGCAGTTTATTATCTCAGCAAGAAGTAGCTAGAATATGAGACTTGATACACCATCATGGAGAAAACCTACGCTGCCATGGTATGGCTCACCAAGAAGCTCAGACATTACTTCTAATCCCATCGAATCTAAGCAGTTGCAAAGGAGGATCCAATAAAGTATTTATGCTAGGCCTCTTCGCTAATCTAAAAACTGGCAAGGTGGCTCTTATTGCTATCAGAGTTTGATATTGAATGTATCACTAAGAAGAAAATCAAGGGGAGAGCAGTGGCTGAGTTCCTAGTGAATCAACCGCTTGAGGAAGGAGAACTGGAAAACCTAAAGTTCCCTGATGAATGTTTTACATCAACAACGGAAAATCTAGGAAAATGGACCATGTTCTTCGATGGTGCCGTTAACAAGCGAGGAGTTGGCTTGGGAGTTATCATCATTACGCCATACAGAGCACTCATACCTCAGTCAAAATGATTAGAATTCCTCACCATGAATAACAGAGTACAATACAAAGCCTGTCTATTCGGGATGTCCGCTCTAGTCATTCTTAAAGCAGATAAATTAAAGATTATTGGTGATTTAGCTTTAGTCATCAAACATGTCATAGGAGACTAGGAACTAAAGGAGGAATCCCTCAGACCTTACCTAGAGGCTATATGGAGGAAAGCTGCAATGTTTAGTGAATGTAAATTTTGTTACATACCCCAACAGTGAATTAAAGATTATTGGTGATTTAGCTTTAAAAATGGTGAATTCTCGGCTAAAGCTACGGATTCTAACAGGAATACACTAAGAAAGCTTGATATGCAGTTCTGCTCAATTAAGGGAGATATGTTCAAAAGGTCATATGATGGTTTGCTGTTAAAATGTTTGACTCAATAAGAAGCAGAGAAGGTGATGAAAGAAGTACATTCAGGAGACTGCGGTCCACATATGAATGACATCATGATGGCAAAGAAAATTCAAAGGATAGGATACTTTTGGCTAATTATGCTAGTTGATTGTATTTAAGAGGCAAAGACTTGTCATGCCTGTCAGATATATGGAGATGTGAGCCATTTGCCCCCAATGACATTACAAAATTTGACTACGTCTTGGCCATACTCAGCTTGGGGCATCGATATCATCGATGAAATAAGACCATCTTTTACCAATGGCCATCTCTTCATTACTGTGAGCAGAGGACGTTTTGCACGGCGTCTGCAGATTCGAGTTGGTGGGCCGACCTCTTTAAAATGACGGGGAATGCGAGTGATGTGATTGGAAAATGGTTTTGCATATTTTAATGCTTAAAAGATACGAGATCAAAATCCTGTACTTAAAACAGAGTCGCCACCTGGTTCAGCTCAACAGGAAAATTTTTGGTACAATTTTTCCACCGGGTAGTTGGACCATACCTTAAGTAGAGATTCTGAGTTCGGATGATGTTATCTATTTTTCATTAGGCCAGGTTAAGATACTTCATTCTTTCTTAATCGATTTAATCCATCCTATTTATTTGTGTTTTTTTATTATTGTGTTGTTTTTGCATTTATCAAGCAATTGAAGCGATGAATAAATCATTATAATCATCAAAAAATAAGTGCGGAAAATAAGATTATTACACGGCTTCCAAGTCCTATACATTTTTCTATGCGATAAATAAAATGCCCGAATGTCTAATATGCATTCACCTGCAGAAGATGGTTAGCACGGATATGACATGTTTTATTTATAATATTATAAATCCCGATTGGATGGCTAAAATGAGATTTAAACGGTGTTTGCGAGAAATTCCGTTTTAAACCAAATTTTAGGTTTGATCGTTGTTTTAACCGAATTATTAGTGAAAATGCCATATGTTATGGGGTAGGGTCTGTTTTTGGAAGGTTTTGGACCTCCATCGTTGCATTGTATATCCTAGTTTTAGAAAATAAACTAGGTCGGGAACGAACGAAATAGAAATAGCTGTCCAGAAAGTCATGCCGCCGACGATGAAGCTGATGCCGTCGGTGACATGGTTGATGTCGCTGGCGGTATGGATGATGCCGCTGGCGACATCAATGATGTCGTTGGTGGCATCAGTATGCATGTAGGCTATATGGCTTTTCGGGTACCATAAAGAAAGGGTCCTATAAGAAAGTGAAGTCTCTAGGGAATATGATGCCACCGACGGTATCAGTGATGTCTCTAGCGACATGGGTTATACTGCCGGCGACATCACATGTCTTCCGTGACCTCAATTTCTTGCAGTAGCAGCAGGGAGTAGTAAAAATGATCGAGAACCTTAAAATGAGCACAAATCAACAAGAATCAGCACAAATCAGTAATATTAATGCCAAAGAGCTTTGAGACTCAGAATTTTCACGTCAGGGTCTTGAATCCACCTCTTCGTGAACTAAAAAGAAATACCTCCGGGGAGCTTATTACGATGATTTAGTAGAAAATTTAAGAGTTTCGAGTCTCTAAATCCAATTAAGTTGATTCTAACTATAAGATGTACTGGTTTTAAGCTCACAATCAGAGAGTTTAAAGAAGAAAAACCAAGAAAAATGGATTAGAATACTTTTTCCTGCCTTATCTAATTCTTATCTCACTAAAATCTATTTTCTCATTCTAACATTAAACTTCTAACCTTTGATGGTTTTCTCCTCTCTCCCTAAAGCCTAAGGTGTGTTTTTATAGGCGAAATGGGGTGGTTTTCGAGACCTTTTTGACCAATTCCACCGAAAGTGGCAAGAAAGCTTTCTGTGCAGGGGCCCATTTTGGGCCATACCGCCGGTGACCTAGCGATGTCACTGGCGATATAGATGATGCCGTCGGCGATATGGTGATACCGCCGGTGGCATGGCTGATGCCGCTAGTGGCATCAGCCTCTGGCATGCCGACAGCTAGTGGGCCCAAGAGCCTAAAAAGTCATAAAAGGTTGTCAAAAGTGGTTAAAAGTGGGTCAAAAGGCATCTTTTTGAATTTTAATAATATTTTAATGGGTATTTATTATTTGGGTGTAAATCATAGGTTCAAGCTCCTACCTACGCGTTATATGGCCACGCCGAACTGGATTCTACCAAGTATAAAATTCGCAAGGAATATTATATCGGTAATAAAAATTCGAAAGAGAACTTTTATTTTAAGGTATTAAAATCGGGTATACGTCATCATCGTCTCGCGAGAGGGATTGCAAAATCCCATGCTCATAGGCTACCCCTCGGGGGATCACTCCTGCCACATGTCAGTATGATCGCAAGAAAGAGCAAGGGATAGGAATGATACCTGATGGATGACTGGTTTGCCCCTTGGTCGGATTTGTACTTTACGGAAAGGATGCCCCTTGGTCCGACTTATGCTTTGTAGATTGGTTGCCCTTTGGTCAGACTTATGCTTTGTAGAGAGATTGCCCCTTGGTCGGACTTATGATTCATGGAGAGATTATCCCTTGGTCGGACTTAGGCTTTACGGCGTGGTTGTCCTTTGGTCGGACTTAAGCTTTGTAGAGAGATTGTCCTTTGGTCGGACTTGAGCTTTGTAGAGAGTTTGTCCTTTGGTCAGGCTTGTGCTTTGTGGAGAGATTGTCCTTTGGTTGGACTTGTGCTTTGTGGAGTGGTTGTCCTTTGGTCGAACTTAAGCTTTGTAGATTAGTTGCCCTTTGGTCGGACTTATGCTTTGTAGAGAGTTTACCCCTTGGTCGAACTTATACTTTATGAAGAGATTATCCCTTGGTCGGACTTATGCTTTGCGGGGTGGTTGTCCCTTGGTCAGACTTATGCTTTGTAGAGAGATTGTCCTTTAGTCGAACTTGAGCTTTATGAAGAGTTTGTCCTTCGGTCGGGCTTATGCTTTATGGAGAGATTGTCCTTTGATCGGATTTGTGCTTTATGGAGTGGTTGTCCTTTGGTCAGACTTAAGCTTTGTAGATTGGTTGCCCTTTCGTCGGACTTGTGCTTTGTGGAGAGATTGTCCTTTGGTTGGACTTGTGCTTTGTAGAGTGGTAGTCCTTTGGTCGGACTTATGCTTTGTAGAGAGATTGTCCTTTCGTTGGACTTGTGCTTTGTGGAGTGGTTATCCTTTGGTTGGACTTATGCTTTGTAGAGAGATTGTTCTTTGGTCGAACTTATGCTTTGTAGAGAGGTTGTCCTTTGGTCGGACATGTGCTTTATGGAGAGTTTGTCCTTTGGTCAAACTTGGGCTTTATGGAGAGAGTGTCCTTTGGTCGGACTTGTGCTTTATAGAGAGTTTATCCTTTGGTCGAACTTGGGCTTTATAGAGAGATTGTCCTTCGGTCGGGCTTGTGCTTTGTAGAGTGGTTGTCCTTTGGTCGGACTTAAGCTTTGTGGATTGGTTGTCCCTTGTTCGGACTTGAGCTTTCTGGATAGTGGAGAGTAGTTTTAGGATGTCAGGGCTAGAGCCGAGATTTTGCCAAGGATGGTTGAAAAAAGTCATAGAGGTAGTTGATATCGCTGGTGTCCTAGATGATGTCGCTGGCGGTATGGAATTATGTTACTGGCATCATGAGTGCCATGTGGCAGCTTTGACTGCTCAAACAAGTTCAAAATTCAAATCGAAGAAGACGATGTCACCGGCGGCATTAATGGTGTCCTTGGCGGTAAGGAGTTATACCGCTGGTGGCATGAATGCCACGTGGTGGGCTTGACTGGTCAAACAAATTTAAAATTCAAATTGAGGGAGGTGATATCACCGGCGGCATGGGTGATGTCACTGGCGGCATGGAGTGATGCCATCAGCGGCATGGATTGGCAGTTTCAAATAAATTAAAACTCCTCGAATTTCGCATAGCAGTTTAAAAGGAAGCAAAACTCCTTTCTCTTCCTCGTTCAACAAATCCGTACCCCCTTGCTCCATTCTTTTCCAAATCTTATGATTTTCTCTATTATTCCAGCCATGAAGAGGATTGCCAAGGCTTTTAAGGGAAAATCTGCTAAGGCTAGGGAGAATCTGTCTGATTCCTCCGTCTAGGGGCTAAAAATCCTCTCAATTCCTGTTGCTTATAGCCTGAAGGAGACGACCAAAACATATGGCTACGGGATCAATTCCCCCATCACTAATCTGACCCTAGAGAAGGAAAAGCACCTCTACTATATTCAGGTAATCCTGCAAAACCCGAATTTTTTATTTTTGGGTTGAGTTTTTATTCGGCCTTAGGCTCAAAATAATGTTATGATTGGTTACAAACTGACATTGCATGGTTTAGGTTCGATTTTCACTGTTTTTAGGCTTATTGTTTGATTGATTGTGATTTTTGTGGTTTTAGCAAGATGGGTGCGATTTTTGGGGAAAACAGGTTCTGCCCGCAGGTAGCGATGTCACCGGTGATATGGGTGCTGTCACTAGCGGCATCAGGCCTTGCCAAAAGGTTTGGGGAGGCGTGATGTCGCTTCTGTTTAAAGTGATATCGCCAGCGACATCATCCATGCCGCCAGCGGTATGGAGTGATGTCGCCGATGACATCGCTTCTAGTAGAAGTGACATCAGTAGCCTTTATCGGGTTCAAGTCATGAGAAAATAAACAAGGACTTATCTATTTTCCTTCTGATTTTTACAGCCACACGAACTGACCTATACTGGAGGTATGGATACCATTGGCGAGTGGTGGCACCATATTACTGAGAAGGATCCTGAACTTACACTAGCGATCAACGAGATGGGCTTCGGGGACTTGGGCCAAATCATGCCAATGCTAATGCCCAAGCTCTCCCATCCGGCCTTGACAGCCCTTACAGAGAGGTGGTCTAAAACTACCCACACCTTTCACTTCTTGTTTGGGGAAGTGACAATTACACCTTTTAAAGTGGTAGCTATGACTGGGCTTCCCTGGACAGACGAGATCATTCACTTCGATGCTTATATGGATAAATACCACATCAAGAGGCCCGTGGTGAGGCAAGTGAAGGATCTATTTAGTTTGAAGCCCGTCACAGGGCGGCTATCTTATAGTGAGTTGCACCAATATTGGACTAAGGTAGATGTGGTGCCTAAGAATGAGAGAGACACTTGTGTCCGCTCCTTTATGATTTCCTTGCTCACTGTGCTGTTTTTCCCTATCTCGGGGAGTAAGATCAATTATGGGTTGATATCCGCCGTGGAGGAAGTGGTGGGCATTAGGAATAAGAATTGGCCGCGTGCCATCCTAGCATAGATGTATCATGGGCTGGATGTGGGAGCCTGTAAGAAGGTGAAAGCCCTTCACCTCTGCCATCTGATACTCCAGGTATATCTTTTTGGAAGCATTTTTCTTGATTGTGCACACCTCATTTATTGTGGATGCTTTTTTGAACTGATTAATTATTACTTATGCAGGCTTGGGTTTTTGAGCACCGGATTCTCCCGCTAGTTGAGTTTAAGAAGACCGTGCCACCGGGCTCCCATTTTCTTGCCCACTAGTGCGGGGGTATTGGCAGGAAGGCCAAGTATCCTACCAAGTATAAGGAGGTTCTAAGAAGTGTACGACTGAGCTCGGTATGCGATCTTTTGATTTAGTCCTTGTTTCACAGTTAGGATAAAAGGCGTTTGTGAATTTGCATTATACTTACATCGGTTATTTTGGTTGGTTGATGGTGTAGCTTGTCCTGCACCCATTTGATGGGGTGGAGAACCTGCTAGAGGTTGCAAGGGTCAGGAGGGAGGTGGATAACCGTAGGTTTGTCATGGAGTGCCCCTTGTCTCAGCAGCGGTACTTGGAGGAGCGCATTCGAGGCTGGAGGTTTGTCCCGATTGCCGATAGATCGGTGCCCGTTGATCCTTCCAAGGGCTGATGGTGGCCCATTTAGTGATCACATCCAAGGCCGATAAAGCTAACTATATCAAGGGGGACGACAGAGTGATCCCTAGCGTCCATGGCCTCTACGAGCAGCAATAGCAGCGCCTACTCCCCTTGTGTCCCCGCATCCATAAGAATGATACGATTGAGTATCATAATGAGCAAAGGCTGGAGGAGGAGAAAAGGTGCCTCAAAGGTATTATGGATGTCGAGGAGGAGGAAGAAGAGGAGGAAGAGAAGGAGATTGAAGGCGATGTTGGGATCGAGCCTGAAGGGGAGGATGAGATAGGCATGGATGTAGCTGGCAGGAGTGTGCGGATATCCCAAGGGGAGCAATGCTCTTTTGAGGTATGATTGCGTTTATGTGCATGATTTGTAATCGTTTGGGTTTTGGACTATCGCTTATGTGTGTCTTTCATGTTTTTCAGGAACCCGCGAGGAAGAGAGGCTGGGATAACAGAGTGGGACGCAGTCTTATGGTGTACCCGAGGGGATAAATTTCATAAAAGGGCGGCTGGTCAACCCGATGGAGACCTAGTTCCTGCCGATGAACTCACGAGGTGAGTTCCAACCCAGGGACATAGGCTCGAGCAGGTATCCTATGATCTTTATGCTAGAAGGCACCACTTATATAAGGCCCAATAATTGCTTTCTTGTTTACCCTTAGAGGTGTGCGGTTAATGATTTACCTTTTGGATTTTTCAGGTGGCGTGGAGTCATGTGGAGCAACTGGCAGAGAACAATTTTGCTCTCTGGGACACGCTTATCGGGCAATCACTGCTTGTTCAGGTACATTCCCTGTTTATTTCATGCTAAAATAAGATGAGATGCATGTATGGATGCTATGAATGGAGTGCATTATTGTCGCCTTTTTTAATTTATAGGATTTCTTAGCCCTTTCCTTATTAGGCGCTGATGCGGCCCGATGGAGATATAAGGAGGAGACTGCAGAACTCTGGTATCGTGTGAGCGACCTTGAGGGTCAGCTGAAGGCTATCGTTCAGGAACAGAGGAGCAAGCAAAATTTGGATCGTGCGTACCCCGGTAGCATCAGTCGCAGGGGAGTGAAAATTTCCGCCGGCTGACGCCCATTTGTTGCAGTTGAGGAGTCCAGCAGTGTGCCTATGACAGAAGGCAGGGAGGAAGATGAAGGTAAAGTTGGTGATTGGTTAGTGAGTCTTGAGGACATTTCATCCCGCCTAGCCGGCAGTGGCAGGCATGCCTAGCTTTGTATTTTCATTTTGCTTTTTGTTTCATATTTCGGTTTGTACCCTTAATACATTGGGGTTTGAATAATTTGGATTTGTTGCTGGGTTTTGATTTGGTAGGCTTAATGTTTGGGAATTTTGAATGATTTGCGCCTTCGAGCCCTTTGTTTACTTTCAATAAAATGAATTGCAATTGCTCAGGTATTTGGAGATGGATTATAGGATTGTTTACAGGTTTTGTATAGGTAATGAAGAATATGCTTCTGATGTCGCCAAAAAAATAATTCCATGCCATCGGTGGTATGACCCATATCGCCCACACTCAATTAGTAAATTAATATAGATAAGGCTGTCTTAAAGCTCATATCGCCGGCGGCATCAGTTGATACCGCCCAAATTGATTCATATCGCTGGCGGTATCAGTTGATACCGCCCAAATTAGTTCATATCACCGGAGACATCACTCATATCGCCGGCGGCATCACCTCTCCAGAAATATGATTCCAGCCATTCTGCCAATTCCTATCATGGGAACCCACAATCAATAGCTACGGGGTTTTCTACAAAGTCTGGGAAATGCGGATTGGAAGAAGCTTGAAAAATTCAGGCTTTGGGGGTTTCGATATGTCACGGCGTGGCCCGTAAGTCACGAGTTCCTTCGAGTGGCGCTATCTTTTTGGGATCCAATGGACCACATCTTCTGATTTTCATTGTTCAAGCTATGCCCCTTGCTTGAAGAGTTCAACGCTATTTTGAGGGTACCGTGTCCTAAACGAGTGACCCTAGCGCTGCCGGAATTTCATTTTGGCGAGGGCGGAATTCCTCGAGGGTTATGGAACTTGGACTCTTTGGATCTATTTTTGTCCCGGTTGTTTGACAAACCTGGATTTCAGCTCGGAGCAGTTTTAGAGTGGTGCCGTGGGGCGTCCCGATCTCACCTTGCTTAGCCATCCATGGTGGCATTACTACTCATGGCAGAGTTTATGTGCGGAGTGAGCTCAATTGCTCCGCTCAAGCTAATTTCACTTATCGGTCCTATGTCGTCAGGGGCTTTTCCCATAGCTATGGGGTTGGCCGAGGTTCTGCTGAACATGGATGCTGCTTCTGTTGATCCGATACTTATCAGAGATTAGCTCATATTACTACAGGTACCTTTTGTTCTTCCCAATTTTGCACATTTCATTTCTTGATCCTTACCTAGATTCGAATTACAGTATGGTTGATGGAGAAACTAAGGTTGCGGGAAGCAGCGCGAGGTAATCCGACGAGGTACCTACCTGTTCATCTGAGGGAGAGGGGGCTTATGAGGGCCGATTTTGATCAGCTGATATATGATGATTGGGTGCCTATTTTAAGGCTGTATACTGACACACAGGTTCAGTGGGTTAGTCCATGGTGGAGGATCCGGGATGTGGTTGTAGAATCCTGGGGGGCTTGTGTTCAGCTGATAGGTCTGGAGAGATCTTTGTTCTACACCCCTTATCGGTTGTGCTGTCAGTATAGCAAGAGGCAAAGGATCCCAATCAAACTACCCTATATCAGATCGAAATCTACAAGGCTAGGTGGGTCAACCATATCCGGGAAAAGTGGCCCAGGGAAGCTGTATTTGAGATTTTAGATTATGATCATATGGAGATCATCGAGACCAACACACATTACAGAGGATGGCTTGCTGACATAAGATGTTTGATGACCCGTCGGAAGAGGTCGTGGGCCCATCTCGAGGGGGAGCATGTGGAGCAAAGGGGGAGCCCCTCTTTACTACCACATCGAGGCGGACCTCTAGGTACTATAATGATAATGCAGGAAGCTCGATTTGAGACGCGCTTTTGTCTGACCTATCGAACTTTGTC
The DNA here is from genome assembly GCA_947683365.1 of Euphorbia pulcherrima. Taxonomy (NCBI): domain Eukaryota; kingdom Viridiplantae; phylum Streptophyta; class Magnoliopsida; order Malpighiales; family Euphorbiaceae; genus Euphorbia; species Euphorbia pulcherrima. The sequence goes on from CANTUS010000010.1 coordinate 43,619,982, forward strand.
TTATTAATATTTTTTTTGTTTTTTGTTTTTTTACGCATTTGACATGGAATAAAATGAACTCTATCCTAAGCTTGCTGGAGTTATCTGAATCTTATGAATACAGGATTCATATAAGCATTTAGATTTCAACAAAAGAGATACTTTCATTAATTGAGATAAAATAAAGTACACAATGTTTGGTTGACATTCCCATTGATTGCCAACTAGCCTAGATTGGTTTTCTAGAAGGCACTCGCTCTTTGCTCACATACCCTAAATTTTGCCTAGATCATGCTTTTCGGGTTTTCAATCTAGCAGGTTTGACTCATCCCCTAATTTTTACACTGCCCGGTTTGCAGGATACCAATCATCGGGTGTCACCCTAATTTTTGTTCGATCAGTAAAAGACCGAAAGGCAGGTGATTATCATGTATATATTTTTTGGTGTGCCGCTTTTCCGATTTATTTCTTTTGAATCAGACATGATATCGCTTAAGCCTGTCTTGGTTCACGGGATTCACAAACTCGCTCCCATCCATGTCCATAAGCTTAACTACCCCTTTGCTAAGCACCTTGTTTATCACATATGGTCCTTCCTAATTCGGCCTGAATTTACCCCTCACATCAGTGGTAGAATGTTTCAGCTGTTTAAGGACCAGATCACCAGCCATCAGGGGGAACTTCTGGTGTCTTACCCGACTATTATATACTCGAGCCATACATTCCTAGTACATTTGAAGGTTGTCGAGGGCCTTTAATCTCTGCTCATCCATCATGTTCAACTGTTCAAATCTCGCTTGGGTCCGTTTAGGTTCTTTTAATTTAGCCTCTAAAGTGACTCTTAAGGAGGTCACCTGAGTTTCAACTGGCAAAACCGCTTCCATCCCGTAGACCAGGGAGAATGGAGTTTGGCTTGTCGGGGTACAAATGCTAGTGCGATATCCCTAAATAGCAAAATGTAGCTTGTCTGCCTAATCCCTGTAATCGGCTATCATCTTAGAAAGAATCATCTTTACCAATTTGTTAGCTGCTTTAATAGCACCATTAGCTTATGGTCTGTATGGGGAAGATCTATGGTGTTTGATCCCGTATTTCTCGATTAGAGAAGTAATTTCTCCTTGAAATTGTACCCCATTGTCTGAGACTATATGGTGTGGGAGTCCGTACCGAGAGAAGATGTGCTTCTCTATGAATTTGGCCATCTGCTTAGCGATGACATTGGTGAAGGACTCGACTTCTACCCACTTCAAAAAGTAATCTACTGCTACCATAATGAATCTGTGGCTGTTTAATAAAGGATGGATTTCACCAATTATGTCTATCCCCCAAGCCGAGAATGGCCAAGGGGTGGATAAATGATGGAGTTTGGTGTGCGGCAAATGCTGCATATCCCCGTAAACCTAGCATTGGTGGCATCCTTTGACTTGGGCGATGCAATTGGCTATGAGAGTGAGGCAAAAATACCCCAACCGCTAGATTTTCTTCACAAGAGCAAGACCGTTCATATGAGGGCCACAGTCACGGGCATGGACTTGGGTTATTACCTTTTGAGACTCGGAGTCAGTGAGGCAACGGAGAAGTAGGCCGTCGCTAGTGCGCTTGAATAGATCATTATCCATAATAAGAAACTAGACAGTGAGCCGCCATAGGGTGGTATGATCTAAGTCAGAAGAACCCGAAGTATATTGGCCGGCCCGGAGGAAAATGTCAGAATACCAACATGGTTCGGATGAGATGGCGAGGACTAGAGGGGCCGATTGAACATAGTATGGGATCTTGGTGGGCAACATAACTAAAGGGTGGATAGGCTGTTGCTGAGGTCCTTCCTATATGGATGCAAGAGTGGCGAGAGCATCAGCCATTTGATTCTCATCCCGAGGGACATGGCGGTATGAGCACGAGCTAAATTTCTCAGACAATTTGCGGACAGCCTTGATGTAAGGACGGAGAGATTCCTCTTTAATTTCCTAATCTTTGATAACCTGTCAGACAACCAGAGCCGAATCCCCGATAATAGAGATGTAGCGGGCCTGAACCTAATGGAGAGCCTCAAGGCTGAACGGACAAGCTTCATACTCAGCACCGTTGTTAGTGATAGTGAATTCTAAGTGTTTAGACAATGGGATTATCTCATTATCTGGCATGACGATGATGACCCCGAGACCTGATCCCCGGCGGTTCATAGCGCTGTCGAAGTACATTGTCCAGATGTTGTCAAGGATTGTAAGAGAGGTGAGTTACTCATCAGAAAACTCCAAATTTTCCTTATAGTTAGAGCTGAGGGGTTGATTACCTAGGAATTTGGCTACGACCCGTCCCTTAATGACCTTCCGGGTCATATACTCAATGTCGAACTCAGACAGGAGAATTCACCATCTAGACAATTTGCCTGCTAGAGTAGGGGATTGACAAAGAAACTTCATTGGATCAATCTTGGCTATAGCTTGGATACGATAAGATTGGAAATAATGTCGCAACTTCTTAGTGAGCCAAACCATGGTAGTGCAAGTCTTTACCATAATCTATTACCGGGTTTCATAATCTAATAACTTCTTGCTTAAGTAGTAGATGGCATGTTCATGCTTATCAGCATGTTCCTGGACAAGCATGACCCCGACGGAAGTTTCTTCGATAGCCAGGTGAAGGATGAGCGGTTTTCCTAGGATGGGGGGTGTCAAAATGAGTGGATCAACAAGATACGCCTTGATTCTTTCAAACGCCACTTGGCAGTGATCATTCCATACTATGGGTTGCTGTTTTTTTAATAGCTTAAAGATGGGTTCGCAAACAGTAGTGAGGCAAGCAATGAACCGACTCACATACTATAAGGACCCTAAAAATGATCAGACTTCTTTCTTTGTCTTAGGTGGAGGTATGTCCCTGATGGCTTTGGCTTTGTCTAGATCCATTTCAATTCTTTTTTGGCTAACCACGTGCCCCAATAGTTTGTCAGAGGTAACCCCAAACACGCACTTCTTCGGATTTAGGCGGAGGTTATACTTTTCCATACAAGTTATGAATCTGTCAAGAATAGTAGGGTGCTCTTCTCGAGTTGTGGACTCCATAATCATATCATCCACATACACTTTCACTTCTTTATGGATCATGTTGTATAAGAGGGCGGTCACGGTGCGCTGATAAGTGGCCCTGACATTTTTCAACTCGAATGGCATTACCTGATAGCAATACGCCCCCCATTCAGTGATGAAAGCTGTTTTGACTTTGTCGACAATATTAACCAGAATTTGATTATGCCCTGAGAATCCATCCATGAACGAATACATAGCTGCCCTGGTGACGCTATCAATCAGGACATCAATGTGCGGGAGTGGGAAGTCATCCTTCGGTAAGGCTTTATTGAGATCTCAAAAATCCACACAGACCCGGACCCTACCATCTTTCTTCGGAATTAGGACAATGTTGGACAACCAAGTCGGATATTCCACAACTTTGATGAATCGAGCTTCGATCAACCTTAAAACCTCTGTCTTAAGCCGATCCACCTATTCTAGTCTCAACCAGCGGAGTTTCTGCTTAACATGCTAAAATTTAGGATCATTTGGGATTCTGTGTTCGGCAATTTGTCAATCAACCCTGGGCATGTCTTTATATGACCAGGCAAAAGCATTAACATGATCTGTAAGCACTTTTATAATCTCACTTTTTTCCTTAGGAGTTAAATCTTTGGAAATGGTCACCATTTTAGGATTTTCATATGTACTTAGGTTTATTTCACTTAATAATGTATCACTAATGCCAAAAACATTATGCGTATTGTTATGTGAATGCATGGATCTATCAGGAAAGACACCAAACAAGTAAGTAGAACGAGAGTTATTCACTGCATTAAAAGCATCGTAAGCAGCATTATTCGCATCAAACACATCAGAAATGTTAAGAATTACGTCATCCATATCCTCCTCCACAGGTGGAGGGGCTTCAGTAGCAATATTAACAGGAGGAGCATCGTCTATATATCTACCAGAATGGCACCCAGGTCATGCTCTAGAGCGATCCTTTAGGCATTGGTGAACGATGGCCCCCCGAACATGTTAGCTTTCTCGGCAAGAGCCCTGGTGAGCTTCCCTACTATTGTTGTCATAACATCTTCTTCTCCAGTTCTCCTACCCTTCCAGCCTTTCTACATTAGCAGCGCTATAGCTTCAGTCATGGTTGCCACAGCATATTCCATTTATGGATCGATAGACTCTTCGCTACTCCCCTCAGGCTCATCTTCGGGATGCGTCTTAGCTTTACCCTTAGCCTTATTAGAAACAACATTGATAGGTGTATCAGGCTCAGTGGGCTTAGGTTCAGTCGAAACTATCATGCGATGGGTCTCGAAGTCATAGACATCTTTAAAGATCTCAAAGCCAGACCATATTTTTCTGCCATACTCGATCGGCTCAGGCTCTCCCTTATAAGGCTTCTTGCCTTGGATTTCATAAATAGTGACCATATAAAAGTAGCAGGAGGGGACGCGGCGATAGGCTTTTCTAGGCTTATATCCCAATCTAGCTCAATGGGCAAGGATTTTTGGCTCCAATGCTTCAACAATTCCTTGCTTGTGTATTCCTCCACCTCTACCAGGGTTATAACTAGATTTCTTCATTAGTTTACCCATACCAGCGTGAAGGTAGTTGTGCTAAAGGGGAGTAGACCTCTGAGCTTTGCTAATAATGGCAATCTAAAGGCCTTTTTCTAAACTAGTTCAGCTTCTATAACAGCTATAATGGAAGTAGGATCGGCCTCTATAGTCACCATTCTATCTTCATGAATGAGCTTGATTTTCTGGTGTAATGTGGAGGGAACAGCGCCCAAAGCGTGAAGCCATGGTCGGCCAAGAAACAGAGAATAGGTAACAGGAATGTCAAGTACAGTAAAGCGTACATTGCTTACCACACCTTCTACGGTGACTTCTGCCTCAAAGGACACAATTACATTATGCTTTGAATCATTATAAGCTCTAATAACAGTGCTAGATTGTTCAACCATCTCCTTCAGCAGTCCTAGATGAGGAAGTATTTTTAGAGGGCACAGATTTAGAGCGGAGCCATCGTCCACCATGACACATGGGATAACCTTATTGAGGACCTAGATTCAGATGAATAAGGCCCTGTTGTGATCCCTACCCTCGAGTGTAAGATCAAAACGGTCGAACATAATCTGAGGCCCTTTTCTTAGGGGAATGCCTTCTCCAACCGTGGCGTACATCTCAACAACCAAGGTGGCCGGATTAGCTTCTATATCGAGGAGCTATTTAATCAGGCCCTTATAATGCCCTTTCGAGTCGATTACCAGCTGCCATATACTATATCGAGCTTGGGTGTTTTTTAGCTTAGTAATGAGAGGGTCAACCTCAAGACTGGTTGGGACAGGCGGACGTGGAGAGGGGGGTCTCACAGTAGTTCCAACCCTACCAGGGACCGGGTCTTTGCTTAAGGGGAGATATCGGTCTTCAGGCTAATATACACGGCCACTCTGAGTATTGTTAGGGACATCATCGAGCAAGACACTCTTAGTGGCTCATGTTTCAAATAGATACTGTTGTTCCTCAGAGTCTGAATCTGGGTTTTACAGCTCATACTTATCCATACTAAAAAGGTTATTTTGATTAACCTTGAATAATTTGGTGCTTACGGCCTTGGTCCCTTGAGCTACTTCCTCATCACAATCGAAGTAGTCCTCCTTTGAAACAAAGGAATCTACGCTGAGCAATGTTATTTTCTCAACTTTCATTATTTTTGCCATAAATGGCCGAGACCCGCGGCTCTCTTAGTTTGGCTGGTTTGGATTAACTTCCATCCCCTAGATAGAGTTAACCCCAGGGTTGCCTTCATTAATTAGATCAAAAATTGAGTAAGATGGGAGACCAGAATCGATGACCAGGATAGAGTTATTATTGTCCGGCCTCCGAGTAAGGAGATCAAAGATTATGGTTTTAGATAAACCAGACTGGACCATGCCAACCTTGTCCACAAAATTCGGCAATGGGTTATTTATAGTGCTCGGTATTCTGTCAGGTTCAGCGATCTTTGCATCGCTAACCAAGCGTTGAATTACCGAGAGCAGGGCTTTGCAATTATTGGTTTGGTGCCCTACCTGAACATGATAGTTATAGAAGTTATTCTTATCCTCAGGTCTAGGTGGCTTGTAATCTTGAAGAGACTGTATGAAACCCGCTTCCCTCAAACGTTGGAAGATGACCCATAGGAGCAGCTTATAAGAGTTAGCCAAAATAAAGGGGCACGAGGAGGCTGAATTGTGGCAACCGTCGACGGAGCCGAAGTGATCATGAGGAGTGCAGCAGGGGTTTGAGAAATAACTTGAACTGCAGCCGGTGCTTTAGGCTTAGGTGGTGCCAAGGCTGAGGGTTGAGCTTCATTTTTTCTAAACCACGGTTTCCTCGCTCTTTCGGCCTTTTCACGCTCTGCCTCACACTCGATTTTCTTAGCTTTCTCGAATATAGCCTTATAGGACCGAAAAGAATCAGTAGCCATTTCTTTGTGGAATAGGGGGAGAGACCCTTCAAGGAGTTTGTTGACCATTTCCTAGAGGCTTAGCTTAGATTTTATTAAGACCTGGATTGATATCCATCGATTAAAGTGTTGCTTAAAGGTTTCATTGTGCATTTGATGGACCCTCTCAAGATGTTGGAGGGTTGTTTCCATTATAGTATTAAAACCATAATGCACTTTCAACACTGCAGATAAAAGATTCCAATCGGCGATAATATAATGTGGCAAGGTGTGATACCATTATAAGCGGACGATACCTCACGCGGCTGTTGTGGGGCCGGACCCGGTCGGGCCGGCCTATTTTGGTGTGTCGGGGAGATGAGTGATATATATTTAAAAAATGATTTTTGCATATTTTAATGCTCAAAAGATATGAGATCGAAATCTCGTACTTAAAATAGAGTCGCCACCCGGTTCAGCTCAACGGGGAAATTTTTGGTACGATTTTCCCACCGGGTGGTTGGACCATACCTTAAGTAGAGATTTTCGAGTTCGGATGATGTTATCTACTTTTCATTAGGCCAAGTTAAGATACTTTATTCTTCCTCAATCGGTTTAATCCACCCTATTTATTTGTATTTTTAGTTATTTTGTTGTTTTCACGTTTATCAAGCGATTGAAACGATAAATAAAATATTTACGACTGTAAAAGAAAAGTAAGTACAGAAAGTAAAATCATTACAAGGTTTTCAAATCCTACATATTTCTCTATGTAATAAATAAAGTACCCGAGTATCCGATATATGTCCGCCTGTAGAAGGTTGTTAGCACAGGTATAGCATATTTTATTTACAGTATTACAAAGCCCGGTCAGATGGCTGAAATGGGAGTTGAACGATGTTTTTTGAGAAAATTCCATTTTTGATATGCCGACAGTTAGTGGGTCAAAAAGCCAAAAAAGTCGGGAAAAGCGGTTTAATAGTGGGTAAAAAGGCATCTTTTTGACTTTTAACAATATTTTAAAGGGTATTCATTATTTGGGTGTCAATCATCGATTCAAGTTCTCCCCGGATGCATAATTGGCCACGCCGAACTGTATCCTACCAAATAAAAATTTGCGAGGAATATTATTTTGGTAATAAAAATTCTAAGGAGAATTTTTAATTTTGAGGCATTAAAATCGGGTACACGTCATCATCGTCTCGCGAGAGGGACTGCAAAATCCCGTGCTCACAGGCTGCCCCTCGGGGGATCGCTGCTGCCATAGGTCAGTATGATCACATGAAAGAGCAAGGGATAGGAATGATACCTGATGGTCGAGTTTATGCTTTGTGGATTGGTTGCCCCTTGGTCGGACTTACACTTTGTGGATTGGCCCTTGGTCAGGTTTATGCTTCGTAGAGATTGTCCCTTGGTCGGGTTTGTTCCTTGAGGAGATACTGTCCCTTGGTCGGACTTGTGCTTTGAGGAAATTGTCCCTTGGTCGGACTTGAGCTTTGTAGAGATTATCCCCTGGTCGGACTTGAGCTTTGTAGAGATTGTCCCTTGGTCGGACTTGAGCTTTGTAGAGAATGTCCCTTGATCGGGTTTCCGGTTTTGTAGAGATTGTTTGTCCCTTGGTCGGACTTGCGCTTTGTGGAAATTGTCCCTCGGTCAGACTTGAGCTTTATAGATATTGTCCCCTGGTCGGACTTGAGCTTTGTAGAGAATCCCCCTTGGTCGGGTTTCTTATTTTGTGGAGATTGTTTGTCCCTTGGTTGGACTTGCACTTTGTGGAAATCGTCCCTTGGTCGGACTTGGGCTTTGTAGAGATTGTCCCTTAGTCGGACTTGTGTAACAATCTAATTTGGAGGAGCGATGTCGTCGTGACTTATATCACTGGCGGTATGGATTGATACCGCCAGCGGTATGAGTGCCACATGGCCGCTTTGACTGGTCAGATAGTTTTAAAATTTGAACTAAAAGAGGCGATGTCGCCGGCGGCATGAATGATATCACCGGCGGCATGAGTTGATGTCGCCGGCGGCATGGACAAACAGTTTTAGATAAATTAGAACTCCTCGAATTCTGTGCGGCAGTTTAAAAAGGGATGGAACTTCCCTTCTTCCTCACTATTCAGAAACTGTATCCCCCTCTCTTCTTCTCCAAAGTTTTTTTGATTTCTTCCTTTGTTTTTGAAATCTTGAAGAGAATCAGCAAGGCTTTCAGGGGAAAATCCAATGCTAGGGAGAGCCTGTCCGATTCTCCCGTGGAGGGATTGAAAATCCTCTCCATTCCTACTGCATATGGTCTGAAGGAGACGGCTAAAATGTATGGTTATGGTATTAACTCTCCTATCACCAATCTGACTCCGGAGAAGGAGAAACACCTCTGTTATGTCCAAGTAATCTCACAAAAACCCGAATTACTTCTTTTTGGATTTGATTTAATTTTGGTTTAGATTTGAAAACATGCCATGATAGGGGTTTAAAATGTGAAATAGATCAGTCATATTGCATGCTTTAGGATCGATTTTTACTATTTTTGGGCTTGTTGTTTGATTAATTGTGATTTTTGGCACTATGGGTGCGATTTAGTGAGAAAATCGGTTCTGCCCGTATATAGTGATGTCGCTGGCGACATGAGTGATGTTGCTGGCAGCATGAGTGATACCGCTAGCAACATCAGTTCTTGCACAAGGCTTTATAGGAGTCTGATGTCGCCGACGACATGAACCATACCGCTGGCGGTATGGGTTGATGCCGCCAGCGATATCGCTTTCAACAGAGGCGACATCAGTAGCTTTTCTAACAAAAATAAGCAGAACTAATCCATTTTATTTTCAACTTTACAGCTATATGAACTGACTTACACAGGGGGGATGGGCACCATCGGTGAATGGTGGCACTATATCTCAGAGAACGCTCGCGCTTATAATTAACGAGATAGGGTTTGGGGATTTAGCACGGATCATGCCTATGTTGATGCCTAAGCTTCCTCATTCTGCAGTAACGGCCCTAACTGAAAGGTGGTCCGAGACCACTCATATCTTTCATTTCTCTTTCGGGGAAGCTACAATTACCCCCTATAATGTGGTAGCCATGACTGGCCTCCCTTGGATGGATGAGGTCATACATTTTGATGCCTACATGGATAAGTACCATGTTGAGAGGCTCGTGGTGAGTCGGGTAAAGGAGTTGTTCGTTCTGAAGCCCATTTTTGGGCGGCTGTCCTATGGTGAGTTGTACCATCACTGGACCCAAGTGAATGTGGTGCCCGGGGAGGAGAGGGAGGCTTGTGTCCATTCCTTCATGATCTCACTACTCACTGTGCTGTTCTTCCCAATCTCGGGGAGTAAGATCAACTACGTGCTTATAATCTCAGTGGAAGATGTGCCGGGAATCAGGAGGAAGAATTGGCCGAGGGCCATCTTAGCCTAATTGTACTATGGGCTGGACGTGGGAGCCCAGAAGAAGGAGAAAGCCCTTCACCTTTACCACCTGCTACTCCAGGTATAGCTTTTTGGAAATATTTCCCTTGATAACATGCGTTCTATTTATTGCATGACGTTATTTGAATTGATCGGTCGTCATTTGTGCAGGCCTGGGCCTTCGAGCATCGGATCCTTCCGCCGGTGGAGTTTAAGAAGGTTGCACCGCTGGGCTCTCACTTCCTTGCTCGCTGGTGCGGGGGCATCGATGGGAAGGCCAAGTACCTTATGCAGTATAGGGAGGTCCTAAGGAGCATGCGGTTGAGCTCGATATGCAAATTTTATTAATATATTTTATTTATTTATTTTTTATTTTTTTTCATCTATGGACTTATATTGGTTGTTTTGCTGCAGCTCATCTTAGATCCGTTTGATGGGGTGGAGAACTTGGCCGAGGTTGCAAGGGTCCGGAGGGAGGTGGATGACCTCCGGTTTGTGATCTAGTGCCCCATGTCCCAGTAATGGTATCTGGGCGAGCGCGTCCGGGTTGGAGGTCCCTTCCGGTGGCTGCTAGACCGGTGCCGGCAGATCCTCCTAGGGGCTTATGGTGGCCTCATTTGGTGATCTCTATCGAGGCCGACAAAGCTGATTATATTGAAGGGAATGACCGAGTGATCCCTAGCATTCCTGGCCTCTATGAGCAGCTTCTATAGTGTCTACTCCCCGTATATCCTTGCATCCATGGAAATGATACAATTGAGTATCACAACAAGCAATAGCTAGAGGACAAGAAGAGGCACCTCAAAGGCGTTGTGGACGTTGATAAGGAGGAGGATGATGAGGATGAGACGCTTGAAGGGGACGTTGCGGTTGACCCTGAGGGGGAGGATGAGGTGGGTGCGGATGTAGCTGATGGAAGCGTGCCGATGTCCCAAGGGGAGCAACGTTCTTTTGAGGTATGATTGTGCTTGTTTGTATGATTTTAAAGTTGTTTAGGAACATTGTTGACGTGTGGCTTTCATGTTTTGCAGGAGCCCGTGAGAAAGAGGGGCTCGGTAACCAAAGTGGAACCCGACACTATGGCATGCCGGAGGACATAAACTTCATGGATGGGTGATTGGTCAATCCATTGGAAACCACCTTCCTATTGATGAACTCCCGAGGCGAATTCTCTTATAGGAATGTTAGCTCAAGTCAGCAAGCTCCGATTTTCATGCCTGAAAATACTACTTTCGTGAGGCCAAATAATTATTTTCTTATTAAGCCACAGATGCAGTTGTCTGAGTATTTGCCTTTTGGATTTTCTAGGTGGTGCGGAGTCACGAGGAGCAACTAGCAGAGAATAATTTTGTTCTCCGGGATAACCTTATTGGACAGTCGCTCCTTGTTCAGGTATTTTATGCACATGTTAAGATGGGATGTATGTATGAATGTTATGCATGACATGCACTGCTGATATTTTCCCTAGTTTGCAGGATTTCTTGGCCCTTTCTTTGTCTGATGCTGACACAGCCCGACGACGGTATGAGGAGGAGACTGCGGTCTTACAGCGCTATGTGAGCGATCTCGAGGGTTAGCTAGCAGTCACCGCTCAGGACTAGAGAAGTAAACAAAACCTGGACCATGCGCACCCTGGGGCCACCAGTCATAGGGGGATCAAGATGTCTGCCGGCCGACGTTCGTTTATCGCGACTGAGGAGTCCAGTAGTGTTCCTATGACGGAGGGAAGGGAGGAAGATGAAGTTGATGATTGGCTTGCAAGTCCTGATGATATTTCATCTGGCCCAGCCGGTAGTGGCGGGCATGCTTAGTTTTATTTTTCATTTTCGTTCTGTGTTTTCGTTCTTGATTTGTACCCCCGATACATTGGGGTTTAGATAATTTGGTTTTGTCGTGGGCTAGATGTTTTGGTACAATTTGAGTGATTTGCGCCTCCGGGCTTTTATTTTGAATACAAAATTGAATTGCTGTTTGATAAGGCATTGAAAATATAGCATAGGATTGTTTACAGGCTTTATACAGGTCTGAAATGGAAGAAATGCTTCTGATGCCGCTGGAAAATTCACTCCATATCGTCGGCGGCATGACCCATATCGCCCAAATTGATCGACCCAAAATAATAGATATAGGGCTGTCTGAAAGTCCATACCGTCGGCGGCATCATCTGATATTGCCCAAATTAGCCCTATATCGCCAGCGGCATTAATTACATCGGCGGCAGCTTCGCTCATAACGCCGGCGGCTTCACCCACATCGCCGGCGACATCAAGTTTCCAGCAATCTGATTTTAACCATTCTGTCCATTTCTATCATGGCAACCCATAATCAAAAACTACGGGGTTTTCTGCAGAGTTTGGGGAATGACGACTGGAAGAGGCTCGAAAAATTCAAGCTATGGGGTTTTCGATATGTCGCGGCATAGCCCGTAAGCCGCGAATTACTTCGAGCGATACTGTCCTTTTGGGTTCCAATGGACCATGTTTCCGATTTTCATCGTCCGAGCTTTGCCCCTTGCTCAAAGAATTCCATGCTATTTTAGGGACACCGTGTCCTAAACGCGTTTTGCTGGCATTGCCGGACTTTCATTTTAGCATTGGTGGAATTCCGCGAGGGCTATGGAATTTAGATTCTGTTGACCCATTTCTGTCTCAGTTGCTTGACAGACCTGGTTTTCAGCTCGAAGCAGTTCTGGAGTGGTGTCATGGAGTGCCCTAATCCCATCCTGCTTGGCAATTTATGATGGCATTACTACTTATGGCGGAGTTTATGTGTGGAGTGAGCCTGATTGCTCCGCTCGGGCTAATTTCCCTCATTGGTCCTATATCGACAGGGGCTTCCCCTATGGTTGTGGGGTTGGCCGATGTTTTGTTAAACGTGGATGCTGCTTCTATTGACTCGTCACTCATTAAGGATCAATTCACATTATTTTAGGTATCTCTTGTTCTTCCTGATCCAAACATTTCTTTCTCCCATCCTTACCCGAGTTTTGTATTATAGGTCGGGCTAATGGAGAAGCTAAAGCTGAGGGAGGCACCCCGAGGGAATCCGAAAAAGTATTTTCTTGTCCATCTAAGGGAGAGAGGGCTTATGCGGGCCGATTTCAATGAGTTGACATATGACGATTGGGTGCCTATCTTGAGGGGGTATACTAACACGCAGGTCCAGTGGGTTAGCCCATGGTGGAGAATTCGGGATATGGTCGTAGAATCTTAGGGAGCATGTGGTCAATTGAAAGGTCTGGAGAAATCTTCATTTTATACCCCCTACTGGCTATGTCGTCAGTATGGTAAAAGGCAGAGAGCTTTGATCAAATTGCCCCACTATCAGATCGGAGTTTACAAAGCTAGGTGGGTTAACCATATTCAGGAGAAGTGGTCCAGGGAGGCTGTGTTTGAGATTCTGGATTATGATCTGCTAGAAACCACTGAAACTGACACATACTACAGAGGATGGCTTGCATAGACAAGAGGTTTGCCGATCCGTCAGAAGCAGTCATGGGCCCGTTTTGAGGGGGAATGTGCGGAGCGGGGGGAAGATCCCTCTTCTACTAGCACACCGAGGTGGATCTCTAGGTACCAAGACGATGATGCGGGAAGTTCATTTTGAGTCTTGCTTTTGTCGGAACCATCAGGTTTTTTTTATTCAAATACTCTAAAATGGAACAAAATGAACCCTGTTCAAAGCTTGTCGAAGTTGTCTTAAACTTATGAATCCAGGATTCACATAAGCATAAGCATTTAGATTTAAACAAAAGAGAACTTTTATTAATTGAGATAAAATAATGTACATGACGTTTGGTTGACATTTCCATTGATTTAACTCCCGATGCCGACTAGCCGAGAACGGTTTTCTAGAAGGCACTCACTCTTTGCTCACATACCCTAACTTTTGCCTAGATTTCCCTTCTCGGGTTTTCGATCTAGCGAGTTTGTCTTATCCCCGAATTTTTGCATGGTTGGTTCGCAGAATACCAATCGTCGGGCATCACCCTAATTTTTGCCCAATCAGTAAAAGACTGAAAGGCGGGCGATTATTACGTATGTATATTTTTTTGTGTGCTGCTTTCCTGATTTGTTTCTTTTAAATTAAAAATGATAACGCTTAAGCCTGTCTTGGTTTACGGGGTTTACGAACTCGTTCCCCTCCATGTCCATAAGTTTAGCTGCCCCTTTGCTAAGCAGCTTCTTTATCACATATGGTCCTTCCTAGTTTGGCCTGAATTTACCCCTCGCATCAGTGGTGGAGTCTTTCAACTGCTTGAGGACCAGATCACCGACCTTCAGGGGGAACTTTTGATGTTTTACCCGACTGTTATATGCCCGAGCCATACATTGTTGGTACATCTGGAGGTTGTCGAGGGCCTTCAATCTTTGTTCATCCATCATGTTCAACTGTTCAAATCTTGCCCGAGTCCATTCGGATTCTTCTAACTTAGCCTCCAGAGCAACTCTTAATGAGGTCACCTGAGTTTCAACTGGCAAGACCACTTCCATCCCGTAGACCAAGGGAAACGGAGTTTGGCCTATTGGGGTACGTATGCTGGTGCGATATCCCTAAATAGCAAAGTGCAACTTATCCGCCCAATCTTTGTAACCGGCTATCATCTTAGAAAGAATCATCTTTACCGATTTATTGGCTGCCTCAACAACTCCATTGGCTTGTGGTCTGTATGGAGAAGACCTATGGTGCTCGATCCCATACTTCTCAATCAGTGAAGCAGTTGCTCCTTGAAATTGTACCCCATTGTCTGAGACTATATAATGTGGGAGCCCATACCGAGCAAAGATATGCTTTTCCATGAACTTGGCCATCTGCCTGGCAGTGACATTGGTGAAGGATTCGGCTTCCACCCATTTCAAAAAGTAATCCACTGCCACCACAATGAACTTGTGACCATTTATTGAGGAGGGACGGATTTCACCAATTATATCTATACCCCATGCCGAGAATGGCCAAGGGGTGGATAGGTGATGGAGCTCAGTCGGTGGCAGATGCCGCATATCTCCGTAAACCTAGTATTGGTGGCATCGTTTGACCTGGGCGATACAATCGGCCGTGAGAGTGAGCCAAAAATACCCTAGTCGTTGGACATTCTTTGTGAGGGCAAGACCATTCATATGAGGGCCACAGTCACCGGCATGGACCTGGATCATTGCGTTCTGAGCCTCAGAATCAGTGAGGCAATGGAGGAGTAGGCCGTCGCTGGTGCGCTTGAATAGGTCATTATCTATAATACGAAATTGGGTAGCAAGCCGCCGTAGGGTGGTACGGTCCGAGTCGGAAGAATCTGTAGGGTATTGGCCGGTCTGAAGAAATAGGACTATATCAGAATACCAACAAGGTTCGGATGAAATGGTGAGAACTGGAGGAGTTGATTGAACATGATATGGGGTCTTGGTGGATAGGAAAACCAACGGGCGGATAGGTTGCTGTTGGGGTCCTTCCCATAAGGACGCGAGAGTGGCGAGAGCATCTGCCATTTGATTCTCATCTCGAGGGACATGGAGGTACAAGCATGAGGTAAATTTCTCAAATAATTCGCGGACAACCTCAACATAAGGATGGAGAGATTCTTCTTTAACTTCCTAATCTCCAATGACCTGATGGATAACTAGAGCCGAATCTCCGATGACGGATACATGGTGTGCCTGAACCTGAAGAAGAGCCTCGAGGCGAAACAGGCAACCTTCGTATTCAGCGCCGTTGTTGGTGATAGTGAATTCTAAACGGTTGGACAACGGATTATCTCACTATCTAGTGTGACGATGATGACTCTGAGACCTGCTCCTCAGCAGTTCACAGCGCCATCAAAGTACATTGTCCAATTGTCATCAAGGGTTGAAGCAGAGGCGAGCTGTTCATCAGGGAACTCTAAACTTTCCCTATAGTCGGAGCTGAGGGGTTGATTAGCTAAGAATTCAGCTACAGCCCGCCCTTTAATGACCTTTCGGGTTATATATTCAATGTCGAACTCAGATAGGAGAAGTAGCCATCGGGACAATTTGCTTGCTAGAGTAGGGGATTGACAAAGAAACTTCATTGGATCAATTTTGGCTACGGCCTAGACTCGATAGGATTGGAAATAATGTCGCAACTTCTTAGTGAGTCAAACCATGGTAGCACAAGTCTTCTCTACAATCGAATATCGGGTTTCATAATCTAATAGCTTCTTGCTCGGGTAGTAGATGGCATGCTCGCGCTTATCATCATGTTCTTGGACAAGCATGGCCCCGACGGACGTTTCTTCAATGGCCAGATAAAGGATGAGTGGTTTCCCTGGGATGGTGGGTGTCAAGACGGGTGGATTGACAAGGTATACCTTGATTCTGTCGAATGCTACTTGGCAATGATTATTCCATACCACGGGTTGCTGTTTCTTTAACAACTTAAAGATGGGCCTGCAGACGGTAGTGAGGCGGGCAATGAATCGACTAACATACTGTAAGGATTCTAAAAATGATCGGACCTCTTTCTCCGTCTTAGGGAAGGCATATCCCTGATGGCTTTGGCTTTCTCTGGATCCATTTCAATCCCTTTTTAGCTAACCACGTGTCCTAACAGCTTGCCGGAGGTAACTCCAAACACGCATTTCTTTGGATTCAGACGAAGATTATACTTTTCAGTGCGAGTCATGAACTTGTCAAGAATAGCAGGGTGTTCCTCTCGAGTGGCAGATTTCACAATCATGTTGTCCACATACACTTCCACTTCTTTATGGATCATGTCGTGTAGGAGGGCAGTTATAGCTCGCTGATAAGTGGCTTCGGCATTTTTCAACCCGAATGGCATTACCTTGTAGCAATACACCCCCACTCAGTGATGAATGCTGTTTTGACTTTGTCGGCAATATTAACTAGGATCTAATTGTATCCTGCGAACCCATCCATGAACAAATACATAGCCACCTTGGCAGCACTGTCAATTAGGACATTGATGTGTGGGAGAGGGAAGTTGTCCTTTGGTGAGGCTTTATTTAGGTCTCGAAAGTCTACGCAGACTCGGACTCTACCATCCTTCTTTGGTACCGGGACGATGTTGGACAACCAAGTCAGGTATTCTACTACTTCTACGAATCAAGCTTCGATCAACCTCAAAACCTCTATCTTAACTTGTTCTGCCCATTCAGGTCTTAACCAGTGGAGCTTCTATTTGACATGTCAGAATTTAGGATCAGTTGGGATCCTGTGTTCGGTGATTTGTCGGTCAACCCCAGGCATGTCTTTATACGACCAGGCGAAAGCGTTAACATGAGTTTTAAGCACTTCTATGATCTTACTTCTTTCCTCGGGAGTTAAATCTTTGGAAATGGTTACCATTTTAGAATTGTCATTTGTACTTAGGTTTATTTCACTGAATAGAATTTCACTAATGCCAAAAACATTATGCATATTGTTATGTGAATGCATGGACCCATCAGGAAAGACATCAAACAAGTAAGCGAACGGGAGTTATTCATTGCGTAAAAAGCCTTATAAGCAGCATTGTTTGTATCAAAAACATCAGAAATATTAAAAATTACATCACCCATATCCTCCTCCACAGGCAAAGAGGCTTCAGTGGCAGCATCGATGGGAGAGGTGTTCTCTGTATCATTTGTCAGGGTGGTGCTTAGGTTGCACTCCAAAGTGGTCTTTTGGGTAGTGGTGAGCGACGGCTTTTTAGACATGTCAGCCTTTGCGGTTAGAGTCCTGGCGAGCTTTTCTACTATAGCCATCATGGCATCTTCTTTCCCGTTACCCTTCCAGCCTTTCTTCATCAGCAGTGCCATAGCTTTTGTCACAGTTGCCACGGCATCCTCAATTTCTGGATCGATAGGCTCATCTTCAGGATACATCTTGTCTTTCTCCTTATCCTTATCAGAAATCACATTGATAGGCGCGTCAGACTCCGTAGGCTCAGGTTCAGCTGAAACTATCATGTGACCGGCCTCAAGGTTATAGACATCTTTAAAGATCTTAAAGCCGGGCCACATTTTCCCGCCATGCTCGATTGGTTCGGGCTCCCCTTTATAAGACCTCTTTCCCTGGATTTCACAAGCAGTGACCATGCTGTAATAACCGTAAGGGACGCGACGATAGGCTTTTCTAGGTTTATATCCTAGTCCAGCTCTATGGATGAGGAATTTTGGTTCCAACGCCTCAACAATTCCCTGTTCGTGTATTCCTATACCTCTGCCAGGCCTGTAACCAGACTTCTTCATCAGTTTGCCCATACCCACTTGGAGGAAGCTGTACCAAAGGGGAGGAGGTTTTTGAGCTTTATTAATCATGGCAATCTAGAGGCCCTTTTCTAGATTAGCTTTGGCTTCCATAACGGCCATGAAGGAAGCAGGATCGACCTCTACAGTCACCATTTTGCCCTCATGGATTAGATTGATTTTTTACTGTAGTGTGGAAGGAACTGCGTCCAAAGCATGGAGCCATGGTCGGCCAAGCAACATAGAATAGGTAACAGGAATGTCAAGGATGGTGAAATGTACATTGCTTGTGACACCTTCGACAGTGACTCCTGCCTCAAAGGTCCCAATTATATTGCGCTTTGAATCATCGTAAGCTCTAATAACTATGCTGGACCTTTCAAGCATGTCCTCTGACAATCCCAGATGAGGAAGGATCTTTAGAGGGCGTAGGTCTAGGGCGGAGCCATCATCCACCATGACGCACGGGATGACCTTATCGAGAATTTGAATCCGGATGAATAAGGCCCTATTGTGATCCCTTCCTTCAAGTGTAAGATCAAAACTATCAAACAATATCTGAGGCCCTTTTCTCGAGGGAATGCCTTCTCCTATCGTGTCGCACATCTCAACGATTGAGGTGGTCGGATTAGCTTCCAGATCAAGGAGCCGTTTGATCAAACCCTTGCGATAGCTTTCAGAGTCAATTACCAGTTGCCAGATGCTGTATCTGGCTTGGATATTTTTCAACTGGGTAATAAGGGGGTCAACCTCAAGACTGGTAGGAATAGGCCGAGGTGGAGAAGGGGGCCTTGCAGTAGTTCCAACCCTGCTAGGAACCAGATCTTTGTTTAGACGGAGATACAGGTCTTCCTACTGATATACTCGACCACTCCGGGTGAAATTGAGGACATTATCGAGTAAGACGCTCTTGGTGGCTCGCGCCTCAAATAGGTATTGTTGCTCTTTGGAGTCTGAATCCGTGTCTTGTAGTTCATATTTATCCACACTAAAAAGGTCATGGTGGTCGACCTTGAACAAGTTGGTACTTGTGGCCTTGGATTCCCGAGCCATTTCCCCATCCTCATCAGAATAGTTCTCCTTTGAAACAAAAGAATCTACGCTGAATAGTGCCTTCCCTTCAGCTTTCTTTCTCTTTGCCACAAATGGTTTAGGCCTGCAACTCTCTTGCATTGGTTGCCTTGGATCAATTTCCATTCCCTAAATGGAGTTGACTGCTGAGTTGGCCTGATTGACAAGGTTAAAAACTGAGCAAGATGGTAGACCTGAATCGATGACCAGGACAGAGTTACTACTGCCCGGACCTCGAGCAAGGAGATCGAAGACTATGGCTTTGGGTAAACAAGATTGGACCATTCCAACCTTACTTTTAAAGTTTGGTAAAGGGTCATTCATGGTGCTCGGGGCTTTATCTAGTTCAGCAATCTTTGCCTTGCTAACCAACCGCTGAATAGCTGAGAGCAGGGCCTTAGAGTTATTGGTATGGTGCCCTACCTGAACGTGATAATTATAGAAGTTATTATTATCTTTAGGTCTGGGTGGCTTGTATTCCTGAAGGGACTGTATAAAACCTGCTTCCCTCAAGCATTGGAAGATGACTCGCAGGGGCAATTTATAGGGGTTGGTCAAAATAAAAGGGGGGCGAGGAGGCTGGACTGTGGCAATCGGTGATGGAGCCGGATTGGTTATAAATGGCGTAGCGGGGGCGTGAGAAATGGCTTGTATAGCAGCTGGTGTTTTTGGCTTAGCCGGTGCTAGGGCGGAGGGTTGAGCTTCGTTCTTCCTGAACCATGGTTTACCCGCTCTTTCGGCCTTTTCACGTTCTGCCTCGCGCTCAATTTTCTCAGCTTTCTCAAACACAGCCTTGTAAGAAAGAAAGGAATCTGTAGCCATTTCCTTGCGGAACAGGGGGAGAGATCCTTTGAGGAGTTTGACAATCATTTACTCAAGGCTAAGCTTAGACTTCATCAAGACTTGGGTCGACATCCACCTATTGAAGTATTGCTTAAAGGTTTCGTTGGGCATTTGACGGACCCTCTTAAGATGTTAGAGGGTTATCTCCATCATGGTATTGAAACCATAATGTACTTTCAATACTTCAGATAAGAGAGTCCAGTCGGTGACAATATGCTTTGGTAAAGTGTGGTACCACTCGAGTGAAGGTCCCCGAAGAGAACAAGGAAACATCTCAGCCAACACCTTATCACTTAGCTTCTTTGCGCGCATCACCCTTTCATACATTATGATGTAAGAGGCAGGTGCTCCTGAGCCATCATAATGAGCTATATTTGGCATAGTAAAATTATCGGGGACCCAATCCTCGTCCCTTTCAGGTTTTTTTATTAATGATGAGGTGGTTGATGTAAGGTTGGATCTCTAGTGTCATGCCCGGAGGATGCGTGACCTGGCCACTGATCGGTTCGCGAGAGATGGTTGGGGCTTCAGGTGTCACGCTCGGAGAATGCGCGACCTAGTCATTGACGGTTTGAGAAGCTATCATTTATCAAACAAAAGTAGCTACCTTAGGTGTCACGCCCGAAGGTTGCATGACCTGGTCGTTGAATGTCGGAGGCAGCGTAGGGCGGATAGTCAGATGGCTGGCAAATGGATTTTGGGGGTAGGTGGTGCCTTTAGGAGTTACGACAAACTGCGGAGGCGTGAATAAGGGTAGTGGCCGAGATACTGGGCTTTGGTGATTGAATATCAAAGGAGTGGAGTTTTGGGCGAAGGGTCTTGGGTTGAAAGGCACAACTAGTGGAGTGGTTGAAGCCGACAAGAGAGCTGAAGTTGGCCTAAACTAGAATGGACTCGTCAAGGGTTGGGTTGATTGAAACACAGGTGCGATAGGTCTCGCCTCTATTAAGCTGGTCGACATTTGTGTTGAACTGTTTGGGGCCTGGATGTCAGATGCCGGTACTCGTTCGGAATTCTTATCTTCCCGAGCTCGCTTAACTACTGCCTGGACCGTAGTTTGGATAGAGGCTTGGAAAGCATATGAGTTTAAGAATTGCATCATGGCACTGGTGAAGTCAAAACTAGGGGGTGGTTGGGATCCTGTTCCCAAGCTGGAAGTGGGACCCAAGTGCTCTTTCGGAGGAGGGGTCCCTTCATTTCTTGGGAAAGACATGGTTGGTCGAGAGGGACTTTGGCTCAACTGAACTTGTTCTGAATCTAATTCCTCGCTGGAATCGGTATGGTTAATTCCTTCGACTTTCGTGGAGGCAACCGGGTCAGAGGATGGCGTATCAGGCGATGTTCTATCCTTTTCCAGACCGGGATGCGACGGTCAGTGCGCCTCCTCCTAGCTGAAATGGTAGGCAGCGGATCAGACCATGAATGGATTGGTGAATGGTATGCGTGGTATGCATGCCTTTCATGCCTTGGGAATGATGCGTAATGTGCATGGCTACATGTAGATGTGGTTAGAGATGATGTGATGGCTTATCCCTCCAACATACTTGAGACGTCTGTATTTCACGTCATACATAGCGATATGTGGTGATGCAACGGAGGTACGAGAGAAGTCCTACATATGTTGCTAAACCTCTTCCACGGGTGGAAGTTGTAAGGGTAAGCGGATTCATTGTCGGCTCTTAGAGCAGATGCATGGGGGGTGCATGATCATAGAGTACATAGCACGCGAATCGTCCCTCTTCCAACCTTATGACTCCTGCGCAACGCTTCTTTGGAAGGATGGAGTTCGGCCTCTTCACCGGTAATGGCAAAAAAAGTGCATGCCAATTGTTTTATTTTTTTTGGTTAATCCTAAGGGGGATGATGTGCTAAGGTTTTTTCTAGCGCGGCTTTGGTATAGGGTTATTGATGTAGAAGGTTCTCGTTTACCTTGATTCCACGTCACTCGACCACTACCTAAATAGGTGTGATCGTAGGAGTTTACGTGTTGGTTAAAATGAGTGATCCACCCACTAGGCATCCTCAATTCCAACAGGGCATGAGTGATACTTCGCGAGCTTCTCGGATGAAATAGGGCACCTACAATTACCGAACTATCTACACGCGCGGGGATAAAATGACATAAGAAAAGAATGAAGTTTTAATTTGGCCAATGATTTCAATACATCATCAAAATCTTTTAAACTATAAAAGAAGATTCAAGTTTAAAAAAAAATCCCAGCAGAGTCGCCACTGTGAGTGAACGACGCCTCGCACGGCTGTTGCGGGGCCGAACCTGGTCGGCTGGCCCATTTTGGTGTGTCGGGGAGATGAGTGTGATATATTTAAAAAATGATTTTTGCATATTTTAATGCACAAAAGCTACGAGATCGAAATCCCGTACTTAAAATAGAGTCGCCACCCGGTTCAGCTCAACCTGGAAATTTTTGGTACGATTTTCCTACCGGGTGGTTCGACCATACCTTAAGTAGAGATTTTGAGTTCGGATGATGTTATCTACTTTTCATTAGGCCAAGTTAAGATACTTCATTCTTCCTCAATCGGTTTAATCCACCCTATTTATTTGTATTTTCAGTTATTTTGTTGTTTTCGTGTTTATCAAGCGATTGAAACAATAAATAAAATATTTACGACTATAAAAGAAAAGTAAGTACATAAAGTAAAATCATTACAAGGTTTTCAAATCCTATACATTTCTCTATGCAATAAATAAAGTACTTGAGTATCCGATATACGTCCGCCTACAGAAGGTTGTTAGCACAGGTACAACATATTTTATTTACAGTATTACAAAGCCCGGTCAGATGGCTGAAATGGGAGTTGAACGATGTTTTCCGAGAAAATTTCATTTTTGAGTAATTTTTAGGCTCAATCATTATTTTAACCGGATTATAAACCAAAAATAAAACTGTTGTCCGGAATGTCAGATCGCCGGTGGTATAACTGAAGCCGCCGGCGGCATGCCTGATGTCGCTGGCCACATGGGTGATGTCGTCGGTGACATCAATTACATCACCGGCGGTGTCAGCTTGTAGGCAGCAGCGGTGCCAGTAAGAGCGACCGAAAACTCAAAAATAAATATAAATTGACAAAAAATTAACACAAGTCAGGAGTATTAATGCCAAAGAGCTATGAGACTCAGGATTTTTACCTCGAGGTCGTGAATCCACCTCTTCGTGAACCGAATAAAACACCTCCGGGGAGCTTGTTATGACGATTTAATAATGATTTTAAGTGCTTTTTGGTTTCTAAGTTCAATTAAGCTGATTCTAACTTAAAGGCTTGTCGATTTCAACTCACAATCAGAGAGTTCAAAGAACAAAAACCAGGAAAAATGGGTCGGAATCCCTTTTTTTCTGTTTTATCTAATTCTTATCTCACTATAATCTACTTCCACCTTAAAATCTTAACCAATTCCTCCCCCTTTCTTTTTTTTAGTACAGCTCAAGGTGTGCTTTTATAGGTGAAATGGGGCACTTTTTGGGGCCTTTTTCAATAATTCCACCGAAAGTGGCCGAAAAGGCTGTCTGCGAAGGGACCCGTTTCGAGTCATGCTAGCGATGACATGTGATGTCGCCGGCGGTATGATCGATGTCACCGGCGGTATGGTGATACCGACGGCGGCATGGGTGATGCCTTTGGCGGCATCAGCCTTCAGTATGCCGACAGTTAGTAGGTCAAAAAGCCAAAAAGTCGGGAAAAGTGGTTTAATAGTGGGTAAAAAGGCATCTTTTTGACTTTTAACAATATTTTAAAGGGTATTCATTATTTGGGTGTCAATCATCGATTCAAGTTCTCCCCGGACGTGTAATTGGCCGCGCCGAACTATATCCTACCAAATAAAAATTCGCAAGGAATATTATTTTTGTAATAAAAATTCCAAGGAGAATTTTCAATTTTGAGGCATTAAAATCGGGTACATGTCATCATCGTCTCGCGAGAGGGACTACAAAATCCTGTGCTCACAACCATTCAAGGGTAGGGCCCAGAAGGGAGCAAGGAAACATTTCAAGAAGCACCTTATCACATAACTTCTTCATGCGCATTATTCTTTCATATATTATAATGTGAGAGGCAGGTGCTCCAAAACCATCATAATGAGCCATATTCGGTATAATAAAATTATCGGGGACCCAGTCTTCGTCTTTTTCAGATTTCTTAGTGGTGATGAGGTGGTTGATGTAAGCTTGGATCTCGAGTGTCACGCTCGGAGGCTGTATGACCTAGTCACTAACCAGTTTATGAGGGATAGCTAGGGCTTTGGGTGTCGCGCTTGAAGAATACATGACCTGGTCACTGCCAGTTTGAGAAACTATCATTTGTCGGGGAAAAGCGGCTACCTCAAGTGCTACGTCCAGCGATTGCGTGACCTGGTCGTTAAGTGTCAGAGGTAGCAGGGGATGAATGGTCAGCTGGTTGGCAAAATGATTTTGGGGGTAGGTGGTACCTTTGGGAGTTACAATGAACTGCGGAGGAGTGAAAGAGGGCAGTGGTTGAGAAGCTGGGCATTGGTGAGTAAATACCGGAGGAGTAAAGCTTTGAGCGAAAGGCCTTGAATTAAAAGGCACAATTGATGGAACAGTCAAAGTTGATAGAAAAGCCAAAGCTTGTCCAAACTAGAATGGGCTTGCCATAGGCTGGGTTGACTAAAAAATAGGTATAACGGGTCTCGACCCTACCAGACTGGTCAACATTTGTGCTGAACCATTCTGGGCCTGAATATTAGATGCTGATACTCGATCGGAATTTCTATCTTCGAGAGCTTGCTTAATGACAGCCTAAACAGTGGTTTGGATAGAAGCCTGAAAAGCATCCAAGTTTAGGAATTATGCTATAGCACTGGCAAAGTCGAAGCCAGGCAGTGGTTAGGGTTTCATCCCCGAGCTGGAAGTAAGGCCGGAGGGTTCTTCGGTAGGAGGGGTCCCTTTATTTCTTGGAAAAGACATTGCTGGTTGAGAAGGGCTCTGGTTTAACTGAACTTGTTCCGAATCTGACTCCCCGCTAGAATCGGTGTGTGGAATCCCTTCAACTATTATGGTGACAATCGAGGTGAGAGGACAACGAATCAAGTGATGTTCTATCCTTTTCCAAACCAGGGTACGACGATCAGTTTGCCTCCTCCTAGATGAAATGGTAGGTAGTGGATCAAATCATGAATGGGTTGGTAAGTGGTATAGGTGGTATGCATGCCTTTTTTTTGAAAGCAATGCATGATAAGTATGGCTGCACATAGATGTTGTTAGAGATAATGCGACGGCTTATCCCTCCAACATACGTAGGATGTTTGTATCTCACGTCATACATAGTGATATATGGTGACACAACGGAGGCACAAGAGAAGTCCTATATGTGTTGCTAAACTTCTTCCATAAGTGGAAGTAGTAAGGGTAAGTTGATTCATTTCTGGCTCTTGAAGCTGATGCATGGGGGTGCTTGATCACGGAGCACATAGCATGCAAATTGTCCCTCTTCCAACCTTATGACTCCCGCGTAACGCCTCTTTAAAAGGATGGAGTTTGGCTTCTTCACCGGTAATGGTGAAAGAAGCGCGTCCTAATTATTTTATTTGTTCTAGTGACCCTAAGGGAATGATGTGCTAAGGCTTTTTCTAGCGTGTCTTTGGTATAGGGTTGTTGATGTAGAAGGTTCTCGTTTACCTTGATTCCACATTACTCAACCACTCCCCAAATAGGTGTGATCGGAGGAGTTTACGTGTTGGTTAAAATGAGTGATCCACCCACTAGGCATCCTCAATTCCAACAGGGCATGAGTGATACTTTTGTAAGCTTCTCGGGTAAAATGGGGCACCTAAAAATTACTGAACTATCTACACGCGTAAGGATAAAACGTTATAAAAAAGAATGAAGTTTTAATCTGGCCAATGATTTCAATACATCATCAAAATCTTTTAAACTTTATGAAAAGATAAGTTCAAGAGATCATTCCCAAGTAGAGACGCCACTATGAGCGGATGACGTTTTGCGCGGCGGCTGCAGAGCCGGGCCGGTGGGCTGGCCTCTTTAAAATGACAGGGGATGCGAGCGATGTGATTGGAAAATGGTTTTGCATATTTTAATGCTCAAAAGATACAAGATCGAAATCTCGTACTTAAAATAGAGTCACCACTCGATTCACCTCAACCGGGAAATTTTTGGTACGATTTTCCCACTGGGTGGTTAGACCATACCTTAAGTAGAGATTCCCAGTTTGGATGATGTTATCTATTTTTCATTAGGCCAAGTTAAGATACTTCATTCTTTCTTAATTGGTTTAATCCATCCTATTTATTTGTGTTTTCGGTTATTGTGTTGTTTTTGCATTTATCAAGCGATTGAAGCGATGAATAAATCATTACAATCATCCAAAAATAAGTGCGGAAAATAAGATTATTACACGGCTTCCAAGTCCTATACATTTTTCTATGTGAAAAATAAAATGCCCAAATGTCTAATATACATTCACCTGCAGAACATGGTTAGCACAGATATGACATGTTTTATTTACAATAATATAAAGCCCGGTTGGATGGCTAAAATGAGATTTGAAAGGTGTTTGCGAGAAATTTGATTTTTTAACCAAATTTTAGGTTCGATCGTTGTTTTAACTGACATATTAGTGAAAATGCCACATGTTATGGGGTGGGGTCTGTTTTCATAAGGTTTTGGACCTCCATCGTTGCACTGTATATCCTAGTTTTGGAAAATAAACTAGGTCGGGAACGAACGAAATAGAAATAGCTGTCCAAAAAGTCATGCCGCCGACGATGCAGCTGATGCTGCTGGTGACATGGTTGATGTCGCTGGCGGCATGGATGATGTCGCTGGAGGCATGGATGATGCCGCTGGTGACATCAATGATGTCGCTAGTTGCATCGGTATGAATGCAGGCTATATGGCTTTCTGGGTACCATAAAGAAAGGGTCCCACAAGAAAGTGAAGTATCTGGGGAATGTGATGCCACCGATGATATTAGTGATATCTCTGACGACATGGTTGATACCATCGGTGACATCACATGTCTCCGACGACCTCAATTTCTTGCAGCAATAGCAAGGAGCAGTAAAAAAATGACCGAGAACCCAAAAATGAGCACAAATCAATAAGAATCAGCACAAATCAGTAATATTAATGCCAAAGAGCTATGAGACTCAGAATTTTCAACTCGAGGTGTTGAATCCACTCCTTCGTGAACCGAAAA
Source organism: Euphorbia pulcherrima (assembly GCA_947683365.1). Taxonomy (NCBI): domain Eukaryota; kingdom Viridiplantae; phylum Streptophyta; class Magnoliopsida; order Malpighiales; family Euphorbiaceae; genus Euphorbia; species Euphorbia pulcherrima. The sequence continues at coordinate 43,647,136 of CANTUS010000010.1, forward strand.
GAAATGCCTTCGGGGAGCTTGTTATGATGATTTAGTAGTAAATTCAAGAGTTTCAGGTCTCTAAATCCAATTAAGTTGATTTTAACAACAAGATGTATTGGTTTTAAGCTCACAATCAGAGAGTTCAAAGAAGAAAAATCAGGAAAAATGGATTAGAATCCTTTTTCCTGCCTTATCTAATTCTTATCTCACTAAAATATATTTTCTCATTCTAAGATTAAACTTCTATCCTTAGATGGTTTTCTCCTCTCTCCCCAAAGCCTAAGGTGTGTTTTTATAGGCAAAATGGGGTGGTTTTCATGACCTTTTTGACTAATTCCACCGAAAGTGACAAGAAAGCTGTCTGTGTAGTGGCCCATTTTAGGCCATGCCATCGGCGACCTGGTGATGTTGCCGGCGATATGGATGATGCCACCGGTGACATGGTGATACCGTCGGTGGCATGGCTGATGCCGCTAGTGGTGTCAGCCTCTAGCATGTCAACAGCCAGCAGGCCCAGGAGCCTAAAAAGTCGCAAAAGATGGTCAAAAGTGGTTAAAAGTGGGTCAAAATGCATCATTTTGAATTTTAATGATATTTTAATGAGTATTTATTACTTAGGTGTAAATCATCGGTTCAAGCTCCTACTGAACGCGTTATTTGGCCACGCCGAATTGGATTCTACCAAGTATAAAATTCACAAGGAATATGATATCGGTAATAAAAATTCTAAAGGGAACTTTTATTTTGAGGTATTAAAATCGGGTACACGTCATCATCCTCCCGCGAGAGGGACTGAAAAATCCCATGCTCACAATTACAGTGGCAGTTAATTACTTTTCCAAATGGGTTGAAGCAGAGTCATATATGAGCATCACGGCCAAGAAAATGGGTGGGTTTATTTAGCATCATATCTTCACCAGATATGGCATTCCTCATCATATAGTAAGTGACAATGGTGTTCAGTTCTAAGGAGAAACAACCGATCTAATCGAGAAGCATGGGGTTGAGCATCATCGCTCTTCACCCTATCGTCCTCAAGCCAGTGGAGCTGTAGAAGCAGCTAATAAGGCAGTTAAGAAGATCCTCTCCAAAATGATCACCAATTACCGAGATTGGACCGATCATTTGCCTTATCCTTTATGAGGGTACAAAACCAGTGTCAAGACTCCTACGGGACAAACTCCTTTTTCTCTTGTCTATAGAATGGAGGCAGTGTTGCCGGTTGAAATAGAGATCAAATCTTTGCATGTAGCCCTTAAATTAAGACTGCCTAAAGATGAATGGGCAAAGGAAAGGCATAAAGAATTGACTTTAATCGATGAGAAACGTTTAGCTGCGTTGGAGAATCTACAATTATACCAATAATGTATGGCCAGAGCTTTCAACCACAAAGTAAAATTGCAAGATCAACCTCTAAGAATAGGTGATTTGGTCTTAAAAACAATCACATAAGACACACATGGATGCTTGAGGGAAGTTCCAACCAAATTGGGAAGGACCATGCGTAGTGAAAAATACTCTCAGTAAAGGGGTAGTCAAAATCTCAAAACTGGACGGCAACGAATTTGTGAATCCAGTAAATCACGACAAGCTGAAGCGCTATCTCGTGTAGACAAATAAATAAATAACGTATAAAGGTCTGTTGAGAATTGGTGAGGGCTCCTGATCAAAAATAATGACCCCAAATAAAAGAGTGGGGCCTCTGGTAAAATTCGTTCGGAACCTTAGGCAATGATGGACATTTCTTGGGAATAAATAACATTTATCATTCCTATTTAAATAATATCTTTTATAGTAACATATTCATGTTAAAGATACTATATGTGTGCATTAAATGGAATCACAAATTGTTTAATAAAACATACATTCAAATAGCATTTTTTTTGTCTTTATTTGACATAAACTGCATTACAACCAGGAAATGGAAATGAAGAAGAGAAAGAACAAAGCTTAAAGCCTTTATTCTCCGATGGGAATGAAAGACACATGATGACAAGCTCAATGATCTCCAAGGAAGCCACAGAGTCTCTTAGTCTTAGTAAGCCTCTCCTTAAGGGTGGCACGCCCACAAGTGCTCGTACCCCAGATACTATAAGCCTTAGTAGGATTGATGTCAAAAGGCACAAAATAATTCAACTCCACCGAGCGCGATCGTTCCACCTCACATCATGGCTATAGACTCAAGTCGAAGAAGGTTTAGAGCTAAGGAAGGTGCACAAGGATGTCAGAAACCCTTGAAAACGACCATATTGCCTTCATAAGCGACTAGGAGAGTAGCTGATAATCTTAAAAAGACCAATAAGGACTACGCTATCTCTATCAACATCAGTAGTCACATGTGTGATTCCCAACCAAGGGTAAACCCAACAAATATCCTCAGCAGCTCGACTCCGTATGAACTCGACCCACTCCTCGATAGTAAAGTCTTTATGAGGACGATTGCTGATGCGAACTTAGGAGCTTTGTGCCTAATAGGCCTTCGGTTGATAATCCATGTTTGTAGGAACAGATAATACGGAAAGCTTGTCCCAAAGCTAGAGCTACAAAAAAAGAAAAGGAATGAAAATTGAATAATAACAAAAGAAAAAGGCGGGCCTGCTGGAGTGAAAACCTGAAAAGGCGATCCAGGCAAAAATTAAGGCAAGCCTGATGAATCGAAAACCCGAAAGGGGAATTTATGCAAAAAGAAAGGTTAGAATTAAGTTTACCTATTGGAGTCTACTGCCCCTAATAGTAGCTTTGGTCCCATTTCGAGAAGAGCACACAATGATCAGTGTCTCGGCCAAACTCACTACGATGGGAGATTTTCCCTCTAACATCTGATCAATGATAGTCAAGAAGGCAAAGTTGTAAACCATGGTTGGAGTCTCACAAAGAAAGACTCCGAGCAAAAGTAAACAAGTAAGTGGAAGCCAGCCTACATCGTTAGGACAAAGATTCCTAACCATGTCGAAAGCCACATCCAACCTTAAGCCCTTATTGCAAATCAACCGACGTCTATCAGATCGCTATAACTAGAAATAATTCATCAATGGATCAGAAAACTCAGGACGATGCATCGAAATGGCTAGAGGTATATCGACTAAAGATCTCAAGAGTCCACAGAATTCTTCATACAAGGGGCACAGCTCGTGATCTCCGAAATGGAAAATATTGTCAATGGGATCCCACAAACTGACAGCAGCCTAGATCACATTGTCTTTAATAAAAATGCGACAGTATACCTTCATATACGATAAACTGCAGACCCTGAGATGATTCTAACCATTGGAGTTCTTTAGATAAACATTCAGATCTATACGAAAATGGATGTAGTTCACCATGGCAAAATTTCAAAGACTAGCAAATCGCTATACATAGTTTTTGGGGCAATCTTCTAATATCTATCATATTACCTCGATGAACTTGATTGTCAATAACATAAAAGAAGAAAGCACAAAGCACAAAGCACATGAATAATGCAAAATTCTTCCATAAATAAAAAATGTGTTCATACAAGAAACGGCTCTACAAATGGCCTAAAAGAAAAGAAAATGACAAAAAGAAATCCTATCTACTATCTGCTACTTAAACCTGGGTGGCTAGGATCGAAGGACAACGGAGGAGGAGGATAACCACCCTATAGAAAGAATCAAGAAAGGTCGCCATATCCCTGTTAAATTTGCTGCTGTAGGTCATCCACTCAGACTATCCCCAACTGAGCTCGGAGTCGTCGGATCTCCATCTGTGACATTTTAACACAGATCATTCATATGCATTTCATAACATGCCATGCATCATCATTAAAATAATAAAAATAATAAACATACCGCCATGTCATAATTTTAGTTCATCATGAACCGCTGATGTACTTTAATATATCCCCGATTGGAGATGCTATCAGCAATGGGCACCTACAAAACATAAAGATCAAAGCGAGTCAGAACCGTCATAATCTAAGAAAGATAAAAAAAATGAGAAAAGCTCACATGAGTAGCTCTAGCCGGGTGGAAAGTCACCGAGTGCTCAGGATCCAGGTAGGGTTGGATCACTAGAGTGTAAGTACTCAAGTCAGGGCAACACATCAGAAACATGGATGGCTAATACTGGAATCCCTAATGTCCCTCCAACATCACCGAGCTCTAAGGCGGAACTGATAAATCTGAAGAACTCCCAATATGGGTAGAAGTGGACGCATGCCTCTTCCTACCTTGGTGATCCTATAGGAACATGACGAATTAGTCAAGCTGAGCAAAAAAAATGGGAAAATGACAAGGAAATCCTAGATAAAGAAAAATACCATCATACGAAAGGCCCCCGGTGAACTCGACCTAGCTCACTTACTAGAAGCAGAAGTGGAAGGAGCATTACCCTCAGTCAGATTATGAATGTCTGGCTGAGGCTTGACAGGAGTAGGGTATGTCTCTGGCCATCTGAGCAGCTCTAAATGGCAAAACTCCTCATACCTCTAGGTCACTCCAAGAAAGCACTAGATATGCCATTAGAGGCTAATTGTGTAAAGTCTGGTGTAATCTAAGGCCAGAAGATCCATCGAGGCACATCAGGAGGGATAGAATGCATCCTAGGAGGAAGATGCCAACATTAGATATGCTCCCCTAGGTACCACTCCAAGGAGAAAGGAGTCTCTAAAATAAAATGGGTATCCACAAATTCCCTAGCCAGCCTCATAATGTTTAGCCAATGAAGCTCATGCCCCCAAGGCTGAGTCTTCATCTAAAGGAAGGGAAAGAAGCCAAGTGTTGATACAATGATTGTAGCATTTATAGCAAAAAGAGAGAAAGTCAAAATACTACAAGATATACCTATTCTAAAGTTAGAGAACGAAGGCGGATAGAAAGATAAGAAAGAGACTCGATCTCCCAGCCGCGTGAGTAGTGTGGCAAACAAGGACAAAATGGATAGTCGTTGTTCCGCACCAGCAAAGTCCTTGGAAGAATCCCCATCTCAAAGAACCAGATCTTCAAGAGTTGGAAAAAGTCAGAATGTCAAAAGAGGGCAACATGCTCATAAAGAAAGAAAAGGGAATTAGGCCCTTACATAGACAATTTGAAGACATGATTTGAACTTGCCAATCCTGTTCCTCACACACTAATCAAGAGCCTAATAAAAATGGCCCAACGCGGCTCGGCCCTAAGCGTACTCATCAAAGTGGGTGGGATTGATCAAAGTAGGCAGAATGTGAAGGTTCACGATCGAACCATCGGTAGGAAAACACAGCCAGGACAAAGTAACAGACATAAAGGCTCTAGCCTCACAAGCAGAAGACAAGTGCCCTCTATCCGTAATAGTCCAAAAGGTAATGAGTTTCTCGCAAGAAACTCGCCCGGGCTTATCCCTAGAATAGTCTATCAAAGCCTCAATGGTCTTCACATTGAAATTATCATAAGTAAAACAAGCATTAAAATGAATCATGTTACCATGAAAGGTAAGACCTGTGATGGCGCAGTAATCCAGCGGAGTAATGGTGTACTCCCCATAATGGAAATGAAAAATATGGGTAGTATCGGACGATCTGCTCAAGATATGGGTAGAAGTACCAGCCAGGATATATAGATACTTACGAGACTTCACATACATGCAATTCCTCACCATCTTCCCCAAGGACGTCTCATCAACAATGGCCTTAGCATTGGAGAAAGTACCTTGTACCACTTGTAAACACTACAAGAAATCCTGTATATTATGACAATTTATTTTGCGATGCACATGATTTTGTCATAGCAAGTAGCTTTATTGTGACAAAAAATACAAATGGTCATTATTTTAAATTTTATATGACCAATTAATTCATTGTCACCATTAATATGCATTATTGTCACCAGTTTTACTATTTTGTGACGATAAAAGAAACATCATCATATATAATTTTGGAGCCAAAAACTCGAGAAAAAAATTTGGAGGGAAATATTTACCGTGACAAAGTAAAGTTAATTAGTGACAACTTCACCGTCATTGTAAAAGTAGGTTTTATGACGTTTCATATTCGTCATAGTTTGAGAAACAATAATATGACATATTAAATTTGTCACATAATTTATTTTATAGTGACATTATTAAGTTCGTATCATATATTGTTATGCATTGTTATGACGATATATAATATTTGTCACAATTATGATAATTAATGATGATTTTAAATCGTCATTATATACAATGTTGTTATGACTATTTTTTATATCATGGTTTAACAAAAAAATGATAATTTATTTTATCATATATTTTATTTTAAGTGACGGGCATTTAGATTTTGTCAAATATTTTTGGTATATATTATGACAAAATATAACATGTGTCACTACAATATTAATGAAGTTTGTCATTATTTATATCTTTTTTATGATAATATATGTGCCATGATTTTATTAGAAACACTCTGACAACTTTAACTTGGTCATGTATATTTATTTTATATTGGGTGACGATATATAAGTATCAATATTATTTGTATTGGTGACAACTGTGAATTGTCAATTTTTATAATAACTTTTATGATATGACATTATTTAATGAAAAGAACATAGTAAATTTGATTTGTCATATAAATTCAATTTTTAAAATTTTAGGTTAGTATATGTTCATCATAAAATAAAGATAACTTGCCTTAATATCATTCTTAATATATTTAAATTAATAAGTCCATATTTTTTAAATCTTTTTTGGTCTATACAATGATGTATTATTTTGATTTTTATTCATTAATAACGTAAACAAAAAAAACTTTTTGATATAAAAAATAGAGCTTATACTGAGAAACTAAAGGCCAAAAAACTAACTAATGTGAAAAAATATTATGGAGCATTAAAACCTCAAATAATTTAATTATAATACATTTGAATTCTTTTTATTTTGAAAAGCAACCCTATATAAAATTCATGGGGGCTTTTCTCTACTAAAAACTTTTATATTACTTTAAGATTTTCAAGTTGGGTAACTTCACAAATTCTGCTAGATAATGAGATAGTACAGTGCAAGAAAAAGAATGTAACAAATTTTCCTATAAATATTCTAACCAATAAACAATACTCAATAGGAATACAAGGATGAACAGGAAACAATAACTAAATAGGAGTATGGGAAATAATGATTTGTAGTGCAATAATAATAGTCAGGATATTTCCTTTACGTTAAAGAATAACTTGGAAACAATAACTAAATAGGAGTACGAGAAATAATGAATTGTAATGCAATAATAATAGTTAGGATATTTTTCCTTTAGTGGCACTAATCCATCTGAATTTCTATTAGATATTCTTATGAAAAACATTAGGATCTCACAACTCCATTTCAATTTTTTCAAGTACTTTTTTCTCATTTCTAATATTCTTATGTCAAATTCATATATTCCTTGTATTCTCAAAGTTGGTGGGTTCTCATAAATGAACTATTTGGTATGAAAATCATTTGATTTGTGTACTTTTCATAGTAATTTTATGTTATGTAAAATCATTAATTCTTACTCTCTTCAACTATTTTAAAAAAACAATTGGATCCTTATTCAGATAAGAATTAACATATTTTCTTTGAATTGTAGGGAATTAATGGGTTATGGTGGCATAAGATCTACAAAAATGAGAAAATAAATTCATATATTCTCTCAAGTTATGGCTTATTATGATTTACAGAATGAGAAAGGCTTATTAGGACTTCAAAATGAGGTTAACAATCTTCATAATGGTAGATACTTTTTGTTTTCAAACAATTGGAACATGCAAAAGATAGACCTGCTTTGATTTTTTTATGTTTTAATAAAGCTAAACTCTTATTGATTTTCATGCAGATACTTGATTTACAAGTTACATATTGATGGAACTAGAGAAGCAGAATGAAAATGATCTTTACTAGACTTTGTTTATTATTTTAGTTTTTAGAAGTTTATTTTCACGTTTATTGTTAAACATTTTGTTAGAAAAAACATGGTCGTTTCTTATTATTTAATTTTGATATAATGCGCCTTTTATACCTATCATGACAATATTATATATTTAATGATGCATAAAAACATAGCAAAAAATATTAATACGACGATGAGTTATCGTTGTCAGAAAAATTTATAACTATTTTTAACAATTATAATTTAGTCAGTAATATTATTTATAACTGTCATTATATTATCTATTAGACGACGCAATACTTTGTCATATTATTATTATTTAATGACGATAGACATGTTGTCATTCAAGGTAATCACATGTGACGATTAAAAAATGTCAAGAATTATGTATCTATTATGATAATATTATATATTTAATTATATATAAAAACGTCACAAAAAATATGCATACCATGAGGAGTTCAAGTTGTCACATATTATTACTTTATTGTGACAACTTATATGCTATTGGGACAAACTTGGGCTTTATTTATGACAATAGAAGTGTCATTAAAACTTTATATGTTTACTATTCATTTAGAGTTCATCATCATAATTGACATTTTAGATGACAAAATGTAAATTTGTCATATAAATTATAAACTTTAGTGACGAAAGTTATTATAAGATGACAACAAAATATTAATATAATGACAAAATAATTGTCACAAAACAAAAAATTTACAATGACACGTGTATGTTTCGTCATATAAAATCAAAAAATTTATGACAAAGTGGAAAATTGTCATAAGAACAAAATACGACAGACATACTGTGACGAAGCTTACGACGATGATTTTTCGTCACCTATTATCTATGGTGATGAAAAAACGTGTTTTCGTGACGATTTTGGTGCGTCATAAAATGCTAAATTTCTTTTAGTGAAAAGTGGGAAATACCACCACCCTCATGGCCAGTAACCTGCAAAAATAATGCATGTACACTAATCATACACCAATCTTCGGTAAATCACACAATTATCGAAAGTCATCGCATCTAATAAATTCATGATGTAATTTATTAAAACAAAAAATCTATATATATGTATGTATATGTAATAGTAAATAAATAAGTAAATAAAAATAAAATAACGGTAAAGCTTACCAAGATCCGAGAAAGATGATATAAAGGCTTCAACGCAGGGGGAATAAAACCCCCAAGAGCGATACCGTGTACTTCCAAGTCAGTGGAATCTAATATAATGCCTCGGTAGGAACTTCAGAGAGTTCCACTTGTTGGCCATCAACAATCACATTACATGTAGTCACTTGGACAACTGGTAAATCCAAGCGGATGTTATAGAGCTTGTACCACATTGAGACCCCACAAAATCAAAGTAGAAGGGGCAGAAAAGGGAAGAAAATAAGAGAAATCATTGTTGGAAATAGCTGAAAAGCAAAAATTTGCGGAAAGAAGAAGCGAAAATCACTAGAGAAGAAGAGAAGATTTTTTTCAGTGTGAAGAAAAATGAGGGCAGCAAGTTGTATATATAGCCTGCATGCGATTAACCGCTAGAGTAATTACATGCGTAATTAGCCAGCAGGATAATCGCCTAGCCAGCTTTCACGCGTTTATGCATTGAACACGTAACAGCTATAAAGTTACCATTACATAGGTAATTAGCCCACCGGCTAATTACATTTATTTTAACTTTTTTACATTTTTGCATATTTCATCCATTTTCTGCATTGTTTATAAAACGGGTGGACCTAAAAGCTATTTTTACATAATCATTCATGCATTAAAGCACCTAAAATATTCATTTTAACCCTCGATCAATTTCTTATGCAATTCATTAATTAATTTTTAATTGAAGGGGAAAAATATATTTTGTTTCAAAATTTATCAATTAAAAATATTTTAACTCATTACATTCCACAGACACTAGCATGAAATTTATGTATGCGAGGGGAAAACTGTTAGCACAGGTCCGTTCCAGCCCGATGAGGAATTACGCCTATTTCATTCAGTGATCAGACAAAAGAGCCAAAAAGGACCGAATTGTCATCCAAAATCTGAAATTCAAAAATTCACATTCCAGGGAAGCTTCGATTTAGCATTTTCTACTAAAAATTCAAAAAGTCAAATGTGAGCACGGGCTTTTCGGTGACCCGCTGAACGATGATGACGTTTTGATTAGACCTAACAATTGGCCTGATATTCTATTATTTCCGAGTCGAACTGCTTTTGGCAAGTATTCTCGTGACAAAGCTAAGATTTTAACTATCTAGTTCCCTTTAATTGGTTAATTAAATAGATGCTTTGAAATTACAAAAAAATATAATACATTAAAAATATTAATAATAATATTAATAATAATATTTTTTCTGCCCTGCCCTCGCTTGCGCTGCAGTCCGCGGCGGCGCCACTGCCAAGGCGCCAAGATGCCCTGGTGAAGGGGCAAGATGCGCCCCCTTGTGTGTCTCACACCGCGCCACCGTGTCTAAGCGCGCGTGGCCACGGAGTGGCCACGTCATTGAGACGTGCTGTGGAGCCGCGAGCTAATGTGCTTGCAGTGTCTCGCGATGGGGCGCGGCGTCTCACCATGCCAGACGCTACCATTGCACGTCACGGCCTGAAACGCTGCGCGGGCTCTGGCTGTCCGTCGCCAGTCCGTCTTTCTCTCTCTAAGTCCAAAATTTTCTCAATTTTTCTGGGAATCTTTGGATTTCTAGGGACTAATTAAGTTATTTGGAGTTAGTTATGGCTATATTATCCCATTAAATCATCTGTTAAAAGGACTTTTGGTCAAATTGAAAGCTTAATTCATCATTTAGAATTTACTAGGTTTTAGAAAGAGAAAGCTATATAAAACTGAGGAAATCTGATTATTCAGGGATTTCAAAGGGTTAGCTTAATCACTAAAATTAATTAGAAATCTTAAGTAAAAAGGGCTTAAATAGGATTTAGAGACTTTTTCCAAAAAAAATCACTAAATTTCGTCGCAAAGTTTGTCGCTATTTTCATCACTATTTCGTCGAATTTCGTCACAAATTCGTCACAAAGCTTGCCAAACGACCGGGTCGAGTCTCAATATGTGAATTCACGGCATCTAGGTAACAAAACTGAGTTCCAATCTACATTTTATACATTATTGTTCGTTATTTGACTGTTCTCGGTTTTTATTTCGGCCTTCTTGATGTTTTTCCGAGCCAGATGCTCCGGTGAGCCTTGAGATGCTCCGGCGTAACTTGAGATGCTGCAACTACAGCGTCTCAAATTATCACTACAGCATCTAAAGTCCCACTACAACATCTGGATGGGTAAAAATGCCAAAAAGCCCATGTTTTGTGTTTTTGGTCATTTTTTATCGTTTTCTTGCGTTTTTTACCCTGATTTTCTCCCAAAAAATTGCCAAAAATTTTTATATAATCTATAACTTTTCTATTAACTTTTGACCTGTTTTAGATTCTATTAATTATTTAATTAATCGAATCACCGTTTAGTGGCTTAAAAATGGGTTCTTCATCGAATAAATTTAACTAAATCTTTTTATTGCAATAAAAAATCCCAAAATATTTCCTGCCATTTTTCGTGTATTATTTTAGGCTGTTTCATCCATTTTGATAATTTTTAGGTTGCTTAGATAATTAATAAATGCCTGAAAATTGTGTTTTTGTCCCGAAAAATAAAAAAATATGCTATTTCCCCTTGTTTGATTTTATTTACTGCTTTTATTTATTGTTGCATCGTTTGGATTATTCTCGTATATATTTGGCATCGTTTAGAGCCGAGTTTGATTTGGTAAGCTCGGTTAGGACCCGGTTTTGCCTTTATTTTTTTTATCTTGCTTTATTTATTTTCTCGCACTAGAAAAATGTATAGGTATTTGTAAAGTCTCAGTAAGAATTATTTATTTTCTTTATTTCCCGCTTTTGTGTGATGTATGGCATATAAACCGAAAACTCCAAACAATAGCCGGATTTAAATTGCATAAAAATTAAAGTCGCGTTTATTAAAATAAAAATGGTTTGATTTAAAAATTTAAAAGTAAGCAACATCCGAACTTGGAATCTCTGTTTTAAGGTACGGTCCAACTACCCGGTGGGAATATCGTACACAAATTCCCGGTGGAGCTAAATCGGGGTGGCGACTCAATCTTAAAATATGGGACATCAAGTCTCGTTATTGGTCCCTGTGTGTTAAATATAAGGACAGAGGGGGGTGAATGGCCTCTTTTTTCGAAATTAAGAGACTATAAAAAGTCTTTGTGTAACGTGTTTGAATGTTCTGGATATTCGTGGTCTAGATGATGCAAATATAACGAATGCAGTAAATTAAATGCAAAGTTAAAGAAATTCAAACACAAGAGATTTATCCTGGTTCGGTCCTGCCTACTCTAGTCCCCAAAGCTTCCTTGCTTTGAGCTTTGTACTAGTGAATTCCTTTTCAACTAGCAAGAATTAAGCCTTACAACTTATCTCCAGAGATTTTTTCTTCTCCCAGAAGTAGGATATACCACTAGAAGCACCAACTCCTAGCTGAGTCCTCTGCACTTGTCTCTGGATGGTGACTCCATCGGGAAGTAGGATATACCACTTGAACTGTCCACTCCAAGCTAAGTCCTTTCACTTTAAAAGAATATACCACTTGAATCTTCCTTGATTCCAAGCTGAGTTCTTCAGGGATATACCACTAGAAGCTTCAACTACTAGCTAAGTCCCGACTGCAACACTTTGATTTCATAAAGATTTTGGTTTTGGAGCTCCTCAAGTTTATAGCTCACTTGGGAATCCTTACAAACAGATTTGGTATTTGTTTTAGTTCTTGGAGTGATTATGAACTGATTGAATGCTTGTGCTTTATTCCTTGTTTTATAAATCAACCAGTCAACCTTCTCAATTTGTGAAGCTTCTTTTTATAGGATTCTATCATAAATGCAGCGATTATGGGTTGTTGAGCTTGCATTAAATCTCCACCCTTGATCATGTTATATGTGGCACATTCGAAGCCGTTAATCAATCCGTTAGACTCAATTTTGACTCGTTTGAATCCTCGGGATTGAGGCTAAAAAGTTGTCAGTGATCGTTTTCCTTGGCTTTTTGTGATGCACCAACTTTTAGCCAGTGGTCCATTCTGTGTGCTCCACGTGCCATTCCTATTGGTCTAGGTTAAAAAGGTTGTTACCTTTTTCTCTTTCTACTATCAGCTTTTTGTCCTTTTCTCAAAAGTTTATTTGCTGTTATTCCTGTCCTTATCTCGAGAAGGGATATTTGATGATAGCTAAGACCAAATGGAGGGAAGGGAATTATTTTAAAATCATTCCCTTTGTCTTGAATGAAATCTTCCAGATATCTTCAGATTTATCCAATCCGGATATAGCTTCAATCAGTCTGTCTTCTAGATAATGTTATAGGAGAGTAGGCAGTTTGTTTCCTTTCCAAACTTTAACTAGATGCTAATCCACTTATGCTTGGGTAATAGTCCTTTCTTGAAAACTTGTTTTGGACTAGATGATGACTTGGTTGTCCGGATATAATGACTTAAGTCTTATTGTACTTAGGTCCTGTTGCATTTAGTTATCCGAATAAGTTTTACTTAGGTTTTGTTTACTTCAAACTTGATTGGGTCTATTTTGTATTTTGGATCATTGTTTCCCAACAATCTCCCCCATTTGATGGAATAAAAACCTAAGTCAACTAAGCGTAATGAAAGGGGTATATGATCTAAGTATCATTCTTGATACTTAGTCATTTACAATTACTCTATAATTCTAGCATCCTAACTCCCCCAACATATTTCAATTCTAGCTTCTAATTATGTTGTAGTACAATTATAGATTGTACTTTGTAAGCAATATTTTGAGAATTAGATTGTTTCACTATTTATGCTTCCGTTGTTAACAATAGTTAACATCAATGAAGTTCTGGATTACAAAATATAGAAATATAAAATAGTGAATCTAGCTATTACAGAGATTTTTACAAGTATTATAGCTAGCCTATTTCTCTCTAGATGGTCCTCCTTCCTTCTCCTTCCACTTGCTTGTTCCAGCTCCTTGTTGACATTCCTTACTTTTCTCCCCCATTTTATTTCCAGCTTGGCGGACTATCACCATATAAGTTCTATTATCCCAAGCTGCTTGCCATGCATTGGAGTAAATAATGTAGTCAGCATTACCTTTGGTTCTTTCAGCAATTATTCTATCAACCATTGGAGGAGTAACGTGGTAGGGCCGGATGGTCTTCTTTAATTGATCATAAGAATTTTTAATAGACGTATGTATGAGCAAGACAAACTCCTGATCCTTTTTATCAAAGTAAGGGAAGAGGACCTTAACAAGAGTCGTCATCCCCTTTTGACCAAAGAAGCTAGAGTCTCCAATGGCTTGGACCAAGTTGTTAAAGACTGGAAGTAGTTGGCTCTCCGAAATTGTAGGAGCGGAGGAGGATCCGGATATGGAAAGCTTATTTAGACCGGTTTGGAGGAGGGTTATTTCTTCACTTATTCCTTTTCGGATGTTATGAATGGATTCCATTTGGGGAGTTATTTACTTAGTAATGGAGGCTTTCCACTCTGTGATGATGTTTTCTAGTCCAGCCAAACGACTTCCTATCTCATCGCGCATGTCATCCAACATTTTATTTTGGATTTTGGGAATTGTCTTCTCAATAAAGTGTACCAGCATCTCCTGGACAACTTGTTGGTCTACTCCTATATCCGTGATGATAGGCTTGAGGTCCTTTGTAGCCATGAATTTTGAAAAGTTTTTAAACTTGGTATCTATATACTCTTTCATGTTTGTTGAGAGCTTGGAGGAAGAAGATGTGATTTTATCCAGGACTGAGCTACAATTATTTGATGCTAGAGTGTTGGCTTGATTTGTCGTTCGGTTGACTGAAGAGATGCTTTCTTTGATCTCATTCAGGATGGGATGTACCTGAGATAGGGATGCTTCAGCAATGGTTCCAAGTGGAGGAAAAGCGATCACTTTCTCCTCAATAGTCTTAAGGCATCCCTTTATCTCTCCCAATTCCAGTTTTAGGTTTGGACCAGAGGCTTGCCTAAGTAGCTCTTTTTCAACACCTCTTAAATGAGTACAGATAGTCCGGAGGCTCGGGTTTATGTACCCTTCCTCATTCTCCTCCAAAGTAGCCTCTTTCAGCAGTTTTAGTGCTGCTGTAACCTTTACTTGGGTGGTGTTAATAGCAGGCACTCTCATAGGACTAACATTTAGAGGGAATTTTTCTTCGGATAAGCTGAAGGTGTCATCTCTAGAACTAGAGCTGCTTCTAGAGGGCTTACTATCTTCTGCCTCATCCCTTGTCTTAGAGCTTGAGCTATCCCCCTTTTTCTTCCCTCCTTTCATCCGACCGTTCTCCCGGACTGGCCTTGCCCTTAGAGTTCGCTTTAGAAGTGTTCTGTTGGGATCTCAGTCCCTATCCCTCTTCCGGAATGATGTTTTCTAGGTTAGGCAGCAGTTTCTTAGACATATTTTTAGTTGTAGTGTCTAAGTTATCCTCATTGATGTTATCTGCTATGTCATCACCAATAGCAGTATTAGCATTGATATTTACTATAGTTATGGTAGGAGTTACCTCATTGATTTGCGCTTGGGACAGAATGGTTGGATCTTCTATGATCACTTCATTTCCTTCCACCTCAACCCCCGGATGATAGAAAATATCCTCTGTCACCCCTACAATTTCCTTTTAAGGACTTTTGTTTTCTCCCTAAGATTGTTGGCATTTAACTCAACATCCTCTCCTCGTGCCTTAATAGGACTTTCAAGATTAATTACATTGGCTTTCGGATTAAGTAGGTTTTTCAGAAGGGGTTCTGTGATGGCTTGGAAGTTAAAGAAATCAGATTCCGGGATTTTTGACATTTGAGCCAGGGCATTGGAGTCTATGAGAATGGGTGTAGCAAAAGATCCTTCAGGTCCCTCTATGGTCAGATTATTTGTTTGGTAATTATCTACCACAAAGGCCATCATCTCTTCGTGTTGGGGATCCTCCGAAAGGATATCCTCATTAGCCCCGGGTACATTTTTCCTAATTTTGGCCTTAGCCAACTTTGCTTCCACCATCCACATTTGCCCGATCTCATCTATCAAAATTTTAGCATCTTTCTTCCTTTTCTCCTAGGCAGCCACTGCATCATCAAATGTTGGCCCTTTCTCGATGAATTTCCTTTTTAGTTTCGGGGCTTCATCCTCTTTTTCCTCATCATCCTCAAGATTAGCCTGCATATCCTCTAAGGTCCTTTTGGCCTTTTTCCTTCCGGTCTCTATTGCCTTAGCCACAACTAGAGGCTGATCCTCTATTTCAATTCCAAGAGTTACAATGTTTCTCCCCTTCTTGGCAGCTTCCTTAATGAACTTCCCCTTGGATTTTAGCTTTGGTGAGGATTTAGCAAGAAATTTTATGACGGTTTGCTTGTCTTCATCCACCTCTTCATTTACTGGTACCAAGGCCAATTCCTTATTTGTCTTGGGCTTGGATGTTCTAACTTTCTTAGGTACCGGACCACTTGCTTCCAAATTCGTAGCTTTTCGGGTCTTATTTTTCTTCTCATCCCTTAGCCTCTTGGCTTTATCGTCATCCCAGGTCTTATTGAACCTTAGGTTTAAAAAATTCTTTTAGAGGATGGCTTTTCCATTAACACTGTTAAAACCAGTGAGGTCAATTCCAGAAGCTTGGAGGATTCAGGTGATCAGAGCACCATGGGAATTTCTATGATGCTTTAAGAAGTGAATAATTAATAGTTTCATATTTAATTCTCTGCCCTCTGCCCAATGCTATAACATATAGTGCTAGAAGGAAGACACTATTATTAATAAGCCCTTTTAGATCAGGACTAACTTTGCCAGCACATGTTGAAGGTATCTTGGTACTAGGGGCCAGTACATTGAGAATTTGTCCTAAACATATCTCTCTAAAAGCCGCATCTCCAGATCATAATTCATCTTCACCTCATCTCTAACTACCCTCATCAGAACTCTGCTATTCTTTATATTTAGTGAATTTTTGAAGAAATTCGGAGTGATGGTAATATCTTTCCCTTGAACCGTAGTTCATAAGGAATCAAACTTCTCGTTGGCTCGCATGTTATCATAGAACTCCCGGACCAAATCTGGGTAAGTTGGGCAGTTTATTTTGAGGAATTCTAATAGGTGTTGATCCTCAAATAGTCGGGAATAGGGATCAATTTAAAAGAGGAAGTTGTCGCCTAGAAAATCAGTGGGGACAACGGAATTGGTTGTTTTTAGGTTTAGTGGCTTGAAATCCTTGTCTTTTAGATTGAACTTTGTAAGGACATTTTGGGTTGGAAGCATCACGGGACCAGCTTCAGTCATGATTGCTGCCATTTTAGAGAGTATGAAGAAATTAGGGTTCTGAGTTTTCAGATTTGTAGAGTAACAGTAAGGTGATTGCTCGCGTGAAGAAGAAAAGAATTTTTGAGGGGTTTTTAGAGATTTTTCAAGGTGAGGGTATTTTGCTAATCCGGATGTTGGTAGTTTTGACTAGATTGATGACATGGTAGTCAGAATTATAGGAGAGAGGTAAATTCAGTTTAGCCGGAGAATGGGAACGGTTTATTTTAAATGATAACTGGTGAATTTACCGTGCATGTAACAGCCAATAGACTTTTAAAATTCAAAAAGTAATTGTTACCTTTATGCGCTTTTATTGCCATTTATCATTTTTGTCTGCTGACATGGCACTTTCTCTTCCGGAATGAAAGCTTCATCTCTTCCAGATGTGTCTTGCCATGGATCCAAATTGATTTTGGATTGTCTTCTGGATTAACTTCAAATTGGATTTGACATACCAATTGACTCCCTTAGCTTCCCAAATTGATCTTTACTTAATGGCTTAGTAAAGATGTCTGCTCTTTGCTCATTGGTTGGAATGTATACCAAGGCAACATCCTTTTTCATCACATGATCCTAAAAGAAATGATGCCTTATGTTGACATGCTTCATCCTGCTATGGAGTACCGAATTCTTTGACACATCAATGGCACTTTTATTGTCACACATAACATCCACACATCCAGATTGAACTCCATAACGTTCTAGTTGTTTCTTGATCCAAAGGAACTGAGCTACACAACTTCCAGCTGCCACATATTCTGCTTCTGTAGTAGATAAGGCAACTGAAGTTTTCTTATTGCTGTACTATGATACTAAGCAAGTTCCAAGGAAATGGCAACCTCCGGATGTACTCTTTCTCTCAAGAGTGTCTCTGCCATAATCTGCATCAGTGAACCCTTAGAGTGTGAAATCTCCATTACTAGGATACTACAACCCAACTTCAGTGGTTCGTAGGAGGTATTTAGGAATCCTTAGGATTGGCTTGATACCTTGCACAGTAGTAAATTGCATAGTATATGTCAGGCCTGCTAGCTGTCAAGTATAGAAATGAACCACTCATCCCTCTGTAGATTTTTTTTATCAACATCTTCTCCTTCACAATCCTTGGATAGGATTGTATTTGATCCCATTGGAGTGGACATAGGCTTGCTCTTATCCATTTCAAACTTCTTTAAGATTTACTTGGTGTACGTTGACTGGTTAATGAAAATCCCATCTGTACATTGCTTGATTTGTAGACCAAGGAAGAAATTTAACTCTCCCATCATGGACATTTCAAATTTCTTCTGCATTTGAGAGCTAAATTCTTCACACATTTTTCATCCGTGGCTCTAAATATGATATCATCCATATAGATTTGGACTAGAATAATATCATTCTTCTTCTTATTGATGAAAAGTGTTGTATCTGCTTTCCCTCGGATGTACCCTATGGATATGAGAAATGTAGTGAGCCTTTTATACCAAGCTCTTGATGATTGCTTCAGTCCATAGAGAGCTTTCTTCAATTTATAGACATGATCTGGATGATTAGTGTCTTCAAATCATGGTGGCTGCTTTACATATGCTTTTTCCTAGATGACTCTATTGAGAAATGCACTTTTGACATCCATTTGGAATAGAGTAAGTCCCATGAATGATGCAAACGCACATAGGATCCGAATTGCCTCCAGTCTTGCTACAGGAACAAAGGTTTCTTCAAAGTTAATCCCTTTTTGTTGATTGTAGCCTTGGGCAACCAATCTTTCTTTGTTTCTCACCACTACTCCGGATTCATCTAGCTTGTTCCGGAAAACCCATTTGGTGCCAATGATTGACTTTCCCTTTGGAGCTGCCACTAGATCCCATACATCATTTCTGGTGAATTGATCTAGCTCTTCCTGCATTGCCATCATCCAACTTTCATCTCCTTCAGCATCTTGAAATTTCTTTGGCTCAATAAGAGAGACAAAAGCAATACAGCTCATCATCCTGTTGAACTGACCTCTAGTTCTTACTAGATTCTAAACATCATATAGAATATTATCAATGGAAAGATCTCTGTATGTTCGGATCTCCCTTTGTAGGCCTTCATGCTAAACTAGAACTTGCTCTACCTCAGCTTAAACTATTTCTTCTTGGCCTTCATTGAAGTCAATCTCTTATGGGTTGAGATTAACTTGTAGTATTTCTGGTTCAAAAGATCTTCCTTTATCTTCCTCTTCATACTTCCTGATATAGAATGAATCAGGAACTTCTGCTTCTTTCTTTTTCCTAGATTTTTCAGCTTCCGGAGTGGGATCTTTCGGAGTGGAACTTTTCTTACCTACAGGGTTAGTATCATTGAAATCTACATGTATAGACTCTACCACAGTTTGGGTTTGTTTATTGAAGACTCTGTAAGCCTTACTATATGTTGAGTAGCCAAGTAAAATTGTTTCATCAGATTTAGGATCAAATTTTCCTAGTTGCTCTCAATCATTAAGGATGTAGTGTTTTAATCCAAATGCTTTGAAATACCTAATTTTGCATTTTATTCCCTTCCAGATTTCATATGGGGTCTTTTCTATGGTCTTTCTAATGAGAGCTCTATTTAGAATATAACATGTTGTATTCACGGCCTCTCCCTGAAAATATTTTGGCAATAATTTTCACTGAGCATTGTTCTAGCCATCTCAACTATGGTCATGTTCTTTCTCTCAACAACTCCATTATGTTGAGGAGTGAGAGGGGCAGAGAAGTTATGTTCAATGCCCTTGGAATTACAAAAATCAGCAAAATGCTTATTTTTGAACTCTCCACCATTATTACTCCGGATGCGTGCAATGCTTATGCCCTATTCTACTTCTATCTGGATGAATATTTTTTAGAATTGGTCAAAGGCTTCATCCTTGCTTACTAGCTAGAGAACCCAGGTATATCAAGAATAATCATCCACAATGACAATGGTGTATTCTCTTCTACCTAAACTCAATGGTTTGATTGGATGAAAGAGATCAATATGTAAGAGCTCAAGTACTCTTTTAGAAGGAATGTATGAGATGGAAGGGAAACTTTTCTTATGTTGTTTACCTAATTGACATGCAGTGCATAGATGATCCTTATGAAAAGCAACCTTAGGCAAACCCACTACCAATTCCTTTTTAGCTAGTTTGGACAGGAGGTTCGTTCTAACATGTCCCAACCTCCGGTGCCATAGCCATGATTCTTCTTCTTTAGACACCAAGCATATATTATTTTTCTCATTTTTAATGTTTACAGCATAGAAATTATTAACTCTCGGTGAATAAAGAATGAGTTGGTTGGACTTACTATCATAGATTGAGTAGCCTCCGAAATCAAATTTGACTTTTCTCCCTTTGTCATAAAGTTAGGCCACACTTAGCAAGTTGAATTTCATTCCATCAACTAATGAGACATCTTCTATCTTTAACTCAGATCCAATGGTTCCATGACCAATCTGTCCCTTTTAATTGTCTCCAAAGCTTACTTTGCCTCCCTTGTTCTTGGTCAATGTGATAAAGGCCTTCTCATCACCTGTCATATGCCTTGGCATACCTGCAAAATAGATCAAGTGGGTTTGGGTACCCAATCAGATTTGGGTCCTCTCGAGTTATTAACCATCTCAAGCCAAGGATAAACATCATAATAACCATTTTTTAATCTGCATAATTTAGTAATATGATTGTTTTTACCACAAAACCTGCACTCTGCAATGGACCTTTTCTGTTCCTGCTTCTTTTTTATCTTTTCAAGATCTTCCTTCCTATAGTTCCCTCTATATCCAGCTTTTTATACACTGGTAAATGGTCTGGTGTGAATCCGGAAGCTGGTTGGAGGTGCAACTTCTGCTCCACAATTTCTTCTTTGTTTGGTAGGTTGTTGGTTGTAAGCCATCTTAGCCTTTCCCTTTTAAGCAGCAGTATATCTTTGGGCTTGTGGTTGCCTACTAACCTCTTTCACCTTATGATTGAGGGGCTTTTGGGATCTATTTTGATCAGGAGGATGATGATCTCTTCTTGGAGCTTTTGCCTCTGGCCTCTTCTTGGACTCTTCCTTTAATAGATTGATTTCTCTATCAAGTCCCATTACATTTGCATTTAGAATCTGGATTTTATTCCTCAGGAAGTTTTCTTCCACAACATCAACATGCTTGGTTTCTCTAACTAGATTGATGTCTTGTGCCATTACTTCAGTGTCTTCTACTAACTCCATCGCTGCTCTCTTGAGGGACTTGATTGTTTTTGCATTTTTCTTTACACCCATGATTACAATAGACAAAGCTCTAGCAAGGTCAAAGTTAGAAACAAAATCAGAACAAGAATTCACCTCAGTGTTTGCTGTTTCTGATTCTGATTCTTCGATTTGCATTGTCTCTTGCTTAGAGATATTCTTTCTGGATTGTTCTGCTTCTGGATTAATCAGTGCCATGAATGCACAGTTGGCATTCTCTTCTTCTTCTATTGAAGATGAGCTACTGCTTTCTTCACTGTTACTCTAGGTTGCCACCATTACCTTCTTCTTATATTTCTTGGCTCTTTTAAGCTTTGGGCATTTTGTACTGAAGTGGCCTTTTCCCCACATTTAAAACAGACAGCTTCTTTCTCTGGATCTTTCTTTTCTTTTGGATTCTTCCTAGGCTTTTCTCTTCTGGAAGTGCCTTCCCTTGGTCTTCTGAATTCATAGTTTTTAGACTTCTTTCTTTCTTTCTTTCACAGGAACCTATTGAGACTTCTAGTTGACAAGGCTAGTTGCTCCTTGGTACTTTGAGGTTCCGTGACGTGGTCTTCTTCCCCGGATGAGGCCGATCTGGTGGATTCTTCCTTAAGTGCAATGGCTTTCTTCTTCTCTTCAGGCTTCCTTTCTTAATGACTGTATCTCTCCAAGGATAATTTTTGAGTTAGGAGATTTCCAATGAGCTCATCATAACTATAGATGTTTAAGTCATGAGCTTCCTCATTGGCAGTCTTCTTATTGTCCCATTCCTTGGTGAGACTCCGGAGTACTTTCTTTATAATCTGTACTTCAGAGATTTCTTTTCCAAGCCTCTTTATCTCATTAACTAGATTAGTATATCTAGTGTTCATACTACTGATGGATTCTTTTGGCTCCATCTTGAAGGATTCAAGCTTTTGCTGGAGTAGATCAACCTTGGCTTCTCTCACTTTATTGGTTTCTTCATAAGTTACTTCCAGCTTATGCCATATCTCTTATGCAGTCTCACATCTAGATATCCAGTTGAATTCTATTATACTGAGAGCATAATGAAGCATGTTAATAGTATTTGCATTTTTACGTAGTTTTCTAAAATCATTTTCATCCTACATACTTGATGGCTTTCGGGTGATCATACCCTTTACTTCATGAGTAGGCTCTTATGGGCCATCCTAGATGACCAACCATGCTTGCATGCTTTGTGCTTGAATGAAGTTCTTCATCTAGTTTTTACAGAACGTGTAGTGTTCACTGGTGAAGAGTGGAGGATGGGTAATGGATATACCCTCAAGAAGGAGTTATGAGTTTTGGAAACACATTTTGATATTCAAATCAAAATTTTAGACCTTTAGCTCGAGATTGTTAGATCTCTAGTATTTAGCACTCACTCTGATAACACTGGTTGGTCCCTGTGTGTTAAATACAAGGTTAGAGAGTGGGTAAATGACCTCTTTTCATAAAATTAACAAACTTTAAAAAGTCTTTGTGTAGCGTGTTTGAATGTTTCGGATATTCATGGTCCGGATGATGCAAATATAATGAATGCAGCAAATTAAATGCAAACTCAAAGAAATTCAAACACAAGAGTTTTATCCTGGTTTGTCCCCCTATACTCTAGTCCCGAAAGCTTCCTTCCTTTGAGCTTTTTACTTGTGAATTCCTTTTCAACTGGTAGGAATTAAGCCTTACAACTTGTCTTCGGAGATTTTTTTCTCCCAGAAGAAGGATATACCACTAGAAGCACCAACTCCTAGCTGAGTCCTCTGCACTTGCCTCCGGATGGTGACTCCATCTGGAAGTAGGATATACCACTTTAAGAGTCCACTCCAAGCTGAGTCCTTTTACTTTAGAAGAATATACCACTTGAATCTTCCTTGAATCCAAGTTGAGTTCTTCAGGGATATACCTCTAGAAGCTTCAACTACTAGCTAAGTCTCGATTACAATACTTTGATTTCACAAAGATTTTGGTTTTGGAGTTCCTCAAGTTTACAGCTCTCTTGGGAATCCATACAAACAGATTTGGTATTTGTTTTGGTTCTTAGAGTGATTATGAACTGATCGAATGCTTGTGCTTTGTTGCTTGTTTTACAAATCAATCGGCCAACCTTCTCAATTTGTGAAGCTTCCCTTTTATAGGCTTCTATCATAAATGTAGTCATTGTGGGTTGTTGAGCTTGCATTAAATCTTCACCCTTGATTAGGTTGTATGTGGCGCATCTGGAGCCGTTGATCAATCCGTTAGATTCAATTTTGACCCACTTGAATCCTTGGGATTGAGGCTGAAAAGTTGTCAGTGATCGTTTTCCTTAGCTTTTTGTGATGCACCAACTTTTAGCTAGTGGTCCATTCCGTGTGCTCTATGTGCCATTCCTATTGGTCTAGGTTAAAAAGGTTGTTACCTTTTTCTCTTTCTACTGTCAGCTTTTTGTCCTTTTCTCAAAAGGTTATTTGCTGTTATTCTTGTCCTTATCTCGGGAAGGGATATTTAATGACAGCTAAGACCAAATGGAGGGAAGGGAATTATTTTGAAATCATTCCCTTTGTCCTGAATGAAATCTTTCGGATATCTTCAGATTTATCTAATCCGGATATGGCTTCAATTAGTCTGTCTTCCGAATAATGTTATAGGAGTGTTAGCAGTTTGTTTCCTTTCCAAACTCTAACTGGATGCTAATCCACTTATGCTTAGGTAATAGTCCTTACTTGAAAACTTGTTTTGGACTAGATGATGACTTGGTTGTCCGGATATAATGACTTAGGTCTCGCTGTACTTGGGTCCTATTGCATTTAGTTACCCAGATAAGTTTTACTTAGGTTTTGTTTACTTCAAATTTGATCCGGTCTGTTTTGTGTTCCAGATTATTGTTTCCCAACACTCGTATCCTTAACACACAAATTAGACTTAAACTCAACATCAACATCATTTTCCATTATCGTTTTCATCACGCTTAAAGTAAGGATTTTCCTTTAGTACGCTTCACAGCGCCCGTTACTTTCCACCCCCCGTGCTACACATCTCACGCGGTCCTCGCGGGTGGAAAAAGGTCATCCACTCATAGTGGCGACTTTGCTGGGTATTTCCTTTTAACTTAAAATTTGAAAAATTGATTTCATTTCTGACATTCGGTTAACGGATTTTGATGATGTGCCTAAATCATTTTTTAAATCAAAGCTTTATTTCTTATGCCTTTTTTATCCACCACTTAGTTAGTTTCTTAGTTTTAAGCTGCCATTATTTCACCCACATGAAGCTCACTTTTATACCTCATGCCCGCTAGGACTAGGGGATATTTGTGGGTGGAACACTTATTTCAACCAATGTGTAATTACCGCGATCGTACTCATTTGAGGAGTGGTTGAGTTACACGGAATCAAGGTAAACAAGAACCTTCTACAGTATCGTTTCACAATACTAGCAACTTGAGACTATGAACCGCGATAAATCTACCCGTAGTAACTTCTCCTTAGGTTCACCAAATTGATTTAGAACTAGGTGACATACTCTCTTATCGTTTCCTGGTGCTAGAGTTAATCCCATATTCCAAATTGGCATTGTGCGGGAGTCATAAGTTCGGAACAGGTTTATTTGCTTTCGTGTGCTACTTGTGTTATGCTCATTCATGTAAAACTCATGCATAGGCCACCTATGGCCAACCTTAATTTCTATTTTCGCTTACCTCTACTCTCCCCTTGCTTGAATGGGGGAATTTAAAAAAATGCCTGAGATTGTTTGAGTCTCGATGGCCCATATCTAGTTCACTAGGCACGGCGAGGAATTCATACGTCCCCCGTATTTTGGGGTTAAGCTTCGCATAATTGGCTCTTCTACTCTTTACCTCTCTAAACCACACCCGTATGTATGGCATTCATCACTCAGATTATTGTGTAATCATTCATTTCATTCATGGTTCGATTCGGGCTAACCATCTTTCGGTTTCTCTAGTAGGTCACGACGTCGCTGTAGTCCTCTTTTGTTATGACTAGATTGCTGTTTGGTCCACCGGCTAGTGAGTTCAGTTTCACAATCTATTCTTTCAACCATGTCTGATATCCCTCCGATTAGTAGGCTTCCATCCATGCTTTCTCCTCCTTAGGCTTCTTCACCTCCGACTGATCAAGGGCAATCTCAGTTGGGTTCTGAATTGGCTAATGCTATGGCTATGTTCTTACAATCGGATCTATTTTGGGACACTATTTAAGAGCAAGTCCGATTGACTCTTAGGGAGGCAAGAGAAATTCAGAGGCCAGTGGGGCCTGTAATTCAAGCTCGAGGAGAGATCACTTAGAATATATCTAATAAGTCTATGCCCGTTTAAAATCAATTTTCAGTTCCGCCGCTCCCGCCTGTTTGGCCAGTTCAGTTTGGTTAAAGCTCCTTAGTTCAGCCTACCCCAGCTTTTGATCCATCGGTGTTTGCTTTTCCTCCTCTGGTACCTTCCAGACCTGTCAGCCAGGCCCCCATATTCCCCACTTTCTCAGGGGTTTTACTCCATAAATGGTTGTTCCTTCCAGCAATTTTGTCATCTCTTTGACGCAACCCACCTTTTGCTCCGTCGCGTCCTAATTTCATGGTTACTCTATGCGGAACCTCTTACCCCCAGAATCCTTTTCCTCATCCTTAGATCAAGATCCCTGATCCTTCTCCATTTCATTTCAGAACATCCTCAGTGCACAACAACCAAGTCACGCAGCCTCTGGGCGAGACACCATACGACTAGGTCACGTAGCCTCCAGGCGTGACACCTAAAATGGCGGCTTTCTTTAAGCAGCCTCTGGGTAAGAATGAAGAGAAGAAAGAGGTGAGAGATGAAGATTGGGTGCCCAATAATTTTTCAATGCCCCGAATGGAAGCGTACCTCAGTGAGTGAGCTCCTAAATCCCACATCGTGATGTACGAGTGGATTATGCGTGTCTAGAAGATTGGGGACAAATTTCTGGCTAAGTTATTCCCGTGCACCCCAACAGGACCTACTCTCAAGTGGTATAATTCTCTCCCAGAGTCAACAATCCTAGATTGAAAACTCCTACCTGAAGCTTTAATTGCCTTTATGGTTTCAATTCCATAATGGAAACCACCATTCAGCACCTTGATGCAGTCAAGCAAAAGCAAAGTGAATCCTTTGAGTCGTATTTCAATAGGTGGATAGCCACTCAAGTTCTGTTAAAGAAAATCTCAATCTGAAAGAAATGATCCCAAAGTTGCTCAACGGGGCTCTCCTGATGCTTTGAAAAGAAATGGAAACCGACTCTCTTGAGTCCTATCAGAAGGTTTTTGAGAAAGCCGAGAGAATCGAGCATCGAGAGGAGAAAGAGAAGGCAAGTAAGCTGAGTGGAAACTGTCCGTGGTTTAAGAAGATTGAATCAGGTGAAATTGCGCTTGCTCCTGCTAAGGGTAAGTTGCCCACGATGCAAATTGTGGCTCAAGAGGAGGTATCCGCAGTTCAAGCTGCTTCTCCTCCTCCTTCTCAGCAACCATTTATGTCGCCATGGAAATTGCCCCTTGGAGTCATATTTTCTAAGATGTACGAAGTGGGCCAGTTAAAGCCTCTTCATGATGTCAGGGCTCCTCAACAAGATAAAAAGGGGAACTTTTGCAAGTTCTATGTACAAAAGGGGCATCAAACCAATCAGTGTAGAACTCTAGCTTCCACTATTGCTTATATGGTCAAGGAAGGAAAGATAGCTGAACCGACTAGAAAACCGAGCACTATAGAAAACCCTTTGCCTAATTTTGGAGGCAAGATCTCTATGATTAGTTCTGGCATTAAGGAAGAAAATGTTCTGAAAATGATATCCAAGGGGTTCGTGATGGATATCGGCTCTGGTCTCCCTTTAAACTTTATATTTAATATGATCTCACAGTCTAATCCTATAGTAAGTCCCATGGAAATTGAAGAAATGGGACAAGAAGATGAGACCAAGGCCGAAGATGTGGAAATGGTTAAAATGGCGCTGTTTAGTGTTGACGACTATGTTTTGAAGGGAGAATATTCTGATGAAGAGTTTTAAGCTTTCAATGTGCATGAGTATGAACTTTAGGACTCATCATTGGTCTATGAGGAGCCACCCTATCTGTTTGAAACCCTGACCACTAAGAGAGTATCGATTGATGGAATTTTGAATGTCACCCGTAGCGGCCGGGTGTACCAGCCTAAGGAAAATCGTCTCCATATCAAGAATGACCCAATCCCAAATCATGTTAAGGCCGTAGCTAAGTCGTCAGCATCATCTTCTCAAGTTGAAACAAGCCCCGATATTGATCCTCTGATAACTTAGTTGAAGACGACACAAGCTCATTTTATTTGGCAGTTAGTTTTGGGTTCAGATGATTACCGTAGGGCTTTGATTAAAAGGCTTCTGGAACTTGAAGAAAAATGTATGACTTCTATTGCTGAGATGTAAAACCTGGTGGGGAAAGGAATACCACTCCCGAGAGGGTATGATCCGATAATGTTCTCCAATCAAGATCTTCCACCCAAAGGGTGCAGTCATAATTGAGCACTATTCATCTGTGCCCAAGTCCTCAATAGAACCATCCTGTGCATTATAGTTGATGATGGTTCTTCCCTGAATATATGCCCTTTGAAAGTTCTACCTTACTTAGGTTTATCCAGGGAAATGCTTGAGAAATCAAACACTATCATCCGAGCTTATGATGATTCGAAGAGGGATGTGATTGGGGCTTTTGAAGCTGAAGTGACTATAAGGGAAATTTCTACCAAGGTCCAGTTCACTATTATTGATATTCCTGTCACTTACTCTTTGCTTGTAGGTCAACCTTGGCTTCATTTTGTAGGAGCAATCTCGTCGGTACTCCATCAAATGATCAAAGCCATGGGGAAAGATGGAAAGGTTAAGGTTATTGAAGCTGATCATGCCTCGTTCATGGCCATCATGAAAACTGAGGAGGAATCTTGGCTTCGAATGGCTGTTGTTAGTAATGAGAAACCTAAGGCCTCTTGCTATAAGCACTACTCATCTATGGCAAGGAAGGTGATAAAGAAGCATGACCATGTGCCGGGTCAGTGTCTAGGCAAGCGCTTTGGTGGAATAGTTGATCCAATCCCAATCAAGAAGCATCCAAAGCAAGCTGGCTTCGGATACACTCCAAAGAAAGTTTATAGACGTATTAACACGGCATACTACAACATGGTGGCTGTTTGTGAGGTTTAATAGAAAAGTGTCTACGAAGGGGAAACCGAGCCTATTGAGCATGATGGTCAGATTTGGCCAAGTTTTGAGATCTTCAAGGATGTGTATGACTTTGAAAAGAGCTGCTTTACTGAGAAGAGGGAGAACCCAGTCGAGCCCCTGTCTGCTATCGTATCTGATGAGAAAGGTAAGGGGCAGCTGTTTTTTGATTCAGATGAAGAGAAGTCTGTGGACCCAAAAATTGAAGATATTGTAGCTGCTATGTCTAAAGCTATGTCCATTCTGCTTAAGAAGAAGTGGAAGAAGAGCGACGAAGCCAATCCTCTGGCCGAAGCCGTGAAGAAGCTTGCCCGATCTCTTGCTACTAAAGAAGGTATGCTGTCTGCCGATCAAGTGAAAGCCTTAGATCATGATCTGGATGACCTGCTCATGGAGCCTATCGAGGGTGTTAACTCTGCTGATACCGCTACTCAAGGCCCTCCGCCTGTGGTGGATGACTTTATCTATGATGATGTAACTTTTGATAATTCCAATGTTTTTTATGAGAACAATGTAGCTAATAAGGCCTTTAATTCAATGAAAGATTCTGATTTTCCTTATTTGCTTGATGTTTTGCTCGACGGGCCCATGCATTCATTTAATCATAAGTAGAATGTGTTCAGTATTCATGACATTTCTTTAACTAAAATAAACCTGAGTACAAATGATAACTCTAAAATGGTAACCCTTTCTAATGACTTAACCATTTAGAGAAAAAGTGAGATAATTAAAGTGCTAAAAGATCATGTTAACGCTTTTTCTTGGTCACATATGGACATGCCTGGTGTCGATTGCCATATCACCGAGCATCACATCCTAATCAATCCTAGATTCCATCCTGTCAAGCAAAAATTCCGAAGAATGACACCGGAGTGGGCCGACAAGGTTAGGGCGGAGGTTGCTAACATGATTTAGGTTAAGCATGTTGAAGTCATTGAGTATCTGACCTGGTTATCCAATATTGCCCCGGTTCCAAAGAAAGATGGAAGAGTAAGGGTTTTTATGGATTATCAGGATCTGAACAAGGCTTCACCGTAAGATGACTTTCCCCTGCCACACATCGATGTACTGATTGATAGTGCTACCAGGGCCGTAATATACTCATTCATGGACGGATTCTCGGGGTACAACCTGATTCTGTTGGACATAATCAATAAAGTTAAGACGGCTTTCATCACATGAAGGGAAGTCTACTATTATCGAGTTATGTCGTTTGGTCTGAAGAATGCCGGGGCAATCTATCAGTATGTCGTTGCCACTCTCTTGGATGATATGATCTACAAAGAAGTAGAGGTCTATGTGGATGACATGTTGGTTAAGTCTGCTACCAAGGAAGAGCACCCCGCAGTTTTGGATAAGTTTATGACTCGCATTGAGAAATACAACTTATGCCTTAATCCAAAGCAGTGCATATTCGGGGCTACGTCGGGAAAGCTTTTGGGTCACGCGGTCAGTTAGAGAGGAATTGAAATAGATCGAGACAAGATTAAAGCGATCAGGGATATGCCCACTCCGAAGACAGAAAAAGAAGTCTGGTCTTTCCTTGGGTCTATTCAGTATGTCAGAAGGTTCATTTCTCGCCTCACCACCATTTGTGATCCAATCTTTAAGCTATTAAGGAAGTGCCAACCAATTGTATGGGATGAGCATTGTCAGATTGCCTTCGACAAGATCAAGGCCTACCATCTTCACCCACCCGTTCTTCGACCCCCCACCCTTGGCAAACCATTGATCTTGTATTTAGCGATCGACAATTTTGCCATAGGGGCAATGTTGGTTCAGGAGGATGACAGTAAGCGTGAGCATGCAGTGTACTACTTGAGTAAGAAATTTTTGGATTACAAAACTCGGTATTTGATTGTTGAGAAGATGTGTGCCGCCATGGTTTGGTTAACTAAGAAATTGCACCACTACTTCTAGTCATATAAAGTTTAGGCTGTTGTTAAGGTTGATCCAATGAAATATCTTTGTCAATCACCATCGTTTGCCGGAAAGTTGTCAACATGGTTACTGTTGCTTTCCGAGTTCGATATTGAGTATATCACGAAGAAGTTTATCAAGGGTAGAACGGTTGCAGAATTTTTAGCAAATCAAGCTCTCAATTCCGATTATGTTGAGTACTTGGACTTTCCTGATAAGCAATTAGCTATGATTGATGTAGGCAAACCCATATGGACCATGTACTTCGATGGTGGCATAAAAAGATTGGAAGCGGGCCTCGGAGTTATCTTATTCATACTCGATAATGAAGTTATTCCTTTGTCTAAGCGATTGGAGTTTCCCACTACTAATAATGGGGAGGAATACGAAGGTTGTCTATTTGGTCTTGAAGCCCTATTGCTTGTAGGGGCAAAGCATGTTTCAGTGATTGGCGATTTAGCTTTGGTAATCTGTTAAGTTACAGGGGATTGGGATATCAAGGAAGAGTCTATTTGTCCTTATGTCAATGCCATTTGGGATCTATCAGCTCGCTTTGAGACATGTCTATATTAGCATGTCCATCGAGACAAAAATTAGATGGCCGATTTGTTAGCTACACTGGCTTTGATGTGGGAAGGTCCTCAGCACCAACCATTTGCCCTCTGATCTTAGTTTCATTGAATGTTCCTTACCATTCACGCAGCTTTGCCCAAGTTTTCACCATTAGTGATGAACCCTGCTGGTACTCAGACATTGTGCAATTTCTCCGGCATGGTCAGTATCCCGAGAATGCTATAGAATTAGATCGAACTACTCTACAAAAGTTGGCCTTTCAATTCTGGATTGTCGACAATGATCTCTTCAAGCGGACCTCCGATGGTTTGGTACTTCGATTCTTGACTGAATCTGAAGCCCGTCGAGTTGTGGGGGAAGTTTATGTGGGTGATTGTGGACCATACATGAATGGTCGCCCTTATCTAAGAATATTCAGCAACTGCGGTACCTTTGGTTAACTCTAATCGCCGATTATGTCTCCGAGGTTAAGAGGTGCCACCAATGTCAGATTTACAGAGATATTCAGCATCTTCCACCTACCGAGCTTCACAGTTTATCTACTCCTTAGCCATTCTTGGTATGGAGGATAGATATAATTAGTGAGATTCATCCATCTTAAACTAATGGTCACTACTTCATCATTGTGGCAGTGGATTATTTCTCAAAATGGGTGGAAGTTGAATCATTCACCGGTATCATCGCCAAGAAAATGGCCATGTTTATCGAGAAACATATTTTCGCTCGGTATGTTCTGCCTCACCATATTGTATCAGATAATGGGGTTCAGTTCTAAGGGGAAACCGCAGAATTGATTGAGAAGTATGGCATTAAGCATTATAGATCTTCACCCTACCGTCCTCAAGCAAATGGTGCAGTAGAAGCGACTAACAAGTCTATAAAGAAGATCCTTTCTAAAACCATCACTGGTTACCGAGATTAGGCCCATAAGTTACCATTTGCTCTTTGGGGGTACCGAACAAGCATCAGAACTCCTACAAGTCAAACCCTCTTCTCTTTGGATTACGGCATGGAAGCATTCTTGCCAGTTGAGATTGAGATGAAATCTTTGTGAGTGGCACTTGAGTCCAAACTCGAAGAGACTGAATGGACAAGAGCAAGGTTCAAACAGTTGAATACCATGGATGAACAATGCTTAAGAGCCTTGGATAGCCTCTAAATGTTCTAGCAGTATATGGCAAGGGCTTATAATAGTCCGGTTAAACACCATAGGTATCCTCGGAAAGCTGGTAACTTGGTTCTGAAGCAAGTAAGCCCTACCAACACTGATCTAAGGGGGAAGTTTCGGCCGAATTGGGAAGGGCCTTATATGATTAAGAAATTTCTCGGTAAAGGCGAAATGAAAATCATAGATATGGATGGTAATGAGTTCACCAACCCTGTCAATCAGAATCGGTTAAAGCGTTATCATATCTAAATCAAAAGAATCAAATCCAGAAAAGCAGCATATAAAAAAAATAAATGAAATAAATCACTCGGTAAACGGTCTTCTACTGCACAGGTAAAAATGAGGGTGTATCCCACTATTTGGTATTCTACAAACCATTTAGGAAAAAGTTAGGGTGCAAGATTAGCCTGCTAGACTGAAAATTCGAAAAGGATAGTTTAGGCAAAAGTTAGGGTAAAGAGAGCTACGAGAGTTTGTTGGCTAGAAAACCTCCATAGGCTAGTTAACACTAGAGTTTGAGTCAGTAGAAATGGTTATCATCATTATGTACTCAAGCTTAATTCAATTAATGGAAATATCACTTTTACTTAGCTCTTATGTTTGTATGCAAATGAATATATTGGGCCCTAAAAGGCGAAATGTTGTAGATACGTTGAATTTGGGATGCCATTTAACTCAAATGCTTGCACGCCACATACAAGTGCATATAAAAAATAGAAACATAATAAAAGGCATAAATTCAGATAGGCTATAAACATCTAGGTCTATGCAAAAGCCAGAAAGTCTGCTGGATTAAAAACCCAGAAGGGCGATCCAGGCAAAAGCTAGGACATGAAAGAAATAAATAAAAGTGTGATGGGCCTAACACAATGTTCAGGCCTATGCAAAAGTTAAGACACATGAAAATAAAGATGGCGTTATCATTAATCACCAGGAGGGGCTTGCGCCCTCATCATCGTCATTATTGTTATAGTCAGAATCGAAAGCTCAAACCAAGTTCTCCTCCGCTGATAAAGGATCGCGTCTCGCCTACCTATCTCTCCACTCGAACAACAAGCACAGGTGCTTCATCTGACTCCATAATCTCCCGACCTGTCAAAGCCATCCTCGATAGAATCCATCAGTAGTGATAGCATCTAGCCAGTCATAATCTATGGTCTCGTAGCTCACTCGGTGGGCCCAAACCTCTCTAGCATGATCAAGAAGATGGGCTAAAAATAGCTCGGCCTTAAAATAATCCAAATGCATTGGACCCTCAATCGTCATCCCCATTATCGGTATAGGCAATAAGGCGAGTAATGCACGAAGTACTATAGCCCTACAAGCTAAACCTTACTTCCACCGCTGTCTACTAGAACATCAGAAATCTTCCACTAGCAGTAGACCTAGTGAATGTCTGCATCGGATAGACCTTCCATAATCGTCGTCCATTCACCAACTATCAAGGTATCGTGGCCAATAGTGATTCGAGCCCTGTTATGGCAATTCTAAGGCCCATATCATCTCGGATCACCCCAAGGATCCTGAAGCAGAGCTAGCTTCTCTAAGAGCCAAACCTGCACATCAGTTTCAGTCTCAGATTTAGATTTAGTTTCAGAGTCAAATTCAGATTAGAGTCAGTTTTAGTTTCAATTTCAGTTTTGGGTTTAGAGTTTGAGGAATACCTGTAGTACGGAGAAATGATCCACGATGAGGTCAGGATCACCGATAGCTTTGTCTAGATGGAATAGGGTCTCAGCTAACCCTATGAATAATGGAGAGATGCCTATCAAGGCACGTCCAATGATCGAAACCAATTGGAATGGGGCAACGGCACCAACTCAGCAAATAAACTCAGCCATAAGCAGTAGAGCTACAATGAAAGGATAAGAAATGTGTGACCTAGGGGTAGCTAAGCACTAGTCAAGTACCCGACAGAGATTGAATCCCGGGGATCTAGGAGTCTGGGAAAGAAAAGTAGTAGGGACATCTAGGTTCCACAGCCCGATCAGCTAATCCTCAGCCCTAAAATGCACCTCCGCTATAGCGAATTGCATCCTGAGAGTGCAGATCACCCCGAGGATAGCATGATACTCCTCCATCATTGGGCATAGTTCAAAGCCCCAAAAGCAAAACATATGGTACATCGGATCTCAATAGAGGAATACTGTGTGAAGGAAGGCCACGTTCACCGGCCTGCTAGCAATATAACAAAGCCCCGCCAATCCGAAAACCTCCAGCCTCTCCCAATTAAGAGTCGCTAAAGTGTGCAAAAATCACCATAGCCTAGCATTGTGTGTCTCCATCAGTAACCTCTATCTGTGAATTGCCTGTCAAATAGGGTCACTATCTTTAATTTAGATGATTCTAAGCATTAATCAGTGTGTTCCTAGTCAAGCATCTATTGTGCCTAGCATCCATCTAGCGAGTAAACAAAGCAAAGAATTCAAAGCAATCACATCACATAAATAGCCAAAATGTTAAATCATCACATCAGATAATCATCAAAGTCAGTAAAATAAAGCAGATGAGCAAAGTAAGTCAAGATGAGGTAGTGATCATCAGGTCTGGTATCCGTGCTCGGTATTGAAATAGTGGCTGACATCGTCATCCACTTCCTTATTGTGTGGAGGAGTGCACATCCTCCTAATGCCTGGCACTAGTGGGAAGATCAATCCCGTAAGCTACTCGATGGAATCCACCAGCATGGAGACTTTAGGTCTGAAGGGCCCAATGACTCCCATTTCAGCTAAGATATCATCGAGCTTAGGTGTACCTCTGCCCCTCGCACGCTCATAATCCTGGAGCTGGGCTTGAAATCCATCCCTCTAGCTCTCTATGACTAGAAGGCAATCACGCAAGCTATTTATATCTCGGGTTAAGTTTGTGAGTCGCGTCTCATCCTAGACTCTCTAGCTCTGGTAGCCAACTATCTGGCTCTGGTAATCTGCTAGCTCGCGCTTTGCCCTCACTCGCTCCTTATGCTCAGCACGGTATCTGTCCTACTCCATCACAATAAAAGACTATAAAAATGGACAATCAAAAGGGAGATCAGCCCAATAAGTCATGCATAATTCTAACAAATATTTCGTATATCTTTCTCTATTTTGTACAGGGGGAGAGAAGAAAGTGATCACCCAGTTAATAGAATCCTGCGCAAGCAATAGATCCTTCATGCTATAATACCCCCAAGCTATACGTTGGATCTCAGAAATGGGTACCTGTGTGATCCAATATAAAAGCGGAACCAACCGATTAGCCTCGATCAGACATTAGCAAGCAAGGTCGAGCAAAGTGTATAAGTTAGCATTCTTACATGTGTAGTGTCCTGTAGAACAAGGTACAGGGGCACCCTTGACTCCCTAATAGGCATCTCCTCTTAAACCCCTAGCCGACCTATCAGTGACAATGAGGTCTCCAGTTGATCCATTATGATCCCATCAACTCCACCTAGTGAAGGAGCACCCCAGGTAGGCAAGACTGGCTTTATGGAAACGATCTCGGGGTCAGTAGTGCATCGCTAGGAAGGCTCTCCAAGTCCCTCTATGCTGGCAGCTAGACCTCCTCTTCTCTTCTTGCGGGCTCCCTGAAATCACAAAAAAGGGGGGGAAGTATAATATCAGGCAAACAAGGTGAGTAAGAAATTTCGAAGAATATTACCTATGTTGAGGAGGATTTAAGGAATTACCCTACTCTATCGCCCCTGGTAGAGAGCATTTGGATCAAAGCTCAAATTAGTGTCTCTGGCATCATCGTGCCTCATGGCATATCCTCCCCCATCATCCTCTGAGGGAAGCTCATCGTCATCATCATCACCGCTGTCGAATCCCTCACTACCCTTGGTCACGATGTCATTATCCTCAAATTTAAAGTCTCATAGAGCGTCGGTTCTAGACTTCCTCGGGCATTCTGGAATGAGGTATCTCTAAAAATCAGTATAATCTCGGCTGACTGTAGACACCCTATAGCTATCACCGTCCAGAAATTAGGGTCATATATCAACGGGCATGAGATGGGGCTAGAAAACTCTAACTAATACATCGACAGGAACCCTCCTCCGAGCCATCATGCTCATCCTCCACTGGCGGACTCGCTCCCCAAAATACCACTCCTAGGAGGAGGGGCACTCTAAGATGAACCGGCACCCATCCACTGTGCACCGGATATTCTTGATGTCTTGATAGTAGGACAATCTCTTCCATGGTTTGGCAACAAGCTACAAGAAACATCACAATAAATTGCTATAATTATCCTCTCATTTGTCCATATAGTTTTGCACTAATGGGTAAAAAATTATGGGAAATAATGTTACTCGATGGCGTCTGAGCTACCGTAAATACTCCCGATACCATTTGCGTGCATCCACTAGTTCCACATCGGACCACCCGCACATCTAGCGGGCGATAGCATGCGATCTTGGGGGTGGTCGCGCGTCGAGTGTAGGGAGAGGAACTATCGAATGCTCAAATTCCCACATCTGCAAAGGCATGAAAATGAAAGCATCAATAAACCAAATAAGCAATGTGGCTAAAATCAAAAAGTAAAGCCACTCACTAAGACCCACAGCTGCGAGGCCTTGAACGCATTGAACCCTCCTCGGGTCGAGCAATCAAGCACATAATATATCTGCCTGAGGATTGCTCTCGGCCAGTTCTATGTCTTGAAATCAGTTGGTCTCTCTAAGGCACATAGCAATCCGAGAGTGACTTGACTCACACCAAAAGGAAAGAAGAGGCATGGCAGTAATGTCACTAAAAAGGACCACAAATACTGATCAAAATAGTCCCCACTAATATCAATCACCTTAATCCAATGATCATGCAACTGATTGTACCTCACCACTCCGTCAGCTACCACGGGGACCCTAAGCAAGCTCAATATCCAGGTAAGGGAAGCCAGCTCCATGTGGAACCGTTCTAAATAGACATCAAAGTGTATGACTCGGCTCTTCTAAGGTAGCTCGATCATAGCAACTATATCTGATGGAGTGATCGTCAGCTCGCCCATCGTCAAATGAAAAGTGTGAGTGGTCTTGCTCTAGCGCTCGACCAAGCTAGCTAAGATAGTAGGGCTCATCGGCTGGTTATTAGTCAGTAGTACATCCAATAGTCTGTCTAACCCCAGGTCCCAAATGGCTCGAACAATCGAATCATCACTCAATGTCGTGGCTTGTGTCTTAATATCTTGCCACCAATCTGCGCACCATTGGAGTGACCCCTATGGTTTAATCTCGGCCGGTTGTAAAATAAATCCAAGAATAATTTAGATTGGTTAAAGTTTGCAAAATCAGCAAAAAAAATTCAAATTTTAGCATGTAAATAGCCTCAAATGCAATTTTCGATTGCAAAATTAGAAACAGCGTGAAAATCGGAGCAGGAATATGTTCCCCAACTTTTTTCTAGGCCTCTTGGCATTCGGTCGCCGCCGGCGGAGTTGAGATGCCCCGGAGGCAGGCGAGATGCTGCGGCTGCAGCGTTTGAGATGCCACTGCAGCGTCTCACCGACCACCGTGCCTTCTCACCACTCCGGCCGGCGCCTGTGGCCTGACTGTCTCCCTAAAATCCAAGTTTTTTTGAAAATGCTTTTTTTACCCCCTTTCGGTTGAAATTTGACCCAAAATCCAACCAACTCAATCCCAAAAGACCAATTAATATGTTCTATGCATATTTATACACCCAATTTCACCAAACATTCGAGCCTCAAAAATCCAAAGTTCAAGTTCGGGTTTTATGGCATAATAATAGTCTTCTTTCAAGAAAAATGAAGCAAAGCTTAGGTTTTGATGGGTTACCTGGCCCACGTAAGCGTGTCTTTCTTGTTGTGTAAATATCCGGACTTAGGAGGTCGGCGAGTAACCCATGTAAGTATCGGTGCCTCTAAGGCCAAATGCCTAAGGGATCGGACACGCTCGTAATCCGTGTCGACCTTCTGATAGTGAATCATGGGCAATCCCGTAAGGCTTTCTGTCTCCTCTCTTAGCAGACATCTTCCCTTTGGTGAAATGTGAAATAGATAAAAAGAAGAAGAAAGAAAAAGGAATATATAGGAAGAAGGGAGAGGAATATATTATTTTGCTTTAGCATATTTCTTGGAATATTCCTTTTAGTAAGGGGCAAAATCCTCCAATCGGTTATTTTATTCCGGCTCCCAGATACCTCTAGATCTTAGTCAGTTTTATATTTCCCCCTTTTTATTGTTAATTGAAGGGGCTACAATTTTTGTTTCCCCAAAATCAATTAAGCTATAAAAAGGTGAACGTATTTATCAAAGGCTAACTTCTCGATTTTTTTTTATTATTCTCGATACGTCTGTCGATGGCAAGCCTAGAAAGAAACCGATTTAGAATTTCACAGCTCAAGAAAATTCTGTCTTGATAAGTCTGTTGATGGTGCATTCTCAAACCGCAAGTAAACAACTAACTCAAGATTTTTAACTTTGAGAGGTCCGTTGATGACCCATCCCCATGCTGTCCGTAGACAACCGAACAAAAGAATTTCCTATCCTCGACTGGTCCATTGATGATGCATCTCTCTATCGTCCGTAGATAACCATACCGAGAATCCTTGTTATCCCTGTTTTATTTCTCCTAAAAGATCTATTAGTGGCAATCCCAGTAGACAATCGGCTCAGGAATTCGCAACTCAGGTATAACCTCCTATCCCTTGCTCTTTCATAAAATCACATTTGACCCATCAAATGGTAATCTCATGAGGGGCAGCCTGTGAGCATGGGCTTTTCGGTGACCCACGGAATAATGATGACGTTTTGCTTGGACCCAACAATTGGCCTGATATTCTAATAGTTCAGAGTCGAACTGCGTTTGGCAAGTATTCTCGGGACGAAGTTGGGATTTTAACTCTCCAGTTCCCTTTAATTGGTTAATTAAATAGATGCTTTGAAAATAAAAAAATATAATACATTAAAAAATACTAAAAATATAATAAAAATATGTTTTCTACTCTGCCCTCACCGGCGCCGCTGTCACCGGCGACGCCACCGCCGGGGCGCCGAGATGCCTTGGCGGAGGGGCGAGATGCAGAGGGGATGCCAAGACGCGCCCCCTTGCCCGTCTCGGGCCGCGCACCCGCATCTAGACGAGAGTGGCCACGGAGTGGCCACGTCGCCGAGATGCGCCGTGGCACCGCGAGAAGTTGCGCTTGTAGCGGGATGCGGCGTCTCGCCATGCCAGAAGCTGCCATTGCAGAATCTCAGCCTGATACATTATGCGGGCTCTGGCTGTCCGTCGCCAGTCCATCTTTCTCTCTTTAAGTCCGAATTTTCTCGAATTTTCCAGGAATCTTTGGATTTCTAAGGACTAATTGAGTTATTTGGAGTTAGTTATCGCTATATAAACCCAATAAATCATCTGTTAAAGGACTTTTTGCGAAATTGAAAGCTTAATTCATCATTTAGAATTTACTAGATTTTAGAAAGAGAAAGCTATATAAAACTGAGGAAATCTAATTATTTGGGATTTCAAAGGGTTATTTAGCTTAATCTTTTAGCTTAATCACTAAAATTAATTAGAAATCTGAAGTAAAAAAAAGGGCTTAAATAGGATTTAGAGACTTTTTCCCAAAAAAATCACTAAATTCTGTCACAAAGTTCATAGCTATTTTCGTCACTGTTTCTTCGAATTTCGTCACAAATTCATCACAAAGCTTGCCAAACGACCGATTCGAGTCTCGAAACGTGGATTCACGACCTCTAGGTAACAAAATTGAGTTCCAATCTACTTTTTATTCATTATTGTTCATTATTTGACTATTCTCAATTTTAATTTGGGCTTCTTGATGTTTTATCGAGCCAGATGCTCCGATGAGCCTTGAGATGCTCCGGCGTAAGTTGTATGCTGCAACTGTATCATCTCAAGTCCCACTACAGCATCTGGATGGGTAAAAATGCCAAAAGCCCATATTTTGTATTTTTTGTCCTTTTTTATCGTTTTCTTGCATTTTTTACCCCAATTTTCTCCCAAAAATTCCCAAAAAATTGTATATAATATGTAACTTTTTTATTAATTTTTGACATATTTTAGATTCTATCAATTTTTTAATTACTTAAATCACCTTTTAATGGCTTAAAAATGGGTTCCTCATTGAATAAATCTAAATAAATCTTTTTATTACAATCAAAAATCCCAAAATATTTCCTGCCATTTTTCATGTATTATTGTAGGTTGTTTCACCCATTTTGATAATTTTTAGGTTGATTAGATAATTAATAAATGCCCAAAAATTATGTTTTTATCCCAAAAAATCAGAAAATATGTTATTTCCCCTTGTTTGATTTTATTTACTGCTTTTAT
This sequence comes from Euphorbia pulcherrima, assembly GCA_947683365.1. Taxonomy (NCBI): domain Eukaryota; kingdom Viridiplantae; phylum Streptophyta; class Magnoliopsida; order Malpighiales; family Euphorbiaceae; genus Euphorbia; species Euphorbia pulcherrima. Next base: position 43,687,641 of record CANTUS010000010.1, read on the forward strand.
TTATTGTTGCATCATTTGTGATTATTCTCGTATATATTTGGCATCGTTTGGAGCCGGGTTCGATTTGGTAAGCTCGATTAGGACCCAGTTTTCCATTGTTTATTTATCTCGCTTTATTTATTTTCCCGCACTAGAAAAATGTATAGGTATTTGTAGAGCCTTTTAATAATTATTTATTTGCTTTATTTACCTCTTTTGTGTGATGTATGGCATATAAACCAAAAACTCCAAACAATAACCGGATTTAAATCGCATAAGAACTAAAGTCGAGTTTATTAAAATATAAATGGTTTGATTTAAAAATTGAAAAGTAAGCAACATCATCCGAACTTGAAATCTTTGTTTTAAGGTACGGTCCAACCATTCGGTGGAAACATCATACCTAAATTTCTGGTGGAGCTAAACCAGGTGGCGACTCTATCTTAAAATACGGGATTTCAAGTCTCGTATCCCTTAACACGCACATTGGACTTAAACTCAACATCAACATCATTTTCCATTATCGTTTTCATTACGCTTAAAGTAAAGATTTTCCCTTAGCACGCTTCACAGCGCCCGTTACTTTTTACCCCCTGTGCTACGCATCTCACGCGGTCCTTGTGGGTGAAAAAAGGTCGTCCGCTCACATAAAAATTTGATTAAATATAGGTAATCATCCTATCGGGTAATCGCATGTCTACAGTAAAAAAATCAAATCCTACAGAGATCTGGCAAAAATTTACGTGATCCGAATCAGATTTTGTAAGATAGGTAATTAGCCCGCCTGCTAATTACCACTCCTTTATAAATAGAGGAGTTCCCCTCTCATTTTGACGGACGAAAAAAAAAAAGAAAAACACATAAGAAATCCATTTAGGCAATTTTCATCTCGATAGGAGTCCTAAAAGCCTCGAAACTCTGTCAAAACACTCCCAAATCCAAGCTTTACTACCGACATACGGTATAAACTCGTTTTCCCATCTTTTTAGATCAAGATCTTATAGTGATCTTTGGTCTAAAAGTGACTCATTCACTTAAAAACCTGTAACGCCCCACCCCTATAGGGAGCACCACGGTAACAATAAACACCCAATATAAAGTTTTAAACTCCAAATATTTTTCTCCAAATGCTAATTATTCTCCAAATATTTCTCAATGTCACTTTACATTTCTCACTCTCTAGTACATGCCATTATTCTACAAACCATAATATTACATTAAAATATAAATCCACCTCGAATCTTTCCTTAATTTCTCTTTAAGCTGATCCACCTGTACCACTTTGGTCCAAGCTATCTACAAGTTCTCCACCTACGCGTAGAAAATCAACTACACGCTAAGCAATTTGCTTAGTGGTGTCCATAAAAAAAATATAACAACTTTGAATATTTTTAAAATAGAAACAAATTATATTTATAAGTCAAAAACAAATTAACCAACTTTATAGAACCAAATCACAAAACTTATATAGTAATCCTTTCAAAGTACAATCAAATTTGTACCCAATTTTTTTCCAAACACTTTAACCACATATTGCCCAAAGTAAACAAGTCCTGAATAACGGTAAAATGGATACGGGAGCGGACAAGCCCGAAGCCAAAGCTTCAAAATCAATATATCGGTCAAGCCCGAAGCCGAAGCTTCAAAAATCAATATATCGGTCAAGCCCGAAGCCGAAGCTTCAAAAATCAATATATCGGTCAAGCCCGAAGCCGAAGCTTCAAAATCAATATATATATATCATAATATCGGCCAAAGCCCGAAGCCAAAGCTTCAATTGTTTGTACAGTACTGTACCCCCCTTTATTGGCGCAATCTACCCTGACCCGTATTCTACTCGTTTAATAAGGGCAATAAATCAAAGTAACATCTTAAAAATTCCAGTATAAACCATCAATCACAATTCAACATATCTTCAGTAATTAAGAAATCTAAATCCCAAATTTTTAAGCATCAAACTTCAATTAAAACTCAATAAAATCAATATCATACTTTCCAGAATTTTTCCAGGTTTCGTAACCTGACTTCCCCTGCATTTTTCACTATCAAAACATCATCCAATCGAAGAACTTTCTTCTAAACATAATTAGACACATGTCTCAGCTTTCCAAATCCACCAGAATCACAGAAATCTAAATTTTATAACCAAAGTTATGATCAAAATACTAAACAGTGTACCAAGCTGAGATTTTCCGAAAACAGATTTCATGACTCAACTTCAAACGAAAATTTCACATTGAAAATGAAAGAAATTCAATAAGGTTTCTTCTGAACATATGATCCTTACTTTCTGTAGATATCAATAGAATCAAGAATCGTTCAAATCGGATTTATATAACGAGCGAAAACATTAAAACAAAACAGGTATATAATCTGGAAAATTTCCCGAAAAACCGAGAAATCGAAATTCGGGACACAAACCTTTTTCTATGCTCTTTCTAGCTCTCTTCTATCCCTTTTGCCTTTGATTTACTTGCAATAGCTTCCTCTACAATAGCCATATATAATTCTATCAAGATATTGCGTAAATAAACTTCCTAATACCATAAATATGCTTAATCTACCATAAATTCTGCTAATTAAGCATTAATTTCACCAAAAATCACTCACCTCAAACTCGGGTTACTATTTATCCGAATCTTAATATCTGAAATCCTCCTCTTCTAGTCTTGATTGACTGAAATTGATGATGATAGAGGGCTTAAGGATCGATTTCTAATAAGAATTCGAAGTTGAATCAAAGAAATCGGAAGTTTTTGGATTATAGAAAATTTTTTTTTTTTTTTTGGTAAATGAAAGGGAGGAAGGAAATGATGAAGATAAGGAAGAGAAGAAGATAAGCTATAAGTTTTGTATATATTGTCTTTTCTTTTCTTTTTTTTTCAAATTTCCAATATTGCCCTTGGACAAATAATTAAATGTCCATTTCATCCTTCTTACTATAATTAGCTCTTATTTCCTCATGTCTTAGATCCAATAACAACAATAACAATAAAAATAATTTCTATGATATTTTTAATACCATAGTAATTTATTATAAGCAAAATTTTGGAAATTTCGGTTCGTTACAATTCTCCCCCTCTTATGAATTTTCGTCCCGAAAATTTCCTGAAAACAATTGCGGATATTGAGTTTTCATTGTATCCTCCGGTTCCTAAGTTGCTTCTTCAACCTTATGATTCCTCCAAAGTACTTTTACCAAAGGTATAGACTTGTTTCTCAATTGTTTAACCTCTCTCGCTAAGATTTGTACCGGTTCCTCTTCATACGTTAGGTCGGGTTCGATTTCTACGACATCAGGAGATAAGATATGTGATGGATCTGATATGTATCTCCTTAACATTGACACATGGAACACATTATGAATTTTGTCGAGTGTTGGGGGTAGTGCCAACCGATAAGCTGCCGGTCCAACCCTCTCTATAACCTCATATGGGCCAATGAATCTCGGACTGAGCTTGCCTTTCTTGCCAAATCGCAGGACTTTCTTCCAAGGAGATACTTTGAGAAACACTTTATCTCCCACTTCATAAGTAATGTCTTTTCTTTTTAGATCAGCATAAGATTTTTGTCTATCCGATGCAGCCTTCAATCTTTCTTGAATAAGTTTTACCTTCTCTTTTGTCTCCTGAATCAAATCCACTCCCACAATCTTGTTTTCACTAAGTTCGGTCCAATATAATGGAGTTCGACATTTTCTTCCATACAATGCTTTATATGGCGCCATTTGTATGCTTGACTGATAGCTGTTATTATAGGCAAACTCCATGAGGGATAAATACTTATCCCAACTTCCTTCAAGTTCAATGATACAACTTCTCATCATGTCTTCCAACACCTGAATTACTCTTTCAGATTGACCATCTGTTTGAGGATGAAATGAAGTACTGAAATGAAGTTTGCTACCTAAGGCCTCTTGCAACTTCTTCCAAAATCTCGAAGTAAATCTTGGATCTCGATCAGAAATGATTGAAATAGGCACTCCGTGTAGCCTTACTATCTCATCTATATATAACTGAGCCAACCTATCAAGTGAATAATCCATCCTAACTGGAAGAAAGTGGGCAGACTTAGTCAATCTATCTACAACAACCCACACTGCATCATGTTTCTTCTGTGTAAGTGGTAAAGACGTCACGAAGTCCATTGTGATTCTTTCCCATTTCCATTCTGGAATTATTATAGGTTGCAACAATCCAGAAGGAACTTGATGTTCTGCTTTCACTTGTTGACAAGTTAGACATTGAGCAACATAGTTAGTAATGTCTTTCTTCATCCCATTCCACCAATAATGGCTCTTCAAATTTTGGTACATCTTGTTTGCTCCTGGATGCATTGCATAAGGACTACTATGCCCCTCTTGTAAGATATTCTTCTTTAATTCTTCATTGTTTGGCATACATAGTCTATCTTTAAAATATAGACACCCATCTTCTCGAACCATATAGTCGTCTACGATACCCACTTGTGTCCATGCTCGAATAATCTTTAAGTCATCATCTTCATTTTGTGCTTGCTTAACCTGTTGTAGTAGTACAGGTTGAATCTTCAATTCTGCAATTAAGGTTCCACTACTGGTAAGAGCTAACCCCGTATTCATAGCCCTTAGTGCCATCATTGTCTTTCTGCTGAGAGCATCTGCCACTACATTAGCCTTTCCTGGATGATAATCAATAAGACAATCGTAATCTTTAATGAATTCCATCCACCTTCTTTGCCTTAAATTCAACTCTTTCTGTGTTGGCAAATATTTCAAACTTTTGTGATCTGTATAAATATAACATTTTTCTCCATAAAGATAATGTTGCCAAATTTTCAAGGCAAAGACTATTGCAGCCAATTCCAAATCATGAGTAGGATAATTCCTTTCATGATTCTTCAATTGCCTGGAAGCATAGGCAATCACTTTTCCTTCTTGCATCAAAACACACCCAAGACCACTATGTGAAGCATCACTATAGATTACAAAATCTTTTCCGGGTTATAGTTGGGTAAGGATGGGTGCTTTTGTCAACATTGTCTTCAATTTCTCAAAACTTTCTTGACACTTGTGATTCCACTCAAATTTTGCATTCTTTTGAAGTAGTTTCGTCAGTGGGGCAGCAATGACTGAAAATCCCTTCACAAATCTTCTATAATATCCTGCTAAGCCAAGGAAACTTCTGATTTCCGTAGGGTTCTTTGGTGGTTTCCATTCAACAACTGCTTCTATCTTCTTAGGATCCACTTTAATTCCTTCTGCAGAAACAACATGGCCTAAGAAAGAAACTTCTTCAAGCCAAAACTCACATTTACTAAGTTTGGCATACAATTTATTTTCCCTCAAAGTTTGGAAGACTATCCGCAAATGTTGATCATGCTATTCCCGTGACTTAGAATACACCAAAATATCATCAATGAAAACCACTACAAACCTGTCTAAATATAAGTAAAAGACACAGTTCATAAGGTCCATAAATGATGCTGGTGCATTAGTTAGACCAAATGGCATCACCAAAAATTCATAGTGCCCATATCTGCTTCGAAAAGCCGTCTTTCCAATATCATCATCTTTCACTCTCATCTGACAGTAGCCCGATCTTAAATCATTCTTGGAGAAGTATTTGGCACCCTTGAGTTGATCAAATAAGTCTTCAATCCTCGGTAATGGATACTTGTTTTTCACTGTCAATTTATTCAACTCTCGGTAATCAATACACAATCGGAGCGACCCATCTTTCTTCTTAACAAACAACACTGGTGCACCCCACGGGGATATACTCGGGCATATGAATCCTTTCTCTAACAATTCTTGCAACTAAATCTTCAACTCTTTCAGTTCAGCAGGCGCCATTCTGTATGGTGCTTTGGATACTGGTGCAGTACCCGGCAATACATCAATTACGAATTCTACCTCTCTTTTTGGTGGCAACCCCGGTAGTTCTTCTGGAAATACATCAGGAAAATCACATACCGTAGGAATATTCTGTAATTCTAACTCACCCTCCTTCAATTCTAGAGCGAAGATTAGGTAGGCCTGACATCCCTTCCTAACCAGCCTTTTAATCTTCATAAAAGAAATTATGTTATAGAGATAATCTGATCTTTCCCCCACGATAACTATTTCTTCTCCATCAGAAACTTGAAGTGACATTCTTTTGTTTTTACAATCCACCATAGCTCGATGTTCCGATAACCAATCCATTCCCAAGATAACATCGTAATCTCGGAAAGGTAACTCAATTAAATTTGCATTGAAAAGTTGATGTTGAATCATAATAGGGCAATTCATGTACACTTTGTTTACTATCACACTGTGTCCTAAAGGATTAGTCACTTCAATATTTTCTCCTAATTCTTCTACACGCAATCCTTTCTCTTGTGCTAATGCAGTACATATATATGAATGAGATGAACCAGGATCTATCAAAGCATAAACATCATGATTAAAGAATGAAAATTTACCGACAATAACTTCGGTAGATTCTCTAGTCTCAGGCCCTCGGATTGCATAACTTCGCGCCATTCCTCCCGGTCTACCACTCTGCGGTGCTTGTTGAGCCACATCATGCCCACTTGAACCACTAGCATTTCCTCTTCCCCTTCCTCTTCCACCTTGCATTGTAGGAGTAGGAACTACTGTAGGCGCAGATGTACTTATCTGTCTTTGAGGATAATTTACAATCAAATGTTCCCTCGAGCCATATTTAAAGCAGACTCTAACTTTTCCCCAACATTCCCCTGTATGCATCCTTCCACAATTAGAACATTGTGGAATATTTCCTCTGCCTCGACCTGAAGGTACACTAGCCGCTGACCCCGTACTAATGGTTTGTCTCGGTGAAAACCCTCTGAAATGAGATTGTGTTTGTTCTGATGTTCCCTTCTGTTTCTTACTTAGAGATTCTGAACTAGCTGGACCCTGTGATCCCTTTTGAAATCCTGACCTTTTAGCCATTCTTTGTTATCTATCTGAATTAATCTTCTCGATGCCTGTAGCAGCATCAACCAAGTCATTGAACACCCTAATCCTTTGTGCAAGTAAATGTACTCTAATTTCATCATTCAGCCCATCCTCGAATCTCTTACATCGCCTTACTTCATTGTCAACGATATCACGAGCATACCTCTCAAGTTTGAGTAATTGAACTTCATATTCTGATACAGTCATTCGTCCCTGTCTCAAAGACAAGAACAATTTCCTCTGCTCATCCTTAAATCGTTTGCTAACGTATTTCTTATCAAATTATTCCAAGAAAAGACCCCAGGTGATTTCTCCGGGTCGCCTTTCTCTCACAATATTATCCCACCACCTCCTAGCTTGTTCTTTGAGTAGACCTTGCACACAGTCTAATCTCTCTTCATCTGTAAAATGAAGCCTAGTCATACACCATTTAGTATGATCAAGCCAATCTTCTGCAATTGCAGGATTCACTGTATCCCCTTTGAAATCATCAGCTGGAAGCTTCTTGATTCTTTCAAGAGGAGTTCTCTCCTCTCTTCTTTCAATGTAAGGTATGATAGGAACTTGAGGGATTTGTATGTTTCGTAGTACTTGTGTGATTACTTCAGTAGTCATATGCTGAAGTAAAGCAGCTTGTGCTGGAGTAGGTTGTTCAGGAAAGCCATGAACTGGTGGAGGTTCATGTCTTTGTTCATCCCCTTGTCTAATACGGACCGTACTCTCAGCATCCCCTTCCTCAATCTGGTTGTGACTACTACTAGCTATAATTTATTCCTGAAAATTGGACCAAAGTGGATCAAACAACTAACATAACATTTTTATATCTTAAATGGCATGTACATACTAGTCCTAGAATCGCCTAAACCTCAGCTCTGATACCAATAAATGTAACGCCCCACCCCTATAGAGAGCGCCACGGTAACAATAAACACCCAATATAAAGTTTTAAACTCCAAATATTTTTCTCCAAATGCTAATTATTCTCCAAATATTTCTCAATGTCACTTTACATTTCTCACTCTCTAGTACATGCCATTATTCTACAAACCATAATATTACATTAAAATATAAATCCACCTCGAATCTTTCCTTAATTTCTCTTTAAGCTGATCCACCTGTACCACTTTGGTCCAAGCTATCTACAAGTTCTCCACCTACGCGTAGAAAATCAACTACACGCTAAGCAATTTGCTTAGTGGTGTCCATAAAAAAAATATAACAACTTTGAATATTTTTAAAATAGAAACAAATTATATTTATAAGTCAAAAACAAATTAACCAACTTTATAGAACCAAATCACAAAACTTATATAGTAATCCTTTCAAAGTACAATCAAATTTGTACCCAATTTTTTTCCAAACACATTAACCACATATTGCCCAAAGTAAACAAGTCCTGAATAACGGTAAAATGGATACGGGAGCGGACAAGCCCGAAGCCAAAGCTTCAAAATCAATATATCGGTCAAGCCCGAAGCCGAAGCTTCAAAAATCAATATATCGGTCAAGCCCGAAGCCGAAGCTTCAAAAATCAATATATCGGTCAAGCCCGAAGCCGAAGCTTCAAAATCAATATATATATATATCATAATATCGGCCAAAGCCCGAAGCCAAAGCTTCAATTGTTTGTACAGTACTGTACCCCCCTTTATTGGCGCAATCTACCCTGACCCGTATTCTACTCGTTTAATAAGGGCAATAAATCAAAGTAACATCTTAAAAATTCCAGTATAAACCATCAATCACAATTCAACATATCTTCAGTAATTAAGAAATCTAAATCCCAAATTTTTAAGCATCAAACTTCAATTAAAACTCAATAAAATCAATATCATACTTTCCAGAATTTTTCCAGGTTTCGTAACCTGACTTCCCCTGCATTTTTCACTATCAAAACATCATCCAATCGAAGAACTTTCTTCTAAACATAATTAGACACATGTCTCGGCTTTCCAAATCCACCAGAATCACAGAAATCCAAATTTTATAACCAAAGTTATGATCAAAATACTAAACAGTGTACCAAGCTGAGATTTTCCGAAAACAGATTTCATGACTCAACTTCAAACGAAAATTTCACATTGAAAATGAAAGAAATTCAACAAGGTTTCTTCTGAACAGATGATCCTTACTTTCTGTAGATATCAATAGAATCAAGAATCGTTCAAATCGGATTTATATAACGAGAGAAAACATTAAAACAAAACAGGTATATAATCTGGAAAATTTCCCGAAAAACCGAGAAATCGAAATTCGGGACACAAACCTTTTTCTATGCTCTTTCTAGCTCTCTTCTATCCCTTTTGCCTTTGATTTACTTGCAATAGCTTCCTCTACAACATCCATATATAATTCTATCAAGATATTGCATAAATAAACTTCCTAATACCATAAATATGCTTAATCTACCATAAATTCTACTAATTAAGCTTTAATTTCACCAAAAATCACTCACCTCAAACTCGGGTTACTATTTATCCGAATCTTAATATCTGAAATCCTCCTCTTCTAGTCTTGATTGACTGAAATTGATGATGATAGAGGGCTTAAGGATCGATTTCTAATAAGAATTCGAAGTTGAATCGAAGAAATCGGAAGTTTTTGGATTATAGAAAAAAAAATTTTTTTTTTTGGTAAATGAAAGGGAGGAAGGAAATGATGAAGATAAGGAAGAGAAGAAGATAAGCTGTAAGTTTTGTATATATTGTCTTTTCTTTTCTTTTCTTTTTTTTTAAATTTCCAATATTGCCCTTGGACAAATAATTAAATGTCCATTTCATCCTTCTTACTATAATTAGCTCTTATTTCCTCATGTCTCATATCCAATAACAACAATAACAATAAAAATAATTTCTATGATATTTTTAAGCAAAATTTTGGAAATTTCGGTTCGTTACAAAACCCCACATTTCCTTTGGGAATAATCCAAGATTATAGCCATAAGTTGGGTTAAACCTATTTTCCAACCAAATCACAATCTCGGACAACTTTGGTCCTACACCAGCTCTCAAGTCATCCTGGACAGCCAAAAAGGTAAACTAAGGGTAATTGGCTCTAAGCACATCTTTAAATCCATTTAAATTTATTTATATCATATTTTTATTATTGCATAATTGCATCCCATTTGTCTGGTTAAGTGAGCCACTTAAACTATAATACGTGTAAATGAGCAAGCATGTACGGATAAAACATCCAAAATGTGAGGAAACTCTATCCTAGTTTTCGGGCCAAAACCCAAGTGTTGTCGTTTATCTGCCAAAATTTCGGTAGAAAATATCAATTTATTATACCGTTAGATGCATGCTTTATTTCTTGCATTAATTTCTTAAATAAAGCCGTTGTAATGCAAAAATTACCACAAATTCCAAAATTAATACAAACAATTTGAACAATATGACTACCTATTGTGTCCAAACTCAGAATCTCACTTTCTTTTCGATATAAAAATCCCATTTTGGATCGATATACCACAATTCCCGATGGAGGTAAATCGGGTGGCACTCTATTCATTTTTATTTAAAATAAGGAAAATATCTTTATTTTATATCTTTTTAGGGAAATAATATATTTCTTGGTAAAATTATATTTTATTGGCATATTTCGAACCCAAAGAAATTTCTTAATAAAAAGTCCTTCCGTAATAAAACACAATCTTTTAATTACGAATCAAACAGCGATCCGGCTTTCCTCGAAATCGATGATCACGAGAAACCTGCTCCTGCCTCATAAAACTTGCCCTCTCACAACAGCATTCCTAAATAGGGATTTGGATCGGGATGTGTATATGACACAGCTTGAGGGTTTTACATCTCAGAATGGCTCAAAGGTATGTAAATTGCAAAAGTCCATTTGTGGACTTAAGCAAGCATCCAGGCGTTGGAATATTAGGTTTGATCAAACAATCCGTGAACTGGATTTCTGTCCAAACATTAATGAGTCTTGTGTTTACAAGAAGGTTAGTGGGAGTGCAGTGATTTTCTTAGTATTAAATGTTGATGACATTTTGCTAATAGGAAATGACATTTCTCTTCTTCAAAGTATTAAAATATGGTTATCAAGAAAGTTCTCCATGAAAGACCTTGGAGAAGCAGCATTTATAATAGGTATAAAAATCTATATAGATATATCTAAGAGGTTGTTAGGTCTTTCTCAAAGTACATATATAGACAAGGTACTGAATAGGTTCAACCTTGAGCATTCAAAGAAAGGTTATCTCTCAATGATAAAGGGAATAAACCTATCTAAGACTGAGTGTCCGAAGACAGCTCAGGAAAGAATGCGCATGAAGGATATACCCTATGCATCCTTGATAGGATCCATCATATATGCTATGATATGTACTATGTCAGATGACTCTCAAGCCTTGAGCTTTACGAATAGATATCAATCGGATCTAGCTGAAAAGCATTGGAAGGTCGTCAAGGCAATTCTTAAGTACTTGAGAAGGACTAAAGATGAGTTCTTGATATATAAAGATGGTGACCTCATAATAAGAGGTTATATTGACGTGAGTTTTCAATCTGACAAGGATGACTTTAAGTCTTAATCAGGTTTTATATATGTGTTTAATGGAGGGACCATATGCTGGAAAAGTTCCAAGCTGGAAACTACGATTGATTCAATCACGGAGTCTGAGTACATTGCTGCCTGTAAAGTAGTAAAAGAAGTTGTCTAGTCAAAGGCATTTATTGGTGATCTCGGCGTGGTGCGAGAGATTATTGATCCAATTACTTTGTATTGTGATAATAATGGTGCTATAGCGCAGGTAAAGGAACCACAATCTCACTAGAAAAACAAACATGTAATCAGAAAGTGTTATATAATTAGGGAGATTGTTGATGCTAATATAATAAGATTAGAATATGTCCCAAGTGATTAGAACCTTGTGGATGGTCTGAGAAAGCCATTGATGCAAGTCAAACATGACCAACATGAGAAAGCATATGGAGTAAGAAATATGGCTAATTGGTTTTAGTGCAAGTGGGAGTTTGTTAGATATGATGTATGCCCTTAAGGAAATTAGGGCGATATATCTTAATTATGTATTGGTATGAACGATTTGTTTAATTAATAAAGGCATTTAATTTTTATTTATATCGATGTGTTCATATATATTATTACTGGTTAAAATATAGTCATTGATATCTTTGTACAAAGGTCCTTGATATAATACATAGCATGAAGTAAGAGATATTATAGTGGGACTATGTGTAGTGAGACCTACTTTAAGTGCCATTATGATTATGTCTAAACTATCCCTAGTCATAGTTTCATCAAGAAAGAATATTGATGGAGCAGTAAGACTAGCATGTGATCAACTCTCTTAGAAAGGGTCCAAGCAGTTAACCTCCTAAGACTGAAGGTGGTGCCTTGAGTTTGACACATGGGTATATATGGAAGATATATTAGAGACCGCAGTAAGATAAACACTTGGTATATATATCAATGTGTTAGTTTTTATCTTCATGCATTAGCTTTGCAAATACCCTCATACTTGAGATATTAGTTACCTTGTGTGGTATTGTTGCTATACTTTGGGTCATACCTATTCACTCAATAATTTAGGGTGCCACGAGTGATTACGGGTATAGTGATGACAGCATGTTGGTAAGCTATGTAGTCAAAAAGAATCCATCGCTCTGGATATATTAAGGAGTTTTTACCTAGCCGCTTGTTGAAGTGATGATTACTATAAACCTCTGATCTGAGTATGTGATTGATAGAAATAGTTTCTAGTCAAACACATTATGGTAGAAAGTAATATACTTCGGTAACAAGCAGATAACTGGGTTAGCTTGGAGAAACCTCGCTATTGGTGGGTTAATACTTTGATCAAGCCCAATAAACCAGATGGTACTAAGATTAAAGAATGGAGGGAGTTCATTGCATTGGACAACTATTGCATAAACCAGGGTTAAGTCATAAGCATAAATGAAGTTCTGAGTAATGGGAGATGGTGGACCCTTACTAGAGTAGTATTACAGTCATTTAAGGTAATCGAGTTCTATTCGCTGTCTAAAACCTCGAGCCAATAGTTCCTATAGAACAAGGATTGGTCAAACCTTAATAGCTCAATACTTCGGGATCCTATAATGTCAAACACATTAGACTTTCATCGGACTGAGTAAGGAATTAATAGACTTGGTCTATTACGAAAATATTAAAGGGATTGTTGAACTATTGTCTGGTTAGACCAGAGATTTTATTTATTGACCAGTAACTAATTTTATTAGGGTCATAAATAAATTAAAAAGTGTTGATTAAAATGATTAAATCATTTTATGGTTATGCCCGGAATTTATGTCGACCAGTAACAAATTTTATTAGGGCCATAAATAAATTAAAATGTTGATTAAAATGATTAAATCATTTTATGGTTAAGCCTAACTAATTTTATTAGGGTCATAAAATAAATTAAAAGAAAGGATGATTAATTTAATCTCATATTAAATTCGCATTTAATCCGCAAATAATTCTGCATTTAATCTTGCATTAAATCCGCATTTACTCTCGCATTAAATCTGCATTTAATCACGCATTAAATGCTTATTAGATTCGTATTTATTACCGGAAGCCTTTGCTCCCCCTATATAAAGAGCTCTCATTCCCCTTTCTCAAATGCACCACAAGCTCGTTCGAGCCTTGATTTGAGATTCCAATGCGATATCTCTTAAGTCAACTTAAGAGCAAATTCTTTTTATTTCGGGTGGGTTTTGGAGTGGTCTATCAGCTACTCAAAGCTCTGCAGTTCTTCCTCGTTGGGAGGTTTCAGTTGCTGGGGTTTGTGTGGATACTCATAGAGGCTATCCTATACTTGGAGGCTTGTGTAAGAAGATTCTGCTAAAGCATATTTCAACTGGTAAGTCCTCTAATTCTCTTTTAGTTATTAAGTCCTTTTATTAAGCGTTTTAAGACTTAATAATTATTATGCTTAGGATATATTGCATGCAAAGTTTATTTTAAACCTTGACTATAACTTAGAGTTATAGCATGTTTAGAATAAAATATTTTTATGCTATGATATAATTTAGGATTATGGTATGCCTAGCCTATGCATGCTAACTTAAGTAGAGAATTAATTTAGTTAAGGCTTTAATTAATTTATATGCTACTAATAGGAGTTCCTATGGACAAGGGACAAAATTTTGAATTTCCGTCATGCATGTTATGCATGTTCAAAGTGACTGTCAGTTCCCAACATTTCCTTCCTCTAAGCTTTGTCCACTAGTGTGATTCCTTTCCAACTGGCATGAATCAAGCCTGACAATTATCTCCGGAGATTTATTCTCCTTCGAATGAAGGATATACCACTAAAAGTACCAACTTCTAGCTGAGGCCTCTTGAGCTTGTCTCCGAACAGTGACCCCTCTTTCGGGTGTAGGATATACCACTAGAAGGACTATCTCCTAGCTGAGTCCTTTCTCTTTAGTAGGATATACCACTTAAACCACCCAAGTCTAAGCTGAGTCCTATAGGGATATACCACTTAAAGCACCAACTCTAAGGTGAGTCTCAATCTCAATACTCACCCAAGTATGAGATCTTTTACACTTTGTTTTATCAAAGGTTTGGGGTTTTGAATTCTTCAAGTTTATAGTACACTTGAGAATTCTTACAAAACATATTGGAGTTTGTCTAGTTCTTGGGGGGATTTTGTTCACTGATTGAAATAGCTTGAATTCTAAATGTAATAGCATCTTATAAAATCAACCAGCACCTTCTCAATCTGTGAAGATCTCCTTTTATAGGGTTCGATCATAAATGTAGCCGTTCTATACCGTTGAGGTTGATCTTGAGTTTTCACCATTGATCATGTATCATGTGGCACTTCCGGAGCCATTGATCAATCCGTTAGGGACATAATTTGACCCATTTGAATTGTTGGGATTGATGTAAAGAGTTATCAGTAGTCGTTTGTTTTTCTTTTTATGCACTACCAAATTTTAGGCATGCTTTATCAGTTGTGTGAGCTCCACACATCATTCAATTGGTCTAGGTTAAAAAGCTGGTTGCCTTTTTCTCTTTCCAAGTCAGATATTTATCCTTTTGTGAAATGTGTGCAAGCTATCACTCTTTCATTCTTCAAGGCAAAAAGAACTTTGACTTCAGACCAAAAGTGGAGGGGAATATGATTTTCAAATAATTTCCCTTTGTCTTGATAATTGAGCCTTCCGGATGTCTTTAGACTCAACTTATCTGGATGCTCTTCCATCAGCCTTTCTCCGGATGCTGTCTTTAAGGGGTTAGAAGTTTGTTTCCTTTCCAAACTCTAACTGGATTCTTTCCATTTAATGTCTTCAAATCGATGCTCTTCTTGGACTTAGAGGTTTTATTTACTTCAAACCTGATCTGGATAGGTTCTTGAATTAGTTCTTTCGGATCATTGTTTCCCAACAATCTCCCCCATTTGATGGAAATAAAAACCTAAGTACATTGAAGCATAATTATAAAGGTTTTATGAGCTATGTATGATTCTTGATACTTAGTCATTTACAGATTTACTCCCCCATAATTCTAGCATCCCAACTCCCCCAATATTTTTGCATTCTAGCTTCTAAGTTTTTTAAGTACAATTAATAGTTGTACTAGGAAGCAATTTTTGTATAAGTATTTTTCACTATATATACTTCTATTGTTAATAATAGTTAACATCAATAAAGCTCTGGATTACAGATTATAGAGTATATAACTAAAAATTTTGCAGAACTAGCTATTAAAAAATTTACAAGTTAAAATAGCTATTCTACTTCACCTTCCTTACTTGTGATCTTCTCCCCCTTTTTATTTGCATCGGTTTGGGGGTCTATAACCTTATATATTTTCTTTGATCCCAATTCTTTTGCCATGCTCCAGAGCACACTGAATAGTCTACATTTCCCTCAAGATGCTTCTCTATGATTGTGTCTACGGTGGAAGAAAGGAGATGGAGTGGTTTGATGAGCTTCCAGAGCTGCAAGTATGACTTGGCTAGATCTGGATGTACCTTAAGAGCATACTACATATCTTCTTCTTTAAAGAATAGAAATAGTGCCTTGAGAAGAGTGAGATTGCACTTATACCCAAAGAATACTGTATCCCCAATATGCTGGATAAGGTTGTGAATGATTGGGAGGAGAAGACTTTCCAAAATTACAGGTGAAGTCCCGGATAAAGGAGTAGTGAGCGAGAGTTAAGATATACCAAAATTGAGTTGTTCAACCTCCTTGATGATGTCCTTATGGAAATTATGAAGACTTGTATTGAGGTGTTGGAGTTCAGTGTTGAAATTATCTTTTCAGGTGTTAATAAGCTTTTTAGTTCTAGAATGATGGCACTGGAAGTTGTCGCTCACATCTTCCATATGTTTCTCTAGGAGCTTTACTAGCCTTTCCTCAAGAAAATTACATAGCATCTCTGGAGAGGACTGTTGTTCCTCATTGAGAAGGGTTAATCCGGAGGTAACATCCTTGGAAGACTCTGTGATGGCTTAGGGAATGAATTTTTCCAAGTTTTCAAACTTGTTGTCTATGTACTCCTTTAGTTCGGCTTTCACATTAGTAGATGAGGAAAGTATTTGACTAATGATTATGGTACAATTATTTTCTACTCCGATTGCAGCTTGAGTTGTTATTCTGTTAGCATTGGTGACTGTAGAGGTAAGTTGGGTCAATTTTGGAGAAATTTGAGAGAGAGAGAGAGAGAGAGCTTTCAGCGACTTGTTCAACTATGGGGAATAGATCAACCTTCTTCTCAATGCTCTTTACTAAGGTTTTTATGTATCCCAACTCAGCTTTGAGATCCGGAGCTATAGATTTATCTTGCATAAGCTTCTCCACTGATATCAATTTTGCACATATGTCCCAGAGCATTTTCTTGATCTCATCTTCTCTGTGCCCTTCAATGGTAGCTTGCTCTAACAGACTCAGGGTCATTCTTATCTTCTCAACTCTATTGGGCTTTGGATTTATGGTTTTCTATTTTACCTCACTATCAAAAGAGGTTTCTTCTTCAGATCCGGAGCTACTTTCGATTTCAGTCTCCTCGGTGCTTGAGTATTCTTATTGTTGAGGTTTATTGAGTTCTTCAAATTGTTGTTCCACCCTATCCTCTGGAGTGGCCTTTCCCTATGAGTCCACTATATTATCATTCTCAGTGGATCTCGGACCATCTCCCTTCTCTAGAGCATCATGCTCTGGGCTAGGCTTAATTTCCTTAGATGCATTTTGAGTTATATCTAAGTTGCCTTATTGAAGTGCAACCCTAACATTTTCATCAGCATTAACATAGTTAGGGTTAGGAGTTACCTCAATTTTCAGTTCAGCATGCTCTACTTCAGCTCTATCTTCTACCTCAGTTTCCATGTCAACCTCTAAAAGATTAGCATTTGCCTCAATCTCCCCTCCAATTGCCTTTTCAGGACTTATAGTTCTTACTTCCTCTGCTTCATCTGGAATGTTGCTATTGTCCTCAACATTCTCTCCAGTTGCCTTTGTAGGATTTTCCACATTAGTTGCTTCAACTTTTGGAAGAAGAAGAGAATCAGGAAGAGGGTTTGTATGAGCCTTGAAGATGAATAAATCTTCTTCACTATTTCCCTTTTGGAGAGCTTGTAAATCAGAGGGAGCAATTAGAATTGAAGGAACAGAAGTGTCTGAAAGAGTGGTTTCCTTGGTTACTTTGGATGAACCTTCAGGTCCTTGTTTGGTAAGCTAGTTTTCCTTCAGATTATCCTGCACAACTTCCATCATTTTATTAAATTATGGATCCTCCAGATTACTATTTTCTGCAATAATAGGCTTTGTAGTGAGCGTTGCATGCTTCCCCTTTGATTTTTTGCCTTGATCCATTTCCTCTATTCTAGATGATTTTAGGGCTGGCTCTTGAATAGTTTTTCCTCCAGCAGGTTTCTTGGGTTCCAACTTAGCTCTTTTTACCTTAAGAGCTTCACTGAATGTTGGTCCCTTCTTTTGTAGCTGCATTCTCTTTCAAAAAAGCTCATCATCTTCAGTTGTACTGCTCTCAATTATACTTTCCTTAAGAACTTCTTCTAAAGACTTTCTAGCTCTTTTTCTTCCAGCCAGCATGGCAGTTGTAACTCCAAAGTTTGATCCTCAATCATCATTTTTAGAGTTTCTACATCTTTACCCTTCTTTACAGCAGCTTTGATAAGCCTCCCTTTAGGCCTTTTGACAAGTGTTTGCCTCATGATTTGGGTGAGAGTCATGGCATCTTCATTTACTTCTTCAAAATCCTCCACTGCAGGCTTGAGATTGACCTTCCTTAGAGCTCTAGGCTTGGTGGTTCTAGCCCTTTTTCCACAGAACTTTTGGCCTTTCGGATGTTACTCTTCTCTTACTTCTCTTTCCTCTGTCTTATAGCTTTCTCTTCATCCCAGGTTTCTCCAAAGGTCAACTTCTTGAAGTTTATCTCCAAAAATTTTTTCCTTTGAACTGACTTGACTCCGGACATATTTATCTCATTCTCAAGGAGTATTTTGGTAATGAGCCCGCTATGGGTGTACTTATGCTGCTTCATAAAGTGCATAATCAGAATAGGTATGTTTAAGACTTTGCTCTCCACCCAATGCTAAAGAACACAGTGTTGAAAGGAAGATGTAGTGGTGATTGAGCCTTTCTGGATCAAGACAAACTTTGCCAGGATAAATTGCAGCAACCTGGGGGTTTCTGGCCAATAAGTGGAGAATTTATCTCAAACGTATCTTTCTGAAAGCTATAGTTTAGGATCATACTTGACCTTGAGTTTGTCGCTGTCATTTCTCACAAGAACCCCTTCATTTTTATCTGGAAGTGAGTCTCAAAGAACTCAGGAGTGATTGTTATGACTTTTCATTGCACTTTCGTCCTGAGGACATCAAAATAGTAGTGGACCATAAGGTTATCATAAAATTCCCTTATAAGATCTGAATAGGTAGGGTGGTTCATCATGAGGAAGACCTCAAGATGTTGGTCTTTTAGAATTTAGGAGTAGGGCTCAGTGATAATCAAGAAATTATCGCCCAAATAATCTGAGGGAACTACTGTATCCGGGCTTTTGAGTTTAAGAGGGATAAAATCTCCATTCTTAAGATTAGTATTTTTGAAGATGTTTCTAGGAGAAGGAATAGTTTGGGTTTGGATTTCTGCCATTTGACAGTTTGAAAAGGATTTGGGAATTTTAGGGTTTCTGGAGAAACAAATTGTAAAGTAACAAGGAATTTATTACTTGCGTGCAGAAGAAGAAGAAGATAGAAATTATAGGGCTTTATAGAGTTTTGAAGAGTGAGGGTAATTTAGTAATCCAGATCAGTTAAAGTTAATTGGATCAATAATGTGGCAGTTAAATTTGAGGAGAGAGGTAAATAGCATTTAAACTGGAGAATTAGAATAGTTTAATTTTAAAACAGTGGTTCCTTTTAACTGCGATAAATGTTTGAAATTCAAAACATGTATAGTTACCTTTTTATGCTTTTACTTCCATTTGTTAATCCTTGTCTGCTGAGCTGGCAGGATTTCCCTCCAAATCTAGAGTTATGTTTCTTTTTCTTTCTTCCTTGATTTGTAGAAGATCACAATAACTGTAGTTTGACTTCCTGATTCATCTT
Source organism: Euphorbia pulcherrima (assembly GCA_947683365.1). NCBI lineage: Eukaryota > Viridiplantae > Streptophyta > Magnoliopsida > Malpighiales > Euphorbiaceae > Euphorbia > Euphorbia pulcherrima. The sequence goes on from CANTUS010000010.1 coordinate 43,707,143, forward strand.
CAATTTGGATTAGACATTCCAATTGACTCCCTTAGCTTGTTGAATTAATCTTTACTGAGTGGCTTAGTAAAGATATATGCTCTTTGCTCATTTATTGGGATGTAGACCAAGATGACCTCCTTCTTCATTACATGATCCTGGATAAAATGGTGTCTGATATTGACATGTTTCATCTTGCTATGTAGCACTGATTCTTTGACACATCAATTGAACTTTTATTGACACACATGACATCTACACATCCTGCTTGAACGCTATAATCCTCCAATTGTCGCTTAATCCACATGAGTTGAGCAACACAACTTCCAGCAGCCATATATTCAGCTTTTGTGGTTGATAATGCTACTGCAGTTTGCTTCTTATTGTATGATTACTAAGCATTCTCCAAGAAAATGGCAGCCTCCGAATGTACTTTTTCTCTCAAGGGTATCTCTACCATATTCTGCATCAGTGTAACCTTGCAATGTGAAATTTCCATTACTAAGATACTATAGGCCAACTTTAGTGGTTCCTAGAAGATATCTAAGAACTCTCTTTACTTCCTTGAGATATGAATCCCTTGGATTGGCTTGATATCTCTCACAGTACCAAACTGCATAATGTATGTCAGGTCTGCTAGCTATTAAGTATAGAAGTGATCCAATCATCCCTCTGTAGAGCTTCTGATCAACTTCTTCTCCTTCACAATCCTTTGAAAGGACTGTATCTGATCTCATGGGGGTGCACATTGGCTTGCTTTTATCTATTTCAAACTTCTTTAGAATTTCCTTGGTGTATTTGGATTGGTTTATGAAAATCCCATCCGGACTCTGTTTGATTTGAAGACCAAGGAAGAAGTTGAGTTCTCCCATCATTGACATCTCAAATTCTTTCTGCATTTGAGAGTTGAATTCCTCACACATCCTTTCATCTATTAATCTAAAAATGATGTCATCTAAATAGAGTTGGATAAGAATGACATCATCGTTCTTATTTTTGATGAAGAGGGTTGTATCTGCTTTACCTCCGATGTAACCCTTGGACATGAGAAATGAGGTGAGTCTCTGATACCAAGCTCTTGGTATGGAGGACCTTTTTCAACTTGTACATATGCTCTAGATGCTTTAAATCTTCAAATCTAAGTGATTGCTTGACATATACTTCCTCTTGAATGACTCCATTTAGAAATGCACTTCTGACATCCATTTAGAATAGAGTGAATCCCATGAATGATGCAAAAGCATATAGTATCTGGATTGCCTCTAATCTTGCTACTAGAGAAAATTTTTCCTTAAAGTCAATCCCTTCTTGCCAGTTGTAGCCTTGAGCAACCAGTCTTGCTATGTTTCTCACCACAACTCCGGATTCATCTAGCTTGTTCTGGAATGCCCATTTGGTGCTAATAATTGACTTTCCTTCCGGTGGAGGTACCAGATCCTAGACATCATTTCTAGTGAACTGATCCAGCTCTTCTTTCATAGCCATCATCCAACTTTCATCTCCCTCTGCATCTTGAAACTTCTTTGGTTCTATGAGTGAGACAAAAGCAGCATGACTAATCATCCGGTTGAGTTATCCTCTAGTTCTAACTAGATTTTGGACATTATCCAAAATGGCTTCTACTGGATGATTCCTTTGTGTCCTCGTTTCCCTTTAAAGATCTTCATGCAATTCTGGAACTTGCTCTACTAATGCATCCAGTTCCTCATCTTCTCCTTGTCCATCATTAAAATCAATTTTAGCATTCAAGAGATTGTTTGAAAGATGATCTTAGTGAAAATTGATTGGCTCATCCTCTTGGCTTTTCTTGCCTGCAAGGTTAGTCTCATCAAAATATACATGTATTGACTCTACCACAGTTTATGTTCTTTTGTTATATACCCTATAAGCTTTGTTATGTGTTGAGTCGCCAATGAAAATTGCTTCATCAGATTTAGGATCAAATTTTCCTAGCTGCTCTCCATCATTTAAGATGTAGCATTTACATCCAAAGGCTTTGAAGTACCCAATCTTGGGTTTCCTTCCCTTCCATATTTCATATGGGATCTTGTCTATGGTCTTTCTAATGAGAGCTCGATTTAAAATGTAACATGAAGTGTTTACTGCCTCACCCTAAAAGTATTTGGGCAATCTATTCTCATTTAGCATTATTCGAACCATTTCAACTATTGTTCTATTTTTCCTTTCAACAACCCCATTCTGTTGAGGTGTATGAGGAGCAAAGAAGTTGTGCTCAATGCCCTTGGATTCACAAAATTCAGTAAAATGCTTATTTTTGAATTCTCCTCCATTATCACTCTAGATGCGTGCAATGCTTATGCCATGTTCTACTTCGGTCCGAATGAATATTTTTTAGAAATGGTCAAAGGCTTCATCTTTGCAAGCTAGCAAAGCAACCCAGGTATAACGAGAATAATCATCCACTATAACCATAATGTATTCTCCTCTACCTAAACTCATTGGTTTGATTGGACCAAAGAGGTCAATATGCAAGAGTTCAAGAATTCTCTTGGTCGGTATCTTGGAGATGGAAGGAAAAAAAATTTCTATATTGTTTACCTAATTTAGATGCAGTGCATATATGATCCTTATCAAAAGAAACCTTAGGCAACCCCACAACCAATTCCGTTTTGGCTAATTTGGACAGGAGGTTCATGCTTACATGTCTTAACCTCCGGTGCCAAAGCCATGATTCTTCTTCTTTAGACACCAAGTATATGTTCTTTTCTCATTTTTAATGTTAACGGAATAGACATTATTTACTTTAGGTGTATAAAGAATGAGTTGATTTGACTTTCTATCAATGATTGAGAAGCCTCTGGAATCAAAGGTGACTTTTCTTCCTTTGTCATAAAGTTGTGCAACACTCAACAGGTTGAACTTTAGTTCATAAACTAGTGAGACATCTTCTATTTTAATTCAGATCCAATGGTTCCTTGCCCAATGATCTGCCCTTTTTGATTGTCTCCAAAGCTTACTTTTCCACCTCTCTTCTAGATTAAAGTGATGAAGGCTTTCTCATCACCAGTCATGTGTCTTGAGCATCCACTATCAATATACCATGTTTGTTGATCTTCTGTGAATCTAAGTCATACCTGAAAAATAGATCAAGTCAGTTTAAGTACCCAATTAGATTTGGGTCCTCTCAGGTTATCAACCATTTTGGGCCAAGGATAAATATCATAATAATCATTTTTAAATCTACACATTTTAGTCATATGGTTATTTGCTCCATAAAACCTGCACCCAGCGACTGGTTTGTTCTGCTTAGGCTTCTCCTTAATCTTTTGGAGATCCTTCTTCCCATAATCTCTGGAATACCCTGCTTTAGCTAGATCCGAACTAGCTTGTTTGGTTTGAATCCGGTAGTTTACTAAAGGAGCAACTTCTACTCTGTAGTTTTTCTTTTGCTTGATAGGTTGATCATCATAGACTACTATAGCCTTTCCCTTTTAAGTAGCAGTGTATCTCTGAGTTTGAGTTCTTTGTCCTCTTGGAGCATGGTATTTTTATGCTTGAGGATACTTCTGGGATTTCTTCTATGTTTGGGGGTTCCGGATTCCTTCCAGAAGATGGATTTGAATTCCTTCTTTACTTTGAAGATTCTAGTTTCCTTCTAGATGCCTCCTTCATCAGAGCTATCTCCCTATCTAGCCCAGTTACATTGGCCCTTAGTATTTACACTTGATTTCTTAGGAAATTTTCTTCAATAAGATCAATGTGTTTTGTGGCCCTTATCAGAATTGATATCTTATGCCATTGCTTTAGCATCTTCAGTAAGTTCCATCACTTGTCTTTGAAGAGATTTAATAGCCTCTGTGTTCTATCTCACATTGTTGATCACAATCCTTAAAGCTCTAGCAAGATCAAGGTTAGATACAAAATTTGAGTGAGAGTTTACCTCAGTACTTGCTGTCTCAGATTCTGATTCTTCAATTTGCCTAGTGACTTGCTTTTATGGGTTTCTTTCGGATTGCTCTACTTCTGGATCAGTTAGTACTATAAATGCATAATTTGCAGATTCTTCTTCTTCTGTTGAAGATAAGCTACTACTTTCTTCACTATTACTCCATGTTGCCACCATTGCCTTCTTCTTATATCTCTTGTCCCTTTTAAGCTTGGGACATTTAGATCTGAAATGTCCTTTGTCTCCATATTCGAAATAGGCTGATTCTTTTTCTGGATCTTTCTTATCTTTAGGAGCTTTTCTTAGGTTGTCCTTTCTGGAGGAGCTTTCCTTCATTCTTCTAGAATCATATCTTCTAGAGTTCTTTCTATATTTTCTTCTAAGGAATTTGTTGAATTGTTTGGCTAGCATAGCCATATCTTCTTTATTGTGGTGAGATTCATTTAAATGCTTTTCTATTCCAGAAGAAGCTGATCTAGAGGAGTCTGCCTTGAGTGTGATTGCTTTCTTCTTCTCTTCAGGCTTCTTCTCTTGCTAACTGTATCTCTCAAGGATAATTCTTGAGTTAGAAGATTACCAATGAGTTCATCATAACTATAAAAGTTTAAGTCATAAGCTTCCTCAATGGCGATCTTTTTGTTGTCCCCTCCTTAGTGAGACTCCGGAGTATTTTCTTCACCATCTCCACTTCGGTGATCTCTTTTCCAAGCCTCTTCATTTCATTTACTAGATTGGTGTATCTAGTATTCATGCTACTAATTAATTCTTTGGGCTCCACTTTGAAGGTTTCAAGTTTCTGCTGGAGGAGATCAATCTGAGCTTCTTTGACTTTTAGTTCCTTCATAAGTCACTTCAAGTTTTTGCCATATCTCTTGTGTTGTTTCACATCCACATATTCCTGTTGAATTCAGCTGCACTAAGAGTACAATGAAGCATGTTAATAGCATTTGCATTTTCACGTAATTTCTTATAATCATTCTCATCCCATTGATTTGATGGCTTTTAGGTAGTAATACCCTCTACTTCATATATAGGAACATATGGACCATATTTGATGGCCATCCATGCTATCATGCTCTATGCTTAAATGAAATTCTTCATCTGGTTTTTCTAGAATGTGTAGTGTTCACCGGTGAAGAGTGGAGGACGGGTAATGGACGTACCCTCCGAAAGAAGCTGTGAGTTATTAAAACTCATTTTTATTCTTGGATCAAAATCGGACCTTTAGCTTGAGAATGTTACATCTCTAGTTGTGAGCACTTGCTCTAATACCACTTGTTGGTCCCTATGCGTATGTATATAAGGTCAAAGAGGGTGAATGATCCTTTTTTGCAAAATTTATAGACTTTAAAAAGTCTTGTGTAGCGTGTTTGATATGTTGCGAATTTAGTGGATCCGGATTATGTAAATATGAAATAATGTGCAATAAAGTAAAGGGTTAAATAGAATCAAACACGATAATTTTATCCTGGTTCGGCCCCGCCTACTCTAGTCCCCAGAGTTTCCTTCCTCTGAGCTTTGTTCACAAGTATGATTCCTTTCCAACTAGCAGGAATCAAGCCTTACAATTATCTCCAGAGATTTATTCTCCTCCGGATGTAGGATATACCACTAAAAGCACCAACTTCTAGCTGAGTCCTCTTGTGCTTGTCTCCAGATGGTGACCTCTCTTTCATATGTAGGATATACCACTAGAAGCACCAACTTCTAGCTGAGTCCTTTCTCTTTAGTATGATATACCACTTAAACTACCCAAGCCTAAGCTGAGTCCTACAAGGATATACCACTTGAAGCACCAACTCTTTTACACTTTGTTTTATCAAAGGTTTGGGGTTTTGAATTCTTCAAGTTTATAATACACTTGATAATTCTTACAAAATAGATTGGAGTTTGTCTAGTTCTTGGGGGGATTTTGTTCACTAATTGAATTAGCTTGAATTCTTAATGTAATAGCCTCTTATGAAATCAACCAGCACCTTCTCAATCTATGAAGATCTCCTTTTATGGGCTTTGATCATAAATGTAGTCGTTGTATACCATTCATGTTGATCTTGAATCTTCACTGTTGATCAGCTATGATGTGGACCATCTAGAGCCATTTATCAATCCATTAGAGACATAATTTGACCAATTTAAATTGTTGGGATTGATGCAAAAAACTATCAATAGTCATTTGTTTGGCTTTCTATTCACTGCCAAATTCTAGGCGTGCTTTGTTAGTTGTGTGAGCTCCATGCGCTATTCACTTGGTCTAGGTTAAAAAGGTGGTTGCCTTTTTCTCTTTCCAAGTCAGATATTTGTCCTTTTCTGAAATGTATGCAAGCTGTCTCTTTTTCATCTCTAAGGCAAAAGGAACTTTGACTTCAGACCAAAAGTGGAGGGAAATATGATTTTTAAAGAATTTCCCTTTATCTTGATAACTAAGTCTTTCAGATGTCTTCAGACTTAACTTATCTAGATGCTCCTTAATCAGTCTTTCTCCAGATGTTATCTTTACGGGGTTAGAAGTTTGTTTCCTTTCCAAACTCTAACCGGATGCTTTCCATATAATGTCTTCAATATGTAATCGGATGTTCTTCCTAGACTTAGAGGTTTTGTTTACTTCAAACCTGATCCGGATATGTTCTTGAATTAGTTCTTCCGGATCATTGATTCCAACCATGACCTACTTGGGACACTCTTTCTTCATATGTCCCTTATAAGTAGCAACTAGGAATATACACTGCATCTTGCTTCTTTTTTTGTCTTTTGCGGAGAAGAATTGTCTTTAACATTATTAGCTCTTTTCTTATTCCATTTCTAAGAAGAAGCCAAGTGAGCACTTTTAGTTTTATCTTGTAAATGCCTCTCTTCTTCTTATACACAATGAGATATGAACTCATTGAGAGACCATTTACATTTTTAGTATTATATTTGAATTACACAAAGTGTGGAGGAAGATAAATCAAAACCAAGTGCATGAGCAAGTCCTTGAAAACCTCTAACTTTAATGACTTGAACTTTGATGCAAGATGAGATATCTCCATGATGTACTGTTGGTGTGGCCTAGTTAATAGACATTGGCTCTTAATAATGTATGATAAATTGTATTACATTAATTGTATCATACTAATAAAGGCAACGAACCTATTGCATTTGTATCTTGTGCTATAATATGAGTAGGGTATTTATTGATTATGAATCATAAAACTGTCCTAAGTTTGTTCTGTCATGGGAATGATCGGAACTTAAGACTTGTATGTTAGATGATCTATAATAATGAATATACTATGTCTCCTGGCAAGCAGATCATAAACATGGGCACATGTCATGTGACATTGGGCTACAACGATCCATGCTAAGTAGGTCTTCATTATCCTCAGACTTAATTGCAACATGCTACTAACTTGGAATTGGATATAATCTATGGTATACACCTAACGGGGTCCTTAAATATTAGATCACAAGAATGGGTATAATCGGTTTATTTCATGAATATGTTATTAGTAGTGTTATAGTTTAAGGATTGTAGTGTGATGGACATCGTGCCAGCGTTGATGGACTGTAATAAAGGGCGATAGTTATCATGCCTTATTCATCAGTTAGATGTCGAGAGCAAAGGATTTTGCATGATAATTACTGGGCTCGGTATCTAGATTAGATAACTGTAATATGTCCCTATTTAGGGTATTAATGGTTTGCTATAACCCGCTAACAGTCTGTAGTATAGCGCCTACTACCAACATATGGACAGATCCAAGGGATCGTGCACATAGAATGACTAATTCGGAATATCTTGTACATGCAATGTCCTTGAGTGGTCAAGGAATGATTATTTAGTTAATTGACATGTCATGTTAATTTAATTAGTATATTCTTATGAAAGCATCAATTAGATTAATTCAACCAATAGTTTAACATAAGGTATTATGTTGAAGATTAATTGAAATTAAATCTAATTTCACTAAGGTACTTATTTGTATGGTATTAAAGTGGCTGTAAATTAATTTAATTCATATAGTATAAATAGTTAGTTAAATATTAGTCATTTAGGTTTAATTAATTATATAATATTAAAATTATATATTTAGTAAGAGTTTAAGCAATTAAATAATAATTGATTTAATTGTTAAATTTAAAATTTAAATAGGATATTTATAACTTAATTAACTAAGATAATACTTAATTAGGTTTAATTAATTATATGTTATGGAAATTATATATTTAGTTAACGGTTTAAGGAATTAAATCATAATTGATTTAATTATTAAGCTTAAAATACTAAATAGAATAATTCAAATCTTAATTAATTAAGACAATGTCTAATTAGATTTAATTAATAATTGTAAATTTATCTACTCAATTAAGGGGTTTAATGAATTAATTCATATATGATTTTATTATTAAACCAAAGTAACTAAATAGAACAATGCATATATTTAGTCATGAGGTTTAAGGAATTTAATCACACATGATTTAATTATCAAACTTATCAACTAAATAAGATAATTACAATAAATAAATTAATTAATTAATTAAAGGCTGATATCCTATTTTTGAATGAATAGGAGACTAAAAATAAACTCTACCCTTAATAAATTAGATAACGTGATTATGGCTAAATATTGATATACAGAACACGTTTTTTTGTCAGCCAAAGGGAGAGGGAGTTTGATTGCTTTCAGTTCGAGTTCCTTGATGCAAAACGGTTAGTGATAGATACGTAGTAAAGCCATTCATCAATTAAATCAATTATTATATATCACGGCTAGTGGTGTAGGAGTAGGTACTTGGCTTTGTTGAATAGTGATAGATGGTGATGGTGAGTTGGTTACCGGATCATGATTAGCCAGCTTAACGAGATCCGAGTAGGGAAAAACATGTTCATCAAATAAAATATGACGTGAGACAAAAAAATTTGTTAGAGAATGGATCAGAACAATGATAGCCTTTATGAACACGACTATATCCAACAAAAATACAACTACAAGAATGATAATCAAGCTTATTTGAAGCATCCGGACACAACCACGGATAGCATTAACAACCAAACACACGGAGACACGAATAATCGGGTGATTCATTAAACAAATGACGATAAGGACAATCAAAATTAATGACACCGAAAGGCATGCGATTAATGAGAAACAAAGCTGAATCAAAAGCATAAGACCAAAATTGCATAGGCATATTTGCACGATGAAGCAACGCCATACCAGTTTCAACTACATGACAGTGTTTAGCATTGCCATTTTGTTCGAGAGTGTAGGGACACGACATATGATATTGAATGCCGTGTTGTTGAAGGTATTTGTGAATTGGTTTGAATTCCCCTTCCCCATCAGATTGGAAACATTTAATGGGCCGATCAAAAAAAATTTCAACTGTAATACGAAATTGAATAAACAAAGAAAGTGCATCTGATTTATGTTCCATGAAATAAATCCAACTGTATTTGTAAAATGATCATAAAAAAGTATATAATAAGAATAACCATCATGTGATTGAGTAGGGGACGGTCCCCACACATCATAACAAATTAAATCTAAAGGTCTCGAAACAACAGACTCCGAAATAGAAAAAGGTAAATGATGACTCTTACTAACTAAACAATTCGGACATAACTGACACTTAGACGACTGTGCTAAAAACTTAAAATTATTTTGACGAAGAACCCGGATAACAACTGGAAAGGAAGGATGCTCAAGCCGCTCATGCCACGTAGTCAATGAGGTCGTATGAGATCGAACTGGAGCACAAGACTAAGACACCAAGGTGTATAACCCATCCCTATTCTGGCCTCGAAGTATCACCTATTTGGAAAGAAGATCCTTCACAATAAAACTATCGTTAAAAAATTCAACAGAAATGACATTAGCTTTTGTAAGAGCCCCAATAGAAATTAAATTCGAATTTGATTTTGGAACATGCAACACATGATGTAATTTTAACAACGTATTAGGAATGACAAATGAACCAACATGACGAATAGGAAGAGTAGAACCATTACCTAGTTGAAATTCTTCGGGGCCAGTTTACTCAGAATGAAGATGAAGGTTTCCCAACTCAGAGGAAAGGTGGTGTGTACCTCCGCTATCCATGATCCAAGATTGATTAGTAGGATGTATTATTGTAAAATTGGATGAAGGTTGTGAGCGATAGGTATTTAGTCGAGGAGAAGGGCATTGTCTAGAGTTGTGGCCCATTCCCTTGCAGTTATGACAAACTAGAGTCAAAACATTCATAGGGGCCTATTGTATGACTGAAGAGTGGTTTGATGGTGTCGGGAGAAGCCTAGGGTTATGTTATTGGCAGTAGTAAAGCTGCTACTGGTCGAATGGTTATTGGCCATGAGCATGAAACTGCCTGAGGCTTCCAAACTGACCGAGGGATTGTTGGTGGTTGGGCTGGCGGCGATATGGCTATTGGTTGCCTGCCACGCCCTCTTCCACGACCACCTGAATTTTGTGATCGAGTGTAGTGGGCAGAAATATGATTAAGGTCCTCCATGGGACTTTTGTCTTTACACAACTAGCGTTCTTCAGTCAATAAACAGGCCAAATAAATCAGCATATAAAATAGTGGTCATGCAAGCTTCTATCTATCTACAAAACTCACGGTAAGGACTATTCAAGCCACTCAACCCGTCCAAAATAGCATCCACCAAGTCATCATTCATAACATCAGATTGAAATGCGATAAGTCTATCAAATATTAATTTGGCACGTTGCATATACTCAGATTTTGATTCGGTACCTTTCTTTAAAGTGTGCGACTATTGTTCGAGGTCATGAACCTAAGCCCTAAACCTAGACGAATATGTGGTCTCGAGCTTGACCCAAGCTTCACGAGCTGATTTGACTCTAACAACCTGAGGGAGAATCAAAGGCGAGATTGAATTGAGAACCCAACTAAGAACTTGTTGATCTTGGCATTTCCAAATCAAATATTTAGGATTTGGTGTATTATCAGCTAAGATTTTTGTAGGAATACACAAGTGCCATCAATAAATTTAACTAAATCGCAGCCAACCAACATGGGAAGAATTAAAGTTTACCATAAAACAAAGTTACCAGAATCGAGCTTCAACGGCAATTGATGTGAGATGGAAGGACTGAAAGAGATCAAGGTTATTCCTGAGGCAGAAGAATTCACGAGGGCAGTGTTGGGAAACAATGATCTATATAAAAAATCTAAGTCCGGATCAAGGTTAAAAGAAACAAAAACAATATATGTAATTTCTCCCAAATCCAAATGGAAATATTCGGACAAAGATCAAGACACAAGTCATCCATTAATCAAATTAAAATACTAAGCACTATAGGAAATAATTCGAACAGAGTTTTGAAAGGAAACAAACTTCTGACTCTTAAGACCAACATCCGGAAGAACTGATTGAAGCCATCTCCGGAAGAAAGATCCGGAGCATATAGGTCTAAAAGACATCCAGAAGACATATATCTGAAACAAAATGAAAGTATTCAAAGATACTTTTCCCTTTACCCTTTTTGGTCTATGGAAGTCAAAGATCCTTTCCCCAAGACAAAGACAAAATGACAGCTTGTATAATTCAGAAAAAGTCAAAAGGGTCTGACACCGAACAGAGAAAAGTTAACTACTTTCTCCTAGACCAATAAAGGCACGCGTGGAGCTCACATCATAAAGCAATTGGTATGAAAGTTGGTGCATCACAAAATGACAAGCAAAATAATCACTAACAACTTTTCAGCCTCAATCCCAAGATTTTAAACGGATCAAAATACAGTCTAACAGAATGATCAATGGATCCGAAAGCTCTACATCACAACTTGATCAAGGGTGAAGATTGGATAAAAGCTCAGCAACCACAAACGGCTACATTTATGATCAAAGCCTATAAATGGAGCTCTTCACCAAATGAGAAGGTTAACTGATTGATTTACAAAAGCAAGTAACAAAGCAATACTCATTCAATCAGTTGAGATAATCCCTCCAAGGATCCTTGATGCAAAATCTATTTGTAAGGATTCCCAAGTGAAACTATAAACTTGAGGAACTCCAAAAACCAACCCTTTATTATAAACCAAAGAGTAAGAATCTCCAACTTGGGTGAGTTGGAAGATTGGGATATAGCTTGAAGTAGGTTCTTTGAGTGAGATCTCCCTGTAGGACTCAGCTTAGATTCATGGTAGAAGGCTAAGTGGTATATTCTACTAAAGATAAGAGGACTCACCTAGGAGTTAGTGCTTCTAGTGGTATATCCTACTTACGGAAGGGGTCACCATCCGGAGATAAATCTGTAATGCTTGATTCCTGCCAGTTGAAAAGGAATCCATTAGTGGATAAGCTCGGAAGAAGGAAACTCCGGGGACTGGACGTAGGCGGGGCTGAACCAGTATAACATACTTGTATTTGATTTTCTTTTGTGTTTACTTTATTGCACTTATTTGCATCATCCGGATCCATCCTCTGGATCATAATCATCATCCGGACCCATCTTCCAGATCATAATCAAACACGCTACACTAAGACTTTTTCTAAGTCTATAAATTTCGTAAAAAAATGGCCATTCACCCCCCTTTGCGCTTATAAATACTCTCACATGGACCAATAAGTGGTATCAGAGTAAGTGCTCAAACTAGAGATCTAATAATTTCGAGCTAAAGGTTCATATATTTTGATTCACATATCAAAATGAGTTTCCAAAACTCACAACTTCTTCCCAAGGGTATATCTGTTACATGTCCTCCACTCTTAACCGGTGATAACTACACGTTCTGGAAAAATAGAATGAAGAACTTCATCCAGTCACAAAGTATGCAAGCATGGTTAGTTATTAAAGATGGCCCGTATGAACCTACTTACGAAGTAGAGGGTATGACTACCCGAAAGCCATCAAGCATGTGGGATGACAATGACTTTAAAAATTTGCGTGAAAACGCAAATGCTATTAATATGCTTCATTATGCTCTTAGTGCAGCTGAATTCAATAGGATATCCAGATGTGAGACTGCAAAAGAGATATGGGAGAAGCTAGAAGCTACCTATGAAGGAACATCCAAAGTAAGTGAGGCCAAGCTTGATCTACTTCAATAGAAGCTTGAATCCTTTAAGATGGAGCCTAAGGAATCAATCAGTAGCATGAACACTAGATACACAAATCTAGTAAATGAAATGAAGAGGCTGGGGAAGGAGATTCCAGAAGTAGAAATTGTCAAGAAAGTACTACGGAGTCTCACCAAGGAATGGGATAATAAAAAGACTGCCACTGAGGAAGCTCATGACTTAAACTTTTACAGTTATGATGAACTCATCAGCAATCTTCTAACCCAAGAATTATCCTTGGAGAGATACAGCCAACAAGAAAAGAAACCTGAGGAGAAAAAGAAGGCTATTGCTCTTAAGGCAGAATCCACCAGATCAGCTTCATCCGGAGAAGAAGAGCAAATTGATGAGTCACTAAGCACCAAAGATCAACTAGCTTTACTGACCAAAAGGCTGAATCAATTCATATAAAAGAAAGATATAAAGAAATAAAAAAAAGGTATGAATCTCGGAAAATAAGAGAAGGCACCTCCAAAAGAAGTAAGCCCAAAAGGAATCCCGAAGAAAAGAAGGATCCGGAGAAAGACGCTGCCTATTTCGAATGTGGTGAAAAAGGCCACTTCAGAATAAAGTGCCCCAAACTCAAAAGAACCAAGAAGTTCAAAAAGAAGGTGATGGTCGCTACCTGGAGCAACAGTGAAGAAAGTAGTAGCTCATCTTCAATAGAAGGAGAGGAGACTACTAGCTGTGGGTTTATGGCTCTGACTGAACCAAAAAAAGAACAATTCGAAAGGGAAGCCTCCAAGCAAGAAACAGTGCAAATCAAAGAATCAGAATCAAATACAGCAAACACTGAGGTAAATTCTGGTTCTAATTCTACCTCTGACTTTGATCTTGCAAAAGCTCTTTCTATTGTTATCAAGGGAGCGAAGAAGAATGCAAAGCCATCAAGTCTCTGAAAAGAGCGATACTAGAATTGGCTGAAGATGCCGAGGCAATGGCATAAGACATCAATTTGGTTAGAGCAACCAAGCATATTGATATAGTAGAAGAAAAATTTCTGAGAAATCAAGTCCAGATTCTAAATGCAAATGTAATGGGACTGGATAGAGAAGTCAATCTATTGAAGGAAGCATCCAGAAAGAAACCTGAAACAAAGAATCCAAGAAGAGATAATCCCCCTCCTCCTCAGAATAAAAGGAACTCAAATCAAAGGACAAATGAAGTAAGAAGACAGCCACAAGCTCAAAGATTTACTGTTGCTCAGAAGGGAAAGGCTAAGGTAGCTTATAACCAATAACCTATCAAGCAAAGAAGAAATTACAGAGCTAAAGTTGCACCTCCAACCAACTTTCGGAATTATACCGGACCATCCACTAGTGTGCACGAAGCTGGGTATAAAGGCAACTACGGAAGGGAGGATCTGGAGAAGATCAGCAAGAAGCAAAAGCAAAACATACCTATTTCAGGGTGCAGGTTTTGTGGGAAAAATAATCATATGTCTACATCATGTAGATTAAAAATGGTTATTATGATGATTATCCTTGGCCTAAAATGGTTATTAACCCGAGAGGACCAAATCTGATTGGGTACCCAAACCCATTTGATCCATTTTATAGGTATGCCTTAGATCCATCATAGATCAACGCACCTAGTACATTGATAGTGGATGCTCAAGGCACATGACAGGAGATGAGAAGGCCTTCATCACACTAACCCGGAAAAAGGAAGGCAAAGTGAGCTTTGGAGATAATTAAAAGGGTCAGATCATTGGTCATGGAACCATTGGATTTGGATTAAAGATTGAAGATGTCTCACTAGTTGATGGACTGCAATTCAACCTACTAAGTATGGCTGAATTATGTGACAAAGGAAGAAAAGTCACATTTGACTCCCGAGGCTGCTCAATTTATGACAGTAAGTCCAATCAACTTATTCTTTATGCACCTAGAGTAAATAATGTCTATTCTATAAACATTAATAATGATAAGAAAAATACATGCCTGGTGTCTAAAGAAGAAGAATTAGGGCTATGGCACCGGAGGTTGGGACATGTAAGCATGAACCTCCAGTCCAAATTGCCTAAGATTGCTTTTGATAAGGATCATCTATGCACTGCATGTCAACTAGGAAAACAACATAAGAAAAGTTTCCCTTCCATCTCATACATTCCTTCCAAAAGAGTACTTGAGCTCTTCCATATTGATCTCTTTGGTCCAATCAAGCCACTGAGTTTAGGTAGAAGAGAATACACTATGGTCATTGTAGATGACTATTCTCGATATACCTGGGTTCTCCTACTGACAAGCAAGGATGAAGCTTTTAACCAATTCTTTAAAACATTCATCTAGATAGAAGTAGAACAGGGCATACGCATTGCACGCTTCCGAAGTGATAACGGTGGAGAGTTCAAAAATAAGCATTTTCCTAACTTTTATGACTCCAAGGGCATTGAACATAATTTTTTTGTCCCCCACACTCCTCAACAGAATGGAGTAGTAGAGAGAAAGAACAGGACCATTGTAGAAATGGCTAGAATAATGCTTAGTGAAAATTGTTTGCCAAAATATTTCTGGGGTGAGGCCGTAAACTCAGTATGATACATCATAAATAGAGCTCTCATTAGAAAAACTGTAGAAAAAATCCTATATGAAATCTAGAAGGGAAGAAAACCAAAAATTGGGTACTTCAAAGCATTCGGGTGTAAATGCTACATCTTTAATGACAGAGAGTAATTAGGAAAATTTGATCCTAAATCTGATGAAGCAGTTTTCCTAGGCTACTCAACACATAGTAAGGCTTATAAAGTCTTCAATAAATGAACCCAAACTGTGGTAGAATCTATACATGTAGATTTCGATGAGACTAACACTACAGGAAAGAAAAGCTATACTCCGAAAGATCAAGTTCCAGAAGCTAAAAAATCTGGAGAAAAGGGGGAAGCAGAAATTCTTGATTCACTTCAAATTAAAAGGTACAAAGAGGAAGATGAAGGAATGTCTTTTGATCCAGAAATGCAACAACCCAATCTCAATCAATAAAGGATTGACTTTAATGAAGGAGTAGATGAAACTGAAGTGGAGCAAGTCCAAGTTCAACTTGAAGGCCTAGAAAGGGAGATCCAGACCCACAGAGATCATTCCATAGAGAATATTCTGGATGATGTTTATAATCCAGTTAGAACCAGAGGTTAGCTCAACCGGACGATGAGCTATACTGCTTTTGTCTTTCTCATAGAGCTAAAGAAATTTCAAGAAGCTGAAGGGGATAAAAGTTGGATGATGGCGATGCAGGAAGAGCTAGATCAATTTACCAGGAATGATGTATGGGATCTTGTGCCCTCTCCTAAAGGAAAATCAATTATAGGCACAAAATGGGTGTTCTTGAATAAACTTGATGAATCCGGAGTAGTAAGAAACAAGGCAAGACTAGTCACTCAAGGCTACAATCAGCAAGAAGGAATTAATTTCAAAGAAACTTTTGCCCCTGTTGCAAGACTGGAAGTAATCCAAATCCTTTGTGCTTTTACATCATTCATGGGGTTCACATTATACCAAATGGATGTCAAAAGTGTATTTCTAAATAGTGTCATTCAAGAAGAAGTATATGTCAAGCAATCACCCGGATTTGAAGATCCAAAGCATTCGGACCATGTCTACAGGCTGAAGAAAGCTCTCTATGGATTAAAGCAAGCACCAAGAGCCTAGTATGAAAGATTAACCTCATTCCTTATATCCAAGGAATATACCAGAGGCAGGACAGATACCACACTCTTCATTAAAAAGAAGAAAAATGATATTATTCTAGTCCAGATGTATGTGGATGATATCATTTTTGGTGCCACTGATGAGAAGATGTGCAAAGAATTCAGCTCTCAGATGCAAAAGGAATTTGAGATGTCCATGATGGGAGAGCTCAACTTTTTCCTCGGACTGCAAATTAAGCAAAGTCCAAATGGAATTTTCATCAATCAATCAAAATACACCAAGAAAATCCTGAAGAAGTTTGAAATGGACAATAGCAAACCAATGTCTACTCTAATGGGTTCAGACACAATCTTATCCAGGGACTGTGAAGGAGAAGATGTTGATCAGAAGCTACTTAGAGTGATGATTGGCTCACTCCTATACTTAATATCTAGCAAACCTAACATATACTATGCAGTATGCTACTGTGCAAGGTATCAAGCAAATCCCAATGATTCTCATCTCAAGGCTGTCAAAAGGATACTTAGATATCTCTTAGGAACCACTAAATTTGGGTTATGGTATCCTAGTAATGGAGACTTCACACTCTAGGGGTTCACAGATGCAGACTATAGTAGAGATACTTTTGAGAGAAAAAGTACATCCGGAGGATGCCATTTCCTTAGGGATTACTTAGTCTCATGGTATAGCAAGAAACAAACTTTAGTTGCCTTATCCACCATAGAAGCAGAATATATGGCAACTGGAAGCTGTGTTGCTCAACTCCTATGGATCAAACAACAACTTGAAGATTATAGAGTGCAATCTGGATGTGTGGATGTATTGTGTGACAACAAAAATGCTATTGATGTGTCAAAGAATTCGGCGCTTCATAGCAGGATGAAGCATGTCGACATAAGGCATCACTTCATCCGGGATCATGTAATGAAAAAGGATGTTGCATTAGTATATATTCCAACCAATGAACAGAGAGCTGATATCTTTACTAAACCACTAAGTAAAGATCAATTTTGGAAATTAAGGGAATCAATTGGAATGTCAAATCCAATTTAGAAAAACTCCGGAATTTAGTTTTGAATCAAGTCGGACCCTAAGATAGAAACTCACTCCGGAAGACAAGAAGAGCTGCGAAAATCTATTCCAAAAGACTGCCATGTCAGCCAATAACAATGACGTATGATAGTAAAAGCTTATAAAGGTAACTATTAAGTTTTGAATTTCAAAAGTCCATTGGTTGTTACACGCGCGGTAAATATAGCAGTTAATTCAAAAATAAACCATTCCCCTTCTCCGGTTAAACTGAATTTACCTCTCTCTTAAAAATCCGCCTGACATGTCGTCAATCCAGTCAAAATAGCCAGAGTCTGGATTACCAATATACCATCACCTCAAAAATTCTATATAAACTCCTCAAAATCCCTTGTCTTCTTCACACGAGCAACTACTCTACTGTTACTCTACAAAAATTCAAACCTAAAACTCAATCTCCTGAAAACTTTCTCCATAATGGTAGCTAAAAACACCTCCAACACCCTCGAAATCCTACCAAGCAAAAATCTCTTCCAAGTATCTGACTTGAAAGATTCAGATTTTGAGCCCTTAAATCTCAAAACTTCCGACTTCGTCATCCCTACTGATCATCTAGGAGATGATTACCTATTCAGAACTCCACCTTTCTTCACCCTAATTGAAGATCAAAGTCTAAGTGATCTTCCAAGAATAAACTGCCCTACCTACCCGAAGTTGGTGAAAGAGTTCTTCTCAAATCTTAGTGCTCATAACTATTTTGATGCCCTACGCACTGAGGTCCAGGGAAAGGTGATAATTCTCACTCCGGAATTCTTTGAGAAGACTCTACACATGAAAAACTTCGGAATAATGTTGCGAAAGGATCGAGATGAATCTGGAGTTGTGTACGATTCCAATCTATGGCTACACAAGAACTACTTTGGTGACAAGTTCTCAACGTACTTCCCCGGAACTCCTAGATTCTTGCAGCATGCTCTGACCAAGCTCATCCTGATAAGGAAGGGGTCATTGACTATAGTTTCTTCCCTCTAACACTGCATCTTGCAGCATTGGATTGGTAGTGTGGAAGTAAACTAGCTAGTCTTGATCATTCATTATCTCAAGACCCATGTAAACTCACATGGCGCCTTGATCACAAGAATTCTCCAAGCGGTAGAAGTGGATCTAACCGGATTTAAAGGGATTTATGGAAAGCCCATCTTAGAGAAGAATTTCCTTAATCTCCACTTTAATGAAGAATGGGATGAAGAAAAGGTGAAACTAAAAAGGGATGAGCGTAAAATTAAATCTCGGAAGATAGTTGATCCAGAAGAAGAGGCTCATGTTCACAAAAGGCCCAGAACCACCAAAGCCAAGGCTAAAAGGCAAGTGGAAATAGTTCCAAAAGAGATTGATGAGGACACTTTACCCCTCATACAAATCCTAAGCTTTGAACAGCTAAGACCCAAGGGCAGACTGATTAAAGTTATAGCTAAGAAGGGACATCTTGGGCTTGCTGCGGGTCTACCTCAAATTGCTATAAAAGCAATTAAGGTCGGAAGAAAGAAAGCCAAAAGAACTTTGGCTGAAATGGAAGAAGAGGCAGATGATGAGGAGATAGAGGATGAGGCTCCTCCTCAAAAGCAACTCTGGAGAAAAGGGCTAACCTTTGATGAAGCCCTTACTGCTCTAGAAAAGAAAGATAGTGAAGGCAGGAGGCTAGCTGGAATAATCTTGAATGAGGAAGTAAGGCAGTATAGGGAGACAACCACTTTAGAGAGAGCATAGTCCAGTAAAGGGAAAAATATTCCCGGCGTAACAGAATTTGTAGGACAAGATGATAAGCAATACGACGAAATTCAGGCCGCAATCAATGAAAATAATGAAATAAATCAGGGGAAAACAACCGAAGGACCTGGCAAATCATCCTAAGTTCCCCTAATTATTGTACATCCAAATGTCACGGGCTAAGATTTTCGGACTTAAACACCATGCGGCACTAGCACAAAATAACTAACGATTATGCTAGCAAAGCCTTTGCGAAAACTCAACACCACTTGCAATAGAAATGCGGAAGCTAAGTAATGCGAGAAAGGAGAGCTTTTGGAACTCACAAGTGAGCTTTGTTTTACTACATTTCAAGTGTGATTTACAAATGAGGGATGCTTACATATTTATAGTCATTTCTACCTCCTCAACCGATAGTTGAGATCTATTTATCTAGAATGTTCTATGATCTAATGGCTAATATTTGCCTTCTAGATTTTTCTATAATAATACAAATCTTACTTGACTTTTCTACATAAGTAAAGAGAATTCTAGAAACATCTAGCTAAGTATAGATTATTCTATACAATTCTACAAAATACTAGAATATTACCGAGTGAAACCTCCTTTGCGAGCCGGTTTGCGGGACTTTGCGAGGTTCTGCAAGAAATTCCGCATGTCTAAGTGTTGGGCCGTGACATTCCCTCCCACCTGAGGTGGCAGCGCCCTCGTTGCCATGTATTGCGCTCACAGACCCTTGTGCTTCAAACTATTCGACCAAGTTTGAAAACTGCCAAAGTTTTTCGGCAGGCTCCCAGCTAGTTTCGCTTGTTGGCATGCCTTTGCACTTTACTAAGTACTCCTTGGTGGCAGCTCCGTTGCACGCTCGAACGACCCTCTTTGAAAGGATTTCCTCGGCTTGCTTTTTAAAATGTTCCTGAATGCTAGCGGGTGCCCTCGTGTTGACATTCCGCTCCTCGTTATCGGGATCTTTGCGGTAAGGCTTGAGTAGGCTCACATGAAAAATCGGGTGAAGCTTCGAGTATGCCTCGGGCAGCTCTAACTTGTAAGCTACTGAGCCTACTTTCTTGATAACCACGAACGGCCCCTCGTATCATCGCATAAGTCCCTTGTGAAGTCCACGCACTCGGCCATGCTCGTACAGCTTCACTAAGACTTGATCGCCTACTTGAAATTTGCGGGGCATCCGCTTCTTGTCGGCCCACTTCTTTGTTCGCTTGGCCGATTTCTCCAAGTAAAGCTTTGCTTCATCGGCCCTCTCTTGCCAATCTTTGGCAAACTTGTATGCTGGTGGGTTATTCCCCTTGTAACCGCTGACAATGTCCTTAGGGGTTGTTGGTTGAAACCCCAAGATAATCTCGAACGGGCTCTTGCCGGTGCTCGTGCTTCTCATAAGATTGTATGAAAATTGGGCAGTGTCTAACAACTTCACCCAATCTTTTTGGTTGGCCGCCACATAATGTCGAAGATAGACTTCGAGCAAACTATTGACATGCTCCATCTGGCCATCCGTTTGGGGGTGCATTGTGGTGCTCATTTTTAACTCGGTACCAAACAAACGGAAGAGTTCTTGCCAAAATCTTCCTGTAAATCATGAGTCCCTATCACTCACAATTGACGTTGGCAGTCCCCAATATTTCACCACATGCTTGAGGAAAAGCTTAGCCGCAATCTCGGCTGTACATTCCTTAGGGGCGGGAATGAAGATGGCATACTTTGACAATCGATCCACCACTACGAATATACTTGTGCAACCTTCGGATATGGGCAGGCTCACAATAAAATCCATCGAGATGCTATCCCATACACGCTCTGGAATCGGTAGTGGTGATAGCAAACCATGCGGGTGCTCATACTCCACTTTGTCTTGCTGGCACACAAGACATGTCCTCACATATGCCTCTACGTCGTCCCGCATGTTTGGCCAATAGAATCGCTCTTGAGCTAGAGCTAAGGTGCGATGAGTACCTGGGTGGTTGGCATATCTCAAATCATGGTACTCCTTAAGAATGTCCCGCCTTAAGTTGTCCCAGACTGGAATGTACAAACGGTTGCCTTTAGCATAAAGTGCCCCATCCTCGATCTAAAAATGAGTGGTCTTGCCCTCCTTGACCAACTCGATGAATCTCTGTGCTTGCTGGTCTTGCGTTAATCCCTCTTTGATGCGCTCCAGTAATGTCCCCTCGGGTGCACTCACCATTGGCACTAGATATGACTTTCGACTTAAGGCGTCGGCCACTTTGTTTGTCTTTCCCGGGCTATACTCCAGCTCATACTTGAATTCCGCTTAGTAGTCTAGCCATCATGCTTGCTTGCTTGATAACTTTGGCTGGCTTTGATGGAAGCTCACTGCCTTGTTGTTGGTCTTGATCTTGAATGGCATGGCTACCTTCAAGTAATGCTCCCATACACGAAGGCAGTGAACAACCGCTAACATTTCCTTCTCGTGCGTCGGCCATCGCCGCTCGGTATCGTTAAGCTTTCAACTTTTGTAGGCAATGGGGTGGCCATCTTGCATAAGCATTCCTCCTATAGCAAAGTCCGAAGCATCTGTGCATACTTCGAATGGCTTGTCAAAGTTGGGAAGTGCAAGAACTGGTTGCCTTATCACCACATCTTTCAATGCCTCGAATGCGGTTTGCTGCTTGGCTCCCCAACACCATGCTTGGCTCTTTTTCAATAGATTAGTAAGTGGCGAGGCAATGGCCGAATGCCTCTCAATGAACCGCCGATAATAATTGACAAGGCCCAAGAAAGATCGCAGCTCCATCGGCTTTACAGGCGGCTCCCACTCAACTATGGCCTTGACCTTTGATGGGTCCATCCGAATTTTCCCACCACCGATGATGTGTCCCAAGAAAGATACTTCGCTTAATCTGAACGAGCACTTCTTCTTCTTGACATAAAGCTGGTTTTCCCATAGAACTCAGAGGATAACCCGCAAATGCTCCTTATGCTCGTCCATGGTATTGCTATAGATGACTATGTCATCCAAGTATATGACCACGAACTTATCAATGAAATCCGCCAAAACCCGTTGCATCAAAGTGCAAAATGTTGCGGGAGCATTCGTTAAACCGAATGGCATGACTAAGAACTCGTATGAACCTTATCTTGTAACGCACGCGGTCTTTGGCTCATCCCCTTGGGCTATCCTCACTTGGTAGTACCCTTTACACAAGTCCAACTTTGAAAAATACTTCACTTGCTGCAGACGGTCGAAGAGATCAGCAATGAGTGGCATGGGATACTTATTCTTCACCGTCACCTTGTTGAGTGCTCGGTAATTAACACACAATCGAAGAGATCCATCCTTCTTTTGCTGGAAAAGGACTGGTGCGCCCCATAGACTCTTCGAAGGTCGAATATGGCCTGCTTCAAGCAATTCCCCCAACTGCTTTTTAAGCTCCTCGAGCTCACTTGGGCACATACGATATGGTGCTTTGGCTATTGGCTTGGCCCCCTCGACTAGCTCGATGGCATGATCAATCTCTCTCCTAGGCGGGAGACCCATTGGCAGATCATTGGGCATAATGTCTTTGAATTCAGCAAGCACTGGCTCAATTTCCTTCGGGATTGGCTGGCCTTCGTTACACTCCTCCGATGGTGGATCCTCTTCCACCACAATTACGGCAAAGGTGTGCTCCCCTAACTTAAGCCCCTTCTTCAACTGGTTAGGGCTAAGCGCACCTTCCTTCTTGCACTGCACCATGCAAGGGTTCTCTCCTTGCATAATCACCATGGTATTATTGCTTAGTATGATTATCAGATTCACTTGGTCAATGAATTCCATACCAAGAATGAGATTATAATCATCTATCGGGGCAATGGCAAAGTTGGCTTTACTAGACCAGGCTCCTATCGTAAGCGGCACGTCCTTTGGCAATCCCGACTAACCCAATCAACTCGCTATTCACTCACTTAAAGTGAATCTTAGATGGCTCCCATTTGATGCCGAGAGAACGTGCTACCTCCATGGTTAAATAGCTTGAATCCGCCCCGGTGTCAAGTAGCCCACATCGAGCCCCTTTCTCAAATGTGGCTTCGACATACAAGCGACCTTGCTCACCCTTGTTCATCTTTGCCTTCACCGCGTCCAATTGCCTTAAGCATGCGACTCATCTCTCCTTGTCCTTCTGATCAAGCTCTTGGACAAAGGCTGCCAGTTTCTTTCTCGGGGGACAATCTCGGGCAAGGTGTGTCCCTTCGCATAAAAAGCACTTTAGCGTCCATGTTGGCTTGTCTCCCCTAGGCCTGTTGCTTGATGTCACCTTGTTATCTGATGGCTTATAGTGAGACTTCTATTTGTCTCCCCTACCTTTACTGTAGAACGGCTTCTTCCCCTTATCCTTGGTGCTTTCCTTCTTCTGATACTCCACGAGGGAATCAGCGATGCGGAGGGCTTGTTTGATGTCTTGAACATCTCGGCGTTGCAACTCAAGTTTGGCCCATCGGTTTAGCCCGTCCATAAAGCAAAAGAGTGCCTCCTTCGGAGAAAGATCGGGGATCTCTAGCATCAAGTCGGAGAACTCCTTGACATACTCCCGAATGTGGCCATCTCTATAGTGAAGGTGGCGTAATTTGGCGCGGGCTTCATTTTCCGCATTGGCGGGTAGGAACTGCTTCCTTAACTCGTCTTTGAATTATTCCCATGTGGTGACAGTCACCTCATCGTTGCCAATTGGTTGGGACATACGTTTCCATCACGACAAGGCACTATCTTTTAAATAAAGAGAAGCTTGGAATGTCCTCACCGTGTCATTCACGATGCTAAGGGCACCAAAGTACCGCTCTATCAAGTAGAGAAAATCCTCTACGTCCTTCAATTTTCGGCCGCCGTTGTACATATCAGGCTTAGGTACATCGACCCTTGGAGTCACACCTACAACCCCGGTCGTCCCTTGAGCATGCAGAGCATTCACCCTTGCTCTAAGCTACTCCACCTCATTGCGCCTAACTCTATATGCCCGAGTAGCCTCAAACTCCTCCCTAAGTCTGAGGACATCGCCTTAGATTGGGTGATCCTTGTGGCATTTTCCTTGCAAGCCTTCACGCAACGCTCCGATACGTCGTTGAGACTATCTAGCATCTCGTCCTTAACCTGCTGCACCATCTCTCGCAACTCCTCCTTGAATTGCTCGATGCATTCGGCAAAGATGCCTTCCACCATTGGAGTGTGCTCTGTCTAATGATCGTTATGTTCCTCTATGGCAAGCTCCAAGCGAGTGATACGCATCTCTTGGTTAGCCACGGGATCCCTTGTGACAGATTTCTCCTTACGGTTGCCTTTCCTTTACTGCCTCTCCATCGCATGAGGCTCATGCTCTCCACTCTCCACATTGCTTATGGTCTCTTATAGATTCGACATTGCTCTGATACCAACTGTCGCAGGCTAAGATTTTCGAACTTAAATACCGTGCGGTACTAGCACAAAATAACTAACGATTACGCTAGCAAAGCCTTTGCGAAAACTCAACACCACTTGCAATAGAAATGCGGAAGCTAAGTAATGCGAGAAAGGAGAGCTTTTAGAACTCACAAGTGAGCTTTATTTTACTACCTTTCAAGTGTGATTTACAAATAAGGGATGCTTACATATTTATAGTCATTTCCACCTCCTCAACCAACGGTTGAGATCGATTCATCTAGAATGTTCTATGATCTAATGGCTAATATTTACCTTATAGATTTTTCTACAATAATACAAATCTTACTTGACTTTTCTACACATGTAAAGAGAATTCTAGAAACATCTAGCTAAGTATAGATTATTCTATATAATTCTACAAAATACTATAATATTACCGAGTGAAACCTCCTTTGCGAGCCGGTTTGCGAGACTTTGCGAGGTTCCACAAGAAATTCCGCATGTCTAAGTGTTGGGCCGTGACACAAAGGACATGGACACTTTGTCAAAGATTCTGGAAGTAGATGAATTTATATTTGCTGATAGAATAGGACCACTTCCAGAGAATCTGCTTGGATCCAGCATTGAAGTCATTAATCTTGAAAGTCTTGAAAAGGCATTGGAGAAGGCTGTTGAGAAAATTACCAACATGCCTGAAGGAGAAAAAGAAAGTCCTGAAAAGGCAATTGTAGGGGTGGTTGAGGACAGTTCCAACCATCTGGAGGCAAGGCTAGAAGAGGAAAAGAAGGATGAGGATCAGACGCTACTAACCACTGAGGTTACCCCCGATCTTCTTCATCTCTATTCTAATCGTGAAGAGCATAACTTAGCTACAATCTCTCCCAATGTGGCTGAGGATATACTGCCAAACCCTGATGCAACAGCTCTGGAGGAGGGAGAAAGTCTGAGCTCCAAAGGGCACACTTCTAAAGTGGATCCTGCGGGCGAGGCTACTTCAGAGGAAAGGGAAATGATCAAGGGTGGAGAAGAGAAAGGAGTAGTTGGAGGCTCCATTTTGGAAGATGATAGCCCCTCCAGAAGCAGTTCAAGCTTCGGAGATGAATCTAGCTCATCCGATGGTGACTCATTCGGACCCTTCAATAAACACTTCCCTCCTCGCAAAAAATTAGTGACTCTCCCTGATGAAAACTCCAAAGAATCCAAAGTCAGTGCAGCTCTTAAACTCCTTCAGGAGGTAACTCTTGAGCATCATGAAGAGGGATTTATCAAGAAGAGTCTCCTGATAATATGCACCTATCTAAAAGCTGTGGAGAAGGAGTTGCTCAGACAAAAGTCTAATAAAGCAGTCCGAAAGGATTTAGGTGAGATCAAAGAAAGGTTGAAGTGCCTCCCCAAAATTGAGCAACAAGTCATGAACTTCTCAAGACCCAAAGCTCTGGCGGCAACTTCCCTTTCTGAGATCCAGCCTCTTTTAAATGAGCTAAAGGAAAGTGCATCCACAGCAAATCGCAATGCCAGTCAAGCAAACACTTTGGCATTTGATAACTGTGTAACTGTCCTGGATAGAATGTCCTCCTCTGCCACTGATGTATCCACAGAGATCAAGGATTATATTGACTCCAAGTTTGAAATCTTGACAAAATTCATGGAGGACAGAGACCTAAAACCTACTCTACTGAACCTAGAAACTGATCAGCTAGTAACTCAGGAAATGCTTGCCAACTTCATAGACAAAACCATCCCCAAACTAAAAGAAAAAATCTTAGATGATATGGGTGATGAAATGCAAGCTCACAACGCCTATATTGAGCAAACAATAAATGATTGGAAGAAGACTGTCTCCAAAGAGCTCAAGGATCAAACATAGTCTATCCACAATATCCGAAAGGTCCTCGGTGAAGAAATCACCCTCCTTTAAGTCGGAATCAATAAGTTATCTATCTCTGAATCCTCCTCGTCTCCGGTCCTTTCAAACAGTCAGCCCATTCCTCCTGCACAATCTTATTCAAGCCATAGGAGACTCAGGGTTTATGAGCCAAAAAGGCTTGACTACTTTAATCAAGGCCATGTTTCCCTATTTTGATCCCAAGGATAAGGAACATATTCTGCACATTCTTCCTCAAGTCTCTCAATCCTATTATCAACTCCAGAGGTCCCTTTGCCCTTATTATTTGACTCCACCCATAGTGGATCATATTATTGATGAGCGCGCAAAAGGTAACAAAGACTACTCGATCTACACCTCTGCCTGGCAGCAATCATGGGACAAGCAGACCTATACGGTTATTGATCCCCTTAATGGAAGCAAAAAGGGGGAGGAAGATCAGAGTCATCAAGGAGAAGGAAGCGGGAAACGAAAGATGCTGTAAGTCCGGAAGAGTGGTCCATCCGGAGAGATAGTTAAGATAGCTAGATAATCTTGTAATACCTCTATAATAGCTAGATTCACTTTATATGTATTTCTGTAACTTGTAACACTAAACTTCATGATGTTAACCATTGTTAACAGCAGAAGTATATATAAAGTGAAAAATTCTTAACTATCAAAATAATCGCTTCTAAAGTACAATCTATAATTGTACTAAAACAAAATTAGAAGCAGAAATCATGGGGGAGTGGGGATGCTAAAATTACGGGGGAGCATTGTAAAAAACTAAGAAAAGTTACACCTAGTAAATACACCCACACTTAGATGACTTAGGTTTTTGTTTCCATCAAATGGGGGAGATTGTTTGGAAACAATGATCCGGATAAAAAATCTAAGTCCGGATCAACTTTGAAAGAAACAAAAATAATATATGTAATTTTTCCCCAATAAATGGAAATATCCGGACAAAGATCAAGACACAAGTCATCCATTAATCAAATTAAAATACTAAGCACTAAGGGAAATAATCCAGACAGAGTTTGGAAAGGAAACAAACTTCTGACCCTCAAGACCAGCATCCAGAAGAACTGATTGAAGCCATCTCCAGAAGAAAGATCCAGAGCATATAGGACTAAAAGACATCCGAAAGACATATATCTGAAATAAAAGGAAAGTATTCAAATATACTTTTCCCTTTACCTTTTTGGTCTATAGAAGTCAAAGATCCTTTCCCCAAGACAAAGACAAAATGACAGCTTGTATAATTCAAAAAAAGTCAAAAGGGTCTGACACCGAACAGAGAAAAGCTAACTAGTTTCTCCTAGACCAATAAAGGCGCGTGTGAGCGGACGACGATTCATACGGCTGCGGCGCCGGGCCGATTTCGGTCGGGCCGGCCCATTGGAGTGTCAGGGGGATGAGTTTGATGTGGTTGAAAAAATGATTTTGCAAATTTTAATGCTTAAAAGATACGAGATCGAAATCTCGTACTTAGAATAGAGTCGCCACCCGGTTCAGCTCAACCGGGAAATTTTTGATACGATTTTCCCATCGGGTGGTTGGACCATACCTTAAGTAGAGATTCCGAGCTCGAATGATGTTATCTACTTTTCATTAGGCCAAGTTAGGATACTTCATTCTTTCTTAATCGGTTTGATCCACCCTATTTATTTGTATTTTTAGTTATTTTGTTGTTTTCGCATTTATCAAGCAATTGAAGCGATAAATAAAATATTTACAATTGTAAAAGAAAAGTAAGTGCGGAAAGTAAAATTATTACAAGGTTTTCAAGTCCTGTACATTTTCTAAGTAATAAATGAAATACCCGAATGTCCAATATACATCTACCTGCAGAAGATGGTTGACACAAATATGGCATATTTTATTTATAATATCATAAAGCCCGATTGGATGGCTAAAACGAGGTTTGAATGGCGTTTGCGGGGAAATTCCATTTTTATCCAAATTTTAGATTCGATCGTTGCTTTAATCGAATTACAGGTGAATATACCACTCGTCGTGGGGCGGGTGTGTTTTCAGGAGGTTTTGAACCTCCATCATTACACTATAGGTCCTAGCTTTCAGAAAATAAATTAGTTTGGAAACAAACGAAAACAACACTATTGTCCAGAAAGTCATGATGCCATGGGGCATCTGATGCCGCCGACGGCACAGTTGATGTTGCTGGCGGCATGGCTGATGCCGCCGGTGACATCGATTATGTCACGGGCGACATCCGCATGCAGACAGGCACAGGGCTTTCCGATTACCGTAAAGAAAGGGTCCTGCAAGAAAGTGAGGTCTCTGGGGAATGCGATGCTAACGGCGGTATCAATGATGTCTCTCGCGAGATGGGTGATACAGTCGGTAACACCGTATATCTCCGGCGACTTTAATTTCTTGCAGCAGCAGCGGTTTGCAGTCAAAGTGACCGAAAACTCAAAAATGAACACAAATCAACGAAAATTAGTGCAAACCAATAATAATAATGCCAAAGAGCTATGAGACTCAGGATTTTTTACCTCGAGGTCGTGAATCCACCTCTTCGTGAACTGAATAAAACACCTCCAGGGAGCTTGTTACGACGATTTAACAATGATTTTAAGTGCTCTTTGGTTTCTAAGTTTAATTACTGATTTTAACTTAAAGGCTTGTCGATTTTAACTCACAATCAGAGAGTTTAAAGAAGAAAAAACCAGGAAAAATGGGTCGGAATCCCTTTTTTCTATTTTATCTAATTCTTATCTCACTATAATCTATTTTCACCTTAAAATCTTCCCCTTTCAAGTGCATCTCAAGGTGTGCTTTTATAGGTGAAATGGGGTGCTTTTTAGGGCCTTTTTTAATAATTCCACCGAAAGTGGCCGAAAAGGCTGTCTGTGAAGGGACCCGTTTTATGTCATGCCGCCGGCAACATGGTTATGTCGCTGGCAGTATGACCGATGTCGCCGGCGGTTTGGTGATACCGCCGGCGATATGGGTGATGCCTTTGGCGGCATCAGCCTTCAGCATGCCGACAGTTAGTGGGTCAAAAAGCCAAAAAAGTCGGGAAAAGTGGTTTAATAGTGGGTAAAAAGGCATCTTTATTTACTTTTAACAATATTTTAAAGGGTATTCATTATTTGGGTGTCAATCATCGGTTCAAGCTCCTACCGGACGCATTATCAGCCACACCGAACTGGATTCTGCCAATTATAAAATTCACAAGGAATATTATTTTGGTAATAAAAATTCTAAAGAGAACTTTTATTTTGAGGTATTAAAATCGGGTACACGTCATCATCGTCTCGCGAGAGGGACTGCAAAATCCGGTGCTCACAGGCTGCCCCTCGGTGGATCACTACTGCCACAGGTCAGTATGATCACACGAAAGAGCAAGGGATAGGAATGATACCTGAGGGATGACTGGTTTGTCCCTTGGTCGGACTTATGCTTTATCGATTGTTTGCCCCTTAGTTGGACTTACGCTTTGTGGATTGTTTGCCCCTTGGTCGGACTTACGCTTTATCGATTGTTTGCCCCTTGGTCGGACTTACGCTTTGTCAATTGTTTGCCCCTTGGTCGGACTTACGCTTTGTCGATTGTTTGCCCCTTGGTCGGACTTACGCTTTGTCGATTGTTTGCCCATGGGTTGGACTTACGCTTTGTCGTTTGTTTGTCCCTTGGTCGGACATATGCTTTGTCATTTGTTTGTCCCTTGGTCGGACTTACGCTTTGTCATTTGTTTGTCCCTAGGTCAAACTTACGCTTTATCGTTTATTTGTCCCTTGGTCAGACTTACGCTTTGTCGTTTGTTTGTCCCTTGGTCGGACTTACGCTTTGTCGTTTGTTTGTCCCTTGGTCGGACTTACGCTTTGTCGATCGTTTATCCCTTGGTCGGACTTACGCTCTGTCGACTGTTTGTCCCTTGGTCGGACTTACGCTTTGTCGACTGTTTATCCCTTGGTCGGGTTTGTGCTTTATGGGGATACTGTCCCTTGGTCGGACTTATGTTTTCAGGAAATTATCCCTTGGTCGGACTTGTGCTTTCAGGAAATTGTCCCTTGGTCGGACTTGAGCTTTGTAGAGATTATCCACTGGTCGGACTTGCGTCGAAATCTGATTTGGAGGAGCGATATCGCTGGTGACATGACTTATATCGCTGGCAGCATGGATTGATACCGCTGGCGGTATGAGTGCCACGTGGCAGCTTTGACTGGTCAGATAATTTCAAAATTTGAACTACAAGAGGCGATGTCGCCGGCGACATAAATCATATCGCCGGTGGCATAGACGAACAGTTTTAGATAAATTAAAACTCCTCGAATTCCGTGCGGCAGTTTAAAAAGGGATGAAACTTCCCTTCTTCCTCACTATTCAGAAACCGCACCCCCTCTCTTATCCTCTAAAGCTTTTTGATTTCTTCCTTTGTTTTTGAAATCATGAAGAGAATTAGCAAGGCTCTCAGGGATAAATCCAAGGCTAGGGAGAGCCTGCCGAGTCTTCTATTGAGGGATTGAAAATCCTCTCCGTCCCTACTGCATATGGCCTGAAGGAGACGGCCAAAATGTATGGTTATGGCATTAACTCTCCTATCACCAATCTGACTCCGGAGAAGGAGAAATGCCTCTGTTATGTCCAGGTAATCTCTCAAAAGCCCGAACTACTTCTTTTTGGATTCGATTTGATTTTGCCTTAGATTTGAAAACATGCCATGATAGGGGTTTAAAATGTGAAATAGATCGGTCATATTGCATGCTTTAGGATTGATTTTTACCATTTTTGGTCTTCTTATTTGATTGATTGTGATTTTTGTGATTTTTGGCATGATGGGTGCGATTTAGGGAGAAAACTGGTTCTGCCCGCACATAGTGATATCGTTGGCGGCATGAGTGATGTCGCTGGCAACATCAGTTCTTGTAAAAGGCTTTATGGGAGTCTGATGTTGCTTTTGTTTAAGGTGATGTCGCTGGCGACATGAACTATGGCGGTATTGGTTGATGCCGCCGGCAATATCGCTTTCAACAGAGGTGACATCAGCAACTTTTCTGACAAAATTAAGCAGAACTGATCCATTTTGTTTTCAACTTTGCAGCCATATGAACTGACTTACATAGGGGGGATGGGCACCATCGGTGAATGGTGGCACCATATCTCAGAGAACGATCCTGAGCTCGCGCTTGCGATTAACGAGATAGGGTTTGGGGATTTGGCGCGGATCATGCCTATGTTGATGCCTAAGCTTCCTCATTCTGCAGTAACGGCCCTAACTGAAAGGTGGTCCGAGACCACCCATACTTTCCATTTCTCCTTTGGGGAAGCTACAATTACCCCTTCTGATGTAGTAGCTATGACTGGGCTCCCTTGGACGGATGAGGTCATACATTTTAATGCCTACATAGACAAGTACCATGTTGAGAGGCCCGTGGTAAGGCGGGTAAAGGAGTTATTCGGTTTGAAGCCTATTTTTGGGCGGCTATCCTATGGTGAGTTGTACCATCATTAGACCCGGGTGAATATGGTGCCCGAGGAGGAGAGGGAGGCTTGCGTCCGTTCCTTCGTGATCTCACTACTCACTATGCTGTTCTTCCCAATCTCAGGGAGTAAGATTAACTATGTACTTATAACTGAAGTGGAAGATGTGCCGGGAATTAGGAGGAAGAATTGGCCGAGGGCCATCTTAGCCTAGTTATACCACGGGCTGGACGTGGGAGCCCGGAAGAAGGAGAAAGCCCTTTGCCTTTGCCACTTGCTACTCCAGGTATAGCTTTTCGGAAATATTTCCCTTGATAACGTGCATTCTTATTTATTGCATGACGTCCTTTGAATTGATCGATCGCCATTTGTGCAGGCCTGGGCCTTCGAGCATCAGATCCTCCCGCCGGTGGAGTTTAAGAAGGTTGTGACGCCGAGCTCTCACTTCCTTGCTCGCTGGTGCGGGGGCATTGGTGGAAAGGCCAAGTACCCTACGCAGTATAGGGAGGTCCTAAGGAGAGTGCGGTTGAGCTCGGTATGCAAAAAAAATTTTATTATTTTTTTTTATTATTTTTTTATGGACTTATGTTGGTTGTTTTGATGCAGCTCGTCTTAGACCCGTTTGATAGGGTGGAGAACTTGGCTGAGGTTGCAAGGGTCCGGAGGGAGGTGGATGACCGCCGGTTTGTGATCGAGTGCCCCATGTCCCAGTAGTGGTATCTGGGCGAGCGCGTCCGGGGCTGGAGGTCCCTTCCGGTTGTCGCTAGATCGGTGCCGGCCGATCCTCCCAGGGGCTTATGGTGGCCTCATTTGGTGATCTCTGTCGAGGCCGACAAAGCTAATTATATTGAAGGGAATGGCAGAGTGATCCCTAGCGTTCCTAGCCTTTATGAGCAGCTTCTTCAGCGTCTACTCCCCGTGTGTCCTCGCATTCATGGAAACAATACGATTGAGTATCATAACGAGCATCGATTGGAGGACAAGAAGAGGCGCTTCAAAGGCATTGTGGACGTTGATGAGGAGGATAATAATGAGGATGAAGCGCTTGAAGGGGACATTGCGGTCGACCCTGAGGGGGAGGATGAGGTAGGTACGGACGTAGCTGGCGGGAGCGTGCCAATGTCCCAAGGGGAGCAACGTTCTTTCGAGGTATGATTGTTTTTGTGTGTATGATTTTGAAATTGTTCAGGGACGTTGTTGACATGTGGCTTTCATGTTTTGCAGGAACCTGCGAGAAAGAGGGGCCGGGATAACCAAAGTGGGACCCGACATTATGGCGTGCCGGAGGGCATAAACTTCGTGGAGGGGAGATTGGTCAATCCGTTGGAAACCACCTTCATGTTGATGAACTCCCGAGGTGAATTCTCTCATAGGAATGTTGGCTCGAGCCGGCAAGCCCCGTTTTTCATGCCCGAAAATACTACCTACGTAAGATCTAATAATTATTTTCTTATTAAGCCTCAGATGCGGGTGTCTAAGGATTTGCTTTTTGGATTTTCCAGGTGGCGCGGAGTCACGTGGAGCAACTTGCGAAGAATAATTTTGTTCTCCGGGATACCCTTATTAGGCAGTCGCTCCTCCTTCAGGTATTTTATGCATATGTTGAGATGGGATGTATGTATGGATTTTATGCATGACATGCAATGCTGATATTTTCTCCGATTTACAGGATTTCTTGGCCCTTTCTTTATCTGATGCTGATGCAGCCCAGCGGCGGTATGAGGAGGAGACTGTGGTCTTACAGCGTTGCGTGAGTGATCTCGAGGGTCAGCTGGCAGCCACCGCCCAGGAAAGGAGAAGTAAGCAAAACTTGGACCGTGCGTACCCTGGAGGCACCAGTCATAGGGGGATTAAGATGTCCGCTGGCCGACGTGCGTTTACTGCAGCTGAAGAGTCCAGTAGTGTCCCTATGACAGAGGGAAGGGAGGAAGACGAGGATGATGTTGATGACTGGTTTGCAGGTCCCGATGAGATTTCATCTTGCCCAGCCGGTAGTGGCGGGCATGCTTAGTTCTATTTTTCATTTTTTGAGTTCTTGGTTTGTACCCTTGATACATTGGGGTTTGGATAATTTAGTTTTGTAGTACGCTAGATGTTTTGGTACAATTTGAGTGATTGGCGCCTTCGGCCTACTATTTTGAATACGAAAATGAATTGCTGTTTGATAAGGTATTGGAAATATAGCGTAGGATTGTTTACAGGTTTTGTATAGGCCTGAAATGGAAGAAATGCTTCTGATGCCGCCGGAAAATTCACTCCATATCGCCAGCGGCATAACCCATATCGCCCAAATTGATCGAGCCAAAATAATATATACAGGGCTGTCTGAAGTCCATATCGCCGGCTGCATCATCCGATATCGCCCAAATTGGCCTTATACCGCTAGCGACATCAACTAAATCGCCGACGGCTTCATTCATATCGTCGGCGGCTTCATCCACATCGCCGGCGGCATCAACTTTCCAACAATCTGATTTCAACCATTCTGTCCACTTCTGTCATGGCAACCCATAATCAAAAACTATAGGGTTTTCTGCAGAGTTTGGGGAATGCCGACTAGAAGAGGCTTGAAAAATTCAGGCTTTGGGGGCTTCGATATGTCACAGCGTGGCCCGTAAGCCACGAATTCCTTCGAGCGGCACTGTCCTTTTGGGATCCAATGGACCACATTTTCTGATTTTCATCGTTCGAGCTTTGCCCCTTGCTCGAAGAATTCCATGCCATTTTAGGGACACCGTGTCCTAAACACGTTTCACTGGCATTGCCGGACCTTGATTTTGGCATAGATGGAATTCCACGAGGGCTATAGAATTTAGATTCTATTGACCCATTTCTATCTCAGTTGCCTGACAGACCTGGTTTTCAGCTCGAAGCAGTCTTGGAGTAGTGTCGTGGAGTGCCTCGATCCCATCTTGCTTGGCCATTTATGATGGCATTACTACTCATGGCAAAGTTTATGTGTGGAGTGAGCCTGATTGCTCCGCTCAGGCTAATTTCCCTCATTGGTCCTATGTCGACAAGGCTTCCCCCGTGGCTGTGGGGTTGGTCGATGTTTTGTTAAACGTGGATGCTGCTTCTGTTGACTCGTCACTCATTGGGGATCGATTCACATTATTACAGGTATCTCTTGTTCTTTTTTTCTTATCCAAACATTTATTTCTCCCATCCTTACCCGAGTTTTGCATTATAGGTCTGGCTGATGGAGAAGCTAAAGCTGAGGGAGGCACCCCGAGGGAATCCGAAAAAGTATCTTCCCGTCCATCTGAGGGAGAGAGGGCTTATGCGGGCCGATTTTGATGAGTTGACATATGACGATTGGGGGCCTATCTTGAGGGGGTATACTGATACGCAGGTTCAGTGGGTTAGTCCATGGTGGAGAATTCAGGATGTGGTCGTAGAATCTTGGGGAGCATGTGTTCAATTGATAGGTCTGGAGAAATCTTAATTTTATACCCCCTACCGGCTATGTCGTCAGTATGGTAAAAGGCAGAGAGTCCCAATAAAATTGCCCCACAGCCAGATCAGAGTTTACAAAGCTAGGTGGGTCAACCATATTCAGGAGAAGTGGTCCAGGGAGGCTGTATTCGAGATTCTGGATTACGATCAACTAGAAACCACTGAAACTGACACATACTACAGAGGATGGCTTGCCGAGATAAGAGGTTTGCCGACCCGTCGAAAGCAGTCATGGGCCCGTTTGGAGGGGGAATGTGCGGAGCGGGGGGAAGATCCCCTTTCTACTAGCACACCGAGGCGGATCTCTAGGTACCAAGATGATGATACGGGAAGTTCGTTTTGAGTCTTGCCATTGTCGGAACCATGAGGTTTTTTTTTTAATTTTTTATTTTATTCAAATATTCTAAAATGGAACAAAATGAACCCTCTTCAAAGCTTGTCGAAGTTGTCTTGAATTTATGAATACAGGATTCACATAAGCATAAGCATTTAGATTTTAACAAAAGAGAATTTTTATTAATTGAGATAAGATAAAGTACATGATGTTTGGTTGACATTTCCATCGACTTAACTCCCGTGCCGACTAGCCAAGATCGGTTTTCTAGAAGGCACTCGCTCTGTGCTCACATACCCTAACTTTTGCCTAGATTGCCCTGTTCGGGTTTTCGATCTAGCGGGTTTGTCTTATCCCCTAATTTTTACACGGTTGGTTCGCAGAATACCAATCGTCGGGTATCACCCTAATTTTTGCCCGATCAGTGAAAGACTGAAAGGCGGGCGATTATTACATATGTATCTTTTTATGTAATGCTTTTCTAGTTTGTTTCTTTTGAATTAAACATGATAACGCTTAAGCCTGTCTTAGTTTACAGGATTTACGAACTCTTTCCCATCCATGTCCATAAGTTTAGCTGCCCCTTTGCTAAGTAGCTTCTTTATCACATATGGTCCTTCCCAGTTTGGCCTGAATTTACCCCTCGCATCAGTGGTAGAGTGTTTCAACTGCTTGAGGTCCAGATCACCAACCTTCAGGTGGAACTTTTGATGTTTTACCCGACTGTTATATGCCTGAGCCATACGTTGTTGGTACATCTGGAGGTTGTCAAGGGCCTTCAACCTTTGTTCATCCATCATGTTCAACTATTCAAATCTTGCTCGAGTCCATTCGGATTCTTCTAACTTAGCCTCCAGGGCAACTCTTAATGAGGTCACCTGAGTTTCAACTAGCAAGACTGCTTCCATCCCATAGACTAAGGAAAACGGAGTTTGGCCTGTCGGGGTACGTATGCTGGTGCGATATCCCTAAATAGCAAAGTGCAACTTATCCGCCCAATCTCTGTAACCGGCTATCATCTTAGAAAGAATCGTCTTTACCGATTTATTGGCTGCTTCAACAGCTCCATTGGCTTGTGGTCTGTATGGAGAAGACCTATGGTGCTCGATCCCATACTTCTCAATTAGTGAAGCAGTTGCTCCTTAAAACTGTACCCCGTTGTCTGAGACTATATGATGTGGGAGCCCATACCGCGCAAAGATATGCTTTTCTATGAACTTGGCCATCTGCCTGGCAGTGACATTGGTGAAGGATTCAGCTTCAACCGTTTTTAAAAAGTAATCTACTGCTACCATAATGAATTTATGGCCATTTATTGAGGAAGGACGGATTTCACCAATTATATCTATACCCCATGTAGAGAATGGCCAAGGGGTGGATAAGTCATGAAGCTCGGTCGGTGGCAAATGCCGCATATCTCCGTAAATCTGGCATTGGTGGCATCGTTTGACCTGGGTGATACAATCGGCCGTGAGAGTAAGCCAAAAATACCCTAGTCGCTGGACCTTCTTTGCAAGGGTAAGACCATTCATATGAGGGCCATAGTCGCCGATATAGACCTGGATCATTACGATCTGAGCCTCGGAATCAGTGAGTCAACAGAGGAGTAGGCCGTCACTAGTGTGCTTGAATAGGTCATTATCTATAATACGAAATTGGGTAGCAAGCTGCCGCAGGGTGGTACGGTCCGAGTCAAAAGAATCTGTGGGGTATTGGTCGGTCTAAACAAATAAGACTATATCAGAATACCAACAAGGTTCGGATGAAATGGCGAGAACTGGAGGAGTCGATTGAACACGATATGGGGTCTTGGTGGATAGCAAAACTAACGGGCAGATAGGCTGCTGTTGGGGTCCTTCCCATAAGGACGCGAGAGTGGCGAGAGCATCTGCCATTTGATTCTCATCTCGAGGGACATGGCGGTACAAGCATGAGGTAAATTTCTCAGACAATTCGCGGACAGCCTCAACATAAGGGCGAAGCAATTCTTCTTTAACTTCCCAATCTCCAATGACCTGACGAATAACTAGAGCCGAATCTCCGATGATGGATACATAGTATGCCTGAACCTGAAGAAGAGCCTCGAGGCCGAACAGGCAAGCTTCGTATTCAGCGCCGTTGTTGGTGATAGTGAATTCTAAACGTTTGGACAACGGGATTATCTCATTATCTGGTGTGACGATGATGACTCCGAGACCTGCTCCCCGGCGGTTCATAGCGCCGTCAAAGTACATTGCCCAATTGTCATCAAGGGTTGTAGCAGAGGCGAGCTATTCATCAGGGAACTCCAAACTTTCCCTATAGTCAGAGCTGAGGGGTTGATTAGCCAAGAATTCGGCTACAACCCTCCCTTTAATGACCTTTCGGGTTACATATTCAATGTCAAACTCAGATAGGAGAAGTAGCTATCGGGACAATTTGCCGGCTAGAGTAGGGGATTGACAAAGAAACTTCATTGGATCAATTTTGGCTACGGCCTGGACTCGATAGGATTAGAAATAATGTCGTAACTTCTTAGTGAGCCAAACCATGGTAGCACAAGTCTTCTCTATAATCGAATATCAGGTTTCATAATCTAACAGCTTCTTGCTCAGGTAGTAGATGGCATGCTCGCACTTATCATCATGTTCTTGGACAAGCATGGCTCCGACGGATGTTTCTTCAATGGCCAGATAAAGGATGAGTGGTTTCCCTGGGATGGGGGGCGTCAAGACGGGTGGATTGATAAGGTATGCCTTGATTTTGTCGAATGCTACTTGGCAGTGATTGTTCCGTACCACGGTTTGCTGTTTCTTTAACAACTTAAAGATGGGTTCGCAGACGGTAGTGGGGCGGGCAATGAATCGACTGACATACTATAAGGACCCTAAAAATGATCAGACCTCTTTCTCTGTCTTAGGGGAAGGCATATCCCTGATGGCTTTGGCTTTGTCTGGATCCATTTCAATCCCTTTTTGGCTAACCATGTGTCCTAACAGCTTGCCGGAGGTAACTCCAAATACACATTTCTTTGGATTCAGACAAAGATTATATTTTTTAATGCGAGTCATGAACTTGATAAGAACAGTAGGGTGTTCCTCTCGAGTGGCGGATTTCACAATCATATCGTCCACATACACTTCCACTTCTTTATGGATTATATCATGTAGGAGGGCAGTTACACACCCCCCACTCAGTGATGAATGCTGTTTTGACTTTGTCGGCAATATTAACAGGATTTGATTGTATCCTGAGAACCCATCCATGAACGAATACATAGCCGACCTGGCGGCACTGTCAATTAGGACATCGATATGCGGGAGAGGGAAGTCATCCTTCGATGAGGCTTTATTGAGGTCTCGAAAGTCTACGCAGACTCGGACTCTACCATCCTTCTTTGGTACCGGGACGATGTTGGACAACCAAGTCAGGTATTCTACTACTTCTATGAATCAAGCTTCGATCAACCTTGAAACCTCTGTCTTAACTTGTTCTGCCCATTCAAGTCTCAACCGGCGGAGCTTCTGTTTGACAGGTCAGAATTTAGGATCAGTTGGGATCCTGTGTTCGGCGATTTATTGGTCAACCCCAGGCATGTCTTCGTATGACCAGGCAAAAGCGTTAACATGATTTTTAAGCACTTTTATGATCTCACTTCTTTCCTCGGGAGTTAAATTTTTAGAAATGGTTACCATTTTAGGATTGTCATCCGTACTTAGGTTTATTTCACTTAATAGAGTTTCACTAATGCCGAAAACATTATGCATATTGTTATGTGAATGCATGGACCCATCAGGAAAGACATCAAACAAGTAAGCCGAACGGGAGTTATTAATTGCGTAAAAAGCCTCATAAGCAGCATTGTTTGTATCAAAAACATCAGAAATTCCCTATACGGAGGGGCTTCAGTGGCAGCATCGATGGGAGAGGTGTTCTCTGTATCATCTGTCAGGGTGGTGCTTAGGTTACGCTCCAAAGTGGTCTTTTGGGTAGTGGTGAGCGACGGCTCTTTGGAGCGTAACCTAAGCACCACCCGACAGGTCAGCCTTTTCGGTCAGAGTCCTGGCAAGCTTTTCTACTATAGCCATCATGGCATCTTCTTTCCCGTTACCCTTCCAGCCTTTCTTCATCAGCAGTGCCATAGCTTTTGTCACGGTTGCCACGGCATCCTCAATTTCTGGATTAATAGGCTCATCTTCAGGATACATCTTGTCTTTCCCCTTAGCCTTATCAAAAATCATGTTGACAAGCGCGTCAGACTCCGTAGGTTCAGGTTCAGCTTAAACTATCATGTGACCAACCTTAAAGTCATAGACATCTTTAAAGATCTCAAAGCTGGGCCATATTTTCCTGCCATGCTCGATTGGTTCGGGCCCCCCTTTATAAGGCTCTTTCCCTGGATTTCACAAGTAGTGACCATGCGGCAATAATAGTAAGGGACGCGACGATAGGCTTTTCTAGGCTTATACCCTAGTCCAACTCCACGGATGAGGATTTTTGGTTCCAACGCCTCAATAATTCCCTATTCATGTATTCCTCCACCCCTGCCAGTCCTGTAACCAGACTTCTTCATTAGCTTGCCCATACCCGTGTGGAGGTAGCTGTGCCAAAGGGGAGGGGGGTTTTGAGCTTTACTAATCATGGTAATCTGGAGGCCCTTTTCTAGGTTAGCTTCAGCTTCCATAACGGCCATGACGGAGGCAGGATCGACCTCTATAGTTATCATTCTATACCTCTATAGTTATCATTCTATCACCATGCATTAGCTTGATCTTTTGGTATAGTGTGGAGGGTACTGTACCCAAAGCATGGAGCCATGGCCGGCCAAGCAACAGAGAATAGGTAACAGGAATGTCAAGGACGGTGAAACGTATATTGCTTGTGACACCTTCGACAGTGACCCCTGCCTCAAAGATCCCAATTACATTACGCTTTGAATCGTCGTAAGCTCTAATAACTGTGCTGGACCTTTCAAGCATGTCCTCTGACAGTCCCAGATGAGGAAGGATCTTTAGAGGGCGTAGGTTTAAGGTAGAGCCATCATCCACCATGATGCACGGGATAACCTTATCAAGAATTTGAACTCGGATGAATAAGGCCCTATTGTGATCCCTTTCTTCAAGTGTAAGATCAAAACTGTCAAACACGATCTGAGGCCCTTTTCTTGGGGGAACGCCTTCTCCTATCTTGACGTACATCTTAACGACTGAGGTGGTCGGATTAGCTTCCAGATCAAGGAGCCGTTTGATCAAACCTTTACGATGCCTTTCAGAGTTAATTACTAGTTGCCAGATGTTGTATCGGGCTTGAGTGTTTCTCAACTGGGTAATAAGGGGGTCAACCTCAAGACTGGTAGGGACAGGTAGAGGTGGAGAAGGGGGTCTTGCAGTAGTTCCAACCCTA
Organism: Euphorbia pulcherrima; assembly: GCA_947683365.1. NCBI lineage: Eukaryota > Viridiplantae > Streptophyta > Magnoliopsida > Malpighiales > Euphorbiaceae > Euphorbia > Euphorbia pulcherrima. The sequence goes on from CANTUS010000010.1 coordinate 43,748,396, forward strand.
CCAGGAATTGGGTCTTTGTTAAGACGGAGATACCGGTCTTCCGGCTGATATACGCAACCACTCCAGGTGATATTGAGGACATTGTCGAGTAAGACGCTCTTGGTGGCTCGCGTCTCAAATAGGTACTGCTGCTCTTCAGAGTCTGAATCTGGGTCTTATAGTTCATATTTATCCACACTAAAAAGGTCATGGTGGTCGACCTTGAACAAGTTGGTACTTACAGCCTTGGATTCCCGAGCTATTTCCCCATCCTCATCAGAATAGTTCTCCTTTGAAACAAAAGAATCTACACTGAATAGTGCCTTCCCCTCAGCTTTCTTTCTCTTTGCCATAAATGGTTTAGGCCTGCGACCCTCTTATTTTGGTTGGCTTGGATCAATTTCCATTCCTTGAATGGAGTTGACTCCTGGGTTGGCCTGATTGATAAGTTCAAAAACTGAGCAAGATGGAAGACCTGAGCTGATGACCAGGATGGAGTTACTACTGGTTGACCTCTGAGCAAGGAGATTGAAGACTGTGGCTTCGAGTAAACCAGATTGGACCTCTCCTACCTTACTTCCAAAGTTCGGTAAAGGGTTATTCATGGTGCTCGGGGCCTTATCTGGTTTAGTAATCTTTGCCTCGCTAACTAACCGTTGAATAGCTGAGAGCAGGGCCTTACAGTTGTTGGTTTGGTGCCCCACCTGAACGTGATAATTATAGAAGTTATTCTTATCTTCAGGTCTGGGTGGTTTGTATTCCTGAAGGGACTGTATAAAACCTGCTTCCCTTAAGCGTTGGAAGATGACCCGCAGGGGCAATTTATAGGGGTTGGTCAAGACAAAAGAGGGGCGAGGAGGCTAGACTGTGGCAATCGTTGATGGAGCTGGATTGGTTGTAAGTGGCATAGCTGGGGTGTGAGAAATGGCTTGTATAGCAGCCGGTGTTTTTGGCTTAGCCGGCACTAGGGCCGAGGGTTGAGCTTCATTTTTCCTGAACCATGATTTGCCCGCTCTCTCAGCCTTCTTGCATTCTGCCTCACGCTCTATTTTTTTAGCTTTCTCAAACATAGCCTTGTAAGAAAGAAAGGAATCTGTAGCCATTTCCTTGCGGAACAGGGGGAGAGATCCTTCGAGGAGTTTTGACAATCATTTCCTCAAGGCTAAGCTTGGACTTCATCAAGACCTGGGTCGATATCCACCTATTGAAGTACTGCTTAAAGGTTTCGTTGGGCATTTGATGGACCCTCTTAAGATGTTGGAGGGTCATCTCCATCATAGTATTGAAACCATAATGTACTTTCAAAGCCTCAGATAAGAGCATCCAGTCGGCGATAATATGCTGCGATAAAGTGTAGTACCACTCGAGTGCAGGTCCCCAAAGAGAACAGGGAAACATCTCAGCTAGCACCTTATCACTTAGCTTCTTTATGCGCATCACCCTTTCGTACATTATGATGTGAGAGGCGGGTGCTCCTGAGCCATCATAATGAGCCATGTTTGGTATAGTAAAATTATCGGGGACCCAATCCTCGTCCCTTTCAGGTTTTTTATTAATGATGAGGCGATTGATGTAAACTTGGATTTCTAGTGTCACGCCCGGAGGTTGCGTGACCTGGTCGCTGACTAGTTCGTGAGAGATGGTTAGGGCTTCAGGTGTCGCGCCCGGAGAATGCGCGACCTGGTCATTGACGGTTTGAGAAGCTATCATTTGTTAAACAAACATGGCTACCTCAGGTGTCACGCCCGGAGGTTGCGTAACCTGGTCGTTGAATGTCGGAGGTAGCGTAGGGCAGACAGTCAGATGGCTGGCAAATGCATTTTGGGGGTAAGTGATGCCTTTAGGAGTTACAATAAACTGCGAAGGCGTGAATGAGGGTAGTGGCTGAGATAATGGGCTTTGGTAATTGAATGTCAGAGGAGTGGAGGTTTGGGCGAAAGGTCTCGAGTTGAAAGGTATAGCTGGTGGAGTGGTTGAAGCCGACAAGAGAGCTAAAGTCTGTCCAAACTAGAATGGACTCGTCAAGGGTTGGGTTGATTGAAGCATAGGCGTGACGGGTCTCGCCTCTACTAAACTGGTCAATATTTGTGTTGTACCGTTCGAGGCCTGGATGTCAGATGCCGATACTCTATCAGAATTTCTATCTTCCAGAGCTCGCTTAACTGCTGCCTCAACCGTAGTTTGCATAGAGGCTTGGAAAGCATCTGAGTTTAAGAATTGCATCATAGCACTGGTCAAGTCAAAACTGGGGGGTGGTTGGGATCCTGTTCCTGAGCTGGAAGTGGGACCAAAGGGCTCTTCTAGAGGAGGGGTCCCTTCATTTCTTGGGAAAGACATGGTTGGTCGAGAGGGACTTTAGCTCAACTGAACTCGTTCTGAATCTGATTCCTCACTGGAATCGGTATAGGGAATTCCTTCGACTTCTGTGGTGGCAACCGGGGTTGGAGGATGATGTATCAGGCGATGTTTTATCCTTTTCCAGGCCGGGATATGACGGTCAGTGCGCCTCCTCCTAGCTGAAATGGTAGGCAGCAGATCAGACCATGCATGGATTGGTGAATGATATGCGTGGTATGCATGCCTTTCATGCCCTGGGAATGACGTATAATGCGCATGGCTGTACGTAGATGTGGTTAGAGATGATGTGATGGCTTATCCCTTCAACATATGTGAGACGTCTGTACTTCTCGTCATACATAGCGATATGTGGTGATACAACAGAGGTACGAGAGAAGTCCTACATATGTTGCTAAACCTCTTCCACGGGTGGAAGTGGTAAGGGCAAGTTGATTTATTTTCGGCTCTTAAAGCCGATGCATAGGGGTGCATGATCATAGAGCACTTAGCATGCAAATCGGCCCTGCTCTAACCTTATAACTCCCGCGTAACTCCTCTTTGGTAGGATAGAGTTTGGCTACTTCACCGGTAATGGCGAAAGAAGCGCGTCCCAATTATTTTATTTATTTTAGGTAATCCTAAAGGGGAATGATGTGCTAAGGCTTTTTTCTAACGTGACTTTGGTATAGGGTTGTTGATGTAAAAGGTTCTCGTTTACCTTGATTCCACGTTACTCAACCACTACCCAAATAGGCGCGATCATAGGAGTTTACATGTTGGTTAAAATGAGTGATCCACCCGCTAGGCATCCTCAATTCCAACAGGGCATGAGTGATACTTTGTGAGCTTCTCGGGTGAAATAGGGTACCTAAAATTACCGAACTATCTACACGCGTGAGGACAAGACGTCATAAGAAAAGAATGAAGTTTTAATTTGGCCAATGATTTCAATACAACATCAAAATCTTTTAAACTATGAAAGAAGATTCCAGTTTTAAAGAATTTCCCCAGCAGAGTCATCACTGTGAGCAGATGAAGATTCTCACGGCTGCGGCGCGAGGCCGGTTTCGATCGGGCCGGCCCGTTGGAGTGTCAGAGGGATGAGTGTGATGTGGTTGAAAAAATGATTTTGCATATTTTAATGCTTAAAAGATACGAGATCGAAATCTCGTACTTAGAATAGAGTCGCCACCCGGTTTAGCTCAACCGGGAAATTTTCGATATGATTTTCCCACCGGGTGGTTGGACCATACCTTAAGTAGAGATTCCGAGCTCGGATGATGTTATCTACTTTTCATTAGGCCAAGTTAGGATACTTCATTCTTTCTTAATCGGTTTGATCCACCCTATTTATTTGTATTTTTTGTTATTTTGTTGTTTTCGCATTTATCAAGCAATTGAAGCGATAAATAAAATATTTACAATTGTAAAAGAAAAGTAAGTGCGGAAAGTAAAATTATTACAAGGTTTTCAAGTCCTGTACATTTTCTACGTAATAAATGAAATACCCGAATGTCCAATATACATCTACCTGTAGAAGATGGTTGACACGAATATGGCATATTTTATTTATAATATCATAAAGCCCGATTGGATGGCTAAAATGAGGTTTGAATGGCGTTTGCGGGGAAATTCCATTTTTATCCAAATTTCAGATTCGATCATTGCTTTAATCGGATTATAGGTGAATATACCACTCGTCATGGGGCGGGTGTGTTTTCAGGAGGTTTCGAACCTCCATCGTTACACTATAGGTCCTAGCTTTCAGAAAATAAATTAGTTTGGAAACAAACGAAAACAACACTGCTGTCCAAAAAGTCATACTACTATAGGGCATCTGATGCCGCCGATGACACAGTTGATGTCGCTGGTAGCATGGCTGATGCCGTCGGCGACATCGATTATGTCACGGGCGATATCAGTATGCAGACAGGCACAGGGCTTTCTGAGTATCGTAAAGAAAGGGTCCTGCAAGAAAGTGAGGTCTCTGGGGAATGCGATGCTAACGGCGGTATCAATGATGTCTCTCGCAAGATGGGTGATACAGCCGGCAACACCGCATGTCTCCGGCGACTTCAATTTCTTGCAGCAGCAGCAGTTTGCAGTCAAAGTGACCGAAAACTCAAAAATGAACACAAATCAACGAAAATTAGTGCAAACCAATAATAATAATGCCAAAGAGCTATGAGACTCAGGATTTTTTACCTCGAGGTCGTGAATCCACCTCTTCGTAAACCGAATAAAACACCTTCGGGGAGCTTGTTACGACGGTATAACAATGATTTTAATTGCTTTTTGGTTTCTAAGTTCAATTACTGATTTTAACTTAAAGGCTTGTCGATTTCAACTCACAATCAGAGAATTCAAAGAAGAAAAAACCAGGAAAAATGGGTCGGAATCCCTTTTTTTCTATTTTATCTAATTCTTATCTCACTATAATCTATTTCCACCTTAAAATCTTCCCCTTTCAAGTGCAGCTCAAGGTGTGCTTTTATAGGTGAAATGGGGTGCTTTTTGGGGCCTTTTTTAATAATTCCTTCGAAAGTGGCTGAAAAGGCTGTCTGTGAAGGGACCCGTTTCATGTCATGCTACCGGCAACATGGTTATATCACCGGCGGTATGACCGATGTCGCCGGCAGTATGACCTATATCGCCGGCAATATGGTGATGCCGCCGGCGACATGGGTGATGCCTTTGGCGGCATCAGCCTTCAGCATGCCGACAGTTAGTGGGTCAAAAAGCCAAAAAAGTTGGGAAAAGTGGTTTAATAGTGGGTAAAAAGGCATCTTTTTTTACTTTTAACAATATTTTAAAGGGTATTCATTATTTGGGTGTCAATCATCGGTTCAAGCTCCTACCGGACGCGTTATCGGCCACACCAAACTGGATTCTGTCAATTATAAAATTCACAAGGAATATTATTTTGGTAATAAAAATTCTAAAGAGAACTTTTATTTTGAGGTATTAAAATCGGGTACACGTCATCATCGTCTCGCGAGAGGGACTGCAAAATCCTGTGCTCACAACGCGCGTGGAGCTCACATCATAAAGGAATTGGTATGAAAGTTGGTGCATCACAAAATGACAAGCAAAACGATCACTGACAACTTTTCAGCCTCAATCCCAAGATTTCAAATGGATCAAAATACAGTCTAATGGAATGATCAACGGATCCGAAAGCTCCACATCATAACTTGATCAAGGGTAAAGATTGGATAAAAGCTCACCAACCACAAACGGCTACATTTATGATCAAAGCCTATAAATGGAGCTCTTCACCAAATGAGAAGGTTAACTGATTGATTTACAAAAGCAAGTAACAAAGCAATACTCATTCAATCAGTTGAGATAATCCCTCCAAGAACCCTTGATTCAAAATCTGTTTGTAAGGATTCCCAAGTGAAACTATAAACTTGAGGAACTCCAAAAACCAACCCTTTATTATAAACCAAAGAGTAAGAATCTCTAACTTGGGTGAGTTGGAAGATTGGGATATAGCTTGAAGTAGGTGCTTTGAGTGAGATCTCCCTATAGGACTCAGCTTAGATTCAAGGTAGAAGGCTAAGTGGTATATCCTACTAAAGATAAGAGGACTCAGCTAGGAGTTAGTGCTTCTAGTGGTATATCCTACTTCCGGAAAGGGTCACCATCCGGAGATAAATCTGTAAGGCTTGATTTCTGCCAGTTGAAAAGGAATCCATTAGTGGATAAGCTCGAAAGAAGGAAACTCCGGGGACTGGACGTAGGCGGGGCCGAACTAGTATAAAATACTTATGTTTGATTTTCTTTCCGTTTACTTTATTGCACTTATTTGCATCATCCAGATCCATCCTCCAGATCATAATCATCATCTGGACCCATCTTGAAGATCATAATCAAACACGCTACACTAAGACTTTTTCTAAGTCTATAAATTCCATGAAAAAGGGCCATTCACCCCCCCTCTGCCCTTATAAATACTCTCACAGGGACCAACAGGCAGCAGTAGAAGAAGACTGAGTTGAACCAGATGAAGCCATAGTGTCGAAAAAAATAACAGAGAAATACGCTGGCGATAATTAAGAAGCAGAAGAAACAAACTACAACAAAAAAGAGAACCAGCGGCGGTGGCAGTTGTGCCTTATACTAGCTCTTGTACCATGTAAGATAAATTAGGTTTTGGGAAAAACCATCTCACTCACTGATCGTATGGTGAGTATTAGTATAAATTTCATTATATGACTCTACAGGCTATATAATACAAAATAAGAATCCTATAAAGTATAGGAAAACTAAACAAACAAGGAAACCAACTAACTCAATTACTACATATCTATCAGCTAGCACTAGTTCCAGGTCTAGAGTCATTCATGCATGTGATCTTGGAGGGCTTCTAATCTGAAATCCTCGACTACATAAACTCCTTTCAGAGACATTACATGTGAGTTTTCATTGTTTTAATCTCATGATTTTTCAATTTTCATTGTATGATATTCGAATAAAGATCCTCATGGATTTGAGATTTTCAATCGGGCTTCTGCCTTTGTGATTGATTTTCGATGACAAATCCCTTCAACTGGTATCAAAGTGAGTTTCTTTCGAATTGATACGACGATTTTTGTTCCATAGGGAATATTTCATTGATAGGAATAGCCTAGGGAATTCCTTTTGACATGGGTTTTTGTTATTTTTTCCATGAGTTTTTCGAGATTAAAATTGGCTTTAATTTTGTTACTAGATTTAGAGCTAGTTTGATAAACTAGTTAAATTTGTTTTAATTTAATTAAATTAAATTTATAGATTTTAATTTATTTAAAAATAAAAAAACTAAAAGTTGAACATTGAATCATCGGAGCTACAATAGTAGTGCGTTATTGTTGAGCAACAGGTGCTGCAACGCATCTAGTAGCGTCACTGGTGGGCAGCTGCTGCAATGGCAGCAACAGCTGGTTTGCAAAAAGATAGAGGTTCTGCCTAATACTAAATGTGAGTTGACAACAAAGAAGGAATGACCACTTTTAGTCACCTGACAGCTGACACAAGTAGAGCTGTACGGGACTAATTGGTGCAAAACTCTGGTCAATCGCAGAAAGTTGGTAGAGTTGACTCCCGCTAATATGTCCAATGGAATAGAAGATGAGTCTAACTAAAGATCCAATGGCTCACAAGGAAAAGTGCGGTTTAGAGACAACGGTCAAGATCAAGACTCTAAGAGCAGTCACAACAGGAAGAAATTGAAGTCTACCTATATAAAGGCCCCTACCAGTAGAATGAAAATGATCCAAGATTTCATTAACAATTGCAATCTTACAATCAAATCTGGAAAATCTCTCAAGAGCAAACAATCATCTCAAATCATTTTGTCACTCTTTAAAAAACTTAGAACAATCCATTGGAAATATGTTGTAAAAGTGAACCTTTATAACACAAAGTACAAGGTCACAAAAATCCTTTTTAATCCACTCTTAAGACTAAGTAAGGTTTTTGTTGAGGTCTTGTTGTAAACCTGAAAACAGATTAGGGATAAGTTGTGTTTCAGAAGAATTCAAGAGAATGGTACTCTTGAACTAGGGAATTGAAGACAAGAAGAGGAGGGTACTCTTAGCTATAAAGGCTTATCCGCCTCAGAAGGAGTTTACTTAGTGGATTAAAGTTTAGAAGCGGACGCTCTGGGGACCGAAGGTAGGTAGTGTCCGAACCAGTGTAAAACCACGGTGTTTAATCTCTAACTCTTTTGCTTTATATTTTCATTGCATCAGAATCATTATATTTAATTATCTTTTTTTATGAAAAAAAGTCTATCACCCCCGCCCCCGCTGACTCCAAATCACTCCTCTGGGACCAACAACATGTTCATGAAAAATTGGTCCATTCATTAAGTTTAACTTGTGAAAAAATTTAATATTTTAAAGTTAATTTCATAAAGTGTTTCGGAATTGAAATTCATAGAGGTTTTGAATATTAATTTGATAGTTAGTGCCTCAATAGCTTCCTTTTGATTCATCATAGTTATAAATATATTTTGTTGTTTTTATTGTAGAAGAAAAGAAAGGTGGAATGAAGGAGGGTAAATTTAATTAATTAGATAAAAATTAAAAATAAATTTGGAGAAAATGATATAATTATAAGAAGAGAATTTTAAAATTTTAGGGACTGTTTTAAAATTTTATATTAAATATCACATGTTATATTTTTATTTATCTGACTTCTTAAAATTTATGTGTCATCTATTATAATATATGCTCTCGAATGAGACTAGTCAAAGCTACCCCATAAGATTGTATTATACATATTTGCTAGTTTTAGGGGCAAAGAATATACTTAACTATATTTTTGTAACCTAAGAAATTATAAACAAACTTTAATCCCCCCCTTAAGTGATGATTGAACCAGAATTCTACAAAATAATTTAAGTGTAGTTATAAATTTATACTGAAATAATCAATTCAGTTATGTTCTGTTTACTTCAGTTCAGTTCAGTTCAGCTAACTTATGTTGGAAAAATTAGTATTTAAAGCTACTTTCAAACGAATCAATATCCAACGTGAGTTTTTGACAAGTGAATTTTTGATTTTATATTGAGATGTTCCATATGGGCTTGCTAAATTGTGAGAGAGAATAGTTGGGCTCTCGCGCACATGAGAGAAATGGCTCAAAGCCGTTTCAAGTGCAAATCGATGGATCCCCCCACCCCTCCGGTGATGGAGACCATGATTGGAACTATTTTATATTTTTATTGAGAAAATAATATCTTATTTTTATTAAGAAAATAATATCTGTCAAAAATATTTTTGTTAATTTAAATTGCTTACATGCACTTGTTATTTTTAACCTTTCAGTTACGATTTTGATGCCTTGCCAATCAATGTTCTCCAACAGCTATTTTCTTCACCTACATAAAGGTTGCTTGTGTTTCGTTTTCAGATATTTTCGCATTCTTACAACCTGCTTTTTCTTCTCCTATTTATTTTCTACATATACACATGCAATTCTGATTCCCGTCTTAAGATTCATATCGAGTTTCACGGAGTTGTTTAGTCATGGAAGGAACTATGAAGTATCCTTTAAGGATATAGTCTCCTATTCGACTCAACTCATCCTAACACTTACAATTGTTGTTTCAGTGGTATTCCAAGTATTTAAGTTTGTTGTTGCCTTTGATCCATACACTAAGCTTCTGCAACAGTTTAGTTTCTAAAAAGCGTTGCCTCTTATTCAATTTTGCTTCCGGATTAGTTTACCTCCAAATCTGTTTTGCCTCCCGATCTATTTGCATCCAGACTTGTTTGCCTCCGGATCATTTTGCCTCCGAAACAGTTTTAATATAACTTCAGTTCAGTTCAGTTCAGTTCAGCTTTCAGAAGTTGAAAAGAGCTTGGCCTAACTGATGCTAATGTTAGAATTGTATCTCGTCACCTTATTCCTCTCCTTTTGTAGCCATATGAACTTCTGTATCTTTTTCAAGTTCTTCTATGTATTATTGAGTCATTCAACTATTAGCATGATTTGGTTTTCAAAAAAAAACTATAGCATGATTTCGATAGATGCATAGTTGTAACAAAAAAAATAATACATGCATTTGGATAGAAAAAAAATAAAGTAATCTTAGGCAAAGTTTAACCATGCTGAATAATAGGACTTCAATTTACTTAAACTCATCGGGACAACTTTTGTCTTTATAAATTATTGAGGAAAATTTAAAAATATGCCGTGTGGTTTGATTAGAGATGGCAATGGATTTTGTATCCATCCGTTTCATTCAAATTCATTTTGTAGGATCCAAATCATTTTGTTTTCAAATCCATTGGATTTGGATTGGATTTGGATCCAACAAAAATGGATTTGGATTTGGATAGGATATCCACTTGGACTTGAATTTGGTTTATATACATAAAATCTAATTACTTTACGTAATCTATTTTGGTCTATCTATACCACATTTATTTTCTTTATATTCCATAATTTTTTGGGTCTTTTCAATTTCTTTCGAAAACGGTCCATAAAACGTATTTTCACATTTTCGAGCCCTTTCAATAATATTTTCTGAAAATTTCGTGCACTACATTTATTTTCTTTACTTTCCGGATTTTCCATAATTTTTTGGGAGTTTTTAATTTTTTACAAAACCGGTCCCTGGAACGTATTTTTACATTTTCGAACGCTTTCAAAAATATTTTTTGAAAATTTTTTACACAACATTTATTTTCTCTATTTTTCGGATTTTCCATAATTTTATTAGATTTTTTTGATTTTTTACGAAACTGGTCCCTGAAACGTATTTTCATATTTCCGGGCCCTTCCAAAAACATTTTTTAAAAATTTCTTGCACCATATTTATTTTCTCTATTTTCCGGATTTTCCATGATTTTTTTAGGATTTTTTTGATTTTTCACGAACTGGTCCCTAAAACATATTTTCACATTTTCGGGCCATTCCAAAAAACTTTCTGAAAATTTCTTGCATCATATTTATTTTCTCTATTTTCTGTATTTTTCATAATTTTTTAAGATTTTTGATTTTTTATGAAACCGATCCCTGAAACGTGTTTTCACATTTTCGGACCACTAGAAAAACATTTTCTGAAAATTTCTTGCACCACATTTATTTTCTTTATTTTACGGATTTTCCATAATTTTTGGGATTTTTCGTTCTTTTACGAAACTGGTCCCGAAAATGTATTTTCACATTTCCGAGCCATTTTAAAAATATTTTTTGAAAATTTCTTGCAACACATTTATTTTCTTTATTTTATAGATTTTCTATAATTTTTTGAGATTTTTTGATTTTTTACGAAACCTGTCCCTGAAACATATTTTCACATTTCTGAGCCATTCTAAAAATATTTTTTAAAAATTTCTTGCACCACATTTATTTTCTTTATTTTCAAGATTTTCAATAATTTTTTGAGATTTTTCAATTTTTTAAGAAACTGATCCCTAAAACGTATTTTCACATTTTCGAGTCATTTCAGAAACATTTTCTGAAAATTTCTTACACTACATTTATTTTCTTTATTTTCCGGATTTTCCATAATTTTTTGGGATTTTTCAAATTTTTACGAAAACAGTCCCTGAAACGTATTTTCACATTTCTGAGCCATTCCAGAAACATTTTCTAAAAATTTCTTGCACCACGTTTATTTTCTCTATTTTTCGAATTTTCTATAATTTTTTAGGAGTTTTTGATTTTTTACTAAACCGGGCCACGGAACGTATTTTCACATATCTGGTCCGTTCTAAAATCATTTTCTGAAAATTTCTTGCACCACATTTATTTTCTTTATTTTCTTGATTTTCTGTAATTTTTTGGGATTTTTCGATTTTTTATGAAATCGGGCATCGGAACGTATTTTCACATTTGGGATAGAACTTGGGTATACCAGCACTGATTTTATTTAAATAGAGATATTTAAACGTGGACTAAAATTTATTATTGAATACAATAGAAATATTTAAATGTGGGCTAATCATGAATCATTTGGGTAACACAGCTCATTTGCATCATTTGGGCTAAAAATTTAAAATCCATTTATAATCCATATCCTAAGATATGGATAAGAATATAAAAATTTCAAATACATTGAATGTTGACCAGATATGAATTTATCCATTAAAAATGGATTTTGAATGGATTTATCCATATCCGCTCCATATCTAATCCATTGTCATCCCTAGGTTTGATCGTTTTGCAAAAAGATATTCGTGGAAATTTTTTTTCAAAAGGGTGCCTGTGGTTTCAAAAGTTTTTAAAAGGGTGCATGTGGTTTAAAATTACAGTGCTACACCAGTTATTTCAATAAATTCAACATTTCTATATTTTAACTATATTATTTAAGAATTATATATCAAAATTTGAGTAAGATTCGGAAAATTTTCATTTTGTTTTAAATTTTTAAAGCTATAATCAAATTTTAATTTTAAAAAATATTAATACTTTTCAAAAAAATTCTAAAATTTATCACAATGTATTATATTTTCATTAATTAAGCTGTAAAATTTCACTTTAAAATGGATAAGATTACCCTTCAAAATATGGTTTGAAAATTTTAAAAATCCTCTTTTTACAAACTTTTAAAGCCACATGCACCATTTTAAAAAAAAATTCTACAAACACCTTTTTACAAACTTCAGTTCAATTCAACTTTTAAAAGTTGAAAAGACCAAGGGCTTAGACTAATAGAATTATTCTCAAAACCTAAAAAAAAAATTAAATTAGAAGTCTGAAAAAATGGCAACAGTTTATAACAAACTATTTACAAACTATCTGCAGAAAAAGAAAGGCACAAGAAGGGAGGAAGAGCAATGGCAACGATTTACAAAAACTGTTATCATGGGACCCCAGTGCCTCATCTTCGTGACCGTTGACATAAATTATAGTAAGTATCCCCTAGTGGACGTGAAGGCTTTTGGTCTCGGTTATTTGAGGGTTATTGTCTCGGTTATGCACCGAGACCAATTTAGGCGAGACCAAAAGCCATTGTATATGGTCTCGGTTAAAATAACCGAGATGATATATTGTTACTTTGGTCTCGGTTATTCAAATAACAGAGATTTATCAACAAGTTAAACCGGGATTCTAATTTTAACTGCTATAGTCTCCATTTTGCCTCGGTTATTTTAATAACCGAGACCAAATAACTGTAACTTTGGTCTCGGTTTTGTTAATAACCGAGATAAATTTAACTATTTTTTAAAATAATTTTCATTTTTCAGATACATCCAACCTGTAAATTACATATATAAAATGACTAAAAGACTTTCACCAATAATGCAACATACAAATGCTTTAAACTTAAAGCAGGTTTGAACTCAGTTATTTAATAACTTTTTTAAACTCCATTATTATAACGTTTGTTATAACCGAGATAATATTGAGATGCGTTTATCTTGGTATTGTCTCGGTTATTTATATAACCGAGGTAATATTGCAATTTTATCTCATACTTAGCTATTATTTGCCATTCCACTTAATTTGGTCTCGGTTATTTAAAATAACCGAGTCAAGCGGGGAGACAACATCTGCTTTTTCTACTTGTATGTAACGGTTATATATATATATATATATATATATATATATATATATATATATATATATATATATATATATATATATATAGGCTTTTTTTTTGCAAAGTATAAGTTATTTTGTCCTTTATCATCATTGGACTAGTGGGGTGGAAGTTAATCCAATGATGATAATGTTAATATTTTAGTGTAATTGGAGCAACTAGTTTGACCAATGCGATCGTGATATTTCACCGAACAAGTATGGAGAGTGTGGAGTGCACACTTTGTTCGGGTTCTGTTTACGATTTGGGAGGTCCGGGGGCAGCGCCCCCGGGTGCGGGGTCCAAGGGGCGGCAGCCCCTAGTGGGGTCTAGGGGCAGCGCCCCTCGACAGGGTCCGAGGGCTGGCAGCCCCTGGTAGGGTCCTCCCTTAGATCCTTGTGTTAAGCTTCTGCCTAATAAAGGTGTTGCAGTATCTCAACTTGAATACTCGAGAGCCATTGGCAGTTTTATGTATGCCATGATTAGCACTAGGCCTGATATAGCCTTTGCTGTTGGAAAACTTAGTAGGTATACTAGTAATCCTAGTTCACATCATTGGCAAGCTTTAACCCGAGTATTCAAGTACTTAAAAGGAACCAAGGATTATGGTTTGACCTATACTGGATTTCCTTCGGTTTTTTAGGGTTATTCAGATGAAAGTTATATATCCAATGAAGAAGATAGTTCTTCCACAAGTGGATGGGTATTCCTTCTTGGGGAGGCGCTATCTCTTAGGCGTCGAAGAAACAGACTTGTTGTTGGGAACTGACAGTCAAATTGAACATGCATAAGAGGCATGACGGAAATTCAAAATTTTGTCCATGTCCAAGGAACTCCTATTAGTTGCATATAAATTAAATAAAGCCTTACCAGTTGAAGCGTGCTTTTGCAGGACCTTCTTGCACAAGCCTCCAGTCGTAGGATAGCCTCTATCAGTATCCACACGAACCCCACCAACCAAAACCTCCCCAGGAGGAAGAACTAAGAAGCCTCGAGTAGTTGCTAGACCACTCTAGAAGCCTCACCCAAAATATAAACTAGCGGTGCCCGAATAAATTCAGGCTCCACAAAAATAACTTGCTCAAGTACCCTAGAGATTAATTATCTCGCTTAGGATTTATGCTTTGAGCTTGGTACGATTTGAAAGGAAAGGGGAAATCCTATATATAGGCTTGGGGGAGCATTTTGCTCCCCCTTATAAGCAATGTGGGATGGGAGTAATTACTCCCATCCCATATGCACAGCGTCTCACACGCTGTGCATTGGCAAGGCAAAGCCCTTTTGGACTTTGCCTTGCTTTTGGGCTGCGCATGTGCAGCCCATTTTTATGGGCTGCCGTGAGCAATGCCCAGCATTGCTTGTACACCTTTCGGTGTACTCCCGCGCACTCGAGTCTGTATAAAATATTTTTATACTCTCGGTCCAATTAAACTCGCCAATGCAAAATTCCCCTTTTTAATCCTTTTTCAATTATTTATTTTCTGACCCTAATAAATTAGTCATCATTCAAAATAAATTTCTTGGTCCAATCAAAATTGATCTAATCAATTATAATTTATTTATGACTATAAATAATTAGTTACCGGTCAAAATAAATTCCTTGGTCTATCCAAAATTGATCTAATCAATTTTAACCAATCAAATAATAATCCAATTATTATTTATGTTATATTTTGTAATAGAATAAATCTATTAGTCCTTTACTTAGTCCGATGAAGGTCCAATGTGTGTGACCTTATAGGATCCCGAAGTATTGAGCTGTTAAGGCTTAACCAACCCTTGTTCTAATGGAACCATTGGCTCGATGTTCTAGACCGTGAATAGAACTTGATTACCATAAACGACTGTAGTACGCCTCTAGCAAGGGTCTACCATCCCCCATTACTCGGAACGTCATTTATGCTTATGACTTAATCCCGGTTAATGCAATAGTTATCCAGTGCGATAAATTCCTTCCATTCTTTAATATTAGTACCATTTGGTTTATTGGGTTCGGTTAAAGTGTTAACCCACTAATAGCAAGGTTGCTCCAAGCTATCCCAATTGTTTACTTGTTACCGAAGTATATTGCCTTTTACCATAGTGTGTTTGACTAGAAACCATTTCTATCAAACACATACTCTGATCAGAGGTTTATGGCAATCATCACTTCAACAAGTGGCCAGGTATAACTCCTTAATATATCCGGAGCGATGGATTCTTTCCGACTACTCAGTCTACCAACGTGTTATCACTATACCCGTAATCACCCGTAGCACCCTAAATCAATGAGTGCATAGCAATGACCCAAAGTATAGCAATAGTACCACACAAGGCAACTAGCATCTTAAGTATGAGGACATTCGCAAAGCTTATTGCATGAAGATAAACACTAACACATTGATATTTATACCAAGTGTTTATCTTGCTGCGGTCTCCAATATATCTCCCAGATATATCCATGTGTCAAGCTTAAGGCACCACCTTCAGTATTTAGGAGATTAACTGCTTGGACCCTTTCCAAGAAAGTTGACCACATGCTAGTCTTTCCGTTTCATCAATATCCTTTCTTGATGACATGTGACTAGGGATAGTTTAGACATAATCATAATTGCACATGAAGTAGGTTCCACCAAATATAGTCCAACTATAATTTCTCTGACTTCATGCTATGATATGTCAAGGACTTTTGTATACATACATCAATGAATATATTTTAACCAGCTATAATATATATGTATAAAAACACATTGATATAAACAAAAGAACAAATGCCTTTATTGATTAAACAAATTATTCGTACTATTACATAATTAAGATATATCGCCCTAATTGCCTTAAGGGCATACATCATATCCAACAAACTCCCACTTGCACTAAGGCCAATTAGCCATATGTTTTAATCCATATGCTTTAACATGCTGGTCATGTTTGACTTGAGTCAATGGCTTTGTCAGACCATCCGCGAGGTTCTGATCAGTGGGTACATATTCTAATCTTATTATCTTAGCATCAATAATCTCCCTGATTATATGATACTTTCTGGATACATGTCTGTTTTTCTGATGAGACCGTGGTTCCTTTGCCTGAGCTATGGCACCATTGTTATCACAATATAAAGTAATTGGATCAATAGCCTCAGGCACCACACCGAGATCACCAATAAATCCCTTTAACCAGACAGCTTCTTTTGCTGCTTCACATGCAGCAATGTATTCAGATTCCGTGGTTGAATCAGCAGTAGTTTCTTGCTTGGAACTCTTCCAGCATACTGCCCCTCCATTTAACACATACACAAAACCTGACTGAGACTTAAAGTCATCCTTGTCAGATTGAAAGCTTGCGTCAGTGTAACCTTTGATAGTGAGATCACCTTCTTCATAAATCAAGAACTCATCCTTAGTCCTTCTCAAGTACTTAAGGATTGCCTTGACGGCCATCTAGTGCTTTTCACCTGGATCTGACTGATATCTACTTGTAAAGCTCAAAGCTTGAGAGACATCCGGCCTAGTACATATCATAGCATACATGATGGATCCTATCGCGGATGCATAGGGTATATCCTTCATGCGCATTCTCTCTTGAGCTGTCTTCAGACACTCAGCTTTAGATAGGTTAATCCCCTTTGTCATTGGGAGATAACCTTTCTTAGAATGCTCAAGGTTGAACCTATTCAACACCTTGTCTATATATGTACTTTGAGAAAGACCTAACAGCCTCTTGGATCTATCCCTGTAGATCTTTATACCTAGTATAAATGCTGCTTCACCAAGGTCTTTCATGGAGAACTTTCTTGACAACCATACTTTAACATTTTGAAGAAGAGAAATGTCATTTCCTATTAGCAGAATGTCATCAACATACAATACTAGAAAAACGACTGCACTCCCACTAACCTTCTTGTAAACACAAGGCTCATTTGCATTTGGGCAGAAATCCAGTTCCCGGATTATCTGATCAAACCTTATATTCCAACTCCTTGATGCCTGCTTAAGTTCATAAATGGATCTTTGTAGCTTGCATACCTTTGAGCCATTATGAGATGTAAAACCCTCAGGTTGTGTCATATACACATCCCGGTCTAAATCCCCATTGAGGAATGTTGTTTTTACATCCATCTGCCAGATCTTATAATCGTAATGAGCAGCAATGGCGAGGAGTATCCATATGGATTTGAGCATGGCTACCGATGAGAAGGTTTCATCATAGTCAATACCTTCCCGTTAACTATAACCTTTCGCAACAAACCTTGCTTTATAGGTAATTATATTACCATCCATATCTGTCTTCTTCTTGAAGACCCATTTGCACCCAATTGGTCTAACCTCTTGCGGTGCATCAACCAAATTCCAAACTTGGTTCTCGTACATGGAATCCATTTCTGATTTCATGGCCTTTTGCCATTTATCAGAATCTGAGCCTTTTATTGCCTCATCATATGTCCTTGGTTCATCATCCTCCACAAGATATAGTTCCTTATCATTAGTGATAATAAACCCATATCTATCGGGACCCTTATGAACACGACTTGATCTTCGCAATGATTGTGTTTCGATAGTTTGTTCTTGGATCACACTCTCTTGTGTATCTAGAACGGGGTCAATCAGTTGATCGTCTGTTTCTTCCTCTTGAACTTCCAGTTCAATATTGCTCCCACTGACCTTTTCAAGTAAGTGTTCCTTTTCCAAAAAGTGAGCATTCCGAGACACAAATACCTTTTGTGCTTCGGGTTGGTAAAACAGATATCCAATTGTTTCCTTTGGATATCCAATGAACAGACATTTGTCAGCCTTGGTATTAAGCTTATCTGACGCTATCCTCTTCACCATAGCAGGACAACCCCATACTCTTAAGTGATTTAGAGATGGCTTTTTATTACACCATCTTTCATAAGGTGTAAAATCAACTGATTTAGAGGGCACTCTGTTTAAGACATAAACCGCGCTCTCAAGTGCATATCCCCAAAAGGATTTACTAAGAACTGCATGGCTCATCATGGACCTGACCATATCTAATAAAGTCCGATTCCTCCTTTCTGACACTCCATTGTGTTGGGGTGTATAAGGAGGGGTCCATTGGGGAACTATCCCATTTTCCTTTAGATAATCCTGAAACTCCTGACTTAAGTATTCTCCACTTCGATCTGATCGAAGTGTTTTAATACTTTTCTCAAGCTGTTTCTCTACTTCAGCTCTAAATAGTTTGAATTTTTCAAAACTTTCAGACTTGTGCTTCATCAAGTACAAATAACCGTATCGTGAGTAATCATCAATAAAGGTTATGAAGTAGGAGTATCCTCCTAGTGTCTGAACACTCATTGGACCACACACATCAGTGTGTATAAGTTCCAATGTACTCGTGGCTCGTTCACCTTTCCTTTAAAGGGTAACTTTGTCATTTTTCCTTTTAAACAAGGTTCGCAATCACCATAAGACTCCAAGTCTATTGGGCCTAAGTCTCCACGCTTATACAACTTGGTTAAGCGATCTTTGTTTATGTGGCCTAAACGGCAATGCCATAAGTAGAAGGAATTCTCATTACCTAATTTAACTTTCTTCACATTATTTATATTGAAAACTTCTGTTTTAGTATCAAGAATATAAATGCCACCTTTCAACATTCCATAACCATAAAGAATATTATTCAAACGAATCTGACAATTATTATTCGAAAATAAAATTTCAAATCCCTCTGTTGCTAAACACGCAACAGATACAATATTCTTAGTAACACTTGGAATGTAATAACAATTATTCAAAACTAAAACAAGTCCACTTGGCAAAACAAGACTAAAGCTCCCTACGGCTAATGCAGCAACTCTGGCTCCATTTCCCACGCGTAGGTCCATCTCCCCTTTTGCAAGTTTTCTACAGTTCCTTAGTCCCTGCACAGAAGTACAGATATGAGAACCACAACCAGTATCTAATACCCAAGTGGATTCTTGCGGAAAAGTAGCAAAGTTTTCAATTACAAATATACCTGAAGTAGATGCCTCTGTAGGCTTCTTCTTCAAATGCTCAGAAGCAGGAGCTTTGCAATCCCTCTTCCAATGTCCCGATTTCCCACATTAGAAGCAGACATACTTAGATGCCTTCTTTTCATTCTTCTTCTTACTGATTCTTTTCTTGGCACCCAGTGCCTGCTTCTTCTTCTTAGAAGCCTTGCCTTTTTCAACCAACAGTAGAGGTTTCTGATCTTTCTTGATCTGAGGTTCTACTGTTTTCAGCATGTTAATTAATTCAGGGATAGTTGAATTAATCCTGTTCATGTAATAGTTAGTTACGAAGCCTGAGTAACTATCTGTCAAGGACATCAACACAAGGTCAATGCTCAAGTCATGATTCATCTCGAATCCTAATCGATTCAGCTTTTCAAGGTATCCCAAGAGTTTCAGTACATGCTGAGAGGCAGAGGTGCCAGCCTGCATCTTGGTCCCAAAAAGGAGCTTAGAGGTCTCATACCTCTCTGTCCTCTCCCTCTCCGAAAAGAGTTCTTCAAGATGGAGAACCATATCCTCCAAGGGCATGTTCTCATGTTGTTTCTGAAGCTCAGAATTCATGGACCCCAACATAATACACATGGCAGTCTCACGATCTTTCCTGTGCTTCAACCAGGCATCATGTTCTACATGATCTTCAACATCAGGTTCTACAAGGAAAATTTCACTTAGGACATAGGCAATTCCCTCAGATCTGAGAACTATTCTCACTGCTCGGAACCAATCAGAAAAGTTCGAGCCATTCAATTTGGTGTCAAGTAACATACGGAGATTAAAATTGGAAGCCATTTTCAACCTAAGACATAAGAAAAGAAAAGTGTTTAGATATTAGTTTAAGTACATGTATTTAATATGAGGACTTTTAATTAAATACATTTTCCTACTATTTTCTTCGAAATTTACAATAGCCCATTCTATTGAATTCGTGAATTTTAGCCCAGCTAAATTTCTTAGTAGGTAGCATCTATAACTAGTCTATTACAACCCCCAATTTTATGAGTCAAGTCATAATAGTCAGTCATAGTTGGAATCCAATTCTATTTGCATCGCATGCAATTGCTAATTCATTCAAGTTCCCTAATCCCAAGGGACGTGTGCTCTTATATTAGCATCTCCTTGAATATGTCTTAGATTTGGGCCTAGCCCCCAATTTTATGGTGGACTACCCCAGCTCTGTTAAGGCAGACCCTATCTCAAACTTTACAACCAATCAATGTGGACTAGAAGGAACGCTTTGCGTAGCACTTTGATAGCCCAAAAAGACCGTATTATAAATTTGAGTAAGGAAGACTATAACTTGCCTTAATATATTTACTTTGGAATTTTATTGGTGTTAAACGTCTCACCCAATCTAGGATTTTATCAGATGGACAAAATTATAATTACTTGTATTAATTCAGGGAATTTTAGAATTAATTTATAAGGTCTAACCTTAGGTGGGTTCAGCTCTTTATTATAATTATTCCATCAACCTAGATTATATGCAAAATAATTAACGCTTTAATTTGTTATATTTATATTGCATTTCCTTTAAGCTTTTATTCAATAATTTTAATTTTTTTACTTTGTTATAGAAACACATATAAGCACCATCTTATATACTAGAAATAAATTAGTTCATATTAATCCCCCGATTGGTCAATTCAAATTGCACCGATATAGGTTCCCAGGTAGGAGAGGTGCCCTATGAGGAGTAGACACCAAGTCCAATCCTTAGCCAGAACAAATACGGGCACAAACTTGAAGACCAATGGATTCTCTTGAACTAATAAATTTCGTTCTTCCAATTCATGTAAATTGGGAGCATCTATAACCCATGTAATTTAAATAAATTATTGACACTTGTATAATTTGATTAAGTTGAGCAAGCTTATTCAAAATTATTCATAACTAATTTCTAACCTTGAAATGAAAGACAGAAGTTTATATATATTGTTCTAAACAATTAAATAAACAAATCAGTTCATTTAGAAAATAATATTTAGTTTGCTTCTAACTTAATTATGCACTAAATAGGCAGGCTTTGATACCACTGTTGGGAACTGACAGTCAAATTGAACATGCATAAGAGGCATGACGGAAATTCAAAATTTTGTCCATGTCCCAGGAACTCTTATTAGTTGCATATAAATTAAATAAAGCCTTAACTAAATAATTCTTTACCTAGGTTAGCATGCTAAAGGACTAGGCATACCATAATTCCAAATTATATCCTAGCATATTTATTTTATACTAAGCATGTTATAACTCTAAGTTATAACCTAAGCATAAAATAAACTAAGCATGCAAAAATAACCTAAGCATAATTATTAAGTCTAAAAACACTTAAAGAAAAAGACTTAATAATTAAAAGAGAAAAAAAAAGAACTTACCAGTTGAAGCGTGCTTTTGCAGGACCTTCTTGCACAAGCCTCCAGTCGTAGGATAGCCTCTATCAGTATCCACACGAACCCCACCAACCAAAACCTCCCCAGGAGGAAGAACTAAGAAGCCTCGAGTAGTTGCTAGACCACTCTAGAAGCCTCACCCAGAATATAAACTAGCGGTGCCCGAATAAATTCAGGCTCCACAAAAATAACTTGCTCAAGTACCCGAGAGATTAATTATCTCGCTTAGGATTTATGCTTTGAGCTTGGTACGATTTGAAAGGAAAGGGGAAAGCCTATATATAGGCTTGGGGGAGCATTTTGCTCCCCCTTATAAGCAATGTGGGATGGGAGTAATTACTCCCATCCCATATGCACAGCGTCTCACACGCTGTGCATTGGCAAGGCAAAGCCCTTTTGGGCTTTGCCTTGCTTTTGGGCTGCGCATGTGCAGCCCATTTTTATGGGCTGCCGCGAGCAATGCCCAGCATTGCTTGTACACCTTTCGGTGTACTCCCGCGCACTCGAGTCTGTATAAAATATTTTTATACTCTCGGTCCAATTAAACTCGCCAATGCAAAATTCCCCTTTTTAATCCTTTTTCAATTATTTATTTTCTGACCCTAATAAATTAGTCATCATTCAAAATAAATTTCTTGGTCCAACCAAAATTGATCTAATCAATTATAATTTATTTATGACTATAAATAATTAGTTACCGGTCAAAATAAATTCTTTGGTCTATCCAAAATTGATCTAATCAATTTTAACCAATCAAATAATAATCCAATTATTATTTATGTTATATTTTGTAATAGAATAAATCTATTAGTTCTTTACTTAGTCCGATGAAGGTCCAATGTGTGTGACCTTATAGGATCCCGAAGTATTGAGCTGTTAAGGCTTAACCAACCCTTGTTCTAATGGAACCATTGGCTCGATGTTCTAGACCGTGAATAGAACTTGATTACCTTAAACGACTGTAGTACGCCTCTAGCAAGGGTCTACCATCCCCCATTACTCGGAACGTCATTTATGCTTATGACTTAATCCCGGTTAATGCAATAGTTATCCAGTGCGATAAATTCCTTCCATTCTTTAATATTAGTACCATCTGGTTTATTGGGTTCGGTTAAAGTGTTAACCCACTAATAGCAAGGTTGCTCCAAGCTATCCCAGTTATTTACTTATTACCGAAGTATATTGCCTTTTACCATAGTGTGTTTGACTAGAAACCATTTCTATCAAACACATACTCTGATCAGAGGTTTATGGCAATCATCACTTCAACAAGTGGCTAGGTATAACTCCTTATTATATCCGGAGCGATGGATTCTTTCCGACTACTCAGTCTACCAACGTGTTGTTATCACTATACCCGTAATCACCCGTAGCACCCTAAATCAATGAGTGCATAGCAATGACCCAAAGTATAGCAATAGTACCACACAAGGCAACTAGCATCTTAAGTATGAGGACATTCGCAAAGCTTATTGCATGAAGATAAACACTAACACATTGATATTTATACTAAGTGTTTATCTTGCTGCGGTCTCCAATATATCTCCCAGATATATCCATGTGTCAAGCTTAAGGCACCACCTTCAGTATTTAGGAGATTAACTGCTTGGGCCCTTTCCAAGAAAGTTGACCACATGCTAGTCTTTCCGTTTCATCAATATCCTTTCTTGATGACACTGTGACTGGGGATAGTTTAGACATAATCATAATTGCACATGAAGTAGGTTCCACCAAATATAGTCCAACTATAATTTCTCTGACTTCATGCTATGATATGTCAAGGACTTTTGTATACATACATCAATGAATATATTTTAACCAGCTATAATATATATGTATAAAAACACATTGATATAAACAAAAGAACAAATGCCTTTATTGATTAAATAAATTATTCGTACTATTACATAATTAAGATATATCGCCCTAATTGCCTTAAGGGCATACATCATATCCAACACTTGTATCACTGATTCAACAATGGAATCTGAATTTGTTGCATTAGCAGCAGCTGGTAAAGAAGCTAAATGGCTGAGAGATCTCGTTTATGATATTCCATTGTGGCCTAAACCAATATCGCCTATATCTATTAGGTGTGATAGTGAAGCTACCTTGGCCAATGCTTACAGACAAGTATATAAGGGCAGGTCTAGACATTTAAGTGTTAGACATAGCATGATTCGGGAACGCATCATGCAAGGTGTCATCTCACTAGAGTTTGTAAAAACTGAGCAAAATTTAGCCGATCATTTAACTAAAGGGTTAAGAAGAGATCTTGTGCACAAATCGGCTATAGGGATGGGATTAAAGTCCATTTAAAATCTCTCATGTTGAGATACCCAATTCCCATCTAATATGACATTAGATGTAGAATTCAATGTGGAAAGCTTAACATTTGGAGATTGGAACACATTAGTAACATCATCCTAAGGTATGTGTTCAGACCTGCAAGACAAAGGAGGTTGAAGTTTATCTTCGTAATAGTTCTTTTGAAAAATTGCATATGCAGGTGCAAGAGTAAAAGAGCTACCTATGTGAGCATGAAGTTTAGCCGCTTCAAGAAGCTTGGACTTGGCTTTGATATGCTTATGAAGGATAAGGACACAAGGCTAGTAAAAGATAGTGTCAAGTTAGAACTTTTAGAATTTTGACTTATGTGTATATTATCTTCATGTATTCATAATGAATAACTAAGGTTCAATCTATAGTGACACCTTAGTATTTGAATATTTGGGATGTGTAATATACTAAGATGAAATTCAATCGTCACGAGATTTCATTTATGCATAAGTTTGTTGTTTGTTGTGCTTTTGTTTAGTTAATCAATGATTACACTAAAATGGGGGAGGATTGTTAATATTTTAGTGTAATTGGATCAACTAGTTTGACCAATGCGATCGTGACATTTCACCGAACAAGTATGGAGAGTGCGGATTGCACACTTTGTTCGGGTTCTGTTTACGATTTAGGGGGTCTAGGGGCAGCGCTCCCGGGTGCGGGGTCCAAGGGGCCGCAGCCCCTGGCGGGGTCCAGGGGCAGCGCCCCTCGGCATGGTTTGAGGGGCGGCAGCCCCTGGCAGGGTCCTGAGGCAGCGCCCCGGGCCGGGGTCGAGCTGACCTTTGGAAAAATTTCAACCAAAAATTTTTTATCCCTGAACACACGCATTCTTTGGAAAAATTCATCAGAAAATAAATTTTTGTCCGAAACAGTGTGTCTGTTGGATACAACTGAATCTCGAAATAAACATGTCTTTTGGACATGGCTGCTACCCCAAACAGCATGTCTGTTGACGTTTTGGCTATTTATTTCACCAAAACGATATTGGCAAAATACAGAAAAATTCAGTTGAAATTGCACTGCAAATAAAATTCTTGTTCTTGATTCTTTTTCTGATTTTATCCAATTGAAAATTTGATAAACCGACCAAATAAATTTTAATCTGACAGCATTTTCGCAACTTCAAAAATATTCAAGTAATTTTCGATTTCTAACAGATAATGGCAAAAGTAATTTTTAGGCGGCAAATAACAATCTAAAAATATAATATTTCAAATTTTCTTAGGACCAATTTGTTATTACTTTCCAAGAATCTTGGCATTGGCTGTCCAAAAAATCGTCACACAACCTTTCCTTGGGACATCTGATTTTGGCCTTGGAAAAGCATGGTCAAATTTGACCCTTAAGAATAGTAAAAGAAAGTTCAAAAGACACGATAAAAAAATTTCAGATATATCATACAATCACAATCAAGATGAGATTATTCGATGATATATTTGAACTTTATTCGAGTGTGTGGTGGTGAAAATATGATAGAGTTTTACGTAGGAGGCAGTCGTAGAAGTTGGCATAATCCGACTATCAGTTGTTATGAAGTGCAATTTGCATTATATTTTAACAAACTTAAGAGTTTTTAAGCTATTCTAAATGTCAATTTTGTAAAAATATATTATTGGGAGTTTATTGCAATTTCATTATTAAAAGAGTGTATTTTTATTGATTGCTTATATATATCCTCTAAACGGTTCTTATTAAAGTAAAGAAAGAAATTAAGAATTCGATTCAGAATTTATCATGTATTTTTTTTTATTTAATTTTTTAATTTTAATTTTTTAATTTTAATTTTTCTTTATTTATTTTTTATTTCTCTCTTTTATGTGTCTAACACATAATAAAATCTGAATGAAAAATATAAAAGAAGACACATAATTAAAGATAATAGATCTGAATCCCTCCACAAATATGCTTCAACTGATTATGGGATGTCATTACATTAATGAATTATTATAAATAGAAACGTTTTGCATATGGCCCCCTTGACTTGTACTATAAATAGATGTTTCCTCACTGCACCAAATACCAAGCTTATAATTTCCACTCCATTGCTAAAAAAAATTAAACACAAAAATGTTGAGCACTCCTTTTCAGATGGTTAATTTAACAAAACCCTATTCTCTTTTACCACCAAAAACTCCAATTGTTCCAAGCTTTGGGAAAAAGCCTTGTTCATTGCATAAAAATTACTACAATAAAAAGAACAACACGGGTGGGACTGGAATTGGGTTGAGCGTAAGAAGTGGTCTTATTGACAAGGCAATGGAAGCAATAAAACAAATAAGTGAAGCAACAACTGTGAATGCAACTATCACGGTAAAAGTACCACTTAGTCTCACTCAACCTCTTGATGTGGTCAAAGATATCTCCGGAAGAAGCCTCTTTTTGGAACTTGTTAGTGCTCACCTTGATCCTGGTAATTATTGATAACTTTTGTTTCAAAACAATAAATTTAATAGTTGTAATTGAATAAATCTGTTCAATGAACGGGCTGGGTCCGGCTTGATCGGACCGACAGTAACCGACAGTAATATTGTTCGGCCGAAGGCCAACTCAAGCTCACATAATTTTTATATGCGGGTCCGATCATGCCTAAGTTTTGAACTTTATTCTTAAGTTCGCCCTAGCCGGCCCATAGATTAATAAATATTTTTTAAATATATATATTTTATTTAAAAATTAAAAAATATATATTTTTTATAATTAATAAATAATTAAATATATATTTTTTATTAATATAGATCGGATCGAGTCAGACTTAAACTTTTATACTAAGTCTAAATTCAATCCAACATATTATCTTATCAAACTTTAGTGGCCTGAGTTGAATCAAGCTTTTAATATAATATATTTATTCAAATCCAACTCGTAAAAAATAGACCTGAATTAATTAGACGGACACCAAGTTATTGAATAGTTAAAATTACTGGCAAAGTTCTTATCGTACTGATTAAGCCTTTAAATTGTCACTTATGGCGTATTTTTTTAACTTATAAATATTAATATTGAATTAAATTTATTTTAGTATAAATTTATATATATATAATATTAAATTAAATTAAACTGAATTAGATTGAATATAAGTTAAAAAGAATAGGGTTTTAGAGGTTATAGGTTCGAGTCCACATATGAGTGGGGTGGGCCTTTTCTTTCAGACAACTTAGCTAAATATAAGATTTTGAGCTTTTAATTTTATAAATACCAACCCAACTTTTTTTAAATTCCACCATAAAAAACTTACTTCATCTAATTACCTAAGCTCTTTCTTAAATACAATATTTTAACTTTTGAATTTTATTTGTACATAAATATAAGAACCCTCATTATAACAACTTTCTCTCATAATTAATTTAATTTTTGTAACTTAAAAACGACTATATCTCACATACCGTTGATTTTTTCTACAGAAGCCTTTAGAATATTTTGTTCGTCTTATTTTTATCTTTAAAACAAAATCCATATTGAATTTTTATGAGCAAAAATTTTTTGAGCATCTAATACCAATTTTACCAATGTTTCATAAATTCTTATACCTGATATAAGAGTGATATAATGTCTTTATAGCAACAGATTTCCATTTATTTCCAGGTAAATAACAAAAACATTAGCAACATTATTCTATTTAAATCATAAAAAAAACTCTTATACCTGGTATAAAGGTAGTATAAAACTGGTATAAGATTGAAATTTTTTTTTGCTCCAAAAATATTCAATATGGATTTCGTTTTAAAGATAAAAATAAGACGAACAAAATATTTTAAAGACTCATGTCGAAAAAATTAACGGTTGTTAGATATAGTCGTTTTAAGTTGTGCAAATAAATCAAATATAAGAGAGAAGGTTGTGGTAAAGAGAAAAATAATAATCTTAAAAGTAACAGATAGCTAAAGAAAAAGAAAATTAGGTATATAAAAAATATCCTATAAAGATGATATTTTTTTATATTTTTTATTATTATTATTATAATCCTAATAAAATAAATTTAAAAATAAAAAAATGGATAATATAATATTTCGATAGTATATAGCTTAGGTTTATGTGCGTATAATATGTAGAGGAAAAGAAAAGAGAACATGAAAAATGGGGTGAGTTTAGAACCGGCAACCTAGGGTTAGGCGACTAACGCCTTTACTCACATATCCATATAAAACCTGAAAATTTCGAGACCCCCTTATTAGTCGGGCTTTGACCAGTTGCTTATCATTTTTTTAGTCGCTTATCATTTTTTTGTTAATAATTCGTCGTGATAAGGTTGTAACACAAGAAAAGATTCAAAGGGTTAGAGTGAATATCACAGTTTTAAGATTCAATTACTAGATTAAGCCTTTATCAAATATAAAAGACAAAAAAAATTCAGTTGTTTAGAAAGTTGTCAGACACTAGGTTAATTTAATTTCAAATAGGATTGATATAAGATTATTGGTGGAATATAATCAATGGACTCTTTTACTAATAATATATATAAAAAAAGGTTATATTAGTGTACAATTAGCCATGTGACAATTCAGCTTTTTACAACAGTATACATAGATTGGGTCAGAGTTTATAACTATATTTTTAAATTCAATTCATTCATTAATTAATAAATAATTTTTTAATATATATATATTATTAAAAAAAATTATATTAGATTAGACTTAAATTTTATATAAAAATTTAAGTATAATTTGATTTAAATATATATATTTGGTCTTTATAAATTTAGGTCAGATCAAACTTCTATCATTATATGTTGGTCAAGGCTCACCATATAAAGGATGAGTTTGACCGGATTAGGTGATTTACGGGTTAATTTAATAGATTTAGTGACAAAAAATTTTTTGGACAAGCCAGGTTAATATGGAAATGTGAGCATTACAGGGTGGCTTTATTTCCTTTAAAGTAAAATTATTTTTCATCCGATCACTAATAAATTAATTGTGTGAAATTAATTTCATGACGGGGAGTAAAGTAGCATTTACTTGTATTTATTATTATTTTAATAATATTTATAATTAATAGTTTTTATATCCAGTTCTATTTAGATCTATTTAATTTGAATTTATTCAATTTAAGTCATATCAATAACTTAATTTCTTACATATTAAGAATTATTTGGTCCCATTAGATTAGTGCCATAAAATTTAATCTAATAATATTGATGGACATATTATCTTGTATTTTGTTAAAAACAAGAAAAAAATTCTAATGCTAAAATTTTCCCATTTTATATACTGATGAACTCACATATTATATATTGAAAATTTTACTAAACCATCGACAAATTAAACTCAACTAATAATCATCAACAGTCCAAAACATATAAAATTTAGTTATTATTGTTTCCAGTATTGCCTTTTTATTATTGTTGTTATCTTGTGTTTAAAATAACTAAAAATAATTTTGTCTTACGGGTGGCTAAGGCTATGTATACTTTTTTTCCGTAATAAAAGTTATTTAAGGTGAAATTTAATATCACGATATTTTTAATTTTTAAAAATTAAATTATTAAATTAAATTAAAATAAATTAAATTAAATTAAGCTTATTTTATTAGAAATTTTTAATTACGCTTAGATGAATTGAACTAAAAAAATTTAAATTAAACTGAATTGAATTACTTTACGTCGCTCAATTTTATATTACGTCGCCCTCGTAAAAAGATAAATTCGCCCCTCAATACATTTTAATTTGATTTTACATTTTATTTTTTTTCTCTAACCCTAATCTTAAACTAATTTAAATTTTAAAATTAATTTTTTTTAAATTATAATTTTTTGGGATCAGCCGGTTGAATTTTCCAATCGACCGACCCCAACATATTTCGGACGTCCACTGTAAACACCTGCATTTGAAGGTGGCCGTCCACTATGGGCGGCCACTATGAAATAGCGGGCATCCAACTTGGACGTCCACTTCACGAATTGATGATTTGTTATGTTATCCATCTATTGAGCTCGATTGAGTCGGAAAGTAAAATTTATAAGATGTTATTTAGAAAATTTTAAAATTTAAAAGTTTAATTTTATATTAGTGATGTCAAGATTGTTTGGTGATTTTTAATAAAAATAATAAAAATATAAAATTTAAGAACGATCTAAAGTAAAATAGGATAACGCTTAGTAATTTAATAAAAAAAACTATATTTTAACCGTCACGAGAAACAAACAATGACAAAAAAAAAAAAAAAAAATTGATATGGGCAGAAACGGGGCTGGAGAAAAAAACAGTGACGGATTATGCAAATGTGAGCATCGGGATTCCGAAGCCCGGCGAGGCGAAACTGGAAGCCAAATTCAAGGTCCCGGCTGGTTTTGGCGAAATCGGAGCTATCTTAGTTCAAAATGAACATCGTGAAGAGATCTACGTTGACACTATCCTTCTCGAAGGTACCGCTACTGGCCCTATCACCATTTCCTGCCGATCTTGGGTTCATTCCAAATTTGATGATCCCAACCCTAGAATTTTCTTCACCGACGAGGTCTGCATCTTCTTCTTCTTCTTCTTCTTCTTCTTCTTCTTCTTCTTCTTCTTCTTCTTCTTCTTCTTCTTCTTCTTCTCCAATTTATTCATTTTCAATCAATTTCCATTTATACAATTTCAATTTCAATTTGATGAAATTACAGTCCTACCTGCCATCGGAGACACCGGATGGATTGACACGGCGAAGAGAGGAGGAATTGGAAAAGCTGAGAGGGAATGGACAAGGGAAGAGACAATCATTTGAGAGAATATATGACTATGATACTTACAATGATCTTGGTAATCCTGATTCCAGCGATGATCTTAAACGGCCTGTTCTTGGTGGTAAAAACCGCCCTTATCCCCGCCGCTGCAGAACTGGCCGTCCTCTCTCTAAGAAAGGTACCTCCCCTTTATATTTCTTTTATTAATTGCTTTGAGTTTGCATTCGGTCATTTCCTTCAATTTTGTCATTGTTTTATTAGGAAAAAAAACATATAAACCATAGGACATTATTACGAGTCACCTAATTAAATATGTTTAGTTGCTCTTAATTCTTAAGGATCATATACTTGTCAAAGATTTCATGTTAGTTTTCGTGTTGAATTCCTATTATAAACCCATATTCTTAATTGAAAGAGATCTAATTAGTGACTTATTAACTTTGAACTGATTAATCTTAATTGAAGAAAAACGTTTATCTTTCAAATTCAAGTTGAAATAGGATGATTTTGTGACCATTTGTTAATATGTAAATGCAGACCCAGTATCCGAAACAAGGGCAACTCTTGAGGTATATGTGCCAAGAGATGAGCAATTCTCAACATTGAAAACAGCAAATTTTGGCTTCAATGGATTGAAGTCTGTGTTACATGCTCTTATTCCCACAATTGATTCTCTTGTTACTGATAAAAACCGTGGATTTCCATACTTCACTGCCATTGATAGTTTATTTAACGAAGGAGTGGATTTACCTGAAAAGGACGGTTTGAATCTTGCAACACTTTTGCCAGGGATAGTCCAATCTATCAAGGATACTGGAAATTCAATCCTGCGCTTTGAGACTCCAGAGATGTTTGACAGTATATGCTCCTTCATCTGTTATCACTATTTACGCTTTCATGCTATGCAAGTGTCATTCTCGAATTCCTTGTAATGAAATTATCTCTTGCAGGAGATAAATTCGCTTGGTTCAGAGATGAAGAATTTTCTCGTCAGACTCTTGCTGGTCTTAATCCATTGGGCATCCAATTAGTTACGGTAAGACTAATCTTGTATATTTACATTGAGTTAAAGGGTCAATTTTACATATTATGTTGTCCTGTCAGGGTTTAGTTTGTCTCAAGGTGAACTTTGAGCATTAATAATAGTTTCCATGTTTTGAATTAATTTGTTAAAAAATAGTGAAGGTAAAATTCAAGTTCTTATAGTGCATTAGTAATCATCAGCATTATACCGCTGTGATCTAAAGCTGTATTGCACACAGGAATGGCCTCTAAAAAGCGGACTTGATCCAAACGTTTATGGTCCAGCTGAATCTGCAATTACTAAAGAATTAGTGGAGAAGGAAATTAGAGGATTCATGACAGTTGAAGAGGTATATACATAAATATACGCGATGTTTTTTTTTTTTTTACCATAGTTGTTGAAATTTTGTGTATCCCGAATCATGAATCGAATGGTAGGAATCGGTTTAAGTTCATAGAAATACAAAAACAAACATACACAATTTTACTACTAAGTAAACCATATGAACCAAATACTTAATTGAAATCCTAATAATCAATGGTACTATATTTTTATTTCAGTTTTTATATTTAGGAAATTGTATTAGTAATGATCTACAATTTTAAAAGGTTAACGCTGAACATGAGTTTCTATTCAAAGTTAGAGTTTTTTTTTTTGGCAATTACAACTCGTGGATACGTTTTCCACTTTTCCCAAATTAGAGTCTGATTTTAAAGCAAAATAGAGATGCGATTCACTTCAATACATGACCGTTCCACCACCACCTGGTCACCGGGGTCATTGCCTAGATTCTACAAGTGGCTCTGGTTCCACCTCGCTTTGATCACCTTGAGCCAAATCCTTAATCTCATCATTTTTAAAAGAGTGCTTCTATCATGCTTCAGTTCTTGATAGTTCATGAATAGACCGAATAGCAGAATTGTGAGATTCAGCCTATTAAAATCAAATCCGTCATGAGTTGTAAGACTGAGGGTCGATTTAGATTCACCTCAAAAATCTGATTTTTGAGGGAATCGAAAGATAAGATTCTGGTAACTATGCTGTTGACTTTCAAGCTAAACAAAAATTGTTGTGATTTCAGGCTTTATTGCAAAAGCGGCTTTTTGTGTTGGATCACCATGATCTTCTGCTACCGTACGTGGAAAAAGTGAGGGAACTTGAAGGTACTACATTATATGGTTCAAGGACACTTTTCTTCCTTGTAAATGAAAGCACATTAAGGCCAGTTGCTATTGAGCTGACTCGCCCACCTATCGGCGGCAAGCCTCAGTGGAAGGAAGTTTTTACTCCTGGCTTTGATGCGACTGCCTGTTGGCTATGGAGATTGGCTAAAGCACATGTTGTGGCTCACGATGCTGCAATGCATCAGTTTGTTTCTCATTGGTAAATTGCCGATTTGGGTTTCATCGGTATATAAAATTCTATAAATGCATCCATTGAATTTCAACTTTCCAAATTTCAGGCTAAGGACTCATGCGTGCGTTGAGCCGTACGTAATTGCAGCTAATAGACAGCTCAGCGAAATGCACCCTGTTTATAGATTGCTGAATCCCCATTTCCGGTACACAATGGAAATCAATGCTCTTGCTCGCGTTTTGCTTGTCAATGCAGGTGGTGTCATTGAAAGCACTTTCACTCCTGGCAAGTACTCCCTCGAGTTTAGCTCAGTTGCATATGACAAGCTCTGGCGTTTTGACACTGAATCATTGCCTGGTGATTTGATTAAAAGGTTGGAAGCAATCTCCTAAATACATTTTAATTGATGAAGCATTAAAATTTGCAATAACAATTGAATAACCGGATCATACCCCTAATGTGTGAAGTAAATCGGGTTAAAAATTACTGACAAACCAAAAGTACCTCAGGGGTGCACCTAGGCGCGCCTCTTGGTGTGCACCTCAGTGCGCCTCGGGGTCACTTTTTTTTCAAGGTTTTAACTTACTTTTAATAGTGTTCTTCATCCATTTTTAAGAGTTTTAATAATAATACAAGGCTAGATATTCCTAATTCAATTCCTATTATGGCAGATTAATTAAGGCTAGATATTCCTAATGCAATCAATATGTGAATTTTACATATATATGTACATCTAACAATTCTGAGTAATTTAACTTGACTTTTCAAGCAAATACTTTTTGAAAAATTTTTGCGCCTAGCATACCTCAGGCGCCCTTGGGCTGCGCCTTGCGCCTTGACAACAATATTCAAATGGCATGGATAACATTAAAAAAAATGACATTGACAACATTACTTTTTTGGGGAAATTGAGGCAATACTCGCATATGATTGATTGTTTGATTACCTCGACAATTTTTAGGGGAATGGCAGTTGAAGATCCAACGGCAAAACATGGCCTGAAGCTCATGATTGAAGACTACCCATATGCGAATGATGGTCTAATGCTTTGGGATGCAATCAAGCAATGGGTTACGGATTACGTGAATCATTACTACAAAGATGCCAACGCGGTCAAATCAGACAAAGAAGTTCAAGCATTTTGGGAAGAAGTCCGAACCAAAGGCCACGCAGACAAGAAAGACGAACCATGGTGGCCAGTACTCGACAGCAAAGAAAACCTCATCCAAATTCTAACCACCATAATCTGGGTTGGTTCTGGGCATCATGCAGCTGTGAATTTCGGACAGTACGTGTTTGGAGGCTACTTCCCGAACAGGCCAACAATGACCCGGACCAACATGCCATGTGAGGACAAAACAGAGGCAGAGTTCGAGCAGTTCTTGAAGAAACCGGAGAAGACACTGTTAGATTGTTTCCCTTCACAGATTCAGGCTACCAAAGTAATGGCTGTGTTGGATATTCTGTCTGCCCATTCTCCTGAGGAAGAGTATATAGGAGACACATTGGAGCCGTCTTGGAAATCAAACCCGGCCATTAAAATTGCGTATGAAAGGTTTAATGCAAGACTGAAGGAGCTCGAAGCTACTATTGATGAAAGAAACAATGAGTTGAAGAATGCTAATAGAGCTGGGGCTGGAATTGTTCCTTATGAACTGTTGAAGCCTTTTTCGGAAGCCGGGGTTACAGGAAAAGGAGTTCCGAATAGCATTTCCATTTAAGTTCATGGTTTAAGTATAATAATGGGATTGCTAATAAGTTCCATCAACTATATATGGTTTGATGGAATATTAATAATTTGCTTTTGGTAAGCTTATGATAAATGAAGTTGATGGTGTGGAATGTGTAGCTACTTATGAAAGCTATATTGTGTTGTATCCTTGTAAAATCAATGAAATAAAATGGGATCATTTTATTAGATGGATTTTTCTTAGTGAATATCATGTTGTATTGTGTTGTATCCCTTTTGCCTACTGTAGTGGCTACATAAGTAAAACCCTTATGGAGTTCCCGTGTATGAAGGATGATATGCATTTGATAAGCTTTCTATATCTGTAGGATAGGAAGATTTGTCACGGTTAGTAACAGAAGGGAAAATAAGGGGGTAAAGGTGAAGAAGGAGATGAGATAATAGAGAGAATGAGGTTGAGATGAATAAAAGGGAGAAAATAATCATAAAGCTTGACATTGATTTTCATTGATTAGATGATTGATTCATTACAATTTTCTCTCTAAATCCACTAGCAAACAAAACAGCAAAACATTCTAAATCATTCCAATCATAGGCCTTCTCTGCCTTTGGGGAAATTCTAGACTAATTAGCTACTAATTAACACCATAATCAACTTACTTAATCAAAGCTATTAAACTAAATAACAACCAGATTATATTACTTCCTCCTCCTTGATACCTGACATTACTCCCCCGTTAAAGACAGCCTTGTCCTCAAGGCTGTATTCACAATTGATCAAGCGAAGGACCTCTTTCTTTTAGGAGGTCAAACATTGCTACCATATTGGCTCTCGTTGGTTCAATCTTCTCCGTCCCATTTTGGAGATAAAGAATCCATCTTGCCAAACTTTCGAGCATATAATTTTTCAAATGGGAATAGACTTCATTCAGCACAACATAGAATTGAAACCCAGTGCCTAAGCCATACCTTGATGTAAGAAAGCCAACTGACCTGGTAGAAGAGCCACCAATAACCTCAACATGATTTTCTTGATGTCGCATGTCTCATTCTCCTCTAAATTCAGATTGTGAGCAATCACTTTGCCCTCTCTTCTCTATCTACTTTGAGCTCGTTCTTCTCTTTACTAATTTTTAGCAAGTATGTTTCATAGGCAGCTCTTATTTCTTATCACGTCTGACAGATGTAGGAGCAATTGTGACAAACTCTATGTCTTCAAGATCTTGAAAATTCACCGCTACAACAACCATGGCTTTGCTTCATTTACAGCTACTTGCTTCCATGCTTCAAAGCTTCTCTCGTTCCTCAATTCATATTGTTTTCCTCCATTGCAGGCATCAGCAGTAATTACATTCTCATGACCAGTTACAGCTTCACAATAATTGTCTTTATTCCTTCCTATTTTGCCTTCAAGCATTTCATCAAACAGTTTGTATGCGACTGAGGAATTCTTTTTCTTATCAAAACATAGCCCTTAATTGTCCTTAATAAACTTGGAACAGTCTTCCCAAAAGCCTGATAGTCTTCCCAACTACAACCATGATGACCCTTATGTAAGTATTCAACAATGTCATAGAAGTATCAACAATCAAACTTAAATCAACCCAAACATCTGGACAAAAATGAAAAGTTGGACCGTTATCTTCAAGCATAGCCCTCAAGTGTCCGTAATAAACTGATTTCCAGTTGTGAGCAACCCCAATAGGCCCAATTCTAAAACCAACAACAATAGGCTGAACATTTTGAATCGTAGAAGAGTCTAACCCAACATCATTCATAGGCTGTAGACCCTTTTTACTGACAACAATACTTTTAGCTCTTATTGCAATAGAAAGGAAGTCTGAGATGAGAGGAAAGCCTTCAAGATGCCTTATTGTTGTGTGGGCAGAGGAGAGTAGGGTGTTACCTAATTTCAATTTCTTCGGGCTAGTTTGGCTTTGAGTTTTTACGGCTTTTTTTCAGCAGCTTTTTTTAAAAGCTCTATTTTCAAGATTTTTTTTAAAAGCTGCAAATTTGATTTTGGAAAAAATGAATCAGGTCCTAATTAATTAGTATGAAAGATCAAAATGTGTTGTTCACAGCAAAAATATGTAGTGTTTTGTGAGAACAACTTATTTTAAAAGCAGTTCAAACAGCAATGCCAAACTGGCACTTGTGATGTTGATTGCATTCCTTTGGCAGAAGTAAATAATGCATTTGGATATCCTTTAAGCAATTCTTGGGCTTGGGCTTGGTTTTTATTAATTCTATAGACTTTCTCCGGTAATTGAAAATAGAGAAATTGTTAGTTATGCCTCATTTGAGTAAAATAATTTCTTCTTAACTTTAGGTTAATTATCAAAAGGCGCTGACATGTTTTTCTAATAATCTTCATACGCCCTCCATTTCTTTCATACGTTGTTCATAACTTTTTTACGCTCCAGATTGTATTAGGTTTGTAACAGGTTTGTATCAGATATATTATAGCTTTGTAACAGACATGTATTAGACTTGTATTAGGTTTGTAACAAATATATAATAGACTTGTAACAGATTAATCATTGACAAATAATGCCAGACACTTCAATAATAATCCAATGTAAACCACAGACTTCGTAACAGGTTTGTAGTAGAATTGTAACAGATAAAAGTCATAAAGATTAAGTCAAACACTTCATTAGTAATTCTATCCAATTCAATATTGTTATATTCCTGTTATACATTCATCAAACACTTGTATTAGACTTGTAGAAGATATATAATAGATATATAGTAGGTTAGTATTAGATATGTAACAGATTGAAGGAAATACTTTATTCATATTTCTTATATGATAGAATACCGTTACAAGTCTACTATATCTTGACGTAACACTTGTATTAGATTTGTAGCAAATATATAACACATATGTAACAGATATGTACTAGGTATTCATTATATATGTAACAGGTAGAAAAAAACATGCAAATCAATTTGTCAAACACTGTCTACATTGAATCCAATAAATCTATGATCATCAGTCCATGATCTGTTTACAAGAAGTAAAACAAGAGTGGTGTTCATCTTTGAATTCCAAAATTTGATTCGTAATCTGGATCGCAGCAGAACAAAGAAATCGCGAATAAAGAACGGATTTGAATCAGAAATCAAATCTGAAATTAAGGACAAAGAACACAGATGAAATCGAAAAGGAAAATAAAATCGGGACTGCAACTTTGAAATCAGGATAGCAGTGTAGAGAAAAAAACACAGCAGAGATCGAATCAGAACACAAATTGCTGAATGAAGTTGAAAAGGAACAACAGAATCGAGATCAACAGAGAAATCTGGAAATTGTATTCATCTTTGAATTTCGAAATTTGATTCAAATTTTATTTTGTAGGAGAGCAGAGAAATCCGAATGAAGAATAGATTTGAATTAGAAATTCGTTTTCTCGAGTTTGAAAGAAATTGATAAGGAATAACACAGATGAAATCGTGAAGTAAAAGTAAATCGGGATTTGAATTTCGATTTGAGAACGAGAGAGGTTTGAGTGAAGATGGAGATTGGATTTCCTGTTTAGCTGATCTCGTGTCAGTTTTTCTTCTTATATAGGGCGTATAAAAGTTAGCATGATGTTAATGGATTCTATTTTAGTTAGACGCGTGATTTTGGGCCACAAAAGTAATTATTTTTCAAATCTAGCCCAATTCCGTGTTTTACCCTCGAAAGAACACCCATCAATAGACTTGGGCTTGGGCATTTCTCTAATAAAAACCCTAACTTTTCCAATAAAACATATGATATCTTTCTCTTTCCCTTCTTTGTTTTTGCCGCTTCGCTGCCATTAGACATATTTTAAGTTCTTTGCTCTCTCTTCTTCCATACTTTCTGATGGCAGTCGATTTATGGCCGATTCTGCGCTTGCATTTCTTCTTTGCTCTTATGCCTTCGGCGTGAGATTCGTGATTTGATATAGTAATGTTTATCGACTTCTGTAGCGACGATGGAGCTTGCCAAAGTTGATGTCGCTTGCCACCAGTAAATACCTTTGACTGAGGACCTGGATCGAACGGAATTATTGATTCTGCAGTGCGTCCTACTTCATAAGGGGCACAAACCCATTTATTGAATCCTTCCTTTCGCATCCATTCAAGATCCAAATTAGGCTGGAGAATCCCTTGCTGAAAACTGTCCATAGTATTCTGAGTTTTGCGTGAAAACAGGAGCCGGGAAAGACCCTCTTAAGCCTCAACATGGTAAGATTGAACAAAATGGGAATAAAATATACTGGTAGCACTTACAATGTCATTGATTTGGAGGTAGCTTTAGAAGTTACTGTGGCCAATGGGAATAAAATATACTGTAATTGTAATTATGTGATAAATTGGCGAATGGAACTATGAGGCACAGAATCAGCCTTTATTCTTCACCTATTTTGTTTGTCAAGATGAAAGACAACTCTTGGAGAATGTGTATTGATTACAGAGAATTGAAGAAGAAGACAGTGAATGGAAGCTTTCATATTCCTTTGATAGAAGAATTATTTGATGGACTGTATGACGCTGTTGTTTTTCCTAAACTGGATCTCACCAAATCAGAATGCATGTAGTCAAGTAGATGACATCCACAAAACAACTTTTCGAACTCACGAGGGGCACTGTTAGTTCTTGGTCGTGCCATTTGACTTAACCAATGCTCCATCAACTTTCCAGAATTCGATGAACACAGTTTCATTTGAGCCGAGCTTTTGGGTCAAATGATGGGTATTACAGCTGTTTCCCTTCGCCTTTCAGGATGCAATGCAAACAAGATAACAGAAACGTTGAGAACATATTAATATTTTTGAAGACGACAAAATGAGTTAAAGAAAAGTTCTTTCATCTCTTGTACTTTTATGTTTATGCAACTCCATAGATTCTCTATTCATATTTTAGTGAAATCGACTTCACAGAATCAACACTCTATATCTATACAGCACTGACAAATGAATATAACAGCAACCAAATCTAACAATATGAATGCACCAGTATAAGAGCTAGAATGCTGTTTTATATTAGAGTTTAGACATTTAACTTTAATAATTCAATTTATTTGTTTATGCTTATACATATACAGGTATTGAATTCAGTTACATAATCTCAGTTTCTGAGATACAATGAATGAATGACCTATAATCTCTTAAAAGATAGTTCTGTATAACAATAATACTACTCTTTTCTAAATATAGCTATTTTCCCTCTCATTTACACTACTTACACACATCTGACATCACTAGACTAACCACATGGAATAACTCATGAAATACGGTTCTTATCGGAATCATCACAGCCTGTATCATATCGTACTTGCTCAGATTCCCAATGTTATTTAAGCTGGGCCAGATATCGAACCGGTGAAGACAATGGTTCACGGTTTCAATAGTTCAACCGGATCAACTGTGATTCAATCATGGTTTTTCGGTTGAACTAGCCGGCCCGGTCCAATTTTAATAACATTGTAGGTGTTAGTATTAAGTCCTCATCACATTATTTTGTCTTGTGTTTCTATCACGAGGAACGGGAATCGTTACACATACATTCAGGAATTGGATACTTTGTAACATCTCTTCCGTCTTTACTTGTTCTCAGTTCCGGTTGCCCCAATGAGTCGCTGTGCAACTCTTTTATAATCATATTGAACTCGGCTTCAGGAATCGAAGAATTCAGAAAGTAAGGAAGCATGTGCCTTTTGTTGGGGGTTATGTACTTCTTGTGCCCACCATACGCCCGATGTCCCTGCATCAAACACCAATTATCGGTTTTAGTAAAGCATATCTTTTCTAGTCTCAAAACCAATGTTATCGAAACCGGACTAGATATATAACCGGTAAAAACAGTGGTTTACAGTTTTAGTGGTTCACCTGGTTCAACCATGGCACAACCATGGTTCAACCAGATTCAATTGTGGTTCAACCATGGTTTTCCAGTTTCATTAATATTACTCAAAAACCGCAAGGAATGATTCGGGGAGACTTTTACCTGAATGGCATGACCCATATTTCCGCCATGAGATGCCATGAAAACATCACTCTTTTCTGAAACTATGTAATCGATCGCAGCCATAAGCGACGCTCTTTTCTTAAACGGGTCTAATTCGCCCGGCAATGTAAGATCCTCTTTCTTGTACAAATTGGCAAATTCTCGACTCAATGGTATCAATGCTTTTTTACCCCCAAGTGGTTCTCCTCCCGCCAAATATATTCTCGAAACCCTCGGAGCTTGAAGAGCCTTAAGCAGCCTAAAATTACCAAAATGCCACTCAGTTAGCAAATACACAACACAAACGGTATTTCATTTCTACCAAATCGAAGAAATTTACAATTTTAACCTTGTAACTTCCAAGGCATTTAAAGGGCATAGGCCGGCGAGTTTCCTTTCGTGGTAAGTCATGTTTGATCGTCCCGTAAGGAGTTCAGGCCGTCGTTTTCTCT
The DNA here is from genome assembly GCA_947683365.1 of Euphorbia pulcherrima. Classification (NCBI taxonomy): domain Eukaryota; kingdom Viridiplantae; phylum Streptophyta; class Magnoliopsida; order Malpighiales; family Euphorbiaceae; genus Euphorbia; species Euphorbia pulcherrima. Next base: position 43,789,598 of record CANTUS010000010.1, read on the forward strand.
CTATATCGATCATCTCGTCATATTCGGGACTTAAACCTGGAAGGCATCCGGTTCTAACCCACACGTCTTTTTCCATTCGAAGATGAAGGGCGAGGTACGGCCCACTGCTATGCATCCTATCTGCTAGTTTGTTCCCTAGCTCCAAAATCGATGGAACAAACTTCAATGCGTGAAAAGCCACCTGTATGTATAATAGATTTCGATCTTCAAAATTAAGCGTTTAAAAACGAGAAAAAAAAGGAAAAGGCGGAAATGTATAGGACCTTGCATCGAAGTTTCTGAAGATCGGAAGGAAGATCTTTAGAGAGCCGCGAATCCAATCCTCGCAAAAGCAAAACCCCCTCGCGATTTAGCTGCGAAATCGAAGAGAATCAAAGTTAAGATTCAGAATCTTTTCAAATGAACTTCAATAGGAATATTTTGAATTGGTAAGTTGAATACAAAGACAGCATTTTACATCTCAGAAACAGGCAATAACTGAAACCTATCAAATAGCATGTTCAAGGATTGTTCTCTAAAAAAGGAACCAATCATGTTCAAGAGTATCTCAGCTAATTGTGGGCCATTTTTGCCTCTTTCTTCCAATTATTAAAAAAACAAAACCAACAAATCAATTGCTCAAAAGAAATATTGACCAATAATGATTTAAATACTCTTTCGGATCCTGTTGAAACTGCCTATTGTTGCCCGATATATTCATTTCCTGCCTATTAGGTGCCTCATACCCAATTCTAGTACGACAACTTATGAGACCGTTGAAGGTCAACAATTCAATGCATGATCAACAAAATATACCCATGCTCCAAATGGCGAGATATGTATTTCACGTTTTTTGTGTTGTTAGACGGACGCTCAATGTACTAAAATTAAATAGGTCATTCACCAAATAGGCAAATATTGAATACGTTGCATATCAAATAGGCGAAAAATGAATACGCCGGATACCAAATAAGCAATTTCTATAGGTCACATGTCAAACATGCATTTGAGTTATAAAACAGCACAAAAAAAAAGGTATTTAAGTCGACCAATGGTTGAAAAGAAACAAGCAAGAATATAAATTTCTTACTCGCTTGAGATAGCGTGCACGGATCCATTGAGGAGAGACATGCAAAGGAGTTCTCTTCTCCTCTACTGGTCTTGTCATTATATGTGTTGATGGCAATGACGAAACTACCCTCACATCATTTGCTAGAACATTTTTTAAATGCTCCAAATCAAATATATCAGGAAATTCACTGCATTTTCACAGAACATACATAATCAACTCAATTGCCAACAACAACATAACCAAAATTACTGTTTTAAGAAACCAAAACTGAATTTTAAACAATCAAAAACATAAATGCAAGTCAAAATAAGAACAAAAGATTAGATTTTTATTTATATTTCACCTTTCATCTCCCCATATGACATTGACTTGCAAAATAGGAACAACCAAAGCAGCACCAAGAATCCTTGCAATAACTACAGCATCCACAATTTGATTCCTCTGTTGATTCATACCCCCTGAAACTACAACTAGTAAATACTTTCTCCTGTCTTTAACAATCAATTCACTCCCTTTTCTATAATCTCTACTAAACACCATACATGGCTTATAACCAAGCCCTTCAGGCTGCTTCCAGAACCCATTTTCTCCATTTTCGACCGATTTTCCAGATTCATCACTTCCCAAACCCTCAGCTTTGCCCACATTTCCCCCCAATTTTTCAAGGTCAGATTTTGACCCATTAAATTGATCATTCAGGGCACTAGAACGCATCACAAGCTGAGATTTTGAATACCCATTTTGATTAGTGACACAAGGGTACGGATGAAAAGGAATTGGAGGGTCAAAATCGAACCATAACTTGATCATACCAAAAACCCCAAAAAGAAAAAGGGCAAAGAACCAAACTTTGGGGTTTCTATAAAAACCCCAACTCAAAAGCCTGTTTCTTGATGGCTTTTTTGGAGAGAGAAGCAGAGTTTGCAAAGAAGAAGATGTTAAACTATTGATGACTTGCGATGGCACGGAGATGTAGGAAACCTTTTTAGCAATGTTCTTTGGTTTGGCCATTCAAGATTCTGCTTGTCCTGAGAGAAAAGAGAGAGGCTTTTTAGTTGTCTTTTGGCTTTTAATTGAAGAATTAGAGGGTTTGGAGGATTTTAATGGCGGATTTGATAGAATGGGCGGCGGAAAGGCGAAGTCTTTGCAGAGTAAAACTCTGTTATACGCGTTAATGGGAAAAGGAACAAGCAGAGAAACAAAAATGGTGTGCTTTGGACAAGGTTTTAGTATTTATTTTATGTGTAAGATTAATCCTGAGATTAATGAGTTGAGCTTTTGATTAGTAATTATGTAACTTTTTTTAATTTTGTCTACTTACTGTTAAGCTCGTGTCATTAATCAAGCACACACAACCAAACAAAAATGTCATTAAAAATTGTTATTACAAAAGAAATTTATGAAGTTACAAAAGTACTATTTTCATACAACAAACTATAATTGGCATATTTCTTATAGGGATATTTTGGTATAGAAATAAGGGTAAACTTTAAAAATATATTTTATGGTTTCATTCATTTATAAAATGAGGTTTGAGAATTTTTTTTTGTAAAATGGAGTCTGTGATTTCAAAAAATTTGTAAATAAATGATCCTTAATATTAATTTATGTCACGAAAATGAGTAATTTTATTTATTTTTATCTAAATTTGCTCGGGATGGTTATTTAAAATACAATACACATCGGTGGAAAATTTTGAAAATTTTTTAATAGTGTAAATATTTTTTTAATTAATTTATGATAACAAACTTTAAAAAATTATAAAAAATAAATAAATCTTTGAAAATTACTCAAATTATGACGTATAATTTTTAAATAATACGGTTAAACTATTAGAATATTGAATTGTTAAAAATATTCAATGTAGCACCACTATTCTGAATCCATAGGCCTCATTTTACAAATTTTTTGAAACCACAGACCTTATTTTGTAAAAAAAAATTCCTCATGCCCCATTTTACAAATGAGTGAAACCACAAGGTGCTTTTTTGAATTTTACCCTAGAAATAAATATTCCAATATATTTCTACTAAGTATGTCCGATATCTTAGTACTTTTTTTTGAAATAAATAGAATTTTTACATGAGCCAGAAATTGATCTAGGTCATTTCGACCCATACTTTGTGGGATCTACCAATTATATTAAATCCAATTAGTAATAACTTAGTACTTTAATTACTGATTATTACGTATATTGTATTATAATAAAACATCATGTTTCAGCGCAAAATCTATTTGTGACTGCATTGTTATTATGTGTTGAATTTCTGTAACTAAACTCGAACTTAATATTTTCTGTAAGGTCATATGTATGCTTCACATTGGTTAACAATGATATCGAGATATTACTTTTAAGTTTTGGTAAACAATAAAATGATAGTTTTTTTTATATATCCTTTGCATATATAATTATATTTATATTCTTTTTTTTAAACCTATATATATATATATATATATATATATATTTATTTTAAAATATATAAATTAAAATTATTTATTATATTCTTAAGAGATATAATTATATATATATATATATATATTATTCAAGAACAAATAAATTATATTTTATCAGGTGCAAATTAAAATATAAAATGAAAACATAATCCATATATCATATCTTTATCGCAAATGATATAGTGCTAGAATTAAGATATTGGAATGGGTAAGTAGTAACAACCTCTCTAATTTGCATATATGTTGAAATAAACACGTTTAAAAGCATGGTTTTTAGATCTGGACATGCCACTGAATCAGTGAAGGCAGTAGTTCATAGATTTAAGGTTTAATCGAATTAAATCAGTCGTCGAACCGAATTTTCTTAATGCATGTAAAAATACTAAATATTTTATATAATTTGATATTAAACATGTAATATAAGTTACACTCATATAAAAATTAATAATATTAAATAAAATATTCTATAATTTAAAGTTATATTTCAAATAAAAATAAAACACAAGATAATAACTAATATAATCTAATGAAACAAACCGACTTTTATATTGTATAAATTGGATAAAAAAAGTTAATAAATTTAATTTATGATATATAAAAATTACGCATTAAAATAATTAAAATTTATACACAATATGTAAAATAAAAAAATTATATATCCATTTAATATAAATTTAATCAAAAAATTTAGAGTAGCGTTATTTAAAAAATTTACATGTTATTTCGTTATAAAAAACATTCAAAGCTATTATTGAAATAAATATTTTAAATTTAATAAAATGTATAGTATATGAAATAAAAAATATTTATTATAGTTTTTTTATAATAAAATATTATTAAAATAATTTAAAACTTAATAATATATAATATAAAAGTATATAAGAAGAAAATGTTACCACTTGTGTGTGGTAGCTCAGTTGGTAGAGCATATATTAAAACATATGTTGCAGGTTTTGTGTTTAATTCCCATCACCAATAATTTTAAAAAATATAATTTAAGATAATCGAAAATCGGTCACTGATTGAATTGGTTGGTCCAGTCCGATTTTCAAAACCATGTTTAAAAGTAAACTATATTAAAAGAAAACATAATAACATGTGAAAATAAGAGAACAAATTTTAACACTTACGGGAATTGTTTGAGTTTTTTTTATTTATTCTAATTATTTGTTGTAGCTAATAAATTTTTTTATTTTTATTAAAATTTTATATTTCTAAAATGAGAAAAAAAATAATTTATAATAATTACAATCAAATATTTAAAATTATTATTTGATTCACAAAATTCAGAAGAAAAAAATGTCGAACCACATCATTATATCATAAAGAAGAGAGGGTCAAATGGGGTTCAAAAAGTTGAATTATTTATTGAGGAAGCCCTAAAAAACAAAAGATAAGAAAGCAGAGAAAGAGTGTAACGTAGTGAAAAAGCCAGCTGTGCCAATACTGAACCATTCCATGTGACCATTCCCCGCTCTTCTCTTTCGGAAATTATAAGGTGTAAAATTTTTTTTAAGTCTTTTTATAATTAATAGTTAAGAATTAATAAAAAATTATTTAATAAAAAAAATATTTAATTAAATCTTCACTAAATATCAGTTTTTAAATTATTTAATCTTAAAAAAATTCGATCCACCCTATAAAAGCTCTCTTTCTCTTTCCGCCTGTTCTTCTTCTTTCAACAACAATAATTTTGTTCAATATACCAGCTGTCATCCACTTGTTGTCCATGTTGGCAATTTTAATCTTACGTGGCTAGATAGTGACTCCTCACCTAGTGCCATGTGGGTTTACCTAGTTTCTTTTCAAATTTTCTTTGATACGGAGCCTTCATAGGGATAGGGACCAATGCCTTGCCGTGACTAAGTAAACGTTGGTAGTTTATGTTGGAAATTGACTATATATGTAAGGATATTATAACAATAAAGAAAATGCAGAGAGAGAATTTGAGAGAAACTTTTATTTCTTATTTCTGAGATATATGAAATGAAGAAATTGAATTCCTGTTTATGGAGAAATCCAACGGTAAAAATGGTAAATAAGTAAGAAACATATTACATCAAATAATAATGATAGGTAGAAAAGTAGAAAACATATCACATCAAATTATTAAGGCGTGGGCCCTACATACATCAAAATTCAACACTCCCCTTTGATGTGTCATTTGCCGTGAATGGGACACTGCCTCGTTAAAAACCTTACTATAAAAAAATCCTGTGGGATAAAAACCTTAGTTAAGGGAAAAAGAGTACAGTGTTTACTCCCCCTGTTAGCGAGTTAACTGGAGATCCTTAAGACGACGCATTCCAATACTGTAAGTTAATTTCTTGAAAGTTGAGGAAGGTAAAGCCTTGGTAAACAAATCTGCTAAATTATTACAATAGCGGATTTGTTGAATATTGATTTCACCATTCTTTTCTAGATCATGAGTGAAGAAAAATTTTGATGAAATATGCTTCGTTCTGTCTCCTTTAATATAGCCTTATTGAGCAAAACAAGCAGCATTATCTTCATATATTGTCGTCGGACCTTCCTTGACCGTAACTTTTTCACATGCTTCTTGGATATGTTTGATTACTGATCTCAACCACACATTCACGACTTGCCTCGTGAATAGCTATTAACTCCGCATGATTTGAGGAAGTAGCTGTAATTGTTTGTTTTGTCGATCGCCAAGATATAGCTGTTCCTCCATATGTGAATAAATAGCCCGTCTGAGATCGAGCTTTATGTGGGTCGGATAAATAACCCGCATCCGCATATCCAACTAATTTAAGCTTAGATTCATGTGAATAAAATAAGCCTAAATCAATAGTTCCTCGAAGGTAGCGCATTATATGTTTAATTTCATTTCAATGTCGTCTTGTAGGTACAGCGCTGTATCTTGATAATAAATTAACAGAGAATGCTATATCCGGTCTTGTGTTATTAGCAAGATACATCAAAGCACCTATTGCGCTTAGATACGGTACTTCAGGACCGAGAACTTTTTCATTATTTTCTCTAGGACGAAAAACATCCTTTTTCACATCGAGTGATCGTACAACCATTGGGTTACTCAATGGATGTGCTTTGTCCATATTAAATCGTTTCAGGATCTTTTCTGTGTAGTTTGATTGATGCACTAAAATTCCTTTTTCAAGGTGCTCAATTTGCAAACCAAGACACAATTTTGTTTTTTCCAAGATCTTTCATCTCAAATTCTTTCTTTAAAGAATCAACTGCTTTTGGAATCTCTTCTGGAGTTCCAATAATATTCAAATCATCAACATAAATTGAGATGATAATAAAATTAGATGCTGATTTTCTTATAAAAACACATGGACAAATTGGATCATTTTTATATCCTTCTTTCAATAAATATTCACTAAGATGATTATACCACATGCGCCCAGATTGTTTTAATCCATATAAGGATCTTTGTAACTTTACCGAGTAAAGTTCTCGTTTGCCATATTTTTCTAGCAGCTTTAATCCTTCAGGGATTTTCATATAAATATCATTATCAAGCGAACCATAAAGGTAAGCTGTGACAACATCCATCAAGTGCATATGTAAATTTTCTTGCACTGCAAAACTAATAAGATATCTAAAAGTTATTGCATCCGCCACCGGAGAATATGTCTCCTCATAGTCTATCCCAGGTCTTTGGGAAAAACCTTGTGTAACTAATCTGGCTTATATCTTATTATTTCATTTTTCTCATTTCTCTTTCTAATAAAAAACCATTTATTACCGACAGGTTTTACGTCCTGTAGTATTCGAACTGCTGGTCCGAATACTTTACGTTTTTCAAGAGAATTCAGCTCTGCTTGAATTGCTTCTTTCCATTGTTCCCAATTATTTCTACTTTGGCTTCTTCAATAGATGTTGGCTCATAATCCACAATTTCATTTTCAATATTGATTGCAATATTATATGAAAAAATATGATCTATAACCATTTTATTGTGATTCCATCTTCTTTCAGTACTGATATAATTTATTTGAATTTCTTCATTTTCAATAGCTTCAGGTATTTGCACTTCAGGTGCTTGCATTTTTTTCGAAAGTGTATTTATATTTATATCCTCAATGAAAATATCTTCATTATCAATAATTCTCCTCTTTTTAGAATTTTTATTTTTTGAACCAATTGGTCGTCCACGCTTCAGGCGTGTTAGAGTATTATCCGTAGGTTGTTCTTCAGGAATCTCAATACGAATTGGCACATTTACTGCTGGTATATGCGATTTCGTTACTCTTTTAGGATTAGCGAGTGCACCAGGCAATCGATTTGCTAATGTTGAAGATGGATTATTCTCTGAACTTCTAGTTCAGAATCATTTGATTTAGGATCCATATGAGAAAGTGATGAAGCATTCCATATTATTTTCTTTTCCAAAATTGGGCTCTTATTCTCTCCCCCTAATTTTGGGAAAGTGCTTTCATCAAAATGACAATCTGCAAATCGTGCAATAAACGTATCGCCAGTTAATGGCTCAAGATATTTAATTATTGAAGGGGATTCATAGCCAACATAAATTCCTAATCTCCTTTGAGGACCCATTTTAGTCCTTTGTGGTGGAGCATTAGACACATATACTCCGCAACCAAAAACTCTAAGATGAGAAATACTAGCTCATGGCCAGAAGCTAATTGTAATGGAGAATAATCATTATAACTTACTGGCCTTAAACGTATAAGAGATGCTGCATGTAATATTGCATAACTCCAAACTGTAGTAGCGAGATTTGTTCGCAAAATTAGCGGTCTCGCAATTAGTTCTAAACGTTTAATAAATGATTCTGCTAGACCATTTTATGTATGAACATATGCTACAGGATGTTCAACTTTTATTCCAATCGACATACAATAATCATTAAATGATTTGGATGTGAATTCCTCAGCATTATCAAGACGAATTGATTTAATAGGATAATCGAGAAATTGTGCCCGTAATCTTATAATTTGAGCAAGTAACCTTGCAAATGCCATATTTCATGAAGATAATAAGCATACATGTGACCACCTAGTTGAGGCGTCAATTAGAACTATAAAATATCTAAATGGTCCACATGCTGGATGAATTGGTCCACAAATATCACATTGTATGCGCTCTAAAAATGTGGCGATTCTATTCCAACCTTACTTCTAGAAGGCTTTATTATTAATTTTCCTTGCGAACAAACAGCACAAAATAATTCATTATTTTGAAGAAACTTCTGGTCCTTCAATGGATGCCCATATGAATTTTTAATAATTTTTCTCTTCATTATCGAACTAGGATGACCCAGTCGATCATGCCAAATTTTATAAGTATCTGAATCTATAAACTTCTGGTTTATAGTCAAATTGGCTTCAATCATATTAATATATGTGTAGTATAAGCCACATGAAAGAGTATAAAATTTTTTAAGTATACATTTCTTACTTGAAATTATTTTTGTAACATAAAGACATTCTTTATTGTCTTCACTCACGGTTTCAATATGATATTCATTTCTGCGAATGTCTTTAAAACTTAATAAATTTCTGTGAGAATTTGGAAAAAATAATGCATTATTTATAATAAGTTTTGTTCCCCTTTGTAATATAATACTAGCTCTTCCGGAGCCTTCAACCATTTTTATTTGTCCCGATATTGTGGTAACAACAGTTTCACCCTTTTTAAGAATATTAAAATATCTTGCCTCTTTGAGAATAGTATAGGTGGTGGTACTATCTACAATACATAAATTTCCTTCATTTTCCTTCAAGTCATATAATACCGGAAAAGAATTCATTTTCTTCATTGAAGAAATGAAAGATGCATTATTATTTATTCATAAATAAACATTGCATAAAAAGTACATTAAACAGCAATAATAAAAGCAAACCAATAATAACATAAAAATTATAATATATTAATTAAGAAAAATATATAGATTAATTATTCAAATTTTTCCTTGCCACTGGTGCTAGGTAGCAGAAAATCATCCATCTCCATATTGGGGATATCAATAGGCTCATTATTTAGGGTATTATCATCCAATATAAAATTGGTTTCTGGTTCCGCACATTTCTTGAGAGATGCTTGGTATAAGTTTACCAAATATTTAGCGGCTCTATAAGTTCTTGATCAATGACCAGTCATACCGCATCTATGGCATTTATTTTCATCATCTTGACTGTTTTTTCTTTTATCAAATCTTTCAATTTGATTATTCCACTTCTGGTAGTTATTTGTATTTTTCCACTTCGGGTGGAAATTATTACTATTATTATTATTTACATATTTCCACTTCTAGTGGAAATTATTATTATTATATCCTCTACCACGCCCATTTCCACGACCTTTACTTGACCACGACCACGACCATTTCTGCGGCCGCGTTCATTAAAATTATTATGAATTATTGCATTCGCTGCAGGGAATGGATTTGTTCCGGTAGGTCATAGTTCATGATTTTTTAACAGGAGTTGATTTCTCTATTCTGTTAGGAGAAGAGCAGTAATTAGTTCACTGTATTTCTTATAATCTTTTGCTCTGTATTGTTCCTGTAATACCATATTATTCAAATGAAAAGTAGAATATGTCTTTTACAGTAAATCCTCATCAGTTATTTCCTTTCCACATAATCTTAATGTGGATGTAATTTGAAAAAGTTTAGAATTGTATGCACTGACAGATTTAAAATCTTGTAGCCTTAAGTTTATCCATTCATACTGGGCATTTGATAGAGATATTTTCTTTAGGTGTTCAAACCTCTCCTTCATTGTTTCCAAAGATCTGCAGGATCTTTAACAGTTAAATATTCTGATTGAAGTGATTCATCAAGATGCCGACGGAGAAAAACTAGAGTTGTTGCCTTATACTGAGGTGCAAGATTATTATTTTCAATAATAGCATTATTAAGACCCATTGATTCTAGATGCATTTCTGCATCCAGCACCCAAGTAAGATAATTTTTCCCCGATACATCAAGAGGAATAAATTCCAAACTTTTGATATTAGACATATTAAGAATTATAGGTATAATATATATTTATAGAAAATAAAATAATTATGCCTTACTTTGGATTTATTTGGTGATATCCTCAGTTGGTTAGAGCAAGCTCGTGCTGATAACGTGTTGGAAATTGACTATATATGCAAGGATATTATAACAATAAAGAGAGAAAGCAGAGAGAGAATTTGAGAGAAACTTTTATTTCTTATTTCTGAGATATATGAAATAAAGAAATTGAATTCCTATTTATAGAGAAATCCAACGGTAAAAATGGTAAATAAGTAAGAAACATATTACATCAAATAATAATGATAGGTAGAAAAGTAGAAAACATATCACATCAAATTATTAAGAGCGTGGACCCTACATACATCAAAATTCAACAGCTTGCACTTACCATTTTCCATGAGGTTACGTTGTTTTCCTTACAATTCATTCGGTTCAGTTCACTTCAATTTAATTTTAATACTTACAGTTTTGTTCAGGTTCAAATAAATTTTAGTTCACTTCAATTTCAGTGATCAATAATTAATAATTAATTTTATTATAATATGATAGTATTTAAAGTATTATAGATTATCATTATTATTAATATAATAGTATTTTGATGTATTTATATTTCTATTTATTTTTAGTATTTTTAATTCTATTTAGCTCCAGTTCAAATTCAGTATCTTCAATTTCAATTTAATTTAGTATTGTTATTTATAAGTTGAAAAAAAGAGAGTCTTAATCGTCTTTCATCTAATTCACTTTCCCCTCTTTAAACATGGGTAGGCCGGATCAGATTTGAACAAGAAAATTGGTAGGAATCTATCTAAATATATAAAATTTTATATATAATTATATATTTAATCAATATACTTTTTATAATATTAGGTCGGGATTTATTTTAAAACTAAAAGCAAACTCATTTTATAGATACCAAACTCATTTTATAGATAACATCCCTCATTTTTATAATATTAGGTCGGGATTATAGATACCAAACTCATTTTATACATTACTCAGGCCTTGACGAGGGATGTTATGTTACCTGGTGTATTAGAAATATAATTTTTTTTGTAGGAATTAAAAATACAATATAAAAAATTATTTACATAGGATATTCAACTAGTTGACATATGAAGTGATGACATTGGTATCTATAATAAATTAACTAACACTATAAGTTTCAACAAAAAAAAAACTAACACTATAAGTGATTGTTTAATTGATAAATTATTTACCAACTGATTGTAACAAAATTGTTATATTTATCACGAAGGTAAGAGGTTATGAATAAATGGTTAAATCCTTCTACATATTGTGAATATGACACCAGAAATTATATCAATCAAAACAAACTTAAAGTGAGTAAATGACCATACGTAACACTCACTTGCCTTGGCAACTTTTGCTAGATTGTCACTCTAAATTTTAAAAGTTTCAAATAACCTCTTAAATCAAAGTGTACCAGTTTGTCACATTCAATGTCACATGTTCAGTTCTGGTTGGTTTGACTTTTCAGAGGGATAATTTTTTTTTTATTTTTACCTCTCTAATCAGAAGCTGACATGTGGCATTAAGTGGCATTAAGGGGGCAAATTTATGCACTTTTGTCAAGTTTAAATAGGTAGTTAGAGCAAATAAAAGTTTAGAGTGACATTCGGTAAAAGTTATCAAATTCAGTTGACCAAAGAAAAATGTTTAGCCTTACTCATAATCTAATCTCATGATCCCACGCGGTAGTAATATTAATACCAACACCCATGGATGATGTTTTAGTAGGTAAATTACATGAAAGAATTATCGTATGCAACGGAAGATAGATTGTTATGTGCCACACATGAAAAGAGTAGATCCACCGGTCTCTAACAAAGAATCTTCCTTCCGTCCAGCTGCCTTCTTAGGCTTTCCGACGAGATCAGTTACATCCGGCTTGTAAGATCAGGAATAGGAGGTACTTGGTAGAGAGAAGCTTATTTGACCTCATGACTTCCCTAACCAAGTCTTAAGTCCACGTTAGGTGAGTCGGCTATATGGATCCTCCGATGCTATGAAGGTCTATCAAAAGCTAAACTTTCATCGATACCTAACAAATGCATATCCTTCAAAATAGTTTCTCTCCAAGTAATCTTAGGTCTACCTCTCCTCTACCCTTACTATTTATCTTTAAGTTCTCACATTTTCTAATTAAACCATCTATTGGTCTACGTAGCACATGTCCATACTCTTAGTTTATTGTTAATATGTGTCACACCGGTCTTTTGGTGGATGCACCCACTTCTAATCCTATTTGTCCTTGTATGCTCACTCATCACCTAAGCATCCTCATTTCTGCCACATTTATCCTTTGAATATGTTACGTCCTAATAGTCCAGCATTCACTATCATATGTCATCGCTAGCCTAACCAAAGTTCTATAGAATTTACCTTTCACTTTCAAATGTATCTTTTTGTCATATAAGACTCCAGTAGCACTTCTCCTTTTCATCCATCCTACATTGGTTCTATGGGTTATATAATCATCAATCATCCCCTCCTCGTGAAAGATAGAGCCCAAATACATAAATAGTTTGCATTTTGGCACGATTGTATCTCCTAGTTTTACTTCTCCTTCATCTCCCTTGTGTAGGCTAAACTTGATGTGTGCAAATCCTCCATCTTACTTCTACTTAACTTAAAACATTTACTCTTCAACTCATTTCTCCACACATCTAACTTCTTATTAACCACCAAAATACAAGATATCCCGTGGTATATGTTGTTTGCGGATGGCAGTAACGTTAATAGCTAATAAAAAAATACTATATATGTGATGAACTAGTGGCTAAACCTTTTTACCCGAAAATATGAATTAAAATATTATGCCCTTAAATTAGTATCCCCTTCTATATCTCTCATTCAATTATTTACACGTGTCTTCTTTTATTATTATTTTATTTTTTTAATTTATTTCTCCTACTGTTTAATTTCTCTTTAGATATCATACATGTCAAAGGTTTTGTAGGAAATCTGATATTAATTAAGGATTCAGCAACGTTACTCCTTCTATATAGAAGACGTCACTCTTTAAATTATCTTTTCTAATGAGCTTTCACACGCGCTTATCTCACAGTCAGAGGTGGAGTCTGCCAATTACAGCAATTGACTTATTGGTCTGTCACTTTCACAAAAAGGACGATGACGCAAATAGGCAACAGTTTGAAAATAGAAAGAAATCTAGTGATGTGTTGGGCAATTTTAATTAGTAGAAGATGGTGACTTTTAAAGGTCAAAATATTTTTTTTAAATTCATAGCATTGAGCCAACTCAGTTTATTTATATTTTTCAAAGAATGTGACTTCTATATTAACTTCTTTTTTATGTAATTAGCTAAATTAAACACATGATAATGATGGGCAGCAAAGAAATTCCCTATGAAACTTCTATCGATTGGAAATTAACTATATATGTAAGAAAATTATGATAATAATAAAGAAGGCGGAGAAAGAATTTGAGAGATACTTTTTTTTTTCTTATATCTAAGGTATATTTCAAATGAAGAAATTGAATTCCTATTTATAGAAAAATCCATCGGTAAAAAGGGTAAATAAGTAAAAAATATATTACATTAAATATTAATGACATAGAGCCCACATCAATTATATATCAGCCTCCTGTATAGTAGTAGGTGGCTGATACATCAATAGTTCAACACTCCCCCTTTGATGTATCATCTGCCTTGAATGGGACTCTGCCTCGTTAAAAACCTTATTAAGAAAAAACCCTGTGGGATAAAAACCTCAGTTAAGGGAAAAAGAGTATAGTGTTTACTCCCCCTGTTCGCGAGTTAACTGGAGATCCTTAAGACGACGCATTCCAATGCTGTAAATCAATTTCTTGAAAGTTGAGGAAGGTAAAGCCTTGGTAAATAAATCTGCTAAATTGTTATAATAGCGGATTTGTTGAATACTGATTTCACTATTCTTTTCCAGATCGTGAGTGAAGAAAAATTTTGGTGAAATATGCTTTGTTCTGTCTCCTTTAATATAGTCTTCCTTTAATTGAGCAATACAAGCAACATTATCTTCATATATTGTCGTCAGATCTTCCTTGACCGTAACTTTTCCACATGCTTCTTGAATATGTTTGATTAATGATCTCAACCACATACATTTATGACTTGCCTCGTGAATTGCTATTAACTCCGCATGATTTGAGGAAGTAGCTGTAATTGTTTGTTTTGTCGATCGCCAAGATATAACTGTTCCTCCATATGTGAATAAATAGTCCGTCTGAGATCGAGCTTTGTGTAGGTCGGATAAATAACCCGCATCCGCATATCCAACTAATTTAAGCTTAGACTCATATGAATAAAATAAGCCTAAATTAGTAGTTCCTCGAAGGTAGCACATTATATGTTTAATTCCATTCCAATGTCGTCTTGTAGGTGCGGCGCTGTATCTTGATTATAAATTAACAGAGAATGCAATGTCCGATCTTGTGTTATTAGTAAGATACATCAAAGCACCTATTGCGCTTGGATATGGTACTTCAGGACCGAGAAATTTTTCATTATTTTCTCTAGGACAAAAAACATCCTTTTTTCACATCGAGTGATCGTACAACCATTGGGTTACTCAATGGATGTGCTTTGTCCATATTAAATCATTTCAAGATCTTTTCTATGTAGTTTGATTGATGCACTAAAACTCCTTTTTCAAGGTGCTCGATTTGCAAACCAGGACACAATTTTGTCTTTCCAAGATCTTTCATCTCAAATTCTTTCTTTAAAGAATTAACTGCTTTTGGAATCTCTTCTGGAGTTCCAATAATATTCAAATCATCAACATAAATTGAGATGATAATAAAATTAGATCCTAATTTCCTTATAAAAACACATGGACAAATTGGATCATTTTTATATCCTTCTTTCAATAAATATTCACTGAGACGGTTATACCACATGCGCCCAGATTGTTTTAATCCATATAAGGATCTTTGTAACTTTATCGAGTAAAGTTCCCGTTTGCCATATTTTTTTTGCAGATTTAACCCTTCAGAGATTTTCATATAAATATCATTATCAAGCGAACCAAAAAGGTAAGCTGTGACAACATCCATCAAGTGCATTTGTAAATTTTCTTACACTGCAAAAATAATAAGATATCTAAAAGTTATTGCATCTACCACCGGAGAATATGTCTCCTCATAGTCTATCCCAGGTCTTTGGGAAAAACCTTATGCAACTAATCTGACTTTATATCTTATTATTTCATTTTTCTCGTTTCTCTTTCGAATAAAAACCCATTTATTACCAATAGGTTTTACGTCCTGTGGTGTTCGAACTATTGGTCCGAATGCTTTGCTTTTTTCAAGAGAATTCAGCTCTGCTTGAATTGCTTCTTTCCATTGTTGCCAATCATTTCTACTTTGGCATTCTTCAATAGATGTTGGCTCATGATCCACATTTTCATTTTCAATATTGATCGCAACATTATATGAAAAAATATGGTCTATAACTATTTTATTGCGATTCCATCTTCTTCAGTATTGATATAATTTATTTGAATTTCTTTATTTTCAATAGCTTCAGGTATTTGCACTTCAAGTGCTTGCACTTCAAGTGCTTGCACTTCTTCCGGAAGTGTATTTATATTTATATTCTCAATGGGAATATCTTCATTATTAATAACTCTCCTCCTTTTACAATTTTTATTCTTTGAACCAATAGGTCGTCAATGCTTCAGGCGTGTTAGAGTATTATTCGTAGGTTGTTCTTCAGGAATCTCAATACGAATTGGCGCATTTACTGCTGGTATATGCGATTTCGTTACTCTTTTTGGATTAGCGAGTGCATCAGGCAATCTATTTGCTAAATGTTGAAGATGGATTATTCTCTGAACTTCAGAATCATTTGATTTAGGATCTATATGAGAAAGTGATGAAGCATTCCATATTATTCTCTTTTCCAAAATTGAGCTCTTATTCTCTCCCCCTAATTTTGGGAAAGTGCTTTCATTAAAATGATAATCTGCAAATCGTGCAGTAAACATATCGCCAGTTAATGGCTTAAGATATTTAATTATTAAAGGGGATTCATACCCAATATAAATTCCTAATCTCCTTTGAGGACCCATTTTAGTCCTTTGTGGTGGAACAATAGGCACATATACCGCGCAACCAAAAACTCTAAGATGAGATATACTAGCTCATGGCCAGAAGCTAATTGTAATGGAGAATAATCATGATAACTTACTAGTCTTAAACGTATAAGAGATGCTGCATGTAATATTGCATAACCCCAAACTATAGTAGGGAGATTTGTTCGCAAAATTAGCGGTCGTGCAACTAATTGTAGACGTTTAATAAATGATTCTAGTAGACCATTTTATGTATGAACATATGCTATAGGATGTTCAACTTTTATTCCAATCGACATACAATAATCATAAATGTTTTGGATGTGAATTCTCCAGCATTATTAAGACGAATTGATTTAATAGGATAATCGGGAAGCTGTTCTCGTAATCTTATAATTTGAGCAAGTAACCTTGCAAATGCCATATTTCTTTAAGATAATAAGCATACATGTGACCACCTAGTTGAAGCGTCAATTAGAACCATAAAATATCTAAATGGTCCACATGGTGGATGAATTGGCCCACATATATCACATTGTATGTGCTCTAAAAATGCTGGCGATTCTATTCCAACCTTACTTCTAGAAGGCTTTATTATTAACTTTCCTTGCGAACAAGTAGCACAAAATAATTCATTATTTTGAAGAAACTTCTGATTCTTCAATGGATGCCCATGTGAATTTTTAATAATCTTTCTCATCATTATCGAACCAGGATGACCCAGTCGATCATGCCAAATTTTATAAGTATCTGAATCTATAAACTTCTGGTTTATAGTTAAATTGGCTTCAATCATATTAATATATGTGTAGTATAAGCCACATGAACGAGTATAAAAGTTTTCAAGTATACATTTCTTACTTGAAATTATTTTTGTAACATAAAGACATTCTTTATCGTCTTCGGTCACAGTTTCAATATGATATCCATTTCTGCGAATATCTTTAAAACTTAATAAATTTCGGTGAGAATTTGGGGAAAATAATGCATTATTTATAATAAGATTTGTTCCCCTTTGTAATATAATACTAGCTCTTCCGGAGCCTTCAACCATTTTTGTTTGTCCCAATATTGTGGTAACAACAGTTTCACCCCTTTTAAGAGTATTAAAATATCTTGCCTCTTTGTGAATAGTATGGGCGGTGCCACTATCTACAATATATAAATTTGCTTCATTTTCCTTGAAGTCATATAATACCGGAATAGAATTCATTTTGTTCATTGAAGAAACGAAAGATGCATTATTATTTATTCATAAATAAACATTTCATAAAAAGTACATTAAACAGCAATAACAAAAGCAAACCAATAATAACATAAAAATTATAATATATTAATTAAGCAAAACATATGACCTAATTATTCAAATTTTTCCTTGCTAGGATAACAGAAAATCATCCATCTCCATATTGGGGATATCAATAGGGTCAATAGTTAGGGTATTATCATCCAATATAAAATTGGTTTCTGGTTCCGCACATTTCTTGAGAGATGCTTGGTATAAGTTTACCAAATGTTTAGCGGTTCTGCAAGTTCTTGACCAATGACCAGTTATACCGCATCTATGGCATTTATTTTCATCATCTTGACCATTATTTCTTTTATCAAATCTTTCAATTTGATTATTCTACTTCTGGTGGTTATTTGTATTTTTCCACTTCGGGTGGAAATTATTGTTATTATTATTATTAACATGTTTCCACTTCTGATGGAAATTGTTATTATTATATCCTCTACCACGCCCATTACCACGACCTCTACCTCGACCACGACCACGACCATTTCTGCGGCTGTGTCCACTAAAATTATTATGAATTATCACATTCGCTTCAGGGAATGGATTTGTTCCGGTAGGTCGTAATTCATGATTTCTCTGTTCTGCTAGGAGAAGAGCAGTAATTAGTTCACTATATCTCTTATAATCTTTTGCTCTATATTGTTCCTGTAATACCATATATATTGTTCAAATGAAAAGTAGAATATGTCTTTTCCAGTAAATCGTCATCAGTTATTTCCTTTCCACATAATTTTAATGTGGATGTAATTTGAAAAAGTTTAGAATTGTATGCACTAACAGATTCAAAATCTTGAAGCCTTAAGTTTATCCATTTATAATGGGCATTTGGTAGAGATATTTTCTTAAGGTGTTAAAACCTCTCCTTTAACTGTCTCCAAAGATCTGCATGATATTTGACAATCAAATATTCTGATTGAAGCGCTTTATCAAGATGACGGCAGAAAAAAACTAGAGCTATTACCTTATACTGAGGAGTAATATTATTATTTTCAATAATAGTATTATTAAGACCAATTGATTCTAGATGCATTTATGTATCCAACACCCAAGTAAGATAATTTTTTCCCGATACATCAAGAGGAGTAAAGTCCAAACTTTTGATATTAGACATATTAAAAATTATAGGTATAATATATATTTATAGAAAATAAAATAATTATGCCTTACTTTGGATTTATTTGGTGATATCCTTGATCGATAGAGCAAGCTCGTGCTGATAACGTGTTGAAAATTAACTATATATACAAGAAAATTATGACAATAATAAAGAAGGCAGAGAGAGAATTTGAGAGAAACTTTTATTTCTTATATATGAGGTATATTTCAAATGAAGAAATTTAATTCCAATTTATAGAGAAATCCAACGATAAAAACGGTAAATAAGTAAGAAACATTTTATATCAAATATTAATGACGAGGAACCCACATCAATTATATACCAACCGCATGCATAATAATAGGCGGCTGATACATCAATAATTCAACACTATCGACTTGTTATTTCTTTTATTAGTCAATTAATCATTTGTTGTTTTCCATTTTATTCTAGTCACATTACCATAAATTACAGGGTTGATCTAAAAAATGGAAAAATTATCTGAAAAATATAGTTTACCAAAGTGCCATTGTTAAAATTTAAAAATTTCCTTAATAAATGATTTATCGGTAAATGTTCTGGTCTAAGAATAAAATTCCATTATCCAGTGTCAATGCCGGCTTTTGGGTAGGTATTTAGTGTCACTGTTCATTAGAGTTGAAAGGGGCTCAATATTTTAATTTTTAATGTAAATTAAATAAAAAATAATTTAATGTAATTTTTTTTAACTAAATGTTCTAATTTCTGTTTAATTGAACTATGATACCATAACATGATGTATTTAATGGTTACTTTGTACAAAGTAATCACCACTTTTTTTTTTACTATTGGATGAATGTTTGTAAATTTTATCCAACGGTAGTTAATACCAAATTAATGGCTACTTATAACCATATAAAAACTCTAATAACATACATTAAAGTTTTATTTTCTCACTACTTATTTGATTTTTTCTGTTACGATTTCTTCGTGAATAATTGAGTAAAGTTAATTATCATATTACTCAATTATATAGTTTTATTACATTTTATCAAATGGGCCAATATATTGTCTCATATATACTTTTTTATAAAGGAAATTTATTATAATGGGACACTTTTTTTAATTAATTACAAATTTGATAAAATATTTACAAGATTATCATGTTTGTTAAATATATCTTAACTTTCCATTTTTTTTAATTTTATTTACACAATTGCCATGTTTCTTATTTTTTAAAATTTTTTCCTTATTTTTCATTTATCTCTCAAACCATTTATTTTTTCGACATGCCGCTTTAGAGTTTTTTGTTCGTCTTATTTTTATCTTTGAAATGACATCCGCCGTGACTTTTCGTCATTTTTTTATCTAATAGATTTCCAATAGAGTATTGATAGATATCCAATAGATTTCCAATAGAATACTAGAAATTTGGTTGTATTCATCGTTAATTTTTTATAAGTATAATTTAGGAGCCCTCTACCTTTTACCAATGGACATTCTTGTGTTATTTAATTTATTTTGATTCAATTGCGAAATTTGGACAAATTGACTGTATATATTTGAGTTACGAGTGGACTTTCAGGAGTTAAAGAGATTATTTTGTTGAGGTTTTTTTGCAATTGATATCTTGCTTCGTCTGTTTTTCTTTGTTTGTTGTGTTTATAAGATCAATTAGTTGTTTAACTTGTGTTTTCTCATCTACAAGACATTTTTTGGTCATCTATCGGAAATCTATTGGACATCGACTAGATTTCTATTAGATTATCTAGTTTGAAGTTGATATTTAGACATATGCAAAAGTCTGTTCTAAAGTTATGATCCATTAAAATTTATCTAGTGTTTTGAATCCAAAGTCTTCTAGTTTTACTGATTTCTATTGGACTTCTATTAGATATCTATTGGATATCTACAGTTAAAAAAACTGGATAGAAGTATATCATCATACATCTAATTTCGAAGATAAAAAAGAGACGAACAAAAAACTCTAAAGCAACATGTTGAAAAAATGAACGGTCTGAAAGATATAAGTAAAACAAATTAAAAAAAGGAAACATGTGTGTGGTGGGTGGAGGAGAGGGGTTTGTAATTATTTTACAAGAATGACATACTTCAAATTATTTTACCTTTTTATGATATTTAGTCGAAATTATTTTATAGTTTTAGCCCATTTATGTAAAAACTCGTTCCATAAAACTCCAAAAATTTCAGGACCGGGCTTTTTCAATGCATTATTTAGTGACGATTTTTCTTAGTAATTTTGAACATTCTAGTTGTCTCGACAATCTAACGAATTTGTAAGGAAATAAGCAACCAAAATTCTGCTGCTATATTACATTTTTTTACAAAAATTTATTTTGTAACCTTTACTTTTTCATAGCATATATGCATTGTTTTTTCATATGATGACTTTTAACTCCAAAATTAGTGCATGGCTCCATCGCTACTAAATTATATATGTCACTATCTAAATCAAATTTTAAAGTTACCAATAGCTCCACTGAACAACATGGGTATAATAGCAATTATGTATCGTTTTAATGACGATAGACTCATGAAAAGGCGATGCATGATCAAAACCCTATTTTATCAATGAACAACTTGTTTATTAGTATTAATCTCTTTGATATCTATTTGAAGTTGTAGCCTTTAAATTTTGAAGAAAGTTTGTATAAACAACATACCTGTCCTAATCTAATTCATGTAACTCAAGTCAACCAAATTAAAAATAAATAATCAATAGAAAACTCCCCTCTCCTATAAGATGATAAATAAAATAATTCAACAAATTGCCCTAATTATCCAGGGCCAACTCCAAAGGAAGCATTGACATATTGGTACTAATTCAATTATGTTCCAACTCATATGACAAAAACAAAAATATTTGCAAAATTGATGTCCAATATAAATAGAAGTAATATAACTGAAGAATCTACTAAATTTCTGCATAGTTCTCAGCAATTAAATTTAATTCAATAATATTGACAAGAAACAGGTCGCCTACGACTAAGAATTTTGCAACAGCACAGTGAAACATCCATGCATAAGTGATTTGATGCTACAGTAAAGAGTAGTAGTAAGGCAATTGCACTAAATTAACTGAATTCGGTCGGTGTAAATTTATAATTATTCAGAACTGAATTAAACATAAGTTGAAAAGATCAGAGACCTAAATATAGATAGCTAGGACCCTAGGTGGTTTAAAAAGTGAAAACTCAGCGGCTTGTTATCGCTTGAGAAATGTTTCGAGTTCGAGTCCTAGTGAATGCAGATAATCCTTATTGGGAGACTCACCCACCACATCCAGGTGCACGACCCGGGTCGGATATGGATGTAGTCGGAGCAAAGCTTCGGTGAACCAGATGGGCAACCAAAAAGTGAAAACCGCTCGCCCTAAACCCTTCATTTGAGAAGAAGATCCAAAGCAAGAGAACATATAAAAAAACACAACAGCCACTGTCACAGATACAGAAATACTACAACTACATCAACTACACCCATTGTTTTTTTCTCTCTTGCTTTTAATGATATGTTAAACATTTGGTATGGTTCTTATTATTTATTTATAGATGCACAATATTTTGGCAAAGTATACAAGAAACTTCATACAACCTTTTCTTTCTTTTCATAAAGCAAATAATAATTTTTTTAATTGTAAATTTATATGTCATTGTCTAAATTCTAATTTCTAATGTGATTATCAGCACCATTGAACAACATAGATATAGCAACCCTCTTTCCTTTTAATTATTATAGACTGGTGAAAAGGCGACGTGTTCATCTTACCAACCCCTTTTATCGTTTGAAGAACAACTTGTTTATTATTCATTTTATATTGGTTTTAATTATAAGTTGTAGTCTCTGGATTTTATAAAAGAAGATAAAAATCATATTATATATAATATGCAAGTACTATAATCTGTTGATCCAATAGCTTAAGCTGACATGTATGACTATTATTGCTTTTATATTTTCTATGACACTCCTTGCACGCCAAACATATTACTGTTTCTATATGTTTGTTTGGCGATGCTTTGCAAATAGGTTGCAACATAAGGGTTGATTATATTTACTGCAACTTATTTAAAACAATGTCGCTACAAGTCGATTTTTTCTTCACAATTGCAACACCTACATTTGGCTTTTCTATTGCAAAAGGCCATCTAGGAAGTAGTGCTTTGAATTCTTCCATTCTTAAGCGTTTTGAATAATCATTATTTCTTTAAATCTTTTACATTAGATTGCAAAATCTACCTTGGGGTGCGATGCGTTCTGCTAGGGTTTCTAGCCCTAACCTTTTTGTGACCGGAAACAGTGCTATTGTGCCGCCGCCGCCAAGGCTGGGAGACGCCGGAGTCCGTTCGGAGGGCCAATTGGGATCAGATGACGAGATGGAAGAGGTGGTGAGGGGTCCCCACAGTGCTTCGTCGGGTAGGATTTCTTTTAAGGATTCTCTTTTGAATACCAATAAGGGGGGTGGGTCTTGTGATCAGGAATCTGATTTTTGCTTGCTTGATGAGGATGTTTGTGCTGATACTCAGGCTAAGATCACTTCTATTTCGTTTTCAGATAGATTCCATAACCTAATGGCTGAGAATATGAAATTTACGGTCTTTGTTAGGCTCTTAGGACGTACAATTGGCTTTCGTACTCTTAATGCTTAGTTGTTACGGTTGTGGAGGTTGAGTGGGGTTTTCTCTTTAGCCGATGTTGGCATAATTGTTACATGATTCGCTTTGGATGTAAAACCGATTTTTATCGTGCGGTTTTAGAGGGACCATGGGTGATATTTGGACATTATTTGGTGGTCCAACCATGGACCCCGGAGTTTAATCCGGCCAAGTCGAACATTGAGACTATTGTGGATTGGATTCACTTACCGGGACTCCTAGTGCAATATTATATTCCAAGTGTCTTGAAGGCTATTGGTGGTATGGTTGGAGATGTAATAAAGGTTGATAGGTTTACTGAAAATGGCTCTTATAGGCATTATGCGAGGTTGGCGGTGAATGTGAATTTGAGGAAACCTTTAGTTTCTAGAATTGAAATTGAAGGTCGTGTGCTGCTTGTCGAATATGAGGGTTTACCTTCCATTTGCTTTCATTATGGAATGTATGGTCATATGAGGGAGAATTGTGAGGTTTTAAAGAAAAGATTAGGTGAGAGTGAGAAGGTCGAGGCGTTGCAAGAGGGTTTAGTGAATGGTGATGGATCCTTTGGTCCATGGATGCAGGCGGGTCGATGAAATGTGAAGAGCGGGGTTGTAGGTAAGGCTAAGGCAAAAGAGGGAGGGGTGGGCTCCTTAGGAGGGAAAAGGGATGGTAACGGGGCAAATGGGTCGCGATTTAAGGTTTTAGAGGAGATGGAGCTTGAGGGTGTGAAGGATGTGGAGGGGATAGTGGTGCCTTAATTAGTTGCAGATGTGGAGAGTGATGTGGCGGGGAGTGAGGGGGTATATGTTGTAAGTCAGACCGAGGGAGCTTAGGTGGGGGGGATTTGTATGGAGTTGTATGGGAATGGGGATAAGCGTATGGTGGTAAATAATGATATTAATACATGCGTGGATGTGTATGGGGATTTGATGGAAACACATGGGTTTAGCTTGAAGAATAAGGGAGTGCAGCTAGGGCCTCATGGTGGGGGCGTGTGTCAAGATAAGGGAGATGTGATGAATATTAATGGGTCTGACTTAGAGGTGATAGGTAATAGGTTACCGGTGAAGGATGTTACTACTAAATGGTTTGGTTTAAAAATTAACTCCCATTCAATTGCACATTTGGGAGGCCCAAGTGAGCCATCTATTTTATCAATGCATGAGCGTCGAGAGGAGGCTAGTGCAAAGAAGCGGAAGGAGAAGCTAGGGGTGGTGGTCACGAAATAGAATAAGAGTCTTAAGGTTACTAAGAAGAACCTCAAAATTCTTCTAGGGGAAAATGGTCAAGCTCAGCTGTTTAAGACGTGCACTAATTCACTTGGGTGGATTCGGTGGGTAACCCGGCTTAATAGCCCCGCCTAATGTGTGGTGTGTGGTTGTGGTTTCTCTTTTTATTATTCCTTATGGATTTGAGTTATTTAGTATGGAACATTCAGAGTGCGTGCAATTCGGTACGTATTCTGAAGGAGCTTTTAGCGAGATATAAACCTAATATTGTGGTGTTAACCGAGCTCCGTTTTAGTTGTAATATTACTAATAGTGTTATTAGTAAATTATGTGTTCTAAATTCGCATCAAGTGGAATCGGTAGGGTTTTCAGGTGGCATATGGGTTTTGTGGTATGACTCGGTCTTGGTTGATATCATTGAGAACAATGGGCAATTTATTCATATGTTTGTTAGGTTTGGTGACTGTGAGGTAGGGTTCTTTATAGCAGTTTATGGTTCCCCTCATCTGATGGGTAGGCGCTTGTTATGGTCTAATTTGGGTAGCCTTGCAGGGGCTATGACGGGGAAGTGGTTGATTGCGGGTGATTTTAATGCTTTGTTGTTAAATGAGTAGCATAGTGAGCGTGCTAGGAGATCGCGTGTTTGTAGGGAGTTTTTTAATTTTGTTCATTCGTATGGGCTAGTTGATTTTAGGGTTTTCTAGGCCGAGCTTTACTTGGAAGAGGGGTCTACTTTTTTAGCGTCTTGATAGGGCTTTGGGTAATTACCGATGGGTGGCAGATTATAGTTGCATGATGGTGAGACATTTACCGAGAGTGGGTTCTGACCATTTCCCTTTACTGATTTCTCTTGTAAATGGTCCTGCTTCGGCGCCGCTACCTAAGCTATTTCGATATTTTCAGTGTTAGCTTGATCATGATAGGTTGAATGGTGCGTTTAGAGATGCATGGTGTGGTCAGCTTGGTGTGATAAAAAATTTGAGGAATGTGGCCCAATTGCTTTAGGTGTGGAATCGTGAAGTGTTTGGTAATATTTTTTACAGGAAGCGTAAGCTTGAAAATTGTTTATTGGGTGCACAACGTTGTATGGAGAGGTGCCCTTCAAAGTTTCTGATTGATTTAGAAAGGGAGTTGGTGGCAGAGTATGAGGCTATTCTTATACGGAAGGAGGGTTTTTAGAAGCAGAAGGCACGTAGTGATTGGGTGCTTCATGAGGATTGGAATACAAATTTTTTACATAATTCAGTGATTTTGAGATGACGTAAAAATAAATAGTTAGGATTATGCTTGAGGATGGGTGGTGTACCGATGAAGATAGGCTTCGACGAGAGGCTAGGGTACATGCAATTGTACTCAATAGAGAGTGAGGGCAGTAGGTTGAGCTCGGTCCCGGGTGAGCACGATGGGCATTTCCGTGGTTGCTTTCCAGCTATCTCTCATTTTGAAAAGGATGCTTTGGGGGTGGAGGTTACAGATGAGGAGATCCAGGCGGCGCTTTTTAATATGCAACCGTGGAAAGCACCTGGCCATGATGGCTTTCAGGCATGATTCTATCAATGCTTTTGGTAGGAGTTGGTCCTCAGGTGTGTTTGTTTGTTAGCCGGTGCTTTAAGGGGAGGGCAGTGGAGGAGCGAGCTAATAGAACTCTTATTGTGCTTATTCCGAAGAAAGATAATCCTCAAAGTTTTTCTGATTTTAGGTCTATCAATTTATGCACAATCCTTTATAAGATTGTGACTAAAGTCATTACGAACAGACTCAAGATGGTTATGCAAAAAATTGTCCTTCCTTATCAGTCAAGTTTTATCCCAGGAGGCATATTACTGATAATATCTTGATTACCCAAGAAGCTATCCACTTTTTGAGGATCAAGAAGGGTCGCGTGGGGTGGATCACTATGAAGATCGATTTGGAAAAGGCATATGATCGATTGGAGTGGAGCTTTATAAAAGACACTATAGAAGACATTAGTATTCTTGAGCGTCTTATTAGAGTGATTATGAATTGCTTGTCTAGTTTCTTGATGCAAATCCTTTGGAATGGAGCTCTTACTAATATTTTCTTTCCGAGTAGAGGGGTTCGGCAGGGTGATCCCATGTCGCCTTACCTTTTCGTTCTCTTTATGGAGCATCTTGATTATGGGATTAGGCGGTCAATGGAAGATGGCTTTTAGAGGCTAATTTCTTTGAGCCATAATGGACTGGCCTTAACGCGCTTGTTTTTTGCTGATTGTGAACGAGATTTCGTAGTCCCTCTCGCGAGACGATGATGACATATATTCAATTTTATTTCTCATTATAAAAATTCTTTTTTGGAATTTTTATTACCGATAAAAAAACTTCTTTACAAATTTTATTTTCGGAAAAATTCAGTTCGGCGTGTCCGATAACGCATCCGGAGTGAGCTCGAACCTATGATTGCACCAAAAAAATAATTTAGTCTTGAATACCTTAAAAATTAAAAATAACCCTAATTATCCAAAATATCCCACTTAAATCTCTTTTGGGCGGATCTTTTCACCTTTTCACCTTTTTAGCCTAGGCCATGCCTTGCTTTTCAGACCTAGCAGAAGTTAAAGCCGCTAGCGGCTTCAGCGATACCACCGGCGGTATCATCCATGCCTTTGGTGGCATGATTTTCTGCAACAGATGGCTTTTTACCATGCTTGCTCGATACCCGCCCATAATTGATAAAAGTCAATTTCCACCGAATTTTAGCCTATATAAAGACCCTTCTTCAGCTGAAATAAGGGTTGGCAATTATGACTTGAAATCTAGTGAGATTTTGGTTAGTTTTAGTGGGATAAGGTGTAAAAAAAGAGGAATTACTCCATCTTTTCTTGGTTTTTCTTCATTTAACTCTTTGATATTTAACTTAAAATCAGTAGACTTTAGGTTTAAAATCAACATAATAGGATTTAGAGACTTAAATCCCCTATTTACTACCCAAATCATGATTTTGAGATCCCCAGAGAAGTCATTTGGATCACGAAGAGGTGGATTCATGGCCCTGAAGTAAAAATTCTGAGTCTCATAGCTCTTTGGCTTTCATTTTAGTTCTTTGTTGTGTTAACTTGTTGTTTTGTGCTTAGTTTTGGATTTTTAATTTCTTTTCAACCGCTAACTGCTGCTGCTGCAAGAAAGTGAAGCCGCCAGTGGTATCACTGATGTCGCCAGCGACATTAGTGATACCGCCAGGGGCTTCCTTTGTCCCCAACGGATCTATTTTCTTATGGGACCCTTTCTTTATGGTACCCAGAAAGTTATTTCGCAAGCTTGTATAAGTGAAATCGTCAACAACATCAACGATGCCGGTGACGGCTTCATTCATATCACCAGTGGTATAACCTTCTAGACATCAGATTTAGTTTTTGTTTTATTTTCGGCCTAGTTTAATTTCCAAAGCTAGGCGGATCTATTTTCTTATGGGACCCTTTCTTTATGGTACCCGGAAAGTTATTTCGCAAGCTTGTATAAGTGAAATCGCCAACAACATCAATGATGCCGGCGACGGCTTCATTCATATCACCAGTGGTATAACCTTCTAGACATCAGATTTAGTTTTTGTTTTGTTTTCGGCCTAGTTTAATTTCCAAAGCTAGGATGTACAGTGCAACGATGGGAGTAAAAAACTTCCTAAAAATAGTCCTCACCCCATAACATGTGGCATTTTCAATAATAATCATTTTTAAAATAATAATCGAGTCTAAAATGTAAATAAAATGAGATTTTCTCATGAACGCCGCTCAAACACCATTTTTAGCCATCTAACCAGGCTCCATAAATTGTAAAACAAATATGCCATGCTCACGCTAACTCGGGTCTTGTTTGGTCTACTAATTATACATGTTATGTGATATACCTAGTACAATGTGCCGTATCTGTGCTAATCATTTTGTGTAGGTAGATTTAGGTTAGATGTATGTTAGGCCTTCAAGTATTTTATTTATTGTATAGATAAATGTATAGGATTTGAAAAGCCATTTAATTATTCTTTATTTTTCCGCACTTTTATTTGGGATAACTGTTATAATTTATTTATCGCTTTGAATGCTTGATGACGCATGTGAGGTGTCGATGACGTGTGGGTCTCCCTTGGTGCCTGTGTAAGAGGCGGGGCCCACTGGGGGGTTTGATTGGATTTAGGCATGACAAAACATTCTTTAGTTAAATTTTGCACAATAAACCAATTTTAATGAATAAAAGAATCGAGACCCAAATCTCGATACAATTGATAGAGTCACGACCCAAGTTATCTACTTGGGAAAGAGTTTTAGTACGGTTCCCTCTGGGCGAGAGACTCATACCTATTGGATTAGAGATTTTATTATCGGATGAGTCACTTATTTCTCATTTAGTTGATTCAAAATTACATTCGCCGCGTAAAACTGTTTTAGTTTTCATCATTTGGGGAATTATCATAGAAATCCTATTTCTAAACTCTTTCACACTCGTTACATGCGTTTACATAGTACAATAAAGCGCAAGCAATAAATGGGGGGAATAAAAATTACAACCGGGGGAAATGGGGAAATTGCAAAGAGAACCTATACATTTGTTCTAAGTTATAAAACAAAATAAAAATAAATTCCCCTGCATCCACAGACGTTAGCACAGTTTATAGCACATAACAAATCAACATTTTATTGAGAAAAATGTGATTATGTTGTAAAGCCATATTTTAACTTTTGTGGGTTTATTTACTGGATTATTAGTAAAAATGATCGCATGACAAATGGTGAGTTAGATTGATTTTAACTGATTAAAAGATGAATTCTGGATTCTGCCTGGGGACTGGTACTCGTACGGGTGGGTGGTACTGGTACGGCTACTGGGGAGGACCGGTACGGGTATGGGGGACCCGGACGGGTCCTGTCTGGTCTGATAGAACCTTTGTTCAATTTACTTTAACATATTAATGGTGGAGAAATGAGATAAAAATAGGATTTCCTTTGATACGAGTATGGCGTACCAGTACAATCACTATAATGGTATATTAGGTACCAACACAGCTCGTATTAATCAGGACCAGACCCAAAAGAATTTTTACATGTAGATTCAATATAATGAACAATAAAATAAATAAAGATCAATAGCAAAATGGGATTTCCCTCCCTATGAGTATGGCTCATCCGTATAACCTTTATGAGGGTGTATAGGTGCCAATAAGGCCCATAGGGTTAGGACCAGACCTGAAATAAGAAGAGGAGGAGAATCAAGCTGAACAATAAAAAAGGCAATTAAATAAATTGAGTGTGAGTCTCTTTGAAACTAAAGAACGTGCCTTTACTTGGTGAATCCACTTTGGAGCTATCCCAATGCCTTGTCAAAGTATATGTTGAAATGGTGATTTTAAGACTATTTGGGTGAGTGTTTGTGTGGATAAAACTTCCCCCAAATCCTAATAAATGAAGCTAGGAATGAATAAAATGTTGACAAAACCTCAAGGAATGGTTTTTTCCCTATTTTATACCTCCTATACCTCAACTATACCCTTTCAAAACCTATAGAAAGTTGCTAGAACTATTGCCTGTGTGTTATGTGTAATTATGTCTTATTGTGATCATGTCCTCTGAAATGTGAAGAAATGTCTTCTATTTATAGGGGGAAATCGAGTCTGAATGCCATTCATGGCTGATTTCTCCCAATATGGTAGATTATATTCTTTTATGTCAAATTATATTTGCATATGACAAATACTATATTTGCTATGGCAAATATATTCGCATATGGCAAATACTATATTCACATATGGCAAATACTATATTTGCATATGGCAAATATATTCGCATATGTCAAATACTATATTCGCATATGGCAAATACTATATTCGCATATGGCAAATATATTCGCATATGGCAAATTTATTCGCATATGGCAAATACTATATTTGCATATGGCAAATATATTCGCATATGGCAAATATATTCGCATATGGAAAATATTATATTTGCATATGGCAAACTTGATGTATTAAAACTGATTGTTTGGGCGTCTAGGGGATCGGTACGGGTGGCTTGGACCCGTACGGGGTCCAAGAGTGGACAAGTACGGGTAAATGTGCAGGAGTACGGGTCTTGGGCAGGGGTATGAGTCCTAAGCAGGGGTACGGGTCCTAACTAGGAGGGGTATGGGTCCTGGTGCAGGGGTACGGGTCCTAGGCAGGGGTATGGGTTCTTAGCAGGGGTACGGGTCCTAACTAGGAGGGGTATGGGTCCTGGTGCAGGGGTACGAGTCCTAGGCAGGGGTACGGGTCCTGATCAGGGTATGGGTCCTAACTAAGAGGGGTATGGGTCCTAGTGCAGGGGTAAAGTTCCTAGGCAGGGGTACAGGTCCTGAGCAGAGGTACGGGTGCTAACTAGGAGGGTTACAGGTCCTTATCAGGGGTACAGGTCTTGAGGTTAAGTATGAGGCTTTTAGAGACCTAGGCAACACTTTTCTGAGAATTAGGTTTGACGAAGCTTAACCAAACAACATTGAAGCTGCTCCAATAGGATAACACCTGTAGGTAAATGCATCATATAGCTCTCATCATCATTTCGTGAGAAAGATAGTTAAAATCCAGTGCTCACAACGCGCTAACAATATATAAATCAAAAACACAATAAATAGGGTGGATTAAAACCAATTAAGAAAGAATGAAACTTTTAACTTGGTCAATGTAAAATAGATAACATCATCCAAACTCGGAATCTCTACTTAAGGTATGGTCTACCACTCGGTGGGAAAATCGTACCTAAATTTCCCGGTTGAGCTGAATCGGGTGGCGACTCTATTTTAAGTACGGGATTTCGATCTCGTATCTTTTAAACACTAAAATATGAAAAACCATTTTCTACCATTGCGATATCACCATCATTTTTAAGGGATCGGTCCTCCAGCCCGGCTTCGTAGCCCGTTTGAAATGTCATCCGCTCACAGTGGTGACTCTACTAGGGATCATTCTCGTTAAACTTGAACTTAAAATTTTCAATAACTTTAAAAGATCTAGATGATGTATTAAAATCATTGGCCAAATTAAAACTTCATTCTTTCTTATAACATTTTATCCTTACATGTGTAGATAGCTTTGTAAAATTAGGATGCCCCATTTTACCTGAGAAGCTCACGAAAGTATCACTCATGCCCTACGAGAATTGATGATGCCTAGTGGGTAGATCACTTGTTTCAAGAAACACTTGAACTCCTGCGATAGCCCCTATTTGGGGAGTGGTTGAGTAATATGGAATCAAGGTAAATGAGAACCTTCTACATCAACAACCCTATACCAAATCCGTGTTAGAAAAGCCATCATAGTCATTTCCCTTAGTGACCAAAACAATAAATAAAAAATAAATAGGACGCACTTCTTTACCATTCGTTGGCGTTGAAGTTAACCTACACCCTTTTTGAACGATGTTAAGTGGGAGTCATAAGGTCGGAAGAGGGACATTTTGTGTGCTATGTGCTACGTGCTCATGCATTACCCATGCATCGGCTTCAAGGGCCAAAACTCAATCAACTTACCCTTACCAATCTCCATTCGTG
Organism: Euphorbia pulcherrima; assembly: GCA_947683365.1. Classification (NCBI taxonomy): domain Eukaryota; kingdom Viridiplantae; phylum Streptophyta; class Magnoliopsida; order Malpighiales; family Euphorbiaceae; genus Euphorbia; species Euphorbia pulcherrima. Next base: position 43,821,959 of record CANTUS010000010.1, read on the forward strand.
GAAGAGGTTTAACAACATCCGTAGGACTTCTTTTGTATCTTCTTTGAGTCACAACAAATTACCATGTGTGATGAAAGATACGAATGTCCTCCATATGTTGGAGGGATAAGCCTTCGCACCATCACTAACCACATCTACGTGCAGCCATACATGTCACGCATCGGTTATTAGACAAAAATCATCCACTCCATCCATGGCATCACACAATCTATGCATGATCTGATCTGCTACCTGCCATTTCAGCTAGGAGGAGGCGAAGTTATCATCGCCCCTCAGTTTGGAGAAGGCATGAGCACTGTTTAATTCATCATTCTCTCACCCCAGTAGTCCCCATGAAAGTTAATGGGATTCCTTATACTAATTCTAGTGGGGAGTCAGATTTAGAGCAGATTCAGTTAGGTCAGAATCCTTCTCAGCCAACCATGTCTTTCCCGAACAATGAAGGAAACCCCCTCTATTTAAGGATCAGTTAGGCTCTATTCCCACCTCGGGAATAGGATCTCAGACACCTCCTAGTTTTGACTTTGCCAATGCTATAGCTCAGTTTTTAAATTCAGATACATTCTAGGCCTCTATGCAAGCTACTGTTCAGGCCGCCGTCAGGCAAGCCCTTGAGGATAAGAACTCAGACCGGGTGTCCGAATCTAATATGCAAGCTCATAATGGCTCGGCTCAGAATTTATCCGGCCTAGTAGGGGAAAGGCCAGCTGCACCTATTTTTCACCCAACACCCTTAACTCAACCTATGTCAAGCCCGTTCTAATTTAGGCAAGCTTCTGCTTTTTTGCAAACTTCAATAACCCCTTCAATCATTCCTTATAATATGAGGCCTTTAGTTCAAAGCTCAGTTCTTCCTGTGTTTGCTCATCAACATATGGCTTCCTCTAGTGGACTAATCCAGGCTCCACCAGCCTTTACTCCTCCTCAATTTGTTATAACTCCTCGAGGCACTACCTACCCCTAAGAATCCTTTCAGTAGCCAACTGGTTGCCCGCCCTCGCTTGGATATATCTCCACCATCTTCACCTATTCTAAACCGCAACTAAGTCATACAACCTCTAGGCATGACACCTGAAGTAGCAGCCTTTATGCTCCAAATGATGGTCCCTTGGGCCAACGACTAGGTCACGCATTCTCCATAACACCTGAGGCCGAAGCTCTCATTCAGCAATCGATCAATGATAAAGTCACGCAACCTCCGAGCGTGACACCTAAAATTCAAGCCTATATCCATCAAATGATGACTGCTAACCCAAGCTGAGGCAAGGAATCTAAGCTAGGAGAGGATTGGGTCCCCGAAAATTTTACCATGCCGAGTATGACACATTATGATGGATTAGGTACCCATGCCTCTCACATTATTATGCATGAGCGTATAATGTGAGTAAAGAAGTTGAGTGATAAAATACTTACCGAGTAATCCTATACTCTCTTCGGGGTCCCGCTCTTGAATGGTACCACACCTTGCCTAATCACATCATCACCAATTAGAAACTTCTCTCAGAAGCTTTGATTGAACATTATGGCTTCAATACCATAATGGAGACAACCCTCTAGCACCTTGTGGGAGTCCATCAATTGCCTAATGAGACCTTCAAGTAGTACTTCAATCACTGGATGACAACTAAAGTTCTGATGAAGTCTAAGCTTAGCCTAGAGGAGATGATTGTTAAATTGTTAGAAGGAGCACTTTCGGTTCTCTAAATGAAAATGGCAACCGACTCCTTTTTGTCCTATAAAGTTGTTTATGAGAAAGTGGAAAAAATCGAGTGCGAACTTGAGTGTGAGCGAGCAGAAAAGGCAGGAAAGCCTTGGTTTAGAAAGAATAATGATGCTTAACCCACAACTCCGGCGCCTACTAAACCTAAAGCCCCAGCTACAGTTTAAGCAGTCTCTCAAGCCCCTACTACAGCCACTGACGTCACTCAAGCTCCGCTGATAGTCACTGCAGTCCAACCTCCTCGCCCTCCTTTTATCCTGGTTAATTCGTACAAGCTGCCACTCCGGGTTATCTTTAAGTGCTTAAGGGAAGCAGGTTAAATCCAGTCCCATCAGGAGTATAACCACCCAAACTCAAGGATAAGAACAATTTTTGTAATTACCACGTTCAAGTGGGCCACCAAACCAACAATATAAGGTCTTGCTTTTAGCGATTCAATGTCTTATTAGTGAAGGAAATATTATTGAACCGGAAAAAGTCCCGAGTACCATGAACAACCCCTTGCTGAATTTTGGGAACAAGGTGGGCATGATCCATTTTGCCTTACCCCAAAGCCGCAATTTTTGAGCTAATCACCCGAGGTCAAGGAAGAGGTGATTCAGTTTAGGTCATCAGTTCCGGCATCCGATCCAACTTGGTCTTTGATCTAATCAGCCAAGCTAGTCCAAGGATTAATTCTGTTCAGGGTATGGAAGTAGATCCAACTCCGCCTAAGAAAGAAAACTGCAGAGCCTAGCCTTTTGTGGCTAAGAGAAGGAAAACCAAGAAAGAGCCACTTTTTAGTGTCGATTCCTTTATTTAGAATGAAGATTACTCCGATGAAGATCATGGAGTAGTTAAAAAAACCAAAGCAGTGAGCACCAAATTGTTTAAGGTTGATGCAACTGTGGCTGTTAAGCCTAATAAACTGTTCAAGGTCGACCATAATGAGCTTTTTAGTGTGGATGGGTATGTATTTCTAGACCTAGATTTGGACCATGATGAACTACCTTATCCTTTTGAGACATGAGCCACTCAGAGTGTCCTACTCGATAATGTTCTCAACATCACTAGGAGTGGCCTCGTGTACCAGCCCAAGGACCGTTATCTCTACTTAAATTGGGATCATGTTCCCATAAGGATAGGCACCTCTGTAAGGCCTCCTTCCCTACCTTCGTCTATTTCGACAAGCCTCGAGATTGATCCCCTTATCACTTAACTCAAGAATACCCAAGCTCACTATAACTTTCGATAGTTAGTCATTGATTCTGATGGGCATCACAGGGGTCTGATCAAGTAACTTCTCGATCTCGAAGCCACCATGACCATCTCTGTTATGGAAATGTGTGCTAGAGTCGGGGAGGCTATCCCTCTAAGAAAGACGCTATAGATTGTATTCGATGATTTTGATCTTTCGGTCGAAGGTAAAGACCATAATAAGGCTCTATTTATCCGTATTCAGATTCTTCACAAGACCATACCCTATATCATGGTGGATGGCGGATCTGCCTTGATTCTCTACCCCCTAAAAGTCCTTCCTCAGCTAGGCCTGTCAGAGGAAATGCTTGAGAAATCTAACACTGTAATCCATGCTTATGATGACTCTAAGAGCAGTGTAATTAGGGTCTTTATAGTAGAAGTTACTACTGGAGGAGTTACCAGCAAAGTGTAGTTCACTGTCCTTGACATTCTAGTCACCTACTCCTTATTGCTTGGTCAACCTTGGCTCCACACCCTGGGAGCAGTGCCCTCCACTCTCCATTAGAAGGCTAAGCTCATACACAAGAATAAGCTTGGAGTAATTGAGGCTGACGCCGCTTCTGTTGTGGCTGTCATGAAAGCCAAAGCTAAGTTGGATGAAGGCCTTCATATTGCTATGGTGCACAAGGCCAAAAAATCGTCCCTTGCTTAGAATAGTTACCTCCACACTGGCATGGAGAAACTAATGAAGCATGTTAGGTTTAAGTCTGGAAAGGGCTGTAGAATTTATGAGCAGGGAATTATTGAGGCCTTGGAACCAAAGGTGCTAGTCCGCCAAGCAGGGTTAGGGTATAAGCCTAAGGAGATCTACCAACATGTTCACGCTGGCTACTGTCGTATGGTAACTATCTATAAAATATAAGGCAAGAGGCCTTACAAGGGGGAACCTGAACCTGATGAGCATAACGGGAAACTGTGGCCTGGTTTTCAGATCTTTAAAGATGTCTATAATTTTAAAGCCGGTTGCATGGTCATTTATGCTAAACCCCACACTGAACTTATTATGCCTGTCAACATCATTTCTGATAATGTCAAGGAAAAGGGAAAGATGTATCCTTAGGATGAGACCGGGGGAAGTGATGAAGAGCCTGTGGATCAGGAAGTTGAAGATGCTTTTGCTTCTATGACCGAGGCTATAGCATTTCAAATGAAGAAAGGTTGGAAGGGTGAGAGAACCGGGGAAGAGGACTCCATGACCGAGATCGTGAAAAATCTTCCTAGGGCCTTAACCGAGTAAGGCAATCTATCTAAGGAGCCACCACTCACTACTAACCAGATGGTAACTCTGGAACTTGACCTGGATGCCATACTGATGAGGGCTACAGAGGATGCTCCATCTGCTGCTGACAACCCCATTGAAGCCCCTCCGTTTATGGAGGAAGACAACATGGATGATGTAATCTTTAATATTTTTAATGTATTTAATGCAAACAATGTTGCCTATAAGACTTTTAATTCAATGAATTACTCTCGTTTTGCTTACTTGTTTGATGTTTTTCCTGATGGATCCATGCATTCACATAACTATATGCATAATGTTTTTGATATTAGCGATACTTCTTTAAATAAAATAAACCTAAGTACTAATGACAACCCTAAAATGGTAACCATTTCTAAAGGCTTAACTCCCAAAGAAAAAAGTGAGATAATAAAAGTGCTTAAAAGACATGTTAACGCTTTTGCATGGTCATACGAAGACATGCCCGGGGTTGATCATCACATTGCCGAGATCAAAATTCCAACCTATCCTAAGTTCAGACATATCAAACAGAAGCTCCGTCGGTTAAGACCAGAATGGGCAGATTAGGTTAAGGCAAAGGCTTCTATTGGAAACAATGATCCGGAATAATAAACAATTTGGATCAGGTTTGAAGTAAAAAAAAACCTAAGTATAAAAGACCTAAGTCATTGCATCCGGACATCCAAAGTCTAAGACAAATGAAGAAAAATTACGTAAGCATAAAAGGAAGCATTCGAAAGACTTACATATCCATAAGAAGACAAATCCGGAGATATTAAGTCTATTACATATCAAGATAAAGGGAATATTTCGAAAATTCTATTCCCTCCATTCCTTTGGTCTATCAAGTCAAATATCCTTTTCCCATAAGCAAGATAAAAGAAGACAACTAGCACTCTTCAGAAAAGGATAGAAGGACTGACAGTGGACAGGAAAAAGGTAACAACCTTTTTCACCTAGACCAATAAAAAGGCGTATAGTGCTAATATAAAAAATAACTAGCATAAAAGTTGACAGGGCACTAAAATACAAGAAAACGATCACTGACAACTTTTCAGCCTCAACCCCAAGGATTTAAACGGGTCAAAATTTCTATCTAACGGATTGATCAACAATTTCGAAAGCTCCATATTTTACCTGATCAATGGTTAAGATTAAATACAAGTTTAACAACCCATAATGGCTACATTTATGATCAAGGCCTATAAAAGGGAAGCTCCACAAGTTAAGAAGGTGTTGGTTGATTTGAGAAAGAAATTTACAAGAGAATCCGCTAAAAAGCAATCAGAAAAACATCCCTCCAAGAATCAAACATTTCCAAATCAGTTGTAAGGATTCCTAAGTGAAATTATAAATTCGAGAAAGTCCAAACCAAAACCCTTGATAAAACTAAAGTGTAAGGATCTCCAACTTGGGTGAGTTATGAGATTAGGATATAGCTTGAAATAGGTGCTTTGAGTGGGATCTCCCTGTAGGACTCAGCTTAGGTTTGGGTAGAAATCTAAGTGGTATATCCTACTAAAGACAAGAGGACTCAGCTAGGATTTAATGCTTCTAGTGGTATATCCTACATCCGGAAGGGGGTACCATTCGGAGATAAATTGTAAGGCTTGATTCCTTCTAGTTGGAAAGAATCAACTAGTGGAAAAGCTCGGAGGAAGGAAACTCCTAGGACTGGAGTTGGGGGGGCCGAACCAGGATAAAATACTTATGTTTGATATCCTTATTCTTTATCTCTTTGCATATTTATTTATATACATTTGCATCATTCGGATCCATCACCTAGATCATAATCAAACACGCTACACTAAGAATTTTTAAAGTCTGTTAATTCCATAATAAAGGGTCATTCACCCCCTCTGACCAAACTCAGACCCTCATAGGGACCAATAAGTGGTATCAGAGCCAGTGCTTAAACTAGAGATCTAACAATCTCGAGCTAAAGGTCCATATATTTTGATTCAAGAATCAAAATGGGTTTCCAAAACTCACAGCTCCTTTTGGAGGGTATGTCTATTACCCGACCTCGAATCTTCATCGGTGAACACTACACGTTCTGGAAAAACTAGATGAAGAATTTTATTTAGGCTCAAAGCATGATGGCATGGATGGACATTAAAGATGGTCCATGTGAGCCTACTCATGAGGTAGATGGTTTAACCACCCCGTAAGCCCTCGAGCTTGTGGGATAAGAATGATTATAAAAGATTGTGTGAAAATGCAAATGCTATTAACATGATTCATTGTGCTCTTAGTGCAGTAGAATTTAATAAAATATTTGGATGTGAAACTATACAAGAAATATGGCAGAAGCTAGAAGTGACCTATGTAGGAACAAATAAGGTCAAGGAAGCCAAGATAGATCTACTTTAGCAAAAGCTTGAATCCTTCAAGATGGAGCCTAAAGAGTCCATCAGCAGCATGAATACTAGATACACCAATCAAGTGAATGAGATGAAAAGGCTGGGAAAGGAGATCTCAGAAGTAGATATGGTAAAAAAGGTGCTCTGGAGTCTCACCAAAGAGTGGGATAACAAGAAGACAGCCATCGAGGAGGCTCATGATTTAAACTTCTATTGCTATGATGAGCTTATTGGAAATCTCTTAGCTCAAGAGCTATATCTAGAAAGATATAGCTAATAAGAGAAAAGGCTTGAAGAAAAGAAGAAGGCCATTGCACTCAAAGCAGAATCCACCGGATCAACTTCATCTGGAGAAGCGATGCTACTTAAGGAACCTCAATGCACTAATGAATAAATGGCCTTGCTATCGAGACAGTTTAATAGATTCCTGAAAAAGGAAGTAAGGAGAAATTCTAGAAAGTATGATTCTAGAAGGCTTAAGAAAAGCTCCTCTGAAAGGGATAAGTCTAGAAGGAATCCGGAAGAAAAGAAGGATTCGGAAAAAGAAGCTGCTTGCTTTGAATATGGAGAAAAAGGTCACTTTAGAACCAAGTGCCTCAAGCTTAAAAGAGATAAGAAACACAAGAAGAAGGCAATGGTGGCTACCTGGAGCAATAGTGAGGAAAGCAGTAGCTCATCTTTGATAGAAGAAGAAGAGACTGCCAATTGTGCATTCATGGCACTAATTGATCTGAAAGTAAAATAATCTGTGAGAAATGCCTCTAAGCAAGACAAAACACAAATCAGGGAATCAAAATCAGAAATAACTAGTACTGAGGTAAACTCTCACTCTAATTCTGTTTCTAACAATGAACTTGCTAAAGCTTTAGGGGTTGTGATCAATGCTGTGAGAAAGAATAAAAAAGCCATCAAATCCTTAAAAATAGTTATGGAGCTCACTGAAGATGCTGAAGCCTTGGCATAAGATGCCAACCTGATTAGAACAACAAAGCACATTGATGAGGGTTAGGAGAACTACTTGAAGAATCAAGTGCAAATGCTAAGTGCAAATCTGATTAGACTGGATAGAGAAATAACCCTGATAAAGGAGGCATCTGGATGGAGATCTGATCTTCTATAAAGAAGGAGAAATCCAAGGCAGGCTACATAAAGAAATCAACATCAAGCTACCAATAAAAATACAAATCCTCCCAACCAAAAGGAGAAGGAGGTTAGCAGGCAACCTCAAGCCCAAAGATACACTGCTAAACAAAAAGGAAAGGCTAAGGTAGTCTACAATCAGCAACCTGCCAAACAAAGAAAGAATTATGTAGCAGAAGTTGCACCCCCAACCAACTTCTGGATACACACCAGATTAACAACAAGTGTACAAGAAGCTGGATATAAAGGGAACTATGGGAAGGATGATCTTGAGAAGATTGAAAAGAAGCAAGAGCAGAATAGACCCATCTTAGGGTGCAGGTTTTTTGGAAGAAACAATCATATTACTAAATTATGTAGATTTAAAAATGGTTATTATGATGTTAATCCTTGGCCTGAAATGGTTGATAGCCCGAGAGAACCCAAATCTGATTGGGTACCCAAACCCACTTCATCTGTTCTGCAGGTATGCCTTAGATCCACAGTAGATCAATGCACTTGGTACATTAATAGTGGATCCTCAAGGGACATGAAAGTTGATGAAAAGGCCTTCATCATACTAACCTAGAAGAAGGGAGGCAAAGTAAGCTTTGGAGATAATAAAAAAGGACATATCATTGGACATGGAACCATTGGATCTGAATTAAAGATAAAAGATGTCTCATTAGTTGATGGACTGAAGTTCAATTTACTAAGTGTAGCCCAACTCTGTTACAAAGGAAGAAAAGTCACCTTTCACTCTGGAGGCTGCTCAATCTTTGATAGTAAGTCTAATCAACTCATTCTTTATGCACTTAGAGTAAACAAATATCTATTCTGTTAACATTAAAAATTAGAAAAAGAATATCTTCTTGGTGTTTAAAGAAGAAAATCATGGCTATGGCACTAGAGGTTAGGACATGTTAGCATGAACCTCCTATCCAAACTAGCCAAAAAGGAATTGGTAGTGGGTTTGCCTAAGGTTGCTTTTGATAAGGATCATCTATCTACTGCATGTCAATTAGGTAAACAACATAATAAAAGTTTCCCTTCCATCTCCTACATTCCTTCCAAAAGAGTACTTGAGCTATTGCATATTGATCTCTTTGGTCCAATCAAACCATTACGTTTAGGTAGAAGAGAATACACCATGGTAATTGTGGATGATTATTCTCGTTATACTTGGGTTCTCTTCCTAGCAAGCAAAGATGAAGCCTTTGACCAATTCTCAAAAGCATTCATCCGGATAGAAGTAGAACAGGGCATAAGCATTGCACGCATCCAGAGTGATAATGGTGATGAGTTCAAAAATAAGCACTTTGCTAAATTTTGTGACTCCAAGGGCATTGAACATAACTTCTCTGCACCTCATACTCCTCAACAGAATGGAGTTGTTGAGAGAAAAAATAGGACTATAGTTGAGATGGCTAGAATAATGATAAACGAGAATTATTTGGCTAAATATTTCTGGGGTGAGGCCGTAAACACAACATGTTATATTTTGAATTGATCTCTTATTAGAAAGACCATTGAAAAGACCCCTATAAAATCTGGAAGGGAAGGAAACCCAAAATTAGGTACTTCAAGGCATTTGGATGTAAGTGCTAAATCCTAAAGGATAGAGAGCAACTAGGAAAATTTGATCCTAAGTCTAATAAAGTAGTTTTCCTTGGCTACTCAACACATAGCAAGGCTTATAGAGTCTTTAACAAATGAACCCAAACTGTGGTAGAGTCTATACATGTAGATTTCGATGAGACTAACCATGCAGGCAAAAGAAGTCCCACTCCGGAAGATCTAATTCCAGAAGCTGTGAACTCTAGAGAAAAGAAGGAAGTCCAAGCTCTTGATTCCTTCCAAATCAAGAAGTACAAACAAGAGGATGAAGGAACATCTTGTGATCTAGGTGTACAACAAAGTTGATATCAACCCATATGAGATAAACTTCAATGAAGGCCAAGAAGAGGAAGTTGAGGCAGAAGTGGAACAAGCTCTAGTCCAACATGAACATTTACCAAGGGAATTCTGGACTCGCAGAGATCATCCAGTTGAAGTCATTTTGGACAATGTCCAAAATCCAGTAAGAACTAGAGGTCAACTTAACCGGATGATGACCTATACTGCTTTTATCTCTCTCATTGAGACAAAGAAATTTTAAGATGCTGAAGGAGATGAAAGCTGGATGATGGCAATGCAAGAAGAACTAGATCAATTCACCAGGAATGATGTGTGGGATATAGTGGCACCTCCAAAAGGAAAGTCAATCATTGGCACCAAATGGGTATTCTGGAACACGCTTGATGAATCCGGAGTAGTCATAAGAAATAAAGCAAGATTGGTTACCCAAGGCTATAATCAACAAAAAGGGATTGACTTTGAAGAAACATTTGCCCCTGTAGCCAGATTGGAGGTAATCCGGATTCTATGTGCTTTTGCATCATTCGTAGGATTCACATTATTCCAAATGGATGTCAAAAGTGAATTTCTCAATGGAGTTATCTAGGAATAAGTCTATGTAAAGTAGCCACCTAGATTTGAGGACTCAAAGCATCCGGATCATGTCTACAAACTGAAGAAAGGCCTCTATGGATTAAAACAAGCACCAAGAGCTTGGTATGAGAGACTCACTATATTTCTCATATCCAAGGGATATATCCGGGGTAAAGCAAATACAACTCTCTTCATCAAAAAGAAGAAAGATGACATCATTCTAGTCCAAATATATGTGGATGACATTATCTTTGGAGCCACAGATGAAAAGATGTGTGAAGAATTCAGCTCTCAAATGTAGAAGGAATTTGAGATGTCCATAATGGGAGAACTCAATTCCTTCCTTGGTTTACAAATCAAACAAAGTCTGGATGAGATTTTCACTAATCAATCCAAGTACACCAAGGAGATCTTGAAGAAGTTTGAAATGGACAAGAGCAAACCAATGTCCACTCCAATGGGTTCAAATACAGTCCTATCCAAGGATTGTGAGGGAGAAGATGTTGGTCAGAAGCTTTATAGAGGAATGATTAGCTCACTTCTATACTTGACAGCTAGCAGGCCTGACATACACTATGCATTTTACTACTGTACAAGATATCAAGCCAATCCTAAGGATTCAGATCTAAAGGCAGTTAAGAGGATCCTTAGATACTTCCTAGAAACCACTAAAGTTGGGTTATGGTATCCTAGTAATGGAGATTTCATGCTTCAAGGATATGCTAATGCAGATTATGGCAGAGATACTCTTGATAGAAAGAGTACATCCAGAGGTTACCATTTTCTTGGAGATTGCTTAGTATCATGGTATAGTAAGAAGTAAACTTTAGTTGCCTTATCAACCACAGAAGCAGAATATATAGTAGTTGGAAGTTGTGTGGCTCAACTCCTTTGGATCAAACAATAACTAGAAGATTATGGAGTTCCATCTAGATGTGTGGATGTAATGTGTGGCAACAAAAGTGCCAGTGATGTATTAAAAAATTCAGTACTCCATAGCAGGATGAAACATGTCAACAGAAGGCATCATTTCATCCGAGATCATATGATGAAGAAGGATGTTGCATTAGTATACATTCCAACCAATGAACAAAGAGGAGATATCTTTACTAAACCATTAAGTGAAGATCAATGAGGAAAACTAAGGGAATTAATTAGAATGTCTAATCCAATCTGAAGAAAATTCGGAAGACAGTTAAAAGTTAACTGGGATTCTCAGCTAGATAAATAATCCGGAAGAGAAGAAGAAATAAAGTTAGCTATGCTTCGGAGGGAATATTGCCATATCAGTAGACAGAAAGGACACATGGCAGTAAAGGCGCTGAAAAGTAACTATTCCTTTTTGAATTTCAAACGTCTATTAGGAGTTACACGTGTGGTAAATTCAATAGCTGTTTTAAAAATAAATCTTTCCCATCCTCCGGTTAAACGGAATTTACCTCTCTCCTAAAAACTTATTTTCTATATCATCAATCTAGGCAAAACTTAATAGCGTCTGGATTACCAAAATACCCTCACTGTTGAAATCGTATAAAACCCCCCAAAAATCCCTATCTTCTTTACTCGAGTAACAATTATCTACTGTTACTCTGCAATTTTCAAAACTCAAACCCTAAATCCTTCAAACTCACTAAAATGGCAGCCATAATGACCAGCGAAGGAATCAAAATGCTCCCACAAAGAAATATTGTTGTAGAATTTGCTCTCAACAATCAAGATTTTACTCCCATAAATTTCAAGCCCTCCGACTCTGTAGTTCGCACGGATTACTTGGGAGACAATTTCTTGTTTAAAATAGATCCGTACTCCAAGCTTATTGAAGATCAACACTTGGGTGATTTCCTCAAGATCAAATGCCCAACCTATCCGGATCTAGTAAGATAATTCTACTCCAATCTCAGAGTACACTCCTTCCATGACACTCTAAGAACCAAGGTTCAGAGAAAGGTGATCACCATTACGCCGGAATTTTTTGAAAAATTCCTGAATATGAAGAACGACGGGGTCTAACTTAAAATTGATGGGGATGAACATCAAGTTAAGTATAAACCCAAGTTATGGCTGCATCCGAACAACTTTGGGGATAAATTCTCCACATACTTCTAGGAAGTGCCAAGACTTCTTCAACATACACTTGCCAAGCTGGTTCTAATCTAGAAGGTATCTCTCAGTACAGATTCATCCTTCTAGTATTCCATACTTTAGCACTAGGTAGAGAGCAGAGTTGTAAACATGCCTGTACTAATCATCCATTTTCTCAGGTAGCACAGGAACTCCCATGGTGCCCTAATCACTAGAATCTTGGTGGCAAATAAAGTGAATGTCTCAGGATTCCAGGCTATCAGTAAAAAAGAAATTCTGGAGGAAAACTTTAGAAAATTGAGCTTCAAAGAAAAATGGAATAAAGAGAAAGCGAAGAAGTTGAGGGATGAGAAAAGGAGCAAGACCTGGAAGGCAATTGATCCGGTTGAAAAGGCTCCAGTACCAAAAAGCGCTAGAACCACCAAGCCTAGAGCACAACTAGATCTTCAAATAGTTCCGGTGGAAGAAATTATTGAGGATGCCCAAATCCTCACTCAACTGTTAAAGAAGATCCTAGAGAAGCAAAAGCCAAGGGGGAGGTTAATCAAAGCCGCAAATAAGAAAAGGAAATCTTCTGAAACCCCAATTATAGTAGAGGATGAGGGAATAGAAGATAGAACCCCAATGCCCAAGAAGTAGTTTACCAGAAAAGGGTGCACCTTTGATGAGGCAGTTAAAGCCTAAAAAGATGAGAAAAATAGAGCCAAGAAGCCTGCGGGCATTGTGATTGATGAGGAAGAGGCCAAAAGGGCAGAAGAAGAAAAACAAGCTATGACTAAAAGAACTAAAGGGAAAAATATGCCTGGATCCACTAAAGAAGTTCATCCGGATGATCCATAGTATGACATTATTAGAGAAGCTATAAAGGATAATGATAAAATAAATAAGCTCAGAACTGAGGGACTCGGAGATTCTGCCGATAATCAAACAATCCTCATTAATCCAGTAGATATGGCAACAATTGCCTAAGTTCTGGAAGCTGATGATTTCCCATTCCAACCTAGAACCGGACCACTTTCGAAGAATCTGCTTATTCTGGAAAGTGAGATCCCAAATTAAGTCTTGTAAAGGCAACTAGAGAGGTCATAGAGGGCATTACCAATGCACTTGGGGGAGACTTTAAAACTCTTGAAATGGCATTGAAAGGGGAGATTCAGGACACTACCAATCTTCTAGGGATTGAGGTAGAAGTAAGCAAGGAGTCAGACATTCCAAATCAATAGCAAAATGAGGTAATTCCTGACTCTGTGTCATTTAATGTTAATACTGACAATTCTGCTGCTGCTGTTGAAATAATAGGTAAAAATGAGAACAACTTAGATATATAAACTCTAAGTGTATCTAAGGAACAAGAGTCCAACTTGGAAGACACCATTCCGGAGGAAGGACAAAGTCTGGGTTCTTAAGAGCACGCTCCTAGAGTGGACTCAAGGGCCGAGGCTAGTCCAGGGGAATAGTTTGAAGAGAACAAAGGAGAAGAAGAAAAGGAATCCTCGAAAGAAGAGTCATAAGGATCTGATGAGACCGGAAGCAGCTCCGGATCAGAAACTCCTCTTGTGAGCCCAGTCAGAATACCAACCTCTAACATCAATCCAACAAGAGCCAAGAAGATCTCCACTACGCTCAAAATTCTCCACAAAACTACTCATGAGGAACATGAGGAAAGCTACATTAAGCAAAGCCTCAAAAATATATGCAAACATCTGAAATCCGTGGAAAAAGTCCTATTTGAACAATTCTCGCCTCCTGATTTAAAGGATAAAATAAAGGAGTTAAAGGGGTGTGTAAAGAAGATAGAAGAAAAATGGAGGACTTTCCCACTGCAGACTTAGTTGTAGACATCTCTCTTGCCAAGGTAAAACCTATTCTAGAACAAATAAACACCAACATTGTCGAAGCTAACCGATCTGTAGATTAGGCTAATACAGTAGCTACAAATAACTGTGCTACAATCATGGACGAAATCACTTCTTCATCCATTGATCTGTCCACAGAGCTCAAAGAGTATATTGACACCAAGTTTAAAAGCTTGACGAAATTCATCACTGAGAAAAAAGAAAAAGCTACTCTCCCCAAACTCAATAAAAATCAGCAGGCAATTTTGAATAGGCTGACTAAATTTATAGAGGAAGATCTACCAAAGCTACTTGTCAAATAAATAGCCGAAATTATAGAAGAACTTGCCGGATAATTCAATGGCCAGGACGCAGTCATTGAAAGAATAAAGGATGATTTAACAGGGACATGATAATAGTTAACTCCAGCATCCACAACATCCGCAAGGATTTGGGTAAAGATCTTGAAAAAATGTAGTCCAGACTGTCAAATTTATCTATCTCCGTATTCTTCTCCTCTCCATCTATCTCGAAAAGCTAATTACTTCCAGTCATCCAAGACCTTATCCAGCACATTCGGGATACATGATTCTTTGGCCATAAGGGCATAACTACATTTCTCAAGGCACTTTTTCCATATTTTGATGAGAAGGATAGGGATTATGTTCTAAAGATGCATCCCTACATCACTGGCTCTTACACCCAGCTTTGAAACCTCTTCCGCCCCTACATCTCTCTCAGGCCACTGCAGGCCAGATCTTAGAGTAGAGAAAGCAAGAAAATATGGACTACTCCATCTATTCCATGGCCTAGCAGGAAAAGTGGGATGGAAAAACATATATGGTGATCAACCCCCCAGTTGGAAACAAAAAGGGTAAGAAAAATATAAAGTGGGAGAAAGGCAAGGAAAAGGTAGGAGGAGAAGCTGGTGCATCTGGAAGGAATTAGACTAGCTATATCTTGTAAATTTTTTTGTAATAGCTAGATTCACTTATATATATCTGTTTACTGTAATCCAAAAGCTTCATTGATGTTAACTATTGTTAACAGCAGAAGCATATATAGTGAAAATCTAATTCTCTTAAAAAATTGCTTCTAAAGTACAATATGATATTGTACTACAAAAATATTAGAAGCTAGAATTGAAAGCTATTATGGGAGTTAGGGGATGCTAGAATTATGGGGGAGTAAAAATTGTAAATGAGTAAGTATCAAGAATCATAATTAGATCATAAAAACTCCTTTCCTCATGCTAAGAAATCTTAGGTTTTTGTTTCCATCAAATGGGGGAGATTGTTGGAAACAATGATCCAGAACAACAAACAATCTGGATCAGGTTTGAAGTAAACAAAACACTAAGTATAAAAAGACCTTAGTCATTGCATCCGGACATCCAAAATCCAAGACAAATGAAGACAAATTAACTAAGCATAAAAGAAAGCATCTGGAAGACTTACATATCCAGAAGAAGACAAATCCAGAGATATTAAGTCTTAAGACATCCGGAAGACTTACATATCAAGACAAAGGGAATGTTTCAAAAATTCCATTCCCGCCATTCCTTTTGTCTATCAAGTCAAATATCCTTTTCCCATAAGCAAGATAAAAGAAGATAGCTAGCACTTTTCAGAAAAGGATAGAAGGACTGACAACGTACAGGAAAAAGGTAACAACCTTTTTCACCTAGACCAATAAAAAGGCATGTGGTGCTCACATAAAAAAGCCACCGGCATAAAAGTTGGTAGGACACTAAAATGCAAGAAAATGATCAGTGATAACTTTTCAGCCTCAATCCCAAGGATTTAAATGGGTCAAAATTTCTATCTAACGGATTGATTAACAGTTCCAAAAGCACCACATTTTACCTTTCAACGGTGAAGAATAAATACAAGTTCAACAACCCACAACGGCTACATTTATGATCAAAGCCTATAAAAGGGAAGCTTCACAAGTTGAGAAGGTGTTGGTTGATTTGAGAAAGCAATTTACAAGAGAATTCGCTAAAAAGCAATCAGAAAACACATCCCTCCAAGAATCAAACATTTCCAAATCAGTTGTAAGGATTCCCAAGTGAATTTATAAACTTAAGGAAGTCTAAACCAAAACCCATGATAAAACCAAAGTGTAAGGATCTCCAACTTGGGTGAGTTGTGACATTGGGATACAACTCAAAGTAGGTGCTTTGAGTGGGATCTCCCTGTAGGACTCAGCTTAGGTTTGGGTAGAAATCTAAGTGGTATATTCTGCTAAAGCAAGAGGACTCAGCTAGGAGTTGGTGCTTCTAGTGGTATATCCTACATCCGAAAGGGGGTACCATCCGGAGATAAATTGTAAGGCTTGATTCCTGCCAGTTGGAAAGGAATCACTAGTGAAAAAGCTCGAAGGAAGGAAACTCCTAGGACTGGAGTAGGCTGGGCCGAACTTGGATAAAATACTTATGTTTGATATCCTTATTCTTTATTTCTTTACATATTTATTTATATACATTTACATCGTCCGGATCCATCACCCAGATCATAATCAAACACGCTACACTAATACTTTTTAAAGTCTATTAATTTCACAAAAAAGGGTCATTCACCCCCCTCTGACCAAACTCAGACCCTCAGAGGGACTAATAATTTCAAGGTTAAATAAGGCTCGTTTCATTGAAGTTGTGGAATACCCGATATGGTTGTCTAATGTTGTCCTAGTTCCGAAGAATGATGGTAGGGTCTGAGTTTGTGTTGATTTTTAGGATCTCAATAAAGGTTTGCCTAAGGATGACTTCCCGCTTCCTCACATCGATGTCTCGATTGATAGTATTGCCAGGGCAGCCATGTACTCTTTTAAGGATGGATTCTCAGGTTATAATCAAATTCTGGTGGATATCATCGATAAGGTTAAGACAACATTCATTATCAAATGGGGGGTTTATTGCTACAAAGTAATGCCGTTTGGGTTAAAGAATGCCAGGGCTACCTATCAGCGTGCCATAATTGGTCTTTTACATGATATAATCTATAAGGAAGTGGAGGTATATATTGATGATATGATTGTGAAGTCTGCTACCCGAGAAGAGCATCCCGCTATTCTCGGCAGATTCATGACTTGCATTAAGAAATATAATCTCCGCCTGAATCCAAAGAAGTGTGTGCTTGGGGTTACTTCAGGCAAGTTACTAGGGTAAGTGGTTTGTTAGAAAGGAATCAAAATGGATCTCGATAAGTCTAAAGCCATCAGGGATATGCCTCCACTAAAAATAGAGAAAGAAGTGTGGTTTTTTCTGGGCTCCTTACAGTACGTTAGTCGGTTTATTGCCCGCCTCACTACCGAGTGCAAACCCATCTTTAAGCTATTGAGAAAGTAGCAACTGGTGGTATAGAATGATTAGTGCCGAGAGGTGTTTGACAGAATCAAAGCTTATCTTGTTGACCCACCCATTCTAAAATTGCCCATCCCTGGAAAACCTTTGATCCTGTACTTAGCTATTAAAGAGTCCTCTATAGGGGCAATACTTGTCTAAGAACATGATGATAAATAGGAGCATGTGATCTACTACTTGAGTAAGAAGTTGTTGGATTATAAAACCCGATATTCCATTATGGAGAAAACCTGCACCACCATGGTCTAACTTACTAAGAAACTGCGCCACTACTTCTAATCCTACTGAGTTCAAACTGTGGCTAAGATTGACCCCATGAAGCATGTTTGTCAATCCTCCACTCTATCTAGTAAACTCTCTCAATAGTTGTTACTTCTCTCTGAGTTCGACATTGAGTATATGACGAAGAAAGTTATTAAGGGGCGGGTCATGGCAGAATTCTTGGCTAATCAACCCCTTGACTCTGATTATGTTGAGAACTTAGAGTTTCCTAAAGAACAGCTCACAACCGTTACCATCCTCGAGCGTGCGTAGACTATGTACTTTAATGGTGCTGTGAATAGAAGGGTACCAGAACTTGGAGTTGTCATAGTCACGCCGGATAACAAAATCATCCCGTTGTCCAAATGCTTGGAATTTGCTATCACCAATAATGGCGTTGAATATGAAGCCTGTCTATTCGATCTTGAGCCTCTACTATATGTCTGTGCTCGTATGGTGTCTGTAATCAGGGATTCAGCTCTTATGATCCTTCAGGTTGTTGAGCATTGGGAAATCAAAGAAGACTCTCTTCACCCTTACGTCGAGGTAATCCAGGGCTTATCCGAGAAGTTCACCTCTTACTTATATCGCCATGTACCTCATGATGAGAACCAAATGGCTGACTCTCTGGCCACCTGGCCTCCTTGTGGGAAGGACCTTAGTAGTAACCTATCTGTCTATTGGTTCTATCGTCAACTAAAATCCCTACCACACTCAGCAGGTTCACCGGGTCCTCATCATCTTAATCGTACCCTGTCGGTACTTTGACATCATCCTGTTTCTCCAAACTAGACAATATCCTCTCCATTCTTCTGACTCAGACCGTACCACTCTATGGTGGCCTGCCTTCTAATTCTGGATTATCGATGATGATCTATTCAAGCGCACTAGTTATGGCTTACTGCTTCGTTGCTTAACTTAATCAGAGGCTCAGAAGGTGATTGATCAAGTCCATACCAGTGACTGTGGCCCACATATGAATGGTCTCACTCAAGCAAAGAAGATTCAACGATTGGGATAATTCTAGCTCACTTTAATGATCAATTGCATCGCCCAAGTCAAGTGGTGCCACCAATGCTAGATTTATGGTGATATGCAACATCTACTGCCCATCGAGCTCCATCATTTATCTACTCCTTGGCCATTCTCGGTGTGGAGAATAGATATAATTGGTAAAATTCGCCATTCATCAACAAACAGGCATAGATTCATTGTTGTAGTAGTGGACTATTTCTCCAAGTGGGTAGAGGCCAAATCCTACGCTAATGTCACTGCCAAGAAGATGGCCAAGATCGTAGAAAAGCACATATTCACTCGGTATGGGCTTCCACACCATATAGTCTCAAATAATGGGGTACAGTTTCAAGGGGCAATTGCTAATCTGATTGAGAAATATGAGATTGAACACCATATGTCTTCTCCATACAGACCACAAGCCAATGATGCTGTTGAGGCAGCCAATAAATCGGTGAAAAAGATCCTCTCCAAGATGATATCTAGATACAAGGATTGTGCAGACAAGCTACCTTTTGCCATTTGGGGATGTCGCACAAGTGTCCGCACCCCGATCGGTCAAACTCCTTTCTCCCTGGTTTATGGAATGGAGGGAGTTTTGCCAATCAAAACTTAAGTAAGTTCACTGAGGGTTACGTGAGAAGCTAAACTAAAAGAATTTGAATGGACCCAGGCAAGGTTTGAGCAGCTAAACATGATGTATGAGCAGAGACTGAGGGCTTTAGATAATCTCCAAATGTATTAGCAGCATATGGCTCAAGCTTATAACAACAGGGTTAGACACCAGAAATTCCAACTAGAAGTTGGAGATCTAGTCCTTAAGTAACTGAAACCTTCCACCACTGATGTAAGGGGCAAAATCATGCCTAATTGGGAAGGACTGTACGTGATCAAGAAATTGCTCAGTAAAGGGGCGGTTAAGCTTATGGATATGGACGGGAATGAATTTGTGAACTCCGTAGGACAAGATTAAGCTTTATCACATGTAATAAAAAGAAATAAATCAAAAAAAGTAGCATAAAAAATAAAAATATGATCACCTGCCTTTCGGTCTTTCACTGATCGGGCAAAAATTAGAGTGATACCCAACGATCGATATTCTGCAAACTGTCCGTGAAAAAATTAGGGGATATGGCAACCCACTAGATTGAAAACCCTAAAAGGGTGATCTAGGAAAAAATCAGGGTAGGTGAGCAAAGAGAGAGTGCTTTCTAGAAAACCGATCTTGGCTAGTTGGCACTGGGAGTTAAACCAATGGGAACATCTACCAAACATCATGTACTTTGTTTTGCTTCACTTAATAAAAGTATCTTTTTTCTGAATTCTAAATGCTTATGTTTATGAGAATTTTGTATCCATATGGCCAAAATAGCTCAAGTAAGCAAAACGCAGAGTTCACGTTATTCTAAATCATTGTGCTGTATAATAAATAAAAGATAAATAATTCTGATAGACTGAAAAGAGCAAGGTCTATGCAAAAGTCAGAATAAGTCTGCTGGATTGAAAACCCAAAAAGGGCGGTCTAGGTAAAAATTAAGCAAGGTTTGATAGATTGAAAACCCCTAGGGGAAGTCGATGCAAAAATTAGAACCAAATAAAAATACAAATAATAAAATAAAGTTCGATAGGTCTGTCACCATGACTAGCCTTTGCAAAAGATAGAACTAATGAAAGCGCATCTCAAGCCGAACTCCCCACATCATCATCATAATATCTCGAGATGCTTTGCAAGGTGGTCATATGAAAAGGCTCAAATTCCTACTCAGCTTGCTCTCCCTCCAAGCAGGCCCATGATCGGTCAGATCGAGTTGACAGAGGCCTAGTCTCAGCAAGCCATCCTCTCTAGTGCTCATCAGTCTTAGTGGTCTCCACATGAGCATAGTCTAGAGTCTCGAAGATAGCTTTCCTAGACCACTTCTCCTGAATGTTGTTCACCTATTTGACCTTGTAGAAACCTCTATGGTGTCAAGTAGCCTGATCAAAATCCTCTGCCGCTTACATTACTGACGGCGCAGCCAGTATAGGGTATAGCAAGTAATCCTCCCCAGACCTAACAACTGAACTTAAGATCCCCAAGAGTCTATAACCATGTCTCAGATCTTCCACCATGGACTAACCCACTGTATATGTGAATTAGCATACCGACTCAGAATAGACACCCAATCCTTGGCTGTCAACCGATGAAAATTCACTCGGCTCTATCGTCTCTCTCTAAGATGCAAGGGTAGATACTTCTTTGGACTGATGCACGGTACTAAAATCTGCTTGAATTTCTCCATAAGCCACACTTGTAAACATTTCCATGTAAGCATAGGAATCAGCAGTGTACCCAAAATGATAAGGGGCATACTTGTATCATCAAGAAGTGACCACCAACCAGGGCATGGTTAGTGGAAGCCGCATCCAAGTTCAACAATGTCTCGGCTAATCTTATAGCTATAGGTGAAGTCCCCATTGACATAGGCCTAATGAGGGAAATCAGCCTGAACGGTGCAATATACCCCACACCACACACAAACTCAGCCATAAGTAATAGTGCAACCATAGAAGGCTAAGCAAGATAAGATCTGGGAATCCTGGGACACCACTATAACACCACGCTAAGCTAAAATCCTGATTGGCCAGGCAGTCGGGACAGAAAGGGGTCTACAAAGTCCAAATTTGATAACCCTCTTGGCACACCATCAGTACCGAAGTACACCTCCGAAATTGCCAAAGGAACGCGTTTGGGGTACGGGATCCCTAAAATAGTGTGAAACTCCTCGAATAGCGGACATAACTCAAATGAGGAGAAGAGGAACACGTGGTCCATCCGATCCCAAAAAGTGAGCGCTCCACAGATGAATGTTGGGTTGACTGGTTGCAAAGTAACACACCGAAAGCTCCATAGTCTGAATTTCTGCAACTCCTTCCAATTTGCATTTCCCAGGGTTTCCAGGAAGTCTCGTAACTGTTGGTTGTTGGTTTTCATGCCTGAATTTGGGAAAATGGCCAAAATCTAAGTTTCTGGAGATTGAAGCCGCCGACGTTATGGATGAAGCCACCCGCGTATGAGTGAAATTGCCAGCTATTTGGGGTTGAAGCTACCGACGGTATGGGTTGTGGGCGGTATTATCTATATTATTTAGCAGATTAACTTTTCCCATGCACACAATGATATTAGTGAAGTCGCTGAAGGCATGACTTTATTTTCAACAAATCTTAGGCCTATTTTAACCAATGCAAACTTGTAAAAAAACCTGTAATATGCTTCTAGGTGCAATTCAAACCTAAAATCCAAATTTATTCAAACCAAAGGCCTGAAGGCGTAAATGTACCAAAACATCCAATCCTAAGCCTAAACAAATCCAAAATGAAAATCCAAAATCATCCACACAAAGCCAAATCCAAACCAAAAGCAAAAATTATTAAAACCCTAATGTAACAGAGGTACAAGTCAAGTAGGGAAGCAGAAGATAAAAATAAAATCTAAGCATCTTGCTGCTACCCGACGGGTGTGATGTGAACTCTGAATCGTCCACAAGGTATCAGTTGATGGCATCATCATCCTCCTCTCTATCCTCAGTCATCGAGATGCTACTTGATTCAGTAGGCTTAGTGGTAGGACACCAACCTACTGTCATCTTCCTACCCTTACAACTAGTCTCGGCCGGGGGTGTTCGATCCATATTATGCTTGCTCCTTCTCTCTTACACAGTAGTCTCTAACTGCTCCTCCAGCTCACTGACCTAGCGCTTAAGCTCTTGGTTCACGGCTACCTCCTCTCGATACATTGCCTGAGCCTAGTCGACATCGGAATGAGACATTGCCATAAACTTCTACAAAGTAAACAATAAAATTTCACATCATTCATAGCATTCATGCATGCATTTTTAAGTAGTACAACATCATTCGAGCATACAGATACCTTAGCAAACAAAGTCTATGAAACCAAAGTACCATGAAGTGCAAAGGCGTTCCCTGCTATCTGCTCTACCTCCCTGCGGGTAAGCTGAAAAATTCAAAGTACGGGCAATCAAAAGGTGAATCAAAAAGAGAAGTCGTATGCATAAAGGATCATATTTGAATCTTCACAAAGCTCGAATGTGTGGTGTTCTGAGGCGTGAAATCTATGGAGTGAGCAATATGAGCTATGTTCCTTATGCCGAATTCGCCCCTCGGGCCCAAAAGTAAGAAGGACTCCTCCAGACTAGATGAGAGGTGCCCCTCAACTATGCCTATATCCTAGGGCCTACCACAGCCCTGCATTCTGCTGCTCTCAGGCCTAATCCTTTTCCTCGGAGGTGCCTGAAAAAATAAAAACAATATAAAAGGCAAACATAAGCAACCATTTAGGACCAAACAATATGGCATATGTGTAAAAAAAGCATAGTATTACATCAAAAGAATGACACTCCTCGTGCGCCACCGCCACCTCCTCATGGGCCATCGATGTATCTTAGCCGGCCTCATGCTCCCCCTCGGGATCACCCTCACCAGCATTCTCTTCTTCCTCCTCCTCCTCCTCCTCCTCCTCGACTCTACTCACTTAGCCACTAGCTAGCCGTTTTAGCTCTTCCCGCTTCTTCTTCACGTGGAACTCAAGCGTGTGGTCCTTATGAATGCGTGGGCATATAGGAAGTAAGCACTGCATGTGGTCGTCATAGGAGCTTGGAACACTCTCTAGTACATGGCAATTCCTATCCAGGTAAGCAGCTTTGTCAGCCTCAGCAGGGATGGTCAAATAAGGCCACCAAAGACCAATAGGTGGTGCCACAGGCACTAGTCTAGCAGAAGGGGAAACATCTCTCCAGCCGTGCATCTGCTCCCCTAAATACCACTCTAAAGATAGGGGGCACTCCATCACAAATCTCTGGTCGTCCATGTCTTTTCGGGTCGTGGCCACCTTGAAAAGGTTGGGCACCTCATTAAATGGATCCCGAATAACCTGACCAAACAACCAGACAAACAACCAAGTAAGCAAGATGTAAATTCATAAATATGATTTGTTTACTAATGGTTTATTGAGTATGAAATAGGGATAAGAGTCAAAGTCGCATACCGAGCTGATTTGTAAGCTCCTTAATATCTCCCTATAGCTGGTGGGGTACTTGCTAAACCCCCCGACACTCCCGCACCACCGGGCGAGAAGATGTGAAACTGCTAGCACCTTGGTCTTGAATTTCACTGGTGGAAGAATCTAGTGCTCGAAGGCCCAAGCCTGCACAATCAACAGCTAGTCAGTCTAAAACATCCAAAAGTGGAAAGCAGGCAAAAGCAAGTAAAGGCATAAAGGAGAATAATTAAATGCTTTTGGAAAAGGTATACATGTACGAGCAAGTGACTCAACTGAAGGGCCTTGCCCTTCATCCTAGCCCTTGCATCTATCCCGCGGTAAATCTTTGCAAGAATGGCCCTGGGCCAGTTCTTGTCCTTAATCTTCTTCATATCCTCGATAGCGGAAATTAACCCATAATTGATCTTGCTGTTTGAGACGAGAAAGAATAGCACCATTAATAGTGAGATCACAAAGGAACAGACACAGATGTCTTGTTGGGTCTCAGGAACCACTCTAACTTCCACCCAATGCTTTTGGAGCTCTTCGTATAATAGCCGCCCTGATATGGGCCTCAAACTAAAGAGCTTGGTCACTCTCTTGGTCACGGGCTTTTACAGATAATAGTTCTTCATATAAATGTCAAAATGGATGATGTGCTCAGTCCAGGATAGCCTAGTCATAGCCACCACATCAGAAGGAGTGATGGTCACCTCTCTAATCAAAAGGTGGAAAGTGTGAGTTATCTTCGACCACTTCTCAGTCAATGTGGTCAAGGCCCAGTGAGAGAGTTTGGGCATCCTCTTGGGCAGAATTTTGCTATATCCCCGAAGCTGGTAGCATCCATGGCCTCTCTAAGTGCCGGGTCTTTCTCATCAATGTGAGTCCACCACTCACTAATAGTCCCCATGCCCTCAGTGCACGTAAGCTTGTATGGCTGCAAAACAGGATTAAACAGAAGATAGATAAGTTGTTGGTTTTTATTCATGTTCCTATAGCTGCTAGAACTGACCAATATCACTGTTGGAGTAGTGATACCGCCGTCGGCAATATTGCTGTAAGCAGCAATAATATAGCAAGTTTTTAGGCCATTTTAGAAGGCCTGAAGCCACTGGCAGCATGAGTGAAGCCGCCGGCGGCATCAATTCTATGGGCAGAATCGCAAATTTGCCCAAAATCGCACCAAATTCACCAAAAATGCAATTAGTCAAACATGAATCATAAAATCAGTAATGGAGTACAATTTCAGTTTATATACTTTCAATTTCATTTTTTATAACCCCTATCATGGCAAATTTTGAGTCTAATGATGAAATCAAAGCTTAACGAAACAAAGAGATTCGGGTTTTGCAGGATTACCTGGACATAGGAGAGGTGTTTCTCCTTCTCAGGGGTTAGATTTATTATGGGAGAAGCAATCCCATAGCCATACATCTTGTCAGTTTTCTTCAAACGTACGCCACATGCACCGGGCAAACTTCTAGCCTTTCAACAGACGAAGCGGGTAAATCTTCAGATCTCATGCTTGTAGATTTTTGTCTAATTACCTTTTTTTAACATTATGAATCAGAGGAAAGGGGAATATATGGATTTTTGAAAGAAAGAAGAAGAGTTGGAATTAGTTTCTGCCATCCAAAGAGGAAATAAGAGAGTTTAATTTGATTTAAACACTCGCGCCGAAACTGAGGAGTCTAAAACTGTCACACCATGCCGCCAGCGATATCAGATCATGTCGTCGGGGGTATCACTCAAGCTGCAAGTGGCTTCACTCTCACCAAGGGAAATTTGAATTTCTATGACCACTTAAAGATGCCACGTGGTCTCCATGCTGCTAGCGGCATAAAAAATCCTCCAGGGCTGTTTTAGATACCTGTTCAACAATTCGATGGAATCCCAGCTCAAGCCCTCGACATTCTAGGACTTATAAAACCCTTGTATTTTTAATTATCGCATTTTTACTATGGATCAAAGGGGAAAAATATTATTTGTTTCGAAAAATTGATCAAGCAGTAAAAATGTTATCTAAAAATTTATCTGATCTTATGTCACTTATCACTCGTTGCAGGTACAACCACAAGGGGCAAACCAAACACCAAATGAAGGTCCTGACGGAACCCAAATCTTGTCATCGTTCGGGTCCAGCCCGCCAAACACCAAATAAAGGTCCTGAAAAAACCAAAATTTTGTCATCCTTCAGGTCCAGCCCGCTAAACACCAAATGAAGGTCCTGATGGAACCAAAATCTTGTCATCCTTCGGGTCCAATCTACCAAACACCTAATGAAGGTCCTGATGAAACCAAAATCTTGTCATCCTTTGGGTCCAACCTACCAGACACCAAATGAAGGTCCTGACAGAACCAAAATCTTGTCATCCTTCGGGTCCAGCCCACCAAACACCAAATAAAGGTCCTGATGGAATCAGAATCTTGTAATCCTTTAGGTCCAGCTCACCAAACACTAAATGATGGTCCTGACGAAACTAGAATCTTGTCATCCGTCGGGTCTAGCCTGCCAAACACCAAATGAAGGTCCTAACAAAACTAGAATCTTGTCATCCTTCGGGTCCAGCCCTCTAAACACCAAATGAATTGACTATCCTAACGGAACCAGAATCTGCTAATCCTTCGGGTCCAGCCCGCAAAACACTAAATGAAGGTCTTGATGAAACCAGAATCTTGTCATCCTTTGGGTCCAGCCTGCCAAACACCAAATGAAGGTCGTGACAGAACTAAAATCTTGTCATCCTTCGGGTCCAACCCGCTAAACACCAAATGAAGGTCCTGATGGAACCAGAATCTTGTCATCCTTCAGGTCTAGCCTACCAAACACCAAATGAAGGCCCTGATGGAACCAGAATCTTGTCATCCATCAGGTTCAGCCCACTAAACACTAAATAAAGGTCCAAATGAAACTAGAATCTTGTCATCCTTCGGGTCCACCCAACAAACACCAAATAAAATTCCTGACGGAACTAGAATCTTATCATCCTTTGGGTCTAGCCCACCATACACCAAATGAAGGTCATAATGGAACCGCAATCTTGTCATCCTTTAGGTCCAGCCCACCAAACACTAAATGAAGGTCCTGACGGAACCAAAATCTTGTCATCCTTCGAGTCCAGCCTACCAAACAACAAATGAAGGTCCTGAAGGAATTAGAATCTTGTAATCCTTCGGGTCTAGACCACCAAACACCAAATGAAGGTCCTGATGGAACTAGAATATTGTCATACTTCGGGTCCAACCCACCAAACACCAAATAAAGGTCCTGATGAAATCAAAATCTTATCATCCTTTGGGTCTAACCTACCAAACACCAAATAAAGGTCCTGACAGAACTAGAATCTTGTCATCCTTTGGGTTCACCCCACCATACACTAAATGAAGGTCCTGATGGAACCAGAATCTTATCATCCTTTAGGTCTAGCCCACCAAACACCAAATAAAGGTCCTGATGGAACCAAAATCTTGTCATCCTTCGAGTCCAGCCCATCAAACAACAAATGAAGGTCCTGACGGAACTAAAATCTTATCATCCTTCGAGTCTAGCCCACCAAATACCAAATGAAGGTCCTGACAGAACCAGAATCTTGTCATCCTTCGGGTCTAGCCTACTAAACACCAAATAAAGGTCTTGACGGAACCAAAATCTTATCATCCTTCGGTTTCAGCCCACCGAACACCAAATGGAAGTACTGACGGAATCAGAATCTTGTCATCCTTTGGGTTTGGCACACCATCTGTTTAGGTACAATTCCTAAACCCTTTCTCTTTTTGTGAGATCATACTGACCTGTGGCAACTATGATCCCTCAAGGGGTAGTCTGTGAGGACGGGATTTTGCAGTCCCTCTCGCGAGACGTTGATGACTTATATTCAATTTTATTCCTCATTATAAAAATTCTTTTTTAGAATTTTTATTACCGATAAAATAAATTTCTTTACGAATTTTATTTTTAGAAAAATTCAGTTTGACGTGTCCGATAAAGCGTCCGATGGGAACTCAAATCGATGATTTGCACCCAAAAAATAATTTAGTCTTAAATACCCTTAAAAATTCAAAATAACCCTAATTATCGAAAATATCCCGCTTAAATCTCTTTTCGATGGATCTTTTCACCTTTTTGGGCTAGGCCATGCCTTGCTTTTCAAACCTGGCAAAAGTTGAAGCCGCCAGTGACTTCAGCGATACCTCCGGCGGTATCATCCATGCCGCTGACAACATCATTTTCTACAGCAGGCAGCTTTTTGCCATGCTTGCTCGATACCCGATGGATAATTGATAGAAGTCAATTTCCACCATATTTTAGCCTATATAAAGACCCTTCTCAGCTGAAATAAGGGTTGGCAATTATAATTAGAAATCTTAGAGAGATTTTAGCTAGTTTTAGTTTGATAAGTTGTAGAAAAGGTAAGAAAAGAGGCATTACTCCATCTTTTCTTGGTTTTTCTTCATTGAACTCTCTGATATGTAACTTAAAATCAGTAGAATTTGGGTTTAAAATCAACATAATAGGATTTAGAGACTTAAATCTCCCATTTACTTCCCAAATCATCATTTCGAGGTCCCCAGAGGTGTCATTTGGGTCACGAAGAGGTTGATTCACTGTCGTGAGGTAAAAATTCTGAGTCTTATAGCTCTTTGGCTTTCATTTTAGTTGTTTGTTGTGTTAACTTGCTTTTTTTTTGCTTAGTTTTGGGTTTTTGGTCGCTTTTCGACCCTTAACTACTACTGCTGTAAGAAAGTGAAGCCGCTAGAGATATTTAAAGCCACCAGCGGTATCACTCATGTTGCCAGCGACATTAGTGATACCACCAGGGGCTTCCTTTATCCCCAACAGCTCTATTTTCTTATGGGACACTTTCTTTAATGTACCCAGAAAGTTATTTTATAGGCCTATATAAGTGAAATTGCCAGCAACATCAATGATGCCGCCGGCGGTATGACCTTCTGGACAGCAAATTTATTTTTTGTTTTATTTTTTACCTAGTTTAATTTCCAAAGCTAGGATGTACAGTGCAACGATAGGAGTCCAGAACTTCCGAAAACAGACCTAGCCCCATAACATGCGGCATTTTCACTAATAATTAGGTTAAAATAAAAATCAAGTCTAAAATGTAAATAAAATTCGATTTTCACGCGAACGCTGCTCAAACACCATTTTTAGCAAAAATTTGATTTTCACACGAACGCCGCTCAAACACCATTTTTAGCCATCTAATCAGGCTCCATAAATTATAAAATAAATATGCCATGATCACGCTAACTCGGGTCTTGTATGGTCTACTAATTATGCATGTTACATGATATACCCCGTACAACATATCGTATCTGTGCTAACCGTTTTATGCAGGTGAATTTAGATTAGATGTATGTTAGGCCTTCGGATATTTTATTTATTGTATAGACAAATGTATAGGATTTGAAAAGCCATGTAATTATTCTTTATTTTTCCACACTTTTATTTGGATGAATGTAATAATTTATTTATCTCTTTGAATGCTTGATGATGCGCTAACAATATATATATATATATAAAAACAAAATAAATAGGGTAGATTAAAATCGATGAAGAAAGAATGAAACTTTTAACTTGGTCAGTGTAAAATAGATATCATCCGAACTCGGAATCTCTACTTAAGGTATGGTCTACCACTCGGTGGGAAATCGTACCTAAATCTCCCAATTGAGCTGAACCGGGTGGGGACTCTATTTTAAGTACGGAGATTTTGATCTCGTATCTTTTGAACACTAAAATATGCAAAACCATTTTCTACCATTACAATATCACCATCATTTTCAAGGGATCGGTCCTCTGGCCCGGCTTCGCAGCCCATCCGAAATGTCATCTGCTTACACTGATGATATCTTATTCTTTAGTGAGGTGTCTATTGGTCAGATTGTTCATGTACGCCGGGTCTTGGATTATTTCTATAAGTTCTCAGGTGCTAAGGTGAGTGTGGGGAAGTCTAGTCTCATTTTCTCTTCAAATGTTACTAGAGCCTCAGGTAATGAAATCGCTGGTAGAATTGGTTTTTGAGTATCTAATTCCCTTAGTTCTTTTCTGGGTATTCCCTTTACAGAGGGAAGGTCAGTGAGTGGTAAATTTACAGGGCTCCTTGATAGAATTTCATCAGGTTTGAATGAATATAATGCTTTCTATTTGTCTCTGACAGGACAGCTGACTTTGGTCAATTCGGTTTTATATTTGATTCCCTATTATACGATGCAAACCAATTGGTTATCAGAGTCTATGTGTGGGCGTATTGAGGAGATTTTATGACGTTTTTTATGTGGGGAGGGGTCTAGCGAGTCTAGGAAAATTCATCTCGTTAATTGGAATGAGGTGTGCAGGCCTTTATATGATGGTGGTCTTGGAGTGAGAAAGCCTAAGCTAATGAATTCCGCATTTCTCATGAAGCCGGGGTTTGCGTTATTGGCTGAGGCTAACTAATTATGGGCAAGGACTATTCTAGTAAATCGATAACACTAAAATAGGGTGGATTAAAACCCATTAAGAAAGAATGATACTTTTAAATTAGCCAATGTAGAATATATAACATCATCCGAACTCGAAATCTCTATTTAAGGTATGGTCTACCACCCGGTGGGAAATGAACCAGGTGGCGACTCTGTCTTAAATATGAGATTTCGATCTCATATCTTTTGAGTATTAAAATGTACAAAACATTTTCTATCACACCATAATTACATCATTTTTAAGAGGTCGGTCCTTTGGCCCGCTTCGCAGCCATTCAAAATGTCATCCGCTCACAGTGGCGACTCTTCTGGGGATTAATCTCTTTAAATTTGAACTTAAAATTTTCAATAGGTTTAAAAGATTTAGATGATGTATTGAAATCATTGGCCAAATTAAAACTTCATTCTTTCTTATGATGTTTTATCCTATGCGTGTAGATTTTATTATTAGGTTAAAAGGTACCGCATTTACCCGAGAAGCTCGCGAAAGTATCACTAAAGCCCTACGGTAATTCATGATGCCTAGTGATTGGATTACTCATTTCAATCAACAAGTGAACTCCTACGATAGCACTCATTTGAGAAGTGGTTGAGTAACATGAAATCAAGGTAAACGAGAACCTTCTACGTCAACAACCCTATATCAAGCCGCGCTAGTAAAGCCATTATAGTTGTGTTCCCTTAGGGACCCAAAAACATGTGGTTAAAATAAAGGGATGCACTTATTTGCCATTTTTTGGCATTGAAGTTAACCTCCATCCAATGTTGAACGGCGTTACGCGGGAGTCATAAGGTTGAAAGAGGGACGCTTTATGTGCTATGTGCTCATTCATTGCCTGTACATCGGCTTCTAGGGCCCAAAATCTTGGTCAACATACCCTTACCAATTTCCACTCGTGGAAGAGGTTTAGTAACATCTATAGGACTTCTTTTGTATCTCTGTTGAGTCATGACAAATCACCATGTGTGACGAGAGGTACGAACGTCCCCCGTATGTTGGAGGGATAAGACTTCACATGAAACAACCTATACCTTATACTAAATCACTAAAATCGTAATCACAACATATAAATTTTTTTGTACTTATACTTCATTTATATATATAATCACTTGTAATATTATACCTTTTTACAAAACAATCATATACAAAGCAAAATCAAAACCCGACCACCTTCTATTCTATATGCTTGTTTTATGAGGAGAGGGAGTGAGATGGAACACAACCAACCAATCTTTCGTCCATGATATCTACACATAATGAGCTTCTAGTACAAACTTTATCAGCTCTGTAAAATTTAGCGCTTTATATGAGGCACAACTCAGTGAATATAAACAATCTATGAATTTAGCAAATCACATATATAAATTAACAAATTCAATATACAGTCACACTTATATGGGAATGACTGAATCGGTTATTTAATTGTTGTGAGATTTTTAGCCAAACTCTTGCCCCGAGATACATGTAACATTTGTAACAATTGTCAATTGATTTACTGGTCAGCTATGTAACAATTGGTTGACCTTTCAGTCCATTTGTCAAATATTGCAATTGATTGACCATATAGGTCCAGTTGGACAGAACATGTATTGCAATGTTTGATCGGCTATGTCACAACATCTTTTTTACTTTTCATATATTCAAGTGCAAATGTCTGTTATACGAATCATTGAACTTACAATTAGCATATACTAATACAAATGAACATATTTTCCACATACATATATCATATAAAACCAGCACATCAAATGCAATACTCAATTATACTCCATCAATAATTCACATTAAACCATTCACCAATATTCACTTATAGCCATAATTCACATATCAATATCATCTCAATACAACTTAGATTTCATATCAAATATGATCACACAACATATCATTACAATTCAAATACAATTTCAAATCAAAACAATTCATATCACTCAATTCACATTAAGACAATTCACACAAAACATATCAAATTTAACCACACATCAATACAATTCATATCACATTCACATATTCATAAAATTAACACATAAACACATTTCATCCATATATTCATATCATATTTATACTCACAGATTATCTGAGCTAATTCTCTCAAAAATGACTTGGACATTCTTCTGGAATCCCTCCACTGTTTTGAGCTCTTATAACATAAATTCATATAGAATATAAACATATACATCTTATTTCCTTTTGTATATATAAAAAGATTGACATAAACTAAAATAGAATTACTATCTCCGTGACCGTACTGAGTATAACCGATCATATCTCTCAAAGTACTCAACCAAATGACATGATTCTAGTTTCATTTTACTCTTAACTCACAGCTTTATAACATACCAAAATTTCATAATTTTCTGATCACTTTTCCATTTGATATGAATTTTGTATTTTAAACTCTAAATCTATCATGTTTTCTACACTTAGAACTAGTGTTCTTATGACCTCACTTCACTTCAAAATACATAACTTTCAACTCACTTACTCAAATGTGATGATTCTTCTTTTGTTCAATTCCTATTACACAATTCCATAACGTACTAAATCCTCAAAATTTTCAAAGCCTTATACAATTTATAGGAAATTTCTCATCTAAACCTATTTCAGTCCCGCTTAACCTGGACAGCATCATAATAAAATGAGTATAACTCTCTTTACACAACATGAATCGACCTGATTCTTTTTCCTAGTTAAACTATACACGAAAGGAAATAATATATTAAAAAATCAGAATTTTATAAGTAGTATAACAATCCCAGATCAATTTTGAAACTCACCCTATCTCTTTGATCATCCAATTCTGCAGACTTCATCTTATAAAAATCATAACTATTGATCTAATCCTCTAAAATTCCCAAATTTTGCAGGATGAACCTTGATATAAAGAGGAACAATTCATATTCTTACAAAAACTTCTAATTCTAACTTTAACCTAACAAAAATTGCACTACAAAGTTATTAAAATACCTGATTTCTTCCTTGTAGCTCTCTTCTTCTCTTCTTCCTTATGCTTCCTTCTCTTCTATGGAACAATTCTGATCTTTCTAGAGGTTGTAGAGATCAGATTTTTGATCCTCATGTTACCTACTTTCTTATATATATATATATATATATATATATATATATATTCTTTAATAATATATACCAAATATACCCTCATTAATACACAACTATTACAAAAATAATAATAATAGTAATAATTATAATTACTTATTAAAATATTTCTTGTCTATCTAATACATTTTTATATACATACATTATATATACACTAACTATACCTTTATATTCTTTCTTAATACTAAAACAATAATACTAATAATAATACTAATATTAAACAATACAAATATCTTATCCAATAAACTACTTTATATATAATATAATTATACTCTACTTATTTCTTAAAATTATATTCTTCTATGGATTGGTGACTAGACAATAAAATATCGTATTTCATATCACCAAATAATTATTAACTTAACTAATCAATTTCTTATAATTTAACATGTAAAATATTAAATAGTCTAATTTCATGAGATGCAATGGATGTTAACAAATGCAATTATAATGTATGTACTGGGATGTCACATCACATCATGACATCAACCCTTGTATCGCAACCATCCTTGCAAGCATATCATGCATCGCTTCCCGAAAACAAAAGTCATTCTTACCATCCATTGCATTACACAATCCACGCATTATCTAATCTACTACCCATAATTTAAGCTAGGAGGAGGTGAAGTTATTATCGTACCCCAGTTTGGAGAAGGCCTGAGCATCGTTTGATCAGTCGTTCTCTCACCCCGATAGTCACCATAGAGATTGAAGGAGTTCCATACACTGATTCCAATGGGGAGTCAGATTTAGAGCAGATTCAATTGGGTCAAATTTCCTCTCACCTAGCCATGTCTTTCCCCAACAACGAAGAGAACATCCCTCCATCCGAGGAGCAGTTAGGCCCTACTCCTACCTCCCGAGTAGGATCTCAGCCACCCCCTAGCTTCGATTTTGGTAGCGCCATGGCTCAATTCCTTTGATCAGACTTATTCCGCAACACCATTCAAGAGCAAGTTCAAGCTTCTGTTAGGCAAGCCCTAGAAGACAAGAATTCAGACTGGGTTTCTAAATTTGATATGCAAGCTCAAAACCAGAACGGTTCAACTCTGAATTTATTCAGCCCAATGGGGACAACACCAATGCAGCCAATTTCCCACCCCAAATCCATCAACTCAACCTATGTCAAGCCCTTTCTAGTACAGATAGGCTTCTGCTTTTCTGCAAACTTCAACACCCTCATCGATTCTCCCTTATGTAACTCATAATCTGAGACCCTTAGCTCAGAGATCGGTTCCACCTGTGTTCACTCACCAATATCTAGACCTTCATTATCTTTCAGCCTACCCCAATTTATCCTAACACCTAGGGGTACAACCTACTCCTAGAATCCTTTCAGTAGCCAACTAGTTACCCATCCCCTTTGGATATACCTCCACCATCTCCACCTGTCCTAAACCGTGACCAGTTCGTGTAACCTCGAGGAATGACACGCAAAGTAGCAACTTTTATACAATAAATAATAGCCTTCCAAACCAACAACCAGGTCATGCGATCTCCTGGTGTGACACTTGTGGCCGAAGCTCTCACTCGCCAGATGATCAATGACCAAGTCACGCAACCTCTGGGCATGACACCCAAGATTCAAGCCTATATCCATCAAGTAATGACTGCCAACTCGAGCCAAGGCAAGGAACCCGAGTGAGGCAAGGATTGGGTCCCCGATAACTTTACAATGCCCAACATGGCACATTATGATGGGTTAGATGCCCCTACCTCTCACATCATTATGTATGAGCGTATAATGCAAGTAGAGAAGTTGAGTGATAAAATACTCACCGAGTTGTTCTCGTGTTCCCTTCAGGGCCCCGCTCTTGAATGGTATCACACCTTGCCTTATCACATCATCACCAATTGGAAAATTCTCTCAGAAGCTCTAATTGAACATTGTGGCTTCAACAAGATGATGGAAATGACCCTCCAACACCTTGAAGGAGTCTGCTAGTTGCCTAGTGAAACCTTCAAGCAATATTTCAATCGATGGATGGCAACCAAAGTTCTAATGAAGTCTAAGCTTGCCTTGAGGAAATGATTGTCAAGTTCTTAGAATGAGCACTCCCCATTTTTCAAAAGGAGATAGCAACTGACTCCTTGCTCTCTTATAAGGCCGTTTATGAAAAGGCTGAGAAAATCGAGCATAAAATTGAGTATGAGAAGGACAAAAAAGTAGGAAAGCCCTAGTTTAGAAAGAACAGTGATACTCCGGCTGTGGCTTCGGTACCTGCTAAACCCAAAGCCCCAGCTGTAGTTCAGGCAGTCACTCAAGTCCCTACTATAGCTCAGAAAGTCACTCAAGCCTCTATAGTGGTTGCCGCGGTCCAACCACCTTGTCCTCCTTTTATCTTGGCCAACCCATATAAGTTGCCACGCAGAATTATTATCAATTGCTTAAGGGAGGCCAATTATATCCAATCCCTCCATGAATACAAACTGCCCAAATCAAAGGATAAAGATAACTTTTGTACGTATCGTGTTCAAGTGGGCCATCGAACTAACAACTGTAAAACCCTGCTTTCGGCCATCTAGTGTTTGGTAATTGAAGGGAAGATCGTTGAACCAGATAAGGCTCCAAGCACCATGAATAATCCCCTACCGAATTTTAGGAATAAGGCTGGCATGATCAATTCGGGTCTACCCAAAGCCATAATCTTTGAGCTACTTACCCAGGGGAAAAGGAAAAGCGATTCAGTTCTTGTCATCGATTCTGG
The DNA here is from genome assembly GCA_947683365.1 of Euphorbia pulcherrima. NCBI lineage: Eukaryota > Viridiplantae > Streptophyta > Magnoliopsida > Malpighiales > Euphorbiaceae > Euphorbia > Euphorbia pulcherrima. The sequence goes on from CANTUS010000010.1 coordinate 43,858,021, forward strand.
TCTTCCATCTAACTTGGTCTTTGATCTAATTAGCCAAGCTAACCCAGAGGTTAACTCAGTGCAGGGTATGGAAGTAGAGTAAACTCTGCCTAAGAAAGATAGTCGCCGAGCCCAGCCTACCGTGGTCAAAAGAACCATAAAGGAACCACTTTTTAATGTCGATACCTTTATTCCAAGGAGAGATTATTCTAATGAGGATGATGGAATGATCAAAGAGGCTAAGGCAAAAAGCACTGAATTGTTTAAGGTTGATGCACCTTTGTTCGAGAATCTAAGTTACTGTTTAAAGTTGATCGGGATGAGCCTTTCAATGTGGATGGGTATGAGTTACAAGACTCGACTTTGGATTTTGATAAGCCCTCATATCCTTTAAAGACACGAGCCACCAATAGTGTCCTACTTGATAACGTCGTCAACATCACTAGGAGTGACCGTGTGTACAAACTTGAGGACTGTTATCTCTATCTAGATAAGGGCCCGATCTCTAAGAGGGTAGGCACCATTGTGAGACCTCCCTCTCTTCCTCCACCTGTTTTGACAAACCTTGAGATTGATCCCCTCATCACCCAACTCAAGAACACCCAATCCAGCTATTGTATTTGGAAGTTGCTCATTGATTTAGATGGGCATCACAAGGGTGTGATGGGCATCACAAGGGTCTGATGCCCATCACAAGGCTCGACCTAGAAGCCACTCCAACCACCTCTATTATTAAAATGTGTGCGAGGGTTAGAGAAGCTATTCCTTCGAAGAAGGGACTACAAATTTTGTTCGATCATTTTGATATTCCACTTAAGGGTAAGGTCATAACAGGGCCCTATATATCCGTATCCAGCCGCTGGACAAGACCATACCCTATTTCATGGTAGATAACGGCTCCGCCTTGAATCTCTGCCCCCCTTAAAGTCCTTCCTCATTTAGGACTGTCAGAAGAAAAGCTGGAGAAATCCAACACTGTAATCCATGCTTATAATGACTCAAAACATAATGTGATTGGGGTCTTTGAAGCAGAAGTTACTGCCGGAGGGGATATAAGCAAGATATAGTTCACCGTGATTGACATTCCAATCACCTACTCCTTATTGCTTGGTCGACATTGGCTCCATGCCCTAGGGGCAATACCCTCCATCAGAAGGTTAAGTTCATACATGAGAATAGGCTAATAACAATCGAGGCTGACGCCGCTTCTATTATGGTTGTCATAGAAGCCGAAGCTAAGTTGGATGAAGGTTTCCCCGTTACTATGATTTGCAAAGCCGAGAGATTGACCCCTATTTGGCATGACTATCTCCACCCGGCTATAGGGAAACTAATGAAGCGAGTTGGGTTCAAACCTGGAAAGGGTTGTGGAATGCATGAATAGGGGATTATCGAGGTTTTAGAACTGAAGGTGCTGGTCTGCCTCACGGGGTTAGGATATAAACCTAAGAAGACGTATCATTGTGTCAACCCTAAATCCTGTCGCATGGTAACTGTTTGGGAGATTCAAGGTAAGAGACCTTACAATGGGGAACCTGAGCCTATAGAGCATAATAGAAAGATGTGGCCTAGTTTTGAGATCTTCAAGGATGTCTATGACTTTAAAGCCGGCTGTATGGTCATTTCTACTGAGCCCGAAACTACGGCTGCACCTACTACTAAACCTATTGTACCTCTGAATGTCATTGCTGATAAGGCTAAGGGAAAGGGAAAGATGTTACCTAAGAATGAGGCTTGGGGAAGTGATGAAGAACTCAGGGATCAGGCTGTTGAAGGCACCGTGGCTTCTATGACTAAGGCTATGGTCTTTCTAATGCAAAAAGGCTAGAAGGGTGAGAGGACTAGGAAAGAGGACTCAATGACCGAGATCGTGAGATCGTGAAAAATCTCGACAGGGCCTTGATCGAGAAATCCAGTCTATTGAAGTAATCACCACTCACTGCTGAGTAGAATATAGCTCTAGAACGTGACCTAGATGCCATTCTGATGAAGACTACAGAAGATGCTCCACCTGCTGCTGACATAGCCGCTGAAGTCCCTCGGCTTGTGGAGGATGAAAACATGTATGATGTAATCTTTTATATTTCCGATGTATTTGATGCAAATAATGTTGCCTATAAGGCTTTCAATTTAATGAATAACTCTCGTTTCGCTTACTTGTTTGATATTTTACCTGATGGATCCATGCATTCACATAACAATAAGCATAATGTTTTCGGTATTCACGATACTTCTTTAAATGAAATAAATCTAAGTACTGATGACAACCCTAAAATGGTAACCATTTCCAACAACTTAACTCCCGAAGAAAAAAGTGAGATAATAAAAGTGCTTAAAAGACATGTTAACGCTTTTGCTTGGTCGTACGAAGACATGCCAGGGGTCGATAGTCACATTATTGAGCGTAGAATCCCAACCAATCTGAAGTTCAAATCCATCAAACAAAAGGTCCATCTGTTAAGACCAGAATGGGAAGAACAAGTGAATACAGAGGTTTTGAGGTTAATCGAGGCTCATTTTGTCGAAGTAGTAGAGTACCCGACATGGTTGTCCAACTTCATTCTGGTTTCGAAAAAGGATGGTAGGGTCTGAGTTTGTGTTGACTTCCGAGATCTCAATAGAGCTTCACTTAAGGATGACTTCCCGCTTCCTTACATTGATGTCTTAGTTAACAGTGCTGCTACGGCAGATATGTGCTCATTTGTGGATGGATTCTCGGGTTATAATCAGATCTTGGTAAACATCATTGATAAGTTTAAAATAGAGTTCATTACTAAATGATGGGGGGTTTATTGCTATAAAGTAATGTCATTTGGATTGAAGAATGCTGAGGCTACTTACCAATGCGATGTAACTGCTCTTTTATACAACATGATCCATAAAGAGGTAGAGGTGTATATGTATGATATAAACGTGAAGCCTGCTACTCGAGAAGAGCACCCCGCTATTCTCGATAAATTCATGACTCATATTAAGAAGTATAATCTCCACCTGAATCTGAAGAAATGTGTGTCTGGGATCACTTCAGGAAAATTACTAGGACACGTGGTCAGCTAGAAAGCAATCAAAATGGATCATGATAAGGACAAAGCTATCAGGTATATGCCTTCGCCAAAAACAGAGAAAGAAGTCCGATCATTTCTAGGCTCCTTATAGTATGTCAATCGGTTCATTACCAATCTCACTACCGTATACGGGCCCATCTTCAAGCTATTAAGGAAGCATAAACCAATTGTATGGAATGACCAATGCTAAGTGGCATTTGACAGAATCATGGCCTACCTGGTCAACCCACTTGTTCTAAAACTACCCACCCCCGGGAAGCCCTTGATCCTATATTTGGCCTTAGAAGAGTCCTTCGTAGGGGCAATGCTCATCAAAGAACATGATGATAAACGGGGAGCACACAGTCTACTACTTAAGTAAGAAGTTATGGGATTATGAAACCTGGTACTCGATCATGGAAAAAACTTGCACCACCATGTACAAAGAAGTTACGCCACTTCTTTCAATCCTATTGAGTTTAAGTAGTGGCTAAGATCGACCCAATAAAATACCTTTGTCAGTTACCTATCCTAGCCGATAAATTCTCTGATAATTGTTATTTCTTTCAGAGTTCGACATTGAATATGTAATGAAGAAGTTTATTAAGGGGCACATTGTTGCCAAATTTTTGGCCAATCAAGCTCTTAACTCTGATTATGTTGAGAACTTAGAATTTCCTGACGAACAGCTTGCTGCTGTAACCACCCCCGAGCATGTATGGACTATGTATTTTGATGGTGCTCTAAATCAATGAGGAGTAGGACTTGAACTCATCATAGTCACACCGGATAATGAAATCATTCCCTTGTCCAAAAGCTTGGAGTTTTCTGTCACTAATAATGGCACCGAGTATGAAGCTTGCTTGTTTTATCTAGAAGCTCTCCATGTCAGAGCTAAAACTGTATCTATAATCAAGGATTCAGCTCTTATCTTCCGTCAGGTTGTAAGGAGGAATCTCTTCACCCTTACGTAGAAGTTATCCGAAGCTTATCCGAGAGTTCAAATCTTGATTGTACCACCACATACCCCGGGATAGAACCAAATGGTTGACTCTCTTGACACCCTAGCTTTCTTACGGGAAGGACCCTAACAATAACCTATCTGTCCATTGCTTCTGTTGTCGACTAAGTTACCTACCATGCTCAGTATGTTCAGTAGGTCCTCGCCCTTTCCACCAAGCCCCATTGGTATTCTGACATTTCCTGTTTCTCTAACATGGGAAATATCCTCCAGAATCCTCTGACTTGGATCGTACCACTCTGAGATGGCTAGGCATCTAATTTCAGATAGTCGATAATGATCTTTTCAAGTGCACCAGTGAGGGTTATTACTTCATTACTTATCGGAAATAGAAGCTCAGTGAGTGATTAAACAAGTCCATGATGGTGACTGTGGCCCTCATATGAATGGTCTTGCTCTCGCAAATAAGATAAAGTGGTTCGGAATTTTTTGGCTCACCTTAATGGCCGATTGCATCCCTTAAGTCAAACGTTGCCACCAATGCCAGATTTATGGGGATATAACACACTTACCACCCATCGAACTCCATCACTTATCCACTCCTTAGCCATTCTCAGCCTAAGGGATAGACATAATTGTTGAAATTCGCCCTTTATTGACAAACAGGCACATGTTCGTGGCTGTAGACTATTTCTCTAAATTGGTAGAGGCCAAATCTTACACTGATGTAACTGCCAAGAAGATGGCCAAATTCATAGAAAAGTACATATTCCCTTAGTATGGACTTCTGCAACATATAGTTTCAGATAATAGGGTACAGTTCCAAGGGGCACCGCTGAATTAATTAAAAAGTATGGGATTGAACGCCATAGATCTTCTCAATACAGACTATAAGCCAATGGTGCTGTAGAATATGTGAATAAATCAGTGAAGATGATCCTCTCCAAGATGATAGCTGACTATAGAGATTGGGTTGATAAGCTAGCCTTCGCCATTTAGGGTTATCGCACTAGTATCTGAACCCCAATCAATCAAACCCCACTCTCCTTGGTCTACGGAATGGAATCGGTTCTGCCAATTGAGACTCAAGTAAGTTTGCTAAGGGTCGCATTATAAGCCAAGCAAGAGGAATCTGAATAGACTAGGGCAAGGTTTGAACAGCTGAACATGATGGATGAATAGAGGCTAAAGGCTCTAGATAATCTCCAAATGTACTAACAATATATGGCCTGAGCCAATAACAGCAGGGTTAGACACTAAAAATTCTTGCTAAAGGCTGGAGACCTAGTCCTTAAGCAGTTGAAACCTTCCACCACCGATGTGAGGGGCAAGTTTAGACATGATTGGGAAGGACCTTATGTGATCAAAAGGATGCTCAGTAAAGGGGCAATCAAGATCATAGACATGGATGGAAATGAGTTTGTGAACCCTATGAACCAAGACAGACTTAAGCGTTACTATTTCTAAACTAAAAGAAATAAATCAGTAAAGTGGTACAACAAAAAATATATATAATAATAAATCACCCACCTTTCGGTCCTCTACCGATTGAGCAGAAATTTGGGTGGCACTGGATGGTCGGTATTCTGCAAACTGGCCTAGCAAAACTTAAGGTATATGATAACCCGCTAGATCGAAAACCTGAAAAGGGCGATCTAGGAAAAGGGTAAATGAGAACAGAGAGAGTGCCTACTAGAAAATGTATCTAAGCTAGTTGGCACTGGGAGTTAAATCAATGGGAATGGTTACTAACATCATGTACTTTGTTTTGCTTCATCTAATAAAAGTATCTTTTTACTGAATCCTGAATGCTTATGTTTATGCAAATGTTTGTACTCATAAGGTCAAAATACCTCAAGTAAATAGAATGCAGAATTCATTTTATTTAATCAATGCGCAATAAAGAAAAGCAATAATTAAAAGACAAATAATTTCGATAGATTGAAAAGAGCAAGGTCTATGCCAAAGTCAGAATAAGTCTGCTGGATTGAAAACCCGAAAAAGTTAAGACAAGGTTTGACAGATTGAAAACCCCTAGGGGTAGTCTATGCAAAAGTCAGAGCCAAATAAAATAATAAAATAAGTTCAATAGGTCCGTCACCCCAAGCGACCTATGAAAAAGATAAAACTAATAAAAGCGCATCTCACATTGAATGCCTTGCATCATCATGAATCCTCAAAATCCTCTGCAAAGTGGTCATGGAAAAAGGCTCAAATCCCTGCTCAGCTTGCTCCCCCTCTAAGTGGGTCCATGATCATTCAGCTTGAGTCAACAGGCACCTGGTCTCTGCAAGCCATCTGTGATCACGGGATTTTGCAGTCCCTCTCGCGAGACGATGATGACGTGTACCCGATTTCAATACCTCAAAATAAAAGTTCTCTTCAGAATTTTTATTACCAAAATAATATTCCTTGTGAATTTTATAATTGGCAGAATCCAGTTCGATGTGGCCGATAACGCGTTCGGTAGGAGCTTGAACCGATGATTTACACCCAAATTAAATAATACCCATTAAAATATAATTAAAATTCAAAAAGATACCTTTCCACCCACTAATAAACCACTTTTCCTGACTTTTTAGGCTTTTTGACCTGTTGGTTGTCGGTATGCTGGAGAATGATGTCGCCACCGACATCATTCACGCCGCCGGCGGCATGATCCATACCGCCGGCGACATCATCATGTCGCCGGCGACATGGCACGAAATGGGTCCTCCACAGACAGCCTTTCGGCCACTTTCGGCGGAATAAGTCAAAAAGGCCTCAAAAAATACCCCAATTTGCCTACAAAAGGCACCCAAAAACTGCAATTAAGGGGGGGGGGGACTAAAATTATAGAGGGAAGGAGCTAAAATTGGGCAACTAAGAAGCCGAAATCGAGAGAATAGATTTTAGTGAGATAAGAACTAGAAAAGGCAGGAAAAAGGATTCTAATCCATTTTTCCCAATTTTTCTTCTTCGAACTCTCTGATTGTGAGCTTAAATAAGTGGGTCTTTGGGTTAAATCAACTCGATAGAATTTAGAGACTTAAAAACTTTAAATTAACAATCAAATTATCGTTGCAAGCTCCCCGGAGGTGTTATTGTTCAGTTCACGAAGAGTTGGATTCACTACCCCGAGGTGAAAATCCTGAGTCTCATAGCTCTTTGGCATTATTATTATTGTTTTGCACTATTTTTTGTTGATTTGTGTTCGCTTTAAGTTTTCGATCATTTTGACTGCAAACCGCTGCTGCTGCTAGGAATTGAAGTCACCGGAGACATGTGATGTTGCCGGCTGTATCACCCATGTCGCGAGAGACATCGTTGGTACCGCCGTTAGCATCACATTCCCCGGAGACCTCGCTTTCTCGCGGAACCCTTTCTTTACGGTATTTAGAAAGCCGTGTGCCCATCTGCGTGCTGATGTCGCCCGTGACATAGTTGATGTCGCCGGCGGCATCATCCATGCCGCCAGCGACATCAACTATGTCCTCAGCGGCATTAGATGCCATCGACAGTATAGCTTTCTGGATAGCAGTACTGTTTTCGTTTGTTTCCAAATTAATTTATTTTCTGAAGCTAGGACCTATAGTGTAACGATGGAGGTTCGAGACCTCCTGAAAACAGACCCGCCCCGCGATGAGTGGTATATTCACTTGTAATCCGATTAAAGCAACGATCGAATCTGAAATTTGGATAAAAATGGAATTTCCCTGCAAATGCCATTCAAATCTCATTTTAGCCATCCAATCGGGCTTTATGATGTTATAAATAAAATATGCCATATTTGTGTCAACCATCCTCTGCAGGTAGATGTGTATCGGACATTCGGATATTTCATTTGTTACGTAGAAAATGTACAGGACTTGAAAACCTTGTAATAATTCCACTTTCCGCACTTTTCTTTTACGATTGTAAATATTTTATTTATCGCTTTAATTGCTTGATAAATGCGAAAACAACAAAATAACTGAAAATACAAATAAATAGGGTGGATTAAACCGATTAAGAAAGAATGAAGTATCCTAACTTGGCCTAATGAAAAGTAGATAACATCATCCGAACTCGGAATCTCTACTTAAGGTATGGTCCAACCACCCGGTGGGAAAATCGTATCGAAAATTTCCCGATTGAGCTGAACCGGGTGGCGACTCTATTCTAAGTACGGGGTTTCGATCTCATATCTTTTAAGCATTACAATACGCAAAATCATTTTCTTTTCAACCACATCACACTCATCTCCTCGACACACCAAAAAATAGGTCGGCCCGACCGGGTCATTCCCCGCGCCGCAGCCGCGCGAACCGTTGTCTGCTCACAGTGGCGACTCTGCTGGGGACTATTCTTTAAACTTGAACTTTCTTTCATAGTTTAAAAGATTTTGATGATGTATTGAAATCATTGGCCAAATTGAAACTTCATTCTTTTCTTATGACGTCTTGTCCTCACACGTGTAGATAGTTCGGTAATTTTAGGTACCCTATTTCACCCGAGAAGCTCACAAAGTATCACTCATGCCCTATTAGAATTGAGGATGCCTAGTGGGTGGATCACTCGTTTTAACCAACACGTAAACTCCTATGACCGCGCCCATTCGGGTAGTGATAGAGTAAACGTGGAATCAAGGTAAACGGGAACCTTCTACATCAACAACCCTATACCAAAGCCGCGTTAGAAAAAAAAAAGCCTTAGTACATCATTCCCCTTAGGATTACCCAAAACGAATAAAATAATTGGGACGCGCTTCTTTTGCCATTACCGGTGAAGCAGCCAAACTCCATCCTACCAAAGAGGTGTTACGCGGAAGTCATAAGGTTGGAACAGGGCCGATTCGCATGCTATGTGCTTTATAATCATACACCCCCATACATCGGCTTTAAGAGCCGAAAATCAACTTACCCTTATCTCTTCCACCCATGGAAGAGGTTAAACAACATACATAGGACTTCTTTTGTACCTCTATTGTGTCACCATAAATTGCTATGTAAGACGTGAGATACGAACGTCCCATGTATGTTGAAGGGATAATCCATCACATTATCTAACCACATCTGTGTGCAGCCATACATATCACGCACCACTTCAAAAAAAAACACATACATACCATCCATACCATTTACAACCCATTCATGGTTTGATCCGCGACTTGTGATCCTAAGCAGCCTTCCTCTTGAACCGAGACCTTCACAACCAGCCATGTTTCTTCCCCATGATGACAACCGTACCTCATCCAGAGGACAAGCTAGCCTTCCCTCCACCGTAGGGGCAATAGGTCACCCGCCGTCTCTTGGATCGGAGATCACCACTGCTATCATTCAGTTTTTGAACTCCGATCAGTTTAGAAACATCATTCAGGAGATAGTGTATGTATCCGTCAAGAAGGTCCTAGAAAGACATGACTTCAACCCAGTCATGCGATCTCCGGGCATGACACCTGATAGCGATACACTCTGGCAATCACCGCCAACCACTTACCCTGGACAAAGAGAAGGAACCCAGAGTCCAATTCTTCCACCATTCTTTAACACCTTACCACCAACTTTGGTCACCCCATCACAATTTAAAATCCCCGCTGCCCCGATGCTTCCTCAATTCGACCAAGTCATGCAACACAAAGTTAAAGACTTCTCACATCAATTGATGACAATAGACTGCTATCAGAAAGAGGAAAGGGTCCAATCAGAGAAAGACCAGTTCTTTCAAAACACTGAATCACCCACACCCCCACCTCAAATCATGGTGGACCAAGAGACCTATCAGAAGTCGGCACCAGTTGTCGTTATTCGGCCAAACGACGGTCTTAAGTATAGAACCAATCCGTGGAAACTGCCACTTAATGTAATCTTCACCAGGTTGAAGGAAGCTGGGATTCTTAAACCTCTTCACGAATTCAATCCCCCCATGAGAGAAGAAGGAAAAGGCTTTTGCAGATATCACATGTTGTCGGGTCATAACACCAACCAGTGCAAAGCTTTGGTCCGTACCATCCAACGACTGGTGGATGAAAAGAAGATTACCGACCCTGAAAGGGCATCCTACCCCTTACCAGAGTCTGGCAACCAGACACGGAGGATTAATCCCGGCTTTTCCAAACAACGGAAAGCTCCTCAAGATCTCATCAAGGCCATCTACTCAAATGGTGGGGGAAAATCACGCTCTGACAGTGAGGACGAAGAATCCCGATTTGCAATCCTTAGAGTTCAGACCTTTTAGCTCCATAAGCCACTTCCATTTTTCTTACTTATGTTATGTCTGTATCCTTTGATCAGCATCTTCATATGAGCATACGTACGACGCTTTTTGTGTTTAAGATATTTTTATTAAGTGGAATTAAATTGAGTACATTATGTGAAAACCAAATCCAATAATTTAAACCCTGTCAAACACATGAGGGATAATAAAGTGCTTAAAGACCATGATAATGCTTTTGCTCAGTGCAATAGTTGGATTGTTGAAACGCCATGGGTCCCTTCTAGAATTGACTCAACGGCCCTACAATGATACACCTTCAAGCCACCAATGAAGTATCAATCGGTCCCCCAAAATAGAGAATCAAGGCTTACACCCAACGGAGCCCAACCTCCATCAAATAAACATCGTAGCCAAAATCTCAGACCAACATCACCACCGAGAACACGACCAAATTTGAAGAGAAACACATCTTCACCCGGTACAAATCAACCCTATCAAACCCTTCAACTACCAAAGGTCAGGGGGCAACCACTTCCTAGAACACCAAGTCTAAAGGCAAGCACCTTCATCCCACAAGCCACGAAGACGATTGTGCAACCAACGTCGCAATTGGCTTACCAAATGAACCAACAAGGCAAACAACCACTACAAAGGCACCAAACAAAAGGTCCTTAAGCCGAACATCACTTGTTCACAACCCATCACCCCTAATACAGAATATGAGTTCAGGCCTAAACAAGAAGGGCTCTACAGATCGCGAATTGAAGGAGCAATCAAAATAGCGATCAGGATGACAATCAAACCAATCGATGAAGCTTTGGAGTAAGCACCAAAAACTCCCGCAAACTAAACGGCTTGCAACAAGGTCAGCCAAAAACTCCCGACGTAACTTTGAAGGTCAGAATGAACTGGGTGATCCAGGCGAAAATCGAACGGGCACCAAGGAACTTAGAGAATCTGCAAAAGCACAACTATGCGCACAATAGCAAATCAGATATCCTATGCCCTTTCCAAGAGTCATAGACCCAGCACTGAAAAGTTTGAGACCTTCCGGTACTAAGGTTAAGTTCAGATCAGATTGAAGAGACCATCATATGATCGGAAATGGCACCAAATAAGCGAGGCTGTTAGAGTCATGAGCATAGACAAGAAGCAAGTTCATCGATCTAGTCGACCAAGACAAGCTTAAGCATTATCAGGTCTAAACAAAAGAAATAAATCAGAAAAAGCGGCACACTAAAAAAATATATATACAATAATCGCCCGCCTGTCAGTCTTCTATTGACTGGGCAAAAATTAGGGTTACACCCGACGGTCGGTACCCTGCAAACTGGCTGTACAAAAATTAGGGGATAAGTCAATAACGCCTGTTGAACTGAAAACCCGAAAAGGGCGGTTCAAACGAAAATTAGGGCACGAGAGAAAAACAATAAGATGTTAACTTGAAAACCTGTAAAGGCTGGTTAACACCAGGGGTCCCATTAATGGAAATGATTGCCAACATCTTGTACTCAAATTAAATTCACTCGATAAAAGGGTCTTTCATGTTGGAACATCTGTGCTTGTGATTATATGAATGCCTGGCAATCGAAGGATGGAAACATCATAAGTAAGCTTAATCAAAGACACTACGCGCTCAAAGGTCGGAATAAATCTGTTAGGGCAAAAACCCGAAAGGATAGTCCATGCAAACCATGGGGTCAAATTGGGGCCTAAAATCTGTGTTCCCGAGGCACTGCAGAAAACCCCGTAGCTTTTGATTATGGGCTGCCATGATAGAAACGGACAGAAGGGTTGAAAACAGGTTGCTGGAAGATTGAAGCCGTCGGCGATGAGAGTGATACCGCTGACGTTGTAGTTAATGTCGCTGGCGATATAGGATTGATTTGGGCGACTTGGATGATGCCGCTGGCGGCATGGAGTAACTTTCTGGGCGGCATCAGAAGCATTTCTGCCATTTCGGACCTGTATAAAAACTGTAAACAATCCTATGCTACATTTCCAAGGACTTGTCAAACAGCAATTCATTTTCATATTCAAAATAAAAGCCCGAAGTCGCAAATTGCTCAAATTGTACCAAATCATCTAGCCCATGACAAAATCAAATTATCGAAACCCCAATGTATCGGAGATACAAACGAGAACTCAAAGAAAAAAAATAGAAACGAAAAGTAAAACTAAACATGTCCGCCACTACCGGCTGGATGGGATGAAACATCATCAGGACTTGCGAGCCAATCGTCAACATCGTCTTCCTCTCTTCCCTCCGTCATGGGAGCACTACTAGACTCCTCAGCCGCGGTAAACGCACGTCGGCCGGCAGACTTCTTGACCCCCCTATGGCTGGTACCCCAACGGTGTGCACGGTCCAGGTTTTGTTTACTTCTCTGTTCTTGAGCGGTGGCCGCCAGCTGACCCTCGAGATTGCTCACGCGACGCTGTAAAGCCGCAGTCTCCTCCTCATACCGCCGCCGGGCTGCGTCAACATCAGACAAAGAAAGGGCTAAAAAATCCCGCAAACCGGAGAGAATATCAGCCTTGCATGTCATGCATAACATCCATACATATATCCCATCTTAACATGTGCATAAAATACCTGAACAAGAAGCGATTGCCCAATGAGGGTATCCCGAAGAACAAAATTGTTCTCCGCGAGTTGCTCCACATGACTCCGCCCCACCTAGCAAATCCAAAAAGCAAATCCTTAGACACCCGAATCTAAGACTTAATAAGAAAATAATTATTAGGTCTTACATAGGTTGTATTTTCAGGCATGAAAATCGGGGCTTGCCGGCTCGAGCCAACATTCCTATGAGAGAATTCGCCTCGGGAGTTCATCAACAGGAAAGTGGTTTCCAACGGATTGACCAATCTCCCCTCCACGAAGGTCATGCCCTCCGGCGCACCATAATGTCGGGTCCCACTTTGGTTATCCCCGCCCCTCTTTCTCACAGGTTCCTGCAAAACGTGAAAGTCACACGTCAATAACGTCCCTAAAATACTTCAAAATCATACACACAAGCATAATTATACCTCGAAAGAACGTTGTTCCCCCTGTGACATCGGCACACTCCCGCCAGCTACACCCGCACCTACCTCATCCTCCCCCTCAGGATCGACCGCAACATCCCCTTCCAGCTCTTCATCCTCATCATCATCCTCCTCCTCAACGTCCACAACGCCTTTTAGGCGCCTCTTTTCGTCCTCCAATCGTTGCTCGTTGTGATACTCAATTGTATCATTACCATGGATGCGAGGACACACAGGGAGTAGGCGCTGAAAAAGCTGCTCGTAAAGGCCAGGAACGCTAGGGATCACTCGGCCATTCCCTTCAATATAATCAGCTTTGTCGGCCTCGACAGAAATCACCAAATGAGGCCACCACAAGCCCCTTGGAGGATCGGCAGGCACCGGTCTAGCAGCAACCGGAAGAGACCTCCAGCCTCGGACGCGCTCTCCCAAATACCACTGCTGGGACAGTGGGCACTCGATAACAAACCGGCGGTCATCCACCTCCCTCCGGACCCATGCAACCTCGGCCAAGTTCTCCACCCCAACGAACGGGTCCAAGACGAGCTACATCAAAACAACCAACATAAGTCCATAGACCAAATAAATAAATAAATAAATAAATAAAAAATTTTGCATACCGAACTCAATCGCACGCTCCTTAGGACCTCCCTATACTGCGTAGGGTACTTGGCCTTCCTGCCGATACCCCCGCACCAGCGAGCAAGGAAATGAGAGCCCGGCGGCACAACCTTCTTAAACTCCACTGGTGGGAGGATCTGATGCTCAAAGGCCCAGGCCTGCACAAATGACGACTGATCAATTCAAGGGACGTCATGCAATAAATAGGAATGCATGTTATCGAGGGAAATGTTTCAAGGAAATCTATACCTGGAGTAGCAGGTGGCAAAGGCGAAGGGCTTTCACCTTCTTTCGGGCTCCCACATCCAGCCCGTGGTACAACTGGGCCAAGATAGCCCTCGGCCAATTCTTCCTCCTGATTCCCGGCACATCTTCCACTGCGGTTATAAGCATGTAGTTGATCTTACTCCCCGAGATTGGGAAGAACAGCACGGTGAGTAGCGAGATCACAAAGGAACGGACAGAAGCCTCCCTCTCCTCCTCGGGTACCACATTCACCTGGGTCCAATGATGGTACAACTCACCATAGGACAACCACCCAGAGACGGGCTTCAGACCTAACAACTCCTTTACCCGCCTCACCACGGGCCTCTCGACATGGTACTTGTCCATGTAGACGTCAAAATGTATAACCTCATCCGTCCAAGGAAGGCCGGTCATGGCTACCACATCAGAAGGGGTAATTGTAACTTCCCCAAGGGAGAAATGGAAGGTATGGGTGGTCTCGGACCACCTTTCAGTCAGGGCCGTTACTGAAGAATGAGGAAGCTTAGGCATTAACATGGGCATGATCCGCGCTAAATCTCCAAACCCTGTCTCGTTAATTGCAAGCGCGATCTCGGGATCGTTCTCTGAGATGTGGTGCCACCACTCACCGATGGTACCCAACCCCCCTGTGTAAGTCAATTCGTATGGCTGCAAAATCGAAAATAAAACGGATCAATTCTGTGCATTTCTGTCAAAAAGGCTGCTGATGTCGCCTCTGTTAAAAGCAATATCGCCGGCGACATCAGCCCATACCGCCAGCGGCATGGTTGATGTCGCCGGCGACATCAGCTTAAACAGAAGCGACATCAGACTCCTATAAAGCCTTTGGCAAAGACTAATGTTGCCAGCAACAACACTGATGTCGCCAGCGGCATCACTCATGCCGCCAGCGGCATCACCCTGCACGGGCAGAACCAGTTTTCTCCCTAAATCGCACCCATTGTGCCAAAAATCACAATCAATCGAACAACAAGGCAAAAACCGATCCTAAAGCATGCAATATGACTGAGATATTCCACATTTTAAACCCCTATCATGGCATGTTTTCAAATCTAAAGCAAAATCACATCGAATTCGAAAAGAAGTAATTCGGGTTTTTTTGTGGGATTACCTGGACATAACAGAGGTGTTTATCCTTCTCCGGAGTCAGATTGATGATAGGAGAGTTAATGCCATAGCCATACATTTTGGCCGTCTCCTTCAGGCCGTATGCAGTGGGAATGGAAACGATTTTCAATCCCTCAATAGAAGAATCGGGTAGGCTTTCCCTAGCCTTGGATTTGCCCCTGAAAGCATTACTAATCCTCTTCATAATTTGAAAAAACAAAGATAGAAATCAAAGAGCTATGGGAGAGGAGAGGGGGATACGGTTTTGTGAAAGAATGGGGAAGAAAAGAGTTCCAATCTCTTTTTAAACTGCCGCGCGGAATTCGAGGAGTTTTAATTCATCTGAAACTGTTCCTCCATGCCGCCGGCGGTATCAACCCATACCGCCGGCGATATCACTCAGGCCGCCGGCGACATCGCCTCATTTAGTTCAAATTTTGAAATTATCTGACCAGTCAAAGCTGCCACGTGGCATCCATACCGCTGGCGACATCAATTCATGCCGCCTACGACATCCGCTCATGCCGCCAGCGACATCAGTCATGCCGCCGGCAATGTTGCCCTTCCAAACTAGATTTTCAAAATGAGCCCAACCGAAGAGCAATCTCTTCAAAACGAGCCCGACCGAAAGGCAATCACTTCAAAACAAGCCCAACCGAAGGGCAATCACTGCAAAACAAGCCCAACCGAAGGGCGATCTCATCAAAATGAGCCCAACCGAAGGGCGATCTCTTCAAACGAGCCCAACCGAAGGGCGATCTCTTCGAACGAGCCCAACCGAAGGGCGGTCTCTTCAAACGAGCCCAACCGAAGGGCGATCTCTTCAGAACGAAAGCCCAACCGAAGGGCAATCTCTTCAAAACGAAAGCCCAACCGAAGGGCAATCTCTTCAGAATGAAAGCCCAACCGAAGGGCAATCTCTTCAGAACGAAAGCCCAATCGAAGGGCAATCTCTTTAGAACGAAAGCCCAACCGAAGGGCAATCTCTTCAGAACGAAAGCCCAACCGAAGGGCAATCTCTTCAGAACGAAAGCCCAACCGAAGGGCAATCTCTTCAGAACGGAAGCCCAACCGAAGGGCAATCTCTTCAGAACGGAAGCCCAACCGAAGGGCAATCTCTTCAGAATGGAAGCCCAACCGAAGGGCAATCTCTTCAGAATGGAAGCCCAATCGAAGGGCAATCTCTTCAGAACGAAAGCCCAACCGAAGGGCAATCTCTTCAGAACGAGCTCGACCGAAGGGCGATCTCTTCATAGTGAGCCCGACCGAAGGGCGATCTCTTCAAAGTGAAAGTCCGACCAAAGGACAATCACTATACCGAAATACAAAAGCCCAACCGAAGGGCGATCTCATCAAAATGAACCCAACCGAAGGGCGATCTCTTCCAAATGAGCCCAACCGAAGGGCGATCTCTTCAAAACGAGCCCGACCGAAGAGCGATCTCTTCAAAATGAGCCCGACCAAAGGGCGATCTCTTTATAGTGAGCCCATCCGAAAGGTGATCTCATCAAGACGAGCCCGACTAAAGGGCGACCCCTTCAAAGTGAAAGTTCGACCAAAGGACAATCACTGTACCAAACGAGAGCCCGACCAAGGGGTAAACCTCTCGATTCAAAGCAAAAGCCCGATCAGGGGGCAAACTTATCTCTTCAAAGTGAAAGTCCGACCAAAGGACAATCACTATACCAAAATACAAAAGCCCAATCGAAGGGCGATCTCTTCAAAACAAGCCCAACCGAAGGGCGATCTCATCAAAATAAGCCCAACCGAAGGGCGATCTCTTCAAATGAGCCCAACCGAAGGGCGATCTCTTCAAACGAGCCCAACCGAAGGGCGGTCTCTTCAAACGAGCCCAACCGAAGGGCAATCTCTTCAGAACGAAAGCCCAACCGAAGGGCAATCTCTTCAGAACGAAAGCCCAACCGAAGGGCAATCTCTTTAGAATGAAAGCCCAACCGAAGGGCAATCTCTTCAGAACGAAAGCCCAACCGAAGGGCAATCTCTTCAGAACGAAAGCCTAATAGAAGGGCAATCTCTTCAGAACGGAAGCCCAACCGAAGGGCAATCTCTTCAGAACGGAAGCCCAATCGAAGGGCAATCTCTTCAGAACGGAAGCCCAACCAAAGGGCAATCTCTTCAGAACGAATGCCCAACCGAAGGGCAATCTCTTCAGAACGAATGCCCAACCGAAGGGCAATCTCTTCAGAACGAATGCCCAACCGAAGGGCAATCTCTTCAGAACGAAAGCCCAACCGAAGGGCGATATCTTCAGAACGAGCTCGACCGAAGGGCGATCTCTTCATAGTGAGCCCGACCGAAGGGCGATCTCTTCAAAGTGAAAGTCCGACCAAAGGACAATAACTATACCAAAATACAAAAGCCCAACCGAAGGGCGATCTCATCAAAATGAACCCAACCGAAGGGCGATCTCTTCAAAATAAGCCCAACCGAAGGGCGATCTCTTCAAAACGAGCCCGACCGAAGGGCGATCTCTTTAAAATGAGCCCGACCAAAGAGCGATCTCTTCATAGTGAGCCCATCCGAAGGGCGATCTCATCAAGACGAGCCCGACTAAAGGGCAAACCCTTCAAAGTAAAAGTTCGACCAAAGGACAATCACTGTACCAAACGAGAGCCCGACCAAGGGGTAAACCTCTCGATTCAAAGCAAAAAAGTGAAAGTCCGACCAAAGGACAATCACTATACCAAAATACAAAAGCCCAATCGAAGGGCGATCTCTTCAAAACGAGCCCAACCGAAGGGCGATCTCTTCAAAACGAGCCCAACCGAAGGGCGATCTCTTCATAGTGAAAGTCTGACCAAAGGACAATCACTGCACCAAACGAAGCCCGACCAAGGGGCAAACCTCTCGATTTAAAGTAGAAGCCCGACCGAAGGGCAAACCTCTATATTCAAAGCAGAAGCCCGACCAAGGGGTAAACCTCTCTATTCAAAGCAGAAGCCCGACCAAGGGGTAAACCTCTCTATTCAAAGCAGAAGCCCGACCAAGGGGCAAACCTCTCTATTCAAAGCACAAGCATGACCAAGGGGCAAATCTCTCTATACAAAGCACAAGTATGACCAAAGACAAACAATCTACAAAGCACAAGTCCGACCAAGGGACAATCTATAAAGCACAAGTCCGACCAAGGGACAATCTACGAAGCACAAGTCCGACCAAGGGACAATCTATAAAGAACAAGTCCGACCAAAGATAAATTCTCTATGAAGAACAAGTCCGACCAAAGACAAATTCTCTACGAAGAACAAGTCCGACCAAAGACAAATTCTCTACAAAGAACAAGTCCAACCAAGGGACAATCTACAAAGCACAAGTCCGACCAAGGGACAATCTACAAAGCACAAGTCCGACCAAGGGACAATCTACAAAGCACAAGTCTGACCAAGGGACAAATTCTCTACGAAGCACAAATCCGACCAAGGGACAAATTCTCTACGAAGCACAAGTCCGACCAAGGGACAAATTCTCTACGAAGCACAAGTCCGACCAAGGGATAAATTCTCTACGAAGCACAAGTCCGACCAAGGGAAAATCTACAAAGCACAAGTCCGACCAAGGGACAATCTACAAAGCACAAGTCCGATCAAGGGACAATCTACAAAGAACAAGTCCGACCAAGGGACGAATTCTCCATAAAGCGTAAGTCCGACCAAGGGACAAACAAACGACAAAGCGTATGTCCGACCAAGGGACAAACGATTGATAAAGCGTAAGTCCGACCAAGGGACGAACGATCAACAAAACGTAAGTCCGACCAAGGGACGAATGATCAACAAAACGTAAGTCTGACTAAGGGACGAACAGTCGACAAAGCGTAAGTCCGACCAAGGGACGAACAGTCGATAAAGCGTAAGTCCGACCAAGGGACAAACAGTCGACAAAGCGTAAGTCCGACCAAGGGACAAACAAACGACAAAGCGTAAGTCCGACCAAGGGACAAACAAACGACAAAGAGTAAGTCCGACCAAGGGACAAACAAACGATAAAGCGTAAGTCCGACCAAGGGACAAACAAACGACAAAGCGTAAGTCCGACCAAGGGACGAACGATCAACAAAACGTAAGTCCGACCAAGGGACAAACAGTCGATAAAGCGTAAGTCCGACCAAGGGACGAACAAATGACAAAGCGTAAGTCCGGCCAAAGGACAAATAAATGACAAAGCGTAAGTCCGACCAAGGGGCAAACAATCGGTAAAGCGTATGTCCGACCAAGGGGAAAACAATCGACAGAGCATAAGTCCGACCAAGGGACAAACCAGTCATCCCTCAGGTATTATTCATATCCCTTCCTCTTTTGTGTGATCATACTGACCTGTGTCAGCAGTGATCCCCCGAGTGGCAGCCTGTGAGCACGGGATTTTGCAGTCCCTCTCGCGAGACGATGATGACGTGTACCCGATTTCAATACCTCAAAATAAAAGTTCTCTTCAGAATTTTTATTACCAAAATAATATTCCTTGTGAATTTTATAATTGATAGAATCC
Organism: Euphorbia pulcherrima; assembly: GCA_947683365.1. Lineage (NCBI taxonomy): Eukaryota > Viridiplantae > Streptophyta > Magnoliopsida > Malpighiales > Euphorbiaceae > Euphorbia > Euphorbia pulcherrima. The sequence goes on from CANTUS010000010.1 coordinate 43,877,710, forward strand.
AGTTCGGCATGGCCGATAACGCGTTCGGTAGGAGCTTGAACCGATGATTTACACCCAAATTAAATAATACCCATTAAAATATAATTAAAATTCAAAAAGATACCTTTCCACCCACTAATAAACCACTTTTCCCGACTTTTTAGGCTTTTTGACCCGTTGGTTGTCGGTATGCTGGAGAATGATGTCACCACCGACATCATTTATGCCGCCGGTGGCATCACCATACCGCCGGCGGCATGATCCATACCGCCGGCGACATGGCACGAAATGGGTCCTCCACAAACAGCCTTTCGGTGATGTTATTGTTCAGTTCACGAAGAGTTGGATTCACTACCTCGAGGTGAAAATCCTGAGTCTCATAGCTCTTTGGCTTTATTATTATTGTTTTGCACTATTTTTTATTGATTTGTGTTCGCTTTAAGTTTTCGGTCATTTTGACTGCAAACCGCTGCTGCTGCTAGGAATTGAAGTCGCCGGAGAAATGTGATGTTGCCGGCTGTATCACCCATATCGCGAGAGACATTGTTGGTACCGCCGTTAGCATCACATTCCCCGGAGACCTCGCTTTCTCGCGGAACCCTTTCTTTACGGTATTCAGAAAGCCGTGGTGCCCATCTGTGTGCTGATGTCGCCCGTAACATAGTTGATATCGCCGGCGGCATCATCCATGCCGCCAGCGACATCAACTATATCCTCAGCGGCATCAGATTCCATCGGTAGTATGGCTTTATGGATAGCAGTACTGTTTTCGTTTGTTTCCAAATTAATTTATTTTCTGAAGCTAGGACCTATAGTGTAACGATGGAGGTTCGAGACCTCCTAAAAACAGACCCGCCCCGCGATGAGTGGTATATTCACTTGTAATCCGATTAAAGCAACGATCGAATCTGAAATTTGGATAAAAATGGAATTTCCCTGCAAACGCCATTCAAATCTCATTTTAGCCATCCAATCGGGCTTTATGATGTTATAAATAAAATATGCCATATTTGTGTCAACCATCCTCTGCGGGTAGATGTATATCGGACATTCGGATATTTTATTTGTTACGTAGAAAATGTACAGGACTTGAAAACCTTGTAATAATTCCACTTTCCGCACTTACTTTTCTTTTACGATTGTAAATAATTTATTTATCGCTTTAATTGCTTGATAAATGCGAAAACAACAAAATAACTGAAAATACAAATAAATAGGGTGGATTAAACCGATTAAGAAAGAATGAAGTATCCTAACTTGGCCGAATGAAAAGTAGATAACATCATCCGAACTCGGAATCTCTCCTTAAGGTATGGTCCAACCACCCGGCGGGAAAATCGTACCGAAAATTTCCCGGTTGAGCTGAACCGGGTGGCGACTCTATTCTAAGTACGGGGTTTCGATCTCGTATCTTTTAAGCATTGCAATACGCAAAATCATTTTCTTTTCAACCACATCACACTCATCTCCCCGACACACCAAAAAACGGGCCGGCCCAACCGGGTCATTCCCCGCGCCGCAGCCGCGTGAACCGTCGTTCGCTCACACCATCCCCTATAGTTTCCATCAGTATCGATATTCTCCACATGGTTATAATCCAGAGTCTTAAAGATAGCCTCCCTTACCCACTTCTCCTGAATATAAGTCACCCAATTAGCATTGAAGAAGCCGATGTGCTCCTCGGGTACCTTTCACGGAACTCTCTATCGTCGACCGTACTAATGGCGAAGCTGGTATGAGGTATAGAAAGTAATCCTCTATAGGCCTAACAATCGAACACAAGATCCCCAAGACTTGACGACCACGTGTTGGATCCTTCACCATGGACTAACCCACTGTATCTGCGAGTCGTCATACGCCCTGAGAATAGACACCTAATCCTTGGCCGTTAGTCGGTGAGAACCCCTTGAATTGGCCCTCTCTCGCTAAGATGCATGGGCAAATACTTCTTTGGGCTAACACGCAGCGCTAAAGTAAACTTAAATTTCTCCATTAGCCACGCCTACAAAATGTTTTCATATAAGTGTGGGAATTGGCAATAGACTCAAAATGATAGGGGGCATACCTGTAGTGGTAAGAACTGGTCGCCAATCGTGTCAATGTTCATCAGCGTCTCGGCCAGCCCTACAGCAATGGGAGATGCCCTCGTCGACGTAGGTCTGATAATAAAAACCAACCGAAGTGGGGCAATTGGGCCCACTCCGCACATAAACTCGGATATAAGTAGTAATGCAACCATGTACGGCCAAGAAGCATGAGTCCTAGAGGCACCCCTGCACTAATCTAGTACCCTGCTAAGATGAAACCCTGGCTGGCCAGGTGTTTGAGAAAGAAAGGGATTCATAAAAGCCAAATTCCATATGCCTGTCAGTTTGTCCTCCGTATAAAATATAAGCTCTAGAATAACCATGGGAACGTGTTTGGGGCATAGGATCTATAGAATGCAGTGGAACTCCTCGAACAATGGACATAACTCAAATGAGGAGAAGCAGAACACGTGGTCCATCTGATCCCAAAAAGCAAGCGCTCCCCAAAGAAATGTTTGATTAACCCATTGCAAGGCAACATATCGAAAACCCCATAGCCTGAATTTCTATAGCTTCTATCATTCTGCATTTCCTAGGGTTCCCAGTAAGTTTCTTAGCTACTAATTATGGCTCTCCATGGTTGAATCTAGAAAAATGGCTAAAATCTACAAATCTGAAAGTGAATCCACTAGCGATATGGCTGAAGTCGCCGATGGTATCAAAAAAGTCAGTGGCAGTATGGGTGATGAAGCCTCCAACGGTATCAATCATAGGCGATGTTGTCTATATTAGTTAGAAAAATAAAATTCTCATGTGGGTGGCAATATGAATGATACCGCCCGCGATATGGTATCATTTCCTGCGAATTTCAAGCTTGTTTTGGCCAGTTCAGACCTATTCATAACCTGTAAAAATCCTATAATCTGTCCTCAAACACAATTCAAACCAAAAGAATTCATTTCCAACCAAAAGCTTGAAGGTGCAAATGTACCAAACATCCTATGTTAAACAAAGTCAAATCCATCATAATTAAATCATAATCCAAATGTCAGTCAAGCCAAAAAAAGATAACTCGATCTAAGATTGATCACCGCCGTTAATCAGGTGAGACGAGATCTCCATGTCATCGACAAGATATTGGCTTATGTAATTATCTGCAGCTCTCCCCTCAGTCATTAGTATGCTCTATATATCATCAGGCATAGTGGTAAGGCGCCGGCCAGCTGTCACCTTCTTTCCCTTATGACTAATCTAGGCTTGGGGTGTGCAATCCATGTTGTGCTTGCTCCTTCTCTCATGCAACGTAGCATCCAGCTGTTGCTCCAGCTTGCTAAATCGGTGCCAAAGTGCTTGATTTACAGCCACTCCCCCTAGTATCTCGCCTGATCTTGGTTCGCATCAGAGAGTGACAATGTCATGAACTCCTGCAAAAAAAATAACAATCCATATCATCCATAAAATTCATGCATCATCCATATTAAATTTTAGCATTTCATATAGGAAATATACCCGACCGAATAAAGTTTGGGAGACAAGGGTGTCCCTAAGTGCAAAGGCATTCCCTGCCAGTCATTCTGCCTACCCGCCCGAAACCTAAAAAATCCAATAAAGGCAATCAAATGGTGGTCCCAAAAGAGAGATCACATGCATATAATTAGTAAATTCATATTTTCACAAGACTTACATGGGTAGTGTTCGGAGGCATGAAGTTCATTGAGTGGTTACTCAGAGTTATCTCCCTTATCCGAAAGTCACCTCTCGCACCCAAAAGCAAAAAGGAATTTTCTAAAGTCGTCGAGCGGCACCCCTCTACTATGCCGATGTGCTCGGGTCTACCTCAACCACGCGTTCCGTTTGTCTCATGCCCGGTCCTCTTCTTAGTAGGTGCCTGAAAAGCACAAACACAAACACAAACAATAAATAATATAAAAGTCGAGCATGAGCGACCATCTCAAACTAAATAAAATGAAATACATGAAAAACCACAATCTTACATCAGAGGAATGATGCTCCTCGGGGACCATCTGCACCTCACCGCCTACCTCATCACCCCCATCGTCATCACCATCCTCACCATCACCCTCTTCATCTTCCTCCTCATCGCTACTGGCACCACTGCTAGCTTGTCCTTTTAGTTCATCCCTCTTCTTTTTTGCATAGAAGGCGAGTGTGTTGTTAGTATGAATACGGGGGCACATAGGGTGCAGACATGATATATGGTCATTATGAGGATCAAGGACACTCTCCTCCGTGCGACCATTCCTCTCCAGAAAATCGATCTTATTAGCCTCATCGATAATGATCAAATAGGGCCACTAGAGCCCCATAGGTGGTGCTGGGGGCACCGGTCTAGCGAGGGCATGACATCTCTCCAACTGTGCACTTTCTCCCCTAGGTACAACTCTAAAGATAAGGGGAACTCCATCATAAATCTATGGTCATCCACATCCTTCTAGACCGTAAGGACTTCAATAGGATTGGACACATTATCGAAAGGATCCCTAGCAACTTGACCAAACACTCAAACCAAAAAACCAATGTAAAAATAGTTCAAATTCATAAATGCATTTTTGACTAATGGTTTATTTAGTATGACATAAGGATAATAACCCAAGTTGCATACCGAACCAATTCGCAAGGTCCTCAGCGCCTCCCTATAGCTAGTAGAATATCTACAAAATCCCCCAATGGTCCTTCACCAATGAGCAAGAAAGTGCGAATTTAGTGGAACTTTTGTCTTGAACTTCACTAGAGAGAGAATCTAGTGCTCGAAAGCCCAAGCCTATACAATCAATAGCCAGTCAGTCTAAAAACCAAAACCGGAAACATAAGAGAATAAGAATGAAGAAAATAATAAAGCACTCTTGAAAAGGCATACTGGAAGGAGTAAGTGGCTCAGTCGGAGGACATTATCCTTTGTCCTAGCCCTCAAATCTAGTCCGTAATACATCTGGGCAAGAATGGCCCTGGGCCAGTTTTTCTGATTGATCTTCTTAACATCCTCAAGGGGGTAATCAACCAGTAGTTGATCTTGCTGCTAAAGACTAGGAAGAACATCACACACAGCAAAGAAATGATAAAAGAGCGAACACAAGCATCTCGTTGAGCTTCAGGGACCACTCTGACTTCTATCCAATGTTGCTATAGCTCCCTATAAGATAACCGCCGTGCACAGGACTTTAATCCAAAAAGCTCTGTCACCCTCTTTACCACCAACTTCTTGATGTGGTACTTCTCCATATAGACATCAAAATGGATGAAAGTTTGATCATCGCCACCACATTCAAGGGAGTAATGGTCACCTCGCCAATCAAAAGGTGAAAAGTGTGAGTGGTCTCCGACCATTTTTCAGTTATAGTAGTCAAAGCTAAGTGGAAAAGCTCTGGCATCCTTGTATGAAAAATCCTAGCCAAGTCTCTAAAACCAGAGGTGTCAATAGCCACTCGAACCTCAGAATGTGTTGCATCAATGTGCTTCCACTATTCGTCGATGGTCCCCATTCCTCTGGTGCAAGAAGTACGTGTGGCTGTAAAAAAAAAAAAGAAAGCAAAAAAGATAAGTAATATGCATTTTCCCATGTCAAAAAGCTATTGGAACCTTACTGATGTCGCTGCTGAAGTAGTGATATCACCAGCAACATCAGTAATATTGCTAGTGATATGAATGATGCCGCTGGCAATATCGCTGATATCGGCAGCGCCATGGCATGGTTTGGGCCCTTTTGAGGAGGCCTGAAGCCACTGGCGACATGGATGATGTCGTCAGTAGCATTATATTTTACAAGAAGAATCACAGATTTGCCCAAAATTAAACTAAAATCGATAAAAACACAATAAATCAATTCCAGGGCATAAAATCAGGCAAGATGACACTATAATATGCATATTTCAGTTTATACACTCTTATATTTCCTATTTTCAGTCCCTATCATGACATATTTTGAGTCTAGGACTAAAATCTCAGTAAATAAAAAGAAAGGATTCGAGTTTTACAAGATTACCTGGACGAAAGAGAGATGCTCATCCTTCTTCGGGGCTAGATTATCAATAGGGGCCGCAATCCCATACTCAAACATGATTTCAAAATCCTTCAAACCATAGGCCACATGAATCAAATAGATTTTTAGGCCTTCAATAGAGGAATCAGGGCAAATTATCAGGCTTCATATCGACGGGTTTGCATTTGAACACCTTCTTAAACATAAGAATTCAAAGAGGAATAAAATAGATGAAGTTTTGTGGGGATGAGGAGTTATTTCAGCTACTAACATTCTAAATAGGGAGAAGAGGAGTTTTAAATCGTATTAAACACCCGCACAAAAATTGGGGAATTTAATTAAATTTGAAACTGTCCATCGATACCGCTGGCGGTATCAGCCAAGTCATCGGTGGTATCACTCAAATTGCCGGTGATATTAACGTGTATAGAAGCAATTTTTTAATTTCTTTGACCAGTCAAAGATTCCATGTGGCACCCCATATCGCTAGCGGCATCAATTAAGCCGCCGCCGATATCAAGCCTTCCAAAGCTGTTTCAGAAATTTTTTTCAAAAATTCAACGGATCTCAACACAAGCCCGCGACACTCCAGAACTTCTAAGACCTTTTTTTATTATCTCATTTCTACTGTTGATCAAAGGGGAAAAATATTTTTGTTTCACAAAATCGATCAAGCAGTAAAAACATCATCTAAAAACCTATCTAATCTCGTTTCGCTTACCGCTTATTGCAGGTACAACCACAAGGGGCAAGCAGAATATCACTGTCCTTAGGGCCATCACCCATTCAAAATCAACTAGAGGTTGTGATGAAGTCATTTCACCCATCATCCTTTGGGCCATCGCCCGTTCAAAATGAAGGTCGCGATGGAGTCAGTGTACCTGTCATCCTTTGGGCCATTGCCCGTTCAAAATCAATAGAAGGTCATGATGTAGTTAGTGTACACGTCATCCTTTAAGTCAGTGCCCATTGAAAGTCAACTGAAGGTCGTGAAGGAGTCAGTGTACCTGTCATCCTTTGGGCCATCGTCCTATTCAAAATCAACAAAAGGTCGAGATGTAGTCAATGTATGCATCATCCTTCGGGTCAGCGCTCGTTGAAAGTCAATTGAAGGTCATGATGTAATCAATGTACACACCATCCTTTGGATCAGCGCCCGTCTAAAATCTATTGAAGTTCATGATGGAGTCAGTGTACCCTTCATCCTTTGGGTCCTCACCTATTGAACGTCCATCGAGGACCAAGATGAAGTCAATGTACCGGTCATCCTTTGAATCCAACGCACCATCTATCAAGTACAATTTCTAAACCCTTGCTCTTTTCGTGGGGCCATACTGACTTGTGTCAGCCGTGACCCCCCGAGGGGCAGCATGTGAGCAAGAGATTTTACAGTCCCTCTCGCGAGAAGATGATGACGTATATTTGTATTTTTAATCCTCGTTAAAAATTCTTTTAGAATTTTTATTTATAGAAAATTCAATTCAGCGTGTCCAAAAACGCGTCCGATGGAAGCTCGAACTAATGATTTTGACCAAAAATAAATTTAGTCCTATATATCCTAAAAAATTCAAAATATCTCTAATTAAATTAAAAATCCCGCTTAAAAATTTTTTTGGCCGGATTTGTCCCTTAATCCACTTTTTGGTCTAGGCTAGACCTCCTTTTCAGACATGTGCAGGGTCTTAAAGTGGCCAGTGGCTTCAGTGATACTGCCGATGGCATCATCCATGCTACCGGTGGTCTGACTTTTGCAGGTAGACAGCTTTTTACCATGCCTTTGCTCGATACCTACCGGATAATCGAGAAAAGGCCATTTCTAGATGAAAGAAGGGGTTAGCAACTCATAGCTTCAATTATAGAGAAAATTCTAGTGAGATAAGTGGTTTTAGTGAGATAACGTGAAGAAAAGGTAAGAAAAGAGGAATCACTCCATATTTTCTTGGGTTTTCTTTGTTGATTCTCTTAGAAATTAACTTAAAATTAGTAGAACTTAGGTTTAAAATCAATCTAACAGGATTTAGAGACTTAAATCTTTAGTTCACTACCCAAATCGTCATTTGAAGCTCCTCGGATGTGTCATTGGATCACGAAGAGGTGGATTCATGGCCTCGAGGTAAAATCTTGAGTCTCATAAGCTCTTTGGCATTTATTCTTACTATTTGTTATGATTCCTTGGTGTTTTGTGCTTAATTTTGGGTTTTTGATCGTTATTCGACCGTTAACTGCTGCTGCTAGAAGAAAGTGAAACCGTTGGCGATACATGAAGCTGCCGAAGATATCATTCATGTCGCCAGTGACATCAATGATACTATAGTGGCTCCCTCTATCACCAATGGCTTTATTTTCTTGTGGGACCCTTTCTTTATGGTACCCAGTGTAGAGGCTTGTATGAGTAAAACTGTCGGCGACATCAGTAATATCGCCAGCGGCTTCACCCATACCGCCAGCGGCTTGACATTCTGGATAGCAGATTTATTTTCTTTTTTTCAACCTAATTTAAATTCCAAGGTTAGGATGAACAGATGGTGGGTAACCTAGATTACCCTAAAATAACATGTGGCATTTTCACTAATAAATCGGTTAAAATAACAATCGAGTCTAAATATAAAATGAGGTTTCCCATAACGCCGTTCAAGAACCATTTTTCGCCATCCCACCGGGCTTCATAATTTAAGTCATGATAACGCTAACGATCTAACTCGAGTCTTGTTTTGTCTACTAATTATGCATGCTATATGTGATATATCCCATGTATGTTCCGTATTTGTGTTAACCTTTCTGTGCAGGTAGATTTAGGATAGATGCTTGTTAGGCCATCGGGTATTTTATTTCTTGTTTAAACAAATGTATAGGATTTGGAAAGCCTTGTAATTATTATTTTAATTTCCACATTTTTATATGTTGGATGACTGTAATAATCTATTTATCACTTTTGAATGCTTGCTAAATAATGCGCTAACACGACATATAAATTGAAAACACTAAAATAGGGTGGATTAAAACCGAATAAGAAAGAATGATACTTTTAAATTGGCTAATGTATAATAGATAACATCATCCGAACTCAGAATCTCTATTTAAGGTATAGTCTACCACCCGTGGGAAAATCATACCTAAATTTCCCGATTGAGCTGAACCGAGTAGCGACTCTGTCCTAAATATGGGATTTTGATCTCGTATCTTTTGAGCATTAAAATGTGCAAAACCATTTTCTATCACACCACAATTACATTATTTTTAAGAGGTTGGTCCTTCAGCCTGCTTCGCAGTCGTCCGAAATGTCATCCGCTCATAGTTGGTCAATGTTAGGAATGACGTCTTGCTTGGGGGTAAATGGAGTGTGATGAAGGGAGATGAGGTGCAGTTTTAGCAGTTGCATGGATAGGTGATCTTGGACTGTTGAGGCTCTTATCTACGTGTCCTCTTTCCCCTGAGGAGCTCAATCTTAAGGTTCAGGATATGAGTGGTGAATGGAATTGGGATGTTTTTAAAGACAAGCTTCCTTGCTTGATTTTGTCTACTATTGCGGCTTGTAGATTCCCTATTTAAGGGGTTGATAAGGATAGGTTCTATTGGAATGAGATTTCAACTGGCCTTTTCTCAATTAAATCGACCTATAATCAACTCTTAGAGGAGCATGGAGGTGTGTCAGGTAATGATTGGAAGGTTGTTTGGGATTCGCAAGGACCCAAACGCGTGAAAACTTTCATTTTGCTTTGCTTTAAGGGTAGGTTGTTGACTAGTGAGGAACGAGGAAGATGCCATATTATGAGCGACCTTACATATAGTAGGTGTGGTGGTTCTCTGGAGTGCTTATCTCATATCTTTCTAGAGTGTAGCATCGTTAGAGGGCTTTGGGAAAGTCTTGTGGGGAGTGGCTGGGTAAGAAGAGTTTTAAAACAGTGATCTTTTCGTTTGGATGTGTAATAACTTATGGCACAAGAACAGATCCAGGGTGGAGAATTGGGCGCAATTGTTTGGTGTCGTTTGTTGGTTAGTTTGAAAGCGACGTAATATATTTGTCTTAGAGCTAGCAGTTTGGAATAGAGACAAATCGTGGAAAGGGAATGGCGTCTTGTTGGGTGGAAGCCACCGTCGGGGGACTGGATCAAGCTCAATTATGACGGTTCTATGCGAGGGTCGAACTACAAAGCATCGTCTGGTGGTGTGTCGACGGATTTGAATCGGCGGTGGGTGAAGGGGTATGCAAGGAATATTGGTGTATGCTCGGTAGCTCGCTAGGAGTTGTGGAGTATTTTAGATGGTTTGTCGTTGGCATGGGACTTGGGGGTGAGGCGTTTGTGCGTCGAAGTAGGTAGCAAGTATGTGGTGGAGGTGCTTTCAAAGGATACTACTACTGTTAATGCTAATTATAGCATTATTTACGAGATCAAACAACTACTTGAGCGGGATTGGACAGTGGTTCTCACCCATATCTATCGCGAGGGTAATCGTTGTGCTAATTTTTTTTAACTATTTTTGGTGTTTCTCTTTCTATTGGTTGCTTCTTCTTCGACGTGCCTATTTAAGGTATTCAAAAAATTCTACGCCAAGATGCTAGAAGTGTCTAGTTTCCAAAACTAGGCACAACTTAGCTTAGTTTGTTTTTCTTATCCCTTGCATAAAAAAATAATCATTATTTCTTTCTTTTACTTTTCCTCCTTTCCCTTATTAACCACATTTCTCATAAGAAATTACTTACATCAACCAAATGCAAAACATATAATCAATACAAATAAAATACACTCCTGTAATATTTTTTTTAAAAAAAACTCACCTCATTAGTCTTGCTAAGATAACAAAGAAAAAACTCATCCTGCCCCGTCCGTATATGAATTCAAATATGTGACTTTTAAAATCATAGCTTTAAAGTATGTGACTTTTAAAATCACAGCTTTAAAGCTCAACCATTAAACCAAACATTTACCGCATACTCCTCGGTAATTACAATAATTCAACAATATATAAATCAACAAATTACAAATTTACAATAGTTATCCAGGTGCAACTCAAATTAAGGCAGTCTTTTTGAAAGTCAAAATATTTCTTCTTTATATTTAATTTTAATATGATTCACTTTTTTTGAAATTAAACAATCCTTTTATATTTTTTTTCTTCTATTAAATAAATAAAATGTCTTTGTGGACTCAATATGGTCAAATCTTGTTCCTAATATGTAACAAGAAATTTCACATGGCACGTTAACGAGTAATGTGAGAGATGCAGAATCATTCAACCAATTAGACTGTATTATAATTTTATATAATAATCATAGGCATTGGTAGTCTATAAATGTGAAATTGATATTCGTGGCAAGTTTGAACGCTTTTCATCATCTTACGATATATATGTAAAATATCCTAAAAGTATGCATAAACAATTTTATAGCTGGTATCATTTTATAAAATTGTGAGACTAGAAATAACAAAATTTGATAAAACAAGACATTTTCTTCAAGTAAACTTTATGCATGATTAAGAATCGTGATCAAGGCATTGCCTATATATCTAGCCTATATCCAAATCAATGATTACATAAATCATATATATGCTAATGGGTTTAAAATCTTTTAGAAGAAAAGAAACAAGAAATTAATTTATATAAAATATGTTCGCTGTTTATATCAATTTATTCTATTAGTTTACTACCCACTACACATTAATGTGACATTATGTAGTCTTAGAGTTAGACGTGTGTGCATGTTAGCGTTGTAGAAGAACTTATTTGATGCTTCAATTCAACTTAAACAATATTTGATCATTTGCTTTTGTTTTACATATTTCAGATATTCATTAATTATATCATATTATTTTTTTTTAAATATTGATGTTATATACAATAAGAATTGATATCCATTGATATCACTTGTAACTCTTCCTCCAATATTTATATTCATAACTCTCCCTCATTTACTTGTATTAATCCATGTAAATTGTGTCTTTACAAGTTCATGTTCTTTGCCTATAAATATAGGCTTATTATATATACAATTGAGAAGTATAATGGACATATTACTTCCCCTCTCTTTATCTTCCTTATACTCCACTATTTTTCTATTGCTTATATTCTTGTTGATTTATATAATATCTAACACGTTATCAGCACGAATTTGCTCTTCGATTTTATTCGATATGAGGAAAAGTATTATGGTGATGGGTATCACCAAGACGCCTAGAATTTGATAAAGGGGAAGTTTTGCTTTTGTCTCATGTTTTATTGTTTTTGTTCTTTTACATTCAAATTTAATTTTATTGAATTAAAATGTTGATATCTTGATTTGTTTTTTTTATAGAATCAACCCATTCGGAATCCTCAAATGATTTTTGGAGTTCTCGCTATTGGATCATCAATGAGAATTTTTGAGGGATTTTTCTATAAATTATGATATAAGGGATTAAAGGAACATGTTTGTATAATACTTGTTATAGTCGACTATAAAAGATCTCAAAGATCTTTTTGTAAAAGTGCTTCGAATGAGATATATTATCATTTGAAAGTATAAGACCTGCTAGCAATTTTCCACCATAAGTGGAAAAATTAAAATTCATGAATAATTTTTCCCCAAAGTGGAAAATAAAATTGAGGCCTAATAACCACTAGAAGTGGAAAATCGAATTGAGCCCTAATAACCACCAGAAGTGAAAAATCAAATTGAGGCCTAATAACCACTAGAAGTGAAAAATCGAATTAATATTTTGATAAAAGGAAATAAACTATTTCTGATATTTATTGACTTCAAGGCTAACGAAGCCATTTTATATATTTAAAAATGCCAAATATTATTATAATGTTACCATAATATTGGGTAACACAAGGCTCCAGAAGAGTCTATATATATATATATATATGTAATAAGGGGAAACACATTTTGTAAATGCTCCAAAAGAGTCAGAATAAATGGACCAAGAGGACAAAATTTGTTCAATGCTCCAGAAGAGCTAGTATTAAGGTACTAAACAACAAAATTATTGAATGCTCCAGAAGATCTAGTATTTATGTACCATGAGGAAATATAATAGATAATGCACATGGGCATCCAATGAAGATTGAAGTTTCTTCAAAATAATAAATTATTTTGTGCTGAATGTTTGCAAGAAAAATTGATTATAAAACCTCCCATGAATCTTTGATATTTTCAAATGCTTATCATGTGATATATGTGGACTAATTATCCACGATTGTACCATTTGGTTTTCAATTTAGTCACTTCCTGAAGAAGTACGAGCACCTAGAGTTGATGTTGCAACTAAATGGTCATAACTCACATGTATGCTTTTTGTATGTCAATTAGGATTAAAATATGAACATCCTGCAGAATATGTTCAGGTTCAAAATGGTATGATAGAATCATGTACTAAAAATCCGCATTTTATTACACGACCATGATTATGCGAACAAATATTTATGCATTAATTTGAGAATATGCAATCATAAGCCCATTACTTCTCATCTAAGAGTTTTTCTTATACAGTTTATGTGCATATAACAACGGACTAAAATGGATCCTTCAAGGAGATTATTACTTCATATTGGATATGAATCTCCATCATTGATTAAATGTGCCTTTATAAAGTTATATGTTTTTTTGCAAAGATTGCAAATTTAATTTTGATGAAAACATTTTCAAAATTAGGGGGAGAAAGTAAAACAATGATAACTTGTAAATTTGACTAGTTTTCTAGTTGTTTTATGCCCTTATTAGAATGGTTTGCTGCTTATTTCGTTATTATTCTGTGCATATTCAGGTCTTAAACATTATTGGAGCTGTTATGGAGCTAATGAAGCATTTTGGAGCTGTTTGGAGTTGAATTGGAATTTAACCTGGAGTCTAGGATATGCAATTCGAGCTTAAATAATTGGAGCTGTCAATTGGATTATACGCACAATGGAATAGGTCAGCTTTGGAATTAATGAACGTTATTTCTGCTGACCTGGAAGTCCAAGCTGACAGATTTTGTTGAGTTGCATTATGACTCATGTTGAAGGCTATCTTGTAGCAGAAGTCCTATTTTGATTGAAAGAATTTCCAAATTAGATTAATTCTTTATTCCCTTTTATCCCTATTTTATTTTAAGTTGTTTAGGAGTTTTAGCTAGACTTGTATTTCAATTAGGACATGTTTTCCTAATTAGAATAGGACTTTTACTTTTTATGCTTTATATTAGGCGTGATTTAGTAAGCAGGAGGGACATTCTTTCTTTGGCTTGGTTTTTAATTAAGGACATATGCTGCTCAGTCTCCAACATTACTGTTATTTATTTTTCAATTAATCAATGGAATTTTCAGCCTTGATTGTTTCAATTATGAGCGGTTAATTTCATTGTCTTTCAGTTGAGGAGTAATTTTGAAGCTAGTTGTTAATTGTGAGGCTCGATTCTAACTTTGTTTCGAATTTCAATTTTCTTCTAAACCGGTAATATCTTTATCATTATCTTTTCAATTCATTCAATCTGGCCAATTGTTGTTTTTGAGATTATAATGAATTGTTATTTCATTGAATTTATGCTCATCATAGTTTAATGGGAATTTGTAACAAACGATTTCTTTTACAAGTTTTCATGGTTTATTCGATTTAAATCAACCTTGTATGCTCATCATAAATTTTAGTTTAAAGTTGGTTCTTCAGAACATAATGCTTTTTGATAACTAAATCTTGTCAGCTTTTGCAAGTGCGTTTGATAATCGAGCATTTTTTATTTAGCTCATCTAAAATCAACCCCATCTTTAGAAAAAGAATTTAACTCATGCTCATCATGGTTATAACCAACTAATTGAAGTTTTGAAAATCTATATTTTATGCTTGTGATCAATTGCAACTTAGCTGAGAGAGTATCCTTAACCGGAAGAGCTTTTTATCCATATATTTTTATTCTTTAAATTTCAGCTTTACTTTTTATTTTTAGTTTCAAATCAAAACAATTTTCAAGCCCCTTTTCTTTATTTATTTATTTGCATTTTTTGGTCATTGATTTAAATAAGATTGATTACCTAGTCCCTATGGAGACGATCTCGCTTACCACTGCTACAAATTTATTTGTACAAGAGTAAAAGGGTTTTATATTTATTTTTGGCGATTTTGACGCTCGTCAAATTTTGGCGCCATTGTCAGGGACTTTAGTACTAATTAATTTTGTTTTGTTTGATGACCAGGACTGATCGTGGAAGTGACAAACTCTTCAATCCCGAAATAGGAAAGACAACTAGAAACTTGAGAAAAATCACAGAGAGGAATAAGTGAATTGAAAGCTCATCTAACGTAGAAGGGCTGAATTTTCAACTAGACCAGCCACATTCTGAAGGGGTAAACAGCCCCAAATCAGAGCTTTTAGAGCAATTTGAAGAGGAAGTCGAGATGGCAGACAACCGTACACTTCGTGAGCTAGCCATTCAAAGGTCGAACACTCCCAACTTTTGCATCAATTTTCCTGCAAACTAAACTAATTTTGAGCTCAAATCAAGTCTAATCCATAACTTGCCAAGATTCCATGGATTGGAAAGAGAGTATCAGAATAAGCACTTAAAGGCTTTTTAAGGCGTTTGTGTCGGAATGAAGCCCCAGGGAGCTTCTGATGACCAAATTTCATTACATGGTTTTCCTTTTTCTTTAGAGGATGCAGCTAAAGAATGGTTGTATACTTTTCCTGCAGGTACTATCACTTTGTGGCCCACTCTTGAAGCTGCATTCTTGGAGAAATACTTTCTGGCGAATAGAGATGTCGCGATAAGGGTGGAAATCACATCTATTAGGCAAAAGGAGACTGAAACTCTCAATGAGTATTGGGAGAGATTTCAAAAGCTTGTGGAGGCATGCCCAAATCATGACATTTCAGAAAAGGGGCTGGTTGAATATTTCTACTGCGGGTTGCTCCCTCTCGAGAGAAAATTTGTTGATGCAGCTTACAATGGAACTCTTATTGCTAAAACACCTGCCGATGCAAAAAAACACATCTCCACGATGGCTGCAAGTTCACAACACTTCGGTGATTCATGCCACACGTTACCGAGGAAAGTTAACAAGGTAAACACTTCTTCTATTGAAACTAAGTTGGCTGAACTCACTTCTTTGGTGAAGTCTATGCAGGTTGAAAATATGAACCAAGTAGCCATTTGTGAGATTTGTTCGGTTATTGGTCACACAATTAACACTTGTCCCACTTTCTATGGAGATGAACAAGTGAATGCCATTTTCGGATTTAATAGGAAGCAATGGACGTATGACCCTTACTCTAACACCTACAACCTGGGGTGACGAGATCACCCAAATTTCAGCTATTCGCAAAGGAACCAAGCTCCTCCACAAAATGCCATGCCAAGGCAATAAAATTTCTGACCTCAGAATCCACCTCAATCCAATAAACCAGCAATATCACTCAAGGAGATGGTAACGATGATGGCAGCCAGTACGCTCTAACACCAATAAAAGACAGATGCAAGCATTCGTAACTTGGGGAACCAAATGAGTCAAATTGCCATTAGCTTGAGTAAGTTGGAGAATCAAGGTAAGCTTCCCTCTCAAACTGAAGTTAACCTGAAATAGAATGCTTGTGCTATAACTCTTCGTAATAGGAAAGAACTTGTCAACGATAAATCTGAATCTGTCACTGTTAACCTAGAGTCCAGGTTAAGCACACGTAATAAATTAAATCTAAACTTGACTGAAAATTCAGAGAAGGAGATAAGTATTAAAGACACCAAGGAATTGGGAACGAAAATCACTAAACCTTTACCTCGCCCACCCACTTTTCCCGAAAGGTTGTCAAAGACTAAAAAGGAAAAGGAGGATGGTGAACTAGTGAAAATTTTCTGAAACTTGGAGATCAATATCCCATTCCTTAATGCCATTAAACAAATCCCAAAATATGCTAAGTTTCTCAAAGAATTGTGTTTTAATAAAAAGAAGTTGAATGGGAATGAAAGAATACAAATTGGAGAGAATGTTTCGGCCGTTCTTCAAAAGAGGCTACCTAGAAAGTGCAAGGACCAAGGTATGTTTTCTATCCCTTGTAAGATTGGTGAGGTAAGTGAGAAAAATGCAATGTATGACTTGGGTGTTTTATAAATGTGATGCCTTTATCCATATATTAGACTTTGCATGCTAATTCTTTGAGTAAAACCGGTGTTGTGCTTCAATTAGCTGATTTGTCTTTAGTGTATCCTGAAGGAGTGTTAGAAGATGTTCTTGTCCAAGTCAACCAATTAGTGTTTCCCACTGATTTCTATGTGTTAGATATGGGTGATGATAATTCTTCTAATTCTCACAATTTGTTGTTAGGAAGGCCATTTCTAATCATGGGTAGTACAAAAATCGATGTTCGCACCGGCATGCTTTCCATGGAATTCAATGATGAAATTGTTCAATTTAATATGTATGATGCCATGAAATTTCCATGTGATATAGCACCTCTTTGTGTTGTTGATGTGATTGATGATATGGTGGAAAAAGCTTTACCTTTGTGTGGTGATGATGAGTTACAAGTTGCGTTGAGTTCGAGTCTAAGCGACATAAGGGCTGATTCTGTTTTTATGATAAACAATGAATTAAAGGAGATTGTTCATGAACTTAGTGCCTTAAAATCATTTTGCACAATAGCCCCAAATGTGAAATTATTGCCTTCTAACTCTAAATGTTTACCCTCTATTGTGCAGGCCCCGACTTTAGAACTTAAAAGACCTGTTCAAGCACTTGAAATACGTCTATTTAGAAGATAATATAACACTGCCAGTAATAATTTCCAGCAAACTCGGTGTTGAAGAAGAGGGTGATTTGATTCATGTGTTGAAGGAGCACAAGGAAGCAATAGGTTGGACGATAGCTGACATTAAGGGATTGAGCCTATTAACGTGTATGTATCGTATCTTGTTAGAGGAAGGTTCAAAGCCCAAATGAGATGCACAATGTCGCTTAAACCCACCAATGATGGAAGTTATCAAGAAAGCGGTCCAAAAGTTATTGGATGCCGGTATGGTTTATCTGATTTTGGATAGTGAGTGGGTAAGCCCGGTCCAAGTAGTTCCAAAAAAGACGAGAGTTACGGTAGTGCATAATGAATCCAATGAGTTAGTTCCCACCCGAATCCAAAATGGGTGGCGAGTTTGTATCGACTATTGAAAACTTAATGCATCAACTAGAAAGGGCCATTCCCTTTACCGTTTATTGATCAAATGCTTGAACGATTAGCGGGAAAAACTCACTTTTATTGTCTTGATGGTCGTTCAGGTTTTTATTAGATTCCTGTTGCTCCCGAGGACAAAGAGAAGACGATGTTTACTTGCCCATTTGGAACATTTTGCATATCAATGCATACCTTTCGCTTTGTGTAATGCACATTCTACCTTTTAAAGGTGTATGGTAAGTATCTTCCTAGAATATGTAGAAAATTGCATCGAAGTTTTCATGGATGATTTTACGGTTTATGGAGAATCATTCAATGAATGCTTAGATAATTTGACTAAAATATTGAAAAGGTGTTTGGAGTCTAATCTGATTTTAAACTATAAAAAGTGTCATTTTATGGTTGATAAAGGTTTGATACTTAGACACATTGTTTCTCAAAAGAGGATTGAAGTGGATAAATCTAAAATTGAAGTGATAAAGTCTTTACCTTACCCCTCTACTTTGAGGGAAGTTCGTTCTTTTCTTAGCCATGCAGGTTTTTATAGGAGATTCATTAAGGATTTTTCAAAAATCGCTCGACCGATGAGCTAGCTATTGCAAAAGGAGGTAGACTTTGACTTCAATGACAAATGTAATCCTACTTTGATGAGATAAAAAAGAGAATGATTTCTGCACCTATTATGAAGCCTCCAAATTAGGGAAAGCCTTTTGAAATCATGTGCAATGTGAGCAATTATGCGGTGGGGGCTGTTTTGGGTCAAAGAGTTGATGGGAACCCTCACATCATATACTACGCCTCTAAGATACTTGATAATGCCCAACGCAATTATTCTACAACGGAGAAGGAGCTTTTAGCCATTGTTTTTGCTTTAGAAAAATTTTGACCGTATTTATTGGGTACTAAATGATTGTTTATTCTGACCATGCAGCCCTCAAGTACTTGCTCAAGAAGAAGGAGGCCAAGCCCAGATTGATCAGATGGATTCTACTTTTACCAGAATTCAATTTGGAGATCAAAGATAAGAAAAGGTTAGAAAATCTTGTAGCGGATCACTTGAGCAGATTAGTAAATGGAGAAGAAGCAACACCATTTGAAGATGACTTCCCAGATGAGCACTTATTTTTCATCAAGCAAGCAACCCCATGGTACGCTGATATTGTGAATTTCCTTGTGGCTGGTACTTTACCAAAGGAAATGACTAGAACTGAAAAAGATAAAATTAAAAAGGAATCAAAATATCATGTGTGGGATGAACCTTACTTGTGGAAACATTGCTCTGACCAAGTAATTAAGCGGTGTGTACCTTTAGAGGAAACATCATCTATTTTACAATTTTGTCATTCTTATGCTTGTGGTGGTAATTTTGGTCCTAAAAGGACAGCTCAAAAAGTACTTGAATGTGGATTGTATTGGCTAAATATTTTTAAGGATAGCTATATATTTTGCCATGCTTGTGATAATTGCCAAAGAACGGGTAGCTTAACTCGTAGAGATCAAATGCCTTTAAGGTCAATTTTAGCTTATGAAGTTTTTGACATATGGGGAATTGATTTTATGGGTCCATTCTCGAATTCTTTTGGCAAGTCTTACATTCTTTTAGCTGTTGAATATGTATCGAAATGGGTGGAAGCATAGCCACCCGTACTAATGGTTCTCGAGTTGTTGCAGATTTTGTGAAAACTAACATTTTTTTGAGGTTTGGAGTATCGCGGATTCTAATCAGCGATAGAGGAACACACTTTTGCAATAAAATCTTGGCACAACTCTTGAAGAAGTATGGAGTGGAGCACTGAACCTCTACAGCCTATCATCCTCAAATAAACGGTCAAGTAGAGATTTCCAATCGAGAGGTAAAATCTATAATTGAGAAAACAGTAGGTCCAAACTTGAAGCAATGGAGTCTATGACTCGATGATGCTTTGTGGGCTTACTGTACATCATTTAAAACTCCAATTGGTACGTATCTATTCCATTTAGTTTATGGTAAGCCTTGTCACCTTCCTGTTGAAATTGAGCATAAAGCATATTGGGCCATTCGCCAATTTAATTTCAAATTAGATGAGGCAGGTAAGGAACGAAAATTGGAATTACTAGAGTTTGAGGAATTAAGGTAAGATGCTTATGAGAGTTCTAAACTTTATAAAGAGAAAACAAAAGCCTTTCATGACAAACTAATTTCTCGTAAAAAAATTTCAATTAGGCAAAAAGTTTTACTATACAATTCAAAATTGAAATTGTTTCCCGGGAAATTATGTTCTAGATGGATAGGACCTTTTGTTGTTACTAACGTTTACTCTCATGGTGCAGTAGAAATTCAAAGCTTGGAAACGGGTAGAATTCTCAAAGTGAATGGATATCGTCTTAAACCCTTCTACGAAGGATTCTAGGCAATTGAGATTGAAGAGTACAGATTGGATAAACCAAGCTCCGAGCCGTAACGAGGCAATGGCAATGTCGGGCTAATGATAATAAAAAAATATGCTCCTGGTAGGCAGCCCAGTGTTAAGCGTGAATCATGCTTATGTCTTTATGCTTTAGCTTAGTTCTTATTTTTACTTTAAATTTTAGTTTTTTTCAGTTTTTTTAAAGGGGTATAAATGTAATTTTGGTTGTCTTCAACCTTAGATTTAATCTGGAAATTTTTCTTTTACAAGGTACAAAAATGGCTTTCATGGAGAATCTCAATTGGGAGTTTAACGGGTTATGGAAATATGGCTGGTAATAGATACTATGGTGGGCTAGTGGAATGACTTAATCAATTAAATGGCATCTGTGTCATGTTTTTACCCAATTACCCACTTCTTACAATCAGGCCCAATAACCCATATTATTTTCTATACCCGAGAATCCATACCTATATTCTTTAATAAAACCCTAAACCCAAATACCCACTTCACTTTCCCCCTCCAATCTCACGATATACTCCTCTACCAAAACCCCAAATCACCAAAACTACTCCACCATTCAGGCCACCGCCACTCTGACCTCCATGGCTCGAACCAAAAAGAAAAAAATCATCATCACCGCCGTCAAAGCCCGTTATTCTTCCATCTGAGGTTGTTGTTGTTGTTTCTCCAACCACCGTTGACTCAACCGCTGCTCATTCAACCCTCATATCTCAAATGGCGTCTGCTCCATCATCACAACTCAGTCAACGACAAAAGGTGCGACTGTTTCTCAGTCAACTAGTTTCGTCGCTGTTTCTCTAACCATCAGAGATTTGCCGCTATCAACTCCAATTCCCCCACTTCACTGGCACTTAATTCTTTCTCGTAAAGGAACTTTAAAGGCGGCTATTATGGCGAATTACTATCGGATAATTACTCTCACTAAAAATGACTATTTGGTGAAGAAACTGGATCAACCATGACCAGCAGGCTCTCTAGCAACTAGAACTCCTTCTCAGTCAATCCTAATGGATTCTTTACCCACTGAAATTGCTCATAGAGTTGCTAAAGGGGTCAAATTCAAATCTGACATAGCAAGCATGCCTCATCTCAAGGTAATTTCTTCTCCAGTTCCTAGCTTTTCAATTTTCATGTTTTGATAGTCTAAGAAGCCTTAGGAATCAATGAGAGTTCTAGAATTGAAAATGTTATCTGGAAACCATCTATTTTACTTGAAGTTGCCTTACTATAAGGTGTTATCGATGGATATTTTGGGAGTTTTGTCTATAATCCTAAGAATGTTAAATTTGATGTTGATGCAAATGGTCGAATTTTTGTGGTGAAAGCTTTAGCTTAAGCATAACAAAATTAAATATTCATTTGGGGTTAATCACTGAGTCTTTTGCTGATTCTAAGGTGTATAAGAATGGAATTTCTGATTATCTTGTGGATGATATTGGAGACAATTTCTTTTACGTTGATGTCAAGAACTAATTGAGGAATTTTATTCTAGTGTTTTATTTCTAGTTCTGTAGGTGATTTGATTGATGTTGATATTGATGCTCCCTATATGATTTGTTTTTCTCCTTATGTTGAAGGTTTAGTATTATTATTTTAGAGTCAACAATTATTTTAGGTTGGTGACTGAATCCTTTTGCTTCTTTTGAGGTTGCAACCTAGATTTGATTTGAAAGTTTTAGGTTAAATTTTTATGGATTTGTTAGTCTCATTGAGCTTAGAGACTGAAACTTCAATTGTTTTAGGTTGGTGACTGAATCCTTTTCGATTATCTTGCTAAGTCAGTGAACATGAGAATTTGGATAACTTGGAATCTTTTAGTGAATAACAAAGATGCAGATTGCAATGTTAGGTTTCGTGAGAAATTTAAAAGAGCTTGATTGTTTATAACCTGTTAAGCATGTAAAGTTTGAAAATTTTTAATTTTTACTTCAACTAAGTAGCCAGGACCAGTAGCACAACCCTTATTTGGTAAGAAATTGAGCCTTCTCTTTGCATATATTATTCTATTAATTTTTTCTTGCTGAGTGGGTAAAGCCTTGTTGTTTTAGCTAGAACTTGCCATGGGTGATACATGAAAAGCTTGTATATGTTTTTGTGTTAGTCTTGTCAAGACCCCCGTTGAAATCTTGTATTGGATGATTAAGGCACTTAGGTTTTCACCCTTCTAGCCAAAAGCCTACCCTTTACATTATCCCTTAGATAACCCCTTTTGAGCCTTGAGCCATTTCTTTCATTACACACATTTCAAGCATATTCCCTTCACTTTGATTTCCTTAAAACACCCTAAGATCTTTCGGTAGAGGTCCTCATTATTTCAAGCAGCTGGAATAATAGTAGAAGAAGATTAGCATTGTCAAGGAAGAACAATATAGAGAGGAACAAAAGCTTCAAAGGCAGAAGTCAACTCAAGAGCACAATCTTTGCTATGTCGATGTATATATTCGTAGTTGGTAATTTTCATTTTCTCAATTTATACTCAAGAGCACAATCTTTGCTATGTCGATGTATATATTCGTACTTGGTAATTTTCTTTTTCTCAATTTATGAATCGTTTTGAAAAAAAAGAAAAAAAAAGTAAAAAATGAAAAAAAAAATACATAAAAAATACAAAAAAAAGAACTCAGTCGTATTTTCATTTCAAGTAGTGTTTAGGAAGTAGCAAGATTTTGTTAGGTTGTCATTATCAAATCAAGTTAAGAAGAGCTTCTGGAATTTGCATTATCAAGGTATCCTCAAGTGCAACAATGGAAGAAAATGTTCTCTATAAAGATCTTCTCAATTCACAAGGAGTTGCTGCCATTATAAACCCTACTTATTATTGAAAGATCTTTTTACAAACAAAAATCCACTTTTCTATCCATACCTTAACCCTAGCCAAGTTACAACCCTTAAAAACCTTAGGATAATACATGTATTTTCAACCATTTTGTGGTGGAGACTTGATCGAGTGGCAAGCATAAGGTCTATTACAGTTAGGTTTTACTAAGGAGTAATTTCTCTTTCAAGAACCAAAACATCAAGTAGGAGTGAATCTTGTGAGGCTTTCTGATCTTGTTGATACTTAGTTGAAGTAAGAAGTTTAAGTTTTCTTAAGTTGCATGCTTTTCATTGGTTCTTTAGGATCGTTCTTTTGAAAGTCTCCTCACCTTAGTAATATTTTCTGAATTTGTTCTTGAATGAAGGAGTTTCCAGTTTATCATATTTACTTGTTTACTTCTTTGCATTGAATTGTCTCTCAGTTTTTAAATGGATTGCTTGAGGACAAGAAACTTGTAAATTTGACTTGTTTACTAGTTGTTTTATGCACTTATTAGAATGGTTTGCTGCTGATTTTGTTATTATGCTGTGCATATTCAGGTCTTAAACATTATTGGAGCTGTTATGGAGCTAATGAAGCTTTTTGGAGCTGTTTGGAGTTGAATTGCAATTTAACCTAGAGTCCAGGATATGCAGTTCGAGCTTAAATTAATTGGAGATGTCAATTGGATTATACGCACAATGGAATAGGCTAGCTTTAGACTCAATGAATGTTATTTCTGCTGACCTGGAAGTCCAAGCTGACAGATTTTGTTGAGTTGTATTATGACTCATATTGAAGGTTATCTTGTAGCAGCAGTCCTATTTTGATTGAAAGAATTTCCATATCAGATTAATTCTTTATTCCCTTTTATCCCTATTCTATTTTAAGTTGTTTAGGAGTTTTAGCTAGACTTGTATTTCAATTAGGACATGTTTTCCTACTTAGAATAGGACTTTTACTTTTTCTGCCTTATATTAGGCGTGATTTAGTAAGCAGGAGGGACATTCTTTCTTTGGCTTGGTTTTTAATTAAGTACGTCTGTTGCCCAGCCTCCAACATTACTGTTATTTATTTTTCAATTAATCCATGGAATTTTCAGGCTTGATTGTTTCAATTATGAGCAGCTAATTTCATCGTCTTTCGGTTAAGGAGTAATCTTGAAGCTAGTTGTTAATTGTGAGGCTCGATTCTAACTTTCTTTCGAATTTCAATTTTCGTCTAAACTGGTAATATCTTTATCATTATCTTTATCATTATCTTTTCAATTCATTTAGTCTGACCAATTGTTGTTTTTGAGATTATAATGAATTGTTATTTCATTGAATTTATGCTCATCATAGTTTAATGGGAAATTGTAACAAACGATTTCTTGTACAAGTTTTCATGGTTTATTTGATTTAAATCAACCTTGTATGCTCATCATAAATTTTGGTTTAAAGTTGGTTCTTCAGAACGTAATACTTTTTGATAACTAAATCTTGTCAGCTTCTGCAAGTGCGTTTGACAATCGAGGGTTTTTCATTTAGCTCATCTAAAATCAACCCCATCTTGAGAAAAAGAATTTAACTCATGCTCATAATGGTTATAAGCAACTAATTGGAGTTTCAAAAATCTATCTTTTATGCATGTGATCAATTGCAACTTATCTGAGAGTATCCTTAACCGGAAGAGCTTTTTATCCATATATTTTTGTTCTTTAAATTTTAGCTTTACTTTTTATTTTTAGTTTCAATTCAAAACATTTTCAAACCCCTTTTCTTTATTTATTTATTTGCATTTTTTTGGTCATTAATTTAAACAAGATTGATTACCTAGTCCATGTGGAGACGATCCCGCTTACCACTGCTATAAATTTATTTGTACAAAAGTAAAAGGGTTTTATATTTATTTTTGACGATTTCGACGCTCGTCAAAAGATAATTTTAGAAAAGACAAATTTGTCTAATACTTCATTGTTAATTTATATAGATCCTATAATGGAATGCAGAATAAAATTCTTGAAGAATAATTAAAAATAGCGCTATAACACGCCTGAAGCGTGGATGACCAGCTGGTTCAAAGGATAAAAATCCTTGAAAAAGAAACATTCTCGAGAATAAAAATAATCTCATTGAGGATATATATACTAATACACTTCCTGCAGAAGTAATAGCACTTGAAGTGCGAACACCTGAAGTTGTTCAAAATGTGGATATTTAAATAAATTATATTAGTACCGAGTATAGACGAAATATAAATAAAATGGTTATACACATTATTTTTTCATAATATGAAAGTATACATATTGTTTGCATATTCCTTTCTAGGTTTCTCGTACTATATTTTTCATAGTTTATGTCCTTGCATTTCTGTATTATTTTATTCTCTTGTGGAAGTTGTAATAACTTTTTATGTCTTTTTAACAATGAAAGAAAAAGTTAATATGTACTTGATGAATGTTGTGACAGCTTAACTAATGATGTTTACATGAAAAATTTCTCAAGGACTAAACTTACACGAAAAGTACCATAAATGAGAATTTTATTCAATACAATTGAAAATATATATACATAGTTCAGACAATTTGGATGTGCATGTGGTAAATCAATAGTCGAGGAAGATACAACGAAAATTTGGAATTTAATGTTGCATGCACTGCTCATTTAAAGGAAGACTATATGAAAGAAGATTGAATAAAGCACATTTCACCCAAATTTATTTTCGCTCGTGGTCTTGAAAAAAATGGTTCATAATTCATCAATTCGCTCCCTTAACAATTTAGCAAATTTATTCATCAAGGCTTTATCTTCTACAACTTTCAAGAACATTGGTTTATAGCATCACAACGCGTCGTCTTAGAGATCTTTTATATTCCTGTGAACATAGGGAGTAAACACTGTACTTTTTTTCCCTTATCAGTAGGTTTTGCCCCACAGGGTTTTCCTTGGTAAGGTTTTTAACGAGGTAGTGTCCCTTTCGCAATAATGGACATCAAAGGGGAGTGTTAAATATTGACGTTACATACAATAAGAATTGATGTCTATTGATAACACTTGTAACTCTTCCTCCAATATTTATGTTCATAACTCTCCCTCGTTTACTTGTATTAATCTATGTAACTTGTGTCTTTACAAGTTCATGTTCTTTGCCTATAAATATAGGCTTATCATATATACAATTGAGAAGTATAACGGACATATTATTTCCCATCTCTTTATCTTCCTTATACTCTACTATTTTTCTATTGCTTATATTCTTATTGATTCATATAATTTCTAACAATTTTATAGTAATAGATAGATATAGTGAAAATCATATCTCAGAAATAAGATTCGATTTAAATAAAACATTTTTTAAAAATTATAGGCATGAATAAAAATACCACTAGTTAATAATGTACGAAAATTCAATTGAGGAAGTTTAATATTGTAAAGTGAAATGTGGATTATAGTGAATTGAAAACCTATATATATATATATATATATATATATATATATATATAAATAAAAGAAGTCTTAAATTACTTTTTTATCTCTATATCTTTTAAAAAAATTAGTAACAGTTTATTATTAAATTATTTTATTTTATTACCATATTATTCTAATTTATATTACTCTTATATATATATATATATATGTATGTATGTATTATATAATACTATTATTATAGGAATTGGTTAATATATCTATAATAATGGTAATTAAAATTGGTTAATATTCATACTAATCATAACAATATCAAAATATAAAATTAAAATAATAATAGAAACTTACTATTGTTGTTATTGTTATTATTATTTTAATTTTATATTTTGGTACTGTTATTATTACCATATTATTCCAATTTATATTTTATATATATATATATATAATACTATTATTATAGAAATTGGTTAGTATTTCTATAATAATGATAATTAAAATTGGTTAATATTCATACTAATCATAACAATACCAAAATATAAAATTAAAATAATAATAACAGCTTACTATTGTTGTTGTTATTATTATTATTTTAATTTTATATGTATATGTATGTATGTATGTATGTATATGTATGTATATATGTATATGTATGTATGTATGTATGTAATATAAAATGGAATAATATGGTAATAAAATAAAATAATTTAACAATAAAATGTTACTATTTTTTTTAAAAGGTGTAGGGGTAAAAAGGTAATTTAGGACTTCTCTTTATATATATATATATATATATATATATATATATATATATATATATGATGAGTATTTAAAATTGATTAATATTCATACTAATCATAATAATATTAACAATATAACACATGTTGATTACAAAATTAAAATAATAATAATAATAATAATAATAATAATAATAATAATAATAATAATAAAATATTTGATAAGTAAAAAGTAGTTAATTAATTTTTATAGAATCACATTAATTCTTATAGAGTCACATTAATATTACTATAATAATGATCTCATAATAATGGTTAATATTATTTAAAAATATTAGTATAATAATTGTATTTTGAACGCATCTGACTTAGATTACCTTTCAGTAGTGCGATTAGGGTAGATACATCTTATAGAGTCAAATTAATATTACTATATTAATGGTTTTTTTTAATGAATAAAATCAAAGTAATAAATCTATATTTTAAAACAATAAAATTCTATTTCAGTTATATTTATAATAATAATCATAATAATATCAAAACATAAAATTAAAATAATCATAATAACAACAACAATAATAATAATAATAATAATAAAATATTTGATGAGAAAGAAAGAGTCACATTAATTCTTAAATAGGATTATAATCCATATTTTTTAAATTCTAATTTGTTGTTCATATTGTTCAAATGTTATGAAAATTTTTTACAAGTTGATTCTTATTTTTTTTACCAGTGTGAATATTTGATATGTTATTGGTAACTTTTTCAATTATTTATTGACATATAAGAGCTTTCTTTACTTTAATTGCTTTTATTTTATACTATATATGAGCAGATTTTATTACCATTTATAATAATTATTAAATTGGATATTTTTTCATGAATTTAGATCAGAATTTTATGAATCTAATTTTAATATATTTCTCGAATAGATTTAATTTAGAAAAATGATAATGATTAATAGCAATAACTACTTTTTATAAGGAAATAATTAATTAGGGTGAATTATAGAAATAAATCAAAATAATATATATCTCCTAAATCTATTTATTTAAAATTTAATTTGTTGTTCTTGATTTTATTTAATTATGTTGGTTATAATCCATTTAAGAATAAATTTGAATTTCATAGCAGTACTTAATCCTCCTTATTTAAGAATCTGTGTGACTCCTTTTTCCTCATCAAATTTTGACAGGGAAGCACAAGATAATTGTAGAAAAGTATATTGTTCATTATGTTGAAGCAGAAACATAATTCGGTGGATGATATCAACCCACTTAGGGTGCAACTGAATACGGATTTTATATGCGATATAAATCCAACTAAGATGCAATGGACCCTCAAAGTACATGTTCTCCGCCTTTGGACCATTCCAGAACTGTTGTCTGCTAAATGAATGTGATCTAGCAAGTGCACTAGGTCGTGATCAGTAGTTAGTGGTAAGCACAAGGTCGTATTCCATAGGGAGCAAGGAAAATACTTTAAATTAATATGCAAATTAATGAGTCTGAGTTTAATGTCAAATAAGTTGATTTTAATGGGGAAGCTAGAAAGGAAAATAAAAATAGGAAAGTAAGAGTGATTGTTGTAAATGATTACTACGACCAGTATTATAGCGTGGCAAGCATTCCTAGTGATCACGCAGATTACGTTATGATTTCTCCCTTTTATTTTGGCATGTTTAGAACTTAAGGATCTAAGTTTCTTGCATCTTTTAGTTACTAGCCGTGGTCACCCCTTTGTCTAGTTCTTTAAAGTTTGGCTACGTGGATTCCCCTTTATAGTTACACCTTAAGCATTAAGATTTATGCAAGCATTCAACAGATTTGAAACCTTTAGCACTGATCTAATCACTTTTTAGATTTTTTAGATGTGTGTTTGGTATTTGGTCTGTGATCAAGCCACTTCTTAGATTTTCTTGTTCACTATGCATAAGTTAGGCCATTCTTATGAGATTTAAGTTCAATACCAAACAATCCACTATATATGATGGCAAAATAGAAAAGGGTTAGAAAATTATACCATAAAACTGTGGCTTACTAGAATTGCCCACCAATGGGAAGTTAGTTGCTCATAAAGATGGAAATGAGACTCAAAGGAATTCTAGGAATAATAATCATCATAATAATAATATAATAATAAGTATTTTTACAGACAAAAGGGAGCCAATGGGAAGGCTTCCCGGAATTGTGATGTGAGATGATAGTTAAGTGTGTCTCAAAGTGAGACTTTTGTCCATATTTATAGCACAAGTTGGAAAGATCTAGATGCGCCACCTCATGCTAAACAAAAATATATCAAAAAAATACAAACTATTCATCTAATAAGAAACAAGCTTCTAGAAGTAATTTTAAAGTCTTGAAAAGAGTCAATTTGCAAGTTGCAAAAGTGGGTGATGGATGTGTCATAATCCACTGCCAAAATATTCTTCCACCTCCATCCACCTGCAATGCTCCATTAGCTCACGCAAACGCCTTCTAGAAGGTGCTTCTTTGGTCATTTGTCATCTTTCTTGTGGGTTTTGGCAACCTCTCTCGCTTCCAGTCAAGTCTCGTGCTTACAATGCCTTATTTCTTGTTCCTTGGTAGCAACCTCAGCAAAATCTACTAATGCCTTGAAATAATCATCAAAAACACCAATAAATCATACATTTCTAGCATGAATAAGAAGATTTTAAGGCTATATGACTAGTATTTATATGGTATAAATTACACTTATCAAACTCCCTCATACTTAGACAATTTCTTGTCCTCAAGCAAAAACACAAGGATATAAAACAGATTTTTATAACAAGTTAAAAAGAGAAGAACAGAAGAAAACAAGGGTGGCAATTAACAATCAATCCTACCTTCAAAAAATTCAGTAGCCTATTCAAAATACAATTTTTAAGGTTATACCCCCACACTTAGCATGTAACTTAATCTCAAAACAGGTTAAGACAACAATTCCAAACTAATTCATCAACAACTAATTTCGAGATAAAATCAACTTTTCTCACCAAGGATGTCACTCAATTTACTCAAAGTGTTTTAAGGTTGAGTTTTGAGAAATCACTCATCAGCAATACATAGCAATCATTAAGTCCATAGGCTTGATTTTCAGTCTCATCTACACAACTTGAAATATTGATCACAACATAATCAAAAGGTAATTATTGGGTATGTTAGAAGGCTTTTTATATGTGAAATGACTCTACCAAGTGAGCATGTATGATTGTACAGCAAGATGTTTGGTCACTACTTGTATTGGAAGATGATATTTTGTTCTCAAAGACATCAACTAGAAAGCAAGAGCGATTATGTATCAATTAGATGCAGGTTTCCAGCAAGAAGATTAATGAGCATAGCAAGCAGTTAAATAAGAGAATTAAGAAAATTTAGCTTGCATTTCGAAATTGAAGGATTTATGAATGATCTTTGTGCCATTTTTATTTTCTTTTTCAGTTTTTATTTTGTTTTGATAAAGTACAAGGCTGGAATGGTTGAAGATAAATCATTAGAGTTTTGAGAGAATAGAGTAGCAACCAGTAGAAATTTAAGTTTGCTGTTTTGAAGAGAATTCTCGGTAAAATCAAGGGTGAAATCAAAGAGAAAGTAAAAATAAAAAGGCTATGGGTTTCAAATTATTGTGTGTATGAAGGAAAAGGATAAGGCTCAAAGGGGATATCTAGGGGATATATAATGTAAGGGTGGCTTTTTGGTTAAAAAGTGTGTAATCCTAATGCCTTAATCATTTTATGTAGTGATCAATGATGTGGTCTCAATAAGTACTATATCTAAGTTCTCCCAAATCAAGTTCTAGCCTTAAGTTGGTAATGTAAGCCCTCTCACAAGAAGTCAAACAATTTATTTTAAGAGAGAAAATTGATTTCAGAATTTGATTAAGTAAAGAGTGAGGGTGATTTCGAAATTTAAGCATTTTTTTGTATTTTGAAAATAGATTTGAACATTTTAAGATTAGAGACAAAGAGTTGTATTAGTGAAATGATAAATCATGAAATATTTTAGGCTCAAGTCCTCACTAAACAATGAGTTTAATTATAATTGGTTATCCTAATCTTAATTGTTGAGAAACAGTTTCAAATTGTGTCTAACTTGCTCAATCAATCGTATTAACATGCTAGTTGTGGTTTTACCATCATTAACCAAATCCTAAGTATTTTACCTAGACTACTAATTTTCAAAAGACAGTTTCTCATGCCAATTGCCAAAACCAGAACAAAAATTATTGAAAGAGTTAAAAAATTTTCACAAATTTTAATAAAGAAGTGAAGCTATTACAAAACAACATGATTAAAAATACAAAATAGAACATCAAAAATAGTTAAATCACTACTTAAAGTTAAACAAATGTCCTAAGTAGGGGAGTGATCATAAGTAGCAATTTGGACTGAAGTAAACACAGCAAGAGCCAACCGTTTCAACAGTTTCAAGGTAGCAATAAAAAATCATAGTCATAAAGCAATAATCATGCAAATTCACCTCTCCCCCACACTTACCCAATGCTTTGTCCTCAAAGCATACAAATCAGCAAAAAGTAAAGTAAAGCGCAAGTGTAAGATGTTACCTCATAAGTGGCACATATAAAAATTGAAATCAAAGGAGTAGAGGAAATTTACTCAAAGGTTTAAGTAAGAGAAACAACAAGAAGGTGGATGAATGGTTACTTAGTGTTGCCTTCCCTTACTTAATCAATATGGTCCTACAAAAATCAAAAGAGAAACATAAACATAAGATAATTAAAGGAAAGAAATAAGTATTTACAAAGTTGAGAGATTGAGCTTGTGCTCAATGGTTGCTCCAATTAGTGTTTGGAGCAAACACCAGGTTAGTGGCTGCTTCTTAAGGTGGTTGTAGTTGCTGTGTTTCCACAATAACCCTTGACATGTCATTCAAGAGGTAAGGTTTTAGTCTTTGCCCATTCACTTTGAATGATTGCCTGTAGTGCTCACAATCTCTACAGCTCCATGAGGGAAGACTTGTTGAACGACATACAGGCCTGTCCACCTTGATTTCAGCTTTCCATAGAATAGTTTTAGCCTTGAATTAAATAAGAGTACTTGCTGCCCTAGTTGAAAGTCTTTGTTTTGAATTCTTTGATCATGCCACTTCTTTATCTTTTCCTTGTAGTTCATAGCATTCTCATAATTAAACAGCCTAAATTCCTCCAATTCATTAAGTTGCAGCCTTTTTTGCTCTCCAACTGCATTCATGTCAAAATCCAGCAAAGGTAGTGCCTACAATGCTTTAAATTCCAATTCAACATGTAAGTGATAAGCTTCCCATAGAGAAATCTGAAGGGGAACATTCCTATAGGGGTCTTATAAGCAGTTCTATAAGCCTATAATGCATTATCAAGCTTATTTGCCCAATCCTTTCTAGCATTATTAATAGTTTTCCCTAGCATCCTTTTGATCTCCCTATTAGAAATTTTAGCTGCCCACTTGTTTGTGGGTGGTGAGGAGTGGCAATTCTATGAGTTACCCCATATTTATTAACTAACCTTTCAAACTGATTATTATAAAAATGAGTTCATTGGTCACTAATGATTGCTCTAGGTACTCAAAAACGAGTAAAAAGCTTTTTCAAAAATTTGACCACTATCCTAGCATCATTTGTAGGACTAGTAATTGCCTCTACCCATTTACTCATATAATCAATAGCAAGAAGAATGTATTTGTTACCATATGAATTTGGAAATGGGCCCATGAAATCAATGCCCCAAACATAAAAAATTTCACACACAATAACGTTATTCAAGGTTATAGCACTCTTGGATAAGATATTAACTGTCCTTTGGCACTCATTACACTCAACAACAAACCTGTGGCAATCTTTAAAGATTGTTGGCCAATAAAAGCCTCATTCAAGCACCTTTGTTGCTGTTTTACTTGCTCCAAAATGTCTACCCACTTCCCTGCTATGACACATGGTGATTATTACTGGAATTTCTTCTTCAGGAACACACCTTCCTATGATTTGATCTGCACATAGCTTAAAAAGAAATGGTTCTTCCTAAAAATAGTATTTTAAGTCAGCAAAGAACTTTTTGTTTTAAGCATAAGGTAAAAGAGGTTTAATTCCACAAGCAAGAAAGTTAGCAAAGTCAGCAAACCAAGGGAGTGATCTCACCATGAGTAATTGTTCATCAAGGAAGGATTCAGTTATTTCTGCTTGCTCCGAATGGTTACCACCAGGATTTCTTGACAAGTGATCAGCTACAACATTCTCTGAACCCTTCTTGTCTTGGATTTCTAAATCAAATTCTTGCTGGATGAGTAACCATCTGATCAGCCTCGGTTTTGCATCTTTCTTTGCCAATAAGTACTTCAAGGCCGCATGATCATTGAACATAGTGACCTTTGATAAGACCGAGTAAGATCTAAACTTGTCAAATGCATATACCACAGCAAGCAACTCCTTTTCAGTAATAGTGTAATTTTGTTGAGTTTCAGTCAAGGTTTTTCTTGTATAGTATATGGGCCTAAAATGCTTGTCTATCCTTTGGCCTAGAATAGCTCCAATACTAGTGTCACTTGCATAACACATCAGCTTGAATGGTTGCTCCTAGTTAGGTGCAATCAAAATCGGTGCTTTAACTAATATTGCCTTAAGTTCATTGAATGCCTTCAAGAATGCCTCATCAAAGTTGAACTCAATATCTTTGTGGAGAAGTTTTGTCCATTGTAGAGCTATCTTGGAGAAGCCTTTGATAAATCTTCTATAGAATCCAGTGTGCCAAAGAAAGCTTCTGACTTCTTTGACTGATTTGGGGGCAGCAAGCTTCTCAATGATCTCTACCTTGGCCTAGTCTACTTCAATGCCCTTTTTTGAAATTTTATGGCCAAGAACAATGCCTTCATTGACCATGAAGTGGAATTTTTCCCAATTCAATACCAGATTGGTCTCTTTGCATCTCATTAAAAGAGCTTCAAGGTTGCTTAGGCAAGAGTGAAAGGTTGCTCCATAGACAAAGAAATCATCCATGAAGATCTCAACTGTTTTCTCTACCATGTCATGAAAGATAGCCACCATACATCTTTGAAAAGTTGTTGGGGCATTGCAAAGTCCAAATAGCATTCTCCTATAAGAAAAAACACCATAGGGCAAGTAAAGGCTATTTTCTCTTGATCCAAGGGATGGATCACAATTTGATTGTAACCTAAAATCCATCAAGAAAGCAATAGAACTTGTAACTAGCCAATCTTTCCAACATTTAATCAATGAACGGAAGTGGAAAGTGATCTTTTCTGGTTGCCTCATTGAGCTTGCGATAATCATTGCAAACTCTCCACCCAGTCACTGTTCTAGTTGGGATGAGTTCATTCTTCTCATTTTGCACCACTGTCATGCCTCCCTTCTTTGTAACCACTTGGACAGGACTAGTCCAAACACTATTTAAAATAGGATAAATGATTCTAGTATCAAGGAGTTTGGCTACCTCCTTCCTCACCACTTCTTTCATGTTGGGATTAAGTCTTCTTTATGGTTGTACCACTGGTTTCCATTTATCCTCCATCAAAATTTTATGCACACAAATTGAGGCACTGATCCCCTTTATGTCAGTAATTATCGATGCCAATGCTTTTTTGTTCTTCCTCAACAACTCCTGCAATTGGGACTTTTGGTCTGGGGTGAGTTTGGAGGAGATTATCATAGGTAGTTTATTAGAGGGGATCAAGAAATGCATACTCCAAATGAGGAGGTAATGGTTTCAACTCAAGATCTCAGGGTTCTTCAAGTGAAGTTTTGGGAGATAAGTTTGGTGTTTGATTTAAGGGTTCAATAGGTTGTGTTCTGTATGTGAGTTGTGGATAGTGTGGTTGCTGCGGCTGTGAGCACGGGCTTTTCGATGCCCCTCAGAATGATGATAACTTTTTGCTCTAACCTTTTACGGTCTAGGTTTTCCATTATTTTAGAATTGAATCGCGTTTGGCAAGTTCTTTGTTGACAATTTTAAGATCTTTGACCCCGATTAATTAAATATTGGATCGCTTTTAATTCGTTAACCGCTTCCTTTCCCCTCGCACATAGTAAATTGTTTCACAATTTTTTCCTTAAAAATCCAAACATTTTCAGCAAGTCTCATTTGCATCGTTGGATTCTGGATTCCCCGAGCTTTTCGGAATGTCAAGTATCGCCCCGTTCGGATACCCATGGTGTAGTTTGTTCACATTTTAGGCCTGGCTCCCCAGGCCCCTTTGCCTTTTTTTCCTTCCTGGGTGCCCTCGATCCGTCTGCGGCGGCCGGCGCCTCGCTAGGAGGCTAGGCCGCGTCGCATGATACGGCCTACATCTAGCCATGTCATGTGATGCAGCCTGGGCTGGGCCGCATCATATGACACGGCTTACCATATCACCTGACACGACCTCAGCCCGGCCCGTCAGTGACACAAATTTCGCTCGGGATTTCTTTATCTGGAGTTTTTCCAGGTTTTTTTAGGCCAACAAGTCGGGTTTTGGGATTTTTCCATCAAATATTGACATTTGGAGGATTAATTTGGGTATTTTACACTTAGAGAGTCTATAAATACCCATCAAAATCAGTTTTTAATGACTTTTTTTCATTGGCTGATTTTAGGGAGCAAATTCATGAACAAGAGAGAGAAAGGGAAGAACTAGAGAGAGAAAGCTTAAGAAAAGCTAGAATCCAGGTTTAATCCTCTCTAATCTTGATTCTTAGTTGTTCTAGGCTTAATTTTGTAGCTTAACAACTAAAATCTATTAGAAATCCTAGGTTAAAACAGATTAAATAGGGTTTTAGAGATTTTTCCTAAATACCACCCAAACAATCAGTCACTATTTTTGTTGCTATTTCCGTCGCTGTTTTTGTTGGAAAATCATCAAAAGCTTGCCAAATGTTTGGTTCGAGTCTCGAGAGTGGATTCATGGCCTTTAGGTAACTTTCTGAGTTCCAATCTATTTCTTTCTGTTATTTATTTCTGCTGTTGTGATTTTTGGTTATTTTTCCAGATATTTGGCCCCTTTATTCGTCCTTTGGGTGATTCTCTGTCAAAAATCCAGCTGACTGTTTCGACGAACGTCAGGCCGACTGAACGTCACCTAGATCGCCTCACTGAGTCGGCCTACCGCTCCGTTCAGTCAGCCTACAAGTCGCTCAAGCGACCAATCGTCGTTTTGTCCGAGTTTCTGGGTTCTTTTCCCCCAAACTGAAAAACTAAAGTTATTTAAGCATTTTAAGTCTGAATCTACTGTTACAGGTAGGAAATGACTTAAAATTTTAGTAATCTTGGGTTTTTGGGCACAGAAAGGTCAATTCCAGCTTGTTTAGACACTTTTTCCGGTAGGCCACTTCAGTGGGACGAAGGCCGATTGAGAGTCATCTAGGCCACCTCATTGAGTCGGCCTACCATGTCGCTGAGTCGGCCTACCACTTCACTGAGTCAGCCTACTGGTAAAAATGTCCAAATGGTCCCTCTTTGTTTTATTCTGTTGTTTTTGGCCCGTTTCTGTTGTTTTTGACCCGATTTTTATCATTTTAATGCGTTTTCAGTCCCGTTTTCAACCCAAAAAATTTTAAAAAATTATGGCTGATCTGAAATTTGTTTTTATTTATTTTATTCTGTTTTTAGATTTTATTTATTTTTGTTTGATTTAATATGCATTTTAATGGCTTAAAAATAGTATTTTTTCTAAATAAATCTAAATAAATTATTTTCTACCAACTAAAAACCCCAAAAATATTCTGAACATATTAAATCTTATTTTATGATATTTAGTCAATTTATTTCACCTTTTTTAGGTTGCTTAGATAATTAATTAACACTCAAAAATTATGTTTTTGTCCCCGAAAAATAGAAAAAATACATTTTCTTCATGCTATGTGTTTATTTCCCGCATTTATTTATTTATGGTTATTTGTGATTATTCCCGTATTAATCTTGCTTTATTTGGAGCCGGGTCCGAGTCGATAAGCTCGGTTAGAATCCGGCTTCGCCCGTTTATTTATTTATTGTTTTATTTATTTTCTCGCATTAGAAAAATGTGTAGGTATTTGTAAAGCATTGTAATAATTTTATTTTCTTGCTTTGTTTATTTATCGCTTTTCGTGTGATGTATGACATATGAATCGAAAACACTAAGCAATAATCAGATTAAATGGCATAAGAACTAAGGTCACGTTTATTAAAATATAATCGGCTTGATTTAAAAATTGAAAAGTAAGCAACATCATCCAGACTTAGAATCTCTGTTTTAAGGTACGATCCAAATTCCCGGTGGGAATATCGTGCCCAAATTCCCGATGGAGCTTAACCGGGTGGCGACTCTCTCTCAAAATACGGGATTCTAAATCTCATATCTCTTAACACATAAATCGGACTAAAATTCAACCTCAACATCATTTTCCATTATCGCTTTCATCACGCCAAAATAAGGATCATCCCTTAGCCCGCTTCACAGCGCTCGTTGTTTCTCCGCCCTATGCCGAAGAGCATTAAAGCTTACCATGTGGGTGGGGGGATCCGGGGTCGTTGGCTCATAGTGGCGACTCTACTCGGCATCTTCCTTTAACTTAAAACTTGAAAGTTGCTTTAATTTTCCACCATTGGTTAAAGGATTTTGATGATGTGCCTAAATAATTTTTGAATCAACGCTTTATTTCTTATGCCTTTTTCTCCACCGCTTAGTTAGATTCTAAGTTTTAAGGTGCCATTTTTATCACCCCCGTGAAGGTCACTTGTATACCTCATGCCCGTCAAGAATTGGGGATATTTGTGGGTGGAACACTCGTTTCAACCAATGTGTAATTACCACAGTCGCACTCATTTGAGGAGTGGTTGAGTTACGCGGAATCAAGGTAAACGAGACCCTTCTACAGTGTCATTCCATGACACCAGCAGTTTGAGACTATGAACCATGATAAAACTAGCCATAGCAACTTCCCCTAGGTTTACCAAAACAAATCTAGGTTTAGGTCGCATACTCTCTTGCCATTTCCTGGCGTAGAGTTACCCCCAGACTACAAATTGGCGATACGTGGGTTGGAAGAGGTTTATTTACTTTCGTGTGCTACTTGTGTTGTGATCATTCATACAAAGCTCATGTATAGGCCGCATATGGCCGACCTTTATTTTCGATCTTTGCTTACCTCTACTCTCCCCTGGTTTGAAATGGGGAATTTCACAAAATGCCTGAGATCATTTGAGTCCCGATGACCTGTACCTAGCTCACTAGGCATAGCGAGGAATTCGTACGTCTCACGTATTTTGGGGATAAGCTTCGCATCATAAGTACTTCTACTCCCTACCTCTCTAAAACACCCATATGTATAACATTCATCACTTGAATATTTATGTTATCATCCATCTCATCCATGGTTTGATTTGGGCTGATCAACTTCTGGTATAATTAGTTAGGTCAAGGCGTTCTCGCCGCTAAAAGTCCTCTTTGGTTGTGACTAGGTCGTCGTTTAGTTCGCCGTCAGTTGATCAAGGGCAATCTCATTTGGGTTCAGAGTTGGCTAATGCTATGGCTATGTTCCTCCGGTCAAATATGTTTCGGGCCACTATTCAAGAGCAAGTTAGATCCGCTCTCAGGGAGGAAAGGGAGTCTCAGAGGCCAATAGGGCCTATTTTACAAGCTCTAGGAGAGATAATTTAGTCTCCACCAGTACAGAATCAGTTTCTGGTACCGCCACTCCCCCTTGTTTGTCCTATCCAGCAAAGTCAATTTTAGTTTGGATAGAGCTCTTCTCAACTACCCCTATCATCTGCTCCACTAATCTTTGGTTTTTATCCCCCGGCACACTCGAGGCCTGTTCCCCAATCTCCTATCCTCCCTACTTTCTCGGGGGGATTTACTCCTCAGACGATAGTCTCCTCGAGTGGCTTTGTTGTTACTCCGATCTATCTGACTATTTTAACACCCCCTAGCTTTGTGGTCATTCCCCGTGAGGCCACTCACCCTCAGAATCCTTTCTCTCGTCCTCAGGACGAAACCCCAGCCCCCCACCTTTTTAGTTTGGGTCATCTCCATACAACTGGGTCACGCAGCCTTCGGACGTGACGCCCGAAACGAGAGCTTTCTTTAGGCAATTTTTGAATGGGGGCAAGGATAAGGAAGAGGTAAGAGATGACAACTGGGTGCCTAAAAACTTCTCGATGCCCCGAATGGAGGCTTATTCAGGCGAAGGACTCCCCAAGTCCCATATAGTCATATATGAGCGAATCATACGAGACCAAAAGGTTGTGGATAAGGTGTTGGCTAATTTATTCCCGTGTACCCTTTCAGGCCCTACTCTCGAGTGGTACAATACTCTTTCGGAGTCCACAATCCTAGATTAGAAACTCCTATCTGAAGCTTTGGTTGCGTACTATAGATTTAATTCCACAATGGAGACTACTATCCAGCATCTTGAGGCAGTCAAGCAAAGGCCAGGTGAATCCTTCAAGTCGTATTTCAATAGATGAATAGCCACTCAGATTCTCTTAAAGCAAAAGCTTAGCCTAAAAGAAATGATCCCAAAGTTGCTTGACGGGACTCTCCCGATGCTCCGAAAAGAGATGGAGACCGATTCTATCGAGTCCTATCATAAAATTTTTGAAAAAGCTCAAAAGATCGAGCGCTAGGAGGAAAAGGGAAGGGCTAGCAAGCCAAGTGGCAAACCCTAGTTCAAGGGCAACAACTCTCAATCCTTTAAGGTTCCACCAGCCCGGGAGAAGGCACCCGCAGTTCAAGTCATCGGTCAAGAGAGTGTTTCCGCAGTGCAAACCACACTCGCTCGGGGTCCTAGTCAGAAGACATTCGTATCTCCATGGAAGCTCCCTCTTCATATCATATTTGCCAAATTACGAGAGAAAGGCCTGCTTAGCCCTCTTCGTGAGTACCGTTCTCCTATGCCCGAAGAGAAAGGGAACTTTTATCGCTATTATGTTGAAAAGGGATACACAATAGATCAATGTAAGCCTTTAGGTATGGCTATTTGGCGCTTGGTAAGTGAAAGAAAAATGGATGAGCCTGTAAGGAAGACCGACACTAAAGAGAAGCCATCACCGAGCTCTGATGATGAAGTGATCGCCATCAATTCTGGTCTCCTTGAGGGTTTTGTGTTGGCAATGGTCTTTTCTGATTCACCCAACTCCGTTACGGAAGCCATTTCTACCATCGACTCTGACAATAATCCTGCAAGGTCTCTAGCGGATGAAGAAGAAAAGTTATCAGTCGAGCAGGCAAAGGTTTTGGACTTCATCCTAAGCGACACCCCAATGGAAGCTACCGAGGATGATTAGCCTACCGGCTCTAAAAATCAAGACCCTCCACCTGTGGAGGATGATTTTTCTATGATGTAATTTTCTTTCTTTATATTTCCAGTGTTTTGATGTGAACAATTCTGCCTCTAAGGCACTTTAATTTAAGGAAAGACTCTTTTTTTGCTTCTTAGGTTGATGTTTCGCCCGATGGGTCCATGCATTCATTTTTATCATAAGCATAATATGTTCAGTATTCATAACATTTCTTTAACTAAAATAAGTTTGAGTACAGATGCTAATCTAAAATGGTAACCACTTTCTAATGACCTAACCTTTGGAAGAAAATGAGAGATAACAAGTGCTTAAAGATCATGATAACACTTTTGCTAGTCATGCCTAAACACCTAGGGTTCGTCATTGAATTCCCGAGCATCTCATCTCTATGAATAAAATAGCAAAAGAAGCTCAGTCATTCCTTGGATAGATCCAATATGTCAAATGGTCCATCGCCGGCCTCGCGACTATGTGCAAACCAATTTTGAAGCTACCGAAGAAATGTCAGCCTATTATGGAGAAAGAGCATCACCGGATCATCTTCGACAAAGTTATGGCTTATCTTTTCTTTGCCCACCCATTCTTAAACTTCCTACCCCCATGCAACATTGCCTATAACTAATACCCCATTTTTTCCAACTCTCCAACCCTTCCCTATTTCTCTCCTCCTTGACCATTCTCGGTGAGGGGGACACATATGACCAACAAGATTTGACCCTCATCAGCATAAGGGGAAGTCGACCCTTTTCACCGACATTACTGGCAAGAAGACGGCCAAGTTCATTGAAAAACACATCTTCCCTCAGTATAGCCTACCTCATCACATCATTTCGGATAATGGATTTCAATCCTAAGGGGCAACCCCTGATCGATCAAGAAAAATGGGTCCGACCACCACAGACCTTTGCCTATCCAACCATAAGCCGATGGGATAACTAAAGCCATAAACTAGCTTCTCGAGAAGTTTATGTCCAAAAGCACACAAGGGTTAGAGTTTGAGCCGATAAACCATAGTTTGCTCTTTGTGGGTACTGTGCAAGTGTACAAATTCTCTGAATACCTTGTTCCGGTGCCTGAGAAATGGAAACCATGCTACCAACCAAGACCATGATGAAGTCCTTAAGAGTCGTACTGAATCCCAGTCAAAGGGACCCCCATAGACTAAAGCGTTGTTCGAACGGCTTGAACAGTCTTCAGATGTATCAAAAGACGTATCAAAAGCATGACGAAGGCACCCAATAACCGAGTCAAGCATCAGAGGCACCGTCAAAGGCCAACGATCTGATTTCGAAGCAAGAAAAACCTGCCAACACCTACCAAAGGGGGAAATTCTAACCAGATTGGGTAGGACTTTGTGTATTTAGAAATATGTCTGATCCAACGGGCATGATTATCAATGGTAACGAGCTCGTAAACCCTATCAATCAAATCTGGTCAAAGCTTTATCATAGCTAACCAAACGAATCAAATCCAGAAAAGCACCACATAAAAAGCATGTATAAATCAATCACCCGATGAGTGGTCCTCTACTACTCGAGCAACAATTAGGGTGTATCCTGCTGATCGGTATTTTACAAATCGGTCAGGCAAAAGTTAGGGTGCAAGAATAACCCGCTAGACTGAAAACCCAAAAATGGCTGTCTAGGCAAAAGTCAGGGTAAAGTGAGCTAAGACAGTATGTTGACTAGAAAACCTTTATAGGCTAGTTAACACCAGAGTTTGGGTCAATAGAAATGATTATCATCATTATGTACTCAAGCTTAATTCAACTAATGAAAATGTCACTTTTACTGAATCCTTTATATTTATGCTTGAATGAATATGTTGGGTCCAAAAGGCAAAATGTTACAAGTAAGTCAAACGTAGTATTCCGTGCAGTCAACTCAATTCCGTCACAAGAAATGGAAGCAAAATAAAAGGTAAAAATCCTGATAGACTGAAAAGAATCGAGGTCTATGCAAAAGCTGGGATAGTTCACTAGATTGAAAACTCGAAAAGGGCGGTCCAAGAAAAAATTAGAACATAAAAGCAAGTCTGATGGGCCCGACACAATGTTTGGGTCTATGCAAAAATTATAACAGTTAGAACAAAGATTGCCAACTGCCATCGATCACATCGAGATATCTGCATCATCGCCATCAGCATCAGAATGCATGAATATGTTGACTGGTCTATTAGATTCAAAGGACTCAAATTCATCCTCTATTCGTGTCCGCTCCAATCTTGACCATGACCGAGCAACTCGAGTTTGTAACATCCTAATCATATGAAGCCATCCTTGGTAGAATTCATTGGTAGTGATAGTATCCAGTCGTTCGTTATTTGAAATCTTGAGCTTTGCTTCGTGCACCCCCTTTATCTCCGCCATGCCTGATCTAGCAATCAATTTGCAGTCGATTCACCGCAGCTTCCCCTAGTTCTCTATCAGGGGCATTCTCACCTAATCTGCGCAACATCCCTAATCATCCTCCAGGGGCATTTTTATCTTGTCCATACCGCAAAATAATTCCATGTATCCTCCCTTTTCAAGCAAGTCGATCTTTCCCCGAATTGAGCAAAGTCGATCAAGTAAGTTAATCAGTCAGCTTGAAGATGACCAATCCAAGTATCTCATGCATTCATACATTCATGCATAATTTTCATGTCTATTTTTCTATGCTGAATTCCACATGAAACAAAGTAAGGAAAAATATCCTCGGGTTATGCGCTCAACCCCCAAGTAAGAGCTTGTATCAAAGGGCATCTCAGAATTGTCTTCTATCCTGCATTCGAAGATAGAATTTCTCCCAAGGGAAAATCAGCTAGCCTCAATGCTCAACATTGGTAGTTTCTCCGGCTTCCCGAAAATCTTAACTCTTATTCCTTTTTTCTTCCATTTTTATTGCTTAATTGAAGGGGCAAAAATATTGTTGTTCAACAAAATTAATTAGGCAATAAAAACACAATTTATATGGCTTACTAATGCTTTAAAGTCTTCTTGGCAAGCACACCATGGGGCAATTCAGAAGGGCGACCAACTCGATGGATCCTTAAATCAGAACTCAGAAGCTTCTCCCTAGGGCACCCCAATGCAAACACCCAGGGGCACCTTAATGCAAATACCCAGGGGCACCTCAATGCAAATATCTAGGGGCACCTCAATGCAAATACCCAGGGGCACCTCAATGCAAACACCCAGGGGCACCTCAATGCAAATGCCTAGGTGAACCTTAATGCAAATACCCAGGGGCATATCAGCCAGACTCGACACTCAGCCCCGACAGTCTATCTGAACTCCCAGAAATCTCAACTTTATTTTGGTTTTATTCTTCCATTTTTGTTGCTTAATTGAAGGGGCAAAAATTTTTGTCCCGGCAAAATTAATTAAACAACAAAAGCGCAACTTATGTCTCTCTCTAATATCTCAAAATTTATGTGGCAGGCACAATGGATTTAGTCCAATGATCTCCTCAGGTGCTTTTTAGCATATCCCATATCGACCTCGTTAGAAGTGCTCGACACCTTCCAGTTAAGTTCTTGGCATGCGTCCTAGTCTAA
This sequence comes from Euphorbia pulcherrima, assembly GCA_947683365.1. Classification (NCBI taxonomy): domain Eukaryota; kingdom Viridiplantae; phylum Streptophyta; class Magnoliopsida; order Malpighiales; family Euphorbiaceae; genus Euphorbia; species Euphorbia pulcherrima. The sequence continues at coordinate 43,921,978 of CANTUS010000010.1, forward strand.
GGATCTTGTTTCATATCCCCGGCATGCGATTCAAGCCAAGCATATCCCAGTCCAACCTCGTTAGAAGTGCTCGACACCTTCCAGTTAAGTTCTTGGTATGCGTTCCAGTCCAGGGATCTCATTTGATATTCCCGGCATGCAATTCAAGCTAAGCATATCCCAGTCCGACCTCGTTAGAAGTGCTCGACACCTTCTAATTAAGTTCTTGGTATGCATTCCGGCCCAGGGATTTTGTTTGATATTCCTGGCATGCAATTCACGCCAAGCATATCGCAGTCCAACCTCGTTAGAAATTCTTAGCATTCTCCTTATCTCCGACATGACTGGTTCAGCTCTAAAAGGTCCATTGACGACGCGTCCCTATATAGTCTTTAAACAACCATTTCGGAGTTTCACTTCTAGGGCTGTCTTGTTCCTCCTAAAACATCTGTCAATGGCAACCCCAGTAGACAATCGGCTCAAGAATTTACAAGTCAGGTAGAGCATCCTATCCCTTGCTCTTTCGAGAGATCACACTTGGCCCGCCAAGTGACAATCTCTCGAGGGGCAGCTTGTGAGCACGGGGCTTTTCGGTGACCCTCGGAACGATGATGAGTTTTTGCTCTAACCTTTTACAGTCTAGTTGTTCCATTATTTTAGAATCGAATCGCATTTGGCAAGTTCTTTGTTGATGATTTTAAGATCTTTGACCCCGATTAATTAAATATTGGATCACTTTTAAGTCGTTAACCGCTTCCTTTCCCCTCACACGTAGTAAATTGTTTCGCGATTTTTTCCTTAAAAATCCGGACATTTTAGCGAGTCTCATTTGCATCGTTGGATTCTGGATTCCCCGAGCTTTCTAGAAAGTCAAGTATTGCCCCGTTCGGATACCCATGGTGTAGTTTATTCACGTTTCGAGCCGTATGGCCCACGGGGCAGGCCGCGTCGCATGACGCGGCCTAGATCTGGCCGCATCATATGACGCAGCCTGGGCTGGGTTGCGTCATGTGATGTGGCCTACCGAGTCACCTGATGCGGCCTCGGCCCGGCCGCGTTAGTGACACGACTTTTGCCCGGGGTTTCTTCATTTAGTGTTTTTTCGGGTTTTTTTTCTAGGCCAACAAGTCGGGTTTTGGGATTTTTCCGTCAAATATTGACATTTGGAGGATTAATTTGGGTATTTTACACTTGGGGAGTCTATAAATACCCATCAAAATTAGGTTTTTAATAAATTTTTTTCTTTGGCAGATTTTAGGGAGAAAATTCAAGAATAAGAGAGAGAAAGGGAAGAACTAGAGAGAGAAAGCTCAAGAAAAGCTAGAATCCAGGTTTAATCCTCTCTAATCTTGATTCTTAGTTGTTCTTAGGCTTAATCTTGTAGCTTAAACACTAAAATCTATTCGAAATCCTAGGCTAAAACGGATTAAATAGGGTTTTAGAGACTTTTCCTAAATACCACCCAAACAATATGTCACTATTTCTGTTGCTATTTCCATCGCTATTTTCGTCGGAAAATCATCAAAAGCTTGCCAAATGTTCGGTTTGAATCTCGAGAGTGGATTCACGGCCTTTAGGTAACTTTCTGAGTTCCAATCTATTTCTTTCTCTTATTTGTTTCTGCTGCTGTATTTTTTGGTTATTTTTTCGGGTGTTTGGCCCCCCTTTATTCGTCCTTTTTGCGATTCTCTATCAAAAATCTGGATGACTGTTCCGGGGAACGTCAGGCTGACTGAACGTCACCTAGGCCACCTCGCTGAGTCGGCCTACCACTTTGTTCAGTCAGCCTACGGGGTCGCTCAAGCAGCCAATCTTCGTTTTATCGGACTTTCTGGGTTCTTTTCCCCCAAACTGAAAAGCCAAAGTTATTTAAGCATTTTAAGTCCGAATCGACTGTAACAGGTAGGAAACGACTTGAAATTTTAGTAATCTTGGATTTTCAGGCACAAAAAGGTCGATTTCGGCTTGTTTAGACACTTTTTCCAACAGGTAACTTCAGTGGGATGAAGGCCGACTGAGAGTCATCTAGGCTACCTCGTTGAGTCAGCATACCATGTCGCTGAGTCAGCCTACCACCTCACTGAGTTGGTGCACTGATAAAAGGTCCAAATGGTCCCTGTTCATTTTATTCTGTTGTTTTTGGCCCGTTTCTATCGTTTTTTACCCGATTTTTGTCATTTTAATGTGTTTTCAGTCTCGTTTTCAACCCGAAAAATTTCCAAAAAATTATGGCTGATCTAAAATTTGTTTTTATTTATATTATTTTGTTTTTAGATTTTATTTATTTTTTTTATTTAATATGCATTTTAATGGCTTAAAAACAGTGTTTTTGCTAAATAAATCTAAATAAATTATTTTCTACCAACTAAAAACCCCAAAAATATTTTGAACATATTAAATCTTATTTTACAATGTTTATTCAATTTATTTCACCTTTTTTTGGTTGCTTAGATAATTAATTAACACCCAAAAATTATGTTTTTATCCCAAAAAATAAAAAAATACATTTTCTTCATGCTATGTATTTATTTCTCGCATTTATTTATTTATATTTATTTGTGATTATTCCTGTATTAATCTTGCCTCGTTTAGAGCGGGGTCCGAGTCGGTAAGCTCGGTTAGAATCCGGTTTCGCCCGTTTATTTATTTTCTCGCATTAGAGAAATGTATAGGTATTTGTAAAGCCTTGTAATAATTTTATTTTCTTGCTTTAATTATTTATCGCTTTTTGTGTGATGTATGGCATATAAACCAAAAACACCAAGCAATAATCGGATTAAAACACATAAGAACTAAGGTCGCGTTTATTAAAATATAATCGGCTTGATTTGAAAATTGAAAAGTAAGCAACATCATCCGGACTTAGAATCTCTGTTTTAAGATACGATCCAACCACCCGGTGGGAATATCGTACCTAAATTCCCGGTGGAGCTTAACCGGGTGGCAACTCTCTCTCTAAATACGGGATTCTAAATCTTGTATCCCTTAACACATAAATCGGACTAAAATTCAACCTCAACACCATTTTCCATTATTGCTTTCATCACGCTAAAATAATGATCATCCCTTTGCTCGGTTCACAGCGCTCTTTATTTCTCCGCCCTACGCTGAAGAGCATTAAAGCTTACCATGCGGGCAAAGGGATCGGGGGTCGTCGGCTCACAGCGGCTGTTTTGGTTGCTCCTCTATTAAGAATGGTTGTTGTAGCAAAATTTCCTCTAGGGAAATAATTTCTACTTGCTCCAGCAAAATTTCCTCTTCTTCCTCGAAGTCATTCTTTTCAAGTTCCTACAAAATAAAGGGATTTAAGTGAAAATCTGTGGTATCAAGAAAATAACATTGATCATCAAGAGAAGAAGGTTGTTTCATTGCTTCATTCATTTTAAATGTTACTTCTTCATCATGAACTTTTAGAATCAGTTTGCCATTATTTACATCAATCAAAGCTCTTCTAGTAGCAAGGAATGGTCTGCCTAGAATGATAGGAACATGAAACTCTTCATCCATATCCATGATAATAAAGTCAACAGGCAAAATAAATTTTCCAATCTTAACTAAAACATCTTCCACAATGCCTCTAGGGTACCTAACAGTTCTATCAGCAAGTTGTATGGATACTTTAGTTGGTTATGGTTCTCCTAAGCCTAGTTGCTTATAAATGTAATATGGTATGAAATTTATGCTTGCTCCTAAGTCATAAAGTGCATTGTCAATATTTAAATTGCCAATAGAGCAAGGAAGAGAGAAACTCCCTAGATCTTTCAGTTTCTTAGGCAAAGGTTTCCTACTTTGAAGAATGGAGGAGCAATCTCTATTCAGTTGAACCATGGCCACATTCTCTAGTTTCTTCTTGTTTGCCAGCAAGGCCTTTAAGAATTTCACATACATTGGCATATGTGCAAGTGCTTCTACAAAAGGAATGTTAATGTGAAGTTTCTTAAAGACTTCTAAAAATTTATCAACTTGCTTAGCCATTTCATGCTGCTTGGCTTATTGAGGATAGGGAATCCTTGGTTGGTAAGCTGGAATTGGTTGCTTCTCAGAAATGGAATCCTTGGTGGTAATCACTGGTGGTTCATTAGTAGTGATCATATAATCAGTCTGTTTTGATTGCTCCGGGTCAGGTATTGGTTATGGTTGCTGCTGGTTGGAGGCAGGTTGTGCTTGCTCTTTAATTTCAATTTTATCTCTGCCTTCAACTTGATCTTCAATGGTTTGCACCACTTATTTCTTCTTACCCGCATGTTTATTAACAATAACCATAGAGTTAGAAATCTCATAATTGTTACCACTTCTCAAGGTGATAACTTTGCACTCCTCTCTTGGATTTGGCTCTATGTTCATCAGCATGACTGCTTTGTTTTTGGGAGTGATAATAGTGGCAAGCTGCTGGAATTGGGTCTCCAAATTCTTCATAAAATCTTGTGTTTGCTTCATGAATTGCATCATCATCTCCTTCATCTCCTTAATCTTATATTTCTTTGATTACTGAGATGGGATTAATTGCTGCACTAGTTGGTATGGTTGATGCTGTGATAAATTGTTCTGTGGTTGTTGGTAAGGAATTTTCTTATTTTGATTACTCCATGAAAAATTAGGATGGTTTCACTAGCCAGGATTGTATATGTTTGAGAATGGATTGTTCCTAGGGTTATCCCTAATGTAATCACACTGTTCTTGGTCAAGAGGAGTATCGCAGTCAAGATTTCTGTGGTTGCCACCACAAAAATCACAAATAACTTGAGCACTAGTGATTGCTAAAACATTTTGCTTAGAAAGTTGCTTGAGGATCAGATCCATATTGTTAGAGAGCTTTGTAGCAGACTTTGACTCCTTTTGCTTGCTTCTTTCTTCTTAAACAGAGTGCCATTTATAGCTGGTGTTAACCAACCTTTTAATGAGTTCATAAAGCTCTTCGGGGGCAAGTTCTTCAGGGTCATCATTTGTTGCTGATTCAATCTGGATCTTATATTGATCATGAGCTCCATTATAGAAACTTTGCATTTGCATCTAGAGTGGAATTTGGTGATTTGGAACTCTTCTTAAGAGCTCCTTGCATCTTTCCTATGCTTTAGACTGAGATTCATCTAGTTGCTACAAGAAACGAGTCACCTCATTTCTAAGTTTGATTGCTTGCCTCGGTAGGAAGTACTTAGTAAGAAATGCTTATGCCAACTGATCCCATGTTCTTATGGATTTGAGCAAGATTTTTCAGCCAATTTTTAGCCTTGTCCCTCAAAGAGAAAAGGAAAAGCTTCACTTTGATTACATCATCCGAGATTGCTCTATTTGTGCAAAATGTATCACACATAGTCTCGAATTCTTGGATGTGAGAATTAGGATCTTCTCTTGGCAAGCCTCCAAATTGAACAGCTACCTGGAGCATTTGGATCATAAAGGCTTTGATCTCAAAAAGGACGTTCCCTTCATTGGGTATCACTATGTAAGAAGAGTGTCCCTCTGTTGATGGTCTACTATATTCTTTGAGTGTTTGCCTTGGTGGGGGCAAGTTGACCTCGCCAACACCTTCTGGGGGTTCATTACCAATTGGTGGATTGGTTGCATCAGCCATCCTTTGTTGCCTATGCCTTCTTCTTGCTGCTCCAGTTAATCTATGACAAGTCCTTTCTATTTCCGGATCTATTGGGATTAGGGGGTGACCAGCTCTACGCATACAATAATGGTTGCTATTAATAACAACTTTCCTTCACAAATGGTAACAAACAGATTAAACGCACTAATTTACAAGAAAATTTTAAATATTTCACAAGTTGCTCCCCAGCAACGGCGCCAAAAACTTATTGTCTGCCAAATGAATGGGATCTAGCAAGTGCACTAGGTTATGATCAGTAGTTAGTGGCTAGCACAAGGTCATATTCCATAGGAAGCAAGGGAAATACTTTAAATTAATATGCAAATTAGTGAGTCTGAGTTTAATGACAAATAAGTTGATTTTAATGGAAAAGCTAGAAAGCAAAATAAAAACTGGAAAGTAAGAGTGATTATTGTAAATGATTATTATGACTAGTATTATAGCGCGGCAAGCATTCCCAGTGATCATCTTCCTCCTCTTCCATTTCAGCTAAGCTTCTCTTAGCTTTCCTCCTTCCAGCCTCAACTGCTTTGGCAGTAATTTCATCAATCACCTTCTGACTTTCTTAGCTGCGGCCTTAATGAGCTTACCCCTGACTTTTGGTTTCTCAGGGCTGGATTTTATGATTTGGCTGATTGGAAGGGTGTCTTCATCAAATTCATTTTCTAGAATTGCTTTTGGCTTCTTTTGTGTCTTGCTTTTAATGGTTCTGGCCTTCTTAGGGACAGGCGCTTGCTCTTTCGGATCCACCATCTTTCGGGACTTAACTCTTTTCTCATCCCTTTTCAGTTTTGCCTTTTCTTTGTTCCACTCCTCATCATATCAAAGATTAAGGAAATTCTTCTCGAGAATAGCCTTGCTATATATGCCTTTAAATCTGGTTAAATCTACTTTTGATGCTTGCAGAATTCTTACGATTAAGGCATCGTGGGAGCTCACATGCGTCTTGAGATAATGAATAATCAAGACTGGCCAGTTTACTTCCACACTTCTAACCCAGTGCTGTAAGATGCAGTGTTGGAGGGAAGAAACTATAGTCAATGATCCCTTCCTTATCAGGACAAGTTTTGCTAGAGCATGCTATAGGAATCTGGGCGTTCTGGGTAAGTATGTGGAGAATTTATCTCCGAAATAATTCTTGTGAAGCCATAATTTGGAATTGTAGTCAACTCCAGCTTCATCGCCATCTTTTCTAATCAATAGACCAGATTTTTTCATGTTCAGATACTTCTCAAAGAACTCTGGAGTGATAGTTATGACCTTCCCCTGTACTTCAGTGCATAAGGAGTCGAAATGGTTATGAGCGATGAGATTTTTGAAAAATTCCTTCACCAGTTTTAGGTATGTAGGACAATTTATCTTTAAGAAGTCACCCTGATTCTGATCTTCAATTAGGGTGAAGAAAGGAGGGGTTCTGAATAAGTAATCATCACCTAAGTGATCAGTGGGAATAACGAATTCGGAGGTTTTGAAATTTAGGGGTTCAAAATCAGTATCCTTCAAGTTAGATACTTGAAAGAGATTTTTGCTATGTAAGATCTCGAGGGTGTTTAAGGTGTTTGTGGAGCCATTTGAGAGAGATTTTGAAAGCTAGGGTTCTGGATTTGAATTTTTACAGAGTAACAGTAAAATTATGTTGCTCGCGTGAGGAAGAGGATGAATTTTGGGGTATTTATAGATTTTGCAAAGTAAGGGTATTTTAGTAATTTGGACTCCAGCTATTTTGGCTGGATCAATGACATGGCAGTCGAACTGTTAAGAGAGAGGTAAGTTCAATTTAACCGGAGAATGTGGACGTTTATTTTTAAAATAACTGTCCAATTTACCGCGCGTGTAACCACTAATAGACTGTTGAAATTCAAAAAGTAACAGTTACCTTTAAAGCGCTTTTTCTGCCATTTGTTCTTCTTGTCTGCTGATGTGGCATACTTTCCTCCAAATTAGGCTATCCAGTTGACAGGACTCTTAATTTACCATGGATTTGCTTCCGGATCAAATTGGATTTAACATACCAATGGCCTCCCAAATTGATCTTTATTTAAGGGTTTAGTAAAGATATCTGCTTTTTGCTCATTAGTTGGAATGTATACCATTGTAACATCCTTCTTTATCACATGATTCCGGATGAAGTGATGCCTTATGTTGACATGCTTCATCCTACTGTAGAGCACCGGATTCTTTGACACATCAATAGCACTTTTGTTGTCACACATAATATCCACACATCCGGATTGCACTCCATAATCTTCAAGTTGTTGTTTGATTCATAGGATTTGAGCAATGCAACCTTCAGCTGCCATATACTCTAGTTCTGTAGTGGATAATGCAACTGAAGTTTGCTTCTTGCTATACCATGATACTATGCAATCTCTAAAGAAATGGTAGCCTTCATATGTACTCTTTCTCTCAAGAGTATCTCTACCATAATCTATATCAGTGAACCCTTGGAGTGTGAAATCTCCATTACTAGGATACCATAACCCAACCTCAGTGGTTCCTAGAAGATGTCTAAGGATTCTTTTAACTGCCTTGAGATGGGAATCCTTAGGATTGGCTTGATATCTTGCACAGTAGCAAACTGCATAGTGTATGTCAGGTCTACTAGTTGTCAAGTATAATAGTGAACCAATCATTCCTCTATAGTGCTTCTGATCCACATCTTCTCCTTCACAATCCCTGGATAAGATTATGTCTGAGCCCATTAGAGTGAACATAGGTTTGCTTTTTTCCATTTCAAACTTCTTCAGGATCTCCTTGGTGTACTTTGATTGATTAATGAAAATCCCATTCAGGCTTTGCTTGATCTGTAGACAAAGGAAGAAGTTGAGTTCTCCCATCATGGACATCTCAAACTCCTTCTGCATTTGAGAGTTAAATTCTTTGCACATCTTTTCATCAGTGGCTCCAAAGATGATATCATCCACATAGATCTAGACTAGAATAATATCATTATTCTTTTTCTTGATGAAGAGAGTGGCATCTGCCTTGCCTCTAGTATATCCCCTGGATATAAGGAATGAGGTTAACCTTTCATACCTGGCTCTTGATACTTGCTTTAATCCATAGAGAACTTTCTTCAACCTATAGACATGATCCGAATGCTTTGGATCTTTAAATCTGGGTGGTTGCTTGACATAGACTTCTTCTTAGAAGACACTATTTATAAATGCACTTTTGACATCCATTTAGTATAATGTGAACCCCATGAATGAGGCAAAAGCATATAGGATCCGGATTGCTTCCAGCCTTGCTATAGGAACAAATGTTTCTTTGAAAATAATTCCTTCTTACTGGTTGTAGCCTTGGGCAACTAGTCTTGCCTTGTTTCTCACCACTACTCCAGATTCATCAAGCTTGTTTTAGAACACCCATTTGGTGCCAATGATTGATTTCCCTTTAGGAGAAGGCACTAGATCCCATACATCATTCCTGGTGAATTGATCTGGCTCTTCCTACATCACCATCATCCAGCTTTCATCACCTTCAGCATCTTAAAATTTCTTTGGCTCTATAAGAGATACAAAGTCAGCATGGCTCATCATCTGGTTGAGCTGACCTCTGGTTCTAACTGAATTCTGAACATCATCTTGAATATTTTCAATACAATGATCTCTGTAGGTCTGGATCTCTCTTTGTAGGCCTTCATGTTGAACTGGGACTTGCTCTATTTTAGCTTCAACCAATCCTTCTGAGCCTTCATTAAAGTCGATCTCTTATGAGTTGAGATTAACTTGTCGTACTTCTGGATCAAAGGATATTCCTTTATCTTCCTCTTTGTACTTCTTGATTTGAAGCGAATCAGGAATTCCTGATTCCTCCTTTGCTCCAGATTTTTTAGCTTCCAGAACTTAATCTTTCGGAGTGTAGCTTTTCTTCCATGTAGTGTTAGTCTCATCAAAATCTACATGTATTGACTCTACCACAGTTTGGGTTTGTTTATTGAAGACTCTGTAAACTTTACTATGTATTGAGTAGCCAAGGATAATTGCTTCATCAGATTTAGGATCAAATTTTCCTAGTTGCTCTCTATCATTAAGGATGTAGCATTTACATCCGAATGCTTTAAAATACCCAATTCTGTGTTTTCTTCCCTTCCGGATTTCATATGGCGTCTTTTCGATGGTCTTTCTAATGAGAGCTCTATTCAATATATAGCACGTTGTATTTACGGCCTCACCACAAAAATATTTTGGCAAACAATTTTCACTAAGCATTATTCTGTCATCTCAACTATGGTCCTATTCTTTCTCTCAATAACTCCATTATGTTGAGGAGTGTGAGGGGCAAAGAAGTTATTTTCAATGCCCTTGAAGTAATAAAAATTAGCAAAATGCCTATTTTTTAATTCTCCACCATTATCACTCCAGCGATGGTCTTTCTAATGAGAGCTCTATTCAATATATAGCACGTTGTATTTACGGCCTCACCACAAAAATATTTTGGCAAACAATTTTCACTAAGCATTATTCTGTCATCTCAACTATGGTCCTATTCTTTCTCTCAATAACTCCATTATGTTGAGGAGTGTGAGGGGCAAAGAAGTTATTTTCAATGCCCTTGAAGTAATAAAAATTAGCAAAATGCCTATTTTTTAATTCTCCACCATTATCACTCCAGATGCGTGCAATGCTTATGCCCTGTTCTACTTCTATCAGGATGAATGTTTTGGATAATTGGTCAAAAGCTTCATCCTTGCTTGGTAGCAGGAGAACCCATGTATATCGAGAATAGTCATCCACAATGACCATGGTGTATTCTCTTCTACCTACACTTAATGGCTTGATTGGACCAAAGAGATCAATATGTAAGAGCTCAAGTACTCTTTTGGAAGGAATGTAGGATATGAAAGGGAAACTTTTCTTATGTTGTTTACTTAATTAACATGTAGTGCATAGATGATCCTTATTAAAAGCAACCTTAGGCAAACCCACTACTAATTCATTTTTGGCTAACTTGGACAGGAGGTTCATGCTAACATGTCCTAACCTTCGGTGCCATAGCTATGATTCTTCTTCTTTAGACACCAAGCAGATGATATTCTTTTCATTTTTAATGTTTACTGAATATACATTATTTACTCTAGGTGCATAAAGAATTACTTGGTTAGACTTACTATCATATATTGAGCAGCCTTCAGAATCGAAAGTGACCTTTCTTCCTCTATCACAGAGTTGGGCTACACTCAATAGGTTGAATTTCAGTCCATTAACTAGAGAGACATCTTCAATTTTTAATTCTGATACGATGGTTCCATTTCCACTGATCTGTCCCTTTTGATTGTCTCCAAAGCTGACTTTGCCTCCCTTCTTTCGGGTTCATGTGATGAAGGCCTTCTCATCACCTGTCATGTGCCTTGAGCATCCACTATCAATGTACCATGTGTGTTGATCTACTGTAGAGCTAAAGCATAGCTGCAAAATAGATTAAGTGGGTTTGGGTACCCAATCAAATTTGGGTCCTCTCGGGTTAATAACCATCTTAGGCTAAGGATAAACATCATAATAACCATTTTTTAATTTACATGATTTAGTAATATGATTATTTTTCCCACAAAACCTGCACACTGAAATAGGTATGTTTTGCTTTTGCTTTTCGCTGATCTTCTCCAGATCCTTCCTTCTATAGTTGCCATTATACCCAGCTTCTTGCACACTGGTGGATGGTCCGGTATAAATCCGAAAGTTGGTTGGGTGTGCAACTTCAACTCTATAATTTCTTCTTTGTTTGATAGGTTGTTGGTTGTAGGCTACCTTAGCCATTCCCTTTTGAGCAGCAGTATATCTTTGAGCTTGTGGCTGCCTGCTAGGTTCCTTCATTTTTTTATTGGGGGTCCTTTGAAATCTGTTCTAAGTAGGAGGAGGATTATCTCTTCTTAGAGTCTTTGTTTCGGGCCTCTTCCTGGATGCTTGCTTTAACAGATTGATTTCTCTATCCATTCCCATTACATTTGCATTTAGGATCTGGACTTGATTCCTCAGGAAATTTTCCTCTACAACATCAATATGCTTGGTTGCTCTAACCAGATTGATATCTTATGCTATTACTTCAGCATCTTCTGCCAACTTTAGTACTACTCTTTTAAGAGACTTTATGGCTTTTGCGTTATTCTGAACACCCTTGATAACAATAGAGAGAGCTTTTGCAAGGTCAAGGTTAGAAGTAGAATTAGAGCAAGAATTTACCTAAGTGTTTGTTGTATCTGATTCTGATTCTTCGATTTGCATTGTTTCTTGCTTCGAGGCATTCCTTCTGAATTGCTCTGCTTTGGGTCAGTTAGAGCCATGAATGCATAGTTTGCAGTCTCCTCTTCTTCTGTTGAAGATGAGCTGCTACTTTTTTCACTATTGCTCCAAGTAGCAACCATTGCCTTCTTTTTTTAACTTCTTGGTTCTCTTGAGCTTGGGGCACTTTGTTATGAAGTGGCCTTTCTCACCACATTCGAAACAAGCAGCCTCTTTCTCCGGATCCTTCTTTTCTTCCGGATTCCTTCCGGGCTTGTCTCTTCTGGAGGTGCCTTCTCTTGGTTTCTAGGATTCATACCTTTTTATTTCCTTCTATCTTTCTTTTGTATGAATCGATTCAGCCTTCTGGTTAGTAGAGCAAGTTGATCTTTGGTACTCATTGAATAATTGATTTGCTCTTCCTCTCCGGATGAAGCATATCCGGTGGATTCTGCATTAAGAGCAATGGCCTTCTTTTTCTCCTCAGGCTTCTTTTCTTGTTGGCTATACCTCTCTAAGGATAATTCTTGGGTCAAAATATTATGAATGAGTTCATCATAACTGTAAAAATTTAAGTCAAGAGCTTCCTCAATGGTAGTCTTTTTATTGTCCCATTCCTTGGTGAGACTCCGGAGCACTTTCTTGACCATTTCTACTTGTGGAATCTCCTTCCCTAGCCTTTTCATTTCGTTCACTACATTTGTGTATCTAGTGTTCTTTCTGCTGAATGATTCTTTAGGCTCCATCTTAAAGGATTCATAGTTTTATTGGAGTAGATCAAGCTTAGCCTCTCTTACTTTGGTGGTTCTTTCACAGGTTACCTCCAACTTCTCCCAAATTTCTTTTACAATCTCGCATCCAAATGTCATGTTGAATTCAGCTGCACTAAGAGCATAGTGAAGCATGTTAATAGCATTTACGTTTTCACACAACTTTTTAAAGTCATTCTCATCCCACATGCTTGATGGCTTTCGGGTAGTCATACCCTCTTCTTCAGAAGTAGGCTCATATAGACCATCTTTTATAATTAACCATGCCTGCATATTTTATGACTAGATGAAATTCTTCATCCGATTTTTCCAGAACATGTAGTGTTCACCGGTGAAGAGTGGAGGAAGGGTAACAGACATACCCTTGGGAAGGAGTTGTGAGTTTTGGAAACTCATTTTGATATGTGAATAAAAATAAATGGACCTTTAGCTCAAGATTGTTAGATCTCTAGTTTGAGCACTCTCTTTAATATGTGCTCGAGAATAAAGAGGTACCGATTTTTTAAATTTTTTTGGTTCTCATGTAGTGGCGTTCAACTATAATTTTTAAAATCGCTTTTGTCTAAAATTGCAGTATTTTAATTTAATTAAAAAATTTCACAAATAAATTGTAAATTGCAGTTTTAATATTTTTTTAACAATGTAGGTAAGTATGAGGTGGCTAATGTTGGTCCCTGTGAGAGTATTTATAAGGGAAGAGGGGGGTGAATGGCCCTTCTTCACAGAATTTATAGACTTAGAAAAGTCTTAGTGTAGCGTGTTTGATTATAATCTGGAAGATGGATCCGGATGATGCAAATATGACAATAATATGCAATAAAGTAAAATAGAAAGAAAATCAAACACAAGTATTTCATACTGGTTCGGCCCCACCTACTTCCAGTCCCTAGAGTTTCCTTCCTCCGAGCTTATCCACTAGTGGATTTCTTTCCAACTGATAGGAATCAAGCCTTACAGATTTATCTCCGGATGGTAACCCCTTCCGAAAGTAGGATATACCACTAGAAGCACCAACTCCTAGCTGAGTCCTCTTGTCTTTAGTAGGATATACCAGTTAGCCTTTTATCCCGAATCTAAGCTGAGTCCTATAGAGAGATCTCACTTAAAGCACCTACTTCAATCTATATCCCAATCTCTCAACTCACCTTAGTTGGAGATTCTTACTCTTTGGTTTTTAACAAATGGTTGGTTCTTGGAGTTCCTCAAGTTTATAGTCTCACTTGGGAATCCTTACAAAACAGATTTTGAAATAAGGTTCTTGGAGGGATTGTATCAACTGATTGAATAAGTATTACTTTGTTACTTGCTTTTATAAATCAACCAGTTAACCTACTCATTTGGTGAAGAGCTCCTTTTATAGGCTTTGATCATAAATGTAGCTGTTGTGGTTGGTGAGCTTTCATTCAATCTTCACCCTTGATCAGGTCTTGATGTGGAGCTTCCGGATTCGTTGATCAATCCATTAGACTATATTTTTACCCGTTTGAAATCTTGGGATTGAGGTTAGAAAGTTGTCAGTGATTGTTTTGCTTGTCATTTTGTGATGCACCAACTTTCATATCAATTACTTTTTGATGTAAGCTCCATGCGCCTCCTTATTGGTCTAGGAGAAAAAGGTAGTTAGCTTTTTCTATCCGGTGTCAGTCCTTTTGTCCTTTCTCTGAAATATGCAAGCTGTCATTTTGTCTTTGTCTTGGGGAAAAGATCTTTGACTTCATAGACCAAAAGAATGGTGGGAAAGTGATATTTTGTTATCTTTCCCTATGTTTGAAATATAGGCCTTCTAGATATCCTTTAGACCTATATACTCCGGATCTATATTATTCCGGAGATTCTTCCGGATGCTAGTCTTGAAGGATAGAAGTTTGTTTTCTTTCCAAACTTTATCCGGATGATTTCCTCTAGTGCTTAGGTATTTAATTTCTTCAATCGATGACTTATATCTTGATCTTTGTCCGGATATTTCCATTTAGATTTGAGAGAATTACATACATTGTTTTTGTTTCTTTCAAACTTGATCCGGATTTGTTTTTAGATTGTTATCTGGATCATTATTTCCCAACAGCCAAATTGTGGATTAATACGAACCTTCCTGAGGTATCGGAATTTAAATCAAGGTAAATATTACAGTTATTTTTTTCTATTAATTTAATTTAAATATAATCAGCATAAAAATGTTGTACTTTATAATTTCCCTAATATCAATTTCTTATGATATGAGTTTAGATTGCTCTCTGTTAGTCAATCGGGCCCTGAAAGGATTACTCAAATATCATCTCAAAATGCATAGTTGAAAACAATCTCAGAATTGGTGGAATGTAAACAAGTAAGTACACTATTTTTTGCAAGCAATTTTTTTTAAATTAGTTATATATATAAGCAAAGAAGTCCTAAAAGACTTCTTTGCCCCTATACCGTTCAAAAGAAATATTTTAATTTTATTATCAAATTTATTTTATTTAATTACCATATTATTCCAATTTATATTACTATAACAATGACATTTAAAATATGTTAATATTCATATTAATCATAACGATACCAAAATATAAAATTAAAATAATAATAACAATAACAACAAAAGTAATAATAAAATATTTGATGAGGAAAAATGATTCACATTAATTCTAAATTATAAACCTGTTTAAGAATAAATTGTACTTTTATTTACAAAATAAACTTATCATTGATATACTTATCATAATTTTATTTAATTATAATCATATTTGGAGATGAAGATAATGCACAAATTTCGAGCAATCGAGCAAAATGGATAAGGAATTGAGAAGGAGAAGAATAATTGATATGTATCTCTTTTTAAAGAAAAATTAGTATTTGTTAAATTATTGTCAATATTACAATATTTTAAATTATTAGGTCAACTAATATATCTTCTAAATCTATTTATTTAAAATTTAATTTATTTTCTTGATTTTATTTAATTATGTTGGTTATAATCCTATGTACGAAAAAATTTGAATTTCGTAATAGTACCTCCTCCTTATTTAAGAATTAGTGTGACTCTTTTTTCCTACACCAAATATTGGCAAAAAAGTATAAATTATAATCCTATTTAAGAAAAAATTTGAATTTTATAATAGTACTTACTCCTTATGAATAATTTTGTAATAGTATCTCCTTCTTATGGAAGATAATGAATTATTTTATTTATTAAATCAAGTGAATTCAAATTTCATAATTATCATTTAAGTATATCTATCAACTATGTATTTCCTAAATCTATTTTCTTAAAATTTAAAATATTTTTATTGATTTTATTTAATCCTATTCTGTTGATTATAATCCTATTTAAGAAAAATATTTAAATTTAATTTAATTTTATGTAAAGATATCATCCTATCAATTATGTACTATAAATATTTAAATGAAAAATGCACATAATTTAAGAAGAATTTCTTATTCTTTCACTTATCTATCACCCTCTTTCTTTAAACTGCTCATTATTCTTTGAAAAAAAAGAATTAGACAACTCTTGCCCTTTTCTCTTGATGATGATGGACAAGTAATAGATGAAGCTGCAAATGTTGTATATAAAGAGTTTTTTGCAATATAAATTGATACAAGATATAACATATTTTTTATCTTTAATATTTTCTATTATATATATATATATATATATATATATATATATAATACAAAATAAACTTATCATTGATATACTTATTACAAATGACCTATCCGTGCATCGCACGGGGACTGCACTAGTTAATACAGAAAAATAAGAAAGCCTAATCTTAAGATTCCTTAGTCGATACTTTCAACCATTCAACTTTTCTCGTTATCTGGAGAAATTAGTAAACTTTAAAAACATGTCTTGCAGTGTGACTGTTTTACAAAAAGGTTTTTGTAGAATTTTTTTTTAAATGGTGCATGTGGTTTCAAAAGTTATGAAAAAAAAGGAAAACACATGGTATGTTTTTGAAAATTAGTTTTTTTTATAATACTAAACCAGTTATTTTAATAAACTTAATATTCCTATATTTTAACTATATTATATAAGAATTATATATCAACATTTAAGCAACCTTCGGAAATTATTCATTTTGTTATGATTTTTTAAAGTTATCATCAATTTTTAATAAAAAAATATTTGTACTTTTTAAAAAATTCTAAAATTTATCACTAAGGTGTATTGTATTTTTATCAACTAAGATGCAAAATTTCACTTCAAAATGGACAAGATTAGCCTTCCAAATGTGGTTTAAAAAATTATGGGAATCATCTTTTTGCTAACTTTTAAAACCACACGCACCCTTTTAAAAAAAATTCACAAGGACTTTTTTATAAAACAAACAAACCACAAGGAATTTTTTTTTACTTAAAAGGGCATTATATCCAAAAATAAAGAAAAAAAACTAGGGGTATCTTTAAGCAATTTGTTTATGTTGAGATTGCAAGCTGATCAATCCGCAGCTCAACCATTATATCTGTGAAACTGCCACAGGGAATCACACCATCACTGACAACTGGCACTTGGAGTAACAGATTTGTAACTGCCATAGTCCCCAGCTGTTAGAGTTCACTACTAGCAGAAGATATTTTCTCTTCTCTCCGATATGAAGATCTAGACTATAAATACACATTGTAGACTGTATTCTTTCCTATGTAATTTTCAATTCATCTAATCAGTAAAGAATTCGATCTTTCTCTAATCTTCTTTCATGGTATAAGAGCTATGGCAAAGAAAAAGAGAGGTTCTGTAAATCTAAATCAAAGACATAATGGAGATCCGTTTGTTGATGAGATTGAATCCTCGGAGGAAGAAAATAGAGGATCAAGAACCAAGGATTCGGGCTATGAACACCCTGGCCTGGTACTGTCTTCCATCATGCTAATAGATAGCAACAACTATCTCTCTTGGAAAAATTCATTAATAAGAGCCTTAACAGCAAAAGATAAAGAGAGATATGTGTTAGATGACATTGAGGATCTAGAACAAGGATCTGCAGCTTATAGAAAATGGAAGAAATATGATTGTTTAGTCACATCTTGGATACTGAACACTATATCCAAAGATCTATCTGAGGGATTTGAGTATGTTAGTAGTTCAAGAGAACAATGGGATGCACTCGAGTACAAATTCTATGATAGCAATGGACCAATGCTCTTTAAGATCAAGAGAGATATTAGCATGCTCGAGTAGGGAGACATGTCCATACTGCAATATTTTACAAAATTGAAAAGAATGTGGGATGAACTACTACTTTTAAGGCTAATCCTTAGCTATAAATGTGGAGCATCTAAGGCATGAGATTGCAATGCTTTCAACCGAATTATTAAGCAAGAACAAGAAGAAAGAGTAATATAGTTCTTGATGGGAATACATCCTAATCTTGATCAAGTGAAAGATCAGATTCTTCTTATGGATCCACTGCCATGTCTGGATGAGATATACTCAATGATGAGTAGGATTGAAAAATGGAATGAGGTTTTGAATACCAGAGAAATTGAGATGGCAAACACAAGCAAGTACGTGGTTGTGGCAAATGTAGATGTCGCTGCAGTAGCAAATTTCAACAAATTTGATAGAATTAACAAAAGCCAACTGAAGTGCAGTTATTGCAATGGAATCAAATACACTAGAGAAACATGTTTCAAATTAGTGGGATATCCAGAATGGTGGGGAGATAAAGAAAAAATGAGGGCTAGATGTAAATTTCCTAACACCTACAGCTCCCATACTAATCAAAGTTCCTTTATGGACAATGATGTTAACCAGGAGAGAGGTGGAGATTTCCTGGAGCAAGCTGCTATGAATAGGATGGTTCAAGAAATGTATCACAAGGTCATGAAGGGAAAAGAAATACTGGAGTCACCAATGCAATAATAAGGCACAGATATTGGTGCATTCGCTGGTTACAGAAAACATTTTGTTAATTTACCTGATGGAAGTACTAAGTTCATAGCATACACAGAAGAAATTGAGTTAAACATATGATTGAGATTAAGCAATGTGTTATACATACCTGATTTCAAATACAACATGTTGTCTATTAGCTAACTGGCAAGAGAAAATGGCATAGAGGTCGTATTCAATGCTACTAACTGCATTTTACAGGACCAACCCTCTAAATAAGTCAAGGCTGTGGCATGGCTGGTAGATAGACTGTACATCCTAGATCAATGCAGTTTTGATGAAAAAGTGGTGAACTTAATGAAGTCTTGCAATGTAACCATTGAGAGACAAAAGGTGGATCCTTGGCATCTAAATCTGGGGTATGCTTCATTTGATAGTCTAAGTCATATAGACAGTATTAAACTTGAATGCATTTCTCTTACTTGTGAAATTTCCCACAAGCCGAACAACACAGACTTTCTTTTCATAAAAGTCAAATAAATACAACTCATAGACTACAAATGATTCATGTTGATGTATGGCGTCCTTATAAACAACTAGTGGCGAATTCAGATTTATTCTATCATGAGGTCCGATCATTACTATAAAAATAAATTTTATTTTTGAATATTCATTTCAATAATATTGAGATAAAAAAAACTCATTTATAATTTAATCTAGGAGTAAAAACTTAGAAATTGGTAAAAGGAAGGCATGTAAGGGAAAAGTTTAGAAAATTAAGTAAAAAATATGAAAATTTATTGAAACTACAAGATAAAATCCACCACTTTGTACAACAAATCTTTTTATTAAAGTCTTTTAGTAAAAATTTATCAATATAAGGGGTCCATCCAAATATTTTCATGATGTCCATAAATTTAACTACACATAATATAATATTATTTTTAAAAAAATTAGTGGGGTCCATGGACCCCACATCCAATCATGTGGAACCGCCCCTGTAAACAGCAAACTGGGAATGGTGCATGTTATTTTCTCACCATTATAGATGACTACACAAGGGTTACTTGGTTGTACTTGTTAAGGAGAAAATCAGAGGTAGCAGTTGCCTTAGAAAAATTTTTAAACATGGCTTTTACACATTACTCAGCATTTATTAAAATTGTGAGAAGTGACAATGGGGGAGAGTTTGTCAACTCTCAATGTTACAGAATGTTCCACGATAGAGGTATCATTCATTGAAGTAGTCGCAGCTATACTCCACAACAGAATGGCATTAAGGAGAGAAAGCACAAGTACCTTTTGGAGATTACTACAGCCCTAATGTTTACTGCTAACTTACTTGTACATTTTTGGGGTGAGGCAAACCTACATGCTACGAGCATTATTAATGTCTTACCAACTAAAATACTGGGTTGGTTATCTCCATATGAGAAGTTCCATGGCAAACCCCCAGACCATGACAGTTTTCAAGTTTTTGGCTCCTTATGTTTCTATAAAGTGTTTCCTACAGGTGACAAACTGGCTTCAAGGGCTCACAAAACTATATTCTTGGGTTTCTCACGAGGACAAAAAGGCTACAAACTGTATGATACAATGCTTAAAAAGACTGTAGTATCTAGAGATGTTCAAATTCAAAACCCTATAGTCTTTCCTTACTCAAACTCATACACTAACGAAATTGCAGTTGACAAACCTATAGATCCTAATAAAGGTGATCCCTCTAATACACATAATAGTCTAAGAAGATCCACAAGGGTAACACAGGCTCCTCCATGGATGAAGGACTATGTTAATTAGGTTATAATGCCTGAATACCATGCTTTCCTCATAAAAATATCACAGTCAAAGGAACCCAAGAACTATAAGGAAGCAATACAAGACCAAAATGGATTCAGGCAATGAACTCTAAACTAAATGCATTGGAGGGTAATCGCACATGGGAACTATGCCCACTTCCAAAGGGAAAAAGGGCATTACCTAGCAAGTGGGTATACAAGATCAAGTTTCTACCTAATGGAGAAGTGGATAGGTATAAGGCTAGGGTAGTGGCATAGGTTACAACCAAACATTTGGAGTGGATTACAATAATTCCTTCAGCCCTGTTGCCAAAGCTGCTATAGTGATGATGTTTTTGGTCATTGGTGTATCAAAATAATGGACTATGCAGCAAGTTGATGTTAATAATACATATTTGCATGGTTTCCTGGAGGAGGATATATATTTATTGCCACCAGAAGGTTTCACCAAAGCAGGGAATGATCAAGTATGCAAACTTATTAAATCCCTCTATGGATTAAAGCAGGCTGGTAAGCAATGGCATAAGGAAATTTCTAAAAAATTGCTGAGTTTTGGATTCCACATATCACAGAGTGACCACTGTCTATTTATCAAAAGGGATGGAGCAGAGTTGACCGCATTCTTGGTCTATGTGGATGATATTCTTATCATGAGCTCTAAGGAGGCTTTGGCTATTCGATTAAAGGAATTCTTACATTTTTCCTTCACAGTTAAGGACCTTAGCATTGCAAGGTATTTCCTTGGGGTAGAAGTGGCTCAAACCACATCTGAAACATACATTTCATAGGTCAAATACATAAATAATGTAGTGGAAGATGCTGGTTTGAAGCGTTGCACACCAAAGGCTAGCCCTATAGAGACCATAAACAATCTGTCAACACCAGGGGAGACTTTGTCTAAACCTGAGGTATATAGAAGGCTTGTTGGCAGGTTGATCTACTTGAACTTCACCAGGCCTGACATTTCATACTGTACTCAATAATTGAGTCAGTAAATGCAGAGCCCTTGTGTACATCATATGCAAACAACAAAAAGGGTCTTGAGGTACCTATAGGGACAAAGGCCTATGCTTTGTTTTATCCTGCAAACTCTAGGTATTGTGATTCTGATTGGGGTTGTTGCAAAATCACAAGAAGATCTCTCAATGGTTTCTCCTTATTCCTTGGCGATGCACTAATATCTTGGAAGACCAAGAAATAGACATCATCTAGTAGGTCATCTGTAGAAGCAGAATATAGGAGCTCGGCAAATACTAGCTGTGAAGTGAAATGGCTAACCCACTTGTTACATGACTTTGTTGTGGATGTCAAACTTCCTATTACAATCTAATGTGATAATCAGACAGCCATATCCATTGCCAAGAACCCAGTATTGCATGAGCAAATGAGACATGTAGAGCTAGACCTGCATTTTGTAAGGGATCTAGTAGCAGAGGGGTTCATCATTGTTCTCTATGTCCTTACAAGCCTGCAAGTTGCTGATTTACTTACCAAGCCAAAGAGTCACCAATAAATGGCACCCTTCTTGTGAAAGATGAATCTACTACCAGTTCAGGTATTTTCAGCTTGAGGGAGGGGTGTTGAGATTGCAAGTTGATCAATCCGCAGCTCAACCATTATATTTGTGAAACTGCCATAGGGGATCACACCATCACTAACAATTGGCACTTAGAGTAACAGATTTGTAACTGCCACAGTCACTAGCTATTACAGTTCACTACTACCAGAAGATATTTTCTATTCTCTGCGATATGAAGATCTGGACTATAAATACATATTGTATTTTCTTTCCTCTGTAATTTTTAGTTCATCTAATCAATAAAGAATTCGATCTTTCTCTCGTCTTCTTTCAGTTTATACATGTATGGTATCCGGGTTTACTGTATAATTAACTATATTTTCAACTTGTAAATGTTGCAAACAATATATAATTTTTTACTTTAACTATATATAAACATAGTAGTAACTCTTTGAATAAAACTACCTTATACAGAATAGGAAAAATCCAAATAAGACTTTCTTTTTTATATAATAAGAGTTTTTGTAGGAACCAGGAATTGATCCATGATCATCCCGATTCAACCTTTGTGGATCTACCAATTGTACCAACTCCAATTGGTGATAAAGACTTTCTTTTCAATGGAGCTTAAACCAGAAAAATGCCGGCTCGAATATTGTAAAAAAAATGTACAAAAAAATAAAAAGATAAGACTAAATTGGAGAAGTAAAAATATAATTCCCTATTTATAAATATTAATTATTTCGTTATTTATAATATATATTTTTGGCAAATGGACATTACATATAATTCTTCACATCAAAATTAAAAAGATGGCATGTAATTTATTAGTAGATAGATTAGGATTAGAGCTCTAAAGCTTTTCGAAAACTCGGATTCGGACCCAACTCCTTTGAATTAATGAAAGAATTTGGAAATTAATCTAAACAAATCACGGATTAACAGTGTTAATTCATCAAGAAAGAAACATAAACGGAAGTGTATCTTGAATTCGGCATTCTTATTCTTTGATTCCCAAACGATATCTTGAATAACCGAGAATATCCCGACCTTTAGAAGATTTGTACAAAAATAAGGGAAGCGAGTTTTCTATATAAGAATAGTGTACTTATTCTGGAGACCAACAATCTATTTACAAAAAAAATTGAATTGGCAAATTAATATTTTGGTCCTTCAATAAAATGATATTACACAATGGTCACATTTTCATCATGTGATTTGAACCTTAACTGTCAATATTTTTGAAATTGACCGCAAACTTATTTTGATTATTTATAATAACTATTATATAGATTTGATATTTCATATTTAGCCCACATTTTATGATTTAATCAAAAATAAATACAACAATCTCCCATTTGGGCTAATATATGTTACCTAAAGAAATGTGCATATCCTTATAAACTCAAAATTGTAGTTATAGACAAAGTATCCGAACAATCTCGTTCATTCATATTAATGAAAAACTGAAGGGATAGTCGACACAATAGTTGTCAGTCACTCGACCATTAGTAAAATTCAACTATATTTCTAAATGATATAGATCAATTATAGAATAGGGAAATTGTTAAAAATATATGGTTTAAGTTTTATATTTACTAAATTAACATTTTATGTTTTCTTTACACTCTATGACCAATTTTAAGTTTTCATTCTTCCCCTATACGTTTCACTACTGTTCACGCACTGTTCATTTTTTTTATTTTTTCATCTTATTTTGACATTATCTTTCAAACCGTTCATTTTTTCGATATGTCGCTTTAGAGTTTTTTATTCGTCTCATTTTTATCTTCGAAACGCTATCCATTGTGATATACTTTTTCGAATTATTTTTTCGGTTGTTCGATATCTGGTAAGTAACTGGTAGATATCTGGTAAGAATCGTATTTTTATATGTTTGAATTTCTTTTTTTAATTCAACAGAATCTGGTAAGTATCTGGTAAGTAACTGGTAAGAATCGTAATTTCATATGTTTTTAATGTATGTTTTTAATTCAACAGAATTTGATAGGTATCTGGTACGTAACTGATAAAAATCATATTTTCATATGTTTTTTATTTCTGTTTTTAATGCAATAGAATCTGGTAGGAATCTGGTAGGAATCTGGTAAGTAACTGGTAGGTAACTAGTAAGAATAGTATTTTCATATATTTTTAATTTTTATTTTTAATTTAATAGAATCTGATAGGTATCTGGTAAGAAACTGGTAGGTAACTAGTAAAAAATCATATTTTCATATGTTTTTAATTTCTGTTTTTAATTCAATAAAATCTGGTTGGTATCTGGTAAGCATCTGATAAGAAATTAAAAACATACATTAAAAACATATGAAAATACGATTTTTACCAGTTACCTACCAGTTACGTACCGGATACCTACCAGATTCTGTTGAATTAAAAACATACATTAAAAACATATGAAAATACGATTCTTACCAGTTAACTACTAGTTACTTACCAGATTCTGTTGAATTAAAAATAAAAATTCAAACATATAAAAATACTATTCTTACCAGATATCTATCACTTACCTACCAGATATCGAACAATTGAAAAAAAAGTTTCGAAATGGTATATCACAATGGATGGTGTTTCGAAGATAAAAATGAGACGAACAAAAAACTCTAAAGCGGTATGTCAAAAAAATGAACGGTTTGAGAGATAATGGCAAAATAAGATGAGAAATTAAAAAAAAAAGTGAATAGTATATGAATAGTGCACTTGAACAGTGGCATGAATACTGAAGAGTATGAGTGGAACCCATAGGTTTAATTTTAAAACTTATTTGATTAGGAAAAATTATGATCCAAATATTAGGATGAAAGGAAATTTATTTTAGTATATAAATATAAAAAGGCCCGTAGAATATTAGTATTAAAATCCGATGTAATAATAATAACAAAACTCATAACTGTTGAATTTTGATGTATGTAGGGTTCACGCTCTTAATAATTTGATGTGATATGTTTTCAACTTTTCTATCTGTCATTATTATTTGATGTAATATATTTCTTACTTATTTACCATTTTTACCGTTGGATTTCTCTATAAATAGGAATTCAATTTCTTCATTTCATATATCTCAGAAATAAGAAATAAAAGTTTCTCTCAAATTCTCTCTCTATTATCTCTTATTATTGTTATAATATTCTCACATATATAGTCAATTTTCAACACGTTCTCAGCACGAGCTTGCTCTATCAATCAAGGATATCACCAAATAAATCAAAAAAAATGAATTCTTTCCCGATATTATATGACTTGAAGGAAAATGAAGGAAATTTATATATTGTAGATAGTGCCACCACCCATACTATTCTTAAAGAGGCAAGATATTTCAATATTCTTAAAAGGGTGAAACTGTTGTTACCAAAATATCGGGACAAATAAAAATGGTTAAAGGCTCCGGAAGAGCTAGTATTATATTACAAAGGGGAACAAAACTTATTATAAATAATGCATTATTTTTCCCGAATTCTCATAGAAATTTATTAAGTTTTAAAGATATTCGCAGAAATGGATATCATATTGAAACTGTGAGTGAAGACAATAAAGAATGTCTTTATATTACAAAAATAATTTCAAGTAAGAAATGTATACTTGAAAAATTTTATACTCTTTCATGTGGCTTATACTACACATATATTAATATGATTGAGGCCAATTTGACTATAAACCAGAAGTTTATAGATTCAGATACTTATAAAATTTGGCATGATCGACTGGGTCATCCTAGTTCGATAATGATGAGAAAAATTATTGAAAATTCATATGGGCATCCATTGAAGGACCAGAAGTTTCTTCAGAATAATGAATTATTTTGTGATGCTTGTTCACAAGAAAAATTAATAATAAAGCCTTCCAGAAGTAAGGTTGCAATAGAATCGCCAGCATTTTTAGAGCGCATACAATGTGATATTTGTGGACCAATTCATCCACCATGTGGACCATTTAGATATTTTATGGTTCTAATTGACGCCTTAACTAAGTAGTCACATGTATGCTTATTATCTTCACGAAATATGGCATTTGCAAGGTTACTTGCTCAAATTATAAGATTACGGGCACAGTTTCCCGATTATCCTATTAAATCAATTTGTCTTGATAATGCTGGGGAATTCACATCCAAATCATTTAATGATTATTGTATGTCTATTGGAATAAAAGTTGAACATCATGTAGCATATGTTCATACACAAAATGGTCTAGCAGAATCATTTATTAAACATCTGCAATTAATTGCGAGACCGCTAATTTTGCGAACAAATCTCCCTACTACAGTTTGGGGTTATGCAATATTGCATGCAGCATCTCTTATACGTTTAAGACCAGTAAGTTATCATGATTATTCTCCATTACAATTAGCTTCTGGTCATGAGCCTAGTATTTCTCATCTTAGAGTTTTTGGTTGCGCGGTATATGTACCTATTGCTCCACCACAAAGGACTAAAATGGGTCCTCAAAAGAGATTAGGAATTTATGTTGGCTATGAATCCCCTTCAATAATTAAATACCTTGAGCCATTAACTGGCGATATGTTTACTACACGATTTGCAGATTCTCACTTTGATGAAAGCACTTTCCCAAAATCAGGGGGAGAGAATAAGAGCCCAATTTTGGAAAAGAAAATAATATGGAATGCTTCATCACTTTCTCATATGGATCCTAAATCAAATGATTCTGAACTAGAAGTTCAGAGAATAATCCATCTTCAACATTTAGCAAATCGATTGCTTGATGCACTCACTAATCCTAAAAGAGTAACGAAATCGCATATACCAGCAGTAAATGCGCCAATTCGTATTGAGATTCCCGAAGAACAACCTACGAATAATACACTAACACGCCTGAAGCGTGGACGACCAATTGGTTCAAAGAATAAAAATTCTAAAAAGAGGAGAGTTATTGATAATGAAGATATTCTCATTGAGGATATAAATATAAATAAACTTCCGGAAGAAGTGTAAGCATCTGAAGTGCAAATACCTTAAGTTATTGAAACTGAACAAATTCAAATAAATTATATCAATACTGATAGAAGATGGAATCGCAATAAAATAGTTATAGACCATATTTTTTCATATAATGTTGCGATCAATATTGAAAATGAAAATGTGGACTATGAACCAACATCTATTGAAGAATGTCAAAGTGGAAATGATTGGCAACAATGGAAAGAAGCAATTCAATCAGAGCTAAATTCTCTTGAAAAACTCAAAGTATTCGGACCAGTAGTTCAAACACCACAAGACGTAAAACCTGTCGGTAATAAATGGGTTTTTATTAGAAAGAGAAATGAGAAAAATGAAATAATAAGATATAAAGCCAGATTAGTTGCACAAGATTTTTCCCAAAGACCTGGGATAGACTATGAGGAGACATATTCTCCGGTGGTGGATGCAATAACTTTTAGATATCTTATTAGTTTTGCAGTGCAAGAAAATTTACAAATGCACTTGATGGATGTTGTCACAACTTACCTTTATGGTTCGCTTGATAATGATAATTATATGAAAATCCCTGAAGGATTAAAGCTGCCAGAAAAATATGGCAAACGAGAACTTTACTCGGTAAAGTTACAAAGATCCTTATATGGATTAAAACAATCTCGGTGCATGTGGTATAATCGTCTCAGTGAATATTTATTGAAAGAAGGATATAAAAATGATCCAATTTGTCCATGTGTTTTTATAAGAAAATCAAGATCTAATTTTATTATCATCTCAATTCATGTTGATGATTTGAATATTATTGGAACTCCAGAAGAGATTCCAAAAGCAGTTGATTCTTTAAAGAAAGAATTTGAGATGAAAGATCTTGGAAAAACAAAATTGTGTCTTGGTTTGCAAATTGAGCACCTTGAAAAAGGAATTTTAGTGCATCAATCAAACTACACAAAAAAGATCCTGAAACAATTTAATATGGACAAAGCACATCCATTGAGTAACCCAATGGTTGTACGATCACTCGATGTGAAAAAGGATGTTTTTCGTCTTAGAGAAAATAATGAAAAAGTTCTTGGTCCTGAAGTACCGTATCTAAGCACAATAGGTGCTTTGATGTATCTTGCTAATAACATAAGACCGGATATAGCATTCTCTGTTAATTTATTATCAAGATACAGCATTGCACCTACAAGACGACATTGGAATGGAATTAAACATATAATGCGCTACCTTCGAGGAACTATTGATTTAGGTTTATTTTATTCACATGAATCTAAGCTTAAATTAGTTGGATATGCGGATGCGAGTTATTTATCCGACCCACACAAAGCTCGATCTTAGACGGGCTATTTATTCACATATGGAGGAACAGCTATATCTTGGCGATCGACAAAACAAATAATTACAGCTGCTTCCTCAAATCATGCGGAGTTAATAGCTATTCACGAGACAAGTCGTGAATGTGTGTGGTTGAGATCTTTAATCAAACATATCCAAGAAGCATGTGAAAAAGTTACGATAAAGGAAGGTCCGACGACAATATATGAAGATAATGCTGCTTGTATTGCTCAATTGAAGGAAGGTTATATTAAAGGAGACAGAACAAAACATATTTCACCAAAATTTTTCTTCACTCATGATCTAGAAAAGAATGGTGAAATTAATATTCAACAAATTCGCTCTTGTAATAATTTAGCAGATTTGTTTACCAAGGCTTTACCTTCCTCAACTTTCAAGAAATTAACTTACAGCATTGGAATGCGTCGTTTTAAGGATCTCCAGTTAACTCGCAAACAGGGGGAGTAAACACTGTACTCTTTTTCCCTTAGCTAAGGCTTTTATCCCACAGGGTTTTTCCTTAGTAAGGTTTTTAACGAGGCAGTGTCCCATTCGCGGCAGATGACACATCAAAGGGGGAGTGTTGAATTTTGATGTATGAATGTGATATGTTTTCTACTTTTCTATCTGTCATTATTATTTGATATAATATGTTTCTTACTTATTTACCATTTTTACCATTGAATTTCTCTATAAATAGGAATTCAATTTCTTCATTTCATATATCTCAGAAATAAGAAATAAAAATTTCTCTCAAATTCTCTCTTTATTATCTCTTATTATTATTATAATATTTTTACATATATATTCAATTTTCAAGAATAACTACTACTTTATATCGGAATGCCTACAAAGTCAACCTTTTCATTTTCCATATGAATAATTGTAGATTAGGTAGCAAGTGTTTTTCATATACTAAAATATGAAACAACTTCAACCAACAAACTAGTATTTTGTTAAATAAATATATTAAGGGAAACGCACAAATACCAATTTTTGGCTCAGTTATAAAGCTGATACTCCTAAATAAATTCAATACTAGAATAATTAAGATTCAAACTATTTAAGTTAGACTCCTCTCAAAATTTAGTTTCATATATGTTATTCTCACTTTGTTTTCACACTTTTTTTTATTATTTTTTATTTATTTCACAGATCGTTAATTTTTTTATATGAGATTTTTTTGTTAGTCTCATTTTCATATTCAAAATTAGACATGTGATGATATTTCGTAAAAAATTATAATAAAACTATACTGAAACTATAAGAGATATTATTTCCATAGTATTTTATAATTCTGTCATAGTTTTCATATAGTTATAAAACAAAACTAACTAAAATATATTATCCACATTTTAAGGATGACAAATACGAGGGAAATTGTTGTATGTGAAGAATTAGTGAATATTCATATTTCTCCATGCATTATTGTATTTGACATAAATTGTATCAATACAAGGTTGTATTGTTGGTTAACCTTTCAAAACAACTGGTGAAAATCTATATGAGGACATATAGTACTATATAATGTTGTATAGTACAAGTTTGGTTGGTTAAGCTTCAAAAACAACTAGTGGAAAGTCTATACAATTGTGTAGCACCATAAGTTTGGTGATTAAGCTTTTAAAACAACCCGTGAAAGTTTTTCTTGTTTTACCCTGAAAAACATTCACTTGTAAGATTTTATTGCTTAAGCTCTGAAAAATGCAACAGTTGTAAGATTTGGTACTCGACCCTAAAAATATCACACATGCTTGTTAATTGGTCTTAAAGTTCACATATCATTGGAAACTCTCAAGTTAGTTACTTGGGGACGAGAGTAGGGGAGGGGTCCTCAAACTAATATAAATCTCTTGTGTCTCATTTTCAAAGCTATGTATCTTTACTTACTTGCCATTTATATTCAAGTAATTTATATTCAAGCCTTTAACCTTTAAAGCATTTATTTTACTCATTAAGTAATATTCACAAACTTTACCTCTCTTATAATATTCCGCATTTGTAAATTTTGTTGTTTTGGGCAATCCTCTTTTTAGATTCGAAGGATTTTTGGGAAAAGATATTTAAAGCTTAGAAGTGTTATTCACTCCCTCTAGTTCTTTATCTAGTAACCCCGGACTAACATTTTCGTATAGTTGTAAAACGAAGTTAACTAAATTACATTATTCGGATTTTTCTATACTATAGTTTTTATGTAGTTATAAAACAAAAGCTAACAAAATACACTCAACTATAATTAAAATAAACATAAGAGGGTTAAATAGCACCAGATTTTCCCTTTAAAAAATTTTGAAATTGAATAAAGGAGGTTGAATAGCAAGAGACATGTTAAAATTAATTAAAAATAATTTATTAAAAATAAAAACATTAAAATATATGTGGCTCAATTTTCTAACTACATTTTTTTTGTCATTAAAGGCATTCATCATACCATGTGATGTCTTAAATAATAAAACAAGATCATGTGATAGACTATATAATAAAAATAATAAATAAATTAAATTATTATGTGATAGTCTAAACTTCTTTAGGATGATGTGCTTTGTTTAGCCATCTATCTTTACTATTAAATATTTACTGTTAATTTTTATTATTTTATTAACCTTGAATTAGAAACAAAAACCAAATAATTACTTTAATATCTGCCTAGTTTGATTATTAAATAACCGGTTCTGTCCAGTGATTGTGTAATTAGTCCTCGTGGGTACAACACCTTAGTTACTTTCCCTTGCTTGTTTATATAGTTTAAGAAGTGGGAAATTATAAAAAAATATACATATTTTATTAATATATTTATAAAATTTATTATTAAGTTAAATTAATTATATATATAAAAAAATTTAAATAATTTATAAATTAATAAAAATATGAGAAAATATTAAATGAATATGGTCTGGTATTTATCTTGTAAATATCTGGTATTCGTCTAGTAATTGTCTAGTAGTTATCTAGTAAATATTGCTATAAAATTATCATATATTATATATATGTTAGATGCCAATAGATCCATAAAAAATTGTCAAAATTAAGACATACTAGACGAATAACTAGATATCTAACAACGATCTACTAGATAAATACTAGATGTTATATGTTATGTAAATATTGTTATGGAATTGTCATATTATATATGTATGTTAGGTGTCATTAGATCCATAAAAAAGGTCAAAATTAAGACACACTAGATAATAACTAGATATCTAATCTATTAGATAAATACTAGATGTTATATGTTATGTATGTTTTAAACATTTATTTAAAGTTATGAATTACTAGATAACTACTAGTCGATTACTAAACGATTACTAGATATTCACCTGATAAATATTACACCGTATTTATGTAAACATTTACCCCTATTTTTGTAAACTACCAAATTATCTTGATTTTTTTTTAGAGAATTTTGTAATAACCCCTTCAGAAGTTTAAATTTCTAATACATCCATGCAGAGGTGCAATACCTCTGTAATAAGACGTAATTTTGATTAAACTCAAATCATGATTATTTTATTAGAGATACATATGTTTTATAAAACATAATAGAGATCAGAGAAAAGGCCTATTTAAAATTAAATGTCAATCATATAATACAACATAGTAATTGATAATGAAAAAAGAGAAGAAAAAGAGAAACATAAAATGGGACAATGTGTTGGGCACTTTGAGATGTAAAATGTCACCATTTATAAATGAGTGATAGCTATACTGTTTGCTATGTCAAATGGGCACATTAAGGATTTAATGATATACCCACTTTTGCTTCTATTTATAACTTGTACTATAGTATGATTTTGATTTAATTTGATTTATACTTTAAAAAATTATTCATTGAGATGGATTGTTTGATGGAAAGTTGAGTTTTCATAGAGATCGAACACCAAAATAAAAAGCCCATGTCCCTTTCATTGTTTCATGTTAGCTTTGTTTCCTCTCCATGTGCATTTATGTACATTTTTATTTTACATGTTCTCCTTTTAATTTTCCACTCATATGGTTCTTCCGATCGGGCTTAATCAAGCCTACCTAAATATTTTATAACTCGATTCATCCCGACTTGTAAAAAAGATAATAGTTTAGCTTGGACTGGATTGAACTTTTATCAAATAATCAACATTAAAGTTTAGTGCAGTTCGGTCTACCCTTCAATTAATTTTTTTATGGAATTGAAATATTTTTATTATTTAATATTACTTATTTTCATTATTAAAAATTGCAAAAGAATTGTAATATTATTAGGAAAGTAGGTCTCTACATATATATTATTAGGAAAGTAGATCTCTACATATATATTTGTGATTACCATTATCACGGGTAATTAGTTTTTCATTTTTATTGGATCTTTTCTTTTCTTAATTTGTGTAATTAATAGGCGTAGATTATGGAGGTCATAATTGTTGCTTCTTGTATATATATATGTTCTATTCTACTGATATGATATACAGTACAATTTATTTCATATTTCTTTTATCTTTTTCATTTTATATTGTACCAGAGCCACTAAAGTTTGCTTTAAATAATGTCAAAAGAAACTGAAACCCAGAATTCCAGTTTATCTGGGAAAATTCCACCGATAGATCCATCACATCCCTATTATGCATATCATTCAGATCAACCAGGCCATGTCTTTGTTCCAACCAAATTGAATGGAAGCAATTATCAATCTTGGCGCAAGAATATGGAACACGCTCTCATTGCAAAGAAAAAGTTGGGCTTCATCGATGGCAAAATCGAAATGCCTTCATCCACAAAAAATCTAGCCGAGTTCGAATTGTGGAAGCAATGCAATAGTATGATTCTCTCTTGGATAACTCATTCCGTTGAGCCTGACATAGCATCTGGGTTCGTCCATGCAACCACTGCCCGACAGGTTTGGGAAGATCTTCGAGAACAATTTTCGCAAAAGAATGCTACAGCCATCTACTAAATTCAGAAGTCTATATCTACTTTCATGCAAGGTACAATGTCTGTAGCCTCTTATTACAATAAAATTAAGAGTCTTTGGGATGAACTAGAGATGCATCGTACACCTACAGCTTGTAACCGCACAAATGAACATCAGATTGAAAAGGAGGAAGACCAGTTAATGCAATTTTTAATGGGTCTTAATGAGTCTTTCAAAACTGTCAGATCTAATATTCTTTTGATGTCTCCTTTGCCAAATGTTCGCAAAGCATATTCCATGATAATCCAGGAAGAATCCCAACAACAAATATTTTCAGATCAACGAGCCATTTCTAGCTCTACAGAAAAATTTTCTATTGCAGCAGCAGCTCAAAACCGCTTGACAAATACCAAAACTTGCAACCATTTCAATTAGCTTGGTCATACTATTGACGAGTGCAGGACTCTTAAATTCCACTACAATTTCTATAATAAGCAGGGACACACGGAGGATAGGTGCCGACGAAAAAAAGGTAACAATAGAGGGAATAATACACGAAATAATTGGAGGCCGAACCAACCTGTAGCAAATGCTGTCGAGACATTACAAGGAGTAGAAGATTTACCTTCTCATAGATATACAATAGAACAACTCCAACAATTGGCTCAAGCTCTCTCTGCACTAAATTCCACTGCAATTTCTAATCAAATGAATACCAAAAATACCAACGGTGATGTATATGCTAATGATGCAGGTTTGTTTCCTTCTTCTAATTCTGTGGCCATCAATTCTTAGATTCTGGAAAGTGGTGCTACTGATCACATCACACACAAGCCTTTTCTTTTGTCAAAATCACAATAACCTTCCATTCCAATAGTTAATCTTCCTACTGGTGCAACTGCAAACATCATACACAAGGGCACAATTCCTTTCAATTCCAATCTCACTTTAAATAATGTCCTCTGTGTGCCAACATTCAATCTTAATCTTATGCCAGTTAGTAAAATAACTAATGATCACAATTGTTGTGTTATTCTCTTTCCAAAATTTTGTGTTTTACAGGACTTGGCTACGGGGAAGATGATTGGCTCGGGTAGTCAACATGGCGGTCTATACTATATGTCATCGTCTTATCCTTCCACTGTCCTCCATGTCTCACAATCACCTAATATTTGGCACCAACGTCTCGGGCATCCATCTCCAGCCCACCTTCAAAGTCTTTTTCCTTTACTTCATATCAATAAAGAATTCTCTGCCTAAAATAAATGTATTGTTTATCCAACGGCAAAGCAAACTAGATTACCTTCTCCTTTAAGTTCTATATCTACACATTTTCCTTTCGATCTTATACATTGTGATGTTTGGGGACCTCATAAGGAACCGACACATTTTGGGGCTCGCTTCTTTCTTACTATTGTGGATGATTACACTAGGTGTTCTTGGGTATTTCTCATGCAAAATAAATCTGAAACACCCTCCTTGTTAGAACACTTCATCAACTTTGTCCAAACTCAGTTCCATGTTACAGTTAAAACTTTATGTACAGATAATGGAACAGAATTTTCTCCTTTAAAATTTTTTTTACGGTCACAAGGAATTGAGTTTCGACACACATGTGTAAATACTCCAGAACAAAATGGAGTCATTGAAAGAAAACATCGCCATTGTGAGCACGGGATTTTGCAGGCCCTCTCGCGAGACGATGATGACGTGTACCCAATTTTAATACCTCAAAATAAAAGTTCTCTTTAGAATTTTTATTACCAAAATAATATTCCTTGTGAATTTTATACTAGGTAGAATCCAGTTCGGTGTGGCCGATAACGCGTCCGATAGGAGCTTGAACCGATGATTTACACCCAAATTAAATAATACCCATTAAAATATAATTAAAATTCAAAAAGATGCCTTTTGACCCACTGTTGACCACTTTTGACCACTTTTTATGACTTTTTAGGCTTTTGGGCCCCGTTGGTTATCGGTATGCTGGAGGCTGATACCACCAGCGGCATCAGCCATGCCGCCAGTAGCATCACCATACCGCTGGCGACATCATCATATCGCCGGCGGCATGGTCTAAAATGTGTCCCTACACAGACAGCCTTTCAGCCACTTTCGGCGGAATAAGTCAAAAAGGTCTCGAAAAACACCCTAATTTGCCTATAAAAAGACACCTTAGGCTGAAAGAAAAAAGGGGGACTGAAATTGCAAAATAGGGAGTGGACATTGGGCAATTGAGAGGCTCCAATTTAAGAGAGATTAGATTTTAGTGAGATAAGAATTAGAAAAGGTAGGAAAAAAAGGATTCCAATCCATTTTTCCTGGTTTTCTTCTTTGAACTCTCTGATTGTGAGCTTAAAATCAGTGGGTCTTTAAGTTAAAATCAATTTGATAGGATTTAGGGACCTAAAAACTCTTAAATTGATTACTAAATCATCATTACAAGCTCCCCGGAGGTGTTTATTTTCAGTTCACGAAGAGTTGGATTCACGACCCCGAGGTGAAAATTCTGAGTCTCATAGCTCTTTGGCATTAATATTACTGATTTGTGCTAATTTTTGCTGATTTGTGCTCATTTTTGGGTTTTCGGCCATTTTGACTGCCGACCGCTGCTGCTGCAAGAAATCGAAGTCGCCGGAGACATGTGATGTCACCGGCGGTATCAGCCATGTCGCTAAAGACATCGTTGATACCGTCGTTAGCATCGCATTCCCCAGAGACCACTTTCTTACGGGACCCTTTTCTTTATGGTACTCAGAAAGCCATGTGCCTGTCTACATACTGATGTCGCCTGCGACACAATTGATGTCGCCGGGGGCATCAGCCATGCCGCCCGCGACATCAACCATGTCACCGGCGGCATCAATTGCCTCGTCGGCGGCATGAATTTCTGGACAACAGTTTTATTTTCGTTTGTTCCAGAACTAACTTATTTTCTGAAGCTAGGACATACAGTGTAATGATGGAGGTTCAAAATCTCCTGAAAACATACCACACCCCATAACGAGTGGCATTTTTACTTATAATCCGATTAAAGCAACGATCGAATCTAAAATTTGGGTAAAAATGGAATTTCCCTGCGAACACCGTTCAAACCTCATTTTAGCCATCCAATCGGGCTTTATAATATTGTAAATGAAACATGCCATATCTGTGCCAACCATCTTCTGCAAATAGATGTATATCAGACATTCGGAAATTTTATTTATTGCATAGAAAATGTACAAGACTTGGAATCCTTGTAATAATTTTATTTTCTGCACTTATTTTTTTCATGGCTGTAAATATTTTATTCATCGCTTCATTTGCTTGATAAACACAAAAACAACAAAATAACTGAAAATACAAATAAATAGGATGGATTAAACCGATTAAGAAAGAATGAAGTATCTTAACTTGGCCTAATGAAAAATAGATAACATCATCCGAACTCGTGGAATCTCTACTTAAGGTATGGTCCAACCACCTGATGGGAAAATCATACCAAAAATTTCTCGATTGAGCTGAATCGGGTGGTGACTCTATTTTGAGTACGAGATTTTGATCTCGTATCTTTTGAGCATTAAAATATGCAAAATCATTTTCAATCACATTATATGCATCTCCCCCGTAATCTTAAAAAGGACGTCCCTGCTGCTGCCGCGCCGTAAACGTCATCCGCTCACAGTGGCGACTCTGCTGGGGACACTCTTTAAACTTGAACTTTCTTTCATAAGTTTAAAAGATTTTGATGATGTATTGAAATCATTAGCCAGATTAAAACTTCATTCTTTTTTTAGAACGTTTTATCCTTACGCGTATAGATAGTTCAATAATTTCTAGGTGCCCTATTTCACCCGAGAAGCTCACAAAGTATCACTCATGCCCTGTTGGAATTGAGGATACCTAGTGGGTGGATCACTCGTTTTAACCAACACGTAAACTCCTACAATCGCACCTATTTGGGAGTGGTTGAGTAATATGGAATCAAGGTAAACGAGAACCTTCTACATCAATAACCCTACACCAAAGCCGCGCTAGAAAAAGCCTCAGCACATCATTCCCTTAGGATCACCAGAACAAATAAAATAATTGGGACGCGCTTCTTTCGCCATTACCAGTGAAGAAGCCAAAACTCCATCCTTCCAAAGAGGCGTTACGTGGGCGTCATAAGGTTGGAAGGGGGACGATTTACGTGTTATATACTCTGTAATCATGCACCCCCATGCATCAGCTTCAAGAGCTAAAAATGAATCAACTTACCCTTACTACTTCCGCCCATGGAAGAAGTTTAACAACATACATAGGACTTCTCTTGTGCCTCTGTTGCGTCACCACATATTGTTATGTATGGTGTGAGATACAAACCTCCCACATATGTTAAAGGGATAAGCCATCACATCATCTCTAACCACATCTACGTACAGCCATACATATCACGCACTGCTTCTAAAAAAGCGTACATACCATCCACACCATTTACAACCCATTCATGGTCTGACCCACGGTTCATGATCCCAAAATAGTCTTCCTCCTAAACCGAGACCTTCACAACCAGCCATGTCTCTTCCTCGCAATGACAACTCTGCCTCACCCAGAGAACAGGCTAGTCTTCCCCCCCACCTCAGGAGCAGCAGTTCACCCTCCGTCTCTTGGGTTAAAAATCACCACTGCTATCATCCAATTTTTGAACTCCAATCAGTTCCGAAACATCATTCAGGAGCTAGTGTGTGTATCCATCAAGAAGGCCCTAGAAAGTTAGAACTTCGACCAGGTCATACGATCTCTAGGGATGACACCCGATAGTAATACACTCTGGCAATCACCGCTAACTGCTTACCCCAGACAAAAGGAAGGAGCCCAGAGTCCAATTCTTCCACCATTCTTTAACACCTTACCTCCGACATTGGTCACCCCATCACAATTTAAGATACCCGCTACCCCGACGCTTCCTCAATACGACCAAGTCATGCAGCACAAAGTTAAAGACTTCTCGCATCAATTGATGACAGTAGGCTGCAATCAGAAAGAGGGAAGGGTCCAATCAGAGGAGAACTAGGTCTTTCAAAACACTGACTCACCCATACCCCTACCTGAAATCATGATGGACCAAGAGACCTCTCGAAAATTGGCACAAGCTGCCATTATTCAGCCAAACGGCAGTCGTAAGTGTAGCACAAATCCGTGAAAATTGCCACTTAATGTAATATTCACCGGATTAAGGGAAGCTGGCATTCTTAAACCTCTTTGCGAATTCAATCCTCCCATGAGAGAAGAAGGAAAAGGCTTTTTCAGATATCATATGTTGTCGGGTCACCACACCAATCAATGCAAAGCTTTGGTTCATACCATCCAACGTCTGGTGAAGGATAAGAAGATTATCAACCCTAAAAGGGCATCCAGCCCCTTACCAGAGTCTGGCAACCAGACACGGACGATTAATCCCAGCTTTTCCAAACAACGGAATGCACCTTAAGATCTCATCAAGGCCATCTACTCCAATGGTAGGGAAAATCACGCTCCGATAATGAGGACGAAGAATCTCGATTTGCAATCCTTAGAGTTTAGGCTTTTTAGCTCTATGAGCAACTTCCATTTTTCTTACTAATGTCATGTCTCTATCATTTGATCCACGCCTTCATATGAGCATACACACGATGCTTTCAGTATTTAAAATATTTAATTGAATGAAATTAAGCTGAGTACAGATGTAGACTCTTATGTGGTAATCAAACCTAATAATTTAACCCCTGTCAAACACATATGAGATAATAAAGTGCTTAAAGACCATGATAATACTTTTACTTAGGTCAATAATCAGATTGTTGAACGCTATGGATCTTTTCCAGAATTAACTCAGCAACCTCGCAATGATACAACTTTTAAAGCTACCAAAAAAGTATCAACTGGTCCCTTGAAACGGAAAATCAAGGCATATACCCAATGAGAATTGATGGAGCCCAACCTCGAATAAATATACATCGTAGCTGAATGTCACCACTAAGGAGATGGCTAAATTTATAGAAAAACACATCTTCACCCAACATAAATCAACCCGCACCAAACCCCTGAACCAACAAAAATCAGATGGTAACCACCTTCTAGAACATCAAGTCTAAAAGAAGCACCTTCATCCAACGAGGTGCAAAGATGAGCATACAACCGATGTCACGATCAGCTCACCGAATAAACCGACAAAACAAACTACCGCTTCACCTTTCAAAGGCACCAAGTAAAAGCCCCCAAACCAAATATCACTTGGTCAAAAACCCTCCACTACCGGTACAAGCGGCAAATTCAGGCCTAAACGGGAAGGGCTGTGCAAACTGTAGACTAAAGGAGCACTCAGAACAGTAATCAAAACGACAATTGAACCAATAAAAAAGGCTCTCTTTTAAGCACCAAAACCCCCCACAAACTAAACTCCTTGTAATGTGGACCACCAATTTCAAAACAAGGTTACCCGACGTAACCTTGAAGGTCAGAATGAATTGGCCGATCCAGGCGAAAACCGAATGGACACTAAGAACCTTAGAGGATGCATAAAGGCTCAACCGAGCACACAGGAATGGATTAGATACCCAACACACTTACTAAGAGCAAACCCGGCATAGAAATGTCTGAGTCCTTCTGATATCGATGTTAATGAAAAGTTCAGACCAAATTGAGAAGGCTGTCATATGGCTAAGGATAGTACCAAAGTCGTGAGCACAGACAAGAGCGATTTCATCGATCTAGTCAACCAGGACAAGCTTAAGCATTATCGGGTCTAAACAAAAGAAATAAATCAGAAAAGTGGCACACAAAAAAATATATATGATAATCACCCGCCTTTTGGTCTTTTACTGATTGGACAAAATTAGGGTGACACCCGACGGTCGGTATCCTGCAAACTAGCAGTGCAAAAATTAGGGGATAAGTCAATAACGCCTGCTGAACTGAAAACCCGAAAAGGGCGGTTCAGATAAAAATTAGGGCACGAGAGAAAAATTGTGAGACGTTAACTTAAAAACCTCTAAAGGCCGGTTAACACAAGGGGTTCCATTAATGGAAATGATTGCCAACATCTTGTACTCAAGTTAGATTCACTCGATAAAAGTGTCTTTTATACTGAAACCTCCGTGTTTATAATTATATGAATGTCTGGCGATCGAGTGATGGCAGCATTACAAGTAAGCTTAATCGAAGAAGCTCCGAGCTCCTAATATATATATATAAAATAAAAAAAATTCCGAATAGACTGAAAACATCTAGGTCTATGCAAAAGTCAGAATAAGTCTATTAAGTCAAAAACTTGAAAGGACAGTCTATGCAAACGATAGGGTCAAGTTAGAGCCCAAATCTCCCCAATTCCCTCCAATCTGCGTTCCCCAAGCTCCACAGGAAGCCCCATAGCTGTTAAGTATGGCTCGACATAGCAGAATTTGAAGGAATGGTCGAATCTGTGTTTTTGGAAATCTAATATCACCGGCGATATGAGCAATATTGCCGGCGATATGAGCAATGTCGCCAGCGATATGGATTATTTTGGACGATATTAGTTGATGCCGCCAGCAACATGGATATAGGCGCTTTTGAGGTGATGCACTTAGCGATATGAATGATATTGCCGGCGGCATGGAGTTAATTTTTTGGGCGGCATCAGAAGCAGTATTATCGTTTCAGACCTATACAAAACTTGTAAGCAATCCTGTAGCCCGTTTCCAATGCCTTTCCAAACAACAATCCGTTCTTATTCAAAATAAAAAGCCCAAAGGCACAAACCATTCAAAAATTCTGAATGTCTAGACCACGAAAAAACAAAACCCTACTATAAAACCAAATTATGCCAACCCCAATGTATCAAGGGTACAAACAAGGAAATAAAAAAGCAAAATGAAAATGAAAAAACTAGGCATGCCCGCCACTACCGGTCGGGAGAGATGAAATGTCTTCAGGGCTCACAAGCCAGTCATCAAAGTCGTCCTCTTCCCTTCCCTCTGTCATGGGCACATTGCTAGACTCCTCAGCTGTGGCAGGTGGGCGTCAACCGACAGATATCTTGACCCTCCTACGACTGGTACTACTAGGATGCGCACAATCTAGATTTTGCTTGCTTCTCCATTCTTAAACGGTAGCTGCCAGTTGACCCTCAAGGTTACTCACACGACGCCGTAGGACTGCAGTCTCTTCCTCGTACCTCCGCCGGGCTACATCAGCATCTGACAAGGAAAGGGCCAAGAAATCCTATAAACCAGAGAAAACATCAACGATGCATATCATTCATAGCATCCATACATGCATATTATCTTAACATATGCATAAATAGGGAATGTACCTGAGCAAGGAGTGACTGCTTGATAAGTGTATCCCGGAGAAGAAAATTGTTCTCTGCGAGCTGCTCTACATGGCTCCGCGCCACCTGAAAAATCAAAAAGGCAAATCATTAGACACCCACATCCAAAGCTAAATAAGAAAATAATTACCAGGCCTTACGTAAGTAGTATTTTCGGGCATGAAAATTGGAGCCTGCCGACTCGAGCCTATATTCCTAAGGAGGAACTCGCCCCAGGAATTCATCAGCAGAAATGAAGTTTCCATCAGATTGACCAGACTCCCCTCCACAAAGTTTATGCCCTCTAGCACACCATAGTGTCATGTCCCACCCTATTTATCCCGGCCTCTCTACCTCGCGAGTTCCTGAAAAACATGAAAGCCACACGTCAACAGCGTTCCTAAACAATTTCAAAATCATGCACATAAGCACAATCATACCTCAAAAGAACGTTGCTCCCCTAGGGACATTGGCGCACTCCCGCCGACTACGTCCACGCTTGCCTCATACTTCCCCTTGGGCTCGACCCTAACATCCCCTTTAAGATTCTTATTTTCATCATCTTCTTCCTCC
This sequence comes from Euphorbia pulcherrima, assembly GCA_947683365.1. Lineage (NCBI taxonomy): Eukaryota > Viridiplantae > Streptophyta > Magnoliopsida > Malpighiales > Euphorbiaceae > Euphorbia > Euphorbia pulcherrima. The sequence goes on from CANTUS010000010.1 coordinate 43,963,709, forward strand.
TCGACGTCCACAATGCCTTTGAGGTGCCTTTTCTCCTCCTCCAATCATTGTTCATTATGATACTCAATCGTATCATTTCTGTGAATATGGGGACACACAGGGAGTAGACGCTGCTGAAGCTGCTCGTAGAGGCCAGGGACGCTAGGTATCACTCGGCCGTTCCTCTTGATTTAATCAGCCTTGTCAGCCTCAGAGGTGATCACTAAATGGGACCACTATAAGCCCTTGGGAGGATTAGCAGCCACCGGTCTATCAGCCACCGGGACGGACCTCCAGCCCCGGATGCGCTCACCTAGATACCACTGCTGGGATAGAGGGCACTCAATCATAAACCGATGATCATCTACCTCCCTCCTAACCCTTGTGACCTCTGCTAGATTTTCCACCTCATCGAATGGATCCAGGACAAGCTACACCAATAATCAGCCAAAAAAACTAGTGTAAGTTCATAAACGCCTTTTGTTTTGTCTAAGTGTAAAAATAAAGACTAAAATAAAAAGTTGCATACCGAGCTCAACCGCGCGCTCCTCAGGACCTCCCTATATTTTGTAGGGTACTTGGCCTTCCCACCAACACCCCCGTATTAGCGAGCGAGAAAGTGGGAGCCCGGAGGCACAATCTTCTTAAACTCCACCGACGGGAGGATCTGATGCTCAAAGGCCCAAGCTTATACAAATAACAACCAATCAATTCAAAAAGCGTCAAACAATAAATTAGAACGTGTACTATCAAGTAAAATACTTCCAAAGAGATGTACCTGGAGTAGCAGATGGTAAAGCCGAAGGGCTTTCACCCTCTTCCGGGCTCCCACATCCAGCCCGTGGTATATTTGTGCCAAGATGGCCCTTGGCCAATTCTTCCTCCTAATGCCCGCCATGTCCTCTACAGCAGTTATCAGCATATAATTGATCTTACTCCTCGTGATTGGGAAGAACAACACGGTAAGCAAAGAAATCATGAAGGACCGGACACAAGCCTCCCTCTCATCCTCGGTAACTACATCCACCCGGGTCTAGTGTTGGTACAACTCACCATACGACAGCCTCCCAAAAACGGGCTTCAGACCAAACAGCTCCTTTACCCGCCTCACCACAGGCCTCTCAACATGGTATTTATCCATGTAAGCATCAAAATGTATGACCTTGTCCATCCAAGGGAGGCCGGTCATGGCTATGATGTTAGAGGGTGTAATCGTAGCTTCCCCGAAAGAGAAGTGGAAAGTATGAGTGGTCTCAGACCACCTCTCGGTTAGGGCTGTCACTGCTGAATGAGAAAGCTTGGGCATCAGCATTGGCATTATCCAGGCCAAGTTCTCAAATCCTGTCACATTGATGGCAAGTGCAAGCTCGGGCTCCTTCTCCGAAATATGGTGCCACCATTGGCCAATGGTGCCAATTCCCCCTATATAGGTCAGTTCATATGGCTGTAAAATTAGAAATAAAATAGATCAGTCTTGCTTATTTTCTCATCAGAAGAGCTGCTGATGTCACTTCTGCTAAAAGTGATGTCGCTGGCGGTATCACTCCATACCGCCAGCGGCCTGGATGATACCGCCGGTGACATCACTTTAAATAGAAGCGACATCAGACTTCCATAGGCATGTTCGTATGAACTGATGTCGCCAGTGACATCACTCAAGTCACCGACGACATCACTATCTGCAGGCGGAACTTGTTTTCCCTAAAATCGCACCCATCGTGCCAAATCCACAAAAAAAATTCACAATCAATCAAACAATAAGCCTAAAAAAATCGAACCTAAACATACCATATCAGTTTATAATCAGTCTAAGACTCCTATCATGGCATGATTTCAAGCCTAAAGCTAAATCAAATCAAACCCAAAAAGAGGAGATTCGGGTTTTGCGGGATTACCTAAACATAACAGAGGTGCTTCTCCTTCTCTGGGGTCAGATTGGTGATGGGAGAATTGATCCTATAGCCATACATCTTGGCAGTCTCCTTCAGGCCATAAGCAGTAGGAACGAAGAGAATTTCCAAATCCCTCGACAGAAGAATCAGGCAGGTTCTCCCTAGCCTTCGTAGATTTGCCCCTGAAAGCCTTGGTGATTCTCTTCATGATTTGAATAATGAAAGAAAAATCGTAGGATTTGGAGAATGAGATGTGAAGTAGTAGGTACGGTTTTCTGAATAAAAAAGGAAGAAGGGAGTTTCAATTCCTTTTAAACTGCCGTGCGGAATTTAAGGAGTTTTAATTTATCTAAAACTACCCGTTCATGCCACCGGCGGCATCAATCCATACCGCCAGTGACATCACTCATGTCGTCGGCGATGTCGCCCTTTTCAACTCAAATTTTAAAATTACCTGACCAGTCAAAGCTGCCATATGGCACTTATATCGCCGGCGACATCGATTCATACCACCAGCGATATCATTCATGCCGCCGGCGACATCACTCCTCCAATTTAGATTTTGCATAAGTCCAACCAAAGGATAATTGCTACACAAAACATAAGCCCGACTGAAGGACAATCTCTTCAAAGTGAAAGTCCAACCAAAGGACAATCACTACATAAAACATAAGCCCGACCGAAGGGCAATCTCTTCAAAGTGAAAGTCTGACCAAAGGACAATCACTATACAAAACACAAACCCTAACTAAGGGGCAGATTCTCACAAAGTGAAAGCCCGACCAAGGGGTAATCACTCCACAAAGCATGAGCCCGATCGAGGGGCAATCTCCCCACAAAGTGGAAGCCCTGACTAAGGGGCAATCACTCCATAAGACACAAGCCCCAACCAAGGGGCAATCTCCTCACAAAGTGAAAGCCCGACCAAGGGGCAATCACTCCACAAAGCATGAGCCCGACCGAAGGGCAATCTCCTCATAAACTAAAACCTTGTCCATGGGGCAATCACTCCATAAAACATAAGCCCTGACCAAGGGGCAATCTCCTCATAAAGTGAAAGCCCGACCAAGGGGTAATTTCTCCATAAAAGTCAAGCCCGACCGAAAGGCAAACCTCTCCACGAAGCATAAACCTGACCAAGGGGCAATCTCCTCACAAAGTGTAAGCCCGACCAAGGGGCAATCTCCCCACAAAGTGAAAGCCCTGACCAAGGGGCAATCACTCTATAAAACACAAGCCCCGACTAAGGGGCAATCTCCTCACAAAGTATAAGCCCGACCAAAGGGCAATCACCTCACAAAATATAAGCCCGACCAAAGGGCAATCACCTCACAAAGGATAAGCCCGACTGAAGGGCAATCTCCTCATAAAGTGAAAGTCCGACCAAGGGACAATTTCTCCGCAAAGCGCAAGCCCGACCAAGGGGTAACTAATCTACAAAACAAAAGTCCGACCAAGGGACAATTTCTCCTCAAAGCATAAGTCTGACCAAAGGGCAATCTTTTGACAAAGGATCAAGTCCGACCAAGGGGCATCCTTTCCATAAAACATAAGTCCGACTAAGGGATAACCACTCCACAAAGCACAAGTCTGACGAAAGGACAATCTCTCCACAAAGCATAAGTCCGACCAAAGGATAATTTCTCTGCAAAGCTCAAGTCCTATTAAAGGATAATTTCTCCACAAAGCATAAGTCCGACCCAAGGGCAATCTTTTGACAAAGGATCAAGTCTGACCAAGGGACATCTTTTCTACAAAGCATAAGTCCGACCAAAGGATAAACTCTCCACAAAGCTCAAAGTCTGACCAAGGGACAACCAATCTTCAAATCGTAAGTCCGACCAAGGGACAACTAATCTTCAAATTGCAAGTCCGGCCAACGGGCATCCTTTCCGTAAAACACATGTCCGACCAAGGGATAACCACTCCACAAAGCACAAGTCCGACCAAAGGACAATCTCTCCGCAAAGCATAAGTCCGACCAAAGGACAATTTCTCCACAAAGCTCAAGTCCGACCAAAGGACAATTTCTCCATAAAGCATAAGTCCGACCCAAGGGCAATCTTTTGACAAAAGATCAAGTCCGACAAGGGACATCTTTTTCGCAAAGCATAAGTCCGACCAAAGGACAAACTCTTCACAAAGCTCAAAGTCCGACCAAGGGGCAACCAATCTATAAAGCATAAGTCCGACCAAGGGGCAACCAATCTATAAGGCGTAAGTTCGACCAAGGGACAAGCCAGTCATCCCACAGGTATCATTCCTATCCTTTGCTCTTTTATGTGATCATACTGACCTGTGGCAATAGTGATCCCCTGAGGGGTAGCCTGTGAGCACGGGATTTTACAGTCCCTCTCGCGAGACGATGATGACGTGTACCCAATTTTAATGCCTCAAAATAAAAGTTCTCTTTAGAATTTTTATTACCAAAATAATATTCCTTATGAATTTTATACTTGGTAGAATTAGTTCGGCGTGGCCGATAACGCGTCCAGTAGGAGCTTGAACCGATGATTTACACCCAAATTAAATAATACCCATTAAACTATAATTAAAATTTAAAAAGATGCCTTTTGACCCACTTTTTCCCACTTTTGACTACTTTTCACGACTTTTTAGGCTTTTGGGCCCGTTGGTTGTCGGTATGCTGAAGGCTGATGCCACTAGCGGCATTAGCCATGCCGCCGGCAGCATCACCATACCGCCGGTAGCATAAGCCATACCGCCGACGACATAATCATATCGCCGGTGGCATGGCCTAAAATGGGTCCCTACTTAGACAGCCTTTCGGCAACTTTCAGCGAAATAAGTCAAAAAGGTCTCGAAAAACACCCCAATTTGCCTATAAAAAGACACCTTGGGCTGAAAGAAAAAAGGGGGACTGAAATTGCAAAATAGGGAGTGGAAATTGGGTAATTGAGAGGCTGCAATTTAAGAGAGAGTAGATTTTAGTGAGATAAGAATTAGAAAAGGTAGGAAAAAAAGGATTCTAATCCATTTTTCCTGGTTTTTCTTCTTTGAACTCTCTGATCGTGAAGTTAAAATCAATTTAATAGGATTTAGGGACCTAAAAACTCTTAAATTGATTACTAAATCATCGTTACAAGCTCCCCGGAGGTGTTTATTTTCAGTTCACGAAGAGTTGGATTCACAACCCTGAGGTGAAAATTCTGAGTCTCATAGCTCTTTGGCATTAATATTACTGATTTGTCCTAATTTTTGTTGATTTGTGCTCATTTTTGGGTTTTCGGTCATTTTGACTGCCGACCGCTACTACTGCAAGAAATCGGAGTCGCCGGAGACATGTGATGTCGCCGGCGGTATCACCCATATCGCAAGAGACATCATTGATACTGCCGTTAGCATTGCATTCCCCAGAGACCTCACTATCTTGCGGGATCCTTTCTTTATGGTACTCAGAAAGCCATGTGCCTGTCTGCATACTGATGTCACCCGTGACACAATTGATGTCGCCGGCGGCATCAGCCATGCCGCCAGCGGTATCAGTTGCCTCATCGGCAGAATGACTTTCTGGACAGCAGTTTTATTTTCGTTTGTTCCTGAACTAACTTATTTTCTGAAGCTAGGACATATAGTGTAACGATGGAGGTTTAAAATCTCCTAAAAACATACCATACCCCATAACAAGTGGCATTTTTACTTATAATCCGATTAAAGCAATGACAGAATCTAAAATTTGGGTAAAAATTGAATTTCCTCGCGAACACCATTCAAACCTCATTTTAGCCATCCAATCGGGCTTTATAATATCGTAAATGAAACATGCCATATCTGTGCCAACCATCTTCTGCAAATAGATGTATATCGGACATTCGGATATTTTATTTATTGCATAAAAAATGTACAGGACTTGGAATCCTTATAATAATTTTATTTTCCGCACTTATTTTTTTATGGCTGTAAATATTTTATTCATCGCTTCAATTGCTTGATAAACGCAAAAACAACAAAATAACTGAAAACACAAATGAATAGGATGGATTAAACCGATTAAGAAAGAATGAAGTATCTTAACTTAGCCTAATGAAAAATAGATAACATCATCCGAACTCGGAATCTCTACTTAAGGTATGGTCCAACCACCCGGTGGGAAAATCGTACCAAAAATTTCCTGGTTGAGCTGAATCGGGTGGCAACTCTATTTTGAGTACGAGATTTCGATCTTGTATGTTTTGAGCATTAAAATATGCAAAATCATTTTCAATTACACTATATGCATCTCCCCCATAATCTTAAACAGGCCGGCCCTGCTACCGCCGCGCCGTAAACATCGTCCACTCACAGCTATATTTTAAATATTGCTCGTTCACTAATGTTTCAATCACATGTTCCTTTAAAATTTTGGGGGGAATGTGTTCTCACTGCTGTGTATCTTATAAATAGAATTCCTTCACTGCTTCTCTCCACTAAAACACTTTTTGAAGCTCTTTATCATCGCCCACCACCTCTTCACCACCTTCGGGGTTTTTGGTTTCAAGTGTTATGCCACTACTGTACAGCCGAAACACAAATTCGACCCTCGATCGACACGTTGTGTTTTTCCCGACTATCCACAAGGTCAAAAAGGATACAAGCTTTATGATCTATCCTCTTATTCCATCTTTTTCAGTCGTGATGTAATCTTTCACGAAAACTCATTTCCCTTTTTGTCATTATCACCAAACAAACCTGACTCACCCATTACTCCCAACTTTCATCTCGATTATCCATTGTTTGAACCTCTAGCCAATCCTTCTAATAGCTCATCATCTGAAACACTTTCCTCTCCACCCGTGCAAACACCATCTACCATACCACACTCACCTTCTCCAAAACGTCCTCCCTCTTCCAATACACAACCTTCTTTGTCTCCTACTTCATCCCTTTTACCTGAGCAATCTACCATACCTCAACCAGATTTACGACGCTCAACTCGAGATCGACAGCCTTCATCATGGCACACTGACTATATTTTTCTGCATGCCAATCATTTTATCAGTAGCCAGTCTAATCGTAAGCACACCAGATATCCTCTCTCCTCATATATTTCATTTTCCAGATTCTCTCCTACTCGCCATAATTTTTTAGCCAACATTTCAGCTACCACAGAACCCACTTCCTATGATCAGGCAATTACTAGTCCAGAATGGCAAAAGGCGATGGCCAAGGAATTAGATGCTTTAGAAAGAAACAACACTTGGTCTCTAGTCACTCTTTCTCATGGGCATAAACTGATTGGTTGTCGGTGGGTTTATAAGATCAAATACAACCCTGACGGTGGCATCGAGCACTATAAGGCACGTTTGGTAGCCAAAGGCTACACTCAAATTGAAGGTATCGATTATAAAGAAACCATTTCACAAACTGCAAAACTAACTGCTTTGCGATGTCTTCTTTCCATTGCTGCTTCTAGGAATTGGTTCACTCATCAGCTTGATGTCTAAAATGCCTTTCCCCATGGCGATTTGCATGAGTTTGTGTACATGACACCTCCACCTAGACTTCGCCGACAGGGGGAGAATTTAATGTGTCAGCTTCATAAATCCCTCTATGGCTTAAAATAAGCTTCCCGCAATTGGTTTTCCACTCTTACTATTGTTCTATGCAAAGCCGGGTATACCCAATCTCGTGTTGATTACTCTTTGTTCACTAAGGCACAAGGCACCTCCATCACTACAATTCTTATTTATGTTGATGACATTTTGTTGACTGGAAATAACATTCATGAAATCAAGCATCTTAAACAACATCTACTCAAACATTTCCATATCAAGGACTTGGGGGAGTTGAAATATTTCTTGGGCATTAAATTCTCACGCTCTCGCAATGGTATATTCATGTCACAACGTATATATGCTCTTGAAATTTTAAAAGAGACAGGACTCACACGTGCAAAGCCCGAGGCATTTCCTATGGAGCAAAATATAAAATTGATAGAGACTAGTGGTGATACCTTGAATGATCCAACCAAATATCAGAGACTCATCAGTAGATTAATCTATTTGACTGTCACAAAACCAGATATAACTTATTCCGTTCGTGTGTTGAGCCAGTTCATGAATAATCCCTGCACTACTCATTGGGCAGCGGCATTGCGGGTCCTCAGATACATCAAAGGTACTCCTAGCCAAGGACTGCTACTTGCATCACAGAATAACTTATAGCTACCAGCATTTTGCGACTCAGACTGGGGGGGTTATCGCATGACAAGGCGATCAGTATCTGGGTATTGCATCTTTCTTGGACAATCACTCATATCATAGAAATCAAAGAAATAGGCCAACGTGTCACGATCATCCGCAGAAGCAAAATTAACCTGGTTGCGATATATACTAGAGGATTTAAGAGTATTACAAGAAGCCCTTACAACATTATATTGTGATAATCAAGCAGCATTACATATCGCACCAAATCTAGTTTTTCATGACAGAACAAAACATATAGAAATTGATTGTCATGTTGTTCGTGAAAAATTACAAGCAGCCGTCATAAAACCATCTTATGTTCCAACACACATGCAACTTGTAGATATTTTTACCAAACCGCTTGGCAAAGATCAATTTCAAACTTTACGAGCCAAGTTGGGGTCTTTGATCCATACTCTCCAACTTGAGGGGGAGTATTAGGAAAGTAGGTCTGTACATATATATTATTAGGAAAGTAGGTCTATACATATATATATTTGTGATTGTCATTATTTCGGGTAATTAGTTTTCCATTTTTATTGGATCTTTTCTTTCCTTAATTTGTGTAATTGATAGGCATAGATTATCGAGGTCATAATTGTTGCTTCTTGTATATATATGTTCTATTCTGCTGATACGATAAACAGTACAATTCATTTCATATTTCTTTTATCTTCTTCATTTTATAAATATAATTCACAAAACTAAGTTTGGATGCTAGAAAACAATTTGTTATGAATCAATCTCACATCGCTCTCGGATGATCTACTGAGCTGAAGGCCTTACTTGAATGACGTGTTTTAAAGCCGTGAGGTTGGCCGTAAACGACGCCAAATTAAGCGGACAATATCGTTCAACCTGTTATAACAAGTTACCCGCACGATCACGATGAAGGGTGTGTTAGGGATTCACATTGCTCTCAGACGATCTGCTGAGTTTGTATATACAGGGCCCCTGAAGGCCTTAACTTGAATGAAGCGCTTTAAAGTCATGAAGTTGGCTATAAACAGCATGAAAGCGGACAATATCGTTCAAGCTATTTATAATAATATTGGAATTATATATAATATTTTTACATCGGGTTGGGCCGTATTTGAGATTCAATATTAAAACCTAGTCCATAGCAGACATTGCTCATGTCTCTACAAATTAATTCGGTCGGAGTGTATTCTGCAATTAATTTTCCCAAACAATTCCCTTGAAAAACAACGGTTTTTTTAGACGAACCTTGCAAGTTTGCATGCCCGTACCCATACTAAAATACAAATTAATGTTTAGAATTTTATAATAAATTTATTAAAAGTAAAACTTTAAATACAAATAAATTTTCTTTGAATAGAGTTTTAATAAGTTATATTTTACTAAAAATCATTAATTTAATGTGTGAAATTATAATGAAAAAAAAAAGAACTGACTCATGGAAAAATCAGAGATAATGAAGCAATAGATGACAGATGATTATCATATATTGATAAAAAAAATGTTGAGTAATACAGTGAGCATTTAAAGCATTGCAAATTTTTTTATAGAAAAAAAGCATTGCGAATTATTTGACAGAACTGTAATGTAGCCGTTGTATGCATGTGATAAAATGATATTCTATACCCAAATCTAACAAAAATAAAATAAAAATGAAGAAATTTAGCACTGCTTGAACTAACTGAGTTTCTGAACAAAATTAATTTATGGCTAAATAATTATCCAAACTTAATATAAAAAATAAATTGTGGAGATAGGAGAGAGATCAAAGATGGAATTGGCCATTTGAGTGGTCTGCTTGTCTCTTACTGTTACTGCTACATAAATATTGTTCATGTCAGAATATTTCATGAAAAATTCCATATAATACCCTTAATTCACCTCACCCCATATTAATTCATTAAAATAACGCTTTTGCAGTGTATAAGCAAATTGGAGGTGGGTCATGACTAGTTTTTTTTTAAGTAATAATGGGTTTTTTTAAAAATTTATTTATTACGGGTTTAAACTAATAATCTCACACTTTATTAATTTTTTTTTAATAAGGTGGTGATCATTAGACTAAAGACTAGTGATTGATCATTACTAATTTTAGTTTGATGCAATTCATTCACCCAAGCATTGAACGCGTTGAATTAGACAAATATTTTTATTTCTGATATACAAATGATTTTAAAAATGGCCCATGATAAATTAATCTTTCATAAATTATGTACCAAAACTAAAGAAGGAAGTTTAATTCTTACGAAAATTTTAATACATTCTTCTGAGAGTAACCACCTATTTATAAGAAATCGAATTGGTAAATTATTATTTTGGATCTTCAAACAAAAAGGTATTTGCACAAGAGTCTTATATTTTCTTCATTAGATCAATTTAATAGCTTGATAATCAATATTTCTGCAACTTTACCACAAATTTATTTTGATTATCTATTATGAGTTCCTATATATTTAATTTACATATTTAGCTGGATTCATTAAAAATAAATCCAACATGTAATAAATATTAGCACATTCATTTCAATCCTTGGCTCAATTGAACTTGGTTCAATTGATATATCCACATAAAGTGAACGATGATGAAAAAAGATCAATCCTTGACTCCATCAAAATTTCCTATCTACCAAATGAAAATAACACATTCATTTCAACTGATTTCATTTATAATTCAGTCAAATCTAATTATAAAATTAACTAAATCTAATGTATTTCAATTCAGTTTTAGTTAGTGTCAATTCAATTATTTTGAATTAAAAATGATAGATCATAAGTAAATTAAAGACTCAAGCTTCTTACCGCCCCATGAGGAGGAAGTATATTATTGAAGTTGTAAGAAGAAAAAGAAGATAAGGTTAAGAGATGACAAGAACACAATAGCTATGAGTAGAAGAGAGGTTGGTTTTGGATGAGGAAACAAAGCATAGAAAAACACATTATTTAACATGTGAGAATTGTCTCTTCCCCCATGTGCTTTCTTTTCCATCCCATTCTTTAACTCATTATTATTATTATTATTATTATTATTATTATTATTATTATTATTATTATTATTATTATTATTATTATTATTATTATTATTATTATTATTATTCATTTATTTCAAATACAACCTTATCTTGTTGTTCTCTTCTTTCTGAGCTTGAACATTTTGTGGCATTTAAGCTTTTAGTTTTATGGCTGTAATATCAATAAATAAGAAACTCATTCTTATTAATTGTTTGAATAGGGTTTTTCATTATTGAGAGCAGCTTCAAATAATTTGAAATAAATCAAAATTTTGTGCATTATTTGAATGTATTTTAATCATAATGTTGGATTACCAATTGGGCTTAATTGTTTGATTATTTCATTGTTGTTGGGTTTTGTTGGAATCGTATACTTTGGGCTGAACTCCATTGGCTTTGTGTCATTACTATGACTTTGTTCACTTCAAAAACAAAATAATTATAAGAGGAAAACTAACTAAAACATAATGTGGAAAAGTGCACGATTAAAGAAATAAATGAAAAAGTAACGTTTAATTACTTAAAAAAAAAATGAGAAATGACATATGGATTTCCATCTGCAGGTAGAGTTGAAGGTATATGGAAATTGATATAATTTGTTGCCACAAATTAAGAGCATCGATCATCACAAGATTAATTGAGTTGGTTTACTAATCTGGTAGTTAGGTGTTGGTTAATTTTGTAGGCTGTAAACTTGTGTTGAATGAAATTCATTTTCCATTTTGTATTTTATCTGAAATCCTCTAAATCTTACACGGTATCAGGGTATCAAGAAAGACCTTGGAGTTCTTGAGATGAAAAACAATCCATGGTAGACTTAAGATTGAGATAAAAGCACTCGATTTTTTAGATTTGGTTTTCGATCTTGATTTTATGTTTGACTTATGACGAAGTTGTTTGATCGTGGCCTTGCAAGCCAGAGATAGAGATCTAGCATTTAAATGCTGATAGTGATTATGTTTGAAGAGATGATATTATTTCAAAGATCATTTTGTGGTGATTACTAGAATAGGAAACCCTAGTTTCTCATTTCTTTTCTCGTTTTGGTGTCCATCTTCTAAACGTATAAGTGATTTATATTCTTATGTGTCTTGGACTTTTTTATGTCTTTAGCTATGCGAATGTTGGTTTTTTAGTAAGGCCTCTCAACTATTCCCTGAGTTGCCTGAGCTAACTTATGGGACCTAGTGATAGATCAAGTGACTAATCCTCCAAAGTGAGGGTTGATCTCAGAATCTTTGGTTAAGGATTGATGTAGCGGCTATGTCAGGATTTATCCACGGAGGGGGCGAAAATTTTGGTAGAAAAAAATTATACTCAATAAAATAAACTAATGGCAGAAAAATCATCTCCGAGATCGACGAATATGATATCCGACAATTGGTGCCACTACCTTTCATTATATTAACTAGTTATTTTCCAATTGTGAATGTAAGAAATCCTCATTGAGAAACTCACCCACCATAGCCAAATGTACGATCCAGGTCGGATTTACATATAATCAGAGCAAAGTTTCTATGAACCAAATTGACAAAAAAGCTAATTATTTTCCACACATAAATACGAAGTAAATTAAATTTCAAAACTAATTATCAACAACAAAGTAAGAGACGAGGCCTATTTTGATATTGAGGACAATAAAAAATGTTAATCAACACGTGGATGGATATTATCTAAACTAAAAAAAAGAACAAATTATTTTCGTAGAGCTACAGTTTGTATCGGTTATGATAAAAAACATACAAAACCATACATATAAGCTCAACCTAGAGAAAAAGTTAGGTCTAAACTTATTCAAGTCATGTGTTTTTTAAATATTTTAAGTAGAGAAAAATGCCCAACAACTTTACATTTTTGCATAAAAATAATTAAGAATTTTAATCGATTAAGCTTTATAATTTATAAAGACAAGGAAACAGATTAAAAAAAAGGGAATTTATCATGATTGGGCATAATATTCAAACTACTTACAAATGTAACATATATATATTCTTTAAAGTTTAGTTTACAAATTTATTGTCTACAATAAACAAGGAAGCAACAGGAGTTTTGGTTTGCCCCTGTCAAGGAGATCGAGAAGAAGAAAAGAGCGACTTCCATTTTCGAAATCCAATCCAAATCAATGGAAAAGTTCCCTGAGAAAATCTCCGCCATTGTCTTCACCGCCGATTGTATGCCCGATCCCAATCTGGATTCCAAAGCCATTGACGTAAAGGTTAGGATTAAAACTAATTAAATCATCCAATTTTTTTCTCCTTTTTCCGGTTCAATTTTTCAGATTTGTAACTTTTTTGAGTTAATTTTGCAATGGAAGAACTCTGAGTTTGTAATTTGGATTCCAAAGCCAATGACTCAAAGGTAAGTACTGAATCATTCAATTTTTCTCTCCTTTTTTCGTTTTCCATTTTTTAGATCTATAATTTGTTGAGTTAATTTTAAAATGGAAGAACTCTGAATTTGTAATTTGAAACTTAGGTACACACCAATTATTCAATAGAATGTTGAAGAAAGTTGTGGTGTGAAATTGAATATCTATTGGATGTCTATAGGGCATATATTGGACATTTATTCGATATTATTGAATAGAAGAACGCTACAATTCTATTTGAGCTCAACATATATGATCTGACATTCAGTTAGATCACAAATCGTTTTGGTGATTGATTGTAAATATTGGCTATCTATTTTAGTGCTTATTCCTGTTAAACCAAGCACGAGTTTGGACTGACTCAGTAGTGCTTAAGTTTTGATCATAACAATTAAGTTTAGTTTGAGTTAATTAAATCAATAATAATGTTAAAATAAATAATCTTTGGTTATATGTGAGTTATTAAATTCGAGGGTAGAATGTCAATTTTTCGCTGACCTAGTTATTTAGTTTAACTCTAAGATATTCTGGGCTGAGTATGTGCTTTAGTCGCTGACTAAATACTATTCACTCAGCGCTTGATATTTATATTTTATTTCAGCTGTGCATAGTGATTTATCTTTTGACTGAGTTACTTTATGTCTGTCAATGGCACTGACTTTTTCATTTATGGAAATATAGAATCTTTGCTTTTAGTGTTGCTTTTTGCAGGACATTAATGAGATAAAGATAAAAAAGAATTAATGTCTTGACATGACTCTGATTTATAAAGAAAAAGATAAAGTCTTCCAGAATCAAGCTGCAAAAAGTCATTTGCCACTTTGGAAAATTTTGTAGATCAACAACATTGTATCGCGCACTCAGTAAAATGTCAGATTACCAGAAGGAATGGGAAGACGACACGTAGCAAGTCAGCGCGAGATCTCTAACAGAAGATTGGCATCAAATGACAAAGAATTCAAATTGAAGCTCAAATTTCAATCTAACGAATTCATTTCTATCTCACAACGGTGTGATTCTATCTCCTAATGGATAGATTTGAAGAAGCAATGGTTGAATAGATGAGTTGTCAATTTCAGAAGATGCAAAGGCAAGTTCAATTCCAACTATAAAAGAAGCAAGAAGGCAAGCGTTAGAACTTGGTGACTATACCTAAATTTCTAAGAAGCAAAACATTGCCAATTTACAAGCTTTAAAGAAGTTCAACCAAGAAAGCACTACTCAGCCAAAATCTGCTTTGAACAAGAGATAATAGAATAGATCATTTAAATTATAATATCAGATCATTTGTAATTGGATCAACGTTTGTATAAGTTGATTCCACCTCTTGTTTAGACTTAGTTGAGTTGCTAATAGAAGAGCGATTACAGTTTGGAGAGTACTTTCTATAATTGGGGAAATTTGTGAAAGGCTTCTTCGCCTAGGGTAAGGGAGTTGAGATTAGTGAATTAAGGGCAAGACACTCTCTTGGGACTGGATGTAAGCACAGATTGCCGAACTAGTATAAAATCTCTATATTCTTTACTTTGAAGTTTTTCTAGATTTCACTAAGCCAGCTGACCCACTCAGCAAAGTTCATATAACCATGAAAAAGTTTCCTAACCTATTTGAGCGAGTCATTCACCCTCCCTCTGACTTATTGAGTGTACGCATAGGGACCAATAAGTGGTATTAGAATGTTTCTCATTCTAAAGATTTCACAATCTTGAGATAAAGACCATGGCGTACAAGGGAGAAGAATCTAGTGGAAGGGCCTAAGCCTATATTCTGCTAGAAGGCATGTCAGTTACCAGGCCTCCCATGTTTAATGGTGAGCATTATACTTATTGGAAGAACATGATAAAGAATTTCATCCAGTCTCAAAGCATGCATGCTTGGCTGGCTATTGTTGAAGGACCATTTATTCCTACTATAGTGAAAAATGGAGTACGCGTTGATAAGTACTCTGATGAGTGGGATAATCAGGACTTGGCCAGATTGAAGGAAAATACAGCTGCTTTCAACTATCTCCATTGCGCTCTTGATGCAACTGAGTTCAACCACATTTTAGGGTGTAAAACTACTTGAGAGATATGGAAGAAGTTGGAAGTGACTTATGAAGGTACTGACAAGGTCAAGGAATCCAAGATCGATATCCGTATGAGGGATTATGAATGGTTTCATATGCAACCCAAAGAAGATATCTCGAACATGAACACCAAGTTCATGAATATTGTCAATGACCTAAAAAGACTTGGCAAGACCTTCACAGAAGAAGAGGCTATCAAGAAAATCTTGAGAAGTTTGACACAGGAATGGGATGCAAAGTAGAGTGCTATCAAAGAGGCTCATGATTTCAAGACCTACAAGTTTGATGAGGTGATAGGAACCTTGCTGACTCATGAGATTTCCTTAAAGCAATATGAATATGAGTCCAAGAAGCACAACCACAAGGACAGAGAAAGCTCTAGCAGAGCTGTTGTCCTTAAGGCTGATAATGATGAAGACTCCTCTAAGGAAGATTATCTAGAGGACAGAAAGGAAGAGATAGCATTGATGACCGAGAACTTTAAGAGGTTCTTGAAGAAAGACAAGAACTTTCACAGATTCAGAAAGTCTAGCAAGTACAAGAAAGGAGCAGATGATAGACCACGAAAGGAGTTCAACAAAGGGTATAACAAAGATATCAAATGCTTTGAATGTGGTGAGAAAGGGCATATCCAGTCTAGCTATCCGAAAGCTAAGAAGGACAGGTTCAAGAAGAGAAAGGATAAGAAGGCTCTTGCTGCTACCTGGAGTGACTCTGAATAAGAGTCATCATCCTTAGATGAAGAGGCACAAGATTCGGCAAATGTGTGTCTAATGGCTAAGGATGATCAACCCAACTCAGAGTCAGCTAACCAACTATCTAATTCTGCTGCCAATTAATCAGTTGACCAGAGTATAGACAAGGGAAAGCAAATTGAGGTAAATTTTGAACCCCTTTTGTCTTCAAATGAACTTGCTGCAATACTTAATGATGTTATTGATGTGACTAAGAAGTCAGACAAATACATCAAAGTACTCCAGATGAGGTGTGATGATCTAGAAGATGTCAACTCTTCTACCTCACTTAACATCTTATACCTTATAGAAAAAGTTGAGTACCATAATGGATATAACAACAAAATCACTAAGAAATTGGATGAGCTAGCTGCTGAACTAATAGCTTTGAAAAAGGTGTGGGTCCCTCCTCAACCTAGCAGAAATACTCAGAGTAACCGCACTCACCACTCTGAGAAGGTTTCTCAAAAGAGTAAAGTGAGTAGGCCCAATCCTAAGGCCATTTGTAATTAATTATATGTAAGAACCAATAGAAATCCAATAGACATCCAATATAAATCCTATAGACGTCCAATGTAAATCAAATACTCATTAATCAAACTTCATTCAGGCATTTCTACAAACACTTCATCTGCACAATTGTTAGAGATAATTCAGAACATAATCGGGGGAAAACAATTACTCCTCTCAACAACAGCTCTATGTAAACAATGACAGAAGCAGAGTTTTGTTATCTCCTTGAAAAGTGAACTACTTAGAAGCACAAGTAAAAAAAGAATATTGGTTTTTTGTGCAACTCAATAATCAAATCTCATTTAACCATTTCTACAAACACTTCACATGAGATTTTTCTCAAATTAAACCATTCATCATTTCAAATAGCTAAAAAAATTGATCTACAATACATTTAATATTTAAAAAAACCCCCAAAATCATAAGAACAGATGAAGCTATTAACACATTTCGATTTTTTTACCTGTTTTTCATGTTTGGTTCTGAATAGGAAAATCGGAAAGGAACCATTTTTGGTTCATTGATTTGCATGATTCCCTCTTTTTCAAGCTGATCTAATTGTTTTTGTTGATGATTCGAGTGGTTTTGGAGATTATGGAACTTTTCTGGAGCTTTTCGAATGTTGAGGTAAGATTGAAATCGTTCGACTGAAGTGAAAGGGGTAGGGAGAATATATTTGTTATTTGATTAGCTTGGAACGTATTTGTGGGAATATTTTCCCCGGTTTTGCATGGTGATGTTATTATTTTTTTTTGGGCAAAATTTATTTGTTTTTTTTGCTCATTTATGTAAAGAGGCCAAAAAAGAAAGAGGAAAGGAAATATAGTGGTCATGTGATGGAGGCATTTGGGCCTTCCATTGTTAGTTTCGAACTTTTCTATTCTTCCTCTAAACGAGGCTATTTTAGCTAAATGAAATAAAAATAAGGGAAAAGTACATAAATATATCAAACACCAACAATAATTTTAATTAAAAATTTGGTCAACAAAATAAAAGTCCAAATCAGCTAAAGCCAAAAACATTCATACGTTCCACTACATTCCACAACATTACATACGTTCCACATCTTTCTTATTTTCTTTACTTATTTTGCATTTATCTCTCAAACTGTTCATTTTTTTCATATGTCGCTGTAGACTTTTTTGTTCATCTAATTTTTATCTTTGAAACGCCATCCATTATAATATATTTTTTCAAATTTTTTCCAAACTTTTCGTCACCTGGTAAAATGCTAATATAATGCTGGTATAATGCTAATATAATGCTGGTATAATGCTGGTTTTTCACACCTGTAAAATACTGGTAAAATGCTGGTATAGTGCTGGTTTTTCACACCTTGTATAATACAAGTAAAGTGTTGGTATAATGCTAATTTTTTGCACCTTGTATAATGCTGGTAAAATGCTGGTTTTTCACACCTTGTATAATGCTGGTAAAATATTTGTATAATGCTGATTTTTCACACCTTGTATAATGCTTGTAAAATGCTGGTTTTCACACCTGGTAAAATGCTGGTACAATGCTTGTATCATCTGTTACATATCTTCAATAATAAAAACTCGAAAAAAGTATATCATAATGGATCTACTTTCGAAGATAAAAACGAGACGAACAAAAGATTCTGAAGCTGCATATCAAAAAATCGACGGTTTGGGAGATATATGCAAAACAAAGTAAAAAAATAATTAAAAAAAAGAATCGCATGGCAAGAAGGAGGAACGTAAAAATTGAAAAGAGAAAGTTTAAAAGCTGACCAAATAGTTATTTATAAAAATAGAGGGAAAAAAGGTAAATATTTTACACAACCCCTACATTTAATACAATTTCCCTAAAAATAAACGAGTAAAACGGCCTTCGTCTTCAACAACGAAACCTAAACTTGCAAATTAGTGAGTATTGTGACCGCTCAAGAGCAACAACCAAAGTGGCCAACAAAGGCTTATCAGGCCCCATTCTACTCAACCACACCCCTGTGGACAATAGCCTAACTCATCCCAAATGGTATCTCAAAGGGTGAATATAAGGAGCAACATTGCATAAGCATTCAACCAATGTCGGATATCCAACACACAACCCTCACGACCAAATCCATTTGGAGCGTTGAAAAAATATCAACGGGTGTCCCAACGTCATAACCAGACTTCAATACCATGTAGAGGATTTTTGGGCCTCGAGAGTGCTGGACTTGATGGCTTGAGTGAGCACACAAGTGTGATTGAACCCATCTAACACACAAGCAATTGAGTTGTATTAAGGCCCAATCTATACCACTTATATAACACTCTTTGTCATTGTTTGTTTCATGTAGGATATCTCCAACACTCCTCAAGTACAACTGGTCTGGACTAGTTGCCACTTGCAAAACATCCCTTGGCATTTTCACCGAGGATCAAGGTCATCAATGAGTTTAGTCTTTTTCGCTAGCCCAAATTCAACTAGAACTTCACGAAGCCATGGTCTTTCCGGTTGCCAGGCTTATTTCTGCTCTGATATAATGCCATGGAATCGATTGACTTGAGAGCTTAAGCTAATAGGTAAGGTACAATCGTAGCTCTTATAATATTCCTGAAACTCCCCCGCACTTGAATACCTCCTAAGCTTGAAGAGGATGCAACACATGCCCACTCTACCATGCATGTGTTGAATTCCATTCAACAAATGGAGTTATCAGGATTTGAACTCCAAACCTCTAGGTTCACCCTGGGTTATAATAACTGTATTTTAATTCGGAATGTAAATGCTTTATTTTAATTGGGAATATCATGCAACCTTTATTTTTAATTTCTCATACTAATCTTCTGCATAAGTTGTATGTGACTGTAAGCATTTATATATGACTGAAAAGGTACTCAATAGGGTTAGAATTGCTTCAACAAAATAAGGAGCATTTCATGCTCATAGCCAAATAATGTGAAATTTTAACACACCCTCTTACGCTCAAATCTCATGGAAAGTCATCGAGTTTGCCCAACAACATTGTCAATCTGACTCTGATATCATGTAAGAATCCAGATATAACTCAAAAATGTACCTAACGAAATTGAGATTATTTCATCAATACAATGAGCATTTTATGCTCATATCCAAGCAATTTAGAATTCTATCAGTGACTCAGAATAATTTGCATTGCATATATTGTATAAAATGATCCAAAAAAACGTATGTATTGCGTATATGATCTATTGCACATTTTCACCCAACTCCACAGTAACCATCATAATTCACAACACTCTCTGACTGTACAAACTTATCATAATCTAAATTAATTTGAATAATTTAATTTATGGACAATAACGAATATTTTTGATGTGTTAATTGACAATAATGATGATAATCATTGATAGGAAATCAAGGAAGTTGCAGCAGTTGTGGTGTAATTAGTTTGGAGGAATTTGCTGAACCAGAGTGCAGAATCTTTAAGATATCTTTTTAATTCATTTTTGTAATCAATATAAGTCAATCCAAACCTAACTGTATATCCCAAATTCCATTCGAAATCATCCAGAAAGGACCATACATAATACCCTCTCACGTCTACTCCTTCCCTGCATCCATTCCAAATCAAATCGAATCGAATCATTTTTCTCTTTTACTACACAAAATTATATGATAAAAAAGTTTTAGATTTCAACTTACGTAATTGCTTTCAATATGTTTAATAAATGAAGATAATGGTATTTAATTCTCAAACTATCTCTGAGAGAATTATTTAGTGACAATGAGCTATCATCAGCCATTCCTGTCAACAGTAACAAATTATTTCTTTTAGTTTCTATACGAAGAAGCAAACATTATACATTTAGAGAAATTATATTAGTACCGAGTCCTTTGCTTATGAAAAAAAATTATAAATACGCATTTCGACGTGTGTATAAATTTGAACCCCATCAACACACATGTTGAAATATTTATTAATGATCATTTTTCCACGATGTCAAAAGATTGATCCTATGTATAAAAGCCCTAAAAATGTTAACGAAATTTAATTTTCAGAACTATTTTGTTTACCATTTTCAGTGACATAAAGTATAGGATGGTTGTATTTTCTGTGTATATATATGAGAAGATCATGAATTCCTCCGGGATATATGTACAGCCAGCTAATAGCAGTCTGCAAATTAAACCAATTATATTAATTAATAAACAATTTTTTTATCATTAATTACATTAATTATTGGGCAAATGTATAATTTTATATATATATATATATATATATAAAATTTTTGAATCACAAATTGAAGAAAGCTTACCGGTTGACCAATAGGAATCCCATTTTTCTCCGCTGTATCAAACAATCAAAATTCCATTGTACTTTAATTATCTAATGTCATGACTAAGATTCTTCAATTTCAGAATAATTAATTGTGAACATTTTTTAACATCAACTCTTGTAAGAAAATCATAAAATTTTATGTTGAGAGGATTCGAATTCGATTCGTAAAGTAAAGAATTCGATATGCTATCACCTGTTTCGTTAACCCGACTATCTGTTGTATAGCTAAGGTTGACATTGCTATAAGAAGTAACATCATCTGCATAAAATGCAGAATAGTAATTTATTCCAATGAAATCGAATGATCCTTTCACCAGTTCCGCTTCTCCTTTCTTGAATTTCGGTAGCCTCTCACCGACTAAACATCTCATACTTTTCGGGTAGTCACCATAAGTCACTGGATGCATAATCCTAAAACACAAGCACTATTGAATTCAAACATAACTGGATTCAAATCTCTTGTCCCCAAATTGATGTCCCTTTCTATGTCCTCCATTCAAATATTGACATGTATCTGTTTTTCTTATTATTTTATTCTTTTTCAATTTATCTCTCCAATAAATATAACACATGCCAAATGATGAATGGAGGGACATGAAAGGAGACACCAATTTAAAAACATCAGATTTGAATCATGTTTTTAACAAAGTAAGCATAAAAACCACGTTATATATTAGTAGCAAAACCAAATAATTCTAGCAAAATTGTAATATTCTTTTGAGGTGGCTATAAGCTATGACAACCATTTTATAGTTTATTGCCACTACGAATATAGTATTGGGCAAATTTCAAATATGTCCGTGTGCTTTGATTGCTTTGTAAAATGATACATGTGAATTTTTTTTTAAAATACGGTATGTGGTGTTAAAAGTTAGTCAACAAAAGAGAAAAAATATCTTTTTATTAAAAATAATGATGTTATATAGAGTATTTCAATCAATTCAAAATTTTTATAATTTAACCATATTATTTAAAAATTATAGATCAAGATTAGAATAAGTTTTATAAATTTGTTCATTTTATTATAATTATTTTAAGTTATGATCATCTTTTAATTAAAAAAATATTTACAAATCTAAAAATTTTTAAAATGTTATTGTATTTCTGTTAAGTAACTTAAGAAATTCCAGTTTAAATAGATAAAGTTATGCTATTCACAAAATAATTTAATATTGATAACTTTTTCCTTTATCTGTAGACTTTTAAAAGCATATACCTAATTTAAAAGAAATCATAGCTAACCACAATTAATGTTTTTTTAAATTTAAGAGTATGTAAGAAGTATGAAGAAAAATTGAGTGGCAATACCATCCAAACTTAAAATCGCGATCTCTTTGGGCGGCTTTCCTGCTCGAAACAGTATTATATTTCGGAACTATCCATACCGTAAACACTGAAATCCCAATTTTTCCCCGTTGATAAGCCTACATTATAAATTAAAAACATTTGTCATTTAATTAACAGTTTTGATTTTCATTGTTAAATTGAACCAATAATAAAGAACAGAACCTGATATTTTTGTCGGTACAAATTGACGGCAGTTGCGTGACATAGAAGCAAGTGATGAACTGCTATGTAAGGTTCAGTTGCAGAGTTTCCATTAGGGCAATTTCCGATGTAATTTGAACATCTACCAGGTGCATTTGTACCGTATGCATATCCATATGAACCCATCATATTCGGCTCATTAATGGTCACCCACTCCTTCACTCGATCGCCATATTCTTTGAAACAAAAGTCAACATACTCATAATAATCCTTCCTATATTCCAAAAAACGATAATGTGGGGTTTAATTGAATTTGTCCGATACTTCTCGTCCTGATATTTTAAGGGCGCTACAACAATAATAAATAAAAGTTTGTTTGATTAAAAAAATTTACTTAATTTTAAAATATATTCTAATAAATATTAAATAAAAAATTATTGTAATTATTTTTATTTCAAGCTAATAATTTAAGGGGCTCTTATAAAAAATACCCCTCTTCATAAAATAAATTGGACTAAAAAATAAAGTTTTTCTAAATTTACATTCCCCTCCACTTCTAGCTACAGTTCAAGATTTTTTTTTATTTCTTTACATTTTTTGTATTTATCTTTTAAACCGTTCATTTTTTCGACATGCCGCTTTAGAGTTTTGTTCGTCTCTTTTTTATCTTCGAAATGACATCCACTGTGACTTTTTCGAACTTTTTCAACTGATAGACATGTGGTAGATGTCTGGTAGACATGTTATAGAAGTCTAGTAGACATGTGGTAGAAGTCTGGTAGATGTGTGGAATCTATCTTTTTCATTAGCCTTTTTTCTCTTTTGATCTGTATACTGTACTTTCTCTCTAGTGAATCTGTTCCTGCGTTCTTTTCTTAATCTGCAAATCGTATCTCGTTTCTCTTATCGTCTTGTTATTTGTTTGATTTTCGCCACTAATGTATCATTGTTTAGCTGGTGGTTTGATTTCAAGATGTGCATAATGGTTTGATTTCAAGATGTGCATAAACTAACATAACGATTCCAGAAAAACCATTAAAAGACTAATATCTACCATATGTCTATCAGACTTCCATCACATGTTTATTGGACATCTATCAGATGTCTACTGACGAACAAAAAAATCTAAAGCGGCATGTCGAAAAAATAAACGGTTTGAGAGATAAATGAAAAAAAGAAAAAAAATCAAAAGAAAAGTGAATGACATAGTATATAAATAGAATTGAAGGGAATGTGTATTAGTAAATAGTTTGATTTGATGGTGAATTTATAAATACGTTGCAAAATATGACTATTCTTAATAGTTTCTCATAATCTAACTCATTCACTGTGAATAAATTCAGAAAATTTCCTTAAGCCTCGGATACATACAACATATATGGGTCCCTTTTAGTCATGGCCCTAGATTAGTGTACTCCTGTGCCCAGGGCCGGCACTGCTGAATACATTAAAGGTGAAACTGAACGTACAAAAATACTGGCGGATCGACTTACACAATTTTAAGGCTTAGGAGTCCCATGTATTCGTTTTCGAGTGCTTGTGGAACATCCCAATGGAATAATGTCACAAAAGGCTTTATACCTAGACAACAATACTGAAGAATGAATTAACAAAGACATATTTGAAACTTACTGAAAATTAGATTTAGAATAATTTGTACCATTTAGGAGAAGCTCATCAATGAGAGAGTTATAGAATTTGACACCTTCCCAATTTACGCCATTGCTCTTTCTTCCCCCTTTAACAATTCCAGCTCTAATTTCAGATTAAATTTGAATTACTATATATATTTGATTATTCACTAATTACAGTACTTGAATGGAAGACCTTTTGTTTTCTTAATTATATTATTACCGGGAAAAATTCTTGACCATGAGATTGAGAATCTGAAGTAATCTAAACCTATTTCTTTCATTAGAAGAATATCCTTCTGCAAATTTGATAATTGATTGAGAATCTTTTCTCTCTCAGGGTAAATTTAATTTAAAAAAATATATATAATTTAATACGAATGAGATAAGGAACATAAGCTACCTTAACTTGTCCTAAGAAAACCCACCGTCTCCCGGAACTTTTAAAGTGATCCCGTAGCTCCCTTAACTTTTAAAAAGTGCACCACTTTTTTCAGAACGCCACGTGTCATCTTCTGATTGGAGAGAGAAAATCTTACAAATGACATCTTTGAAAAGTCAAACCAACCAGAAGCTTGACACGTGGCATTCCGAGAGCAAAGTGGTGCACTTTTTGATAGTTGAGGGAGGTACATGGTCACTTTAAATGTTTAGGGAGGCAGCGGCTTTTTTGGGGCAAGTTATGCATTAGACCGAAAATAAATACAGATTAGAAGTGAATACGTACCTTATAGTTATGGTAAAAGTCCTCAGCAACGTTACCATTACTGTGATCATCAATTTTTCCTGCCGGAATTGCATAATATGTTTGAATTCTGAATAAAAGAAAATCTCCCAAATAAATAAATAAATAAAATTCAAAGTGTAATTTAGTGAAGAGACCTGGAAATTCCATTGTGAAAGTATCCCATATACTTGGTCCTTTGCCTCCCATTTTTGCTGCTCCTTCATTCTGTTCAAATCAGTATTACAGAATTTAGAATGATAATCTCGGTAGCATGAAACTTCTAAAAACTAATGTTTCCACGAGACCGGAAAAAAATATTTCTAGGTTGTTTCCATAAATAATAAAAGTTGAAAATCGATTCTTAATACGAACAAGGAGAAATTTCGGCAATTATCCTCAAACTTTTTCACTACAACTCTTCTAGGCTGCATATATACGACATTAGTAAGCCTAATTACATTTGTACAATTTGGCACAATCGGATCACGAAATATTTCTGGGATGCATCCGTAAATAATAAAAGCTGGAAATTCAATTCCTCAATACTAGGAAAACTGTTTCCGGTAATTATCCTCACATTTTTTACTGCAGCTCTTCTAAGCGGTATACAATGCTAGTTAGTCTATCTTATGACACGTGAATGTAACAAAATTGGATTTGTTGGAAATTTCAGTTAATATCATCCATCCATTGAGTTTGAATTATTTAGTGGATCTCACAAACCACTAAAATTAAATATCAGCCATTAAAACTGAATGAATGATCGAGAATGATCCAAATGTAATGCACTGGATCAAATATCAGGCATAATAAAATATAGTAATAACCTGGTAAGCACTGGATCCAGCTCCAAAAACAAATCCACATGGGAATTGGCTCCTTGTAATGTTGTGATATGATTTGGCATAACAGAACATAATTATTAATAGGCTGATCAACTGCAGCACTTTCATTCTTTTGTTCGTCGTCTTCTTCTTATTCTTAATTCGGACAACACCCAATATATAATTAATGCATATGCACACACCAATTTTCAGATAATGCTTGCCTGCTGGACCTGAATTAAAGATGAAAATCAAAGGCTGTATTGATTTGGAACAGAAAAATCAATATATAATGTAAAGTCAAAAGCTATGTACTACTCTAACTAATAGTCAAATGGAAATATGATAAAAATGAAAAATCAGCTAGTATTTCTGAATATTCGTCTTTCTTTCTTTCGCGTGTTTGGTGAGGAGTTGACCATTCCTCTGTTTTTCTTGCTGGAATAATACGCTCAGAATTGTTCACGTCCCACGGATTTTAATTATTTTTTATATATTTATGTTATAATTCTAATAAATTATAGATTTATAGTAGATGTATAATATATAGAAAAGAATATCTAAATTAGTGTTGAAATAAAAAAAAATGCAGCAGAAACAGACATATAGTAGATATATAAGAGTTTAATGAGCATTGTAAATACAAAGAGACTTATATTAGAATTATAACAGATATATATTAGAAATATATCAGATATGTATCTGATATTTTTCTGTTATAATTCTAATATATCACAGATTTTGCAGTAGATGTATAACAGATTTGTAGTAGATATATAATAGATGTATAACATATACAAAAGAATATCCAAATCTGTGTTGAAACAAAAAAAAATGTAGCAGAAACAGATATATATCAGATATATAGTAGATATATAACAGTTCAATGAGTATTGCAAATACAAAGAGACTTATATTAGAATTATAACAGATATATATAAGAAATATAACAGTTCGAAAAAAGCCAGCAGAATTCCTCTTCAATTGCTCAAAATCAATTCGAACTTGTTTTTAGTGAGAAAATATTGTAGATGGAAAAAAAATTGCAGATGGAATGAAGAATAACGACTATATCTGATATATAACAGAAAAATATCAGAAAAATATTAGATACATATCTGATTTTTTCTAATATTTTTCTGATTTGTAGTAGATGTTGATCCAAATTAGTGTCGAAACAAATAAAAATGCAGCAGAATTCCTCTTCGATTGCTTAAAATCAATTTGAACCTGTTTTTAGAGAGAGAAAATTGCAGATGAAAAGAAAAACACAGATCGATATTGGTTGATTTGCGTAGAACACATATTATAGAAGGAAATCGATAATGAATAAAGGATTTAATATGAGAAAACACAAAATCGAAGAACTGCGATCTCTTTTAGAGAGAAAACGAAACAAAATTTTGATTTGGAATTCGAAAAAGAACCATGGAATCGAGATTGAAGAACGCAGAAATACTATTGAAGAGAAACGGGAGAGAATTGAGAAGATGAAGTACAGAGATAACGGCAAATTGAAGGAAGAGTTTTGATTTAGTGAAAAGCGTATTATGGTTAATTACTTTTTCACAGATTCTGTTTTGGTTACAGGCGTTTAATTATGGTATTTAGGTTATTAGTTTTCTCAATTAGGTGCATTTATGTGCTTTTCACTTTTTTTTAAGTTTTACTTGTTATTGTTAAAAAGATAAATGAAAAAATTAAAAAATGGTAAATCAATTGGTAGAGCACTTATCAAAGTTATAAGAGGTCAAAGAGTTCATTTCTTTTTTCTTTGTTTTTGACAAAAAATAAGTATTTATTACAATATTTTTTTATCAAGACATCATTTTACTACTTTTAATATTATTTTACTTAGGATCCCAAAATTATCATCCATTCTACTAACCTCGTGATTTATTAGAAAAGACCTCAAGGGGAAGTCTAAACTAAATAAGAAAATAGAGATTGATTGTTCAATCCATCAAAAGAATAAGAAAAGTAACAATCCGTATGGATTTAGATTCTCTAAAGTTGTACATTTCAATTAATCTCTACCATTCATTGAGTTTTAATGGTTCAGATTCAGTTTTAGTGGTTTGTAGGGTCCATAGTGCAATAAAATCTGGATCATTAAAACTCAATAAATTGATGAGATTGAGTGAAATGTACAACTTTAAAGAATTTGAACTTTTGAAAATCCAAATCCATTTCGTATATAACAAGATTAATGGTACTAAAAGAATGTCTTCAGTGCTGTAATGGCTGTTGAAAACTTTGTTATTTCCAATTCCAGAGCTTCCAAGCAATTACATACCATCCACGGAGCAAAGCAATACCAAATTGCAATTGTGTAGACATTAGAGAAAATAATAGGATTCTTCTTCTCAAAATTTGGTTTTTGTAACCACCGGTTTTCTTAGTTTCATATTAAAAAAAAACTGTACTTTAATGCAAACACGGTCAATACAATTTGGGGGCTCCCGGACCAGCCGCGTTCAGGGTGTATTAGGGCTAAAGCAATTCACCCCATACATTTGTCTAAAGGAATTTTAATATCAACAATCTTGATAAATACCCTTGTCTAACTGAATAGCGGAGATAAATAATGTGCAAGATATTAGCTACCATTCCTACCAATTAACCAAAAAGACAATGTAGCCCACAATTAGCGTATAACGATTGGTGTACTCATTAGTTGTATCCAAAATTTTTTCAATCACCTAACTCACTCCAAGGGTCACTTTGATATTACTTATTAAGTTGTTGTTAAAATAAGTTGCTCTCACAAACTTTGAATAAAACTACATATTTTAGCTTTGAACAACACATTTTAGTCATTCATACTAATTAATCAGAAACTGCATGACTTGTATTTCTAAAATCAAATCTACTGCTTATAGAAAAAGCTTGAAAATGAAGCTTTCAAAATAGGCAGCTTGGGAAAGCAATCCCAAAGGCCCTATGGAGAAAGAGTTGCATCAAATGCATATATAAAGATATTAAGATGTTGTCATGGAAAACTCGACAATGACTATAAACCGTCACGTTTGACTCAAAATCTTAAGCGAGCCGCTAAGGCTCAATTATGGTATGAATATCTTATTTAGAGAAAATGAATATATTATCGGAATGTAATTAGATGCATGTAACTCAAGATTATAATAATTACTACGGCCTTAATTTTTCAGCAGCAACATACTATAACTACCATAAATAATCTTCTATATTGCTACCAGTAAATAAGCTTCATCTGAGCAACTTTAAAATATTGCTGCTAAAATGAGTTGTTTTTACAATAATGTTTTGACATTACTGCTGACTGCTGAGTGAGCCTTTTTTGCTAAACTCTGTTGCTATAAAATTGTGACAGCAGGCATTTGTAGCCAAAATTTGATATGATTTTACAAATATAATTTTTTTTGCATCAATATTTTTTTGTTATTGTTGATATTAAATGAGCTTTTTGACAGAAAATGTTGCATTTTTATTTTCTGACAAATTTAACATTTCTTGATACTTAGAATAGCAAAAATAAGAATAAAAAAATCATAAAATTAATGTATAAATAATAAGAAAATGGTGTATTCCAAAAAAGAATCATTATTAATTCAGATCATATTGCAACAATTTTTTTCTTAATAAATTGTAATATTGATGTTTATCATAGAACATATTACAAATGAGATATGAACAATTCCAATACATACGAAAATAAGTGCTACTCCAAGACCAAACTGGTACGAACAACTTAACAATGGTATGAACATGTTAATGTCTAAGCATTCCGAATACCCTTAGAACTTCCGGGAATAAAGACGCGGAAAAGATAGTATATGGTATCCTTAATATTTTCTCAAATGATGTCATTGAGAAGAAACAATAGAAGATAGTGTGGAATTTTGGAACTGAAGAAAATTTTTGAACCAAAACGCAGAGGCTTTTGGAATTCTTTTTAAACCATTTTCATAATCAATATAAGTAATTCCAAACCGAACAGTGTAACCGTGTGCCCATTCAAAATCATCCATAAATGACCATATGTAATATCCTCTTACATCCACTCCTTTCCTGCCATTTTTAAGCTTAACTTTATTAGGGGCTCAATCAACAAACGTCAAAAAGATTACTCTGAACACGCCACTAAGCGTCTGTTGTCAGTCTAGACATTCAAAATTTTCTTCTATCACTCTGAATTTGGCAAAAATGACTAATTTGATCTTTAAATCTGTAGAAAGTGTCTTATTAAGACCTCAACTAAGATAATCCAAACCAAACGATATAACCTCATTCGTCCTATAGGTTACATAACAGATCAAAAGTTGTCACGTCAGTAATAAGGACGCAAACTGATGTACTTTTACCTAATATGGATTTTTGTAAGTTCAGAGTAACAGTATGCATTAAGTGCAAAATGAAGGAGTTATAGATGTATTCAACTAGCCAAATATAAGGAAAAAAAATACTGAATAATAGTGGTCAAACGACTTCTTACTGGATAGCTTCCAAGAGATGTGAAAGATGAAGAAAATGGTACTTAATCCTAGTGTTGTCAATGAGAGCATTATTGATGCTAATGGAGCTCTTGTCTTGCATTCCTGTAATTGGTGATAAATTTTAACTAAGCTAAGAAATGAAAATTGCTGAAAAAAAGGGGAAATTAATGGCTACCGTTCTCAGTGATAAAAATGGGAGGATTGTTGTATTTTCGTTTCATATATACCAAAAGATCTCCAAGTCCTTGTGGGTAGCTATATACCCAATTTGAACCGGTCTGCAAATTTGATTTACACCATTAAATTTAATATAATATAAAAAGCCGAATGCATCTACAATTCCTAGCTCCCTGAAATTGATAGACGCATATTGTCCGTTATTATTTATGTATAAATTGTTTTATTTATCGTGCGTGCGTGCTTGCGTTGGGTAGGATAAAAGTGTTAATGTGTTTTTATTTATCCAAGTTATAGACTAATTGAACACTATAGCAAATTTAAGGAGCAAAGTGATTGATTGTGCTAAGTTAGTGTGACAGTAGAAAAATTTAAAGGTTCAGACGGAGCCCAGTAATGCCAAAATCAAGGCCTTGTAGATGTAGTTAGCCCAAAATTAAAATCAAAGTGTTCGTCATTATTTTTATCATTATTATTATTATTATCCTCGTTGATTTTTTTTCTAAAAACAGTTGGGAAGTAATGAAGATAATAACCTGTTCCCCAATAGGAACTCCATTTTTGTCAACTGCAAAATTCATAAACCAAGAAATAATTAAAAGGCAAAAAAATCAATAGCAAAAAATGTAATAAAAAATAGGAAATAATAAACTTACTAGATTGGATAACAAAATTATCAGTAGTGTAACTAAGGTTGGAAGTAAAAGAAGAATTGGAGTGCTCAACATATCTTGCAGTATAGTAATTGATTCCAACAAAATCAAAAGATCCTCTTATGACCAAAGATTCCTCTTCGCTGAATCTTGGCAATCTATTCCCCACTAATCTCCTCATTGTCTTTGGATACTCACCCTTTGTTAATGGCTGCATTGTCCTATATATGTTTTTTCTTTTTAATTGTGGCCATTTTGTAACATTCAATCAAAATTTTAAACTCATCTTTTGGTTTTAAATAACTCAACTGCTTAGGGCATCTCCAACCCAGGTCCGGCCATTAGGGGGGCGATTGGAGCGACTGCTCAGGGCCCTAAGTCCTCGGGGCCTTAAATATTAATTCGGGTATAGTGTGAGTATGAAAACGAATTATATGTTAGTGAGATTGAAAAATTGTAACATCAAGAACTTGGCCCAGTGGTAAAGACGTTAGCTAACCCTCATCTGCACGTGCAGGGGCCCCGAAAATATCTCAGACGACTTTGATCCAAAAGTGGGGTTGGAGTTGGAGTGGGCCCAAATTATGGGGTTGCTACAGTACTACTTCATATTTGAAGTCGTAGTGCAGCAACTTTCAAACATTTTTTATATCAAGTAGAAATGAATAAAATAATAATATTTTTATTTTGAAGTGAAGAGGTGAAAAAATACTGCAAAATTATAGAGTTTAAGGTGAAAACTGATGGCAGAGCCCATTTCTCACTTGGGACTGCCCTTAACAAAGATATAATTGCTCTTGTCCATCAAAAGTTTAAAAGATTAGTGCCATTGACCATATGTGCAATGGGCTGAGCGGTATTTTCGACTGTCTATCTAAAATATATTTTTTCTTTTAACAGAAATTGAACTGATTAGTTGAAATAATTTTTAGGGTTGCTGTCTGTCGTAGGTGCCCGATTGAATGAGAAAACGAAATTTCAAGAGGTTTTGGAATGAACTTTCGGAGAAAAACTTCTGAGCAAGGGCAGTCATGGTTTTATTCAGGGCAAGGCATAGTAATACTCTTGCATAATTGGTTCTACGATGTTTTTTGTAATCTTTTTTTTTACCTTAATAGAATTTGCATTGTATTCATTTTGATTAGACCTAGGCCGGGTCCAATCGGGCCTAGCTGAAAAGTATTTAGCCCAAGCCAGGCCCTATCATTACAAAATAAAAGCCGGGCTCGAGTCGGGCTTTTATAAAATAATCAAAACCCAAGCCCGACTTGCAGGGCTACCAATCAATATATATATATATATAATTAAAATACTTTTTAATAAATTATTGTTATAATAAAATAATTATAACTAAATTTTTAATATAAATCACTTGAGTTTAAATGTTAAACCTTATGATTTTTTTTTTTAAATTTTTAAGAATTACTAGTGTTATAAATAATAAATATATATTTATTTAATATGTTTATTATTATTTCGGGCCTGGCTTGAGTTTCAGAACTAAAATCAATCTGATTTCATACTTTATTTGGGCCGGACATATTTTTCAAATAGTTTGTCCAAATCCGTAATTAAGACAGAAAACTAACCATCCAATGGTGAAATCGAGAGCTCTAAACACAGCCTTTCTGTTAGCAGAAGTTTCAGACTTGGGCACTTTCCAAAATGATGTTACCACTATGCCAATTTTTCCATTTTGTGACCCCTGCATTACATCATATACTACTACTTGCTCATGCTTTGAATTTTCATTTTCAAACTTTATCCTATAATCATTTATGAACCTTATCTTCCGATTATTCACTTTTTTTTTTTTTATCAAATTTCAATATGTAGCACCCATTTATGTTGATGTTATATACTACTCTCTCCATTTTTAAAAGTTTAACGTTTTAATTTTTTTTTATTTTTTTAAAAGTTTGACGTTTTGAAATTTTAATGCATTATATATCATATTTTTTTTAATTTACCCTTGTATCAATTAGGAGAGAGATGATAGATTATCAAGTAGTAATTAAGAAGAAAAATACTTTTTATATAAAATATAAAGAATAAATTAATTATTTTAATATTATAATAAATATTTCAGTGATTAGAGTTTCGTAAAGATACAAAAGCTCAACCATAAACTTTAACAGTGAATTACTTTCTCCGATTTAAATATTATTATTAATACTATTATTTTCTAAAGTTCAAACATATATTTAAGTCCAAACCATGATTCAGCCATATTACTCTTCTTAGAATTTCTAAAACTGTAAGGCACTCAACCAAGTTCTAACAATATTAGGCATCAATTTTATTAAGTTAGTGATAATTATTTATCATACAAATTAATGTCTGTGACTAATACTAACAACAAAATATTAATTTTGTCTTAACGAATGCCGTATTTTATGGTTTAGATTCTTGAAAGTCAAAACTAAGCATTAATAAGAGTATTAGTTAAGCCTTAACACAATATTATATTGATTTAATAACCGTATTCATGTAAAAGGATATTTTTTTTATCAAAGATAATGAAATTTAGTTTTTTGTTTTATTTTTTAAGGGCTACTACAGTTTTAACCGTATAAAGTACTGTAATTTAAAATTAAGAAAATTACTCGGGGTTAAACGGTTAAACTATTAAAAATTGGCATCAGATCAGATGTTAGCATTAGGAAAAGCGAAAAATAGTTTTAATTTTAATCTGAAATTTTCAATATATAATTTTTCAAATGGCCTCAAAGTTCTTAATACCGGTGAGACGCAATTGTGACAATCGACAATAACAATGACACGCACGCAAACATGTGGTGTCCGTATCTAAAGAATTTTTAATTATACCGACACAACATGAATCCATTAACTTTTAGGTTCTTCTAAACTCAAATTCTAAATATGAAAAACAACGTAAAATAATGAATATCGAAAATATTAAGATACCTGATAGTTTTGCCTATATAATTGAACAGCAGTTGCATGACAAAGAATCATGTGGTGAACTACGGCATAGGGTTCAGTTGCCGAGTTACCATCCGTACAGTTTCCGACATAATCAGAGCAACGACCTGGTGCATCATCTCCCGTTGCATACCCGAAACAACTAAAATAATTCGGTTCATTAAGTGTAGCCCAATATTTCACTCTGTCTCCAAAATTTTGGAAGCAAAATTCCACATAATTCCGGTAATCATCCCTACAGTTCAACGTAAACAAATAATCAATTATATATTAAGACCAAATTAATTAATGTTTAACAAAATAAATTTGATTAGGGGTTTGGCATACACAATTTTGGAGCTTAAAAATCCACCATATTCATCTTCAAGCGTTTGGGGAAGATCCCAATGGAATAACGTTACAAAAGGTTCTATACCTGCACTTCAATTCTTCCAAAATTATTATCTAAAATTTTATAGGTTTCTTTTTTCACAAGTAATACTTGCTATGGTCTTTGCACATTTAAATTTGCTGAATTATCTAATTTGTCATATTATTTTGTCTTCTTTGATGAAATTAGATACTAAAGCTTATACTGTGACTAGACCTACTGCCAGCAAATAAATACATAAAAACATTATGTGTGTGCACACAGTTAATTTGACAATATATAATTTGGCGAGGGAGAAATATTTCTAGAAAACCTCAAAGGCAACAAATGTATATAGGAAACAACATAAATTCAACTCTAAATATCAATAACTGATCCTACATCAATACTAACATCTGATACTATGTTAGGGGAGCAGGGCGAGCCAGCCCAAGACCCGCCCCAAATTTCAGTTTTGGTATAGAACAAGTATAGAAAAATATAATATATATTATTGCACTTGTGCAAGTATTGTGTATTAAAGCTGTGTTCCACTGGTAGAGCCGCCAAGGCCCACCCGCTTAGGATCTAATCCTAGATGTATCTTTTTTTCAAATTATAATGCTTATTACTTCAAACAAATTGTTCTTTTTATTGGTTAAAGGATTCAACAATAATATTTTTCTTAATCTATTTTATTCACATCTTACTATAAAAATGAGTTTAAATTAATATTTAAATAGTGTTTTATTAAGTTGTATTTTAAATTCTTGCCTATTATTTAAGAAATTATTCTTTTTTTTTAAGTTTGATTGGTTGATTGCTAAAAGTGGAGAATTCAACAATGCTATTTTTTTTAAATCTATTTTATTTTCTTTTCAATATTTTAAAGTCTTTAACATCATAATTAAAAATATGATTTAAATATCTTTATTCACATATTACCATAAAAATTAATTTATATTAGCATTTAAATAATGTTTAACCATGTTTTATTAAGTTTTATATTAAGTCTTTCAAAGCAAACGGAATTATAAAAATTTTGAAATTTTATTTTTTTACTATTAATCAGTAATGAGTAAACTTTTTTCTAATTTGGTCTTAGGTAAGAATTATTTAAGATTTTATTGGTTTGTTAATCATGTGATTTTTTTTCTCACAAGTAAACAACTCTTCTATTCAGTTTTTTTTTTACTATTTCAACTACAAATCCAGAAGTTAGTGTCATATATTGAGTATAAAGTTTTGATGAAAATTTTTAAATATAAACATATATTAGTCAAATTGTATTAATTTAATTTTTAGAGATTTTGATATCATATTTTAATTAAAATAATTTTATCAAATAAATTTTCAAGCAAGTGCATTATTATATATTTTATAATAAAATTGAAAATGTGATTTAGATAAAAAAAATTGTGTATATTTGGTTGAAATTTTTTTTATGAAAATGCATGGATTGTAACCCAAAAAATATATTATTTTGTATAAGGGCCCATGTATCAATTTTGCTCAGGGTCCCGAAAATCTCAAGGACGGCCCTGGTTATAAAATTGTTTGACCTAAAAGTTTAGTTCGATAGATTTAACCTATAATGCAAATTAAATTTTCTATTTCTCCATGCATCAGCCTAATTGTAGTTCGTATGTTACTCATGGCAAAATTCATGCGAGATATCGCACGATTCACTTGTCGCCAAGGCCGCCGGCCTTCCAATCTTTTTTGGGCCTAAGCAGTCGCCTTATGCCCCTGCTTGTCACAACTGGATCCACCTTAAATGAAATATATATAAGATTGAAGATAAAAAATATGAATTGAAAGAAAGTCTAACCCTTAGATAATAGATGATCAATTAGAGAATTATAAAACTTGACACCTTCTTCGTTCACTCCATCACCTACTCTTCCATCTGCACTCCACAAATCACTGTAATTTATTCATGATTTTCACCAATATACCATAATAGATTATATTAATTGAATGTTGAATTGTTATCTGTTGTAGTGTTTATTTCATGTCCACACACATTTATTATTTTTCTTATCTTCACATTTTTCTTTTATAAAAGCCTTATCCAAATAAAATAAAAAACAAAACAACCATATTATTCATACACGGCAATATTCTTGACCAGGAAATGGAAAATCTAAAAGAATCGAAACCAATGTCCTTTAATAAAGAAACGTCCTCCTGCATTTCAATTTAACTTAATTAATTATTTACTTTCAGCTTAATTAATAATAATTTAAAAGATAAATTATACAAATATTATAATACCTTATAGCGATGATAGAAGTCCTCAGCAACATCACCGGAACTATGGTCTAATATTTTCACTGTAATAATCAATTAAATTAAACCAAATTATAAATATATATCAGAGACTAAAATTAGCAAAACTCAAAAGACTTGAGACAGAAAATTAATTAATAATTAGGAGAAACCTG
This sequence comes from Euphorbia pulcherrima, assembly GCA_947683365.1. Lineage (NCBI taxonomy): Eukaryota > Viridiplantae > Streptophyta > Magnoliopsida > Malpighiales > Euphorbiaceae > Euphorbia > Euphorbia pulcherrima. The sequence continues at coordinate 44,000,424 of CANTUS010000010.1, forward strand.
TATCTTTCTTTGTGAAGGTATCCCATATACTTGGTTTCCTTCCATCTGTATTTGCTGCTCCTTCTATCTAAATTACATGTCATTAATTTAAATAAAAATAATTAATTACATTATATTTATAATTAATATTGATATCAGAAATACTGAGAATATAATAATTACCTGGTATGCACTTGAAGCTGCTCCAAAGATAAAACCCTCCGGAAAATTGCTTCTGCTAAGACCAGTGGAGTTTTCTTGATTAAATTTTAATTTCTGACTTTTAACACTTAAATTTGTAGCTGCCAGAAGAAATAAAAAGAGAAAGGACTTGATGCTCATTATTAATTTGATGACTAATTTCTGAAAATTTCAATCTTATCACTTGAAAATTATACACTAGCCAACAGCTATTTGTTGTTGGCAAATGCAAATATTTTATATATATTCAGACTGGGTCCAAAACCAAAAAAATAAAGTTTCTACTTAAATCATTAAACCAAATAGGTCACGTTTTAATTAAGAAAAATTAATTCACAGTTTAGTTAGATACGCCGACGTCTGCAAATATCTTGTTGAAAATGAAAACAAATATTGAAGTATTGTGCAATATTTAATTTAAAGATATGTCATTTTCAAAGAGAAAATATAAAGATGATAGCAAGCAAATTATTTCTTGATGTGACCTTTACTTATTTTCGTTTTTTCGGTATATTTCTTAATCGCAATATTAACTAGGAAAAAATACTATATTTTTACTCGTTTGACAATAATAATTTTATATCAATTTTTATTAAATTATCAAAATATATAAAATAAAATATTATAAACATAATTACTTTTTATATTATTATTATACGCTTTTAATAATTTTTTATATATCCTTATACAAGTTGATGCATTTTTTGTGTTTATTTTTAATTTTTTTGACTTATTTTGCATTTATCTCTTAAACATTTCATTTTTTCGACATACCGTTTCAGAGTTTTTTGTTCGTCTCATTTTTATCTTCAAAACACCATCCATTGTTATATATTTTTTTAAAATTTTTTTTAAACTGTTATATATCTATGTGTTATAATTCTAATATAAGTCTCTTTGTATTTGCAATACTCATTGAACAATTATACATCTGTTATAAATCTATTATAAATCTGTTATAAGTCTAAAATAAGTTTGTTATAAGTCTAATATAAGTCTCTTTGTATTTGTAATGCTTATTGAACTATTACATATCTAATATACATCTGTTATATATCTGTTATATATGTGTTATAATTCTAATATAAGTCTCTTTGTATTTGCAATGCTCATTAAATTGTTATACATCTGTTATAAATCTATTATAAATCTGTTATAAGTCTAATATAAGTTCGTTATAACTCTAATACAAGTCTCTTTGTATTTGTAATGCTTATTAAACTATTACATATCTAATATACATCTGTTATAAGTCTAATATAAGTTTCTTTGTATTTGGAATGCTTATTGAAACTATTACATATCTAATATGAATCTGTTATAAGTCTTTGTTATATAATAAAAGCATGCGCTTTTTTGCGCTTTATACTCCCCCTGCGCTTTGTCTTAACAAAAGCGCAAACGGTGCGCTTCGTTGCGCTTTTGCGCTTCAAGTGCAAAAACGAGCTCTTTTTACAACTATGCATCTTCTACAAGCCTGATAAATGTTTAATACATGTGTTTGATAAAATATATAACAGATTTACAATATTTTTGTATTAGATATAACTATTTTAAAATTGTGTGGCATAATCTGTATGTTTTTTTGTATATGTTATAAATGTGTTATATATCTGTTATAAACCTAAAATAAATATGTATATATGCTACAAGCCTGATAAAAGTCTAACATGTGTTTGATGAAATATATAACAGATTTATAACAATTTTGTATTAGGTATGACTATTATAAAAGTTTTTGGCACGATTTGTGTGTTCTTTTGTATATGTTATAAATCTGCTATATATTTGTTATAAACCTAGAATAAATCTATATGTCTGCTATAAGCTTGATAAATTTCTAATATAGGTGTTTGATGAAATATATAACAGATTTATTAGAGTTTTGTATTAGATATGACTATTATAAAATTATTTGGCATAATCTGTATGTTCTTTTGTATCTGTTACAAATCTGTTATAAATGTGTTATATATATGTTATAAACCTAGAATAAATCTGTATGTCTGCTATAAGCCTGATAAATATTTGCTACAAGTGTTTGATGAAATATATAATAGATTTATAACAGTTTTGCATTAGATATAACTATTATAAAAGTGTTTGACATAATCTGTATGTTCTTTTGTATCTGTTACAAATATGTTATAAATCTGTTATAAATCTAATATAAATGTGTTATATATCTATTATAACATATGTATATTAGTTCAATTAGCATTGCAAATGCAAAAAGACTTATATTAGACTTATAACATATTTATAACAGATTTATAACAGATGTATATCAGATATGTAATAGTTCAATAAGCATTCCAAATACAAAGAGACTTATATTAACTTATAACAAACTTATATTAGACTTATAACAGATTTATAATAGATTTATAACAGATGTATAATAGTTCAATGAGCATTGCAAATACAAAGAGACTTATATTAGAATTATAACAGATATGGAACAGTTCGAAAAAAATTTGGAAAAAATATATAACAATGAATGGCGTTTCGAAGATAAAAATGAGACGAGCAAAAAACTGTAAAGCGGCATGTCGAAAAAATGAACTGTTCGAGAGATAAATGCAAAACAAGACAAACCAATTAAAAAAAATCACCAAATCGCATGAAATGTGAATATGACGTATAAAGGTAAAAAGGGAAACTTAAAATAGTTAGAAAGATATGATTTGCTTATTGAGTTATTTTGATATTTATTTTGGGCAAATGAGTCATAAGTGACAATTTCCCTAATATTAATAACAATAGGCTAGGCCCATTAGTGTGTATCTGTGCTAAAGGTTGAAATAGTGGCCCAATGCTGAGAACAAATTGGGCCGTAAAAAGCACACAAAATTGATGGGTAAAACACTTGTATGTTCAACATCTGCAGATTAATTACTTTCATGCCTCAGAAAAATGCGTGTAGCTGATATAGAATTTTTTGAACTTCTACCAACCAAAATACGATGTATATAAACCCCTTATATGCAGATCTATTCGCTTTATTCCTCTCAAATCTCTCTCATTTCCTATTGCATTCTTAGATCTCGATTCTCTTGTTCTTTCCGATTTCTTTTCCTTTCTTCTCAAATCTCTCTCGTTTCGTGTTACGTTCTTCAATCTCGATTCTCTTGTTATTTTGGATTTCATGAAGGAACATGCGTTGTTCGTTATCGATTTCTTTCTATTTTAAATCAAGAGATTCTTATTCAATTACTGCTGCGTTTTGTTCACTCTATTGCAATCCAGATTTCGATTTGATTTTCCGAATTTCAAAGAGTTCTGCTATGGAGATAAAGAATGACATGACTCTGAGTTTTTTTATACAACCAAAAGCTCCTAATCTGATGATTACTAAATTTTCTTTGTGATTAGCAACAGTTCATGTTGTTCATGATTATATGCATTGTAATTCTCCTGCCATTTTCTATTTGACAAATTGAATTGCATGCTTTTTTCTACATGTTACGCATATAATACATACCTAGTGTATATCTGTTACATATGTGTTATGTATCTGCTACAAGTCTAATACAAGTGTTTAATGAGGATTTAACAGACTTGTATCAGTATTGTATCAGATAGGAAATATGAATGCAGTATTTCCTTGAATTTGTTACAAATCTAATACAGACCTACTACAAACCTGTTACAAAGTTTGTTACAAGGCTATTATATTTATGTTACTGGTGTTTGATGAATGAAATAGTAAATTTTCATTAGTTTTGATTTACATTGGATTCTTATTGAAGTGTTTGACAGCATTAATCTGTTACAAGTCTATTATATATCTGTTATAAACCTAATACAAGTCTAATACATGTCTGTTACAAAGCTGTTATGTATCTATTACAAACCTAATACAATCTAGAGCGTAAAAAAGTTATGAACAACGTATGAAAGATATGTAGGGCGTATGAAGGTTATTAAAAAATATAGCAGCGACTTTAGATAATTAAGCTAAAGTCAGCCTAAAATTATTTTATTTAAATGAGGCATAAGTGACAATTTCCCAAAATTAAACCCGTCCCAAAGTTTACATATTTTCTTTAGCCTAGAAAACAACTTATTGCACTTGATACCAAGTCAATACAATCTTTGCTAAAAAAAAAGTCAATATAATCACAACATATTATTAATTATATAAAAAAAAATCATATAGACAGTTAATTAAAAATTACAATACTAATTAGTAAAACCATTTTCTGGCCCTATGGTATAGGGTCGTTTACCCGTTTGGTTTAGAAGTATGTGTCCACTTTTATGCAATATATTACCTCTTAATTCTTTTAACATGCACAGATAATTCATAGTAACGTTAATAGAGATTTTATATCACATGCTCTAAAAACAACAAATTGCTTAACAAAATGGGTAACAAATATTATGATGTTTAATTTGTTAGTTTTAACCTCGATATAGTTTGGAGGATTTATGGAAATACGAAAATTATTATTATTCATCTCAAATGTTCCAAACTTACAATAAAAGCTTAACAACTTTTGTGATGTCGCTTTAAGATAGTACATAACTCTTAGTTCTTAGGCCAAATGCATTCATACTTTTGAACTCGATAATTTTTATCTTATGTCACTTTAAACTTTTTAAAGCTTAATAAATTAATATTAAAATAGTACATAATTTTTATTCTTAGGTCAAATGTATTAAGACTTCCTGAACTTGATAACTTTTGTCTAATGCCACTTTAAACTTTTTAAAGCTCCAATTAATCCAACTTGACAAAAGTTTACATATTTTCCCCCGTCAACATCATATATCAGCTTCTGGTTGGTTTAACTTTTCAAAGATGTCATTTCTTTATTTTTCTCTCTCCAACTAAAAGTTGACACGTGGTTGATGAGGGCAAATTGATGACGTTTGACAATTTTAAGGAAGTGATCGGAGTAAATAAAAATTAAAGGCGGCATCCATAAAAATTGCTAAAATTTAGTGACGTACAAATGCATTAAGCCTTATTAAGAATTGAGGTTTTTGGGAGCAAATTTAAGATATTTCCCTTAAATGAATTTCTTTGCATTAACAGGGAAAGTAGCTCTATGATTATACATACTCTTTAAAGTCAACAAACACACATTTTAAAGAAAATAAGAACTAATATACTGAAAAAACATGCATTTATAAATTATACATTAATAATTGAGCTATAGGTACATATGAGAGCAAAACGTAGTCAACAACAAACTAGAGAGTTCAATTATTTCCAAGAGAAAATATAAAGTAGTACATAAAAAAGCACTCTGCAATGACTAATAAATGAAGCCCCAAACTGACTAGTGAAGAAGGAACATCTTGTACCAATAAGCAGAGTATTTCATATATCTCTTCAATAACCTGTCCTTAAAATCAACATAAATAATTCCGAATCGAACACTATACCCAGCATCCCATTCAAAATCATCAAAGAAACTCCATTGATAATATCCCTTCACATTTGCTCCCGCCCTGCAAAATACAAAAAAATGTTCGTTTTTCATCAGTGCAAAAAATAGTTATTGAAATGAGGTTTTTCTTTATTATTATTATTATTTATTTTTTACCCAATAAGAAAAAAAAAATTTTAAAATGGGAGAATTTCAGCCTTTTAATTTTGAAACTCACTTGATTGCTTTAAGAAGATAAGTCAAGTGGTCATGCATATATATCTTATCCTCACTGCATCCTTACGAGCTTCTTCAATTGATATTGATGCATTATTTCCGGTAGCAAGACCTATAGAAAGACATAAAAATGGTCATTGACTAATTAAGTTTAATAGCATATAAAAAATTAGAAATATTCCAATTGAAAGAATTTAAATAAATTGCTATATTTGTACCATTCTCTGTAATGAAAATGGGTGGGTTTTTGTACTTATCCCTTACGTAAAGCATGAGATGGTAAATTCCCTTTGGGAAGACATAGAGCCAATTCAAATCTGTCTGTAGCACACAAATTACACAGCATGGACATTAATATAAAATATTATTTAATTGTATTTGGTTATATTGATAAAACAGCCAAAAAGTGAAAAAAAAGTTACCGCTGGACCGATGGAAACTCCTGCCTTGAGAGCTGAATGAGTCCACAAATAGAATAAGATATAAAAAAATAATATTAATGTTAATTACTAAGAGAAGTTAAAATTCACTATAAGACGAACTTTATTTATTTTTCGTTTCTTTTAAATAAAATTTGAGCTCAGTTTTTCATCCCCAGCTTCATTATGAAAAGATTGGTAAGAAAGTGGTCTTAACATGTAATAAGATTTAGGTCATGTTTTTTTATGCTATAATTCAGTCTAATTTAATTCAGTTCAATTCAACTATATGAGTAATTATAAATTTACATTAAAATAAATTCAACTCACTTTAGCTCAGTTTAATTGATAAAAAAAAAAAGAAGAAGATAGGCTTAAAGAAGAGAATTGAAATGAAGGAAAATAAAGATAATTACGTGTGGCAGTGGTTTGAGGATCGGAAGTACAGCTGGGGTTAGAAGAACTAAGAAGTGGATTATTTTTAACATAGTAAGTTGTGTAATAATTAACTCCCAAGAAATCAAGCGATCCTTTCAACAATTTGGATTCTTGTTTTGTAAATTTTGGCAAACGATCCCCCACGTATGTTTTCATTACTTCTGGATAATCTCCATATATAATGACATCAATAAATTATGTATACATAATGAAATCAAATGAGTGCATTTGTAGGAGAAATATAGAACTCACCAACCAAAGAAAAAATCAAGTTGTCTCAATGCTGCTTTTTTGTCTTCAACCGATGCTGGTGAAAATGGTACAAACCAATGGGTAACTAATGTTACACCAATTACTCCCTTCTGTTTAGCCTGTCAATTTTTATTTATTCAAATCATGCATCGCACATATATTTTTTTGTCTAAAGTGTTTCTATGGATTTTGTGTTGGAGATATCTAGAGATAAAAAATGACAAATAGTGGTATATAAGTGGTGTAGATTGGACCTTAACACAAATCAATTGGTTTTGTGTTAGATAAGCCCAACCGCACTTGTATGCTCATTCAGTATGTCAAGTCCAACACTTTCTGGGCCCATGAATTCTACATGATTTCAGAACAGAAGAAGGCCTAACAACCACTGATTATGGGTGATATTAAAGTCCTGGTGGAGTTGGGCTAATACAGAAGACTAGCCCGTTGATGACCTTGAGCTTCAGATGAGATAGGCTAAAGAACAAGTGACAACTGGTCTTAAGTGGTGTAGATTGGGCCGTAATACAAATTAATTGGTTATGTGTTAGATGGACATGGGCTCAATCACACTTATATACTTACTTAGTATATCAAGCCTAAAACTCTTCAGGCCCATAAACTATACATTTTAAACTAATATAAATCACTAAATTTGTAAGAGACCTTGAGGAAAATATAAACACCTGATATCATTTGAAGGATATATAGCATGGTATAAATCAAACGCGTGGCACATAAATAGTATACATTGAGGTATAATATAAGTCATTTGATTTTATGTTTTATAGATTCAAGCCCGCATATGTACATCGCTTGTTTACATGGTCAGTCTAGAAGGGTGGGCAGTAAGTGCGACCGCCTAGGGCTTAAAGTTGGAAAGGGTCTAAAATTTTTTTTTATTATATGATTTCCGACCTACTAGTCGACTAATCCAGATTGGGGTACTGTAGAAGCTCATATAAGGGCGAACCTCCCAACCCAATTTTTTGCTCCATTCACATCTCCAAGGATCAAACTTGAGACCACGGTGATGTTTAAGGGACCTATTGCCTCATCCCAAAAGACTAGTGGTTTTTTTTTTACAAATTTTAGCTGTTAATGTTATATCAAATGGTAAGTTATTTTGTGGCAAAGGCTTGGTCCAGTGGTTGAGTCTTGAAGCTGTGATTCTAGAGGCCGCAAGTTTGAGTCCACACTGTGGCGAGGTGGGATAAGGTTTTCCTTTGATATTATTGAAAGTCCATATGAGGTAATTTTTTTTTAAAAAAAATGGTAAGTTATTTGATAAAAATGTGAGGCATGAGTTGATATCCCAATTTTTCCAAAATATTTACTGTTTTTTTATTGAGTGGTCGTTTATTAATTTCTAAATTACATTGCTTGGAGTCCTAAAATTGTGGGTAATTGGCCTGCAAAGCTACACAAAGTTTTTTCATGGTATAAGAGCAAAAGACCATCATAAAAACATTGTGGGTTGGTATTCAACGAACTGATGGAATTTGGGCTATTAAAGAGATTGGACAGCTCAATAGGTTGCCCTTAAGGTTTAAGTGCGTAGCATATAAGCAGTGCAGATTGAGCCGTTACCTGATATTTGTACTTGTACAATCGGAGGGCAGAGGCATGGGAAAGAAACAAGTGATGAGCGACAATGTAGGGCTCAGTTGCAGAGTTTCCATGTGTACAATTTCCAACATAACTGGAGCATCTACCTGGAGCCATTGTTCCTCCATTATACCCATTTATGGTATATGTTAGTGGCTCGTTTAATGTGCACCAATGTTTCACTCTATCCCCAAATGTTTTGAAGCAAAATTCTGCATACTCTTTAAAATCATCCCTGTAATTACAATACATTCATTTGTTAATTAATTAACATTAATTATATCAATGCTATTAAATCCAAGTATATTAAGTAAAGAGTCCTTTCAAGCTTACACAATCTTTGGGCTTAGAAATCCCTTGTATTCGTCTTCAAGTGCTTGTGGGAGATCCCAGTGAAATAATGTCACAAATGGCTTCATACCTTCATTTATCAAATTAGAGTGAAATTTATGTGAAAATGTGACATTTAGGAGTGACTTAAATGTCATGATCCATGAAGTTCGGCATTAGGACAATAATAACTCAAGGTTTGGCAAATCCAATCCAAAATCTTAAGGTATTTTTCGAAACACCACCTAAATTTTAGTTACTGTGCAATATTAGGCGGTTGACTGATTTATGCGGTTCTAGACGAACTTAAGTAGGCAGTGGCAGATGGAGGGTGGGGGCAGGTGCCCCACCGACCACTCCAAATCAACCCCTTCCCTCCACCGGTGATCTGAGGTTGGTCGGAAGGTGGTCCACCAAACTCAGATCTGCAGAATCTCGTTTCAAGAGAAGGATCTTCCTTTTCTTAATCAATTTTAATTCCTCAATACCAAACCACGCCGTTGAGCTGAGGAATTGAAATCAACCCTAAGTTATTTTTAACCATAAGTAGATTTTATCTCTACTTTATCAATTACCCAACCCCCACTTCCCCTGTTGCATTTCTTTTTCCCCTTTTTTAACTTTTTCTTTTAATTTCTATTCATCATCACTGCCGTTTTCAATTCATCGCCTCATCAGGGCTTCTACTCACGTCAACGTCGTTATTCTTTACCTATTCTGTGCACTTTCAGCTTCTACTTTTTTTGATTAAGGTTAATTTTCTTTCAAATTAATGTTAATTATTGAAACCAAAAGTATAAATTTGAATTCGATTTTGAAATTATTCAAATTACTTGTTTAGTGCAAGTGAAACAGAAGGTAATTCAAATTAGTTTAGTTTAGTTTAGTGAAACAGTTTGTGTTATTGGTTTAGTTTAGTATTAGTAAATTCTTGGTTTAGTATTTGTATTAGTTTATTATTTGTTTTTGAAAAACTAGTATTAGTTTATTATTGGTTCACTGGTTTAATTAGTATGGGTATTATTGGTTTAATTTACATATTATAAATTCCTTTTGTACCTTCATTTTTTGAATGAGTTAGATTACTCTCTAAATCTCTTATGGACTAGAGAAAACTCCAATCGTCTCTTTAAATATATGATGAATTTTATGGACTCTAACGATGACTCTTTGACGCATGAACAAGGTGTTTTTAAGGGTTCTGTAATTGCAAAACTAAACTTAAATGAGCTATTGGAATAGATATGAGATTTTGAAACAAATACCACATAAAGATTGGTCTCTGCTAACTTAGTTGTGGACCATTCGTTTGTTATATTGTTGTTCTAGTATTCTAAATTAGTTGGTTGAATTCATTTTAGAGACTTAAGGCTGCATAATGAATCTAATTATATTTATTTGAGAATGGTAATAGTTGAACAAAGTTATGTTGTTGGTTGTTAATATTTGCTAAAAACATAGCTACTCCCCCACTTTCTTTTGAAAATCACTACTATTGTCATTATCGATCCACTGTCATCAATGTCCGTCCATCTAAATTATGCCCCACCTGACTTTAAATCCTGGCTACGCCACTGTAAGTGGGCCTAGGCCGAAATTTTTTTAATAAAATATTAATTTTGTAAATAAAAATTTTCTTGTATTTTAAAAATTCATCTAACCGGTTTCTAGTCAAAATTTTTCAAAATACTAAGAAAATTTAATTGAATTTATAATTTTTTATAACAATAAATATTCAAAATAGAAAAAATATACAAATTCAATTAGTCCCCCTCCTAGGCTCCACAGACCTCAGCCACTCATTTTACGTTTAGCAACTTTTTTTTTAACTGAACGTTTAGCGACTTTAAAGCACAAAATTATATATAATTCACTTATTTCATTAATTTTTTCACGTGTTATACACTTACCCCACATTAAATATAAAAATCAAACTAATTGAAGCTAAATTAGGGGAAAAGGGATAAGAGTACCATTGGCTATAAGTTCATCAATGAGATCATTGTAGAATTTGACACCAAGTGGATTTATTCCTCCACTAACTCTTCCCTCTACAATAGACAAATAACACAAATAATTAATATATTAATAGCACATAATATATGTATTTAAGTATATATATTTTGAAAAGTAATAATATAATAATACTATAAAAAAAAATTGCGCATATCATACTAGGTAATACTCTAGACCATGAGATGGAGAATCTGAAAGAATCAAGACCAATTTTTTTCATCAAGTGTATGTCCTCCTGTTACAATTTATGTTATTGTTATTTTAAATTTCCAATTATATAATAAATGACTTCAACTATTTGTCTCTTAATTGATTAAAAAAATGAAATTTATTTAAAATTATAAAGAAGTGTACAATTTGAAGAGTATGACATATTTACCTTGTATTTGTGATAAAAATCGTCAGCCACTTCTCCAGTGCTTCTGTCCCAAATTTTCTCTACACACAGTAACAGTACATTAATAATATATACTATTATTTTGAAACGTTGAAAATACTAAAGTTGCATATTGTTAAAATTTATATTTATTGTTTATTTATATAAAATTCTGAATTGTAAACGTTTACCTCTAGCTTCTCTATGTATACTTTATTGATTGTTTTATTTCAATTTTCATTTTAATTGCCTAAGGATATCAAAATGAGATAAAACTAATCAATAAAAGTATACAGAACAATTATTATTCATCTAATGATTAAATAAAAAACCTATATTAGTTGTTCGCTGGAAATATAACTTAATTATAATTATTTAAAAGGTAATTCAAGACGACCAAAATAAAAAAGACATTTCAACATTTTTTTGAAATATAGGCGAAATCTAATGTGTTTGTTTCTCAACAATTAGATATTAATTCCAATTATATATCTGGGAATTCATGAAATAGTTGTGTTATGTAAATTAATTATCATGGTTGGAAATAAAACTAATTTTTTTTATCTGAAATAAAAGAAGTAGTGAGAGAAAATACCAGGATGGTCCCTTGTGAAAACATCCCAGATACTTGGCCCTTTACCGTCAATATGTGCACCTCCTTCATACTATCAAAACCCAAATTAAAATTCATGTCAACATCATCCTAAAATGCCGGGACTAATATAAAATTTTTTTAAAAATGAGATAGAAAATGTGAAAAATTAAAAATAATGTGATACGGGTAATATGAAAGGGGACATTTATATGTTTCTTTTTTTTATTAAATAATTTTCTATTTAATTATAAGCTACTGAACCATCAAATATACAACTGAACCTTTGACTTTATAATAATTGTATTATTACATAATATAGTACTGTTTACGCAAGAATATTTTAATAATTCGATAACTTAATGTTACCATTTGAATATTAGCACAAAATAAAATAATAAATTAAAAATTGAAATTGATGCGATTCTGATAGCTTAAACCTTACACATCTATTTGAGATGTGTGACGTGTGTTCAACAACAGGGATGTTTATTTAGCTTAAAGAAAATTAAATAATTTATCCTCTGAGATATTTATTATTTATATTGGTGAAATTTTTTATTATATTTATATATAGTTTTGAAGTTTTTATAATGAAAGTTGAGGATCCATTAGTGCATGAGAGTAGGTATCCCAAATATATAGTTTTGAAGTTAATAATAACCTGATATAGAATATCATATATAAAATTTTCTTCACAATTTAAGTTTTTTCGTTTCAGTTTTCTTAGAATCATAAGACTGTCTTAATTATAATATCAGAAATAGTAAAATCAATAGTATATATTTTAACAATGCAATAATAGAATTTTTTTACAAGAAAATTCAAAATTGAAAGGCTGGATGAGTACCCTCCAGTAGAGAGAAAAAAAAAAGTTCAGGAAATAAATGTCCCTAACATTATATAAAAAGAGTGGATATTTTTTAATGGGTAAAAAATAAAAATAAAAAACTGGATATTTAATCCTAAAATTAAAAAAGAGCCACCTTATGGTTTTATGATAGTGTAAATTTACCAATAATTTACATGATTCTAATGCGAATAAAGAAGATTTTAAAATATAATAATTTATTTGCAATAATATACTTTATAAATAATATATATATATATTATAAAGTAACAATTCATAAAATTTAGAGTGAAGTAAAATAAGAACAATAATCATGATTACGATAAACGAGTTAAACTTTTAAAAGAATCCATTAAAGCAATAAGAATAATGAAAATAAAATCAAATATGAAAAATAATGTACTTAAGATATGGGTTGAATTAATTAATTAAAAGTGTCATAAAATGTAAGTGATCAAAATTACAAGTGTTTAATTGAACTAAAAAGAATATAAATTAGAAAGTATAAAGAAACCTGGTAAGCAGCAGAAGCAGCTCCAAAAATGAAATCAGCAGGATAAGCAGTTCAATTGAACAGCATTGTATTATGTTTGGGCTCTGCAGCATTGCTTCTAACCACTAATAATAACAATCACAACTATCACTATGAAACTACTACTTTCTATTTTCCCCATTTTTTTTTTTGTATCTTGTTTTTTCTTCTATTCCTCTATCCTTTATATACATATACTATTTGATTTATAGATGATGACCTAAATGTGTGTATATCTCAAGATCAGTCTTCTTCTTTGTTTATTGGACTTCATCAATTATTGAGATTTGTTTTTGATATGATATATTATACATTAAAATTTATCAAAACTCAAATCACAAACTTGCCCTTTTATCGGTATACTCATTCTATATTAAATTAAATCAACTAATGATTATATATATAAATTACAGAAGACCTGAAAATAAAATATTAATTTTGCGTTTCGTCTTCGGAGTCATTGATTTGATTTCATATCTCAACCTCCACATATAAATATTGCCTGATAAATAATCTGCAGATCCAATTAATGTATAAATCATGTTAACAAATATTGAATAATTTCATGAAGCTGAACTAATTTTCCATTTTCTGAAAATCAACTAAATATAAAAATTGCATAGATAAGCTTTCAAAAGTATAGTTTTCATTGCAAACATTAATTTTGACAATTTGTAATTTTATCATGTCTAAATTTAAGATTCTTCAGTCTGTTATTAGTATCTAATTAAATCAACTTTTTAATTGCCAAATAACATTAGAACACATTTGAGGGTTTAAAAGAGTTTAGGAAAACCTGGATTGGAAGGAAGTAGTTTAGGAAATACGTAATGAGCAGGGTTTTTTTTTTACTTTGCTTTACTTAGTTTATTGGATTGTATAGAATTTACTCATAGTGTTGTTTCTTGCATTTTAGCATTTTTTTAGGAATGCTAATTTTCTTGTGCATTCTATTGTAAGATCGGTTCATTTAGATAAGGTAACAAGGTTTGATTACCTACACCTCTCCTTATGTTGCTCATCTATTCTCCGCTTTCAATACAATCCATTTCTTCCTTAGAAACTAAAACTAATAAAAAAGAAGGAATTTCATAAAAAATTTAACAATGAATAGAAAATTTTCAAAGAAACACATTAAATAATGTGTATATATTATCAAGATGTCAACTAGTATATTTTTATAAATATATAATAAAAATAAAGTTTTCTTTCATTCCAACATTTGGGTTATAATCTTTCATAATCAAACAAGTTTCAAAATTAAAATTATACATTCTACCCATACTCTCCACTATTCACATTACTGTTTAAGTACACTATTCACTTTTTTTAAAAAAATTCTCATCTTATGTTGCCATTATCTCTCAAATCGTTCATTTTTTCAACATGCAGCTTTAGAGTTTTTTGTTCGTCTCATTTTTATCTTTGAAACACCATACATTGTGATATACTTTTTCGAAACTTTTTTTTTAACTGTTCGATATGTGGTAGGTAAGTGATTAATATCTGGTAAGAATCGTATTTTTATATATTTGAATTTCTATTTTTAATTCAACAGAATCTGGTAAGTAACTGGTAGGTAACTGATAAAAATCGTATTTTCATATGTTTTTAATGTATGCAGAATCTGGTAGGTATCTGGTACATAACTGGTAGGTAACTGGTAAAAATCATATTTTCATATGTTTTTAATGTATGTTTTTAATTTCTTACCAGATACCTACCAGATTTTGTTGAATTAAAAATAGAAATTAAAAACATATGAAAATATGGTTTTTACCAGTTACCTACCAGTTTCTTAC
Organism: Euphorbia pulcherrima; assembly: GCA_947683365.1. Taxonomy (NCBI): domain Eukaryota; kingdom Viridiplantae; phylum Streptophyta; class Magnoliopsida; order Malpighiales; family Euphorbiaceae; genus Euphorbia; species Euphorbia pulcherrima. The sequence goes on from CANTUS010000010.1 coordinate 44,015,437, forward strand.
CAGATTCTATCAAATTAAAAACAGAAATTAAAAACATATGAAAATACTATTCTTACCAGTTACTTACTAGATTCCTACCAGATTATGTTGCATTAAAAAAAGAAATTAAAAATATATGAAAACACAATTTTTACCAGTTACGTACCAGATACCTACCAGATTCTGTTGAATTAAAAACATACATTAAAAACATATGAAAAAATGATTCTTACCGGTTACTTACCAGTTACTTACCAGATACTTACTAAATTCTGTTAAATTAAAAAAAGAAATTCAAACATATAAAAATACGATTCTTACCAGATATCTACCAGTTACTTACCAGATATCGAACAAACGAAAAAATAATTCAAAAAAGTATATCACAATGGATGGAGTTTCAAATATAAAAATGAGACGAATAAAAAACTTTAAAGCGACATGTCGAAAAAATGAACGTACTGAAAGATAATGTCAAAATAAGATGAAAAAAGTAAAAAAATGAATAGTATTTAAACAGTAGTGTGAACAGTAACGTAAATAGTAGTGAAATGTAAAGGAGAAGAATGAAAACTTAAAATTGATCATAGAATGAAAAAAAACGTAAAAGGTTAAATTAGTAAATATAAAACTTAAACTATATATTTTTAATAATTTTTCATTATTTTTTACATATTGATTATATTAAAATGTAATTTATACGCTACTAACCAATATTTTTGCAAAAATTTTATATTTTTTACTGTGTAAATTGTTTTTTTATGTAAACTGTGGTATTTGAATTCGGATTAGTCATCGAACCAATGAAAATAGTACATTATGGATTTAATGTTCAATTAAATCAAATCGAAAGTGGAACATGATCTTCTTAAAACATGTTAAAATACTTATATTTTTAATAATTTAATGTCAAACAAGTAATAAAAGTTATATCACACCAATAATTAATAATATTTGAAGTTAATAATTCATAAATACAAAGTTCATATTTCAAATAAAATTAAAACACAAGATAATAATCAATGTATTCCGTTAAAGGAGGGGACACTAATTGTTTATGAAACCAAATTTAGTTCGGATTAAATCCTTTTTTATAATTCAGATAGATAAAGTTAATGAAATTTTTTTGTAGTATATGGAAATTACGAGTTTACAAAATAAATTTGTAAAATTAAGAATTTTAAACACATATTTTAAATAAAAAATGATGTAATTATTACATATTAATTTGATTTAAGAAATTTAAATATTATTTTGATATAAAAATTCAAATCAAAATTTAAAATTTAAGTTGAAAAAATATTTTTATGGTTAAACCGGTTTATAGTTTACACAATACATTAAAAAAATTATTGTAGTTTTATATATATATATATATATATATATAATTTTTAAAAAAATATTTAAAAATTTATATTATTATATGATAAAATGAATAAAATAAAATAATATAAAACTAAGTGGTATACATATCAGTTAAGAAGTATGAGGTTCTGCATTTGAAACACACCCTCTTTAATATCGCCTATTTATAAAAAAATGTTTGAATTAAAAAGTATTTTTTAATGAGTATGGTTGAACTGGTTACTAATTTAACTGATCGATTCATCGATTCAAATAATTATTTACTGATCTTTAACCAATTTATTCTGTTTAAACTCGTCTGACTGACCGTTTATGTACAATTTTAAAACTATTGATATAAACCATGAAAATGCTAAAGATTTGAATTGTTTTGCGAATTTTCTATTTTTATAACATTATTTTATTTATTATTATTATTTAATAGAATTTTTTTATTCATAAATTATTTTTATTTAGTAAATATCAATTTAGTCGTGATCAAAATTCATAATACGGGTACGAAAATTATTAAGAATAAAGTAATAATTACTATGTAAGATACAAAGTAATGATAGAAAACATTTGTTTAATAAATGTACATATATTCTCTATAAAAAGCTAAAAAGATTCACACTGGAGCGATTAAATTCAAATCCAACACCATTCAAAAGTTTCAGATCAAAATTTAAAACTTGAAAAGACTTGTAAAAAATCTATATTATGAAATAGACTATTTTTAATAGAGCAATTTTCTAATTTTTTAATTGAAAAAATCTCAAGTTGCCACGTTTTAAATATCATATATCATAAACGGAGTTCTTTTATACGGGATTAAGTATTTAATATCTCTCCTATTAGATACTTGACACATCTAACGTTTATATATTATAATAATAAAAATTACATACATATTAAATATCTAATAAAAGGAATATTAAATATCCGATCCTATATAAAATTTACCACCGTAAACGATGCCTATTTTGGTGGTGCGGACTATTAAATTCAACTAATGATGATGTTGTATCATATAAGCAATCTGTGATGGCAAATAAAATACTCCAAATCCAAAAATAATTGTGACTTCAACTTTTACGTTTTGTTCATTTAAAAAAGTATTATATGATTTCATATTCTTGTGAAACAGGGTTTATAAAATTTTTTTCTTTAAAAGGGGTCTGAGATTTTATTTCTTTAGTAAATTAAAGATTTTTTCTGGCTCAGTTAGTTGTCATGATGTGGCTAGGAGCATTGATGGAAATCCAAAATTTTTCTCTTGTCCTCCTTTACACTCACAAAATCAATACAATCTTTACAAATACACCATTAAAATCAAAACAATCCTTACAAAAACACCAGATCTGATTCCTCTATCAAATTTGTGTTCAGCTTGGGTTGTCTATGTAAAACTCCAAGTGATTGAAAGATAAATTGATAGAAGGATAATCCCACTAATTGAAAAAAAAGGAAGAACAAATGGAGAAATATCCATTTCCATTAATGAGAAGAATTTCAGATCTAGAATTCTCAAGTCAAGTGTAAAAGATGGCTGATACATGTATTTATACTGCTTAGATAATAGCTTAGCTAAAAAATATCTCGCTAGATGGAGAGGGAAAAATCTAGCTAGTGAAGTTACTTTTTGGTGGAAAAAACGGTAGAGTTTGTTAGACTTGCTTTCGTCAGCTATGTTGATGATGTGGCAGTTCAGTGGTTTTTCATTTGCTGATATATTTCAACACTCCCCCTCACAACGAGCCTCGGATGAGTTGTGAACCATTTTAACAAATCCCATGCGCTGTAGAGCTGGTCCCATTTGATTTGCAGAGATAGGCTTAGTAAATAAGTCTGCTAGTTGATTCGCAGTACTGACATAGAGTGTTTTTATGGACTCAGAATCAATGTGGCTCCTGATGATATGGCAATCTATCTCCACATGTTTTGTTCTTTCATGGAATATGGGATTTTTGGCTATTGCAATAGCAGCTTGGTTATCACAGTGGAGGTTGATGGGAAGAGGGATAGTGATCTACAAATCTTATAGCAAATAGTTTATCCACTTCAGCTCACAACTTGTCTGTTCCATACTTCTATACTCTGACTCAGCAGTTGATCTACTCACTGTTGATTGCTTTTTGGTCTTCCACGAAATGAGTGAATCTCCCAAGAATACACAGTACCCTGTTAAGGACCTCCTTATCAGTTTGCATCTACCCCAATCAGCATCGCAGTAACCTGTGAGATTAAAATCTGTGGATGTTGGATAGAAAAGGCCACAATCTATGGTCCCTTTGAGGTACTTGAGGACATGTATGTCAGCTTGGTAGTGGTGCTCACATGGTGACTGCATATGTTGACTCAGTTGTTGAGTTACATATGACAAGTCAGGTCTGGTGAAACCAAGATACAGTAATCTCCCTCCTCCTGAATTTTTCAGGATCCTTCATGGTCTGTCCTGGATCAGTGAGCTCAATTCCATGTGGGAAGGGACTAGAAGCAATATGTGCATTGGTCATGTCTGCATCTTTCAAAATATCAGCAACAAGTTTTGATTGAGATATGAGAATGCCTCTTTTAGTCCTGATCAATTCCACCCCTAGGAAGTATGCTGAATGCCTTATATCTTTTATAGTGAATACGCTGTGTAAATGTTCTTTGACAGCCATGATTTCTTTTAGGTTAGATCCACAAATCAATATGTCATCAACATAGATTTCCAAGGCCAAAAAGGAGTGACTTTCACCCTTGGTAAAAAGACAGTAATCATGTTGTGACTTGCTAAATCCATATGAGATAAGCTTGTTGGGGAGCTCCTTGTGCCATTGCCTACCAGCTTGCTTGAGTCCATATAAGGATTTCACAAGCTTGCAAACTTACCCTTCCTTTACCTTTTGATATCCCTAAGGTGGTGTGAGCACGAGATTTTGCAGTCCCTCTCGCGAGACGATGATGATGTGTACCCGATTTTAATGCCTCAAAATAAAAGTTCACTTTAAAATTTTTATTACCAAAATAATATTCCTAGTGAATTTTATACTTGGTAGAATCCAGTTCGGCGTGGCCGATAACGTGTCCGGTAGGAGCTTGAACCGTTGATTTACACCCAAATTAAACAATACGTATTAAAATATAATTAAAATTCAAAAAGATACCTTTCCACCCACTATTAAACCACTTTTCTCGACTTTTTAGGCTTTTTGACCCGTTGGTTGTCAGTATGCTGGAGAATGATGTCGCCACTGACATCATCCATGCCGCCGGCGGCATCATCATACCGCCGGCGACATGATGATGTTGCCAGCGGCATGGCCTAAAATGGATCCCTCCACAGACAGCCTTTAGGCCACTTTCGGCGGAATAAGTCAAAAAGGTCTCGAAAAACACCCCAATTTGCCTATAAAAAGGCACCTTAAGCTGCAAAATAGAGGGGGGGACTAAAATTGTATAGGGAAGGAGCTAAAATTGGGCAATTGAAAGGCTAAAATCGAGAGAATAGATTTTAGTGAGATAAGAGCTAGAAAAGGCAGGAAAAAGGATTCTAATCCATTTTTCCCGATTTTTCTTCTTCGAACTCTCTAATTGTGAGCTTAAATCAGTGGGTTTTGGGTTAAATCAACTTGATAGGACTTAGAGACCTAAAACCTTTAAATTAACAATCGAATTATCGTTGCAAGCTCCCCGGAGGTATTATTGTTCAGTTCACAAAGAGTTGGATTCACTACCCCGAGGTGAAAATCCTGAGTCTCATAGCTCTTTGGCATTATTATTGGTTTGTGTTAATTTTTGTTGATTTGTGTTCATTTTTGAGTTTTCAGTCACTTTGACTGCCGATCACTGCTGCTGTAAGAAATTGAAGTCACCGGAGACATGCGATGTTGCCGGTTGCATCACCCATGTCTCCAGAGACATCATTGATACCACCATTAGCATCGCATTCCCCAGAGACCTCGCTTTCTTGCGGGACCCTTTCTTTGTAGTACTTGGAAAGCCCTATGCCTGTCTGCATACTGATGTCGCCCATGACATAATTGATGTCGGCGGCAGCATCAGCGATGCCGCCAGAGGCATCAACCATGTCGCTGGCGGCATCAGATGCCCCACCGGCGGCATGACTTTCTGGACAACAGTTTTGTTTTCGTTTGCTTCTGAACTAGTTTATTTTCTGAAGCTAGGACATATAGTGTAACGATGGAGGTTCGAAACCTCCTGAAAATAGACCCCACCCCACGACGAGTGGCATTTTCACCTGTAATCCGATTAAAGCAACGATTGAATCTAGAATTTAGATTTAAATGGAATTTCCCTGCAAAGGCCATTCAAACCTCATTTTAGCCATCCAATCGGGCCTTATGATATTATAAATAAAATACGCCATATTCGTGGCAACCATCTTCTGCAGGTAGATGTATATCAGACATTCGGGTATTTTATTTATTGCTTAGAAAATGTACGGGACTTGAAAACCTTATAATAATTTTACTTTCCGCACTTATTTTTTTCTTTTACAATCGTAAATATTTTATTTATCGCTTCAATTGCTTGATAAATGTGAAAACAACAAAATAACTGAAAATACAAATAAATAGGGTGTATTAAACCGATTAAGAAAGAATTAAGCGTCTTAACTTGGCCTAATGAAAAGTAGATAACATCAACCGAACTCGGAATCTCTACTTAAGGTATGGTCCAACCACCCGGTGGGAAAATCGTACCAAAAATTTCTCGGTTGAGCTGAACCGGGTGGCGACTCTATTTTAAGTATGGGATTTCGATCTCGTATCTTTTAGGCATTAAAATATGCAAAATCATTTTCCAACCACATCACTCACACCTCCCCGACACACCAACGAGCCGGCCCGAGCGAAATCGGCCCTACGCCGCAGCCGAGCGAAGTGTCGTCCGCTCACAGTGGCGACTCTGCTGGGAAATTTTCTTTAAACTTGAACTTTCTTTCATAGTTTAAAAGATTTAGATGATGTATTGAAATTATTGGCCAAATTAAGACTTCATTTTTTATGACGTTTTATCCTCACGCGTGTAGATAGTTCGGTAATTTTAGGTGCCCTATTTCACCCGAGAAGCTTACAAAGTATCACTCATGCCCTGTTGGAATTGAGGATGCCTAGTGGGTGGATCACTCGTTTTAACCAACACGTAAACTCCTATGATCGCACCCATTTGGGTAGTGGTTGAGTAACGTGGAATCAAGGTAAACGAGAACCTTCTACATCAACAACCCTACACCAAAGCCGCGTTAGAAAAAAGCCTTAGCACATCATTCCCCTTAGGATTACCCAAAACAAATAAAATAATTGGGACGCGCTTCTTTCGCCATTACCGGTGAAGTAGCTAACTCTATCCTACCAAAGAGGCGTTATGCGGGAGTCATAAGGTTGTAACAGGGTCGATTCGCATGCTATATGCTTTATGATCATGCACCCCCATGCATCGGCTTTAAGAGCCGAAAATGAATCAACTTACCCTTATCACTTCCACCCGTGGAAAAGGTTTAGCAACATAAGTAGGACTTCTTGTGCCTCTATTGCATCACCACATATCGCTATGTAAGACGTGAGATACAAACGTCCCACGAATGTTGAAGGGATAAGCCATCACATTATCTCTAACCACATCTACGTGTAGCCATACATATCACACACCGCTTCCAATAAAAAAAGACATACATACATACCATCCATACCATTTACAACCCATTCATGGTCTGATCCACGGCTCATGATCCTAAACAGTCTTCCTCTTGAGTCGAGACCTTCACAACCAGCCATGTCTCTTCCTCTCAATGACAACTCTACCTCACCCAGAGAACGGACTAGTCTTCCCCCCACCTTAGGAGCAACAGTTCACCCTCCGTCTCTTGGATCAGAGATCACCGCTGCTATCATTCAGTTTCTGAACTCTGATCAGTTCTAAAAAATCATTCAGGAGCTAGTGTGTGTCCGTCAAGAAGGCCCTAGGAAGTCAGGACTTCGACCAGGTCATGCGATCTCCGTGCATGACACCCGATGGCAATACACTCTGGCAATCACCGCCAACCGCTTACCCTGGACAAAGGGAAGGAGCCCAGAGTCCAATTCTTCCACCATTCTTTAACACCTTACCTCCGACGCTGGTCACCCCATCACAATTTAAGGTCCCTACTACCCTGATGCTTCCTCAATACGACCAGGTCATGCAATACAAAGTTGAAGACTTCTCGCATCAATTGATGATAGTAGGCTGTTATCAGAAAGAGGGAAGGGTCCAATCAGAGGAGGACCAGATCTTTTGAAACACTGACTCACCCATACCCCTACCTCAAATCATGGTAGACCAAGAGACCTCTCAGAAATTGGCACCAGCTACCATCATTCAGCCAAATGATGGTCTTAAGTATAGAAAAAATCCGTGGAAACTGCCGCTTAATGTAATCTTCACCGGATTAAGGGAAGCTGGCATTCTTAAACCTCTTCGTGAATTTAATCCCCCCATGAGAGAAGAAGGAAAAGGCTTTTGCAGGTATCACATGTTGTCGGGTCACAACACCAATCATTGCAAAGCTTTAGTCCGTACCATCCAACGTCTGGTGGAGGATAAGAAGATTACTGACCTTGAAAGGGCATCCTGCCCCTTACCAGAGTCTGGCAACCAGGCATGAACGATTAATCCCGGCTTTTCCAAATAACGGAATACTCCTTAAGATCTCATCAAGGCCATCTACTCCAATGGTAGGGGAAAATCGCACTCCGATGGTGAGGACGAAGAATCCTGATTTGCAATCCTTAGAGTTCAGACTTTTTAGCTCCATGAGCAACTTCCATTTTTCTTTCTTATGTCATCTCTGTATCCTTTGATCCGCATCTTCATATAAGCATACGTACAATGCTTTCAGTATTTAAGATATTTTTATTGAATGAAATTAAGCTGAGTACAGATGTAGGCTTTTATGTGGTAATCAAATCCAATAATTTAACCCCTGTCAAACACATGTGAGATAATAAAGTGCTTAAAGACCATGATAATGCTTTTGCTCAGCTCAATAAATGGATTGTTGAAATGCCATGGGTCTCTTCTAGAATTAACTCAACGACCCTCCAACGGTGCACCTTCAAGCTACCAAAGAAGTATCAATCGGTCCCCTGAAATAGAGAATCAAGGCTTACACCTAATGAAGGTCAACCTCCATCAAATAGACATTGTAGCCAATTCTCAGACCAATGTCACCACCAAGAATATGACCAAATTTGCAGAGAAACACATCTTTACCCGATACAAGTCAACCCTATCAAACCCTTCGACTAACAAAGGTCAGGGGGCAACCACTTCCTAGAACACCAAATCTAAAGGCAAGCACCCTCATCCCACGAGCCACAAAGATGATTGCTCAACCAATGACGCAATCAGCTTACCAAATAAACTGACAAAGCAAACTACCACTTCAAAAGCACCAAACAAAAGGTCCTCAAAACCAAAAATCACTTGTCCAAAACCCTTTACCACCGATACAAGGTGCAAATTCAGGCCTCAACAAGAAGGGCTCTGCAAACCATAGACTAAAGGAGCAATCAAAATAGCAATCAGGATGACAATTAAACCAATCGATAAGGCTTTGGGTAAGCGCAAAAACTCCCGCAAACTAAACAGCTTGCAATGAGGTCAGCCAAAATCAAAACAAGGTTACCCAATGAATGTTAGAATCGAGCAATCGAGGCTAAAACCGAATGGACACCAAGGATATCTATAAAGGTACAACCAAGCGCACGATAGTGAATCAGATACTCAATGCCCTTGCCGAGAGTCATAGGCCGACACTGAAGCATCTAAAAACCTCTGATATTAGCAAAAAGTTTAGACCAAATTGATAAGGCTGTCATATGGCCAAGAATGGTACCGAAGTCATAAGCACAGACAAAAGTGAGTTCATCGATCTAGTCAACCAGGACGAGCTTAAGCATTATCGGGTCTAAACAAAAGAAACAAATCAGAAAAGCGGCACACGAAATATATATATATATATATATATATATATATATATATATATATATATATATATACGTGATAATCACCCACCTTTCAGTCTTTTACTGATAGGACAAAATTAAGGTGACACCCGACGGTCGGTATCCCGCAAACCAGCCGTGCAAAAATTAAGGGATAAGTCAAATAATGCCTGCTGAACTGAAATCCCGAAAAGGGCGGTTCAGACAAAAATTAGGGCACGAGAGAAAAATTGCCAGATGTTAACTTGAAAACCTGTAAAGGCTGGTTAACACCAGGGGTACCATTAATGGGAATGATTGCCGACATCTTGTACTCAAATTAGATTCACTCGATAAAAGTGTCTTTCGTACTGAAACCTCTATGTTTGTGATTGTATGAATGTCTGGCGATCAAAGGATGGAAACATCACAAGTAAGCTTAATCGAAGAAGCTATGCGCTCAAAGGTCGGAATAAGTCTGTTAGGTCAAAAAACTCGAAAGGACAGTCTAAGCAAACATTAGAGTCATGATGGAGCCTGAATTCCTCGAGCCTCTTCCAGTCTGTATTCACCAGACTCTGCAGAAAACCCCGTAGCTTTTGTTTGTGGGTTGCCATGACAAAAATGGCTAGAATCGTCAAAATCAAATTACTGGAAAAATTAATGCCGCCGGCGATATGGGTGATGCCGTCAGCGATATGGGTTACGCTGCCGGCGATATAGGATCAATTTGGGCGATATCAGATGATGCCGCCTGCAATATGGACTTTCAGACAAGCCCTGTATATATTATTTTGGCTGGATGAGTTTGGGCGGTATGGGTCATGCCGCCAGCGGCATGGAGTTAATTTTCTAGGCGGCATTAGAAGCGTTTCTTTCATTTTAGACCTGTACAAAAACCTGTAAACAATCCTATGCTATGTTTCCAATACCTTATCAAATAGCAATTCATTTTTGTATTCAAAATAAAAAGCCCGAAGGCGCAAATCGCTCAAAATGTACCAAAACATCAAGCCTATGACAAAACCAAATTATCCAAACCCCAATGTATCGAGGGTACAAACGAAGAACTAAAAAGCAAAATGAAATGAAACTAAGCGTGCCCGCCATTACCGGTCGGGCGGGATGAAATGTCATCAGGGCTTGCGAGCCAATCATCAACATCGTCCTCGTCTTCCTCCCTTCCCTCTATCATAGGAACACTACTAGACTCCTCAGCCGCGGTAAACGCACGTCGGCCGACGGACATCTTGATCCCCCTACGACTGGTGCCCCCGGGGTGCGCACGGTCTAGGTTTTGCTTACTTCTCCGTTCCTGAGCGGTGGCTGCCAACTGACCCTCGAGATCACTCACGTGATGCTATAGGACCGCAGTCTCCTCCTCATACCACTGCCGAGCTGCATTAGCATCAGACAAGGAAAGGGCCAGAAAATCCTACAAACCAGAGAAAATATCAGCAGTGCATGTCATGCATAACATCCATACATACATCCCATCTTAACATGTGCATAAAATACCTGAATAAGGAGCGACTGTTCAATAAGGGTATCCCGGAGAACAAAATTGTTCTCTGCAAGCTGCTCTACGTGACTCCGCGCCACCTGGAAAATCCAAAAGGCAAATCCTCAGACAAAGGCTTAATAAGCAAATAATTATTAGGCCTTACGTAAGTAGTATTTTCTGGCATGAAAATCGGAGCTTGCCAGCTCGAGCCAACATTCCTATGGGAGAATTCGCATTAGGAGTTCATCAACAGGAAGGTGGTTTCCAATGGATTGACCAATCGCCCCTCCACAAAGTTTATGCCCTCCGGCACACCATAGTGCCGGGTCCCACTTTGGTTATCCCGGCCCCTCTTTCTCACGGGTTCCTGCAAAACATGAAAACCACACGTCAACAGTGTTCCTAAATGACTTCAAAATCATGCACACAAGCACAATCATACCTCAAAAGAACGTTGCTCCCCTTGGGACATTAGCACGCTCCCGCCAGCTACGTCCGTACCTACCTCATCCTCCCCCTCAGGGTCGACCGCAACATCCCCTTAAAGCGCCTTATCCTCATCATCATCCTCCTTATTGACGCCTACAACGCCTTTGAGGCGCCTCTTCTCATCCTCCAACCGTTGATCATTGTGATACTCAATTGTATCATTTCCATGGATACGAGGACACGCTGGGAGTAGACGCTGCAGAAGCTGCACGTAGAGGCCAGGAACACTAGGGATCACTCGGTCGTTCCCTTTAATATAATCAGCTTTGTCAGCCTCGGAAGAGATCACCAAATGGGGCCACCATAAGCCCTTGGAAGGATCGGCAGGCACCAGTCTAGCAGCCACTGGGATGGACCTCCAGCCCCGGACGCGCTCGCCTAGATACCACTGCTGGGACAGAGAGCACTCGATCATAAACCGGCGGTCATCCACCTCCCTCCGGACCCTTGTAACCTCGGCCAAATTCTCCACCCCATCAAATGGATCCAAGACGAGCTACATCAAAACAAACAATATAAGTCCATAGGTGATTTTTTGAAAAAAAAAGAAAAAAAAATATTCGCATACCCAGCTCAACCGCACGCTCCTTAGAACCTCCCTATACTTCGTGGGGTACTTGGCCTTCCCACCGATACCCCCGCACTAGTGAGCGAGGAAATGAGAGCCCGGCGGCACAACCTTCTTAAACTCCACTGGCGGGAGGATCTGATGCTCGAAGGCCCAGGCCTGCACGAATGACGACTAATCAATTCAAAAAGCGTCATGCAATAAATAAGAACGCATACTATCAAGAGAAATATTTCCAAAAAGTTATACCTGGAGTAGCAGGTGGCAAAGGTGAAGGACTTTCTCCTTCTTCCGGGCTCGCATGTCCAGCCCGTAGTACAACTAGGCCAAGATGGCCCTCGGCCAATTCTTCCTCCTGATTCCCGGCAAATCTTCCACTGCGGTTATAAGCACGTAGTTGATCTTACTCCCCGAGATTGGGAAGAATAGTATAGTGAGTAGAGAAATCATGAAGGAATGGACACAAGCCCCCCTCTCCTCCTCAGGCACTACGTCCACCCGGGTTCAGTGATGGTACAGCTCACCATAGGACAGCTGCCCAGAAATGGGCTTCAGACCGAATAACTCTTTTACCTGCCTCACCATGGGCCTCTCAACATGGTACTTGTCCATGTAAGCATTAAAATGTATAACCTCATCCGTCCAGGGGAGGCCGGTCATGGCTACTATATCAGAGGGGGTAATTGTAGCTTCCCCAAAAGAGAAATGGAAGGTATAGGTGGTCTCGGACCACCTTTCAGTCAGGGCCATACTGTAGAATGAGAAAGCTTAGGCATTAGTATAGGCATTATCCATGCCAAATCCCCAAACCCTGTCTCGTTAATTGCAAGCGCGAGCTCGGGGTCGTTCTCTGAAATATGGTGCCACCATTCACCGATGGTGTCCATTCCCCCTATGTAAGTCAGTTCATATGGCTATAAAATTGAAAACAAAATGGATCAATCCTGCTTACTTTTTATCAGAAAAGCTGCTGATGTTGCCTCTGTTAAAAGCGATGTCGCCAGCGGCATCAACGCATACCGCCAGCGGTATGGTTCATGTCGCCGGCGATATCACCTTAAACAGAAGCGACATCAGACTCTCATGAGCCCTTTTGCAAGGACTGATGCCGCCAGTGACATCACTCATATCGCCAGTGACATCACTATGTGCCAGCAGAGCCAGTTTTCTCCTAAAATTGCACCCATCGTGCCAAAATCATAAAAATCGCAATCAATCGAACAATAAGCCCAAAAATGGTAAAAATCGATCCTAAAGCATGCAATATGACCAATCTATTTCACATTTAAACCCCTATCATGGCATGATTTCAAATCTAAAGCCAAATCAAATCAAACCCAAAAAGAAGTGATTCGGGTTTTTGTGAGATTACCTGGACATAACAGAGGTGTTTCTCCTTCTCTGGAGTCAGATTGGTGATAGGAGAGTTAATGTCATAGCCATACATTTTGGCCATCTCCTTCAGGCCATATGCAGTAGGAACGGAGAGGATTTTCAATCCCTCAACGGAAGAATCGGGCAGGCTCTCCCTAGCCTTGGATTTGCCCCTGAAAGCCTTGGTAATTCTCTTCATGATTTCAAAAACAAAGGAAGAAATCAAAAAGCTTTGGAGAAGAAGAAGAGAGGGGGATGCGGTTTCTGAATAGTGAGGAAGAAGGGAAGTTCCATTCCCTTTTAAACTACCACGCGGAATTCGAGGAGTTTTAATTTATCTAAAACTGTCCGTTCATATCGCCGGTGGCATCAATCCATGCCGCCAGTGATATCAGTCATGCCGCCGGCGACATGGCCTCTTTTTGTTCAAATTTTGAAATTATCTGACCAGTCAAAGATGCCACGTGACACTCATGCCGCCGGCGATATCAGCCATACCGTCGGCGATATCAATCCATACCGCCAGTGATATCAGTCATACCACCGGTGATATCACTCCTCTAAATCAGATTTTTATACAAGCCCAATCGAAGGGCAATCGCTACACAAAATATAAGCCCAACCAAGGGGAAAACTCCTCACAAAGCACGAGCCCAATAGAAGGGCAGTCACTACACAAAGCACGGGCCCGACCGAAGGGCAATCTCTTCAAAGCACAAGCCCGACCAAGGGGCAATCACTGTACAAATGCAAGCCCAACCGAAGGGCAGTCTCCTCATAAAATGAGGGCCCAACCGAGGGGCAATCTCTTCAAAGTGAGCCCAATCGAAGGGCAATCTCTTCAAAGTGAAAGTCCGACCAAAGGACAATCACTGTACAAAATGCAAGCCCAACCGAAGGGCGATCTCTATAAAGTGAGCCCAACGAAGGGCGATCTCTTCAAAGTGAAAGTTCAACCAAAGGATAATCACTATACCAAACACAAGCCCAACCGAAGGGCGATCTTTTCGAAGTGAAAGTCCAACCAAAGGATAATAACTATACAAAACCAAGCCCAACTGAAGGGCAGCCCCCTCACAAAATGAGGGCCCAACCAAAGGGCGATCTCTTCAAAACACAAGCCCAACCGAAGGGCGATCTCTTTGAAGTGAAAGTCCGACCAAAGGACAATCATTGTACAAAATGCAAGCCCAACCGAAGGGCAGTCTCCTCATTCAAAGTAAGCCCCACCGAAGGGCGATCTCTTCAAAGTAAGCCCAACCGAAGGGCGATCTCTTCAAAGTGAAAGTTCGACCAAAGGACAATCACTATACCAAATACAAGCCCAACCGAAGGGTGATCTCTTTGAAGTGAAAGTCCGACCAAAGGACAATCACTGTACAAAATGCAAGCCCAACCGAAGGGCGATCTCTTCAAAGTAAGCCCAACCGAAGGGCGATCTCTTCGAAGTGAAAGTCTGACCAAAGGACAATTATTGTACAAAATGCAAGCCCAACCGGAGGGCAGTCTGCTCACAAAATGAGGGCCTAACTGAAGGGCGATCTCTTCAAAGTGAGCCCAACCGAAGGGCGATCTCATCAAAGTCAAAGTCCGACCAAAGGACAATCACTGTACAAAATGCAAGCCCAATCGAAGGGCGATCTCTTTAAAGTGAGCCCAACCGAAGGGCGATCTCTTCAAAGTGAAAGTCCGACCAAAGGGCAATCACTATACCAAACACAAGCCCAACCGAAGGGCGATCTCTTTAAATTAAAGTCCGACCAAAGGATAATCACTGTTTAAAACCAAGCCCAACCGAAGGGCAGTTTCCTCACAAAATGAGGGCCCAACTGAAGGGCGATCTCTTCAAAACACAAGCCCAACCGAAGGGCGATCTCTTCGAAGTGAAAGTCTGACCAAAGGACAATCACTATACAAAATGCAAGCCCAACCGAAGGGCAGTCTCCTCATTCAAAGTGAGCCCCACCAAAGGGCGATCTCTTCAAAGTGAGCCTAACCGAAGGGCGATCTCTTTAAAGAGAGCCCAACCGAAGGGAAATCTCTTCAAAGTGAAAGTCCAACCAAAGGACAATCACTATACCAAACACAAGCCCAAACGAAGGGCGATCTCTTCTAAGTGAAAGTCCGACCAAAGGACAATCATTGTACAAAACCAAGAACAACCGAAGGGCAGTCTCCTCACAAAATAAGGGCCCAACCGAAGGGCGATCTCTTCAAAATAAGCCCAACCGAAGGGCGATCTCTACAAAGCACAAGCCCGACCAAGGGGCAAACCTCTCTACAAAGCACAAGCCCGACCAAGGGGCAAACCTCTCTATAAAGCAAAAGCCCGACCAAGGGGCAAACCTCTCTATAAAGCACAAGCCCGACCAAGGGGCAAACCTCTCTACAAAGCATAAGCCCGGCCAAGGGGCAAACCTCTCTACAAAGCACAAGCTCGACCAAGGGGCAAACCTCTCTACAAAGCACAAGCCCGACTAAGGGGCAAACCTCTCTACAAAGCACAAGCCCGGCCAAGGGGCAAACCTCTCTACAAAGCACAAGCCCGACCAAAGGATAAATGCTCTACAAAGCACAAGCCCGACCAAAGGACAAATTCTCTACAAAGCACGAGCCCGACCAAAGGATAAATTCTCTACAAAGCACAAGTCTGACCAAAGGACAAATTCTCTACAAACCACAAGCCTAACCAAAGGACAAATTCTCTACATAGCACATGCCTGGCCAAGGGGCAAATTCTCCACAAAGCACAAGTCCGACCAAAGGATAAATTCTCCGCAAACCACAAGTCCGACCAAAGGATAAATTCTCTATAAAGCATAAGTCTGACCAAAGCATAAATTCTCTGCAAAGTACAAGTCTGACCAAAGGACAAATTCTCCGTAAAGCACAAGTCCGACCAAAGGACAAATTCTCTATAAAGCACAAGTCCGACCAAAGGACAAATTCTCCGCAAA
This sequence comes from Euphorbia pulcherrima, assembly GCA_947683365.1. Lineage (NCBI taxonomy): Eukaryota > Viridiplantae > Streptophyta > Magnoliopsida > Malpighiales > Euphorbiaceae > Euphorbia > Euphorbia pulcherrima. The sequence continues at coordinate 44,031,628 of CANTUS010000010.1, forward strand.
GCACAAGTCCGACCGAGGGGCAACCTTTCCACAAAGCGTAAGTCCGACCAAGGGGCAACCTTTCCACAAAGCGTAAGTTCGACTGAGGGGCAACCAATCTATAAAGCATAAGTCCGACCGAGGGGCAACCAATCTACAAAGCATAAGTCCGACCGAGGGGCAACTAATCTACGAAGTGTAAGTCCAACCAAGGGGCAACCAATCTATAAAATATAAATCCGACCGAGGGGCAACCAATCTATGAAGCGTAAGTCCGACTAAGGGGCTACCCATCTATAAAGCATGAGTCCGACCAAGGGATAAACCAGTCATCCCTCAGGTATCATTCCTATCCCTTGCTCTTTTGTGTGATTATACTGACCCATGGCAGCAGTGCTCCCCCGAGAGGCAGCCTGTGAGCACGGGATTTTACAGTCCCTCTCGCGAGACGATGATGATGTGTATCCGATTTTAATGCCTCAAAATTAAAGTTCTCTTTAGAATTTTTATTACCAAAATAATAGTCCTTGTGAATTTATACTTGGTAGAATCCAGTTCGGCGTGGCCGATAACGCATCCGGTAGGAGCTTGAACCGATGATTTACACCCAAATTAAATAATACCCATTAAAATATAATTAAAATTCAAAAAGATACCTTTCCACCCACTATTAAACCACTTTTCCCTACTTTTTAGGCTTTTTGACCTGTTGGTTGTCGGTATGCTGGAGAATGATGTCGCCACCGACATCATCCATACCGCCGGCGGCATCAACCATACCGCCGGCAACATCAGCATGTCGCCGGCAGCATGGCCTAAAATGGGTCCCTCCACAGACAGCCTTTCGACCACTTTCGGCGGAATAAGTCAAAAAGGTCTCGAAAAACACCCTAATTTGCCTATAAAAAGGCACCTTAAGCTGTAAAATAGAGGGGGGGACTGAAATTGTATAGGGAAGGAGCTAAAATTGGGCAATTGAGAGGCTGAAATCGAGAGAATAGATTTTCGTGAGATAAGAACTAGAAAAGGCAGGAAAAAGGATTCTAATCCATTTTTCCCGATTTTTCTTCTTTGAACTCTCTGATTGTGAGCTTAAATCAGTGGGTTTTGGGTTAAATCAACTTGATAGGACTTAGAGACCTAAAACCTTTAAATTAACAATCGAATTATCGTTGCAAGCTCCCCGGATGTGTTATTGTTCAGTTTACAAAGAGTTGGATTCACTACCCCGAGGTGAAAATCCTGAGTCTCATAGCTCTTTGGCATTATTATTATTGGTTTATGTTAATTTTTGTTGATTTGTGTTCATTTTTGAATTTTCGGTCACTTTGACTGCCGATCACTGCTGCTGTAAGAAATTAAAGTCACCGGAGACATGCGATGTTGCTGGTTGTATCACCCATGTCGCCAGAGACATCGTTGATACCACCATTAGCATCGCATTCCCCAGAGACCTCGCTTTCTTACGGGACCCTTTCTTTGCGGTACTCAGAAAGCCCTGTGCTTGTCTGCATACTGATGTCGCCCATGATACAATTGATGTCGCCGGTGGCATCAGCCATGCCGCCAGCGACATCAACCATGTCGCTGGCGGCATCAGATACCCCACCGGCGGCATGACTTTCTGGACAGCAGTTTTGTTTTCGTTTATTTTTGAACTAGTTTATTTTCTAAAGCTAGGATATATAGTGTAACGATGGAGGTTCGAAACCTCCTGAAAACAGACCCCACCTCACGACGAGTGGCATTTTCACCTGTAATCCGATTAAAGCAACGATTGAATCTAGAATTTAGATTTAAATGGAATTTCCCTGCAAATGCCATTCAAACCTCATTTTAGCCATCCAATCGGGCCTTATGATATTGTAAATAAAATACGCCATATCCGTGCCAACCATCTTCTGCAAGTAGATGTATATCAGACATTTAGGTATTTTATTTATTACGTACCCTGCAAATGCCATTCAAACCTCATTTTAGCCATCCAATCGGGCCTTATGATATTGTAAATAAAATACGCCATATCCGTGCCAACCATCTTCTGCAAGTAGATGTATATCAGACATTTAGGTATTTTATTTATTATGTAGAAAATGTAGGGACTTGAAAACCTTGTAATAATTTTACTTTCCGCACTTATTTTTTTCTTTTACAATCGTAAATATTTTATTTATCGCTTCAATTGCTTGATAAACGCGAAAACAATAAAATAACTAAAAATACAAATAAATAGGGTGGATTAAACCGATTAAGAAAGAATGAAGTGTCTAACTTGGCCTAATGAAAAGTAGATAACATCATCCGAACTCGGAATCTCTACTTAAGGTATGGTCCAACCACCCAGTGGGAAAATCGTACCAAAAATTTCCCGGTTGAGCTGAACCGGGTGGCGACTCTATTTTAAGTACGGGATTTCTATCTCGTATCTTTTAGGCATTAAAATATGCAAAATCATTTTCCAACCACAACACTCACACCTCTCCGACACAGCAATGGGCTGGCCCAATCGAAACCAGCCCCACGTTGCAGCCGTGCGAAGCGTCGTCCCCTCACAGGTGGTGTTAAATAGATTTCTTCTTCAAGATAGCCATGAAGGTAGGCATTGTTTATATCTATTTGGTGTAGCTCCCATCCCCTTGCTGTTGCAACAGTTATAAGCAACCTCATTGTTACTACTCTTGCCACAGGGCTAAAGCTATCATGGAAATCAATCCCATATTTTTGGTTGTATCCCTTGGCAACAAGTCTTGCTTTGAATCTATCCACCTCTCCTATGAATGTGTATTTGATCTTGTATACCCACTTTGAGTCAATGGCTTGCTTTCTTGTTGGTAGATTTGTTATGATCCATGTCTCATTTATTTTTAGTACCTTCAACTATGCATCCATTGCAGTAGCCAATCTAGGGTCTTTGGCTGCTTCTATATAGTTCTTTCGCTCTTTTTCTTCATTAATCTTGCATAAGAAAGTACTTTTTCTTTCTGGTATTTCTGCTATATTTGTGGCATAATCTATGAGCCAAGCTGGTCTCTTGCTCACCCTTTGGGATCTAGTGAGTATAGTTGTTGTGTCTGTATTGAGATCCTTATTTAGTTGGCCACTATCTCTACTGTTTCTCTCCCCCCTTTCATCCGCAGCATCATCATTAGCTTGCATAAGTTGGATGTTAATGTTGACATGATCAAAAGGAAAAACAGTTTCTTGGAATTTTACATCCCTTGAAACTATTATTTCATTTGTTTTTGTATCATAGATTTTCCACCCCTTCATGCCAGGTGAAAGTGCTATATAAATCCCTTCACTGGCCCTTGGATCAAGTTTGTCTTTATGTGGGGAAGTGTTTGTATAAAAACACTTGCAGCCAAAAGTCTTAAAAATGTTATAGTCTGGTTCATCCCCATATAGCATGTAGTGTGGTGTTTTCCATTTCAGGATCCTTTTTGGCAGTACATTGCATACAGTAGTGGCCATTAGCACAGCTTCACCTCAAAACTTATGTGGCATTTTGGCTTGGAAGAGGATGGCCCTGGCAATTTCTAGCAATTGCCTATGTTGTCTTTCTACCACCCTATTTTATTGTGGGGTGTAGGTGAAAGTTCTTTAGTGTATAATCCCCTTTGATTAGAGCAAATTGGTGCATTCTTTACTGATAAACTCTGCACCATTATCACTCCTCATTACTTTGACTGTAGTGTTAAACTGTGTTTCTATGCTTTGTAAGAACACCTTCAATGCTGCGACAGCCTGAAACTTATTTTGCAGCAATATTACCCAGGTTGCCCTAGTAAAATCATCCATTATCGTAACAAAATAGCTTGTGCCAGTATTGGATTTTTTATAGTAAGGACCCCATAAATCCACATGTATTAGTTGGAAACTTTTGACTGTTTTGATTTCACTTTTCACAAAAGGAGATCTACATTGTTTTACCATATGGCAGGTAGTACAATCCACATTATTACAATGAAAATCAATTCCCTTGACATGAGCTAAGACTTCTTCGGATGCATGTCCTAGCCTTTGGTGCCATAAGTCAGGTTTATTCTCCATGTCTGCTGCATTCAAGCAAACTGTAATCTTCTTCAGTAATTCTCCATTGAAAGAGGAGTCATTCAGCTTGTATAAGCCATTAATCTTCCAAGCTACTGCCAGGATTTCCTGACTATCTAGGGCCTGTAAACAATAGTAGTTAGGCCTGAAAATAACACTTATCTTCATGTCAATCAACAATTTCCCTACTGACAACAAGTTAAAGTGAAATTGTTGTATGTGTTACACATGTCTCAAAACAATGCCGTTTTGCAGTCTTATGTCACCTACATTATTAACCTTCTATTTAGTTCCATCAGGTAACATGACTAGGTGTTGGTAGCTCATTCTTTTCACATTCTCAAAAAGGTTCAAATGGGAATACATCTGGGAAGTTGCCCCACTATCAATTATCCATTCAATCACAGTTGAGTTTCGTAGTATTTTACTTGAGAAACCAGTAAAGACTATAAAATCCTTAGGTTGATTCAGAGTCATAGGTGATTCAACAATAGCTTTCCCTTTCAAGAGTTTGTACTTTTACTACATCATGAAATTCATCTGTTGTAGGGCCAGCTCTGTGTTTGCTACCTTCTATGTATTTCTACCATCCTTATAGTAGTCTCCATCAATACCTTCATCACCGGCTACATGAGCTTGTTCCCTGATCCTTCTTTTTTCTTTTGGAAACCACTCAGGGTAGCCTATTAGTTCAAAGCATCTCTCCCTGGTGTGGTTAGTGCTATTACAATTTGTGTATTTTCTCCCATCCTTTTTAACAAATCTACTTCTATAGTTACCATAACTGCCTTTGCCTCTATACTTTGGCTGGCTTCTTGAAAAATTTGCAACTTTAATTGGTTGGTCTATATGAACCTCCCTTTGCTTTTCAATCCTTTGTAGCATGGCATATGCCTTGTTAATGCTAGGCAAAGAGTCCATGAGCAAGATCTGGCTCTTAACAACCTCATATCCATCTTTTAAGCCCGTTAAAAACTATATTAGCCTATCTTCATCATTAAGTTCTGTAATCTTCCTACTTATGTTGCATACACAGTGATCTATAGCACCACATTGACATACATGAAATTTTCTTAAGAGATCTAATTCATCCCATAGTTTCTTGAGTTGAGTGTAAAAGATCATAACGGAACTATTACCTTGAGTCAAAAGATTGATTTCTCTCTTGATTTGATATAGTCTAGGGCCATTGCTTCCTCCAAACCTATCTTCCAATTCTTTCCACAAGCTCTTCGAGTCTGTAGCATATAAGATAGCTTCTAAAAACTCTTTTGTCATAGAGTTAAGAATCCAAGATGTAACTATACAGTCATTTTTATGCCACTGTCCATAAGCTTGTGAGCCTGTTTTTAGAATATTCCCTTCATCAGTGATATGTGACAACTTATCTTTCGCAATAAGTGCTCTCTTAATGGATCTGCTCTATAAAAGAAATTTCTCTCCATTGAACAACACAGGGACAAGAATCGCACCAGGATTTTTCAATTGTGATAAGAAATTCTAATTGAAATTCGCCATACCTTCAACTGCAGCTTCTTGATATATTTGCAGTGCTTCGAACCGATTATTACTGTTCCTTCTCACCATAGAGCTCTGATACCATATAAAACTTGGAAAATCCAAGTGATTGAAAGATCAATTGATCAAAGGATAATCGCACTAATTGAAAAATAGAGGAAGAACAAATGGAGAAATATCCATTTCCATTAATGAGAAGAATTACAGATCTAGAATTCTCAAGTCAAATGTAAAAGATGGCTGATACATGTATTTATATTGCTTAGATGACAGCTCAACTCAAAAATATCTCGCTAGATGGAGAGGGAAAAATCTAGCTAGTGAAGTTAACTTTTGGGGGGAAAAACGGTTGAGTTGTTAGACTTGCTTGCGTCAGCCATTTTGATGATATAATAGTTCAGTGGTTTTTCATTTGCTGATATATTTCAACACTCTATATCGTTCCACATTTCAGTAACATCGAAAATCAAAAGGAAAACAAAAATTTAAGAAACAAGGAACACGGGAGAGAGGAAGAGAGGGAATGGAGCCTAGGTAGCAAAACCAAAATTTCCAAAAGTCAAGGCATGGTATAGCGGCATCAATGAATGGTCCAACCCAGAACATCTACTTTAATCAAATTACAATTACAAATTCCAAAAGTCTTTTATGGGTTGAGGTCTCTCAACATCGATGATTCCTACTCATAAATAAAAAATTGACAGCCATTTATATACAAATCTAACTCAAGATTTTAAGTTCTACAATGGGAAACTTGCGAAATCTTATCTTGATCTTTTTGAGGACCTCATAGCCTGTCATTCCCGGCGTGGATTAATATGTTAACAAATTTCACTTTCGAATTCAGTAATCAAATCAAAAAACAACTAATTAATGAATTTTCTGGGAAATCTTTTAGTTTGGTAATAATTTTATGGGAATTTTGGATAAAAGGAAACGGAAAATCAACTTTTTGAATGAGCAGATCTAGATGAGTGGGGAGCAGGGTCATTCGCATCTTATTGAATTTTCCAGTAAACCCATTCGAAGATGGGAGAGATTAATTAGGTTAGATGTTTAGGATTTGAGGTGAATGAAAATGAATTTTCCAAAATTGCCCTTGACTCATTATTGACGGTGTTAAGGAAAAATCCTTGATTTGTTAACGGTACAAAACCTCTGATCCCTTTTTGAGAAAAAGAATTTTATAGACCCTATTTTACAAGAGTTTAAAACTACAAGGTACTTTTTTTAAGTTTACCCTCAAAATTATTCAAAGGCGTTTTTCACAATTTTCTCTAATTTACTCTTTTATTAATAAAATAAAATAAGATATCGATACAAAAGATATTAAAAATTGATAAAATTAGTATTTGGAAACTAAGAATAAAGTACTTTCATTATAAAAATTAAATGGTGAATTAGTTATTTTAATAACGTATTTCGTTAGGTTTTATTAGTTGTCGTTTTAGCATTTTTTATTAAAATTAATAAAATATTTATTATATATTAATGAAATGATTAATTTATCATTTGTACTTTATAATAAAAGTCTCTTTCTTAACATTCATTCTATGAGTTAAAATCATCCAAGGTATATAAATTTTGTCCTTACTAATATAATAGTAAATACATTTCAAAACTTGACGTAAAGATACACAAATTTTATATTTTACTAGCATTATGATTAAAATAACCTTTGACCACTAAAATGACATTTGACTTTCTTCCTAAACTTTAGTATTTTTCATTGGATTAAAATTATTTAAGGTACATAACCTTTATCCTTACTAATATAATAATATATAAACTTTAAAACTTAATATAAACTTTATATTTTACTGAAATATCTCTCGTGTCTCTCTTCATAATTGTAATCACTTTTTGGTCTTTGGAGGGAGTTAGTGTAGTGCGTGGCTTGCGTCATTTCGTCCCATTTTTTATCTTTTTGTATCCAATAAAATAAATTACATCCCTAATCTCAATGAAAAACAAAATTATATTGAAGAATCACATTATTCTTTTTTCTTATTCCACTTTTGCATCTTTGTTCAATGAACTTAAAGAGTTACAGTGAACGGAGCAGCAATACCAGCGATTGAGGGTTTTGAGATTGAAACGGATTTTATGTGCATTGTTTTTGCCTCTTTATCTCTATAATTCATGGTTTTGTTTGATGGTTAAAGACGATAACGACACGTTTGGGTTGAAGAGAAGGCTATTGGGAGAAAGTAGATTAATTAGGAACTGAAATGAGTTGTCGGAGTAATGTAACGACAATCAGAGCCACATTTAGGAGTAGTTCATAAGGAGACACCATTGATCCTGCTGATAATCATTAATTTGTGTGGCTAAGCTCTTGTTAATTAATCATATCAAAGCACCTGTTCACCTCGTAAATCACTCCTTGCTTTACACTAATTTGTTAAGTCTTTAATTGTATATCTTGATTACTGGTTTCTGGGATTTGTGTGGCTTTATAAAAGTTTCTGCTATCTTGAATTTGTTCATGATGTAAATTATTTAATTGATGGTGGGAACAAGTAATTACTTAACGGAAGAAAAGACGCAAAGAGAAATTAAAAAAGATGTGAAAAATTATTGAAAATGAAAAGTACAAAAGTTTACCTGTTACGAAGAAAGTAAAAGGTCATCTTCGTGCTAAAAGGTCATTTTGGTTATAACATTAATACAATATGAAGTTTGTGTACCTTTATGTTAAGTTTTAAAATTTATATATCATTATATTAGTAAGGGTAAAATTTATGTACCTCGGATGATTTTAACCCCAAAAATCCCTCAAAGAACTAAACACTCCAGTCTATTTATAAAAATTCTCAAGTGAGTTATAAACTTGAAGAATTCAAAACCAAAACTATTTGATAAAATAAATGTGTAATTGAAACAACCTATACCTTATACTAAATCACCAAAATCGTAACCATAATTATACATTTTTTTTACTTATACTTCATTTATATATATAATCACTTATAACATTATATCTTTTTACAAAACAATCTTAGATAAAAAAAAATTAAAACCCGACCACCTTCTATTCTATATGCTTATTTTGTGAGGAGAGGGAGTGAGATAGAACACAGTCAACTAATCTTTCGTCCATGATATCCACAGGTAATCAGCTTCCAGTACAAACTTTATCGGCTCTGAAAAATTTAGCGCTTTGTATGAGGCGCAACTCAGTGAATATAAACAATCTATGAATTTAGCAAATCACATATTTACACACATTAACAAATTCAATATACAGTCACACTTATATGAGAATGAATGAATCGATTATTTAATTATTATGACATTCCCAGCCAAACTATTTCCCCGGGATACATGTAACATTTGTAGCAATTGTCAATTGATTTGTTGGCTAACTATGTAACAATCGGTTGACCTTTTGGTCCAGATAAACAATTGGTTGACCTTTCGGTCCATTTGTCAGATATTGCAATTCGTTGACCATATAGGTCCAGATGAACAGAACATGTATTACAATGTTTGATCGACTATGTCACAACGTCTCTTATACTTTTCATATATTCAACATACATATATCATAAAATTTTGGCTTTATCAAATACAATTCTCATTATAAACTTATATGCCCATAATTTAGTTAACAATTCAAATCAAGTTTATATTCACATAACAATACATTTCCAATACAATTCATTTCACAATCAAATAATGTCAACACACTTCATATATATCAAGTTCCACTCACATATATAGTCACATATTAACACAAATCACAATCACAAATCCATTTCATATTTATACTCACTCATACTTATCCAATAATTCATATATGCACCAATTCACTTCACTTAAGAATTCAATCCGTTATCATATTCAAATGACACATATCAACATATTTCTCATACAATTCATATCACATTCACATATTCATACAATTAACACATCAACACATTTCACTCATATATTCATATCATGTTTATACTCACAGATTATCCAAGCTAATTCTCTCGGAATGACTTGGACCTTTCTCCGGAATCTCTTCACTATTTTGAGCTCCTATAACATACATATTCATATATCAAACATACATATATACATCTTATTTCATTTTGTATATATATATATATATATATATATATTAACAAAAACTAGAATTCTATCTATATGACCTTACTGACTTTAATTAATCATATCTCTCAAAGTACTCAACCAAATGATCTGATTCTAGTTTCATTTTACTCTTAACTCAGCTTTATAACATACCAAAATTTCATAATTTTCTGATCACTTTTCCATTTGTTATGAATTTTATATTTTAAACTCTAAATCTGTCCTGTTTTCTGCACTTAGAACTAGTGTTCTTATGACATCACTTCACTTCAAAATTCATAACTTTCAACTCACTTACTCAAATGTGATGATTCTTCTTTTGTTCAATTCCTATTACACAATTCCATAACATACTATAACCTCAAAATTTTCAAAGCCTTATACGATTTATAGTGAATTTTCCTTCAACGCCCTGTTTCAACCCGTTCTACATGGACAACATCGTAATAAAACAAGTATAACTCTCTCTACACAACATGAATCGACCTGATTCTTTTTATTACTTAAACTATACATATAAGGAATAACATATCAAAAACTCAGAATTTTCTAAGTAGTATAACAATCCCAGATTAATTTTGAAACTCACCCTATCTCTTTGATCATTCAATTCTGTACACTTCATCTTATAAAAATCATAGCTATTGATCTACTCATCTAAAAATCGCCAAATTTCATAGAAGAAATCTAGAGATGTAGAGAATCAATTCATCTTTTTGTCATAACCTCAAATTCTATCTCTAACATCTCGAAAATCATATTATAAAATCATATACATACCTGATTCTTCCTCTCTCTTTGTTCTTCTTCTTCTCTTCTACTCCTACCCTTTCATATTCTGAGTTTTTTCTTTTTTTCTTAGTTGATTTTAGATACTTATCACTTCCACAATTATCTATAGGCTAAAATGACCATTTTGCCCTTTTTTCATTATATAATACTTACACTTATACTATACTATACTTATACCAATAATAAATAACTCAAGTACTAATTTAATTACCAACTATAATTTCTACTTTTATCTTCACAAAATTTCAAATCCCTTTTATATATTTAAGTGTATATATGTATATTAAACCAAATATACCAAAATTAATATATTTATTATATATTTATACTTCATCTAATAATTTCTAATATGTATGCATAAATGACTAAAATGATGTGTTAAATGGGATGTTACAATTCTCCCCTCCTTAAAGAATTTCGTCCTCGATATTAAATACTTGTATCTGAAAAATATTAATAGTCCTTTCTCATCTGTTCTTCTGTTTCTCAAGTAGCTTCTTCCACTAAATGACTTCTCCAAAGTACTTTGACAAATGGTATTTCTTTGTTTCATAGTTGTTTGGTCTTTATATCCCTATAATCTCCACTGGTTCCTCTACATAACTCAAATTATGTGCAATATCTAATTCTTAATCCTCCGGTACATGTGTACGGTCTTTTGGATACTTCCTTAACAAGCTAATATGAAAAACATTGTGAATTTGAGCTAATTCTTGCGGTAATATCGATCTATAAGCAAATGGACTAACCTTCTCAGGAATTTCATAAGGTCTTGTGTACTATGTACTTAACTTTCCCTTCTTTATGAATCTTAAGATGCCTTTTCAAGGTGATAACATAGCTATACTTAATACCATCGTGAATTTTTCAATTCTTTCAAAACTATACTTTAATCCAGATTCATGTTCTTCATTACGTAGCTGACTTCAAAATTCATATCTCTTACAATACTAAATCAAATGATCTGGTTCTTGTCTCTTTTTCTTCACCACACACATGACTATAACATACTTAAATTTGTAACCATCTGATTAGGATACAATTTATGCTGAACTTTTCTTCCACTCCTTGAATCTGTCCTGTTTAACATGTACAACACCCAGTAAAACGACTACAACTTTTTCTATACAACCTTAAATGGCCTGATTCATTTTGCTATGTATAGAATACATACTCTTGAACAATATATCAAAATTTTAGAGCATTCTATGTAGTAAAATATTCTCAGATAAATTTTAAACTTTAGCCTAACTCATTGATCATGTTATTTTGAACACTTTTACCACCAAAAGTCATACTCCCTATAAACTCATCTAAGAATTCCCCAATTTTATAGAAAAAATCATATCTTACAGAGGAACAATTCATCTTCATATGACAACTTCTAATTATATTTCTAACATAACAAAAATCACATCACAAATTACAGAAATACCTTATTCTTATGCCTTTCCTTCTCTCTATCTATTTTTCTTGTTTTCTCTTTAATATTTTGAACCATAATTCTATCTCTAATCTCAAGAAAATCGTATAACAAGTTCAGCTACTTACCTGATTCCTTTTACTTCCCTATCTCTTCTTTTGCTATTCTTGTTCCTCAAATACGTTTTTTGGAACTTCTAAAGGTTTTGTAGAGTTTAATATCATGTTTTCCATCTATCTTATCTCTTAAATTAATCATATAAAATACCCTGGCTTCTTGTAATTGATTAAATAAATTACCAATACGAAGTAAAGAATATTTGTTTTTCACAGTGACTCAATTCAACTGCCTATAATCAAGCCGAAGCTTCAATATCAACAACAATATCAATCATCTCGATCTCACAATAACAACCAAGCCCGAAGTCAAAGCTTTAACTGTTTGTGCAGTAATGCACCCCCTTTTTTGGCACCAATCTACTCGAACCGGTATTCTACTCAGTTACTATGAGCAATATAAATACTTCAATTTCAAATAAACAATAAGTTCACATTTTTAGCAAAACTTTATTAGAATTACCACTTATATCATCAACAAGCTTCCATGTTCATCAAGTATATAGATAACTTAAGTATTAGAATTTCAAGTATTTCACATCAAGGTAAAACAACAAAACCACATGAAGCTCAATAACTTCATTTCATTTCAACTATAATTTAGAAATAGAAACATAGGATTTTGACAAAATAATCTTTTATTCATAATTAGATATCTTTCTAACGATGGAATAATAGTACAATTTTAATTTTTATAACTCAAGTTATACCAAAAACATTCAGTAGTACTCAATCTAAAGTTTTCAGAACACTGGTTTTATGACCCTATTTCAACTGGCTTTGAATTAGTAAATGTACAAATTTGGAAATACTTTATTCTAAACATAGCTTCATATCTGTCGTATAAATCCACTTAATCAAAAATTTCCTAGAAAGAGCTTATAGATCAAGAGGACACCCATAAACAATAAACAACGGTGAATCTGGATAATTTCAGCAAAACAGAATGTATTACTCAACTTTAACCAAATTAATGATATAATTTCACAAGACTTTCTCTTACTCAGTTTCATCAATTTCTTCAGAAACAGGACTTAGAATTTCCCAAATCCAATCCATAAATTAAAAGATAACTCACAATTACTAAAAGTGTTCAAATCTGAAAATTTCTAGCAAACAATGAAATAAAATTGACTGTACACAAGCCTCTGTTCCTTTCATTTACTTTCTTCTATCTCTTTTCGCCTTCTATGACTTTCACTAGTACGCTCTTCCATAACCATATTTGATTTAATAAAAAAATACCTTACTTAACTATAAAATCTATTACTAGAGCTTAATTTAAATTAATTTTAGCTTACATCAGCTTTGATCTCTATTCTCATAAATCCTAACTCAAAGTAGACACATTAGTTCTGATAAAACCCTCATTGCTAGATTCAAACAAGTAGGCACTACCTTACGTTCACCTTGAAAATAACTCGTGACTGACTTGACGGCTCTAAATTAAGTTCTTTAGTGAAACAATTGGTTCTGTACGTTGCTTCATCAACCAATTCAAACTCAATATTACATAAAAAATGTCTCTAATATTTCATCTAATCAGATCAACAACTTGTATTGTTTTATCAATTAAATTGAACATTTTCATACATTTGATTTATAACAATCAATTCACTTGAAAGAATTTCTTTTGATTCTACTGTATAATACTTCTTCTATTTCTCAAACATCTTTTACCTTTGAGCAAATGATGGAGGCTCTTGTACCACAGAGCCTCTTGACGTACTTTTGATTCACGTGAATGCACAAGTGATCCAATAGGTGGGTTTTGGCTGGTTCCTTTCTCCTCGGGTTAACATTTTCATCAGCCCTATGTAAAGGTGATAAAATGCACAATTATAACATGTAATAAATTTTATGTGTGTATGCATATGATGCACCTACTGAAACAACCTATACCTTATACTAAATCACCAAAATCGTAATCTCAAAATATAAATTTTTTTTGTACTTATACTTCATTTATATATATAATCACTTGTAACATTATATCTTTTTACAAAACAATCTTATACAAAGAAAAATTAAAACCCGACCACCTTCTATTCTATATGCTTATTTTGTGAGGAGAGGGAGTGAGATGGAACACAGTCAACCAATCTTTCGTCCATGATATCTACAGGTAATGAGCTTCTAGTACAAACTTTATCAGCTCTGAAAAATTTAGCGCTTTATATGAGGCGCAACTCAGTGAATATAAATAATCTATGAATTTAGCAAATCACATATTTACACACATTAACATATTCAATATATAGTCACACTTGTATGAGAATGAATGAACCAATTATTTAATTGTTGTGACATTTCCAGCCAAACTATTGCCCCGGGATACATATAACATTTGTAGCAATTATCAATTGATTTATTGGCCAGCTATGTAACAATTGGTTGACCTTTCGGTCCAGATAAATAATTGGTTGACCTTTTGGTCCATTTGTCAGATATTGCAATTGGTTGACCATATAGGTCCAGATGAACAGAACATATATTGCAATGTTTGATCGGCTATGTCACAACGTCTCTTATACTTTTCATATATTCAACATACATATATCATATAATTTTGGCTTTATCAAATACAATTCTCATTATAACTTATATGCCCATGATTCAGTTAACAATTTAAATCAAGTTTATATTCACATAATAATACATTTCCAATACAATTCATTTCACAATCAAATAATGTCAACACACTTCATATATATCAAGTTTTACTCACATATATAGTCACATATTAATACAAATCACAATCACAAATCCATTTCATGTTTATACTCACTTATACTTATCCAATAATTCATATATGCACCAATTCACTTCACTTAAGAATTCAATCCATTATCATATTCAAATGACACATATCAACATATTTCTCATACAATTCATATCACATTCACATATTAATACAATTAACACATCAACACATTTCACTCATATATTCATATCATGTTTATACTCACAGATTATCCAAGCTAATTCTCTCGGAATGACTTGGACCTTACTCCGGGATCTCTTCACTGTTTTGAGCTCCTATAACATACATATTCATATATCAAACATATATATATATAGACATCTTATTTCCTTATATATATATATAAAGATTAACATAAACTAGAATTTCTATCTATATGACCTTACTGACTTTAATCAATCATATCTCTCAAAGTACTCAACCAAATGATCTGATTCTAGTTTCATTTTACTCTTAACTCATAGCTTTATAACATACCAAAATTTCATAATTTTCTGATCACTTTTCCATTTATTATGAATTTTGTATTTTAAACTCTAAATCTGTCCTGTTTTCTACACTTAGAACTAGTGTTCTTATGACCTCACTTCACTTCAAAATTCATAACTTTCAACTCACTTACTCAAATGTGTTGATTCTTCTTTTGTTGAATTCCTATTACACAAATCCATAACATACTATAACCTCAAAATTTTCAAAGCCTTATACGATTTATAGTGAATTTTCCTTCAACGTCGTGTTTCAACCCATTCTACCTGGACAGCATCGTAATAAAACGAGTATAACTCTCTCTACACAGCATGAATTGACCTGATTCTTTTTTCCTAATTAAACTATACATATAAGGAAATAACATATCAAAAACTCACCCTATCCCAGATTAATTTTGAAACTCACCCTATCTCTTTGATCATCCAATTCTGTACACTTCATCTTATAAAAATCATAGCTACTGATCTACTCATCTAAAAATCCCCAAATTTTACAGAAGAAATCTAGAGATGTAGAGAATCAATTCATCTTTTTGTCATAACCTCAAATTCTATCTCTAACATCTCGAAAATCATATTACAAAATCATATACATACTTGATTCTTCCTCTCTCTTTGTTCTTCTTCTTCTCTTTTACTCCTACCCTTTCATATTCTGAGTTTTTTCTTTGTTTCTTGGTTGATTTCAGATACTTATCACTTCCACAGTTATCTATTGGCTAAAATGACCATTTTGTCCCTTATTTTCATTATATAATACTTACACTTATATTATACTATACTTATACCAATAATAAACAACACAAGTACTAATTTAATTACTATCTATAATTTCTACTTTTATCTTCACAAAATTTCAAATTCATTTTATATATTTAAGTGTATATATGTATATATCTAATATATTTTAAACCAAATATACCAAAATTAATATATTTGTTATATATTTATAGTTCATCTAATAATTTCTAATATGTATGCATAAATGGCTAAAATGATGTGTTAAATGAGATGTTACAGTAATATCCCATACTTAGGTGAGTATTGAGATAGAGGGTTAGCTAAGACTAGAGAGTTTAGGTGGTACATCCCAAGGGAAAAGGACTCAACTAAGGTTGGTGCCTTCGTGGTATATCCTACATCCGAATAAGAATTTCTAGAAGAGGACTTAGCTAAGGTGGGTGCCTTAGCGGTATATCCTACTTCCAGAAGGACTTAGCCAGAGTAGTTAGCTTGGTGGAATATCCTGTAATTCGGATACAATTATAAAGGCATGATTCATGCCCGTTTAAAGGAATCTCACTAGTGGATAAATCTCAGAGGAAGGAAACTCTAGGGATTGGAGTAGGTAGGGTCGAACCAGTATAAATCTCAGTGTTTGAATTTACTTACTCAATCTTTACTTTAAGAGCAATTCAATTCATACTCACACCATCCGGATCTAATATATTCAGACCATTTCAAACACGCTACACATACTTTTTATAAGTCTATAAATTCCGTGAAAAGAGGTCATTCACCCCCCTCTGACCTTAAATACATACGCACAGGGACCAACAATCCATTCTTCTAGTCTTGAACATGTTTATGACATAGGTTGAGTCACATTAAATCCAAAGATGGTCCAAGTTTCTCTCAAATTCGATGCAAATTGTGTATATGGCTGCAATATTTCGGCAATATGTTTTGAGTTTAGATGAAAATGCAAAAATAAATGCAAAAAATTCCACCATAACCCATGGTAGCAAAAGATCCATTTGTATTTACCTTAACCCACCCCTGTAGGGGAGGATAGCGATGAACATTGAATATATTAGGGGCGTTGGGCGGTCAACGCACACCTAGCAACTCCAAATTGTACGTAAACATGTGCATTTTAGTCCCTCAAATGACCAATATAGTCATGGCCACGGCAACACACCAATGACTTCCTATGGCCTCGCGACTATCTCCACACATAGCTGCCACAAAGATAGAATATTTCCCTTTATTGTTGTTTGTTTGGAAAAATGAATCAAATTTATTATCCATTTTACATAATCTCATTATTCATTTTAAGGTAATTCCACTAGCCCCACAACATTGGGTATATGTGTATTTCCATTCCGTATTTCAACCCATCCATAGCTACTACTACTGTAATAATTATATTTAGACCTAATACATAGATTACCCCCTTAACTTGGCACGAATTTTCAACTGTCCTCTCACCTTTCAAGTGTTTCTCTAAGCCCCCTCAACCTCCTCATATTGACAAAAATGCATTACTTCACCACTTGAAGATGACATGGCATAAACATTAAGAAAATGGGGGCATGATTTTTTCTGAATTAAGAATAAGAAATATATTTATAATTAGACAAATTATTTGGGATCAATCTATAATTTCCAATCTCTTCATTCATCTTCAACCTCACATAATCTCTCTCATCCCCTTTCTTTCATCAAATTCTTTGTTACAAAATTGGTATTCTTCATATGTTGATTTCAGCAATTTTGTTAAATATTCAATTGGTCCTGCAATTCTCGTCCCCCCTAAAAGAAAATCAAGAATTGAACTTTTGCATTACATATGTGTGTGAGGTGAAAAGGAACATTCCTATGTTTGGGGGTTTAGGTTGTTGTGAAACCCTTTCAGCAGCTTTCACTCCCGCTATTGACCACTCTAGTGCCTTAAATTCAGGCCAGTTATGGGTTACGACAGAAATTGAAAAAACTAGTCATATAAACAACATTCTTCGTAATAATGAAACTCAGCAATATGTGCTGAGAATATTAATTCCAATATTGGTACTGGATTATTTCTATATTAGATAGTCTAAATTGGGAATAACATCAGTACTTATGAACAATAGTAATTCGAAAGATTATTTATAATTAATTATATTTATATACATTTATTTCTTTCCTTTTCTCATATGTATTATACACTATAAATACATTTGACGTAATTGATTACACGTAATGTTTTTCTTTTCTTATTCATTTTTCACAATATGGGTGAGTCCATAAGATATAGTTCCAATGGTGAGTCAATGGTGGAACTCAACCTTTAAATCTATGGATTTTGACGAGTTAGTTCTGTTTAACTGGAAATTTTGGTTGAGAAATATTGAAAGTAATTGATAATTTTTTCATTTTGGTTTTGAATTCAATGTTTATTTGAGCTACATTCAAGTTTCAAGATTTGGGGTTTTTCTCAATTTGAAGGAGATGAAGTTGACTGGTTAGTATTGTTTCATTATTTTAAAAAATTACAAGTCATGCCACTTGTGAAATTTTGATTGGTTTGACTTTTCAAAATTTTATATGTGGAGTGAGTGACATACACTCTCTAGAAGTGAGAGTGGTTTTATTATGTTCAGGGGGTAAATTTGTTCACTTTGGCTAAGTTGAGGGGCTTAGAAAAGCACTTGAAAGGTAAAGGTGCAGTTGAAAATTCATATCAAGTTAAGGGGTAATGTACGTATCAGGCTTTATTGTAATTGACTGATACAGTAATTATAATTATTAATTATTAATAATAAAATTTATTACTATGATACTTATTAAAATTAATTATTATTATTATTTATATTTAATAATGCAAATAATTTTATTAAATATAATAATATTTAATGATATTATTTTGTAATTAACATTACTGCATATTACTCCCTCCGATTTTAAATAAGTGACCTTTTAACATTTTTATTTTGGTTCCAAATAACTTATCAATGCAATATTTATCAGTTTTCTCTATTTTACCCTTGCATTAATTAGGAAAGAGATTAAGTTTTATTAAAATTATAAGTTGGTACTTATGAAGAAAGAGAATTTTATGAAGGATAAATTTGTCTTTTTAATTGCTTAATTAATGTTTTATTGATTTTGATGAAAAGTCTAAAAGGTCACTTATTTGAAACCGGAGTGATTAATAATCATAATAATAATAATAATAATAATAATAATAATAATAAAATCAACTATAATGACTTGTTGAAATAACTAGCTCGTCCAATGGCGAAGCCAGGGGTGGTGAAGGTCGGCGGCCGCCTTCCCTGGCACCCAGGAAATTGCCTATACCCCATTGAAAAAATGCCCCTTATTGTTGTGATTGAGTCAAATTGCCTCCCCTATGTTAAGAGCAATTTGAGACCAAAGAGAATGACGATGGCTCACTTTTAAATGTCATCTACTGATGGTTATTGCAAAGGCGAAAAAAATAAGAAAATTGCAGTGGATGAAGGAAAGGGTGTTGGTGGTAGCTGGTCGAAGGATGGACAAATGGAGTATCTATTAATGGTGTTTTTGTTTTGTCAAATAAAATGAAAAAAAGAAGAAGAAGAAGATGAAGATGAATAGTAGAATTTTTTGGGCTCCTGAATTGTTTAGCTTTGTAGGGATAAGTGCATAGGCTGGTTTTAGATCATTTATTTACTTTTAGTTTCTTTCAATTACCTTTTGAAAAACAAACACCCAACTTTTTCAACTCATAATTTGTTGTGTTACTGTGGTGTGTGTCATTATAATAGTTAATTTAATTACTAAAATTTATGTAAAGCACCGAAGAAAATACTTAAAAATAAATTTCTGATATGATTTATTATTAATAATTAGAATATGAATGTTATGAAAAACTAGTACTAGTATAATAGTAAATATGATTATTTGAAATGAATTTTTTTTGTATATATGCATATTTGAAGAGACTGGGTATTGAACCTAAGACATCTCACCACTACAATGAGCGGTGTACTAAGAAAGTTCTCTCAAACCGTATTCGAGGTATATAGAAGGTGTTAGAATCACACCATTCATCCTTTCTTCTTAATTTGGAGAAAGAATTGATTTTTGAGTTCGAAGAAGTTCTTAGTTAGGAGGAGAGCTTTTGGAGGCAAAAATCAAGGTTTTCTTGGATCAAAGATGGGGAACGCAACACGAAATACTTCCACTCATCGGTAATGGCACGGAGACATCACAATCGCATTAAAGGCTTGTTCCTGCCTAACGGGGACTGGTGTAATAAGAAGAGGACTTGAAAAAAAATCAGCTCTGGGTTATTTTAAAAACTTATTTATTAGCAGCGAGGAGACGCATGTTAAGGGTAGGTTGCACGACCTATTTCCCTCTATTTTTGAGGAGAATAAACGACGGCTTGGAGCTGAGGTTATAGACAATGAGATTAAGGGGGATCTTTTTGATATGCAGGCATGGAAGGCCCACGGAATTGATGGCTTTCAAGCCAGTTTTTACCAGAAATTTTGGGGGGAGATAGGGGGACAGATTTGCGGTTATGTGAAGGGAGTTTTTCTAGGTTCGAAAAATATTCAAGATGTTAATCGAACTATGATTATCCTTATCCCTAAAAGGCTAATCCTTAAACTTTTTCTGATTTTAGGCCTATTAGACTTTGTAATGTCATTTACAAGCTTGTTACGAAGATTCTTGCAAATAGGCTTAGACATATTATGGCTAAGATAATCCTTCCCAACCAAGCTAGTTCTTTTCCTGAGAGACACATTACATATAATATTCTCACCGCCCAAGAAGTTATGCATTCTATGTGTATCCGTAAAGGTAAGTCAGGCTGGATAGCTATGAAAGTTGGCCTTGGAAAGGCCTATGATCCGATCCAATGCCCTTTTTTGAGAGAGACCCTTGTGGAGGTAGGTTTACCAGAGAACTTGATTCGAATTATAAAGGAGTGTGTAACATCGTCTACTCTATAATTTCTCTGGAATAGGGAGTTATTAGAGGCTTTCAAACCTGATCGGGGTATTCATCAGGGGGACCCCCTCTCCCCTTATTTACTTGTTTTGTGCATTGAGAAACTCGCGCATGGTATCAATTTAGCAGTGAGTAATGGTCAATGGAGGCCGTTTATGTTTAATTGTAATTCTTCGAGCTTGTCTCATTTATTCTTTGTGGATGACCTATTGCTCTTTGCTAAGGCTGATGTTAATCAAGTTCAAATTGTCTTAGATGTGTTTGATGATTTTTGCAAGAGCTCGGGTTCCAAGATTAGCACAGATAAATCTAATGTTATTATGACGAGAAATATTCTGAGGCATAGAGCTCTTGACCTGGCGACTGTTTTGGGTTTTAAATTGACCAAGTTGTTAAGATGGTATCTTGGAGTGTGGTTTACGGAGGATAGAGGTAGTGCGTCGACCTTTCAGCCGTTGTTAGATAAAATTCATGACCGCTTATCAGGGTTTTAATGTTATTTCACTCTCCTTTACTGGTAGGATTACTTTATCCAAATTTGAGCCCTCGGCCATCCCATACTACGCTATGCAATCTTCAAAAATTCCTGATGAGATTGAATCCTTGGGGTCAAGTGATAAAGGTAGAAGGACACACCTGGTTAATTGGGAGGAATTGTGTCGGCCATTATATGATGGGGGTCTTGGGTTTCATAAGCCAAGTTTAATGAATTCAACGTTTTTTTTATGAAGGTTGGCTCTTCCTTAATTGCAAATAGAAACTCTCTTTGGGCTTCTTCTATTCTTAATAAGTATGGCTGTTATAATATTTCTCGGGCCGAGATTAAGAAAGGGCAACGAGTCTCCAAATTGTGGGGAGCGTGGTTCAGCTTAAGAATAATGTTTTGTTGGGAATGAAATAGTCAATTGGTAACGGTAGATCAGTTCAGTTTTAGGAGGATAATTGGGTAGGTGATTTAGGGCCTTTGAAGAATCTGGCTTATTGCCCGATTTCTGACAATGAGCTTGATATGAAGGTGGTGGATTTGGTGGAGGTTGATGGCACTTGGAATTGGAGTTATCTTGAGGGAAAGCTTCCTAATTCTTATCCCATGCAAATAACTTCGATTAGTATTCAGCTGAGAGATATCTCTGAGGATGGTTGTTTTTGGAGCGGTTCGTCTAGTGGCAATTTTTCTATTAAAGATGCTTATGCTGCTTTGAGCGACCATAGTGACCATCCTTTGAACCCGATTTGGAAATGAGTCTGGGGGTGGAAAGGGCCGGAGCGGATCAAGACCTTTCTTTGGTCGATTTTTAAGGAAAAAATTCTAACAAATGTCGAAAGAAAGCATAGAGGTTTGACGGATTTTGATGCTTGCCGAGGTGTTTCATCGAAAGCGAGCACATTGTTCTTGTATTAAGGGATTGTCCCTTTGCTGTTGAGGTGTGGAAGAATTTAATCCCTTCTGCATTTTTTTGGCTTTTTTTTTATGTAGGGAGACGTTATTGATTGGCTAAAAAATAATCTTTGGGTGGGCGAGAAATAGGGAAGGCAACAATGGGGATTATATTTTGGAATTTCTAGCTGGCTTCTGTGGAAAGAGCGTAACGAGCTGATTTTTAATGAAAGCTCCCGAGACAGTTCTCAGGTGGTGACGGGTATATTAGGTTTTGCGAATTCAGTTGTAACAGGGAAGGAGGCACATGGCTTTGACAACCTTCCGAAGAGAGAATAGAGGTTAATTGGATGGATAGGCCCGCCATAAGATGCATGAACTCTGATTGGTCGGTGCGTGGTAGCAACTATCTTGCTTTGGCAGGTGGCTGCTTGCGAGATTCATATAGAAGATGGATAGTGCGATTCGGCCAAAATATTGGCTCATGTTCAGTGGCTACAGCGGAGCTTTGGGGTATATGGGACGATTTATGCTTAGTGTGGGAACAAGGTTTTAGAAAGGTGATTTTACAAACGGATAGTCATTTCGCATTTGATGTTATTAAGCGTTCAGAAAAAATAGTTAACAAGTACCATAGCTTGGTCGTGAAAATTAAGGAGTTGCTTGCTCGTGATTGGGTGGTTTCTATGGAGACATCTTTAGAGAAGGTAATAGAGTAGTAGATAGATTGGCTAACTAGCCCCTTCCCTCTCGCTTAGGGGACATGTTTTTCAACACCCACCGGAAGATATCTCTTCTATCATTTTTGATGATGTTATCAGAGTTTCTTTCTCCCGTTTTGTAATAGCTTAGCCTTTGACTTCCTCATTTTATAAAAAAAATGATGTAATTGAATAAATGGAGTATTGTAAAATACACATTTTATGAAATGAAGTGAGATTGGATTTGAACTTGGTTTAAAAGGCTATATTGAAATAAAATTTCGTCCTCCCTTTTTTTGGTTTCAGGCTCTGCCACTGGGCCCGCCCATGATTAGGTCAAAAGATCCGACTCATACTTTTGGTTTAAATGTATGATGCGAGCAGCCGAACACAGTTCTTCTATTGTGTCAACAATTTGATTTGGAAACACATATAATAGAAATTGAAATTGTACTTTTGTTTGTATATTTATAATAAGGATAAACTTAAAAAAAGTAACTTGTGGTTTCACTTATTTACAAAACGGGTCTGAGGAATTTTTTTTTGCAAAATGGGGTTTCTGGTTTCAAAAGGTTTGCAAAAAGAGGCCTTTGACTTTGAAATAGTGATGTTACATTGAATATTTTAAACAATTTAACATTTTAATAATTTAACCTTATTATTTAAAAAATATACGTTAGAATTTGAGTAATTTTCGGAGATTTTTTTTTATTTTTTATGATTTTATATAGTTTGTTATCATAATTTAATTAAAAAAATATTTGCACTAGTAAAAAAATTTCAAAATTTTTCATTGATGTGTATTGTATTTTTAATAACCATCCCGCAAAAATTCAGATAAAAATGAATAAGATTACCTATTTTCATGTCATAATTTAATATTGAGGATCATTTATTTGCAAATTTTTTGAAACCACGAACCCCGTTTTGCAAAAAAAAATTCCTCAGACCCCATTTTACAAATGAGTGAAACCACAAGATACTTTTTTAAAGTTTATCCTTATAATAACTATCTAATAATTTGGATTGTGAATATAGTTTATGCTAAGGATCCTAAACTGAAAATAATTTCTACTTCATTTGTTATATTCCATTTATTATTTTTCTTATTCAATTTATTTAACATATCTTGCAATTTTCAAGATTTTGCTTAGGAATATAATTTATTTAGAATTGTATATCATTAGTAGGCTTTGGTTTAAAGAATAACGAGTTTTTCAATATTGAATTTGAAGAAACTTTTACTCTCTTTTATTCCGTTGATAATTAGCACATCAAAAAATTAGAGCCAGAGGTCCTATAGTAGAAATCATTAAGGTGATTGTCTAGGATATCGAAAAATTAAGGGTTCTATTAGAATTTATCACCAAATTTTATATATTCTTAATAAAATATCATTGTAAGTGAGTAAAATTGTTTATTCATAGCATTTAGCAAAATTAGTTTTAATCAACTATAAAATTATTAAATTAATAATTTTTCAGCTAGGACCCCGAAATATATGTGAGGCGGCTCCCAAAAGGATTACCAAGTGATTTGTTCATTTAATATCATTTTTCCGAATATTGTCAAATATAGTTACAAGAGACAGAAATGCTGAACTAAACTCAAAAGAATATCTCTTATAGCGACGCAAAATCTAAGATCTCTTTCACATAAGATCAAACAAACTCGAAAAGCCCTTACCAAATTGACATGGACAACTGGAACACAAGAGATCATTGAAGCTGTTATCAAATTATCATCTCAATTTACATTATTGACATTGAATCGAAATATACAGCAAATAACGAGTTGTTAGTTTCCTTATGCAAATAAGAACAACTTTGGAATTTTTGGCTGGAAACAATGGATTTGGCATTTGGAAATACCGTGTATTCATGTTTATGAATAAGGTTCCAAATATATCTTTATTTTCATCTATTTACAGAAAAGAAATGCCCTACTTAACAATAAAGTTCATAAGTGTGCAGAAAAAAATTAGTAATTACAATCATGGGGAAGAGGTTAGGTGTAGTAGAATTATTGCTGAAATTAATAAACGCAATTTTCAGCCTATTGGGATTAGGTATAGGTTTATATGGGGTTTATTGTTTGACAAAATGGAATGAAGATTCAAGTGTAGCTGTGCATAGGAAATATCATGTATTGGTAACAAGATCTTTGCTAATGCTTGGTAAGTTCTAATTAATTTTTTCATTTATTTTTTTTAGACTGAACTATCTAGTTGATTCCGAACTTGAGTAAAGACAAAACCTTTTAGAAAGCGGATAAGTTGGATAGCAAGTTTAGTTTTGAGAAATTGTCACTTTTTACTCAATTTTTATAAATAATTTCTTTTAAAGTTTCACCCAAAAACCTAAAAGCTACAATAAGTTTTCATAATAACTGTTATACGCCCTTACTAACTTTTACACGCTTATCATCAGTAGCCATGAGGTTAGGTTGTTTTTTTTTTTTGGTCTTATTTTGCATTTATCTCTCAAACCGTTCGTTGTTTTGACATGCCGCTTTAGGTTTTTTGTTCGTCTCATTTTCATCTTCGAAACGCCATCCATTGTGATATGCTTTTTCCAAATTTTTTTTCGACCTGTTACAAATCTAATATATTTTTGTTAACAAACTTATAATAGATTAATAACAGATATATATCAGTTCAATGGGCATTGCAAATACAAAAGAGACTTATATTAGAATTATAAGGGACTTATATTAGACTTATAACATATATACATATATATATATATATATATATATATATATATATATATATATATATATTAGATATATAGTAGATATATAACAATTCAATGAGCATTGCAAATACAAAGAGATTTATATTAGAATTATAACAGAATTATATCAGAAATATATTAGATACATATCTAATATAATTCTGATATAATTCTATTATAATTCTGATATATGACAGATTTGTAGTAGATGTTCATCCAAATCAGACTTATAATAGATTAATAATAGATATATACCAGTTCAATGGGCATTACAAATACAAAGAGACTTATATTAGACTTATAAGGGACTTATATTAGACTTATAACATATATATAGTAAATATATAATAATTCAATAAGCACTGCAAATACAAAGAGACTTATATTAGAATTATAATAGAATTATATCAGAAATATATTATATACGTATCTAATAATTCTGATATAATTCTGTTATAATTTTAATATATGACAGATTTTGTAGTAGATGTATAACAGATTTGTACTAGTTTCTCTTCTTAAAATGATTTTTCTGAGTTCTATGATCTTTTTGTGGAATTATTTTACATATCGGGTATGGTTGCAACTTGCAAAGGAGGATTTCAATGCTAAACATAGTCTTTGGATGAACATCTACTACAAAATCTGTCATATATAAGAATTATATAAGAATTATATTAGATACGTATCTAATATATTTCTGATATAATTCTGATATATATCTGTTATATATCAAACATAATCATTATTCTTTATTGCATCTGTACTTTTTTCTCACTAAAACAATTTTGAATTGATTTTGAGCAATTGAATAGGAATTCTGCTGCTTTTTTTGTTTCAACACTGATTTAGATGAACATCTACTCCAAATCTGTCATATATCAGAATTATATCAGATATGTTTCTAATATATTTCTGATATAATTCTGTTATAATTCTAATATAAGTCTCTTTGTATTTGCAATCCTCATTGAACTGTTATATATCTACTATATATCTGATATATATGTGTTATAAGTCTAATATAAGTCTCTTTATATTTGCAATGCTCATTGAACTGATATATATCTATTATTAATATGTTATAAGTCTATTAACAGAAATATATTAGATTTATAACAGAATTATATTAGATTTGTAACAGGTCAACATTTTTTTTTAGGAAAAAGTATATCACAATGGATGGCGTTGCGAAGATAAAAATGAGACCAACAAAAAACTCTAAAGCGACATGTCAAAAAAATGAACGGCTTGAGAGATAAATTAAAATAAGCCAAAAAAATTAAAAAAACCTTTTATAATCGCATGATATGAACAGTGATGAGCATGAGCGTATTATGGTTAATAAGTTTTCAAAATATTCTAAATACGTTACAAACATTTTTTTGAGGCATTTTGGTCATTATTTTACACAAGTTGGTGTATTTTGGTGCGTTTCCCTTTATTTTTTTCTCACTAGGCTCGAATATGACACCTTGCTTAACCGTATAGTAAAAACTAGTATTATCAAAACTGTACCGGATGTTATACCGGTGAAGATTTTGGTACACGGTATTATCAGTACTACCGGTATAATTAGTGGTTTTACTGGAATCATATCGGTCTTTTGTAACGCTTTCTAGGTCTTTTACAACGCTATCTGGATCTTTTGCAATGATTTTGAGTCTCTTACAATTTTGCAATGATTTTGAGTCTCTTACAACGCTTTTTTAGTCTTTTGCAACTTTTGCATGTCGCCATAGACGTTTTTAAAAAACCGTTACTTAGTTAAACCGTACCATAGCCATGACCGGTTTGTGGCAATACCGATCGAACCAGCCAGTACACTACAGTTTTGATAACGTTGGTAAAATCAGTTAGGGTTAAAGACAAATTGATCTCTAATTTATTAAATTTTTGATAGCTATATATTTTAGTAAATTTTTATTGGAATTAAAACACTCATATGAACAACTTTTATTAAACTCGAAGATATTATAAGAACACTCTCACTCAAAATACAAAATTACAACTCACTCTTTACTTATTTTCTCTCTAAAGCAGTTCTTATTTTTGTTGATGAAAAATAACTAAACAACTCACCTATTTATAGGTGAATTATACAACTCCCAACTTCGACAATTAATAACCACAACGCTTAACTAACACAAATACTCACCACCACCTCCAACTAATACAATTAATAGTCAAATTATTTAGTTAATTTAATGGCCTCCAAATTGGTTGTAGTTAATAGCCTCCAATTTGGTTATCACACACGAAAATCTACATACTTAAAAAATTTAAATAAATTTACTACATTTTGGATTTGTGGGCTTGGACTCCAATTGATTGGATTTGGATTTTGGGTTTCCATTGATATGGATCAAGTTTATAA
Source organism: Euphorbia pulcherrima (assembly GCA_947683365.1). Lineage (NCBI taxonomy): Eukaryota > Viridiplantae > Streptophyta > Magnoliopsida > Malpighiales > Euphorbiaceae > Euphorbia > Euphorbia pulcherrima. The sequence continues at coordinate 44,059,744 of CANTUS010000010.1, forward strand.
TCCAACACCCCCCCTTAAACTTGATCTTGTCATTCCGAGTGAGCTTCTCAATCTGATGTAGTTTTCGCTTATGAGCGGCTTAGTGAAGATATCCGCAATTTGATCTTGTGTCTTCACGTATTCAACTTGTACTTCCTTTCTTGCAACACTCTCTCTTATGTAATGGTAGCGGATGTCGATGTGTTTGCTCCGATCATGGAATACAGGATTCTTTTCTAAGGCAATGGCTAACTTGTTGTTAACACGGATCTCAGCCGGCTCCTCTTGGATTAACCCAATCTCCTTCAATAAATTTCTAAGTCAAATTGCATGACAGACGCATGAGGTTGCTGCAACATATTCTGCTTCACATGTAGACAAAATTATAATCGGTTGTTTCTTTGACATCCATATGAAAGTAGTGTCTTCCATAAAAAACACGAATCCACTAGTGCTTCTTCGGTTATCTACGTCTCCACCCGATATCGCTATATCTAACAAGCTTGTAATAATTAGATACCGAATAAAAGAAGCCAAAGTCGGTTGTACCTTTCAAATAGCAAAAAAATCTCTAAGCGGCTTTAAAATGGGTGGTTGTTAGTGACTCCATATAGTGGCTTACTAATCCGACTGCATGAAGGATATCTGGCCTCGTGCATGTAAGATAGCGTAGACTTCCAACCAAACTTTTGAAAAATGTTGGATCTACACTTTCCCCTTCTTCATGTTTGGACATCTTGATCCCGTACTCCACCGGTGTGCTTATCGGCTTGCAGTTATCCATCTTGAACTTTTTCAAGATCTCCTTCGCATAGCTTTCTTGTTAAATTAAAATTCCATCTGTTTGTTGCTTTACTTCTATGTCGAGGTAATACGCCATGAGCCCCATTTCTATCATCTCGAACTCCTTCGTCATCACTTTTTTGAATTCATCGAACATTCTTTGATTGCTTCTGGTGAAGATCAAATCATCCACGTAGAGGCACATAATCAAATCCATCTTTGATCTTGATGTACAAAGCGTGCTCATAGGGACATTTGCTGAAGCCATTTTCTCGGAAGTACTTGTCGATTTTACTATTCCATGCCCTTAATGCTTGTTTTAGCCCATAAAGAGCCTTCTTCAACTTCAACACCTTACCTTCATGGCCTTTTGCTTCGTAGCCTGGTGGTTGTTGAATGTAGACTTCCTCTTCAAGAACTCCATTTAGGAAGGCCGATTTTACATTCATTTGATGAATCCTCCATTTGTTTTGAGCCGCCAAAGATATGATTAGTCTAACAGTTTCCAATCGAGCAACTGGAGCGAACACCTCATCGTAGTCGATTCTAGCCTTTTGATAGTAGCCTTTTGCAACAAGCATCACCTTATGTCTTTTGATCTCGCCCTTGGCATTTTGCTTTATTTTGTACACCCATTTGACACCTATTGCCTTATGTCCTTTGGGAAGTGAACTGAGTTCCCATGTGTCGTTCTTCTCAATGGCCTTGATTTCTTCGTCCATTGCATTTCTCTATTGTTTCTCTTATGCAGCTTCTTGAAATGTCAATGGCTCACAATCAATAAATAGACAGAATAATGTAAGATTGTCTAATTATTCAGTCACCTTATAGAGTTCTCGAAGACTTCTCGTACGATGCACTTCTCTTTCATCTTCAGTCTCACTTGAGGATGGAGAATGCGATGATGATGACCTGTCTCCACGAGTAGGAGAATTTGGTGGAGTTGTGAGGCCTTATTGAAGTTGTCTTGGTTGCTCAAGCATTGTCTGGTCATCTTCCTCGAATGGGAAAAAATTAAAGTCCTCTATTTGAGAATCAAAGTTCTATTCGCCTTCTTCATCAAATATCACATCTCGACTGATAAAAAACTTCTTGTCATTCGGATTGTATAGCCTATAGCCTTTTGAGCTTGAGTCATAACCGATGAAAATAAAACTTTTGCTTTTATCATCAAGCTTGGTTCAATTCTCATCTGGTACATGAACATGAGCTATGCTCCTAAAGACTCGAAGGTGGGAAATTCCGGGCTTTCTTCCACTCCATGCTTCTTGTGGTGTCTTTGCCCACACACTTATTGTAGGAGAACGATTTAATAGGTAGACTGCACATGCCACTGCTTCCGCCCAAAACTCCCTGGGTAGTTTCTTGCTTTTGAGCATACTCTGTGCCATGTCAAGTATTGTTCTATTCTTCCTTTCTGCCACACCATTTTGCTGGGGGGGGGGATCTAGAAACCATTAAGGGTCGATGGATTCCATGTGTTGCACAAAACTTGTTGAATTCATTGGATGTAAATTCTCCTCCTCGATCAGATCTCATAGCTTTGATCTTATGACCGCTCTCCTTTTCCACGACTGCTTTGAACTTCCGAAACACTCTAAAGACTTCTGATTTTTGCTTCAAGAAATATACCCAAGTTTTTCTTGAATAATCGTCAATAAAGAGAAGGAAGTAGTTACTATTAGTGAGAGAACTTGGCTTAATAGGACCACACACGTCGGTATGGATGAGCTCGAACGGCTTCTTGGTCTATAGTCTTACTCCTTTGGAAAGTTTCTTCTAAATTGCTTCCCTTGTAGACATCCTTCGGGCAATTAATCGGGATTGTTGATACATGGTAAACCTCTAACAATTCCCTTCTTGGATAATAGCTCCAATCCTCCAAAGTTTAGATGCCCAAATCGAAGATGCCATAGTCACAATGCATCTTTGTAACAAGTCTTTAGACACTTTGCAATATCATTTCTGATATTCAAAGGGAACATTCTATTCTTCGACATCCATACCTTGGCGATTAGATTCCCGTTGCCATCTCTTATAAAAAAGACTACAATCTTTCATATGAATATCGTAGCCTTTTTCTAAGAGTTGGCCCAAACTAAGAATGTTGCATTTCATACCAGGTACATAGTAGCCATTTAAAATCATTTGGTGGCTATCATCTTTTACTCTAAAAAGGACGTTACCTCTTCCCTTCACTGATATCTTGCTGTCATCTCCAAATGAGACATCGCCGCTTACTGCTTCATTAAGCTCCACGAACATGTTCCTTCTTCCATACATGTGGTTGCTTGCACCAATGTCGAGATACCATGTATTGTCTTGATGATCATTGTTGTTGTTATACGCTAGCAATAGCGTTTCTTTATCCTCGATCTTCTCCTCCACAAAATTCGCCTTCTCCTCGACTTGATTGATAGGATTTCTACATTCTGAAGTGTAATGCCCAAACTTTTGACAATTATAGCACCGGACTTGAGATTTGTCATACCTCGCATTCGAATTGCCTCTTCCGCGACCTAGTGTGGAACTTTCTCCTTTCTCGTAGTTATCGCTAGAATTATTATTGTAATTCTAACTTCGTCCATAACCACGACTACCACCTCATCCGCGGCCTCATCCTCTGCCATTGCCTTGACCTTCACTCGTATCCTTGAGTTGTAGCTTGACGAGTTGCTCAGGGATATCTTGTTTCTTCTTGTGCTTTTCTTCATAGGCTTGTAGTGATCCTTAGAGTTCCTCGATCGTCATTTCCTCTAAGTCTTTAGTTTCTTCAATTGTCACCACAATGTGCTCAAATTTGGGATCTAACGAGCGGAGTATCTTCTCTATTATTCTTACATCTTCTAACTTCTCACCGTTTTCTTTTCAATTGATTAGAAACGGCTGCTACTCTAGAAAAGTATTCAGAGATAGACTCAGATGGTTTCATATGCAAGGATTCAAACTTACCTCTTAGTGTTTGGAGACAGACCTTCTTCACCTTTTTGACTCCTTTGTAAGAGGTTTGTAGCTTCTCCCATGCTTTCTTGGAGGAAGTTGCACTTGAAATCTTTTGAAAACCGTCATCATCTAATGCTTGATAGATGAGGAAGAGAGCATTCTTGTCTCTCTTTCGGGAATCCTTCAAAGTTGTAGCTTGATCTGGCGTGAGAGAGGCTTCATTTTCGGGCTCCTTGAAACCTTTCTCTACGATATCCCAAACATCATGCGCACCCAGAAGAGCCTTCATCTTGATACTCCAATTGTCATAGTTGTTGTTTTTGATGGAACTTGAAACGATGCCACGCTATTCGCCATCTTACTCAAATAGCTTTTCTAGACGTACAGGAGCTGTTGCGACGCTTTCTGGAATCTTGTGCAACACATTGGACGTATTGCAACGCTTTTGGCAGTATACTACGACGCTTTCTGGGCTTTTTAGCTACTGCAACGCCTGGGCAGTTTCAACTCGATTTTTCCGCACTCGGAAAAAAAAAATTCTTTTCGGGAGGAGGACTCGAGCTCTCAACCTAGCTCTGGTATCACTTTGTTGGAATTAAAACACTCAAATGAACAACTTTTATTAAACTCGAAGATATTACAAGAATACTCTCACTCAAAATACAAAACTACAACTCACTCTTTACTTCTTTTCTCTCTAAAGAAATTCTTATTTTTGTTGATGAAAAACAACTAAACAACTCACCTATTTATAGGTGAATTATACAACTCCCAACTCCCACAATTAATAACCACAACTCTTAACTAACATAATTACTCACCACCACCTCCAACTAATACAATTAATAGCCAACTTATTTTGTTAATTTAATAATGGCCTCCAAATTGGTTGTAGTTAATAGCCTCCAATTTGGTTATCACACACAAAAATCTACATACTTAAAATACCTAAATAAATTTACTACATTTTTGATTTGTGGGCTTCGACGCCAATTGATTGGATTTGGATTTTGGGTTTCCATTGATATGGATAAAGTTTATAATCCAACAATTTTGACATTGTTTGTAATTGTGTATGAATAATTGCAGGTTTATATATTTATTGCTGGTAATCGGAGCATCGATCATTGTCATTTCGTGTTTCGGATGTGTTGCAGCTGCAACAAGAAGTCCCTGCTGTATATGTTGTGTATCCTACTCACAGTTGAAAATATTATCATTACGGTCCATTTAATTCGATTTTTTTTAAAAAAATTGGTTCATGCAGTTATTTGAATTTATTCTTAAATTTAAAACTGTATCTCATTAGAATAGTTTGCTAGTCATATTTTGACAAATAAAATTTAAAATAATACATTTCAGATATACATTTTCAGCTAATATATGTCAGTGAATGTTCGAATTATGTTTTAATGCGAACTAACTTTTTAAAAATTGTTAAGTGGAATATATAAGTAAGATATACAAAAAAAATTCACTGTGTTGATATATTAAAAGAATAAACTAAGTAGAAAGGCTAAATAGACAGTTTTTCGATAATAGGAAATGTTTATTTTTGTCTAATTGAACTTATAAAATATTTAAAAAGGTTTCCTTAGCAGTACTCGGTACACAATAATCTTGGTTGTACTCTTTGTAGCACAACTCGGAGCAGCTGGTATCATGTTCGCCAATCAAAATTGGAAACAGGTGAATATATTCTTTAATCAAACAAGATTATTTTAAACTGCAATTTTTATTAAATGATCAAATTTAGTTGTTTAATTATTGGAAGTTATTATATATTGCAGGATATGCCCCGTGATATCAGTGGCAGATTTAATTCAACTTACCCATATTTGAACAAGAATAGGAATATTATAAGATGGATTATTCTAGGAGGATTAATTTTACAGGTACATTATTCCACAAGAAATTCGCCTTTTAATTTAAATCTTTTTATGAGACATTATAATTAGAATTTATTACTTATGACATACAATTTAAGTACAGGTAATTGCTGTGGCATTGTCTTTGCGGTTAACATTTGGACATAGAGGTGTGGCTAATTATGATGCTTATGAGAGAGTTAATGTAAGGCCGAGAATTAGGAGAAACAATCAACCAGCTCCCTCAACGACTGCAAAATTACAGACAAGTATAACTCCTTTTTTTTGAATGAAAGTACAACTCCTATCAATGTCTGAGATTTATCTTCTTATTATAGCCATACTTTATAAGTTATGCTCTTAAATGTTGGAATCATTCATTTATACGTTTTATTGCTATTATTTATCATTTAAGTAGACATTTTTTAGTCCAATTTGATCAGCATGTAATATGCATTACATTTGAGCTATTTTATTGGAAAAAAGTTCACATCACTCATTTAATCGTGACAAAACTACAAAATAATGGCAAAATTGTGAAATAATACTTGCGAAAAGGATGGAGTAACAAGCAATTAAAGCGTGATTGGGATGAGAGAATTTTATACTTGTTAGAATAAAAAAAATACAGGTATGGTAAAATTTTAAAATTTTAGGGTGCATTTTAGCTATAATGTTAGGCTTTTGAGTGAATTCAAATATGACAGTCTCTTTCACCAAGTGCTCAAGTCTTATAATGCAGGAAATTCATTTATTATAATGAAATTCGATACATGGCATAATTTGAAGCTCAATGAACATTAATTAGACTAGATATCTTTAGTTGAGTTTGATTAAAATGTTGAAGAGATTGGGTGAACCACAATACTGAATTCTTTTTAAATCCTTTTTAATTATATTATCAATACACAAAATCAATATAATTTAATGACTCACTCACATAATTGATTATCAATGCACATCATGTCACGCAATAGAATGATTATGATTAATATATGGATCCAACACAAGATGAGTGCAAGGAGGTATATAACAGTAGTTCATGTCAAAATAATATAGGGTAAAATTTAAAAACATGATGTCACATGGTTATACTTCTTTTTTAAAATAAGGATCATAAAAAAAAATTCAAAAAGAGGGCTGAGGTTTAAAACGTTATCAAATCAAAGTTTTTTTCATAATGCCGTAAAAAATGATTACGAGGTGATGGGTAATTTCGGAAATGTAACATTGGACCAAAAACACTTGTCAATTCCTTTCTCCCCTAAGATTGATGAACCCTAAAAGAAACTCTAAGAAATCTCGGATGAAAATCTCGCCGGCGTATATGCCCTTCAAAGTCTCAATCAACTCCTTCAAAGTCTTACGAAATCGCCCTTCAAAATCTAATAGTCCTTTCATTGGCCAGTAATTTTCTCACTGAGAAACTTCCTTGTGAGCTGATTATCTGCACTGAACAAAAAGACACAATGTTGCCGAAAGTAGTTTGAAATTATGTATAATAGATGAACAAGCACCGAGATGAATTCAGTTTCAATTTAACAATCCTAACTTTAATTGAATAAAACACATCCAAATTCAATTCAATTTTAATATACCCAATTTCATTTCAATTAAATTCCGAAAACTTGTATAAACCCATTTCCAGTAAGAGAAGTAATTGGAAGTTATGACGTGAAATTAAACGAAGATGGAGTTCGAAGGAGATGAAACCACGATGAAGCTGCTGGCCATGGCTAAAATTTTATAGAGATTAAACCTTGGCCTGAGATTTTTTAGAATTCTTTAGGGTTAGTAAATTTTCGGGAGAAAGGAGTTGACCCGGATTAACTTTAGTCATATTTTTTTATCTCCTAAATTACTCCTCATCACGTTATCGTTTCTTTATGGCATTATGAAAATCTTTGATTTGATAATGTTTTGATCCTTAATTCTCGTTTGAAAAAAGAATTATAATCCTCATTTTGAAAAAGAGTGTACCCACGTGTCATGTTTTGAATTTAATGAAATACTAATATATGTTGCTACACCAAAATCACAAGTTAGCATGTTATAGGTTAATTGAAAGATCTAAGCTCAAAAGACTAGTCTAATGGGTTAGAAGATCCAATTAAACTATAAACTTGACAACACTTTGTGATTACAATTTACAAGCAATGTGAAATATTTCTCTAGTGTTTACATCGTAGCATTCGTCCCTCATTTAAGGCCAACGTCCTCGTTGATCATAGTCACGTTGATTATGGCTGGCTTCTCTGATACACCACTATGTGAGCCACCACTATGAGTTGGCTCAGTACCAATTGTTATAGGTTAACTGAAAGAGTTAATACCAAAAAACTAATTCAATGAATTGTCATACCTCAATTTATTTTAGTTCTACATGGAGGAGGAAGATGAAGGGCGCAAGAAAGGAAGAGTGGTCTGAAAGGGCTTAAGCTATAAGGGGCCAAAATTACGCTTCAAAATTTCCCCACTTTATTTGTGTGACTCCCACCTTAGGGCCAGTTTGGGATTGCTTTCTCAAGTTACTTATTTTGAAAGCTCCATTTTCAAGCAAGTAGCATATTTAATTTTAGAAAAAATAGACAGTTCCTTATTAATTAGTGTGAATGATCAAAATGTGTTTTTCAAAGTCAAAATATGTAGTTCTATTTAAAATTTATAAAAGCAACTTATTTTAACAACAGTTTAAAAAGCAATATCAAACTGAACTTAGTAAGTGATCATAGTTAAAACTTTACTTTATTTTGGGAAAAGGGTCAATTTTATTAAAATATTATAAAAGAGAAGACAGAGAAGTGAAACAACTAAAATAAAGCCTAATTTTAATTTTTGAAATGATATTAATATATCATAAAAAATGTTTGATTCCCATATTTCTTTTTTGTATCAAGAGACTGAAGCTAAAATTTTTAAAATTGAAGAAGGATTATTCTCAATTTCAATTGTTTCTGAAAAATGAAAAGACGTTTTCAAATGGTTGTTGTGTTATATTGATAACAAATGCTGAGAAAAGACTACTTTGAGAAGAAGAGAAAAAAAATACTACTTTGCAATGTTTCAACAATTGGCAATTCATATACACATTTTTTTAATTCAAATTTGATGTCCAGGTCCTTTTTCAAGTCCCTCATTTAAATATGGAGATTTATTTATTTTTATTATTATTTTATTCTTTTTCATTTAATCTTTCCTATAAATATGTTACATGTCAAATAATGAATGTAGGGACAACAGATTTCACATTTTTTTCTATCATTAATGAAAACGGTAGTTATTAATATTTTTTAATTTTCATTTAATTAAGTTGAAAGATAACTATACCTGTTGTAAGATTTTTTTAGTAAAATCTATGTGGTCCATGTGTATTACGAATTTCTGATTTAATATTATATGTGACTTTGTATGATAGTTATAAAATTTTAGAGAGATTAAACCGATTTTAACTTAAATTCCTTTTTTTTATAAATAAATAGGTATAAAAGTAAAAAAATTAAATTAAGGAATAAAGATATTTATAAATGTAATAAAAGTCACGATCAGGACACGTTGATATTGCCTCCAGATTTGATAATTATTTGCTTTAAATAACTGCTTAATACAAGTGTCTCGTTTTCCTATTAGTTAATTAATAAATAATACTTGCTAATTCACTATTATATGTGAATTGAAGGGAAGCGTGCATACATGAGAAAATAAAAGAAAACAAAAAGTGAGACTGTCGTACCCAGGTAAGAGGTAAAAATTATTGGCAGAAGATTTATCAAAAACCTCATACAACCATTCCGATCAAGGTTTTGGAGAAAATAAAAATAACAAGTTTAAGAAGACCTCCTCGGGTCGGGTTCAAGAAAGAAAGCTATTCCTAAGTCCAACAAGAAGCATCCAGTTAAATGCATGAAGAAAATAAGTCCTTAAACCCAAGTAAACAACATCCGGATAAGATCACCATTGAATAGCATCCGTTTAAGTTACTGTCTAAATACATCCGGAAGACATAACTTTCAAAACAAAAGGGAAAAAATTTAAAATTAATTTTCCCTCTAATTTGGTCTGAAGTCAAACATGCTTTTTGGCTTGAAGAATGAAAAAGCAATAGCTTGCACGAATTCGGTAAAGGACAAAAAGGCTGAAATAGAAAGTGAAAAATGTAACAATCTTTTTAACCTAGACTAATGGCAAGGCGTGTGGAGTCCACACAAAAGACAAAGTTGCATAAATTTTGGCAGGGCACAAAAAGCCAAATAAACGACACTCGACAACTTTGGTGCTCTAATCCTAAATAATTCAGACGAGACATTTATTGGGTCTAATAGAAAGATAAACGGCTCTAGATGTGCCATCTCATATCTGATCAATGGTGAAAATTCATGATCAAGCAACGGCTGTTGGTCCCTGTGCGTATGTATATAATGTCAGAGGGGGTGAATGACCTTTTTTTGTGAAATTTACAGACTTTAAAAAGTCTTGTGTAGCGTGTTTGATATGTTCCGAATGTAGTGGATCCGGATGATGCAAATATGAAATAATGTGCAATAAAGTAAAGAGTTAAGAAAAATCAAACACGATGATTTTATCCTAGTTCGGCCCTGCCTACTCCAGTCCCCAGAGTTTCCTTCCTCTGAGCACTGTTCACTAGTGTAATTCCTTTCCAACTGGTAGGAATCAAGCCTTACCATTGTCTCCGGAGATTTATTCTCCTCCAGATGTACGATATACCACTAGAAGCACCAACTCCTAGCTGAGTCCTCTTGAGCTTGTTTTCGGACGGTGACCCCTCTTTCGGATGTAGGATATACCACTAGAAGTACTAACTCCTAGCTGAGTCCTTTCTCTTTAGTAGGATATATCACTTAGATTCTACCCAAACCTAAGCTGAGTCCTACAGGGAAATACCAGTTAAATCACCAACTCTATCTAAGTTGAGTCCCAATCTCAATATTTACCCAAGTATGAGATTTTACAAATGATTTTCTTTTTGAAAAGGTTTTTAACTCTTCAAGTTTATAGTTTTCACTTGAGAGTTCTTACACAACAGATTGGAAATTGTCTAGTTCTTGGGGGGATTTTGTTCACTGATTGAATTAGCTTGAATTCTTGATGTTGTAGCTTCTTATGAAATTAACCAACACCTTCTTAATATGTGAAGCTTCCCTTTTATAGGCTTTGAACATAAATGTAGCCGTTGTTGATCTTGAATCTTCATTGTTGATTAGTTATGATGTGGCGCTTCCAGAGCCATTGATCAATCCATTAGAGTGAATAAATGTCCGTTTGAATTTTTGGGATTGAGGCTGAAAAGTTGTCAGTGATCATTTTGTTCGTATTTTAGAGAATCACTAACTTGTTGGGAAACAATGATCCGGATAAAAAATCTAAAATCCGGATCAAGTTTGAAAGAAACAAAAACAATGTATATAGCTCTGCCAAATCCAAATGGAAATATCCAGACAAAGATCAAGACACAAGTCATCCATTGAACAAATTAAAAACCCAAGCACAAGGGGAAATCATCCGGACAGAGTTTGTAAAGGAAACAAACTTCTAACCCTCAAAACCAGCATCCGAAAAAACTGATTGAAGTTATCTCTGGAAGAAACATCCGGAGCATATAGGTCCAAAAGACATCGGGAAGACCTATATTTTAAATATAGGGAAAGTTATCAAATATACTTTTCCCTTTACCCTGTTGGTCTATGGAAGTCAAAGATCCTTTCCCCAAGACAAAGACAAAAATGATAGCTTACACATTTCAGAGAAAAGTCAAAAGGGTCTGACACCGAACAGAGAAAAGCTAACTACTTTTTCTCCTAAACCAATAAAGGCGAGCGTGGAGCTCACATCATAAAGCAATTGGTATGAAAGTTGGTGCATCACAAAATGACAAGCAAAATGATCATTGACAACTTTCAAGCCTCAATCCTAAGATTTCAAACAGATCAAAATACAGTCTAACGGATTGATCCACGGATCCGAAAGCTCCACATCACAACCTGATCAAGGGCGAAGATTGAATAAAAGCTCACCAACCACAAACAACTACATTTATGATTAAAGCCTATAAAAGGAGCTCTTCACTAAATGAGAAGGTTAGCTGATTGACTTACAAAGCAAGTAACAAAGCAACACATATACAATCAGTTGATATAATCCCTCCAAGAACCCTTGATTCAAAATCTATTTGTAAGGATTCCCAAGTGAAACTATAAACTTGGGGAACTCCAAAATCCAACCCTTTGTTAAAAACCAAAGAGTAAGAATCTCCAACTTGGATAAGTTGAGAGATTGGGATATAGCTTGAAGTAGGTGCTTTGAGTGAGATCTCCCTGTAGGACTCAGCTTAGATTCAAGGTAGAAGGCTAAGTGGTATATCCTACTAAAGATAAGAGGACTCAACTAGGAGTTGGTGCTTCTAGTGGTATAGCCTACTTTCAGAAGGGGTTACCATCAGGAGACAAATTTGTAAGGCTTGATTCCTGCCAGTTGGAAAGGAATCCACTAGTGGACAAGCTCGAAGGAAGGAAACTCCGGGGACTGGACGTAGACGGGGCCGAACCAGTATAAAATACCTTTGTTTGATTTTCTTTCTCTTATACTTAATTACATACATCTACATCATCCGGATCCATCTGTCGGATGATAATCAAACACGCTACACTAAAGACTTTTCTAAGTCTGCTAATTCCACAAAAAAGAGCAATTCACCCCCCTCTCCCCTTATAAATATTCTCACAGGGACCAATAAGTGGTATTAGAGCAAGTGCTCAAATTAGAGATCTAATAATCTCGAGCTAAAGGTCCATATATTTTGATTCACATATCAAAATGAGTTTCCAAAACTCACAACTCCTTCTCGAGGGTATGTCTGTTACCCGTCCTCCGCTCTTCACCGGTGAACACTACAAGTTCTAGAAAAACCGGATGAAGAACTTCATCCAATCACAAAGTATGCAAGCATGGTTAGTTATTAAAGATGACCCGTATGAACCTACTTACAAAGTAGAGGGTATGACTACCTGAAAGCCATCAAGCATGTGGGATGACAATGACTTTTAAAAATTGCATGAAAACGCATATGCTATTAATATGCTTCATTGTGCTCTTAGTGCAGCTGAGTTTAACAGGATATCCGGATGTGAGATTGCAAAAGAGATATAGGAGAAGCTGGAGGTAACCTATGAAGGAACTTTCAAAGTGAGAGAGGCCAAGCTTGATCTACTTCAACAGAAGCTTGAATCCTTTAAGATGGAGCCTAAAGAATCAATCAGTAGCATGAACACTAGATACACAAATCTAGTGAGTGAAATGAAGAGGCTGGGGAAGGAGATTCCAGAAGTAGAAATGGTCAAGAAAGTGCTCCGGAGTCTCACCAAGGAATGGGACAATAAAAAGACTATCATTGAGGAAGCTCATGACTTAAATTTTTATAGTTATGATGAACTCATTGGCAATCTTCTAACCCAAGAATTGTTCTTAGAGAGATACAACCAACAAGAAAAGAAACCTGAGGAGAAAAAGAAGGCCATTGCTCTTAAGGCAGAATCCACCGGATCGGCCTCATCCGGAGAAGAAGAGCAAATCGATGAGTCAATGAGCACGAAAGATCAACTTGCTTTACTGACCAGAAGGCTAAATCGATTCATACAAAAGAAAGATATAAGGAAATAAAAAAGGTATGAATCTCGGAAGATAAGAGAAGGCACCTCCAGAAGAAGTAAGCCCAAAAGGAATCCTGAAGAAAAGAAGGATCTAGAAAGATGCTGCCTATTTCGAATGTGGTGAAAAAGGCCACTTCAGAACAAAGTGCCCCAAACTCAAAAGAACTAAGAAGTTTAAAAAGAAGGCAATGGTTGCTACCTGGAGCAACATTGAAGAAAGCAGTAGCTCATCTTCAACAGAAGGAGAGGAGACTGCTAACTATGTGTTCATGGCTCTAACTAAATCAGAAACAGAGCAATCCGGAAAGGATGCCTCCAAGCAAGAAACAGTGCAAATTGAAGAATCAGAATCAAATACAGCAAACACTGAGGTAAATTCTGGTTCTAATTTTACCTCTAACTTTGATCTTGCAAAAGCTCTTTCTATTGTTATCAAGGGAGTGAAGAAGAATGTGAAAGCCATCAAGTCTCGAAAAAGAGCAATACTAGAATTGGCTAAAGATGCTGAGGTAATGGCACAAGACATCAATTTGGTTAGAGCAACCAAGCATATTGATGTAGTAGAAGAAAACTTCCTAAGAAATCAAGTCCAGATTCTGAATGGAAATGTAACGGGACAGGATAGAGAAGTCAATATATTAAAGGAAGCATCCAGAAAGAAACCTGAAACAAAGGATCCGAGAAGAGATAATCCTCCTCCTCATCAGAATGGGATTCAAAGGAATCCAAATAAAAAGACAAATGGAGTTAGCAGGCAGCCACAAGCTCAAAGATATACTACTGCCCAGAAAGGAAAGGCTAAGGTAGCTTACAACCAACAACCTATCAAACAAAGAAGAAATTATAGAGCTGAAATTACACCGCCAACCAACTTCCGGATTTATACCGGACCATCTACTAGTGTGCAAGAAGCTGGGTATAAAGGCAACTATGGAAGGGAGGATCTGGAGAAGATCAGCAAGAAGTAAAAGCATAATATGCCTATCTCAAGGTGCAGGTTTTGTGGGAAAAATAATTATATGACTAAATCATGCAGATTAAAAAATGGTTATTATGATGTTTATCCTTGGCCTGCAATGGTTGTTAACCCGAGAGGACCCAAATCTGATTGGGTACCCAAACCCACTTGATTTATTTTGTAGGTATGCCTTAGATCCATAGTAGATCAACACACTTGTTATATTGATAGTGGATGCTCAAGGCATATGACCGGTGATGAAAAGGCCTTCATCACATTAACTAGAAAAAGGAAGACAAAGTAAGCTTTAGAGACAATCAAAAGGGACAAATCATTGGTAATGGGACCATTGGATCTGGATTTAAGATTGAAGATGTCTCACTAGTTGATGGACTAAAATTCAACCTAATAAGTGTGGTCCAATTATGTGACAAAGGAAGAAAAGTCACATTTGACTCCGAAGGCTGCTCAATATATGACAGTAAGTCTGATCAACTTACTCTTTACGCACCTAGAGTAAACAATGTCTATTCTCTAAACATTAAAAATGATAAGAAGAATATATGCTTGGTGTCTAAAGAAGAAGAGTCATGGCTATAGCACCGGAGGTTGGGACATGTAAGCATGAACCTCCTATCGAAATTAACCAAAAAGGAATTAGTTATGGGTTTGCATAAGATTGCTTTTGATAAGGATCAACTATGCACTGCATGCCAAATAGGAAAACATCATAAGAAAAGTTTCCCTTCCATCTCATACATTCCTTCCAAAAGAGTACTTGAGCTCTTACATATTGATCTCTTTAGTCCAATTAAACCATTGAGTTTAGGTAGAAGAGAATACACTATGGTCATTGTAGATGACTATTCTCGATATACCTGGGTTCTTATGCTAACAAGCAAGGATGAAGCCTTTAACCAATTCCCTAAAACATTCATCCAGATAGAAGTAGAACATGGTATACACATTGCACGCATCCGGAGTGATAATGGTGGAGAATTCAAAAATAAGCATTTTGTTGACTTTTGTGACTCTAAGGGAATTGAACATAACTTCTCTGCCCTCCATACTCCTCAGCAAAATGGAGTAGTTAAGAGAAAGAATAGGACCATTGTAGAAATGGCTAGAACAATGCTTAGTGAAAATTGTTTGCCAAAATATATCTGGGGTGAGGCCGTAAATACAACATGTTACATCTTAAATAGAGCTCTTATTAGAAAGACCATAGAAAAAGACCCCATATGAAATATGGAAGGGAAGAAAACCCAAAATTGGGCACTTCAAAGCATTCCAGTGTAAATGCTACATCCTTAATGATAGAGAGCAATTAGGAAAGCTTGATCCTAAATCTGATGAAGCAGTTTTCCTCGGCTACTCAATACATAGTAAGGCTTATAGAATCTTCAATAAATGAACCCAAACTATGGTTGAGTCTATATATGTAGATTTCAATGAGACTAACATTGCAGGAAAGAAAAGCTACACTCTGGAAGATCAAGTTTTGGAAGCTGAAAAATCTGGAGAGAAGGAGGAAGCAGGAACTCCTGATTCATTCCAAATCAAGAAGTACAAAGAGGAAGATGAAGGAATATCCTTTGATCCAGTTATACAATAAGTCAATCTCAATCCATAAGGGATTGACTTTAATGAAGGAATAGTTAAAACTGAAGTGGAGCAAGTCCTAGTTCAATATGAAGGCTTGGAAAGGGAGATCCGGACCCACATAGATCATTCCATCACAATATTTTGGATGATGTTTAGAATCCAGTTAGAACTAGAGGTCATCTCAATTGGATGATGAGCCATGCTACTTTTGTCTCTCTCATAGAGCCAAAGAAATTTCAAGAAGCTGAAGGGGATGAAAGCTGGACGATGGCGATACAGGAAGAGCTAGATCAATTTACCAGGAATGATGTATGGGATCTTGTGCCCTCTCCCCAAAGAAAATCAATTATAGGCACTAAATGGGTGTTCTGAAATAACTTGATGAATCCGAAGTAGTAGTAAAAAATAAGGCAAGACTAGTCGCTCAAGGCTACGACCAGCAAGAAGGAATTGATTTCGAAGAACCTTTCGCCCCTATAGCAAGATTGGAAGTAATTCGAATCCTATGTGCTTTTGCATCATTCATGGGGTTCACATTATACCAAATGATGTCAAAAGTGCATTTCTAAATGGTGTCATTCAAGAAGAAGTATATGTCAAGCAACCACTCGAATTTAAAGATCCAAAGCATCCAGATCATGTTTACAGACTGAGGAAAGCTCTCTATGGATTAAAGCAAGCACCAAGAGCCTGGTATGAAAGATTAACCTCATTCCTTATATCCAAGGAATACACTAGAGGCAGGGCAGATACCACACTCTTCATCAAAAAGAAGAAAAATGATATTATTCTAGTCCAGATGTATGTGGATGATATCATTTTTGGCGCCACTAATGAGAAGATATGCAAAGAATTCAGCTCTCAAATGCAGAAGGAATTTAAGATGTCCATGATGGGAGAGCTCAACTTTTTCCTTAGTCTACAAATTAAGCAAAGTCCAGATGGGATCTTCATCAATCAATTAAAATATACCAAGGAGATCCTGAAGAAGTTTGAAAAGGACAACAACAAACCAATGTCCACTCTAATGGGCTCAGACATAATCCTATCCAGGGACTGTAAAGGAGAAGATGTTGATCAGAAGCTCTATAGAGGAATGACTGGATCACTCCTATACTTAACAGCTAGCAGACGTGATATACACTATGCAGTATGCTACTGTGCAAGGTATCAAGCCAATCCCAAGGATTCTCAACTCAAGGCTGTCAAAAGGATACTTAGATATCTCCTAGGAACCACTGAAGTAGGGTTATGGTATCCTAGTAATGGAGACTTCACACTCCAGGGGTTCACAGATGCAGACTATAGTAGAGATACTCTTGAGAGAAAAAGTACATCCAGAGGTTGCCATTTCCTTAGGGATTGCTTAGTCTCATGGTGTAGCAAGAAGTGAACTCCAGTTGCCTTATCTACTACAGAAGCAGAGTATATGGCAGCTGGAAGTTGTGTTGCTCAACTCCTATAGATCAAACAATAACTTCAAGATTATGGAGTGTAATTCGGATGTGTGGATGTATTATGTGACAACAAAAGTGCTATTGATGTGTCAAAGAATCTGGTGCTTCATAGCAGGATGAAGCATGTCAACATAAGGCATCAATTCATCCGGAATCAGGTAATGAAGAATGATGTTGCATGGATATATGTTCCAACCAATGAACAGAGAGCTGATATCTTTACTAAACCACTAAGTAAAGATCAATTTAGGAAACTAAGAGAATCAATTAGGATGTCAAATCCAATTTAGAAAAACTCTGAAAGTTAGTTTTAAATCAAGCCGGATCTTGAGATAAAAAATCACTCCGGAAGATAAGAAGAATTGGGAAGATCTATTCTGGAAGATTGCTATGTCAGCCGATAACAACGACGTATGGCAATAAAAGCTCATAAAGTTAATTGTTACATTTTGAATTTTAAAAGTCCATTGGCTATTACACGTGTGGTGTATACAGCAGTCAATTAAAAAATAAACCATTCCTATTCTCCAGTTAAACTGAATTCACCTCTCTCCTAAAAATCCGACTTATATGTCATCAATATAGTCAAAACAGCCGAAGTTTAGATTACCAATATACCCTTACTTTAAAAATTCTATATAAACCACTCAAAATCCCTACTCTTCTTCACGCGAACAACTGCTCTACTGTTACTCTGTAAAAATTCAAACCTAAAACTCAATCTCCCAAAAATCTCTCTACAATGACAGCCACAAACACCTCGAACACCCTCAAAATCCTACCTAGCAAAAATCTCTTTCAAGTATCAGACTTGAAGGATGCTGATTTTGAACCCCTAAATCTTAAAACCTTTGACTCTTTCATACCCACTGATCACTTAGGTGATGATTACCTATTCAGGATCCCTCCTTTCTTCACCCTCATTGAAGATCAAAATCTGGGTGATCTTTTAAAGATAAATTGCCCAACCTACCCAAAGCTGGTGAAAGAGTTCTTCTCAAATCTCAGTGCTCATAACCATTTTGATGCCTTGCGCACTGAGGTATAGGGGAAGGTTATAATTCTCACTCTAGAATTCTTTGAGAAGAATCTGAACATGAAGAACTCTAGAATAATATTGAGGAAAGATGGGGATGAGACTGGAGTTGAGTATGATTCCAAACTATGGCTCCATAAGAACTACTTCGGTGATAAATTCTCAACGTACTTCCCTAGAATGCCCAGATTTCTGCAGCACGCTCTGGCCAAGCTCATCCTGATAAGGAAAGGGTCATTGACTATAGTTTCTTCCCTCTAGCACTGCATCCTGCAGCACTAGGTTGGCAATGTGGAAGTAAACTGGCCAGTGTTTATCATTCACTATCTCAAGACCCATGTAAACTCACATGGCACCTTGATCACAAGAATTCTACATGCGGCGGACGTGGATCTGATCGGATTTGAAGGGATTTATGGAAAGGCCATCCTAGAGAAGAATTTCCTCAATCTCCACTTTGATAAGGAATGGGATGAAGAAAAGGCAAAACTAAAGAGGGATGAAATATTAAATCCCAGAAGATAGTTGATCCGGAAGAGGAGGCTCCTATTCCCAAAAGGCCTAGAACTACCAAAGCCAAGGACAAAAAGCAAGTTGTAATGGTTTCGAAAGAGATTAATAAGGATACTCTGCCCCTCACCCAAATCCTGAGCTCCGAAAAGCCAACACACAGGGGTAAACTGATTAAAGCTATAGCTAAGAAGGGATAGCTTGCACTTGCTGCAGGTCTACCTCACATTATTACAAAAGTAATTGAGGCCAGGAGGAGAAAAGCCAAAAGAACATTGGCTAAGATGGAAGAAGAGGTAGATGATGAGGAGACAAAGGATGAGGCCCCTCCTCAAAACCAGCTCCGAAGAAAAGGGCTAACCTTTGATGAAGCACTTGCTGCCTAAGAAAAGAAAGATAGTGAAGGCACGAGGCTTGTTAGGATAATACTGAATGAGGAAGCCAAGTAGTATCGGGAGAAAGTTGCTTTGGAAAAAGCCAATTCTAGCAAAGGGAAAAATGTTCCCGGAGCAACAGAAATCATGGGGAGAGATGATGATCAATTCAACATCATTCAAGTAGTGATCAAAGACAATAATAAACTTAATCGGGAGAGAACTGAAGGTCCCAGAGACTCCTCTCAAGTTCCTCCAATTCTTATAGATCCACAAGGTATGGATGCATTGTCCAAAATCCCGAAAGCTGATGAATTCATTTTTGCTGAAAGAACAGAACCACTTCCGGAGGAAAATACCAACATGCCTGAGGGAGAAAAAGAAAGTCCTAAAAAGGCAATTATAGGGGTGGTTGAGGACAGTTCCATACATCCAGAGGCAAGGCTGGAAGAGAAACAGAAGGATAAGGATCAGCCACTACTAACCACTGAGGTAACCCCCGATCTCCTTCATCTCAATTCTAATCTTGAAAAGTATAACTTAGCTACAATCTCTCACAATGTAGTTAAGGATATAGTGCCAAACCCAGATGCAACAGCTCTAAAGGAGGGAGAAAGTCTGAGTTCCAAAGGGCACACTTCTAAAGTGGATCCTGCGGGCGAGGCTACTCTAGAGGAAAGGGAGATGGACAAGGGTGGAGAAAAGAAAGGAGCAGTTGGAGGCTCCAGTTCGGAAGATGATAGCCCTTTCAAAAGTAGTTCTAGCTCCCGAGATGAATCCAGCTCATCCGATGGTGACTCATCTGGACCCTCCAACAAAAACTTTCCCACTCGCATAAAATCAGTGACTCTTCCCGATGAAAACTCCAAAGAATCCAAAGTTAGTGCCACTCTTAAACTTCTTTAGGAGGCAACTCTTAAGCAGTATGAAGAGGGATTCATCAAGAAGAGTCTCCTAACAATATGCACTCATCTAAAAGCTGTTGAGAAGGAGTTGCTCAGGTAAAAATTTGATAAAGCAGTCCGAAAGGATTTGGGTGAGATCAAAGAAAGGTTAAAGTGCCTCCCTAAAATTGAGCAATAAGTCATGAACTTCCCAACTCCCGGAGCTCTAGCAGCAGCTTCCCTTTCTAAAATCTAGCCTATTCTAAATGAGCTAAATGAAAGCACCTCTATAGCAAATCGCAATGCCAGTCAAGCCAATACTTTTACTCTGATAACTGTGTAACTATCCTGAATAGAATGTCCTCATCCGCCACTGATATATCCATAGAGATCAAGGATTATACTGACTCCAAGTTCGAAAACTTGACAAAATTCATGGAGAACAGAGACCTGAAACCTACTCTACTGAGACTGGAAACTAATCAGCTAGTAACTCAGGAAATGCTTGCCAACTTCATAGATAAAACCATACCTAGGCTAAAAGAAAAAATCTTAGATGATATGTGTGATGAGATGCAAGCTCGCAACTCCAGTATTGAGCAAACAATAAATGACTGGAAGAAGACTGTCTCTAAAGAGCTAAAGGATTAAACAGAATCTATCCACAATATCCAGAAGGGCCTTAGTGAAGAAATCACCCTCCTTCAAGCCAGAATAAATAAATTATCTCTCTCCGGATCTACCTCATCTCCGGCCATTCCAGACAGTCAGCTCATTCCTATCCCGCATAATCTTGTTCAAGCTATAGAGGACTTAAGGTTTATGAGCCAAAAAGGTTTGACTACTCTAATCAACGCCATGTTTCCCTATTTTGACTCCAAGGAACAAGAGCACATTCTGTGCATTCTTCCTCAAGTCTCTCAATCCTATGATTAACTCAGGAGGTCCCTTCTCCCTTATTATTTGACTTCGCCTATAGTGGATCATATTATTGATGAGCGAGCAAAAGGGAACAAAGACTACTCTATCTACTCCTATGCCTGGCAGCAATCTTGGGACAAGCGTACCTATATGGTTATTAATCCCCTTGATGGAAGCAAAAAGGGGGAGGAAGATCAGAGTCATTAAGGAGAAGGAAGCGGGAAAGGAAAGACGCTGCAAGTCTAGAAGAGTGGTCCATTCGGAGAGAAAGTTAAGCTAGCTAGATAATCTTGTAATACCTATGTAATAGCTAGATTCACTTTATATGTATTTCTCTAACTTGTAATACTGAACTTCGTGATGTTAACCATTGTTAACAGCAGAAGTATATATGAAGTGAAAAAAAATTCTTAACTATCAAAACAATCGCTTCTAAAGTACAATCTGTAATTGTGCTAAAACAAACTTAGAAGCAGGAAATATAAAATTATGGGGGAGCGAGGATGCTAAAATTATAGGGGAGCATTGCAAAAGACTAAGTAACAAAAATTACACTTAGCAAATACGCCAATACTTAGATGACTTAGGTTTTTATTTCCATCAAATGGGGGAGATTGTCGGGAAACAATGATCTGGATAAAAAATCTAAAATCCGGATCAAGTTTGAAAGAAACAAAAACAATGTATATATCTCTGCCAAATCCAAATGGAAATATCCGGACAAAGATCAAGACACAAGTCATCCATTGAAAAAATTAAAAACCCAAGCACAAGGGGAAATCATCCGGACAAAGTTTGGAAAGGAAGCAAACTTCTGACCCTCAAAACCAGCATCCCGAAAAACTGATTCAAGTTATCTCCGGAAGAAACATCCAGAGCATATAGGTCCAAAAGACATCGGGAAGACCTATATTTCAAATATAGGGAAAGTTATCAAATATACTTTTCCCTTTACCCTGTTGGTCTATGGAAGTCAAAGATCCTTTCCCCAAGATAAAGACAAAAATGATAGCTTGCACATTTTAGAGAAAAGTCAAAAGGGTCTGACACCGAATAGAGAAAAGCTAACTACTTTTCCTCCTAGACCAATAAAGGCGCGCGTGGAGGTCACATCATAAAGCAATTGGTATAAAAGTTGGTGCATCACAAAATGACAAGCAAAACGATCACTGATAACTTTCAAACCTCAATCCCAAGATTTCAAATGGATAAAAATACAGTCTAACAGATTGATCAACGGATCCAGAAGCTCCACATCACAACCTGATCAAGGGTGAAGATTGAATAAAAGCTCACCAACCACAAATGTTTACATTTATGATCAAAGCCTATAAAAGGAGCTCTTCACCAAATGAGAAGGTTAACTAATTGACTTATAAAAGCAAGTAACAAAGCAACACATATACAATCAGTTGATATAATCCCTCCAAGAACCCTTGATTCAAAATCTATTTGTAAGGATTCCCAAGTGAAACTATAAACTTGAGGAAACTCCAAAATCCAACCCTTTGTTGAAAACCAAAGAGTAAGAATCTCCAACTTGGGTAAGTTGAGAGATTGGGATATAGCTTGAAGTAGGTGCTTTGAGTGAGATCTCCCTGTAGGACTCAGGTAAGATTCAAGGTAGAAGGCTAAGTGGTATATCTTACTAAAGATAAGAGGACTCAGCTAGGAGTTAGTTCTTCTAGTGGTATATCTTACTTTCGGAAGGGGTTACCATCCGGAGATACATTTTTAAGGCTTGATTCCTACCACTTAGAAAGGAATCCCCTAGCAGACAAGCTCGGAGGAAGGAAACTTCAGGGACTGGACGTAGGCGGGGCCGAACCAGTATAAAATACCTGTGTTTGGTTTTCTTGCTCTTATACTTAATTACACACATTTGCATCATCCGTATCCATCTTCCGAATCATAATCAAACACGCTACACTAAAGACTTTTCTATGTCTGCTAATTCCATGAAAAAGGGCCATTCACCCCCTCTGCCCTTATAAATATTCTCACAGGGACCAACACAACTTCTATGCCATTTTGCTTTTGTGTGAGCTCCATACGCCATTCCCATTGGTCTATGTTAAAAAGGTTGTTACCTTTTTCTCTTTCTAATGTCAGTCCTTTTGTCCTTTCCTGAAATGCATGCTAGCTGTCCCTTTTTCAATCTTCAAGGCAAAAAGGATCTTTGACTTTAGACCAAAAGTGGAGGGAAATATGATTTTCAAGCAATTTCCCTTTGTCTTGACAATTGAATCTTCTAGATGTCTTCAGACTCAACTTATTCGGATGCTATCTTTGAGAGGTTAGAAGTTTGTTTCCTTTCCAAACTTTAACCGGATGCCTTCCTTATGGACTTAGGTGTTTGAAGTCTTTAATGTGTCTGGATGACTTATGTAGGACTCTTGTGTTTTTGTTTACTCTAATTGTGAATACTTGTGTTTTTGTTTTCTTCAAACCTGATCTGGATATGTTCTTGAATCGGTTTTTATGGATCATTGTTTCCCGACAATCTCCCTCATTTGATGGAAACAAAAACCTAAGTACATTTAAGCATAAGCATAGGGGTTTTTTGAGCTAAGTATGATTCTTGATACTTAGTCATTTACAGATTTACTCCTCCATAATTCTAGCATCCTAACTCCCCAAATATTTTTGCATTTCTAGCTTCTATGTTTTTGAAGTACAATTGATAGTTGAACTTAGAAGCAATTTTGTTTATATGGGTATTTTTCACTATATATACTTCTATTGTTAACAATAGTTAACATCAATGAAGTTTCGGATTACAAATTACAGAGTATATAAGTGAAAATAATACAGAACTACCTATTACAAAGTTTTACATGGAAAAATAGCTATTCTATACAAAATAACCTACGTCCTCTTCCCAGAAGCTTCACCTTCCTTGCTTGTGCTCTTCTCCTAGTTTAGTGTTTTTCTCCCCCATTATGTTTGCATCATTAGCTTGGGGGTCTATAACCGTATATGTTCTTTCATCCTGACTCTTTTGCCAAGCTCTAAAGTACAAAGAATAGTCTACATTTCCTTCAAGGAGCTTCTCTATGATTGTGTCCACAGTCGTAGGAAGGAGATGTAGTGGTTTGATGAGCTTTCGGAGCTACGAGTAGGACTTAACAAGATCTGGATGCATCTTAAGGGCGTGTTGCCTATCTTCTTCAAAGAATGGGAATAGTGCCTTAAGAAGAATAAGATTGCACTTGTACCTAAAGAATCATGTATCTCTAATGTACTAGATAAGGTTTTGAATGATTGGGAGGAGAAGGCTTTCCAGAATGACATGTGAAGTTTTAAATGAAGAAGAAGCAGTGAGTGAGAGCTTAGACATACCAGATTTTAGTTGTTCAACCTCCTTGATTATGTCTCGGTGGCAATTATAAAGACTTGTATTGAGGAGCCGGAGTTTCTTGTTAAAATTATCCTTCCAAGTGTTGATTAACTTTTCAGTTCTAGAAAGATGACATTGGAAATCATCGCCCATATTATTCATATGTTTCTCCAGGAGCTTTGGCAGTTCCTCATCAAGAAAATTACAAAGCATCCCCTGAGATGCCTGATGTTCTTCATTCAGCAAGGTTAGTTCGGAGGAGACAACCTTTGTGGATTCAGTGATGGCAGTAGGAATGAATTTTTCCAAGTTTTCAAATTTGCGATCAATATACTCTTTTAGTTCTGTTTTTAGATTAGTGGATGAAGAATTGATTTGGCCCAAGATTGTAGCACAATTATCGTCTGCTCCTATTACAACTTGGGTTGCTATTCTATTGGTAGTTATGATCGTAGAGCAGAGTTGGGTTAATTCTGGAGAGATATTGGAGAGAGAGGTTTCAGTGACTTTTACAGCTGTGGGGAATAGATCAACCTTCCTCTCAATATCTCTCCCAACTCTTCCTTAAGATCCATATCCCTGGATTCTTCTTGCAAGATCTTCTCTACTGATATTAATTTTGAGCATATACTCCGAAGAGTTTACTTGATCTTATCTTATCTTTGACCTTCGATACTAGCTTGCTCTAATAATTTTAGGGCCACTCTTACCTTCTCAGCTCTAATGGGCTATGGATTTATGGTTGGCTTCTTTAGTATACTATCTAAAAAGGATTCTTCTTTAGAGTTAGAGCTGCTTCCGATTTCTTCTGATCTGGAAGTTTCTTCTTCCTCACAGCTCTTCTCATCTTTCTTCCGTTCTTCTTTCTCCTCTTCCAACCTTTCAGCCGGAGTGGCCTTGCCCTTTGAGTCCACTTTAGAAGTGTGCTAAGTGATTCCTAGACCATCTCCCTCCTCTGGAGCATCATGCTCCGAGATACGCTTAACTACCTTAGATGCATTTTGAGATGCACCTAAGTTGCCTTGTTTCTCGGTAATATTTTTAGTTTGAGGAGCAGCAATATTGGAATCAAGTTTAGGGGTTACCTTAGTGCTTGGTTGTTCAGTAGGTTGTGCAGACTCATTTACTTCTCCATCTACCCCAATATTATCTTCCAGAAGATTGGAATTGTCCTCAATCTCCTTTCCCAATTCCTTTTCAGGACTTGTTGTACTCACTTTCTCTGTTTGGTCCAAAATGTTGTAACTGTCCTCAACATTCTCTCAAGATGCCTTTATAGGACATTCAACTTTGATCACTTCTTCTTCTGGATTCAATAGGTTTTCTAGGAGCGGTTCAGTTCTTGCCTTAAACACATATAGTTCTTCCTTGCTATATTTACTGTCCCTAAGAAGATCCAAATCTTTGGGAGAGATGACTATAGGAGGAGTGATAATAGTTGTAGTGCAGGAAGAGCCTCCGAAACCCTCTTTTGTGAGTTGATTGGCCTTTAGATTATCCTTTATGGCCTCCATCATTTCAGTGAACTATGGACCCTCAGGATTGATATTGTCCGGAATAACAGGCTTTGTAATGACTATAGTACTCTTCCCTTTGGATTTGTCTGTCGCAGCTATTTCCTCAGCTCTAGTATCCTTGGGGGAGGGTTCATAAATTGAAATACCAAGAGTAGGCTTGTGCACTTAAAGTTTAGCTCTTTGTGCCTTCACAGCCTCATTGAAAGAGGATCCCTTCCGGATAAATTATCTCTTTGGAGCCAGTTCTCCATCTCCAGTCTCCTCGCTATCAAAAACATTATCCTCTTTCAGGACATTCTCAATTGTACTTTTAGTACCTTTCTTTCACCCTTTTTTAATGGCGATAGTAGCTATAGTAATATTTTCCATTACCTCCAGTTCACAAACTGGTTTCATCTTCTTTGCTACAGCCTTAATGAGCCTTCCCCTCTTAGGCTTTTCTGGAGTTTTATTCATCAATTGAGTAATGGTAAGAGCATCTTCATTTACACCTTCAACCTGTTCCACTACAAGCTTGATATTTATCTTCCTTTGAGGTTTGGGTTTGGTGGTTCTAGCCCTTTTTGCTTCCGGAGAAATTTCCTCAGAGCTTTTTTTTTCCTTTTTCTTATGGCTTTCTCTTCCTCCCAGGTTTCACCAAAGGTTAGCTTTCTGAAGTTCTTCTCTAGAATTTCCTTCCCTTGAACTAACTTTACTTCGGATAGATTTATCCCATTCTCATGGAGTATTTTGGTAATGAGCACGCCATGGGTGCACTTGTGCTGCTTCATAAAGTGTATAATCAGAGCAAGTGTGAGCGAACGACATTTCGGATGGCTACGAAGCCGGCCCGAAGGACCGACCTCTTAAAAATATGAGGGGATGTGATGGTGATGGTAGAAAATGGTTTTGCATATTTTAATGTTTAAAAGAAATGAGATCGAAATCCCGTACTTAAAATAGAGTCGCCACCCAGTTCAACTCAACCGGGAATTTTGGTACGATTTTGCCACCAGGTGGTAGACCATACCATAAATAGAGATTCCGAGTTTGGATGATGCTATCTATTCTACACTGTCCAATTTAAAAGTATCATTCTTTCTTATTCGGTTTTAATCCACCCTATTCTTGTGTTTTCGATTATGTTGTGTTAGTGCATTATTTAGCAAGCATTCAAAAGCAGTAAATAAATTATTACAGTCATCCCAAATAAATGCAGAAATTTAAAGAATAATTACATGACTTTTCAAATCCTATACATTTGTCTAAACATAAAATGAAATACCCGAAGGCCTAACATACATCTATCCTAAATCTACCTGCATGAAAGGGTTATCACAGATACGACACGTTGTATAAGGTATCACTTAACATGCATAATTAGGGAACCAAACAAGACTCGAGTTAGCGTGAGCATGACCTATTTACTATACAATTTACGAAGCCCTGTTGGATGGCTAAAAATGGTGCTTGAATGGCGTTTGTGAAAATCTTGTTTTATTTACATTTTAGACTTGATTTGTTGTTTTAACTGGATTATTAGTTAAAATGCCACATGTTTTAGGGTGAGGTCTGTTTTCAGGGAGTTCTGGACTCCCATCATTACACTGTACATCCTTGCTTCGGGAATTAAACTAGGTTGAAAAATAAAACGAAAATAAATCTGCTGTCTAGAATGTCATACCGTCGGTGGTATGAGTGAAGCTACGACGACATCATTGATGCCGCTAAAAATTTCACTTACACAGGCCTGCAAAATAACATTATGGGTAACATAAAGAAAGGGTCCCATAAGAAAATAAAATTGTTGGTGATAAAGGAAGCCTCTGGCGGTATCATTGATGTCGCTAGCGACATGAGTGACACCGCTGCAGCTTTACTTGTCATCGACGGTTTTAGTTTCTTGCAGCAACAGCAGTTAACGGTCGAAAAAATGACCAAAAACCTAAACTAAGCATAAAAAAACAAAGAAACACAACAAAAATATGCCAAAGAGCTATGAGACTCAAAATTTTACCTCGGGGCCGTGAATCCACCTCTTCGTGATGCAAATGACACCTCTAGGGAGGTCAAAGTGATGATTTAGGTAGTGAACCTAAGATTTAAGTCTCAAAATCCCATTAATATTGATTTTAACTTAAGTTCTACTGATTTTAAGTTAATCCTAAGAGAGTTCAACAAAGAAAAACCAAGAAAAGATGGAGAAATTCCTCTTTTCTTACCTTTTCTTCACCTTATCTCACTAAAATTTTCCTAAAATTTTCTCTAAAATTTCAAGTTCCTACTTGCTCTCCTCTTGAAAATGCCTGGAAAAAGGCCTTATATAGGCTAAAATCTGGAGGAAATTGGCTTTTCTCAATTACCTGGCGGGTATCGAGCAAAGAATGGCAAAAAGTTGTCTGCCTGCAAAAGTCAAACCACCGACGGTATCGACGAAGCCGCGGGCGGCTTTAGCCTCTGCCAGGTTTGAAAAGTAAGTTATGGCCTAGCCTAAAAAGGCGCTTTAGAGGTCAAATCCGCCCAAAAAGGTGTTTAAGCAGGATTTTTGGGTAATTAGGATTATTTTTGAATTTTTTGGGGTATTTAGGACTAAATTAATTTTTAGGTGCAAATCATCGGTTTGAGCTCCCACTGGATGCGTTATTGGAAATATCAAACTGAATTTTTTTTGAAAATAAATTCATAAAGAATTTTTTACTGGTAATAAAAATTCAAAAAGAATTTTTATATTGAGGATTAAAATCGAATATACGTCATCCTCTTTTTATGAGAGGGACTGCAAAATCCCGTGCTCATAGGCTTCCCCTCGGGAGATCACAGTTGCTACAGGTTAGCATGATCTTACGAAATGAGCAAAGGTTTAGAAATTGTACCTGATATGTGAGGAGTCAGACTCAAAGGATGACGGGTGCATTGACTCCATTCACGGACTTCGATCGACGTCTGTCAGGTGGGAACCCAAAGGATGATGGGTGCACTGACTCCATCGGGACCTCTAGTTGATTCTAAGCTGGTGCAGACCCAAAAAATGACTCGCACACTCACTACACCATAAGCTTTTATTGACCTTAAATAGGTGCTGTTATTAACGGTAACGGGCACATTGATTCCATCATGACCTCTAGTTGATTTGGACGGGTGCTGACCTAAAGGATAATGTGTTCACTGACTACTGTTGGTCTAGATTAAGGGTTTTAGTAAGTAAAATTTAAAAATTTAATCTAGTTCCCTGGATCTCTTATGCATGGCATGATTGATAATAGTGCTAGTCTTAAATTATTCTAGGTCATAAACACTTATTAAAAGGAACTAATAATAATAATTTAACCACTTACCAGTTGAAGCGTGAATTCCGTAGTTGGTAGAAAGACCCGTCAGCTACGTGCACAGAGTCCAAAGTAGAAGCCCTCTATAAATAGTCCACACCAGCACCATCGACCAAAACCTTCTAGAAAGGGAGAGCCGATAAATAAGTGGAAGATAGATACATCTTCCCTACTAATTTATTCTAGAAGAAATTCCCTTAGTTTTTTATTCTGAGTAAATGCGTCTTTCAACGGATTACTTTTAGGAATCAGAACAACTGAGAGAATAAGAGAGCAAGAGAGGGATTATGAAATTAAGGATAAAAAATAATGAAGGAGGAGGCTTCTATTTATAGTGGTTAGGAATTATTCAAAGGACAATATAGTCCCTAACCTCAACCAATCCGAAATAAAATAAAAAGGGCAAACATGTATTTTAATTAACCCTAGAAGAGTTGGAAACCAACTCAAATACTGGGATCTTGCTTAGGGAGTAAGCTCCTAGTTTGACCGGGAGACTGCTGGCCATTCGACCAGCAGTCCCTTGTGGGCTTGCATAGGAGCGCAAGTCTACAAGGCTTGCGCCTTGCCCGTAGGCCTGCACATCATTCGGAGGCTTGCATGTAGGGCAACCCAAAATGGGCTGCGCTACATGCTAGGCAGGCCTATAAGGGCTACGCACCTGCGCACCCCTTTGGGCTTGTGCAACGCACAAGCGGTCTACATCTTGGGCCGTGTGCAACACTGTTCCAAACAATGCTGCCATGTGGCCCATGCGTAGGTTGTTTATGTACTATCCCATAGTATATTTACAGACCCACTTGTGCAGATTTATCCAATATCCAATATTAATAAATCCAGCTAAGTTCCAGTCCAGTCTTCCCTTTATTTATTTTATCCTCCATATTATTTATCAAGTTCAATGTCCAACCAATGAATATTGGTCTAACCAATTTGTTATGGTCTAACCATATTTCCATGCTCTTCTAGATTAGACCTAGTCTAACAGTTCTTTATATAGCTCGGTCGTAACTCAAAGTGTGTGACCTTATAGGCTCCTGTAATATCAAGCCGTCAAAAGTTTAACCTGGCTCAATCCTTTTTAGGAATTGACCGGCTCTGAGCTCCAGACCGTTATGGACTCCAATTACTTTGATCAGTTTTAGTGGCACTCTAGCAAAGGCATATGACCTCTCAATATTCGGAACCTTACGTGCATTGTGACCTAATCCTGGTTCTACAATAGTATCAATACAATTCACTCCTTCTATGAATTGTTAAATACCATCTAGTTTCTAGGACTCGGTTTAAGTGTTAGTCCACTAGTAGCTATAATAGCTACCCCAGTAGTTAAGTCTTATTGCCAAAGTACACTACTCAACCATTTAATGTGTTAATCAGGATCCCATCCTATCAACTCATACTATAATCAGAGGTTTACGAGTGAGTCACTTGTAACAAGTGGCTAAGGTACATCTCCCTTATATTGCTATAGTGAAGGGATAGATTCCATCTTGACTACTCAGCTTACTAATGGACAGACATCAACTATACCCGTAATTATCCATATCGTCCAATCTATAGAATGAATAGGTATAATCCAAAGTATAGTAACATCTAAATAAGGTAACTAGTATCTCAGGTCTAAGGATATTTGTATTGCTATTGCAATGAGACGATTAAAACACCAAGACATAATATAGATTATCGAGTGTTGTCGCATAGCGGTCTCCAATGTATCTCCCTGAATACATTCATGTGTTAACCCAAGGTACCACCCTCTAGCACTGGAGATATGTTACTCTGAATCAAATTCAAGAGGTATGATGACACATGCTAGTCTATCTGTATTCATTAATGTCCAATCTTGATGATACTACGACTAGG
This sequence comes from Euphorbia pulcherrima, assembly GCA_947683365.1. Taxonomy (NCBI): domain Eukaryota; kingdom Viridiplantae; phylum Streptophyta; class Magnoliopsida; order Malpighiales; family Euphorbiaceae; genus Euphorbia; species Euphorbia pulcherrima. The sequence continues at coordinate 44,090,751 of CANTUS010000010.1, forward strand.
GATATTTAGACAAATCATAATTGCACATGAACCAGTTGTCACCAACTTAGTCTCACTATGCCCTTGTAATTTGTACTAGGATTATGTCATGGACTTTTGCAAACACATCAATGAATATATTCTAAACCAGTCATAATATATTTTCACAGTCATTGATATAACAAAAGAATGCCTTTATTAATATAACTTTGTTCATACAAATAAAACTAAGATATATCGCCCTAATTGCCTCTAGGGCATACATCATATCTAACAATCTCCCACTTGCACTATAGCCAATTAGCTACGTGCCGTCAGCCATAACTATTAACATGTTGGTTATGCTTAATCTGTGTCAAAGGCTTGGTCAGACCATCCGCTAGGTTCTAATCTGTATATCTTTATCTCCTATCATATCTTGAACTATATGATATTTTCTATGTACATGTCCGTTTCTCTGACGAGACTGTGGTTCTTTTGCTTGATCAATAGCCCCAGTGTTATCACAATATATTACTATTGGATCCTCACTGTTAGAAACCATGCCGAGATCACCAATAAATCTCTTTATCTAGACAGCTTGTTTTGCTGCTTTTGAAGCAGCAATGTACTCAGCTTCAGTGGTTGAATTGGTAGTTGTATCCTATTTAGAACTCTTCCAAATAACTGTCCCTCCATTTAACATAAATAGGTAACCGGAATGTGACTTGTTATCATCTCTGTCAGATAGAAAACTCGCATAAGTGAATCCCTTTATTGTGAGATCCCCTCCTCCATATACTATGAACATTTCCTTAGTCCTTCTCAAGTACTTAAGGATATTCTTAACGACCTTCCAATGCTTCTCACCTGGAACAGATTGAAATCTGCTTGTGATGCTCAATGCATGTGAGACATCAAGCTGTGTACATACCATAGCATACTTGATAGATCCTATTATGGATGTATAGGGTATTTCATTCATCCGCAATCTCTCCTTTTATGTCCCCGGACACTCAGATTTAGAAAGGTTAATTCCATGAGAGATTAGAAGATGACCCCTTCTTGATTGCTCAAGGTTGAACCTAGTCAATACCTTGTCTATGTATGTATCTTATGAAAGACCTAACAACCTCTTAGATCTATCTCTATAGATCTTTATACCTAGTATAAATGCTGCTTCTCTATGGTCTTTCATGGAGAACTTTCTTGAAAACCACAAAGTGAGCAATGGATTTTAATGATCCTTCTCACGAAACCATGATGAGAGCTATATGATGCAATGTCTTTCAAGTGTTGTCCATCAGAGGTGTTCCTACTACTGCAGAGTTGAGTTTGGCCAAAGTTTGGGGACCTAGTCTGCCCTTAGGGACCCGTACGGGTGCTGCTTGGTGGTATGGATCCACTGGCAAACCCGTAAGGGGTAGGGCCCTACCCATATGTGTCCTCTTGTTACCTAAACAGGCTCTTTTGGAAGGGAATCCTTTCCTATTTTGGGAAAAGGCAGGTCATGAACGCGATTTATTGCGTTCAGACCTCCTCTCTGCTATAAATAAAGCCCTTCTCTTCACATTTTACATAGATAGATCTCATATGAAAATCATACTAAAAATCTAGTAATTTCTATAGGTATTGAAAAGGTATAGTGGGGGTATAGGAGGTATAAAATAGGGAGAAGACCCTTCTTTTATAGTTTTGTCCGCATTTTATTCATTCTTAACTTCTTTTATTGGGATTTAGGGGAGGTTCTGTCCAAACAAATACTCACCTAAATAATCCTACTTCACCATCTACTTTGTCCGGGCTCTCTCAATAGTAAAGGGATAACCTCAAAGTGGATTCACGCCGCAAAGGTAACGCTCGTGAGTTTTAAAGAGACTCACATCTCAGTTATTTCATTATTATTATTGGTTGTTCCTTCTATTATATCTATTGCTTTCATTTCTTATTTTGGGTCTAGTCCTAATCCGTATGAGCCTTGTTGGCACCATATATCCCCAAAGATATGAATTTGGTGTACCATACTCATACGGAAGGAAATCTCTTTTTATTTTATTTTTCTGTCACCAATCTGTTAATCTGTGAATCTATAAACTGAATCGAACAGAGTTTTTGCCTGGACCAGACAGGACCCATACGGGTACACCATACCCCTACCGGTCCTTCATGGTAGCAATACGGGTCCTACCCACCCATACTAGTACCAGCCCCAGGCAGATTCTAGAACCCATTTTAACTGGTTAAAGATCAATCCAACTCACCATTTGCCATGCGATCATTTTCCCTAATAATCCGATAAATTAACCCATAAAAGTTAAAATGTGTTTTCACCACAAAATGCACTAAAATGCTGATTTATGGTGTTCTATAAGATGTGCTAACATCTGTGGATGCAGGGGAATTTATTTTCATTTCATTTTATAACTTCGAACAAATGTATAGGTTCTCTTTGCAATTTCTCCATTTCCCCCGGTTGTAATTTTTATTCCCCCATTTATTGCTTATGCTTTATTGTAATATGTAAATGCATGTAACGAATGTTACAGAGTGTAGAAATAGGATTTCTATGATAATTCCCTAAATGATGAAAACTAAAATGGTTTTATGCGGTGAATGTAATTTTGAATCAACTAAATGAAAAATAAGCGACTCATCCAATACCTGAATCTCTGATCCAATAGGTATGAGTCTCCTGCTCGGAGGGAACCGTACCAAAACTCTTTCCTAAGTAGACAACATGAGTGGCGACTCTATCAATTGTATCGAAATTTGCGTCTTGATTCTTTTATTCATTAAAATTTGCTTATTGTGCAAAGTTTAACTAAAAATGTTTTGTCACGCCTAAATCCAACCAAACCCCAGTGGGCCCCGCCTCTCACGCAAGCACCAAGGGAGACCCACACGTCATCAACACCTCACAGTGGCGACTCTACGGGGTATTGTAATCTTTTAACTTGCAAAATGTTGGTTTATTTTAAAAGCTTAAAAGATTAAGATGAGCACCGAAAATTATTTACTTAATTCAACCCGCTTTTGTTTTCATCATTTGGGAAAATTATCACACTCTATCTTCTCATCTGCTTCTCTCTTTAGTTAGATGAACTCTTCTTCTAGCGTTAGGTTAGTGTTAGCATAGGTCTGTTCCGTCCGGATGAGGAATAATGCCTATTTCATTCAACGATCAGGCAAATGAGTCAAAAGGGAACGAATTGTCATCCAAAATCCTAAATTCAAAAATCCACATTGCGGGGAAGCTCTGATTTAGCATTTCCTACTGAAAAATAAAAAAAGTCAAAGGTCAAATATAGGTAATCCTTCCACCGGGTAATTACCTATCTACAGTAAAATAAAAATCAAATCTTACTGAGATCTAGCAAGATTTTACGGGATCTGATGTAAAATCTTGTCAGATAGGTAATCAGCCCGCCGACTAATTACTCATATAATTAGCCCGCCGGCTAATTACCACCCTATTATAAATACGGGGTCACCCCTCTCATTTCAGTGGAGACAAAAACTTTTATAAATTTCCAAAATTACCTTTGTGTCCTTTTTCAGTTCCGGGAGTTCAAAAAGCCCCGAAACTCTGTCAAAACACTTCCAGATTCGAGCTTCATCACCGACATTCGGTATAAGCTTAGTCTCCGGTCTTTTTAGATCAAGATCCTACAGTGATCTTCGGTCTGAAAATGACTTAATCTTCATATTTCCTGTCAAAATAATACAAGATTATAGCCATAACTTGGGTTAAATCTTTTTTCCAACCAAATCACAATTCCTTACAACTTTGGTCCTGCACCGGCTCTCAAGTCATCCTGGACAGACGAAAAGGAAAACTGAGGGTAATCGGCTCAAAGGCCAACTTTAAAATTCATTAAAAGCAATTTTTATTACTTTATTAGTAAACATTGCATTTCATTTCTCTAGTTAAGTGAGCCACTAGAGCCACTTAAACTATAGTATGTGTAAATAAGCTCGCAGGTACTGATGAAACATCCAGAATATGAGAAAACTCTATCCTAGTTTCTGGACTAAGACTCAAACGCTGCCATTACTCTGCCGAAATCTCAGTAGAAAATATCAATTTATTATGCCGTTATAATGTCTGTTTTATTTCTACAATTTAATTTTTAAATAAAGCCATTGTAATACAGAAATTACCACAAATTCCAAAGTTCCAAAATTTATTCAAACAATTTGAACAATATGAGTACCTATCATATATGAACTTAGAATCTCATTCTCTTTTTGGTATAAAAGTCCTATTTTGGATCAGTATACCACAATTCCCGATGGAGCTGAACCGTGTGGCCACTCTATTTTATTTTTGAATAAAGTAAAAATGCTTTATTTTAAAATATCTTTTCTCAATAAAAAGTGCAAATATATTTCTCGATATAATCACATTTTTGGCCTACAAAGCCACCGCATTTAAGCAAACTGGATTTTCTCAAACCAAACCAAACTCAGCAGTTTCCTCAAACTGCACCAAACCGAATCTCGCCCCGCGCCCCGCAGCCCGTGTGCTAATTCATCCCGCTCGCCGGATCATAATGGTTACCCTGGTTGGGACAACTTATTTTTATAAAAACCCAATTTTTATAAAAATTCTTTTTTGACATGATAATTAAAATATTGTTCAAATTAAATTTTGGAATTATGGAATTTGTGGTAATTTCTATGTTACACAAATTTTAGGACTGCATAGCATCTGCATTCTTTGCCCCTAAACCAATTTAGGTATCTTTTGGTGAAGTGTCTCCAAGTTCTCTTAGTGCTTGAGGGGTATGGATCTAATCACACTCCTTGCATAACGTACAAGGACCTTGCTCGCTTAAGGGCAAGACTACCTAGATATATTACATGTGGAAAAGTTTCCTTTAGTTCGCTTAGGGCCACTAAAACTCGATACACAAAGGCACAGGGTACACCAAATTGCACCCAATCCTGAGACCAAAACCCACATGTAGATGAACCATAGATACTTTCCCATAGGTTTACCTAAAAACCTCGAGTGCACACGAGCAGACTTTGCTAAGCCCCCCCATTGGCTTTAAAGCAAAGTAACCCAAATGGAGTTAAAAGGGCCGTAGGCACGATCTAACCATTTGCTATATGTGCAGGTTTATTAAATACAAATAAACTAAAAAATGGACATAATAAGCATCATGATTGTGTGAAAGCTAACCACATCTTTGTGCAGCCATGACATTAATGTATGCCATGCCATTTCATAAACTTGGACCAGTAAGTCCACCTAGGCTCAACCCGTGATCCGAAATTAACCGAGACTAGTGAGTCTACCTAGGCTCAGCCCATGAGCTGAGATAAACCAAGACCAGTGACTCTACCTAGGCTTAGCCCATGAGCTAAAATTAACCGAGACCAATGAATCCACCTAGGCTCAACCCATGAGCCAAAGTTTACCGAGACTAATAAGCCTACCTAGGCTCGGCCCATGAGCTAGAATACATAAAAAAAACCCCTTGAGTGACCCTAGTGTTAGCTCACCCCTTGGACCAATGAGTCAAAACCCTTTGAGTGACCCTAGTGTCAGCTCACCCCTTGGACCAATGAGTTAAAAAACTTTGAGTGACCCTAGTGTCAGCTCACCCATTGGACTAATGAGTTAAAACCCTTTTGAGTGAGCCAAGTGTCAGCTAACCCCTTGGACCAATGAGTTAAACCCCTTTTGAGTGACCCTAGTGTCAGCTCACCCCTTAGACCAATGAGTCAAAACCCTTTGAGTGACCCTAGTGTCAGCTCACCCCTTAGAGCAATGAGTCAAAACCCTTTGAGTGACCTTAGCATCAGCTCACCCCTTAGACCAATGAGTCAAAACCCTTTAGAGTTAACCTAGTGTCAGCTCACCCCTCAGACCAATGATTTAAAACCCTTTTAAGCGACCGTAGTGTCAGCTACCCCCTTCGACCAATGAGTCAAAACCCTTTGAGTGACCCTAGTTTCAGCTCACCCATTGGACCAATGAGTCAAAACCTTGCGAGTGACCCTAATGTCAGCACACCCCTTGGACCAATGAGTCAATTCACCCCTAGGCTATTGAGTCTAACTGGACTCAAGCCCTTGGTCTTTGAACTGTACGTTTATGATGTTTCACGAATATCACAGACTACCTACGCTGATTGCTCCTCGAATAGTTTACACGTACCCAACCCCCTTTATTTTTTATACATATTTACTCCTTCATTTGCTCACTCATTCATGCATCCGTACATGCATCCCGATGGGCCAAGGTAAATAAAGTTTGGAGCTGCCTCCGGTGCACTTACTAACACTTGATCTCTTGCATTTTCAGGTTAGAAATGAGAAAAAAGGAGGCTAAGATGTATTATGGGAAGCCTAAAAGTAATGCCTTCACAGCCAATCGAATCTCTACGTGGATTCTTCTCCAATCGGGAACCTAAAACCACAATGGCAAATGATGATGCAATTGGACAATCCCTCTTGAGGATTCTTGACGCTCTAGAATTTCATGATGTCTGGGCAAGGCCGAGTGCTTCTAATGCTTAAAAAACCCAGGAGCAAGAGGCGGAAATAGCAGCGTTAAAGGTAAAAATGGCAGACATGGAGAAGCTATCCCTAACTAAAGACAAATCTATTACTTTGTCCATCAAGCAGTATGTGAATATTGATCGATTCTTACCAAAAGAGTCAAAAGCCCTCCCGGATAACTTCATGATGCCTTACATGGCCCCATATCTGGTACTAGCCCTCATCGCGCACATGTGGAAAGTTATCTTCGAATTATGACTAGAATGAACATACCAAAAGTTCATATAGTCAATCTGTTCTAAGCTAATTTTTGAGGCCCTGCCTCTGAGTGGTACATGGGGATGCCAACAGACGTAAAATCTAATTGGAGGAAGCTATGCTTGCCATTCTTGGAGAATTATGGCTTAAATCTGAAGGTCAAGACTACCTTACAAGACCTTGAAAGAATCAAACATTGGCCAAATGAGTCCTTTAAGGAATTTTACCTGAGGTGGATGGCTGTTCGTATACTTGTAAACACAGCACCCGACTAAGATGCCTTGATAGTGAAGCCTGTCAAATGCTCTAGCCTGAAATACTGCAGTGAAATGAAAATGAAAAGGTTCGACACTTTCAATGATGTGGTAGACTATGCCAAGAGACTTGAAAAGTATGAGGAAGAAGAACGAGCAAAGAAGCAAGAACAACAAGCTTATACTAAACCTCGATACTGGGAAAAGGACGGATCCTCCAAGCAAGGCAATTTTGAGTCCACAAAAGCTCCAACCAAGGTTCTGATGGCCACTTAGGTGCAGACTCACCGATCTATCTCCCCATGGGTAGAATCACTGTCACAGATATTCACCAAACTGAGAAAATCTGATCAACTCCAGAGGATCAAGCCATTTACTTCGAGTACAGTGGCCGATAGAGACAATTTCTATGCTTATCATATAACCAAAGGACACCGCACCAATGAATGCGCCTAGCTTCTAAAAGATCTGTAGCAGATGATAGCCAATGGGAGAATAAAAAAGCCTAAGGAAAAACTGAGAACTCAGACCAATCCCCTGCCAAACTTCTAAGCTATGGTAAACGCCATCAGAATTCATGTAGAAGCTGATGAATACCGTATCGATGTGACGGACAACTTCTAACATGACCCAGGATGGGGGGACAATATAATCTTTGACAAAATAGATATCATCTACATGGTAGATGAATACATCCTAAGAATAAGGATAGAAGGGCTAGATCAATACTAAGTGCTACCACACCTTATGTACCGAGGAGACTCTGACCCGAACGAACATATGGAGTAATTCCTTTAGTTTATGCAATAACAGGGGAAAGCTATAATAGGTTTTGCCCCTCAATTCCCCAGATTCTTAGAAGGCCCAACCATGGACTTGTATGACACAATACCACTAGAAGGATGTTGGAACTGGTACTTTATAGAGAGATCTTTCCTCCACTACTTTAGGGCATCTCAGCCCTACCCAGATGAACTTTGCTGATGGTTGGCACCATAGGTAGACTGGCATAATATCGGCTGGCAGGGCATCCCTCCACCACAACCTCAAATGTACACTCCCCCAGATTACATGAGTCCAAACTACATTGGCATAAGCTCATTCAAATTTGGGAGCTCCTCCGGGGTAATATATCCAGAAATCCAGGAAATATACGATCCTAAATAGGCAAGGAACAACCACGAAGACCAGTAAAAGTATCTCGGCCTGAACCTAGATGAAGGTGCATGAGATCGATTTGGAGAAATCTGTACTGACATTACAATATATGGTATCCGTATGGAGGAAACATTCGCCAGCATACGAACCATGGTGTCTGAATTCCTTATGGCCATCGAGGGAGTCGAGACCAGAATGAATCCCGAGGAGGATCTCAAGGAAGATCCCAAAGAAGATCCCGAGGAAGACCCTGAAGAGGATCCTGGAAAAAGTTCTGATGATGACATGTTAGCTCAATAAACATCAAATTGGATCTTTGAGCCATAACCTTTCAAAGATTTAGATGAGGGAGTGGAAGAATTTGTGGACTCCAGCGAATCAGATCACAAAGATGAAAGCGAAGTAGATAACTTGGGGTACGAATTGGAAACCTTTTCAAATGATGAGCTAAATCACTTACCAGGAGATTTTAAATACGAGGCTCTCTCCCTAATGGCATGATGGTTGATTATGACGGTGCCAAGAGCTACACCTCCTCTCTAGAGCATGACTCCCCGGGCGACTTATGGTCTGCAGTAAGTGATGATTCCAGAGACTCTACGAACTTCAACTCAAATAGCAAACCGTAAGTAGGCGAGTAGGATAAGAGGAGCACACGGGGTGCGGTGCACGGGACATGATTCGAGGGAGCCACGGTGTTTGGTCTAGTTTGAGAAAATCTAGTTTGCTTAAATGCGGTGGCTTTATAGACCAAAAATGTTATTATATTTGAGAAATATATTTGCACATTTTATTAAGAAAGGATATTTTTAAAATAAAACATTTTTACTTTATTCAAAAATAAAATAGAGTCGCCACCCGGTTTAGCTCCACCGGGAATTGTGGTATACTGATCCAAAATGGGACTTTTGTACCGAAAAGAGAATGAGATTCTAGGTTTGGACATGATAGGTACTCATATTGTTCAAATTGTTTGAATAAATTTTTGAACTTTGGAATTTGTGGTAATTTCTGCATTACAACGGCTTTATTTAAGAATTAAATTCAAGAAATAAAATGAACATTATAACGGCATAATAAATTGATATCTTCTACCTATTGGGAAACAATGATCCAGATCATAAAATTTAACTAAAATATCCGGATCAAGTTTGAAAGAAACAAAAACTTTAACTCCTAAATCCAAATGGAAACATCCGAACAAGATCCATCTACAAGATCATTCGTTGAAGACATCAAGCACCTAAGCATATACTAGAATTATCAGGATAAAGTTTGGAAAGGAAATAAAATTTAATCATTCAAGAGTCAGCATCCAGAAGAACTGATTGCACTAGGTCCGAAAGAAGATAGATCCGGAGATAATGAGTCTGAAGGCATCCGAAAGACTCATGCTTAAAGATAACTTTTCCCCTACCTTTCTGGTCTACACAGTCAAAGATCATTTTCCCATGAATAAGACAAAAGTGACATATTGCACTTTTCAGAAAAGGGATAAAAGGACTGACACCGGACAGAAAAAGCTAACAACCTTTTTATCCTAGACCAATAAGGAGGCGCATGGAGCTCACACCAAAAAGCTTATGGTGTAAAGTTGGTGTGACATTAAAATACAAGGAAAACGATCACTGACATCTTTTCAGCCTTAATCCCAAGAATTCAAATGGGTCAAATTACTATCTAACGGATTGATCAACGGCTCTAGAAGCGCCACATATAACCTAATCAAGGGTGAAGATTAAAAGTTCAACTACCCTCAACGGCTACATTTATGATAGAATCCTATAAAAGGGAAGCTTCACACATTAAGAAGGTTGGCTGGTTGATTTGAAAAAGCAATTAACAAGAACATTCGCTCAAGCAATCAGTAATCACATCCGTCTAAGAATTAGACATTTCCAAATCTATTGTAAGGATTTCTAAGTAACTTATAAACTTAAGGAAATCCAAAATCAAAACCTTTGTGAAAACAAGAGTGTTAGAATCTCCAATAAGGGTGAGTTGTGAGATAGGGATACAACTTAAAGTTACTACTTTGAGTAGGATCTCCCTATAGGACTCATCTTAGACTTAGGGTAGAAGTCTAAGTGGTATATCCTACTAAAGACAAAAGGACACAGCTAGAAGTTGGTACTTCTAGTGGTATATCCTACATCCAAAAGGGGGTTACCATCCGGAGACAAATTGTAAGGCTTGATTCCCGCCAGTTGGAAAGGAATAGATTAGTGGAAAAGCTCAGAGGAAGGAAACTCCGAGGACTAGAGTTGGTGGGGCCGAACTAGGATAAACTCCTTTATGTTTGATTTCTTTAACTCTTTATTTATTGCATTATATTGTCATATTTGCATCATCTAGACTATAATCCAACACACTATACTAAGACTTTTCAAAGTCTATTTATTCTACGAAAAGGGCTATTCACCCCCCTCTGCCCTTATAAAGAACCTCATAGGGACCAACAAGTGGTATCAGAGTAAGTGCTCAAAACTAGAGATCTAACAATCTCGAGCTAAGGATCCAAAATTTTGATTCAAATATCAAAATGAGTTTCCAAAACTCATAACTCCTTCCCGAGGGTATGTCCATTACCCGTCCTTCACTCTTCACCGGTGAACACTACACATTCTAGAAAAACTAAATGAAGAACTTCATTTAAGCACAAAGCATGCAAGCATGGTTGGTCATCCAGGACAGCCCATATGAGCCTACTCATGAAGTAGAGGGTATGATCACCTAAAAGCCATCTCGCTTATAGGATGAGAATGATTCTAAAAAGTTGCGTGAAAAAGCGAATACTATTAACATGCTTCATTGTACTCTTAGTGCAACAGAATTCAATAGGATATCCGGATGTGAGACTGCAAAGGAGATCTGGGAGAAGCTGGAGGTAACCTATGAAGGAACAAGTAAAGTGAATGAAGAAAAGATTGATCTACTCTAGCAAAAACTTGAATCCTTAAAGATGGAGCTAAAAGAATCCATCAGTAGCATGAACACTAAATATAACAATCTAGTGAATGAGATGAAGAGGCTCAGAAAGGAAGTCTTTGAAGTAAAAATGGTGAAAAAGGTACTCCGGAGTCTTACCAAGGAGTGGGATAACAAAAAAGACTGCTATTGAGGAAGCTCATGACTTAAATGTTTATAGTTATGATCAGCTCATTGGCAATCTCTTGACTCAAGAGCTATCCCTGGAGAGATATGGCCAATAGGTGAAGAAGCATGAAGAAAAGAAGAAAGCTATTGCACTAAAGGCAGAATCTACCGGATCAGCCTCATCCGGAGAAGAAGAGCAAATCACTAAATCACTAAGCACCAAAGAACAACTTGCCTTATTAACTAGAAAGCTCAAAAAATTCATGTAAAAGAAAGATAGAAGGAAATCAAGAAAGTATGAATCCCGAAAACCAAGAGAAGGCACATCCAGAAGAGACAGGCCTAGAAAGAATCCGGAAGAAAAGAAGGATCCAGAAAAAGAAGCTGCCTACTTTGAATGTGGAGAGAAAGGTCATTTCAAAACAAAATGCCCCAAGCTTAAGAGAACCAAGAAGTTTAAAAAGAAGGCAATGGTGGCTACCTAGAGCAATAGTGAGGAAAGTAGAAGCTCATCTTCAATAGAAGAAGAAGAAGCTGCCAACTATGCATTCATGGCACTAACTGATCCAGAACTAGAGAAATCCGAAAAGAATGCCTCTAAGTAAGATACAATGCAAATCGAAGAATCAGAATCAGAAACAACAAACACTGAGGCAAACTCTTATTCTAACTCTACTTCTAATTTTGACCTTGCTAGAGCTCTATCTATTATAATCAAGAGTACGAAGAAGAATGCAAAAGCAATCAAGTCTTTAAGAAGACAAATTTTAGAAATTGCTGAGGCTAATGAAGCCTTAGCACAAGATGTCAACCTGATAAGAACAGCAAAGCACATTGATGAAGTTGGGGAGAACTACCAAAAAAATCAAGTGCAAATGCTAAGTGCAACTCTGATTGGGCTGGATAGAGAAATAGCACTGATAAAGGAGGCATCCAGATGGAAATCAAATTCCCCATAAAGAAGGAGAAATCCAGGGAAGGCTACATAAAAAATTCCATATCATGCTGCCAAAGGAAATCCAAAACCCTCTAACCAAAAGGTAAGAGAGGTCAGCAGGCAACCACAAGCCTAAAGATATATTACTGCTCAAAAGGGAAATGCTAAGGTGATTTACAACCAACAACCTACCAAACAAAGAAGAAATTGTGCAGCACCCCAACCAACTTCTGGATACACACCAGACCATCTACAAGTATACAAGAAGCTAGATATAGAGGAAACTGTAGGAAGGAAGATCTTGAAAGGATAAAAAAGAAGTAGGAATAGAATAGATCCATTACTAGGTGCAGTTTTTTTGGAAAAACAATCATATTACTAAACTATGTAGATTAAAAAATAGTTATTATGATGTTAATCCTTGGCCCAAGATGGTTATTAACCCGAGAGGACCTAAATCTGATTGGGTACCCAAACCCACTTGATCTATTTTGTAGGTATGCCTTACATCTACAGTAGATCAACACACTTGAAACATTGATAGTGGATGCTCAAGTTACATGACAGGTGATGAGAAGGCCTTCATCATATTAAACCGGAAGAAGGGTGGCAAAGTAAGCTTTGGAGACAATAAAAAAGGTTAGATCATTGGACATGGAACCATTGGATCCGAATTAAAAATTGAAGATGTCTCACTGGTTGATGGGCTGAAGTTCAACTTACTAAGTGTAGCCCAACTCTGTGATAAAGGAAGAAAAGTCACATTTGATTCCGGAGGCTGCTCAATTCATGATAGTAAGTCTAATCAACTTATACTTTATGCACCCAGAGTAAATAATCTATTCCATTAACATTAAAAATGAGAAAAAGAATATCTGCTTGGTGTCTAAAGAAGAAGAATCATGGCTATGGCACCGGAGGTTGGGAGATGTTGGCATGAACCTCCTATCCAAACTAGCCAAAAAGGAATTACTAGTGGGTTTGCCTAAGGTTGCTTTTGTTAAAGATCATCTATGCACTGCATGCCAATTAGGTAAACAACATAAGAAAAGTTTCCCTTCCATTTCCTATATTCCTTTAAAAAGAGTACTTAAACTCTTGCATATAGATCTCTTTGGTCCAATTAAACCCTTGAGTTTAGGTAGAAGAGAATACACCATGGTCATTGTGGATCATTATTCTTAATATACCGGGGTTCCCTTACTGGCAAGCAAAGATGAAGCCTTTAACCAATTCTCAAAAACATTCATCCGGATAGAAGTAGAACAAGGCATAATCATTGTATACATCCGGAGTGATAATGGTAGTGAGTTCAAAAACAAGAATTTTGCTAATTTCTGGGACTCTAAGGGCATTGAACATAACTTCTCTACCCCTCACAACCCTCAACAAAATAGAGTTGTTGAGAGAAAGAATGGGACCATAGTTGAGATGGCTAGAACAATGCTAAGTGAGAATTGTTTGCCAAAACATTTTTGGGGTGAGGCCGTAAATATAGCATGTTATATATTGAATAGAGCTCTCATTAGAAAGGCTATAGAAAAGACCCCGTTTGGATGTAAATGCTACATCTTAAATGATTGAGAGCAACTAAGAAAATTTGATCCAAAATCTGATGAAGCAATTTTCCTTGGCTACTCAATATATAGTAAGGCTTATAGAGTCTTTAATAAACGAACCCAAACTATGGTAGAGTCTATACATATAGATTTTGATGAGACTAACCACGCAGGTAAAAGAAGTTTAACTCTGAAAGATCCAATTCCAGAAGCTGAAGAATCTGGAGAAAATAAGGAGGCAAAAATTCCTGATTCATTCCAAATCAACGAGTATAAAGAAGAAGACGAAGGAATATCCCTTGATCCAGAAGTACAACAAGTCAATCTCAATCCACAAGAGATTAACTTCAATGAAGGTCAAGAAGGAGCAGCTGAGGTAGAAGTGGAACAAGCTCTAATCCAACATGAAGGATTACAAAGGGAAATTCGGACTCACAGAGATCATTCAATGCATAATATTTTGGATGATGTTCAGAATTTAGTAAGAACCAAAGGTCAACTTAATAGTATTATGAGTCATGCTGCTTTTATCTCTCTCATTGAGCCAAAGAATTTTCAAGATGCTGAAGGAGATGAAAGCTAGATGATGGCAATACAGGAAGAACTAGATCAATTTACCAGAAATGATGTATGGGATCTAGTGGCACCACCAAAGGGAAACTCAATCATTAGCACCAAAAGGGTATTTTGGAACAATCTTGATGAATCCGGAATAGTGGTAAGAAACAAAGCAAGATTGGTTGCCCAAGGCTACAATCAACAAGAAGGGATTGACTTTGAAGAAACCTTTACCCCTGTAGCAAGACTAGAATCAATCCAAATTCTATGTGCTTTTGCATCATTCATGGGATTCCCACTATTTTAAATGGTTGTCAAAAGTGCATTTCTTAATGGGGCAATCTAGGAAGAAGTATATGTAAAGCAGCCACCTAGATTTGAAGATCCTAAGCATCTGGAGCATGTCTATAAACTGAAGAAAACCCTCTATGGACTAAAGCAAGCACCAAGAGCTTGGTATGAGAGACTCACTACATTTCTCATATCCAAGGGATATATCCGAAGGAAAGCAGATACAATACTTTTCATCAAAAAGAAGAGGAATGATATTATTCTGGTCCAAATTTCTGTGGATGATATCATATTTAGAGCCACTGATAAAAAGATGTGTGAAGAATCTAGCTCCCAAATGCAGAAGGAATTTGAGATGTCCATTTTCTTCCTTGGTTTACAAATCAAGAAGTGTATGAATGGGATTTTCATTAACCAGTCAAAGTATACCAAGGAGATCTTGAAGAAGTTTGAAAATGGACAAGAGCAGGCGTATGTCCACTCCAATGGGATTAGATACAGTCCTATCCAAGGATTGTAGAGGTGAAGATGTTGACCAGAAGCTCTGTAGAGGGATGTTTGGTTCATTTCTATACTTGACAACTAGCAGACCTAACATACATTATGCAGTCTATTACTGTGCAAGATATCAAGCCAATCCTAAGGATTCTCATCTTAAAGTAGTAAAAAGGATTCTTAGATACCTACTAGGAACCACTGAAGTTGGGTTATGGTATCCTAGTAATGGAGATTTCACACTCCAAGGGTCCACTGATGCAGAGTACATCCGGAGGTTGCCATTTCCTTGGAGATTGCTTAGTATCATGGTACAGCAAGAAGAAAACTTTAGTTGCTTTATCTACTACAGAAGTAGAATATATGGCAGCTAGAAGTTGTGTGGCTCAACTCCTTTGGATCAAGCAATAACTAGAAGACTACGGAGTTCAATCCAGATGTGTGGATGTTATGTGTGACAACAAAAGTGCTATTGATGTGTTAAAAAATCTAGTGCTGTATAGCAGGATGAAGCATATTAACATAAGACATCATTTTATCCAAGATCATGTGATAAAAAAGGATGTGTTTACCTTACTACGGTCTCCAATATATCTCCCAGATATATCTATGTGTCAAACTTAAGGCACCACCTTTAGTCCTTCGAAGATTGACTACTTGGACCCTTTCTAAGAAAGTTGAAAACATGCTAGTCTTACTGCTTCATCAATATCCTTTCTTGATGAAACTATGATTAGGGATAGTTTAGACATAATCATAATTGTACATGAAGTAGGTCTCACTAAATAATCCAACTATAATTTCTCTGACTTCATGCTATGATACGTCAAGGACTTTCTTATACATACATCAATGAATATAATTTAACCAGTCATAATACATTTATAAGCACATCGATATAAATAAAAGATTAAATGCCTTTATTAATTGAATAAATTATTCGTACCAATACATAATTAAGATATATCACCCTAATTGCCTTAAGGGCATACATCATATCTAACAAACTCCCACTTGCCCTAAGGCCAATTAGCCATATGTCTTAATCCATATGCTTCCACATGCTGGTCATGTTTGACTTGAGTCAATGGCTTCGTCAGACCATCTATGAGGTTCTAATTAGTGGGGATATATTCTAGTCTTATCATCTTAGTATCAACAATCTCCTTGATTATATGATACTTTCTAAGTACATGTCTTTTTTCTAGTAAGACCGTGGTTCCGTTGCCTGAGTTATAGCACCATTCTTATCATAATACAAAGTAATTGGATTAACAATCTTAGGCACCACATCGAGATCACCAATAAATCCCTTTAACTTGACAGCTTCTTTTACAGCTTTATAGGCAATAATGCACTCAGACTCCGTGGTTGAATTAGCAGTAGTTTCTTGCTTGGAATTCTTCCAATATACTGCCCCTCCATTTAATACATACACAAAACCTGACTGAGACTTAAAGTCATCCTTTTTAGATTGAAAACTCACATCAGTTCAACCTCTAATTTTGAGGTCACCATCTCCATATATCAAGAACTCATCTTCAGTCCTTCTCAAGTACTTAAGAGTTGCCTTGACAGCCAACTAGTGCTTTTCGCCTGGATTTGCTTGATATCTACTTATAAAGCTTAAAGCTTGAGAGACATACTGCCTAGTACATATCATAGCATATATGATGGGTCCTATCATGGATATATATGGTATATCTTTCATGCACATTCTTTCTTAAGCTATCTTCGGACACTCAGCCTTAGATAGGTTAATCCCCTTTGTCATCGGGAGATAACCTTTCTTTTAATGCTCAAGGTTGAACCTATTCAAGTCCTTTTCTATATATGTACTTTGAGAAAGACCTAACAGCCTCTTGGATCTATCCCTATAGATCTTTATAACTAGTATAAATGCTGCTTCACAAAGGTCTTTCATGCAGAACTTTCGCGACAACCATATTTTAATATTTTAAGAAGAGAAATGTCGTTTCCTATTAGTAGAATTTCATCGATATATAATAATAAGAAAACAACTACACTCCCACTAACCTTCTTCTAAACACAGGGCTCATTAATGTTTGGACAGAAATCTAGTTCACGGGTTGTCTAATCAAACCTTATATTCCAACTCCTGGATGCTTGCTTATGTCCATAAATGGACTTTTGCAGTTTGCATACCTTCGAGCCATTTTGAGATGTAAAACCCTCAGGTTGTGTCCTATACACACCCCTATCTAGATCCCCATTCAGGGATGCTATTTTAACATCCATCTGCCAGATCTCATAATCGTAATGAGTAATAATGGCGAGGAGTATCCTTATGGATTTAAGCATGGCTACTGTGAGAAAGTTTCATCATAGTCAATACCTTCATGTTGACTATAACCTTTCATAACCAACCTTACCTTATAGGTAATCAAATTACTGTCCATGTCATTACTCTTCTTGAAGACCCATTTACACCCAATAGGTCTAACCTCTTCCGATGCATCGACCAAATTCCAAACTTGGTTCTCATACATGGAATCCATTTCTGATTTCATAGCTTTTAGCCACTTATCAGAATCTGAGCTTTTCATCGCTTCATCATAGGTTCTCAGTTCATCATCCTCCATGAGATATAGTTCCTTATCATCAGTGATGATAAAACCATATCTATCGGGACCTTTATGAAAACGGCCTGATCTTCGCAATGTTTGTGTTTCCACAGGTTGTTCTTGGATCACACATTCTTGTGTATCTAGAACGGGGTCAATAAGTTAATTATCTGTTCCTTCCTCTTGAACTTCCAGTTCAAAATTGCTCCCACTGACTTTTGCAAGTAAGTGCTCCTTTTCAAGAAAATGAGCACTCCGAGATACAAATACCTTTTGTGTCTTAGGTTGGTAAAAGAAATACCCAATAGTTTCCCTTGGATATCTAATGAACAGACACTTGTCAGATTTAGCCCTTAGCTTATCTGACGCTGTACTCTTTACCATAGTAGGACAGCCCCATACTCTAAGGTGACTTAGAGATGGCCTTTTATTACACCACCTTTCATAAGGTGTAAAATCAACTGATTTAGAGGGCACTCTATTTAATACATAAATTGCGCTCTCTAGTGTATATCCTCAAAAGGATTTATTGAGATCTTCTTGGCTCATCATAGACCGAACCATATCTAATAAACTCTAATTCTTCATTTCAGAAACTCCATTGTGTTGGAACATATAAGGAGGGGTCCACTGGGGGAACTATCTTGTTTTCCTTTAAATAATCCTAAAACTCCTAACTTAAGTATTCTCCACCTTGATCAGATTGAAGTGCTTTGATACATTTCTTAAGTTATTTCTCTACTTCATTTCTGAATAGTTTGAACTTTTCAAAACTTTTAGACTTGTGCTTCAATAATTACAAATAACTGTATCGAGAATAATCATCAATAAAGGTTATGAAGTAGGAGTATCCTCCTAATGCCTGAACACTCATTGGACCACATACATAAGTGTGTATAAGTTCCAAAGTACTCGTGGCTCGTTCACCCTTTCCTTTAAAGGGTAACTTTGTCATTTTTCCTCTTAAACAAGGTTCACAATCACCATAAGACTCTAAGTCTATTGTGCCTAAGTCTCCACGCTTATGCAACTTGGTTAAGCGATCTTTGTCTATATGGCCTAAACGACAATGCCATAAGTAGAAAGATTTCTGATTATCTTATTTTCTCATAGCAATGTTTATATTTGAGAATATGATTTTGTAATTACGAAATATCATTTATCATATTACAATAAAATATCATTCATAACTTTGATAATACCTTTTATAAAATTGTAATAAAATTCCATCTGCTGTGAAGCAGGAAACAATATTTTATAATAGCAATTGAATTTCGTCCTTTTACAAATTTTAGCAAAATGGAAATTTTAAGTTCCTACATCAATAGCAGCCATCAAGATCTAATGATTTTCCATAGGTACAACTCTCTCTTTTGCCAAAATGCTACATCTCAACAATATCTATACTATCATTTGGATATACGATTATAATTAGGTATTCCATACTAATTTAGAATTTCCTTAAGATGTAGAAATTCTCAATATTAAACATCTTGAAGTGGAAGCTTTAAGCCTCCTCTTCTCATGCTATGAGACTTTAGCCATTTTTATCTTATTTCCAATATCCTATATTGAAATGAAGATCTTGTTTCCAATATTTCATAGTGAAAACAATCATTTTATCTCCTTGACAAAATTCTCAGTATTCTTTTTACTTTTCTCTTCACTCTACTCTATCCTGCTTCAAAACTAGACACCATATGTATCCCTTTACCTCTTTGAGATATGAACCATTTAAATTTATTACTAATTGGTCCTACCAATTTCTACCAAAATATTTTGGTTCAAATTTTTCACCATGGAAAATCCTTTCTCTAAGACGTAAAGACATAGACTTTCAAGCCCATAATTTTATGATGCTCTTGTAGCTAAGGTAACATGGACCTTAACATCTGACTTGATGTTTAACCTTGTCTCCTGCCAGTTACTTACATAAGGTAACAAGGATTTTAACAACCTCCAAGGTGTTGTATCTTAGTTTCCTTCATGTATTTCATTCATATCTGTTTTAAGCAGAATTGTTTGCATCATGTTGTTTAGATTCCGGCTTATCCAATGTACACACGAAGCTCAAGGCTTTGAGGAATCTTCTAACATTTCTAGACAAACCCTTGAAGCTAGAGCAAATCAAATGAGTCATCAATGCGAATGTTTGTATTTAAATAAAGATTTCAACCAAGATGTAAGAAAAGAAATATTATTTGGATTTTAGGATTTAGTACATGTATTTAATATAAGGACTTTTAATTATATATATTTACCCTACCATTTTTTGAAATTTACAATATCCTATTCTGTTGAATTCAGGAAGTTTAGCCTAGGTAAATTTCCAAGTAGGTAGCATCTATAACTAGTCTATTACGGCCCCCAATTTTATGAGTCAAGTCAAATTAGTAAGTTATAGTTGGAATCCCATTCCATTAATATCATTTGCAATTGCTGATTTGATTAAGTTCCCTAATTTCAAGGGACGTGTGCTCTTATATTAGTATCTCCTTGAACATGCCTCAGTCCTGTGACTAGCCCCCAATTTTATGATGGACTACCCCAATCCTGTTAAGGCAGGCCCTATCTCAATTTTTATAACCGATCAATGTGGATGAAAAAGGAACACTTTTCACAACACTTTCGTAGCCCAAGGAGATCATATTATAAATTTGGGTAAGGAAGACTATAACTTGCCTTAATATATTTACTTTGGGATTTTATTGGTGTTAAACATCTCACCCAACCTAGGATTTTGTCAGATGGACATATTTAAAATAATTTATATTAATTCAGGAAATTTTAGAATTAACATATAAGGTCCAACCTTAGGTGGGTTCAAGCTCTTTATTGTAAATATTTCATCAACCCAGATTATATGCAAAATAATTAACACTTTTATTTCTTATATTTATATTGCATTTCCTTTAAGCTTTTATTCAATAAATTTAGTTTTTACTTTATTATAGAAACATATATAAGAACCATCTTATATACTAGAAATAAATTAGTCCATATTTAATCCCCTCGTTGGTCAATTCAAGCTGCACCGATATAGGTTCCCAAGTAGGAGAGGTGCCATAGGAGAAGTAGACACCAAGTCCATTCATTAGCTAGAACAAATACAGACACAAACTTGAAGACCATGGATCCTCTTGAACTAATAAATTTTATTCTTTCAATTCATGTAAATTTGAAGCATCTATAACCCATGTAACTTATATAAATTATTGAGTATTTGATAATTTTAAGTAAGTTGAGCAGGCTTATTCAAAAGGAATGTACAACCATTTTCTAACCTTGAAATAAAAATCCAAGTTCATCCATTGTTCCAAACAATTTAGTAAACTTTAAAACATTTCATATAGATAACAAAATTTAGTTCGCTTCTAACTTAATTATGCACTAAATAGGCAGGCTCTGATACCACTATTGGGAACTGACAGTCACAATGAACATATACAACAGGCATGGCAGAAAATTCAAAATTTTGTCCATGACTCCAGGAACTCCTATTAGTTGCATATGAATTAAATAAAGCCTTAACTAAACAATTCTCTACCTAGGTTAGAATGCATAGGCTAGGCATACCATAATTCTAAATTATATCCTAGCATAAATATTTTATATTAATCATGTTATAACTCTAAGCTATAACCTAAGCATGTTATAACTCTAAGCTATAACCTAAGCATAATATAAACTAAGCATGCAAAACAACCTAAGCATAATTATCAAGTCTAAAAACGCTTAAAGAAAAAGACCTAATAATTAAGAGAGAAAGAAAGGAAACTTACCAATTGAAGCGTACTTCAGCAAAACCTCGTTGCACAAGCCTCCAAGTATAGGATAGACTCTATGATTATCCACACGAACCCCACCAATCGAAACCTCCCCGATAGGAAGAACTAAGGAGCCTTGAGTGGTTGCTAGACCACTCCAAAAGCCCCACCCAAAAATATAAACTAGGGGTCCCCAAATTAAAATATAATTTCAGATCCTTAAACTATGATCCGTGAGGATAAAAAAGTTCTTCTTTGATGGCTCGAGAATCTTCACTGAAGACTCTCAAAAAATTCCGCAAAGACGTGAACTTGAAGTGTAAATAGAAGGGAGGGAGGAGAAACCAATTTATAGGCTTGGGAGAGCAAAATATTTCTCCATTTTTCCAATGTATATATATATATATCTTTTAATTCTCCTTTCTTTTAATTTATTCATGATCCTAATAAAATTAGTTACCGGTCAAAATAAATTCATGGCTTAACCAAAAATGATCTAATCATTTTAATCAATATTTTAATTTATTTTACGACCCTAATAAAATTAGTTACTGATCAAAATAAATTTCCGGGCTAACCGAAAAATGATCTAATCATTTTAATCAACACTTTAATTTATTTGTGACCCTAAAATTAGTTACCGGTCAAAAATAAATTTCTTGGCTTATCCAAAATGATCTAATTATTTTTAAAAAATTAAATAATAATTCAATTATTATGTTATATTTTCGTAATAGAATAAATCTATTAATTCTTTACTCAGTCCGATGAAGGTTCAATGTGTGTGACCTTATAGGATCCTGAAGTATTTAGCTGTTAAGGCTTAACCAACCCCTGTTCTATTGGAACCATTGGCTCGAGGTTCTAGATCGTGAATAGAACTCAATTACCTTAAATGACTGTAGTACGCCTCTAGCATGGTCTACCATCCCTCATTACTCGAAACGTCATTTGTGCCTATGATTTAATCCCGGTTAATGCAATAGTTGTCCAATGCGATGAACCACTTCCATTCTTTAATATTAGTACCATCTGGTTTATAAGGTTTGGTTAAAGTGTTAACCCACTAATAGCAATGATGCTCCAAGCTATCCCATTTATTAACTTTTTACCGAAGTATATTGCCTTTTACCATAGTGTGTTTGACTAGAAACTATTTCTATCAGATACATACTCAGATTAGAGGTTTATAGCAATCATCACTTCAACAAGCGGTCAGGTACAACTCCTTAATAAATCCGAAGCGATAGATTCTTTCCGACTACATAGCTTACCAACGTGCTGTCATCACTATACCCGTAACCACCTGTGACACCCTAAATTAACAAGTGTATGGGAATTACCCAAATTATAACGATGGTACTGTGAGCGGGAGTACATTTTCGGGCCTGGTTGTGCACGCGGAGTGCGGTGAGCGGGGTGCGATTTGGTTTGGTGCAGTTTGAGGAAATCGCGGTGCTTGGTCTAGTTTGAGAAAATCCAGTTTGCTTAAATGCGATGGTTTTGTAGGCCATAAATGTGATTATATTAAGAAATATATTTTCACATTTTAATAAGAAAAGATATTTTTATAATAAAGTATTCTTTACTTTATTCAAAAATAAAATGGAGTCGCCACCCAGTTCAGCTCCACCTAAAATTATGGTATACTAATCCAAAACGGATTTTTATACCGAAAAGAAAATGAGATTCTGAGTTCGAACATGATAGTTACTCATATTGTTCAAATTATTTGGATTAATTTTAGAATTTGTGGTAATTTCTGCATTATAACGACTTTAGTTAAGAATTAAATTCAAGAAATAAAATGGACATTATAATGGCATAATAAATTGATATTTTCTATCGAGATTTCGGTAGAGTAACTGCGGTGCTTGGGTCTTGGCCCGGAAACTTGGATAGAGTTTCCTCACATTCTGGATGTTTTATCCGTAGCTGCGAGCTTATTTACACATATTATAATTTAAGTGGCTCCAATGCTTAACCATAGAAATGAAATGCAATGTGCAATAATAAAGTAATTAAATGAATTTTAAAGTTAGGCTTAGAGTCGATTACCCTCAGTTTACCTCTTCGTTTGTTTGGGATGACTTGAGAGCTGGTGGAGGACCGAAGTTGTCGAGAGTTGTGATTTGGTTGGAAAATAGATTTAACCCAAGTTATGGCTATAATCTTGGATTATTTCTATAGGAAGTGTAAAATTTAGATCATTTTTTGGCCAAAGATCACTGTAGGATCTTCATCTAAAAAGACCAGAGACTAAACTCATACCGAGTGTCGGTTATGAAGCTCGAATCTGGAAGTGTTTTATAGAGTTTCGGGGCTTTAAGGACTCCCGGAACTGGAAAAGGACACAGGTAATTTTGGAAATTTATAAAAGTTTTGTCCCTATTAAAATGAGGGGGGTGACCCCGTATTTATAATACGGTGGTAATTAGCCAGCGAGCTAAGTAGATAGGTAATTAGTCGGCGGTCTAATTAGCTATCTAACAAGATTTTACATGGGATCTCATGAAATCTTGCTAGATCTTGGTAAGATTTGATTTATTTTACTGTAGAGAGGTAATTACCCGACGAGAGGATTACATACATTTGACCAAGTTTTGACTTTTTGATTTTTCAGTAGAAAATGCTAAATTAGGGCTTCCCTGGAATATGGATTTTTGAATTTCAGATTTTGGATGAAAATTCGGTCCTTTTTTACTCATTTGTCTGATTGCTGAACAAAATAGGCATTATTCCTCATCAGGTCGGAACGAACCTGTGCTAACAGTTTGCCCCTCGTATACATAAATTTCGTGCTAGAAATTTTGTCATATGCAAAACAATCAAAATAGTGTGTGTGAAATGCAATGAGATTAAATATTTTTAATCGACAAATTTGGAAACAAAATATATTTTAAAATATATTAATGAGTAGCATGAGGTAAAAATTGACCGGGGATCAAAATTTATATTTTTGTATGCTTAATGTTTGAGTGACTGTGTAAAAACATCTTGTAGGTCCGCTCATTTTAAAAACAATGCAGAAAATGGATAAAATATGCAAAATTGCAAAACTTTTCAAAATATACGTAATTAGCCGTCGGGCTAATTACCTATATAATGGTAACTTTTATAGCCTTTACACATAAACGCGTAAACGCATGACATCTGGGTAGGTAATTGGCCGGCGGGTTAATAACCTATGGTCTATGAAAACATCAGGTTGGCTCCCATTTTCTCCATTTAAAAATTTCTTCTTCTTCTCTCTTCCGGGTTTTATTCACTTTCTTTGAAGGTTTTTGCTTTCTAGCCATTTCTGATGATGATTTCCTTCATTTCCTTCCCCTTTTTACCCCTTCTTTTCAGATTTTACAGGGTGTCCATGAGGTTCAAGCTTTATAATATCCACTTGGACCTGTTGGCCATTCAAGTGGAATTATCCAAGATTTCTGCTGATGCTTTGTACGGGCTCTCGTCGAACTGGATGTATCACCGGATCCATCCGGGGAATCCTATTCCACCTGCCTTGAAGCCTTTCAGTCATCTTTCTCGGATTCTAGTAAGCCTTACTACTGCATTTATTTTATGCAATGACTTATGCATTTTATTTTTTGTTTATTTTATGCAATGATTTATTTAATGCAATGATTTTTTTATAATCGTGTGATCTACCGATAGTTGGTGTGTTGTATGTGTGTATGTGCATGGTCCCAGGTAACCAGTCATGAGGGTGCTAGCATTATCCACTTCCACAAGTGGTATAAGGTGCTATCTCTC
This sequence comes from Euphorbia pulcherrima, assembly GCA_947683365.1. NCBI lineage: Eukaryota > Viridiplantae > Streptophyta > Magnoliopsida > Malpighiales > Euphorbiaceae > Euphorbia > Euphorbia pulcherrima. The sequence continues at coordinate 44,115,942 of CANTUS010000010.1, forward strand.
GGTGCTAAGGCCATTATCGGTGAGACGTCCTTGGGGAGGATGGTGAGGAACTATAAGTATATGAGACATCGTAAGTATCCGTAGATTCCACCTGGTACTTCTACCTACATTCTGAGCAGGTGGTCCGACACCACTCATACTTTCCACTTCCGTTGTAGGGAGTATACCATAACTCTGCTGGATTACTTCGCCATCACAAGTCTCTCTTTTCACGATAATGTGATCCACTTCAATGCTTACTTTACCTACCACAGCTTCAATGTGGAAATAATTGAGGCTTTGTTTAGCTACTCTAGGGATAAGCTCGGTCAAATTTCTTGCAAGAAACTCATGACCTTCTGGACTACTGGGAATAGAAGGCATTTTACTTCGGCCTGTAAGGCTAGAGCTTTTATGGCCGCCACTCTATCATGGCTGTGTTTTCCCACTGGGCGTTCGATCGTGAATGTCTATATCCTACTGGCCTTAGTTGAACCAACCCGTTTTGACGAGTATGCCTGTGGCTGAGCCATACTGGGTCATTTTTTTGGGCCCTTGACTAGTGTGCGAGGAACAGGATTGGCAAGTTCAAGTCTTGCCTTCAGATTGTCTATGTAAGAATTTAGCTCCTTCTCTTTTTTGTGAGCATTCTTGTTTTGTCTTTTCGCGCTTTGATTTTTCTTGTCTTATTGTAGATCTGGTTTTTTGAGATGAGGATCCTCCCAGTGACCAAGCTCGTGCAAGGTAGTAGCTTCCTATTTTATCCTCGGCTACCACATTATTAGCGATGTTGGGAGATGGAGTCTCGAGCCATGCTTTTCGCTCACCTTCGCAATTTATCTTCGGAGAGGGTATGCTTTACGATTCTTTTACTTGCTTTGATTACTATATCTACTACAACTATTGCACCATTGTTTGGTCTTTTCTTTCTTAGCCCTAGGGTCATGATCTTCACTAGCCAGAGGTCATGAGATGAGCTAGGGAGTTTATGAACACCCGACTAATCTAGAGACTCTTTTCTCTCTAGAGTGGTACTTGGGGGAGCGCATTCAGGGCTAGCATCTTCCTCCCTGGTCATGTTCCATCCCTCCAAAGGTGCCTCAGTGGATTTTCTGGCCACGTAGCTTGCCTGACTTTGTGCATTTAGCCTCTAACGGTTTACCCAGTGCCTTCCCGGAGCTGGTTGGGGGGTACGAGGAGTTCTGCGACTCATAACTGCTTGAATGGCCAGAGATGGATCCTATTCTTGTCGAGCTTAAGCCAGACTTTCATAACCCTTCTAAGGGTGATGGCCCTTTAACTTCTACCCCTAGCGGCCAAGCGGGATCGTCTGAGGCTGTCCGAATGACGGTACTCCTTCTTTCATCGGCTTGAATTTTTCCTTTGTCTTTTTATTGTTGTTTTGATTTTGCTTGGTTACCTTTGTAGGATCACCAAGATTGGAAGAGACCTGTGATTACTTCAGCTCACATGGGTAGCTCTTCAGCATCTTCTATCCCCCCCTCAGGGTCTGTCGATGGTAGAGGGACATCGAGGGTTTCAGTACCAGCAGCCTATGTCTCTGATGTATCATCCCGACCTGAGTACCTATACTCCGGTGATTCTACCCTATCTAGATCTTGAGCATTTGGTGGCCTTCCATCCGGCTAATACTGCTCATGCAAGCTTCTTCTGCCTTTTCCTCTACTTCCCTTAGAACCTCGGATCATGATGATTCTTGACTTATCCCTGATCTTTTGTTCTTACAGGTCCCCATTGCTGATGGCATCTCCGATTAGGGATATATTCAAGGGCAGTAGCGGTTCATGATGAACCAAAACTCCGATATGGCTATATGTTTGCTATTTTATTACTTTAATGATTATGCATGGTATGCCATGAAATGCATATGAATGATCTATTTTAAAATGTTGTAGTTGGAGATCCGATAACTTCGGGGTCTATTGGGGATGCTCCCGGTGGATGACCCGTAGCAGCAGCCACAACAGGGACAAGGTGATCCTCCCTGATTCTTTCCTCAGTAGTAGATAGGATTTTTGTTTCATTCCTTTTTTTTCTTTCTGGGCCATTTGCAGTGCCCTTTTTTCCTTGTGTGAACACACTTTTATTTATGAAATAATTTTCCCTTTATTTCTTCGCTTTGTGCTTTCTTTTGTTGTTAATCGAGTTTATTGGAGTAATCTTCTAGATATTGGCAGATTGCCCCATAAACTACGTATAGCAAATTGCTATTCTTGTGAAATTTCATCGTGGAGGGCTATATCCATTTCTGTGCAGACTTGAATGTTTATCTGAAGAATTTCGATGGTAGGGACCGTCTCGGAGTCTGTGGTTTGACACATATGAAGGAAAACTACCACATCTTTGTTAAGGGCAATGTGATTCAAGCTATCATCAGGTTTTGGGACCCTGTTGACAACATTTTTTGCCTTAGAGAGCATAAGTTATGCCCCTTATATGAACAATTTTACGGACTTCTAAGATCTTCAGCCGATATGACCTCAGCCATTCTGATGCAACATCTTGAGTTCTCTGATCCGTTGATGAATCATTTTTAGCTACAATGATTCGATAGGCATCAATTGATTTGTGATGAGGGCTTCAGGTTGGATGTGCCTTTTGACATAGTCAGGGGACTTTCCCCTGTTGACACGAGTTGGCTTCCACTCATTTTCTTGCTTTTGTTAGGAGTCTTCCTTTGCGATCCCACTATAGTTTGCAGTTTTGACTTCCGGACTATCGTCGATCAGATTTGAGAGGGGAAATCTCTTATTGTAGTGAGTTTGGCTGAGACACTGATGGATGTGCACTCCTCCTAGAATGGAACTGAAGCGACTACCAGGGGCAGCAGACATCTCCTTCAGGTTAATTCTATTTGAGCCTTTCTTTTTGCATGAATCGTTCTTTCATGTCTTCCATTCTTTAAGCTTGCCTTAATTTTTGCTTGGACCACCTTTTCAGGTTTTCAATCCAGCAGGCTTCTTTTTTTTCTCGTTTATTTTTTATTATTATTTATTTTTTATTATTATTTATTTTTTATTTATTGCTCTTATAGCTTTGGCTCTAGGACAAGCTTTCTGTGTTGTCTGTTCCTACAAGCATCAATTATCATCCGTAGGGTTTCATAGTTCGTGTCGGCAATCGTCCATATAGAGACTTCACTATCGAGTAGTGGGTTGATTTTATAGAAAGTAGAGCTGCTGAGGATATTCGTTGGGTTTGCCCTTGGTGGGGTATCACACATGTGACTACTGACATTTCTAGAGGCGGCGTGGTACTCATCGGCCTTTCTGAGATCATCATCTACTCTTCTTGTCACTTATACAGGCAGTATGGCCATTCTTAGAGGTTTCCTGCATCCCTGTGCACCCTAATTTGCCCACAACTATCCTATAATTGAGTTTATCATCATGACGTAAGGTGGACCAGTCGCACTTAGGTAGAGATGAACTACTCTGTGCCTTTTGACATTCATCCTTCTGAGGCTTCTTGTATCTGGGTTGTGAGTACTCACGGGCTTCCTACCCTTGGAGAGAGACTCATTGAGACATAGAGACTTTATAGCTTCCTTGAGGGTCTTTGAGCTTACCATCAGGTGTCTTTCGTTCCCGTGGGATAATAAAGGCTTTAGGCCTAGTTGTTCGTCTTTGTCTTTTCCGTTTGTTGTTTGCAATGTATTTTTATGTGTAATAAAGACAAAATGATGTTGTTTGGATGCATGTTTCATTAAATAATTTACAGTTTCCATTTAATCCTCTCATTCAGTATTTTTAACATGAACATGTTACTACTAAAGCTATTTTTTAAATAGGAAGGGTAAATGGTATTTATTCCCAAGAATTGCCCATCATTGCCGAAGGTTCCAAATGGATTTTACCTAAGGCTTCACTCTCTTATTTTGGGTCTTTGTTTTTACCCAAGAGCCCTCACCAGATCTTGACAGACCTTTGTATTATTTTTTTCTTACATGAGATAGAGCTTTAGCTTGTCACGATTTACTAGATTCACGAACTCGTTGCCATCCAGGTCTGAGATTTTTATTGCCCCTTTATAGAGAGCCTTTCTTACTACGTAAGGACCTTCCCAACTTGGTTGGAACTTTCCTCGAGCATCTGTATGCATTTTACAAGACTACTTTAAGACCAGATCACCCGTTCTTAGAGGTTAGTCTTACCCCTTGAGTTTTCGGTTGTAAGCCCTGGCCATACGCTGTTGGTGCAACTATAGATTTTCTAGTGCAGTTAACCATTTTTCATCGATCAGAGTCAATTCCTCGTGTCTTGCTTTTGCTCATTTATCTTTGGGAAGTCTGGCTTTGAGAGCTATGCGTAAGGGTTTGATTTCCATTTCAACGCGTAATACCGCCTCCATCCTATAGATGAGAGAAAAACGAGTTGGACCTCGTAGGTGTTTTGACACTAATTCTATATCCTCATAAGGCATAGGGAAAATGATATGCCAAATCTCAGTAGTTGGAAATTATCTTGGAGAGGATTTTCTTGATTGCCTTATTACCCGCTTTTACAGCTTCGTTGGCTTAAGGGCGATAGGGTGAGGAGCGATGGTGCTCAATCTTACGCTTCTCAATAAGGTCAGTTGTTTCTCCTTGGAACTATACATCATTGTTGCTTACTATGTGATGACGAATGCCGTACCTGGCAAAGAAATGTCATTGAATGAATTAGGCCATCTTCTTGGTTGTGATGTTCATGTATGATTCTGCCTCGACCCACTTGGAAAAGTAATCGACAACCACTATAATGAAGTGATGGCGGCGCCGTTGGTCGAAGATAGTCTTATTTTGCTGATGATGTCGATGCTATAGGCTAAGAATGGCCAAGGCATCGTCAACCTTTGCAACATTGTCAGAGGTAAGTGGCTCATATCCCTGTATATCTAACAAGCATGGCAAGTCTTTGCTTCTCGAATACAATCAGCTAGCATGGTTAGCCAAAAGTATCCCATTCTTTTGATCTTCTTTACCATCAAGACACCATTCATGTGTGGACCGCATTCTCCCGAATGTACCTCTTTCATTACCCTTTTAGCTTCCTATTGGCCAGACAAAATAAACAATAGGCCATCAGAGAACCTCTTGAATAAATATCCTCTAACCAAGCAGAATTGCACAACGAGCTTTCTCAGAGTGTTTCTGTCAGAATCCAAAGCCTCATCCGAAAATTCACCATTTTCAAGGAACTTGACAATGTTAGAGTACCAGGGTTCTTCCTTACTTATGGCATCGTTTATCGTGTAGACGTAATATGGAGCTTGGGTTTTCTCCATAATAAAAGGCTTGATTGGCTGCTTTTGGGGTCCTTCCCATATAGAGGCTAGAGTGGCCAATGCATCTGCCATTTGATTTTCCTCACGGGGTATGTGACAAAATTAGCATTCGCTGAACATTGCGGCTTCTCTCCATATAGCCTCTAAGTAAGGTCTGATTGATTCTTCCTTTAATTCCCAGTCACCTATGACGTGCTTGATGACCAAAACGGAATTGCTAATGATTTTTACCTTGTTTGCTATTAGAGTGATTAGGGTAGACATCTTGAATAAACAAGCTTCATACTCTACCTAGTTATTCGTGGTAAGAAATTCTAATCACTTTGACAGAGGTATGAGTGCTCCATCGGGCATTATGATGATGACCCCCAAACTAGCCTCTCGCTTGTTAACGGTGCCATTGAAGAACATGGTCCATTTTTTCGGATTCTCTGTAACGGTTTTGAAACATTCGTCGAGAAATTCTAAGCTTTCCTACTCTCCTTCCTTGAGTGGCTAATTCGCTAGAAATTCGGCCACTCCTCTACCTTTGATGGTCTTCTTAGTGACATACTCTATATCAAATTCTGACAGTACCAAGAGCCACCTGGCCAGTTTTCTAGTTAACGAGGGAGCCTGGCATAAATACTTCATCGGATCCACTTTCGCAACTGCTTGGACTCTGTATGATTGGAAGTAATGCCTGAGCTTCTTCGTTAGCCAAACTATGGCGGAACAAGTTTTATCCATGATGGTGTATCGAGTTACATATTTTAGCAATTTCTTACTAAGGTAATAAACTGCATGTTCCTTCTTATCTTCATTTTCTTAAACCAACATGGCTTCCATTGATGTCTCTTCTATTACTAAGTAGAGAATGAGCGGCTTTCTGGGAATTGGTGGATTTAGCACTGGAGGGTTCATTAGGTAAGCTTTAATTCTATCTAAGGCTTCCTGACATTGGTCATTCCATTCTATTAGCTGTTGTTTCCTTAAGAGCTTAAAGATAGGCTCGCATGTGGTAGTCAACTGTGCTATAAAGCGACTGACGTACTATATGGAGCCCAAGAAACTCCTCACTTCTTTCTTGGTTTTTGGTATAGGAATTTCTCAGATGGTGTTAGTTTTATCGGGATCCATCTCTATACCTCTCTTGCTAACCATGTGCCCTAGCAACTTGCCTAACATGACGTCGAATATACATTTCTTTGGGTTGAGATGGAGATTGTATTTCTTAATTCTTGTAAGGAATCGCTCTAACACTACCAAATACTCTTCTGGCATGGCGGATTTTACAAGCATGTCATCTACGTATACTTTGACCTCTTTGCGGATCAGGTCATACAGTAATATTATGACTGCTCGTTGGTAAGTTTCCCCTACATTTTTTATTCCAAAAGGCATTACCCTGAAACAATAGGTTCCCTATTTTAAGATGAATGCGGTTTTGAACTTGTCTATTACGTTCATAATGATCTGGTGATATCTTGAGAACCCATCCATAAAGGAATACATGGCTTCTCTAGCTGCACTATCTACCAGAACATCAATGTGTGGTAGTGGGAAATCATCTTTATGGGTGGCCTTATTCAAATCCCTGAAGTCAACGTAAACTCGGACGTTGCCATTCTTCTTGGGTACAGGAACTACATTAGGCAACCAACTGGGGTATTCGATAACCTCGATAAAATTAGCCTTGATCTACTTGACTACTTCTACTTTGACCTTTTCAGCCTATTTCGGGTGCATTCTTCTCATCTTTTACTTCACCGGCCAAATTTTTGGGTCTTTGGGGATCTTGTGCTCTACGATGTGCCGATCGAGCCCTGACATATCTTCATGAGACCAAGCAAAGGCTAAAACGTAATTTTTCAATACTTTTATCAATTCTCTCTCTTGTTCAATGGGCAATTGATTGGAAATGTATACCATTTTTGGATCATCTTCCGTATTTAAGTTAATTTCTATTGTAATATCATTATTGATGTTAAAGATGCTAGATGAATGCCGGAATGGATGCATGGAATCGTAATAAGAAACACAATCCAAATAAGCAAAGTTCTTCATCTTATTATCATCATAAAGTACATTATTCATTTCAAATAAATTGGAAACAAAAATGAAAGACTCATCCTGATCGGTAGTGTCTGGCTCCATAGCAGATGATCATTCTGTGGCAATCGGCTTTCATAGGATGTCCTCATCGTCTTCCTCTTACCTTCACTTTGCCTTTCATGGTTGTGACCATGTCTATGATTGTTTAGCTTAAGTTACCTCCCTTGCTCTTTGCTTCTTCCACTATCTTGAGTTGCGCTTAAAGGTGTTTGGCTAGGGCGTCGAGGATCTCCTCCTCTTTGCTCAGCTTCTTGACCTTCTTTGGTTATATTTGTTCATCAAACTTGATCTGACCTGAGATTGCCCTTACTTTCAGCTGATGATTCCCTCCTTTCAACACTTAGGTTACGGGACCCCATCATACTTGCGGTAGCTGACTACATCTAAGAAAATCTCAAACCCTAGAGCTATCTTTCCCTTGTGAGTGACAGGCTCAGGTTCCTTATTGTAGTTATTGCGATTTCTTCTAAAAGACCATCTTGTGGGCAATTCTTCAAGGGCCTATGTAACCGAGTCCTGCAGGCTTCCACTCCCCTACCCCTATATTGAAGTTCAACATTCCCTATTCGTGGGCACCTAGTCCTTTGCCAGGAGTGTAGTGCTTTTACATGTATCCCTGAATCTATAGGCCCCAGTGCATCTCTGATTGCTTGTTTGATTCTTGCCCAATTGTGGCCGTGGTAAATCCTTTCATATGGCTTTCTCCCATTTCTAGTGCTGCCACCACTGATGCCCCATCAGCTTCTAGAGTGACGATCTTTCCGTAGAATGAGATCTTGATCTTTTGGTGAAGAGTGGATGGAACTCCTCCTAGAGCATGAAACCATGGCCATCCGAGCAGTATAGAGAAGGTTACTAGGATGTCTATAGCTATGAAAAGTACTATAGATGAGACTTTGCCGATAGTAACTTTTGCTTCGAATGTGCAAATAAAGGTCCTCTTAGAGTTGTCGTAGGCCTTGATGACTGCGGTGGATTTCTTTAAATCCCTCTCGGTTAGTCCTAGGATTGGCAAGATATCCTTAGGATAGACATTCTGTGATGAGCCATTGCTGATCATTATACAGGGCATGATGCTCCCAAAAACACTAGCCTTCAAGTAGAGAGTCTTGTTATGGTGAATGCCATCGTCGGGTAAATCCAAGCTCGAGAAGACGATATTAGGGATAACAAGGCTAGTCTCGCTGTTGAGTAGTGTGCAGACCTATTCTGGTGATGTCGGGGCAGATGTTTCAATTTCTATAAGCTTTCTGACAATAGAAGGCCTGCGACCTTGAGAACCCAGAAGCAGGTCCCAAATACTCATCTTAGTTGTAGTGGCATTTAGTTAATCCACAATCGGGCTTTCTATCTGTTCTGATGGCTTAACAAAAGTAGGAGGTGCCGAGGGCTAAGCTCTTAGTGCAGTTGGGGGTACTGATCCAGTGACGTTCCCTCCTTTAATGATATGACTGATTACTTGGGTTGGCGAGTTTGTTGTTTTAAAGACCTTGAACTCATTGGCATCCTTATCGAGCGGTATTTCCCTGAAGTGAATAGGCTTGTTTATGGGAGCTGGCAGTTTGGTAGCAAAAGGCCATTGCATGAATGGAACCTTTTTAGGCTGCTTTGCTGGAATGACATGATTCTCTTATAGGATTTGGCATAGGATCAAGTTGGATTCTTGCCTGATCATGTGAATGGATGAAGAGGCTCCATCGGATGGTTCTTCTTCATCAAAAATACTTGGCATATCGGCGTGAGTGATTTGCTTATCCTTATACTTATTCATGTACCATAGGTATTCTTTGGCTGATTCCACTGACGTTGGATAAACAACGTTGGTTACTTCCCATTCCCTATATCGTAATAGGTTTCTGTGTCTATCCAACTCAGGAGTTGAGTTTTCTGGCAGGTCGACCCATGTGAAGTAGTCTATAGATTGCGTAGCCGAAACTTTCCAGAATGAATTCGGGTAAAACGTCATCCCTTCATACCAAATGACTTCCTTTTCTTGGAGAGTCTAGCAGAACCTTTTGGGGCAGTGGGTATAGTAAATGTATCTATCGTTCATCATTTGCACGAATTCACGGATGTGAGGGACTGGCCTTATGCTTCCATCATAGAATATGCGGTAAACCTCGCCTAGATCCGGGTTTTGAATGAGATAACTAGCCCAGGCCAATTCATTTTCGGCACGGATTCTCTCCATAATGTACTCCCAAGAAGGTTCTTTCCCCTCATCTCGAATCATATTAATGATATGTCTGCTATCTCAGTTAAAGTCTATATAGTCTCCAGAATTGTCACTTGCTACAGACCATAAGGCGCTCGGGGAGTCATCCTCTAGATAGGAGGTGTAGCTCTCGGTACCATCATAATCGACCATCATATAAGTGGGGAAAATGGCCTCGTACTCAAAATCACCCGATAAGTGATTTAGCTCGTCATTCGAGAAGGTTTCTGATTCGTACCCCAAGTTATCCACTTTGCTTTCATCTTCGTCATCTAATTTGCTGGAGTCCAAAAATTCTTCCACTTCTTCATCTGAATCTTCAAAAGGCTGTGGCTCAAAGACCTAGTTTGGCACGTGCTGAGCGGGGATATCATCATTAAAAATTTCTTCTAGATCCTCTTCGGGGTCTTCCTCAGGATCTTCCTCAGGCTCCTCCTTAGGATCTTCCTCGGGATCTTCCTCAAGATCTTCCTTGGGATCTTCTTTGGGATCTTCTTCGAGATCTTCCTCAGGATTCATTCTGGCCTGGACTCCTTCTATGGCTACACAGAATTCGGACACCATAGTTTATATGCTAGCAAATGTTTCCTTCACACAGGTTCCATATGTTATAATGTCGGTACAGATCTCTCTAAACGGGTCTCACTCTCCTTCGTCTAGGTTTAGGCCGAGATACCTTCGCTAGTGTTCGTGGCTATTTCACGTTTGTTTAGGATCATATAGTTCCTGGATTTCTAAACGTGCTACCCCGGAGGAGCTCCCAAATTCAAACAAGCTTATTCCGATGTAGTTCGGACTCATGTAATTCGGGGGAGTGCACATAGAAGGTTGTAGCAGAGGGATGTCCTGCTAGTCGGTATTATGATGGTCTACCTATGGTGGCAACCACTAGCAAAGTTCATATGGGTACGACTGAGATGCCTTAAAGTAGTGGAGGAAAGATCTCTCCATAAAGTACCAGATCTAACGTCCTTCCAGCGGCATGGCATCATACTAGTACATGGTTAGGCCTTCTAAGAATATGTAGAATTAAGGTGCAAAACCCATTATAGCTATTCCCTTTTTGTGCATGAATATAGAAATTCCTCTAGATGTTCATTCAGGTCAGAGTCTCCTTAGTACATGAGGTGTGGTGGCACTTGGTATTGATCTAGCCCTTCTTTCCTCATTCTCAGGACATATTGGTCTACCAAATAGATGATATCCATGTTGTCAAAGATCATATTGTCCCCCCATCCTAGGTCAGGATGAAAGTTATCCGTTACGTTGATACCTTATTCGTCAGTTTCCACATAAATACAGATTGTGTTTATCGTAGCTTGGAAGTTTGGTAGGGGATTAGTCTGAGTGCTCGGTTTCTTCTTAGGCCCTTTCATTCTCCCATTGGCTACCATCTACTACAGATCATTTAGCAGCTGGGTGCATTTGTTAGTGTGGTGACCGTTGGTTGCATAATAGGTATAGAAATTATTTCTATCAGCCACAGTAGGTGGAGTAAATGGCTTGATGCTCTGGAGTTAATTAGATTTTCTCAGTTTGGTGAATATATGTGATAGTGATTCTACCCACAGGGAGATAGATTAGTGAGTCTGCACCTGAGTGGCTGCTATAACCTTGGTTGGAGCCTTTGGTGACTCAGCATTGCCTTGCTTGGAGGATCCGCCCTTTTCCCAGTGTCAAGGTTTAGTATAAGCTTGCTATTCTTGCTTCTTTTCTCAATCTTCTTCTTCATACTTCTCAAGTCTCTTGGCATAGTCTACAATGTCATTGATAGTGTATAACCTTTTCATTTTCATTTTATAGCTGTATTTTGGGCTGCAACCTTTGATAAGCTTCACTATCAGGGCATCTTGGTCAGGTGCCCCGGTTATAAGTACACGAATAGTCATCGACCTCAGGTACACTTCCTCAAAGGACTCATTTGGCCATTGTTTGATTCTTTTAAGGTCTTGCAAGGTAGTCTTGACCTTCAGACTGAAGGCATAATTCTCCAGGAATGCCAAGCATAGCTTCCTCCAATGGGATTTCACATTCGTTGGCATCCTCATGTACCACTCAAAGGCAGGGCCTCGTAAAGTAGCTTGGAATAGATTGACTATATGAACTTTGGGTACATTCATGCTAGTCATAATTTAAAGATAACTTTCCACATGTGTGTGAGGAGGGCCAGTACTAGCATAAGGGGCCATGTAGGGCATCATAAAGTTAGTCAGAAGGGCTTCTGACCCCTTTGGAAAGAATCGGTCAATATCCACATACTACTTGATGGAGGGAGCAACAAATTTGTCTTTAGCTGGGGACAACTTCTCCATGTCTGCCATTTTTGCCTTTAACGCTGCTATTTCCATCTCTTGTTCTTGGGTTTTCTGAGCATTAGAAGCACTCAACCTTTCCTATGGAATTCTAGAGCATTAAGAATCCTTCTGAGGGACTGTCTAACTACATCATTGTCTGCCATTACAGTTTTAGGTTCCAGATTAGAGAAAAATCTAGTCAGAGATTCAATTGGTGGTGGGGGTATAACTTTTGGGCTTCCCATAATACGTCTTAGGCTCTTTTTTTCTCGTTTCTAACTAGAAAATGCAAGAGACCAAGTGTTAGTAAGTGCACCGGAGGTGGCTCCAAGATTCTTTTACCTTAGCTCGTCAGGATGCATGAATGGATGCATGAATGAGTGAGTAAATGAATGAGTAAATATGTACAAATAATAAAGGGGTTGGATATGTGCGAACTGTTCGAGGAGCAATCGGTGAAGGTAGTCTGTGATATTTATGGAACGTCACAAACCCAGAGTGTAAGGACTAAGGGCTTAAGTCAGGTTAGACTCGATAGCCCAGGGGTGAATTAACTCATTGGTCCAAGGGGTGAGCTAACACGAGGGTCACTCAAAAGGTGTTAACTCATTGGTCCAAGAGGTGAGCTGACAGTAGGGTCAGTAGAAAGGTTTTGACTCATTAGTCCAAGGGGTGACCTGACACTAGGGTCACTCAAAGGGTTTTAACTCATTGGTCCAAGGGGTGAGCTGACACAAGGGCCACTCGAAGGTTTTGACTCATTGGTCCAAGGGGTGAGCTGACACTAGGGTCACTCAAAGGGTTTTGACTCATTGGTCCAAGGGGTGAGTTGACCCTAGGGTGACTCAAAGGGTTTTGGCTCATTGGTCCAACGGGTGAGCTGACACTAGTGTCACTCAAAGGGTTTTGACTCATTGGTCTAAGGGGTGAGCTGACACTACGGTCACTCAAAAGGTTTTGACTCATTAGTCTAAGGGGTGAGCTCACACTAGGGTCACTCAAAAGGTTTTGACTCATTGGTCCAAGGGATGAGCTTACACTAGGGTTACTCGAAGGGTTTGACTCATTGGTCTAAGGGGTGAGCTGACACTAGGGTCACTCAAAAGGTTTTGACTCATTGGTCCAAGGGGTGAGCTGACACTAGGGGCAATTGAAGGGTTTTGATGTCTTTCGGCTCATAGGCTGAGCCTAGGCGGGCTTATTAGTTTTGGTTTATTTTGGCTCATGGGTTGAGCCTAGGTGGACTCATTGGTCTCCATTTATTTCGGCTCATGGGTTGAGCCTAAGTGGACTCACTGGTCTTAGTTATAAAATGAGATGCCACACACAAATGTTATGGTTGCATAAAGACGTGGTTAGTTTATATACAATCATGATGCTTATGATGTCCATTTTCAGTTTATTTATATTAAATAAACCTGCACATGTAGCAAATGGTTAGATCGTGCTTACCACCCTTTTAACTCCATTAGGTTCTACGCTTTAAAGCCAACGGGGGACTTAGGAAAGTCTGCTTGCATGCACTCAAGGTTTTTTTGGTAAACCTATGGGAAAGTGTCTATGGCTCATCTATATATGGGTTTTGGTCTTAGGACTGGGTGCGATTTGGGGTACACTATGCCTTTATGTACCGAGTCCCGGTGGCCCTAAGAAAACCAAAGGAAACTTTTCCACATATAATATACGTAGGTAGTCTTGCCCTTAAGCGAGCAAGGTCCTCATACATTACACAAGGGGTGTGATTGGCTTCATAACCCTCAAGGCCTAAGCGAACTAGGGGATACTTCACCAAGGGACACCTAAATTGGTTTATGGGTAAAGAATGCAGATGCTATGCAATCCTAAAATTTGTGTAATGCATAAATTATCGCAAATTTCGTAATTCCAAAATTTAATTTAAACAATATTTTAATTATCATGTCAAAATTTTTTTTTATAAAAATCGGGTTTTTATAAAAATAACGAATATCCCCTGCGAAGTCGCCACTGTGAGCAGGCGGACTTTTTTGGCCTGGTTGTTCACGCGCAGTGCGGTGCACGGGCCGTAATTCGATTCGGTGTAGTTTGAGGAAACCGCGAGGCTTGGTCTAGTTTGAGAAAATCTAGTTTGCTTAAATGCGATGGTTTTGTAGGCAAAAATGTGATTATATTAAGATATATATTTTCACATTTTAATAAGAAAAGATATTTTTAAAATAAAGCATTCTTTACCTTATTCAAAAATAAAATAGAGTAGCCACTCGATTCAGTTCCACCGAGAATTGTGGTATATTGATCCAAAATGACATTTTTATACCGAAAAGAAAATGAGATTCTGAGTTCGAACATGATAGTTACTCATATTGTTCAAATTTTTTGGATTAATTTTGGAATTTTATTGCAATTTCTGCATTACAACGACTTTATTTAAGAATTAAATTCAAGAAATAAAACAGACATTATAACGGCATAGTAAATTGATATTTTCTACCAAGATTTCGACAAAGTAAAGCATCGCTTAGGTCTTGGCCGTGAACCTCGGATAGAGTTTCCTCACATTCTGGATGTTTATACGTACCTGCGAGCTTATTTACACATATTATAGCTCATGTGGCTCCAGTGGCTCACTTAACCAGAGAAATGAAATGCAATGTGCAATAATAAAGTAATAAAATGAATTTTAAAGTTGGGCTCAGAGCCGATTACCCTCAGTTTACCTTTTTGTCTATCTAGGATGACTTGAGAATCAGTGCGGGGCCGAAGTTGTCGAGAGTTGTGATTTGATTGGAAAATAGATTTAACCCAAGTTATGGCTATAATCTTGGATTATTTCTACATGAAATGTAAAATTTTGGTCATTTTTAGACCAAAGATCACTATAGGATCTTGATCTAAAAAGATCGGAGACTGAACTTATATCGAGTGTTAGTGATGAAGCTCAAATCTGGAAGTGTTTTGACAGTGTTTTGGTGCTTTAGCGACTCCCGGAACTGGAAAAGGATACAAGGGTAATTTTGGAAATTTATAAAAGTTTTGTCCCTTTTGAAATGAGGGGGGATGACCCCGTATTTATGTTAGGGTGGTAATTAGCCGGCGGGCTAATTACATTGGAAATCAGCCGATGGGCTAATTACCAATCTGAAGAGATTTTACATCAGATCCCGTAAAATCTTGCCATATCTCAGTAAGATTTGATTTTTTAACTATAGGATTACCTATGTTTGACCAAATTTTGAATTTTTGATTTTTCAGTAGAAAATGCTAAATCAGGGCTTCCCTGGAATGTGGATTTTGGAATTTTGGATTTTGGATGAGAATTTGGTCCTTTTTGGCTCATTTGTCTTATCGTTGAACGAAATAGGCATTATTCCTCATCGGGCCAGAACAGACCTGTGCTAATAGTTACCACACAAGGTAACTAACATCTCAAGAATTAGGATATTTGCAAAGCTTATTGCATGAAGATAAACACTAACACATTGATATATATACACCAAATTTTTACCGCGTTCTTCAATATATCTCCCAGATATATCCATGTGTCAAATTTAAGGCAACACCTTCAGTCCTTAGGAGATTGACTGCTTGGACCTTTTCAAAGAAAGTTGACCACATGTTAGTCTTAACGCTTCATCAATATCCTTTCTTGAAGAAACTATGACTAAGGATAGTTTAGACATAATCATACTTGCACACGAAGCAGGTCTTACTAAATATAGTCCAACTACAAATTCTCTGACTTCACACTATGATACGTCAAGGACTTTCGTATACATACATCAATGAATATATTTTAACCAGTCATAATATATTTATAAGCACATCGATATAAACAAAAGATTAAATGTCTTTATTAATTAAACAAATTATTCGTACCAATACATAATTAAGATATATCGCCCTGATTGCCTTAAGGGCATACATCATATCTAACATGCACGCCCAGGGAATAAATAATTGTACGATCTGAACAAGCCTGGAGTGATCATGTGGACCAGAACTAGTATCTTGGCATTAACCTGAATGAGATAACATGAGACCCATTCGCTGAACTCCGTGCGAATGTAGCATCAGAAATGAATCGCAGAAAACAAGTGAACATCAAGCTGTGCGGCCTGTTTGAAGGGGTCCATACGAACACTACCGCATATAGTGCCCGTGTAAAGGAGATTTTGCCAGTATGCCAGGCATGATTTCTGGCCTTTGCATAGCCATCACAGGAGTTGAGGTCAGAGTAAATG
Organism: Euphorbia pulcherrima; assembly: GCA_947683365.1. Classification (NCBI taxonomy): domain Eukaryota; kingdom Viridiplantae; phylum Streptophyta; class Magnoliopsida; order Malpighiales; family Euphorbiaceae; genus Euphorbia; species Euphorbia pulcherrima. The sequence goes on from CANTUS010000010.1 coordinate 44,132,030, forward strand.
CAGTAGGGAATGGAATAGAGGAAGATCCCAAGGAAGATCCCTAGGAAGACCCTAAGGAAGATCCTAAGGTAGATCCTGAGGAAGATCAGGAGGAATATTTCGATAATGATGTGCCAATATAACACGCACCGAATCGGGTCTTCGAACTACAACCTTTCGATGATTCAGATGAAGAAGTAGAAGAATTCAAGGACTCGTACAAGTCTAATCATGAAGATGAAAGTGAAGTTGATAATCTAGGGTACGAACCTGAGATCTTTTCAGATGATGAGCTAAACCACTTACAAGGGGATTTCGAGTATGAGGCTCCTTTCCCTAATGGCTTGACGGTCGACTATAATGGTGCTGAGAGCTATGCCTCGTATTTAGAGCACAACTCCCCAGGTGCCTTATGGTCTGCGGTAAGTGATGATTCAGGAGACTTTACAGACTTTGACTTAGGAAGTGAGCACTTCATTAATATGATCCAAGATGAGGGCAAGAACCTTCTCAGGAGTACATCATGGAGAGGACTCGTGCAGAGAACGAATTAGCTCGAGCCAGTTATTGGATCCGAAGTTTGGGCTTGAGGGAAGTTTATCCCATATTCTACAATGGAAACACAAGGCCACACCCTTACATTTGTGAATTCATGCAGATGATGAATGATGGGTCTATTTACTATACCCATTGGCCGGAGAGATTTTGCCTGACCCTCCTAGATAAAGTAGTCATCTGGTATGAGGGGTTGACACTCTACCAAAGTCATTTTGCAATACTTTAACTAGACAATTCATCGATTACTTCACATGGTAGACCCACTAGAGGGTACGACTCCCAAGCTGGATAAACATGGAAACCTGCTGTTATATTGGGAATGGAAAGCAACTGACGCAGTTTGCCAGACATCGATGAAATCCGCCAAAGAATATCCTTGGTACATGAACAAGCACCCTAATGATCTAGAAGAATCGGTCGTATATGACCATGGTCAGGATCCAGCTGATGGAGATTCCTCATCGATTCATATGATTGGGCAAGACTCAAATCCCATTCTATGCCAAATCCTATAAGAGAACCTTGTGATTCTGGAAAGACAGCATTAGAAGGCTCCTTTATGCGGTGGCCATTTACCACCAAAGCGCCATCCTCCGTGAACAAGCCGATTGACTTTGGAGAAATATCGCTCGATGAAGATTTTGACGAGTTTGAAGTCTTGGAAACATTAAACTCGCCTACCCAGGTCATCATTCCTGTCAATCCATATATAATGGCTGACGATGGCTCATTGCGGAATGTCTGTCCCAAGGATGTTTTGCTAACCCTAGGACTATAAGAAGGACTTAAAGAGATCCATAACAGTCATCAAGGCCTATGACAATTCTAAGAGAACCGTCATTGGTACATTTAAGGTCGAAGTCACTATCGGAGAAATCTTGTCTATCGTGCTGTTTATAGTCATAGACATCCCGGTGACTTTCTCTATGCTGCTCGAACGACCATGGTTTCATGCTTTGGGAGGACCAGAAAATCAAGATCCTATTCCACTGAAAGATCGTCACTTTAGAGGCTGATGAAGCATCGGTGGTGCCAACACTAAAGATAGAATAAAGCCATATGAAAGGGTTTACCACAGCAGCCATCAATCAAGGATCAAACAAGCAACCAGAAGTACATTGGGGCCCTCGGATTCAGGGTTACATGCAGAAACATCATACTCCTGGAAGAGGACTAGGTGCCCAGGAAGAGGGAATGCTAACTTTCAATATTGGGACAGGAGAATGTAAACATGTAGGACTAGGCTATGAAGGTGCCAGAAGAATCACGAACAAGACGGTCTTTCAGAAGAAATTAGAGCAACCCTACAAAAAAACCCCTAAACCTATTTCTCACCAAGGAAGGACGGTTCAGGGATTAGAGATTTTCTTAGATATAGTCGACTATAGCAAGCACAGTAAAAGCTCCATTGCCTGTGTGATAAAGAAAGCAGGTCATCATCCAGATGCTGGGGCGATTCCCAACCAGACCAAGCCTGATGAAGTGGTGCACCCAAAGAAAATCAAGGAGTTGAGAAAAGAAGAGAAAATCCTCGATACTCTAACCAAACACCTCCAAGCATAAATCAAGATAGTGGAGGAAGCAAGAAGCAAGGGAGGTCACTTGAGCCAGGCTTTCATGGACATGATCAAAACTATGAAGGGCAAGGCAAAGGCAAAACAGGAAGACGATGGTGACATCTTGCTGAAGCCAGTTGCCATGGAAGAATCATTTGCTATAAATCCAGACCTTGCTGATCAGGATGAGTCTTTCATTTCCATTTTCAATATGTTCGAAATGTATAGTGTATTTTATTATGATAATAAGATGAAGAACTTTTCTTATTTGGATTGTGTTTCTGATTACGATTCTATGCATCCATTCCAGCATCTTTAACATTAATAATGATATTACAAAGGAAATTAACTTAAATATGGAAGATAATCCAAAAATGGTATACATTTCCATTCAATTGACTATTGAACAAGAGAGAGATTTTATAAAAGTACTAAAAAATCATGTTTTAGCCTTCGCTTGGTCTCATAAGGACAAGCCAAGACTCGATCGGCTCATCGTTGAGCACAAGATTCTCATGGACCCGAAGATACGTCTAGTAAAGCAAACGATGAGAAGAATGCATCCAGAATGGGTAGAAAAGGTCAAAGCAGAAGTAGCCTAATAGATCAAGGCTAACTTTGTGGAGGTCGTCGAGTATCCCACCTGGCTATCCAATGTAGTTCCTATTCCCAAGAAAAATGGCGACGTTAGAGTGTGTGTCGACTTCAGGGACTTGAATAAGGCTACCCCTAGGGATGATTTTCTGCTGCCATACATTGATGTTTTGATAGATAGCGGGGCAAGAACAGCCATGTATTCCTTTATGGATGGGTTCTCTGGCTACCACCATATCCTCATGAATGTAATGGACAAGTTCAAGACTGCATTCATCTCAAAATGGGGAACGTATTGTTTTAGAGTAATGCCTTTTAGACTCAGGAATGTAGGGACAAACTACCAGCGAGTAGTCACCACATTACTACATGACTTGATCCACAAAGAAGTGGAAATTTATGTGGACAACATGCTTGTAAAGCCCGCCAAGCCAGAAGAACACCCAGTGGTGTTAGAACAGTTCCTCACAAGAGTTGAGAAGTACAATCTCCATCTCAACCTAAAGAAGTGTATATTCGCTGGGGCATATGGTTAGAAAGAGAGGCATACAGATTAATCCCGATAAAGCTAATGCCATCAGAAGTGAGGAGCTTCTTGGGGTCCATATAGCACATCAGCCGCTTTATAGCGTGGTTAACTACCACATGCGAGCCTATATTCAAGCTCTTGAGGAAACAATAACCAATAGAATGGAATGATCGATCTCAGAAAGCCTTCGACAGGATCAAGGCCTACCTAATGAACCCACTTATGCTAAAGCCACCAATTCTCAAAAAGCCACTCATTCTCTATTTTAAAATAGAAGAAACTTCTGTAGGTGCCATGTTGGTTCAGGAGCACGAAGATAAGAAGGAGCATGCAGTCTATTATCTCAGCAAGAAATCACTAGAGTACGAGACTCAGTATAACATCATGGAGAAAACCTATGCTGCCATGGTCTAGCTTTCCAAGAAGGTGGATTCAATGAAGAACTTATGCCAGGCTCCCTCGCTGACTGGAAAACTGGCAAGATGGCCCTTATTACTATCAGAATTTGATATCAAGTTTGTCACTAAGAAGACCATCAAGGGAAGAGCGGTGGCTGAATTCCTAGCAAATCAACCACTCGAGGAAGGAGAACTGGAAAACCTAGAATTCCTTGACAAATGTTTTGCAATGACGATAAAAAACCATAGAGAATGGACCATGTTCTTTAATGGCGCTGTTAACAAGCAAGGAGATGGCTTGGGAGTTATCATCATCACACCAGATGGAGCACTCATACCTCAATCAAAGTGATTGGAATTTCTCACCATAAATAATAGGGTGGAATATGAAGCCTGCTTATTTGGAATGTCTGCTCTTGTCACTCTTAAAGCAGACAAAGTGAAAATTATAGGTGATTTGGCTTTAGTCATTAAGCATGTAAAGGGAGACTAGGAATTGAAGAAGGAATCTCTCAGGCCTTACCTAGAGGCCATATGGAGGAAAGATGCAATGTTCGGTGAATGCTAATTTTGTCGTATGCCTTGAGAGGAGAACCAGATGGCGGATGCATTGGCCACTCTAGCTTCTATATGGGAAGGGCCTAAAAGATAACCAATCAAACCCCTCCTTATGGAGATAGCCTGATCCCTGTATTATGTCCGTACGATAGAAGACGTCAAGGATAAGGAAGAGCCATAGTACTCTGGCATCATCAAGTTCCTCAAAAATGGTAAAATCTTAACCAAAGCCAAGGATTCCGACAGGAATACAATGAGGAAACTCATCGTACAATTCTGCCTAATTAAGAGGGATCTGTTCAAGAGTTCATCTGATGATTTGCTGTTAAAATTTTTGACTCAATAAGAAGCAGAAAAGATGATGAAAGAAGTGCATTCAGGAGACTGCGCTCCACATATGAACAACATCATGATGGCTAAGAAAATTCAAAGAATGGGATACTTTTAGTTAACTATGCTAGCTGACTGTATTCAAGAAGCAAAGACTTGCCATGCCTGCCAAATATATAGAGATGTAAGTCATTTGGCCCCAACAACCTTACAAAATTTGACGATGTCTTGGCCATTCTTGGCCTGGGGCATCGATATCATCGGCGAGATAAGACCATCTTTGACTAACGGCCATCCATTCATGATAGCAGCAGTCGCTTACTTTTCCAAATGGGTTGAAGCAGAATCGTATACGAGCATCATGACCAAGAAAATGGCTCAGTTTATTCAGCGATATATATTCGCCAGATATGGCATCCCTCATCATATAGTGAGTGACAATGGTGTGCAGTTCTAGGGGGATACAGCCGATCTTATTGAGAAGCACGGTATTGAACATCATCACTCTTCACCCTATTGCCCTCAAGCCAACAGAGCTATAGAAGCAGCTAATAAGGCCATTAAAAATATCCTCTCCAAAATGATCGCCAACTACCGAGATTAGGCCTAACATTTGGCTTATGCCTTGTTAGGATATAGAACCAGCATCAAAACTCCTATAGATCAGAGTCCTTTTTCTCTCATCTACGGGATGGAGGCAGTATTGCCCGTTGAAATGGAGATTAAGTCGTTGGGCATAGCCCTCGAAGCAAGACTTCCTGAAGATGAATGGGCAAAGGCAGGGCACGAAGAATAGACTTTGATCGATGATAAATGATTATCTACGTTGGAGAATCTACATTTATACCAACAACGCATGGCCAGAGCTTACAATCATAAAGTCAGAAGGCAAGATCAACCCCTTTGAATAGGTGATCTCATCTTAAAACAATCTCATAAGACACACACAGATGCTCAAGGCAAATTCTAACCAAACTAGGAAGGACCATGCATAGTAAAGAAGACTCTCAGTAAAGGGGCAGTCAAAATCTCAGATCTAGATGGCAACGAATTTGTGAATCCAGTAAATCGCGACAAGATGAAGCACTATCTCATGTAAAAAAAAAGAAAAAAAGAAGAAGAATATATAAAGGTCTGTCAAGAGCCAGTGAGGGCTCTTGAGCAAAAATAAAGACCCCAAAATAAAAAGAGTGAGGCCCTAGGTAAAATTTATTCGGAACCTTAGGCAACGATGGGCATTTCTTGGGAATAAGTACCATTTGTCCCTCCTATTTAAGTAATATCTTTTATAATAATGTTTTCATGTTAAAAATACTGCATGAGTGCATTAAATGGAAACTGGGAATTGTTTAATAAAACACACATCTGAATAGCATCTTTTCACCTTTATTATACATAAAGAGCATTACAAATAGGAAATGGAAACGATAAAAGCAAACAACGAGGCCAAAAGCCTTTATTCTGCTACAAAGAGGAAAGACACATAATGGCGAGCTCAATGATCTCCAAGGAAAATGTGGAGTCTCTTAGTCTCAGTAAGCCTCTCCTCAAGAGTGGCTAGCTTATGAGTACTCATGACTTAGATGTGATAAGCCTTGAAAGAATGGATGTCAAAAGGCACGAAATAGTTCACCTCCACTCGAGAGCAATTGATCCACCTCTCCTCATGATGATAAACCTGAGTGTAAGAAAGCTTAGAGCCAATAAGGGTGCATAAGGATGCTGGGAACCCTTGAGAGAGACCATACTACCTGCATAAGCAGCCAAGAGAGTAGGTAACAACCTCGAAGACCAATGAGGACCATGCCATCTCTGGCAACATCGGTAGTCACATGCGTGATTCCCCACCGAGGGCAAAGCCAACAGATATCCTCAGCGGCTTGACTCCTCATAAATTCAACCCAGTCCTTGACGATGAAGTCTCTATAAGGATGATTGCCGATGTGAAATGTGGAACACCATGCCTAGTAGGCCTTCGGATAATAATCCATGCTTGGGGAACAGACAATACAGAAAGCTTGTCCCAAAGCTAAAGCTACAAAAGCAACACAAAAGGAACAAAAAATAAGAAAAAATAATAAAAGAAAAAAAGAAAAAAAGAGGAAGCCTGCTGGATTGAAAACCTAAAAAGGCAGTCCAGGTAAAAATTAAGCAATCCTGATGAATCAAAAACCCAAAAGGGTGGTTCATGTAAAAAGAAAGGTTCAAATAGAATTTACCTGAAGAAGAAGTATGCTAACCCTAGTAGTAGCTTCAGTCCCATGTCAAGAAGAGCGTACAAATATCAGTGTCTCAGCTATGCTCACTGCAATGGGAGATTTCCCCTCTAACATCTGATCAATGATGGTCAAGAAAGGAAAGTTGCAAACTAGAGTTGGAGCCTCATAAAGTAATACCCCCAGCAAAAGTAAGCAAATAAGCGGAAGCCAACTCGCATCATCAGGAGAAAGACTCCTAACTATGTCGAATGCGACATCCAACCTCAAGCCATCATTGTAAATCATTCGGCGCCTATCGAATCATTGCAACTGGAAATAATTCATTAATGGATTAGAAAACTCTAGGCAATGCATTGGAATAGCTAGAGGCATATCAGCTGAAGATCTCATAAGCCCACAGAATTCCTCATACAAGGGGCATAGCTCGTGATCTCCAAACTGGAACACATTGACAATAGGATCCTAGAACCTAATAGTAGCGTTGATCACATTGTCCTTGACAAAGATGCGACAATATTCCTTCATACACGACAAACCGCAGACCCCGAGATGGTCCCAACCATCGGAGTTTTTCAGATACGCATTCAAATCTACACGAAAACAAATGTAACCCTCCATGGAAAAATTTCAAAGGGTAGCAGTTTGCTATACGTAGTTTATGGGGAAATCTACCAATATCAAGCAGATTACCATAATAAACTCGATTATCAATAAAAGGAAGGAGGAAAAAAAAGCAAGAATAATGCAAATTTCTTTTATAAATAAAAAATGAGCTCATACTATAGAAGGCTTTTCAAAAGGCCTAAAAGAACATAAGAACAAACAAAAATAAAAAAGAAAGCCTATCTACTATCAAACGCTGGAACTCAGATGGCTGGGATTAAGAGACAATGGAGGAGGAGGAGGATAACCGCCCTATGGAAAGAACCACGAAGGATCATCCTGGCCATGCTAAGGCTGCTCCACGTAGAGCATCCCCAACTGAGCCCGAAGCCGCTGGATCTCCAGCTGCCTCATTTTAACATGAATAATTCATTTGCAATTCATGACATATCATGCATCATCATTAAAACTATAAAATGATAAACATATCGCCATCTCTGAATTTTGGGTCATCATAAACCACTGCTGCCCTAGGATGTATCCCTAATCAGAGATGCTATCAGTAATGGGCACCTAGAAAGAAACATAAGGGATTAGGATGAGTCAGAATTAGCATGATCTAATAAAAGAGAAAAAGTAGGAATAACTCAAATGAGAGGCACAGTTAGGGTGGAAAGTTACTGGATACTCAGGGTCTAGGTAAGGCTGAATCATCTGCGTATAAGTACTCGGGTTAGGACGGTACATCAGGAACATAGAAGGCTGATACTAAAACCCTCGATGTCCCTCCATCATTGTTGGACTCTAAGGAGGAACAGATGAAGTCAAAGAGCCCCCAACATGGGTAGAAGTGGACGCAGGCCTTTTCCTACCTTGGTGATCGTGTAGAAATGTCAAAGTAAGGGTAGATTAGGCCAACTAATCATAAAAATAGAAAGACATGGAAGAAATTTGAGTCAATAAGATACCATCATCCGGACAATCCCTGGCAAACTTGATCTAGCTTGCCTGCTAGGGGCAGAAGTAGAAGGAGTATCACTCTCAATGGGGTTATGAATGTCTAACTAAGGTGCGATGGGAATAGGGTCTGTCTCTGGCCATCCGAGCAGCTGCGAATGGAAAAACTCCTTGTAGCCCCCAATCCGCTCTAAGAAGGCACTCGATAAGCCATTAGAAGCCAGTCATACAAAGTCGGGTGAGCTGCGAGGCCAAAAGATCCATCGGGGTACATTGGGAGGGATGGAACGCAATCTGGGAGGAAAATTCCAACCCTGGATACGCTCCCCGAGGTACCACTCTAAAGAGAAGGGAGTATTTAAAATCAACTAAGTATGCACAGCCTCCCTAGCTAATCTCATAGCCTCCGGCCAATGAAGCTCATGCCCCTAAGGCTGCGTCTTAATATGGAAGAAAGAAAAGAAACCAAGCATTGATACAACAATTGTAGCAGATATAGCAATTAAAGCAAGCTAAAAAGCTGTAAAGTGTACATGCTCCGAAGATAGGGTACGAAGGTCGGTAGAAAGAGCAAAATGAGGCTCTATTTCCCAACTGCTCTAATAATGTGGCAAGTGGGGACAGAACGGGTAGCGTTCTGCACCTGCGTGGTCCTCGAAAGGATCCCCATCTCGAAAAACCTGATCTATAAAAAGTCAGAAAGATCAGAATGATAAAAGATAAGTGAAAATGGCCACAAAAAGAGAAGAGGGAGTCAGGTCCTCACAGAGACAATCTGAAGACAAGACTTGAACTTGTCAATCTTATTCCTCACGCACTGATCGAGGGTCTAATACAAATGACCCAGCACCACTCGGATCCAAGCATACTCGTTAAAGCAGGTCAGATCGATCAAAGGGAATAGAATATGGAGATTCAGGATTGAACCCCCAATAGGAAAACAAAATCGGGACAAAGTAGCAGCGATAAAAGCTCTAGCCTCATAGGCAAAAGTCAGGTACCTTCTATCCCCAATGGTCTAAAAGGTCATGAGTTTCTCGCAAGAAACTAGCCCGGGATTATCCCTAGAATATCCAATGAAAGCCTCTATGATCTCCAGATTAAAGTTGTCATAACTAAAGTAAGTGTTGAAATGGATCACATTATCCTAGAAAGGAAGACTTGTGATGATGCAATAATCTAGTGGAGTGACAGTGTACTCCCCACAACAAAAGTGAAAAGTGTGGGTGGTGTCAGACCATCTACTCAAAATATGGATAGAAGTATCGGTCGGGATGTATGGATACCTAAGGGACCTCACGTACTTGCAGTTCCTCACCATCCTCCCCAAAGATGTCCCGTCGATGATGGTCTTGGGGCTAGGAGATAGGACCTTGTACTAATTGAAAAAGTGGGAACTACTGCCGCCCTCATGGCCAGTGACCTACGAAAAATAATGCATGTAAACCAATCACACACCAATTTTTGATAAATCACACGATTATTGAAAAGTCGTTGCACTTAATAAATTCATGTCACAATTAAAGAGCAATAAAATAAATAAATAGCAATAAATTAATATATGTCGATAAATGAATAAATGGCAAAATGAAAGCATGATAAAAGCATGGTCGAAATAATTAAAAAGATTTAATAGTGGCAACAAGGCTTACCATAATCCGAGAAATATGATCGGAAGGCTTCAAAGCAAGTGGAATAAAATCCCCCGAGCGATCCCATGATACATCCAAGTTCATGGAAGCCCATACAAAGCCTCGGTAAGAACCTCAAAAAGCTCCACTTGTTAGCAGTCGATAACTACGTTGAGAGTGGTCACTTGAACAGCCGGTAAGTCCAAGCGGACATTATAAAGCTTATACCACATCGAGACCCCGCAAAGTCAAAGCAAAAAGGGTAGAAAAGGAAAGAGGACGAAAGAAATCATCATCGGAAGTAGCTAGGAGACGAAAATTTTTGAAGCAAAGGAGCAAAACTCGCACGAGAGGAAGAACAGAAATTGTTGTTATGAAGAAAATGGGAGGCAGGTTGCTAATTTTATAGCCTGCGGGTAATTAGCCCGCTGGCTAGTTACCTAGCCAGCTGTCATGTGTTTACGCATTCAATGCGTAATAGTTATAAAAGTTACCGCTACATAGGTAATTAGCCCGCTGGCTAATTACTTGTATTTTGAAAATTTTTGCAATTTTGCATATTTCATCCATTTTCTGCATTGTTTATAAAACGAGCGGACCTAAACGTTGTTTTACACAGTCACTCATGCATTAAGCATCTGAAAATATTTAATTCGACTCTCATCAATTTTAATTTCATGTAACTCATTAATAAATTTTTAATCGAAGGGGCAAAATATATTTTGTTTCAAAATTTGTCGATTAAAAATATTTTAACTCATTGCATTCCACACACACGCTGTTTTGTTTGTTTCGCACACGACAAAATTTCTAGCACGCAATTTATATATGTGAGGGGCAAACTGTTAGCACAGGTCTGTTCCGGCCCGATGAGGAATCATGCCTATTTCGTTCAGTGATCAGAAAAAAGAGCCAAAAAGGAATGAATTGTCATCTAAAAACCGAAATTCAAAAATCCACATTCCAGGAAAGCTTTGATTTAGCATTTTTTTTACTGAAAAATTAAAAAGTCAAAATTTGATCAAATATAAGTAATCACCCCGCTGGCTAATTACCTATCTACAGTAAAAAAATCAAATCTTACTGAGATCTAGTTAGGATTTACGGGATTTAAAGTAAAATCTTGTCAGATAGGTAATTAGCCCGCCGGCTAATTACCTCCCTTCTCTAAACACGGGCGTACCCCCCCCCCCCCCCCCATTTTCAACAGACGAAAGAGAAAGAGAAAAATAGTTTCTTCCCCTTTTGTTCCGGGAGTCCTAAAACCCCTGAAACTCCGTCAAAACACTTCTAAATCTGAGCTTTATCATCGACATTTGGTATAAACTCATTTTCTGGTCTTTTTAGATCAAGGTCTCACAGTGATCTTCGGTCTAAAAACGACCTAATTTCTCAAAAACCCCACATTTTCTTTAGGAATAATCGAAGATTATAGCCATAACTTGGGTTAAACCTATTTTCCAACCAAATCACAATCTTTGATAACTTCGGTCCTGTACTGGCTCTCTAGTCAACCTGGATAGACGAAAAGGTAAACTGAGGGTAATTGGCTCTAAGTCCAACTTTAAAATTCACCTTCATTACTTTTATTATCATATATTGCATTCCATTTCTTTGGTTAAGTGAGCCACTAGTGCCACCTGTGCTATAATATGTGTAAATAAGCTTGCAGGTACGGACAGACATCTAGAATGTGAGGAAACTCCATTCGAGTTTTCGGGCCAAAACCCAAGCACTACCATTACTCTGCCAAAATTTTGGTAGAAAATATCAATTTATTATGCCATTATAATGCATGTTTTATTTCTTTAATTTATTTCTTAAATAAAGTCATCGTAATGCAGAAATTACCACATAAAACATAATTCCAAAATTAATCCAAACAATTTGAATAATATGAGTACCTATTATGTCCGAACTCAGAATCTTACTTTCTTTTCGGTATGAAAATCTCATTTTGGATCAGTATACCATAATTCCCGGTGGAGCTGAATCGGGTGACGACTCAATTTTATTTTTGAATAAAGTAAAAATGCTTTATTTTAAAAATATTTTCTTTTATTAAAATGTGTAAATATATTTCTCAATATAATCACATTTTTGGCTTATATAAAGTCACTGCACTTAAGCAAATCAGATTTTCTCAAAACTGAACCAGACGCGCCCCGTGCACCATACCCCTCGTGTATGCCAAATTCTTGCCCGCTCATAAGGCTTGCACGTGGTAGTTAACCGTGCTATAAAGCAGCAGACATACTGTATGGACCCCAAAAAACTTCTTACTTCTTTCTCGGTTTTTGGTGCAGGCATTTCCCTAATGGCATTGGCCTTATTGGGGATCCATTTCTATGCCTCTTTTGCTAACCACGTGCCCCAGTAATTTCCCTGACGTGACACCGAATATACACTTCTTCAGGTTGAGATGGAGATTCTATTTCTCAATTCTCATGAGGAATCGCTCTAACACTGTTGGGCATTCTTCTAGTGTGGGGGATTTCATAAGAATGTCATCCACGTAGAGTTACCGCTATTTAGTGATGTTATGAGTACTTGGTGGTAGGTTGCCACTATGTTTTTTAGTCCAAAATGCATCACCCTGAAACAATATGTTCCCCATTCTAAGATAAATGCAGTTTTGAACTTGTGTATTACATTTATGAGGATCTGGTGGCAACCAGAGAATCCATCCATGAAGGAATACTGGCTACCCTTGCCGCGCTGTCTGCCAGATGGTCAATGTATGGCAATGAAAAATCATCCTTATGGTAGCCTTATTCAGGTCCTTAAAATCGACACAAACTCTGACATCGCCATTTTTCTTGGGCATAGGGCCTACATTGGATAGGCAAGTGGGATACTCGACGACCTCCACGAAATTAGCCTTGATCTGTTTGGCTACTTCTAGTTTGACCTTTTCTTCCCATTTCGGACGCATCCTCCTCATCATTTGTTTTACTAGATGTATCTTCGGGTCCGCAGGAATCTTGTGTCCGGCGATGTGCCGATCAAGTCCTGACATGTCCTCATGGGACTAAGTGAAGGCTAAAATGTGATTTTTTAGTACTTTTATTAATTCTCTCTCTTGCTAGATGGGCAGTTGACTGGAAATGTATACAATTTTTGGATCATCTTCCATATTTAAGTTAATTTCTTTTGTAATATCACTAATGATGTTAAAGATGCTAGATGAATGCTGTAATGGATGTATGGAATCACAATCAGAAACATAATCCAAATAAGTATAGTTCTTCAACTTATTATCATCATAAAATACATTATTCATTTCAAACATATTGGAAATGGAAATAATATACTCATCCTGATTAGTAGGGTCTGGCTTTGCAATAAATGATTATTCCATGGCAGATGGCTTCAACAGGATGTTCTCATCGTCTTCCTCTTCTGCCTTTGCCTTTCCCTTCATGGCCTTGACCATGTCCATGACGGTCGGGCTCAAGCAACCTCCCTTGCTCCTTACTTCCTCCGCTATCTTAAGTTGTGTTTGAAAATGTTTAGTTAGAGTGATGAGGATTTCCTCTTCTTTGCTTAGGTTCTTGATCTTCTTTGGGTGCACCTGTTCATCGAGCTTAGTTTGATTGAGAATTGCCCCAGCATCTTGCTGATGACTTGCTTTCTTCATCACATAAGTAATAGAGCTTTTACCGTGCTTGCCATAGTCGACTATATCTGAGAAATCTCAAATCCTAGAACTGTCCTCCCTTGGTGAGTAATAAGTTCGTGGGTTCCGTTGTAGGGTTGCTCTAACTTCTTTTGAAAAACTATCTTGTTGGTGATTCTTTTAGTGTCTGTATAACTGAGTCCCTCAGGTTTCCATTCTCATGCCCCTATATTGTAAGTTGGCATTCCCTGCTCATGGGCACCTAGTCCTTTCCTAAGAGTATGGTGTTTCTACATGTAACCTTGAATCCAAGCGCCCCAATGCACTTCTGGTTGTCTATTTAATCCTCTGCTGACTGTGGTTGTGGTAAACCCTTTCATATGGCTTTCTTCTCTTTTTAGTGCTGTCACCACTGATGCTTCATCAGCCTTTAAAGTGACAATTTTTCCGTGGAATGGAATTTTAATTTTCTAGTGAAGAGTGGATGGAAACTCTCCCAAAGCATGAAACCATGGTCGTCCAAGCAACATGGAAAAAGTCACCAGGCTATCTATAACCGTAAAAATCAAGATAGATAAGATTTCTCTGATAGTAACTTCGGATTCAAATGTACCAATGATGGTTCTCTTAGAATTATGATAGGCCTTAATGACTAATGTGGATCTCTTCAAGCCCCTCTCATTTAGTCCTAGGATAGGCAGAATATCCCTAGGACAGACATTCAGTGATGAGCCATCGTCAACCATTACACACGCATGATGCGTCGAAGAACACTTGCTTTTAAGTAGAGAGCCTTATTGTGGCAAATGCCCTTATCGGGTAAATCTAAGCTTGAAAAATAATATCTACCATAACAGTGATGGTCTCAGTGTGAAGCAGCGCCCAAACTTGTTTCGGTGGTGCCAAGGGAGACATTTCGATCTCCATCAACCTTTTCACAATGGTGAGCCTATGATCTTGAGAACCAAGGAGAAGGTCCCAGATGCTCATCTTGGCGGTTGTGACCCTTAGATGGTCTATAATGGGGCTTTCAATCTATTCTGATGACTTAACAAAAGTAGGAGGTGCTAGGGCCTCTACTCTTGGCACAGTAAGGGCTACTGTCCTAGTGATTTTCCCTCTTCTAGTGGTAGGACTGACAACCTAGGTAGGCAAGTTTGTCATTTTAAAGACTTCAAACTCGTTAAAATCTTCATCAAGTGGTATTTCTCCTAAGTCAATCTGCTTGGTCATGAGAGATGGTGCTTTAGTGGTAAAGGGCCATTGCATAAAGGGGACCTTTTTGGGCTATTTTTCTGGAACAACGGGGTTCTCCTATAGGATTTAGCATAGAATGGGGTTGGAGTCTTGCCCAATCATATGAACGAATGAGGAAGCCCCATCAGTTGGATCTTGATCATTATCGCATATGACCAATTCTTCTGGTTCATCAGAGTGCTTATTCATGTACCAAGGATATTCCTTGGTGGACTTCAATGACGTCGGGAAGATGGCATTGGTTTCCTTCCATTCCCAATATAATAGCGGTTTTCCATATTTATCCATATTAGGAGTTGTGTCCTCTAGCGGGTCTACCCATGTAAAGTAATTGATGAATTGTCTAGCCAGAGTGTTCCGTAATGACTTTTGGTAAAATGTTAACCCTTCATACAAGATGATTGCTTTCTCTCAGAGGGTCAAGCGGAACCTTTCAAACCAATGGGCATAGTGAATGTACCCATCATTCATCATCTGCACAAATTCACGGATGTGAGGGTGTGGCCTTGTATTTCCATTGTAGAGTATGGGATAAATTTCCCTCAAGTCAGGACTTCAAATCTGGTAGTTAGCTCGAGCTAATTCATTTTATGCATGGATTCTCTCCATGACATACTCCCGAGAAGGTTCTTGCCCCTCGTCTCAGATTAAATTAATGAAGTGCTCACTATCCGAGTCAAAGTCTATGAAGTCTCCGGAATCATCACTTGCCGCGGACCATAAGGCACCCAGGGAGTCATGTTCTAACGATAAGGCATAGATCTCATCACCACATAGTCGACTGTCATGCCATTTGGAAAGGGAGCATCGTATTCGAAATCCTATGGCAAGTGGTTTAGCTCGTCATCTAAAAAGATCTCAGGTTCGTACCCCAGATTATCCACTTTGCTTACATCTTCATAATCTGACTCGTCGGAGTCGTCGATTTCTTGTACTTCTTCATCTGAATTATCGAAAGGTTGTGGCTTATACATTGGTTCAAAGATAAAATTTAGGAGGTGCTAAATTGGCATATCTTTATTAGAATCTTCCTCTGGATCTTCCTTGGGGTCTTCCATAGGGTCTTCCTCGGGTCTTCCTTAGGGTCTTCCTCAGGATCTTCCTCAAGGTCTTATTCAGGGTCTTCCTCAAGATCTTTCTTAGGGTCTTCCTTAGGGTCTTCCTCCATTGCATCCCCTACTACATTTACTCCAGCCTAAACTCATGCCATAGCTGCGTGAAGGTCAGAGATCATGCCTTGCATATTGGCGAATGTCTCCTTTATAGGGGCACCATATGTTGTAATGTTCACACAGACCCCTCCAAACGGGTCATGCAGCTTGATGCTCATTAGTTCCTACGGTTCATTTATGGCGCTATATCTGTATGGAGTTTGGCGAATGGTTCTTGCACTACCCCATCCAGGTTAAGGCTGAGATACCTTTGCCGGTCCCCGTGATTACTCCAGGCTTGTTCAAAATCATATAGCTCTTGATTTCCTTGGCATTGTGAGCACTGGATTTTAACAATCCTTCTCCCAAAATGATTATGAGAGCTATAAAATGCAATGTCTTTCAGGTGTTGTCCATCAGAGGTGTTCCTACTACTGCAGAGTTAAGTTTGGCTAAAGTTTGGAGACCTAGTCTGCCCTTAAGGACCCATATGGGTGCTGCTTGGTGGTACAGATCCATTGGTAGACCCGTACGTGTCATCCCTTCTATACACCTAGGGGGGACGGGTCCTCCCCACTCATACGGGTACTCTTATTGCCTAAATAGGCTCTTTTGGAAGGGAATCCTTTACTATTTTGGGAAAAGGCAGGTCATGAACACGATTATTGCGTTTAGACCTCCTTTCCCCTATAAATAGGGCCCTTCTCTTCACATTTTCAACACACACATTTTATACAAAAATTATACTAAAATTCTAGTAGTTTCTATAGGTATAGAAAAGGTATAGTAGGAGTATAGGAGGTATAAAATAGGGAGAAAACCCATTCTTTGAGGTTTTGTCCATATTTTATTCATTCCTAACTTCATGATTAGGATTTAGGGGAGGTTTTATCCACACAAATACTCACCTACATAGTCTTATTTCACCATGTGCTTTGGCCGAACTCTCTCAACAGTAAAGGGATCATCTCAAAGTGGATTCACGCCACAAAGGTAACTCTCTTGAGTTTCAAAGAGACTCATGTTTCAATTATTTCCTTATTATTATTGCCTGTTCCTTCTATTATATCTGTTCCTTTCATTTCTTATTTCTGGTTTGGTCATAACTCGTATGAGCCTTGTTGGCACCATATATCCCCAAAGATATCAAATCGGTTCACCATACTCATACGGAAGGAAATCCCTTTTTATTTTATTTTTCTTCCATCGATCCAGTAATCTGATAATCTATAAACTGAACTTAACAGAGCTTCTTTTTGGACCAAACAGGACCTGTATGGGTACACCATACCCATACAGGTCCTTCCTAGTACCCGTACGGGTCCCACCCACCATATGGGGTACCAGCCTAAGGCAGATTCCCGAATCCATAATTAACTGATTAAAAATCAACCCAACTCACCATTTGTCATGCAATCATTTTCACTAATTATCCGGTAAATGAACCCATAATAGATAAAACGTGTTTTAACAACAAAATATGCTGAAGTGCTGATTTATGGTGTACTATAAACTGTGCTAACATCTGTGAATACAGGGGAATTTATTTTCATTTTGTTTTATAACTTAGAACAAATGAATAGGTTCTCTTTGCAATTTCCCCTATTTTTCCCCTGGTTGTAATTTTTATCCCCCCATTTATTGCTTGTGCTTTATTGTAATATGTAAACGCATGTAACAAGTGTGAAAGAGTGTAGAAATAGGATTTCTGTGATAGTTCCCCAAATGATGAAAACTAAAATAGTTTTACGCGGTGAATGTAATTTTGAATCAACTAAATGACAAATAAGTGACTCATATGATACCCGAATCTCTGATCCAATAGGTATGAGTCTCCGGCCCAGAGGGAACAATACCAAAACTCTTTCCCAAGTAGACAACTTGGGTGGCAACTCTATCAATTATATCGAGATTTGGGTCTCAATTCTTTTATTCATTAAAATTGGCTTACTATGCAAACTTTAACTAAAAATGTTTTATCACGCCTAAATCCAACAAAACCCAGTGGGCCCCGCCTCTCATACAGGCACCAAGGGAGACCTACACGTCATCCACACCTTACAGTGGTGACTCTGTTGGGGAATGCGATCTTTTAACTTGTAAAATTTTGGTCTATTTTAAAAGCTTAAAAGATTAAGATGAGCACCGAAAATCATTTATTTAATTCAACCCTTTTTTATTTCCATCATTTGGGAAAACTATCACACTCTATCTACTCATCTCCTTCTCTCTTTAGTTAGATGCGCTCTTCTTCTAGCACTAGGATAGGTTGCCCTATTATTTCCATGACACTTACAACGATGATACCTATGATCGGCAAGTATATTGGGTACACCTTAGTGGGTGGAGCACTCATTGCCATCTCCCTCCAAAAGAGGCTTGATGCGTTGAGAGCCTTCTACATCAACTTCCTCTACACCATTCTTATCAAAAGCCATAGAATTTTACCCTCTAAGTGCCCTAATTTCTGTGTGAGATTAGATTAAGGAAGAATACCCTCAGACTCGGTGGGAGAAATAAGGACTAAACCTATCGATTCGCACGTGTTGTGTTACATACCCTTGTGATTAACTCCACCATGCATCGTTGTAATTTATGCATGCATACCACATCCCATGCATGTATTGATCTCTTGGTTATCACCTCAGCTAAAACCAAACCTCAAAGAGAAATAGCTTGGTGACGTTCTCAGATCCGTTTGACTTGCATTCCGGCTCTTCCAGTTCCATTAAGTGTTGCTTAGTCTTCATCTCCGGGTATTTCGTCCAGCAATCAGTTTAGTCTGATTGATCTTTCTGCCTGTCATCCTGGGGAGATGTCTCAAATCTTGAATCTAGAGGGCCAGATTGATGTTGGGGTTGAGGATGTTGCTACTAGTGAAGAGGTAAATGCATCAAGGGCCGAGATTAGGTTAGAGATCACGAATGTCGTCTCATAATACTTAGGAAGTAATCAATTCTTGGACCGAATGAATGATAAGATGTTGGCCTCCATCATGGTAATCATGGCTGAAGAGAGAATGGCCAATGCTCCTCCTAGTGCTCCTATCAGTGCTCCAGCAGTGAATCCAGTGATTAATGAACAAGTATCGGGGGTCACTTATAATCCACTCACTCAATTTCAATTACTGCCAGTGCAGACTCACAGGGATTCCTCGAGTTAGTTTGTTCAGTTGAGTTCTTTAGGTCCATTTGGTTCAGTTAGCTAGTCATTCCATCGGTAGGTACAGTGGTTCCATCATCCATTAATCATTTTGCTCAGCCTAGTCAGGGATTTGTGCCGCCTCCATTTTAATTTGGGGCATCTGGCCCTACCCCTAATTTTATGGTCACACCCAAGGGGATAGCCTTTCCTCAATCAATAGGCTTACCCTCGGGAGTGGTTACTCAATTAGAGGGGTCATCCTTATCCGTGGAATTGCGTGATCTTCTTTAGAATTTGCTGGCTGCCAATCCCAGCTCTCAGCCGCTATCACTATCAGTTCAAACTGCTAGAGAGAATGATTTGGTCCGTAAAAACTTTTGTATGCCTAGCATAGCAAAGTATAAGGGAACCGATCTGCCATAAACTCATATCACCACCTATCAGAGGGTTATGAGAATTAGAAAGTTAAGTGATAAGGTCTTAGCCAAAATGTTCCCTTACACCTTGGAAGATGCTGCTATCGAATGGTACAACACTCTATCAAATAAAGTGACTGTAACTTAGAAAGCCTTATTAGAGGCTTTTATCAAACAGTGTGGTTTCAACGCCACTATTAAAACTACCATACAGAATTTGGAGGCTATCAAGCTGGCCCCCAATGAGAAGTTCAAACCCTACTTCGAAAGATGGATGGCCACTCAAGTTCTATTGTAGGATAGGCTTAGTCTCCCGAAGATGATCGTAAAATTAATGGATGGTGCACTACCTACTTATCAAAAGGTCCTTAGTATGGATTGGTTGTCTAGCTATGTGGAGTCTTTGAAAAAGCTGAGAAGTGGGAAAGAATTGAGGAGCTAGAGAAGGCAAGTATACCGGCCAAACCATTGTTAAAAAAATGACCCTCGTGGTACAGGAAGAAGTGGTTGTTGTCTGTACCATCAAAGACGGTATTTCCCCTTAGAAAGTATCTCTACCTGCCATCTTCACTAAGTTGAGGGCACTCGGCCTTCTTCAAAGTATCAAGCCTTATTTTCCACCCAAACCTGACGATAGGGATCAATTTTGTGCTTATCACATCAGTAAGGGGCATCGCACTAGTGCCTGCAGGGATCTGCTTGAGGTTATTCGAGGTTTGATTTGGGACAAGAAGATTTAGGAACTCGAGCTTAAACCCAACACCATGAATAACCCCTACCAAATTTTGAGAAACAGGTTATAGCTATTAAATCTGGGTTGCCCTCCTACCATATTTTCAATATGATCTCACAAGCTAATCCTATAGTTCACTACATAGTGGCCTTGCCTGATGAACCAATCCCCATTTACATCGAGGCATTCGAGCTAGAAGGAATTCATGATAAGGAAGCTATGTTGATTCAACCAGGGGTAATTGATATCGATGCCTATGTATTGAAGAATGATAAGCTCAAAGGACCGACCTTGTTGGTGGAAACTCTCGAAGGGAGGAGTTATATAAAAGATGGAGTGCTACATTAAGACTCACATTCTAGTCAGTACTAAAAAGAAAGTCACCCCTCTCATCCAGCAATTATAAGTTACCCTGCTAAGTACAGCATCTAGCAGCTCCTTGTTGACTTTGAAGAACATTGCAAGGGTCTAATAGAAAAGTTATTAAGTATGGAAGCTACACCTTCTACCACTCTAGTTGAGATACTCTAAAATATTAGGGGATCTCCTCTTAATCAGACCGAACCCATTGAGTTCTATCCATTAGATCTCCCAGCCGAAGGGAATAACCATAACAAGGCACTCTTCATTAGGGTACAAATCTTTAATCGTTCTATCCCATGTGTTATAGTGGACGATGGTTCCACCCTCAATTTCTAACCTGCTAAGATTCTTCCTCACTTAGGGCTGGACTAATCCATGTTGGAGAAGTCTAATGCTGTCATAAGGGCATACGATGATACGAAGAGGAGTGTCATTGGGGTCTTCAAAGCTGAAGTTATAGTTGGGGAAGTGAAGTCCAAGGTCTTGTTTATTGTTCTCGATATTTCTGTCACCTACTCATTACTGTTGGGTCAACCTTGGCTCCATGCATTAGGGGTTGTCCCTTCCACAGTCCATCAGAAAGTTAAGCTCATCCATAATGGCAAGCTGGTAACCATTAGTGCTAATGAACCATCTATCATAGCGGCTATAAAGGTCGAAGAAAATGAATCTAGGGTGGCTGTAGCTCATCAAGATATAAAGTTTTTAGTTAAGGGGTATATATCTCTTAAAATTAAGAGGATTATGATGAAGTAAGGTTATGTAAAAGGACTTGGAAGGAACCTGCAGGGAATGTTGGAACCCTTTTCACCCCTTCCATTGCCACTTACACTAGATTTGGGGAATCACCTAGGTGCTAAAAAAACCAAGCCTTAATCCTTCCTTTTGATAGGGGTTGAAGTCAAACAAGGGAAATTCACGGGCGAAGAAGAACCTGTCGAAGTAAGTGGCTAGAAAGTCCCCCGTTTTGAGATCTTCAATGACGTATATGATCTCAAGAAGGGCTGCCTAATTGAAACCTTAGTTTCTGTGGAAGTATGCGGGAATGCTGAAGAAGATGAAATGAATGAGGCAATCGAGTCCATCACCAAAACAATAGCAGTACTTATGAGGAAGAATTAGAAAAGAAATGAGAAATGAAATCCCATCAGTAAGGATGTCAAAAGCTTAGCAAAAGCAGTGGCCAAAGAAACACAAGCAAACTTGTGCACTAGGCTACCAGTTCAGCTATCAATCAACATGACCCTTCGCCTATAGCGGATGATCAAATGATGCAATTTTTAATATTGCAAACTTTTTTTATGCAAACAATGCCGCTTATAAGGCATATCATGAATAAGTTGTAAGCATCGGTATCTTTATTTTTAACATGTCATGAATAAATTGATGCACCTATCATTCACATTTCCCTCGAGTATTTCATTCTAATGACGTCATGCACTCATAACAACAACATTCTTAAAACCATCATCATATTCATTGGTGAAGTTGACCTTGAATACAATGCAATAGTATAAACGTCCAATGGTTAAAACCTATCATCAAAAGAGCGATAATAAAAAGTGTTTAGCAAATATGATAACAATTAGCCTAGGCCCTTCTTTCTTTATGAGGGGCAAAGAGTACAAAAGTATGCATCATCAAGAAAGAAGACCCAGAAGCACCAACAGCAGGTCGACTTTCATCACGACAAGTGGAAAGGACATCTTAAGTCACAAATTGACCATCTCAAGAGCTCTAAAGGGAAGCTGATTGGTCAAGAAGATTTTGCTAATGATAGTGGCTACATACAGAAAATTGGACTAATAAGCTTCCATCTGTAGCTTGGGGGTATAGAACCAGTGTAAGGAATCCCATTGATCAAACACCTTTCTCCCTGGCATATAGAATGGAAGTCGTGTTACCAGTCAAAACAGAAGTAAGATCTTTAAGAGTGGCACTTGAACCGCAGTTAAAAGAATCAGATTGGGTAAGAACCAGGTATGAATAGTTAAATATAATAGATGAAATGTGGCTCAAGGCACTTGACCATCTCCAGATGTACCAATAGTGCATGGCACGAGCTTATAACAATAGAATTAGATACCCAAAACAACCTCTCAAAAAGCGGGTGATCTGGTCCTCAAGCAACTATGCCAGGTCAAAACCAAAGCTAGGGGCAAGTTCAGGCCTAATTGGGAAGGACCATTTGTCGTGAAGAAAGTCCTTGGTAAAGGAGGAATAAAACTTATCAACATGGATAGAAATGAGTTTATGAATTCTGTGAATCAAGATAGGATCAAGCATTATCATATCTAGGTCAAAAGAATTAAATCATAAAAAAGTAGCACAAGAGAATAAAAGAAATAAAGAATAAAACACCTAGCTTGTGGTCCTCTACTGCTCGGGCAAAAATTAAGGTGTAACCCGTTGATCGGTATTCCGTAAACTGATCAAGCAAAAGTTAGGGAACTTAAAATAAAGTCTGCTAAGTTGAAAACCAGAAAAGGGTGGCTTAGGCAAAAGTTACGGCATTGAGAGAAAAATGTCAATTGCTTTCAGGGAAAATCTATAAAAGACCAGTAGGCAGTAGGGGTTAACCATTGGAAATTGTTACCATTGCCTATATACTCAAATTAATCTCATCAATGAACATGTTATGCTTTTGCTAAGAATCTTGGTCTTATGAATGCATGCATGTCTTTATGTGAAATAATCGTTGGTATGTGAACATTAATTTTCCCCTACGTGTTATGCATCATTGTATTCATCTTTATCACACATTTGCAATATTCAGAAAAGCCTGCTGGATTGAAAACCTGAAAGGGCGGTCTAAGCAAACGTTAAGGCAAAAAGAAAAGTCTGCTGGGTTGAGCCATAAAGGACAATTCAGGTAAAAATTAAGACAGCTTGTGGGATTGAAAACCTAAAAAGGGGGTCTCAGCAAATATTAAGGCAAAAGCTTCCTAGGTTGAAAACCCGAGAGGGCGGTCTAGGCAAAAGTTAAAGCTAAAAAGAAAAAGGTCTGCTGGGCCAAGCTGTCAAGGATAGCTCAAGCAAAAATTAGGAAAAAAAGAAAAGAAAAATAAAATGTTCTATAGGTCCCCTCACATTGAGTGGCCTATGCAAAAATTAGAACGTCACCCGATCCTCTCACTATAAAATCACTAGATAGAATACGGGTTCTCAAAGCGACAATATTCAAACAGTCTTAGTTCAAGAAAAATCCCTAAGCGTAAAAGAAGTATCAAAGGTACCAACCCAAAAGTTCACAATCAAAACAAGCCACGCAGGGCCCAAAAGTATCATAAAGTTTAGTTTATAATCATAATCTAAGCCACCAGGGGATCCTATCCCTGATGACCCTCCTCAGTCTAATCCTGAGTATCCGCTAGTAGATCATCCATGTCTATAGCCATATGGTCCTTAGCATCACCAGTACCAGTAGCCGACTAGGCAGGGGCCCTAGTCTCCAGGGTCCCTACAATAGCTCTAGCATCATCACTCCTCTCAACATGCTAATCCATGCCTCTTTGAGTCACTAGATATGCAAAAAAATATCCTCAGACTCATCATCAGAGGGGACCAGCATCTGCCTATCCTCAGTAATCCTTGCTAGCTAACCCCTTAGTGTCTTAATCTCAGTCCTCGCTCGAGCAGTCTTGGTCCTATCTTGATCAGCCTCGGCAGTGGCTTCCCGTAGTTGCTCCTTTAAAAACCGGGCTCTCTCCTCCGAAGTGTCCAAATCCTGGGCAGACCTACCCAGCTCCATGGCCAACAAAGTCTGTAATGGAAATCATAAGATTAATACACATATATAAATGTCATGGCATGCATGCATAGTTTGTTGAAATTTTGCAGGTAAAAGAAACTTACTGAAGCTAAAGCATCTCGGGCCAACAGCAGATCCTGTACTTAAAAATAACCCTAGGTTAACCTCTCGGCCTAAAAAATGTTCACCTAAAAAGAAAGGGTCACATCAGAATAAGACATCTTGAGCAGTAATGGAAAAAGGCCAAGGTAAAGGATTCCTTACATGGGTGAAGCTAGAAGGACTGAAACCAATAGGCTGGACCGACTCCTTGTGCTTCTTGATAGCTTGATCCTCAAATGGTTGAGGAGCCGGAAGAAAGTATCTAACTCAGCCTGAAGGACACCCTCCCTCACAGATCCGGAGGCTCGAGACCGCTTCGCCGAAGGCTCAAGGGCAACTGTAGCAGCGGTAACAGCAGACCTCTTCCGCGTGGAAGCAGGGGGCTGTTGCAATAAAGAGTTAGACTTAATTTCACAATTAATTTCAAAAAGCGACCAAGTATTCACGAAGGCTAAGTGAGAGGCATACCTGAGAAGAAGGGGTACCAGACCTAACCGAACCCCATGTACTCCACGGTTACCCCTCGGTTCGCCCTCCTCCTCCTCTCATCATTATCCTCACTATCGCTCCAGTGAAACTCCAGGGGCTTGTCCTCATGAACAATCCTATCACAGGGTGGCAGGAGGGAGGAATTAATAAACTCAGCATAAGGGCCCTTAACAGACAATACGCGAGCTCCCTCGCCCAATAAGTACAGCCCTTGATCGATCCCTGATATGAGATGAGGCTAGAAGACGCCCGCTGGGATCAGGGGAGGGATCGGTCCCTCTACCATGGCACTAATCCATCACCCTTGGACCCACTCTCCAAAATACCACTCATAGAAGAGTGGTGACTCAGGATTTACCTATAGCATCAGATGGCAGATCTTAAGCTCAGACTGCTCACCCCGGACCCCTATGTCCAATCCATAATTCAACTATGCTAGGATGGCCCAGCACTAGTTCTTGTAAGGCATAGCTATAAGATCCTCCATGATAGAGAGCAAACCATAGTCAAGGTTGCTCAAGTACACTAGGAAGAAGACGGTGGTAAGGAATGTCAGCAAGAAAGACCAGGCGTACTGGTCCCTCTTATTAGCTGTAATAGGACTCGGCTGCCCAATCTATTAAGCATACAGGTCCCCATACTTGAGCTTATTCATCCTGTCCGGATGAAGCCCAAGTAATCCAGTAATGCAGGCCTTCACCTCAGGCAGAATATGCCACCGGTCAGTATAAACGTCAAAGTGGACCACGTCCCCACTCCACTTTAGGCCCGTCATAGCGCATACATCCAAGGGAGTAAAGGTGACCTCCCTAATAGGCAAATGGAAAGTATGGGTCATCTCCGACCATCTCTTCGTTAGAGCTAAAATGGCACCGGGAGCTAATATCTTGGGGGCCTGAGGGATGGCCCTGATGATGTCGCTAAACCCGAAGGACTCTATGCGGGTCAGCAGCTCTGTGTCCCCTGCGGTACGAATCTCCTCGTATCATTTCTTGTAGAAGCTCAAGGCTTGCACAGTCTTATATTGGAACTACATAAATAGAATTATAGATTAACAAGGTTAGAATATAGTAGATAAGTCAGAAATCAGAAAATGGTTGCAGAAATAAAAAAAAACCATGTTCTGTCCCTAGGGACAGGACCCATACGGGTCCCTGAGTGGAACCCATACGGGTCCTCCCTCACCCGTACGGGGCCCCTGTAAGTAGTCCCTATTCAAGCAAAACTTCCAAAAATCCAAAATCACCCAATTTTAACCAAAGTTCATCCAAAACTATCCTAAAAGCGTCCTAGGCTAAAGTTACATGCATCAGGCTCTATTCTAAAGTCTAAAGCACCCTAATCCATGCAAAAATTTAAGAAATTATCAAAAGGAAAAAATTGGAAAATGGAGAATTGAATAAAATTACCTGGAGTTTTGAGGCATGGGTCTCGGGAGAAGGGATCATAGGCACTTCAGAAGCGGAAGTAAGTCCTAAAAATGAGTCTCCCCGTGAAATGCATACCCGATAAAAATCAAGCATTCTCGAAGCCTCAAATCATCCACTGGGGGCAAGTCCTTGAGTCTACGGAAGAAACGGTCGGGCTTTGGGATCTTTTCATACATTTTTGGTTGATTTTAGGAGAATAATTGCTGGAAAAAGAAAATTGGGAAGTTTTTATGAGAGGCAAGATGTGAAGGGACTAGCCTACCTTTTAAAACCCCCGTTGGGGACCTATATGGGTCCCACCCCATCCTTATGGGTTCCTACTTTTGAGAACCCTACTAGTATGGGTCTGGGTCACCCGTACGGACCCTTTCTTGCCATCTAAGGGAAGATTTTGCGTCGGTATTTTAGCAAACACTAGAAATTCATCCAGTCCAAGCTTGGGGCCAACCCCGCTCTTCTTCACACCTGCATTTTAGTTATATTTGTTCACCTTGATCCTTGATTGAAGGGGCAAAAATATTTTTTGTTTTCACAAAAGTCAATCAAGAATCAAAGTAAGCCATTTTTGAATTAATCACTAACAAAGATGGTTTTTTAAATACAAGTCCATTCTACCACGGGAATTCTTCCCCAGCAAACAAATTTTAAGAGAAAGGGCCTCCCCAAAAGAAGAGGCTTTACTCAAAGGATATAACTTCTCTCTCCCACCGAGAAATCACTCTAGGGTCATTCCCTAGCATAAGCATTCAATCAAAGGGCATCCCCCCATCGATCCAGGGGTAACCTCCCACTGATCCAGGGGCATCCCCTCACTTCCCAGTAGTGGAATTAGATCCAGGTGCAACTCCTCCACCGATACAGGGGCATCCTATTGGTCCCTGTGAGAGTACTTATAGGGGCAGAGGGGGGTAAATGGCCCTTTTTCGTAAAATTTATAGACTTAGAAAAAGTCTTAGTGTAGCGTGTTTGATTATGATCCAAAAGATGGGTCCGGATGATGATTATAATCCGGAGGATGGGACCAGATGATGCAAATAAGTGCAATAAAGTAAATGCAAAAGAAAATCAAACACAAGTATTTTATACTAGTTCGACCCCGCCTACGTCTAGTCCTTGGAGTTTCCTTCTTCCGAGCTTATCCACTAATGGATTCCTTTTCAACTAGTAGGAATCAAGCCTTACAGATTTGTCTCTAGATGGTGACCCCTTCAAGAAGTAGGATATACCACTAGAAGCACCAACTCCTAGCTGAGTCCTCTTATCTTTAGTAGGATATACCACTTAGCCTTCTACCTTAAATCTAAGCTGAGTCCTACAGGGAGATCTCACTCAAAGCACCTACTTTAAGCTATATCCCAATCTCCCAACTCACCCAAGTTGGAGATTCTAACTCTTTGGTTTATAACTAAGGGTTGGTTTTTGGAGTTCCTCAAGTTTATAGTTTTACTTGGGATTCCTTACAGATAAATTTTGAATCAAGGGTTCTTGAAGGGATTATCTCAACTGATTGAATGTGTATTGCTTTGTTACTTGCTTTTTTAGATCAATTAGTTCCTTTTCTCATTTGGTGAAAAGCTCCATTTATAGGCTTTGATCATAAATGTAGCCGTTTATGGTTGGTGAGCTTTTATCCAATCTTCACCCTTGATCAAGTTATGATGTGGAGCTTCCAGATCCATTAATCATTCCATTAGACTGTATTTTGATCTGTTTGAAATCTTAGGATTGAGGCTGAAAAGTTGTTAGTGGTCGTTTTGCTTGTCATTTTATGATGCACCAACTTTCATACTAATTGCTTTATAATGTGAGCTCCACGCGCGCCTTTATTGGTCTAAGAGAAAGTAGTTAGCTTTTCTCTATTCGGTGTCAGACCCTTTTGACTTTTTCTGAATTATACAAGCTGTCATTTTGTCTTTGTCTTGGGGAAAGGATCTTTGACTTCCATAGACCAAAAAGGGTAAAGGGAAAAATATATTTGAATACTTTCCTTTTGTTTCAGATATATATCTTCTGGATGACTTTTAGTCCTTTATAATTCGAATCTTTCTTCTGGAGATTGCTTCAATCAGTTCTTCCAGATGCTGGTCTTGAGGGTCAGAAGTTTGTTTCCTTTCCAAACTCTATCCGAATTATTTCCCTTAGTGCTTAGTATTTTAATTTGATTAATGGATGACTTGTGTCTTGAACTTTGTCTGGATGTTTCCATTTGGATTTGGGAGAAATTGCATATATTGTTTTTGTTTCTTTCAAACTTGATCTGGGCTTAGATTTTTTATCCGGATCATTGTTTCCCAACAATCTCCCCCATTTTATGGAAACAAAAACCTAAGTCATCTAAGTGAGGGTGTATTTACTAGGTGTAACTTTTGTTACTTAGTCTTCTATAATGCTCCCCCATAATTTTAGCATCCTAACTCCCCCATGATTTCTACTTTTAATTTTGTTTTAGTACAATTACAGATTGTACTTTAGAAGCAATTATTTTAATAGTTAAGAATTTTTCATCTTATAAATACTTCTGCTGTTAACAATGGTTAACATCCTGAAGTTCAGTGTTACAAGTTATAGAAATACATATGAAGTGAATCTAGCTATTATAGAGGTATTACAAGATTATCTAGCTAGCTTAACTATCTCTCTAGATGGACCACTCTTCCAGACTTGCAGCGTCTTTCCTTTCTCGCTTCCTTCTCCTTGATGACTCTGATCTTTCTCCCACTTTTTGCTTCCATCAAGGGGATTAATAACCACATAGGTCTGCTTGTCCCATGATTGCTGCCAGGAAGAGGAGTAGATCGAGTAGTCTTTGTTGCCTTTTGCATGCTCATCAATAATATGATTCACTATGGGCGGAGTCAAATAATAAGAGCGAAGGGACCTCCGGAGTTGATCATAGGATTGAGAGACTTGAGGAAGAATGTGTAGAATATGTTCCTGGTCCTTGGGATTAAAATAGGGAAACATGGCCTTGATTAGAGTGGTCTAGCCTTTTTAGCTCATGAACCCTGAGTCCCCTATAGCTTGAACAAGATTGTGCAGGACTTATTGTAAATTGTATATGCATGAATCTAGTGTGAAAGAGTGTAGAAAATAGGGTTTCCGTAATAATTCCCTAAATGATGAAAACAAAACGATTTTACGCGGTGAATGTAATTTTGAATTAACTAAATGAGAAATAAGTGACTCATCCGCTACCCAAATCTCTGATCCAAGAGGTATGAGTCTCCCACCTAGTGGGAACTGTACCAAAACTCTTTCCCAAGTAGACAACTTGGGAGGCGACTCTATCATTTATAACGAGATTTGGGTCTCGATTCTTTTATTCATAAAATTGGTTAAAATGTGTAAACTTTAACTAAATGGTTACATCCCGCTTAAATTAATCAACCAATCACCCCAGTAGGCCCTGAGGGAGACCCATAAATCATTGACACCTTACAATGGGATCAAGACCAAGATAACTAATCTTGAGGAGAGCGTTAACAGATTTCCCAATGCTGAACAAGTTGCCGAAACAACATTATCTAAAGTCACTTCGGTTTTATAGCAAATCTCTCAAGCAATTACAGACACTAAAAGGGCTACTTCAAAAGTTAAAACTAGAGTTGATACAAGCAGTGCTACTATATTGGGACATGTCACCTCAGCCTCCACTAACATAAAAACTGAGCTAAAGGACTACATAGATCAAAAGTTTGAGGAGTTGCTTAAATTCGTTCCTACTACTGTTACTTAGAGCATAGAAGAAATATCCTCCAGAATCACCACCTTTACAATAGAGCAACAAGCCTTCAAAGATCAGCTAACCAAGTTTCTAAAGGATGACTTTCTAGAGCTATTATCCAAAACTGCTGAGGATTTGGGTGCTGATTTCCAAACTGGTCTCCACATAATGGATAAATCTATTAACAATTGGCAGGAGATGTTCAACATTGAGTTCAAGCACTTAAATAAGAGTATCCATAATGGAGCCAAGACTATTTCAGAACAAGTCCAGCAACTTGGCTCCTTTGTATCCAATTTAAGCCTCATTGATCCATCCACATCTAGCTCCCCCGAATATATCCATGAAAGAATTTTACTTCCCTTTTTCTAAAAATTGATTAAGAACATAGGTGACACCGAATTCAAAGGATATCAGGGCATGCTAACTCTGATCTGGGGAATGTTTCCTTTCTTTGAAGAAGAAGATAGAGAATATGCTCTCTCAATGCACCCTAACCTAACAAAATCTTATGCTCAACTCTAAAAGCTAATAAAGCCAATTTATCTCATTCCCACTACTATAGACAAGATTATTGAGCAGTGATTTACAAGGAATGAAGAATAAACTATATTATCGGAAGCTTGGTAAAAGAAGTGAGATCAAATAACTTATAAGGTTATAGACCCCCTGGAAGATGCAAACAAAAGGGGGAGAAAGAAAAGGAGAGTGAAGCTGAGAAGAGAAAGAAGAAGGCATAGAGCTAGCAATATTTTTATTTTCACATGTAATAGCTAGCTATATTATAATTTTATTCTTCACTTGTATTCTTCTGTAATCATTTGTAATCTAAACTTCATTTATATTAATTATTGTTAACAATAGAAGTAATACATAGTGAAAATTCAATTATTCAAAAATTGCTTCTAAGTACAAACATAAATTGTACTAGAAAAACTTAGAAGCTCATATGCAAAAAATTTGGGGGAGTTAGGATGCTAGATTATGGGGGAGAAAAATTGTAAACGACTAAGTATAAAAAATCATACTTAGCTCATATCTTCTATGCTTCTGTAGTTAGGTTTTTTTCCATCAAAATGGGGGAGATTGTTGGAAATTAATCATCCGGAAGACTTAGCAAAAACCTCAAGACAAGCATCTAGATCAAGGTTTTGAAGAAAACAAAAACAACAAGTCTAAGAAGACCTCATCCGATTCAAGAAAGAAATTATCCCTAAGTCCAAGAGGAAGTATATGCTTAAAGACAAGAAGAAAACAAGTCCTTAAGCCCAAGTAAATAGCATTCGGATAAGATCACCATTGAATAGCATCCAGTTAAGTTACTGTCTAAAGACATTTGGAAGACATAACTTTCAAGACAAAAGGGAAAATATTTAAAATTAATTTTCCCTCCAATTTGGTCTCAAGTCAAATGTAATTTTTATCTTGAAGAATGAAAAAGCAACAGCTTGCACGAATTCGTTAAAGGACTAAAAGGCTGACATAGAAAGAGAAAAAAGTAACAGCCTTTTTAACCTAGACCAAAGGCAAGGCACGTGGAGTCAACACAAAAGACAAAGTTGTATAAATTTTGGCAGAGCACAAAAAGCCAAATAAACGACACCTAACAACTTTATTGCTCTAATCCCAACAAATTTAGACGGGACATTTATTGGGTCTAATGGACAGATCAACGGCTCCGAATGCGCCATCTTATATCTGATCAACGGTGAAGATTCAAGATCAAGCAACGGCTACATTTATTAACCAAGCCTATAAAATTAAAGCTTCAGTTGAGAAGATGTTGGTTGATTTTACAAAGCTATTACCCTAAGAGAAATTTTCTACTCAATCAGTGATTCAATCCCTCCAAGAACTAAACACTCAAATCAATTGTAAGAATTCTCAAGTAAAACTATAAGCTTGAAGAATTCAAAATCCAACCCCTTGTTAAAACAAAGTTGTAAAATCTTATACTTTGGTGAGTATTGAGATTGAGACTTAGCTTAGACTAGTAAAGTTTAAGTGGTATATCCCTGTGGGACTTAGCTTGAACTTGGGTAGAGTTTAAGTCATATATCTCACTAAAGAAAAGGACTCAGCCAAGCTTGGAGTTATTTTGGTGGTATATCCTACTACCGAAAGAAGAGATTCTACAAAGATAAGCAACAAAGGACTCAGCAAGGCAAGGGATTAGTTTGGTGGTATATCCTACATCCGGAGGAGAAGAAATCTCTAGAGACAATTGTAAAAGCTTGATTTCTGCCCGCGAAAGGAATCACACTAGTGGATTAAGCTCTAGGGACTAGACGTCAGCAGTGCCGAACCAACATAAAAATTATTGTGTTTGATTTTCTTTTACTTTAAGCTTTTACCTTCTATGCATTTTGTTTTATATTTGCATCATTCAGATCCACCAACTCTAAAGTAAATTAAACACGCTACATAAGACTTTTAAAAAGTCTAATATTCCGTAAAAAGGGTCATTCACCCCCCTTTGACCCCAACTATAATCGTACAGGGACCAATGAAAACCTTCGCAGAATCAAGAAAGCATAGTTCTATCTCAGAACTAAGAAGAAGATCCAAGGTTGTTTTGAGGATAATAAAAAGGTTTAAAGAGGCTGAAGATAAAATCCATCAAAATCAAGCTCAGAAGAAAAATGACTCAGAGTGCTTAAAAACCCAAGAAGGATGTTAAGTTGTGCTCATAATCAAAATACAAGTTGCCATCAGAATCAAGGTAATAGGAAGATAAGACTGTGTTCACAGGAAAGACAAGCTCAAAGGAACACTAAGTGATATGAATTAAGTCAACACAAGTTGATATCATAACCTCACTCATAATCAAAGAAGAAGATCTCCCAAAGATCACAAGGATCTCAATCAGACTCTACAAGAAATTCATCAAAGGCTAAGGCATCAAAGAATATATCTACTCTTAAACAAAAGAAAAAGTGCTCACAAGGATCAAAACGCATCAGAATCAAAAAAACTCAAAGGAAAATCCACTATATCAGTCATCAGAACTCAACACTTATAAAAAGAATACATTCAAGTGATGAGGTCACAAGATACGAAGAAAGCTCAGAGTTAAGAACATCTTATTGTAAAACTCTGAAGCTTAGAATATCTGTCAGAAGAAAGATCATGCCAAAAGAAGGGCACCAAAGAGCTGATTCTGAGAAACATCAAGGATTACTCAAAATCACAAACATCATAATCTCAAGGTATAACATCAGAAGTGATTCTCTCACTAAGATAAAAACATCCTTAGAGGAACATCACTTCCAAAACAAAAGGGATCAACGGTATCAATGGGCTTAGAACCAAGTAATATGTCTAGAAAATTGATAATCCATAAGAAACTTACGTGAAGCCACCTTTTACAAGAATAGTAGCCTTAAACTCCTCAAATCCTAAAAGACTAGCTACCTGGCCTTCACTAAAAGGGATAAGACATCTCTGAAATTGTGTGTTGACTAGCAAGAGCAAAAAGCTATTTTTTGCCACCTAATTCCTAACACATGGAAAGCTGGAAGCACAAAAATTATAAAAATGGCAGAAGTCAGAGTACAGATAGAATTGACCAAGTTTGGAATTATCTAATAGAAGGATTGATCACAGTCCAACTATAAATCCAACGGTCAAGAAGGAAGAAGCTGTTTAGAGACAACGACTAGAAGGCTCCTCCGAAGGTAACCGTTTTGAGGAATGAATCTGTCTTATTATAACGGTAAAAAATACTCTCTCCCTCTCTATCTTCAAGGCGCACGTCAATGGTGATCTTCAACAATAGAGTATAAATACACATATATCCATAACACAAAAGGTGTGGAGCAATATCACAAGTGCACACATCAAAACTTATCAGTGCAAAATCTCAAAAAGCAAACAAAATCATTATCATATCTGTTTGTAAATCTAAAGCTTGATTAGAATAACTCAACTCAAATCTGTTGTAAGTGCTACTTAATAACAAAGTACAAGAGCACAAAACCATTATTCAATCCACTGAAGAAGAAGAAGGTGATCAGAAGCTAGGCAAGGGGGGCTTGGTGAGGCTCCTGAGTCACAACAGACTAAGCAAGAGTGCTGAGGTCTTCAACCCTGCTCACAACTGGTGTAGTTGGTGAGGCAGAAGAATCTGAGAGGAGGGTACTCTTAGATTAAGGAATCAGAAGCAGCAAGAGTGGTGTACTCTGTGTGTAGAATTCTAGAATTGTAAAGGCTTCTCCGCCTCTAAAGGAATGATATAGTGGATTAAAGCTTGGAGAAGGAAACTCGGGGACTGGATGCAGGCAGGGCCGAACCAATATGAAAATCTTGTGTTTGATCTTATAAACTTTACACTTATTTACTTTGAGATATTTACATTGATTATATTCTGCTATTAAGTAAATTACATACATCAAACGCTAAACATTCATCGATAAACTCATGTCAACACTCTTAGTTATATATGTTGAATAAAAAGTTTATTATTTTACATCAACATTTGAAAAGGAATCAATCACCACCCTCTGACTCCTACATCACCCCCTCATAGGGACCAACAGAGACAATCAACAAAGAAGTATGATGTTACTAGTAACTCAATTCCTTGTTTTGTCCATAAGTTGTTCCAGTCTTTAATCTCTTATCATCAAGAGGCTATTACTGAAAGTAGAGGAGAAAGAACGATTCATTCTCTTTGCCACAATTCAAGAATACGATTTCTCTTCGGTATAATTCTACACGTTTAAGGTACGCTTCCATTAATCGATTTAATTGTTCTTATCATTGACATGATGGTCTTAGGGTTTTATCCCAATTATAGTTTATGGCTTATGATTGTTATAAATTTCATTATCGAAATCGTTACAGGATCATAAAAATTCTTACAGCTGTAACCATTATTATAACATAACTTTAACTATAATTATAGCAATCACAATAACATAACTCTGACTATAAATGTAGCATAACTATAACTATAACTATAACTACTTAACTAAAATATAATTATGACCATTAACTATAACTAAAATAATAACATAGCAATAATATAGTTAAAGTTACTACAAGATGCTGCAAAAGTGCGATTGATTCAAGGAAAAGATTACGGCATGGGTGCATGGTCAAATATGCGCAAGGAATAGTGATTGTTGCGAGAGATGTATTCATAGCAGAAGTCATCAGTTGGTTGAAGGATTGCCATTGAGACAATATAATTTTTGAAATGGATGTTATGAATGTGTTGAATGCTCTTAATAATGCTACAAGTTTTTTTTAATCTCCCGTAGGTTTAAGTTTATATGATTATAAGGATTTATTAGACCAATATTTCTAGTTTTTGAATTGTTTATGTTCGTAAGTATGTCAATTAAACTACTCATTTGCCAACCGAAACAACTGATCGTCAGACATATATGAGGACATAGCTAAATGTTTGTCCATCTTTAACTCGAGTTGCTTCTGATTCTATTCAATCGACCACCGGCTCTTATCTAAAAAAAAACATTATAAACTATAACTATGTTATATAAGTACAACAAAACTATGCTTATTATTAAACCATAACTTGAATATAATTATACCACTTTCTATAACTTCTCTTTGGGAGTCATTGAAAAAATTATGAAAAATTTATTAACATGATTCCATTTAAAAAAACAAAATATTCTAAAATGTATAAATTTATGACATAAATGTGAAATAAAATTAAAAAATTGATACACATAAACATGTGATCAAATAAATGAGAGTTAAAGTAAGAGGGGAGTATAAAGGATATTAATGTGAACTTAAAAAAGAAGGGAATTGGGAAAAAAACAAAATCAAAATATAATATATGTCGACCCCTCTATCTTATCTCATTTTATCTAATGCTCTCCCAATTTTAACTTATTTTTACTAAAATCTTTTATTTGATAAAAATGATTAATTTACTTTTAAAATGTTATATATCATATTCTAATTAAAGTGAAAATAATTAAAATAATAATATCTTTAAAAAAATTAAATCAATCGAAAGGCAATATATTTTATTAAAAGTATAAATTAACACATTTTTTAAAAAATAAGGGAGCTAACAAAGACTTTTTTTTTTAAGTTAAGAGGATGGTGATCCATTTCCACTTTAATATATGACTATTGTTGTTGATATTAGCCGGATGAATGTCAAAATGTTAAAAGACATTTTTGTATTTGCCTTTACACATAATCCATCAAATAGTAAAGGTTGTTCATTGTAAAATACTTATTAACTAAAATTAATTATTGGCCAAACCCACAAAATAAAATGTGAAAGCCAATTAGAACAAGGCACGATTAGGAGAATAGGCATAAAGGTAGACACGATTTCAGGCAATTATGCCCTAATCTCTCATTCTCTGTAAGCGAGCAAGTCACGTTCACGTACTCCCTAATATTCCCACCCAAGGCGTCTTTTTCCCGGACCTTACCCATTTCCTTGTCTTCTTTATATTTTCCTCTTTCTAGCGCTTTTGCCGGCTTTCTGTTTCTGTATTATTTTTTATGGTTTTTGAGATCTGCCACTGATATCTCTCAGATCTGTGTTTGGTGCTGTAATCCGCTTTCATCAATCTGATTTTACCAGGTACACTTAATTTGATGCGTTTTTGTTCAATCACTTGTATATACCGGATTGTACAACATCTCCTATTGTGTGATTAGATTATGAGTTGATCTTGAGAATTCAATTGTGGATCTCGAATCAGAAATGAATAGATCGAAATTTAATGGTTTTGTTTTCTTAATTGCGAATATTTGTTTTGAATGATCTATCGGAACTGATTGTGAAAGGAGATTGTGTGATTTTGTAGTGGTTTCTAGGTAATGTAGAATTTTGAGTGAAAGACATTGGATCCTGTAAACTAAATCAATTGGATTTCATCAATACTTCGATTAGGAGTTATATGTTTTTGTATGCTTTTTATATGTGCTCGACTGAAGTCTTCTTATAATATGCATTGGATAGGGCTTCCTTACATGGTCCAAGAATGGTTGAATTGTGTTTATGTTTATCAACAATGTAGCAATAGAATATTCTTTTGTTTCCTTTTGCGTCATTGAGCAATTTGGGGTTGTTGATTTGAATATTATGCTGGCTGCATTTCTTTCATGTTCATTTATTTATTTTATAACAATTGTTGCAAATGTCTTTTTATATTTTCATATCAAACCTGATTGATTGAAGATGCATGGAAATCAATATTTAGATTTTACTAAACTAAAGTTAGCAGTTAAATCCTTTATATGATTTAAATAATTATTTGTTTTCTTCCTAATTGATATGCAGTGCTCATCTCATATTCTTTATACCAACAATGTGGAGGTTCAAGTCCTTATCATCACCAAAAGAGCCAACGGGGCTTGAGGGTCGCTTTCTTGATGTTGGCAATCTTAAGATACAGGTCAAGAATGCCATAGCTGAAGGAGGCTTTTCCTGTGTCTATTTAGCTCGGGATACTGTGAACGCAGCTAAGCAATATGCTTTAAAACACATAATATGCAATGATGAGGAATCACTTGAACTTGCAATGAAGGAGATCAATGTGATGAAATCATTAAAAGGGCATCCCAATGTTGTAACACTCTGTGCACATGGTATTATGGATATGGGAAGAACCAAGGAAGCGCTACTTGTCATGGAATTTTGTGATAAGTCCCTGGTTAGTGTGCTGGAGAGCAGAGGGGCTGGATATTTTGAAGAGAAACAGGCTTTGTCCATATTTAGAGATGCATGTAATGCAGTTTTTGCAATGCACTCTCTGTCTCCACCTATTGCTCACAGGTAAATAAAATTGGTGCTGGATCCCTAACTTGATGTTCAATGTTTGTTAGTTAGTATGAGGAATCATTTTCTGCATGACGTCTTTTGCATTTTTCGTACCAAACTTGTTGGATTTGCTGTTTTGGTTCTTGATGGAACATATTTTATTGCAATTCTTGTTTCTCCATCTTCTCTACAGTATTTCGCATGATATTGTAAACTTTTGTTGTGGTTAAATTATATGCTTTAGTTGAACACTTTATTGTGAATGATTTCTTGTTTGTTAACAAGTGCAACTGTCATCCAATCAAAGCAAATGTTAAAATATCCTTATTGAAACAGAAGATTTTATTTTGTCAGATTAATCTGTATTCTGTTTCTCATTTCACGCCAATGTTTTGTTCAAAAGAGGCTTAATTTTTTCCTTGAGTTTCAGAAACTTTAAATAAGCGAAACCGTTACTCTGCTGTGCTATCTGTAGGGACTTGAAAGCTGAGAATCTTCTTTTGGGGCCTGATGGAGTGTGGAAATTGTGTGATTTTGGGAGTACATCAACCAATCACAAGCGCTTCGAGAAGCCTGAAGAAATGGGCATTGAAGAAGACAACATTAGGAAGTACACAACTCCTGCCTATAGAGCTCCCGAGGTTTGATTAAAAATTGTGTTTTAGAAAAGTAATAATTCTGATGCATATGACAAATTGATTGCAGTCTTTCTTTTTCTGGATTTAGATGTGGGATTTGTTGCGAAGAGATCTTATAAGTGAAAAGGTTGACATTTGGGTAAGTGGATCCTTAATGATCTTCACTGAAATTTACAAATACATCTAAGTTGTTTAGCTTAAAACTGAATTACTTTCATCATTTTTTAGGCCCTTGGATGTCTACTCTTTCGAATATGCTACTTCAAAAATGCATTTGATGGGGAATCTAAGCTACAAATACTAAATGGAAACTATCGGATTCCAGAGCTGCCTAAATACAGCAAAGCAGTGACAGACTTAATCAGAGACATGCTTCAAGCTTCTCCAGATGACAGATCTGACATCACGCAGGCAAGCGCTTTGCTTGATTGGAAATTCATCTCCATGAACTTAGGTTAGTTTTAGATCATCCATGTCCCCAGCACTTCAAGTGCGGAAATTCTAACATGTCTTTACTGATGCTGGGATTTTCCCCTTGTTACAGGTATGGTTTCGTGTTAACGAGCAGTTACCAGCTAACCTGCAGAAGTCATTACCTGAAGGGCCACCTGAAGCAGAGTCTACTGGTAAGCGTGAAGGCGGTAAAGCTTGGTATCTTTATTTATTGAATTAATTGTCAGAAATGATTATTTTTAGGTATTGGTGTGAGTACAAAGACTTAAATACCTTTTCGGCCTATTCTATGAATCAAATGTGCTTGGTGTCTGGCCTATTTTTATTTGGTGTTTGGCATATTCAAGTTTTGCGCATTTGGTACCTGACATAATCAATTTTAGTAAGACAAATTCACGAATTACCGAGGGTCAACAATTTTATGCATGATCAACAAAATATATCCATGCTCCAAATGACGATATAGGTATTTCACGTTTTTTGTGTTGCTAGATGAACACTTGATGTACTAAAATAGGCAAATCTTGAATACGCCAGGTACTAAATAGACGAAAAGTGAATACACCAGGCACCAAATAGGCATTTTCAACAGGTCAGACACCAAAAGGGCATTTAAGTCATAGAACATGACCCAAAAAGGTATTTAAGTCCGAGTACAAATATTAGCGTTCTTTTTACTTGCTTGTCATTGTTTTTGAATATTTATAGGTAGTTCAAGACCTGCAATTAGATCACATCCAATGCCTAATAGAAGTCCACCGCCTCCACCTTCATCTGGTTTAGGGGGTAGTGGGGGACCACTTGGTGCCTTCTGGTCCTCTCAACACGCTAAAGATCCGTTCATTGTTGAAGACAAGAGCAAATCTAAGTACGATGAACCTAGCTTAAATCCATCAAGACCGGATACTGGTTCTAGCCCTGCAAAGGATGGTAACATTCATACCACCCGTAGAAATTCCAAAGACATTGAAATCAATTTCTTCCAGAAAAACACGGATAGTGGCATTGAGAAACGGAAACCAACAAAAGTTGAGAGCAATTCTTTGTTCCAAGATGCGGGTTTTAATAGTTTTGTTACTGAGTTTGATAGCAATACGCTGAATGCCCAAGTTAATAAGAAATCAGCCAAGGAAGAGGAGTTAGAGACTGAAATAGGAAGGCTTAGAGAACAGCTAAAACAGGTGAATTCGGAGAAAATGGAAATCACTTCCAAATATGAAAAGCTGTCTGCCATTTGTCGATCCCAAAGGCAAGAGATACAAGAGCTCAGGCAAGCAAAGACTACTAAAACTCCATCACCAAACAATCCAAAGAGTCAACCGTCCAAAAACAATCAGGTTTGATTTTTATTGATGTTTTTGTTTAAAATTATGTGTGTTTGTTTACCTTTATTTCTTCTAAAAACGACTTAAATAACTTTTTGGGTACTCCACAATAACTTAAATCCTCTTTTGGTGTATGACCTATTGAAATTGCATATTTGGTATATGACGTATTCAATTTTTGCCTATTTGGTACCTGACATGTTCAATTTTAGTACGATAACTTGAAGGATTACTGATGGCCGACATTTCTATGCATGAACAACAAAATACATTCATGCTCCGAATGACGATATAGGTATATCCCATTTTTTTATGTTGTTAGATGGATGCTTGACCTACTAAAATTCGATAGGTTATGCACCAAATAGGCTAATGTTGAATATGCCAGGTACTTTATAGGCGAAAAGTGAATACATCATCAAACACTAAATAGGCAATTTCAATAGGCCAGACACCAAAAGAGCATTTGAGTTATTGATCAGGGCCAAAAATGTATTTAGCCCTTGTATGATTCATGGTTTTTTCACGGTACGGTATGGTCATAACTTAAAATCTCTTGTTTTGTTCCATAGTTTTTTTTGTAGTATGGTTCAAAAAACCATGAACTTAGAACCACAGATTTTTAAAAAATCATACCATATTATACCGTACCGTACTTCTACAAACCTGTTCTTCTATTCCCAATGCAGCAAGTAGGATCTGACTGGAGTAACTCAAGTCCAGAGCCGAAATCATGGCAGGCATTCACAGATGACCTGGTCCCACAACAACAGACACCTTCAAGGGGGAATGGGCAGAGAAAGCAAGGTGAAGTGGAGTCATGGGGTTTCGGGGCTGATAGTTTTAGTGCTGTTTCTGCGAGCACTACTACCCATACTTCTAGACCAATGAATGAACCAAATCGCTCCCCGCATATGGCTGGGCCAAAGCAGCCGCCTACTCAACCTGCTGGATGGGCTGGTTTCTAGGCCTAGGAAGGAATATGTGCATATATAATACTTGGTTCTGGCTTGTCTTGTTTGTATGAGTGCTGTCTTTTGATATATATACTGTTTCTATGAACATTTGCTGCTATTCCTGTATGCCTGTAACTGCTTGGTCTTGCGTGTGATATAGGTGAACTGATTTCGTTCTTTTGGATGCGTTAAGTTTAATTATTAGTTGGGGGACTTGTTTTTGTTTTTGTTCTGTCGCTGAGATCTTATAGTAGGCAGGTTTATGGCTGTGGAGCTGAAATGGTGTGACGTTATTAAGCTTAATGCATCTCGGGTATTTGAACTTGTCCCAAAAAAATCTACTGCCTCATGAACTTTCAAAGTGA
Organism: Euphorbia pulcherrima; assembly: GCA_947683365.1. Classification (NCBI taxonomy): domain Eukaryota; kingdom Viridiplantae; phylum Streptophyta; class Magnoliopsida; order Malpighiales; family Euphorbiaceae; genus Euphorbia; species Euphorbia pulcherrima. The sequence continues at coordinate 44,173,620 of CANTUS010000010.1, forward strand.
TTCCGTAGCTCCCTCAACACTTAAAAGGTGTACTACTTTGCTTCCTGAACGAAACGTCTCAGTTTCTGATTGATGAGAAAATTAGAAAAAAAAAATCTTTAAAAAGTTAAACCAGCCAGAAGTTGACATGTGTTAAGGAGAAAAAGTAATGATTCTTTTAAAAGTTGAGGAAGCTTTTGGGGTACTTTGAAAGTTCATGAGGCAGTAGGCATTCTGGGATAAATTCAGCTACTTGAAGATCCATTAAGTTCTGTTGATAGACTGACATTTTCATTCATATGCTCGAAGATGGCACTTTTGTGTTTGTAGACGGTGCCATTGATAAAGGTTATGTATGGTATAACTTTCAAGAACCCCAGATAAGAGTTCTTCCAACTCGATAACTATACATTGGAGGAATTACTGGAAATATAGAGTTTTGTTCGATTGAAGCTTATTTTAAGAGCAACACAAATAGTCCCAATTAAATGTCTTCCCGCACAAATAGTCATTAACAGGGACTTAAACCTCTCTCTATTTATACTCCCATGGAAAACACTCGTAGCATATTTCACTCGGAGTTTCCTTTAAACTGGGTAACACAATATTTGAAGTTCCATTGCTCTTCTAATTGATTTTTTTTTTTAAAGAAAGTGAATTTTTGTAGGAGCCAGGAATTAATTCTGGCTCATCGGTACCCACATTTTGTAAATATATCAATCGTACTAAATTCATTTGTGGAACCCAAAATCTTAACAAACCCAGCACAAAAGCTTATCCATATTTCAGACAGAATTTTAAAATGCGTTTAGCGACTATTTTGAACATATTTCACCCGGACCAACAGTTATTATTAGGGAAATACAACTAAATACCATACATGTAGCATTTTTTTTCTATTTGACTAACTCTTTTTTCCCTTTTTTTTCCCCATTTTTTTAAATCACTTTTTCCTCTTTGAAATTTTTTCTCTCAACTATTTCCCTCTTCCTTTTTCTTCTTGTTTTGTTTCTTCGCTCTTTAATTTTCGTTTTCATGTGTTTCTTATCTGATTTATCTTGATTTATTTTTGTTGATTTCGTTTTTCTTCTACTGTTATTCTTATTTTCCGATTTCTTTGATTTTCAACCTGCAATTTCAGGATTTTGTTCTTCCTTTCTTCTCGATTTTTCTGCCATTGTTTTGTTCTGAGTTTTGAATTTTCTGATTTTAAGACCTGATTTCAAGATCTCTTCTAAACTTCTAATCACGATGGAGGAAATTTATGTTTTGGTTCAGTATTGTGGAGTTTGGAGTGATGATTTTAGGTTTATAGACTTTCAAGCTTGTGGTGTGATGGTGTTTAGCTCAATCACTTTCACCGATTTTAAGCAAAATGCAGTTGACAATATTAAGAAGAAGATTCATAGTGATAATCTAAGCTTTAAGTTTGAGTTTTATAAATCAGCATCTTATCGTCCGATTGAAGTCCGCGATTCTTTTTTCCATACAAGGACTTCTTCCAAGAGTCTTGTTGATTGTCTTGTTTGTGTTACTACCTTTGAGAGAGCAGCTGAGATTAATGAAGGTATGGTTCTCTACTTTTGTTTAGTTTTTGCTTTTGTCATGACTCTTATACCTGCTTATGCTTGGTAAAACAATTCTTTCTTATGTTCGTTGCTCATATTTTATTTTTCTTTAGGTCTTATACCATAATTATACATGGTATAAATTGTATTATACATTTGATTTGTCTATATTTATTTGTTCAACATAGTTTGTAATAATCTTATACCTTGTATAAAGAAATTGTTTGTTGCCTGATTTGTTTTTTTTTATTTATTTTTAATATTTTAGATGAATGTATGGATATTGATTATATTGACATTCAGTTTGTTCATGAAGTTCAGTTTCCTGTAGTTGCGGATTGTGACGATGACCATGATGTTTTCCTGAGAAATATTAGGTCTGTTGGGAAACAATGATCCGGAAGAAGTCAACTCAAACCAACCATTCGGAGAATATGTTTAAAGAAAATGAAATGCCCAAGTCCAAGAAAGAATCCGGACAAGATATTTAAGACCACAAATCCCTAAGTTCAAGAAGAGAGCATCCGGTTAAAGTTTGGAAGGGAAACAAACTTCTAACTCCTTGAGGATAGCATCCGAAACTGATCACCATTGAATGGCATCCGGAACAAGATTGAGTCTGAAGACATCCGGAAGCTCAATTCTCAAGACAAAAGGGAATTTTCAAGTTTTCAAATTCCATCCAACATTGGTCTCAAGACAACAACCTTTTTGCCTTGGAAAGAGAAAAAGTGACAGCTTGCCCGCGAATTATAAAAGGACAAAAGGACTGACATGAAGAGAGTAAAAGGCAACAAGCTTTTTAACCTAGACCAATTGTAGGTGCGTGGAGCTCAAACAATTGACAAAGCTACCTAAAATTTAGCAGTACACAAAATGCCAAATAAATGACGACTAACACCTTTGTCCCACCAATCCTAATAATTCAAATGGACCAATCAATGAGTCTAACGGACAAATTAACAGCTTCAGAAGTGCCATCTCATATCTTATCAACGGTGAAGATCCTATACTATTCCAACGGTACACAACAACTACATTTATTATCAAAGCCTATAAAAGGGAAGCTTCACAAGTTGAGAAGATGCTAGTTCATTTCACACAAGCTATTACATTCAGAATTCAAGCTATTCAATCAATAACTTTAATCCCTCCAAGTGCCAAAAACTCAAATCTGATTGTAAGGATTCTCAAGTGACATTATAAACTTGAAAGATAAAACAAAGTATAAAAGATCTCCTACTTGGGTGAGTAGTAAGATTGGGACTCAACTTGAACTAGAGAGTTTGAGTGGTATATCCCTGTAGGACTCAGCTTAGACTTGTGTAGTTTAGGAAAATATACTACTAAAGAGAGAGGACTCAGCCTGAAGTTGGTGCTTTTGGTGGTATATCCTACTTCTAGAAGAAAAGTCATCTTTCGGAGACAATGCCAAAGGACTCAGCTGAAGATTGGTGTCTTTAGTGGTATATCCTACATCTGGAGGAGAAAAAATCTCCGGAGACAACTATAAAGGCTTGAATTCCTGCTCATGAAAGGAATTCCACTAGTGGACTTAAGCTCAGAGGAGGATACTCCATGGACTGGATGTAGGCAGGGCCGAACCAGTATAAAATCCTTATGTTTGATCTCCTTTAACCTTTTTATTGGATATGATGTATGCCCTTAAGGCAATTAGGGCGATATATCTTAATTATGTAACAGTATGAATAATTTATTTAATCAATAAAGGCATTTGTTCTTTTGTTTATATCAATGTGTTTCTATATATATATATATTATAGCTGGTTAAAATATATTCATTGATGTATATATACAAAAGTCCTTGACATATCATAGCACGAAGTCAGAGAAATTATAGTTGGACTATATTTGGTGGAACCTGCTTCATGTGCAATTATGATTATGTCTAAACTATCCCTAGTCATAGTTTCATCAAGAAAGGAAAGACTAGCATGTGGTCAACTTTCTTGGAAAGGGTCCTAGCAGTTAATATCCTAAAGACTGAAGGTGGTGCCTTAAGCTTGGCACATGGATATATCTGGGAGATATATTGGAGACCGCAGCAAGATAAACACTTGGTATAAATATCAATGTGTTAGTGTTTATCTTCATGCAATAAGCTTTGCGAATGTCCTCATACTTGAGATGCTAGTTGCCTTGTGTGGTACTATTGCTATACTTTGGGTCATTACTATACACTAATTTGTTTAAGGTGCTACAGGTGATTACAGGTATAGTGATGGCAACACGTTGGTAAGTTGAGTAGTCGGAAAGAATCCATCGCTCCAGATATATTAAGGAGTTGCACCTGGCCACTTGTTGAAGTGATGATTGCTATAAATCTCTTATCAGAGTATGTGTTTGATAGAAATGGTTTCTAGTCAAACACACTATGGTAAAAGGCAATATACTTCGGTAACAAGTAAATAACTGGGATAGCTTGAGCAACCTCGCTATTAGTGGGTTAACACTTTAACCAAACCCAATAAACCAGATGGTACTAATATGAAAGAATGGAAGGAATTTATCGCACTGGATAACTGTTACATTAACCGGGATTAAGTCATAAGCATAAATGACGTTTCGAGTAATGGGGGATGGTAGACCCTTGCTAGAGGCGTACTACAGTCGTTTAGGGCAATCGAGTTCTATTCACGGCCTAGAATATCGAGCTAATGGTTCCATTAGAACAAGGGTTGGTTAAGCCTTAACAGCTCAATACTTCAGAATCCTATAAGGTCACACACATTGGACCTTCATCGGACTAAGTACAGAACTAATAGATTTATTCTATTACAAAAATATAGCATAAATAATAATTGGATTATTATTTGATTGGTTAAAATTGATTAGATCAATTTTGGATAGATCAAGGAATTTATTTTGACCGGTAACTAATTAGTTAGAGTCATAAATAAATTATAATTGATTAGATCAATTTTGGTTGGAGCAAGAAATTTATTTTGACTGGTAACTAATTTATTAGAGTCAAAAATAAATATTTATTTGAAAAGATTTAAAGGGAATTTTGCATTGGCGAGTTAAAACCGAAAAGTATGAAATATTTTGTACATAGTTCAGTTGCGCAGAGTACATCGAAAGGTTCGCGGCAGCCCTTGTTCATGGGCTGCACAAAGGCAGCCCATGGAAAAGGGCACGCGTGCAATGCAACGTGCTATGCACGCTGCATGCAATAATGGGGTGGGAGTAATTACTCCCATCCCACATCGCCCACAGGGGGAGCATTTTTGCTCCCCCAAGCCTATATATAGGCTGTCTCCTTTCCTTTCAAATTGTACCAAGCTCAAAGTATAAATCCTAAGTGAGATAATTAATCTCTCGGGTAATTGAGTAAGTTATTTTTTAGGAGCCTGAATTTATTCGGGCACCTCTAGTTTATATTTTTTGGTGAGGCTTCTAGAGTGGTCTAGCAACTACTCGAGGCTTCTTAGTTCTTCCTCCCGGGGAGGTTTTAGTTGGTGGGGTTCATGTGGATACTGATAGAGGCTATCCTACGATTGGAGGCTTGTGCAAGAAGGTTCTGCAAAAGCACGCTTCAACTGGTAAGTCCTTTTTCTTTCTCTTTTAATTATAAAGTCTTTTTCTTTAAGTGTTTTTAGACTTAATAATTATGCTTAGGTTATTTTGCATGCTTAGTTTATTTTATGCTTAAGTTATAACTTAGAGTAATAACATGCTTAGTATAAAATAAATATGCTAGGATATAATTTGGAATTACGGTATGCCTAGTCCTTTAGCATGCTAACCTAGGTAGAGAATTATTTAGTTAAGGATTTATTTAATTTATATGCAACTAATAGGAGTTCCTGGGGACACGGACGAAATTTTGAATTTCCGCCATGCCTCTTATGCATGTTCAATCTGACTGTCAGTTCCCAATAGTGGTATCAGAGCATGCCTATTTAGTGCATAATAAAGTTAAAAGCAAACTAAATATTATTTTCTAAATGAAATAATTTATTTATTTAATTGTTTGGAACAATATATATAAACTTGTGCATTTCATTTCAAGGTTAGAAAATGGTTATGAATAATTTTGAATAAGCATGCTCAACTTACTTAAATTATACAAGTGTCAATAATTTATTTAAATTACATGGGTTATAGATGCTCCCAATTTACATGAATTGGAAGAACGAAATTTATTAGTACAAGAGAATCCATTGGTCTTCAAGTTTGTGCCCTTATTTGTTCTGGCTAAGGATTGGACTTGGTGTCTACTCCTCATAGGGCACCTATCCTACCTGGGAACCTATATCGATGCAATTTGAATTAACCAATCGGGGGATTAATATGAACTAATTTATTTCTAGTATATAAGATGGTGCTTATATACTCGTAGAGGCCAGGGACGCTAGGGATCACTCGGCCGTTCCCCTCGATGTAATCAGCCTTGTCAGCCTCGGAGGTGATCACCGAAAGGGGCCACTATAAGCCCCTAGAAGGATTAGTAGGCACCAGTCTAGCAGCCATCGGGATGGACCTCCAGCCCCGTATGCGCTCACCTAGATACCACTATTGGGATAAAGGGCACTCAATCACGAACCGGCGATCATCTACCTCCCTCCTGACCCTTACGACCTCTGCTAGATTCTCTACCCTATCGAATGGATCCAAGACAAGCTACATCAAAACAACCAATATAAGTCCATAAGTGATTTTTTTTGTCTAAATGTAAAAATAAAGACTAAATCAAAAAATTGCATACCGAGCTCAACCGCACGCTCCTCAGGACCTCCCTATATTTCGTAGGGTATTTAGCCTTCCCACCAACGCCCTCGCACCAGCGATCGTGGAAGTGAGAGCCCGGTGGCACAATCTTCTTAAACTCTACTGGCGGGAGGATCTGATGCTCGAAGGCCCAAGCCTGCACAAACAATGACCAATCAATTCAAAAAGCGTCATTTAATAAATGAGAACGTATACTATCAAGTAAAATACTTCCAAAGATTTGTACCTGGAGTAATAGGTGGCAAAGGCGAATGGCTTTCTCCTTCTTCTGGGCTCCCACGTCCAGCCCATGGTATAGCTGAGCGAAGATGGCCCTCGGCCAATTCTTCCTCCTAATGCCCGCCACGTCCTCCATAGTAGTTATAAGCACATAATTGATCTTACTCCCTGAGATTGGGAAGAACAGCACGGTAAGCAGAGAAATCACGAAGGACCGGATACAAGCCTCCCTCTCATCCTCGGGCACTACATCCACCCGGCTCCAGTGATGGTACAACTCACCATAAGACAGCCGCTTAGAAACAGGCTTTAGACCAAACAACTCCTTCACCTGCCTCACTACGGGCCTCTCAACATGGTACTTGTCCATGTAAGCATCAAAATGTATGACCTCATCCATCCAAGGGAGGCCGGTCATGGCTACGATGTCAGAGGGTGTAATTATAGCTTCCCTGAAAGAGAAGTGGAAAGTATGGGTGGTCTCAGACCACCTCTCGGTTAGGGCCGTTACTGCTGAATGAGAAAGCTTAGAATCCTGTCTCATTGATGGCAAGCGCGAGGTCGGGGTCATTCTCCGAAATATGGTGCCACCATTCACCGATGGTTCCCATTCCCCCTGTATAGGTCAGTTCATATGGCTGCAAAATTAGAAACAAAATGGATCAGTCCTGCTTATTTTTCATTAGAAAAGCTGCTGATGTCGCTTCTACTAAAAGCGATGTCACCGGCGACATCACTCCATACCGTCAACGGCATGGATGATACCGCCGGCGAAATCACTTTAAACAGAAGCGACATCAGACTGCTATAGGCCCTTTCGTAAGGACTGATGCCGCCAGCGATATCACTCATATCACCGGTGACATCACTATGTGCGAGCAGAACCTGTTTTTTCCTAAAATCGCACTCATCGAGCCAAAACCACAAAAATCGCAATCAAACAAACAATAAGCCTGAAAATGGTAAAAATTGATCCTAAAGCATGCAATATGGACAATCTATTTCACACTTAAACTCCTATCATGGCACGATTTCAAATCTAAAGCCAAATCAAACCAAACCCAAAAAGAAGAGATTCGGGTTTTGTGGGATTACCTGAACATAGCAAAGGTGCTTCTCCTTCTCTAGGGTCAGATTGGTGATGGGAGAATTGATCCCATAGCCATACATCTTGGCCATCTCCTTCAGGCCAAAAGCAATAGGAACGGAGAGGATTTTCAATCCCTCAACACAAGAATTGGGCAGGTTCTCCCTAGCCTTGGTAGATTTGCCCCTAAAAGTCTTGGTGATTCTCTTCATGATTTGAAAGACAAAGGAAAAAATAAAAAAACTTTAGAGAAGGGAAGAAGAGGGGGTACAGTTTTTAAATAGTGAGGAAGAAGGGAGTTTCAATTCCTTTTAAACTGCCGCGTAGAATTCGAGGAGTTTTAATTTATCTAAAACTGTCCGTTCATGCCGCCAGCGGCATCAATCCATGCCGCCAGCGACATCACTCATGTCGCAGGCGACATTGCCTCTTTTAGTTCAAATTTTGAAATTATCTGACCAGTTAAAGCTGCCATGTGGCACTCATGTCGCCGACGACATAGAGTCATATCGCCAACGATATCATCCATGCCGCCGGCGACATCACTCCCCCAATTCAGATTTTGCATAATTCCGACCAAAGGACGACCAATCTACAAAACACAAAACCCGACCAAGGGACAATTTCCCCACAAAGCATAAGTCCAACCAAAGGATGACCAATCTACAAAACACAAAACCCAACCAAGGGACAATTTCCCCATAAAACATAAGTCCGACCGAAGGACAACCAATCTATAAAACATAAAACCCGACCAAGGGGCAATTTCTCCGTGAAGCATAAGTCTGACCAAAGGGCAACTAATCTACAAAACACAGAACCCGACCAAGGGACAATTTCCCCACGAAGCATAAGTCCGACCAAAGGGCAACATAAAACCCGACCAAGGGACAATTTCCCTGTGAAGCATAAGTCCGACCAAAGGGCAACCAATCTACAAAACATAAAACCTTACAAGGGACAATTCCTCCGCAAAGCATAAGTCCGACCAAAGGGCATCCTTTACATGAAGCTCAAGCCCGACCAAGGGGCAATTCCTCTACAAAGCTCAAGCCCGACCAAGGGGCAACCGCTCTACAAAGGATAAGGTCCGACCAAGGGGCAAACCGGTCACCCATCAGGTATCATTCCTATCCCTTGCTCTTTCGTGTGATCATACTGACCTGTGGCAGCAGTGATCCCTCGAGGGGCAGCCTGTGAGCACGGGATTTTGCAGTCCCTCTCGCGAGACGATGATGACGTGTACCCAATTTTAATGCCTCAAATTAAAAGTTCTCTTTGGGATTTTTATTACCAAAATAATATTCCTCTCGAATTTTTATTTGGTAGAATACAGTTCGGCGTGGCCGATAACGCGTCCGGTGGGAGCTTGAACCGATGATTGGGACCCAAATAATAAATACCCTTTAAAATATTATTAAAAGTAAAAAAGATGCCTTTTCACCCACTATTAAACCACTTTTCCCTACTATTTTGGCTTTTTGGCCCGTTAGCTATCGGTATGCTGGAGGCTAATGCCGCCCCGCCTGCGGCATCACCATACCGCCGGCGACATCGGCCATACCGCCGGCGGCATCACCATGTTGCCGGCGGCATGTCCCGAAACGGGTCCCTTCACAGATAGACTTTCGGCCACTTTCGGCAGAATTATTCAAAAAGGCCTCAAAAAGCACCCCATTTCACCTATAAAAGCACACCTTGAGCTGCATTTTAGAGAGGGACAAGAGAAGGGGATTGAATGTTAAGATTTTAATGTGGGAATAGATTTTAGTGAGATAAGAAATAGATAAAACAGAAAAAAAGGATTTCGATCCATTTTTCCTGGTTTTTCTTCTTTGAATTCTCTGATTGTGAGTTTGAAATCGGTAAGTCTTTAAGTTAAAATCAACTTAATTGGATTTAGAACCAAAAGCACTTAAATTTACTGCTAAATCGTCGTAACAAACTCCCCGGAGGTGTTTCTTTCGGTTCACAAAGAGGTGGATTCACGGCCTCGAGGTAAAAATCCGGAGTCTCATAGCTCTTTGGCATTAACATTACTGATTTGTGTTAAATTTTCGTCGATTTATATTCATTTTTGGGTTTTCAGTCATTTTTACTACCACCACTGCTGCCTCCGAGCTGATACCGCCGGTGACGTAACTGATGTCGCCGACGGCATCAGCCATATCGCCAGCGACATCAGTCATATTGCCGGCGGCATCAGTTGTATCGTCGGCGACATGACTTTCTAGACAACAGTTTTATTTTCATTTATAATCCGGTCAAAATAATGATTGAGCCTAAAAATTGCTTAAAAATAGAATTTCCTCGAAAACGCCGTTCAAATCCAATTTTAGCCATCCGACCGGGCTTTATAATACTGTAAATAAAATATGCTATACCAATGCTAACAATCTTCTGCAGGCGGCTGTGTATCGGATATTCAGGTATTTTATTTATTGCATAGAAAAATGTATAGGACTTGAAAACCTTGTAATAATTTTACATTCAACACTTATTTTTTTTATGGTTGTAAATATTTCATTCATTGCTTCAATTGCTTGATAAACGTAAAAATAACAAAATAACTGAAAATACAAGTGGATAGGGTGGATTAAACCGATTAAGAAAGAATCAAGTATCTTAACTTGGCCTAATGAAAAATAGATAACATCATCTGAACTCGGAATCTCTACTTAAGGTATGGTCCAACCACCCAGTAGGAAAATCGTACCGAAAATTTCCCGGTTGAGCTGAACCGGGTGGCGACTCTATCTTCGATCTCGTATCTTTTGAGCATTAAAATATGCAAAATCATTTTCCAAACGCTTCACGCGCATCCCCCCGTCATTTAAATGGGCGACAGGGGCCGGCCGCGCTGCTGCCGTGCAAAACGTCGTCCCCTCACATTGACACCGAAACGTTTTTTCACATTTCCGGCCCTTTCAGAAATATTTTTTGAAAATTTCTTGCACCAAATATATTTTCTTTATTTTTCGGGTATCTCATGATTTTTTGAGAGTTTTCGATTTTTTACGAAATCAGGCCCCCGAAACGCATTTTCACATTTTTTGGCCCTTAAAGAAACATTTTCTCAAAATTTCTTGCACCAAATTTATTTTCTTTATTTTCCGGATCTTCCATAATTTTTTGGGGGTTTTTGATTTTTTACGAAACAGGCCCCGGACCGTATTTTCACATTTCTGGGCCATTCCAGAAATATTTTCTGAAAATTTCTTGCACCAAATTAATTTTCTTTATTTTCCGGATTTTTCATAATTTTTTGAGAGTTCTTGATTTTTTTACGAAACCGGGCCCCGAAACGTAATTTCACATTTATGGGCCCTTCAAGAAACATTTTTTAAAAATTTCTTGCACCAAATTTATTTTTTTTATTTTTCGGGATCTTCCATAAATTTTTTAAAAATTTCTCGATTTTTTACAAAATTGGGTCTTAGAACATATTTTCACATTTCTGGACCCTTAGCGGCCCATTTTGGCAGTCAAATGACTAATTTTTAAATTAAACATTTAAGAACACTTGTTATAGAAGAAGGACAATTTTGGAAACAAGTTAAAACAAATTCTTTGAAAATCAACTGAATTCCTTTATGTACTAGAAGTTTCTAAATAAAGAATTTAAAGTGAGAAAATGAGTTCAATTGAATTCTATCAAGGGATTCAATTCAATTCGTCTCATTTCCCTCAAGAAATTGATTCCAAACACACCCTAATTAATTCTATCATATTGATATTGGGATGCAAGTGTGATTGCTCTTCGTTCATGGAAGTAGTAACACTATTGGTGTTGCATTTGTACAATTTACATTAGTTAGCATATCTACAGTCGCGCAGTCAGGATTTGGAGTCTGGTGGGGCACAATTCCAATTAAAGAGGGATCGACGACGATAGCAGTAAACCGATGACGATAATGGTAGTGAATGAGCGCAAAAGAGGGATATCAATAACGCAGTAACACTTTTTTTATGGCAAAGCTAATATTTGAGAAAATCTTAAAGTTCGAATTAATTAGTATTAAGGCTGAATTTGTAACCTATAGAGGTCTTACTTTCGAGTTACATTCAGCGTGTGGTGATAATTTTTTGTGTATTTAAAGTAAGCGCATAATTTAAAAATTAAGTTAGTTTTGTAAAAAATTATATTATAAAGTCTACATATGATTGTAGTTAACGTATAAGAAATTGTTCAAATGAAATTAATTAATTTTATATAATATTATATTAAAATTACTAAAAAGTATGGAAAAAGATAATAAAAATGAAAGAAGAAATATATAAAATAGAACTATAAATTTTACTTACTAATGATATATTAAGAAATTTTAATTATCTAGACAAAAATTGTTTTTTTATAAGAAAAATGATAAAAAGGAGAAAAAAGGAGAAACACTTAAAATAATGAAAGTTTACATAAATTTTTAGTAAAGAAATAAAAAATGTAAATTCTTTTTCGAGGAAAACAGAAATAAAAGTGTATATTTTAATAATTTAAGAAAATAGTTTATATTAATAAATTTAAGAAATGGAAAGACAATTTGAGTGAAAAAAAAGTAAAGGAAATGCGAAAATGTTGCCATCAAGAATGGAACAAAAAAGGTCCAGAGGGCTCTACCACTAGGGCACAACAAACAACTTATATATGTTTTACAATATACTTAATACATAATATAACTTTACATACACCGTGCAGTATATTCATCTCATATTTTCCGACGACTGGTAGGGCACGTGCCACACCGTCCCTTCTCTCCCTCCGCCACTGCATATCTAGTATCAGTAGATTAATGTATAGATTCTAAGATAGCTAATGTAGCTTGACATTTTCATTGCCTATAAGAACGCTATTTACTTGGTTTTAGTTTTTTCTTTATTCAGTTTGAGTATTTCATCAAAATGGAGGTTAGACTAAAATAACTTTTGAATGGTTTTTCGAGTTCCATTTTGAGTCATTAATGTATGGGAAAATTGAAGCACCTCTTTATGTCATACGACAATGACAATTCTCTCTGACTCTTCCCTCAGAATCAATTTTGTGCAAGGAGTGATTTGCACTTGTATGTTCTTATTTTAGCAGGTTTGTGGTGGATTTCATGGAAATTTTGAATGATATTTGTCGACTTTAATTATTAGACAGCATATATTATTTGTGTTAATAGCCTAGCAAACTTAGTGACTTGAGCACTTGGGTTGATTTGAATACTAGGAAGCTATGACTCTAATACAAATTGAAATTCTGTTTAGGGCTTTTTGCTGAGGATACTATTAAAATTTTCAGGAACTTGGAAAGCGGTTTCCTCGTTCACCATTATCATGATTGTCGAACTTCGTAAGTGAATCATTTAGATGGTTTCTAATATTATGGGAATCCGTATGCTTATATTAAATTTGTGTATCTGTAATATATGTTACATTTATTCAAGTTATTCTCATTATTTTTTGTTGAATGAAACTAAGGACGGGTGAACTACAACTTACTTCTCGGTTGGTGAAAACCAAAAATCTCTATTATCTGCATTTTTACTGATCCAAACTGTCAGAAACTAAAATTCGAGTGAACTATAACTTCTCGGTGGGCGAATACCCGCAAAACAACAGTTTTGTACTCCCTCTCTTTATATATTTATAATAGCATTTTAACTTCTTTGTTACAGGGTTATGTTAATTGTTGACTTTGTGAGACATCTTATGATGTTAGGTAGGTTGGTTTAAGTGAATGTGATAGATACGTGAGATTGGAGAAAGCTAGAGCCTTAAGTGAACACTTGTGTAATTTTTTAAAGAAGGATATCATATTAGAACTTTTATAAGTTACATGAAATTTTTTGTATTGTTCTATGAGCTATAGGTTTAAATGCGTTTTCGGCATATAAATGAACACTGCAATTCAATTCAAATGTAGGTTATATAACTATTATATCATATGTTAATCTTGTGGCATATGACGCCTCAAAGTCCAAATTATTTTTATCATATTGTCCAATGAGTTTGCAACTTGATAAATATATAAATAATAATAAAGGGGTAGTTAATGTTTATAATTAGAATGAATTAGTATTTGACTCAGCCAGAAGTTGGTGCTTTTGGTGGTATATCCTATTTTCGGAAGAAAGGTCATCTTCCAGAGACAACGCGAAAGGACTCAGCTGAAGATTGGTGTCTTTAGTGGTATATCCTACATCCGGAGGAGAAAAAAAATCTCCGAAGACAACTGTAAAGGCTTGAATTCCTGCCCGTGAAAGGAATTCCCCCAGTGGACTTAAGCTCGGAGGACGATACTCCGGGGACTAGACATAGGCGGGGCTGAACCAGTATAAAATCCTTGTGTTTGATTTCCTTTAACCTTTTTACTTTATTGCATCGTATTTCATATCTGCATCATCCGAATCCATTAACTCCGGACTAAAATCAAACACGCTACATAAGACTTTTTAAAGTCTAAATATTCCGCAAAAAGGGTCATTCACCCACTCTGACCCTAAATGCATACGCACAGGGACCAACAAGGTCTATGGTATTAGAATGATTCAATAAGTATCATGATGATGCTTCGGATGAAGTTAGGTTGGATGGAGTTACGATGGATGGAGTTCTGACATATGAATCTATTATTCATTCTTTTTTATGTTGGGCAAGCTTTCTCTCGTAAAGCTGCTTTGAAAGATTCTCTTAGCTTTTATGCAATTAGAAATAATTTTCAATTCAAGTGTGTGAAGTCTTGTCGTAAACAGTATCATGTTTGTTGCATTGATGAGCAATGTTCGTGGCTTTTGAAGTCATCGATTGCTAGAAACTGTGGTTGTTTTGTCGTTAGGAGTTATAATTGTAAGCATTCTTGTACTATTGATGATCATAACAGTGATAAGAGGCAGACAACTAAGTTTGTTGTTGCAAAGGTGATCAAGAAATTATTTTTGTGGGAGAAAAGGATCGTTACACCGAGTGATATCATTTGTGATGTGCGTCACAAGTTAGGCGCTGCTATTAATTACCAAAAAGTTTTGCAATCCAAGGAAGAAGCTTTGAAATTGATTAGGGGTTCTCCACTTGATTTGTTTAAGATGCTTCTGAGCTACCTTTACATGCTGCAATATACAAATCCGGGGTCAGTTGTCAAGCTTGAAAAGTCAGGGGATAGATTTAGATATCTTTTTTTTCGCAATTCAGGCTTCTATTAAAGACTGGGATCTCTATCATCTGGTCATTGTTGTTGTTGCTACATTTTTAAACTTGGCATATATGAAGGTGATACTATACTCTTATTTTTTCCGTGTATGAGGTTTTTTTACAAGTTAGTTTTGTTTTAATATTAGTTATATTATTCCTTATATTACAATTTATTTACGGAAGGCTCTTATATTAGTCTTATACCAAGTATAAGAGTTTTGAAGTGGTGCTTATCAATCTACTTTCATATGGTTTTTATAACACTGTTATAGCAAGTATAAGACTTTACTCAGGTGCTTCTGAAATTGACACTTATACTAGTATTATACTTGGTATAAGAGTCACATATTCTCTATTAAAGAATTTAATCTTTGTTTTTTCATTTTTTATTTTTTATAATATTTGATGATCAGTCTTACTCCTGTTTGTATGATTTTATACAATGCATATTGTTGAACCAATCACGAGTTTGACTGACTCAGTAGACTGACTCAGTAGTGCTTAAGTTTTGATCATAACAATTAAGTTCAGTTTTAGTTAATTAAATCAATAATGATGTTAAAATAAATAGTCTGTGGTTGATTGAGGAGTTGATAAATTTGAGGGTAGAATTTATCTCCACTGACCTAGCTATTTAGTTTAACTCTGAGTGACCTGGGCTGAGTATTTACGACAGTCACTGACTTAGTAATATTCACTCAGCACTTGATATTTAGATTTTGTTTCAGCTGTGTGCTTTATGATTATATTTTCTGTTGAGTTACTTTAAGTCTATCAATGCTGCTGACTTTACCATTTAAGGTAAAAAGGGATCTTTGCTTTTAGTGTTGCTTTTTGCAGGACATTAATGAGCCAAAAACAAAATCAATTAATGCCTTGACAAGACTCAAAATTATGAAGAAAATGACTGTGTCTTCCAATGCAAAGCTGTAAAAAGTCATTTGCCATTTTGGGCAATTTTGCAGATCTACCAACCTAGTATCGCGCGCTCTTCCAAATGTCAGAATACCAAAAGGAATGGGAGGATGACACGTTACAAGTCAGCGCGGGTTCTGTCTAACGGAAGACTGGCATCAAACGACAATGGATTCAAATTGAAGCTCGATTCTCAATCTAATGTATTGATTTTCTATCTTACATGGTGCAATTCTATCTCTTAACAGATTGATTTGAAGAAGCAAAGGGCGTATAGATGAGCTGTCAACCACAGAAGATGCCAAAGTAAGTTCAACGGCTACTTTCTCAATCCAACTATAAAAGGAGCAAGAAGGCAAGCGTTAGAACTTGATGATTGCACTTGAATTTCTCAAAAGCTAAATCTCTGTCAAAATACAAGCTTTAAAGAAGTTCAAGCAAGAAAGCACAACTTAGCTAGAATCTGCTTTAGAACAAGAGAGAATAGAATAGATCATTCAATTTTAATATCAGATCATTTGTAACTGGATCAATGTTTTGTAAGTTGATTCCAACTCTTGTTTTATCTCTTAGAGAGTTGCTGATAGAAGAGGGTATTCTAGTCAGCGGGTGAGCGATTGCAGTTTGGAAGGTACTTACTATAATTGTGGGATTTATGAAAGGCTTCTGCGCATAGGGTAAAGGAGTTGAGATTACTGGATTAAAGCCAACACACTCTCTCGGGACTGGATGTAAGCACAGGTTGTCAAACCAGTATTAAAATCTCAGTGTTCTTTACTTTATCTCATCTTCTAGTTTTTCACTCAGCAAGCCGACCTCACTCAGTGGAGCCCTTAATTATTGCGAAAAAAGTTTCATAAGTTCTTGAGTGAGTCATTCGCCCCCCCTCTGACTCAGTGAGTGTACGCATAGGGAACAACAAGTGGTATTAGAGCAGTTCTCATTTCACAGATTTCACAATCTTTAAGACAAAGGCCATGGCGTACAAAGGAGAATCTAGTGGAAGAGCCCAAGCTTATATTTTGCCAGAAGGCATGTCAGTCACCAAGCCTCCAATGTTCAATGGAGAACATTATACCTATTGAAAGAACAGGATGAAGAATTTCATCCAGTCGCAAAGCATGCACTCTTGGATGGCTATCATAGAAGGGCCATATGTTCCCACCATCGTGAAGAATGGAGGAAAGGTTAATAAGATCTCTGATGAATGGGATAGTCGAGACTTGATCATACTAAAAGAAAATGCAGCTGCTATTAACTATCTTTACTGTGCTCCAGATGTAACTGAGTTCAATCATATTTCAGGATACGAGACAACCAATGAGATATAGAAGAAGTTGGAAGTGACTTATGAAGGGACTAACAAGGTGAAAGAGCCCAAGATCAATATCCTTATGAGGGACTATGAGTGGTTTCACATGACGCCTAAGGAGGATATTTCCAACATAAACACCAGGTTCATGAATATAGTCAATGAGCTAAAAAGACTTGGCAAGACCTTCACAGAAGAAGAGACTGTCAAGAAGATCCTTAGAAGCGTGACTCAAGAATGGGAAGAAAATAAGAGTGCCATTGAAGAAGCTCATGATTTGAAGACCTATAAGTTTGATGAGCTTATGGGAACCTTGCTGACTCATTAGATGTCTTTAGAGCAATATGAAGATGAGTCTAAGAAACACAGGCATAAGGAGAAAGAGAGCTCAATTAAGCTATTGTTTAGAGAGCTGATGATGATGAATAAAATTCCTCTAAGGAAGGATATCTAGAGGATAGAAAAGAAGAAATAACCCTGATTACCAAGAATTTCAGAAGGTACTTGGGAAAAGATAAGAACTTCTAAAAGTTCAGAAAGACAGGCAAGTATAAGAAGGGAGCAGATGATAGACCATGAAAGGAATATAACAAAGAGCATAACGAAGATGTCAAATGCTTTGAGTGTGGTGAAAAGGGGCATATTTAGTCGAGCTGTCCTAAGGCTAAGAAGGACAAGTTCAAGAAGAAAAAGAGTAAGAATGCCCTTGGTGCTACCTTGAGTAACTCTAAACAAGAGTCATCATCCTAAGATGAAGAGGCATAAGATTCTACCAATGTGTGTCTCATGGCTAAGGATGATCTACCCAACTCAGAGTCAGCTGACCAACCATCTAGTTCTGCTGCCAATCATATTGGAAAACAATGATCCGGATAACAATCTAAAAATAAATCTTGATCAAGTTTGAAAGAAACAAAGATAATGTATATAATACTCCCAAATCCAAATGGAAATATCCGGACAAAGATCAAGATATAAGTTATCCATTGAAGTTATTAAATACCTAAGCACTAGAGGAAATCATCTGGACAAAGTTTGGAAAGGAAACAAACTTCTATCCTCAAGACTAGCATCCGAAAGAACTGATTGAATCTATCTCTAGAAGAAGATAGATCCAGAGCATATAGGTCTAAAAGACATCCGAAAGACCTATATTTCAAACATAGGGAAAGATACAAATTATAACTTTCTCTCCGTCTTTTTGGTCTATGAAGTCAAAGATCCTTTCCCCAAGATAAAGACAAAATGACAGATTGCATATTTTAGAGAAAGGACAAAAGGACTGACACCGAACAGAAAAAGATGATTGCCTTTTTCTCCTAGACCAAGAAGGAAGCGCGTGGAGCTCACATCAAAAAGTAATTGGTATAAAAGTTGGTGCATCATAAAATGACAAGCAAAATGATCAGTGACAACTTTCTAACCTCAATCTCAAGATTTCAAACGGGTCAAAATACAGTCTAACAGATTGATCAACGAATTCGAAAGCTCCACATAATGACCTGATTAAGGGTGAAGATTGAATGTAAGCTCACCAACCACAACAACTACATTTATTATCAATGCCTATAAGAGGAGCTCTTCACCAAATGAGAAGGTCAACTGGTTGATTAACAAAAAGCAAGTAACAAAGAATACTCCTTCAATCAGTTTATATAATCCCTCCAAGAACCCCTTAGTTCAAAATCTTATTTTTAAGGATTCTCAAGTGAAACTATAAACTTGAGGAACTCCAAAAACCAACCCTTTGTTAAAAACTAAAGAGTAAGAATCTCCAACTTAGGTGAGTTATAAGATCGGGATACAACTTAAAGTTAGTGCTTTAAGCGGGAACTCCCAGTAGGACTCAGCTTAGATTCAGGGTAGAAGGCTAAGTGGTATATCCTATAAAAGATAAGAGGACTCAGCTAGGAGTTAGTGCTTCTAGTGGTATATCCTACTTCTTGAAGGGGTTATCATCCGAAGACAAACCTATAAGGCTTGATTCCTGCCAGTTGGAAAGGAATCCACTAGTGGATAAGCTCAGAGGAAGGAAACTTCAAGGACTGGACATAGGCTGGGCCGAACCAGTATAAAATACTTGTGTTTGATTTTCTTTCTCTTTTACTCTATTGCATATTATTATCATATTTGCATCATCCGGATCCATCCTCTAGATCATAATCAAACACGCTACACTAAGACTTCTCTAAGTCTGTAAATTCTGTAAAAAGTTCTATTCACCCACCTCTGCCCTTATAAATACTCTCACAGGGACTAACAAGTGGTATTAGAGTGAGTGCTCAAACTAGAGATCTAACAATCTTAAGCTAAAGGTCCATATATTTTGATTCACATATCAAAATTAGTTTCCAAAACTCACAACTCCTTCCCAAGGGTATGTCTATTGCCCGTCCTCCACTCTTCACCAGTGAACACTACACATTCTGGAAAAACCGGATGAAGAACTTCATCCAGTCATAAAGTATGCAAGCATGGTTAGTTATAAAAGATGGTCCATATGAGCCTACTTATGAAGTAGAGGGTATGACTACCCAAAGGCCATCAAGCATGTGGGATGAAATTGACTTTAAAAAGTTGCTTGAAAATATAAATGCTATTAACATGCTTCATTGTGCTCTTAGTGCAGCTGAATTTAACAGGATATCTAGATGTAAGATTGCAAAAGAGATATGGGAGAAGTTGGAGGTAACTTATGAAGGAACCACCAAAGTAAGAGAGGCTAAGCTTGATCTACTCCAATATAATTTTGAATCCTTTAAGATGGAACCTAAAGAATCAATCAGCAGCATGAACACTAGATACACAAATCTAGTGAATGAAATGAAAAGGCTGGGGAAGGAGATTCTAGAAGTAGAAATGGTCAAGAAAGTGCTCCGGAGTCTCACCAAGGAATGGGACAATAAAAAGACTGCCATTGAGGAAGCTCATGACTTAAATTTATACAGTTATGATGAACTCATTGGTAATCTTCTAACCCAAGAATTATCCTTGGAGAGGTATAGCCAACAAAAAAAGAAGCCTGAGGAGAAAAAGATGGCCATTGCTTTTAAGGCAGAATCCACCAGATCTACTTCATTCGGAGAGGAAGAGCAAATCAATGAATCAATGAGCTCTAAAGATCAACTTGCTCTACTAACTAGAAGGCTGAATCGATTCATACAAAAGAAAGATAAAAGGAAATCAAGAATGTATGAATCCTCGGAAACCAAGAGAAGGCACCTCCAGAAGAGACAAGCCTAGAAGGAATCTGGAAGAAAAGAAGGATCCGGAGAAAGAAGCTGCTTGTTTCGAATGTGGTGAAAAAGCCACTTCAGAACAAAGTGCCCCAAGCTCAAGAGAACCAAGAATTTTAAAAAGAAGGTAATGGTTGTTACTTGAAGCAACAGTGAAGAAAGTGGTAGCTCATCTTTAATAGAAGAAGAGGAGAATGCAAACTGTGCGTTCATGGCTCTGACAGACCTAGAAGTAGAGCAATCTAGTAGGAATGCCTCCAAGAAAGAAATAGAGCAAATTAAAGAATCAGAATCAGATACAGCAAAAACTGAGGTAAATTCTTGTTCTAATTCTGCCTCTAATCTTGATCTTGCTAGAGCTCTATCTATTGTAATCAAGGGTGTGAAGAAGAATGCAAGAGCAATCAAGTCCCTTAAAAGAGCAGTAATGGATTTAACAGAAGATGCTGAAGTAATGGTACAAGACGTTAATTTGGTTAGAATAACCAAACATATTGATGTTGTGGAGGAGAAATTCCTGAGGAATCAAGTCCAGATTCTAAATGCAAATGTAATAGGGCTAGAGAGATAAATCAATCTATTAAAGGAAGTATCTAGGAAGAGGCAAGAGAAAAAAGCTCGAAGAAGAGATAATCATCCTTCTGCTCAGAATAGATTCCAAAAGAGCCCTAATCAAAGAATGAAGGAAGTTAGCAGGTAGCCACAAGCTTAAAGATATACTGCTGCTCAAAAGGGAAAGGCTAAGGTATCCTACAGCCAACAACATATCAAATAAAGAAGAAATTGTAGAGCTGAAGTTGCGCCCCCAACCAACTTCTGGATTTATACCTGACCATCCACTAGTGTGCAAGAAGGTGAGAATAAAGGCAACTATGGAAGGAAGGATCTGGAGAAGATTAGTGAGAAGCAAAAGCAAAACATACCTATTTTAGGGTGCAGGTTTTGTGGGAAAAATAATCATATTACTAAATCATGTAGATTAAAAAATGGTTATTATGATGTTTATTCTTGGCTTGAGATGGTTATTAACCCGAACGGACCCAAATCTGATTGGATACCCAAACCTACTTGATCTGTTTTGCAGGTATACCTTAGATCCACAGTAGATCAACACACATGGTACATTGATAGTGGATGTTAAAGGTACATGACAGGTGATGAGAAGGCCTTTAACACGTTAACTCGAAAGAAGGGAGGCAAAGTAAGCTTTAGAGATAATAAAAAATGATAGATCATTGGAAATGGAACCATTGGACCAGAATTAAAGATTGAAGATGTCTCTCTAGTTGATGGGCTAAAGTTCAACCTATTGAGTGTAGCCCAACTCTATAATAGAGGAAGAAATGCCACTTTCGATTCCGGAGGCTGCTCAATATATGATAGTAAGTCCAACCAACTAATTCTTTATGCACCTAGAGTAAATAATGTATATTCATTCAACATTAAAAATGAAAAGAATAACATCTTCTTGGTGTCTAAATAAGAAGAATCATGGCTATGGCATCGAAGGTTAGGACATGTTAGCATGAACCTCGTGTCCAAGTTAGGCAAAAAGGAATTAGTTGTGGGTTTGCCTAAGGTTGCTTTTGATAAGGATCATCTATGCACTGCATGTCAATTAGGTAAACAACATAAGAAAAATTTCCCTTCCATATCCTACATTCCTTCCAAAAGAGTACTTGAACTCTTACATATTGATCTCTTTGGTCTAATCAAGCCATTGAGTTTAGGTAGAAGAGAATACACTATAGTCATTGCGGATGACTATTCTCGACATACCTGGGTTCTCCTGCTAACAAGCAAGGGTGAAGCTTTTGATCAATTCTCCAAAACATTCATCCGGATAGAAGTAGAACAGGGCATAAGCATTGCACGCATCCGAAGTGATAATGGTGGAGAATTAAAAAATAAGCATTTTGCTAATTTTTATGATTCCAAGGGCATTGAACACAACTTCTCAGCCCCTAATACTCCTCAACAAAATAGAGTTGTTGAGAGAAAGAACTGGACCATAGTTAAGAGATGGCTAGAATAATGCTTAGTGAAAATTATTTGCCAAAATATTTTTATAGAGCTCTCATTAGAAAGACTATCGAAAAGACCCCTCATAAAATCTGGAAGGGAAGAAAACCTAAAATTGGGTATTTCAAAGCATTCGGATATAAATGCTACATCCTTAATGATAGAGAGCAACTAGGAAAATTTGATTCTAAATCTGATGAAGCAATTTTCCTTGGCTACTCAATACATAGTAAGGCTTACAGAGTCTTCAATAAACAAAACCCAACTGTGGTAGAGTCTATACATGTAGATTTCAATGAGACTAACATTGCAGGAAAGAAAATCTACACTTTAGAAGATCAAGTTCCGGAAGCTAAAAAATCTAGAAAAAAGGATGAAGTAGGAATTCCTGATTTATTTCAAATCAAGAAGTACAAAGACGAAGATGAAGGAATATCCTTTGATCCAGAGGTTCAACAAGTTAATCTCAACCTATAGGAGATTGACTTTAATGAAAGCCAAGAAGGAATGGTTGAATCTGAAATGAAGCAAGTCCCAGTTCAACATGAAGGCCTACAAAGAGAGATTCGGACCCACAGAGATCATTCTATCAAAAACATTTTGGATGATGGTCAGAATCCAGTTAGAACCAGAGGTCAGATCAACCGATGATGAGCCATGCTGCTTTTGTCTCTCTCATAGAGCTAAAGAAATTTCAAGATGCCGAAGGTAATGAAAGCTGGATGATGGCGATGCAGGAAGAGCTAGATCAATTCACCAGGAATGATGTATGGGATCTAGTGCCCTCTCCTAAAGGGAAATCAATCATTGGCACCAAATGGGTGTTCCGGAACAAGCTTGATGAATTCGGAGTAGTGGTGAGAAACAAGGCAAGACTAGTTGCCCAAGGCTACAACCAACAAGAAGGAATTGATTTCGAAGAAACTTTTGCTCCTGTAGTAAGGCTGGAAGCAATCCGGATCCTATGTGCTTTTGCATCATTCATGGGATTCACATTATACCAAATGGATGTCAAAAGTGCATTTATGAATGGTGTCATCCAAGAAGAAGTCTATGTCAAGCAACCACCCAGATTTGAAGATCCAAAGCATCCGGATCATGTCTAAAAGCTGAAGAAAGCTCTCTATGGATTAAAGCAAGCACCAAGAGCCTAGTATGAAAGATTAACCTCATTCCTTATATCCAAGGGATATACTAGAGGCAAGGCAGATACCATACTCTTCATAAAAAAAAGAAAAATGATATTATTCTAGTCCAGATCTCTGTGGATGATATCATTTTTGGAGCCACCGATGAAAAAATGTGCAAAGAATTCAGATCTCAAATGCAGAAGGAATTTAAGATGTCCATGATGGGATAGCTTAAATTCTTCCTTGGTCTGGAGATCAAGCAAAGTCCAGATGGGATTTTCATTAATCAATCAAAGTACACCAAGGAGATTCTGAAGAAGTTTGAAATGGACAAAAGCAAACCTATATCCACTCCAATGGGCTCAGACACAATCTCATCCAGGGACTGTGAAGGAGAAGATGTTGATCAGAAGCTCCATAGAGGAATGATTGGTTAACTATCATACTTGATAGTTAGCAGACCTGACATACACTATACAGTTTGCTACTGTGCAAGATATCAAGCCATTCCTAAGGATTCCCATCTCAAGGCAGTTAAAAGAATCCTTAGATATCTTCTAGGAACCACTAAGGATAGGTTATGGTATCCTAGTAATGGAGATTTCACACTTCAAGGGTTCACTGATATAGATTATGGTAGAGATACTCTTGAGAGAAAGAGTACATCCGGAGGCTGCCATTTCCTTAGAGATTGCTTAGTCTCATTGTATAGCAAGAAGAAAACTTTAGTTGCCTTATCCACTATAGAAGCAGAGTATATGGCAGTTGGAAGTTGTGTTGCTCAACTCCCATGGATCAAATAACAACTTGAAGAGTATGGAGTGCAATCCAGATGTGTGGGTGTTATGTATGACAACAAAAGTGCTATTGATGTGTCAAAGAATCCGGTGCTCTATAGTAGGATGAAGCATGTTAACATAAGGCATCACTTCATCCGGGATCATGTGATGAAGAAGGACGTTGCATTGGTATACATTCCAACCAATGAGCAAAGAGCAGATATCTTTACAAACCCCTTAAGTAAAGATCAATTTGGGAAGTTAAGGAAGGCCATTGGTATGTCAAATCCAATTTGATTCGAAAGCGAATCCATGGTCAATTAAGACTCCTATCAACTGGATCATCAGGAATAGAGGTTATTGCCAATACAAGCCTAATCTGGAGGAAAGTATGCCACGTCAGCAGACAAGAAGGACAAATGGCAAAAAAAGTGCTTTAAAGGTAACTGTTACTATTTGAATTTCAAAAGTCTATTGGTGGTTACACGCGCGGTAAATTGGACAGTTATTTTTAAAATAAACCGTCCATATTCTCCAGTTAAACTGAACTTACCTCTCTCCTTAAAATCTGACTACCATGTCATGAATCCAGCTAAAATAGCCAGAGTCCGGATTACCAAAATTCCCTTACCTTGAAAAAGCTATAAATACCCCCAAGATTCATCCTCCTCCTCACGTAAGCAACATACTCTTATTATTACTCTACAAAAATTCAAACCCAGAACCCTAGGTTTCAAAATCTCTCTCAAATAGCAGCAACAAACACCTCAAACACCCTTGAGATCTTACCTAGTGAAAATTTCTTTCAAGTATCTGACTTGAAAGATACCGATTTTGAACCCCTGAATTTAAAAACTTCTGAATCCATCATTCCTACTGATCACTTAGGTGATGATTACTTATTCAAAACCCCTCCTTTCTCTACCCTAATCGAAGATCAAAATCTGAGTGACTTCCTGAAAATAAATTGCCTTACCTACCCAAAGCTAGTGAAGGAATTTTTTGAAAATCTCAGCGCTCATAACTATTTTGATGCCTTACACAATGAAGTCTAGGGGAAGGTCATAACTATCACTCCAGAATTCTTTGAGAAGAATTTGAACATGAAGAACTCTGGTCTGTTGATGGGAAAAGATGGTGATGAAGCTGGAGTTGACTACGATTCAAAATTGTGTCTTCACAAGAATTATTTCGGAGACAAATTCTCCATATACTTCCCTAGAACCCCAGATTCCAATAGCACACTTTGGCAAAACTCATCCTGATAAGCAAGGGATCATTGACTACAGTTTCTTCCCTCCAGCACTGCATCTTACAGAACTGGGTTTTTAAGTGTGGAAGTAAACTGGCCAGTCTTGATCATTCACTATCTCAAGACGCATGTGAACTCCTATGGTGCTCTAATCACTAAAATCCTGCAAGTAGCAGAAGTAGATCTGATCGAGTTTGAAGGCATCTTTGGCAAGCCTATTCTTGAGAAGAATTTCCTCAATCTTTGATTTGATGAGGAGTGGGATGAAGAAAAATCCAAACAAAAAAGGGAAGAGAAAAGAAGCAAGTCCCGGAAGATGGTGGATCCGGAAGAGAAAGCACCTATTCCCAAAAAGGCTAGAACAATTAAAAGTAAGGCACAAAAGAAGTCATAAGCAATTCCTAAAGAGACAGTTAATGAAGACTCCCTAACAATTAGCCAGATTATAAAAGATAGTCCTAGAAAACCCAAGGGAAAGGGAAAGCTAATAAAAAAGGCGGCGAAGAAAGGAATTGCAGCTGATTTACCTCCATTTGCTGCAAAAGCAATTGAGGCCGGAAGGAGGAAAGCCAAGAGAACATTGGCTGAAATGGAAGCATCTGAGGATGATGAGGAAATAATGGATGAGGCTCCTGCTCAAAAGAAACTCAGAAGAAAGGGGCTAACTTATGATGAAGCCATTGCTGCCCAAGAGAAGAAAGCCAGTGAAGGAAGGAGACTAGCTGGAATAGTGCTGAATGAAGAAGCAAAGTAGTACAGGGAGAAAGCTCCTTTCAAAAAAGCAAAATCGAGCAAAGGGAAAAATGTGCCCGGAGAAACAGAGATAGTATAGGAAGATGATGAATAATATGAAATAATACAAGCTGCCATTAGGGAGAACACCAAAATAAATCGAGATCCTAGGTGCTTCATTGTGAGTAAATCTAGGCCTGGTACCTCCAATTTTAGTGACTCATGATGAGATGGACACATTGTCCAAAATCCCTGAAGCTGATTCATTTATTTTTTCCTCTCATAAAGAAGATCAACTAGAGAATCTGCTTGGATTCGGCACTCCAATAATAAATCTTGAAAGTCCTAAAAAGGCACTAGAGAAGGGTGTTAAGGAAAATGCCAACACGCTTGGGAGAGAGAGAATAAGTCCTGTAAAGGCACTTATAGGGGTGGTTGAGGACAGTTCTAACCATCTGGAGGCTAGGCTAGAAGAAGAAAAGCAGGAAGTTAAAGATGATCAGAATCAGATGCTACAAACCAATGAGGTAACCACTGCTCTACTCTATCCTGATTCTAATCTTGTTGGAAAAAATGAGCACAACTTAGATACAGACTCTCACAATGTTGCTAAGGACATAGTGCAAACCCGGATGATATAACTCTAGAGGAGGGAGTGAGTCTGAGTTCCATAGGGCACACTTCTAAAGTGGACCCTATGGGTGAGGCTCATCCGGAGGAACGGAGGAAGGAGGAAGAAGAAGAGAGCTCTAGCTCAAAAGGAACTGAAAAGGAAAAGGAACATTAGTCCTCCAGAAGTAGTTCAAGCTCCAGAGATGAATCCACCTCATTCGGAGAAAAGCGACCCCTCATCGCCAATCCAATCAGAATTCCCACTGCCAATACCAAGAGTGCCAAAGTTACGGCTGAACTTAAGCTACTTTAAGAAGCATCACAGGAGGAGCAAGAGGAAAGGTATGTCAAGTAGAGCCTTTGAAGCATCTGTACACACTTAAAATCCATTGAAGCAGTACTTTATGAAGTGTTCCAGCCCTTGACCATTCAGAAGGAGTTTGGCGAAATTAAGGAGAGTATGAAAAGCCTTCCTCGAATTGAGAAGCAAGTTTTGGAATTTCCCACTCCTAGCGCTATAGCTGATGCCTCTCTATCTCAAATCCAGCCAATTATGAATGAGCTCAAAGAAAGACCACTATAGCAAACTGGACTGCCAGTCAAGCCAATACCTTGGCCTTTGATAACTATGCAACTATCCTTGAAAGAATGTACTCATCCCTACTAACTTATCCACCAAAATAAAGGACTACATTGATTCCAAGTTTGAAAGCTTGACAAAATTCATGGAAAAAAGAGACCTGAAACTTGCTCTCTCCAACCTAGAAACTGATCAACAAGTGACCCAGGACATGCTTGCTCACTTCATTGATAAAACCATCCCTAAACTCAAAGAAAAGATCCTTGATGATATGGGTGGTGAGATGCAGTCCAGAAATTCCAGGATCAAACAATTGATCAATGAATGGAAGAAGTCCATTTCCAAGGAACTAAAGGATCAGAAGGAGTCACTCCACAATAGTTGGAAGGGGATCTCAGAGGATATAACCTTAATCCAAACTGGAATCAACAATTTGTCTCTCTCCGGACCCTCTTATCCTCCGGCTGTTCCGAAAAGCCAGTTCATTCCGGTGCTACACAATCTTGTCAAAGCCATAGGGGACTCCGGGTTCATAAGCCAAAAGGGTAAGACTGCTTTCATTAAGGCTATGTTGATCCCAAGGACCAAGAATACATCATACGGATTCTTCCCCAAGTCTCACAATCTTATGATCAACTATGGAGATCTCTCCGCCTTTATTACTTGACTCCACCTATAGTTGATCACATTATTGATGAGAGAACAAAGGGCAATAAAGACTATTCTATCTACTCCTCTACTTGGCAGCAGTCTTGGGATAAGCGCACATACATGGTCATAAACCCCCTTGATGGAAGCAAAAAGGGGAAGGAAGATCCGAATAAACCAGGGGAAGGAAGTGGGAATGGCAAAGGCAAAACAATACAAGTCAGGAAAAGCGGACCTTCCAGAGAAGTAGTTAAGCGAGCTAGATGATATTGTAATACTTATGTAATAGCTAGATTCACTTTATATGTATTTCTATAATCTGTAATTATGAACTTCATGATGTTAACCATTGTTAAGAGCAGAAGTATATATGAAGTGAAGTTCTTAACTCTCAAAACAAGCGCTTCTAAAGTACAATCTGTAATTATACTAAAACAAACTTAGAAGCTAGAATTATAAAGTTAAAAGGGTTAGGATGCTAAAATTATGGGGGAGCATTGTAAATGACTAAGTATCAAGAATCATACTTAGTCCATATACCCCTGTCCTATGCTTAGTTGACTTAGGTTTTTGTTTCCATCAAATGGTGGAGATTGTTGGGAAACAATGATCCAAATGACAATCTAAAAACAAATTCTGATCAATTTGGAAAGAAACAAAAATAATGTATGTAATACTCCCAAATCCAAATGGAAATATCCGGACAAAGATCAAGATATAAGTTATCCATTGAAGTAATTAAATACCTAAGCACTAGAGGAAATCATTTGGACAAAGTTTGGAAAGGAAACAAACTTCTGTCCTTCAAGACTAGCATCCGGAAGAACTGATTGAAGCTATCTCCGGAAGAAGATAGATCCAGAGCATATAGGTCTAAAAGATATCTAGAAGACCTATATTTTAAACATAGGGAAAGATACAAATTATAACTTTCCCTCCATCCTTTTTGGTCTATGAAGTCAAAGATCCTTTCCCCAAGACAAAGATAAAATGACAGCTTGCATATTTTAGAGAAATGACAAAAGGACTGACACCGGACAGAAAAAGCTAACTACCTTTTTCTCCTAGACTAATAAGGAAGCGCGTGGAGCTCACATCAAAAAGCAATTGGTATAAAAGTTGGTGCATCACAAAATGACAAGCAAAACGATCACTGACAACTTTCTAACCTCAATCCCAAGATTTTAAATGGGTCAAAATACAGTCTAACAGATTGATCAATGGATCCGGAAGCTCCACATCACGACCTGACCAAGGGTGAAGATTCAATGAAAGCTCACTAACCACAATGGCTACATTTATGATCAAAGCCTATAAAAGGAGCTCTTTACCAAACAAGAAGGTCAACTGGTTGATTTATAAAAAGCAAGTAATAAAGAATACTCATTCAATCAGTTGATATAATACATCCAAGAACCCCTTGATTCAAAAACTTTTTATAAGGATTCCCAAGTGAAACTATAAACTTGAGGAACTCCAAAAACCAACCCTTTGTTAAAAACCAAAGAGTAAGAATCTCCAACTTGGGTGAGTTATGAGATCGAGATATAACTTAAAGTTGGTGTTTTAAGCGGGAACTCCCTGTAGGACTCAACTTAGATTTAGGGTAGAAGGCGAAGTGGTATATCCTATAAAAGACAAGAGGACTCAGCTAGGAGTTGGTGCTTCTAGTGGTATATCCTACTTCTAGAAGGGGTTACCATAAAGAGACAAACCTATAAGGCTTGATTCCTACCAGTTAGAAAGGAATCCACTAGTTAATAAGCTTAGAGGAAGGAAACTCCAGGGACTGGACGTAGGCGGGGCTAATCCAGTATAAAATACTTGTGTTTGATTTTCTTTCTTGTTTGCTTTATTGCATATTATTGTCATATTTGCATCATTCGGATCCATCCTCCAGAGTATAATCAAACATGCTACACTAAGACTTCTCCAAGTCTGTAAATTTTGTGAAAAAGGGCCACTCACCCCCCTCTACCCTTATGAATACTCTCACAGGGACCAACAAATCAATCAGCTGACTAGAGCACAGACAAAGGAAATCACACTGATGTAATTTCTAAACCCCATTTATCTTCAGATGAGCTTGCCATAGTACTTAATGATGCCATTAATGTGACTAAGAAGTCAACCAAAAACATCAAAGTACTTTAGAGGAGGTGTGATGATCTAGAAGATGTCAATTCTTCTACCTCACTTGACATCCTATACCTGATTGGAAAAGCTGAGTACCAAAATGGATATAATAATAAACTCACTAAGAAATTGGATGAGCTGGCTGCTAAATTAATAGCTTTAAAAAAGATGCGGGCCCCTCTTTAACCTAGTAGGAATACTCAAAGTAACCGCACTCACCACTCCGTGAAGGTTTTTTAAAAGAGTAAAGTGAGTAGATGTAATCCTAAGGCCGCTTGTAATTTTTGTGGAAAGTCAGGACATGCTATAGTCTTGTGTAGACACAAAAATGGTTACTATGATGAGTATGACTGGTCAAGGATGACCACCACTAACAAGGGAGGATCCAACTAGAAAAAGGCATGGGTACCTAAGAAAACTTAATTATTTTGCAGGTGAGCCTGAGATCCATTGATGATAGAAGAATGTGGTATTTGGAAAGTGGATGCTCGACACATATGACAGGTGATGGAAAGAAATTCATCACATTAGAGCGAAGAAGAAATGGAAGTGTCAGTTTTGGAGACAACAAACAGGGAAGGATTGTTGGCAATGGCACTGTAGGAGTGAAGCCTTCAATTGATAATGTGTCTCTAGTGAAAGGCCTAAAGTTTAACCTGCTAAGCATTGCTCAGCTGTGTGACAAAGGCAGGAAAGTTTTATTTGACTCAGCGGGCTGCTCAGTCATTGATGGTAACTTTGCCCAAACTATTCTTTATGCTCCTAGAATTAATAATGTTTATATGTTTGATTTATCCCTAGGCTTTAATGATATATGCTTAGTTTCAAAGGAGGAAAACTCATGGCTATGGCATAGAAGGTTAGGACATATCAATATGACCAATCTGTCCAAATTAGCAAGAAATTAACTTGTTGAGGGTTTACCCAATCTAGGCTTTGAAAAAGATAGACTCTGCTCAGCAAGCCAACTTGGAAAATAATTTAGGAAGACCTTTAAATCATTAGCTGATATATATTCTTCTCATCCCCTTGATCTTCTACACATGGACTTGTTTGGGCCTGTTGTGCCAATAAGTCTAGGTGGAATGAAATACACCCTTTTGGTTGTAGATGATCTGACTAGGTTCACTTGGATTATCTTGCTAGCAAGCAAAGATGAAACATTTGAATCATTCTCTAGGTTGGCTACCCAGATCATGAATGAAGAAGTCCTTAAAATTAATAGAATCCGTAGTGATCATGGAAGAGAGTTTGAAAATAGGCAGTTTGAGGAATTCTGTTCTAAGCATGGTATTGACCACAATTTTTCTACCCCTCACACACCTCAGCAAAATAGGGTTGTTGAGAGAAAGAATCGCACTATTGCTGAGATGGGTCATTCTATGTTGAGTGATAACAACCTACCAAAGTATTTTTAGGGAGAGGCTATTAAACAGCTTGTTATATTCTAAACAGGATTTTAATTCACCTAGTTTTGAATAAAACTCCTTATAAACTTTGGAAGAGGCGCAAGACCAAGGTTGGTCATCTTAAAGCCTTTGGTTGTAAATTCTTCATATTAAATACTAAAGACTAATTGGCTAAATTTGACCCTAAGGCTGATGAAGGAATCTTTTTGGTTTACTCAACACACAGTAGGGCATACAAAGTGTATGTCAAGAGAACTGGTATCTTAGAGGAGTCCATGCATGTAGATTTCGATGAAAATAACAGTGCAGGTAAAGAAACCAGTGATGAGGAAAGAGAAAAGGAACAAGTCAGCGAATCAGTCAGTCAGTCCATTATTATTCCTGATTCTATTCCAGAAAAAGAAGAAGATGAAGTTAACTTGGACCAATCAATCAACTTTGGTGATGATGTAGATGCTCAACCAATGACAGTAGCTTAGCAAGCTGATCCTGATCTACCGAAAGAAGTCAGAGCAAGGAGAGATCACCCAATTGAGAAGATTCTTGACAGTGTACAAAATCCAGTGATGGCTAGAAGTCAGCTGAACAGGATGATGAGCCATTCAGCATTTGTTTCATTGATTGAACTAAAGAAGTTTCAAGATGCTGAGTTTGATGACAACTGGATGGTTGCAATGCAAGAAGAGCTAGACCAATTCATAAGAAATGAAGTTTGGGATTTGGTGAAGAAACCCAAACGCAAGTCAATAATTGGCACCAAATGGGTTTTCAAGAACAAGTTATATGAAGCTGGAAATGTTATCAGGAACAAGGCCTGATTAGTTGCTCAAGGCTACAATCAATAAGAAAGCATTGACTATAGAGAAAAATTTGCACCAGTATCAAGACTTAAAGCCATAAGGATTCTCTATGCTTTTGCATCCCATATGAACTTTAAATTGTTTCAGATGGATGTTAAGAGTGCATTTCTCAATAGTTATATTCAAGAGGAAGTCTATGTTAGACAGCCCCTAAGCTTTGAAGATCCAAAGTTTCCAGATCATGTCTTCAAGTTGAAGAAGGATCTATATAGACTGAAATAAGCTCTAAGATCTTGGTATGAGAGACTAACTAACTTCTTAATCAGCAAAGGTTATGTTAGAGGAAAAGCAGATACAACTCTGTTTATCAAGAAGAAGCATCAAGATGTGTTGCTAGTCCAAATGTATGTTGATGATATCATATTTGGGGCAACTGATGAAAACCTATGCAAAGAGTTCAGCCAGCAGATGAAGAAAGAGTTTGAAATGTTAATGATGGGAGAGCTTAATTTCTTTCTTGGTTTGTAAATTATGCAAGACAAAGATGGAATTTTCATCAGCCAAGCTAAGTATGCCAAGGAAGTACTCAAGAAGTTTGACATGGATAAAGCCAAGTCGATGTCAACACCTATGGCCACTGATACTATTCAAAGTAAAGCTGAGGAAGGTAAACCTGTAGAGAGTAAGCTCTACAGAGGTATTATTGGTTCTCTACTTTACTTAACTGCTAGTAGGCTTGACATTCAGTATGCTGTATGTTATTGTGCAAGATATCAAGCTGACCCTAGAGAATCTCACTTACCTATTGTTAAGAGAATTCTAAGGTATTTGCTAGGCTCTATTGATGCAGGATTTTGGTATCCAAGTAATGCATATTTCACTCTAAGAGGATACAAAGACGCTGACTATAGAAGAGACAAGCTTGAAAGGAAAAGCACCACAGGAGGTTGTCATTTCCTTGGTGATTGTCTAGTAATATAGTATAGCAAGAACCAGACTTCTGCAGCTCTAAGTAAAGCTGAGGTTGAGTACATGGCTGCAGGAAGTTATGTAGCACAACTGCTATGGATCAAGTAGCAACTTGAGGATTCTGATATAAAGTCTAAGTGCCTTGAAGTCATGTGTGATAATAAGAGCGCAATAATATGGCAGGATGAAGGATGCCAATATTAGACATCACTTCATAAGGGATCATGTGCCAAAAGGAGAAGTCAAGCTCACCTACATTCCTACTGAAGAATAGTGAGCTGACATATTCACAAAGCCCATTGAAAAGGATCAATTCAATACTCTAAGACAGCTGATCGAAATGTCCAATCTAATTTAAAGAAATACACTCCACTCTGACCTATCCTGAAGCTAACCAAATTAGGGCACACTCTAAGCTTCTATGAATTAGGTTAAGTATTTCTTTTTTCCGGTTGAATTTTGGAAACATAATTAAATTACAATCGGTTCATTTTTAAATTCAAACTTGGTAGAAAAGGTAGCAATTTATGTAACAATCCATATTCAGTAGCAATTATCCCGTGTTTCTCGCTTTCATTTATCCTATGGTATACTTTGTGCGATCTCACCGTTTATCTTTAGACCATGGATTATGAGTCGTATGCATAGCTTTGCAGGGATTAACCAAGAGTTTTTGGCTATTTAAAGAGAATTTCAGAAGAAGAAAGGTTACTTTACCAAAATTCTCTTCTGCAAACTTCTCACAAGAATTCCCAAAATTCTCTAGTTTCTTCAAGCTAATTCTATGGCGAGTTCATCAGGAAGATCTACAGAACCCAGTTCTGAAAGGTCATTATTTGTAAGAAATAAAAAGGATACTCACTGGGTTACAACTCAAGATCACAACGCGAAAGTGGAGATTGGATTCAACAAAAGGGAAAATCTGCTAATTCTTGTTGGAATAAAGTATATTCTTACTAAATGGTGTTTTATGGAGAAGACTAAAGTAGAGAAACCAACTACCGTAGATATGCTGAGTTTTGCAAGTGATGAGAGATTCAGAAAATGGATGCGCTATCATCACTTTAGAGGATTCTTTAAAATGCCAAGTGGTTGCTATGAGGAAATAGTTTAGAGATCCTACCTTGGAATTCATATGGTAGAAGTTCAGAAGGATCTATTTTTGACCACAATGATGGGGAGGAAAGTTTATACTACCCCAAAGCTAATTTCAGATCTATTAGGGATGAAAGAGAGAGGGCTCAGATTGCGAGTCATCAACGATAAAGACCATATGGATATTCCCAAAGACTATGAAGTTCCTGATGATTATAAAGCAGGGGAACTCATAACTTCTATGTTTACAAAAGAAGGGAAGCAGGCACATGAGCTTGTGGCCAAGGTACTTTTGCTCAAGACTGGCTCAACTGGAAGTTGTTTGAAATTTAAGAGGGTATTCATCTATGCTCTGACCCATGGCATGAGAATTAATTGGCCCATGGCCATTTTGCATAGATTCTTAAAGGTCACTAAGCATATGGTGTATGGTCAGTTGGTAATGGAGATCTGCAGAGCCTATGAGCTAGATTTTGAAGGTTGGGCTGCAAAGAATAACATTTAGCTGAAGATAATTTAGTCTAGATCCTGAACAATGCTCACTTTTATGGACTAAGAGCCAGTTAAAGACCTACCAACACCAAGTATATCAACCTGAAGAAGGGAGAAGTCAGAGTTAAGGATGCCAAGGCTATTATAGAGATGAAGCCTATTCAGCCCCATGAAGAGGATCTAAACTTGGATGCCTTTGTGGCAAGTGAGCTTGAGAGGATTACCAAGATCGGAGCTGAGAAAAGAGAGGATATAATAGAGAAGAAAGTTGTAACGAAGGAGGTTAGGAGAGATTCTAGGAAGGAAGAAAAGAAAGGGAGCTCATCAAGCTCAGTTCCAGCAGTTGTTCCCAAAAAGACTAGATCAAAGGGAACTAAAGAAGAAACATCCTGTAAGCTGACTCCAAAGAAGATAGAGGAGGACAGGTAGGCTGAAGAGGAGCTAAGAGAAGAAATTCCTCTAAAGAGGGAGAAGAAGAGGAAAGTAGAGGAAGCTCAACTGGATATGGTGACTACAAAAGGTAAGGAAGCTACATCAGTTCCTATACCTTAAGTAGGTTAGCCCAAGAAGAAATTGATGGTAAAGAAAGGGACTGGGATAGTCCAAGACCTTGAGGAGGCATAAAGAGTTAAGGCTGTAGAGAAAGTGAGAATAAAAAAGAAGCAGGAGGAGATTGAGGCTGAGATTAGGAGGAAGGCTGAGGAAGTAGCAGCTAGAGTAAAGACTGATACTCAGAAAATTTTACAGTCTATTGTAGGTAGTCTAACTGAGAAGGTAGTACCAAAAGTTGTGGAAGAGATGATTGGGGCTCTTGAAGGAATTAAAAATCATGAAGAGCAAGAGGAGGAAGATGAAGTTGTAGAGGTTGAGGCTGTAGAGTTTAATGTACTTAAATCTGACCAGCAGGTCACTCTAACTGCTGAAGAAGCCAAGGAAGCTAGGAAGGAGATAAAGAGAGGTTTATTGAAGAGGATGAAGGTGATAATAGAAAGAGATGAGTGGAGGATAAGGAGGAGGAAGCTATAGTTAAGCACGGAGCCCAGCCGACTGAGGAATCTCAATCTTAAGTCAGCAAGTCCGCTATTGAAGGTGTTAATAAAGAGAAAGAGGAGGAGAATCAAGAAACTTTTATTTTCCCAAACCCTATACCTGACACACCGCTCTCACCTACACCCATTTTTGCCATACCTATATTAGAAAACCAAACACTATCCACTTCCACCGACTCTGACTAAAAAACCATCATTCCATACCTTTCACCCATTGGATCTCCAGTGGATGAATAATTATAGTTGGAAGGACCCCCAATTGTCAGAGGGCCTCTAATTATTGAGGAGATTCTAGAACAACCACCTCAATAACCACAACCACAAATCCAATTCAATTCCCAAGCTAAGTTATTGGGAGACATAAGGAGAATAGGGAGAGCAAGGTTTCCAGGACTTGGGACAGATGTTGAAATAGATGTTGAGATAGCAAAATCCTTGCTATTTGAGGAAGTCCCGAGGAGGATTACAAAGGCTGTGGAGCTAGTGTAAGGTTTTCTAGAGGCTGTAGAGGGCTGTAGAGGAGATAAAAGCCTACTTCAAGTCAATCCCTACCTAGTTCTCCCTAGTGAAAATAATCGTATCCCATGTGTTGCCTTTGTTATCTATTGCAGGTAGCAAAGCTGATTACTTGAAGATGGAAGTTGCAGAACTCAAGTAGAAAATGGAAAAGATCTGTGAGAGTAACTGCAAGGTGCTGAATGATGAGAGGGACTTTAGGAATTCAATGATTGATAAATTCAACCCTCTTTTAGAAGCTATGCTAAAAGTGCTTGATGGGTACAGTATTTTAAGCAAGGAGAATGAGGCTAATACTTCCAAATTAGATGCAGTTATTGATGGAATCAATGCACTAATAACAATAGTCTCCAAGCAAGGCAACTCAACTATGTTAACTCAGATGAGAGGAGATATTTTACAAGGAGTCAAAGACTCAGAGGGAGTTATGCTTAATGCCTTAAAGAGGCTTAATATTTCCAATGCTCTGTCTAGTGACATCCTTATGGCAGATGCTGAACTAGAGCCTACACTTCATCAGAAACTTGGTCACATTAGGGTTCAAATCAAGTAAGTTCATGCTCATGTCATTAATGATAGAGAAGCCATTGATAAGATTTATGATGAAGTCACTACTCACATTAGGAGCACTCCCATGATAGAGCGCATTTTGAGAGAGAATAATCAGGCTAAAGCTCTGGCCAGCCTCACCCAGATATCCAAAGGAGGACTTAGGCTCAATATCAAGTCAATCTATCCCAATCCCGCGCTTTGGTAGGCTTGTTTGCCTTTCTTGAAGATCAAGATGCATATCACAGGAAATATACAAGATGTTGGTGCAGAACTTCTCAACCAATGTTTATGGTCAGCTCAAAAACTTTGAAGAGTCTCTGAGCTTGTTTGATCATCGATCTAAGCCATTTTAGATGCAACGGCAATGAGGGAGAAGGATAGCGAGAAGTGTGAGCAGGAGGAAAGGGAAAGAGAACAGAGAATTGCTGAATTCTCGTATAATCTGTCCAAGGATCTTGAGCGCATTCAAAGAGAATATCATGAGACGAGGAAAAGAAAAGGCAAGGAGATTGCGATGCCCAAAGAAAAGAAGTCCAGATGGGATCAACAGGTTTATGAGGAAAGGAGAGCAAATCTGGGAGCCCCACCTATGCCTAAATAGATAGAATAGAATCTTTGTAATCGTTAGTGCTAATTGTAAAACTTAGTATAGATTAACTCTTCATTGTCTGTACTTAAGTTATTCATTTATGAAAAGATTACATATTCTGTTCTAAGTTAAGATCTTCTTAACTTCTTATATTCTGTTGCATGTATATGTGTTGATCCTTCTTGTAGAAATATAAGAGAAGTGTTGAGGAATGCAAAACTCAGAGAAGTCAAGAATAATGGGGGAGTTAGCATTCACTCTGAGCAGATTGAAGATGCTGAATAAAAGTCATATCAAGCATAAGTATAAGATAACTCTGATCTAGATATCTTATTTATTTAATTCTCGCTCAAGTTAATTACCATTGATCAAAATGGGGGAGATTATTGAACCAAACACGAGTTTGACTGACTCAGAAGTGCTTAAGTTTTGATCATAACAATTAAGTTCATTTTGAGTTAATTAAATCAATAATGATGTTAAAATAAATAGTCTATAGTTAATTGAGGAGTTAGTAAATTTGAGGGTAGAATTTCATGTCTCCGCTGACCTAGCTATTTAGTTTAACTCTGAGTGACCTGGGCTGAGTATTCACGATAGTCTCTGACTTAGTAATATTCACTCAGCACTTGATATTTAGATTTTGTTTCAGCTGTGTGTTTTACAATTATATTTTCCGCTGAGTTACTTTAAGTCTGTCAACGCTGCTGACTTTACAATTTAAGGTAAAAAGGGATCTTTGCTTTTAGTGTTGCTTTTTGCAGGACATTAATGAGCCAAAGACAAAAAGAATTAATGCCTTGACAAGACTCAGAATTTTGAAGAAAATAACAAAGTCTTCCAATGCAAAGCTGCAAAAAGTCATTTGCCATTTTGGGCAATTCTGCAGATCTATTAACCTAGTATGGCGTGCTCTACCAAATGTTAGAATACTAAAAGGAATGGGAGGATGACACGTAGCAAGTCAACGTGAGTTCTCTCTAATGGAAGACTAGCATCAAAAGATAAAGAATTCAAATTGAAGCTCGAATCTCAATCTAACGGATTGATTTTCTATCTCACAACGGTACAATTCTATCTCTTAACGGATTGATTTGAAGAAGCAACGGGTGTATAGATAAGCTGTCAACCTCAGAAGATGCCAAAGTAAGTTCAATGGCAACTTTCTCAATCCAACTTAAAAGGAGCAAGAAAGCAAGTGTTCGAGCTTGGTGATTACATCTGAATTTCTCAGAAGCTAAATCTCTGACAAAATACAAGCTTTGAAGAAGTTCAAGCAAGAAAGCACAACTCAACTAGAATCTGCTTTAGAATAAGAGAGAATAGAATAGATCATTCAATTGTAATATTAAATCATTTGTAACTGGATCAATGTTTTATAAGTTGACTCCAGCTCTTGTTTTAACTCTTAGAGAGTTGCTGATAGAAGAGGTATTCTAGTCAGTGGGTGAGCGACTGCAGTTTGGAGGGTACTTACTATAATTGAGGAATTTGTGAATGGCTTCTCCGCCTAGGGTAAAGGAGTTGAGATTAGTGGATTAAAGCCGAGACACTCTCTCAGGACTGGATGTGAGAACTAGTTGTTGAACTAGTATAAAAATCTCAGTGTTCACTTTATCGCATCTTCCAGTTTTTCACTCAGCCAGGTGACCTCACTCAGCGGAGCCTTTTATTATTGCAAAAAAGTTTAATAAGTTCTTGAGTGAGTCATTCACCCTCCCTCTAACTCAGTGAGTGTACGCACAGGGACCAACACATATTTTTGTATATTAGCTTTGTACTATGTTGTCATTTCTATGAAGTTATAATAACATTGTACTTTATTAACTCCATTTTCATTGTAACATTGTAGTCTTTGTTTACTTCAAATCAATCATGGTATTCTTAAACTATTTCAAAATATAATATAGATATAAAGTTTTTGCATCAAATCTAAAGTATTTGGTTCTGATATTCATAAGTTCCTAAATTCCAATACAAACTTGTACATCCAAATAAAAGTGATTAAAATCCAGTCAAACCTAGAGAACACATAATAAAATAATCTGAATCAATTCTAATCCAAATACTGAATCAAACACATCTGAACCAAGTTTATCTGTGATGCAAATTATCAAAGTCATTCAACTATTCGTCATCACTTTCCAGGCCATTTTCTGGTTTCTGCATCGCATGTTTGTACAAGCAAAAAGATAGCCTCGTCCCATGAGCTTGAACATCAAAGGTTTCGAAAATGGTTTTTCCTCAAACATATACACTACAAAACTCATCGCGAAGTCACTGGACAAGAGAAATAAAAAAATTACTAAGTTAACAGCCAAACAAAATTTGAGTTTTAATTATTCTTAAGTAAATACAAGAAGCTTATTTTATAATAAAGTTTTGAAATCGGTCATAACATAATATAACTATTTATGTTTTTTTATAATAGTATGTATTAAATTTTTTACATGTGAATGATTTTATTATATCTATGTCTTGCTCCTGCTCTTCGTTGTCAAATTCATCTTGGAGTCTTTTCTTGAAATCCTCGACCTGTTTACACAGTTGATTATAACTTTGTAATAACAGTTTTATTAATTCAGTGTTATAATTTGTTTAAGGCATCTTATACCTGGTATAAGAGCTTGTAATTGGTTTTAAAAGCTCTTATACCTGATATAAGTAATTTTGGTACTATGAGCCTTTTACTTGGTTTAAGAGGTCCTATACATGGTATAAGTTTCTAATATGGTGTATAATATTGTTTATCTTGTTTTTATAGCCTTCATACATGTTATGAAACTTCATCAATGATAGTTTATCATCTTTCTTTTGTTTATTTTTCTAATTTATAGGTATTTTTCATGTTTTTGTTCACTTATCTGTAATCTGAGAGTTAATTTTCAAACATTAACCCAAATCAAATGCAAAAAAGGGACTTCTCCTCTCTTATTGATAAACTGATATCGCAAACACAAACTTTAAGAAAATCTTACAAATGGATAAAAAGTTCAAAAAAATCTTACAAATGCACAAAAAAATTGCGGGCAGTGAATGAACTCACTCGTAATATTCCCACAATTAATAGCACCAGTTTCAATATATATATATATATATATATATATATATATATATATATATATATATATATATATATATATATATATATGTGTGTGTGTGTGTGTGTTTGTGTGTGTGTGTGTGGGGAAAATAAAGCCACTCCTCTCTTAGTGGAAAATAAAGCCAAGTTCCCCCAATATGAAACTCCACTTTTGAATTACATTTCCATAGCCCACTACCAAGTTACAAATAAACCAGCTCCACCAAATATTAAGCTAAAAAAATCAATTAGGAATGAAAAATGAATATATATTTTTCATGCTAAGTTAGTCTTTTAGTGTGTAGTACCTCAGTTCTTGTCCTCCTTAGTTGTTTATCTGTATTTTCTTCATCTGTGTGTTGCGTTTTGTCTTCATATTTATTGTGTATTAGTAAACTGGAATTCATAAACAACAGGATATCTTAAAATGATTTAGATAGCAAATACTGAAACAACCTCTACCATATACTAACCATATGATAATATAATCACAATATGTATATATTTCAAACTAACACTTCATTTATATGTATATATATACATAACAAAAATCCATAACCCGACTACCGATCTATACTATATGCTTGTCATGTGAGGATAGAGAGCG
Organism: Euphorbia pulcherrima; assembly: GCA_947683365.1. Lineage (NCBI taxonomy): Eukaryota > Viridiplantae > Streptophyta > Magnoliopsida > Malpighiales > Euphorbiaceae > Euphorbia > Euphorbia pulcherrima. The sequence continues at coordinate 44,214,909 of CANTUS010000010.1, forward strand.
AGATGGAACAGAGCCAGCCAATCTTTCGTCCATGATATCTACAGGTAATAAGCTTCTACAAACTTTATCACCTCTGAAAAATTTAGCGCTTTATATGAGGCGCAACTCAGTGAATATAAATAATATATGAACTTAGCAAATCACATATATACACACATTTGAAAGCTCAACATGTAGGCATTCGAATATGCTTATGAATGATTCATTTATTTATTTGTTGTGACATTTCCGGCCAAACTATTGCCCCGGGATACATATAATATTTGATTTTGCTGGCTAGCCTGTATAACAATTGGTTGACCTTTCGGTCCAGATAAACAATTGGTTGACCTTTCGGTCCATTTGTCAGATATTACAATTGGTTGACATATAGGTCCAGTTGAACAGAACATGTATTGCAATGTTTGATCGGCTACTTCACAACGTCTCTTTTACTTTTCTACTTACTCATGCTCATGTACATATATAAATTCAAGTTGAATCCTATCAAATATTCCAAGTACATATACAATATTAATCCCACATCAAATGCAATACTCAATTATACTCATCCAATAATTCACATTAAACCATTCACCAATATTCACCTTTAGCCACAATTCAAATATCAATACCATCTCAACACAACTTACATTTCATATCAAATATAACCACACAACATATCATTAAAATTCAAATACAATTTCAAATCAAAATAATTCATATCACTCAATTCATATTAAGATAATTTACACAAATCATGTACACAATCACTCCAGACATTCACTTGCACACACATACTTAACAATCAATAACTAATAACTTGTTGTAATACACAAGTCACATACAATACAATTCCAATACATTTTCATATCAGAGAGTTCAAATAAGCTTAATGCATACGAATTCAATACTTACATATAATAGCAATCAATCAACTTAATTCAGACCAAGCTAAAACTCACATATCCATTCAAATAACACATTTCATTCATAAATTCATATCATGTTTATACTCACAAATTTATCCAAGCTAATTCTCTCAGAACGACACCTTTCTCCGGAATCCCTTCACTGTTTTAAGCTCCTATAACATACATATCTTATATATCAAACATACATATATACATCTTATATCCTTTTGCAAATATATAAAGATTAATATAAACTAGAATAGAATTACTATCTGTGTGCTTTATTAACTATAACTAATCATATCTCTCAAAGTACTCAACCAAATGAGCTGATTCCAGTCTCATTTTACTCTCAACACATAGCTTTATATCATATAAAAGTTTCACAATTTTTGAATTACATTTCCATTTGTTAAGAATTTTGTATTTTAAACTCTAATTCTGTATTATTTTTCCTGTACTTAGAATCTAACCTCACTTCGCTTCAAAATTCATAGCTTTCAACTGTTTAACTCAATTGCTCTGATTCTTCTTTTATTCTATCTCTAATAGAAAAATACGTAACATACTAAAACCTCAAAATTTTCAGAACCTTATATGATTTATAGCAAATTTTCCTTTAAAACCCGTTTCAGTCTCTCTTAACCTGGATAGTAGCATAGTAAAACGAGCATAACTCTCTCTACACAACATGAATTGACCTGATTCTTCTCCTACTTAAACTATACACATAACGAAACAATATATCAAAAACTCAGAATTTTCTAAGCAGAATAACAATCCCAGATTAATTTTGAAATGCACCCATCTCTTTGATCATCCAATTCTATACACTTCATCTTATAAAAAATCATAACTATAGATCTACTCATCTAAAAATTCCCAAATTTTACAGAAATTACCTAGAGATGTAGAGAATCAATTTGTCTTTTTGTCATAACCTCAAATTCTATCTCTAACATATCAAAAAATCATATTACAAAATCATATACATACCTGATTATTGTTCTTCTTCCAATTTCCTCTGTTTTTCTTCCTTATACTTCCTTCTCTTCTATGGAACGATTCTAGTCTTTCTGGAGGTTGTAGAGATCAGATTTTTTATCCTGATCTTACCTACTTTTCTTATATATATATCTATCCTTATACCAAAATTACCCTTACTAATATAACACTATTACACTAACAATAATAATAATAATAATAATAATAATAATAATAATAACAATAACTACTAATTAAAATATATCTTGTGTATCTAATACATTTTTATATACATACATTATACATACACTAACTATACCTTTATATTCTTTCTTAATACTAAAACAATAGAACTAATAACAATACTAATATTAAACAATACAAATATCTTATCCAATAAATCACTTTATATCTATAATATAACTATACTCTACTTATTTCTTAAAATTCGATTCTTCTATGGTTTAGTGCCTAGACAATAAAATATCGTATTCCGTATCATCAAATAATTATTAACTTAACTAATCAATTTCTTATAATTTAAGATGTAAAATATTAAGTACTTAATATAATTTTATGACATGTAATGGATGTAAGCAATGGGATGTTACAAATACAATACCTAATTTCTTTCATTTCTTTCATAAATTTGTTTGTTCTTCTCTATTGCTTCATCAATATCTTCGATTTCGGAGTGTGCTTTGAGATTCGAGAACGAACACGAAGATGATTTGAATGGTGATTCGTAAGAAATAGGTTGAATGGTGAGAATTTGTGTTTTGAATCGTCAGTTTTAATTTTTTTTAATTTGAAAACATATCATATGGGAAATGGTTGGACTCAATGTGTTCTCCATTTTAGGAAATGTGGAACCATTGGAGTTACCCTATGAAATAGTGAGTTCGTATTTGAGGCTTTAAAAGCCAACTTTTCTCATCCAGCTAAGTTACCCTTATTATTATTATTATTATTATTATTATTATTATTATTATTATTATTATTATTTGAATATAATATCCATCAAAGTTTCATTCCCTTATTTATTTTGAACATTGATGCTATACTACGAATTTAAATCTGAGGTCCCTAATTATGTCTCTCTTTCTATGTTTTCATTCATATTTTGTCATGCGTTAGCTTTTATTATTTAAATTTTTATCTTCGATTTTTCTTTCCTATTCTTTTGTTTCTCTCTCCATTTAATTTTTTTATCTTCGATTTCTTTTTCCTATTTTTTTTTATTTCTCTCTCCTATATATCTAACACATGGCAAAATATGAACGGGAGATATGGAAGGGGACACACAATTGGGAACAACAGATTTGAATCTCATAGTACTGAATATGTCATATATACATTCAAAAAAATTTAAAACGTCTCACTTTTCTATGTTTATATATGTGTGAGAATATCCAATAATTTTAAAAGAAAAATTAACTGCTAGTAATTAAGGATATTTCCAGCTGAAAGCTATATAAGTTTCAAAACAATTGACAAATTTACAAGGGATATACAATGCAAACTTTATCAATGATAATGAACTCCGAACTCAAATTAAAGTGGCACAAGAGTGGGTTGAATATTTACGTTTTTGGAGTCCAAAATATAATTCATATAGCTAATCATATAAATAGGATATTTTTATATAATTCTGAATATTTAATAAATTTTTATATGACACGTAATAACTATTTATATTATAATAATATAAAATACTTACATATGATTCCTATAATGATATTAAATATTAGGACATGCGTAAAATTTTCATATATAGATAATATATAATTCAGTTGAAGACTATGGCCAGCCAATCAAATCATTCATAACATGTTTTGAGTGCCAACATGCAAGCGAAGCGACAACAAAACCAAAGCTTTGTGCAATTTATTTTGGCTCTTCAAGCTCCTAAAAGTCATTTACTATATTATAACAACAATTATTAGATTAGGACTAGTAATTATCGTAAAATTAGGATTAAGAGCCAGTTTTGTATTGGTTTTAAGATGCTGTCTCAATAAAATATTTTCATAAACTTTAAATAGAATTATAAATTTAGACTTTGAACAAAATATTTTTGTTATTCATACTAATTAATTAGGAACTGTCTGATTTAATTTTTTCAAAATCAAATCTGCTGCTTATAGAAAAAGCTTGAATATGAGAAAGTTAACTCAAACTGGGAATAAGAAATTAAAATATATGTATACTGATAAGGTTGTGTTTAAAAAGTAACGAATGGATATGGTGTTTATTAAATATGTATATTACAACTCAATTTGTTAATCTCCAATTTTTTTTCCATCTAGCTTTGTTGGAAGCCCATCATCAAGCCCACATCTGTACCGGTTCCTTAAGCTCGTTTTCCCTAACCCTATACCATATAAACTCACGCCTCTCTCTTTCTCTGTGTGCCGCTGATTGAAATCCCTAAACCTATTTCTCTTCCTTTTGATTTCCTTATATCTGATTTGTGCGAGCTCTCAATGGCCTGGATGGCTCTCACGTGCGCTCTAACGGTTACAAGAGCAACCGCCTCCTGATTGAAGCTTGTTGATGCCTATAATAGGAGAGTTTCGCTACCAAAACCAGCAAGAATCTAGTGAATGAAGGAGACAAGTCATCATCTGAGAAAGTAGATGTTCTGGATCTCATCCCGAACGACGCACCAATGAAAGCTACCGAGGATGCCTAATCTACCAGCTCAACCAATCAAGACCCTTTGCCTGTGGAGGATGACCTATCTTTTATGTAATTTTCTTTTCTAGTATTTAGATGTGAATAATTCTTACTTTAAGGCATTTTAATTCAATGAAGACTCTAGTTTTGCTTATCTGCTTGATTTTTTACCCGATGGTTCCGTGCATTTATTTTTGTCAAAAGTGTGAGCGGGAACCTACTTCCCTGCCCGCGAGGCCCACGTAAGATGCGTAGCACAGGGGGTAGAAAAGCAATGTAACGAGTGTTGTGAATCATGCTAAGGGAAAATCTTTATTTTAGGCATGAGGAAAATACAGATAATGGAAGATGATGCTAAAGTTGATATTTAGGTCCAATTTAGGTGTTAAAAGATACGAGACTTAAAATACCGTATTTAAAGACAGAGTCGCCACTCGATTTAGCTCTACCGATAATTTGGGTACGATATTCCCACTGTGTTGTTGGACAGTATCTTAAAACATGAGATTCTAGGTTTGGATGATGGTGCCTATTTTTCATTTTATTAAATCAAATCGTTTACATTTTAATTAACTCAACTCTAGTTCTTATGTGATTTAAATCTGGTCATTGTCTAGAGTTTTCAGTTTATATGCCATATATGGCACGAAAGTGGTAAATAAAGTAAGTAAATAATTATTACAAGGCTTTACAAATACCTATACACTTTTTAAATGGGAAAAAAATAAATAAGGCGGTAAATAAATAAACGGGCAAAACCGGGTTTTGACCGAGCTCACCAACGCAGACCCGACTCCAAACAAGGCATATTGCATGCCGATAATCACAAATAAAACATGAATAAATAACGAGCAGAAAATAAACAAACAAGAAAATGGATTTAAAACATCAACAAATGATTAATGTGGTTTTTAGGTGAGAAAACCCTGATTTAAGCCAAGTTTAAACAATTTAACTAGATAAACGATTAATTTATTATCTTAAGATCCTCGAAAGTCAAAGTCTGGATTCAACGACATGGATTACAAATCAAAAACACAAGGGAAAACACAAAAAACATGTTGTATATGATGTATGCCCTTAAGGCAATTGTGGCGATATATCTTAGTTATGTAATAGTACGAATAATTTATTTAATCAATAAAGACATTTGTTCTTTTATTTATATCAATGTGTTTCTATGTATATATATTATAGCTGGTTAAATATATTCATTGGTGTATGTATACAAAAGTCCTTGAAATATCATAGCATGAAGTTAGAGAAATTATAGTTGGACTATAACTGGTGGAACCTGCTTCATGTTCAATTATGATTATGTCTAAACTATCCCTAGTCATAGTTTCATCAAGAAAGGATATTGATGAAGCAGAAAGACTAGCATGTGGTCAACTTTCTTGGAAAGGGTCCAAGCAGTCAATCTCCTAAGGACTGAAGGTGGTGCCTAAAGTTTGAGACATGGATATATCTAGGAGATATATTGGAGACCGCAGTAAGAAAAACACTAGGTATATATATCAATGTATTAGTATTTATCTTCATGCAATAAGCTTTGCAAATGTCCTTGTAGTTGAGATGGTAGTTACCTTGTGTGGTACTATTGCTATACTTTGGGTCATTACTATACTCTCATTAATTTAGGGTGCTACGGGTGATTATGGGTATAGTGATGACAACAAGTTGGTAAGATGAGTAGTTAGAAAGAATCCATCACTTTGGATATATTAAGGAGTTATACCTTGCCACTTTTTAAAGTGATAATTGCCATAAACCTCTGATCAGAGTATGTGTTTGATAGAAATGGTTTCTAGTCAAACACACTATGGTAAAAGGCAATATACTTCAGTAATAAGTAAACTACTGTGATATCATGGAGTAACCTCGCTATTAGTGGGTTAACACTATAACCGAACCCTATAAACCTGATGGTACTAATATTAAAGAGTGGAAGGAATTTATTGAACTGGATAATTATTGCATTAACCGGGATTAAGTCATAAGCATAAATGACGTTCCGAGTAATGGGGGATGGTACACCCTTGCTCGAGGTGTACTACAGTCACTTAAGGTAATCGAGTTCTATTCATGGTCTAGAACATCGAGCCAATGGTTCCATTAGAACAAGGGTTGGTTAAGCCTTAACAGCTTAATACTTCGGGATCCTATAAGGTCACACACATTGGACCTTCATCGGACTAAGTAAAGAACTAATAGATTCATTCTATTACAAAAATATAACACAAATAATAATTGGATTATTATTTGATTGGTTAAAATTGATTAGATCAATTTTGGATAGACCAAGGAACTTATTTTGACCGATAACTAATTAATTAGAGTTATAAATAAATTATAATTGATTGGATCAATTTTGGTTGGACCAAGAAATTTATTTTAATTAGTAACTAATTCATTAGGGTCAGAAAATAAATATTTATTTAAAAATGATTAAAAGGGGAATTTTGCATTGGCGAATTAAATTGGACAAAGAGTATAAAAGTATTTTGTACAGGCTTGAGTATGCGGGAGTACACCGAAAGGTGTGCGAGCAATGCTGGGCATTGCTCGCGGTAACCCATGATGGGCGCGTCGCAAGATAGGCTCGCGGAATGAGCCGCGAGGCCCAGCTCGCAAGCAAGGTAAAGCCCGTAAGGGCTTTCCCTTGCAGCATACAGCGTGCATAGCGAGCTGTGTGCACGAGTCAACACGCGAATCCCTTTGATTCGCATGTAAGACTCGTATACATTATTTTTAGGGACCAAATTTTTGCTCCCAAGCCTATATATAGGCTTTCCCCTCACCCTTTCAATATGCACCATAGCTTAGAGTATAAATACTAAGCGAGATTTAAAAGAATAATCTCTCAGGTAATTAAGCAAGTTATTTTTGAGGGGCCTGAATTTATTCGGGCACCTCTAGTTTATATTTTCTGGTGAGGCTTCTAGACTGGTCTAGCAACTACTTGAGGCTTCTTAGTTCTTCCTCCCGGGGAGGTTTTGATTGGTGGGGTTCGTGTGGATACTGATAGAGGCTATCCTACGATTAGAGGCTTGTGCGAGAATGTTCTGCAAAAGCGCGCTTCAACTGGTAAGTTCCTTTTGTTTCTCTTTTAATTATTAGGTCTTTTTCTTTAAGCATTTTTAGACTAAATAATTATGCTTAGGTTGTTTTGCATGCTTAGTTTATTTTATACTTAGGTTATAGCTTGGAGTTATAACATACTTAGTATAAAATAAATACGCTAGGATATAATTTGGAATTATTGTAAGCCTAGTCCTTTTGCATGCTAACATAGGTAGAGAATTATTTAGTTAAGGCTTTATTTAATTTATATGCAACTCATAGGAGTTCCTGGGGACAGGTACAAAATTTTGAATTTCCGCCTTGCCTATTATGCATGTTCAATCTAACTGTCAGTTCCCAACACTGGTATCAGAGCTGCCAATTAAGTGCATAATTAAGTTAGAAGTGAACAGAATATTATTTTCTATATGAAATGATTTATTTATTTAATTGTTTGGAACAATATATATAAACTGGTTCCTTCCATTTCAAGGTTAGAAAATAGTTATGAATAATTTTGAATAAGCCTATTTGACTTACTCAAATTATGCAAGTGTCAATAATTTATTTAAATTACATGGGTTATAGATGCTTTCAATTTACATGAATTTGAAGAATGAAATTTATTAGTTTGAGAGAATCCATTGGTCTTTAAGTTTGTGCCTGTATTTGTTCTGGCTAAGGATTAGACTTTGTGTCTACACCTCATAGGGCACCTCTCCTACCTGGGAACACTTATCGGTGAAATTTGAATTGACCAACAGGTATTAATATGAACTAATTTATTTCTAGTATATAAGATGATGCTTATATATGTTTTTGTAACAAAGTAAAAAAATTAAATTTATTGAATAAAAGCTTAAAGGCAATGTAATATAAATATAACAAATAAAAGTGTTAATTATTTTGCATATAATCTAGGTTGATGGAATAATTATAATAAAAAGTTGAACCCACCTAAGGTTAGACATTATAAATTAATTCTAAAATTCCCTGAATTAATACAAGTTATTATAATTTTGTCCATCTGATAAAATTGTAGATTGGGTAAGACGTTTAACACCAATAAAATCCTAAAGTAAATATATTAAGGCAAGTTGTAGTCTTCCTTACTCAAATTTATAATACGGCCTCTTTGGGCTATTAAAGTGCTACGCAAAGTGTTCCTTCTAGTCCACATTGATTGGTTATAAAGTTTGGGATAGGGTCTGCCCTAATAGAGCTGGGGTAGTCCGCCATAAAATTGGGGGCTAGGCCTAGATCTGAGATATATTCAAGGAGATGCTAATATAAGAGCACACGTCCCTTGGGATTAGGGAACTTGAATGAATTAGCAATTGCATGCAATGCAAATGGAATGGGATTTCAACTATGACTTACTGTTATGACTTGACTTATAAAATTGGGGGTTGTAATAGACTAGTTATAGATGCTACCTACTAGGAAATTTAGTTGGGCTAAAATTCCCGAATTCAATAAAATAGGCTATTGTAAATTTTGAAGAAAATAGTAGGAAAATGTATTTAATTAAAAGTCCTTATATTAAATACATGTACTTAAACTAATATCTAAACACTTTTCTTTTCTTATATCTTAGGTTGAAAATGACTTCCAATGTTAATCTCCGTATGCTACTTGACACCAAATTAAATGGCTTCAACTTTTCTGATTGGTTCCGAGCCGTGAGAGTAGTTCTCAAAATCGAGGGAATTGCCTATGTTCTAAGTGAAATTTTCCCTGTAAAACGTGATGTTGAGGATCATGTGGAACATGATGCCAAGTTGAAGCATAACTCTTTTCAGAGAGGGAAAGGACAGAGAGGTGTGAGACCTTCAAGCTCCATTTTGGGACCACAATGCAGGCTGGCACCTCTGCCTCTTAGCATGTACTGAAATTCTTGGGATACCTTGAGAAGCTGAATCGATTGGGATTTGACATAAATCATGACTTGAGCATTGACCTTGTGTTGATGTCCTTGACAGATAGTTACTCAAGCTTAGTGACTAGCTATGACATGAACAAGATTAATTCTACTATCCCTGAATTAATCGACATGCTGAAAATTGTAGAACCTCCGATCAAGAAGGATCAGAAACCTTTATTGTTGGTTGAAAATGGAAAGGCTTCTAAAGAAGAAGAAGCAGGCACTACATGCTTAGAAAAGAATCAGTAAGAAGAAAAAGAAAAGAAGGCATCTAAGTATGTCTACTTCCAATGTAGGAAACTGGGACATTGGTAGAGGGATTGCAAAGCTCCTGCTTCTAAGCATTTGAAGAAGAAGCCTATAGAGGCATCTACTCCAGGTATGTTTGTAATTGAAAACTTTGCTACTTTTCTGCGTGAATCCACTTGGGTATTAAATACTAGTTGTGGTTCTCATATCTGTACTTATGTGTAGGTGCTAAGGAGCTGTAGAAAACTTGCAAAAGGGGAGATGGACCTACGCGTGGGAAATGGAGTCAGAGTTACTGCATTAGCCGTAGGGAGCTTTCATCTCATTTTGCCAAGTGGACTTGTTTTAGTTTTGAATAGTTATTACTACATTCCAAGTGTTACTAAGAATATTGTATCTGTTGCGTGTTTAGCAGCAGAGGGATTTAAAATTTTATTTTCAAATAATAATTGTCAGATTCGTTTGAATAATATTATTGATGGTTACGGAATGTTAAAAAGTGGCATTTATGTTCTTGATACTAAAATCGAAGTTTTCAATATAAACAATGTGAAGAAAGTTCAATTAGATAATGAGAATTCCTTCTACTTATGGCATTGTCGTTTAGGCTAAATAAACAAAGATCGCTTAACCAAGTTGCATAAGCGTGGAGCCTAATAGACTTGGAGTTTTATGGTGATTGCGAACCTTGTTTAAAAGGAAAATTGACAAAGTTACCCTTTCAAGAAAAGGTTAGCAAGCCACAAGTACAATGGAACTTATACAACTTGATGTGTGTGGTCCAATGAGTGTTCAGGCACTAGGATGATACTCCTACTTCATAACCTTTATTGATGATTACTCATGATACGGTTATTTATACTTAATGAAGAACAAGTCTGAAAGTTTTGAAAATTTCAAACTATTTAGAGCTAAAGTAGAGAAATAGCTTGAGAAAAGTATTAAAACACTTTGATCGGATCGAGGTGGAGAATACTTAAGTTAGGAGTTTTAGGATTATCTAAAGGAAAATGAGATAGTTCCCCAGTTGACCCCTCCTTATATGCCCCAACACAATGGAGTGTTAGAAAGGAGGAATCGGACTTTATTAGATATGGTTAGGTCCATGATGAGCCATGCAGATCTTCATAAATCCTTTTGGGGATATGCATTGGAGAGCGCAGTTTATGTTTTAAATAGAGTGCCCTCTAAATTAGTTGATTTTACACGTTATGAAAGATGGTGTAACAAAAAGCCATCTCTAAGTCACTTAAGAGTATAGGGCTGTCCTGCTATGGTAAAGAGGATAGCATCAGATAAGCTGATTGCCAAGGCTGATAAATGTCTGTTCATTGGATATCCAAAGGAAATAATTAGATATCTATTTTACCAACTCGAAGCATAAAAGGTATTTGTATCTTAGAATGCTCACTTTTTAGAAAAGACTTTCTTGTAAAAGTCAGTGGGAGCAATATTGAGCTAGAAATTCAAAAGGAAGAAATAGACAATCAACTGATTGACCCAATTCTAGATACATAGGAGGGTGTGATCTAAGAACAATCTATCAAAACACAATCATTGCGAAGATCAGGTCTTGTTTATAAGGGTACCTATAGATATGGTTTTATCATCACTGATAACGGGGAACTATATATTATGGAGGATGATGAACCAAGGACATATGACGAGGCAATGAAAAGCTTAGATTCTAATAAATCGCTAAAACCCGTGAAATAAAAAATGGATTCCATATACGAGAACCAAGTTTGGAATTTGGTTGATGCATCGCTAGAGGTTAGACAAATTCGGTGCAAGTGGGTCTTCGAGAAGAAGACAGACATGGACAGTAATGTAATTACCTATAAAGCATGGTTGGTTGCGAAAGGTTATAGTCAACGGGAAGGTATTGACTATGATGAAACCTTCTCACCGATAGCCATGCTTAAATCCATAAGGATACTCCTTGCCATTGCTGCTCATTAAGATTATGAGATCTGGTAGATGGATGTAAAAATAGCATTCCTAAATGGGGATTTAGACCGGGATGTGTATATGACACAACTTGAGGGTTTTACATCTCAAACTAGCTCAAAGGTATGCAAGCTACAAAGATCCATTTATAGACTTAAGTAGGCATCCAGGAGTTGGAATATAAGGTTTGATCAGATGATCTGGGAACTAGATTTCTGCCCAAATGCTAAATGAGCCTTGTGTTTACAAGAAGGTTAGTGGGAGTTCAGTCAGTTTTCTAGTATTGTATGTTGATGACATTCTGCTAATAGGAAATGACATTTCTCTTCTTCAAAATGTTGAAGTGTGGTTATCAAGGAAGTTCTCCATGAAAGACCTTGGTGAAGCAGCATTTATACTAGGTAAAAAGATCTACAGGGATAGATCTAAGAGGCTGTTAGGTCTTTCTCCAAGTACATATATAGACAAGGTATTGAATAGGTTCAACCTTGAGCTTTCTAAGAAAGGTTATCTCTAGATGACAAAGGGGATAAACCTATCTAAGGCTAAGTGTTTGAAGACAGCTCGGGAGAGAATGCACATGAAGGACATACCCTATGCATCCGCGATTGGATCCATCATGTATGCTATGATATGTACTAGGTCAGATGTCTCTCAGGCTTTGACATTTACGAGCAGATATCAGTCAGATCCAGGTGAAAAGCACTGGGTGGCCATCAAGGAAATCCTTAAGTACTTAAGAAGGACTAAGGATGAGTTCTTGATTTATGGAGAAGGTGACCTCACAATTAGATGTTGCACTGACGTGAGTTTTCAATCAGACAAGGATGACTTTAAGTCTCAGTCAGGTTTTGTGTATATGTTAAATGGAGGGGCAATATGCTGGAAGAGTTCCAAGCAAGAAACTACTGCTGATTCAGCCACGGAGTCTGAATACATCATTGCATGCGAAGTCGTAAAAGAAGCTGTCTGGTTAAAAGGATTTGTTGGTGATCTCGGTGCGGTGCCTAAGGCTGTTGATCCAATTACTTTGTATTGTGATAACAATGGTGCTATAGCTCAGGCAAAGGAACCATAGTCTTATCAGAAAAAAAGACATGTATCCAAAAAGTATCATATAATCAGGGAGATTATTGATGCTAAGATTATAAGATTAGAATATGTACCCACTGATCAGAACCTTGCGGATGGTCTAATAAAGCCATTAACTCAAGTAAAATATGACCAGTATGTTAAAGCATATGGATTAAGACATATGGCTAATTGGCCTTTGTGCAAGTGGGAGTTTGTTGGATATGATGTATGCCCTTAAGGCAATTAGGGCGATATATCTTAATTATTTAATAGTAAGAAAAATTTGTATAATCAATAAAGGCATTTGTTCCTTTGTTTATATCAATGTGTTTCTATGTATATATATTATAGCTGGTTAAATATATTCATTTATGCATGTATACAAAAGTCCTTGACATATCATAGCAGGAAGTCAGAGAAATTATAGTTAGACTATATCTAGTTGAACCTACTTCACGTGCAATTATGATTATGTCTAAACTATCCTTAGTCATAGTTTCATCAAGGATATTAATGAAGCAGAAAGACTAGCATATGGTCAACTTTCTTGGAAAGGGTCCAAGCAGTCAATCTCCTAAGGACTGAAGGTGGTACATTAAGTTTGACACATGGATATATCTAGGAGATATATTGGAGACCGCAGTAAGATAAACACTTGGTATAAATATCAATGTGTTAGTGTTTATCTTCATGCAATAAACTTTGCAAATGTCCTTGTACTTGAGATGCCAGTTACTTGTGTGGTACTATTGCTATACTTTGGGTCATTACTGTACACTCATTAATTTAGGGTGCCATAGGTGATTACGGGTATAGTGATGACAACATGTTGGTAAGCTGAGTAGTCAGAAAGAATCCATCGCTCCGAATATATTAAGGAGTTGTACCTGGCCACTTGTTGAAGTGATGTTTGCCATAAACCTCTGATCAAAGTATGTGTTTGATACAAATAGTTTCTAGTCAAACACACTATGGTAAAAGGTAATATACTTCGGTAATAAGTAAACTACTGGGATAGCTTGGAGCAACCTCACTATTAGTGGGTTAACACTTTAACTAAACGCTATAAACCAGATGGTACTAATATTAAAGAATGGAAGGAATTGATTGCACTAGATAACTATTGCATTAACCGAGATTAAGTCATAAGCATAAAAGACATTCCGAGTAATGGGGGATGGTAGACCCTTGCTAGAGGCATACTACAGTTGTTTAAGGTAATTGGGTTCTATTCACGGTCTAGAGCATCGAGCCAATGGTTCCACTAGAACAAGGGTTGGTTAAGCCTTAATAGCTCAATACTTCGGGATCCTATAAGGTCACACACATTGGACCTTCATCGGACTAAGTAAAGAACTAATAGATTTATTCCATTATGAAAATATAACATAAATAATAATTGGATTATTATTTGATTGGTTAAAATTGATTAGATCAATTTTGGATAGACCAAGGAACTTATTTTGACCGGTAACTATTAATTAGAGCCATAAATAAATAATAATTGATTAGATCAATCTTGCTTGGACCAAGAAATTAATTTTGACTGGTAACTAATTCATTAGGGTCAGAAAATAAATATTTATTTGAAAAGGATTAAAAGGGGAATTTTGCATTGACGAGTTAAATTAGATTGAGAGTACAAAAGTATTTTGTACAGGCTCGAGTGCGTGGGAGTACCCCAAAAGGTGAATGAGAAATGCTAGGCATTGCTTATGGTAGCCCATAAAAATGGGCTGCACATGCACAACCCATGATGGGCGCGCCGCGAGCTAGGCTCGTGGCATAGGCTGCGAGGCCCAGGTCGCAAGCAAGGCAAAGCCTACAAGGGGTTTGCTTTGCAGCACACAGAGTACATAGCACGCTGTGTGTATGCATGCTGTGTGTATGCACGCTGTGTGTAGGGGTCATACACCCGAATCGAAGGGATCCCACATTATTTTTGGGGAGCAAATTTTTTCTCTCCATGCCTATATATAGGCTTTCCCCTCACCCTTTCAATGTGCACCTCTAGTTTTCAAAAGAATAATCTCTCGGGTAAGTGAGCAAGTTATTTTTGAGGAGCTTGAATTTATTCGGGCACCTCTAGTTTATATTTTTGGGTGAGGCTTCTAGAGCGGTCTAGCAACTAATCGAGGCTTCTTAGTTCTTCCCCCCAGGGAGTTTTTGATTGGTGGGCTTTATGTGGATACTAATAGAGGCTATCCTACGATTGTAGGCTTGTGCAAGAAGGTTCTGCAAAAGCGCCTTTCAATAGGTAAGTTCCTTTTCTTTCTCTTTTAATTATTAGGTCTTTTTCTTTAAGCGTTTTTGTACTTAATAATTATGCTTGGGTTGTTTGGCATGCTTAGTTTATTTTATGCTTAGGTTATAGCTTAGAGTTATAATATATGTAGTATAAAATAAATATACGAGGATATAATTTGGAATTATGGTAAGCCTAGTCCTTTTGCATGCTAACCTAGGCAGAGAATTATTTAGATAAGATTTTATTTAATTTATATGCAACTAATAAGAGTTCCTGGGGACAGGGACACAATTTTGAATTTCCGCCATACCTGTTATGCATATTCAATCTAACTGTCATTTCCCAACAAAATAGGTGAAAAAGAAGGAAAAATGAACTAAAACTGAGATCCGGTGGTCAAGGCTGTAGTGACCGCCATCGCTATAGCTGTTGTCGCTATAGGTATAGTAGACGACGCTATGGTGGTGGTAGTCAAGGCTATGACTACAACCTTGACGCCGGATTTAAATTTTAAGGTGATTCCCGAGTGTTTTTGGCCCATAAACTTGAAATTATTAGGATTTTAAGTCATAATTATTTGCCAATAAGATAGATCTAGACTTAAAATGCATTAATAATGTTGATTTTATAGGTTAGCGGCCAAAAACCTGAGAAATGGAGAGACCTTTACAAGGGTAGCTCCCTTCGCTGTAACTATAGCCTCCACTGCTATAGGGATAGCGGCCAAGGCTTTGGGGATAGCAGTGAAGGCTATCCTTATAGAGGTCATCCCTTTTTCGATATTACTCAAGAACACCAAAAGAAAAAGCAACTGAAAACAAGAACAACAATAGCCAAAGCACGATAAAAGTAAAGAAACAGATAAGGGAACTCAGTTGTGTTACCTCTAGGCAATGAATCTATCTTTGGAGACTTGAATGAACCCTTGGGAGGTGCCCCTTGATGATTTTCAGATGAATCAGTGATGGAAATCAACAGAAATAGCGATGAAATTTAGGTAGTATTTGGAAAACAAGTCACTAAACCTATTTAATCCATTTTCCCTAAGATTTCTAACCAGTTTTAGTGATTTAACCAAGAAATCAAGCTGAGGAACAGCTAAAAATCCCAGATTGGAGGTGATTAAACCTAGATTTTTGCCTTTCTTAAGCTTTCTCTCTCTAAGTTCCTAGTTTGCTAGGTTTTTGATCTATAACTTTGAATTTCAGTCAAAAGTCTCTTAAATCTCTCTCTTCTGGGGTTTAAGTAGCCTCACACTCAAAATTCACTGACTTTGGGTGGGAAATTGGGTGAAAATATGTGGCCCAATCAATAGAGAAGGGAGAAAACAAGTGACACAGCCTGGGATTGGTCGTACCACAGCCACCGCCATAGCCAAGGCGGTGACGGCCATTATAGCGATGAAGACCGCCGCTATGATTGCGGGGGTGGACACAACAGGGGTAGCCACCCCGTGTGGCGGTCATCCCCATTACAACGGCGGTGACTGCCTCACAAATGGTAGTGATAGCCATAAGGATGGCAGTCACTATGTCACTGGAGCTGTTCATTGTCGCGGATGGTTTCTCCGACCAATAGGGGAGAACCACGAGAAAAATAACAAAAAAGGCTTTTTATTTCTTTATCATGTTATTCCAAGATATTTTAGGGCATTTTAAATTTTTAATGGAGAACTAATTAAGTCCAAAGGTAGGGGCAAGTCCGAAAATCATCAAAGGCGTAACTTCTCAGCATGTTTTGAATTCGAAAGATAAACCCGATCGACCTATAATGGGTCCGAGCAAAATGTTATCATCATTCCAAGGTGACACTAAAAAGCCCATGCTCACAGGCTGCCCCTTAGGAGATTACCAATCAACTTAGTCAATTATGATCTCACAAAAGAGCAAGGGATTGAGTGTCATACCTGAGGATTAGCGGAATTCACCTATGACGTACCGCTAAATTGCTTTTTGCTTATGCCTTATCATTTTTATGGTCACCTACTACTCCCCGAAAATGGTAATTCGACATTCTTGAGGTCACCTACAATGCCCTGAGAATAAAAATTGATATAATCTCCTAGCCACTTATGACTCTTGGAGAATGAGCTTTGAATAACCTCTTGTCAACCTAAGGCGCTTCGAGGATAGATAAAAAAGCTCTTCGAAAAATTCTTCACTCGGGTCACTCTGAACACACTTGTTAAGAATAAAATTTGAACTTTTAGTCGGGTATCATAAAAATGTTTTTTATTGCTTAATTGATTTTATTGAGACAAAAATTTTTGCCCCTACAATTAACAATAAAAAACATGGATAAACTATTAGATTGAGTTTAGAAAAGCCCGGGAGTCCGGGAGAAGCGCATTTGGTCGTTCGTTGCCCCTTCAGATAAAAGGAATACAATAGGACATGCCCGTTTATATTAAAGAAAACAAATCATTCCATTTCCTCCTTCACTTCTCCATTTCAAACTTCTCTTTGCATAAGTAATCGATTCGAGCTTGACTCGAGCACATATCTGAAGATGTATAGCAAAATGCACAGCGCAACTAACCATGGGATTGACCACTCTTCTCTCCCTCAGGGGAGTCATGGCTTATGAGTCCTTTTAGTTCCTGAAGCCTATAGGTTACGATGAGAGGACATATATCTAGGATGCTCCCCTTACACGAGACCCCAGATGCACATATGCACACCTCCAGATGCCAAGTAAACTGATTTATACCTAAAAAGCTTCTTGAATTGGATCTTGATGTCTGAACTTGGATTTCAAGTTATTAGGGTGTTTAGGCTAAAATTTTGGTAAAATTGATTGGCAAATTGTGTTTAGGATGTTTTTAGGATCATTTAGAAACTGATTTTGGCGATTTTGGACTAGATTTAGGCTTTGAACTTTGGATTTTTCAGAAAAAAAGATCAAAAGGGGAGATACGGGCTGAAGTACTGCCAGCGCTATAGGGATGGCGGTGACCGCCACCACTATAGCGATCATCACTATATCGGTCACCGCCATCCCTATAGCAGTTGTCGCTGCTGTGACGGCGGCGATGGCTGGCTGCCCGAAAATTTTTTTCGAGGGTACTATCCTAACCAATTTCTTACCCCGATTCTAATTTTGGCGCCAGAATCTGATTCTGGAGTAGCTTTGGTGCTAAAAATAGAGCTTTACTTTGAATTTGCATACTTTATTTCAAATTTTACTATTTTCATTACTAATCCCTCGTATTTGATTTTCCTGTAGACTGAGTGTTACAAGCTAATGGTTTCTTTAAACTGCTGCACCAAATGGCGGGTCAAGATTAAGGCGAGAGCCCAGGGAAGCAGGGATCCTTCACTAGTTAATGCGATCACTGTCACAGGATTAGTCCCTTTGTTGGAGGTTTTATCAATGGGGTACAAGCCGATGAGCCAGACCGTTATGGAATGCTTAGTTGAGAGGTGGAGTGAGACCACTCATACGTTCCATTTACTGGTAGGGGAGAGGATTATCACCCCCTCAGATGTAGTGGCTATGACCGGACTCTGGTGGGTGGGCCGAGTGATACACTTCAATGTCTATCTAGATAAATTCTAGTCAAAGATGGTTTCTCATGCCTGGATTAAGCAGCTCCTTGGGGTTCAGCCACATTGGAAGGAAAAGCTCAAGTATACCTCACTTAAGGATTACTGGATTCAGTAGACGAATATATAGGGCAATAAGCTGACTCAGTACCTCCGATCATTCGTTATTACACTACTTATCACACTCTTCTTTCTGTCTTCTTCGAGCATGGTTAACATGGGTCTACTTAGCAAGCTGGAGGATATGTCCACCTTTCGGGGGTGGAACTGGCCTCGGGCCATTCTCGGACAGATGTACTATGCTCTTGATTGCTTGACCCGTAGAGATATCAGGGAGTTCAAGGTTGGACCCTTATGGATTCAGGTGAGTGATTCAAACTTATACTAAAATATCCATGATTGATTCTGAGAACTTGAGACACTGACTGTTGCTAAATTTTGCAAGTGTGGGCATACGCACATAGGATTGTCCGTCCCCGTAGATTAGATGGCTCGCCCCCAGCGGATTCTCACTATATAGCTCGGTGGATAGTAGGCTAGAAGGATAAGGACACCCGGGGCATGCATATTACCAAGAGTACCTGAGGCAGCTTCACCAACATTGGGTAACAAAACCTATCCCACTCTATATTTACTTCAAAATATTTGTTCGAAACTGTATAAATAAAGGAGAGATACTTACGGTGATTTATTTTATTTTTAGCTGACTGTGGGGCCCTGGCAGGGAGTACCAGGTTATAACCACATTATAGAGATCCGGTAGAGAGTAGATGGGTGCCGATTCATACTAGAGTGCCCCTAGAGTCAGGACTTGTTCTTTCGAGAGCACATACAGAGGTAGAGGATGAGTGTCACTACCCGAAGGAGAGTTCCCCCTGACGTACCGGCTAGAACATTCTGGCCTCACCTTATGGCTAGTAGAGATTAGGCCCTATTTATAGATGGTGATAGGGAGAGAGTGCCATCTGTCAGGAGAGAGTATGCTATACATTTGGACCGACTTATTCCTCTCTGCTCGAGGTTGACCATTAAGGACCAGCCCATCGACTTCGGGGAGAACGCTGCTTTGATCGAGGGCTCTGAATAATATTGAGGAGGTGATGATTATGGTGATGAGCCCCCCTCGGGTGGTGATGGTGGTGGCATGGACCAAGATGGCATGTCTTTTGACACTGAGGATCCTTATGGTGATGCTAGCTCAGGAGCATTCTTACTGCGACTGAGAAAGGTATACCCTTAGACCACCTTTGCTTTTCGGCTTTACTTTTCTAGAGATCGATCATTATATGGTTGGCTTGATGAATCTTTGACTTGTTTTGTTTTAGACTACCCAAAAGAAGAGACGGATAGCAGGTAGTGGCTATAGCAGACCAGGAGAGTCTTTACAAAGGATGTGGCCTAGACCTGAGACTACTCGTCCCAAGGTTCCTTTTTCTTAGGGAATTCTGTGCTATGGAGTTGTTGAGGGGGCATAGGGAACCCCATGGAATGAGCGATGTGAAAGATGAACCAGTCAGGAGAGCGCGGTGAGAAGCATATCGAGGAGACAATAGTGCCCATCTTCTTTACCCCTCACGATACTACCCATGTGAGTGCCTTTTACATTCTACTCTTTCCGCTCATTACAAGGTTGCTTCTTGTTGTGTGATTGCGGTAATATTACCCTTACTGCAAGTGCTAGTTTCTGAGGCGAGCGTATAGCTCGAGGATATTTTTCAATGAGAGATCTGGTAGTGTCTCAGGACTCCATGGCTAGGCTGAGTAACTATTTATTTCCTACAAAATTTTGAAACAAATGGCAACATGTATATATATATATATATAATATGAAAGTATGCATGATGCATGGTATAGTGGGTACATTATTTCCCTAGGTGATGTTGATCTGCATAAGCTTTCATTACTTTGGAGCAGGATAGGGCTCGGGAGAGTGAGGAGGGACAGCTTCAGACAGAGAGAGAGCTGGCGGACTATCAGAGCTAGGCAGCTTTAGAGAGAGCCTGATACACAGAGGAGAGATCCCAGGATGCTGAGGAGAGAGTTACCTATGCCCAAAAGGTGCCACATCTGAGCGAGTAGGTCCGCAGGCTATGGATGGAGAGAGATGACCATAAGGCACAGTTTAGGAGATATAGGCGAGATAGAGATTGGGTTGACAGAGGGAGAAACCAGGTATTCATGGCTAATGTAAGGCGGTCTGGTGGCTCTGGCCTTGTTCAGGCAAAGGTTGGTGGTCCGAAGGTGCTTTTCACTAGATCGGCAGCTCCCCCTGCACCAGCATTTAGAGATACATCAACCCCTACTCCCATAGAGGAGGATTCAGAGGATGACGATGAGCATGACAATGGGTTGCAGTATTTGGTGTCCCATGCAAGAGAGGAGGAGAGTGAGGGAGAGAGCAAGGATGAGTGAGGCTCGGGATAGTTGCTCATTCAGATACTTGGATGTTTTTATGTTTGCTACTTTGACCTGGATGATGATATGACTTCTTGCTTACTTGATTGTTTTAATTGATTGATGTGACCGCTAGATGCATGCTAGGCGCGGTAGATGCTTGATTAGGAACAACTTGACTTTGAGTGCAACTAAAATTATTGGAACTAATAGAAATCATGCATTGCTTAGCAGGTGATTAGGGAGTAGGTATTATTGATGGAGAACCACAACACTCGACTGAGCAGTTTCTGAGGGCTTTGGGAGGTCCTGATTAGATGAGATTAAAGATTTTTAGAGTGGCGGGACTCGGATATATTGCTTTTTGACCAGTGGACTTGCCCTTTCTTCAGGCAGCATTTACGTACTAGTACCCTATAGATCACGTATTCCACTTCCCAGGCTTTGAGATATGTCCACTGGTGGAGGAGTTCTATGCTATGCTCGAGATGACTTATCCCCGTGGTATACGGTTTAGCATGCCGGAGGCAGTTTTCGAGGACTAGCACGATCTGACCAGGTTATGGAACTTGGATTCTCCTGCAACATTCCTCTCTTAGATCCTAGGATTACCGGGATTTAACCTTGGCATGGTGCTAGATTGGTGCTTGGTTGCCCATCGGTCACACATCTCTTTTCCGTTCATGGTGGCTCTACTACTGATGGCTGAGTTTGTTTGCGGGTCGGTGCCACTGGTCCTTTTCGGTTAGTCTCAGTCATTAAGCGCATGTCTGAAGGTATTTCTCCACTTTTCATAGGGCTGGCTGACACGCTGACACACCTAGATAGGGCTACTGGCGATCCTAATCTCATAGATTACCATTTCTATACCCTACAAGTATGCTTCTGACTAAACCCTGAAACTAGAACTGAACCTGAAACTAAATCTAGCACTAAATCTGATACAGAATCTAAAACTAAATCTGACACTGAATCTAATACCAAATCTAAAATTGAATCTAACACTAAATCGGATACCAAATCTGATACTGAATCTGATACTGAATCTAATACTAAATCTGAAACTGAATCTGATACTGAATAAGATATTGAATCTATAGGTTTGGCTAATGGAGAAGCTATCTTTTATCTGTGATCCTCAAGTGGACCCAAGTAGGTATGGTCCTCGGCACTATCATGAGAGATCTCATGTCCATCATGATTTGACAATCAAGGGATGGATAGAGGTCATGGAGGGGTTAGCTGAGACTGATATACACTGAGCATCTCGATGGTGGCAAATTAGTAATGTGCTAGTAGACATCAGCGGCAGCTATTGCGTCTAGCTGGTAGGACAGAGGATGTCCTTATCGCTTATGCCGACAGTGTGGACAGGGACCGGGAGTACCACAGAGAATGAACAGCTTCTATGATTGGCAGTATTCACCTGGCCATCTTGGTCATGCCAAATGGGTATAGGCACGCTGGGGGACGCATAAGACTTTGGATTGTGACAAGTTGGGCGCTATCACTACTGATGGTACCTACTGAGGGTGGTTACGAGCTGCACAAAGAGTTTGGACTCGTGAGAAGCATTAGACCGTGTGGTGTAGGGGGGACCACAGGCAGCGGGGGCAGGAGCGTCACCCCTCGGTAAGGGAAGAGAGCCTGATTCGAGCTTTTAATTCTTATTACGATGATGATGATGGTGAGGGAGCAAGTCCTTCCGAGTGATTGATGACGATCACATCCTATCTTTTCATTTATCTCTCTTTACTTTTCCACAATCCCGAACATTGTGTTGGGCTTATTAGACTTATTTTTATGTTTATTATTTTTGGCATCCTCACTTTTGCCTGGACCACCCTTTTTGGGTTTTTAATCCAGCGAACTTTCTAGCTTTTGCATAGACCTAGTTGTTTTCAGCCTATCAAAAATTATGCCTTTGCATTCATTATTGTTATTTATCGCTCATAGTGCGATCATTTTATTGGGTGACATAGCATCTTGAACTCGACTTATCTGCAACATTTCACCGTTGGGGCCCAATAAACTCATTCACACATAAGCACAAGAGTTTGGTAAAAAGTGACATTCTAATTAATCGAAGCAAGTTCGAGTACATAATGATGATAACCATTTCTATTGACCCAAACTCTGGTGTTAACTAGCCTATATAGGTTTTCTAGCCAACACACTCTCTTAGCTTACTTTTACCCTAATTTTTGCCCAAACTGTCCTTTTCAAGTTTTCAGTCTGGTGGGTCATGTTGCACCCTAACTTTTGCCTAACCTGTTTGTAGAATACTAACTAGCGGGATACAACCTAATTTTTGTCCGAGCAGTAGAAGACCACTCGCTGGGTGTTTTATTTTATTTATTTATTTTTTTATATGCCACTTTTCTGGATTTGATTCTGTTGATGCAGATATGATAATTCTTCAACCGATCCTAATTGATTGGGTTGGTGAACTCATTACCATCCATGTCTATGATCTTCATTCTACCTTTGCCGCGAACTTTCTTGACCATGTAAGGTCCTTCCCAATTCAGTTGGAACTTCCCCCTTAGGTTGGTATTGGTAGGCCTTACTTGCTTCAAGACCAGACCACCGGCTTTCAACCGATATCTGTGATGGTTGACCCGGCTAATATAGGCTCTTGCCATGCGCTTTTGATACATCTAAAGACTGTCCAAAGCTTTCAAACGCTGCTCATCCATGATGTTAAGTTGCTCAAATCTCTTCCAACTTAGATTCGAGTGTGACACGCAAAGATTTCATCTCAATTTTGACTAGCAAAACTGCCTCCATGCAGCAAAATAAGGAGAAAGGCGTCTGGCTTGTAGGAGTTCTGATGCCCCTTTGGTACCCCCAAAGAGCAAAAGGTAATTTATTGGCCCAATCTTGGTAACCCGCGATGATCTTGGAAAGGATTTTCTTAGTAGACTTGTTAGCTACTTCAACTACCCCATCGGCTTGAGGACGGTAAGGGGAAGATCGGTGATACTTAATCCCGACCTCTCAATCAAATTAGCGGTTGCCCCTTAAAACTGAACCCGATTATCTGATACGATGAGGTGAGGCAGACCATACTGAGTAAAGATGTGCTTCTCAATGAACTTGGCCTTCTTCTTGGCGATAATGTTGGTGAATGACTTAGCTTCTACCCATTTTGAGAAATAATCCACTACTACGATAATGAAGCGGTGTCCATTAGATGACGATGGCCAAATCTCGCCAATTATATCTATCCCCTCATCGAGAATGGCTAAGGAGTAGATATAGTGTAAAGTTTGGTTGCTGGAAGATGCTGGATGTTGCCATAAATCTGACATTGGTGACACTTTTTAACCTCGGAGATACAATTGAAGATCAGAGTTAAACAAAAGTATCCCATGCATTGAATCTTCTTAGCCAAGGCCGAGCTATTCATATACGATCCATAATCACCTGCATGAACTTCACCCGCAACCCGATGAGGCTCAGATTCAGTCAACCACCTGAGTAGCAAACCATCAAAAGTCTACTTAAAGAGATCCTTGTCAATAATTCTGAACTAAAATGCCAACTTGTAGAGAGTAGTACGATGAGATTCAGTAGCATTCTCGAGATACTTACTGTGATGGAGAAATTGCACAATGTCTGACTACCAGCAGGGTTTAACATTGATGGTGAAGACTTAAGAAATATCGCGTGAATGGTAAGGTACCTTTGCAGAAATAAAGGTTAGAGGTCCCATATCAAAGCTAGTGTGGCTAAAGAATCGACCATCTGATTTTCGTCTTGAGGAACATGCCGATATAGACACATTTCGAATTTAGCTGGTAAAATCCAAATAGCATTGACATAAGTACGGAGAGACTCTTCCATGATATCCCAATCACCTACAACCTGATGGATCACCAAAGATGAATCTCTAATCACAGAAACGTGCTTTGGCCCTACAAGCAACATGGCTTGAAGACCAAAAAGGCAAGCTTCGTATTTGGCCCCATTATTAGTAGTGGGAAATTCCAATCGCTTAGACAGTGGAATGACCTCATTGTCAGGTGTGAATAAGATAACTTTGATGCCTGCACCAACTTTGTTTATGGCCCCGCTAAAATACATAGTCCACATGGGCTTCGCAATGTCAATAATAGCTAATTGTTCGTCTAGAAATTCTAAGTTCTCGACATAATCGGAATCGAGAGCTTAGTTTGCCAAAAATTCCACAACTGCTCTACCTATGATAACCTTCTTTATGATATACTCACTATCGAATTCAGAAAAGCAAAAGTAACCATCTGGACAACTTTCTAGCTAGAGATGGTGACTGACAAAGATTATTCATTGGGTCAACCTTAGCAACCACCTAAATATTGTATGATTGGAAATAATGGTACAGCTTCTTAGTTAGCCATACCAGAGCTGCACATGTCATTTCAACTATCAAATATCAGGTTTCAAAATCCAGAAGCTTCTTACTCAAGTAATAAGCTGCATGCTCTTGCTTGCTATCATCTTCTTGAACCAACAATGCCCCTATAGTAGGATCATTGATTGCTAAGTATAGAATCAATGGCTTGCCATGGGTGGAAGGTCAAAGGATGGGTTGGTCAGGAAGATAGGCCTTGATTCTGTTAAAGGCAATATAACAATGGTCATCCCATACGATCAACTAGTGTTTTCTCAACCACTTGAAGATCGTCTCGCAGATGGTGGTAGGACGAGTAATGAATCAACTGACATACTGAATGGAACTGAGAAAGGATCGAAATTCTTTTCCTATCTTAGTAATGGGCGTATCCCTGATGACCTTGATCTTGTTAGGATCCATTTTGATACCTCTCCAAATGACGATGTGACCTAGCAGCTTCCCTAATGTAACCCCGAATAGACACTTCTTGGGGTTAAGGCACAAGTTGTATTTCTCAATGCAAGTCATAAACTTATCCAAAACCTCGGGGTGCTCTTAATTAGTTATAGATTTGACCAATAAATCATCCACGTCGATCTCGACCTCTTTGTGGATCATGTCATGTAAGAGGGTGGTGACGGCTCGCTGATAGGTTACCACGGCATTCTTCAGACCAAATGGCATAACCCGATAGTAGTACACTCCCTATTCTATGATGAAAGCTGTCTTGACTTTGTCGATTATGTCCAGCAGAATCTGATTGTATCTTGAAAATCCGTCCATAAACAAATACATCGTGGCCCTAGCAGCAATATCATCTAAGATGTCGATATGGGGCAGGGGAAAATCATCCTTCGGAGAAGCTTTGTTTAGATCCCGGTAATCAACAAAAACCCTTACTATTCTGTCTTTCTTCACAACTCAAACAATATTAGATAAGATGGTCAGGTACTCAATGACTTCAACATGCTTGGCTTCGATCATATTAGCAACCTCGGCCCTAACCTTGTCAGCCCATTCTGGTCTTAACTGGCAAAATTTCTGCTTGACAGGATGGAAGCTTGAATTGATTGGAATGCGACCAAGCATGTTCATATGTGACCAAGAAAAAGTGATAACATTATCTTTTAGCACTTTTATTATCTCTCTTTTTATTTCAGGGTTTAAGTCATTAGAAAGGGTTACCATTTTTGGGTTATCATCTGTACTCAAATTTATTTTAGTTAGTGAAACATCATGAATACTAAACACATTATGCTTATGAGAAAATGAATGCATGGCCCGTTGGCGAAACATCAAGCAAATAAGCGAAATCTGAATCTTTCATTGAATTAATGGCCTTATAGGCCACATTGTTCTCATAAAAAACACTAGAAAATATTAAAAATTACATCATCATAGATAGTGTCATTCTCCACATGAGAAGGGCCTTAAGTGGTGGTATCGGTAGCATTGACACCCTCGGTAGATTCTATAAGCAGGTTGTCCAAGTCGAGACCTAAAGTCTTCTCTTGCTCTATAGTCAACATGTCTCCTTCAGTCACTAGAGACCTCACGATCTTCTTTACAGCCTAAGCCAGAGGATTGGCTTCATCATCACCTTCCATTTCATCTTAAGTAGATTAGACATGGCTATTGGCAGGATAGCCACAGCATCTTCGACTTCTTGATCAACAGGCTTCTCTTTATCGGAGTCAGAATACATTTTCTCTTTCTCTTTCACATTAGAATGGACGACAGAAATGAGATTCTCAAATAGAGACTTCTTCTCGATAATCAGACAGTCATCCTTAAAATCATACACATCCTTGAACACCTCAAAATTGGGCCACACCTAACCATTGTGCTCAACAGGTTCGAGCTCACCTTTTTAAGGCCTCTTCCCTTAGATTTCACAGACAGTTACCATGTTATAGTACATGGGGTGAATGAGCCTATCATTGTTCCATACCCAGAACCTAAACTTCTCCTCGGCTTCCATAACAGCCATAATAGAGGCTTGATTAGCTTCAATAACCTTGATCTTGCCATCCTTACCTGGTACCTTAATCTTTTGATGGATCGTTGAAGGGACTGCCCCTACGGAGTGAATCTAAGGTCAACCCAGAAGTAGAGAATAAGTGACAGGAATTTTAAGAACAGTGAATTGAATCTTACTAGAGATCTCCCTGATAGTTACCTCAGCCTCAAAAACCCCAATTACTCCATGCTTAGAATCATCGTAAGCACGAATGATTGCATTAGACTTCTCAAGCATGGCCTTAGATAAACCGAATTAAGGAAGAATCATGAGGGGACAGAGGTTTAAAGTAGACCCATCATCGATCATCACACATGTAGCAGTCCTATTGAAAATCTAAACACAGATGAACAAGGCGCGATTGTGGTCCTTCCCCTTGGGCGGGAGTTCTTGGTTGGAAACCATTATAGGTACATCTGATCTTGTAAGTGGGATCCCTTCCCCAACCAGATTACACATTTGAACAATAGAAGTAGTAGGCTTCACTCCAAGCTCCAGTAGCCTTTTAATTAGAGATTCTGGGTTTGATCCCCAGCAGAGTCGCCATTGTGAGCGAGCTTGGGTATTGTTTAATTGAGTAATAAGAGGATCAATATCAAGACTCATCTCAACTTAAGAGGGGGGGGGGGGAGATGGAGGCCTAGCAGAGGTACGAACTGACTTTTAAATAGGATCATCCTCAAGATGAAGACAATTATTCTTAGGTTGTTATACTCGACCGCTTCGAGTAACATTCAGATTGCCATCAATCTTAACTACCTTGGTAGCTGGAGTCTCAAACAAGTAGAGTGGCTCATCATAAATCAAGGATGAATCTTGGACCTACTCATCCAAATTAAAAGCTTCTTCTCCACAGTCATCATCTAAATATCTCCCTTTTAACACATAACTGTCAATGTTAAACGACACATCCTTCTCACTTTGCCCCATTTCTTTAATTTCCAGGGAGCTTACCATAGGATTAGACTGTAAGTTCATATTAAAAATAAAGTTCGACGAAAGGCCTGACCCGATAACCATCACAAACTCTTTCGCAACAATCCTCAAAACTGATCATCGAGACCATGCCATCAAATTTTGGCAAAAGGTTTTCCATAGTACTAGGCTTTTTGGCAGTTTTATCAACCTTTCCTTCTTTCACCATCCAGGAGATGGCAGAAAACAAACTCCAGCACTAGTCTATTGTATGTCCCCTCTAAACATGGTATTTGTAAAAGTTACCCCTCTCTTTGGCTGTAGGTGCTCAGAACTATCGCAAGGAATTGATCTTGCTTGCTTCTCTCATCTTGGCAAAGATGACACCTAAGGGTAACTTCCATAAAGAGACAAGGACATTCTTATGAGGAGTTGCTACTTGAACCACTGACACTTCCTCTTGAGCTATGGTTTGCACCGCAGGTAACTTAGGTCTAGCAGGAGCTGGGGTAATTTCACTTGATTCATTCTTCTTAAACAACGACTGATTCCCATTCGACTTTCTAGCCTTTTCCTTCTCCTCCTAGCACTCGATCTTTTCAGATTTTTCAAAAACTTTCTGATAGGACTTAAAAGAGTCGGTCTCTATTTATTTCCAAAGCATCGAGAGAGCCTCTTCAAGCAACTTTGGTATCATTTATTTCAGGCTGAGCTTTTGCTTTAGGAGAACCTGAGTGGCCATCCATCTATTGAAATATGACTTGTAGGATTCACCTGGCATTTGCTTGACTGCCTCAAGATATTGATTGGTGGTCTCCATTGTGGAATTAAATCTATAATAGACAATTAAAGCGTTAGATAGGAGTTTCCAATCTAGGATTATGGACTTTTGGAGAGTATTGTAGCACCCAGGAGCAGGGCCTGAAAGGTTACAAAGGAATAACTTAGCCAGAACTTTGTTCCTGATCTTTTGGACATGCATGATCTGCTCATACATCACTATATAGGACTTGGGTGGTCCCTCACCTGAATATGCTTCCATTCGGGGCATCGAGAAATTTTTGGACACCCAATCATCATCTCTCACTTCTTCCTTATCCTTGCGCTTATTTAGAAATTGCCTAAAGAACGCCGCCATTTCGGGTGTCACGCCTGGATGTTGTGTGACCTAGTCGTATGGTGCCACGCCCAAATGCTGCGTGACCTGGTTGTTAAGCACAGAGGATGATCTGAACTAAAATAACAAGGGAACAGGGTTCTCGGTCTGAGGATAAAATGGATTCTGAGGGTAAGTGGTCTTACGAGGAGTGACCACAAAGTTGGGAGAAGCGAGTGTGAGGACAGTCAGCTGCACTGAAGGAACAACAAAGCCACTTGAGAGGATCGTCATCTGGGTGGTGAATCCCCCTGAGAAAGCAGGGAGAATAGGAGACTAGAGAATAGGCCTCAAATTTAAAGGAAGAGAGCTAAAGGTTGGTGGAGTAAAGGATGAGGGAGGCTAAGAGGAACTCACACCAAACTGAAACTAGCTCTGTTGGATGGATCAGACGGGCGGTACCTGATAAAGGATAGGCGGAGCTTGAACTAACAAAATCTGACCCAAACTGCCCTAACCTGAATCATTCTGAACTGCCCTATTTTCAATAATCCTAAACTATCCCTCAGCTTGAGAAAATGACCCTAATGGTCCCTGAACACTTCTTTCTTCTCTAAGAGCTGATCGAACCTGACCATGGATGGCATTTCTAAAGAGACCAGATTGGAGAAACTGAGCCATGGCATTAGCTAACTCTACACCCATTTAAGACAAATCCTGACCTTGACTCTGATGAGGGGGGGAGAGGGGGAAGGAGTGCTCTTATGAGGCACATCATTGAAACGCGAATTAGATATGGTTGAAAGAACAAATTAAGAAACTGATCGATGAACTAAACGATGATCGAGAAATAACCAAAGAGGACTGCAATGGCTAGGACAACTGGGTCTAACTGAGAAACCAGAAGATGATCAGCCCAAAATTGAACATGTATGTAATGAATGATCACACAATTATTCAATTGATGAATGCCATATACACAAGTGGTTTGGAGAGGTAGAGAACAGATGAGCTAATGATGCGGATCTAAACCTTAAAATACATAAGACATGCAAATTCCTTGCCATGCCTAGTGGACTAGGTACGGGTCGTCGGGACTCAAATGATCTTAGGCATTTTGTTAAATTCCTCCTTCAAACGAGGGGAGAGTAGAGGTAAGCAAAAACTGAAAGTAAAGGTCGGCCATAGGTGGCCTATGCATGAAGTTCGTATGTATGAGCACAACACAAGTAGCACACAAAAGCAAATAAATGACTTCCAACCTTATAACTCCCGCGCAACGCTAATTTGGAATTTAGGGTTAACTCTAGCGCCAGGGAATGGCAAGTGAGTATACGACCTAGATCAAAATTGTTTCGGTGACCTATGGGGAAGTTGCTATGGTTAGATTTATAGCGGTTCATTATCTCAAACTGCTGGTGTCGTGGAAGGACATTGTAGAAGGGTCTCTTTTACCTTGATTCCATGTAACTCAACCACTCCTTAAATGAGTACGATAGAAGGAATTATACATTGGTTAAAATGAGTGATCCACCCACAAATACCCCCAAACCCTAGCGAGCTTGAGGTATACAAGTAAGCTTCATGGGGTGATAAAAAATGGCACTGTAATTTTTGGTCTCAACTAAAGCGCTGGATTTAAAAGGCATAAGAAATAAAGCATTGATTTAAAAAACGATTTCAGCACATCATCAAAATCTTTTAACCAAAAAGATGAAAAGAAAGATTTTTAGAATTTTTAAGCTAAGAGGATATCCCCAGCAGAGTCATCAATATTAGCGGGCGACCTACTTCCTCGCCTGCGAGGCCTGCGTGAGATGCATACCACGGGGGGCAGAAAAGCAACATAACAAGCACTGTGAAGCGTGCTAAGGGAAAATCCTTATTTTAGGCATGAGGAAAATACGGATAATGGAAGATGATGTTGAATTTGATATTTAGGTCCCATTTAGGTGTTAGAAGATATGAGACTTGAAATCCCGTATTTTAAGACAGAGTCGCCACCCGTTTTAGCTCTACCGGGAATTCAGGTATGATATTCCCACCTGGTGGTTGGATCGTACCTTAAAATGTGAGATTCTAGGTTCAGATGATGTTGCCTATTTTTCATTTTGTTAAATCAAATTGATTACTTTTTAATAAACTCAACCCCAGTTCTTATGCGATTTACATCCGGTCATTGTTTATAGTTTTCTATTTATATGCCATACATCACATGAAAGTGGTAAATAAAGCAAATAAATAATCATTACAAGGCTTTACAAATACCTATACATTTTTCTAATGCAGAAAAATAAATAAAAGTGGTAAATAAATAAACGGGCAAAACCGAATTTTGACCGAGCTTACGAACTCGGACCCAACTCTAAACGAGGCATAATGTATACTAATAATCACAAATAAAACATGAATAAATAACGGGCAGAAAATAAACACACAAGAAAATGGATTTAAAACATCAAGAAACGATTAATGTGGTTTTTAGGTGAGAAAATCCTAATTTAAGACATGTTTACACAATTGAAACGGCTGAACATTCAATTTATTATCTTAAGATCATCAAAAGTTAAAGTCCAAATTCAACAACATTGATTACAAATCAGAAACCAAAGGGAAAACACAAAAAAAATGGTGAAAAAGAAGGAAAAATCAACTGAAACTAAGATCTGGCGGTCGTGGCTGTAGTGACAGCCTTGATCGCTATCGTTATAGCAGTGGCCACTATGGCAGCGGTGGTTAAGGCTGTGGCTACAGCCTTGACACCAGATTTCAATTTCAAGGAGATTCCTGAGTGTTTTTGGCCCATACACTCGAAATTATTAGGATTTTGAGTCGTAATCAGTCGCCAAATAAAATAGATCTGGACTTAAAATGCATCAATAATGTTGATTTTACGAGTTTGGGGTGGGAAACACCTAAAAATCGAGCAATGGAGAGACCGTTACAAGGGTAGCTCCCTCTGATGTAACTATAGCCCCCACTACTATAGGGATAGTGTCCAAGGCTATAGGGATAGCGGGGAAGGTTATCCTTATAGAGATCGTCCCTTTTTCTGAGATTACTCAAGAACACCAAAGCAAAAAGCAACCAAAAATTAGAGCAACAGCAGCTAAAGCGCGATAAAAGTAAAGAAATAGATAAGGGAATGCAATTTTGTTACCTCTAAGCCATGAATCTATTTTTTCAGATTTGAATCAACCTTTGGGAGGTGCCCCTTGATGATTTTTAGATGAATCAGTGATGAAAATTGATAGAAATAGCGACAAAAGTTAGGTAGTATTTGGAAAACAAGTCTTTAAACCCATTTAATCAATTTTCCCTAAGATTTCTAGTCAGTTTTAGGGATTTAACTAAGAAATCAAGCTCAAGAACAGCTAAAATTCCAGATTAGGGGGGATTAAACCCGAATTTTTGGCTTTCTTAAGCTTTCTCTCTCAAAGTTCCTAGTTTTCTAGGTTTTTAATCTATAACTTTGAATTTCAGCCAAAAGTCCCTTAAATCTCTCTCTTCCAGGGTTTAAATAGCCTCACACTCAAAATTCATTGACTTTAGGTGAGAAATCGGGTGAAAATATATGGCCTAATCTAGAGAGGAGGGAGAAAATAAGTGGCACAACCTGGGATTAGCCGTGCTAGAGCCACCGCCATAGCCATGGTGGTGACCGCCACCGCCACGGCTGTTACTGCCATAGCAATGTCGTCGACAACCATAATAGTTGTGGAGACCACTGCTATAATGGTGGGGGTGGCCATCCCGTATGGCGGTCATCGCCGTTATAATAGGAGTGACCACCACACAGACGGTAATGATCTCCTTAAGGATGGCGGTCACCGCCATCACCGGAGCAGTTTGTCGCCGCGGATGGCGGCGGCGATGGTGGCTTTGGCTGGCGGGGGAGAACCATGAGAAAAAAGATAAAAAAGGCTTTTTATATCTTTATCATGTTATTCTAAGATATTTTAGGGCATTTTAAATTTTTAATGGAGAACTAATTAAGTCCAAAGGTAGGGGCAAGTCCAAAAATCATCAAAACCGTAACTTCTAAGCATGGTTTGAAGCCAAAAGATAAACCCGATCGACCTATAATGGGTCCGAGCAAAACATCATCATCGTTCTAAGGTGACATCAAAAAGCCCATGCTCACAATAAGCATAAGGTGCTCAGTATTCATGAAGTTTCCCTAAATTAAATAAGTTTGAGTACATAAAGTGCTAACCATTTTCTAATGACCTAACCTTTGAAAGAAAAAGATAGATAACAAGTGCTTAACGATCTTGATAATGCTTTCGCCTAGTCATGCCTAGCTACACCCAAGGTTCGTCTTTAGGTTGTCGTGCATCTCATCTTCACATCTAAGATAGAAGCAAAAGAAGCTTAGTCCTTCCTTGGATTGATCTAATATGTCAACCGGTTCATCGCCGGCCTATCAACCATGTGCAGACCTATTTTTTTACTACCAAAGAAGCGTCAGATTACCTTCAACAAAATCAAGGCTTCCTTTTCTTCGCCTACCCATTCTTAACTTTCCCACCCCCGATACACCATTGATTCTTACTCATATCCTATCTCTTTCAATTCCCAAACCATCACTATTTCTCTCCTCATTAGCCATTCTCAGTGAGGGGGACATGTGATCAGTGAGACTCGACCCTCATAAAAAATGGACACTAATTCATCATTGTAGGGCCAAGTTAATTCACAAATTTGGGGGAAGCCAAGTGTTTCACCAACATTGCCACCAAGAGGATGGCCAAATTCCTTAAGAAACGCATCTTAGCTCTGTATGACCTGCTTCACCGCCTAGTCTCTAAAAATGAGGTTCTGTCCTAAAGGGCAACCACTGAAGTCCCAAGGGGCAACCCCTGATTTGATCAAGAAATATAGAACCGTGCAATGTAGGGCTTTGCCTCTCAAACCACAGGCTAATGGGGCAACCAAAACCACAAACCAGCTTATCAAGAATTTTCTCTTCAAGCCTACAGCAAGGTTCAAAGATTAGGAAGATAAGATACCATTCACCCTCTAGAGATGTCAAACAAGTGTTAGAGTTCCCACCAATCTGAAACCAAGATGAAGTCCTTAAGAGTCGCAGTCAAAGGGACCCCTATGGATTAAAGCGCGGTTCAAATACCTTAAAAAAACTTCAGATGTACCAGCAGTGCATAGCAAAAGCGTACAATAACCTGTCGAGCATCAGAAGCTTCTGCTAAAGGCCAATGATCTGATTTTGAAACAAGTAAAGCCTTCTAACATAAATCCAAGAGGGAAGTTCTAACTAGGTCGGGAAATACCTCGAGCAACTGGAAAGGTACTTAGCACTAGGGCCATGATTATAAATGGTAATAAGTTCTTACACCCTATCGATAAGGACAGGTTGAAGTGTTATCATATCTAACTAAAAGAATCAAATCTATAAAAGTGGTACATAAAAAAATATAAAATGAATCACCCGACGAGTTGTCCTCTACTGCTCGTGCAAAAATTAGGGTGTATCTCGCTGATTGGTATTCTACACACTGATTAGGCAAAAGTTAGGGTACAAAATAGCCCGCTAGATTGAAAACCCGAAAAGGGCAGTCTAGGAGAGTGTGTTTGCCAGAAAACCTGTATAGGCTATTTAACACCAGAGTTTGGGTCAACAGAAATGGTTATCATCATTATGTACTCGAACTTAATTCATTTAATGAAAATGTTGTTTTACTGAATCCTTTATGTTTGTGCTTGAATGAATAGATTAGGCCCAAAAGGCAAAATGTTACAAGTAAGTCAAATTTAGGGTTCCATGTAGTCAATTCAATTCCTCAAAAGAAAGCGAAAGTCAAAAGGCAAAAAATCCTAATAGACTCAAAAGAAGCGAGGTCTATGCAAAAGCCAGGAAAAGCCTGCTGGATCGAAAACCCGAAAAAAGGGCGGTATAGGCAAAAATGAGGACATAAGAGTAAAATGATCAAAGTCCGACGGGCCCAACACATTGTTCGGGTCTATGCAAAAATTAAGACAATCAAGACAAAGATAAATGACTACCATCGATCACATTGAGAGACCCGCATTATCGTAGTCGCCATTATAATGCCTGAATATCTCCTACAATTTTATGGACTCGAGAGGGCCCAAATCCATCCTATGCACGTGTCCACTCCAATCTCAATCGTAACCGAGCACCCTGAGTCCACGAGGTTTGAATCTTCCAAAACCATCCTTGGTAGAGTTCGTTGGTAGTGATAGTGTCCAGTAGTTCGTTATCCTAAATCTTGAGCTTTACTTCAATCAATTTCCAGTCAACTCACCGCATCTTCCTTAATTCTCCACCAGGGGCATTTCCACCAGATCTATACGACATCCCTAATCCTCTACTAGGGGCATTCTTGTCTTGTCGATGTGGTGATACAATTCTATATATTCTCTCTCCGAGCAAGCAATTGAATCGAGCAAAATTGACCAAGCAAGTCAACTAGTCATCTTAAAGATGATCAGCCAGAGTAGCTCATGCATTCATGCATTCATGCATAATATTCATAAATATTATATCTATTATTCTTTACTGAATTCTATAGGAAACAAAGCACAAAAAAGTATCCTCGAGCTATACACTAGACCACCAAGCAAGCGCCCATATCAAGAGGCATCTCAGAATTGTTTCCTATCCGACATTCAAAGATTGAGTATCCAAGGGGCATGTCAACTCATGTCTTTGAGCTCTACATTCAACCTCGATAGTTTCTTCAGACTCCCAAAAAGCCTAACTCAGTTCTTATATTTCATTCTTCTATTTTATTGCTTAATTGAAGGGGCAAAATATTTTTTGTTCCACAAAATCAATTAAGCAATAGAAACATAACTCACAATGACTAGTAACAGTTAAAATTTTCTTGATAAGTCCGTTGATAATGTATTCCTGAACTGTAGACAACCGACTCAAGATTCCCTTCTCCGTTTTTCCCTAGACAACAAATTCAACCTCTAACCCCGAAAGGTCTGAGGTGACCACTGACATCTCAAGTCCATTTTTAAAGTGTCTGAGGTGACCACAAAGATGTTCGAAGGCCCAAGGTGACCGTCAAAATCTCAAGTCCACTTTTGAAGTGTCCGAGGTGTCAATAAAGATGTTCGAAAGGTCCGAGGTGACCATTAAAATCTCAAGTCCATTTTTTAAGCATCCAAGGTTATCGCAAAGATGTTTGAAGGGTCCAAGGTGACCGTTGAAGGTTAAGTCCATTTTTTAAGGATTCGAGGTTACCACAAAATGCCAAAATACCGTAAATAACCAGCAATCCATACCAAAACTGCTTTGGGGCAACGAAGGCAATACCAAATCAAAATCTCTAAGTCAACCTGGTTCTTGATAGGTCTATTTATGGCAATCCCAAAAGACAACCGGCTCGAGAATCTGCCCCTCAGGTATAACCTTCTATCCCTTGCTCTATCCTAAGATCACACTTGGCTCGCCAAGTGGCAATCTCCCGAGGGGCAGCCTATAAGCATGGGCTTTTTAGTGATCCTTCAAATGATGATGACTTATTATTTTGGCCTCGTATTGTCTACTTGTTCTATTCTTTGAAGGTCGAATCATGTTAGGCAAGTCCCCTTTGATGATTTTCGGACCTTTGACTGTGCTTAAATATTATTCATATGCATTTATAGTTAGCCATTTTCTTTTGATTGCGTGCATAAATTTGTTTCGTGATTCTCTTAAGATTCAAACACTTTCAGCAAGTCTCATTTATATAGTTGAATCTAGACTCTCTGAGCATTCCGAAAAATCAAGAATCGCCTTAATTGAATAATTGTAGTGAAAGTTATAGGCATCAGAAATTGGCACCCTAATCTGCCCTAATTAATCCAAAACCCTAATTAGCCTAGAAACCCTAGCCTAAACCCTAATAAAAAACCCTAGGGTTTTCCCGTTGTACTCCTCCACCGGCGACGGCGGTGACTGCCATCCTTATGGCGGCCACCGCCGTCTGTATGGTGGTCAGCTCCATTGTAACGGCGATGACCCCTGCACGAGGTAGCCCCCCCCATTATGG
Source organism: Euphorbia pulcherrima (assembly GCA_947683365.1). Taxonomy (NCBI): domain Eukaryota; kingdom Viridiplantae; phylum Streptophyta; class Magnoliopsida; order Malpighiales; family Euphorbiaceae; genus Euphorbia; species Euphorbia pulcherrima. Next base: position 44,252,348 of record CANTUS010000010.1, read on the forward strand.
TCACCATCCCCATCATAGCGGTGGACTCTAACACCATGATGGTCATCACTGCCATAGCTATGGCAGTGACCGCCGTGGCAGTGGCGGCCACCGCTATGGCTGTAGCGATGGCTGTGGCACGACCAAACCTAGGCCATACCACTCATTTTCCCCCCTCCTCTCTACATTGGGCCACATATTGTCACCCTATTTCTCACCCAAGGTTGGTGAATTTTGAGAGTGAGGCTATTTAAACCCTTGAAGAGAGAGCTTACGGGACTTTTGGCTGAAATTAAAAGATTTTAGATCAAAAAACCTAAAACCTAGGAACTTAGAGAGAGAAAGTCTAAGAAAGGTGAAAATCTGGGTTTAATCACCTCTAATCTGGGATTTTTAGTTGTTCTTTGGCTTCATTTCTTAGTTAAAACACTAAAACTGATTAGAAATCTTAGGGAAAATGGATTAAATAGGTTTAGAGACTTGTTTTCCAAATTCTACCTAAATTTTGTCACTGATTTCTGTCACTGATGGTTTAAAAATCATCAAAGACACCTCCCAAGGGTTGATTCGAGTCACAAAAGATAGATTCACGGCCTAGAGGTATTAAAACTGAGTTCCCTTATCTATTTCCTTACTTTTATTGCATTTTAGCTACTATTGTTCTTATTTTTGGTTTTTTTTCCTTTGGAGTTCTTGAGTAATCTCAGAAAAGGGGACGACCTCTATGAGGATAGCCTTTACCGCTATCCCTATATCCTTGGTCGCTATCCATATAGCGGTGCAGGCTATAGATACAACGGTTAAAGCTATCCTCATAGAGGTCTCACCACTTCTCATATTTTTAGGTGTTTTCTATCCCAAACCTGTAAAACCAATGTTATTTGTGCGTTTTAAGTCCAGATCTATCCTTTTGGCGACTGATTACGACATAAAACCCTAATAATTTTGAGTTTATAGGCCAAAAACACCCGGGGGTCTTCTCGGGACTATAATTCGGCATCAAGGCTGTAGTCATAGCCTTGACTGTCACCGCCATAGCGGAGGCCGCTATACCTATAGCCGGCGCTGCTATAGCGATGGCGGTCAGGGCTATCATTACAGCCTTGGCAGCCAGATCTTAGTTTCAGCTTGTTTTCTTTCATTTTTTGTCGTCTTTCACATTTTCCATTATGATCATAATCTGTAAATTATGTTGGTGGATTTGGAATATTATTGGATGATCTTAAGATGATAAATTGATCATTTAACCGATTAAATCGGGTAAACTTGGCTTAAATCGGGGTTTTCTCACCTAAAAACCACATTAATCATTTTCCCGTTGTTTTAAACCCGTCTTAGTGTGTTTATTTTCTGCCCTATATTTATTCATGTTTTATTTGTGAATATTTTGCCTTGTTTGGAGTCGGGTCCGGGTTGGTGAGCTCGGTTAAAATCTAATTTCGCCCCTTTATTTATTTATCGCTTTATTTATTTTCTCACATTTGAAAATTGTATAGGTATTCATAGAGCCTTGTAATAATTATTTATTTGCTTTATTTACCGCTTTGGTGTGATGTATGGCATATAAACCAAAAACTCTAAACAACAACCGGATTTAAATCGCATAAGAATTGAAGTTGAGTTTATTAAAATATGAACATTTGATTTAATAAAATGTAAAATAGGCAACATCATCCGAACTTGGAATCTCACGTTTTAAGGTACGGCCCAACCACTCTGTGGGAATATCGTACCCAAATTCCTAGTAGAACTAAACCGGGTGGCGACTCTGTCTTAAAATACGGGATTTCAAGTCTCTTATCTCTTAACACCTAAATTGGATCTAAATATCAACTTCAAAATAAATTTCATTATTATTTTCATCATGCCTAAAATGATGATCCATCCCTTACTACGCTTTGCAGCGCTATTTATTTTCGACCCCTCGTGCTATGCATCTCACGCGGGGATGGAATCTGTCATTCGCTCACACATGTTATAACTCTAAGCTATAACCTAAGCATAAAATAAACTAAGCATGCAAAACAACCTGAAAATGTTATTAAGTCTAAAAACGCTTAAAGAAAAAGACCTAATAATAAAAAGAAAAAGAAAGAAAATGTACCAGTTGAAGCGTGCTTTAGTAGAATCTTCTTGCACAAGCCTCCAAGGGTAGGATAGCCTCTATAAGTATCCACATGAACCACACCAGCCAAAACCTCCCTAAGTGGAAGAACTAAGAAGCCTCGAGTATTTGCTAGACCACTCCAGAAGCCTCACCTAAAACTATAAACTAGAGGTGACATGCGGGCCTTGCGCGGGCCCATGCCATGAGCCCAGCTTACGGCGTGCCCTTTTGGGATACGCACGTGTAATGCATTTTCATGGGCTGTCGTGAGTAATGCCCATCATTGTGTGCGCACCTTTCAGTGCATTCCCGCGCACTCAAACCTGTACAAAAATACTTTTGTACTCTTCGTCTAGTTTAACTCGCCCTGGCAAAATTCCCTTTTTAATCCTTTTCAAAGAAATATTTATTTTTCGACCCTAATGAATTAGTTATCGGTCAAAGATAAATTCCTTGGCTTATGAAAATGATATAATCAGTATAGCCAATTTATTTACGACCCTAATTAATTAGTCACCTGCCACAAATAAATCCTTGGTCCAACCAAATAATAATCTAATTATTATCATGTTATATTTTCGTAATAGAATAAATCTATTAGTTCTTTACTTAGTCCGATGAAGGTCCAATGTGTGTGACCTTATAGGATCCCGAAGTATTGAGCTGTTAAGGTTTAACCAACCCTTGTTATAATAGAACCATTGGCTTGTGGTTCTAGACCGTGAATAGAACCCGATGACCTTAACAACTATAGTACGCCTCTAGCAACTGTCTACCATCCCCCATTACTCGGAACGTCATTTATGCCTATGACTGAATCCCAATTAATGCAATAATTATCTAGTGCGATAAATTCTTCCATTCTTTAATATTAGTACCATCTAGTTTATAGCGTTCGGTTAACGTGTTAACCCACTAATAGCAAGGTTGCTCCAAGTTACCCAAGTTATTAACTTGTTACCAAAGTATATTGTCTTTTACCATAGTGTGTTTGACTAGAAACCATTTCTATCAAACATATACTCTGATTAGAGGTTTATGGAATTCATTACTTCAACAAGTGGCCAGGTACAACTCCTTAATATATCCGAAGCGATGGATTCTTTACGACTACTCAGCTTACCAACGTGTTGTCATCACTATACCCATAATCACCTGTAACACCCTAAATTAATAAGTGCATAGGAATGACCTAAAGTATAGCAATAGTACCACACAAGGCAACCAGTATCTCAAGTATGAGGATATTCACAAAGCTTATTGCATGAAGATAAACACTAACACATTGATACATATACCAAGTGTTTATCTTACTGCGGTCTCTAATATATCTCTCAGATATATCAATGTGTCAAACTTAAGGCACCATCTTTAGTCCTTAGGAGATTAACTGCATCGCATGCAATTGCCAACACATTCAAGTTCCCTAATCCTAAGGGACGTGTGCTCTTATATTAGCATCCTTGAATATGTCTCAGATATGGGCCTAGCCCCCAATTTTATGGTGGACCACCCCAGTTTCGTTAAGGCAGACCCTATCCTAAATTTTACAACCAATCAATGAGGACTAAAAGGAACTCTTTGCATAGCTCTTTGATAGCTCGAAGAGACCGTATTATAAATTTGAGTAAGGCAGACTATAACTTGCCTTAATATATTTACTTTGGGATTTTATTAGTGTTAAACGTCTCACCCAATCTAGGATTTTATCAGATGGACATATTTGTAATAAATTATATTAATTCACGGAATTTTAGAATTAATTTATAAGGTCCAACCTTAGGCTGGTTCAAGCTCTTTATTATAATTATTCCATCAACCTAGATTATAGGCAAAATAATTAACACTTTTATTTGTTATATTTGTATTGCATTTCCTATAAGCTTTTATTCAATAAATTTAATTTTTACTTTGTTATAGAAACATATATAAGCACCTATTTATGTACTATAAATAAATTAGTCCATATTTAATTGCCCGATTGGTCAATTCAACCTACACCGATATAGGTTCCCAGGTAGGAGAGGTGCCCTTAAAGTGAGTAGACACCAAGTTTAATCCTTAGCCAGAACAAATATGGGCACAAACTCGAAGACCAATGGATTCTCTTGAACTAATAAATTTCGTTCTTTCAATTCATGTAAATTAAAAGCATCTATAGCCCAAGTAATTTAAATAAATTATTAAAACTTGTATAATTTGAGTAAGTTGAGCAGGATTATTCAAAATTATTCATAACAATTTTCTAACCTTGAAACGAAAAGCACAAGTTCATATATATTGTTCTAAATAATTAAATGAACAATAATCATTTCATATAGAAAATAATATTCAGTTTGCTTCTAACTTAATTATGCATTAAAGAGGCAAGCTCTGATACCAATGTTGGGAACTAATAGTCAAATAGAACATGCATAACAGGCACAGCAGAAATAAAAAATTTAATCCATGTCCCCAGGAACTCCTAATAGATGCATGTAAATTAAATAAAGCCTTAACTAAATAATTCTCTACCTAGGTTAGCATGCAAAAGGGCTAGGCATACCATAATTCTAAATTATGTTCTACCGCATATCTTTTATACTATGTATATTATAACTCTAAGCTATAACCTAAGCAGGTGATAACTCTAAGCTATAACCTAAGCATAAAATAAACTAGGCATGCAAGACAACCTAAGCATAATTATTAAGTCCAAAAATGCTTAAAGGAAGAGACTAAATAATTAAAAGAGAAATGAAAAAATACCAGTTAAAGGGTGCTCTAGCAGAACATCCTTGCACTAGCTTCCAAGTGTAGGATAGCCTCTATGAGTATCTATACAAACCCCACCAACTGCAACCTCCCAATGAGGAAGAACAGAAGAACCTTGAGTAGCTGCTAGGCTACTCTAAATCCCAATATATTGCTCAAGTTTACCTTACTCATAGGATTCACAACTTGAGTTGGTGCATTAAACAATGGAGAAAAGGGGCTCAATTTATTGGGGGCACTAGGGCTACCCGTATTTAATACGGGATGGGGAAAAACCCATCCTGCCCTTTGAAAACACGTGGATCCTATTGAATCCATGTGCTACCCACTGCAAGACGGGTCCCTTGCCATATAAGGTAGGCTCTCGCAAGCCTGCCTTGTCCCGCGCGCTGGTCCTCATAGGCTCTTCCGCGAGCAAAGGTTGTGGGTGGCAAAGGCTGCTCAGGGTAGGCTCTTGCGAGCCTGCCTTGTCCCACGGGCTGGGCCTCGTGGGATTTCTCATGAACCCAACTTAAGGATGGCCTTACTACAGGCTAGCAGAAGCCTAGCTTGCACTGCCTATAGCGCTCGAGTGCTTTGGCACTCGTGTGGGCTCACGTAGGCCGGTAAATCCTCCTGGTTTGTGGGTCCTATTCACGAAGGTCCAACCCTCCTTTTTTGCAGTTCTACCCTTTTCTGCAATTTAATCAAAAATTTATTTTATGACCCTAATAACTTAGTTTCTAGTTAAAAATAAAATTCATTGGCTTATTCAAAATGATCCAATCATCTTTTGAATAATTAAATAATAAACCAATTATTATTATGTTATATTTTCATAATAGAATAAATCTATTAATTCTTTACTCAGTCCGATGAAAAGTCCAATGTGTGTGACCTTATAGGATCCAGAAGTATTGAGCTGTTAAGGTTTAACCAACCCTTGTTCTAATGGAACCATTGGCTTGATGTTCTAGATCGTGAATAGAACTCGATTACCTTAAATGACTGTAGTACGCCTCTAGCATGGGTCTATCATCCCCCATTACTCGGAACATCATTTATGCTTATGACTTAATCCCGGTTAATGCAATAGTTGTCCAATGCGATGAACTCCTTCCATTCTTTAATATCAGTACAGTCTAGTTTATAGGGGTTGTTTAAAGTGTTAACCCACTAATAGCAAGGTTGCTCTAAGCTATCTTAGTTATTAAATTGTTACCGAAGTATATTGCATTTTACCATAGTGTGTTTGACTACAAACTATTTCTATGAAACACATACTCTGATCAAAGGTTTATAGCAATAATCACTTCAACAAGTGGCTAGGTACAACTTCTTAATATATCCGGAGCGATGGATTCTTTTTAACTACTCAGCTTACCAAAGTGTTATCGTCACTATACCCATAATCACCCGTAACACACTAAATTGATGAGTGTGTAGGAATGACTTAAAGTATAGCAATAGTACAATACAAGGGAACTAGTATCTCAAGTATGAGGATATTGCAATGGTTGTTGCATGAAGATAAACACCAACACATTGATATATATATATATATATATATATATATATATATACCAAGTGTTTATCTTACTACGGTATCCAATATATCTCCCAGACATATCCATATGTCAAACTTAAGGCACCACCTTCAGTCCTTAGAAGATTAACTACTTGGACCCTTTCCAAGAAAGTTGACCACATACTAGTGTTTCCGCTTCATCAATATCCTTTCTTGATGAAACTATGACTAGGGATAGTTTACATAAAATCATAGTTGCACATGAAGCAGCTCTCACTAAATATAGTCCAACTATAATTTCTCTGACTTCATGCTATGATACGTCAAGGACTTTTGTATACATACATCAATGAATATATTTTAACTAGCTATAATATATTTATAAACACATTGATATAACCAAAAGATTTAATGCCTTTATTGATTAAACTAAATATTTGTACTATTACATAATTAAGATATATTGACCTAATTGCCTTGAGGGCATACATCATATCCAATATAATCTCCCTTCCTTCATTGCTGTAGTAGCTACAACATTGGATTCTGTGTCCTCTAGATGGACAGTTTTCCCCTTCTTGGCCGTAGCTTTGATTAGCCTACCCCTCTTAGGCTTCTCCGGAGTCACTCTTATTAATTGATTGACGGTTAGGGCATCCTCATTAACTTCTTCCTCGGACACTATATACAACTTCTTCCGTGCCTTGGATCTAGTAGTTCTAGCTAGTTTAGCCACCGCAGCTTCTATAACTATATATCCAGCCTTCCAGGCCCTACTCTTCTCTTGCTTTTCTCTTTTATGTCTTAAAGCTTTTTCCTCATCCCATGTTTCTTCAAAAGTGAAATTCTTGAAATTATTTTTTGGAATCGCTTTCCCATCCATTGATTCTTCTGTTGTAACATCTATCCCATTTTAAGTTAGGATTTTGAAATAAGACCTCCATGGGAGTGTTTATGTTGCTTGATGAAGTGGATTACGAGCACTGGCATGTTGATGACTGTGCTCTTAACTGAGTGATGGATGATACAGTATTGGAAAGAGGAAACAATGGTTAGAGAGCCCTTCTAGATCAGCACAAATTTTGCTAGTACAAACTACAGCAATCTTGGAGTCTTTGGCCAATAAGTGGAGAACTTATCTCCAATATACCTTACTGGAAGCCATTTCAAGGGTTCAAACTTTATAGTTTATTCATCTCCATCTGTCCTTATCATTACTCCGTAATTCTTCATGTTGAGATGAGTGACAAAGAATCCTATAGTGGGGGTTATCTCTTCACTAGCTAAAGTGGTCCGGAGAGCATCATAAAATATCTGAGTTCTGAGATTTTTATAAAATTGCTTCACAAAAATAGGGTAAGTTGGGTTGTGCATTTTGAGGAAATCTTCCAGACCTTGATCTTTGAAAAGTTGGGCATAAGGTTTCGTAGAGAATAGGAAATTATCTCGTAGATAATTAGATAGGATAACAGTGTCTGAAGCAATTCTTTTCACAGGAATAAAGTTTATGTCCCGAAGATCTTCCACCTTAAAGATGTTCATAGGAGGAGGGGTGGCTTTGATTTAAGAATTGGTTTTTACCATTTTGGGGTTTGAAGGAATTTGGGAATTTAGGGTTTTTAGTGCTAAAATTGCAGAGTAATAGTTAGATTGTTGCTTGTATAAGGATGAAGAGGGTATTTGGGGGCTTTTTATAGAATTCCCTAAGGAAAGGGTAGTTTGGTAATCAGGAGGCAGTTAAATCTAACTCGATTAGTAACATGGCAGTTAAAATTGATGAGAGAGGTTAATGGCATTAAAACTGAAGAATTGGAACTTTTTAATTTTGTAATAGTTATAATTTTTGCTACACATGTAATGACTAATAAACGTTTGAAATTCAAAACATGTACAATTGCCTTTCGTGCTTTTTCTGCCATTTGTCATTTTTGTCTACTGAGCTGGTAATACTTCCTTCCGGAGCTAGAGTTAAATCACTTTTCTTTATTTTGTCGATTTCTTGACTTATACAAAACCAAGATGACTACTGTTTATCTTCCGGACTTTTCTTTGATTTGGATTTGACATTCCAATTGACTCCCTTAACTTGTTGGATTGATCTTTACTTAATGGCTTAGTAAAGATATCTACACTTTGCTAATTTGTTGGAATTGAAACAAAAGTTACATCCTTCATCATGACATGGTTCGTGATGAAATGTTGCTTGATATTGGCATGCTTCATCCTACTACGTAGCACTAGATTTTTAGACACATCAATTAAACTTTTGCTGTCACACATTACATCCACACATCTAGATTGAACTTTATAATCTTCTAATTGCTATTTGATCCGTAGGAATTGCGTAACACAACTTCATGCATCCACGTGCTCTAGTTCAGTGGTTGATAATGGAACTGAAGTTTACTTTTTGTTATACCATGATACTATGCAATCTCCAAGGAAATGATAGCCTCCGGATGTACTTTTCCTCTTAAGTGTATCTCTGCCATAGTCTGCATCTATATACCCTTGCAAAGAGAAATTTCCATTGCTGGGATACCGTAACCCAACTTTAGTTGTTCCTAGCAAGTACCTTAGCACTCTTTTCGTAGTCTTAAGATGAGAATCTTTTGGATTGGCTTGATACCTTGCATAGTAATAGACTGTATAATGTGTGTCAAGTCTGCTAGTTGTTAAGTATAGTAGAGATCCAATCATCCTTCTATAGAGCTTTTGATTGACATCTTAACCTTTACAATCCTTTAAGAGGACTGTATCAGACCCCATATGAGTGTACATAGGCTTGCTCTTGTCCATTTCAAACTTCATTAAAATCTCCTTGGTGTATTTAGATTGATTGATGAAGATCCCATCCATACTCTGCCTAATTTGGAGGCCAAGGAAGAAATTGAGTTCTTCCATCATCGATATCTCAAATTCCTTCTGCATTTGAGTGCTGAATTCTTGACACATCTTCTCATCAGTTGATCTAAAATTGATGTCATCCATATAGATTTGGACTAGAATAGCATCACCCTTTTTCTTCTTGATGAAAAGTGTTGTATCTGCCTTACCCTAGATGTACCCTTTGGAAATCAGAAATGAGGTAAGTCTCTTATACCAAGCTCTTAGTTCTTTCTTCAATCCATAGAGGGCCTTTTTCATCTTGTACACATGCTCCAGATGCTTTGAGTCTACAGATACTTATGGTTGTCTGACATAGACTTCCTCTTGAATGACCCCTTTTAGAAAGGCACTTTTGACATCCATTTGGAATAAGGTGAATCCCATGAATGATGCAAAAGCATATAGGATCCGGATTGCCTCCAACCTTCCCAATGGTGTAAAGTTTTCTTCAAAGTCAATTCCTTCTTATTCATTGTATCCTTGAGCAACCAATCTTGCTTTGTTTCTCACTGCAACTCTGGATTCATCAAGCTTATTCTGGAACACCCACTTGGTTCCAATGATTGACTTTCCTATAGGGAGTGGTATTAGATCCTAGACATTATTTCTTGTGAACTGATCTAGTTCTTCTTACTTTACCATCATCTAGCTTTCATCCCCTTCTACATCTTAAAAGTTCTTTGGCTCAATGAGAGAGATAAATGTAGCATGGCTCATCATTCTGTTGAGTTTCCCTCTAGTTTTGATTGGATATTGGACATGATCTAAAATGGCCTCAAATGGGTTATTTTAGTAGGTCCGGATCTATCTTTAAAGGACTTCATGTTGAGCTAGAATTTATTCTTTATTTGATAAAGTTCTGCCCTTTGACCATCATTGAAATCAATCTCATGATTGTTGAGATTCTCTTGTGATAGGTATGCATTGAAATTGATTCCTTTATCTTCTTCTTTAAAGTGTTTGACTTGAAAGGAATCAAGAATCTGCACTTTTATTTCTACAGCATTCTCAACTTCCGGAGTTACGTCTTCCGAATTAGAGCTTCTTTCTCCGGCATGGTTAGCCTCCTCAAAATCCACATGTATTGACTCTACCATAATTTGGGTTCTCTTATTATATACTCTCTAAGCTTCGCTATGTAGTGAGTAGCAAAGGAAAATTGTTTCATCAGACTTATGATCAAATTTTCCTAATTACTCTCTATCATTTAGGATGTAGCATTTACATCCAAAGGCTCTAAAATACCCAATTTTGGGTTTTCTTCCCTTCCAGATTCCATAGGGGGTCTTTTCTATGGTCTTTCTAATGAGAGCTCTATTTAAAATATAGCATGTTATGTTTATGGCCTCTCCCCATAAATACTTAGGCATGCTATTCTCACTAAGCATTATACGAGCAATCACAACTATAGATTTGTTTTTCCTTTCTACAACCCCATTTTATTAAGGTGTGTGAGGAGTAGAAAACTTGTGCTCAATGCCATTGGAATCACATAATTCAACAAAATGCTTATTTTTGAATTCTCCTCCATTATCACTCTGGATACGTGCAATGCTTATGCCTTATTCTACTTCTATTCTAATCATTATTTTAGAGAAGTGTTCAAAGGCCTCATCTTTGCTTGCAAGCAAGGTTACCCAGGTATAACAAGAATAATCATCCACAATGACCATTGTGTATTCTCTTCTACCTAAGCTTAGTGGGTTGATTGGACAAAAGAGGTCAATCTAAAGTAGTTCAACAACTCTTTCGAATGGTGTGTACTGGCTGGAAGGGAAACTTTTTTTATGATGTTTACCTAATTGACAAGCAGTACATATGTGATCCTTATCATAAACAACATTAGGTAAAACCATAACCAATTCCTTTTTGGCTAATTTGGACAGAGGTTCATTCTTATATGTCCCAACCTTCGGTGCCAAAGCCATGATTCTTCTTCTTTAGAGACCAAGCATATATTCTTTTTCTCATATTTAATGTTTATAGAATAGACATTGTTTACTCTATGTGCATAAAGAATGAGTTGATTTGACTTACTATCAATGATTGACCAACCTACGGAGTCAAAGGTGATTGTTCTCCCATTGTTATAGAGTTGTGCAACACTAAGTAGGTTGAATTTCAGTCCATCAACTAATCAGACATCTTCTATCTATAATTCAAATCCAATGGTTCTATGTCCAATGACCTACCCCTTTTGATTATCTCCAAAGCTTACCTTCCCACCTTTCTTTTGGGTTAGAGTGATGAAGGCTTTTTCATCCCAAGTCATGTGCCTTGAGCATCCACTAATAATGAACCATGTTTGTTTATCTTCTAGGATCTAAGGAATACCTGTAAAAAAAGTTAAGCGTGTTTGGGTCCCCAATCAGATTTGGTTCCTCTCAAGTTATTACCTTGTTTCGGCCATGGATGACTATTATGATAACCATTTCTAAATCTACACATTCTTGTTATATGGTTATTTCTACCACAAAACCTGCATCCGGAGAATGGTCTATTCTGTTTGAGCTTTTCTTCAATCTTCTGAAGATCTTCTTTTCCATATCCTCCGAAACATCCGGCTTTGGAAAGTGATGACTCTCCTTTCTCCGTTTAGATTTTGTAAGTGGAAGAAGGAGCGACCTATGTCTTATGATTCTTCCTTTGTTTGGATCTGGGATGACAGTAGATCTTTACTCCTATTCCATTTGAATTAGGAATGAATTTTTCCCCTTAAGGTGGTTCCTTTATTACTACTTTTCCTTTTTCTATTGTTGTGAGTCTTTTCCCTTTAGGCTTTTCCCTTCGAGGAGTTAGAAACTTCTCTACTTGAGGTTGTCTGCTCACCTTTCTTTTCCTATGATCGAAAGACTTCTAATATCCTTTATGGGTTTGATGATCTCACTTTAGAGCTTTAGGTTCCGGAATCTTTCCGGTAACTTCCTTTATCAGAGTTATTTCTCTGTCTAGCACAGTCACATTAGCGTTGAGAATCTGAACTTGATTTTTCAGGAAGTTTTCTACAACAACATCAATGTTTTTTGTTGCACTTATCAAGTTCATGTCTTAAGCCATTGCTTCAGCATCTTCACTTAGCTCTAATACTTGTCTTTTAAGAGACTTGATAGCCTTCATGTTCTTTCTCACATTGTTGATCACAATCCCTAATGCTCTAGCAAGATCAAAGTTAGATAGAGAATTAGAGTGAGAGTTTACTTCAATGTTTGCTATTTCAGACTCTGATTCTTTGATCTACTGAGTGAGTTGTATAGAGGTTTTTCTTCGGGACTTATCAACCTCCGGATCAGATATTGCCATGAATGCACAGTTGATAATCTCTTCTTCTTCTATGGAACATGAGCTGCAGCTTTCTTCACTGTCACTCCAAGTGGCCACCATTGCTTTCTTCTTATATCTTTTATCCTTCTTGAGCTTAGGACATTTTGATTTGAAATTCCCTTTCTTACCACATTCAAAGCAGGAAGCTTCTTTTCTTCTGGAGCTTTTTTGAACTTCTCCTTCTTGGGGGAGCTTTCATTCCTTCTTTTAGAGTCAAATCTCTTCGATCTCTCCTAGGTGTTGGTCTAGATTCGCAGGTTTGAACATGTATAGCTATCATGGCGGAATTTCAAAATTTAATCTAAAGTCCAAGGATCTCCTAAGCATGGCATGATTGATAATAGTACTAGTCTTAAATTATTCTAGGTCATAAACACTTATTAAAAGCACCTAAAAATAATTTAACCACTTACCAGTTGAAGCGTGAATCCTGTAGTCAGTAGAAAATACCCTCAGCTACTTGCATAGACTCCAAAGTAGAAGCCCTATATAAATAGTCCATATAAGCAATACCGACCAAAACCTTCTAGAATGGGAGTACCGATAAATAAGCGGAAGAAAGCTACATCTTCCCTACTAACTTATTCTAGAAGAAATTCCCTTAGTTTTCTTATTCTAAGTAAATACGTCTTTCAATGGATTACTTATAGGAACTAGAACAACTAAGAGAATAATAAAGAGAAAGAGAAGGAGGATGAAATTAAGGATGAAAAATCATGAAGGAGGAGGCCTCTATTTATAATGGTTAAGAATTATTCAATGGATAATAAAGTCCCTAACCTCAACCAACAAGAAAGGAAATAAAAAGGGTCATTAAGACTATTTAATTAAATTGGGAAGTAGAAACCCTAACACTGTTGGCCGACTACCACCAGTGTGCCTGGACTTGCGTAGGAGCGCAATCCCAGCTCGCATAGGGCCTGCATTGTGGCCGGTACAGGAGGGCAGGCCATGCAGGCTTGCACAACCCACTAGTGAGTCATGCTCTAAGCTACGTGCAGGTCCAAGGCTTGTGCGTCTAGAGCAACCCGCGCAAGCCCTATATGGGCTTCGCACCTATACAGCCCACTATAGGCTTGCGCAACGTGCTCCATGAGCAGCAAAAGGCAGTGTACTTGCGCAAGGCCAGTGGGCCTTCGTGCACTTCTGTACTTGCCCATGCAAAGATTTTATGCATGTACCATCCAATAATACATGTGCAAAATCACTCGGGCGGGTTCCTTGAACCCACTCTGTTTGTGTTTGTACTTTCCCTTTTTGATATTTTATCCTCCTTATTATTTAACAAGTTCATTGGTCTAACCAATATTATGGTCTAACCACATATTATGGTCCAACCATATTTTCTTGCTCTTCTAGATTCGACCCAGTCTAACGGTTCTTTACATGGCTTTGTCGTAACATAAAGTGTGTGACCTTATAAGATCCTATAATATTGAGTTATCAAAAGTGTGACCTAGCTTGATTCCTTTCAGGAATTGACTAGCTCAGAGTTTTAAACCATTCTGGACTCTGATTAATTTGATCGATCATAGTGGCTCTCTAGCAAAAGGCATATGACCCTTAATCTTCAGAACATATCATGCATTGTGAATTAATCTCGATTATGCAATAGTATCAATACAATTCACTCCTTCTATTAATGGTTAGGTACCATCTGGTTTCTAGGACTCGGTTTAAGTGTTAGTCCACTCGAAGCTTTAACAGCTACCCTAATATTTAGTCTTGCTACCAAAGTACAGCACTCAACCATTCAATGTGTTGATCAGGATCTCATCCTGTCAACTCATACTTTGATCAGAGGTTTACGAGTGTGTTACTTCTAACAAGTGCCCAAGGTACATCTCCCTTATATTGCTGTAATGAAGTGATAGATTTGATCTTAACTACTCAGATTACCAACAGACAGCCATCAACTATACCTGTAATCACCTGTATCATCCGTTCTATAGAATGTTTTAGACATGATCCAAAGTATGGCAACATTTGAACAAGGTAACTAGTATCTGAGGTCTAAGGATATTTATATCGCTATTACAATGAGACAATTGAACACCAACATAGAATGTAGATTACCGAGTGTTGTCTGATAGCGGTCTCCAATGTACTTCCCTAAATACATTTATGTGTTAGCGCAAGGTAGCCCCATCTAGCACTAGAGATATGCTACTCTAAATTAGATTCAAGAGGTTAAACAACACATGCTAGTCTATCCGTATTCATTAATGTCGAGTCTTAATGATACTAAGACTAGGGATATTTAAACAAATCATAATTGCTTATGAACCAATTCTCACCAATATGGTCCCACTATGCCCTTGCAATACGTGCTATGGTTATGTCATGGCCTTTTGGAAACACATCAGTGAATATATTCTAAACAAGTCATAATATATTTTCACAGTCATTGATATATTAAAAGAATGCCTTTATTAATGACTTTGTTCGTTCAAATAAAACTAACTAAGATATATCGTTCTAATTGACTCTAGGGCATACGTTATATCTAACTATCTCCCACTTGCACTAGAGCCAATTGGGTATGTGCAGTAAGCCATAACTATTAATATGTTGGTCATGCTTAATCTGTGTTAAAGGCTTGGTCAGACCATCCACCAGGTTCTAATCTGTGTGTACATATTCCATTTGTATATCCATATCCCTTATCATTTCTTGAACTATATGATATTTTTATGTGTACAGGTCTGTTTCACTGATGAGACCATATTCCTTTTGCCTGAGTAATAGCCCCAGTGTTATCACAATGTAATACTATTAGATCCTCATTGTTAGACACTATACTGAGATCACCAATAAGTCTCTTCATCCAGGCAGCTTGTTTTTCTACTTTTGAAGTAACAATGTACTTAGATTTAGTTGTTGAATCACTAGTTGTATCTTGTTCGGATCTCTTCCAAACAACTGCCCCTCCATTTAACATAAACAGGTAACCTGACTATGACTTGTAGTCATCTTTATGAGATTGAAAACTCACATCAGTGAACCCCTTTACTGTGAGATCACCTCCTCCATATACCGATAACATTTCCTTAGTCCTTCTCAAGTACTTAAGGATTTTCTTAACAGCCTTCTAGAGCTTCTCACCTAGATTAAATTAAAATCTGCTCGTGATGCTCAAAGCATGTGAGACATCCAGCCGTGTACATACCACACCATAGCATACATGATAGATCCTATTGCAGATGCATAGGGTACAAAATTCGTGCACAAGCTCTCCTCTTGTATCCCTAGATACTCAGATTTAGAAATATTAATTCCATGAGACATTGGAAGGTAAACCTTTCTCGATTGCTCAAGGTTGAACCTAGTCAATACCTTGTCTATCTATGTATCTTGTGAAAGACCTAGCAGCTTGTTGGGTCTATCTCTATAGATCTTTATACCTAGTATAAATGCTGCTTCTCCAAGGTCCTTTATAGAGAACTTTCTTAACAGCCATGACTTAACCATTTAAAGAAGAGAAATGTCATTTCCTATTTGCAGAATGTCATAAACATATAGCACAAGGAAAATGACTGCACTCCTACTAACCTTCTTGTACAAACAAGGATCATAAGCATTTGATATGAAATCTAACTTTTTGATTGTATCATCAAACCTTATACTCCAACTCCTGGATGCCTACTTAATTCCATAAATGGATCTTTGCCGTTTGCATACCTTTGAGCCATTCTGAGATGTAAAACCTTCAGGTTGTATAATATACACATCCCGATCCAAGTTTCCATTTAGGAAAGTAGTTTTCACATCCATCTACTAGATCTTATAGTCATAATGAGCAGCAATGGCCAGGATTATCCTTATGGATTTAAGCATGGCTACTGGTGAAAAGGTTTCATCATAGACAATGCCTTCTCCTTGTCTATAACCCTTTGTCGTCAACCTTCCCCTATAGGTAATCACATTACCATCCATGTCAGTTTCTTCTTGAAAACCTATTTACAACATATGGGTCTAACCTCATTAGTTGCATCGACCAATTCCCATACTTGGTTTTCATACATTGAATCCATTTTTGATTTCATGGCTTCTAATCATTTATCAGAGTCTAAGCTCTCCATTGCTTTCTTGTGAGACCTAGGTTCCTCATCCTCCATTACAAAGATTTTTCTTTATCATCCATGATGAAAAATCCATATCTTTCTGGAGCATTAGGAACCCTACTAGATCTACGCAATGGTTGTTATGTAACAGGTTATTCCTCGATTATAATCTGTTGTGTATCAGGTGTAGGATCTATCAGTTGATCATTGTATTCGCCTACCTAAACTCCAAGTTCAAGGTGTTTCCCAAGCAATGTTCCTTCTCAAGGAACCTAGTGATCCTAGAAACAAACACATTTTATTTCTCAGGATTATAAAAGGTATATCGTATTGTCTCTTTAGGATAACCTATGAACAAGCATTTGTCAAATCTAGCTCCAAGCTTATTTGACAATATCCTTTTAACGTAGGTAGGACATCCCTAAACTCTTAAGTGAGAAAGAGAGGGTTTCTTACCATACTAACCTTCGTATGGTGTTGTATCAAATGTTTTTAAGGGCACACGGTTTAGTATATATACTGCGCTCTCAAGTGCATATCCCTAAAAGGATTTGCTGAGACTTACTTGGCTCATCATGGATCAAACCACGCCTAACAAAGTTCTATTCCTCCTCTCAAACACACCATATTGCTGAGGAGTATATGGAGGGGTCCATTGGGGTAATATTCAATTATCCCTTAGATAATATTGAAACTCTTGGCTTAAATATTCTCCACCTCGGCCTGACCGTAATGCCTTAATATTCTTTCCAAGTTATTTCTCAACTTCATTCTATTAGTCTTTGAATCTTTCAAAACTATCTGATTTGTGCCTCATAAGGTACAAATAACCATAATCTTGAGTAATCATTGATAAAAAAAATGAAGTAGATGAATCCTCCATGTGCTTGCACATTTATTGGACCACATACATTTGTGTGTATTATCTCCAATGTACTTGTGGCATGTTTCCCTTTTCCTTTAAAGGGTTTCTTTATCATTTTACCTAATAAATAAGGTTCGCATGCCCCATAAGACTCCCAGTCTATTAAGCCCAAGTCACCACCTTTATGTAACTTAGCTAAGTGTGTTTTGTTTATATCATCTAAATGACAATGCCATAAGCAGGAAGATTTGTCTTTATCTAATTTCAATCTCTTAGCATCATTCATATTAAAAGTTTCTGCTTTAGTATTCAAAACATATATGCCATCAATCAAAATTCCATTGCCATAAAGAACACTATGTTTGCGACTTTGACAATCTATATTATTAAATAAAACTTTAAATCCTTCTACTGCTAAACACGTAACATAAATAATATTCTTAGTCAGAGTCAGAAAATAATAGCATTTATTTAATTCTACAACTAGGCCACTTGGCAACTTGAGACTATATGTTCCTAGAGCTGATGCAGTAACCCATGCTTTATTTCCAACTCGTAGGTCCAACTCTCCTTTAACAAGCCTTTTACGATTTCACAACCCTTGCATAGAAGTACAAATATGAGTACCACATCTAGTATCTAATAATCATGTAGACTCATAGGGAACTATAGTGAAATTTTCAATCATGAACATACCTAAAGTATAAGCATCTTTCAGCATTGTCTTCTCATGATCAGAAAATGCAGCCATGCATTCCATCTTCCAATGATCGGTCTATTGGATATGATGTATGCCCCTAAGGCAATTAGGGCAATATATCTTAATTATGTAATAGTATGAATATGTTGTTTAATCAATAAAGGCATTTAATCTTTTGTTTATATCAATGTGTTTGTATATATGTTATAGCTAGTTAAAATATATTCATTGATGTATGTATGCAAAAGTCCTTGACGTATCATAGCATGAAGTCAGAGAAGTTATAGTTAGACTATACTTGGTGGAACCTACTTCATGTAAAATTATGATTATGTCTAAACTATACCTAGTCATAGTTTCATCAAGAAAGGAAATTGATGAAGCGAAAAGACTAGCATGTGGTCAACTTTCTTGGAAATGGTCCAAACAGTCAATCTCCTAAGGACTGAAGGTGGTGCTTTAAGTCTAACACATGGATATATCTGGGAGATATATTGGAGACCGCAGTAAGATATACACTTGGTAAATATATCAATATGTTAGTGTTTATCTTTATGAAATAAGCTTTTTGAATATCCTCATATGTGAGATGCTAGTTACCTTGTGAGGTACAATTGCTATACTTTGGGTCATTTCTATACACTCATCAATTTAGGGTGTCACGGGTAATTATGGGTATAGTGATGACATCACGTTGGTCAGCTGAGTAGTCAGAAATAATCCATTACTCCGGATATATTAAGGAGTTGTACCCAGCCGCTTGTTGAAGTGATGATTGCCATAAACCTCTGATCAGAGTATGTGTTTAATAGAAGTAGTTTCTAGTCAAACACAATATGGTAAGAGGAAAAATACTTTAGGAATAAGTAAATAGCTGGGATAGCTTGGAGCAACCTTGCTATTAGTGGGTTAACACTTTAACCGAGCCCTATAAACTAGATGGTAATAATACTAAAGAATGGAAGGAGTCCATCGCTTTGGATAACTATTGCATTAACCGGCATTAAGTCATAAGCGTAAATGACGTTCCAAGTAATGGGGGTTGGTAGAGCCTTTCTAGAGGCGTAGTACAGTTGTTTAAGGTAATCAAGTTCTATTCACGGTCTAGAACCTCAAGCCAATGGTTCTATTAGAACAAGGGTTGGTTAAGCCTTAACAGCTTAATACTTTTGGAACATACATTGGACCTTCATCGGACTAAGTAAAGAACTAATAGATTTATTCTATTACGAGAATATAATTTAAATAATAATTGGATTATTATTTAATTGGTTGAAATTGATTGGATCAATTTTGGATAGACCAAGGAATTTATTTTGACCCGTAACTAATTAATTAGATTCATAAATAAATTATAGAATTGGTTAAAATTGATTAAATAATTTTGGTTGGACCAAGAAATTTATTTTGATTGGTAATTTTGCATTTGCGAGTTAAAACGAAAAGTATGAAATATTTTATATGAAGTTTGGTTGCACGGAGTACACTGAAAGGTGTGGGAACACTGCTGGGTAGTGTTCGAGGTAGCCCATACCTCAAGCTGGGTTGGTGGCATGGGCTGTAAGGCCCACCTCGCATATGCAGCGTGCTATACATGCTCCATGGCAGGCGGGTAGAACCCGCGGATCCATGTGGATCCGCAGGTCATACTCACGTGCATTGTGCCAATGTGCACATCCCACATTGCTTTTTGGGGAGCAAGTTTTTGCTCCCCAAGCCTATATATAGGCTTTCCCCTCACTTATTCAAAGTACACCGCAGCTCAGAATAAAAATCCTAAGCGAGATATTTTTCTCTGGTGTCTTTGAGCAAAGTTCTTTTTAAGGAGCTTGAATTTATTCGAGCACCTCGAGTATATATTTTCAGGTGAGGCTTCTAGTGTGGTCTAGCAACTACTTGAGGCTTCTCAGTTCTACCTCTTGGTGAGGTTTTGGTTCGTGGGGTTCGTGTGGATACTCATAGAGGCTATCCTACACTTGAAGGCTTGTGCAAGGAGGTTCTGCTAAAGCAAGCTTCAACTAGTAAGTTCCTTTTCTTTCTCTTTTAATTATTAGGTCTTTCACTTTAAGCATTTGTAGACTTAATAATTATAGTTAGGTTGTTTTGCATGCTTAGTTTATTTTATGCTTAGGTTATAACTTAGAGTTAAAACATGCTTAGGTTATAGCTTAGAGTTATAACATGCTTAGGTTATAGCTTAGAGTTATAACATGCTTAGGTTATAGCTTAGAGTTATAACATGCTTAGTATAAAATATATGTAGAATATAATTTGGAATTATGGTATGCCTAGTCCTTTTCCATGCTAACCAAGGTAAAGAACTATTTAGTTAAGGCTTTATTTAATTTATGTGCAACTATTAGGAATTCCTGGGACAAGGACAAATTTTTGAATTTTCGCCATGCATGTTATGCATGTTCAATCTGACTGTCAGTTCCCAACACGGTCCCATCACATTGAAAATAGACATTCTTAGTAATTGTTTTCTCTTTTCTGATTTTTCTGTTGACACTTTTTCTGTTGACTTTTAAATTCCCTTTCATCATATCTTCTAGACTTTTGGAATTCTTGGCTATATGCTCTCTTTCAAAATTTCTAAAATTATTCATAACTCTTAAGTTCTAAGAGAGTTTCTAGATATTCGATAGTCATTCCCAAAAGGTGAATACTTTCAGATATATGGTCTATCATAAAGTCGATTTCCAATAAAGATTCTTCCTTAACTCCTATTTGAACCATACATGTAGAATACTCCAAGTATTTTGCACAATATTCAAATGCCAAGATGTCACCATTTGTTTCGTCAATAATTTCAAAGAATTTTGCAATTTGAGCTATCTTAGTCTTAATGCTTTCTTTGTATTTTTTGAGACGAATCAACATAGACTCCAAGTCCATGCCCAAATGCTACTTTCTCTGTTTAGAAGACATGGTTTCAAGTCTCACTAAGATTACTATATACACGTCCTTCCTGTGCTTTTCGTATGCTTCCTTTTGTTCACTGAATGCATCAACATTTGTCTTAATTGGTTTGGGATGATTCATAACATAGTCTAGATCATTTTTCCTCATTCCTCTTTAAGAGCTTCAAACCACGTGCCAAAATTACATCCACTTAATCTCTTGTCAAGAATTGGGCGAAGGTTTATGTTTGTGGTCATATTCAACCTAGATATAAGAAAAGAATTATTGCTTTAGACTTAGTTCTTCTACATGCATTTAATTTAATATCTTTTAATTAAATACATTTTCATACTATTTTATTAAGGTTTAATCGAAAACTTAATAGCCCCTTCTCTTGTCTTTTAGGAAACATGCTTTAACCATTCTGCTTAGTAGGTAGCATCTATAACTCATTTAAGCTAACCCCCACTATCACTAGTAAGGTTAACTTAAAAAGCTATAGGAGGATCTAGTCCATTTTCATCTAATGCAATTGCTAATCCATTTGAGTTCCGACAAATGGACGTGCATAACCAATTACATGACTCCTCAAATGATGCCTCCAGCCCTGCATTAGCTCTGATATGACGGACAACTAACCCAGTCCAGTTAAGACTCAACCCTAATTTGAATCATTTGACCAGACAATGTTAAAAGAAGAAAGCATACGGTGCGCGAGCTATTCATTTGGTAAAAGAGCCTAGAATCACACTTTGATTTTTAGGAAAGCTAATTTTGTCTTAATATTTTAATGGGGATTTATTGGTGCAACATGTCTCGCCTAATCTAGGACTTATACATGGATGTGATTATGAAACTATAACTAATTCGGGGCTAAAAGGAATTAG
This sequence comes from Euphorbia pulcherrima, assembly GCA_947683365.1. NCBI lineage: Eukaryota > Viridiplantae > Streptophyta > Magnoliopsida > Malpighiales > Euphorbiaceae > Euphorbia > Euphorbia pulcherrima. Next base: position 44,274,325 of record CANTUS010000010.1, read on the forward strand.
TTGAACCAACATATGGGTCATACTAAACTAGTAATTCATAATCATTCTATCATGCCCAGACTCCACATAGAATGCAAAACAAACAAGGGGATTCATTGTTCAAGTTCTTGACCTATATCTATAAGTTTTAATTTAATAATTTAAACTTTCATTTGTAAAACCATTTAATGAATTCAATTCATTATACTACAAATCAACTAATTTAAAATAGTCCCTTTGGTAATTAGAATCTAGAACCGATGAAAATTCCTAGGTATGAGAGGCCCCCTTGAACTGAATGAGCAACCTTGTCCAATTCTTGCCTGAACTAACATGGGCCCTTCTGACTTAGTTAATAATAGACTAATTAAATTAATGATTTTTTTTCTTTTCTAATTTAAGAATTATTCCACTTAATTCAAAAATCAAAGCATTTACAATCTCAAGTAGAACATTGTTAATTCTTAGATAACTACCGTGACTAAGTTTGAGCAACACTTAATCTAGTTATCACTGCAATTTGTATTGCAAGAAATGAATTCCTAGGCATATCATAGCATACTCAAAAATATTTCATAGAAAATCAGACCTAGCATACTTCTAGTTAATCATACAATGTCATTAGGCGGGCTCTAATACCACTGTTGGTCCAGATTCGTAGGTTTGAACATGCGTAGCTAGCATGACAGAATTTTAAAATTTAATCTAAAGTCCAAGGATCTTCTAAGCATGGTATGATTGACAATAGTACTAGTCTTAAATTATTCTAGGTCATAAACACTTATTAAAAGGACCTAATAATAGTTTAACTACTTACACGTTGAAGCTTTAATGCCATAGTAATTCGAAAATAACCTCAGCTACATGCACAGAGTCTAAAGTGGAAGCCCTCTATAAATAGTCCACATGAGCACTACCGACTAAAACCTTCTACTAATTTATTATAGAAGAAATTCCCTTGGTTTTCTTATTCTAAGTAAATACGTCTTTCAACGGATTACCTATAGCAACTAGAACAACTAAGAGAATATAGAGAGCAAGAGAAGGAATATGAAATTAAGGATGAAAAATAATGAAGGAGGAAGCCTCTATTTATAGCGGTTAGGAATTATTCAAAGGATGATAAAGTTTCCAACCTCAGCCAATTAGAAATAAAATAAAAAGGGTAATTAAGACTATTTAATTAGAATGTGAAGTGGACACAAACTCTAACACTAGGGAGCCTGCTCCCCACTTAAAACCCTATCACTACTGGCTGGCTGCCAGCAGTGTGGCTAGGCTTGCGTAGGAGCGCAAGCCCAGCTCACATAGCGCCTGCGTTGTGGCCAGCATAGGAGAGTAGGCCATATGGGCTTACATAGGATCATAGGCCATGCAGGCTTACACTACCCACTATAGTATGTGCATACTATAGCCCGCTAGTGGGTCGTGCTTTGCACATTTAGCGTAGCATGTGCAAGCCCCATGTAGGCTGCGCACCTATGCAGCCCACTATAGGCTTGTGTAGTGCATTCCATAGGCTGCCTAAGGCACCCCGCTTGTGTAAGGCTAATAGGTGTTTGTGCACTTCTATACATGCCTCTGCGCATATTTAACGCATGTACTGTCCAACAATACATGTGCAAATCCACTCATGCCGGTTCCTCAAACCCAACTTTATTTATGTTTCTACTTCCCCCTTTTGACTATTTTATCCTTATATTTTCTTGCTCTTCTAGATTAGATCTAGTCTGATGGTTCTTTACATGGTTTGATCATTACTCAAAGTGTGTGACATTATAGGATCGTGTAATATCGAGCTGTCAAAAGTTTGACCTAGCTCAATTCCTTTCAGGAATTGACTACCTCAAAGTTCTAGACCGTTGTGGATTCTGATTACTTTGATCAGTCATAGTGGCTCTCTAGTAAAGGGCATATAACTCCATATTTTGAACGTCAAGTGCATTGTGGCTTACTCCTGGCTACGCAATAGTATCAATACAATTCACTCCTTCTATCAACTGTTAAGTACCATCTAGTTTCTAAGACTCGTTTTAAGTGTTAGTCCACCAGTAGCTTTCACAACTACCCTAGTATTTAGTCTTGCTACCAAAGTACACTACTCAACCATTTAATGTGTTGATCAGGATCTCATCCTATCAACTCATACTCTTATTAGAGGTTTACGAGTGTATTACTTCTAAAAAGTGGCCAAGGTATTTCTTGTCTTGTATCTCCAAATCAAATTCTTGTAGGAGGAGTAACCATATGATTACCCTTAATTTGGCATCTTTCTTTGCTAGTAAGTATTTCAAGGCTGCAAGGTCAGTGAAGATGGTAACTTTTGACAAAACCAAGTAGGATCTGAATTTGTCAAACGCATACACCGTAATGAGCAATTCATTTTTAGTAATAGTGTAGTTTTATGGAGTTTTAATTAAGGTTTTGCTTGCATAGTGTATGGGTCAAAAATGCTTGTCAATCCTTTACCTAAGACTACTCTAATGCAAGTATCACTTGCATCACACATCATGTTGAACGGTTGCTCCCAGTTTGGGGCAATCAAAATAGGTGCATTAACAACCTTTATCTTAAGCTCATTAAAAGCTTTTAAGCAAGTTTCATCAAATTTAAACTAAGTGCCTTTGTAAAGAAGTGTGGTCGAGGGTTAAGCCATTTTGGAGAAGTACTTGATGAATCTTCTATAGAATCTAGCATGCTGAAGAAAGCTTCTCACTTCCTTGACTGATTTTGGGGGGGTGAGCTTCTAAATTATCTCAATTTTTGCTTGATTAACTTCAATGACTTTCTATGAAATTTTATGGCCAAGAACAATGCCTTCATTGACCATAAAGTGGCACTTTTCCCAATTCAAGACCAGGTTTCTCTGATAGGACTGAAATGTTGCCCCATAGACTGAAAAGTTATTCATGAAAATTTCAACAGTTTTCTCCATCATGTCATGGAAAATGGACATCATACACCTATGAAAAGTGGGTGGTGCATTGCAAAGTCCAAATGACATTCTTTTATAGACAAAGACACCATAGGGCCAAGTAAAAGCTGTCTTCTCTTGATCCAATGGGTGGATCACAATCTGATTTTACCCTAAATAACCATCTAGGAAACAATAGAACTTGTAGCCAGCTAATCTTTCCAACATTTGATCAATGAAAGGAAGTTGAAAGTGATCCTTTCTAGTTGCATCATTGAGTTTGCGATAATCAATGCAAACCCTACATCCAGCCATTGTGTTGGTTGGAATGAGCTCATTCTTCTCATTTTAAACCATTGTCGTTCCTCCTTTATTTGGAACTACTTGGACTGGACTGGTCCAAACGTTGTATGAGATAGGATAAATGATTCCAGCATCAAGTAGCTTGATCACACCTTTCATGACCATCTCATTCTTGTTGGGATTAAGTCTCCTCTGTGGTTGCACCACAAGCTTATGATTGTCCTCCATCAGAACCTTGTGAACACAAATAGATGCAATTATCCCCTTCATGTCAGTAATTGTCCATGCTAATAGCTCTATGTTCTCCCTCAACATCTTAATCAATAGGGCTTTTTAGTTATGGGTGAGTTTGGAAGTGATTATCGTAGGTAGCTTTTTGGGGGGATCAAGGAATGCATACTCCAAGTGAGGAGGTAAGGGTTTCAATTCATGCTCTAAAAGTTCTTTGAGGGATGTTTTAGGGGTTAAATTTGGCATATGGTTTAAAGGTTCAATATGAGGTTTTCTGTATTGGTTTGGAAGACAGAGTGTTGCTCCATTAACTGATCTGGTTGCTCTTCTACTAAGTGTGGTTGTTCTTGCATACTTTCTTCAAGGGTAATCTCTTTCGGTTGCTCTAGTATAACTTCCTCTTCTTCTTCTTGACCAATCTTCTTAAGTTCCTGCAAATTGAAAGGATTTAAGTTCAAATCTCTGGTATCCAAGAAATATCAATGATCAACAAAAGAAGAAGGTTGTTTCATTGCTTCATTCATTTTAAAGTCACTTATTCGTCATGCACTTTCAAAATCAATTTATCATTATGCACATCAATCAAGGCTCTTCTAGTAGCAAAGAATGGTCTACCTAGAATGATAGGAACATGAAAATTTTCATCCATATCCATGATAATGAAATCAATAGGTAAAATATCCAACCTTTACTAAAACATCTTCTACAATGCCTTTAGGGTACCTAATGGTTCTATCAGTAAGTTGTATAGATACTTTAGTTGGTTGTGGTTCTCTTAAGCCTAGTTTCTTATAAATATAATATGACATTGGATTTATGCTCGCTCATAAGTCACAAAGTGCATTCAATGTTTAAGTTACCAATAGAGCAAGGAATAGAAAAACTCCCTAGATCTTTTAGATTCTTAGTCAAAGTTTGCCTACTTTAGAGAATGGCGGATCAAAATCCATTTAGTTGCACCACGGCCACATTTTCTAATTTCTTCTTGTTTGCTAGCAAGTCCTTCAAGAATTTCACATACATAGGCATTTGTCCAAGTGCTTCTGAAAAAGGAATGTTAATGTGAAGTTTCTTAAAGACTTCTAAAAATTTATCAAATTGCTTATCCATTTCATGCTACTTGGTGCCCTTTGAGGATAAGGGATCATGGGTTGATAAGTTAGAATTACTTGCTTCTCAGGAATAAGTTCCTTTGGGGTAATCAGATGCTGATCTTGTTATGGTTGGTCCAAGTCTATCTATAGTTGTGGTTGCTCCTGGTTAAGGGCAGGTTGTGCTTACTCCTGAACCTCATTGCTCTCCACATGTTCTTTGTGGGGTTAAACCATATTCTATTTCTTACATGCTCATTTATTAACAACTACCATTGGGTTAGAAATCTCATAACTCTTACTACTTCTTAAGGTTGGGGTTAGGCTTTGTATTGCTTGGCATTACTCCTTTGTTTTTAGGAGTGACAATGGTGGTGAATTGGTGGAATTATGTTTCCAAATTTTTCATAGAGGCCTATGTTTGCTTCATAAATTGCATCATCATCTCCTTCATTTCTTCAATCGCTGATTTCTTTGGGCATGGTTGTTGTGCGGCTTGGTATGGTTGCTGCGGTGGGAAGTTTCCTTGTGGTTGTTGGAAAGGAATTTGCTTATTCTGATTGCTCTATGAGAAGTAAGGATGGCTGAGGCATCTTGGTTTGTAGGTGTTAGAATAGGGATTATTTTTAGGGTTGTTTCCAACATAGTCACACTGATCCAAGTTGAGAGGGCTATTAGAGTCAATGCTTCTGTGGTTGCCCCTACAAAAATTGTAAACAACTTATAGTATTGAGATTTCTGAAACATTTTTCTTGGCAAGTTATTTTAAGATCAAATCCACCTTTTTCAAGAGTTTGGAGACAGATTCTGATACTCCATGCTTGCTTCATTCTTCACTAACTGAATGCCATTTGTAGCTAGTATTGACTAGGTTTTCAATGAGCTCAAAGAGTTCTTCTAGGGCAATCTCTTCTAGATCTCCATTGGCTGTAAATTCAATTTGTATTTTATGGGCATTTTTCAACCCATTGTAACAATATTGGATTGGCATCCACATGGGAATTTGATGCTTTAGCACTCTTCTCAGCAATTGCTTGTATCTTTCTTATACTTTAGAGAGGGATTTGTCTGGTTGTTATGAGAAACGAGTGACCCCATTTCTTAGTTTGATTGCCAACCTCAAGGCAAAGTACTTTGTAAGGAATGCTTGTGCCAACTGATCCCACATTCTTATAGAACTGGGCAGAACATTTTTTAGAAAATTTTTAGCTTTGTCCCTCAAAGAGAAATGGGAAAAGTTTAAGTATGATGGTATCATCTAAGATTGCTAAGTTTGTGCAAAAGGTATCACACATAGTTACAAATTCTTGTATGTGAGCATTAGGATCTTCTCCTAAAAAGCCTCCAAATGCAATATCTACTTCAAGCATTTGGATCTTAAAGGTTTGATCTCAAAGAGGTTGTTCCCCTCATTGGGTATCACTATGCAAGAAGAGTGTCCCTCAATTGGTGGTCCACTGTACTCCTTGAGTGCTTGCCTTGGTGGGGGCGAGTTGACCTTGCCTTCTCCTACTGTGCATCCATTACCATTCAAGGAATTTGTTGCATAATCCATTCTTTGTTGCCTGCATCTTATTTTGGCTGCTCCACTCAATCTACGACAAGTTCTTTCAATTTCAAGATCTATAGGAACTAAGGGGCAACTAGCTCTATGCATACAACAATGATTGCACCGAATAGACTAATTCCTTCATAAATGGCAACAAACACATTAAACGCATAAATTCACAAACAAAATCTAAGTACTTCACATGTTGCTCCCAGACAATGGCGCCAATAAACTTGTTGGCTTCCTAAATGATCTAGCAAGTGCACTAGGTCGTGGTTTGTAGTATGGGGCAAGCACAAGGTCATATTCCTTAAGGAACAAGGGAAATAATCTAAACTAAGATGTAAATTTATGAGTTTTAATATTAATCAAGTTAATTTAAGTAAAGTGCTGAAAAGTAAAATGATTGCAAAAAGAAAAGTGATTGCTCTGAATGGTTACTCCTTGCAACATTATAATAGGGTAAGCATAGCCAACAAGTAATCAAGCATGGTTATCAGCTCCTTTCTTTTATCTTAACATATTTTTAGCACTTTGATCTATGTTTCGTGTTCTAAATTACCAAATATAGCTCTCGCATCGTGTTTAGTTTCTGTAAAGGTTAACTTATAGGTTTCTCTTTGCAAGTGTCCCCTTTAAGCATTAAAAACAAACTGGCATTCTAATTAAATAGAAACCCTTAGCACTATCCAAGCACCTCTCGGTTCATTAAGATATGTGTGTTTTATGTTTTTAATCCATGTTAACAATTCTCCATCCCGGCTCTTCTTGTTACACTAAGGATAAGTTGATCAGACTTACGAGATTTTAAGCACAAACATAAATCAATTATAATTAAGATTAAGAATAAAAGAAAGAGGAGCGATCATACCATGTTTAGCCTACCATGGTTGATGGCCGTGCTTGAGTCGGGTTTAGTTACTCATAATAATATAGATAAAATCAAGGAAGATCTGAGAATGATGAACATGATAGATATATGATATTCAAAGAGTTTTTATGGAGAAAAGTGTAGAAAGTAGCCAGTCAAAAGCATGCCTCTCACTCAAGATTTGATCCTAATATATAGTGGCAAGTGGATCATTCTAGAGATGCCACTTGACCAAAATGATGATAATGTCAGTAATTCATCCAATCAAAATAGTTCTAGAAGGTTATATCTTGCAAGGAATGTACAACACTTGCTTAGACATCTATTAGAAAAGGACAAAATGCACTTCCCAAGAAGTGGGAGGTTTTCCACTGGATCAAGTAAAACATCTTTCTAGAAGCATTATATTTCTAGTCTTCCTTCTTTCTCTTGGATTTGGGCTTCTTTCTCTAGGTCCGGTCTACTTTCGTGACTACCATGCTAGTTTCATGTTTGCTCTGCTCAATCTCATGCTTGCCCTGCTCCGCGTCCTTGCTCTGCTCCTTTTCATGCTTGCTCAATCTAGTTTCTAGCTCTTTTGAGACAAGCAAAAGTGTTTCTAAGGGATTCCTAAATTTGTACAAAAACACAAACAAATCACATAATTTATCCCCACGAATGGCTATTTTTAATGGTAAATTACTAGTGTTTTCGTGGTATAAATTACTCTTATTAAATTCCCCCACACTTAGACAGTTGCTTGTCCTCAAGCAAAACATTTTAATATAGAAAATAATATAAGGACATAAAAAGAGAAGAAAGGAGAACATGAAATAGAGATATTAAAAGTGGCAATCAGTAATTGATTCTTATTCTTATGAAACATACTAGTCTAATCAAAATACCAAGTTAAGGATTAGGGATGAATACCCCCACACTTTTCATGCAACTAAATTAAAAAAGATGTTAAGAAAACAAACTAAAACTAGTGTGTCAATAATTATTTAAAAGATAAAACTAACTTCCTCACCAAAGATGCCACTAATTTCACTCAAAGTGTTTAAGGTAAGTTTTGTGAAATCACTCCTCAACTGTACACAACAAACATAAGTCTATAGGCTTGATTAAAAATCCTATCTCCGCCGCTTAAAGTATTGATTACTAACACAATAAAAAGGCCTTCTCATGGGTCGTAAAGTGGGCTTAGGGTTGGGTAGGTCAAATGAAAGGCTTTTTGTGTGTAAATTGATTTTACCAAGTAAGCAATGATGTAATCATATCTAAAAGTATAGTTACTAACTTATGTAGAGAAAAATTAAAGTGCAAGCTAAAGGACTAGCGGTCATGAATAGGAGAAATCATACAATAATTAGGGATAATCATTCCTGCAAGAGGGTTTAAGTGAGTAAGCTTTTAAGAGATGAAGAAAGTTTTGGCATGCTTTGCAGCATTCAAGAGATCTTAATTTTGTTCAAAAGTTGATCAAATTTCATTTCTTGTCTGTTTTCTTTCCTTCCTTTTATTGTATTTCTTTCTGTTTTTATATAAGTGCTCGAATTCACTATTAAAAAAAAGCTCCAATGAGATTATCCTTTGAGAAAATAAGTCAGCAACCATTAGAAAATTTAATTCCTACTGTTTGAAAAGTTCTTGGTAAAATCAAGGGTAGAAAGGAGTAGAATGAAAAAGGTTATTGGTTTGAATTTTTGTGTGTTATGAAAGAAAAATGTTAAGGCTCAAAAGGGCTAACTAGGGGATATGCTATGGAAGTGTGGCTTTCTTGTTTAGAGAAGTGTAATCCGAGTGCCCTAATTATTTCATGTAGTGATCAATAATGTGGTCTCAGTAAGTATCTCTTAATAAAGTTCTAATCTTAAGCTACTATGCAAGCCCTCTCACAAAGAATTTAGTCAATTTGATTAAGAGAATAGACTTATTTCATAAAATGATTTGGAAGTTAAGTACTTAATGTATCAACAGGAATTTGAAATTTAGATCACAAATAAAAAGAAGTGATTTTAATGGTTGTTGTTGAACACATTTAGGCTCAAATTCTCACTACAAAGTTGGGTTAAATTTATTTGGTTAATCTAGGCTCAGTTATTGAAAAATAGTTTCAAATTGTGGCATATCAGGCTTTATTAATTTTGTTAACTTGCCAATGTAGTTTTATCATGACTAATCAGACCCTAAGTATTTTATCTAGACTAATTTGTTATAAAGATCAGATTCTTTTGCAAATTTCCAAAACAAAGAACATACTTTGAAAAAGTTAGTAAAATTTCACAAAATTCAAAAGAGAAGTGAAGCTATTTATAACAAAATGGTTAAAAACAGAACATTTGTGAGATGACGTAGTAAAACAACTTGCACTTAAAATCTAGGCAATGAATCGAAGCTTGGTAGGAAGTAATCTATCCAGGGAAAACACAGCAATATAGCAAAAGCATGCAAAATTCTAAGTTATCCTCCTCCATACTTACCAAATGCTTTATCCCCAAGCATGAATTAAATATTGAATAACCAAAACAAAGCAACAAGGGAAAGTGTTTAGGGAGTATACCTCTCAAAGAATAAATAGAAATTGAAATGAGAAAGTTTAGGATGTTTACTCAATGGGTTTAGGAGGAATTGGTTGAACCACCTCTTCTTGTACTTCCTTACTTTCCCTGGGATCCTCTTTGTTTGCTGAAGCAAAAATCATAGGGTCAATGAGCCTTGCTTGAAGCTCATCAGTAGGTGTGCCTCTGACAAATTCAGGATACGAGCACAGAGCATCATCCTCTAGTCTCCTCAATCTTCTCTCCACTTTACCCTTCCAAATGTGGTAAGCATTCTTTTACTCCAATAATTCCTCAAGTACTGTCCATAGCTCCTTCATAGATGATCTAACACATTTTTCCAAGAAGGTTATTTTATCGGAGAAACCCCTTTCTTTGACCAATCTTTTAGTGGAGCAGTGAGCGTGGAACAATTTACTTACCCCAGCAAGAATTATGTCTCCTAAAGAAACATAAAACTTCAACCAGATGGATGATAATCAGAATCTTGATCAAGCAGCCAACAACAACACTCATGATTCAGGGACAACAATCAACTCCCAATCAACCGTAGAAGCATCCCTCATGACCACTATTCCAAACACGGATTCTACCGTGATGGCACCAACTCACTCTATGACATGAATGGGATTCTTTGAAAGCTTTGCTCATCACTATCAGGTATCCCTCGAAGACCAGAATCAGCTATAAAGGAATCTATTTGGTGTAATGAAGGAAGCAATGGCTGGGTTCACCACCAGCGGACCACTTCACTATACAAATGACCCTCATCAGTCCCATCACCCCTTTGATTGAGCTTCACAATGCCCATCCTATGGGTTTGCTCAGTAATTACTGAGGTGTGCCATGCAAGGCTCATCCAGTGGGGCCTCACAACACCCACTAGCAAGGATCATTTAGCACCCATCAGGTAGGGCCACACAATGCCCACCCTAATGGTCACACTACCACAACATATGGTGCTAGCACATTTTTAACCCAACCAACACAGAACAACACCAACTTGGACTCATCCTTTATAGATAGGAGAACCGAGGTTCCCTCATAAAGGGATCTAATTGGGATGTCAAAAGTACAATAGGTAGAATGGCTGTAAAAAGCGGCCTTTTTACGGCACTCATCATCCTCGCTAAACAACTGCATCTAGATACTTTCATCCAGGAGGACCTTACCTAGGCCCTGATCATTCAACTTGTCTCCCCCTCCTCCTCCTTTTAACTCACAATCTAAGCCTAAAAATTTTAGATATTGGGATGATCCAATGTTTCAAAAGATGTTTAAAGAAAGGCTTAATGGTTATGTTGTTTCTCTGCAAGAACCTTTACTCGAAATGTTTGAATTTCCATTCGGTGCAGAGATTCTTACAGAACCACTCAACTTCCACATCAAGATACTATTCATTGACAATTACGGTGGTGACACTCACCCCCGAACCCACATTCCGACGTATAAAAACAAGATGGATCTAGCGTACACCTTTGAAGCACATACTTGCAAGAACTTTTAATATATGTTCATTTACCTAGCCACCTACTGATTCAATTCATTACCACCCGAGTCCATAGACTCTTAGGAGGATTTAAGAAAGAAATTCTGTACATAATTTATTGGCTTCATTCCCACTGGAACCACCACTCGTAACCTGAATGAGATTACGCAGATGCTGGATGAGTAGCTCCACTCCTACATCGAGCAGTTTAACAAAGCTTGCCTATAAGTATGAGACTTGGACTACAACACCGCTAGGGAATCTATGATCAGAGGCATCAGGAATGAAAGACTCCACGCAAAACTCATCCAGAGTCAATTCAAGAAGCTAGATCAAATGATTACTATTGCAAAGACCCTGAATGACATGAATGAAGTTGATAGGCCATACAAGCCAACTGAAAAAGCTTGACCTGAAGATCGAAGGACAAAAAAGAGAGGGGAGGCCATTACAAGCAACCCTTAAGCCTAAGCAGATAAGGGACAGAATTAAACTCTCCTTTACATGATATTCTATTAGCTGTACAGAAGAGTGATGATAGAAGATCCATCAAATACGCAAGGAATGATGAAGTACTTGGCTAAAGTGGAGATATTGCTTAAGAAGCTTGAAATAAAAGGTATTGTGTGATGCTTGAACATATCCCTATAGAGGAAAATGAGAAAGCACATAGGCTAGCAAAAGATGCAACAAGAACAGACGGCTGGAAAAAGCTCAGCTGCCCGTATGAGGTTATTAACAACCCAAATAGAAGTACATAACCTGATGCTTATAGAATAGAAAGAGCTTGAATGGATGCAACCCTTGATTGATTACTTAGATAAAGACGACCTTTTAGATGAAAAAATTGAAGAAGCTAGGATTGTGAAGAAGTCATCAAGATACTTGGTTAATAACCAAGCGCTGTACAAATGTTCCTACTCAGATGCTTTGCTTAAATGCGAAACACTAGAAGAAGGGAAGTATGTAATTTAGGAAATACATGAGGGAAACTGCGGCTCCCATTAAGCAGCTTCCACCAACACCCGGAGAGCTAAACTTGCAGGGTATTACTAGCAAACTATAGAGGCAGACTCAACTGACTACATGTAGTCTTATCATCAATGCCAGATTCATGAGGGAAAGTCACACGTTAACCGGTTGGCCATTTGCCACTTAGGGAATCGACATCATCGGGCTAATGCCAAAAGCCATCAGGCAAAAGAAGTTCATCGTCATTGCAATCGATCACTTTTCAAAGTGTGTAGAAGAGGTAGTAGTGAGCGCCATCACTCTTGAAAAAGTGATTGACTTTGTTTGGGATCACTTCATCATCTATTTTGGTGTCTCCAACAAGATCATCTCAGATAACGGGCCCCGGTTCATCTTTAAGAAGTTTTGAATGTTCTGTGAAGGCCTGAAGATTTGGAATCGATTCTCATCTGCATCATATCCATTGACGAATGGACAGATGAAAAGAACCAACAAGATGCTTGGGGAAGGACTGAGGAAATGGCTGGAGAGGAAGAAAGTTGCATGGCCAGGAGAGTTGAAAAATGCCCTCTGGTCGTACAAAATGACTCCATGCAGGCTAACCGGGGAAACTTAGTTTTCCTTGGTTTACAGGGTGGAAGAAGTTGTACCTTTAGAAATTAGCGCCCCTTCGGATCGAGTGGTTTACTACATGAAAGAGGAAAAATACATCAACTTGAACCACGCCGTGAACAATTTGGAAGAAATGCAGGGATAGAGCTTATATCTTGATGGTCGCATACAAGTTCAGAATAGCTAAGTACCATGACAAGAAGATTAGAGAAGTAAAGTTCAAAGAAGGAGACCTCGTACTCAGAGATGCGGTAGCCTCACATAGCATAGAAGGAAAGGGCAAGCTAGGAGACAACTAGGAAGGGCCATACAGAGTCACTCAAGTTATATGAACTGCCACCTATTGACTCAATAAGATGGATAGAAAAGAACTCCCGAGGACATGGAATATAACTAGCCTTAGGATATACTATGTGACCATAAACACTTAGGGGCCAAGTGTCTCCACTCTTTTCTCCTTGCGATAGGTTTTTTCCCACTGGGTTTTTTCTATAGAAAGGTTTTAACGAGGTAGCACTTCCTAAGTGGATCTTCATCTAGCATCTTATTATTAACTTAGACATTATAATCTTTCTATTTTTATAATAAATAAAGATTCACTTCTTATTTTTCATATACTTATGCATCTTAGAAGTTCTAAACAAACTCTCTTATCACTTTACCCGACCACATAGTCGTCATTAGACAGGATACACAGACCCAATTCTACAAAAAATCCATAAGCCAATTAAGCCCTCAAGTGTGACAAAAAGTCCTACACCACACTTGAGCTCTTGGGTATATTCAAAGTCATAGGCTAAACTCGTAAGACCAAAGGCATCCCAAAAAGACCTGAGCTCGATAAAGCTTTCAGGCATATTTTGTAAGTACTGGGCAACATTTGAGCCCTTAGGCATATTAAAAGTCCTAGGCCGTTTATAAGCCCACTTGCATTTCTTTAAAATCCTGAGTGAGCAATAAGACTTACAATACTAGGCAAATATATATATCTAAGTCATATCATTCATCTTTAAAGCCGAATGAAACATTACTAGGCATACCTCATGCTCAAACATCTTAACATATACCTCACTTGCAACCGAGTGGAGCATGCTTAAGAAAATCTCAAAATAAATTCATCACAGCATAAAAACGTATAAAAATTATAAGTTAAACACTCATCCCTGCAACCGAGTCCAAACATAGGTGGAGATGGAATATTCTCTATGATTTCAAGAGTTTTTGATCCACTGACTCGATCCCCATTTCCATTTACATGCTCATTAATTGAGTATTCTAGGATCTTTGTGGTAGGATTGACTGCACGACAAACAACATAACTTCCAACAATCACATTGTTCATTCATTTGAGGACATAATGGAGCAAACCGGTATCACCAATGTACAAGTGAGATGCATTTTTTACTTCTTGTCGAGTCATTCCTTCATGACCAAACTTATCAGCCTTCTTTTCCTTCGATTGATTCACAATTACTTAGCTATTCACTGTAATCTTCTGATAAGCCATCTGCTATCCAATGTACCAACTAAAGAACTCCAATCATTTTCAAAGAAAACATCCTTAAGATCGAATGTAAACATTCATCTAAAATGGATCGGGGAGGCAAATATAGTAGAAGCATTTAAGAAAAAACACAAGTAAGTTCATTTCGCATACATATGGATGAAAGAAGAAAGATGAAATACCATGAAAAAGCCGCGAGGGGAAATTTTATGAATATTACAAAAAAGACAAAAAGGCCCGAATAAATATAAAAAGATAAAAAGTCATTCAGCTGGTGGAATGACATCCCTCAACCTGGCATCTAGGTTTTCTCCTAAAGTCTTCTTAGTATTTTCATTAGCATCATCCGCTACCGCCTCTACAACCTTGGCCTTGCCATCACTTGGATCCCACTAGCCTAGGGTTTCTTCCCCCTCCTTCTCCACCTTCGATTGAATAGCATTATGAGCAACCAAGTTACCATAAGATGGGAAGTCCACATCATCAATGTTGGACCAAAAAGGATCCGAGTGAAGGTGTTGGCAAGCTTCGAAAATCATAACATCATAGAGATAGTTGCAGCCACCAAGCTTGTTAGTGATCATTTTTGTTATCTCGTTAGTTTTGGTATCCTTTTCATAAGAAGCCGCCAACGCCTTCTCTAGAGTGGCCACCTTGGTCTCTGCCTCTTCCTTCGAGTGATTTCTCTCCGCCTGAAGCCTCTTAGCATCATCCATCTTATCCTTGAGCTTCATGATACTTTTCTATGCAAGCATGAGCTTCCACTTGGTATTAGTGAGCTCCTTTTCTTTCAGCTTTAGCTTGGCCTTACTCTTATCCTGAGTCCTCTAGATAAGTACTGAGCCATGAGACATGACCTAAATATGATCTAAAAGATTGAGTGTAAAATTCATGCACTAAAAGTTAGCAAATGGGCTAGAGTTAAATACTCGAGTAACATCCTAGAAAAAAGGAAGCAGGGCATGGCAGTCAGTTCATCCATGTAGCCCTCGGCATCCATGCGGAGGTGGAAGGCGCTCCTCAAAGCCCCTTGCAGAACTACATTTGTATAAGGTAAATTTAGGAAAGTTTCCTCTATGATGTCAGCCAAAGTAGGATTCAAAGGAGGACCAGGAGAATTGGTGCAGCCATCCTTCATCTGACTGGATGGAGTGAATTGAATGAAAAGGAAAATTAAAATAAAGCCACAAAATCAAAGACAAAAAGTTGATAAAACATACCTCAGGAATGGAGATGAGTGCATCTAGCACAGAAGACGTATCAAAGCTCATCATAGCAACCCTCTTACTAGATCCTTCAAGCTCAGTATGATTCATCTTAGAGCCACCGACAGCTACCGCATAAGTGTAGTTGTTCTTGAGCTGTGACTTCTTGGTCGATAACAGAGCATTGGTAAATTCAATGTCAGACATGATTACCTAAAATACAAAAAAGGAAGATACAAGTGAGAAGAGAAATATACTAGGTACAACAATCTGCCCAGGAAGATCGATTATTCCAATCGATCCCTAAGCCAGAAGATGATATCCAGAAGTAGAAGCCCAAGCAGCTAAGTTAAAACTCCTCTTGCTCCAAAGAGTGAGATATTTGTAGTCGTAGGTTTGGATTGTTTGCTTTAACCCTCCTCTTGGATAGGGTCATGATTGACCAGGTAGTTGGGAAATAAGGATATTCATCGTTCACTCAGATGTAAAACTAGAACTCCTTATAGTGGTGCACTAACAAAGGCCGATTGGAGAAATAATACATACCATTATTCCTCACAAATTGATAATGGTCGTCATCCTTATTCCATTTGACAAAGCAAATCTTATGGAAGAAGGTTGCATCAAAGCTTAGACCCAAATCGAGACACATCTAATGATGAACCATCATCATGACCCATACATTTAGGTCTAGCTTAGCCAGACATAACCCCCAAACCTCCAATAGGTCAACAATAGAAGTAGGAAGCGGGTACCTGACGCCACTTTTGATAACATCCAGGTACATGCTAAAGTGCTCAGTGAGAAGAGTGTTACATGCTGATCAACACTTAGATGAAGGACGTGACAATCCCTTAACCATCGATACATCATGGCTTCTTTCTCTTTGTGGTCCTCATAGATGCACGAGACTATATCGTCCACCCGAGGGGTCATATTTCTCTTTTCTCCTCCCTCCTCTCTCTCAGGGCAGTCCTCATCCTACTTCACTCAGTGACTTATGCCAACCTCTTCAGCCGCATGAGCACCCTCCTCATTCCTGTAGTTCTCTACATGCTCTAGAACTGTAGAGTAGCATGGAGGCTTACTTGGCTCATATGCTCAATACTTGTATCATCCACCAAATGCATCTAAGTTGACGTATCCAAATTACTTATCCTTTTTCCAACCGTACGTTTAACCCTAACGTTCCAACAGTAATTATACTTATCAATTTTCAAAGGAGGGAACAACCTTGATGCTAGTTCAGCCATCTCATGGCACAAAACATGAGACTCCTCGCTATCATAACTACTATTGGACAATTTTAGCAAGTTTGAGATCTATGGGTGCTAAAATAAAGAAAGTTGACAAACAAGAATGTACATTTTTCAAGAAAAATCACATCAACAGCAACCTAAGTTAATTAGAGG
The DNA here is from genome assembly GCA_947683365.1 of Euphorbia pulcherrima. Taxonomy (NCBI): domain Eukaryota; kingdom Viridiplantae; phylum Streptophyta; class Magnoliopsida; order Malpighiales; family Euphorbiaceae; genus Euphorbia; species Euphorbia pulcherrima. The sequence continues at coordinate 44,290,997 of CANTUS010000010.1, forward strand.
AAAATTGCATAGAAAAAATGAAGTGCAAGGTACAAGCATCTAAGGATTGTAAAAGAACATAAGGGCGCTAAAATAAAGAACATTGATAAACAAGAACGCACAACTTTCAAGAAAAATCACATCAACAGCAACCCAAGTTAATTAGATGAAAATTGCATAGAAAAAGCAAAGTGCAAGGTACAAGCATCTAAGGAATGTAAAAGCTTTAACATATACAACAAGACAAAATAAATGCATAATAAATTTCCCAGAAATCAAGCAGTTTTAGAGAAACATTTTCTTAAAATTGAACAAAAGCAAAAGAGATTAGAAGCTCACCAGAATAAAAGGCAGGAGAAACAAGTTCGCCTGAAAAAACCACCGAAAACCTTTAAATCACTAGAGAAAGAGAAATCAGAAGCTTAGATCAAAGAAGATGAAATGTAAAAAGTGTGGAGTAAGTAAAATGGCACTATTTAAAGTAATTCCAAAAAGGCACCTCTAAAAAAACAACCGTTGATCACACCCATGTGTTGCCCATCCACGGTCCGCGTATTACCCAAGAAGAAGTTAATAATGAATTAGCTATCATAAAATGACTATTGCCGAAGCTGAAGAGTTGGGGCCGAATGCTCACTAAGCATTTAGACTAAAAGCAAAAGATGAAAAGTTTGACTGAGTGTTCACATGGTCAGAGAAAATCCTAAAGAATTTGACAAAGTTCTTAAGGGGGGACTTTTGTTGAGTCGGTATTGTACGGATACTAGATCGAGCCTCACAGCTGGATCACCATCCGACTAACCAAGTGAAGAGCAAAAATTGCACCAACCTAGTTAGGAGATAGAGTCCAGTCATAACTCCACTTCCTAAATGCATACATATGAATAATATCATTTCCTAAATGGATAAATAAGAAGAAACATCTTATAGAGGAAAGTACGCCTCAATAGGGTCCTCACGTAATCAGGACTCTCCACTGCCAGTATAGGAAGCACACTCTATTGGTCCAGGTGATTAGGTATTTAGCTTTAGAGGGGGGTGATTCTGCAGAATTTATAGACTTATAAAAAGTCTTGTGTAGCGTGTTTGATAATGTTCCGTATACGATGGATCTGGATGATGCGAATATTAATAAATTAAATGTAATGGTAAAGAAATCAAACACGAGTGTTTTATCCGGGTTAGGCCCTGACAACTCAAGTCCCTGGAGTTTCATCCTCCGAGCTTTGTCCACTAGTGAGATTCCTTTCTACGATTAGGAATCAAGCCTTACAATTTTTTCTATAGATTTTTTCTCCTCTGGATGTAGGATATGCCACTAAAAGCACTAACTTCTAGCTGAGTCCTCTTGAGCCTGTCTTCGGACGATGACCCCTCTTCCGAATGTAGGATATACCGCCAAAAGCACCAACTTCTGACTGAGTCCTCCTTCTTTAGCAGGATATACCACTTAAACTACCCAAGACTAAGCTGAGTCCTACAGGGATATACCACTCAGTGAACTAACTCTAAGCTGAGTCCCAATCTCAATAGTCTCCCAAGTATGAGATTTTGCAACTGATCTTTTTCAAAGATTGGTTTTAGAACTCCTCAAGTTTATAATTTCACTTGAGAGTTCTTACAAATAGATTTTATATAGTTGTGTTCTTGGATGTATTTTGCAACTGATTAAAATAACAAAGTTCTTTTTGTTTTGTTTTTGAAAAATCAACCATCATCTCTCAACTTGTGAAGCTTCCCTTTTATAGACTGCAATCATAAATGTAGCCGTTGTATACCGTTGGGATTTTCTTCAATTTTCACTGTTGATCAGATATCAGATGGCAATTCCGGAGCCATTGATTAGTCTATTAGACTCATTAATTGACTCATTTGAATTATTAGTGAGACAACGGTGTCAGTTGATATTTATTTGTCTTTTTCTGCACTACCAAATTCTAGGGGAACTTTTTCAATTCAGTGAGCTCCACGTGCCTTGTTAATGGTCTAGGTTAAAAAGGTTATTGCCTTTTGCTCTTTCTACGTCAGTCCTTTTATCCTTTTCTGAAATGCGTGCAAGTTGTCACTTTTTCATTCTCCAAGGCAAAAGGGATTTTGACTTCAGACCAATGCGGAGGGAATTTTGAATATTTGAATATTCCCTTTGTTTTGATAGTTGAGTCTTTTGGATGTCTTCAAACTCATACTAATACCGAATGCTCTTCAATCTCTCTTCTCTGGATGTTGGTTTTAAGGGCTTAGAAGTTCGTTTCCTTTCTAAACTCTAGTTAAATGCTTTCTTCATGGACTTAGGGATTTGATTGTCTTCAATATGTGTCTGGATGCTCTCCTTGAACTTAGAGGTTTTGTTTACTACAAACACGATCCAAATCTTATCTTGAATAGTCATCTTCCGGTAATTATTTTCCATCAATATCCCCCATTCGATGGAAACAAAAACCTAAGTAAAGTGAGTACATTTTTAGGGAATATGAGCTAAGTATGATTCTTGATACTTAGTCATTTACAGATTTACTCCCCCATAATTCTAGCATCCTAACTCCCCCAATATCTTTACATTCAAGCTTCTAAGATTTTAAAGTACAATTGATAGGTGTACTTAGAAGCAATTTTTCACAATATAACTTCTGCTAATAATAATAGTTAACATCAATGAAGCGAATGATTACAAGTATAGAAATTATAAGTGAAAAGATACATTGTTGCTTGCTAGTTTTTACATTTGAAAGAAAATCAAACTAGCTATTCTATTCCTCCGTGTCCTCATGCTCTTTATCTTCTGTAACCTCCTTCTCCCCCTTTTTATTTGCATCTTATGGAGGGTCAATTACCATGAAAGTTCCATGTCTTCTGCAAGGCTCTAGAGAGAATGGTATAGTCTTCATTCGTAACCAATCGCTACTTATAATTCTATCAATAGTATCAAGAGTAATTTTAAATGGCTTGATTAACTTCTAGAGCTGAGCATAATATTTTCTTAAGTTAGGGTGCATAGAGATGGCATATTCTCTATCTTCTTGCTCACAGAAGGGAAATAGACCCCAAAGTAGTGTAAGATTACATTTGTAACCATTGAAGCCCGTATCTTTGATGTGTTGGATTAGTTCCTAGATGAGTGGAAGTAGGACACTCTCTAGAATAGAAGAAGCAGGAGTAGGAGTATAAGTGGAGGACAAAGGACCAGTTATGGATAGCCAAGTTAAACTAGAACAGAGCTTTTAGACCTCTTCAATAACTCCTTTTTGAGCATTGTGAATGCTTTTGTTAATATGATGGAGCTCAATATCAAATGTTTGCTTCTTGGTGTTAATGAGCTTTCTAGATCCCAATAGGTGAGCTTGAAAGTTACTGCTCATGTCATCTACAGCTTTCTTAAAGAGGCTTGGAAGATCTTCCTCGAGAAACTCGGTGAGCTACTTCTTAAGAGCTTTTTGCTCAGCTGTTAGTGCAGTGAGTCCGGAGGATGTATCCATTGAGGAGTTAGTGATGGCTAAGGGAATGAATTTTTCTAAGTTTTCAAAATTGTTATCAATATGCACCTTTAGCTTAGTCCTAATATCGGTGGATGAGGATGATAGTTGCACAGTTTTTATCAACTATGGTAGAGGCTTGAGTTGTAGAGCGATTTGCTTCTACAATTCTTTATGACGGCTGATTCAAAACTGGAGTGATCTTTGAAATTAAAGTTTCTACAACTAGATTAGCTCAGGGAAATGCATTGACTTTCTTTTCAATATTTCCCATTATTGACATGATTTCTCATGATTCTGCCTTCATATCTGGAGCCATTGATTTATCTCTCACGAGCTTCTCCATAACTCTAACTCTTTGGTATATCTCTAGAAGCATGGGCTTGTACTCGTCATTTTGTTCCCCTTCTAAAGATGCTTTCTCTAGTATACATAGAGCCATTTTTACTTTTCCAGCTCCTAAGGGTACGAGTTTGAAAATTTTCTTCCCTTCTTCTCTATAAGTGGAGGATTCTTCCTCAAATCTAGAGCTGCTTTTGGTTTCAGTCTCCTCAAAGCAAGAGGATTCTTCTTCCTCATTATGCTCCTTTTCTTCTTTATTTTCCTCTTTATTTTCCTCTTTATTTTCCTCCAACCTAACTATTGGAGTGGCCTCGCCCTTTAAGTCCACAATATTAGTGTGCTTAATGGGTCTCAGGGCATTTCATCCTCCGAAGCTCCTTGCTCTGATTTAGGCTTAACTACCTTAGATGCAATTTGTGTGTCTGCATCTAAGTTGCCTTATTTTTCAATAACAACAATATTAGAATCAGAGTTAAGGGTTACCTTTATATTTTGTTAATCTATAGGCTTTGTTATTTCTTCATTAACTCTTCCTTCCACCACCACCTCTAGAAGATTAGTATTGTCCTCAATCTCCCCTTCAATTTCCTTTTCAGGACTTATGAATCTTACTTCCTCTATCTATTCAAGATTATTGGTAGTGTCCTCAACATCCTCTATAAATGCCTTTTTAGATCTTTCTACCTGCACAACCTCAATACTCGCACCTTTAGTTGTGATAAGTGCTCCGAGATGGGGTTTTGATCAGGCAATAAAGTGGAGGTTCTAGAGTTCTTCTGTATTGTAGCCCTCTTGGATGTGTTGGAGATCAAGTGGAGAGATAAGAATTCATCTGGAGGGAATCACTGAAGGGACGACTTCTTATGATACTTCGGATGAGCCTCTGGGTCCTTCTCTAGTTAGCACAGGCTTATAGATCTTCCGGTTCTCCTTGATAGCCTTTAGTACATCTTCCCATTTTGGATCCTCCTGATTGATGGTTTTTTCATTTAACTCTACTCCCTTTCCCTTATCACTCTGAGCCTTAGCCATTATTTTTGCATCTATAGCTTTGGGAGTTGGCTCTCTGATGATGATTTTGAAGGCAGGCTTCTTAGGATTGAGCTTAGCCCTTTTAGCCCTCGTAGCTTCAGTGAAATAAGGGCCCTTTTTTTATTAAATGCATCTTTGGCTCCAGAACTCCATCCTTTATTTCTTTGCTTTTTTCTAAGGTGTTATCTGCCAAGATTTCTTCAAGTGAGTTATCAGTACCCTCTTCCTCCCATCTCTTATTGCAGCAGCATCAATTTCAAGGGGCTCATCTGCTTCTAAATTCTATGTCTTCCCTTTCTTTGTCGCTATCTCGATAAGCCTTCTTCTCTTAGGCTTTTCTAGAGTCTCCTAAAGAATTTGATTGAGGGTCATCTTATCCTCATCTACCTTTTCTACGTGCTCTAAGTTTATTTTCTTCTAGGCCTTGGATCTAATTACTGTTGCCCTCTTTGCCACTGGTGCTTCCTCAACCGTTCCCCTGGTCTTCCGGACCCTGCTCTTTTCTTAACTCTCTCTCCCCTATCTGAGTGCTTTCTCCTAATCTCAAACCTCATCATAGCTTAGTTTGTGGAAATTCTTCTCAAGAATTGCTTCTCCCTCAACTTACTCTACTTTAGATAGATCCACTTGATTTTGAGCAAGGATCTTTGTGATTAGAGATCCATGGGAATATTTATGTCACTTGATGTAGTGGATGGGCAACAGTGGCATGTTAATTTCTATGCTTTCACATAAGTGTTGGAGGACACAATGCTAAAAGGAAGATGCAGTGGTGAGGGATCTCTTTTGGACTAGGTTGAGTCTAGCCATCACAAACTGTCATCAGTTGAGGTTTTATTCGTAAAGAACCTTTCAGGAAGCCACATTTGAGGATCATATTTGACAGTGAGCTCATCTCTATCATTCCTCATGATTAATCCACTATTCTTCATCTCAAAATGAGTAACAAAGAATTTAGAGGTGACAGTGATCACCTTCCCTTGCACTGTGGTTCGGAGGATGTCAGCGTGTTGGTGTGTCTTTAGGTTTTTATAGGACTCTTTAAAAAGAAGAGGATAGGTTGGGTTTTTCATTCGGAGAAAGAGCTTCAAATTTTGGTCATTTTGGAGGAGTTGTACATAAAGTTTGGTGGTAAATAAGTGCTCATCACGTAAGTAATTAGATGGCGAAATAGTGTCAGAGTCTTTGAACTTGATTGGGATGAAGTCTTCATCATTGAGAATGTCTTCGCGAACCATATTCTTGGGGTGAAGAGTAGCTTAATTCTTAGTTTTTGCCATTTGAGTATAAAGGATTAGGAATTTTTAGGGTTAAGGAGAAAAATTTGTAGAGTAACTGTAGACGAATAACTTGCTTGAAGAAGAGGAGTAAATTTTAGGGCTTTTTATAGAATCAGCAAGGTGATGGTATTTAGGTAATCGGAATTAGTTAACTTTAACTAGATCAGTGACTTGGCAGTTAACCATGATGAGAGAGAGTGATAGCGTTTAAATTGGAGAATTGGAATACTTTAATTTTATGATATTTGTCAATTTTTACCGTGCGTGGACTGCCCAATAAACGTTTGAAATTCAAATTGTATACGGTTACTGTTTCACGCTTGTACTGCCATTTGTCACTCCTTGTCTGTTGAGTTGGAAATATTTCTCTCTGGGTAAAGATTTTACTTATTGTTCTCTTCCGGATCTTCTTCAAATTGGATTTGACATTCCAATTGACTCCCCTAGCTTATTGAATTGATCTTTACTTAGGGGCTTAGTAAAGGTATTTGGCCTTTGCTCATTTATTGGAAAGTATACCAGAACAACATCCTTCTGTATGATATGATCTCTAATGAAATGGAGCCTACTATTGACATGCCTCATCCTGGTATATAGCACTAGATTCTTTAACACATCAACTGCACTCTTATTGTCACACATCACATCCATACATCCTGGTTAAACTCTATAATCTTCAAGTTATTGTTTGATCCATAGAAGTTGGGCAACATGGCTTCCTGCAGCCATGTATTCCACTTTAGTTGTTGATAAAGTCACTGATGTTTGCTTCTTGCTATACTAAGACACTAGGAAATTTCTAAGAAAGTGGCAGCCTCCGGATGTGCTTTTTATCTCAGGCATATCTATGCCATAATCAGTATCAGTGTATCCGTACATTGTAAAATTGCCATTACTGGGATACCATAGGCCAACTTATGTAGTTCCTAGGAGATATCTGAGAATTCTTTTGACAACTTTTAGATGTGAGTCCTTTGGATTGGCTTGAAACATTGCATAGTAGCAAGCTTCATAATGAATGTCAGGTCTACTAGCTGTTACGTATATAAGTGATCCAATCATCCCTCTATAGAGCTTCCGGTCTACATCTTCTCCATTACAATCCTTTGAGAGGATTGTATCTGATCCCATGGGAGTGGACATTGGCTTGCTCTTGTCCATATCAATCTTCTTCAAAATCTCCTTGGTGTACTTGGATTGACTAATAAAAATTTCATCTAGACTCTGCTTGATTTAAAGACCAAGGAAGAAGTTGAGTTCTCCCATCATTGACATCTCGAATTCTTTGTTCATTTGTGAACTAAATTCTTTAGACATCATCTCATCAGTTGCTCTAAATATAATGTCATCTACATATATTTGGACAAGAATGACATCATCCTTCTTTCTCATACCAAGCTCTGGGTGCTTGCTTTTACCCATAGAGAGCTTTCTTCGGTTTATACACATGATTTTGATGCTTTGGATCTTCAAACCCAGGTGGTTGCTTTACATAGACTTCTTCTTGAATGACTCCATTTAAGAAGGCACTCTTAACATCTGTTTAGAATAGAGTGAATCCCATATAGGATGCAAAATCGCATAAGTTCCTTATTACCTCCAAACTTGCCACTGGAGCAAACGCCACTTCATAGTTTATGCCTTTTTATTGATTGTAGCCTTGAGCAGCTAACCTTGCTTCATCAGATTTATGATCAAATTTTCCTAATTGCTCTCAATCATTTAGGATGAAACATTTACATCCAAAGGCTCTAAAGTACCCCATTTTGGTTTTCCTTCCCTTCCAGATTTCATAGGGGGTTTTGTCCATGTTCTTTCAAATGAGAGCCCTATTTAGAATATAGCATGTACTGTTAACGGCTTCTCCTTAGAAATATTTAGGTAGGTTATTCTCATTTAGCATTGTTCGAGCCATCTTAACTGTAGTTCTCTTTTTCCTTGGATTCACAGAATTCAGCTAAATGCTTATATTTGAATTCTACTCCATTATCACTCCAATTGCGTGCAACGCTTATGCCATGTTCTACTCCTATTGTAATGAATATTTTTGAGAATTGGTTAAAGGCTTCATCCTTGCTAGCTAGCAAAGCAACCCAAGTATAGCGAGAATAATAATCCATGGTGACCATGGTGTATTCTATTTTACCTAAACTCAATGGTTTGATTGGACCAAAGAGATCAATGTGAAGTACTTCAAGAACTCTTCCAGATGGTGTATAATGGAAGGAAGGGAAACTTTTTCTAATTTGTTTACCTAGTTGAGATGCAGTGCATATATGATCCTTATCAAAAGCAACCTCATGCAAATCCACAACCAATTCCTTTTTGACTAGTTTGGACAGGAGGTTCATGCTTACGTGTCCTAACCTCCGGTGTGAAAGACGTGATTCTTCTTCTTTACACACCAAGCATATATTCTTTTTCTCATTCTTAATATTGACAGAATAGATATTATTTACTCTAGGTGCATAAAGAGTGGGTTGATTTGACTTACTATCCATGATTGAGCAACCTCTGGAGTCACATGTGACTTTTCTCCCTTTGTCACAAAGTTGTGTAGCACTAAGTAGGTTGAACTTTAGTCCATCAACTAATGAGACATCTTCTATCTTTAGTTCAGATCCAGTGGTTCCATGTCCATTGAATTGTCCTTTCTGATTATCTCTAAAGCTTACTTTTCCACCTTTCTTTCTAATTAATGTGATGAAAGCTTCCTCATAACGCGTCATGTTCCCTGAACATCCACTATCAATGTACCACATTTGCTAATCTTCTGTGGACTATAGGCATTCCTACAAAACAAATCAAAGGGGTTTGCGTACTCTATTATAAAAATTTGTCCTCTGGGGTTAGTAAACATTTTTTGCCATGGATAAATATCTTAATAACAATTTTTTAAACTGCACAATTTACTAATATGGTTACTTCTACCACAAAACCTGCATCCAGTGATTTGCTTGCTCTATTCAAGCTTCTTCTCAATCTTTTTGGGATCTTCCCTTCCATAATCTCTAGAATATCTAGCTTTGGACAATGTTGATTATCCTTGCTCCTTTTGGATCCAGTAGGTGGCACGAGGAGCAATTTCTATCTTGTGATGTTCCTTTGTTTGACCATTAGGTGATAATAGATTCTTACTCATGTTCCATTTGGATTAAGAAGGTATCTTTTGTTAGATATGATGTATGCCCTTAAGGCAATTAGGGCGATATATCTTAATTATATAATAGAACGAATAACTTGATTAATTAATGAAGGCATTTAATCTTTTGTTTATATTGATGTGCTCATAAATATATTATAGCCAGTTAAATTATATTCATTGATGTGTGTATACAAAAGTTCTTGATGTATTATAGCAGGAAGGCAGAAATTATAGTTAGACTATATTTAGTGAGACTTGCTTTATGTGCAATTATGATTATGTCTAAACTATCCCTAATCATAGTTTCATCAAGAAAGGATATTGATGAAGCGGATAGACTAGCATGTGGTCAACTTTCTTGGAAAGGGTCCAAGCAGTCAATCGCCTAAATTCTAAAGGTGGTGCAATAAGTTTGACATATGGATATGTCTAGGAGATATATTGGAGACCGTAGTACAGTAAACACTTGGTGTACATATCAATGTGTTAGTTTTTACCTTCATGCAATAAGCTTTACAAATATCCTCATACTTGAGATGCTAGTTACCTTGTGTGGTACCATCGCTATACTTTGGGTCATTCCTATACACTCGTTAATTTAGGGTGTCACGGGTGATTACGAGCATAGTAATTAGAGCACTTTGGTAAGCTATATAGTCAGAAAGAATCCATCGCTCCTGATATATTATAGAGTTGTACTTGGCCGCTTGTTGAAGTGATGATTGCTATAAACCTCTGATCAGAGTATCTATTTGCTAGAAATAATTTATAGTCAAACACACTATGGTAAAAGGCAATATACTTCGGTAATAAGTTAATAACAGAGATATCTTGTAGCAACCTTGCTATTATTGGGTTAACAATTTAACGAAACCCTATAAACAAGATGGTACTAATATTAAATAATGGAAGGAGTTCATCACATTGGATAACTATTGCATTAACTGGGATTAAGTCATAAGCACAAACGACCTTCCGAGTAATGGGGGATGTTAGACCCATGCTAGAGGCGTACTACAGTCATTTAAGGTAATTGAGTTTTACTAATGGTCTAGAACCTTGAGCCAATGGTTTCATTAGAACAAGGGTTGGTTAAGCCTTAGTAGCTCAATACTTCAGGACCCTAGAAGGTCACATACGTTGGACCTTCATCTGATTGAGTAAAGAATTAATAGGTTTATTATATAAAAAAATAACATATTAATAATATGATTATTATCTGGTTGGACCAAGAGTTTTTATTTATTGACAGGTGACTAATTCATTAGGGTCACTAAATAAAATGTTAATTTATTGAGGAGAGCTAAAAAATCGGATTGCCAAAGTGAGGGTAGGACCCTATATACATGGACCCTGCAAGCCCGAGAGGACTTGTGGGGTTTATGACAAAGGCCATATGAGTGCATGGTGCACTCATTGGCCGCATGCCATACAAGCTAAGCGTGCGTGGGCATACGACCTGGGCTGAAGAAGAACTACACAAGTAGCACTTGTATAGGCCAAAAGGGTCATTCATGAGCTGGCCTTGCGGAAAAGCCCGCGAGGCCCAGCTCGCAGGGCAAGGCAGGCTCGCAAGAGCCTGCCTTATGCAAGCCCGGTAACCCGACTTGCTAAGCAAGCCAGGTTAGCTTGGTATTCCCGTGAATCCACTAGGATCCGCATGTTTCTCAAGGGGTGGCATGGGAATTTTCCCATTCCGCATTTATTAGGTGGAGCCTTTGCTCCACCTATAAAAGGGGGCCTCCTCCTCATTTGTAAATCGCACCAATTCAAGTGGAACTTGAATATTTTAGTTTATATTTTTGGGTAGGAATTTCAGAGTGGTCTAGCAACTACTAAAGGCTCCTTAGTTCTTCCTCTGATGGAGGTTTTGGTTGGTAGGGTTTGTGTGGATACTCATAGAGGCTATCCTACACTTGAAAGGTTATGTAAAGAGGTTCTGCTAAAGCACGCTTCAACTGGCATGTTTTTATTTTCTCCTTTAATTATTAAGTCTTTTTCATTAAGCGTTGTTAGACTTAATAATTATTATGCTTATGTTGTTTTGCATGCTTAGTTTATTTTTTGCTTAGGTTATAGCTTAGAGTTATAACATACTTAGTATGAAATATTTATGCTAGGATATAATTTAGAATTATGGTAGGCCTAGCCTATGCATGCTAAAGTAGGTAGAGAATTATTTAGTTAAGGCTTTATTTAATATGTAACTAATAGGAGTTCCTGGGGATAGGGATAAAATTTTGAATTTCCGTCATGCATGTTATGCATGTTCAAATTGATTGTCAGTTCCCAACAGTGATATCAGAGCCTGCCTATTTAGTTCATAATTAAGTTACAAGCGAATTGAATTTTATTTTCTATATGAAATGATTTGTGTTATTTAATTGTTTGGAACAATATATATGAACTTGGGTTTTCATTTCAAGGCTAGCAAATGGTTATGAATTTTTTTGACTAAGCTTGCTCAACTTACTCAAATTGTATAACACTCAATAAATTATATAAGTTACATGGGTTATAGATGTTTCCAATTTACATGAATTGAAAGAAGAAAAATTATTAGTTTAAGAGTATCCATTGGTCTTTGAGTAATTATTAGTTCAAAAGTATCCATTGGTCTTCGAGTTTGTGCCCGTATACGTTCTAGCTAAGGATTGGACTATGTGTCTACTCACTTCAAGGGCACCTCTCCTACCTGGGAACCTATATCGGTGCAACTCGAATTGACTTGGGAGATTAAAATGGACTAATTTATTTCTAGTATATAAGATGGTGCTTATATATGTTTCTATAACAAAGTACAAAATTAAATTTATTGAATGAAAGCTTAAGGTAAATGCAATATAAATATAACAAATAAAACTGTTAATTATTTTCCATACAATCTCGGTTGATGGAATAATTGTAAAAAAGAGCTTGAACCCACCAAGGTTGGACCTTATAAATTAATTCTAAAATTCCCTGAATTAATATAAATTATTATAAATATGTCCATCTAATAAAACCCTAGATTGGGTGAGACGTTTAACACCAATAAAATCCATAAGTAAATATATTAAGGCAAGTTATAGCCTTCCTTACTCAAATTTAAATACGGCCTATTTGGGCTATCAAAGTGCTGTGCAAAGCATTCCTTTTAGCCGACAATGATCGGCTATAAAAATTGAGATAGGGTCTGCCTTAACATGACTAGGTAGCACCATAAAATTACGGGCCAGCCACAGGACTAAGACATATTCAAGGAGATGCTAAAATAAGAGCACACGTCCCTTGGGATTAGGGAAATTGAATGCATTAGAATTGCATATGATGCAAATGGAATGAGATTCTAACTATAACTTACTAATATGACTTGACTCATAAAATTGGGAGTCATAATAGACTAGTTATAGATGCTACCTACTAGGAAATTTAGCTGGGCTAAAATTCCCAAATTCAATAGAATGGGCTATTGTAAATTTTGAAGAAAATATTAGGACAAATGTATTTAATTAAAAGACCTTATATTAGATGTATGTACTAAAACTAATATCTGGACAATTTTCTTTTCCTATCTCTTAGGTTGAAAATGACTTCCAACGTTAATATCCGTCTGTTACTTGACATAAAACTGAATGGCTGGAACTTGTCTGATTGGTTTTGAGCTATGAAAATAATTCTCAGATCCGAGGGAATCTCCCATATTCTAGATGAAATTTTCCCTGTTGAACCTGATGTTGAGGATCATGTGGAACATGATGCCTGGTTGAAGCACATGAAAGATCGTGAGACTGTAATATGCATAATATTGGGGTCTATGAATCCTGAGCTTTAGAAACAACATGTGAACGTGACCTTAGAGGACGTGGTTCTCCATCTTGAGGAGCTCTTTGCTAAGCAGGAAAGGGTAGAGAGGTATAAGACCTCCAAACTCCTTTTTGGAATAAAGATGCAGGCTAGCACCTCTGCCTCTCAGCATGTACTGAAACTCTTAGGATACCTTAAGAAGCTGAATTGATTGGGATTTAAGATGAATCATTACTTAAGCATTGACCTTGTGTTGATGTGCTTAACGGATAGTTACTCAGGCTTCGTGACTAAACATTACATGATCAAGATTAATTATACTATCCCAGAATTAATCAAGATGCTGAAGATAGTGGAACCTCAGATCAAGAAAGATGAGAAACCACTACTGTTAGTTAAGAAAAGCAAGGCTTCTAAGAAAAAGAAGTAGGCACTGGGTGCCAAGAAAAGAATCAGTAACAATAAAGAAAAGAAGACATCCAAGTATGTCTGCTTCTAGGGCATGAAACCGGGACATTGGTAGAGGGATTGCAAAGCTCTTGCTTCTGAGCATTTGAAGAAGAAGCATATAGAGGCATCTACTTTAGGTATGTTTGTAATTGAAAACTATGCTACTTTTTCACATGAATGCACTTGGGTATTAGATACTGGTTAGGGTTCTCATATCTGTACTTTTGTGTAGGGACTAGAGAATAGTAGAAGACTTGCAAAAGGAGAGATAGACCTACGAGTGGGAAACGGAGCCCGAGTTGCTGCATTAGCGGTAGGAAGCTTTAATCTTATTTTGCCGAGTGGACTTATTTTTGTTTTGAATCATTGTTACTACATTCTGAGTGTTACTAAGAATATTGTATCTCTTCACAAGGCTACATAAGCGAGGTGACTTGGGCCCAATAGACTTGGAGTCTTATGGTGATTGCAAACCTTGTTTAAGAGGAAAAATGACAAAGTTGCCCTTTAAAGGATAAGGTGAATGAGCAATGAGTACATTGGCACTTATACATATTAATGTGTGTGGCCCAATGAGTGTTCAGCACATAGAGGATACTCCTACTTCATAACCTTTATTGATGATTATTCACGATACGGTTATTTGTACTTAATGAGGCACAAGTCTGAAAGTTTTGAAAAGTTCATACTATTCAGAACTAAAGTAGAAAAATAGCTTGAGAAAAGCATTAAAGCACTTTGATCAGATCAAAGTGGAGAATACTGAACTAGAGTTTCAGGATTATCTAAAGGAAAATGGGATAGTTCCTTAGTGGACCCCTCCTTATATGCCCCAACACAATGGAGTGTCAGAAAAGATGAATCAAACTTTATTAGATATGGTTCGGTGGGTGATGGGCCATTCAGATCTTACTAAATCCTTTTGAGGATATGCACTAGAGATCGCAGTTTATATATTAAATAGAGTGTCCTCTAAATTAGTTGATTTTACACCTTACAAAAGATGGTGAAATAAAAAGCCATTTATAAGTAACTTGAGAGTATGGGGCTATCCTGGTACGGTAAAGAGGATAGCATCAGATAAGCCAAGCGCCAAATCTGACAAGTGTCTATTCATTAGATATCCTAAGGAAACTATTGGATATTTATTTTACCAACCCGAAGCACAAAAGGTATTTATGTCTAGGAGTGCTCACTTTTTGAAAAAGGAACACTGATTGAACTGGAAATTCAAAAGGAAGAAATAGACAATAAGCTGATTGACCCCGTTCTAGATACACAAGATAGTATGATCCAAGAATAACCTATCGAAACACAATCATTGGGAAGATTAGGTCGTGGTTATAAAGGTCCAGATAGATATTTGTTTATCATCAGTGATGTTAAGGAACTATACCTCATGGAGGATGATGAACCAAGGAACTATTACGAAGCAATGAAAAGCTCATATTATGATAAATGGCTAAAAGCCATAAAATCAAAAATGGATTCCATGTATAAGAACCAAGTTTGGAATTTGGTTGATGCATCGCAAGAGGTTAGACTGATCGGGTGCAAAAGGGTCTTCAAGAAGAAGACTGACACTGACGGTAATGTAATTACCTATAAAGCAAGGTTGGTTGCGAAAGGTTATAGTCAACGTGAAGGAATCAACTATGAATAAACTTTCTCACTGGTAGCCGTGCTTAAATCCATAAGGATACTCCGTGCCATTGCTACTGATCATGATCATGAGATCTAGTAGGTGGATCTTAAAAAAGCATTCCCGATAGGGATTTTATACGGGGATGTGTATATGACACAACATGAGGGTTTTACATCTTAGGGCGGTTCAAAGGTATGCAAGCTACAAAGATCTGTTTATGGACTTATGCAGGCATCTAGGAATTGGAATACAAGGTATGATCAGACAATCTGTGAACTGGATTTCTGTCCAAACACTAATGAGCTTTGTGTTTACAAGAAGGTTAGTGGGAGTGCAGTCATTTTCTTAGTACTATATGTCGATGACATCCTACTAATAGGAAACAATATTTCTCTTCTTCAAAGTGTTAAAGTATGGTTGTCAAGAAAGTTCTCCATGAAAGACCTTGGTGAAGTAGCAGTTATCCTAGGTATAAAGATCTATAGGAATAGATCCAAGAGGCTGTTAGGTCTTTCTAACAGTACATATGTAGACAAGGTACTGAATAGGTTCAACCTTGAGCATTCAAAGAAAGGTTATCTCTCGATGACAAAGGGAATTAACCTATCTAAGGCCGAGTGTCTGAAGACAGCTCAAGAAAGAATGCGCATGAAGGATATTCCCTATAGACCCTCAATAGGATCAATCATGCATGCTATGATATGTACTACGCCAGATGTCTCTTAGGCTTTGAGCTTTACGAGCATATATCAGTCAGATCGAGGTGAAAAACATTGGATGGTCGTCAAGGCAATTCTTAAGTACTTGAGAAGGACTAAAGATGAGTTCTTGATATATGGGGACGGTGACCTCAAAATTATAGGTTACACTAAAGCGATTTTTCAATCTGATAAGGATGAGTTTAAGCCTCAGTCGGGTTTTGTGTATGTGTTAAATGGATGGTCGGTATGCTGGAAGAGTTCCAAGTAAGAAACTACCACTGATTCAACCACAACATTTGAATACATTGCTACATTCGAAGCAGCAAAAGAAGCTATCTGATCAAAGGGATGTATTAGTGATCTCGTTGTGGTGCCTGAGACTGTTGATCCAATTACTTTATACTGTGATAACAATGGTGCAAAGGAACCACGGTCTCACCAGAAAAATAGACATGTATCTAGAAAGCATCATATAATCAAGGAGACTATTGATGTTATGATAATAAGATTGGAATATGTACCCACTGATCAGAACCTCGTAGATGGTCTGACGAAGACTTTGACTCAAGTCAAACATGTCCAACATGTTAAAGCATATGGATTAAGACATATGGCTAAGTGGCCTTAGTGCAAGTGGAAGTTTGTTAGATATGATGTATGCCTTAAGACAATTAGGGCGATATATCTTAATTGTGTAATAGTATGAATAATTTAATTAATTAATAAAGGCCTTTAATCTTTTGTTTTTATCGATGTGCTTGTAAATATATTATGGCTGATAAAAAAATATTAATTGATGTATGTATACAAAAGTCCTTGATGTATCATAGCATGAAGTCAGAGAAATCATATTTGGACTATATTTAATGAGACCTGCTTCATGTGCAATTATAATTATGTCTAAAATATCCCTATTCATTATTTCATCAAGAAAGGACATTGATGAAGCCGATAGACTAGCATGTGGTCAACTTTCTTGGAAAGGTTCCAAGAAGTCAATCTCCTAAGGACTGAAGGTGGTGCCTAAAGTTTGACACCTGGATATGTCTAGGAGATTTATTGGAGACTGCATTAACATAAACACTTGGTATATATATCAATTTGTTAATGTTTACCTTCATGTAATAAGCTTTGTGAATATCCTCATACTTGAGATATAGTTACCTTATGTGGTACCATCACTCTACCTTGGGTCATTCCTATACACTCATTAATTTAGGGTATCACGGGTATAGTAATGACAACATGTTGTAAGCTATCTAGGTAGAAAGAATCCATCGCTCGGGATATATTAAGGAGTTGTACCTACCTGCTTCTTGAGGTGATAAATTCTATAAACCTCTAATCAGAGTATATGTTTGATATAAATAGTTTCTAGTTAAACATACTATGGTAAAATGCAATATACTTCGGTAACAAGTTAAAAACTAGGATAGCTTGGAGCAAACTTGCTATTTATGGGTTAACACTTTAACCAAACCCTATAAGCCAGATGGTACTAGTATTAAAGAATGGAAGGAGTTCATCACATTGGATAGCTATTACATTAATCGGGATTAGGTCATAAGCACACATGACATTTCGAGTAATGGGGGATGATAGACCTTTGCTAGAGGCCTACTACAGTCATTTAAGGTAATCGAGTTCTACTCACGGTCTAGAACCTCGAGCCAATGGTTCCATCAGAATAAGGGTTAGTTAAGCCTTAATAGCTCAATACTTTGGGTACCTATATGGTCACACACATTAGACCTTCATCGGTTTGAGTAAAGAATTAATAGATTTATTCTATTACTAAAATATAACATATTAATAATTGGACAATTATCTGGTTGGACCAAGAGTTTTTATTAATTAACCGATGACTAATTTATTAGGGGCATTAAATAAAATATTAATTTATTGAGGAGAGCTAAAAAAATTGGATTGCCACTGATCAGAACCTCGCGGATGGTCTGACAAAGCCATTGACTCAAGTCAAGCATGACTAGCATGTTAAAGCATATGGATTAAGACATATGGCTAATTGGCCTTAGTGCAACTGGGAGTTTGTTGGATATGATGTATCCCCTTAAGGCAATTAGGGCGATATAACTTAATTATGTAATAGTACGAATAATTTGTTTAATCAATAAAGGCATTTAATCTTTTATTTATATCAATGACTTTGTATATTTTTTATAGCTGGTTAAAATATATTCATTGATGTATGTATGCAAAAGTCCTGAACGTATTATAGCATGAAGTCAGAGAAATTATAGTTAGACTACATTTGGTGGAACCTTCTTGATTTGCAATTATGATTATGTCTAAACTATCCCTAGTCAAAGTTTTATCAAGAAAGGATATTGATTAAGTAGAAAGACTAGCTTGTGGTCAACTTTCTTTAAAAGGGTCTAAGTAGTTAATCGCCTAAAGACTGAAGGTAGTGCCTTAAGTTTGGCACATGCATATATCTGGGAGATATATTGGAGACTACAGTAAGATAAAAACTTGGTATATATATCACTGTGTTAGTTTTTCTCTTCATGCCATAAGCTTTGCGATTGTCCTCATACTTGAGATGCTAGTTACCGTGTGTGGTACTATTACTATACTTTAGGCCATTACTATACACTCATTAATTTAGGGTGTTACGGATGATTACGGGTATAGTGATGAAAGTACGTTGGTAAGCTGAGTAGTTGGAAAGTATCCATCGCTCCGGGTATACTAAGGAGTTGTACCTGGCCACTTGTTGAAGTGATGATTTCTATAAACCTCTGATCAGAGTATGTGTGAAACACACTATGGTAAAAGGCAATATACTTCGGTAATAAGTAAACTACTAGGATAAGTTGGATCAACATCGCTATTAGTGGGTTAACACTTTAACCAAACCCTATAAACCAGATGGTACTAATATTAAAGAATGTAAGGAACTAATCGCACTGGATAACTATTGCATTAACCGGGATTAAGTCATAAGCATAAATGACATTCCGTGTAATGGGGATGGTAGACCCTTGCTATAGGCGTACTATAGTCATTTGTGGTAATCGAGTTCTATTCATGGTCTAGAGCCTTGGGGGCCTTCATGGTCGATCCACAACCGAACTAAGGGGGAGAGTCGCATATTGGTCATCATGAACTATGAGATATTGTTTAACAATTTGCTTGATGAGATCTATTTTGGGTGGCTCTCTACCTTTAAGTAGCTCCTACTGGAGTAGATAGGCTAGTAATTTCTCCGAGCTACAGTCATTACGTGGCGGGTCCTAGCCACTAAGTTATGTTTTTAAACTTTTATAATAAAGCCTCGACTTTGTTTCGGGCATGGGTGCTTTATATGTGTGCTTCTCTTTACTTTTAATGTTCACAACTTTACGAAGATAATGACTTTTCAACGTGATTTTCCTCTCTCTCAAACATCTCTTTTAAACATAATATGCTCTGAGCTTGTCTCGATTGACTGGATTTGTGAACTCGTTTCCATCTATATCCATGATTTTTATGGCTCCTTTACTAAGAACTCACGTTACCACATATGGACCTTCCCAATTTGGATGAAATTTACCTCTGGGGTTGATATCAGTGGCTTTGACCTATTTCTACTCGAGGTCACCGGCCTTAAAGGGTGTATCAACCCTCCTTACTCTAATATTATAGGCTCGGATGATTTGTTGTTGGTACATTCTCAAACTATGAAGGGCTTGTAAGCGCCCTTCATTGATGGTGTTAAGCATTTCATAACACGACTTTGTCCACTCATCTCCGTGCAATTTTGGCTTGAGTGCCACATAGAGTGACTTGATTTCAATTTCTATAGGAAGAAATTCTTCCATCGCTTATACAGAAGAGAGTGGCGTCTGTCCTACTGCAGTTTTGACGCTGGTTTGGTAGCCCTAGAGAGCGTAAGGAAGATGATCAGCCTAATCCCGATCCGTAACTACCATCTTGGACAGAATCTTCTTCACAGCTCTATTTGTTGCTTCCATCGCCCCATTAGCTTTAGGGCGGTATGGCGATGATCGATGATGTTCAATGTTGTGTTACTCCAGTAGGTATACAGTTTCACCCAGGAACTGCACTCCATTATCGGATACCACATGATAAGGTATTCCATATCAGGCAAAGATGTTCCTTCGAATGAATTTTACCATTTTCTTAGTAGTGATCCCAGTGTTCAACACATTTTAAGAAGTAGTCCATAGCTACTATAATGAACTTGTGGTCGTTGGGTTATGATGGTCTGATTTCTCCTATGATGTTGATGCCTCAAGCTCAGAAAGGCTAGGGCATGGCTAGGTGTTGCAGCTTGATTGGTGGTAAATGACTGATGTTGCCATGAATTTGGCATTCGTGGCACTTCTCGACTAGGCGCGTGCAGTCAGCTATCATGGTCAGCTAGAAGTAACCCATTTGTTATATCTTCTTAGTTAACATCACTTCGTTCATATGAGGACCACGTGTTCCTGCATGTATTTCTTACATGACCTTGTCAGCTTCCACTTGTCCCAGGCATTTGAGGGGAATTCCGTTCGAGGATATCTGAAATAGTTGCCCCTTGATGAGCCTAAAGTGAACTCCTAACTTCTGTAGGGTGGTCTTGTTAGCATCCGTAGCTTCTGCAGAAAAGGTCCCACTCTTGAGGTACTAAAATATGTCATCGTACTAGGGTTCTCATTCGGTGGAGATTTGCATGACCGAAGTGAGATAGTACGGAGTGTGTGTAACTTCCACTGTCATTAGTTTCATGCATTGTTGTTTAGGGTTTTTCCATATGGAAGCCAAGGTAGCTAGTGAGTCTGCCATCTCATTTTCCTCCCACAACACATGTCAGAATTTGTATTTCCCGAAGTGGGACACCTTTGTCCACATAGATTCAAGGTACGGTCGGAGTGATTCTTCCTTTACTTCCCAATCACCTATCACTTGCTTGATCATAAGAGCAAAGTCTCCCATAACTTTTGCTTCTTCTACCCCTAATATGAGCAGCAAACTTAAGCCAAATAAAATGCCTCGTATTCAGCACTATTGTTAGTTACTGAGAGCTTTAATCTTTTGGAAAGTGGGATCAATCCTCTTTCAGGGGATATAATTATGACCCCCAGACCAGCTCCCTTGCGGTTCACTGCTCCGTCCAAGAGCATGGTCCACCTCCGAGCTTCATTTGCTATTACGGCTAATTGTTCGTCCGGTAATTTAGGGAAAGGTTTGTTGGTCAGAAATTCCACCACGGCCCATCCTTTGATCACTTTTCTAGTGCCGTATTCGATGTTAAACTCCAATAGGAGTAGCAACCATCGGGATAATTTCCTAGCCAAGGAGGGTGCTTTACAAAGGTATTTCATGGGATCCACCTTTGTAATGGCCTGGATTTTGTAGGACTAGAAGTATTGTCTGAGCTTCTTGGTTAACCATACCATGGCAGCACAAGTTTTCTCGACTATGGTGTACAGGGTTTCGTACTCGAAGAGTATCTTACTAAGGTAATAAATGGCATGTTCTTTCTTATCCTTATGTTCTTGTACTAGCATTATCCCTATGGAGGTTTCTTCAATAGCTAGGTACAGAGTAAGAGGCCTACCAATCATAGGTGGCTTTATTACCGGCGGGTTAGACAAGTATGCCTTGATCTTATCGAAGGCTTCTTGGCATTGTGGATTCCAATCAACCAGTTGCTACTTCTTAAGGAGTTTGAATTTGGGTACATAGACAATGGTCAACCTTGCAATAAACCTGTTGACGTAATCTAAGGACCCAAGAAAACTCAGGACTTCTTTCTCAATCTTAGGCAAAGGCATATCGAGGATTGCCTTCACCTTGTTGCTATGCCTTGATCGCTGACAATGTGGCCTAGAAATTTCTCGAAAGTTACTCTAAAGACCCATTTCTTTGGGTTGAGTCGTAGATTGTACTTCTCTACCAAGGTGAGGAAGCAATTGAGCACAGTCGGGTGCTCTTCGGAGGTTGGTGATTTTACTAGTAGATCATCCATGTATACTTCAACCTCTTTGTGGATTACGTCATGGGGTAAAGTGGTGACTGCACTTTAATAGGTTGCCCCTGCATTCTTATGTCCGAATGGCATAACTTTTTAGTAGTAGACCCCCCATTCCGTGATGAAGGATCTCTTAAATTTGTTGATAACAATCATTAATATCTAGTCATATCCCGAGAAGCCATCCACAAAGGAATGCATGGCTACCTAGGCTCCACGATTAATTAGTACATCTATGTGTGGTAGAGGAAAGTCATCCTTGGGTGAAGCTTTGTTGAGATCACATAAGTTGACACAGACTCTGACTCTTCCATTCTTCTTTGCAACTGGTACTATATTGGCTAAACATTCTAGGTATTCTATGACTTTTAGGAACTTAGCTTTCATGTGCTCGGTTAAGTCTTCCCTGACCTTTTCTGCCCACTCAGGTCACAATCCTTATAGCTTTTGTTTAATCGGTAGGACTTTCGGGTCGGTGGGAATTTCGTGTTCCGCAATGGCTCTGTCTAATCCGGGCATATCGTCATAGGACCAAGCGAAAGCTTTCACATGCAATTTGAGCACTCTTACTAATTCTATTTCAATTTCGAGACTCTGGTCATTAGAAATTGATATCATCTTGGGGTTACCTTCGGTTCCTAAAATTATTTCTTTTGTAAAAGTGTTATGAATATTAAAAATGCTTGGCATATGGTGGGGTGAATGCATGAAATAAAAAGCATCACACAAGTAAGCGAAGTCGTTCATTTTATTGTTATTGTCACATTTATAATACAAGTTGTTAAGCTCAAAGACATCAGAAATTGAAGCATCATTATCGACTTCTGGGACGGTAGTTTCCTTATTTGGAATCTCTGCGCTACTACTAGCGATCACATCTTTGACCTTGGACTTCCCCTTGATCATGAGTTGGGCTAGCCCAATGATTATTTTTTCTATTCCTTCCTCTGCAGGTTCTCCTTTTTGTGATTTTGACTCAGTCTTCTTGTCTTTAAGGTGGGCTTCCATTAGCTTAGCTAACCTTACCGCTAGTTCATCAACACTTAACTGGTTTGTCATCTTTTATCTCTTGGGGGCTTCTTCCTAGGATGAGGTCTTCCTTTCCTCAGTTTGTTTCTTATAATTAGCCGACCGAATGGGGCCTTTGAAGCTTGCGACATTTGAGAATATCTCAAAGCCGAGCACTTCTCCCTCTTCGGTCTTGATTGGCTCAAGCTTACCTTGGTAAAGGACTTCCCCGGGGCGAACAAAGATCTGTGACATCTAATGCCTCTTGCACCAAGCCCGTCATTAGCTCCTACCCTTATACCTAAGTCTAGAGGATCTATGGGAGCCTATAACGAATTAAATTTCTAGGGGGCCTTGTTCTTGTGCTTCGAGGCTATCCCCTGGGGTTAAGCACTGGTCCGTGTAGTTTTTTTACCCATTTAGACCATTGGGTTGGTTTTTCATCTTTTCCTATGGTGCTTGTTAGAAATCCACCTATGTATTTGACGGTTACGCGTATGGTAGCCATGGTAGACTCCTCGTCAGCCTCGAGGGACACTATCTTCCCCTTGTAGGGGATTTTCACCTTCTAGTGCAAGGTGGAAGGGACACCCCCTAGTGCATGAAACCATGGTTGATCGAGTAGTAAGGAGAACGTGACCGAGATGTCGATGACGATGAGAGTTGAGAGGGTAACAACTTCCCTTACCTTCACTATTACCTCAAAAGTTCCCTATCATAGACCTTTTCAAGTTGTCATATGCTTTGATAACTGTTCTAGACTTCTTAAGCATTGCTTCGTTCAATGCTAGGATCGGTAGGATCTTTTAGGCGCAAACGTTGAGTGGAGAGCCATTACTCGGTCTAGTATCTCAATTTTTTAAGTTCAATGCCTAGTTGTGGCATGCCCATCATTTGGCAGGTCAGCCTCAGGGAAGATAATGTTAAGAGATTTAGCGAGGATTCCTTATCCGATTAAGGCGCCCACCTCTGCTGGCGAGGCTAGTGATGGTGCCTCCATTTCCATCAATATTTGCATGATAGCCCTCCTATGTGTTTGGGATCCTCATAAGAGATCCCAAATGCTCGTCTTGACAGGGGTCTTTGTTAATTGTTTGACTGTAAGAATGCCAACTCCCTTCATTGGGTTACCTGGCGGTGATAAATGTGGAGGGCTAGGATTAACTTAGACCTAAGGCTGATAAATTCTCTCACTTCTACTAACATGATTGATGCGCTCATGTCATTCTTAGGGAGTGATCTCAGGGTCGAACACTGCAAACACATTAAAATCTTCTTTGAGGGGAATGTCTTATAGCCGTATTGGCCTATCAACGCATGGGGCCAGGGCCATAGAACCTCTTAGCCTATAGTGTACATCCATAAGTATTGCTATAGCCGAGTTTTCTTGAAGGATTTCATCTATTACATGTGCTTGTGTTCCAATCCCCCTGATCATGTTAGTAACATCAGAGTAAGCCAGGACCAATCCATCTAGTATTTCCATGATTTCCAGATGGGGTATCATTGTGAAGAATGGATAAGCCCAAGCTGCTAGTCCATCCCTTGGGTATGGTTCCATTATGGGAGGGTCACCTCTCAGTCCCTCATCTGGCTTTTTCATTGTAAAATAGTATAGGAAAGCTTGGCTTTGGATGCCCTGGAAGTAGTAATAGCGATGTGTGGCCTGATTATTCCAAGTCCAGTTGTACCATTGCAATGCTCTCCCTTCAAGTATGGTGCCAAAGTTTTCCGAGCATTGGTAATAATGTTCATCCCTCGAATTCATTACTTTGGTAAATATTGCGAGGTAGATCTAAGGATGGCAGCTTTCATCATATTTAAGTGCTGGTGACAACTCGGGGAAGAGCATAGTCTCGTGGGTATCTTCTCAGGTGATTGCAAATTCATGGGCCGCGTTGAGCCTTCTATAGAATCTTTGGTCATCTTGGATGCTTGAGAATGCCATTGGATTGATTACAGTAACAGACAGATATCTCCTCCGCCGTAGAGGTCTCCTATTCTCTTGTTAGATTCTTTGGAGAACTAGTCTTTTGGTAAGATGTCCAGCCCCGATTGCATTGATTTCTATAGGTGATCCATCCATGATTGCCTGTAACTCTTCTCTTATTAATCAAGAGTGTAGGGACTCAAGGTTAGGCAAAGGTTAGGGATCCGTAATCCCTTCCTAAGGATGATGCCAGAAGCGTACCGACTCTGGTGCCCATAATTTAAGATTGAAGGGGATTGTGCTGACATACCAATTCATCGTTGTGCACTCATTATCACTTGCGTAATCAAGACCATCATTCCATCGTGATTCCATGGTAGTCATGTCATATGACGTTGGTTTACTTGTCATGATGCCAGGGTATACCTCGCCCTCTAGTTCTAGGGCTGATTCATCATCACTTGAGGTGCCCCTAAATTCTATTCCCCTTACAGGGTGTGGGATCGATTAGGCATGCCCCCTTAGAGTGTGAGTGGATTCTCTACTACTTGAGTGTCCATAATCACCTTCAGGCTGAGGATGGGTATACCGAATTGGCTCTGCATTCGAGGGACCTATTTCACTAGGATTCCTGCTGGTTTCCCCTACCTCAAAGTGGGGGTTCTGGTGGGAAGTGTACACTCTAAATTCATGCTAATTTGGCATTTCCTCCCACCTTGTGAGCATGGTAATGGTGGTGCGATGGATCACATATATGGTTTTATTTTCAGGAATGCTTACATATCTTTCGTAAATAGGCCTGAGGTGTATGCATTCTTGGGAAGGCGGGAGGACCCAAGAGTAGGATCTGTCGTCATTCCTAAAGAATGGCATGTGAGGAGCGAACGTTGGGATGAACTTCTGGGACATTAACGGCCAATCCCATTGCCTGTGGGGCAAGATTTGAAAATACCAAGCCTGGGCTTGGCCAACCAAGAATGTGGGAAATAAGGTCGGTGCCCTTAGGACACTTATGTCGTATAATTCCAAGGTTTAGAGGAAACACCTCGAGAATTTGATTGGGTCAGAGTCCTCAGAAAACCTGATTTCATTTCCTTCCTAATTGGCTATGTTAAGGAGTCTATGTGCCCTAAGCTCATCTTTGTAGGTTGAGACTCTCTCAATCATATGCATCTCGTCAAATATAGGATTATCGTTGAAGTAGGGATCCTCATCTTGGTTATACAATTCCCATTCTTCTTCTTTATCAAGTGGAATGGCGTTGATGAATAGCACTTCATAAAAATCTGACTCAGCTTTATCTTCCTACGGCCGAGATGTAGTTGTACTTCGAATAGCCGATTCCTGGTTCAATACCAGGTCTAAAGAGTCATGACTTGAGAAGGCACGCGCTAGGCTTGCATTTACGAGGGAAAGGACCCAATAGCGTTAGATTGGCAATCCGTTGTACCAACCGAAAACCTTATCATTGAGGAACGTGGCTCGTAAAAGTGGCACTACTGTGCTACTGATCTATTGGAATGAATCTATGAGGCTAATGAGATCAGGTCCTACCTCGATCCCATCATCTTTGACACTTATAGGGCCGGCAACCCTTGAGTATGCCAGTTGTACTACAGCATTACTTGATTGACACCACTCAAGTATGGTAGCCTTTTTATGTTCTATAAGATATATCTCCTGATTGCCCTCATCAAGGGACTATTGGAGTATTCTGAGTTTGTCGCTAGGGAAGGTTTCCAAGAAACTCGTGTTCTAGCTCTTCCTAGTCCCATAATTATCTAAGTGACATAGAATGATACCAGTCCATTGTATCCCCATTGAGAAGTATGGGAAATACAAGACCATACCGTAGGGTGGGACATTGTATTTTACCAGGAGGTCATAGAATTGCTCTAAGAAAGTGACTACATCGGTGTCCCCTTCGTGCCGAAGTCTTCCAATCATCAAAGGCGCAAGTTTCCCTGACTCAGACAACTCTTTCGTATGGGTGTCAATCTCGTCTATTTCTATGAGTTACCACTCAATATCATTTGTTCCAAAGCTAGGATCGAATAAGGTGTCATTTCTATCACCATTATCATCTTCATGGAGAAGGATAGCATTGATAAGGGATTTAAAGCTCAAAAGCTAGTTGCTTTGGGTACTCAACTTCCCTTCCGGCTCCTCTAAATTCCCTTCTTAGATCATCTTTTATAGATCAGGTAGTAGTCAAACACATTTATTGGTCTTGTGCCCTCTAACCATGTGATACGCATAATAGTTTTCTCTGTTGGCTAGGGATGGCAGTACAAAGGGCTTTAAGGTTCATATGCCCCCGGATTTTCTTAGCTTGGTGAATATCTGAGATAGTGACTCAGACTATGGTGAGATTGGTTGAGGCAGTGCTGGAGCGATTGCGGCACTAATGGCCTCAATTTTCTATTCTTCCCTCTTAGTATAGGAAGGTTTTGGCTGGTAGTATCTTGGGGGAGCCACCCTATCATATGGCTTATTTTTCACATAATAGGCTACCTCTTCCTGCCTAATGCGCTCTTCCTCATCATACTTCTTGATTCTTTTGGCATATCCCACAACATCGCTGAAAGTATGGAATTTCTTCAGTTTCATTTTTTCGTGAAACTTGGGATTACATCCCTCCACTAGCCTGATAACTAAGGCATCCATCTTCAGGGCACCATCCAACAGTGATTGAACTGCAACCCATCTGCAGTAATAGGCTTCAAAAGGTTCCTTAATACCCTGTTAAACCCTTTCTAGGTCCTGCAAGTTAGTTTCTATTCTGACATTATAGGCATAGTTCTCAATGAAGGTGGTACTGAGCAACTTCAAGCATGACTTCACTTGGCTGGACATTCTTATATACCAGTCAATAGCTAGACCTCTCAAGGTTGTTTGGACTAAGTTTACCCGATGCACTTTGGGAATGCCCATGCTCATCGTGATGTGTAGGTACCCTTGAATGTGGGCTTCAGGGGAACCTGTACCGTCAAATGGTAGAACTTAGGGCATGACGAAGTTAGCAAGTAGCAGCTCCGGGACTGAGAGCTCAAATTTTTGCAAATCAGTCTATTTATTGTGGAGGGTCCCGAGATGCGCTTCAGCATAGGGAGCATTTCTTTGAAATCAGAGAATTTCTTGTCAATTTCCATAACTTTATCACCTGACTCCGAACTGGAAACTTTAGCAGCCCTCATATTATTAATGACGGCTTCAAATTTCTTGACACAATCCTTAGAAAGGATCATATCCTGCACAACTTTGAGCATTGCCTTGTGGTTATCGGCCATTTCATCACTTTGTTCTGCAAAGATGCGATCGTCCGAAACTGCATACTTAGGGGCTCTTCTTTGAGGTTGTTTCTTTTTGCATGCCACCGCAGGCAATTTTTGGTGAGTTAAAATAGAAATAGGTGAGCCAATGATCGTGTGCATGATCCATGAGCCTTTGGGCATTTCTAGCATGGTTTTTATGGTGCATGGGTACTTATGCAATGTATGCGTATTGCCTTCAATGTGGGGCGGTGTTAATTTTTATATCGCTTAATACCAGGGGTATGCAAGATGGTGAGCTCTAGAAGCGGCTTTTCTATGGTGGTATTGCTTAATACCAAGGCTATAAGCGATGGTGGTAGGCTCTAGAAGTGGCTTTTCTATGATAATATCACTTAATACCA
Organism: Euphorbia pulcherrima; assembly: GCA_947683365.1. Lineage (NCBI taxonomy): Eukaryota > Viridiplantae > Streptophyta > Magnoliopsida > Malpighiales > Euphorbiaceae > Euphorbia > Euphorbia pulcherrima. Next base: position 44,319,424 of record CANTUS010000010.1, read on the forward strand.
AGGGTATGCATGATGGTGGTGTGCTCTAGGAGCGGTTTTTCTATGGTCATGCCACTTAATGCCGAGGGTATGTGTGATGGTGGTGTGCTATAGGAGCGCCTTTTCTATGGTCGTATCGCTTAATATCGAGGGTATGTTCGATGGTGGTGCTCTCTAGGAGCGGCTTTTCTATGCTCATATCACTTGATACTGAGGGTATGTGCAATGGTGGCGCAATCTAGGAGCATCTTTTCTACGGTCGTATAGCTTAATACCAAGGGTACACACGATGGTGGTGCGCTCTAGAAGCAGCTTTTCTATGGTTGTATCGCTTAATATCGAGGGTATCCATGATGGTGGTGTACTCTACGAGCGGCTTTTCTATGGTCGTATCGCTCTACACCGAGGGTATGCGCGATGGTGGTGAGCTCTTGGAGCAGCTTTTCCATGATTGTATTGCTTAATACTCAGGGTACGCGTGATGGTGGTGGGCTCTAAGAGCGGCTTTTCTATGGTTATATCACTTAATACCGAGGGTAAGCGGGATGGTGGTGTGCTCTAGGAGCGGCTTTTCTATGGTTATATCGCTTAATAGCGAGGGAACCTACGATGTTTGTGCGCTCTAGGAGCAGCTTTTCTATGGTCGTATCGCTTAATACCAAGGGTATGAGCGATGGTGGACTTGCATGGTTTGATTATTTCATGTCATGGCTTAATGTAAATCATGGTTAGTGGTTTATGTATGATGCAACATTTGAGCAGGCCAACATGTACTTTTAAACTCCCCCTTCCAACCTTATTACTTCATCGTGGTGAGTATCTTTCCTTGGTGGGGGGCTTTTTCCACTATTACCAACCTGGGGTAGATGAAGATGTATTGCCTTTTGTGATGTTGGAAAACTTAGGGTGCCTCTAGGGGAAGTTTCTGGGGTTATATTTGCTATATTCTGGGCTAAGTCCAATAGGGTTATAGTTGATGGTAACCGTGCATTATGTACTTAAGCCCAAGAACCCTAATTGAGTCCAAGGGCACATTTTCAATGTTTAATATACGCAAATCTAGTGGCCTTAATCAAGCTAACTAGATTATATTGTACTATGCATGGCTAGTGTGTCCTAACTTCGTGTCCATATTCGAACTCGAGTCAAGTTGTAGAGCCACGTCATTGAGAACATCGGGTTGTGGTGTGGACACATGCAGATGCTATATAGTAAACCCTAATAACTTCAAATTCAAATGACTTTCATGACTTAATCTTAGATTGAATTTGTGGAAAATCAATTATAAAAGAGTATTATTTCCCTAGCAGAGTCGCCACTATGAGCAGGCGGACTTTTTGCCATGGACCCTTTCGGGGTCGCTGATTGGATTGGCACGGCCAATATGGGACCCCGAGTTTCAATGAAGGGAGTTGCCGCTAGAGCGCGGGGCTCATTGTATGTGAGAACATACTTGGCATTTCCAACTAGACAAAGGGGTCGAGGACTCCTATAGGGATTAGCTTTTTTTATGGGAGCAGGGTCCCTTTTTATGTAATATTAGAGTCACCACCCAGATTAGCTCTTCAGTCTGATCTGAGCAAAATTCATATACCGATAAAAGAGAGATTCTAGTTCTGGATAAAATAGTTACTTGCCATTTGAATTTGGATAAAGCATATTTTTTAAAAAGAATCTTTCATAATTTGAATAAGCAAAAGAGATGAGTTAAAGAGATATGACCTTTGCAGGCCTAGCCCTTGGAGCATGGGCCAGACATGATTGGATTACCTCATGGGGGTGATTAAGAATGCATGATTGAAAACTACACTTCAACCCTCAGTTACCTTTTTTTTGTTGCAGGATGACTGGACAGCCCGGTACTGACTAGGACTGCGTTTGCCTTAGATTTCTTTAAGATTTTTGTGGAGATGAACTCGAGGAATTTTGCAATTGGAATTATTTGAGTGTTTGGGAATGAGTGGGTAGCTTTCTAGCTAAAAGCTATTTCAAGGAAGGGTTTCTATACCTTGGTATAGTTTTGGGATAGTTTTGGTATAGGCTCGATACTATGAGGGATTTCCAAAGAAGGATTGCTCGAGAATGACTTATCTTTTTCTCTTTGGATGATTTTTTATGTCTAGGAAATGCTGGGGGTAGTTTCCTTTTATAGAATTTTTAGGAGCGTCAATCGACACAATTGGCAATGCAGATCTTCAGGGTATGCTGGAACCTATTTTTCCCTATCCATGGCCATTCAGACTTGGGTTGGGGAATCATCCAGGTGCTAAGAAGTCCAAACCCTAGTCTTACCTCATGATAGGGGCTAAGGTCAAGCAAAAGACATTCACGGGTGAGGAAGAACCTGTGGAGGTAAGGGGCAAAAAGGTCCCTAGTTTTTAGACCTTCAATTATGTATATGATTTCAAGAAAGGCTTCATCGTTAAAAGCTCAGTTTCTGTGGAAGTATGTGGGAATGCTGAAGAAGATGAAATGAACAAAGCAATCGAGTCCATCACTAAGGCACTAGCAGTACTTATAAGGAAGAATTGGAAGGGAAGTGAGAAGGTAAATCCCACTAGCAAGGCTATCAAAAACTTAGAAAGAGAAGTGGCCAAAGAAACGCAGGCAAACCTGCACACCAAAGCTACCGGTTCAGCTGTCAGTAGTGCCAAAGTTTATTAGCATGGCCCTCTGCCTGTGGAGGATGATTCAAATGATGTAATTTTTAATGTTGCAAATATTTTTGATGGAAACAATGTCGCTTATAAGGCATATCATGGATAAGTTGTGACATCAATACTTTTTAAAGCATGTCATGATAAATTGATCCATCTCTCATTCGCATTTCACTCGAGTATTCCATTCTAATTTAACCATGCACTTATAACAACAACATTCTTAAACATATCATCATATTCATTTATGAAGTTGACTTCAAATACATCGGAATGGTATAAATGTCCATGGTTAAAACCTATCACCGAAGAAAAGAGAGATAATAAAAGTGCTCAGCAAACATGATAACAATGAATCTTGGGAAATCTTTCTTCAAGAAGGGGGAAAAGGTATAAGGGTACATGTCGTGAAGAAGACAAAAAAGACTCATAAGAGATTCGACAGTAGGCTGGCTCTGGTTATAAAAAATGGAAAGAACATCTCGAGTCACAAAAGATGCCCAAATCCTTCAAAAAAGCTAGAGGGACGCTAATCATTATTAAGTCGATCAAGAAAAATATTTTTAAAGTTAGCGGCTACTTATAGAGAATGGGCTGAGAAGCTTCCATTTGTGATTAGTGGGGTATAGAACTAGTGTAAGAACTCCCACTGATTAAACACCATTCTCCTTGGTATATGGAATGAAAGCTGTGTTACTGGTTCAAACAGAAGTAAGATCTCTAAGAGTAGCACTCAAGGCCTAGTTAAAAGAGTCAGATTGGGCAAGGGCTAAGTATGAGCAATTAAATGTAATAGATGAAAAGTGGCTCAAAGCACTTGACCATCTACAAATGTACCAATAGTGTATGGTTTGAGCTTACAACAATAGAGTCAGATACCCAAAATAACCTCTCAAAGAGGGTGATCTGGTTCTCATGTAGCTACGCCAGGTCAACACTAAAGCTAGGGGCAAGTTCAGGCCTAATTGGGAAGGACCGTCTATAGTTAATAAAGTCATTGGAAAAGAAGGAATCAAGCTTATGGATATGGATAGAAATGAGTTCATGAATCTAGTAAATCAAGATAGGCTTAAGCATTATCATATCTAGGTCAAAAGAATGAAATCATAAAAAAGCAGTACAAAGAATAAAAGTAATAAAGAATAAATCACCGGACGAGCGGTCCTCTACTACTTAGTCAAAAATTAGGGAGCAGGCCGTTGGTCCGTATTCTGCAAACCGATCAGGCAAAAATTAGGGCACTCCAACACAAATAAATCCTGCTAAGTTTAAAACCCGAAAAGGGCGGCTTAGGCAAACATTAGGGCATCGAGAGAAAAATGTCAGTTGCTTTCTGGAAAATCTATAAAGACCAGTAGGCAGTAGGAGTTAACCACTAGAAATTTTTACCATTGCCTATATACTCAAATTAATCTTATCAATGAACATGTTATGATTTTGCTAAGAATCTTAGTCTTATGAATGCATGCATGTCTTTAGGTGAAATAATCGCATGTGTGTGAATATCAATTTTTCTCTGCATATGCATCATTGTTATTCATTTCACTATACGTGTAATCCAACCGAGATAAAGAAATCAGGCATATTCTAAGTTGAGGAAAAGTCTACTGGATTGAACCTTTAAGCACAATTCAGGCAAAAATTGAGTCAGTGTGCTAGATTGAAACCTGAAAGGGCGGTCCCGGTAAATATTAAGGCAAACAAAAAGAAAGAAAAAGCCTGCTGGATTGAAAACCCAAAAGGGCGGTCTAGGAAAAAATTAAGGTAAAAAAATAAAGAAAAATCTATCTAGATTGGAAACCCGAAAGCGTGGTTTAGGCAAATGCTAAAGGTAAAAGGAAAAGTCTATTGGATTGAGCCGTGAAGGATAATTCAGGCAAAAATTAGGACAAAAAGAAAGAAAAATAAATGTTTGATAGGTCATCTAACATCGAATTGCCTATGCAAAATTTAGAACATCACTTAGTCCCCTCACTATGAAATCGCTGGATGGATGTAATACGGGTTTGTAAAGCAGCGATACTCAAAGATCTCAGTTGAGAAAAAGAAAAAATCAGCATGCATAAAAGTTGAATGTGAAAAGTATCAATCAAAGTTTACACTCAAAACAAGCAATGCAGGGCCCAAAAGTATTAACAGTTTAGAAAGTAATTATGAAGTGTCAAAGACGTGGGGGGTCTCCCTTGGCGCCTATCTCAAGGATGGGGGCCACTGGGGTTTGGTTGGATTTAGGCGTGACAAAACATTTTTCGTTCAAGTTTGCACAAATAGCCAATTTTATTGAATAAAAGAATCAAGAGCCAAATCTCGATACAAATGATAGAGTCACCACCCAAGTTATCTTCATGGGAAAGAGTTTTGGTACAGTTCCCATTTGGTGGGAGACTCATACCTATTAGATCAGAGATTCGGGTATCGGATGAGTCACTTATTTCTCATTTAGTTGATTTAAAATTACATTTACCGCGTAAAACCATTTTGGTCTTCATCATTTGGGGAGTTATCGTAGAAGTCCTATTCTTCTACAATCTTTCACACTCATTACATACGTTTACAAAATACAATAAAGCACTAGCAATATATGGGGGAGCAAAAATTACAACCAGGGGAAAATGAGGGAATTGCAAGAGAGCCTATACATTTGTTCTAAGGTATGAAACAAAAATAAAAATAAATTCCCCTACACCCACAAAGATTAGCACAGTTTTTAACACATCATACGCCAACATTTTATTTGGAAAAATTTGATTATGTTAGCAGGGCAGTTTTATGTTCAATAGTGTCCAGACGACTTCTAGGATCAGAGAGAAATAACTAGTCTTCAATGTATTTTATTATTAAAACACATTTTTACTTTAGTGGGTTAATTTACCTGATTTTTAGTGAAACTAATCATATGGCAAATGGTGAATTGGTCGATTTTAACCAATTTAAAAGTGAATTCTGGGTTCTATCTGAGGGCTTGTACCCAAACGGGTAGGGTGGGACCCGTACGGCTACCAAGGAGGACCGATACTGGTATGAGGGACCTGTACGGGGTCCTATCTAGTCCCGGCTACAAACTTTGTTTAATTTAATAACCGGATTAATGGAAAAGAAATGAAATGAAAATAGGATTTACTTCCGTATGAGTATGACAAACTAGTCTAATATCATTAAGGATATAAGGTGCCAATAAGGCTCATATAGGTTAGGACCAGACCAAAAACAGAAATTAAAGAACATATAGAATTGAATGAATGGAGAGTGATAAATAAATAACTGAGATATGAGTCTCTTTGAAACTCAAGAGTGTTACCTTTACGCTCTGAATCCACTTTAGAGCGATGCCAAATGGAAGCTTTGTCAAAGTCAATGATGAAATGATGAACTTAGAATTGTTTTAGGTGAGTGTTTGTGTGGACAGAATCTCCCCCAATCCTAATATGAAGTTAGAAAGGAATAAAATGTGGCCAAAACCAATGTGGAATGATTTTCCCCCTATTTTATAACTTCTATACCTCTTTTATGCCCTTGTTATAACCTGAAAAACTTTGCTAGAATAATTTCCTTATAGTAGTATTTGCTTTCTATTATGATCTCCTAGTTGTGTACGTTGTGTTTTGAATAGGTGAGGAATGGCCTCTATTTATAGGGGGAAAGTACATCTGAATGCATTATATGACCGATTTTATGCGTTTATGGAAGATTATAATCTTTTACGGCAAATTATATTTGCTTATGGCAAATTATATTTGCTATATGGAAAATTATATTTACTATATCGAATGATATTCTTTTATGGAAGAATATATTCGCTTATAGCAAATTATATTTGTTATATGGCAAATTTTATTTACTATATCTAATTATATTCTTTTATGATAGAATATATTCGCTTATGACAAATTATATTTGCTATATGGCAAATTATATTTATTGTATCAAATTATATTCTTTTATGGCAGAATATGTTCATTTATGGCATATTTGGGCATTAAAACCGACTATTTGGGTGTTTGGGGGTCCGATATAGGTGGCTTGGACCCGTACGGATCCAGTTGGTACCTAATTAGGAATTCAAGAAGTTTTTGGACCGGTATGAATGGGTCTAGGGGACCCATATAAGTCCAATCGGTCCACCTGTATGGATCCGTATGGACTAGTACGGACCGCTCCGACTAGTTTTTCTTAAAACTTTCCAAAACTGCCTGAAATCTCCCGAAACTGACCGATTTTGACTGGTCTTTACCGATTTTGACAATTTTAGACCATTTTAGTCCTTTTAGGGCTTAAGTGCAAGTTTTCTGAGGTTTAGATTTGTCAATGCTTGATCGAACTGCATTGAAATCACTCCAAGTAGATAATACCTATAGAAGTATGCATTATATAGCTCTCATCATCGTTTTGTGAGAAGGATTATTAAAATCTAGTGCTCACAGACTGTCCCTTATAGGATGAGTTTAGTTATCAATCTGTATGATCTCATAATGTGAGCAAGCATTTAGAACTTATATATGAGGTGATGACATGGGTGAGCTCCTTTCTATAGCGGAACTCCTTTCTCTGGGGTCCTTTTATTGAGGCGGACCACTTTCCTTTGCTGATGCATTCCTGTTCTTAAGGTGGATGGCTTTCCTTTGCTAGTACGTATCCCTTTCTTCAGGTAGATTAATTTCCTTTACCGATACGTATCCCTTTCTTGAGGCGGATGACTTTACTTTGCTGATACGTACACTTTCTTGACGTGGATGACTTTCCTTTACTACTATGCATACCTAGTTACTCTACTGTGGAAAGTTTGTGTATCCCTTTCATAAGGCAGATCGACTTTCCTGGCTGATGTATCCCTTTCTAAAGGCGCATTGAGTTTCCTTGCTGATGTATCCCTTTCTTAAAGTGGATCAACTTTCCTAACTGGGGATTTTGAACAACCTGTATAAAGACAACAATCAAACGCCGAGTTAATCATTGTCTAAGCAGACACATCTTTATTCTTGATTGACTTTGTGATGAAAAAATTTGTTTTGCCATTTCAATTAAGAATAAAGATGTGTGGATGGGGGTTGACCCCTAAATAAACTTTAAATTAAGTGCAAGAAATGCCTCGTTTGGCTCGATTACTCTAGGATAGAATGCCCCTTCGAAGGGTGCCTCTTAAAGAATGCCCTTTAGAGGGCTCAATGATAAGGGATGCCCCTTGACTGACTGATTCCACTGCTGAGAAATGGGAAATGCCCCTTGGTTGATCCAGCTGCTGGTGAATGGAGGGATGCCTCTTGGTTGACCCCTCTGCTAGGGAGTAGAGTAATATTCTTTGGGAAATTCTTTTATATCGGGGAATTGTTTCTTTGCAAGACTCACTTGTGGGGGAAAATTTTCCATATTTGGGTAGACTTGTACACAAAACTTATCCCTGTTAGTTGTCAATTTGAAGAATTGCTTGCTTAATTCTTGATTGACTTTTATGAAAACAAAAATTGTTTTCCCCTTCAATCAAGGATCAAGGTGAGCTAGGGGTTTTGCCCCTAATTTAATTGTAATGATCGAGTGAAGAGATGTTAGGTTGGTCCCAACTTCACTTGGAGTGCCCCTAACATGCCCCTTTTACTAGCTGGCACTCTCTTTTGGTAAGAGATCTAGCTTGAAAATAGAAGAGAGTGCTCGTATGATTGTAGGGGATGGGCTTGAGTTTAGCCTAACTGTAACTAGTTTTCCCTATAAAGGCTTTTATAATGTTATGATACGGGTGGGTTCCTTTCGTGAGCGAACTCCTTTCCTCGGTTTTTTTTCTTAAGGTAAACATTTCTCCTTTGCTGTGTGTATCCCTTTCTTAAGGTGGATGACTTTCCTTTAACTGATGCTGGTGTACACCTTTCCTAAGGCGGATGACTTCTCCTCATATCCTTTCTTAAGGTGGATCGACTTTCTTGGTTGATATTGCATCCTTTCCTTTAGGCGGATGATTCTCCTACTGATGGCGTATCTCTTTCCTAAGGCAGATGACTCTCCTACTGTTAGTGTATCCCTTTCCTATAGCAGATGACTCTCCTGATACTGGTGTATCTCTTTCCTAAGGCGGATGACTCTCCTGCTACTGGTGTATGCCTTTCCTAAGGCAGATGATTCTTCTGTTGATGGTGTATCCCTTTCCTAAGGCAGATGACTCTACTACTACTAGTGTATCCCTTTCCTAAGGCAGATGACTCTCTCGCTGCTGGCGTATCCCTTTCCTAAGGTGAATGACTCTCTTGCTACTAGTGTATCCCTTTCTGAAGGCGGATGACTCTCATACTACTGGTGCTGAGCTACCTACCAAAAAGACCATAAAAATAGTGCATTAGTTACTGTATGAAATGATATATGTCATAATTCTTGATTGGTTTTATGGCAAACAAAAAATTTTGCCCCTTCAATCAGGAATAAAGACGTATAGATGGGGGTTAGCCCCTGAATAAACTATAAAATGTGTTTCAAAATGTTGGGTTTGGCCCAACACGAATTGAGGTGCCCCTAAGGGAGCTGAATGCTGAGGATATAGCTGTTGAATGGCTAGTCCATTAGGATTGCTGGGGAGAAACTACTCGGCGGAAATTTCACTTGTTGGGAGAAAGGTATTCCTAAGACATCCTAGCTGCTGGGGAGTGTCTTTTGAAATAGTCTCAAGAAAGCTTGACTAGTTGGGGATGTGCCCCTAGAACTTTTCCCTTGGGAGGCTTTGGGGTTGATGCCCCTCGGGTATTCTTCTAATCGGGGGAATGGTTTCTCTAACCACCTAGCTATTGGGGACAAGGATCGATTCTTTGAAGGATAAGAGGAATGCCCCTTGATGTTTCATTTGCCGGGGAAAGAACTATTCTGATGTGGTTGCTCTACTAGAGAAAAGTGACCCTTTGGGTGCCATTAAGGTTTCGTCTTATCTAACCTATAGGGGAAAACAATTTTTATTAGGATAAGACTTGAAATGGTACATCTTAATTCTTAATTGACATTGTGATCAATCAAGTATTAAGACATACTAGGGTTCTGCCCATAATTAACTGTAAAGTGTGAGTAAAGAGATGTTGGGTTGGTCTAAATCTTATTTTGTTATGCCGCTAGAGTGAACTACTAGGGGAAAATCCTATAAGCACCTTAATTGCTTAGGAGCAAGTCTCGTTGATGACTTGGATTGCTAAGGGGTGCCCCTTGGAAGAGAAAGTTAGTTGTTTGGGGGTGCCTGTGGAAATTGCCTTTGGTGGCTTGACCAGTTAAGGAGATGCCCCTTGAGAAAGAATCTTAGCTGCTGGGGGTGTGCACCTAGAAATTATCTTGGGTTACTTCATCGGTTGAGGGGTTGCACTTTGGCTGGTGCCCCTCAATAGGCACCTTTGCTGAGAATGTGCTTTAAATGATGCCCCTTGGGTGGCAGTGTGGCTGGGGGAATTTATTCTTTTCCTATGGATACCTCTCCTTAGGTTCCTAGACATGATAAAGGAACTGGTTACTAAAACATTGATATATGCAGGTCAGGACTTGCCCCGATTAAAAAAAAGACTGAGTTTATTAATGTTAGGTTAGTCCCAACTTGAATGGGGGTGCTCCTAGTGTGCCCTTTCTACTGGCTAGCACTATTGGGGAGTTCCCCTAGGGTGCTTAATGATGGAGGGATACCCCTCAGTTGTGTCACTTTCGGGGAATGACTCTAGAGTGGGTGCCCCTAGGGTGTTAGCTGTTGGCGGGATACCCCTCGATGGTATCCAATGATGAGGAATGGAGGGATGCCCCCCAATTGACTTCTTTGTTGCGGGAGGTGTATTCCTAGATTAGTTTTCTATTAAGGATTTCTTCTACGTTAACACTTCCTTGGTTCAGGCCAGAATCTCTTGTCTTGTGGGGATCGTTGGCCCCCGATGTTTTGACATCTTGGGGATCCTCCCCTTGAATGAACCTGCACATGAAAAGGTATTCCGGTTAGCAATTGCTTTGATATGGCTTACCTTGATTCTTGATTGACTTTGTGTAAACAAAATTTTTTTCCCTTTTATTCAAGGATCAACGTGAGGTAGGGGTTTAGCCCCTAATTAATTGAAAGAAAGGGATTTAATAAGTAGGGTTTGCCCTAATATGGATCTAATGTGACTACTGCTGAGGAGTTCTAGTTTTGTTCTGAAAGCCGCTCAGATTTATAAGGGAGCACCCATATGGCTAGGTAGGAGCCATATGCCTAATATTGACCCATATGGCTGAAAAAGTTGTTGGATGGGATGCTTGCATCTGTTGGAGGCCCGTATGGCTGAGGATGGGTTTAAGTGGAACCTGAGTTTGACTAGTGTGCCCCAATAATGGCATTTACGACATTGTTGTGGTTCACCCTTGTTAGAACTTTGTCTTAAATCTGAAAAGAGGACTCGTACACCCTTCAAGTACTCGCACAAGTGTGGATGGATAGTGTATGCCTAAATGATGCTTACACCTCTTCCAGGTGTTGGATCTAATTTTGGTTTAGGATACCTTGTGTTTAGTTCAAGCCTATAAAAACTAAAAGCTAAACTATGCATGATGCATGATGTATGAACATTTACATATGTGTATTGATCCCGTGGTTTTCATTGCAGACTCTATTGGCTGTGGAGCATGGTAAGTCCGCTCAGGATTTTCTCATCTTAGGAGGGACCTAGGTTTCTAGAGGAGCAGTTACGAGTAGCCACTGCTGAGGCCGACCAGGTTAGGCCACTAGAGGAGGAGTTGGAGAGATCTAGAGTAGAGACTACTCGAGCGAGGGCCGAGGTCGAGGTGTTGCGAGGCTAGCTGGTCTAGATGATTGAGGATAGATATAAACTGGAGCCATCTGATTCTATGTTCGAGGATGATCTTTCTGCCTACCAAGTGGCATTGATAGTGACCAAGAGGGGCAGAGCTGAGTAGGAGGTAGACCTGCATGCTAGGGGAGCCGATGCAGTTGCTGAAGGTGTCATAGGGACTGAGGACCATGTGATAATTAACATGGATGACGTACTAGCAGATACACATGACAAGACTTCAGAGGATCACTAGTGACATGATCCCTCAGTAGCTTAGATTGAGATGTACTTTTACTTTCTTGACATTTGATACTTTTTGGCCCTGCGTGGCTTACTTTGGGGTAAATTTGTATTAGTACTTTCGGCATTTAACTTTCTATGCATGTTGATTTTTCTTTTCCCTAATTGAGAGGATTGAATATTACCGCTTGTAGACCCATATTACTGCTTGGTATAGCTAACAATGAGACCAAGTCTGGCTGGTTTGAAATTAACACTCTTGGGGATATGTGCCATCAAGTGATTTCATAGTGAGGGGACTGATTAATGTTCTAACTTTTGCATAGGCCATTCAATTTGAGATGACCTATTTAATATTTCTTTTCATTTCTTTTCATCCTAATTTTTGCCTGAACTATCCTTGATGGCACAGTCTAGCGGACCTTTTCTTTCCTTTTTTTCTTTGCTTTAACTTTTCCTTAGACTGCCCTTTTAGGTTTTCAATCCAGCAAGCTTTTTCTTTTGTAGTTCTTTGCCTTAATTTTTACCAAGACCGCCCTTTTGGGTTTTAATCTAGTAGGGTTTTTCTTTCTTTGGAGGAGGATAGTTCAACTTGTCGGGTGGTGCCGATGGCCACTCAGGTGGTGGGAGATGAGTAGGAGGTAGAGTGGTGAGTAGAGGAGATCAGTATTACCGCTGGGAGTATAGCGGGAGCTTCAGAGACCAGGGTTCCTGATCTGCTTACTACAGATGCTGGTGGGGTAGAGGGTTATATAATGATAGCTAGGGATGACCTGCTGGCGGATGCACAGGACCATACTCAGGTTGAGTACAGGGACAGGACTCCCCAGTAGCTCAGATTAGGCTGTGCTTTTCTTGCTTGTCTGGGTCCTTGATTTTGCCTCGAGGATATTGTTGTCGTGTCCTTCTTTAATAAGGGCTTAAATTTCTGGTGATTTACTAGTAACCAAACTTTTGAAGCTCTAGATTACTGAGAGACTATCCCGACTGAGATCGATGAGTACGACCAAGATTTGGATGAGATACGTATGCCTATTTTAGACCTGTCCAAGTTTATATGGATGAGATTCATTCCTTGCACATGAGGAGAATGTGTCCTAGAGGTGTCCAAACTAAACATGGTACAAGCTAGATGATGCTAGTGGAAGCAGTTAGCGCTTTTAATTTGAGTTACTTTTCCATATATCGCTTGATATGATGCTACCTATCGAACTTATTTTGTATTTTTCTTTCTTTTTGTCTTCACTTTTACCTGAACTGTCCTTGACGACTCAGTTTAGCAGACTTTTATAGACTTTTGCAGAAGCCTTATTTTTTTTGGCTTATTGGTATTTTGTGTTTTGTTTAATAATACGTGCAGCACAGATAATAACAAAGAGCACAAAATGTAGAGAAGAAACTGATGTTCACATACTTGCGATTATTTTACCTAAAGACATGCAAGCATTCATAAGACCAGGATTCTTAGCAAATCATAACATGTTCATCAATGAAATTAAATTAGAGTGCATAGGCAATGGGAAAAGTTTCCAATGGTTAACCCTTACCCGCTTTTTGATCCTTTTACAAATTTTCCAGAAAGCAACTATCCTTTTTCTCTTGATGCCCTAACTATTGCCTCAGCCGCCCTTTTCGGGTTTTCTACTTAGCGGGTTTTATTTTTTTGGAGTACCCTAACTTTTTCCTGACCAATTTGTGGAATACCAATCAGCTGGTTGCACCCTAATTTTTGCCCGAGCTGTAGAGGACCACTCGCCGGGTGATTTATTCATTATTTCTTTTTTTTATTGTGCTGCTTTTTTATGAATTAGTTCTTTTAACCTAGACATGATAGCGCCTAAGCCTTTCTTGATTAACTGGATGCACAAACTCATTTCCATCTATAAACCTAAACTTAATTCCTCCCTTACCCAGGACTTTCTCAACCACTAATGGCCCTTCCGAATTAGGCCCGAACTTGTGCCTAGAATTACTGTTGATTGGCCATAGCTATTTATGAACCAGATCCCCTACCTTGAGGGGTTGCTTTGGGTATCTAACTCTATTTTTGTAAGCTTGGGCCATTTAGTATTGGAATGGATAGTTTTTTCACTTTTGTGAAAGGAGGTCATGTCATTGTGGGGAAGGTTTGGGATCATTATATAGGGTGAGGGGTCTTCTTTTCTTTTTTTTTGAACAAAGGGAGAAAACCTTTTTGGAGGGATATCTTGATGGTAATATATGTCCAAGGGAGGTACCTACATTGATAAGAAATGCAAATTTGTTGGATGTGATGTTTTATGCTTTTGAAGGTTTTAGAAGAGCATTGGATTTGAACTGGCCTTGATTTTGGATTTATGTTGTAAGATCTTTCCCTTCAATGGTGCTTTTCTTGTGAAGCATGTCCTCCTCCATTTTTTTTTCTTTTCTTTACTTTTTTTGGGGCTTTTAGTCTTCTTCCTTAGTAAAGTGTATCTTCCTGCCCCCTTATAGAAAAAGATGAGCTAAGACCTAAGGCTATCATGTTTGCTAAGCATTTTTCATCTCTCTTCTTTCATGGTAAGTTTTAACCATTGGAACCTTATGCCATTACGATTTACTCAAATTCAATTTCTTTGATAAACATGATGAAATTTTTAAGAATGTTGATTTTATAAGTGCACGGTATCTTTAAGATTGAAATGCTCAAACATAATGTGAATGCATCAATTTATTCGTGATGAGCTTTAAAGGTGGTATTGTGCTGCATCAAAACACTATCAACATTAAAAGGTTAGCTCATCCTCGAAATCATCCTCTTGATGTGAAGGGTCTTCATTTTCATTCTTAGTAGGATCCATCGGTGAATCGGTAGTCTCCCAATCCTGAGCTTCTACTTTTATTAGCACTAGTCTTCTTTCTGCTTTATCAATGTAATATAATTCCTCAAATATTTCCCACTTTTTAGGCTTTTTGGGGATCCAATCTTCCCCTCTTATGGCTTAGACTAGAGGTGAAGGTTGTTGAGCATTTGTAGTCATAGCAAAGGATAGACCTGTTGGGTGATTGGTGGTCGTTCCCTTAGGGATGGCTATATAGTCGGGACCTTGGCTAGATCCCCCAAACTAAAATACTATAAGCTTGAATCCTTGGCTAGGATGAATAGATCGACCGACGATTGGCCAAACTGCCATAGCCCCTGAATTATACGGACCAACTAAACCCAACTATCTGAACTGACTAGATAATGGATTACTAAAAGATGGAGGCAGAGATTCAACCCTTAATTGAACTAAAATTGGTTGAGTAGAAACTTAAAGGCAAACTAAATGAAATTGAGATTGTTGTAAAGCTTTGATTCTTGCTCAAGTGAGAACCAAATGATCATTACATGCATGGGCTCGATTATCCATTAGGCATGTACAATGATGCATGGTGATGTTAATTACAAAGGAATGTAACATAACACATGCAAAGCGATCGATTCTGTCCTTATTTCTCCTGCCGATTCTTAGGGTATTCTTCCTTAATCTAATCTCACACAGAAATCAGTGTACCTATAAGGTAAAATTCTAAGGCTTTCTATAAGAATGGTGTTTAGACATATCGAATGTTTGATGTAAAAGGTTCCCATCCACTAGGGTGTCCCTAATTCCTGGCAGGCATGGGCAACACCTTTGCGAGTGTCACAAAAATAATAGGGCACCTTAACCTAGCACTAGAAGAAGAGTGCATCTAACTAAAGAGAGAAGAACATGAGAAGATAGAGTGTGTTAATTTTCCCAAATGATGAAACAGAAAATGTGTTGAATCAAGTAAATGATTTTCGGTGCTCATCTTAATCTTTACAACTTTTAAAATAAACTACCGTTTTGCATGTTAAAAGATTATATCCCCTGCAAAGTCGCCACTCTGAGGTAGCGATGACATGCAGCTCTCCCTTGGCGCTGTCTGAGAGGTGGGGTCCACTACGGGTTTATTGGATTTGGGCGTGATAAAACATAAATAGTTCAAGTTTACACAAATAGCCAATTTCAGTGAATAAAAGAATGAAGACCCAAATCTCGATACAAAAGATAGAGTTTTCACCCAAGTTTTCTACTTGGTAAGTGTTTTGGTACGGTTCCTATTGGGTGGGAGACTCATACCTATTGGATCAGAGATTCGAGTATCGGATGAGTCACTTATTTCTCATTTAGTTGATTCAAAATTACATTTACTGCATAAAACCGTTTTTGTTTTCATCATTTGGGGAATTATCACAAAAATCCTATTTTTCAAACTCGTGACATGCATTTACAGATTACAATAAAGCATAAGAATTAAATTGGCGAATAAAAATTACAACTGGGGGAAATGGGGGACTTGCAAGAAAACCTATAAATTTGTTCTAAGTTATAAAACATAAATAAATATAAATTCCCCTGCACCCATAAAGATTAGCACAATTTATAGCACATCATAAGCCAACATTTTATTGGGAAAAATATAATTATGTTAGTGTGGCAATTTTACGATCGATAGTGCCTGAATGGCTTCTAGAATCGGAGAGAAATAATCGGTCTTTAATGTATTTTGTTACAGAAACACATTTTAACTTTAGTGGGTTAATTTACCAGATTACTATTGAAACTGATCACATGGCAAATGGTAAGTTGATTGATTTTAACCAATTTAAAAGAGAATTCTGGGTTCTGTCTGGGGGCCAGCACCCGTATGGGTGGGGTGGGACACTTACAGCTACTAGGGAGGACCAATATAGGTATAGGGGACCTGTATGGGTCATGTCTGGTACTAGGCAGAAACTCTGTTTAATTTAATAACTGCATAAATGGAGAAGAAATGAAATGAAAATGAGATTTCCTTCTCTATGTGTATGGCGCACCAGTTTAATATCCTTAAGAACATTAGGTGCCAACAAGGCTCATACGGGTTAGGACCAAACCCAAAAAAGAAATAAAAGAACAGATAGAGTTGAATAGATAGAGAGCGATAAATAAATAATTGAGATATGAGTCTGTTTGAAACTCAAGAGCGATTCCAGTGCCAAATGGAAGCTTTTTCAAATTAGATGATGAAATGATGAAGTTAGAATTGTTTTAGGTTAGTGTTTGTATGGACAGAATCTCCCCCAATCCTAAATAAGAAGTTGGAAAGGAATGAAATGGGGGCAAAACCAATGTGGAATGGTTTCCCCGTATTTTTTAACTTCTATACATCATCTATGCCCTAGTTATAAAGTCAAGAACTTTGCCAGAATAATTTTCCCTATAATAGTGTTTGCTTTCTATTATAATCTCTCAGTTGTGCATGTTGTGTGTTAAACAGGTGAGCAATGGCCTCTATTTATAGGGACAAGTAGGTCTGAATGCATTAAATGGCCGATTTTATGCGTTTATGATAGATTATATTCTTTTATGGCAAATTATATTTGCTTATGGCAAATTATATTTGTTATATGGCAAATTATATTTGCTATATCGAATTATATTCTTTTATGCTAGAATATATTCGCTTATGGCAAGTTATATTTGCTTATGGCAAATTATATTTACTATATCGAATTATATTCTTTTATGGCAGAATATATTTGCTTATGGCAAATTATATTTGATATATCAAATTATATTCTTTTATGGGAGAATACATTGCTTTATGGCGGATTTGGGCAGTAAAACCAACTGTTTAA
Source organism: Euphorbia pulcherrima (assembly GCA_947683365.1). Classification (NCBI taxonomy): domain Eukaryota; kingdom Viridiplantae; phylum Streptophyta; class Magnoliopsida; order Malpighiales; family Euphorbiaceae; genus Euphorbia; species Euphorbia pulcherrima. The sequence continues at coordinate 44,336,709 of CANTUS010000010.1, forward strand.
GAGTCTCGGGGACCTGTATGGGTGGCCTAGACCCGTACGGGTCTCGTTGGTACCTAATTAGGTAATTCGTAAAGTTTTCAGACCGGTAGGGATGGGATGGAACCGTACGGGTCTAGGGGACCCATATAGGTCAAACCAGTCCACCTCGTACAAATCCGAGTCAACCCGTATGGATTCGTACGAATCAGTATGGATGGTCTGATCGGTTTGTCCCGAAACTTCCTAGAACTTCCTAAAATTACCCAAAACTGACCAATTTTGACTAGTTTTGATCGGTTTTCATCATTGTAGACCATTTTAGACCTTTTAAGGCTTATGTGCTAGATTTTTGAGGTTTAGATTTGACAAAAGCTTGACCAAATTGCATTGAAATCACTCCAAGTAGATAACACCTGTAGAAGGATGCATTATATAGCTCTCATCATTGTTTTGAGAGAAGGATTTTTAAAATCCAGTGCTCACAATTATGAAAGCACATCATAATCTAAACTGCTGGAGGATCCTATCCCTGGCAATCCTTTAGGGTATGATCATGGGTATCCGCTAAAAGATAATCCACATCTAACATCGTATGATGCTCGACTTCACCAGCACCAGCAACTGGCTGGGTAGAGGCCCTAGTCTCTGAAGTCCATAGAGTAGCCCTAATAGCATTATCTCCCTCAGCATGCTAATCTCCACCCCTTTGAGTCACTCTATATGCAGAAAGATTATCCTCCAACTCAAAATCTGATGGATCCAATATCTGTCTGTCCTCAGTCATCCTTGCCAGCTGGCCTCGCAGCATCTCACGCAGCCTCAGCCTTAGCCTCGCCAGCCCCAACAGTGGCTACACACAACTGCTCCTCTAAGAATCTGGCTCTCTCCTCTAAAGCATCCAAGTCCCAAGCGGACTTACTGAGCTCCATGGCCAAAAGAGTCTGCAATGGAATCATAAGATCAGTGCATATATGGATGTCATGGCATGCATCATGCATAGTTTGTTAAATTTTAAAGGTAATAAAAACTTACCAAGGCTAGCGCATCCTAAGGCAATAGCTGATCTTGCACGGTGAAGTGGCCCCTGGCAATCCTATCAGCCTAAAAAATGGTCACCCAAAAAAAAAGTCACATCAGGATAGGATATTCTAAGCATTCACTATTATGGACAAGGCTAAAAGCAAGGGATTCCTTACATGAGTGGAGTTAGATGGAGCAAAACCAATAGGCTAGACTGACTCCTCGGGCTCCTTAATAGGTTGTTTCCCCGAATGGTCGAGGAGTAGAAAGAAGGTATCTAACTCTACTCAGAGGACTCCCTCTCTCACGGAGCATAAAGCATGAGACCTCTTTATTGGTGGCTAAGTAGCAGCAGCATGCCTCTTCTATATGGTAATGGTAGGCTGTAATAGTTAAATATTGCACTCAGGATCACAATCGACCTTAAGAAATAGCAAGGTATTCACTAACACTGAGTTAGAAGAATACTCGAGAAGAAGGGGTAGCGGACCTCGTTGAGCCCTCGATGCCCTGAACTATGGATGGCCCCCATGGTCGACCCTCAGTCCATCCTCATTGGCATCATCATCATCATCGTCCTCACTATCACTCCAGTGAAACTTAAGAGGGACATCCTCATAGTGAATCCTCTCACAAGGAGGAAGAAGCGAGGAATCGATGAACCCAGTATATGAGCCCTCTACAGATAACACTCGACCTCCCTCCGCTAGTAAGTACAACCCCTGGTCAATCCCTGACATGATGTATGACCAGAAGACCCCCATTAGGATTGGGGGAGGGATTGGTCTCTCTACCATAGCATTGGTCCTCCACCCTCAGACTAAAATACGACTTGAAGGAAAGTGGTGACTCTAAGACAAAGCGATGATCATGCACGCCGGCCTGCATACGCTCAATAGCCCTATATATATCCAATCTCTCCTTTAGGTCTTGGATAACCTTCATAAAACAAATGCACTGTAAGTATCATAGCCTTGTAAGTACAATTTCTGCTAATGGTTTGTTAAAATGTAAAATGCAAGTATAGTAGGGAAGAAGTCTACCCGATCTGATTGCAGCTTGCGAAGGGACTCCCTATATTGAGTAGTAGTCAGAGCCTGACCCTTCTAAAGCCCCATCCACCTAGAAATGATGTGTGGTGTCCCGAGCTATATGGGTGAACCCGGCCTTAGGATAAACGGGTGATCAAATGCCCAAATTTGCAAGATAAAATAATGATTAGTTGCAACAAAATTTTAACAAAAGGCTAAAGCATAAGAGATCAATTCGGGATTTACCAGTAGAATAAAGTGGCAGATCTTGAGCTTGGAATGCTATCCCCGAACTCCAACACCCAATCTATAATATAATTATGCCAGGATGGCCCTATACCAGTTCTTGCCTGGCAAAACAACAAGATCCTCTATAGTAAAGAGCAAACCGTTGTTGAGGTTGCTCGAACAGACCGGAAAAAAGATAGTAGTAAGAAATGACAACAGGAAAGATCAGGCGTACTGAACCCTCCTATCCGTAGCAATAGGACTGAATTGCCCGATCTAATAAGTATGCAAGTCTGTATACTTGAGCTGGTTTGTCCCCCTCGGACAAAGCCTAAGTAATCTTGCAATATAGGCCTTCACCTTAGGCAGGAAATGCTGCGTATCGGTATAGACATCGAAATGGATGATATCCCTAGTCCAGTCCAATCCTGTTGCGGTGCACACATCTGAGGGAGTCATAATGACCTCCCTAATTAGTACATGGAAAGTGTCGGTCATCTCCGACCACCTCTCTAGGAAGGCGTAAATAATACCTGGGGCCAGCATCTTTTGAGCTTGAGGGATGGCCTTGATAACATCGCTAAAGCAAAAAGATTCAATACAGGCAAGCAACTCTGCATCCTCTACGGTATGGATCTTCCTGTAATATTTGTTGTAGAAGATTAGGGTGCCCACAGTCTTATTTTAAACTACAAAGACAAAATTAAAGCTCAACAGGGTTAGAATATAGTAGACAAGTTAGAAATCATAATAGAATTGCAGAAATCAAAAAACTTAGCATTCTGTCTCTGAGGATAGGACTTGTACGGGTCCTCTCCAACCGTACGGGTCCTCTCAAGGCACTTATACTAAAAATGGGACCCATATGGGTCCCCCCTCACCCGTACGGGTCCCATGTAAACAGTCCCAACGTGAAAACTTCCCAATAAATAAAAAATCATCCAAATACAACCAAAGGTCATCCAAAACAATCCTAAAAGCATACTAGACAAAATTTACATGCATCAAGCTCTATTTAAAAGCCTAAAAACCCTATTTCATGCAAAATTTTGAGAAATTCTCAAAGAGTTAGAAAATAGAAAATGGAGAATCAAGCAAAATTACCTAAACTTTGGAAGCATGAGTATTAGGAGAGGGATCAAAGGCACTTCAAAGGTAAGACTGAGCCCCAGAAAGGAGCACCCGACTAAAATTGGGCATTCACAAAGCCCTGAATCACCCATAGGGGGTAAATCCTTAGATCTAACAGAGAAACAACTAGTCTTTAGGATCTTTTTATACATTTTGATTGATTCATGAAAGAAAATTGCCAGAGAATGCAAAATGGGATGATTTTGTATAGGGCAGGATATGAGGAGTCTAATTAGCTTTTGAAACCCCCAATGGGAACCCTTATGGCTCCCACCCCTCCCGTACAGATCCTAATTCTTAAGGTCCCAACCTGTACGGGTCCTGCACAACCTGTACGGGCCTTCTCTTTCCATCTAGAGGTAGATTTTGAACCAGTATTTCAGATAGAACCAGAAATTCATCAAGTTTGAGATCGGGGCCAACCCAATTCTCCTCAACCCTAGATTTTAGTTATATTCAGGACAAGCCCCATAGCTCACCTTGATCCTTGATTGAAGGGGCAAAAATGCTTTTTGTTTTCACAAAAGTCAATCAAGAATTAAGGTAAGCCGTTTTTGAATTGATCACTAATAAGGATGATTTTTGTACAGGTCCATTCTAGCACAAGAATTCTTCCCTAGCAAACAAATCTTACTAGGAAAGACTTCCCCATTAGAAGAGGTTTTACCAAAGGATATTACTTTACTCCCTAGTAGTGGAGTCAACCAAGGGGCATCTCCCCACCAATCCAGGGGCATTTCCCCATCTCCTAGCAGCGGAGTTAAGCAAGGGGCATCCCCCCATCTCCTAGTAGTAGAAACCTTCAATCTAGGGGCAACCCCTATTCCCTAGTAGTGGAATCAGTTAAGGGGCACATCCCCATCATGAAAAGCCCTAGGGGCACCTAGCCTAGGGGCATCCACATTGATAGAACCAATCAAGGTGCATTCCATCCCTAAAGCAATTAGGCCAAACCCGACATTTTTTACACTTAGTTTTTGGTTTATTATAGGGGCTAGCCCCCCATCTACACATCTTTATTCTTAATTGAAGGGGCAAAATATTTTTGTCATCACAAAGTCAATTAAGAATAAATATGTGTCTTCTTGGACAATGACAAACTCGGTGTTTGATTGCTGCCTCTTTTCAGGTCATTTGAAATCCCCAGTTAGAAAAGTCGATCCGTCTTAGGAAAGGGATACACCATCAGCCAGGAAAGTCGATCTGCCTTAGTAAAGGGATAAACCATCATCTAGGAAAATAGATCCACATTAGAAAAGGGATACATCACCAATCTGGTAAGTCAATCCACCTCAAGAAAGGGATACATCATTTAGGAGAGTCATCAGCCTTAGGAAAGTGATACACCATCAGCCAGGAAAGTCGATCCGCCAGGGGAAAGGGATACATCACTAGTCAGGAAAGTTGATATTCCTCAAGAAAGGGATACATTAGTCAAGAGAGTCATCCGTCTTAGGAAATGGATACACGATCAGGCGTGAAAGTCAATCCGCCTTAGGAAAGGGATACATCCCCTGTCAAGAAAGTCTATCCACCTCAAGAAAGGGATACATTAGTCAGGAAGGTCGATCTGCCTTAGGAAAGGGTTACATCAGCCAGGAAGGTTGATCTACCTTAGGTAAGGGATACATCAGCCAGGAAAGTAGAACCGCCTATGGAAAGGGATACACCATCAACTAGGAAAGTTGATCGGCCATAGGAAAGGGATACATCACCAATCAAGAAAGTCAATCCACCTCAAGAAAGGGATACATGAGTCTGGAGAGTCATCCACCTTCGGAAGGGGATACACCACCAGCCTGGAAAGTCGATCCGCCTTAGGAAAGGGATACACCATCAATCAGGAAAGTCGATCCACCTTATGAAAGGGATACATCACCCTTTAGGAAAGTCAATCCAGCTCAAGAAAGGGATACAGCAGTTAGAAGAGTCATCCGCATTAGGAAAGCGTTACACCATCAACTAGGATAGTCGATCCGCCTTAGGAAAGGGATACACCACCACTCAGGAAAGTCGATCCGCCTCAAGAAAGGGATACACCACCACTCCGGAATCTGCCTTAGGAAAGGGATAAATGAGCCAAGAAAGTTGATCCACCTAAACAAAGTGATGCACACACCTTCCCCAATAGAGTCACTAGGGATGCATAGTAGTAAAGGAAAGTTGTCCGCGTCAAGAAAGGGATATGCATCCGTAAAGGAAAGTCATCTGCATCAAGAAAGGTATATGCATCGGTAAAGGAATGTCATCCTCCTAAAGAAAGGGATACGCATTAGCAAAGGAAAGTCATCTGCCTCAAGAAAAGGATACGCATTAGCAAAGGAAAGTCGTCCACATCAAGAAAGGGACCCCTAGGAAAGGAGTTCACCTTAAGAAAGGTACTCGCCCATGTCATCACCTTAGGTATAATTTCTAAACCCTTGCTCACATTATAAGATCATACAGATCCATATCTGCAGTGATCCTATGAGGGGCAATCTATGAGCTCTGGATTTTAACAATCCTTCTCACGAAATGTTGATGAGAGCTATATAATGCATTCTCTTGCACGCGTTATCCGTCAAAGGTGTTCCTACTATTGCAAAGTTGAGTTGGCCAAAGTTTGGAGACCTAGTCTGCCCTTAAGGACCCATACGGGTGCTTCCTGGTGGTACGGATCCATTGGCAGACTTATATGGGTCATTCCTTTTATACACCCAGGGGGGACCCATACGGGTCCCCTAGGACCTATTGGATATGATGTATGCCCTTAAGGCAATTAGGGCAATATATCTTAATTATGTAATAGTACGAATATTTTGTTTAAATCAATATAGGCATTTAACCTCTTGTTTATATCAATGCATTTGTAAATATATTATAGTTGATTAAAATATATTCATTGATGTATGTTTATGAAAGTCCTTGATATATCATAGCATGAAGTCAGAGAAATTATAGTTGGACTATATTTGGTGGAACTTGCTCCATGTGCAATTATGATTCTGTCTAAACTATCCCTAGTCGTAGTTCCATCAAGAAAGGATATTGATAAGGCGAAAAGACTAGCATATGGTCAACTTTCTTGGAAAGTGTCCAAGCAGTGAAACTCGCTCGGGCTAAAGGTGGTGCATTAAGTTTGACATATGGATATATCTGGGCGATATATTGGAGACCGGAGTAAGATAAACACTTGGTATAGATATCAATGTGTTAGCGTTTATCTTCATGCAATAAGCTTTCTGAATATGTTCATACTTGAGATACTAGTTACCTTGTATGGTACTATTGCTATACTTTAGGTCAATACTACACACTCATTAATTTAGGGTGTTATGCGTGATTATAGGTATAGTGATGACAACACATTGGTAAGCTGAGTAGTCGGAAAGAACCTAATGCTCTGGATATATTAAGGAGTTGTACCTGGCCACTTGTTGGAGTGATAATTTCCATAAACCTCTAATAAGAGTATGTGTTTAATAGAAATGGTTTCTAGTCAAACACACTATGGTAAAAGGCAATATACTTCGGTAACTAGTTAGTAAATGGGATAGCTTGGAGCAACCTTGCTATTAGTAGGTTAACACTTTATCCAAACCCTATAAACTAGATGGTACTAATATTAAACAATGGAAGGAATTTATCGCACTGGATAACTATTGCATTAACCGGGACTAAGTCAAAAGCATAAATGACGTTCCGAGCAATGAGGGATGGTAGACCCTTGCTAGAGGTGTACTATAGTCGTTTAAGGTATTCAGGTTCTATTCATGGTCTAGAACCTCGAGCCAATGGTTCCATTAGAACAAGGGTTGTTTAAACCTTAACAACTCAATACTTTGGGATCCTACAAGCTCACACACAATGGACCTTCATAGGAATGAGAAAAGAACCAATAGATTTATTCTATTAGGAAAATATAACATGATAATAATTAGATTATTATTTGGTTGCACCAAGGATTTATTTTTGACAGGTGACTAATTAATTAGGGTCATAAATAAATTGGCTCAATTGATTATGTAATTTTCATAAGCCAAGGAATTTATCTTTGAACGGTAACTAATTTATTAGGGTTGAAAAATAATTATTTATTTGATAATGATTAAAAGGGGAATTTTACACGGGCGAGTTAAATTAGACTGAGCACGAAAGTATTTTTGTACAGGCTTGAATGTGCAGGAGTTCACCAAAAGGTGCACGATTGCTCGTTGTAGCCCATGAAAATGGGCTTCACATGAGCAGCCCATAAGGGTGCATCGCAAGGCCTAGCTTGCTGCAACGCACGCCATTGAGGCTCGCCTTGCTGCACACAATATGCTTTGCATGCTGTGTGTAGTGGGGTAAAAACATGTGGATCCCTTGGATCCGTGTGTGTGACCCACGCCCATCCCACATTGCTTTTTGGGGAGAAAATTGTTGCTCCCTAGGCCTATATATATGCTTTTTACATGAATTGGAAGAACGGAATTTATTAGTTCATAAGAATCCATTGGTCTTCAAGTTTGTGCCCGTATTTGTTCTGGCTAAGGATTGGACTTTGTGTCTACTCACTTCAAGGGCACCTCTCCTACCTGGGAACCTATATGGGTGAAACTTGAATTGACCAACCAGGGGATTAATATGGACTAATTTATTTCGAGTATATAAGATGGTGCTTATATATGTTTCTATAACAAAGTAAAAAATTAAATTTATTGAATAAAAGCTTATAGGAAATTCAATATAATTTTAACAAATAAAAGTGTTAATTATTTTGCATACAATCTAGGTTGATGGAATAATTATAATAAAGAGCTGAACTCACCTAAGGTTGGACGTTATAAATTAATTCTAAAATACCCTGAATTAATATAAGTTATCATAAATATGTCCATCTGATAAAATCCTAGATTGAGTGAGACGTTTAACACCAATAAAATTCCAAAGTAAATATATTAAGGCAAGTTATAGTCTGCCTTATTCAAATTTACAATACGGTCTCTTTAGGCTATCAATGTGCTACGTAAAGTGTTCCTTCTAGTCTACCTCGATTGGTTGTAAAGGTTGGAATAAGGTTTGCCTTAGCAGAACTGGGGTGGTCCCCTATAAAATTGGGGGCTAGGCCCGGGTCTGAGACATATTAAAGGAGATGCTAATATAAGAGCACAAGTCCCTTGGGTTTAGGGAACTTGAATGTATTAGCAATTGCATATGATGAAAATGGAATGGGATTCCAACTATAACTTACTGTTGTGACTTGACTCATAAAATTGGGGTCATAATGGACTAGTTATAGATGCTACCTACTAGGAAATTTAGCTGGGATAAAATTCCTGAATTCAGTAGAATGGGCTATTGTAAATTTTGAAGAAAATAGTAGGACAAATGTATTTAATTAAAAGACCTTATATTAAATGCGTATACTTAAACTAATATCTAAACTTTTTCTTTTCTTATATCTGAGGTTGAAAATGACTTCCAATGTTCATCTCCATATGCCACTTGACACAAAATTGAATGGCTCAAACTTTTATGATTGATTCTGAGCTGTGAGAATAGTTCTCAGATCCAAGGGAATTACCTATGAGATCTGGCAGATGGATGTTAAAACAGCATTCTGGAATGGGGATTTAGACCAGGATGTGTATATGACACAACCTAAGGTTTTACATCTCAGAATGGCTCGAAGGTATGCAAGCTACAAAGATCTATTTATGGACTTAAGCAGGCATCCAGGAGTTGGAATATAAGGTTTGATCAGACAATCCATGAACTAGATTTCTATCCAAATGTTAATGAGCCTTGTGTTTACAAGAAGGTTAGTGGGAGTGCAGTCATTTTCTTAGTATTGTATGTCGATGACATTTTGCTAATAGGAAATGATATTTCTCTTCTTCAAAATGTTAAAGTATGGTTGTCAAGAAAGTTCTCCATCAAAGACCTTAGTGAAGCAGCATTTATACTAGGTCTAAAGATCTATAGGGATAGATCAAAGAAGTTGTTAGGTCTTTCTCAAAGTACATATATAGATATGGTATTGAATAGGTTCAACCTTGAGCATTCTAAGAAAGGTCATCTCCCGAGGACAAAGGAGATTAATCTATCTAAGGCTGAGTGTCTGAAGATAGCTTAGGAGAGAATGTGCATGAAGGATACACCATATGCATCCGTGATAGGATCCATCATATATGATATGATATGTACTTGGCTGTCAAGGCAATTCTTAAGTACTTGAGAAAGACTAAGGATGAGTTCTTGATGTATAGAGAAGGTGACCTCATAATAAGAGGTTACACTAACACGAGTTTTCAATCTGACAAGGATGAATTTAAGTCTTAGTCAGGTTTTGTGTATGTGTTAAATAGAGGGGTGGTATGCTAAAAGAGTTCCAAGCAAGAAACTGCTAATGATTCAACCACGGGATCTGAATACATTGTTGCATGCAAAGCAGTAAAAGAAGCTGTCTAGTGAAAGTGATTTATTGGGGATCTCTGTATGGTGCTTAAGGCTGTTGATCGAATTACTTTGTATTGTGATAACAATGGTGCCACAGCTCAAGCAAAGGAACTGCAGTTTCATCAGAAAAATATACATGTATCCGAAAAGTATCATACAGTTAGGCAGATTGTTGATGCTAAGATAATAAGACTAGAATATGTTCCCACTAATCAGAACCTTACGGATGGTCTGACGAAGCCATTGACTCAAGTCCAACATGACCAGCATGTTAACGTATATGGATTAAAGACATATGGTTAATTAGCCTTAGTGAAAGCGGGAGTTTGTTGGATATGATGTATGCCCTTAAGGCAATTAGGGCGGTATATCTTCATTATATAACATTCGAATATTTTGTTTAAATAAATAAAGGCATTCAATCTTTTGTTTATGTCGATGCGTTTATAAATATATTATAGCTGGTTAAAATATATTCACTGATGTATGTTTACAGAAGTCCTTGACGTATTATAGCACGAAGTCAGAGAAATTATAGTTAGACTATATTTGGTGGAACCTGCTTCATGTACAAATATGATTATGTCTAAACTATCCCTAGTCATAGTTTCATCCAGAAATGATCTTGATGAGGAGGAAAGACTAGCATGTGGTCAACTTTCTTAGAAAGGGCCCAAACAGTTAAACTCCTAAGGACTAAAGGTGGTGTCTTAAGTTTGACACATGGATATATCTGGGAGATATATTGGATACCGCAGTAACTTGGTATATATATCAATGTGTTAGTGTTTATCTTCATGCAATAAGCTTTGCGAATATCCTCATACTTGAGATGCTAGTTACCTTGTGTGGTACCATCGCTATACTTTGGGTCATTCCTACACACTCATTAATTTAAGGTGTCATGGGTGATTACAGGCAAAATAATGGCAGCATGTTGGTAAGCTATATAATCGACAAGACTGTATAGTCGGAAAGAATCCATCGCTCTGGATATATTAAGGTCTCTCCTCAAACACACTATAGTAAAAGGCAATATACTTCTGTAACAAGTTAATAATTGGGATAGTTTAGAGCAACCTTGATATTAGTAAGTTAACACTTTAACTGAACCTATAAACTAGATGGTACTAATATTAAAGAATGGACGGAATTTATCGAACTAGAAAACTATTGCATTAATCGGGATTAAGTCATAAGCATAAATGACTTTCCGAGTAATGGGGGATGGTAGACCCTTGCTAGAGGCATACTACAGTCGTTTAAGGTAATCGGGTTCTATTGACAGTCTAGAACCTCGAGCCAATGGTTCCATTAGAACAAGGGTTGGTCAAACCTTAACAGCTCAATACTTCGGGATCCAATAAGGTCACACACATTAGACCTTCATCGGACTCAGTAAAGACTAATAGATTTATTTTATTAGGAAAATATAACATGATAATAATTAGATTATTATTTAGTTGGACCAAGGATTTATTTTTGACAGGTGACTAATTAATTAGGGTAATAAATAAATTGGCTAAATTGATTATATCATATTTATAAGCCAAGGAATTTATCTTCAACTGGTAACTAATTTATTAGGGTCGACAAATAAATATTTGTTTGAAAAGGATTAGAAGAGGAATTTTGCAAGGGCGAGTTAAATTGGGCCGAGAGTACAAAAGTATTTTTGTAGCGGCTTGGGTGCGCAGGGGTGCACTGAAAGGTGCGAGAGTAATGCCGGGCATTGCTCTCGGTAGCCCATAAAATTAGGCCGCACATGCACAGCCTAAAAGGGTACACCATGAGCTAGGCCCGCGACATAGGCCTCGAGGCCTAGCTCACTGCAAGGCAAGCCATTAAGGCTTGCCTTGCTGCACACAGTGTGCGTTGTATGCTATATACAGGCGATTCAAAACTTGCGGATCCCTTGGATCCGCATGGGTGACCTACGTGGGATGGGAGTTTTCTCCCATCGCACATTGCTATTTGGGGAGCAAATTTTAGCTAACTAAGCCCATATATAGGCTTTCCCTTCACCCTATTTCATTGCACCAAGTTCGAATAATAATTCCTACGATAAAGGTTATTTCAACAAGCTATATTTTGAGGAGCTTGAGTTTATTCAAGCTCCTCTAGTGTATATTTTTGAGTGAGGCTTCTAGAGTGGTCTAGCAACTACTGGAGGCTTCTTAGTTCTTCCTCTCGGGGAGGTTTTGGTTGGTTGGTTTCATGCGGATACTAAAAGAGGCTATCTTACGATTGGAGGCTTTTGCAAGAAGGTTCCGCTAAAGCACGCTTCCACTGGTAAGTTTTCTTTCTTTCTCTTTTTATTATTAGGTCTCTTTCTTTAAGCATTTTTAGACTTAATAATACGCTTAGGTTGTTTTTTATGCTTAGTTTATTTTATGCTTAGATTATAGCTTAGAGTTGTAACATGCTTAGGTTATAGCTTAGAGTTATAACATGCTTAGCATAAAATATATATGCTAGGATATAATTTAGAATTATAGTATACCTAGCCCTTTTGCATGCTAACATGGGTAGAGAATTATTTAGTTAAGGCTTTATTTAATTTATATGTATCTAATAGGAGTTCCTGGGCACAGGGACAAAATTTTGAATTTCCGCCATGCCTATTATGCATGTTCCATTTGACTGTCAGTTCCCTATAGGACCTATATGAGTGGGACCCCCCTATACGGGTCCTCTTATTACCTGATCAGGTTCTTTCGGAAGTTATCCCTTACCTATTTTGGGAAAAGGCAGGTCATGAATGCGAATTATTGCATTTCGACCCCACTTCCCCTATAAATAGGGCCCTTTCCTCATATTTTCATAACACACAACTCATATGGAACATTGTAAGTATACTATACATAAATTGTAGTAGTTTCTATAGGTACAGAAAGGGTATAGTGGAGGTATATGAGGCATAAAATTGGGAGAAAACTCGTTCCTTGAGGTTTTGTCCACCTTATATTATTCCTAGCTTCCTTTATTAGAATCTAGTGGAGGTTCTGTCCATACAAACACTCGCCTAAATAGTCCTGTTTCATCTGCTTTAGCTAGACTCTCTCAATAGCAAAGGGATCACTTCAAAGTAGATTCAAGCCATAAAGGCAACGCTCTTAACTTTCAAAGAGACTCACATCTTAGTTATTTTATTGTTATTCTCTACCTCCTCTATTATATATGTTCTTTTATTTTGATTTAGGTGTGGTCCTAACCCATATGAGCCTATTGGCACCATATGTCCTTAGGGATATAAAATCGGTACGCCATACTTATATGGAAGGAAATCCCATTTTTATTTCATTTCTCCTCCATTAATTTGTTTATTTCAAACTGAGCTTCTGCTTGGGCCTAGAAAGGACCCGTACGGGGTCCCCCATACTTGTACCAGTCCTCCTTAGTACCCGTACGGGTCCTACCTACCCGTACAGGTACTAGCCCCCAAGCAGAACCTAGAATTCATTTTTTTCATAACAAAATACGTTGATGACTCATTATTTCTCTTTGATCCTAGAAGCCACCTGGGCCCTATCGATCGTAAAACCACCAGGCTAACATAATCACATTTTTCCTAATAAAATGCTAACTTATGACATGCTATAAACTGCGCTAGTCTTTGTGGATGTAGGGGAATTTATTTTTATTTTGTTTTAAAACTTAAAACAAATGTATCGGTCCTTTTGCAATTCCCACACTTTCTCCTGGTTGTAATGTTTATTCCCCCATTATTTCTTGTGCTTTTATTATAATCTGTAAATGAATGTAACGAGTGTAAAAGAGTGTAGAAAAATATGATTTCTGTGATAAATGGCTTTATGCGGTAAATGTAAGTTTGAATCAACTAAATGAGAAATAAGTGACTCATTCGATACCAGAATTTCTAATCTATTAGTCTTCCACCCAATGGGAATTGTACCAAAACTCTTTCCCATGTAGAAAACTTGGGTGGGAACTCTATCATTTTAATCAAGATTTGGGTCTCAATTCTTTTATTCATTAAAATTGGCTTTTTATGCAAACTTGAATTAAAGAGGTTTTTTCACGCCTAAATCCAACCAACCTCAAGTGGGCCCCGCATCTCACACAAGCGCCAAGGGAGACCCATACGTGATCAGAACCTTACAACATGCAACAGAAATAATATTCTTCTTAGAAACTGGAATATAATAGCATTTATTTAATTCTAAAACTAAGCCACTAGGCAACTACAGCTGATATAGCAACCCCGTGCTCCATTTCAAACTCATAGGTCCAACTCTCCTTTATCCAGCCTTCTATGGTTCCACAACCCCTACATAATAGTACAAATATATGTACCACATCCAGTGTCTAATACCCATGTAGACTCATATGAAACTGTAGTGAAGTTTTCAATCATGAACATACCTGATGTGGTTCCTTTCTAAGGGTTCTTCTTCATATGCTCAGAGATAGGTGCCTTGCAATCCCTTTTCCAGTGTCCTTGTTTTCCACACTAGAAACGTACATTTGTAGCTCCTTTCTTATTTTTCTTCTTCTTACTAATCTTTTTCTTAGCCTTCTGTCCCTTCCTTTTCAAAGTCTTACCCTTTGAAGGTTTGGTTTTCTTAACCATCCATAGATTTTTCTGATCCTGCTTAATCTTAAGTTCTATTATTTTTAGCATGTTGATAAGTTTTGGGATTGTCGTATCAATCTTATTCATGTATCAACTAGTCATAAAATGTGAATAAATATCACTTAGAAAAGTCCCAATTGACCAAGCTTCTTGACATAGAAAGGAAGTTTTAAAACATTCTAAGAAGCTGAAGTACTAGCCTGCATCTTAGTCCCAAACAAAAGTCTCGAGGTCTCAAACCTCTCAGTCTTTGCTTGCTCCTAAAAGAGTTCCTAAAGATGGAGAATAGTGGTATCAAGATCCATATTCTCATGCTATTTTTAAAGCTCAGGATTCGTGGTTCTCAACATTAACCATATTACAGATTCACAATCTTTCCTATGCTTCTTCCATGCCTCATATTCTTCATGATCACCAACATTAGGTTCATAAAAAAGGGGCTCATCCAAAACATAAGCCAGGCTTTCATCTCTGAGGACAATCCTCAGTGTCCTGAACCAATCAATAAAATTGGTACTGTCTAATTAGTTCTCAAGAATAGCATGAAAGTTTATGTTTGTAGTCATATTCAACCTAGATATAAGAAAAAGAATAGTTGCTTTGGAGTTAGTTCTTGTACATGCATTTAATTTAAGGTATTTAAATTAAATACATATTCCTACTATTTTATTAAGGTTTATTCAAAAATACAATGGCCCCTTCTGTTGTCTTTCGGGAAATATGGTCTAACCATTCTCCTTAGTAGGTAGCATCTATAACTCATTTAAGCTAACCCCCGCTATCATGAGCCAAGCTAACTTAAACAGCTATATGAGGATCTAGTCCATTTGCATCTAATGCAATTGCTAATCCATTTGAGTTTCATCCGATGGACATGCATAACCAATTATCTGACTCCTCAAATGATCCCTCCAATCGGCCATTAGCTCCGATATTACGGACAACTAACCCAGTCTTGTTAAGACTTAACCCATATTAGAATCATGTGACTAGGACATGTTAAAAGAAGAAAGCACATTGTGTATGAGCAATTCATTCAATAAAAGATCCTACAATCACACTTTGATTTTTAGGAAAGATAATTTTGTCTTAATATTTTAATGGGGATTTATTGATGCAACAAGTCTCGCCTAATCTAGGACTTAAACATGGATATGATTTTGAAACTATAACTAATTCTGGGCTAAAAGGAATTAGTAGGTCTAACCTAGGGTCGTGCTCAACTGGTAATTCGTAATCATTCCATCATGCTAAGACTCCACGTAGCATGCAAAATAAACAAAGGGGTTCATTGTTCAAGTTCTTGCACCTATGTCTATAAGTTTTAATTTAACAATGTAAACTTTCATTTGTAAAACCATATAATGTATCAAATTCGTTGCACTAGAAAATCAACTAATTCAAAATAGTTCCTTTGGTAATTAGAATCTAGAACTGATGGTAATTCCGAGGTAGGAGAGGCCCCCTTGAAGTAAATGACCAGCCTTGTCCAATCCTTGACTGAACAACCACGGGACCTTCTTACTCAGTTAACCATAGACTAATTGAATTAAAGATTTCGTTCTTTTATAATTTAAGAATTATTTTATTTAATTCAAAAATTAAAGTATTTACAATTTTAAGTAAAACATTTATCCTGATCTAAGTTTGAGCAACACTTAATCTAGTTATCACATTATTTTCTATGGCAAGACATAAATTTCTAGGCATGGCATACCATACACGAAAATATATCATTGAAAATAAGACCTAGCATATTTCTGGTCAATCATACAATTGCATTAGGTAGGCTCATGACACCACTGTTTGTCTAGGTTAAGGGTTTTAGCACGTAAAACAAGTGCAACTGAAATTCAAAAACTTAATCTAGAGTCTAGGATGTCCTAAGCATGGCATGATTGATAATAGTACTAGTCATAAATTATTCTAGGTTATAAACACTTACTAAAAGGACCTAATAATAATTTATCCACTTACTAGTTGAAGCGTTAATCCGTATTCGGTAGAAAGAGCCTCAACCACGTGCATAGACTCCAATGTAGAAGCCCTCTATAAATAGTCCACACAAGCACCACCGACCAAAAACCTTCTAGAAGGAGAGTACTGATAAATAAGTGAACGATAGCTAGATCTTCCCTACTAATTTATTCTAGAAGAAATACCCTTAGTTTTCTGTTCTAATTAAATACATCTTTCGACGGATTACTTTTAAGAACTAGAACAACTAAGAGAATGAGAGAGCAACAGAAGGAGCATGAAATAAAGGATTAAAAATAATGAAGGACGGGGCTTCTATTTGTAGTGGTTAGGAAATATTTAAAAGTCAATAAAGTTGATAACCTTAACCAGTCAGAAATAAAATAAAAAGGAAAAGAGGTTAATTAATAACCTAATAGAGTTGAAGAACAACTCAACCACTGGGAGCTTGCTTAGGGATCAAGCTCCTAGTTTGACTAGGAGACTGCTGGCCATTTGGCAAGCAATCCCCTTGTTGGCTTGTGCAGCAGTGCAAGCCCACAAGGCTGCACGAAGTGCAGCTTACGCATGGGTTGGCACATGGTGCGTAGGCTGGCGTGGTGCGCAGCCCCTTGTGGGTTATGCTCAATGTTGCGCAAGCCCTTATGGGTTATGCGGCTGCATAGGCCCTTTCAGCTTGAACATGCACGCAATGTAGGCTACACTTTGCAGCATGCTTGCCATGCCCCATGGGCCACATGTAGCATAGTTCTAAATAGTGCTGCTAAGTGGCCCTTGTGTAGGCCTATCTATGTACCGTCCCACACTACACTTAGATGCCAACTCGTAGAGATTTAATTAATATCCAATATCAATAAATCTCGTTACGTTCCAGTTCTAATTTCTCCTTTATTTATATTATCCTCCTTATTTTTTAATAGGTTTATTGGTCCAACCAATGAATATTGGTCTAACCAATATTATGGTCTAACCTTATATTTTGGTCTAACCATATTTCCTAGCTCTTCTAGATTAGACCCAGTCTAACAGTTCTATACATAGCTCGGTCGTAACTCAAAGTGTGCAACCTTGAAGGATCCCATAATGTCGAGCCATCAAATGTTTAACCTAGCTCAATTCCTTTTAGGGATTGATTGGCTCTGAGCTTCAGACTGTTGTGGACTGTGATTACTTTGATCGGTCATACTGCGTCTCTAGCATTGGGCATACGACCCCTCAATATTTGGAACGTCACGTGCACTATGACTTAATCCAGGTTCTGCAATAGTATGAATACAATTCACTCCTTTTATAAACTATTATGTTCCTTCTGGTTTCTAGGACTCAGTTTAAGTGTTAGTCTACTAGTAGCTCTAATAGCTACCTCAGTATTAATTCCTGCTATAGAAATAGACCACTCAATCGTTTAATGTGTTAATTATGATCTCATCCTAGCAACTCATACTCTGATCAGAGGTTTAGGAGTGTGTCACTTCCAACAAGTGGCCAAGGTACAACTCCCTTATATTGCTATAATAGAGTGACAGATTCCATCTTGACTACTCAGCTTACAAATGGACATACATCAACCATACCCATGATCACCAATATCACCCAATTTATAGAATGCTTAGGTATGACCAAAAGTATAGAAACATCTAAAAAAGGTACTAGTATCTCAGGTCTAAGGATATTCATATTGCTATTATAATGAGATGATTAAACACCAACACATAATATAGATTACCGAGTGTTGTCTCATTGCGATCTCCAATGTATCTCTCAAAATACATTCATGTGATAATCCAAGGTACCACCCTCTAGCACTAGTATATGCTACTCTGAATCAAATTCAAGAGGTATGATGACATATGCTAGTCTATCTGTATAATCAATGTCCTGTCTTGATGATACTATGACTAAGGATATTTAGAAAAATTATAATTGCACATGAACTAGTTCTGACCAACATAGTCCCACTATGCCCTTACAATACATGCTATGATTATGTCATAGACTTTTGCAAAAGCATTAATGAACATATTCTAAACCAGTCATAATATATTTTCACAGTCATTGATGTAACAAAAGAATGCATTTATCAAAATAACTTTGTTTGTATAAAAAAACTAACTAAGATATATCGCCCTAATTATCTCTAGGGCATACATCATATCTAACAATTACCCACTTACACTAGAGCAAATTAGCTAAGTGTCGTAAGCCATTAATATCAACATGATGGGCATGCTTAATCTGTGTCAAAGGCTTTGTTAGACCATCCACCAGGTTCTGATCTGTGGGTATATATTCCATCTATATATCCTTGTCCTTTATCATATCTTGAACTATATGATATTTTCTATGTACATGTCCATTTCTCTGACGAGAGTGTGGTTCTTTTGCATGAGCAATAGCCCCAGTGTTATCAAAATATATATCTATTAGATTCTTACTATTAGACATCATGCCAAGATCACCAATAAATGTCTTTATATAGACAGCTTGTTTTGCTTCTTCTGCAGCAACAATGCACTCAGATTTAGTGGTTAAATCAACAATTATATCTTGTTTGGAACTTTTCAAAAAAACTGCCCCTCTATTTAACATAAACAGGTAACCTAACTGTGACTTGCAGTCATCTTTATCATATTGAAAACTCGGTTCACTGAATCCCTTTATTGTGAGATCACCTCCTTCACATACAAGAACATTTCCTTAGTCTTTCTCAAGTACTTAATGATTTTCATAATAGGCATCTTGGTCTTCTCCTCTAGATTAGATTGAAATCTGCTTGTGATGCTCAACGCGTGTGAGACATCTGGCCATGTACATATCATACCATACATGATAGATCCTATTGCAGATGTATATAGTATTCTACTCATGCGCAATCTCTCCTCTTGTATCCATGGACACTCAGATTTAGAAAGGTTAATTCCATGAGACATTGGAAGATAACCCTTTCTTGATTACGCAAGGTTGAACCTTGTCAACACCTTGTCTAAATATGTATCTTGTGAGAGACCTAGCAACTTTTTGGATCTATCTCTGTAGATTTTATGCCTAGTATAAATGCTGGTTCTCCAAGGTCCTTCATGGAGAACTTTCTTGACAACCACGACTTAACCATTTGAAGAAGAGAAATGTCATTTCCTATTAGTAGTATATAATCAACATATAGCACATGGAAAATGACTGCACTCCCACTAACCTTCTTGTACACACAAGGCTCATAATTATTTTAGATAAAATCCCAAACTTTGATCATATCATCAAACATTATATTCCAACTCCTGGATGCCTGCTTAAGTCCATAAATGGATCTTTGGAGCATGCATACCTTCGAGCCATTCTCAGATGTAAAACCCTCAGGTTGTATCATGTATACATCCTGATCCAAGTTTCCATTTAGGATAACGGTTTTCACATCCATCTATCAGATCTCGTAATCATAAGAGTATCCTTATAGATTTAAGCATGGCTACCTGTAAAAAGGTTTCGTAGTAGACAATACCTTCTCTTTGACTATAACCTTCTACCACCAACCTTTCCTTATTGGTAATTACATTGCCATCCATGTTAGTTTTCTTCTTGAAAACCAATTTTCAACCTATGGGTCTAACCTCTTCAAGTGCACCAACTAATTCCTGTACTTGGTTTTCATACATGGAATCCATTTCTAATTTCATGGATTCTAACAAGTTATCATAGTCTGAGCTCTCCATTGCTTCCTTATAGGTCTTAGGTTCATCATCCTCTATTAGAAAGATTTATTTATCATCCGTGATTAAAAATCCATATCTTTCAGAAGCATTGGGAACCCTACCAAATCTACACAATTATTGATGTGTAATAGGTTGTTCCTCAATCACACTCCATTTTGTATGAGGTGTAGGAGTTATGAGTTGATCATCTTGTTAGCCTACCTAAACATCAAGGTCACTCCTACTAGCTTTCTCAAGCAAGTGTTCCTTCCCAAGGAACTGAGTGGTCCTAGAAACAAACACTTTTTTATCCTCAAGATCATAAAAGGTATATCCTACTGTCTCTTTAGGATAACCTATGGACAAGTATTTGTCTGCCCTAGCTCCTATCTTATCTAACATTGTCCTTTTAATAGGAAGGACATCCTTAAATTCTCAGGTGAGAATGAGAGGGTTTCTTACCATACCACCTTTTGTATGGTGTTGTATCATCCAAATTTGAGGGCACATGGTTTAGTATATAAACTGTGCTCTCAAGTGCTAAGACTTACTTAGCTCATCATGGACCGAACCATGTCTAACAAATTTCTATTCCTCCTCTCAGACACATAATTGTGTTGAGGAGTATATGGAGGGGTCCTTTGGGGTAATATTCCATTATCCCTTAGATAATCTTGAAACTCTTGGCTTAAATATTCTACACCTTGGTCTGACCGTAGTGTCTTAATATTCTTTCCAAGTTATTTCTCAATTTCATTCTTATGGTCTTTGAATCTTTCAAAACTATCTAATTTGTGCCTCATAAGGTACAAATACTTATATTGTGAGTAATCATCGAAAAAAGATATGAAGTAGACGAATCCTCCATGTGTTTGCACATTTATTGGACCACATACATCTGTGTGTGTTATTTTCAATGTGCTTGTGGCACATTGCCCTTTACCTTTGAAGGTTTTCTTTGTCCTTTTGCCTAATAAACAAGGTTCACATGCCCCATAAGACTCCCAGTCTATTGGGCCCAAGTCACCACCTTTGTGTAACTTTGTTAAGATGGTTTTGTTTATATGGCGTAAATGACAATGCCATGAGTAGGATGATTTGTCTATATGTAATTTCAATCTCTTAGCATCATTCATAGTAAAAGTTTTAGCTTTAGTATTTTAAACATATATGCCATCAATCAAGATTCCATGGCCATAAAGATCACTTTTTTTGCAAATTTGACAATCTTCATTATTAAACAAAACTTCAAATCCTTTTAATGCTAAACATACAATAGAAACAATATTCTTAGTAATAACCAGAATATAATAGCATTTATTTAATTCTAAAACTAGGCCACCCAGCTACTTGAGACTATATATTCCTACAGCTAATACAGCAACCCGTGCTCTATTTCTAACTTGTAGGTCTAACTCTCCTTTAGCAAGCCTTCTACAGTTCTGCAACCCTAGACAGAAGTACAAATACGAGTAACATATCCAGTATCTAATACCCATGTAGACTTATAAGGAACTATAGTGAAATTTTCAAATATGAACATACCTGAAGTAGTTACCTTCTCAGGGTTCTTCTTCATATGGTCAGAGACAGGCGCCTTGCAATCCCTTTTTTAGTGTCCTTATTTTCCATAATGGGAACATACAATTACAACTGCTTTCTTATTTTTCTTCTTCTTACTGATCTTTTTCTTAGCCTTCAGTCCCTTCTTTTTCTGGGTCTTACCCTTCGAAGGTTTGATTTTTCTCAACCATCAGTAGATCTTTCTGATCCTGCTTGATCTTAGGTTCTACTATTTTCAGCATGTTGATTAATTCTAGGATTGTCGTATCAATCTTGTTCATGTAATTGTTAGTCTTAAACTATGAATAAATATCGGTGAGCGAAGTCAAAATGAGATCTATGCTCAAATCATTATCCATGACAAATCCTCATCTACCAAGCTTCTTGACATAGTAAAGAAATTTTAAAACATGCTAAGAAGCTGAAGTACCAGCCTGCATCTTAGTCCCTAGCAAAAGTCTCGAGGTCTCAAACCTCTCAGTCCTTGGTTGGTCATAAAAGAGTTCCTGAAGATGGATAACCATGGTATTGAGATCCATATTCTCATGTTGTTTTTGAAGCTCAAGATTCATGGTTCCAATATTAAACATGTTGTAGATTCACGATCTTGCCTATGCTTCTTCCACAGCTCATGTACTTCATGATCTCCACCATCATGTTCATCAGGAAGGGCCTCATCCGAAACATATAAAAAAATTATTGTTGTAGACTTAGTTCTTGTACATGCATTTAATTTAAGGACTTTTAGTTAAATACATATTCTTACTATTTTATTAAGGTTTATTCGAAAACATAATAGCCCTTTTTATTTTCTTTCAAGAAACATGGTCTAACCATTCTCCTCAGTAGGTACCATCTATAACTTATTGAAGCTAACCCTCGCTATCATGACTCAAGCTAACTTAAACAGCTATAGGAGGATCTCATCCATTTGCATCTAATGCAATTACTAATCCATTTGGGTTCCAATAAATGGACGAGCATAACCAATTATATGACTCCTTAAATAATGCTTCCAGCTCGACATTAGCTTCGATATTATAGATAACTAACCTAGTTTGGTTAAGAGTTAACCCTAATTCCAATCATGTGACCATACAATGTAAAAATAAGAAAGCACGTTGTGCATGAGCAATTCATTCAGTAAAACAGACAAGAATAATAATTCGATTTTTTGGCTAATTTTGTCTTAATATTTTAATGGGGATTTATTGGTGCAACAGGTCTCGCTTAATATAGGACTTATGCATGGACATGATTATAAAAATATAACTAATCACAGGCTAAAAGGAATTTGAAGGTCCAACCTAGGGTCATGCGCAACAGGTAAGTCATAAGCATTCCATCATGCCAAGACTCCATATGGCATGCAAAATAAATAAGGGGGTTCATTTGTCAAGTTCTGTCACATATGTCTATAAGTTTTAATTTAACAATTTAAACTTTCATTCGTAAAACGATATAATGAATCCAATTCATTATACTAGAAATCAACTAATTCAAAAAAGTCCATTTGGCAATTAGAATCTAGAACCGATGGTAATTCCCATAAAGGAGAGGCCCCCTTGAAGTAAATAAGCAGCCTTGTCCAATCCTTGATAGAACAACCACCAGCCCTTCTAACTCAGTTAATCATAGACTAATTAAATTAAATATTTCATTCTTTTATAATTTAAGAATTATTCTATTTATTTAAAAAATTAAGACATTTATAATTTCAAGTAAAACATTGTTAATTCTTAGCTAACTACCCTGACCAAGTTCGAGACACACTTAATCTAATTATCACAACATTTTCTATTTTAAGAAATAAATTCCTAGGTTTGGTATAGCATACTCAAAAATATTTCATAGAAAATCAGACCTAGCATATTTCTAGTCAATCATACAATAGTATTAGGCTGGCTCAAGATACCGTCATTGGTCTAGATTAAGGGTTTTAGCTTGTAAAACATGTGTAGCAAAAATTAAAAAATTTAATCTAGAGTCCAAGATTTCCTAAGCATGGAATGATTGATAATAGTAGTAGTCTTAAATTATTCTAGGTCATAAACACTTATTAAAAGGACCTAATAATAATTTTACCACTTTTCAATTGAAGTATGAATCCCATAGTCGGTATAAAGACCCCTCAACTATGAGCACAGACTCTAAAGTAGAAGCCCTCTATAAATAGTCCACACAAGCACCACCGACCAAAACCTTCTAGAAAGGGAGTACCGATAAATCAGCGAAAGACAACTAGATCTTCCCTATCAATTTATTCTAGAAGAAATTCCCTTAGTTTTCTATTTTAAGTAAATAAGTCTTTCAACGGATTATTCTTGGAAACTAGAACAACTAAGAGAATAAGAGGGCAATAGTAGTATGAAATTAAGGATTATAAATAATGAATGAGGAGGCTTCTATTTATAGTATTTAGGAAATATTCAAAAGATAATAAAGCCCCTAACCTCAACCAATCAAAAATAAAATTAAAATGGCAAAAAGGTTAATTAATAACCTAATAGAGTTGGAGAACAACTCGGCCAGCAGTCCCCTTGTGGGCTTGCAGAGGAGTGCAAGCCCACAAGGCTGCGCCGTGTGGACCTTGCACATGGGCCTGCTTATAGTACCCAGGCTTGTGTGGTGTGCAACCCCTAATGGGTTGTGCTCCACGCTGCGTAGTCCCTTAGGGTCTGTGTGCCGAAGCAGCCTATTTGGGCTTGCTTATGTACGCAATACAAGCCGCACTTTGAAGCTCACTTATGCGTGCCCCATGGGCCATGTACAACGATGTTCCAAACAATGCTGCCCTATGGCCTATGTGCAAGCCTATCTGTGTATTGTCCTAGAGTACATTTATAGGCCCACTCGCTAAGATTTAATTAATATCCAATATTAATAAATCTTGCTAAGTTCCAGTTCCAATTTTCCCTTTATTTATATTATCCTCCTTACTATTTCACAGGTTCATTACTCCAACCAATGAATATTGGTCTAACAAACATTATGGTCTAACCATATATTATGGGCTAACCATATTTCCCTTATCTTCTTGATTAGACCCAATGTAATGGTTCTTTACATAGCTTGGTTATGACTCAAAGTGTGTGACCTTATAGGATCCTATAATATTGACCTGTCAAAAGTTTAACCTAGCTCAATTCCTTTTAGGAATTGACTGGCTCAGAGCCCCTGACCATTGTAGACTCCGATTACATTTATCGGTCATACTAGCTCTCTAGTATAGGGCATATGACTCCTTAATATTCGAGACATCACATGCATTATGACTTAATCCCGATTCTATAATAGTATTAATAAAATTCACCCCTTCTATTAATTGTTAAGTATCATCAGGTTTCTAGGACTCGTTTTAAGTTTTTGTCCACTAGTAGCTTTAAAAGTCACCACAGTATTTAGTCATGCTATAGAAATACAACACTCAACCATTTAATGTGTTAATTAGGATCTCATCCTATCAACTCATACTATGATCAAAGGTTTACAAGTGTGTCACTTTGAACAAATGGCCAAGGTATAACTCCCTTATATTGCTATAATTGAGTGACATATTCCATCTTGACTACTCAGCTTACCAACGGACAGACATCAACTATACCCTTAATAACCCGTATCACCTAGTCTATAGAATACTTAGGTATGACCTACAGTATAGCAACATCTGAACAAGGTAACTATTATCTTAGGTCTAAGGATATTCGTATTGCTATATCAACAAGACGATTAAAAACCACTAAATCGTTAGATGTGGTGTATTCCCTAGAGCAATTAGTGTGATATATAAAGGCATTTCTTTTGTTACATCGATGAACGCAAACATATATTATGACTGGTTAAGAATATATTCATTGATGTGTTTGTAAAAGCCCTAGATAAAATCATAGCATGTATTGCAAGGGCATAGTGGGACTATGTTGGTGAGAACTAGTTCGAGTGCAATTATGATTTGTCTAAATATCCCTAGTCATAATATCATCAAGATTGGACATTAATGAATACGGAAAGACTAGCATGTGTCGTCATACCTCTTGAATTTTATACAGAGTTGCATATCTCCAATGCTAGAGGGTGGTACCTTGGGTTCACACATGAATGTATTGATGTAAATACATTGGAGACCGCTATGAGACAACACTCAGTAATCTATATTACGTGTTGGTGTTTAATTGTCTCATTGCAATAGCAATACAAATATCCTTAGACTTAAGATACTAGTTACCTTGTTTAGATGTTGCTATACTTTAAGGTTATACCTAAACATTCTATAGATGGGTGATGCGAATGATTATGAGTGTAGTTGATGTCTGTCTGTTAGTAAACTAAGTAGTCAAGATGGAATATATCACTCCGTTATAGCAATATAAGGGAATTGTACCTTGGCAACTTGTTAGAAGTGACACACTCATAAACCTCTGCAGAGTATGGGTTAATAGGATGAGATCCTAGTCAACAGATTAATGTGGTTGAGTAGTGTACTTTGGTAGCAAGACTAAATTACTAGTGTGGCCTCTATCACTACTAGTGGATTGACACTTAAACTAAGTCCAAGAAACCAGAAGGTACTTAACAGTTGATAGAAGGAGTGGATTATATTGATACTATTGCAGAACCGGGGTTAAGTCACATACACATGGTGTGACAAATATTGAGGGGTCATATGACCTTTACTAGAGAGCCACTATGACCGTTCAAAGTCATCGGTGTCCACAATGTTCTGGAGCTCCAAGCCAGTCAAATTAATGAAAAGGTATTTGAGCTAGGTCAAATTTTGATTGCTCAATATTTAAGGATCCTATAAGGTCACACACTTTGAGTTTTGACCGAGCCATGTAAAGAACTATTAGACTAGGTCTAATCTAGAAGAGAAATAAATGGTTAGACTATTTTATTGGTTAGACCAGTGTACCAAAAATAATGAGCAGGCATAAGAGAAACCAAAACCACATAGTGGGTCCATAGTAAAGTAATATATGGACTCGTATAAGTGGGCCTGCGCAAGTGCTGTGGGAAAGCAATTACAGTGGGCCTCTGCATGGGCCTTGGTAGTACTGGGTGCATTACACAAGGCCCACAGACCAAGCGTACAATGGCTTGCTTAGAGCAGCCCACGGCAGGCCTAGCATGTAGGCAAAGGCATTAGCACTATGTGGCGAGTACAGCCCACAAAGGCTGTGCGCATATTAGGTTTGGCCGTCACTTTGGCGCATGCCCATGCGTGGGTAGCAAGCCCACACACACTACTACTTGAAAATAGAGTACGACTTCTATTCTGTTTCTAATTGTTTAGTATTTTTTACATAGGTTTTAATTATTCTTTAATTAATTAATCACTTATTAAATTAATTGATTGGTTATCAATTAGTGGAATAGTTATTTAATAAGAGTTGTTTATTCTATTAATTAATTAATTGGATTAATTAATTGAATAGAATAATAATAAAGGAAGGTGAATTTGACTCTAACTCTTTCTTATTTAGTGAATGACTAAAAGCTTAGGTTTATTTTATTTACGATTGGTTGAGGTTAGGAACTTTATTATCCCGAATATTTCTTAATAACTATAAATAGAAGGCTCCTCTCCTCATTATTTGACACCACTTTTTCGAAAGCCTCTCTACCTCTCTTATTCTCTTAGTTATTCCGATCCCTAAAAGTAATCCCTCGAAAGACGAATTTACTTGGAATAGAAAACTAAGGGAAATTTTTCTAGAATAAATCAGTAGGGAAGATCTTGCTATCTTCCACTTATTTATGGGTACTCCCTTTCTAGAAGGTTTTGGTCAATAGTGCTTGTGCGGACTATTTATAGAGGGCTTCTACTTTAGAGTCTATGCAAGTAGCTGATAGGGTCGTTCTACTGATATTGGGATTCATGCTTCAACTAGTGTGTGGTTGAATTATTGTTAGGTCCTTTAAATAAGTGTTTATGACCTAGATAATAATAGTCTAGTTTATGTTGTTAGTCATGCCATGCTTAGGAGATCTTGGACCCTATATTAAATTTTGAATTTCCGATGCACCTGTTTTACATGTTAAAACCCTTAATCTAGACCAATAGTGGTATCATGAGCCTACCTAATGCAATTGTATGATTGACTAAAAACATGTTAGGTCTATTTTTCTGTGAAATATTTTTGAGTGTGCAATGCCATGCCTAGGAATATATTTCTTACAATAGAAAATGTTGTGATAACTAGATTAAGTGTTGCTCAAACTTAGTAAGGGTAGTTTTCTAAGAATTAACAATGTTTTACTTCAAATTATAAATGCTTTGATTTTTAAATTAAGTTGAATAATTCTTAAATTACAATAGAACAAAATCTTTAATTTTGAATAGTCTATCATTAAGTGAGTCAGAAGGGCCCATGTTTGTTTTGGCAAGGATTAGACTTGGCTGCTAATTTACTTCAAGGGGGCCTCTCCTACCTTGGAATTTGAATCGGTTCTAGATTCTAAGTACCAAAGGGACTATTATGAATTAATTGATTTCTAGTATAATGAATTAGATTCATTATATGGTTTTACAATGAAAGTTTAAATTGTTAAATTAAAACTTATAGACATAGGTGCAAGAACTTGAACAATGAACACCCTTATTGTTTTGCATGCTATGCAGAGTCTTGGCATGATGGAATGATTATGAATTACCAGTGGAGCATGACCCCTAGGTTGGACCTACTAATTCCTTATAGCTCGAAATTACTTATTGTTTCATAATCATGTCCATGTATAAGTCCTAGATTACGCGAGACATGTTGAACCAATAAATCCCCATTAAAATATTAAAACAAAATTAGCTTTACTAAAAATCAAAGTGTGATTCTAGGCATTTTTATTGAATGAATTGCACATACACAACGTGCCTTCTTCTCTAACATTGTCTGTTCACATGATTTGAATTAGGGTTAAGTCTTAAATGGACTAGGTTAGTTGTCTGCAATATCGGAGCTAATGCCAAGCTGGAGGCATCATTTGAGGAGTCATATAATTGGTTATGCACGTCCATTGGTTAGAACTCAAATGGATTAGCAATTGCATTAGATGCAAATGGACTAGATCCTCCTATAGTTGTTTGAGTTAGCTTGACCCGTGATAGCGGGGGTTAGCTTAAATGAGTTATAGATGCTACATACTATGGAGAATGGTTAGAACATGTTTCCCGAAAGACAATAGAAGGGGCTATTATGTTTTCGAATAAACCTTAATAAAATAGTAGGAAAATGCATTTAATTTCATGACCTTAAAAATTAAATGCATGTAAAAAATTGAATCTAAGCATTTATTCTATTTCTTATATCTCGTTTTGAATCTTTACTTACATAAATTTTGCATGTTTTGATAATTGTATTTGACTAGCTCTAGCTTTAAAGGTTTTGTTTAGAAATGTGAGGATAGTCCTCAAATCCTAGGGCTTGGCTCGTATAAAATATGAGCCCAATACTAACAACACGATGCCAGTATTTCTATCTCGAGTAGAAATGCAGAAATTACATGAAGGAAATAAGGAAACAACACCTTAGAGGTAGTTAAGATACTTGTTACCTTATGTAAGTAGCGTGAAGGAAATCAGGACACAATACCTTGGAGGTTGTTAAGATCCATATTACCTTATGTGAGTAACTTAAAGGAAATAAGGATACACAACAAGTTAGATGTTAGGATCTATGTTACCTTAAGTAATGGAAGCATCATAAAATCGTGGACTTGGTAGTCTATGTCTTCACATCATAGAAAGGATTTTTCCAAGAAAGGAAAAAATGATTCAAGGGTATTCTAAGGATATAAAGGGACACGGGTTGTCTAGTATAGAAGTAGAAAAGTGCGAAGTTAAGGCAAAATGAAAGGATCTTAAGAGCTTTGTTTTAAAGACAAAGTAATTATTTTAATGTGGGAAATTGGAAGCACAATCTTCATTTAAATATGAGATTGATAGGCTTTTGTCTCATAGCATACGAAGAGAAGGTTTTGGAAACTTCCACTTCAAGGTGTTATAATTGTTAATGTTCTACATCTCTTGAGGATTCAATATAGATAAGGGATATCAAGTGTGCAAATCACATACCGATACAAAGGAGTAGGTATTGAAGAGAAGTAGAGGATTAGCAAAAGCAGAGTGGTACATACGGGATATCATTAGAGCTTGGTAGCTTCTATTGATGTAGGAACTTTAATCTTCATTTGGCTATTTTGTGATAAGGACAAAATTATTGTTATACTTCTATGAATATTGTTTCCTGCTTTACAGCAGCTAGAGTTTATTCTAATTTGATAAAAGATGTTATCAAAGATTATGAAAAATATTATGGATAGAAGTGTAATGAAAGATATTATGTAATTATAAAAGCATATTCTCAATATTAGCCATGCTAAGAGAAATTAGATAAAGATAAGTCATCTTACTTATGGCAATGTCGTTTAGGCTATATAAATGAAGCCCGCTTGACTAAGTTACACAAAGGTGATAACTTAGGCATTATAGACTAGGAGTCTTATAGGGTTTGTGAATGTTGTTCAAAAGGCAAAATGACAAAGAAGCCCTTTCAGGAAAAAGGGGAATGTTCCATGAGTACATTGGAAATATAACACTCCGATGTATGTGGTCTAACGAATGTCTAAACACATGGATTATTTGTTTACTTCTTCACTTTTATGGATATTTATACCTTATGAGGAACAAATCAGATAGTTTTGATAAGTTCAAAGACTATAGGAATGAAGTTGAGAGACAACTTCGAAAGAATATTGAGGCACTATGTTTAGATCGAGGTGGAAAATATTTAGGCCAAGAGTTTCAAGATTATCTAAGGGACAATAGAATATTGTCCCAGTGGACCCCTTTATATACTCCTTAGCATAATGATGTGTTTAAGAGGAGGGATCAAACTTTGTTAGACATGGTTTGGTCCATGATGAGCCAAGAAGTCTTAGTAAATCCTTTTGGAGATATGCACTTGAGAGCATGGTTTACATCCTAAACTGTGTGCCCTCAAAATCAGTTGATACTACACCATACAAAAGGTCGTATGGTAAGAAACCCTCTCTTTTGCACCTGAGAGTTTGGGGTTGTCCTGCCCATGTTAAAAGGACAATGTTCGATAAGCTTGGAGCTAGATCTAACAGGTGCTTATTCATTTGTTATCCTAGAGAGACAATAGGATATACCTTTTATGATCCTGAAGAACAAAAGGTATTTGTTTCTAGGACCGCTCAGTTCCTTGAGAAGGAACACATGGTTGTAAAAGCTAGTGGGAGTGACCTTGAAGTTCAGGTAGGCGAACAATATGATCAACTGATGATTCCTACGCTTGATACACAAGATGGCGTGATCGAGGAAAAACTTATTATAGAACAGCCATTACATAGATCATATAAGGTTCCAAACACTCCTGAAAGATATGAATTTTTCATCATAGATAATAAACAAATCTTTCTAATGGAGGATGATGAACCTAAGACCTACAAGGAAGCAATGAAGAGCTCAAACTCTGATAAATGGTTAAATGCCATGAAATCAGAATTGGATTCCTTGTATGAAAACCAAGTTTAGAATTTGGTCGAAGCACCTGATGATGTTAGACCCATGGGCTGCAAGTGGTTTTCAAGAAAGAAAACTGACATGGATGGTAATGTAATTATGTATAAGGCAAGATTAGTTGCAAAAGGTTATAGTCAACGAGAAGGGATAGACTATGATAAAACCTTTTCACCAGTAGCCATGCTTAACTCCATTAGGATACTCTTAGCCATTGTTGCTTATTAGGACTATGAGATTATGCAGATGGATGTGAAAACCACTTTCCTCAATGGAAAATTAGATTGAGATGTATATATGGTACAACCTGAGGGTTTCATATCTCAAAAATGGCTTGAAGGTATGCAAACTACAAAGATCCATTTATGGACTTAAGCAGGCATCTAGAAGTCGGAATATAAGGTTTGATGATACGATCAAGGAGTTAGATTTTCTATCAAATGCTTATGAGCCTTACGTATATAAGAAGGTTAGTGGGAGTGATTTCATTTTCCTTGTGTTGTATGTTGATGACATACTAATGATAGGAAATGATACTTCTCTTATTCAAACTGTTAAAACATGATTTTCAAGAAGGTTCTCCGTGAAGGACTTTGGAAAAGCCGCATTTATACTAGGTATAAAGATCTATAGAGATAGATCCTAGAGGCTATTAGGTCTTTCACAAGATACGTACATAGATAAGGTATTGACTAGGTTGAGCCTTGAGCAATCGAGAAAAGATTATATTCCGCTGTCTCACGGAATTAACCTTTCTAAATCTGAGTGTCTGGGGACACAAGAGGAGAGATTATGCATGAATAGAATTCCTTATGCATCCGTAATAGCATCTATCATGTGTACTTTGGTATGTACACAGCTAGATGTCTCACATGTATTGAGCATCACAAACAGATTTCAATCTGACCCAGGTGAAAAGAATTAGATAGCCGTTAGGAAAATCCTTTAGTACTTAAGAAGCACTAAGGAAATGTTCTTGGTATATGGAGGAGGTGATCTCTCAGTAAATGAATACACTGATGCGAGTTTTTTCAATCTAACAAATATGACTACAAGTGACAGTCAGGTTACTTATTTATGTTAAATGGAGTTGCAGTTGTTTAGAAGAGTTCCAAACAGGATACAACTACATTTAACCATTGAATCTGAGTACGTTGTTGCTTTAGAAGCAACAAAATAAGTTTTCTAGATAGTGAGATTTATCAGTGATCTCGATGTGGTGTCTAACAGTGAAGATCTAATAGTATTGTATTATGATAACAGTAGGGCTATTACTTACGCATAAGAACCACAATTTTGTCAAAAAAATGGACATGTACACAAGAAATATGATATAAGATATAAAAAGGGATAAGGATGTAATAATGGAATACATTCCCACAGATCAAAATTTGGCAAAAGGGTCTGATAAAGCTATTAAAACAGATTAACCATGACCAGTATGTTAATAGTTATGGCATAAATGCACTAAGCTAATTAGCACT
Source organism: Euphorbia pulcherrima (assembly GCA_947683365.1). Classification (NCBI taxonomy): domain Eukaryota; kingdom Viridiplantae; phylum Streptophyta; class Magnoliopsida; order Malpighiales; family Euphorbiaceae; genus Euphorbia; species Euphorbia pulcherrima. The sequence continues at coordinate 44,369,363 of CANTUS010000010.1, forward strand.
AGTGCAAGTGGGAGATTGTTAGACATGATGTATGCACTAGATCAATTAGGGCGATATATCTTACTTAAATTTTTACGAACAAATATAAAGTCATTTTCTTTTGTTACATCCATGACTGCAAAAATATATTATGATTGGTTATGAATATATTCATTGATGTGTTTGCAAAAGTCCTTTACAAAATCATAGCACGTACTCCAATGACATAGGGGGACTATGTTGGTGAGAACTGATTCGTGTGCAATTATGAATTGTCAAAATATCCCTGGTCATAGTATCATCAAGACTAGACATTGATGAATATAGAAAGACTAGCATATGTCATCATACCACTTAAATTTTATTTAGAGTAGCATATCTCTAGTGCTAGAGGGTGGTACCTTGGGTGAACACATGAATGTATTTAAGGAAATTCATTATAGACCACTATGAGACAACACTCGGTAATCTGTATTATGTGGTAGTATTTAATCATCTCATTGACATAGTAATACGAATATCCTTAGACCTGAGATACTAGTTACCTTGTTTAGAAGCTCCTATACCTTGGGTAATACCTAAACATTCTATAGATGGATGTAGATGATTATGGGTATAGTTGATGTTTATCCGTTGGTAAGCTGATTACTCAAGATGGAATCTATCGCTCCATTATAGCAATATAAGGGAGTTGTACCTTGGCCACTTGTTATAAGTGACACACTTGTAAACCTCTGTAGAGTGTGGATTAATAGGATGAGATCCTAGTCACACATTAATATGGTTGAGTAGTGTACTTTTGTAGCAAAACTAAATTACTAGGGTAGCCTCTAAGGCTACTAGCGGATTGACACTTAAACAGAGTTCGAGAAACCAGATGGTACTTAAAAGTTGATAGAGGGAGTGCATTGTATTGATACTACTGCAGAACCGGGATTAAGTCACATGCATGTGATGTTCCAAATATTGAGCGGTCATATGCCCTTTGCTAGAGAGCCACTATGACAGATCAAAGTCATCAAAGTCCATAACGATTTGGAGCTCCGAGCAAGTCAAATTCCTAAAAAGGAATTTTAGCTAGGTCAAACTTAGACAGTTCGATATTACGGGATCCTATAAGTTCACACACTTTGAGTTTTGATCGAGCCATGTAAAGAATTGTTAGACTATGTCTAATCTAGAAGAGAAATAAATGGTTTGACCCTTTTATTGGTTGGACCAATTTTATTGGTTGGATCGGTGTACCTAAAATAATGAGAAGGCATAAGAGAAACCGAAACCTTATAGTGGGGCCCATAGTAAAGTACTGTGTTGACTCTCATAAGTGGGCCTAAGCAAGTGCTGTGGGACATCACTTGTGGTGGGCCTGCGAGTGAGCCTCGACAATGCTGGGAGTACTGCACAAGGCCCACAGACCATAAGCATAGCGGGCTGCTTAGAGCAGCCCACGGTAGGCCCAACACGGAGGCAAAGGACTGCGCACTATGTGGCATGCACAACCCACAAAGGCTGTATGCTAATTGGGTTGGGCCTGCGCTTTGGCGCAAGAGTAGGCCCATGCCCGCGCACACTGCTGGCTAAAAGCCAATAGTGTCCCACTTAGACACAGAGTCCGACTTCTGTTCCGTTTCTAATTGTTTAGTATTATTGAAATAAGTTTTAATTATTCTTTTATTAATTATTCAGTTATTAAATTAATTGATTGGTTAATAAAGAGTTGAATAATTATTTAATAAGAGTTGTAAATCGAGTCTAACTTTGTTTCCTATTAAATAGGAATTGTTCATTCTGTTAACTAATTAATCGAGATAATTAATTGAATAGAATAATAATGAAGAAAGAGGAATTTGATTCTAACTCTTTCTTATTTAGTAAATGACTAAAAGGTTATGTTTATTTTATTTATGATTGGTTGAGGTAAAGGACTTTATGGTCCTTTGAATATTTCCTAACCACTATAAATAGAAGCATCCTCTCCTCATTATTAGACACCAATTTTTCGAAAGCCTCTCTCCCACTCTTATTCTCTTAGTTGTTCTAGTTCTTAAAAGTAATCCGTCGAAAGATGTATTTACTTAGAATAGAAACTAAACGGAATTTCTTCTAGAATAAATTAGTAGGGAAGATCTAGCTATCTTTCACTTATTTATCGGTACTCCCTTTCTAGAAGGTTTTGGTCAGTAGTGCTTGTGTGGACTATTTATAGAGGGCTTCTACTTTAGAGTCTGTGAACGTAGCTGATTGGGCCATTCTGCTAACATTATGATTAACGCTTCGACTGGTACGTGGTTAAATTATTTTTAGGTCCTTTTAATAAGTGTTTATGACCTAAGGACTAATAGACTAGTTTATGTTGTCAATCATGTGTTGCTTAGGAGATCTTTGAGCCTAGATTAAATTTTCAATTTCCACTGCAGCTATTTTACATGTTAAAACCTTAATCTCGACTAACACATATAATTTATATTACCGACTATTGTCTTATAACTGTCTCCAATGTATCTCTTTGAATACATTCATGTGTTAACCCAAGGTATCACCCTCTAGCACAGGAAATATGCTGTTGTAAATCATATTCAAGAGGTATGACTACACATGCTAGTCCATCATGAATGTCCAGTCTTGATGATACTATGACTAGGGATATTTAGACAAATCGTAATTGCACATGAACCAGTTCTCACCAAGATAGTCCTACTATGTCCTTGCAATTTATGCTATGATTATGTCATGGACTTTAGCAAACACCTCAATGAATATATTCTAAACAAGTCATAATATATTTTCACAGTCCTTGATATAACAAAAGAATTCCTTTATTAAAATAACTTTGTTCGTATAAATAAAATTAACTAAGATATATCGCCCTAATTGCCTCTAGGGGATACATCATATCTAACACTACAATGACAGCTGACTATGTCAAAGAAGTAAACAAGTGTCATGAATGCCAGCTATATGGACAAATCTTGCACTTACCACCCATCGAGCTTTAGAGCCTTTCAACTCCTTAACAATTCTCGGCGTGGGGGATAGACATAATTGGCGAGATCTGACAATCCTCAACAAATGTGCATAGTTACATTGTCTTAGCAGTAGATTACTTCTCCAAACGGGTTGAGCCTGAATCTTTCACCAATATTCTCGGTAAGAAAATTGCCAAGTTCATAGAGCGCCAAATTTTCGGTCGATATAGGATACCAATCACGTTGTTTCCGATAATGAAGTATAATTCTAACTAGAAATAGCTGATTTGATTGAAAAAATATGGCATTGAGTATCATAGATCATCTCTGTATCAACCTCAAGCTGACGGTGTTGTAGAATCAACCAACAAAGCAATCAAGAAAATCCTTTCTAAGATGGTTGTCACCTATAGAGATTGGGCCAACTATAGGGTTATCGTACAACTGTCTGTACTTTAACCGATCAAACTCCATTCTCATTGGTATATACGATGGAGGTAGTTCTCCCAGTTTAGATGGAAATTAAATCCCAGAGAGTTGCCCTCGAACCACAGTTAAGAGAGATAGATTGGATCCGAGCGAGATTTGAATAGTTAAACATGATAGATGAAGCACGATTGAAAGCCTTGGATCACCTGCAAATGTACCAACAATATATGACTAAGGCTTATAACAACCGAGTCAGGTAGCCAGAAGAGCAACTCAAAGTAAGAGATTTAGTCCTTAAGCAGTTGTGAGCACTAGATTTTAACGATCCTTCTCACGAAACTATGATGAGAGCTACACAACGCAATGTCTTTCTAGTATTGTCCATTTGAAGTGTTCCTACTACTTCAGAATTAAGTTTGGCCGAAGTCCAGAGACCTAGTTTGCCCTTAGGTACCCATACGGGTTCTTTCTAGTGGTATGGATCAACTAACAGACCTGTACGGGCATTACCTTCCATACATGTGGAGGAAACTGATACGGGTCCTCTAATTGCCTAATCAGCCTCTTTCGGAAGTAATCTCTAACCATTTTTAAGAAAAGCCAGGTCTTGAATGTGGATTATTGTACTCAGACCTGACTTTCACCCTATAAATAGGGCCTTTCGCTTCATTTCATAATACATATTCATATTAGAAGAAAACTATAGAAAAATTATACGTAAACTGTAGCAATTTCTTTAGGTAAATAAAAGGTATAGTAGAGGGGTATAGGAGGTATAAAATAGGGAGAAAGGCCTTTCTTTGAGGTTTTGTCCACATTTTATTCATTCCTAGCTTCATTCATTAGGATTTAGGGGAGGTTTTATCCATACAAATACTCTCTTAAATAGTCCTATTTCCTTATCCACTTTGGCCCGAATCTCTTATAGTAAAGGGATCATCTCAAAGTGGATTCACACAGCAAAGGTAATGCTCTTGAGTTTTAAAGAGACTCACATTTCACTTTTATTATTGTTGTTACTTTCTGCCTATTCTATTATTTTACCTCCTTTCATTTCTTGTTTCGGGTCTTGTCCTAACCCGTATGAGCCTTGTTAGCACCTTGTATCATCGAAATATTAGATCGGTGTGCCATACTCATATAGAGGGAAATCTCTTGTTTTATTTTATTTTTCTGCCACCAATCCATTAATCTGTTAATCTATTAATCTGTAAACTGAATTGAACAAGTTTCTTCCTAGACTAAACAGGACCCGTATGGGTACACCATACTAGTACTGGTCCTCCCTGGTAGTGGTATGGGTCCCACCCACCCATATAAGGTACTAGCCCCGGGTAGATTTTAGAACTCATTTTCAACTGGTTAAAAATCAATCCAACTCACCATTTACCATGGGATTCATAACAAAATACTTTGAAGACCAGTTATTTCTCTCCAATCCTAGAAGTTGCCCCAGCACTATCGATCGTAAAACCGCACGCTAACGTAATCACAATTTCCTAATGAAATGCTGACTTATGATGTGCCATAAACTGTGCTAATCTTTTTGGAAGCAGGGGAATTTATTTTTATTTTGCTTTATAACTTAGAATAAATGTATAGGTTCTCTTACAATTTACCCTTTTTCCCCCGTTTGTAATTTTTATTCCCCAATTTATTACTTGTGCTTTATTGTAATATGGAAACCCATGTAACAAGTGTGAAAGAATGTAGAAAAATAGGATTTCTGTGATAATTCCCTAAATGATGAAAACTAAAACGGTTTTACGCGGTGAATGTAATTTTGAAGCAACTGAATGAGAAATAAGTGAGTCATCTGATACCTGAATCTCTGAACCAATAGGTATGAGTCTCCTGCCTAGAGGAACTGTACTTGAACTCTTTCCCAAGTAGATAACTTGGGTGGTGACTCTATAATTTGTATCAAGATTTGGGTCTCGATTTTTTTATTCATTAAAATTGGCTTATTGTGCAAAACTCAAACTAAAAATGATTTGGTATGCCTAAATCCAACCAACCCCTAGTGGGCCCTGCCTCTCACATAGGTGCCAAGGGAGACCTATGCGTCTTCAACACCTCACAGTGGTGACTCTGGTGGAGAATTAATCTTTTAACTTGCAAAATTTTGGTCCGTTTTAAAAGCTTAAAAGATTAAGTTGAGCACCAAAATCATTTACTTGATTCAACCCATTTTCTTTTTCATCATTTGGGAAAATTATCACCCTCTATCTTCTCATCTCCTTCTCTCTTTAGTTAGATGCGCTCTTCTTCTAGCGCTAGTTTAAGGTGCCTTATTATTTGTGCGACCCTCATGAAAGTGTTACCGATGCTTGCCAGGAAGTAAGGACACTCTAGTGGGTGGAACACTCATTGCTATCTCCCTCCAAAAGAGGCTTGATACTATAGGAGCCTTCTTCATCAAACTTCCGATATGTCCCCACACCATTCTTATCGAAAGCCTTAGAATTTTACCTTCTAGGTACCCTAATTTTTGTGTGAGATTAGATTAAGGAAGAATACCCTCAAACTCGGTGGGAGAAATATGGACGGAATCGATTGCTTTACATGTGTTGTGTTACACACCCTTATGATTAACCTAGCCATGCATCGTTGTAATTTTTGCATGCATAACACATCCCATGCATGTACTGATCTTTTGGTTACCCCCACAGTTCATGATTTGACAAGTTTTCTACCTCTCAAGTTCATCCATGGCTCAGCTTAGTTGACCTACTCATCCAGTGAACCCAACGCTCCTTATAGTCAGTAACCCATCCCATCTATTTCATTAAGAGACCATGTTGCAAGTTCACTGTAGCAAGGATTTTAGTTAGTTACCAGATTTTATGGTTATGCCAAAAGGGACAATCCTCCATTATTTCTTGGTTTTATCATATGGTATAACCCACGATCAGAAGATTTATCCTATGGGGTAGTCCTCTGTTGAGCCTTTTTCAAGCAGCTGAAAAAGTACAAGTTGACTGATCATGTCCAACCACATGTTTAGCTAAAGCCAGAGGGGAGGGGCAATTTTTGTGTATACCATATCGATTTTGATCACCTGACTAGAGCATACGAGTATCTACTTAAAGCTATTACGGTACTCCTTAACATAGCCAAAGTTTGGGAACCCCGGAGAAGGGGGGAATAAGTACACATGATCAATTCTGGATTTGAGGAAGAAGCGGTATGGAAGGGCATCATGGAAGTCAAGAAATCGAGAGAAGAACCACCCATGCTTGACCTTATAGTAATAAGGCAATGGAGTGAGGAACCTGTGCATGACTACTTTACGAGATGGTTGACAATCTTGGTAGCTATTAAGAGGAAACCACGCGAGAAGGAACTAGCTGACTGATTAATCTTTGGGCTATTCCCTCACCTTCACAAGATAGCATTCCTGGAATCTTACAAAGCCATTGCTGAGAGTTATGAAGTAGCCATAGAAGTGGAAAAACGTTTCAAGAGAATGGAAGACAATGACCCATCAAAGATTGAAGCGGACAAAGCTATAGATACCCTCACTACTTCAATATACACCATACTTTTCTTAGGGGATAAAAAGAAGATGCCTATCAAGGAAGCTTTGAAGACTGTTGCCCAAGTCACATGAGAAACCATGGACGATAAACTAACAAAGAAACAGTTGTAAGATCTAGATCATTACCTGACTCAAATCTTGATGAATGACCAAGAAGACCTCCGCCTATGGAGGATGACAATGCAATAATATGTAATGAAAATGATGTAGCCTTTGGGCATCATAATGATAATGATAATGATTTTGCTTACTTGGTTTGTTTCGCCTTACGGTACAATGCATTCATCTAACCATACATATAACATTTTTAGCATTCATGATACTTGATTGTATGACATTAATTTGAGAACTAAAGAAAATCCAAAAATGGTAACAATATCCAATGAATTCACCCCTATCAAAAAAATAGAGTTGATAAAAGTTCTTAGAAAACATGTTAACACTTTTGCCTTGTCCTATAAGGACATGCCCGGGGTAGATTGTCAAATCGCTGTAGATTGTATCCCAACCGACCCCAGGTTCAAACTAGTCAAATAGAAATTGAGGAGATTGCATCTAGAATGGGCAGATAAGATCAAAGCTGAGGTTGCTATGTTATTAGAGGCCAAGTTCATTGAAGTAATTGAATATCCAACATGGTTAGCCAACATTGTCCCAGTCCCCAAGAAAGATGGGAAAGTCAAAATGTGTGTCAATTCTTGCAACTTAAATAGAGCCTCCCCAAAAAATTATTTCACATTGCCTCATATCGATGTACTAGTGGATAGTGCTAACAGGGTGACAATGTACTCTTTCTTAGATGGATTTTTTGGATACAATTAGATCTTAATGGACATCATCTAAAAGGTCAAGATGGCCTTCATCACATAGTGGGGAGTCTAATGTTATAAGTTAATGCCTTTTGGATTGAAGAATACAGGGGCAAATTATCAAAGAGTCGTGACAGCTTTATTGCATCACATTATCCATAAAGAGGTTGAGGTTTATATAGATGATATGTTAATAAAGCTTAACACCAGGGAAGAGCACCCTGAGATTTTGGAAAGTTTCTTAATCAGGATCGAGAAGTACAATCTGCATTTGAATCCGAAGAAGTGTGTATCCGGGGTAACTTTTGGGAAGCTTCTAGGTTATATTATCAATCTACGAGGGATTGAGGATGACCCTAACAAAGTCAAAGCCATTCAAGAAATGCCTATCCATAAAACCAAAAGGGAAGTCAGGTCATTTCTTGGATCGCTTCAGTATGTGAGCCATTTTATTGCCAAGCTAATAATAGTGTATGAGCCGATCTTTGAGTTGTTGAGAGGATGCAGCTGATAGAATGGAATGAGCAATTTTAAATAGCCTTCGATAAAGTAAAGGCTTATCCATGAACTCTCAAGTTTTGAAACCTCCGATGCCCGGTAAACCACTACGCATCTATTTAGCCATGGAAGAGTCATCTATAGGGCAATGTTAGAATATGAGACAAAATACATAGTGGTAGAAAAGACGTGTACAACAATGGTATGTTTAATCGAGATATTGAGGCATTACTTTCAGTCCTACAAAATCCAAGCAGTTACAAAGGTGGACCCCATGAAGTATCTCTGCCAATCTCCACATTGGTAGGGAAACTCTCACATTGGCTCCTGCTACTATATGAGTTTGATATCGAGTATATCACGAACAAGATCATTAAGGGGAGAGCAGTGGCTAAATTCTTGGGAAGTCAACCTATAGAGTCTGATTATGTTGAAAATCTAGATTTCTCGAATGAGCAGTTAGCAGCGGTAAAGGAAGCAAAGGCCAAATGGACAATGTATTTCGATATGGTTATGAATAAAAAAGGCATAGGTCTTAGGTAATCATGATCACACCATAAGGTGAAGTTATCCCTCTGAGAAAATGATTAGAATTTCCAGTCAACAATAATAGGTCGGAATATGAAGCATCTCTCTTTGGTCTCAATGCTCATTTAAAAGTAGGGCAACGGAAGTTAGGGTGATGGGAGATTCTGCGTTAGTGATAAAACATGTCGTGGGAGAATGGGTAATTAGAGAAGAGTCACTCAGGCCGTATGTGGAAGTATTTTTGGATTTGTCAGCATAGTTTAGTCAATGCTTTTTCTAATATATACCAAGGGATAAGAATCAGATGGCAGATTCTTTAGCTACCCTAGCTTCGATGTGGGAAGGAGAAGAGGCTCAGCCCATCCGTCCGCTTATAATTGAAATGGCACATTCTCCATTTCATGAAAAGGTTCGCGTTATGACTATAGAGGAGTAAAAGGTCTATTGTTATGATGACATTAAAAGGATCCAGAAAGAAGGGAAGTGCTGTAAAGGGTCATGAGGTTCTGATTGCCTAACTCTCAAAAGGTTAGGGACACAATTCAGACTAGTTGGTGAGGGCCTTTTCAATAGGACAACTGAAGGTTTATTATTTAGATGTCTAATAGAAGAAGAAGCAGATAGATTAATGACTCATGTACATTCAGGGGATTACAGACCGCATATGAATGGGACGGCTTTGGCTAGAAAAATTTAGAGAATGGGATACTTTTGGACCACAATGAATGCCGACTGCTTTGATAAGGTTAGGAAATGTCATGAGTGTCAGATCCATGGGGATATACAGCATTCACCTCCATTTGAACTTCACAATTTGTCTACTCCTTGGACATTCTCAGTGTGGAGGATAGACATAATTGACGAAATTCGACCATCATCAACCAATGGGGACTGATTCATCATAGTCGCAGTCGATTATTTTTTAAAATGGGTTGAGGCCAAATCCTACACTAGTATCATCGCCAAGAAAATGGCCAAGTTCATAGAAAAGCACATCTTTGCTTAGTATGGAGTTCCACATCATGTAGTATCTGATAATGGGGTGTAGTTTTAAGGGCCCACAACAGAATTGTTTAAGAAGTTCAATGTCGACCGTCACAGATCTTCTCCATATAGGCCATAAGCCAACGGGGCAGTTGAGGCTGCCAATAAGTCAATCAAGAAGATTCTATCCAAAATAGTGGCCACCTACAGGGACTAGGATGATAAGCTCCTATTCACAATTTGGGGGTATAGAACCAGCATAAGAACTCCTTAGAACCAGCATAAGAACTCCTACTAATTAGAAACCTTTCTCCTTGGTGTATGGGATGGAAGCTATACTACAAGTTAAAATAGAAGTAAGTTCTCTAGGAGTGGCACTCGAAGCTCAGTTCAAAGAATCAGATTAGGCGAGGGCCAGGTATGAACAACTAAACACAATAGATGAAAAGCATCTCAAGGCACTTGACTACCTATACATGTACTAGTAGCTCATGGCTTGAGATTACAACAATAAAGTCAGATAGGAAAAAAACCTCTCAAAGTGGGTGATTTGGTTCTCAAGCAGCTACATAGGGTCAACACTGACACTAGGGGCAAGTTTAGGCCTAACTGGGAAGGATCATTCGTTGCAAAGAAAGTCTTAAGAAAGTCCTTAGTGAGGGAAGAATCAAGCTTATGGATATGGATAGGAATGAGTTCGTGAATCCAGGTAATCAAGATAGCCTCAATCTTTATCATGTCTAGGTTAAAAGAATTAAATCATAAAAGTAGCTCGCTATTGCTCGGGAAAAAATTAAGGTGTAGCCCGCTGATCGATATTCTGCAAATTGGTCAGGCAAAAATTAGGGCACTCCAATGCAATAAAGCCCAGTAAGCTAAAAACCCAAAAAGGGCGACTTAGGCACAAGTTAGGGCATTAAGAGAAAAATGTCGGTTGCCTTCTAGAAAATTTGTAAAAGATGAGTAGGCAGTAGGGTTGACCATTGGAAATTGTTACCATTGCCTATGTACTCAAATTAGTCTCATCAATGAACATGTTATGATTTCGCTAAGAATCTTGGTCTTTTGAATGCTTGTATGTCTTCAGATGAAATAATCGCTAGTATGTGAACATCAGCTTTTCACTACACGTTACGCATCATTGTTATTTATCCCTTTCACATGTAATCTAATAGAAATAAAAATGAAGCATATATAAATTCAGAAAGAGTCTGCTGGATTGAAAACCCGTAAGGGCAGTCTAGGTAAAAGTTAAGACAGAACAAAAGAAAAGCCTTTGAGATTGAAAACCTGAAAGGGCGGTCTCAGCAAAAATTAAGGCAAAAAGTAAAGAAAAACCTTGCTAGGGTGAAAACCTAAAAGGACGATCTAGGCAAAAGTTAAAGCTAAAAAGAAAAAAGTCTGCTGGACTGAGCTGTCAAGGATAGTTCAGGCAAAAATTAGGATAAAAAGAAAGAAAAATAAATGTTCAATAGGTCACCTCTCATCAAATGACCTATGCAAAAGTTAGAACATCACTCAGCCCCGTCACCAAGAAAGCACTAGATAAAATACAGGTTTGTGGAGTAGCAATACTCGATACTCTCAATTCAAAGAAAGTCAGCACGCATGAAGATCAAGTGTTAAAAGTACCGATCCAAAGTTTACAATCAAAACAAGCCACGCAGGGCCCGAAAGTACCAACAGTTCAAAAAGTAATCATAACCTAAGCTATCAGGGGATCTACTCCCTGGTGGCCCTCCTGAGTCTGGTCTTGAGTATCTGCTAGTACTTAATCCACATCTATTGTCATGTGATCCTCAGGCTCATCAGTATCGACAGCTGGCTAAGCAATGGCCCTGATATCTGAAGTCCCTACTGCAATATCAACACCCTCAATAGACTGATCTCCACCCCCTAAGTCACCTGTTATATAGAAAGATCATCCTCGGACTCATCATTAGAAGGTGTCAGTATTTGCCTATCCTTAGTCATCCTAGGAAGTTATCCCCTCAGCATCTCGGCTGTCGCTATAGCGGTCTTTGCCCTAGGCTGGTCAGCCTCAGTGGTAGCTGTCTACAGCTACTACTCTAAAAATTGAGCCCTTTTCTCTAAAGAGTCTAAGTCCTAGGTGGACTTGCTGCACTCCATGGCCAGTAAGGTCTATAATGGAAATCATAAGATCAGTACACATATACAAATCTCATAGCATGCATGTATCGGCCAATAGTAGTTCCTGCACTAAAAAATAGGCCTTGGCAATCCTCTCAGCCCCAAATATGGTCTCCTAAAAGAGAAAGTCACATTAAGATTGGATGTTCTAAGCAATCACAGTAATGAATAAGGATTAAGGTCAGAAACTCCTTATATGAGTAGAGCGGGAAGGAGTGAAACCAATAGGCTGGACCGACTACTTAAGCTCCTTGATAGCTCGCTTCTAAATGATCGAAGAGCCGGAATAAAGTACCTAACTCATCTCAAAGGACGTCCTCCCTTATAGATCTAGAAGCTTGAGATCGCTTTGCTATAGGCTCAGAAGCAGCAGCAGTAGCAACGACAGATCTCTTCCGCGTAGGAGCGGGATGCTATTATAATAAAGAATCAGACTTAGGCTCAAAGTCAATTTTAGAAAGAAGTAAAGTATACATAAAGGCTAAGTTATAGGCATAAATGTCAAGAAGGGGTAGCAGTCCTAGCCAAGCCCCTGGTTCCCTAAACTATGGATGGACCCCTATGGCCACCCCTCGGTCCGCCCTCCTTATCATCATCATCATCGTCATCCTTACCATCCCTCCAAGGAAACTCAAGAGGGACATCCTCATGGTGGATCCTCCCACAAGGAGGAAGAAGAGAAGAATCAATAAACTTAGTACAATAGCCCTCTATAGACAGCATGTGAGCCCTCTCACCCAATAAGTACAGTCCTAGCTTGGTCCTTGGCATGAGATGAGGCTAAAAGATGCCCATCGAGATCGGAGGAAGGATCAATCTCTCCACTATGGCACTGGTCCTCCATCCTCGGACCTGCTCACCAAAATACCACACGTAGGAAAGTGATGACTCCAGGACAAAGCGACGGTCATCCATGCTAGCCTGCATTCTCTTGATAGCCCCATGCATGGCCAATCTCTCTCATGGTTCTCGAATAACCAGTAAATAATGAATGCACTGTGAGTATCGCAACCTCGTAAATATCGTTTTGACTAATGATTTATTGAAATATATAATGTATGTTTACTAGGGAAGAAGTTTACCTGATCTAAATGCAGCTGGTGAAAGAACTCTCGGTGCTACACTGTAGTCAATGGCTAGCCCCGCCAGAGCCCCATCCACCTAGAAATGATATGTAGTGTCTCGACCTACATAGGCAAACCCAGCCTGAGGATGATTTGGTGCTCCAAGGCATAACTTTATAAAACAAAATAAGGATCAGTCACAGCAAAATCTAAGTGAAAGGTTAAAGCATAAGAGATCAGTTTGGATTTACCCTGAGTATCAGGTGGTAGATCTTGAGCTAAAACTGCTCACCCCAGACTCCAACATCCATCCTATAGTACAACTATGCTAGAATTGCCCTACACCAGTTCTTGCAGGGCACAATTGTGAGATCTTCCATAGCATAGAGCAAGCCATAGTTGAGGTTGCTCAAGTAGACAAGGAAGAAGACTATAGTAAGAAATATCAGCAAGAAAGTTTGGGTGCACTAGTCCCTCTTATCAGCTACAATGGGACTCAGCTGTCAAATCCAGCAAGCATGCAAGTCCTCATAATTGAGGTTGTTCATCCTGCCTAGATGAAGCCCAAGTAGTCTAGCAATATAGGCCTATACCTTAGGCCAGGAATGCCACTGGTCGGCATAAACGTTAAAGTGGACAACATCCCCATTCCACTCTAAGCCTGTCGTGGCACATACATCTAAGGGAGTGATAGTAACCTCCCCAATGGGCAAGTGGAAAGTATGGGTCATCTCCAACCATCTCTCTATTGGAGCTAAAATAGCACCGAGGGCCAATGTCTTAGGGGCGTGAGGAATGGCTCTGATAATGTTGCTGAAGCCAAAGGAATTGTTGTGAGTCAGCAACTTTACATCCCCCGCAACATGAATCTCCTCGTACCATTTCTTGTAGAAGATTAGGGGCCCCATAGTCTTATATTGAAACTACAAAGACAGAATTACAGTTTAACTTAGTTAGAATATAACAGACCGGTCAAAAATTAGAAACAAATTACAGAAATTGAGGTAGCAAGCATTCTATCTATGAGGACGTGACCCGTAAGGGTAAGCCCCACTAGTATGGGTTTGTGGCCACTCCTATACGAAAATAGGGCCCGTACAGCTCCCCCTCACCCATATGGGTCTCCTATAAGCAGTCCCTCTATGCAAATTTCCTTGAAAATCCAAATTCATCTAATTTTGTCCAAAGCTCATCCAAAACTATTATAGAAGCATCCTAGGCTAAAATTACATGCATCAGGCTCTATTCCGAGGTCCAAAACACCCTAATTCATGCTAAAATCCGAGAAATATTAAAAGGTTCAAAAATGGGAAATGGAGAATCAAGCAAAATTACATAGAGTTTCGAAGTGTGGGTCTTAGGAGAAGGGATTAGTGACACTTCAGAGATAGGAGTGAGCCTAGAAAATGAATCTCCTCCATGACAACCATTCTTGATAGAAATCGGGCATTCTCGAAGTCCAAAATCACCGACTAGGGGCAAGTACCCAAGTCTAAGGGAAAAACTGCCGGCCTGTGGGATCTTCTTATACATCTGTACCTGCTTTCGGGAGAAAAATCACCGGAGTTGCAAAAAGGGAAGTTTTTGTATATGGCAGGATATAAAGGGACTGATCAGGCTTTTGAACCCCCTGTAAGGGATTGGTATAGGTCCCACCCTACTTGTACGAGTCCCAAAGGTCAAGTACCCAACCTATATGGGTCCTGGCCCACCCGCATGGGCCCTCTCTTACCATCTAAGGGTAGGTTTCTGAACTAGTGTTTCATAAAGCACCAGAAAGTTATCAAGGCTAAGCTCGGGGCCAGCCTTGCTCTTCTTCACCCCTATATTTTGGTTATATTAGGGGCAACCCCTATGCTCACCTTGATCCTTGACTGAAGGGGCAAAAATATTTTTGCTTCCACAAAAGTCAATCAAGAATTAAAGTAAGCCATTTTCGAATTGAGCACTAAATCAGGAAATTTTTGTGTATAATCCATCCTAGCACAGGAGTTCTTCCCCAGTAGAAGAGGCTTTACTTAAAGGGTATTGCTTTACTCCCGAGTAGCGGAATCAGCTAGTCAAGGGGCATATCCCTTATTCCTTAGCAGTGGAATCTATCAATCAAGCGGCATCCCCCTATCCTCTAGCAATAGAATCGGTCAAGGGCCACACCCCCATCATAAAAAACCCTAGGGGAACCAGCCTTAGAAGCATTCCCCATTAGAGGGACCAGCAATAGTCGGGCCAAACTTGACTTTTCTTGCTCTTAGTTTTCAGTTTATTTTAGGGGTTAACCCCCATCCACACATCTTTATTCTTAATTGAAGGGGCAAAAATATTTTTGTTTTCTCAAAAGTCAATTAAGAATAAAGAGGTGTCTACTTATACAACAGCTGTTTCGATGTTTGACTATTGTCTCTTTTTCGGTTATTTAAAAATTCCACAGCAGGATAGTCTATTCACATTAAGAAAGGGATACACCAGCATCACCAGTCAGGAAATTCGATCTACCTTAAGAAAAGGATACACTAGTAAGGAAAGTCGATCCACCTTAAGAAAGCAATACACCAGCATCACTAGTCGGGAAAGTCAATCCATCTTAGGAAAGTTATACACCAGTCAGGAAAGTCAATCCACCTTAAGAAAGGGATACACCAAATCGACAAAAGTCATCAGCCTCAAGGAAGGGATGTGCATGGGTAAGTTAAGTAATCCACCTCAGGAAAGGGATACACATGAGCTAGGAAAGTCATCCACCTCAGGAAAGGGATACACATTTGCAAGGAAAGTTATCTGCCTAATGAAAGGGATATGCATTGGCAAAAGAAAGTCATCCACCACAAGAAAGGGACATCGAGGAAAGAAGTTCACTTCATGAAAGGAACTCACTCATATCATCACTCTAGGTCTAATATCTAAACCCTCACTCATATCTTCAGATCACACAGATCTATATCTGTGATGATCCCACGAGGTGCAGTCTTTGAGTACTGGATTTTAACTATCCTTCTCATAGAACTATGATAAGAGCTACATGATGCAATGCCTTTCAGGTGTTCCTACTACTGCATAATTGAGTTTGGATAAAGTTTAGAGACCTAGTCTTCCCTTAGGCACCCATACAATTTCTTTCTAGTGGTTTGGATTCACAGATAGACCCGTATTACCTTCTATATGTAGGGGGAGATGGAGGTGCTGCGGGCGTAGTTGGCCCACATGACTTAGTGCAAGCGGACACTTGAACCGTCTTTTTCATCAGAGGATCCCTTAGGCTATTAGATTGAGCTAGTGGTGACTCAGGTGGCTAGAGGTGAGCAAGATGTGGAGCAGCAGATTGAGGTGACACGCACTACAATCGAGGGTGTTGCAGGAGGCCCAAGGGTCGGGGGGCCTGATCTTCCTACTGAGGATGCTGGCGGGGCTGAGGATCATATGATAACTAATATGGCTGACCTGCTGATGGACAATGAGGGCCAGAATCATGATGTGCCCTAGGGACGGGATCCTCCAACAGCTTAGACCAGGATCATTTTTAATTTCTTTCTGGATATTTGACATTTTCAGCCATGTGTGGCTTATTTTGGTGTAAACTTGGATGCTATTTGCACTGGTACCTTTATTATTTTACTTTGGTACTTGTTGAACTTTCCCTTTCTGAACAACAATCATTGAATATCACTGCTTGTAGACTTATGCTACCCTCTGGCATGATTCACTAATAAACGAGTTAATCGTTGAACACTCAGAATTCCTGATCACACGAACTGACCCAATTTTAGACTCACTAGTATTACCAAAGCCTAATTGATTAAACTAGCACTTTAGGCAAAATGAACCATCATGCGAGTACACAATGGGAGAACTAAGTTTGAATCTCAGCCGTTAAGTGCATAAGATGAATGATGTAAAAATAAGTGTAATATACTGGCGTGTTTTACATGAGTTCTAATTTTTGCATAGGCCATTCAGTTTGAGATGGCCTATTAAACCTTTATTTCATTACTTTTTCTTTTGTCCTAATTTTTACCTAATTGGCCCTTTTTTTGTCTTAACTTTTTCCTGGATTGCCAACTCAATTCAGCAGACCCTTTTTTTTGTCTTAACTTTTTCCTGGATTGCCCTTTCGGGTTTTCAACCCAGCAGGCTTTTTCAAACTTTTGCCTAAACCTGATTTATTTTATCACTTATCAGTATTTTTGTCTTTTGTTAGATAACACACATGTGCAGTAATGATAACAACAAAGAACATGAAATGTGTGGAAAAAACCCATGTTCACATTCTTGCGATAATTTCACCAAAAGACATGCATACATTCATAAGACCAAGATTCTTAGCAAATCATAACATGTTCATTGATGAGATTAATTAAGTACAGAGGCAATGGTAACAATTTTAAATGCTTAACCCCTACTGCCTACTGGCCTTTTATAGTTTTTCCAGAAAGTAATTGACATTTTTCTCTCGATGCCCTAACTTTTGTCTAAGCTGCCCTTTTTGGATTTTCAATTCAGTGGGATTTATTTTTGCGTTGGGGTACCAGAATTTTTGCCTGATTGATGTGCAGAATATCATTTAGTGGGCTGCATGCTAATTATTTCCCGACCAGTAGAGGAGCACTCGACAGGTGATTCATTTTATTTCTTTTATTTAGTGTGTTGCTTTTCTGGGATTTATTTCTTTTACCCTAGACATGATAGCACTTATTCTGGTTTTGATTCATTGGGATTATGAACTCATTTCCATCCATGTCCATAAGCTTGATTCCTCCTTTGCCAAGGACTTTCTTGATCACAAGCGGTCCTTCCTAATTAGGACTGAACTTGCCCCTAATGTCAATGTCAACCTAACGTAGCTGTTTGAGAACCAGATCACCCACCTTGACAGCTTGCTTTAGGTATCTGACTTTGTTATTGTAGGCTCGGACCTTGTATTGTTGGTACATCTGCATATGGCTAAGTGCTTTAAGGAACAGGCTCCTCCCTTTTGGTGAAAGAAGTATATCATGTTATTATGGAGATATGGGACCATTGACATGGGTGAAGGGTCTTTTACTTTGGACAAATAGAGAAAGCATTTTTGGAAAGACATCTTGGGGGAAGTATAAGTCCAAGGGGAATTGGAGGTACCTATATTGATAAGGAATTCCCATTTACCGGAAGGTGAACATTACTTACTTTGTCAATGTTGGGAGAGCATTGGGTCTTTCTCCCTCTTGAAGGTTTTAGAAGAGCATTGGATTGGGATCTTAAGCTTGAATTGATTTCATATTGGCCTGGGTCTTGATCTTTTAATGGTGTCTTTGATATAGGGCCAGCTTTCTTTATCTCTTTTCGATGTTCTTGGTCTATTTTCCTGATGATGTGTACCTTCTCCCCCTTGAAGAAGAAAGATGGGCCAAGACCTAAGGCTATCATGCTTGCTAAGCACTTTTTATCTCTCTTTTTAGGTGGTAAGTTTTATCCATTGGAATATTATGCCATTGCGAGATACTCAAGTCAACTTCATTAATAAATGTGGTGATATTTTAAGAATGTTCTTGTTATAAGTGCATGATGTCTCTAAAATAAAATACCCAAACAAAGAAATGTGAATTGAGTATGCATCAATTTATTCATGATATGCCTTATAAGCGGCATTATTTGCATAAAAAATGTTTGCAATATTGAAAATTACATCATTTGAATCATCCTCCACATACGAAGGGCATTCTTGGCCAATTTTGGCAATAGTAGTTATCAAACTTGTAGTCTTGGCTTGCAGGTCCTCGCGAGTTTCTCTGGCCACTACCCTTGGTAAGGTCCTTATGGGCTTGGTAACGGGATTGCCTTTCTCATCTCCCTTCTAATTCTTCTTCATAAGTATAGCTAAGGCTTTGGTAATAGAGTTAACTGCTTTGCTCATCTCCTCATCTTCAACATTCCCACATACTTCCATAGATACAGATGATTCAATCACACAACCATTATTGAAGTCAAGCACATCATTAAAGATGTCAAAATTGGGAATTTTCTTTCCTCCTATCTCGATTGGTTCCTCCTCCCCCATGCAGGCCTTCTTCTTAACGTCGGTTCCAATCATCAAGCAAGATTGGGGTTTAGACTTCTTAGTACTTTGACGATTATCCAAACCAAGTCTAATTGGCCATAGCACGGATATGATGGGCTCCAGCATGCACTGAAGATTTTTCCCAAGCCCCTTCCCTTTCACACAACCTTATTTCATCATGATTTTCTCAATCTTGAGCGATATGTATCCCCTAACTTTCCACTTTGACTCTTGGTGAGCTACAGCCACCCTTAATTCTTTCTCCCCAGCTTCCATAGCTGCTAGAACTGATGGTTCATTTGCCCCGATGGTCACCAGCTTACCATTGTGAATAAGCCTAACTTTTTGGTGGACCGTAGAAGGGATGACCCCTAATGCATGAAGCCATGGGTGGCCAAGCATCAATGAGTAAATGACGGGAATTTCAAGGATAGTGAACAAAACTTTGGACTTTAGCTCCACAATCAAAACCTCAGCCTCAAAAACACTAATCACACTTCACTTTGTGTCACCATATGCCCTTACAATAGTATTGGATTTCTCCAACATGGATTCATCTAGCCCCAAGTTAGGAAGGATCTTGGAAGAATGAAGATTAAGGGCAGAACCATCATCCACCATAACACATGGGATAGAAAGATCAAAGATTTGCACCTTGATGAAAACTACCTTGTTATGCTTGTTCCCTTTAGCTAGGAGATCAAATGGACAGAGCATACTGGATTTAACATGATTAGGATAGGATCCCCCAATAACTAAAAATAGGTCAACCAAGGAAGAGGAAGACACTGCCTCTATGATTGTCAATTTCTCAATCAAACCCCCACAATGATCCTCAAAGTCATTGTGAAGTTACCAAATACAGTACTTGGCTTGGGTATCTTGCAATTGCTAGACAAGGGAGTTGGTCTTTGAATCCACCTTCTCACAACTAGGTAGGACCCTGATTGATATTTTGGATGACCTGAATGTCAACATCTTTGCCCCTTCTTTTTCTCAGAAAGGGGGTGGTGGGGCCACTCTTCCACTATGGGTAACATGTAACACACCATCCTTCATATAACTATTAGATATGATGTGTGCCCTTAAGGCAATTAGGGTGATATATCTTAATTATATGTTACTATGAATAATTTATTTAATTAATAAAGGCATTTAATCTTTTGTTTATATTGATGTGTTTATATATATATATATATATATATATATATATATATATATATATATATATATATATATATATTATGACTATTTAAATTTATTCATTGATATATGTGCACAAGAGTCCTTGACATATCATAGCATAAAATAACAGAAATTATAGTGAGACTATACTTAATGAAACCTATTTCATGTGTAATTATGATTATGTCTAAATTATCCATGGTCATGGTTTCATTAAGAAAGGATATTGATGAGACGGTAAGACTAACATGTGGTCAACTTTCTTAGAATGGGTCGAAGTAGTCAAACTCCTAAGATTGAAGGTGGTGCCTTAAGTTTGACATATGGATATATCTGGAAGATATCATGGAGACCGCAATAAGATAAATACTTAGTAAATATATAATTGTGTTAGTATTTATCTTTATGCAATAGCTTTGCAAATATCCTCATACTTGAGAGACTAGTTGCCTTGTGTGGTACTATCACTATGTTTTGGGTCATAACTATACACTCATTAATTTAGGGTATCACAATAGAGATGACAACACGTTGGTAAGCTTTGTAGTCGAAAAGAATCCGTCGCTCCAGATATTTTAAAGAGTTGTACCTGGCCACTTCCTGAAGTGATGATTCCTATAAACCTCTGATCCAAGTATTTGTTTGATAGAAATAGTTTCTAGTCAAACACATTATGGTAAAAGGCAATATACTTCGGTAAATAAGTAAACAACGGGGATAGCTTGCAGCAACCTCGCTATTAGTGGGTCAACTGAACCCAATGAACTACATAGTATTAACATTAAAGAAGGGAAGAAGTTCATTGCATAGGGCAACTACTGCATTATCCAAAATTAAGTCAAAAGCACAAATGACGTTCCGAGTAATGGGGGATGGTGGACCCTTGCTAGAGGCGTAGTACAATCATTTAATGTAATCGAGTTCTTTTCAGGGTATAGAACCTCGAGCCAATAGTTCCTATAGAATAAGGATTGGTCAAGCCTTAGCAGCTCATTACTTCGGGATCCTATAATGTCTCACACATTGGACCTGTATCGGATCAAGTAAAGAATTAATATATTTATTATATTACAAAAATATAACATAATAATAACTTGATTATTATTTGGTGAGACCAAGAATTTATTTTGACCGGTAACTAATTTTAGCAGGGTCATAAATAAATGAAAGTGTTGATTAAAATGATTAAATCATTTTTTTTAGCTAAGCCAAGAATTTATTTTGACCAGTTACTAATTTTATTAGGGTCATAAATAAGTTAAAATAATTAAATTATTTTCTTGGTTAAGCTAGTAATTTATTTTGACCGGTAACTAATTTTGTTTGGGTCATAAGTAAATTAAATGAAAGGAGGATTGAAGGGAATTTTTCAATGGACCTATGAATCTATTCATAAGGTCCATACATGCAGAAGGGCCAGCTCATAGGGGCTTGCAGCATGAGCCACAATCCCAAGCTTGTGGCAAAGGCAAGCCCATTTGGGCTTGCCTTGAGACTAGCATAGGTAGTAAGATTGCTGCCCGAATGGGGGTGGGATGGGTATTTTACCCATCCCAAATTAACGAGGTGAGCTCTCCCCTCTCCTTATATAAAGCCCCATTCTTCTCCTTTCTCAAAAACACCACAAGCTCATTCGAGCCTTGATTTGAGATTCCAACGTGATATCTCTCAAGTCAACTCAAGATTAAATTCTTTTTATTTTAGGGTGGGTTTTGGAGTGGTCTAGTAGCTACTCAAAACTATGCATTCTTACTCATTGGGATGTTTTGATTGGTGGGATTCATGTGGATACTCATATAGGCTACCCTACACTTGGAGGCTTGTGCAAGGAGGTTCTGCTAAAGCAACCTTCAACTGATATGTTTTTATTTTCTCCTTTAATTCGTAAGTCCTTTTCTTCAAGCATTTTAGACTTAATAATTATTACGCTTAGATTATTTTACATGCTTAATTTAGTTTATATTTATGTTATAGCTTAGAGTTATAATATGCTTAATATAAAATATTTATGCTAGGAAATAATTTAGAATTATGGTACGCCCAGCCTATGCATGCTAATCTAAGTTGAGAATTCATTTAGTTAAGATTTTAATTACTTTATATGCAACTTATAGGAGTTCCTAGGGACAAGGGACAAAATTTTAAATTTCTGCCATGTCTATTATACATGTTCAATGTAACTATTAGTTCCCAACAATATCCCCTTCCCTTGGAGGTTTCCACTGATAAAGTTAGACTCTTGGCACTATCCTCCTCCAACACATAAGCATCAATGTCAATTTGTTCAGGTTGAACTAACATGGCTTCCTCATCATAAGCCCCTTCTAACTTGTATGCTTCAATTTCAAAGGGATTTGGCTCATTAGGTGATGCCGCTATCAAATAGACCACGGGATTGGCTTGGATGATCATACTGAAGACATGACTTGTAGGTAATCTAGCCTCAAGTAGGTATCTACAAGAATCGGTATGATGACCCTTGCTAACATGGTAGGCACAGAACTGATCTCTATCCTCAGGCTTGGGTGGGACATAAGGTTTGCTTCTTTGAAGGAGGCCAAGTGCCGTCAACTTTGTAAAGATGGCAGGAAAAGAAGCCTTCCAAGGGGAAATACCATCCTTAATGGTATAGACTGCAGCAACCTCTTGTATGGTTGCGGTTTTGGGATCTAGACTAGACCTTGATTTGGAGGTCGAAGGTGGGGCTGGGGCTAATGACTCACCTTTCTTGAACAAAGGCTTGGCTAGAACACTCCCCTTCTCCAATTCCTCGATCCTCTCCCATTTTTGGCCTTCTGAAAGACCTCTATATAGCTAGAGAAACTATACATACTTAGAACCTTTCAGTAAGAGGGCAAGGCACCATCCATCAGCTTCACGATCATCTTAGAGAGACTCAGGTAATCTTTCAACAAAATTTGGGTTGCCATCCACCTCTCAAAATAGGGCTTAAATTTCTCATTAGGCACTTGCTTGATAGCCTCCAAATTCAGCATGGTAGTTTTGATGGTGGCATAGAAACTATACTGCCCAATGAAAGCCTTAGATAAAGACCTTAAATTACCATTCAACTCATCCGATAAAGTGTTGTACCACTTGATAATGTGATCCTCCAATCTGCAAGCGAACATCTTAGTAAGAACCTTGACACTTAGCTTCCTTATCCTCATTACCCTGTAATAGGTGGTGATGTATGATTGAGATGGACAAGTCCTCTTATACTTTGCTATGCTCGGCATACTAAAGTTTTGAAGGACCCAATCCTCTTCCCTAGTGGCTTTAACTGAGGGTGTAAGTGGTTATACACTTGGATTAGTAGCAAGAAACTTTTGCGATAGATCATGTAATCCCACAGACAAGGATGATCCATTTAACTTAGCAATCCCACCTAAGAGTAAACCTGCTGATTGAGGAAAGGTTGTTCCCTTAGGTGTGAGCACAAAAATAGGGTTGGCCCAGATGCCCCAAAAATGAAATGCTGGAGGAATGAACCCTTGGCTAGGCTAAACAAACCAACTAACGGCTAGTGGAAATGTAGTATCCACTGGATGAAATGGTTGATTGAGAGAACTAAATGGACTAACTAAACCAAACTGACCAAACTGACTTGAAAATGCCCCTTGAGCCTAAAGAGGTGGTAATTGAGACCGGGTGAATGGATTGTGAGAAACTTTTGAAAGAGGAGGCGACTAACTAACCACTACTTGGACTGCCTAAGCTCTAGTAGGTGTACCCTGAGAAACATTGGCCATCCTTTCCTAGGCCAAGATTGCCCTAATGGAAGTCATAATCTTGTCATTACGGCGGTGGAGAAACTGATCACTTGCCAAATACTGTGAGATGACATTTTTAGTCTCCAGCCTAATATCGGCCCTTGATGCATTTGCCTCTCCATCAAGACTAGGGTTGTCAACCTCAACATCGATTAGACCATCCTAAGTTAGAATGATAGACATCTCATCATGCTGATGGTTAGTTTTTGGATAAAATGGAAAAAACTGGCTACTCAATGAACTACTCCGAGATGGAGGGGGAGGCAAATCCCTAAACCTTAATCAAATTGAAGGAGGTCGAGGTAGGACTGGAATGTGAACCAAACAGACTTGAAATCATTGCCAAGCTTTGACGCAACCTGAAGTAATAATCAAAAGATCAATTCATGCATGGGATGGCTTATACCTGAGTCATGTACAACAATGCACGGTGAGGTTAAATACAAGGGAATACAACACAAGACATGCAAAGCATTTCTTCCATCCTTATTCTCCCGCCGATTCTAAAGGTATTTTCCTTTCATTCCACAAGGACAATAAAGGGCGACCTAATCTAATCTCATCAGAAAAGGGTACCTAGTGGGTAAAATTATAAGGCTTTCGATAAGAATGGTGTAGGGACATATCAAAAGTTGATATAGTAGGTTCCCATTGTACCAAGCCTCTTTGGATGGAGGTGACAATGAGTGCTCCACCTACTAGGATGTCCCCAATTCTTAGGGTGCATGGGTGACAACTTTGTGAGTTTCACAGAAAAGTACGGCACCCTAACCTAGCGGTAGAAGAAGAGCCCATTTAATTCTAGAGAGAAGGAGGTGAGAAGATATATTGTAATAATTTTCCCAAACGATGAAAAAGAAAGCAGGTTGAATTAATTAAATGATTTTTGGTGCTCATCTTAATCTTTTAAGCTTTTCAAAAACAAACTAAGATATTGCAAGTTAAAAGATTATAATCCCCTGCAGAGTTGCCACAATGAGCGGTCGTGGTCGAAGATATGTGGATCTCCCTTGGTGCATTACGACGGGGTCTACTACGGGTTGGTTTGACTTAAGCGTGACAGAACCAATTTAGTTAAAGTTTGCACAACTAACCTTTAATGAATAAAAGAATTGAGACCCAAATCTCGACATAAATAATAGAGTCCCAACCCAAGTTATCTACTTGGGAAAGAGTATTGGTAAGGTTCCCATTAGGCGGGAGACTCATACATTTTGGATCAGAGATTCGGGTATCGGTTGAGTCACTTATTCTTCATTTAGTTAATTCAAAATTACATTCGCCGCATAAAACCATTTTCTTTTCTGTATTTGGGGAATTATCACAGAAATCCTATTTTTC
This sequence comes from Euphorbia pulcherrima, assembly GCA_947683365.1. Classification (NCBI taxonomy): domain Eukaryota; kingdom Viridiplantae; phylum Streptophyta; class Magnoliopsida; order Malpighiales; family Euphorbiaceae; genus Euphorbia; species Euphorbia pulcherrima. The sequence goes on from CANTUS010000010.1 coordinate 44,394,639, forward strand.
TACACTCTTTCCCACTCCATTATAATCATTCCACAGTTCATAATAAAAATACAAACAATAAAGATCAAATAAAAATTACAACCGACAGAGAATGGGGAAAATTGCAAGGGAACTTATACATTTGTTCTAAGTTATAAAACAAAATAAATGAATTTGCCTGTATCCATAAAGATTAGCATAGTTTACGGCACATCATAAGTTAGCATTTTATTAGGAAAAATATGATAATGTAGGGTAGCGGTTTTGCGATCTATAGTGCCCTGGAGGCTTCTAGGGTTGAAAAGAAATGATAGGCCTTCAATGTATTTTTTTATGAAAACTCGTTTTAACTTTTTTTGTGTTGATTTACCGGGGTATTAGTGAAAATTATCGCATGGAAAATTGTGGGATTAGACTCATTTTTACAAGTTAATGAGAAACTCGGATTCTGCCTGGGGGCTGGTACCCGTACGGATGGGGACATATTCAGATTTTGATTTAAAAGAGATGAACTTAATGAAAATGACAGTAAAATAAATTTAGTGGGATTCTCTTTGAAACTTAGGAGCGTTACCTTTATGCCGTGAATCCACTTTGAAGCGATCCCTATGACGCGAGAGAGTCTAGCCAAAGTAGATGACTAAAATGGTATGATTTTCTATCCTTTTTTAACTATTTAGGCAAGAATGGGACCCTGTACCGATGAAAGGGACTCGTACAGGCTCTTGGTGGGACCCATACAATTCCCTCCAATCCATATGGAGACATGGGGCTGCACAGGTCAACCCATGGACCCGTACCCCTAAGGTGTGAACCGTATGGGTCCCTAAAGGCAATCTAGGTTGCCAACTCTAGCTGAACTCATCTCTGATGCAATAGGAGCACCTTTAATGGATAATACTTATAAAGGATTGAATTATCTAATTCTCACAATCGTTTCTTGAGAAGGATAATTAAAATCCAGTGCTCACACATGGTGTCTCCTCTAGTGTGAGACGTCCTATATATTCAAAATATAAAGCTGAGAATTGAGGATGAGATTAATTAAAGATTGAAGCTAAAGACAACAACCAATAGATACATAAAAGGTCCCAACTGGACCGACAAGAGGAACATGATAGGGAATCAGCTTCTCCATGAACTCAAGATATGAGCCCTCGATGAAATCAGCAACATATTCGGTCCCATCAGCAATAGTGGGTCGCTCAGCATCCTGCAAGAGATGTGGATAGAATATATCCGCCGGAGGAATAGGGGGAACCGCCCTCAAAGCTTGGGAGGCTTTAGTCCAAAGGCCTTGAACCCTCTTTCCCTTGTACCACTCGATGCAATTGGGACACTCCAAGAGGAAGTGCCTATCATTATAAGCTGCTCGGGCAAGATGGATCGTAGCCCAATTAGCGATGTACACCCAGGGATCGAGAAGAATCAAGAATGCAATCATAATTGAGGTAAATCACTTAACCCAAGTAAATACAGTTTCTACTAATGTGTATGTTAAGAATGTAGGTCAAAAAGTATACCTACACAAAGGTCAGGCTTCTCAGAATTTGCCTCAACTTAGAACATCCCCTGGTCAACTCAAACAAACTCAATGTTTGCTTGCTGAGCATAGGGGCATCCTCAACAGTATTTCTTTTCTTTATAAGTATATGAAAAAGGCCATGCTAAAAGGCCCATATCTGTAAAAGAATACAACAAGAAGCCGTCAAAGGCACCAAAGAAAAAAAATGATGGAAAACAAGAAGGAAGAAACATCAAAGTAAAAAAATTATACTTGAATGAAGAGGTGACCAGCCTTCACCTCCCTCTTATCCCCTACGTACATACATCAAGTCCAAAATATAGCTGACCAAGAGCAAGTCTGCACCAGTTCAGCTTTGAGACGTGAGCCAAGTCATCGAGAACTGAAAGTAGTCTATAGTGCATGCCACTCAACCGCAACAGGAAGAGGACTGTAATAAGGAGCATGAGGATAAAAGCTCAAGAGTAAGTGTCATGCTAATGATCAGTCAAATCCCTCAAAGCTACCCAAAACTTCTCCAGCTTGTCGCACTTAAGGTGGCTAGCATCCGGCCTCGTTCCCAATAATGACTCCATATGAGCTCAAACATGATATCAGAGTAGAACCAATCGGCATACATATCAAGATGTATGGTGGTCCTAGAAAAAGGTAGCCCCATTCTGAATGGCCGTGGTAAAAAATATGAGGATTTCCGTTGCTGTCTTGAGGCGGGGTACACTAGGTGGTCGTTCATTTAAGTGTGATGGAACCAATTTAGTTCAAGTTTACATAATTAACCAATTTTGATAAATAAAAGAGTCAAGACCCGAATATCAATACAAATGATAGAGTCACCACCCAAGTTGTCTACTTGGGAAAGAGTTTTGGTACGGTTCCCATTGCGCAGGAGACTTATACCTTTTGGATTAGAGATTTGAATATCATATGAGTCACTTATTTCTTGTTAAGTTAATTCAAAATTACATTCACCGCATAAAACCACTTTCTTTTCATCATTTGGTGAATCATCACTGTGAGCACGGGATTTTGCAGTCCCTCTCGCGAGACGATGATGACGTGTACCCGATTTCAATACCTCAAAATAAAAGTTCTCTTCAGAATTTTTATTACCAAAATAAAATTCCTTGTGAATTTTATAATTGGTAGAATCCAGTTCGGCGTGGCCGATAACGCGTTCGGTAGGAGCTTGAACCGATGATTTACACCCAAATTAAATAATACCCTTTAAAATATTGATAAAAGTCATAAAGATGCCTTTTTTCCACTATTAATTCACTTTTCCCGACTTTTTGGCTGTTTTTGACCCACTAACTGAAGGCATGTTGAAGGCTGATGCCGCCCAGAGTATCATCCATGTCGCCGGCGATATGACCATACCGCCGGCGACATCGATCATACCGCCGGCGACATCTTCATGTCGCCGGCGATATGACTCGAAGCGGGTCCTCTTACAGACAGCCTTTTCGACCACTTTCGGTGGAATTATTAGAAAAGGCCCCAAAAAGCACCCCATTTCACCTATAAAAGGGCACCTTGGGCTGCACTTAAAAGGGGGAAGAGAAAGAAAAGGAGAAAAGGGATTTTTAAGGTAGAAATAGATAATAGTGAGATAAGAATTAGATAAAACAGAGAAAATGGGATTCCAACCCATTTTTCCTGGTTTTTCTTCTTTGATCTCTCTGATTGTGAGTTGAAATCGACAAACCTTTAAGTCAAAATCATCTTGGTAGAACTTAGAAACCAAAAGACACTAAAAATCATTATTAAATCATCGTAACAAGCTCCCCGGAGGTGTTTTATTCGGATCACGAAGAGGTGGATTCACAACCCCGAGGTAAAAATCCTGAGTCTCATAGCTCTTTGGCATTGTTATTACTGATTTGTAAGAATATTTGTTCATTTACGATCTTTCGAGTTTTCGGTCACTTTGACTACAAACCACTGCTATAGCAAGGAATTGGAGTCACCGGAGACATGTAATGTTGCCGGCTGTATCACCCATGTCGCGAGAGGCATCGTTGGTACCGCCGCTAGCGTCACATTCCCCGGAGACCTCGCTTTCTCGCGAAACCCTTTCTTTACGGTATTCAGAAAACCCTATGCCCATCTGCATGCTGATGTCGCCCGTGACATAGTTGATGTCGCCGGCGGCATCATCCATGCCGCCAGCGACATCAATTATTTCATCGGCGGCATCAGATGCCATCGGCGGCTTGGCTTTCTGGACAGCAGTGTCGTTTTCGTTTGTTTCCAAACTAATTTATTTTCTGAAGCTAGGATCTATAGTGTAACGATGGAGATTCGAAATCTCCTGAAAACAGACCCGCCCCATAACAAGTGGTATGTTCATTTGTAATCCGATTAAAGCGACAACCGAATCTGAAATTTGGACAAAAATGGAATTTCCCCTCAAACGCCATTCGAACCTCATTTTAGCCATTCAATCGGGCTTTATGATATTATAAATAGATATGCCATATTCGTGTCAACTATCATCTGCAGGTGGGTATATATCGGACATTCGGGTATTTTATTTGTTACGTAGAAAAAGTACAGGACTTGAAAATCTTGTAATGATTCTACTTTCCGCACTTACTTTTCTTTTGCGATTGTAAATATTTTATTTATCGCTTCAATTACTTGATAAACGTGAAAACCACAAAATAACTGAAAATACGAATAAATAGGGTGGATTAAACCGATTAAGAAAGAATGAAGTATCCTAACTTGGCCTAATGAAAAGTACATAACATCATCCGAACTCGAAATCTCTACTTAAGGTATGGTCCAACCACCCGGTGGGAAAATCGTACTGAAAATTTCCCGATTGAGCTGAACCGGGAGGTGACTCTATTCTAAGTACGGGGTTTTGATCTCGTATCTTTTAAGCATTACAATACACAAAATCATTTTCTTTTCAACCATATCACACTCGTCTCCCCGACGCACAAAAAGAGGGCCCGCCCGACAGGGCCCGGCCCCGCGCCGCAGCCGCTCGAACCGTCGTCCGCTCACAGTGGCGACTCTGCTGGGGAATTTTCTTTAAACTTGAATCTTCCTTCATAGTTTAAAAGATTTCGATGATGTATTGAAATCATTGGCCAAATTAAAACTTCACTCTTTTCTTATGACATCTTGTCCTCACACGTGTAGATAGTTCGGTAATTTTAGGAACCCTATTTTAGCCGAGAAGCTCACAAAGTATCACTCATGCCCTGTTGGAATTGAGGATGCCTAGTGGGTGGATCACTCGTTTCAACCAACACGTAAACTCCTATGACCACGCCCATTCGGGAAGTGATTGAGTAAACGTGGAATCAAGGTAAACAGGAACCTTCTACATCAACAACCCTATACCAAAGCCGCGTTAGAAAAAAGCCTTAGCACATCATTCCCCTTAGGATTACCCAAAATGAATAAAATAATTGGGACGCGCTACTTTCGCCATTACCGATGAAGCAGCCAACCTCCATCCTACCAAAGAGGCGTTACGCGGGAGTCAAAAGGTTGGAACAGGGCCGATTCGCATGCTAAGTGCTCTATGATCATGCACCCCCATACATCGGCTTTAAGGGCCGAAAATGAATCAACTTGCCCTTACCACTTCAACCCGTGGAGGAGGTTTAGCAACATGTGTAGGACTTCTCTTGTACCTCCGTTGCATCACCACATATCGCTATGTATGATGTGAAGTACACACGTCTCATATATGTTGGAGGGTTAAGCCATCACATCATCCATAACCACATCTACGTGCAGCAATGAGCACTACACGTCACTCCCAGGGCACGAAAAGCATGCATACCACGCATATCATTCACCCATCCACGTATAGCCTGATCCGCTGCCTACCATTTCAGCTAGGAGGAGGCGCACTGACCGTCGCACCCCGGCCTGGAGAAGGATAGAACATCGCCTGATACGTCATCCTCTGACCCCGGTTGCCACCACGGAAGTTAAAGGAATCCCTCATACCGATTCCAGCAAGGAATCAGATTCAGAGCAAGTTCAGTTAAGCCAAGGTTTCCTTCGACCGACCATGTCTTTCCCGAGAAACGAAGGGACCCCCCCTCCAGAAGAGCCCCTTGGTCCCACTTCTAGCTCGGGAACAGGATCCCAACCACCTCCTGGCTTTGACTTGACCAATGCTATGTTGCAGTTCTTAAACTCGGATGCTTTTCAAGCCTCAATCCAAACTACGGTTGATGCAGCGGTTAAGCGAGCTCTGGAAAACAGGAATTCCGATAGAGTATCGGCATCCGACATCCATGCCCCGGACGGTATAACTCGGATACTGACCAGTTTGGTAGAGGCAGGACCTGTCGCACCTGTACTTCAATCAATCCAACCCCTGACAAGTCCATTCCAGTTTGGACAGGCTTCGGCTCTCTTGTCGACTTCAACCACTCCACCAGCTGTACCTTTCAACCCAAGACCTTTCACCCAAACCTCAACTCCTCTGACATTCAATCACCAAAGCCCATCATCTCGGCCTCTACCCTCATTCACACCTCCGCAGTTTGTTGTAACTCCTAAAGGTACCACTTACCCCCAGAATCCATTTGCCAGCCATCTGACTATCCGTCCTACGCTGCCTTCAACATTCAACGACCAGGTCACACAACCTCCGGGTGTGACACCTGAGGTAGCCGCTTTCGTTCGACAAATGATAGCTTCTCAGACCGTCAGCGACCAGGTCGTGCATTCTCCGGGCGCGACACCCCAAGCCCCAACCATCTCTCGCGAACCGATCAGCGACCAGGTCACGCAACCTCTGGGCGTGACACCAGAAATCCAAGCTTACATCAACCGCCTCATCATTAATAAAAAACCTGAAAGGGATGAGGATTGGGTCCCTGACAATTTTTCTATACCAAACATGGCTCATTATGATGGCTCGGGAGCACCCGCCTCTCACATCATAATGTACGAAAGGGTGATGCGGGTAAAGAAGCTAAGTGACAAAGTGCTGGCTGAGATGTTTCCTTGTTCTCTTCGGGGACCTGCACTCGAGTGGTACCACACTTTACCGCAGCATATTGTCGCCGCCTGGACGCTCTTATCTGAGGCTTTGAAAGTACACTATGGGTTCAATACTATGATGAAGACGATCCTCCAACATCTTGAGAGGATCCATCAAATGCCCAACGAAACCTTTAAGCAGTACTTCAATAGGTGGATGTCAACCCAGGTCTAGATGAAGTCTAAGCTTAGCCTTGAGGAAATGATTGTCAAACTCCTCGAAGGATCTCTCCCCTTGTTCCGCAAGGAAATGGCTACGGATTCTTTCCTTTCTTACAAAGTTGTGTTTGAGAAAGCAGAAAAGATTGAGCGTGAGGCAGAACGCGAGAAGGCCGAGAGAGCAGGAAAACCGTGGTTCAGGAAAAATGAAGCGCAACCCTCGACCCTAGCGCCGGTTAAGCCAAAAACACTGGCTGCTATCCAAACCATTTCTCATACCCCTGCTATGCCACTTACAACCAATCTAACTCCATCAACGATTGCCACGGTCCAGCCTCCTCGGCCCCCTTTTGTTTTGACCAACCCCTATAAATTGCCCCTGCGGGTCATCTTTCAACGGTTGAGGGAAGCAGGTTTTATGCAGTCCCTTCAAGAATACAAGCCACCCAAACCTGAAGATAAGAATAACTTCTGTAATTATCACGTTCAGGTGGGGCACCAAACCAACAACTGCAAGGCCCTACTCTCAGCTATTCAGCGATTGGTTAGCGAGGCAAAGATTGCTGAACCGGATAAAGCCCCGAGCACTATGAATAACCCTTTACCAAGCTTCGAAAGTAAGGTCGGAATGGTCCAATCTGGTTTACTTGAAACCACGGTCTTCGACCTCCTTGCCCAGGGGCCGGGCAGTAGTAATTTCGTCCTGGTCATCGGTTCAGGCCTTCCATCTTGCTCAGTTTTTGAACTTATCAATCAGGCCAATCCAGGAATTAATTCCATTCAAGGAATGGAAAGGGATCCAAGCCAACCAAAACATAAGAGTCGTAGGTCTAAACCATTTGTGGGAAAGAGAAGGAAAGCTGAGGGAAAGGCACTATTCAACGTAGATTCTTTTGTTTCAAAGGAGAACTATTCTGATGAGGATGGAGAAATGGCTCAGGAATCCAAGGCCCTAAGTGCCAGCTTGTTCAAGGTCAACCACCATGACCTTTTTAGTGTGGATAAATATGAACTACGAGACCTAGATTCGGACTCTGAAGAGCAGCAATACCTATTTGAGACCCGAGCTACCAAGAGCGTCTTACTCGACAATGTCCTCAATATCACCCGGAGTGGTCGTGTATATCAGCCGGAAGACCGGTATCTCCGTCTAAACAAAGACCCGATTCCTGGCAGGGTTGGAACTACAGCGAGGCCCCCTTCTCCACCTCCACATGTCCCTACTAGTCTTGAGGTTGACCCCCTCATTACCCAGTTGAAAAACACCCAAGCCCGATATAGCATCTGGCAACTGGTAATTGACTCAGAAAGGCATCGTAAGGGTTTGATCAAACGGCTCCTTGACCTGGAGGCTAGTCCCACCACCTCAGTCGTTGAGATGTGCGCCACGATAGGAGAAGGCATTCCTCCAAGAAAAGGGCCTCAGATCGTGTTTGATAGTTTTGATCTTACACTTGAAGGAAGGGATCACAATAGGGCCTTGTTCATCCGGGTTCAAATTCTTGATAAGGTCATCCCATGCGTCATGGTAGATGATGGCTCCGCCCTAAACCTATGCCCTTTAAAGATCCTTCCTCATCTAGGACTGTCAGAGGACATGCTCGAAAGGTCCAACACTGTTATTAGAGCTTATGACGACTCAAAGCGCAATGTAATTGGGGTCTTTGAGGCAGGGGTTACTGTCGAAGGTATCACAAACAATGTACGTTTCACCGTCCTTGACATTCCTGTTACCTATTCTCTGCTGCTTGGCCGGCCATGGCTCCATGCATTGGGCGCAGTACCCTCCACACCAAAAGATCAAGCTAATCCATGGTGATAGAATGATAACTATAGAGGCCGATCCTGCTTCTGTCATGGCCGTTATGGAAGCCGAAGCAAACCTAGAAAAGAGCCTCCAGATTGCCGTGATTAGTAAGGCTAAAAGATCCCTTCCCCTTTGGCACAGCTACCTCCACGCGGGTATGGGCAAGCTAATGAAGAAGTCTGGTTACAGGCCTGGCAAGGGTGGAGGAATACATGAACAGGGGATTATTGAGGCATTGGAACCAAAGATCCTCATTCGTGGAGCTGGACTGGGGTATAAGCCTAGAAAAGCCTATCGTCGCGTCCCTTACTGTTATTGCTGCATGGTCACTACTTGTGAAATCCAGGGAAAGAGGCTCTATAAAGGAGAGCCCGAACCAATCGAGCATGACGGGAAGATGTGGCCCGGCTTTGAAATCTTTAAAGATGTCTACAACTTTGAGGCCGGTCACATGATAACTTCAGCTGAACCTAAACCTGCAGAGTCTGATGTGCCTGTCAACATGATTTCTGAAAAAGATAAGGGGAAAGATAAGATGTATCCCGAAGGTGAGTCTGTCGATCCAGAAATTGAGGATGCGGTGACAACCGTGACGAGAGCTGTGGCACTACTGATGAAGAAAGGCTGGAAAGGTAATGGGAAAGAAGATGCCACGATGACTATAGTGGAAGAGCTCGCCAGGGCTATAACCGAAAAGGCTGACCTGTCTGAAGGGCTGTCGCTCACCACTACCCAAAAGACCACTTGGGAACGCAACCTAAACACCACCCCGATAAATGATACAGGGAACACTTCTCCCATCGACACGACCGCTGAAGTCCCTCCGCATGTGGAGGAAGATATGGATGATGTAATCTTCAATATTTCTGATGTTTTTGATACGAACAATGCCGCTTATGAGGCTTTTTATGCAATGAATAACTCCCGTTCAGCTTACTTGTTTGATGTCTTTCCGGATGGATCCACGCATTCACGTGACAATACACATAACGTTTTTGGCATTAGTGAAACTCTATTAAGTGAAATAAACCTAAGTACGGATGACAATCCAAAAATGGTAACCATTTCCAAAGACTTAACTCCCGAGGAAAAAAGTGAGATCATAAAAGTGCTTAAGAATCATGTTAATGCTTTCGCCTGGTCATACGAAGACATGCCTGGGGTTGATCGACAAATCGCCGAACACAGGATCCCAACTGATCCTAAATTCCGACCTGTCAAACAGAAGCTCCGCCGGTTGAGACCTGAATGGGCAGAACAAGTCAAGGTAGAGGTTTCAAGGTTGATCGAAGCTCGATTCATAGAAGTAGTAGAATACCCGACTTGGTTGTCCAACATCGTCCCGGTACCAAAGAAGGATGGTAGAGTTCGAGTCTGCGTAGACTTTTGAGATCTCAATAAAGCCTCACCGAAAGACGACTTCCCTCTCCCGCACATCGATGTTCTAATTGACAGTGCCGCCAGGGCGACTATGTATTCGTTCATGGATGGATTCTCAGGATACAATCAAATCCTGGTTAATGTTGCCGATAAAGTCAAAACAGCATTCATTACTGAGTGGGGGGTTTATTGCAACAAAGTAATGCCATTCGGGTTGAAAAATGCCGGAGCCACTTATCAACGAGCTGTAACTGCCCTACTACACGACATGATCCATAAAGAAGTGGAAGTGTACGTGGATGATATGATTGTGAAATCCGCCACTCGAGAGGAACACCCTGCTGTTCTTGACTAGTTCATGGCTCGCATTGAAAAATACAATCTTCGTCTAAATCCAAAGAAGTGCGTGTTTGGAGTTACCTCCGGCAAGCTGTTAGGACACGTGGTTAGCCAAAAAGGAATTGAAATGGACCCAGACAAAGCCAAAGCCATCAGGGATATGCCTTCCCCTAAGACGGAGAAAGAAGTCCGATCATTTTTAGGATCCTTACAGTATGTTAGTCGATTCATTTCCCGCCTCACTACCGTCTGCGAACCCATCTTTAAGTTGTTGAAGAAACAGCAACCCGTGGTATGGAACAATCACTGTCAGGTAGCATTCGACAGAATCAAGGCATACCTCGTTAATCCACCAGTCTTGACGCCCCCCATCCCAGGGAAACCACTTATCCTTTATCTGGCCATTGAAGAAACATCCGTCGGAGCCATGCTTGTCCAAGAGCATGATGATAAGCGCGAGCATGCCATCTACTACCTAAGTAAAAAGCTGTTAGATTACGAAACCCGATATTCAATTATAGAAAAGACTTGTGCTACCATGGTTTGGCTCACTAAGAAGTTGCGACATTATTTCCAATCCTATCGAGTCCAGGCTGTGGCCAAGATTGATCCAATGAAGTTTCTTTGTCAATCTCCTACTCTAGCCGGCAAATTATCACGATGGCTACTTCTCCTATCTGAGTTTGACATCGAATATGTAACCCGAAAGGTCATTAAAGGGAGGGCTGTAGCCGAATTCTTGGCTAATCAACCCCTCAGCTCTGACTATAAGGAAAGTTTGGAGTTCCCTGATGAACAGCTCGCCTCTGCTACAACCCTTGATGATAATTGGACGATGTACTTTGACGGCGCTGTAAACCGCCGAGGAGCAGGTCTTGGAGTCATCATCGTCACACCAATAATGAGATAATCCCATTATCCAAACGTTTACAATTCGCCATCACCAACAACGGCGCTGAATACGAAGCTTGCCTGTTCGGGCTCGAGGCTCTTCTTCAGGTTCAGGCGCACCATGTATCCGTCATTAGAGATTCGGCTCTAGTTGTTCGCCAGGTCATTAGAGATTGGGAAGTTAAAGAAGAATCCCTTCGCCCTTATGTTGAGGCCATCCGCAAATTGTCTAAGAAATTTACCTCGTGTTTGTACCGCCATGTCCCTCGAGATGAGAACTAAATGGCAGACGCTCTCGCCACCCTCGCATCCTTATGGGAAGGACCCCAACAGCAACCTATCCGCCCGTTGGTTTTGCTATCCACCAAGACCCCATATCATATTCAGTCGACTTTGCTAGTTCTCGCCATTTCATCCGAACCTTGTTGGTATTCTGATATAGTCTTATTTCTTCAGACCGGCCAATACCCCACAGATTCTTCTGACTCGGACCGTACCACCCTACGGCGGCTTGCTACCCAATTTCGTATTATAGATAATGATCTATTCAAGCGCACCAGTGACGGCCTACTCCTCCGTTGCCTCACTGATGTCGAGGCTCAGAACGTAATGATCTAGGTCCATGCCGGCGACTGTGGCCCTCATATGAATGGTCTTGCCCTCGCAAAGAAGGTCCAGCGACTAGGGTATTTTTGGCTCACTCTCACAGCCGATTGTATCGCCCAAGTCAAACGATGCCACCAATGCCAGATTTACGGGGATATGCGACATTTGCCACCGACCGAGCTCCATCACTTATTCACCCCTTGGCCATTCTCGGCATGGGGTATAGATATAATTGGTGAAATCCGTCCTTCCTCAATGAATGGCCATAAATTCATTGTGGTAGCGGTAGATTACTTTTCAAAATGGGTAGAAGCCGAATCCTTCACCAATGTCACTGCCAGACAGATGGCCAAATTTATAGAAAAGCATATCTTTGCGCGGTATGGGCTCCCACATCATATAGTCTCAGATAACGGGGTACAGTTTCAAGGAGCGACCGCTTCATTAATCGAGAAGTATGGGATTGAACACCACAGGTCTTCCCCATATAGACCACAAGCCAATGGAGCTGTTGAGGCAGCCAATAAATCGGTAAAGAAGATTCTTTCTAAGATGATAGCCGGTTATAGAGATTGGGCGGATAAGTTGCACTTTGCCATTTGGGGATATCGCACCAGCATACGTACTCCGACAAGCCAAACTCCATTTTCTTTGGTATACGGAATGGAAGCGGTCTTGCCAGTTGAAACTCAGGTGACCTCATTAAGAGTTGCCCTGGAAGCTAAGTTAGAAGAATCCGAATGGACTCGGACAAGGTTCGAACAGTTGAACATGATGGATGAACAAAGGTTGAAAGCCCTTGACAACCTCCAGATGTACCAACGACGTGTGGCTCGGGCATATAACAGTCGGGTAAAACATCAAAAGTTCCCCCTAAAGGTCGGTGATCTGGTCCTCAAGCAGTTGAAACACTCTACCACTGATGTAAGGGGAAAATTCAGGCCGAACTGGGAAGGACCATATGTGATAAAGAAGCTGCTTAGCAAAGGGGCAGCTAAACTTATGGACATGGATGGGAACGAGTTCGTAAATCCAGTAAACTAAGACAGGCTTAAGCGTTATCATGTTTAAAAGAAACAAATCAGAAAAGCAGCACACAAAAAAACACATACATAATAATCTCCCGCCTTTCAGTCTTTCACTGATCGGGCAAAAATTAGGGTGATACCCGACGATTGGTATTCTGCGAACCAACCGTGCAAAAATTAGGGGATAAGACAAAACTGCTAGATCGAAAACCCGAACAGGGCGATCTCGGCAAAAGTTAGGGTATGTGAGCACAGAGCGAGTGCCTTCTAGAAAACCGAACTCGGCTAGTCGGCACCGGGAGTTAAGTCGATGGAAATGGCAACCAAACATCATGTACTTTATTTTATCTCGATTAATAAAAAGTTTTCTTTTGTTAAAATCTAGATGCTTATGCTTACGTGAATCATGTATTCATAAATTCAAGACAACTTCGACAAGCTTTGAACAGGGTTCATTTTGTTCCATTTTTGAGTACTTAAAAAAAAAAAAAAAAAAAAACTGATGATTCCGACAATGTCAAGACTTAAAACGAACTTCCCGCATCATCATCCTGGTACCTAGAGATCTGCCTCGGTGTGCTAGTAGAGAGAGAAGCTTCCCCTCGCTCTGCACATTCCCCCTCCAAACGGGCCCATGACCGCTTTCGACGGGTCGGCAAACCTCTTATCTCGGCAAGCCATCCTCTATGGTATGTGTCAGTTTCAGTGGTTTCTAGTTAATCATAATCTAGAATCTCGAACACAGCCTCCCTGGACCACTTCTCCTGAATATGGTTGACCCACCTAGCTTTGTAAACTCCGATCTGGTTGTGGGGCAATTTGATCGAGACTCTCTGCCTTTTACCATACTGAAGACATAGCCGGTATGGGGTATAAAATGAAGATTTCTCCAAGCCTATCAATTGAACACAGGCTCCCCAAGATTCTACGACCACATCCTGAATTCTCCACCACGGACTAGCCCACTGAACCTGCGTGTCAGTATACCCCCTCAGGATAGTCACCCAATCGTCATATGTCAGCTCATCGAAATCGGCCCGCATAAGCCCTCTCTCCCTCAGATGGACAGGAAGATACATTTTTGGATTCCCTCGGGGTGCCTCCCTCAGCTTTAGCTTCTCCATCAACCAGACCTATAAATGCAGAACTCGGGTAAGGATAGGAGAAAGAAATGCTGGGATCAAAAAGAACAAGAGATACCTGTAATAATGTGAATTGATCCCCAATGAGTGACGAGTCAACAGAAGCAGCATCCACGTTTAACAAAACATCGGCCAATCCCACGGCCACGGGGGAAGCCCCTGTCGACATGGGACCAATGAGGGAAATTAACCTCAGCGGAGCGACCAGGCTCACTCCACACATAAACTCCGCCATAAGTAATAAGGCCATCATAAATGGCCAAGCAGGATGGGATCGGGACACTCCACGACACCACTCCAAGACTGCTTTGAGCTGAAAACCAGGTCTGTCAGGCAACTGAGATAGAAATGGGTCGATAGAATCTAAATTCCATAGCCCTCGTGGGATTCCATTTATGCCAAATTGAAGATCCGATAACGCCAGTGAAACGCGCTTAGGACACGGAGTCCCTAAAATAGCATGGAATTCTTCGAGCAAGGGGCAAAGCTCGAACGATGAAAAGCGGAAAACATGGTCCATTGGATCCCAAAAGGACAATACCGCACGAAGGAATTCGCGGCTCACAGGCCACGCCGTGACATATCAAAAACCCCAAAGCCTGAATTTTTCGAGCCTCTTCCAGTCGACATTCCCCAAACTCTGCAGAAAACCCGGTAGTTTTTGATTATGGGTTGCCATGACAAGTAGTGGACAGAATGGTTGAAATCAGACTGCTGGAAAGTTGATGCCGCCGGCGATTTGGTTGATGCCGCCGGCGGTATGGAGCCGACTAGGGCGATATCAGACGATGTCGCCGGCGATATGGACTTCAGACAGCCCTGTATATATTATTTTAGCTCGAACCATTTGGGCGATATGGGTCATGCCGCCGGCGGCATGGAGTGAATTTTTCGGCGACATCAGAAACATTTCTGCCATTTCAGACCTGTGCAAAACCTGTAAACAATCATATTCATCTTTATATTCAAAATAGAAGCCCGGGGGCACAAATTGCTCAAATTGTATCGAATCCTCTGGCCCATAACAAAAATATCAAAACCCCAATGTGTCGGAGGTACAAACAAGAACAAGGCAAAACAAAAAGGAAAAGCAAAACTAAGCATATCCGCCACTACTGGCTGGACGTGATGAAACGTCATCGGGACTTGCGAACCAATCGTCAACATCGTCTGCCTCTCTTCCTCCGTCATGGGAACACTACTAGACTCCTCAGCCGCGGTAAACGCACGTCGGCCGGCAGACTTCTGGACCACCCTACGACTGGTACCCCCAGGATGCACACGGTCCAGATTCTGTTTACTTCTCTGTTCTTGAGCGGTGGCCGCCAGCTGTCCCTCGAGATCGCTCACGTGGCGCTGTAAAGCTGCAGTCTCCTCCTCATACCGCCGCCGGGCTGCGTCAGCATCAGACATAGAAAGGGCTAAAAAATCCTGCAAACCGGAGAAAGTATCAGCCTTGCATGTCATGCGTAACATCCATACATATATCCCATCTTATCATGTGCATAAAATACCTGAACCAGAAGCGATTGCCCAATAAGGGTATCCCGGAGAACGAAATTGTTCTCCGCGAGTTGCTCCACATGACTCCGCGCCACCTAACAAATCCAAGAAGCAAATCCTTAGACACCCGCATCTAAGACTTAATAAGAAAATAATTATTAGGACCTACGTAGTTGTATTTTCGGGCCATAAAAATCGGGGCTTGCCGGCTCGAGCCAACATTCTTATGAGAGAATTCGCCTCGGGAGTTCATCAACAGGAAAGTGGTTTCCGACGGATTAACCAATCTCCCCTCCACGAAGGTCATGCCCTCCGGCGCGCCATAATGTCGGGTCCCACTCTGGTTATCCCGACCCCTCTTTCTCGCAGGTTCCTCCAAAACATGAAAGTCACACGTCAACAACATCCCTAAACGACTTCAAAATCATACACACAAACACAATCATACCCCGAAAGAACGTTGTTCCCCTTGGGACATCGGCACGCTCCCAGCAGCTACACCCGCACCTACCTCATCCTCCCCCTCAGGGTCGACCGCAACGTCCCCTTCCAGCGCTTCATCTTCATCATCATCCTCATCATCATCCTCCACAACGCCTCCGAGATGCCTCTTTTCGTCCTCCAATTATTGCTCGTTATGATACTCAATTGTATCGTTGCCATGGATACGAGGACACACGGGGAGTAGACGCTGAAAAAGCCGCTCATATAAGCCAGGAACGCTAGGGATCACTCGGCCGTTCCCTTCAATATAATCGGCTTTATCGGCCTCGGCAGAAATCACCAAATGAGGCCACCACAAGCCCCGCGAAGGATCGGCAGGCACCGGTCTAGCTGCAACCGGAAGTGACCTCCAGCCCCGGACGCGCTCGCCCAGATACCACTGCTGGGACAGGGGGCACTCAATCACAAATCGGCGATCATCCACCTCCCTCCGAACCCGTACAACCTCAGCGAAGTTCTCCACCCCATCGAACGGGTCCAAGACGAGCTACATCAAAACAACCAACATAAGTCCATAGACCCAAAAAAAAAAAAAAAAAAAATTCGTACCGAACTCAGTCGCACGCTCCTTAGGACCTCCCTATACAGCGTAGGGTACTTTGCCATCCCACCAATACCCCCGCACCAGCGAGCAAGGAAATGAGAGCCCGGCGGCACAACCTTCTTAAACTCCATCGGTGGGAGGATCTGATGCTCAAAGGCCCAGGCCTGCACAAATGACGACCGATCGATCAATTCAAAAGACGTCATAAGAACACATGTTATCTAAAAAAAAAAAAAAAAGATCTATACCTGGAGTAGCAGACGGCAAAGGCGAAGGGCTTTTTCATTCTTCCGGGCTCCCACGTCCAGCCCGTGGTACAATTGGGCCAAGATGGCCCTCGGCCAATTCTTCCTCCTGATTCCCAGCACATCTTCCACCGCGGTTATAAGTATGTAGTTGATCTTACTCCCCGAGATTGGGAAGAATAGCACGGTAAGTAGTGAGATCACAAAGGAACGGACACATGCCTCCCTTTCCTCCTCAGGCACCACATCCACCTGGGTCTAATAACGGTACAACGCACCATAGGACAGCCGCCCAGAAACGGGCTTCAATCCGAACAACTCCTTTACCCGCCTCACCACGGGCCTCACAACATGGTACTTGTCCATGTAGACATCAAAATGGATAACCTCATCCGTCCAAGGAAGGCCGGTCATGGCTACCACATTAGAAGGGGTAATTGTAACTTCCCCAAAGGGGAGATGGAAGGTGTGGGTAGTCTCGGACCACCTTTCAGTCAAGGCCGTTACTGAAGAATGAGGTAGCTTAGGCATCAACATAGGCATGATTCGAGCCAAATCCCCAAACCCCGTCTCGTTAATCGCGAGCGCAAGCTCGGGATCATTCTCTGAAATATGATGCCACCACTCGCCGATGGTGCCAATCCCTCCTGTGTAAGTCAGTTCGTATGGCTGCAAAATCAAAAGCAAAACGGATCAATTCTGTGCATTTCTGTCAAAAAGGCTGCTGATGTCGCCTCTATTAGAAGCGATGTCGCCGGCGGCATCAGCCCATACCGCCAGCGGTATGGCTCATATCGCCGGCGACATCAGCTTCAACAGAAGCAACATCAGACTCCCATAAAGCCTTTGACAAAGGCTGATGTCGCCAGCAACAACACTGATGCCGCCAGCGGCATCACTCTACACGGGCAGAACCTGCTTTCTCCCTAAATCGCACCCACCGTGCCAAAAATCACAAAAATCCCAAATCAATCGGACCACAAGGCAAAAATCGACCCTAAAAGCATACAATATGACTGATATATTCCGCTCTAAGCCCAAATCAATCAAACAACGAAACAAAAATCGAACCTATCATAACATGTTTACAAATCTGAGGCCAAATCACATCGAATTCGAAAAGAAGTAATTCAAGTTTTGTTGCGAAATTACCTGGATATAAGAGAGGTGTTTCTCCTTCTCCGGTGTCAGAATTGTGATAGGAGAGTTAATGCCATAGCCGTACATTTCGGCCGTCTCCTTCAGACCGTATGCAGTAGGAACGGAAAGGATTTTCAGTCCCTCAACGGAAGAATCGGGCAGGCTCTCCCTAGCCTTGGATTTACCCCTAAAAGCCTTGCTAATTCTCTTCATAATTTCAAAAAAAAAAGTAAATTGGAGAAGAGATGAAGAGAGATGCGGTTTTGAGAAAGAATGGGGAAGAAGAGAGTTCCAATCTCTTTTTAAACTGCCGCGCGGGATTCGAGGAGTTTTAATTAATATGAAACTGTCCCTCCATACCGCCGGCGACATCAGCTCACGCCGCCGGCGACATCAGCTCATGCCGCCGGCGACATCAGCTCATGCCGCCGGCGACATCAGTCCATGCCGCCGGCGATATAACTTAGACCGCCGGCGACATCGCCTCATTTAGTTCAAATTTTGAAATTATCTGACTAGTCAAAGCTGACACGTGGCATCCATACCACCGGCGACATCAGCCCATGCCGACGGCGACATCACTCAAACCGCCAGAAACATCAACTCATATCGCCGGCGATGTAAGTCATACCGCCAGCGATGTTCCCCCTCCAAACTAGATTTTCAAAACGAGCCCAACCGAAGGGCGATATCTTTTAAATGAAAGCCCAACCGAAGGGTGATATCTGCAAAACGTAAGTCCGACCAAGGGACAAACAATCTGCAAAGCGCGAGTCCAACCAAGGGACCGATAATCTGCAAAACGCGAGTCCGACCAAGGGACAAACAACTGTAAAGTGTGAGTCCGACCGGGGGACGAACCGCCAACAAAGCGAGTCCGACCAAGGGACGAACCGTCAACAAAGCGTAAGTCCGACCAAGGGATGAACCGTCAACGAAGCGTAAGTCCAACCAAGGGACGAACCGTTAACAAAGCGTAAGTCCGACCAAGGGACGAACCGTCAACAAAGCGTAAGTCCGACCAAGGGACGAACCTTCAACAAAGCGTAAGTCGGACCAAGGGACGAACCGTCAACAAAGCGTAAGTCCGACCAAGGGACGAACCGTCAACAAAGCATAAGTCCGACCAAGGGACGAACCGTCAACAAAGCGTAAGTCCGACCAAGGGACGAACTGTCAACAAAGTGTAAGTCCGACCAAGGGACGAACCGTCAACGAAGCGTAAGTCCGACCAAGGGACGAACCGTCAACGAAGCGTAAGTCCGACCAAGGGACGAATCGTCAATAAAGCGTAAGTCCGACCAAGGGACGAACCGTCAACGAAGCGTAAGTCCGACCAAGGGATGAACCGTCAACGAAGCGTAAGTCCGACCAAGGGACGAACCGTCAACAAAGCGTAAGTCCGACCAAGGGACGAACCGTCAACAAAGCGTAAGTCCGACCAAGGGACGAACCGTCGACAGAGCATAAGTCCGACCAAGGGACGAACCAGTCATCCTTCAGGTATCATTCCTATCCCTTGCTCTTTCGGGTGATCATACTGACCTATGGCAGCAGTGATCCCCCGAGGGGCAGCCTGTGAGCACGGGATTTTGCAGTCCCTCTCGCGAGACGATGATGACGTGTACCCGATTTCAATACCTCAAAATAAAAGTTCTCTTCAGAATTTTTATTACCAAAATAAAATTCCTTGTGAATTTTATAATTGGTAGAATCCAGTTTGGTGTGGCCGATAACGCGTTCGGTAGGAGCTTGAACCGATGATTTACACCCAAATTAAATAATACCCTTTAAAATATTGATAAAAGTCATAAAGATGCCTTTTTTCCACTATTAAGCCACTTTTCCCGACTTTTTGGCTGTTTTTGACCCACTAACTGAAGGCATGTTGAAGGCTGATGCCGCCCAGAGTATCATCCATGTCGCCAGCGATATGACCATACCGCCGGCGATATCGATCATACCGCCAGCGACATCTTCATGTCACCGGCGATATGACTTGAAGCGGGTCCTCTTACAGACAGCCTTTTCGACCACTTTTGGTGGAATTATTAAAAAAGGCCCCAAAAAGCACCCCATTTCACCTATAAAAGGGCACCTTGGGCTGCACTTAAAAGGGGGAAGAGAAAGAAAAGGAGAAAAGGGATTTTTAAGGTAGAAATAGATAATAGTGAGATAAGAATTAGATAAAACAGAAAAAACGGGATTCCAACCCATTTTTCCTGGTTTTTCTTCTTTGAACTCTCTGATTGTGAGTTGAAATCGACAAACCTTTAAGTCAAAATCATCTTGGTAGAACTTAGAAACCAAAAGACACTAAAAATCATTATTAAATCATCGTAACAAGCTCCCCGGAGGTGTTTTATTCGGATCACGAAGAGGTGGATTCACAACCCCGAGGTAAAAATCCTGAGTCTCATAGCTCTTTGGCATTGTTATTACTGATTTGTAAGAATTTTCGTTCATTTACGATCTTTCGAGTTTTCGGTCACTTTGACTACAAACCACTGCTATAGCAAGGAATTGGAGTCACCGGAGACATGTAATGTTGCCGGCTGTATCACCCATGTCGCGAGAGGCATCGTTGGTACCGCCGCTAGCGTCACATTCCCCGGAGACGTCGCTTTCTCGCGAAACCCTTTCTTTACGGTATTCAGAAAACCCTATGCCCATCTGCATGCTGATGTCGCCCGTGACATAGTTGATGTCGCCGGCGGCATCATCCATGCCGCCAGCGACATCAATTATTTCATCGGCGGCATCAGATGCCATCGGCGGCTTGGCTTTCTGGACAGCAGTGTCGTTTTCGTTTGTTTCCAAACTAATTTATTTTCTGAAGCTAGGATCTATAGTGTAACGATGGAGATTCGAAATCTCCTGAAAACAGACCCGCCCCATAACAAGTGGTATGTTCATTTGTAATCCGATTAAAGCGACAACCAAATCTGAAATTTGGACAAGAATGGAATTTCCCTTCAAACGCCATTCGAACCTCATTTTAGCCATTCAATCGGGCTTTATGATATTATAAATAGATATGCCATATTCGTGTGAACTATCATCTGCAGGTGGGTATATATCGGACATTCGGGTATTTTATTTGTTACGTAGAAAAAGTACAGGACTTGAAAATCTTGTAATGATTCTACTTTCCGCACTTACTTTTCTTTTGCGATTGTAAATATTTTATTTATCGCTTCAATTGCTTGATAAACGCGAAAACCATAAAATAACTGAAAATACGAATAAATAGGGTGGATTAAACCGATTAAGAAAGAATGAAGTATCCTAACTTGGCCTAATGAAAAGTACATAACATCATCCGAACTCGGAATCTCTACTTAAGGTATGGTCCAACCACCCGGTGGGAAAATCGTACTGAAAATTTCCCGGTTGAGCTGAACCGGGTGGCGACTCTATTCTAAGTATGGGGTTTCGATCTCGTATCTTTTAAGCATTACAATACACAAAATCATTTTCTTTTCAACCATATCACACTCGTCTCCCCGACGCACTAAAAGAGGGCCCGCCCGACAGGGCCCGGCCCCGCGCCGCAGCCGCTCGAACCGTCGTCCGCTCACAATCACAGAAATCCTTTTTTTCTACACTCTTTCACACACATTTCATGCATCCAATGGTTTATAATATAGTGCAAACAGTAAAAGGGGGGATAAAATTACAATCGAGGGAAAATGGGAGAATTACAAGGGAACATATACATTTGTTATAAGTTATAAAACAAAATAAATAAATTCTCCTACATCCATGAAGATTACCAAAGTTAGGCCACATCATAAGTTAGCATTCTGTTGGGAAAAATGGGATTATGTCAGCATGGCGGTTTTGTAATTCATAGTGCTTGGGCGGGTTCTAGGATCAAAATGAAATAACGGGTCTTTAACTCATTTTGTTTGGAAAACACATTTTAATTTTTTGAGGATTGATTTTACTCGATTACGAATGAAATTAAGATGGTGAGGTCAGGTTTGTTTTATAGATTAAAGGAGAAACCATTATTCTATCTAGGGGCAGTATTTGTACGGGTGGGGGCACACCCGAACTATTACTAGTGGGACTCGTACAGGTCTCATGGGGACTCGGGCAGAATCTCTTTACGCTCTTTTGAAGATAACAAATCTAGAGATAGTAACAAAATGAAATGGGATTTCCTTCCATATGGGTATGGCGCATCCGTATAACCTTTATGAGGTTGTATAGGTGCCAACAAGGCCCATATAGGTTAGGACCAGACCCAAAATAAGATAAAAGAAAGATCAAAGTAGATGAATGAAAATAATAACAAAATGAATTCAGTGTGAGTCTCTTTGAAAATCATAAGCATTACCTTTACGACATGAATCCACTTTAAAGCAATCCCTCTGACGAGAGAGAGTCTAGCTAAAGTAGATGATGAAATGATAGATTTAAGACTATTTGGTGAGTATTTGTGTGGACAAAACCTTCCCCCAATCCTAAGTGTGAAG
Source organism: Euphorbia pulcherrima (assembly GCA_947683365.1). Classification (NCBI taxonomy): domain Eukaryota; kingdom Viridiplantae; phylum Streptophyta; class Magnoliopsida; order Malpighiales; family Euphorbiaceae; genus Euphorbia; species Euphorbia pulcherrima. The sequence continues at coordinate 44,416,937 of CANTUS010000010.1, forward strand.
CTAGAAAGGAATATAATATGGGCAAAACTAATGTAGAATAGTTCTCCCTTCATTTTATAATTTCTATACCTCTTCGATACACTTTCTAATACTTACAAAATAGGTGAAAAATCATAAACTAAAGTGACTAATTTCTTTTCTAATTTTCTCCCATTTAAGGCAAAATGCCTCTATTTATAGGAGAAAATCAAGTATGAATGCAATAAATCCCATTCATGACTTATTTTCTCTGAAAATAGTATGATTTACTATCCTTTCCGCCTGTTTTGGCTCAAGTATGACCTATACATGTGGAGGCAGACTCATAAGGGTCTTAGTGGGACTTGTATGGGTCCTTCCAAATCGTATGAAGCCGTGGGGCCGTACCAGTCATCCTAGACCCGTACCCCTAAGGAGTGACCCATACGGGTCCCCAAAGGAAATCTAGGTCCCTAAACTCTAGCTAAACTAATCTCTGCTATAGTACGAACATCTCTAATGGACAACACCTATAAAAGATTGCATTATCTAGCTGTCATCATTGTTTCATAAGAAGGACCACTAAAATCTAACCCTTACAACTACCCCTTATGGGATCACTGCATATACGGATTTGTATGATCTCATGATATGAGCGAGGGTTTAGAAATTTTACCCAAGGAGATGATGCGGGTGGGTTCCTTCCTTGAGGCAAATCTATTTCCTTGGTGTCCCTTTCCTGAGGCGGATGACTCTTCTATGCATTCCTTTCTTAAGGGGAATGTCCTTCCTATGCGTTTCTTTCTTGAGGTGAACATCTTTCCTTTGCTATGCCTATCCGTTTCTTAAGGTGGATAACTTTCTGTTGATTGATGTTGGTATATCACTTTTCCTAAGGTGGATTACTTCTCCTTGTATCCCTTTCTTACGGCGGATTGACTCTCCTACTGATGGTGTATCCTATTCTTAAGGCAGATGACTCACCTGTTAGGGATTTGAATAGCCTATTACGAGACAATAAAAAGTTTGGGTTAGTTACCACATAAAGTGACATGTCTTAATTCTTTATTTACTTAATGGTGAACAAAAAATTTTCCCCTTCAATCAAGAATGAAGATGCGCGGGTAGGGATTGGTCCCTGAATGAACTAAGTTCAAGAATTGTGAGGTTTGGCCCGATTGTTTTGGGCTAGAATGCCCTTTAAAGGGTGCCCCTTAGAGGAATGCCCCTTGACTTATTCACAGCTAGTGAATGTCCCTAGGGTGTTTAAAGGTAGGGAAATGCCCCTTGGCTTATTCCACTGCTGGGAAATGGAGTATTGTCCTTTGGTAGACTCTTTATTTCTAGGGAAGTATTCACTTAAAAGACTTTTCTATTAGGAAAATTTCCTACACTTTGGTGAATCTGCACATAAAAATTATCCCAGTTAATGATTGATCTTGAGATTGCTTACCTTGATTCTTGCTTGATTTATGAAAGTAATAATTTTTTCCTCTTCAATCCAGGATTAAGGTGAGCTAAGGGTTTTGGCCCTCATTTAACTGAAATATGGAGCTTAAGAAAAGTGGGGTTGGCCCCTAGTTTGGACTTGATGTGCCAAAATACTTTGTGAAGTTTAGATCTAGTTTGAAAACTGCTCCTTAGTGGCAAAAGGGGACCGTACTGGTAGGGCAGGACCCATACATGTGGTGACTTATGAAGGTAGGACCCGCACCGGTAGGGTGGGACCCATTCGGGTCCGTATCGAGGGTCTTTTAAATAACGGCAGGCTCCTTCTCTTCCCTCTTTACATCAAACTCTTCCTATACAAATTTCTGACAAATTTTAACTCTAAACTAGATAAAAAAAATGTATAAGAAGGTTCCTAAGGCTTGCCGTTTCATCATGAGACACAAGGATTTACCGAGAGTCGATGATTTAGAGTTCTGGTAGTGTCTGGTTTCCGTCGGTTATGCTTTTTAGAAGGACGACCGATTACTTGGGCTCACACCCACGTTCGATGTGTTGTTGGTCGCTTTCCCCTCTTCTCATGGCTCCAGGTAATTTGCTTGATTTTCTAATTTTTCCATTTAAAGTTTCTCGAGTTTTTCAACTTTTGGCTGGATTTTAGTGTGCTTTAGAGCCTTGAACCAAGCCCAATATAAGTAACTTTAGCCTAGGATGCTTTTAGGATAGATTGGAATGGGTTTTGGTCAAAATTGGATGAATTTGGATTATTTTGGAAAATTTCATCGGGGTTACTACCTACAGGGGACCCGTATAGGTGAGGTGGGACCCTTACGAGTCCCTTTTTAGGTACGGGTGCAGGTTTCGGACCCGTACGGGTCCTTCATGGACATAATGCCTAAAACTCTGTTTCTAGGCCATTTTTCTGATTTTTATTACTCCATTGCATTCTAACCCTATTAAACCATTGTCTATCCTTTGTAGTTCCTGTTCAAGACTATAGGAGCCTTAAGCTTCTATAAGAAGTCATATAAGGAGATCCAGACTATAGGGGATGCTCAACTGTCGGCACGCATTGACTCCATTTGGGTTTACTAACATAATCGGGACCATTCCTCAAGCTTTGATGATGCTTACTCTAGGTGTTATTTTGGCTCTAACATACAGATGGTCGAAGATGACCCATACTTTCCACCTGCCAATTTGGGAGGTTATTGTGACTCCTCCTAATATGTAAAGATGAACGGGGTCGAGCTAGAGAGGGGATATCATCTACTTGGATGTTTATACTGACCTTTGGCATTCTCAGGCTTTGATGTGGAGAGATTGCTTAGGCTTTATCTTGGAGAGAAGCATAAGCCCAAGTATGGGGAGCTGTATGACTATTAGAATGGTAGCCGAGCCCTGTTGCTGAGGGGAAGAGAGCTCAAAACACTCAGTCCTTCTTACAGACCTTCATCTCTACCGTCTTCTTTCTTGTCTACCCCAGTAGTTTTAACTATGGGATGTTGTTTACTGTTGAGGATCTTACCGTTGGGTCAGGTAAGAACTGGTGTCACACCATCCTAGTACAATTGTATTATGGGCTAGATGTTGGTATTTGAGGCCAACTATTCAAGCTCATGATCTACCACCTGATCCTTCTGGTAATTCTTGAATATTATCCATTGTGCTTTAACCTTTTATTTGAACTACGTTGTAATTGACTTTGACAAATCCTACAGATTTTGGGTTTTGAGTAGTGATTTGTCCCTAAGCCTAGCTGACTGGGCAACCTGAGATGCCTTACATATTCTCAAAGTGGATGGGACTGTGGCAGCAAAAATCTGGGACCATAGCTAAGTATAGGGAGTTCCTTCGCCAGCTGCGGTCTAATCGGGCAAGCTTTTTCATGCTACACCTGTGCTTTATATTTCAACAAACTATTTGTAAAAACTATATTTACAAGGTTAGGATACTTATAGTGCATTTACTTTACACAGGTTGTTTGTGACCCTTCGTAGGGGATGGTCATTCATGATGACCTCGAGTTGATGTAGGCAAGTGTGGATGATCGCTGCTTTATGTTGGAGTTACTGCTCTTCTTAGAGTGGTATTTTGGTGAAAGAGTTCATGGCTGGAGGACACGTGTGGTAATAGAGAGGTTGATCCCTCCCCCGATCCCTATAGGGGTACACTGGCTACATTTGATGCCTAGGATGGACCTCAAGTTATACATACTAGGTGAAGGGGCCTATGTGATGTTGGTCGATGGCTCTCAAACTGAGTTTAGTAAGTGCCCACTCTACTCTCCCTATAAGAGGAATTACTTCAAGGACATCCCCCTGGAGTTCCACTAGAGTGATGGTGACAACAATGATGATAATGATGAGGATGGACCGAGGGGAGACCTTGGGGGTCCTTTCGTGGTTAGGAGTACTAAGGGGTTAGCTAAGTCTGCTACTCCATCTTCTCAGGTATTTCCCTAACTCAAACTTTGTGAATACCTTGTTATTTTCTTGAAATTCACTGTGAATCCGAGTGTAACTACCTTATTGTTGTAGCCTCCCACCTCCATAGGGAAAAGGCCTACTACTGCTACCCTTGCTGACCCAGAGCCACTAATAAAGTGGCCTCGCACTACTAGGGAGATGAGAGAGGGGGTTCCCCGGGCGGAGTTAGACACTTTCTTGTTAGATATGGTGCATGCCTTAGAGGTAATTAGGGCAATATATCTTTATTCGCTTTATTTGTACGAATAAAGTTATATTAATAAAGGCATTATTTTGTTGTATTAATGAATGTGAAAATATATTATGACTGATTTAGACTATATTTATTGATGTGTTTGCAAAAGTCCATGACATAATCATAATACGTATTGCAAGGGTATAGTGGGACTATATCGGTAAGAACTAGTTCGTGTGCAATTATGATTTGTCTAATATCCCTTGTTATAGTATCATCAAGACTAGACATTGATGAATATAGATAGACTAGCATGTGCCGCCATAACTATTGAATCTGATTCAGAGGACCATATCTCCAGTGCTAGAGGGTGGTACCTTGGGTTAACACATGAATGTATTTAGGGAGATACATTGGAGACCGCAATGAGAAAACACTCGGTAGTCTATATTATGTGATGGTGTTCATCATCTTATTTCAATAGCAATATAAATATCCTTAGACCTGAGATAGCAATAACCTTTTTTAGATGTTGCTATACTTTGGGTCATACTTAAGCATTCTATAGACTGGATGATATGGGGTGATTACGGGTGTGATTGATGTATGCCTATTGCTAAGCTGAGTAGTCAAGAAGGAATCTATCACTCCGTTACAATAATATAAGGAAGATGTACATTGGCCACTTGTTGGAAATGATGCACTCGTAAACCTTTGATTAGACTATGACTTGATAGGATGAGATCCTGATTAACACATTAAAATGGTTTAGTGGTGTACTTCTGTAGCAAGACTAAATATTGGGGTATCTATTAAGGCTACTAGTTGACTAACACTTAAACTGAGTCCTAGAAACCAGACGATACTTAATAGTTGATAGATGGAGTGAATTGTATTGATACTATTGTAGAACTGGGATTAAGTCATAATGCACGTGACGTTCCGAATATTGAGGGGTCATATACCCTATTTTAGAGAGTCAGTATGGCCGATCAAATTAATTGGAGTCCATAAAGTCTAGAGCTCTGATCTAGTGAATTCGTAAAAGGAATTGAGCTTGGTTAAACTTTTGATAGCTTAACATTATAGGATTATATAAGGTCACACACTTTGAGTTACGACCGACCCATGTAAAGAACCGTTTGATTGGGTCTAATCTAGAAGAGCAAGAATATATGGTTAGACCATAATATTGGTTAGACCAATATTCATTGGTTGGATCAATGAACCTGTGAAATAATAAGGAGGTTAAAATAAATAAAAGGAATTAAGAAGAGAATAGCGCAATTGATGAATACTATGTATTGCATTAATTGGTGCAAGTGGATCGGTAAGAAAATTGTTGAACAATTATGGACTTAGATCTACATATGGGCCAAAGCAGTGTTGTGTGTAAACAACAGCGCTCAAGGCTTGCATTAGGGCATTGAGATTTGGTGGGCTGCAGAAGGCAGCCCACTACGCACAATACTCGATTTGCTGGGCTGCGCTGGTGAATGGCCTAGTAGGCAAACGGTGTGCCATGCACAGCCTGTTGGGCTGTGTAGGTGTGCTACCCAACAGGCCAGTATATGGCACTATGCATCATAGCCTACAAGGGCTATTCTATTATGGGCTATGGGCCTGTGTGCCTACTCAGGCCTAGCACGCCACTGCTGGCCTTTTGGCTAGTAGTGTTTGGTTTGAAGTGGGGAGCTTGCTCCCCAAGCAAGCTCTCAAATAGAGTTTGGTTTCAAACTTTATTTTGGTTCTTAATTAAAATACTTAATTGCCCCTTTCATTTTAACTTCTATTGGTTGAGGTTAAGGACTTTATTATCTTTTGGTTATTTCCTAATCACTATAAAAAGAAGCCTCCCCCTTCATTATTTTTCACCCTCAATTTCATAGTCCTTCTTTTGCTATCATATTCTCTTAGTTGTTCTAGTTCCTAAAAGGAATCCGTCGAAAGACATATTTACTTACAATAGAAAACTAAGGGAATTTCTTCTAGAATAAATTAGTAAGGAAGATATAGCTATCTTCGGCTTATTTATCGGTACTCCCTTTCTAAAAGGTTTTGCTTGGTTGTGCTCGCGTGGACTATTTATAGAGGGCTTCTACTTTCATGTTTATGCACGTATTCGTGGGGTCTTTGTACCGACTACGGGATTCATGCTTCAACTGGTAAGTGGCTAAATTATTATTAGGTCCTTTTAATACATGGTTATGACCTAGAATAATTTTAGACTAGTACTATTGTCAATCATGCCATGCTTAGGAGATCCTGGACATTAGATTAATTTTTGATTTTCCGATGCATCTATTTTACATGCTAAAACCCTTAATCTAGACCAATAGTGGTATCATGAGCTTGCCTAATGCGATTGTATGATTGACTAGAAATATACTAGGTCTGATTTTTTATGAAACATTTTTGAGTAAGGTGTGCCATGCCTAGGAATTTATTTCTTGCAATAGTAAATGTTGTGATAACTAGATTAAGTGTTGCTCAAACTTAGTAAAGGTAGTTATCTAAGAATGACCAATGTATTTACTTGAGATTGTAAATGCTTTAATTTTTAAATCAAGTGGAATAATTCTTAAATTAGAAAAAAATAACATCTTTAATTTGATTAGTATATGATTAACTAAGTCAAAAGGGCCTGTGGTTGTTCTAGCAAGGATTGGACAAGGCTGCTTATTTACTTCAAGGGGACCTCTCCTACTTGGAAATTTCCATTGGTTCTAGATTCTACTTACCAAAGGGACTGCTTTGAATTAGTTGATTTCTAGTCTGATTAATTGGTTCATTATATGGTTTTACAATGAAAGTTTAAATTGTTAAATTAAAACTTATAGACATCGGTGTAAGAACTTGAACATTGAACCCCTTTGGTTGTTTTACATGCTATGTGGAGTCTTGGCATGATGGAATGGTTATGAATTAACAGTTAAGCATGACCCCTAGGTTGGACCTACTAATTCCTTTTAGCTCAGAATAGCTATAGTTTTATAATCATGTCCATGTATAAGTCCTAGATTAGGCAAGACCTATTGCACCAATAAATCCCCACTAAAATATTAAGACAAAATTAGCTTTCCTAAAAATCGAATATGTGATTCTAGGCTCTTTTAAAGAACGAATTGCTCAAGCACTACGTGCTTTCTTCTTTTAACGTTGTATGTTCACATGATTCGAATTAGGGTTAAGTCTTAACCGGACTTGGTTAGGTGTCCGTAATATTGGAGGTAATGTTGGGCTAGAGGCATCATTTGATTCATATTATTTGTTATGCACGTCCATTGGTTGGAACTCAAATGGATTAGCAATTGCATTAGATGCAAATGGACTAGATCCGCCTATAGATGTTTAAGTTAGCTTGACTCATGATAGCGGGGCAAGCTTAAATGAATTATAGATGCTACCTACTAAGAAGAATGGTTAGGCCATGTTTCTCGAAAGACAACAGAAGGGGCTATTATATTTTGAATAAACCTTTATAAAATGATAGGAAAATATATTTAACTAAAAGACTTTAAATTAAATGCATGTACATGAACTAAGTCTAAGACAATAATTCTTTTATTATATCTCGGTTTGAATATTTACTTCCTACATAAATTTTGCATGATTTGATAATTGTATTTAATAGGCTCTAGCTTAAAAGATTTTGTTTAGAAATGAGAGGATAGTCCTCAAAGCCAAGGGCTTGCCTCATATACAATATGAGCCCAATTCTAAACAACATGATACAATTATTTCTACCTCGAATAGAAATGTGGAAAGTAGAATAAAGCAAAATGAGGATACAACACCTTAGAAGTAGTTAAAGATCCATGTTACCTTTTATGAGTAGCTTGAAGGAAACAAGGATAAAAATCAAGTTAGATGTTAGGATATATGTTACCTTAAGCATTGGAAGCATCATGTAATTGTGGACTTGGAAGTCTATGTGTGAGCACCGGATTTTAACGCTCCTTCTCACGAAATGATGAGAGTTAAATAATGTAATCTTTTACATTTGTTATCCATTAGAGGTGTTCCTACTACATTTGATTTGAGTTTAGCCAAGTTTCAGAGACCTACACAGCCTTTTTAGGACCCATATAGATGCATAATATGGTTACAGGTCCATGGGCTAACTCGTACGGGCGTACAAATCCGATATAGGTAGAAGGGACTCGTAGAGGCCCCATTTAGGCCTGTACGGGTCCCACACCACCTGTACAGGTCCCTCACATGCCCAAACAGTCTTGTGGTTGGTAAATCTTTCCTTTTTTGGGAGAAATCAGTCATGAATGCAATTTATTGTGTTCAGACTCGATTCCCCCCTATAAATAGAGGATTTTTACCTCATTTTCAAGGACGGGCAACAAAAAGGAAGAAAAGCCAATTAGAAAAGAAATTATACACTTTACTTTATGAATTTTCAGTGTTTTACTAAGTAATAGAAAGGGTATATAAGCAGTATAAAAGTTATAAAATAGGGGGAAAATCATTTTACATTGGTTTTGCCCACATTTTATTTCATTCTAACTTCATTATTAGGATCTAGGGAAAGTTCTGTCTATACAAACCATGCATCCAAACAGTCCCAAATTCATCATTTCATCATCTACTTCGGCTAGACTCTCTCTCGGGATAGGGATCATTTCAAAGTGTATTAAAGGCGTAAAGGTAACGCTCCTAAGTTTCAAAGACACTCACACTCAATTTATTTTATTGTCATTTTCATTCAAGTTCATCCCTTCTTCACTAAAATTTAAAATGAGATTCTGCCTGGGTCCTAATAGGATCTGTACGGGGTCCTCCATACCCGTACGGGTCCCACCCCACCCGTACTGGTCCTACCCTACCAGTATGGGTCCCACCCCCAAGGCAGATTCCCATTTCCCCTTTTTAACCTTTAAAATCAATCTGACATCACCATTTGCCATGAGATTAATTTCATTAATAATCCGATAAGGCAACCCATGAAAGGTTAAAATGTGTTTTCGTAACAAAATACGTTGAAGACCCAAGATTTCATTCCGATCCTAGAAGCCGCTCGGGCACTATCGATTGCAAAATCGCCATGCTAACATAATCACATTTTCAAATAAAATGCTGACTTATAATGCGCCGTAACTGTGCTAATCTTTGTGGATGCAGGTGAATTTACTTATTTTGTTTTATAACTAGGAACAAATGTATAGGTTCCCTTGCAATTCACCCATTTTTCCCCCAGTTGTAATTTTATTCCCCCATTTATTATTTATTCTTTATTGTAAATTATTGAACACATGAATCAAGTGTGGTAGAGTGTAGAAAAATAGGATTTCTGTGATATTTGAGCGGGTAAGAGCTCTATTGTGGAGATTTTACTTATTGAGTAATTGCTTGCACCCCGAGTACGTCATTCCTGAATTATCCCTCTATTTCCATTTTTCTCTTGATTTGTGAAATTGCTTGCCATAGCAGTAATTCTACCATCTTCTTAATTTTATGATTTGTTAAATTTGTCATGGCGGGGTCATGCTGGTAGAACAGAACTGTGATCTTTAACATCGTTGTTGCTATTTTTCTGTGCTAAATGAAATATTCCTGTTTTAACTTTTATTTGCTGGATAATTACCCGGAATCAAATTTTTTTGTATTATGTGTTATAAGCATGCGGTAATTGATATAAAATGATGTAATGACCACATTGAGGTGGTTTGTTTTTATTAGAATAGCTTCTTTTTCTCATCTTATTTCTTAAAATGAATCTAGGTAATATGTTTGACTTCTAACAAACAGTTTTTGTACTTCAACTTAACTTGGCTAAACAAATTGAATAAGTCATTTGTCCGGATCGGAATCTCTAAATTACAGAGTAGTTTTGTTCTTAGGATAGAGCTATACTATAATTTCCTAGAAGAGCTGATCTAAGTTGTGACTCCATATTTTAAATCATGGATTTAGATCCATGAATCTTTTTGACATTATTTTTTAAAGTTTGTTTTGTAAATTATTTTATATTCTTTCCTACCAATTCTCCTTATTTTAATAATACCCCTTCTCGAGTCACGAAGTTGCCTTGGTTGCCTCTGATTAATGCCTCCATTATCCCGAAACGAAAAGTTACCTCGGTTGACCCTAATTGACCCAAAATAAAAGTGGCTAGCCTGTGCTCGAAAACATTGTCCGCTCACAGTGGTGACTCTGCAGGGGAATCTTTTTTGTTTTCTTTAAAAACCATTTAAAAGATTTGGGGAATAGCAAAAAATTTGTTTAGCCAAATGAACCCAATTTTATTTACTTTTATGCATCATATTCATTACAATAGTTAGATTCTTTTACATTTTATGGCAGGATCACCCTTGTTATTGGCTGTGTTACTTTAGTGAAGCTTTGCATATGATTCTTCACGGGACATAGGGTCACCTAGCAGGTAACCACTCATGAGAGTATCGCCAATATTCTTCACAGGAAATGGGATGCCGTAATGGCATGTGAGCCTTCTTTATCAGCAATCGAACTATAAGCTTGCATGTAGTAGCCTAACAACTTCCCCTTAGGACTACCCTATAGGATTTAATTGTTTAGGTCACACTTTGTCGTCTCATATGGATTTCATGTTTTTAAAGCTAAGCATAGATTTAGGAGCCTTGATTTCACCTATGTGTTATCTAACCCTCAGTTTTTTGCTACCTTTGTTGCCATGCTGCCATGTTAAATGTTGCTATGATATTTGCTACATGATCACTATAAAGTCTATCTGACAAGCTAAGTTATTTATATATTCCCTAAGTTTTCCTAGGAGATGTCTCATATAGTGGTAACTAAGTTCATGCAAACTCTTCAAGATGATATCTCACTGATATCGCCTTTTTACCCCCATATCCTTGATATGCCTTTACAGTATCTGCTTTTAGAGATGTCGCCTTAATGTTTTGATAACCCATTATTTTCACTTGTCATTACCCTTCCTAAAGGCGTCCCATCGATGCATTGCTTTCCCATGAACTAAGTACATGTGCTTCCAAAGTGCCACCCTTGGAGGCACCAAATTGATCTCTTGCCAAACAATTACCAACCCTAGATGTATCACATCAATGTCTTTCCTAAACCCTTATGCCAACCATGAATCTACCTATGTCGGTATTTATCCTTCTCTAGAGACATCCCACCGATATCTTGCCTAAGCTCATTTTACCCATGCATAGAGATATCCCACTGACGTCTAGCCTAACCTTATTTTACCTACGCATAGAGATATCCTACCGATGTCTCACCTAACCTTATTTTACCCATGCATAGAGATATCCCACCAATGTCTCTCCTAAGCTCATTTTGCCCATGCATAGAGCTGTCCTACCAATGTCTCATTCCCACTAGTACATTCTCGGAATACGTTTCATCAAGCATTAACCTAGGCAACCTTACATCGAGTTTGGCAAATATTTTCCCATGTCGTGATATCCCATTGATATTGCACCTATTATATTTGACTAAACCATCATCATGCACTGAGTCAAAGCTCAAATCATGTCCATAGTCAGGTCCATCTTAAAGCTATGACGTCCTCATTTCTCATGGGAATTATGGGGGAAGCCTTGTTTTCTATGTGACTAACATATTTTATTTTGTGAGCACACTGCACAAACTAGTTTGGTCTGAGTCGCATCATATAACATTAACTATTACTTGGCAGCAATATTTGCATGAATTCACTTTAAGCAAGTTCTAAATTCCATTTATTTATCCATGTGCAAACCCATGCATGGCTAATCTAACCTTGGTTGTCTCTCAGCTTGGAAGAGGGGTGATGATCGCCTAGTCCATACTATTGAATTCAATTACTGAAGGGACAATATTATCTCTGAGTCAGTTCTGAGTTTGGAATCCAAATTGGGTTTTGAGCTATTTAAGCTATGGAGTTCTATGTTCAGTTTAAGTTCTAATGTGATCAGTGAAATTCTTCCCCTTTCAACAACATTTCACAAGACGTCAACGCTGCTGTGGCCAAATTCTCAAGATCAAATTAGTTTAGGATCTCTATCGATGAGCAAGCTTAAATGTCCATAAAAGGGGCTTTGAAAGAAATTTTAGGTAAGAAGGATGAGGAAACACCCAAGGAAGAGGATTAAAAGGCTCATGATAATTTTGATGTTGTTCAGGCTTTATTGCATCATTTTCTCAAGGGCATTGCGATTCAGGCTATCAATAGCAATGGTGTAGAACTATTACCACCGATTTTAGATTGCCTTCTTATGAGGTGTCGATAATGTGTGGGTCTTCCTTGGCACCTTTGTGAGAGAGGCAGGGCCAACTAGGGGGTTTTGGTTAGATTTAGGCGTGATAAAACATTCTTTAGTTAATTTCTGCACAATAAGCCAATTTTAATGAATAAAAGAATTGAGACCCAAATCTCGATACAATTGGTAGAGTCGCAACCAAAGATTTCTACTTGGGAAAGAGTTTTTGTATAGTTCCCTCTAGGTGGGAGACTCATACCTATTGGATTAGAGATTCGGGTATCGGATGAGTCACTTATTTCTCATTTAGTTGATTCAAAATTACATTCATCGCATAAAACTGTTTTAGTTTTCATCATTTACGAAATTATCAAAGAAATCCTATTTCTTCACACTTTCACACTCATTACATGCATTTACATATTACAATAAAGCACAAGTAATAAATGGGGGATAAAAATTACAACCAGGGGGAAAATTGGGGAATTGCAAAGAGAACCTATACATTTGTTCTAAGTTATAAAACAAAATAAAGATAAATTCCCCTGCATCCACAGACGTTAGCATAGCTTAAAGCACACCATAAACAATCATTCTGTTGAAAAGAACTTGATTTATTTATGTGAGTTGATTTACCAGATTATTAGTGAAAATGACCACATGGCAAATGGTGATTTTAGGTTCATTCTATAAAGAAAATAGGAAAATAAAGAAAACCTGGATTTACCTCTGGGGCCTATACACGTACAGCCAATGTGGTACCCGTACGGGTATACGGGGGACCCATATGGGTATAGGGGACCTATATGGGCCTAGGAAGGCCGAGACAAAAACAATAAAAAGGACGAGAGAGGAAGTAGTGGGATTTCCCTTTATATGAGTATGGCGTACCAAGATAACCACAAAAATGGCATATTAGGTACCAACAAGGCTTACATTAATTAGGATCGGACCTAAAAGAATAATAGGGCAAATATAACAAATAATAATACCAATAGTAGAAATAACCAAGTGGGATTTCCCTCCTTATGAGTTTGGCGCACCGATATGATATCCCTAGGTATGTATGGTGCCAAAAATACTTATAAGGGGTAGGACCAGACCTAAAATGACAATAGAAATAGAACTAACAGAAGTAAAGAATAATAATGAAATAAAAGAGGTATGAGTCTCTTTGAAACTCAGGAGCATTACCTTTACGGCGTGAATCAACTTTGAGGCAATCCCTTTACTATTGAGAGAACTTGGCCAAAGTGTATGAAATGAAGTTAGGAATGAATAAAATGTGGACAAACCTCAAAGAATGGGGTTTCTCTCTATTTTATACTTCCTATACCCCCACTATACCTTTTCTATACTTTAAGAATTATAATTTTTCTGTAGTTTTTATGCTTAGGAGTTGTGTGTTGTGAAATGAAGGGGAAAGGCCCTATTTATAGATAAAATGGGGCCTGAATGCATTAACCAGCATTCATAACCTGCCATTTCTGAAATAGGTAAGGGTTACCTTCTAAGTGAGCCTAAACAGGCAATAACTGGACCTGTACAGGTGGGGCCCCACCCGTACGAGTCCCTTCTAGCCATATGAAAGTTGATACCGATACGGGTACTACCAGTGGATCTGTACTACTAGGCAGCACCCGTATGGGTCCCTAAGGGTAGACTAGGTCTCCTAAAATTGCCAAACTATACTATATAGCTCTCATCATCATTTTTTAAGGTGGATCACTAAAATTCAGTGCTCAAAGACTGCCCCTCATGGGATTATTGTAAATAGGGATCTGTATGATCTCACAATATGAGCGAGGGTTTAGGAGTTATACTTGAATTGGTGATAGTGATCTGAATAAGTTCCTTTTCTTATGGCAAACTTTTTCCCTTTGTGTTCTTTTCTTGAGGCGGACAGCTCTCCTATAATTAGAAACTTCATTAGGGTAGAAGCGCGTATCCCTTTCTTATAGCGGATTGACTTTCCTGAATGATGTATCCCTTTCCTAAGGCAGATCGACTCACCTAACTGATGTATCCCTTTCCTAACGCAAATGACTTCTCCTCGTATCTCTTTCCTAAGGTAGATCAACTTTCCTAACTGATGTATCCCTTTCCTATGGCGGATGGCTCGTATCCCTTTCTTAAGGCGAATCAATTTTCCTGAATGATGTATCCCTTTTCTAAGGTAGATCGACTCTCTTGACCGATGTATCCCTTTTCTAATGTAGATCGACTCTCCTAACTGAAGTATCCCTTTTTAAAGGTAGATCGACTCTCTTGTGCATTCCTTTCCTAACGCGAACAACTTTCCTATAACTGGCAACTCCACTGGGGAAGAAGCATGTATCCCTTTCCTAAGGTGGATCGACTTTCCTGTGTGTTCCTTTCCTGAGGTGAACAACTTTCCTAAATGATGTATCCCTTTCCTAAGGCAGATCGACTCTCTTGGTATCCCTTTCTTAAGGCGGATTGACAATCCTAGCTGATGTATCCCTTTCCTAAGGTGGATGACTTCTCCTCGTACCCCTTTCCTTAGGCGGATTGACTTTCTTTACTGATGAATCCCTTTCATAAGGCGGATCGACTCTCCTGACTGATGTATCCCTTTCTTTGGGCGGATGACTCTCCTGGTACTAGTGTGTCCCTTTCCTGAGGCAGATGACTTTCCTGCAGGGGAATTTAAATAACCTTAAAAAGAGACAAGAATCAAACACCGAGTTAATCATTGTCTAAGAAAACATATCTTTATTCCTGATTGAATTTTGTGAAAACAAAAAATATTTTTGCCCCTTTAATTAAGAATAAAGATGTATGGATGGTGGTTAACCCTTGAAATAAATTGAAAAGTAAGTGCAAGAAATTATGAGTTTGGCCCGATCAGTATGGGGATGGAATGCCGCTTGGAAGGGTGCCTCTCAAAGAATGCCATTTAGAGGGCTCATCGATGGGAGAATACCCCTAGATTAGCTAGTTCCGCTCTAGGGAGATGGGCAGATGCCCCTCTATTAAATGGTTTTGCTACTGGGAAATGGGGGGATGCCCTTGGGATCTTATTTTGCTGCTAGGAAATGGGGGGATGCCACTAGATTGAATGATTTCGCTACTAAAAAATGGGGGGATGCCCCTTGATTGAATGATTTCACTACTGGGAAATGGGGAGAGGCCCCTGGAATCTAATTCCACTGCTGGGAAATGGGGGGATGCCCGTAGATTGAATGATTCTGCTATTGGGAAATGAAGGGATGCTCCTTGATTAAATGATTCCACTATTAGTAAATGGGGGAATGCCCCTGGGATCTTGTTCCACTTCTGGGAAATACCGGAATGCCCCTAGATTGACTCCGTGGCTGGGGAGTATAGTAATGCTCTTTTGGGGTTAATTCTTTTCTACTAGGGAAATCTCTTCTTATAAGATTTGTTCGCTAGGGAAATTTTCCTGTTCTGGCAATGGATTGTAATGATTGAGTTTAGGAGAAGTGGGGTTAGCCATGATTCTAGACTGGATGTGCCCCTATAAAGGTCTTTATAATGTTATGATACAGGTGGGTTCCTTTCTTGAGGCAAACTCCTTTCCTTGGGGTTCTTAAGGCAAACATCTCTCCTTTGTTGTGTGTATCCCTTTCTTACGGTGGATGAGTTTCCTTTAACTGATGTTTATGTATCCCTTTCCTAAGGCAGATGTCTCTCCTAATGCTGATGTTAACCTATTATTTTGAGCTGGAGTGCTCCTCGGGTGGTGCCCTTGGAGGAGCTGACTGCTGAGGAGATAGCCTTTGAATGGCTAGTCCATTTGGGTCGCTAGGGAGAAACTGCTCAAGTGCTATTTCACTTGTTTGGAGGAAGTTGTTCCTGGATATACTAGCTGCTGGGGAGTATCCTTGGAAATCATCTCAAGACGGCTTGACTAGTTGGGGAGGTGCCCATAGAACTTTACCTTTGGGAGGCTTTGGGGTCAACGTCCCTTGAATTTTCTTCTGATTAAGGGAACACTTTCTCTAATTGCCTAGCCGCCAGAGATAAGGATTGACACTTTGTGGGGATAGTAGGAATACCCCTTGAATGTTCCGTCTACTGGGAAATGAGTTATTCTGATGTGGATGCTCTACTGGAGAACAGGTGTCTCTTTGTTTGGCATTTAAGTTTTAACTTGTCTAACCTTGGATGGCTAGCCAGCTGGGGGGATGCCCCTCAAATGGTTCGCTTGAGTGGGAAATGATTCCTCTAATGGTCTAGTTGCTGGGAATGCTTCTTGGGAAGATGCCTCTTAGCTATTGCCCCTCGGACGGCACCTTTGTTGGATATGTCTGTTGAATGATGCCCTTAGGTGGCAGTGTGGCTGGGGGAATTCCTTCTTTTCCTATGGATACCTCTCCTTAGGTTCCTGTACATGATAAAGAAATAGGTCAGTAAGACTTTGAGACATGTAGGTCGGGACTTGCCCCTATAACAAGACTGAGTTTGGTGATGTTGGGTTGGTCCCAACTCGAACCAGGATGCCCCTTGTATGCCCCTTATACTAGCTGGCACTGTTGGTGAGTGCCCCAAGGGTTTTTGATGATTGAGGGTGCCCCTCAATGGTGCCCCTTTGGGGAGTGCCCCCCGCATGGGAGCCGCTAGGGTATTTGATGGTGGAGGGACGCCCCTTGATTGGTTCCACTACTGGGGAATGGAGGGATGCCCCTCGATTAACTACTTTATTGGGGAGGTGTCTTCCTAGATGATTCTTTTGCTGGGGATTTCTTCTAGGACAACATTTCCTTAGTTTGGGCCAGAATCTCTTATCTTGAGGGGGTCGTTTTCCCTTGGTGTTTTGACAGCTTTAGGACCCTCCCGTCGAATGAACTTGCACATAAAAAGGTATTCATGTTAGTAATTGCTTTGACATGGCTTACCTTGACTCTTGATTGACTTTGTGTAGAAGAATTTTGCCCTCTCAATCAAAGATCAAGGTGAGCTAGGGGGTTAGGCCCTAATTAGCTTAAAGAAAGGGGTAGGGTTTGCCCGAATTAGGATCAGATGTGACCTTGTCGCTGAGGAGTTTGGTTTCTCTTAGAAAACTGTTCTAAAATAGGAGGGAGGACCCGTAAGGCTAGGTAGGAGCCATACGCCTGATACTGACTTGTATGGCTGAAGAAGCTATTGGATGGGACGCTTGGACCTGTTGTTTAAGGAATCCTACATCCACCTGAAAAATGCTTCAAGGTGTGAGGAGGGGACCCATATAGGTGGCGTTTTACCAAGGTGGGACCCCGTACGGGTGGCGATGGACCCGTATGGGTCCCTTTTACGTGGATAGAATGTCCAAAACTGGGTTTTCTGTAACCTTTTTTGATGGATGGCATCTTTGGTAGTGTTAGGCCTTGAATATAGTAAAGTATAAAGAGTTCCTTTGTCAGCTACACCCCAGTTAGGTAAATTTCTTTCATGCTGAACCTGTATCTTACCTTTCAACCAACCCTTAGTATAAACTGTATTTACAAGGTTGTGATACTTATAGTGCCTTTGCTTAGTACAAGTCGTTTGAAAGCCATGGGGGTAGATGGTCATACATAGAGACATCGAGAGGATGCGAGTAAGCATGGATGATAAATGCTTCATGTTGGAGAAAGGGTCTGAGACTGGAGGACCAGTGCTATTTTAGAGAGACCGATCATTCCTCCTTCCCCAGTGAGAGTCTTCTAACCGTATCCAATGCCTGAGATGGATCACGGGCTATACCTGTTGGGAGAGGGGGCCCGAGTGATGTCGGTGGAGTGCTCCTAAGCTCATCGACTCTTTGCTTCTTCCTCCTTGTGAGAGGATCCATTTCAAGGACATCCCCCTCGAGTTCTACTAAAGCAATAGCTGAGGCAGAGAGGATTGCTAGGGTTTCTTCTCTATTTGGGACCTGTTGCTAGCTCAGGACGTACTAGCCTCCGTAAGCTTCTTTTACCTACAAAATATAACAAACTGTGTATGCTATGATTTTATATATATGTTTATGATTTCCATTGTAGAATTTGTTTGCCATAGAGCATGGTAGGTTTGCTCAGGACCTGGAGGCTACCGAGGAGAGGGCTAGATGTTTGGAGGAGCAGTTACAGGCTGCCATTGCTGAGGCTGATCAGGCTAGGCCTGAGACTGTTCGAGCAAGGGTGGAGATTGAGATGTTTTGGGGTCAGTTGGCATAGATATCTGAGGATAGACAATCATCGTAGCTACCTGAACTTGTGTCTAATAAGGACCTTTTTACGTACCGAGTGGTGCCGGTCTTGACCTAAAGGGGTACAGCTGAATAGGAGGTGGGTTAGCGTGCTGGGGTAGCTGATGCTACGGCTTAGGGTGCTGTGGGAACTAATGACAATGTGATGATCAACATTGATGACCTGCTGGTGGACTCATAAGACAATGCTCTGGAGGGGCACTCGAGACAGGATCCCCCAGTAGCTTAGACCATGATATACTTTCATTTTCTGGACGTTTGATACTTTTGGGTCCTGTGTGGTGTACTTTTGTTGTGAGCTTGGATTGACACTTTTGCCATCTTACTTTTATGTATGCTAAACTTTTCCTTCTCTAAATGATGTTCTAATTTTTGCATAGGCCATTCCATGTAAGATGGGCTATTAAACTTTTTTTGTCCTAATTTTTCCCTGAACTGTCCTTGATGGCTCAGATCAGGGGTCTTTTCTTTTCTTTGCTTTAACTTTTGCCTAGACCACCCTTTCAGGTTATTAATCTATTAACCTTTTTCTTACTTGTATGAGCATTTGATTGATCCTTTTCCGCAAGGATATTGCTGTCTTGTCCTTCTTTGATAAAGGCTTAATTTACTAGTGAATTTGATTAGTAACCAAACTTTGAAGGCTTTAGATTATTGAGAGACTTGCTCGATTGAGACCGTATGCCTGTTGTAGACTCGTACAGGCTTGTATGGATGCATATACTTCTTCGTAATGGAGACTTGATTGGATGAGATTCATTCTTTGCACATTAGGGGAATGTGCCTTCGAGGTGTCCAAACTGTAAGATAGTGCAAGCTGGATGAAGCTAGTAGAAAAACTTAGCACTTTGGATGATGTGTAGTAGCTTTACAGGGGGAATACTAAACTGGAGGGATCCCAACTATAAAACTTTGCTATTACAAATGATGCTTGAAGAACAAAAGCAAGTGCAAAATACTGGCATTTTTGAATTGAGTTATAACTTTTGCATAGACCGCTTGATGTGATGTGGTCTATTGAACTATTTTTGTATTTTTCGTGTCCTAATTTTTTCCTGAATTGTCCTTAGCAGCTCAACTAGCAGACTTTCCATTTGTTTTCTTTTGTATTAACTTTTGCTGAACTATCCTTGGCCGCTCAGTTCAACAGACTTCTTCTGACTTTTACGTAGGCCTTTTTCTTCTTTTTTTTGTGACCTATTAGTATTTTTGTCTTTGTTGAATGATGCGTGCAGTACAAAGGATTACAAAGAGCACAAAATGTAGAGAAGAAACTGATGTTCACATACTTGCGATTATTTCACCTAAAGATATGCATCCATTCATAAGACCAAGATTCTTAGCAAATCATAACATGTTCATTGATGAAATTAAATTAGCGTGCATAGACAATGGCATTAGTTTCTAATGGTTAACCCTTACCCGCTTTCTAGTCCTTTTACAGATTTTCTAGAAAGCAACTGATGCTTTTCTCTCGATGCCCTAACTTTTGCCTATGCCACCCTTTCTCGGGTTTTTAACTTAGCGGGCTTTATTTGGGGTACCCTAACTTTTGCCTGACCAGTTTGTGGAACATCGATCATTGGGTTGCCTAATTTTTGTCCAAGCAGTGGAGGACCATTAGTCGGGTGATTTATTCTTTATTTCTTTTTTTCATTATGCTGCTTTTTGTTGTTTGGTTCTTTTAACATAGACATGATAGCACTTAAGCCTTTCTTGATTCACTGGATGCACAAACTCATTTCCATCCATATCCCAGATCTTAATTCCTCTCTTACCCAAGATTTTCTTAACCATGAGCGGCCCTTCCCGATTAGGCCTGAACTTGCCCCTAGCATCAGTGTTAACTTGGTGAAGCTATTTAATAACCAGAGCACCCACCTCAAGGGGTTGCTTTACGTATCTAACTCTGTTTTTGTAAGCTTGGGCCATTTAGTGTTGGAATGAACATGTTCTCTTGTGAAAGAAGGAGATCATGTTATTATGGAGGTGAGGGGTCTTTATGTAGGATAAGGGGTTTCCTTTCTTTTGAACAAATGGAGAAAGCATTTTTGGAGTTATATTTTGATGGGAATACAGGTCCAAGGGAGGTACGTACATTGATAAGAAATTCCCATTTGTTGGATGTGAAGGTTCACCCTTCTGAAGGTTTTGGAAGAGCATTTGATTCAAGCTTGCCTTGATTTTGGATTTGTGTTGTAAGATCTTTTCCTTTAATGGTGCTTTTAAAATGAAGTATGTCTTCCACCTTTCTTTTTCTTTTGGACTCTTAGCTTTATTTCTTACTGATGTGTATCTTCCTCCTCCCTATAAAAAGATGAACTAAGACCCAAGGCTATCATGTTTTCTAAGCACTTTTTATCTCTCTTTTTTTGTGGTAAGTTTTAACTCTTGGAACCTTATGCCAATGCGATGTACTCAAATTCATTTTCTTTAATCAACATGGTGAAATCTTTAAGAATATTGATTTTATGAGTGAACAATATCTTTAACAATGAAATGATCAAACATAATGTGAATACATCAATTTATCCGTGACATGGTTTATAAGTGGGATCGTTTTGCATCAAAACACTAGCAATATTAAAAGGTTACCTCATCCTTGAAGTCATCCCCCAGATGTGGAGGGTCTTTATTTTCGATATTGGTAGGGTCCATCGGTGAATCGGTAATCTCTAAATTCTAAGGTTCTACTTGTTTGGGCACTAATCTTCTTCGTGGTTTGGACAGAAGGAGAAGATCATTGAGCACTTGTAATCACACAAAAGGGTAGACCTATTGGATGATTGAAGGTTATCTCCTTAGGCGTGGCTAATCGGTTGGGACCCTGGCTAGATCCCCCAAACTGAAACATTAATACCATAAATGCTTTACTAGGTTGAATAGATTGACTGACGGCTGGTGGAACTGTCATATCCACTAAATCATATGGACCAACTAAACCTCACTATCCAAAGTGGCTTGATGATGGGAGATGGAGGCGGAGATTCATCCCTTAATGGAACTGAATTTGCTTGAGTAGAAACTTGAATGTGGACTAAATGAACTTGAGATGGTTGCCAAACTTTGATTCTTTCTCAAGCGAGAACCAAATGATCAATACATGCACGGGTTTGATTTATGCATGCACAAATTACAACGATGCATTGCTACGATAATTACAAGGATACACCACACACGTGAATCAATCAATTCCATCCTTATTTCTCCCGCCAGTCTGAGGGTATTCTTCCTTAGTCTAATCCTAGACAGAAATCAGGGTACCTAAAAGGTAAAATACTATGGCTTTCAATAGGAATGGTGTAGGGACATATCGGAAGTTGATGTAGAAGGTTCCCATTGCATCAAGCCTCTTTTGGAGGGAGTTGGCAATGAGTGCTCCACCTATTAAGGTGTGCCCAATAACCCTAGCGGTCATAGATAACACCATTGCGAGTGTCGAGGAAATAACAGGGCACCCTACCCTAGCGCTAGAAGAAGAGCTCATCTAACTAAAGAGACAAGGGGAAGAGAAGATAGAGTGTCATAATTTTCCCAAATGATGAAGATAAAAGCGGGTTGAATCAAGCAAATCATTTTCGGTTCTCATCGTAATCTTTTAAGCTTTTAAAACAAACCAAATTTTGCAAGTTCAAAGACTGTTTCCCCAGTGGAGACACCACAGTGAGGTGTTGATGACATATGGGTCTCACTTGGCGCCCTTATAAGAGAGGCAGGGCCCACTGGGGTGGTTTGGTTTGATTTAGGCGTACCAAAACATTCTATTGTTAAAGTTTGCACAATAAGCCAATTTTAATGAATAAAAGAATCGAGACCCAAATCTCAATACAATTGATAGAGTCGCCACCCAAGTTGTCTACTTGGGAAAGAGTTTTGGTACGGTTCCCTCTGGGCGGGAGACTCATACCTATTGGATCAGAGATTCGGGTATTAGATGAGTCACTTATTTCTCATTTAGTAGATTCAAAATTACATTCACCGCGTAAAACTGTTTTAGTTTTCATCATTTAGGGAATTATCACAAAAATCCTATTTCTACACTCTTCTACACTCGTTACATGCATTTACATATTACAATAAAGCACAAGCAATAAACGGGGGCTAAAAATTACAACCGGGGGGAAAATGGGGGAATTGCAAAGAGAACGTATATATTTGTTCTATGTTATAAAACAAAATAAATATAAATTCCACTGCATCCACAGAAGTTAGCACAACTTATAGCTAACCATAAACAATCATTCTATTGAAAAGAACTTGATTTATTTATATAAGTTGATTTACTAGATTATTAGTGAAAATGACCGCATTTCAAATGGTGATTTCAAGTTCATTCAATAAAGAAAGCAAGAAAATGAAGAAAACCTGGATTCTGCCTCTGGGGCCTATAACCATACGGCTAATGGGGTACTCGTATAGGTATAGGGGGGACCCGTATGGGTATAGGGGACCTGTACGGGGCCAGGCAAGGCACAGACAAAAATAGCAAAAAGGACAGGAGAGGAAGAAATGGGATTTCCCTTTATATGAGTATGGCGTACCAAGATAACCACTAAAATGGCATATTAGGTACCAACAAGGCTCATATTAATCGGGACTAGAGCTAAATGAATAATAAGGCAAATATAACAAGTAATAACACCAATAGTAGAAATAACTAAGCGGGATTTCCCTCCTTATGAGTTTGGTGCACCGATATGATATCTCTAGGGATGTATGGTGCCAACAATACTTATAAGGGCTAGGACCAGACCCGAAATTACAATACAAATTAAAATGACAAAAGTAGAAAATATTAATGAAATAAAAGAGGTATGAGTCTCTTTGAAACTCAGGAGTGTCACCTTTACGGCGTGAATCCACTTTAAGCCGATCCCTTTACTGTTAAGAGAGCTTGGCCAAAGTGTACAGAATGAAGTAAGGAATTAATAAAATGCGGACAAAACCTCAAGGAATTGGTTTTCTCCCTATTTTATACTTCCTCTATCCCCACTATACCTTTTCTATACTTTTAGAATTATAATTTCTATATTATTTTTATGCTTAGGAGTTGTGTGTGTTGTAAAATGAAGGGGAAAGGCCCTATTTGTAGGGAAAATAGTGTCTAAACGTGTTAACTAGCATTCATAACCTGCCATTTCTGAAATAGGTGAGGCTTACCATCCAAACAAGCCTAAAGAAGCAATAATTGGACCCATAAGGGTGGGGCCCCACCGGTACAGGTACTAGGGACCCGTACGGATCCCCTCCAGCTATATGGAAGTTGATACCCGTATGGATACTGCCAGTGGATCTGTACCACCAAGAAACACCCGTATGGGTCCTTACCGGCAGACTAGGTCTCCTAATATTAGCCAAACTCTGCTCTGCAGTAGTAGGAACACCTCTGATGGATAATACTAGTAAAAGAATGCAATATATTGCTCTCATCATCATTTCGTAAGGTGGATTGCTGAAATCAAGTGCTCACACTTCCCTTCCTCCTTACAAGGGGACAATCCCACCATTAGTTTGAATGGTGAATTATGATAATGTGATGAAGATGAAAGGGCTTCCCAATAGTCAGGTTGCTCAGATGTTCTCATATACTCTATCTGGAGCCACCGCCCAATGGTATGCCGCTCAAACCAACAAAGTTTGTCCGGACTGGGGGAAACTTTCAAAATCCTTCCAAGAGAATTATGATTTCAATTCCATACTGGAGACCACCATTTAGAATTTGGAATAAGTCAAGAAAAAAGAGGGGGAGACTTTCCAATCTTACTATGAGCTGTGGTTTTCCACTCAAGCCTTACTGGGTAGTAAGTCTAATCTGCCCAAGATGATTGCAAAGATGAGAGTTAGGGCCTTGCCATTGTACCAAGATCGGGTGGCCTTAGATGAGAACTATACTAAAGTTTGCAAGAAGGACAAGAAGATAGAAAGACCAGCCGCTCCTAACTCTAAGAAAACACAAGCAGATTCCTCTATTGATATTGATGTATCAGTAGTCCAGTGACCTCTAGGACACAATGAAATTCCTCATTGGAAGGATTCTCTATCCTTTCACTTAGGCAAGTTAAGAAAGATTAAGGTATTGGACAATGTCGTCCATTATACTCCTCCCAAGCCCCGTAGGTTGTCAGAATTTTTGTAGTTATTATATGACCCTCGGCCATTATACCAATTATTTCAGAGTTCTTTTGAGTGCCATAAAGAGCCTTACTAAGGAAGGCAAAATTAAGGAACCCCAATTGCGCTCTAGCACCATAAACAACCCTTAATCTTGGTTTTAAAAGTCTGTAGACTTGAAGGATAAGAAAGAGAAGATGACTCTTACTATTGATTCCAGCTTTTGTTCTGGTTTTGTTTAAGTAATTCTACACTGGTTAGTAACTTGGGTCAAAAAGATTGTCCAACTGAGTTTGATGTGGAGATGGAGAAGTCCCCAATCGTAGAAGAAGAAACTGGAGTAGTCAAATTCGTCATTAAGGATCTTGCTTCCCTTATAACAAGTGATAACCCACTTGAACCTCCACTTTCCCGCAAAGAAATAGGGATAAACTGAGAAGGAAAGAGCATGTCGAAGAAGAAATGGATAGAAAGAACCATTAAGCTTGATGCCCCTAATACCTCGCTTCTTACCGAAGAAGAAGATGATGCTTTATTTTTAATTTCTAATGTTTTAATCTGAACAATAATGTCTCTAAGGCCAATTTATTAATGAAAAAAGATCATTTTTCTTATTTTCTTGATGTCTCACCTAACGGCACTTTGCATTCATTTGATAATTCATAAAGTATGTTTAGCACATATGATACTACTGTGCATGAAATTAACTTGAGTACAACAAACAATCCAAAATTAGTATATATTTCAAATGGCTTCTCTACCATCGAGAAATTTAAATAATAAAAATTCAAAAAATGTATTAAAAACATTGTAGCATTCACCTTGTCCAACGAAGATATGTCCGGTGTTGAGCGTGAAACAGCCGAGCATTGAATTCTGAGATATCCTAAGTTTAAACCTATCAAATAGAAACTTTGTTGCCTAAGACATGAATGGGTTGAAAAGGTTAAGTCAGACATCTTCAAGAAAATTGAAGCTAAGTTCTTGGAAGAGGTTGAGTATCTGACTTGGGTAGCATATGTGGTTCCAGTAGCAAAGAAAGATGGAAAGTCTGGGTTTGGGTGAACTATCGAGATCTTAATAAAGCCACACCTAAAGATGATTTCCCACTACCACATATTGACATCCTTGTTGACAACGTGGCTAGGGCCACCATGTAATCTTTTACAGATGGATTTTAAGGCTACAATTAGATTCTCATGGATATCTTCAACAAAATCAATATGGCCTTCATCACTGAATGGCTTTTAAGTTATGCCATTTGGGTTGAAGAATGCAAGAGCGACATACCAGAGAGCTATTACAACTTTATTGCATGACATGATCCATAAAGAGGTTGAGATTGACGTTGATGACATGTTAGTAAAGTCAACGACTCGAGAAGAGCATCACGATGTCTTAGACAAGTTCCTTACCAGAATTCAGAAATACAACTTTCAATTGAAATTTAACAAATGTGTGTTTGGGGTTACATCCAAAAAATTGTTGGGGCACATTGTCAGTCAGTGAGGTATTGAGATGGATCCTGACAAAATCAAGGATATCGATAAAATTCCCACACCAAAAACCAAGAAGGAGGTCCAATCCCTCTTAGATTCCTTGAAATATGTCAGTAGGTTCATCTCTGAACTTACTAAAGTTTGTAAGCCCATCTTTAAATTCTTAAGAAAGCAACAGCTAGTGGTATGATCAATTTCAAGCCGCCTTTGATAAAGTCAAGTCTTACCTTATCAATCCACTAGTTCTTCAACCTCATATGCAAGGCAAGCCTTTGACTTTATACCTAGCTATAGAAGAAACATTAGTTAGGGCAATGTTTGTCCAAGAACACAAAGACAAGAAAGAGCACACAACCTACCACCTCAGTAAGATGTTGTTGAAATACGAAAGCTATCATAACATAGTAGAAAAGACTGCGCTACCGTTGGTATAGCTAACCAAAAAGGTGAGACACTACTTTCAGTCTTACCAAATCCAATATTTTGCAAAGATCGGTCCTACAAAGTACTTGTGTGAGTAACCAACTCCAGCTCGAAAGTTATCAAGATGGTTATTGCTCCTGTCCGAATTAAACATTGAATGTGTTATGAAGAAAGTCACTAAGGATCATTTCGTGCCTGGATTCCTAGCTGGTCAAATGATACCATCTAACTGTGTGGAGAATTTGGAGTACCCTGATGAGTAGTTAGTCGGGGTAGAAGAAGCAAGACTCAAATGGACCATTTATTTTGATGGTGCAGTCAACAAACGAGGCACTGGCTTGGTGTTATCATCGTCATGCCTCAAAATAAGATGATCCCATTATCCGTATCCCTACAATTCTCAATCACCAAAAATGGGATAGTTGACAAAGCCAATAAAGCAGTAAAGGAAATTCTTTTATGGGTCGTAGAATAAGTGTGTTCACATATATGAATTAGATTCTGTTCTTGATAGTGTATGGGATGGAGACAGTACTACAATTTGAAACCAAAATCAAGTTACTTAGATTTGCCTTAGAACCTTAGCCAAGAGAAACATATTGGGTTCGCAATAGATTTGAATAGCTAAATACGATATATGAGACACAATTGAAAGCCTTGGATCATTTGCAAATGCACCAGCAACATATTGCCAGAACTTAGAACAACCAAGTCAGACAACCAAAAGAACCATTCAAAGTAGGAGACCTAGTCCTCATACTGTTAAGGAAGGTTAACATCAATGCTAGGGGCAGGTTTCGTCCTAATTGGGAAGGTCTGTATATTATTAAGAAGGTCCTTGGTAAGGGAGCAGTCAAGATCATGGACATGGATGACAATGAGTTCGTGAATCCTATCAACTAAGACAAACTCAAGCAATATCACGTGTAAATAAAAAAATGACAGAATAAAGAATAAGCTTGCCAATTTGAAAACACGAAAAGGGCAATTGGCCAAAAGTTAGGGCAGCCTGAAGATCAAAAAACCTGAAAAGGGCGTGTCATGTAAAAATTAAGGCTAAATAAATTCTGTTGGACCTGTGTGAGGTGTTGAAGAAAAAATTAAGACTAAACAGTTGAGAGTTGCTATCTATAGAACCGTAACAGGAAAGTTAGCAATGGGAGACATTTCAGTTGTAATTATTACCAATAGTTGTAAACAATTTAAAGTCATGCAATAAAAGTGTCATTCTTACTAAATTCTTGTATGTGTGTTATAATGAATGCATTTTAGTATAACTTTCATTTTCCATTTGTGCCTGAATCTTATTTTATACTTAGACTCGATAAAAAAATATATAAATAAAAAAGAAAGAAAGAACTATTTCCAAAAAGGCAAAAGATCCAATAGACTGAAAAGGGCAAGGTCTATGCAAAGGCCGGAAAATAAGTCTGTGGGATTGAAATCCCGAAAAGGGCGGTCTAGGCAAAAATTAGAACATGTGTAGTTTGATAGGTCGAGAACACACTACAACTCCCTATGCAAAAATTAGAACTGAAAAAGGAAGTATCATACCAAAAGTCTAGCATGAACAAAACACAAAATATTATCATCTGACTAGCGTCTCTTCTTCACCTCAGGAAGGATGGGTTTTATGCCTCTCGGATAGTGGTGCCAATCAGTACTAGCCACCAATCATCTCTCTCAAGTAGGAAAGGCCTAAATCTCATCTATCAAGCCCTTATACAGCTCATCAGTCATCACAATCCTCTCAGCTTCATCCTTCAGTTTGTAATATCTCGCACTTTTCGCCCACCTATCTGCAATAAGCTTAAGCCAGCTAGATGGGTAAATAACATGCTCAGTCTTATAAACTCTAACAGTAATCCTCTACACTTGCTCATACTTTGTGCATAATCTAGATGAAGAATATGAAGTCACCATATGTAATCCAAGTAACAACACTCCATTAGATGATGTTTCCAAAATCCTCCACTAGGGGCAAACCGAACAAATTTAGTTCTCAACATAAGCTTAGCTAATGGTAGCATATTGTGCCATGATGTTATAAAAACACACTCCAAGAAGTTGGAAGGGTTATGTTACTTGATACTCCCCTATGGCAGATCTATCAAAGCCCATTTTCCAAGTATCCAAACCTGCAAGAAAGTATTTATTAGCATTCAAAAATCGCTAAACTAGTAAAAACTTGATACACGTTACCTTTAAAAGTTTGAATTGATCTTTAACCAATCTTTGACCCCTAGCAATCAGGTTGCATGATCTGCTCCTCAGATCTAGCCTATCCCTCGATCATCTCTACCGAAGGCATCTACATAAATCACAAAAATCATGCATCATTTATCATATACTTGCTTATTCATCATGCTTATAATTTACAGATTCATGCTTAGATGCTCTACCTCCATCAAGGCTCTCTAAATTGACAAAAGATCGCTCAGGGATTGATGGCTTTTGGCCAACTGCTTCACCACAGAATGGGGCACCTACAATTAAAGTCAGAATTAGCATTCAACATCTGTATGAAGGATGATTATTAACAAAAGATGAAAGTCTTACATGAGTAGTATTAGCTGGCATAAACTCCAACTGATTAATGGAGAAAGGACATCCCTGGGTCACCTGTCTAGCAATCCGCATCATAATAATGAAGGCAGTGACCAAGTTCATCTGGATGTGATGCTCCACTACTTGTGCCTTGAGAGCAAGCAGAGCCACAAATGCCCCGACAGGCGGAGCCACTTGCGCCTCAGGAATAGGTGTAGTGGTGCTACTAGAATATCAAACTTTCTTATGAGTGGAACCTACTTTCAAGAGGAAGAATGTCATTCAAAAAGAAATGGGTCAAATAAATCACAGGAGTGAGATAATACATAAGGCTAGAGAGTATCTAGAAAAAGCACCAAGCCCTGCATAAAGGCTGCATAAGTTCTTGCCTCGGACTCCACATAATAGCCTGTACCATTCCATAGGGAACCCTGGTCCTCCCTCTCTACCAAATTTGGATGGAATAAGTCAACTATAGGAGAAGCAGGAACCACCCTCCGTCCAATGGAGGCCACCGACTGGAAGCCCCTCACTTTCCAACCTTAATACCACTCTAGGCACTGCAGAATGAAGTGGTAATCATTATATGACTCTCGTGCACTTGTAGCTAAGTCCCAATAGATAGGGCACTCCCATGGCTCTCGACAAATCTGTAAAAGATGAAAATCATGGCAAATATCTAAACATTGTGTCAATACATTTTTCACTGATTATGTTTGATTCTTAAAGGAACCTAATTGAGAGTGAAGCCACATAAGTAAGCCCATAGAGAATTTGTCTCCCTTAAAACCTTCTTCTAAGAGTTGGTCCAATTGGCTAGGACTAAAGCTCCCTTAGCTATCTCGCCCTTTAACTCGGGTAGAGGAAGAACCTTGTACTCAAATGCGTAGGGAGGAGACGAAGGTGTTGCGGTCATAGTTGGCCCGCATGACTGGGGGAAAGTGGACACTTGAGCTGTCTTCTTCATCGAAGGATCCCTTAGGCTATCAAATTGAGTCAGTGATGACTCAGGTGGCTGTTAGGGAGTAGGATGTAGAGCAGTAGATTACAGTGACTTGCACTACGGGTAAGGGTGCTATAGGAGGCTCAGGGGTTGGGGAGCCTGATCTACCTGCTGAGTATGATAGCAGGGCAGAGGATCATATAACGATTTATATAGCAGACCTTCTAATGGACACCGATGACCGAACTTATGACAGGCCCCAGGGACAGAACCCTCCAACAGCTAGGACCAGAATTACTTTCACTTTCTTTCTAGATATTTGACATTTTCAGCCTAGCATGACTTATTTTGGCGTAAAATTGGATGCTATTTGCATTGGTACCTTTATTGTTTTACTTTGATACATGTTGAACTTTCATTTTCTAAACTGAAGTCATTAAAGGCCCAACGCTCTCTAATACCCCCAACTTGCACATTTTTGCCTTAGACATACCCAAACTTTGAAGTGGACCTCCGAGGTACCTGAACTTGTCAAAAGTGGACCTCCGTGATACCTGAACTTATCCAAAGTGGACCTTAGTGCTACCTTTGCCCAAGGAGGCACTTGTTGACCTAAAAAATGGGTAAAAAATTATATATATTCAATAATTAATAAAAATCATTAAAAAATCCCTAAATACTTTTCTAATTGCAAAATGAACCTCTTCCTCCTTTTGGGCATGTTTGGAAAGCTCACATTTTCTGAAAAACTCTCGCACCAAATCTATTTTCGTTCTTTTCCGGATATTTCATAATTAATTTTTGGAGTTTTTGATTTTTTACAAAACGCGCTCTGAAACGTATTTTCACATTTTCAGGCCCTCCTATAAAAATTATCTGAAAAATTATTGCACCAAATTTATTTTCTTTATTTTTCGAATTACATTTCATAATTTTTTAGGATTTTTCGATTACTTACGAAATCGGGCCCCGAAACATTTTTTCACATTTTTGGGCCCTTTTGAAAACAATTTATGAAAAATTCTTGCACCAAATTTATTTTCTTTATTTTTCTCATATTTCATAATTTTTTAGAGTTTTTAATTTTTTACAAAACCGGGCCCCGAAATATATTTTCACATTTTTGGGCTATTCTGGAAACATTTTCTGAAAAATTCTTGCGCCAAATTTATTTTCTATATTTTCTGGTTATTTCATTATTTTTTGAGATTTTTCAATTTTTTACGAAACTAGGCCCCAAAACGTATTTTCACATTTTTGTGCCCTTCCAGAAATATTTTTTGAAAATTCTTGCACCAAATTTATTTTGTTTATTTTCCGAATATTTCATAATTTTTTGGGACTTTTCGATTTTTTACGAAATCGGGCCCCGAAACGTATTGTTACATTTTCGGGCCCTTCCGGAAACATTTTCTAAAAAATTCTTGCACAAATTTTATTTTCTTCATTTTTCGGATTTTTCATAATTTTTTCAAATTTTTTGATTTTTTGTTTTCCTATAAAATTCTTTATTTTCTGGATATTTCCAAATTTGTTGTGTTTTTTGGTTGAATTAAAATTACGTGGACTTAAAAGAAGTTTTGTCAAGGGTTTTTTTGAAATTTGGCAGCGAGTGCGATACACTCTCCAGGCTGCGACTTGGCGAGTGAAAATAGGTAGCATGGAGGTCCACTTTTGATAAATTCAGATACCTCGGAGGTCCACTTTAATGTTTGGGTAAGTTGGTGGGTATTACAGAGTATTCGGCCATCATTAAATATCCCTCCCCGTAGACTCATACTGCTGTCGTGCAAGATTCACTAACAAATGAGTTAACCGTTGAAAACTCAAAATTCCTGATCAATGAAATTGACCCGATTTTCAACTGGCCAATATTACCAAAGAATGATTGATTAAAACTAACACTTTAGGCGAAATGAACCATCATGCAAATACACAACGGGTGAACTAAGTTTGAATCTCAGCCGTTAAGTGCGTAAGACAAATGGTGTAAAAATACGTGCAATATACTAGCGTGTTTAACTTGAGTTCTAGTTTTTGCATAGACCATTTAGTGTGAGATGACCTATCAAACCTTTATTTTCATTTCTTTTTCTTTTGTCCTAATTTTTTCCTAAGCAGTCCTTGACGGCTCAATTCAGTGGACTCTTTTTTCTGTCTTAACTTTTGCCTGGCTTGCCCTATCAGGTTTTTAACCCAGCAGGCTTTTTTCGACTTTTACATAAACCTAATTTCTTTTATCCTTTATCGGTATTTTCGTCTTTTATTGGAAAACACACACGCGCAGTAATGATAACAACAAAGAACACAAAAGGTATAGAAAAAATCGATGTTCACATTCTTGTGATTATTTCACCTAAAGACATGCATACATTCATAAGACCAAAATTCTTAGCAAATCATTACATGTTCATTGATGAGATTAATTTGAGTACTTAGGCAATGGTAACAATTTCCAATGGTTGACCCTTGCTGCCTACTGGTCCTTTTATAGATTTTCCAAAAAGCAACTAACATTTTTCTCTCAATGCCCTAACTTTTGCCTGATCCGCCCTTTTTGGGTTTTCAACTCAGCAGGATTAATTTTTGTGTTGGAGTACCCTAATATTTGCATGACCGGTTTACGGAATACCATTCAAAGGGCTGTACCATAATTTTGGACCGAGCAGTAGAGGACCACTGAACAGGTGATTCATTTTATTTCTTTTATATAGTGTGCCGCTTTTCTTTGATTTATTTCTTTTAACCTAGACATGATAACGCTTAAGCTGATCTTGATTCACTAGGTTTACAAACTCATTTCCATCCATGTCCATAAGCTTGATTCCTCCTTTGCCAAGGACTTTCTGGATCACGAGCTATCCTTCCTAATTAGGCCGGAACTTGCCCTTAATGTCAGTGTTGACCTGGTGTAGCTGCTTGAAAACTCGATCACCCGCCTTGAGAGCTTGCTTTGGGTATCTAACTCTACTGTTGTAGGCTCGGGCCATGTGCTACTGGTAAATCTGCAGGTGGTCAAGTGTTTTAAGTAACAAGTTCCTCCCTTTTGTGAAAGATTATGTCATGTTATTATGGAGACATGGGGCCATTGAGATGGGTGAAGGGTCTTTTCCCTGGGAAAAATGGAGAAATCATTTTTAGATAGACATCTTGATGGAAATATAAGTCCAAGAGGAATCATAGGTACCTATATTGATAAGAAATGCCCATTTATCGGAAGGCGAACATTACTTACTTTGTCGATTTTGGAAGAGCATTGGGTCTTTCTTCCTGTTGAAGGTTTTGGAAGAGCATTGGATTAGGATCTTAAGCTTGCATTAATTTCATATTAGTGTGGGTCTCAATCTTTTAATGGTGTCTTTGATACGGGGCCCACTTTCTTTGTGTCTTTTTGGTGTTCTTGGTCTTCTTTATTGATGATGTGTACCTTCTCCCCCCATCAAGAAGAAATATGGGCTAAGACCTAAGGCTATCATGCTTGCTAAGCACTTTTTATCTCTCTTTTTATGTGGTAAGTTTTAACCATTGCAATTTTATGCCATTGCGAGATACTCAAGTTCAACTTCATTAATAAATGTGGTGATATTTTAAGGATGTTTGTTTTTATTAGTGCATGATGTCTCTAAAATAAAATACTCAAACAAAGAAATATGAATGGGGGTATTTATCAATTTATTCATGATATGCATTATTTGCATGAAAAGTGTTTGCAATATTAAAAATTACATTATTTGAATCATCCTATACATGTGGAGGGCCTTCTTAGTCAACTTTGGCAGTACTAGTTGTCCAAGTGGTAGTCTTGGCTTGCAGGTTCTCATGAGTTTCTTCGACCACTGCCCTTGGTAAGTAACTTATGGCCTTATTAATGGAATTGCCTTTCTCATCTCCCTTCCAATTATTCTTCATAAGCATAGCTAGGACTTTAGTAATAGAGTCAATGACTTTGCTAATCTCCTCATCTTCAATATTCCCGCATCCTTTCATAGATACAAATGGCTCAATCACACAACCATTCTTAAATTCGTACACATAATTGAAGATCTCAAAATTGGGAATTTTCTTTCCTCCTATATCGATTGGTTCCTCCTCTCCCATATAGGTCTTCTTCGTGAATTCGGCTCCTATTATCAAGCAAGATTGGGGTTTGGGCTTCTCGGTACTTGGACAATTTTCGAAACCAAGTCTAATTGGCCATGGCACTGATATAATGGGCTCCAACATGCCCTAAGGATTCTTCCCAAGTCCCTTCCCTTTCATATAACCTTGTTTCATCATGATTTTCTCAATCTTCAGCGATATGTATTCCCTAACTATCCACTTGGACTGTTGGTGAGCTACAACCACCCTCAAATCTTTCTCCTCAGCCTTCATAGCTGCTACAATTGACGGTTTATTGACCAGCTTACCATTTTTAATAAGCCTAACTTTTTGGTGGACCGTGGGAGGGATGGCCTCTAATGCAATAAGCTAAGGGTGGCCAAGCAAAAATGAGTTAGTGATGAGAATATCGAGGACAATGAACAAAACTTTGGACTTCAGCTCCCCAATCGAAACCTCAGCCTCAAAAACTCCAATCACACTTCTCTTTATATCATCATATGCCCATATAATAGTATTGGATTTCTCTCACACGGATTTATCCAGTCCCAAGTGAGGAAGGATCTTGGTAGAATAGAGATTAAGGGCGGAACCATCATCCACCATAACACACTAGATAGAACGATCAAAGATTTTTACATGATGAAAAGTGCCTTTTTATGCTTGTTCCCTTCAGCTGGGAGATCAAATGGACAGAACATAATAGATTTAACATGATTGAGATAGGATCCCCTAATAACTGAAAACACGTCAACCAAAGAAGTGGACGGCGCTGCCTTATGATTGTCAATTTCTCAATAAGACCCCTGCGATGATCCTTAGAGTCAATGAGAAGTTGCCAAACACTGTACTTGGCCTGGGTAGCTTGCAAAGACAAGGGGGTTGATATTTGAATCAACCTTCTCACTACTAGGTGGGACTTGAGTTTTGACAGCTGGTTTAAAGGTCTGACCCTGATTGATGTTTTGGATGACTTTGATGTCAACATCTTTACCCCTTCTTTTTCTCAAAAGGGCGGTGGGGCTACTCTTCCACTATGGGTAACATGCAACACCTTATCCTTCATATAATTGTTAGATATGATGTATGCCCTTAGGGCAGTTAGGGCAATATATCTTAACTATGTATTAGTATGAACAATTTGTTTAATTAATAAAGGCATGTAATCTTTTGTTTATATTGATATGTTCATATATATAGGATGATTGGTTAAATATATTCATTGATATATCTGTATAAGAGTCCTTGACTATCATAGCATGAAGTGAGAGAAATTATAGTGGGACTATACTTAGTGAGACCTACTTCATGTGTAATTATGATTATATCTAAACTATCCATGGTCATAGTTTCATCAAGAAAGGATATTGATGAGACGGTTAGACTAGCATGTGGTCAACTTTCTTAAAATGGGTCAAAGCAGTCAAACTCCTAAGACTGAAGGTGGTGCCTTAAGTTTGGCGCGCAAATATATCTGGAAGATATATTGGAGACCGTAATGAGATAAATACTTGTTAAATATATCATAGTCTTAGTATTTATCTTTATGTTGTAGCTTTAGGAATATCCTGATACTTGAGATACTAGTTGCTTTGTGTGGTACTATCACTTTGTTTTAGGTCATACCTATACACTCATTAATTTAGGGTGTCACAGGTGCTTACGGTTATAGTGATGACAACACATTGGTAAGCTATAGTCGAAAAGAATCCATCGCTTCAGATATATTGAGGAGTTGTACCTGGCAACTTATTGAAGTGATGATTCCTATAAACCTCTGATCAGAGTATCTATTTGATAGAAATAGTTTCTAGTCAAACACATTATAGTAAAAGGAAATATACTTCAGTAAACAAGTAAACAATTGGGATATCTTGGAGCAACCTCGCTATTAGTGGGTTGACCTATTAATCGACAAACCAAATAGTACGAAAATGAAAGAATGGAAAGAATTCATCGCATTCGGCAACTACTGCATTAACTAGGATTAAGTCATAAGCACAAACGACATTCTGAGTAATGGGGATGGTGGACCCTTGCTAGTGGTGTGCTACAGTCATTTAAGGTAATCGAGTTCTATCACGGTCTAGAACCTCTAGCCAAAAGTTCGTAAAAAATAAGGATTGGTCAAGCTTAACAGCTCAATACTTCGGGATCGTATAAGGTCACACACATTGGACCTTTATCGGACTGGGTAAAGAATTAATAGATTTGTTATATTATAAAAATATAACATAATAATAATTGGATTATTATTTGGTTAGACCAAGAATTTATTTTGACCGGTAACTGATTTTATTAGGGTCATAAATAAATGGAAGTGTTGATTAAAATGATTAAATCATTTTTTTTGGCCAAGCCATGAATTTATTTTGACCGATTACTAATTTTATTAGGGTCATAAATAAATTAAAATAATAAAATTATTTTTTTGTTTAAGCTAGTAATTTATTTTGACGGGTAACTAATTTTATTAAGGTTATAAATAAATTAAATGAAAGGAAGATTAAAGGGAATTTTGCGATGGACCTATGAATTTATTCATGAGGTCCATATATGCAAAAGGGCCAGCCCATAGGGGCTTGCCGCAAGCTGGGCTTGCAGCATGAGCCACAAGCCCATGCTTGCGGCCAAGGCAAGCCCTGAGACTAGCATGGCCAGCAAGATTGCTGCTCGAATGGCAGTCGGATGGGTATTTTACCCATTCAACATTAATGAGGGGAGCTCTCCCCTGTCCCTATATAAAGCCTCATTCTTCTCCTTTCTCAAATGCAGCACAAGCTCATTCGAGTCTTGATTTGAGATTCCGACCCAATATCTCTCAAGTCAACTCAAGAGCAAATTCTTTTTATTTTCAGGTGGGTTTTGGAGTGGTCTAGTAGCTATTCAAAACTTTGTAGTTCTTCCTCATTGGGAGGTTTTGGTTGGTGGGGTTTGTGTGGATACTCATAGAGGCTATCCTACACTTGGAGGCTTGTGCAAGGAGGTTCAGCTAAAGCACGTTTCAACTAGTATGTTTTTATTTTCCCTTTTAATTATTAAGTTCTTTTCTTTATGAATTCTAGACTTAATAATTATTATGCTTAGATTATTTTACATGCTCAATTTATTTTATATTTATGTTATAGCTTAGAGTTATAATATGCTTAGTATAAAATATTTATGCTAGGATATAATTTAGAATTATGGTACGTACAACCTATGCATGCTAATCTAAGTTAAGAATTTCTTTAGTTAAGGCTTTAATTAATTTATATGCAACTAATAAGAGTTCCTAGGGACAAGGGACAAAATTTTGAATTTCTGCCATGGCTATTATACATGTTCAAACTAACTGTGAGTTCCCAACAATAACCCCTTCCCTTAGAGGTTTCCACTAAAAAAGTTGGACTCTTGGCGCTATCCTCCTCCACAATATAAGCATCGATGTCAATTGGTTGAGGTTGAACTAACATGGCTTTCTCATCATAAGCCCCATATTACTCGTATGCATCAATGTCAATAGGAGTTGGCTCATTAGGTGAGGCCGCTACCAAATGGACCTTGGGATTAGCTTACATGACCATACTAAAGACATGGATGGAAGGTAATCCCTACTCTATAACTGTGACTTCCTTCTCAATGTTTGGTAAGGGGTTTTTTATGGTGCCTAGTTTGAGCTCGGGTTCACAGATCTTCTTCTATCTAATTAGGCCATAAATAGCCTCGAGTAGGTCTCTACAAGTGCCGATACGATGACCCCTGCTAACATGGCAGGCACATAACTGATCTATATCCTTAGGCTTGAGTGGGACATAAGGTTTGATACTTTCAAGGATGCCAAGCACCCTTAACTTAGTAAAGATGGCAGGCAAAGAAGCCTTCCAAGGAGAAATACCATCCTCAATGGTACAGACTACAGTGACCTCTTCTTGTATGGATGCGGTTTTGTTATTTGGATCAGACCTTAATTTGGAGGTCAAAGTTAGGGTTGGGGCTGAAGACTCACCTTTCTTAAACAAAGGCTTGGTCAGCACACTCCCTTTTTCCAATTCATGGATCCTTTCCCATTTTTCGGCCTTCTTAAAGACCTCAACATAGCTAAAGAAACTTTCCATACCAAGAACCTTTAGGTAAGTGGGCAAGGCACGATCCATCAGCTTCACGATCAACTTGGAGAGACTCAAGTTAATCTTTTAACAAAATTTGGGTGGCCATTCACCTCTTAAAATAGGGCTTGAATTTCTCATCAGGGCTTGCTTGATTGCCTTTGAATTCTATATGGTAGTTTTGATGGTGGCATTAAAACTATACTACTCAATGAAAGGCTCAGATAAAGACTTCCAATTCCCATTCACCTCATTAGACAAAGTGTTGTACCACTCAATAGGAGGACCCTCCAAAGTGCAAGGGAACATCTTAGTAAGAACCTTGTCACTTATCTACCTTATCCCCATTACCCTCTAATAGGTGGGGGTGTGTGATTGAGGTGGACTAGTCTCCTTATACTTCGCTATGCTAGGCATACTAAAGTTTTCAAGGGCCTAATCCAGTTCCCCAGTGGCTTTAACTGAGGGTGTAAGTGGTTGTACACTTGGAATAGTAGCAAGCAACTTCTGTAATAGATCACATAATTCCATAGACAAGGATGATCCATCTAACTAAACAATCCCTCCTAAGGGTAAACTTGCTGATTGAGGAAAGGTTGCTCCCTTAGGTGTGACTACAAAATTAGAGGCTAGCCCAGATGCCCCATCGTGAGAGGGCAAACTTTTACCTAGCCCATTCGGGTCATTGATTGAATTAGCACGGCCAATACGGGACTCCTAGGTTTTAATGCAGGGAATCTTAGCTATAGTACGGGGCTCTTTGTATGTGTTAGCATACTTGGCATTTCCAATTGGACCAAGGGGTCGAGGACTGCTTTGGGGATTAGCCCTTTTACTGCAGGAGTAGGGTCCTTATATTATACAATATTAGAGTTGCAACTCAGATCAGCTCTTCCGGGAATTTAATGGTATAGCTAATCCGAGTAGGATTCCTATACCGATAAAAGAGAGATTCTGGTTCTGGATGAAATAGTTACTTGTCAAATGAATTTGGATAAATCATATTTTTATTATGAAAAATCTTTTGTTATAATAAAGGATTCATAATGAACAAAAGAGTTAAGTTGAGAGATACGACCTTTGCGGGCCTAGCCCATGGAGCGAGGGCCTCAATAGGGGCTTGCCACTTCATTTAGAATAGTAATTAAAAATGCATGATTGAAAGTAATATTTGACCCTCAATCACCTTTCCAGTGTCTTGAAGGCTAGTACATTCTAGAACCGAATGATTCAGAGATTAGGGTTGAGAACCTTGAGATTTGCTGAGATGGTTTATAACTAAAGCCTGTTAAGGATAATGGACTACACCTGGGTACAGTTGGTGTTTAAAGAAAAATATGCGGAAGGTTTATAGCTAAATCCTTTCGATGATATTGAACTACAGTATTAGGATGGTGTTTAGGGAATAAGGCTAGGCCAGTCTGTAGCTAAAACTTGTCTAGGGAAGGGTTCTTTACCTAAGTATAGTTTTGGGATAAAGGAAGGGGATTTTTGTATGGATTCAGGGAATCCGTAAAAGGAAGTTTTTGGAGGTTTCTGATGTTTTTCGCCACTGGAACCTATAAAAAATGAGTAGGGATCGCGCTCTTTTTTGTAGGAATTTTGGCAGCATCGATCGACATATCTTGTGAGCGTTGATCCATGCATCTAGGGCGATTTTAGCTTTGCTAAGTCATCACTAGACTCGACACATGTCCAAGGACCGTCGATCGATGCATTTGGGAGCTTTGGTCAACACATATATAGGTTTGATGAGTCATCGCTGGACTTGACACATGTCAGCAGTAGTGAGCGTAGATGGATGCATATAGGAGTATCGATCGTTGCAAATTCGACCATTGGATTTTTCTGAAATTTTGACACTTGGTTCTTTACACATAAGGCTAACTTTTAACTGTTGAGAATCTTATTTCAATTATAGAGCGAATTTTGTTTAAGGCAGAAGTTCGGACGGGAAACTAATGGTTTGAGGTTCTTTCCTTTAGGATACTTTGAGGATTATTCAAGGGAATTTTGATAAGATAACAAGCATTCGATTCATAGCATTTTTGACATTCGGATACCTATTTGAATAGGTATTTATCATCATCAGGTTGGGCGGACCATGCTCATAGGCTACTACTCGAGTTTCAAAAGTTTTGACCATGTGGGAAACTTTTTATACACGAAGTGAGTGCGGTGAACATAACTGGTGCTTTCGCGTGTGGTAAGTCATAGGGACACAAGGGTTTAGAAAGAGTCGACATGACTTGATCAATAATTTTAAAAACAAAAATATTTTTCCCCTCTAATCAAGAATGTTGATGAAAACCTTTTCAAGTTAAAATCCTACTGGGGATGAAAACAAAGGTAATGAAAGTAAAAATTTGTTGAGGAGAATGAAAATTAAGAGCATTTGAAAAGGTTCTGTGCCCCTAGTGACTTTTGTGTTTTTTTACAAAATTTGGTCCCCCAATTTCAAAACAGTTTTGAGATGATGCAAAGAGCAAGAAGACAATTATACTTATGGGCACTGCCTGCCATTATTGAGCAGTTTTCTCATCAGGGAGTGCGGCACTATCAGCCATTGTTGACCAGTTTTCTCATAAGGGAGGGTGGCATTGTCAGCCACCGTTGAGCAGTTTAACTCATCATGGAATTGGGCACTGTCAGCCTCCATTGAGCAGTTTTTTTCTCATAGTGGAGTTGGGCACTATCTCACCACCATTGACCAGTTTGTCTCACCATCAAGTTGGGAACTATCTTGCAACCATCAACCAGTTTGTCTCACCATCGAGTTGGGCACTGTCTTGCCACCATTGACTAGTTTATCTTACCATCAACTTGGGCACTGCCTTGCCACCATTGACTAGGTTGTCTTACCATCAAGTTGGGCAT
The DNA here is from genome assembly GCA_947683365.1 of Euphorbia pulcherrima. NCBI lineage: Eukaryota > Viridiplantae > Streptophyta > Magnoliopsida > Malpighiales > Euphorbiaceae > Euphorbia > Euphorbia pulcherrima. The sequence continues at coordinate 44,457,991 of CANTUS010000010.1, forward strand.
TGTCTTACCACCATTGGCCAATTTGTCTCATCAACGAGTTAGGCACTATCTTGCCACCATTGACAAGTTTGACTCACCATCTAGTTAGGAACTTTTTAGCCACCATTGAGCAGTTTGTCTGACCATGGAGTTGGGCACTGTCTTGCCACCATTTACCAGTTTGTCTCACCATTGAGTAAGGCACTATCTTCCCACCATTGACCAATTTATCTCACCATCGAGTTGGGGACTATCTTGCCATAATTGACCAGTTTGTCTCACCATTGAGTTGGGCACTGTCTTGCAACCAATGAGCAGTTTGTCTCACCATGGAGTTGGGCACTATCTTGCCACCACTGACCAGTGAGTTGGGCAGTATCTTGCTACCATTGATAAGTTAGTCTCACCATTGAGCTAGGCACTTTCTTACCACCATTGACTAGTTTGTCTTACTATCAAGTTAGGCACTATCTTGCCACCATTGACCAGTTTGTCTCACCATTGAGTTGGATAATATCTGCGCCATTGACTAGCTTATCTCACCATCAAGTTGGGCACTGTTTGCTACCATTGAGCAGTTTATCTTATGAGGGAGTTTGGCACTGTCTGCCGCTATTGAGCAGTTTGTCTCACCATCGAGTTGGGCACTGTCTACAACCATTGATTAGTTTGTCTCACCATCAAGTTGGATACTGTCTGCCACCATTGGGCCATTTGTCTCACTAGGGAGTTGGGCACTGTCTTCCACCATTGAGCAGTTTATCTCACTAAGGAGTTAGGCATTGTCTATCACTATTAAGTAGCTTGTCTCATTAGGGAGTTGGGCACTATCTACCGCCATTGAGCAGTTTGTCTCACTGGGGAGTTGGGCACTATCTGCCACCATTGATATGTACTTAAGATTTCCTTTCGTAAAGATATGTCTAAGGTCTTTGGTAGAGGATTGCCTCCTCATATTCTGGAGAAGTTGAAGGTTCGACGTTGGTGTCGATGCATTACGTCACTAGTTGCATAGATTTCAAATGATTTCTTTAGGAGCTACTTATTGCCATTTCCATGTGGTGAGTTACCATGATGAATGACATGCCTTTGATATGTAGAGATTATGCCCTAATTTTTTCCTAACTTGAAGAATAGCGGGCTATCATTTTTTTACCCTAATTTTTTCATAAACTACCTTTTCAGGTTTTCGATTTATCGGGTTGCCTTAAATTTTGCCTAGATTACCCTTTCGGGTTTTAAACCTAGCAGGCCCTTTCTTTTTTCTTTTTTTTTTTTTACTTTTTCTGACTTTCTCCTTTTCCACCTTTCCCCAGTTTACAAGAGAAGGTAAAATATTTTGGATCTATTTGTTTGTTTGCAAACTTTATCTCTCTGATTCTTCTCGGCTGTCTTAGTCATGCGCAGGACATCACTTTGATGTTTAATTCATGTGATGGTTTAATGATGTAGGAACATTACTCTTAAAGACTAGGGTACATTATAGTCCCAATTGATGTGTACTAAGGGTATGTGCTAAGTCTTTTGTGGACTAATGCGTAGGGGGATCCTTCCAGCCTTATTACTCTATTGTGATGAGTATCTTTCCTAGGAGGGGGCTTTTCCTCCATTATCAACTGGGGGTAAGTGAGGACATACTCTCATTTTGTGATTTTTGGAAAATTGTTGGGGAAGTTTCTAAGGTTGCATTACTCAATGCTAGGCTAAGTCCGATAGGGTTACACTTTATGGTAATCGTGCATTATGTACTTAAGCTCAAGAACCCTAATCGAGTTCACGAGCCCGTTTTCCACTTTTAATATACTCAAAACTAGTGACCTTAATCAAGCCGACTAGATTATATTGTACTATATATGGCTGGTGTGTCCTAACTTCGTACCCTAGCACGAACTTAAGTCAAGTTCTAGAGACACGTCATTGAGAACACCAGTGTTCTGGTATGGATATATCAAGATGTTAAGCAGTAAACCCTAATAATTCTAAATTCAAATGACTTTCATTATTTCATCTTCAATTGATCTTACATTAAAAAAATCAATCATAAAAAGATTTAGTCCCCAACTGAGTTGCAACTATGAGTGGGCAAACATTTACCTAACTCTTTTTGGTCATCAATTGGATTGGCATAACCAATACAGGACTCCCGGGTTTTAATGTGGGGAGTCACTACTAGAGCGCGAGGCTCGTTGTATGTGTGAGCATACCTGGCATTTCAAACTGGAAAATGGGGTCGAGGACTCCTTTGGGAATTAGCCTTTTCATTGCAGGAGTAAGGTCCCTGTTTTATACAATATTAGAGTCACAACCCAAATCAGCTCTTTAGTGAAATTGATGGTATAAGTGACCTGAGTAGGATTCCAATACTGATAAAAGAGAAATTCTAGTTCCGGATGAAATAGTTACTTTCCATTTGAATTTGGATAAATCATATTTTTATTATGAAAAAGCTTCTGTTATAATAAAGGATTCATAATGAAAAAAAGAGATAAGTTGAGAGATACGACCTTTGCGGGCCTAGCCTATTGAGCGAGGGCCCGAGCAGGGGCTTGCTACTTCATATGGAATAGTAATTAAAAATGCATGATTGAAAGTAATATTTGACCCTTAATTACCTTTCTAGCATCCTTAAGGCCGATACGTGCTAGAACCAAATGATTGAGAGATTAGGGTTGAGAACCTTGAGATTTGTGGAGACGGTTTATATCAAAAGCATGTCGAGGATAATGGACTGTATTGGGTATAATTGGTGTTTAAATGACAATATGAGGAATGTTTATAGCTAAAACCCATCGACGTTATTGAACCATAGTATTGGGATGGTGTTTAGTGAATAAGGTTAGGCCAATTTATAGCTAAAACTTGCCTAGGGCAGGGTTCTATACCTAAGTATAGTTTTGGGATAAAGGAAGGGGATTTTGGTATGGATTTGGGGAATCTGTAAAAGGAAGCTTTTGGAGGTTTTTTTATGTTTTTTGCCAGTGGAACCTGTCAAAAATGGGCAGGGATCACACTCTTTTTATAGGAATTTTGGCAGCATCAATTGACACATCTTGGAAGCATCGATCGATGCATCTAGGGAAGTTATAGCTTTGTTGAGTCATCACTAGACTTGACACCTTTCGAAGGACCATCGATCAATGCATCTAGGAGCACCAATCAGCACATATGTAGGTTTGATGAGTCATCACTAAACTTGACACGTATTAGTAGTAGTGAGCATCGATCGACGAATATGGGAGCATATATTGACACAAATCCGACCTTTGGATTTTTCTAAAATTTTAACACATGGTTCCTTATGCACAGAGCTAACTTTTGACTATTAGAAATTTTATTTGGAGTTATAGAGACAATTTTGTTGAAGGCAGAAGTTTGGACATTAAATTATTGGTTTGAGGTTCTTTCCCTTATTATACTTTGAGGATTAATCAAGGGATTTTGGATAAGGAAAGAGACATTTGATTCATAGCACTTTCGACATTCAGACACCAATATAAATAGGTATTAATCATCATCAAGCCGGGCGGACCGTGCTCACACCCAAATTGAAATACTGGCAGAATGAACCCTTGGCTAGGCTAAACAAACTAACTGACGGCTTGCAAAAATGTAGCATCCACTGGCTAAAATGGTTGATTGAGAGAACTAAATGGACCAACTAAACCAAACTGACCAGAAGATCCCCCTTAAGTCTGAAGAGGTGGTAACTGAGACCGAGTGAATTGATTGTGAGCAACCTTTGAAAGAGGAGGCAGCTCACTAACCACTACTTGGACTGCCTGAGCTCTGGTAGGCGTACATTAGGAAACATTGGCCATCCTATCCTCGGCCAAGATTTCACTAATGGAAGTCATCATCTTGTCATTTACATGGTGGAGAAATTGAGCACTCCCTAAATACTATGAGATAGCATTTGCAATCTTCAGCCTAATATCGGCCCTTGATGTATTTGCCTCCCCATCAAGACTAGCATTCTTAACCTCAACATTGATTAGACCATCCTAAGTCAGAATGCGAGACATCTCCTGAAGCTAGTGGTCATTTTTAGGATCAAATTGCGAAAACTGACTACTCGATGAACTACACGGAGATGGAGATGGAGGCGGATCCCTAAACCTTAATCAAATTGGAGGAGGTGGAGGTAGGACTGAATGCAAACCAAATAGACTCGAGATCATCGCCAAGCTTTGAATCGAGGTAAAGTATGAACCAAAAGATTAGTACATACATGGGATGGCTTATGCGTGAGTCATGTACAATAATGAATGGTGAGGTTAAATACAAGGGAATACAACACAACACATACAAAGCATTTCTTCCAATCTTATTCCTCCTGCCGATTTTGAAGGTATTTTCCTTTCATTACCATGAGGATAACAAAGGGCGACCTAATCTAATCTCACTAGAAAATGGTACAGAGAGGGTAAAATTCTAAGGCTTTCGATAAGAAAGTTGTAGGGACATATCAGAAGTTGATGTCATAGGTTCCCATGGTACCAAACCTCTGTGGATGGAGTTGACAATGAGTGATCCACCTACTAAGGTGTCCCCAATTCCTGGCGGGCACGGGTGACACCTTTGTAAGTTTAGTGGAAAAATAGGGCACCCTAATCTAGCAGTAGAAGAAGTGATCATTTGATTCTACAGAGAAGGAGGTGAGAAGATAGAGTGTAATAATTTTCCCTAATGATGAAAAAAAAAGCTAGTTAAATTCACTAAGTGATTTTCAGTGCTCAACTTAATCTTTTAAGCTTTTCAAAAACAAACCAAGATTTTGCAAGTTAAAAGATTATAATCCCTTGCAGAGTCACCACTGTGAGTGGTCTTGGTCGAAGATATGTGGATCTCCCTTGGCGCCTTGTGGCAGAGTCCATTAGGGGTTGGTTTGATTTAAGCGTGATAGAACCAATTTTGTTCAAGTTTGCACAATTAACTAATTTTAATGAATAAAGAATGGAGACCCAAATCTCGATACAAATAATAGAGTCGCAACCCAAGTTGTCTACTTGGGAAAGAGTTTTGGTACGGTTCCAATAACAAGAAAATAAATTTAGTGGGAGTCTCTTTTAAACTCAGAAGCGTTACCTTTACTCTGTGAATCCACTCTGAAGTGATCCCTATACTAAGAGAGAGTCTAGCCAAAGTAGATGATGAAAATATGAATTTAGGGCTATTTAGGTGAGTGTTTATGTTGATAGAACCTCCCCCAAATCCTAATAAACAAAGCTAGGAATGAGTAAAATATGGACAAAACCTTAAGAAATGGGTTTTCTCCCCATTTTATACCTCCTATACCTCAACTATACCCTTGCTATCCCTATGAAAAACTTCTAGAAATGTTGTCTATATTGTCGAGTATGACTTTTTTATCTTGGCTATCCATTTTAAAATGAGGCAAAAAAGCCTCTATTTATAGGAGAAAATTGAGTCTGAACACAATAGATTGCATTCATGACTGATTTTCTTCGAAAATGGTATGATTTTCTATCCTTTTAGACTGTTTAGGCAAGAATGGGCCCGTACTAGTGGAGGGGACCTATATGGGTCCCTTTAATCTATATAAGGCATGGGTTTGTATGTGTTAACCCATGGATCTGTACCCCCAAGGTGTGACCCGTATGGGTCCTTAAAGGTAGTTTAGGTCCCCAACTTTAGCTAAATTCATCTCTACTTTAGTAGGAACACCTCTAATGGATAGCGTCTATAAAAGATTGAATTATCTAACTCTCATCACCATTTCTTGAAAAGGACCATTAAAATATAGTGCTCAGATATGGCATTTCATCTTGTATGAGAGGTCTTATATTTTCAAAATATAAAGCTCTGAATCAAGGATGAGATTAATTAAAGCTTGAAGCTAAAGACAAAAACCAAAAGATACCTAAAAGGGCTCAACTGGAATGACAGGAGGAACATGATAGGGAATCAGCGACATCATAAACTCATGATTTGAACCCTCAACAAAATCAGCTACATATTTGGTCCCATCAGCAACAGTGGGTCGCTCAGCATCTAGTAAGAGATGTGGATAAAAGAGATCCGCCAGAGGAATAGGGGGAACCACCCTCAAAGCTAGAGAGGCCATAGTCTAAAGGCCTTGAACCATCTTTCCATGTACCACTCAATGCAAGTGGGACATTCCAAGAGAAAGCTTTACCTTTCATCATAAGCCGCTTAAGAAACCTGGATCGTAGCCCAATGAGTGGTGTTCTTCCACGGATCGACACGAATTGAGAACACAATCACAATTGAGGTAAATCACTTAACCCATGTAAATATAGTTTCTATTAATGTGTATGTTTAGAATATAGGTCAAAAAGTATACCTAATCAAAGGTGAGGCTCATCAGAATTTGCCTCAAGTCTGAAGATCCCCTAGTCACCTCAGACCTTGCTGAGCATATGGGCATCCTCAGGAGCATTCTCTATCTTCAAAGGCATAGGAAGAAGGCGATGCTCAAAGGCCCATATCTGTAAAAGAATACAATAAAAAGCCATCAAAGGCACTAAAGACAGAAAATGATGGAAAATAAGAAGGAAGAAATAGCAAAGTAACAAAATTATACCTGAATGAAGAGGTGATCGGCCTTCACCTCCCTCTCATTCCCTTGGGCACAGACATGAAGTCCAAAATATAGCTGACCAAGACCAGCTCCAGACCAGTTTAGCTTTGGGTCCTGAGCTAAGTCCTCGAGAGCTGAAAGTAGTCTATAGTGCATGCCACTCGACCCCCACAAGAAGAGGACCGTGATCAGAAGCATGAGGATAAAAGCTCAAGCATGATGGTCACACTAATAATCAGTCAAATCCCTCCAAGCTACTAAAACTTCTTCAGCTTGTCGTACTTGAGGCGGCTAGCATCCTGTCTCACTCCTAATAATTGATACATGTGAGCTCGAACATAGATATCAGAGTGGAATTGATCGGCATACACATCAAGATGTATTGTGGTCCCAGCAAAAGGTAGGCCCATTGTGAATGGATGTGGTAAAAAATATATGGATTTCCCTTAGTCCCTTATGGCGGGTTCCATTAGGAGTTTGTTCATTTAAGCGTGATGGAACCAATTTAGTTCACGTTTGCATAATTAACCAATTTTAATTAATAAAAGAGTCGAGACCCAAATATTGATACAAATGATTGAGCCGCCACTGAAGTTTTCTACTTAGGAAAGAGTCTCGGTAGAGTTCCCATTGGGTGGGAGACTCATACCTTTTAGATTAGAGATTCAGGTATCAGATGAGTCACTTATTTCTTATTTAGTTAATTCAAAACTACATTCATAGTGTGAAACCACTTTATTTTTATCATTTGGGGAATCATCACAGAAATCCTATTTTTCTACACTCTTTCATGCACGATTCATGCATTCAACGGTTCATAATATAGCATAAATAGTAAAAAGGGGGGATAAAATTACCACAGGGGAAAATGGGATAATTACAAGGGAACCTATACATCGTTATAAGTTATGAAACAAAATAAATAAATTCACAATGCATCAACAAGGATAAGCAAAGTTATGCCACATCATAAGTCTGCATTTTGTTGTGAAAAATTTGATTATGTCAGCGTTGCGGTTTTGTGATTCATACTACCCAGGCGGCTTCTACGATCGAAATGAAAGAACGGGTCTTCAACTCATTTTGTTTGGAAAACACATTTTAATTTTTCATGGATTGATTTATCGAATTATTAATGAAATTGATCATATGGCAAATGGTGAGGTCAGGTTTGTTTTATATATTAAAGTAGAAAACAGTAATCTTCCTAGGGGCCAATATTCGTACGGGTGGGGGCACACCCGTACTACTACTGGTAGGACCCATATGGGTCTTATGGGGACCTGGGCAGAATCTCTTTTTACTCTTTAAAAAAACAAATCCAGAGATAGTAACAAAATGAAATGGGATTTCATTCGGTATGGGTATGGCGCATACGTATAACCTATATAAGGGTGTATAAGTGCTAACAAGGCTCATATGTGTTAGGAGCAGACCCGAAACAAGATAAAAGAAAGATCAAAGAATATGAGTGAAAATAATAATGAAATGAATTGAGCGTGAGTCTCTTTGAAGCTCAGGAGCGTTACCTTGACGGCGTGAATCCACATTAAAGCGAACCCTATGCCAAGAGAGAGTCTAGCTAAAGTAGATAATGAAATGATGGATTTAAGACTGTTTGGGTGAGTATTTGTGTGGACAAAACCGTACCCAAATCCTAAGTATGAAGCTCGAAAGGATTAAACTATGGGCAAAAGTAATGTGGAATAGTTCTCACCCTATTTCATAACTTCTATACCACTTTTATACCCTTTCTAATACTTGTAAAATGGGTGAAAAATCATAAACTAAAGTGTCTAATTTCTTTTTTAATTTGCTCCAATTTAAAGTGAGGTAAAATGCCTCTATTTATAGGAGAAAACCGAGTCTAAACACAATAAATCCCATTCATGATTGATTTTCTCCAAAAATGGTATGATTTACTATCCTTTCTCCCTGTTTTGGTACAAGTGGGACCCATACAGGTGGAGGGGGACCCTTATGGGCCCCTCCAAACAGTATGATGCCGTGGGGCTATACGGGTCATCTTGTAGACCCGTACCACAAAGGTGAGACCCGTATGGGTCCCTAAAGGCAGTCTAGGTCCCCAAACTCTGGCTAAACTAATCTCTGCTATAGTAGGAACACCTGTAATGGACATTACCTGTAAAAGATTACATTATCTATCTCTCATCATTGTTTTGTGAGAAGGACCACTAGAATCCAATGCTTACAGCTGCCCCTCATGGGATAACTACAGATACAAATCTATATGATCTCATGATATAAGCGAGGGTTTAGAAATTATACGTGAGGTGATGATGTAGTGGGTTCCTACCTTAAGGCAAACCTATTTCCCTTGTGTCCCTTTCCTGAGGCGAACAACTCTTCTATGCATTTCTTTCTAGAGGCAAACGTCCTTCGTATGCATTTCTTTCTTGAGGCTAACATCTTTCCTTTGCTATGCGTATCCCTTTCTCTAGGTGGATGACTTTCCTTTAACTGATGTTGGTACGTCCCTTTCCTAAGGTGGATCACTTCTCCTTGTATCCCTTTCTTAAGGCGGATCAATTCTCCTACTGATTGTGTATCCCTTTCTTAAGGGGGAAGACTTGTTAGGGATTTGAATAACCTATTTATAAAAAAAATGTTGAGTTAGTTATCGCCTGAAGTAACGTGCATTCATTCTTGATTGACTCTATGGTGAGCAAAAAAATTTTCCCCTTCACTAAAGAATGAAGATGTGTGGGTAAGGATTGGTCCCTGAATGAACTAAGTTCGAGATCTATCGGGTTTGGCCCAATTGTTTTGGGGTGGAATGCACTTTGAAGGAAGCCTCTTAGAGGAATTCCCTTTGACTTGTTCCACTGTAGGGGGATGTCCGTAGGGTGTCGGAAGGTGGGGGAATGCCCCTTGGCTTATTCCACTGCTGGGAATTGGAGTGTTGTCCTTTGGTGGACTCTTTTTTGCTGTGGAAGCATTCCCTTGAAAGACTGGTCTGTTGGGGAAATTTCCAATACTTGGGTGAATGTGCACATAAAAATTATCCCTATTGGTCATTCATCTTGAGATTCTTACCTTGATTCTTGCTTGATTTTGTGAAAACAAAAAATTTTTGCCCCTTCAATCAGGGATCAAGGTGAGCTAAGGTTTTGCCCCTATTTTAACTAAAATAAGGAGCTTGAGAAAATTGGGGTTGGCCCCTAGTTTGGACTTGATGTGCCTCTGCTACTTTATGAAGTTTAGATCTAGTTCAAAAACTACCCCTTGGTGGCAAAAGGGGACTGTACGGATGGGTCAAGACCCATACATGTGGTGGCTTGTGAAGGTAGGACACGTACGGGTGGGGTGGGACCCATATAGGTCCAGGTCGAGGGTCTTTCAAAAAATGACAGACTCCTCCTCTTTCCGCTTTGCATCAAACTCTTCCTATACAGATTTCTGATGAATTTTAACTCTAAACTTGATCAAAAATGTACAAGAAGGTTCCTAAGGCTAGCCGTTTCATTGTGAGACACGAGGTTTTACCGAGAGTTGGTGACTTGGAGTTTTGGGAGTGTCTAGCTTCCGTCGATTATGCTTTTCTTAAGGATGACCTATTCCTCGGGCTCACACCCACCTCCGATGTATTGTTGGTACCTTCTCCCCCATCTCACGCCTCCAAACTCCAAGTAATTTGCTTGATTTTTCAGTTTTCCCATTTAAAGTTTCTCGAGTTTTTTGACTTTTGGCATGATTTTAGGGTACTTTAGAGCCTTCAACCAAGCCTGATACATGTAACTTTATCCTAGGATGCTTTTAGGATAGATTTGAATGTGTTTTGGTCAAAATTGGATGAATTTTGATTATTTGGGAAAAATTTTGCCGGGGTTACTGCTTGCAAGGGGCCGATATGTATGGGTCCCTCTTTTTGTACGAGTGTAGGTATGGGACCTATACAGGTGAGGTGGACCCATACAAGTCCCTTCTTCAGGGATAGAATGCATAAAACTCTATTTATAGGCCATTTTTTTGTTTTCATTGCTCTATTGCATTCTAACCCTCTTAAAATGTTGTCTTCCCTTTGTAGTTCTCGTTCAAGACTGTGAGAGCCTTGAGCTTCTCTAGGAAGTGGTATGAGAAGATCTAAACTGTAGGGGATGCTCAGCTACCAGCCCATATCGACTCATTTCAAGTTTACTGATATCATTGGGGCAATTCCTCAAGCTCTAAAGAAGATTGCTCTATGTGGTTTTTTAGCTCTAACAGAGAGATGGTCGGAGGCGACCCATACTTTCCACCTGTCAATCAGGGAGGTTACTGTGACTCCCTCTAATGTGTGTAGATTTATGGGGTTGAGCTTAAAAGGGGATATCATCTGCTTTGATGTTTATGCTGATCATTGGCATTCTCGGGCTAAGGTGAAGGCCTACGTGGAGAGATTGCTTGGGCTTTATCTTGGAGAGAAGGAGAAGCTCAAGTATAGGGAGTTGTATAAGTATTGGATTGGGCAGCCGATCCTTATTATTGAGGGGAGGAGGGATTAATACACTCAGTCCTTCTTGCTAACCTTCCTCTCTACCATCTTCTTTCCTATCTACCCCAGCAGTCTCAACTATAGGATGTTGTCTGCTATTGAGGATCTTACCACGATGCAAGGCAAGAACTAGTGTCAAGCAAGCCTAGCATAATTATATTATGGGCTGGATATTGCTGTTTAAGGCCAGTAGTCCAACCTCAAGGTCTGCCACCTCATCCTTCTGGTAATTCCTTAATCTTATCCTTTATGCTTCAACCCTTTATTTAAATTGCTTTGCAATTAACTTTGACACATCTTGCAGATTTGGGGTTTTGAGCATCGATTTGTCCCTAGGTCTGGCTTGACCGGGTAGCCTGAGATGCCTTACACCATCTCATGATGGATGGGACCTTGGCAGCAAAAAGCTAGGAGCATAGCTGAGTATAAGGAGTTCTTTCGCTAGCTGCGCTCTGCTCGGGTAAGCTTTTTCATGCTACACCTGTGATTTACATTTCAACAAACTGTCAATAGAAACTGTATTTACAAGGTTAGGATACTTACAGTGCATTAACTTTAGAAATGTTATTTATGACCCATAGGAGGGGATGGTCATTCATGATAACCTCGAGCTACTGTGGGTGGGTGTGGATGATCAACGCTTTGTATTGGAGTAGCCGCTCTCCTTTGAGTGGTATTTTGGTGAGAGTTTGGGGCTGGAGGACACGCGCAATGATGAAGAGGCTGATCCATCCCTCCATCACTGTGGGGGTATGATGCTTGGGACAAACCAAAGGTTGTACATGTTAGGGGCCCATGTGACATCGCTCAATGGCTCTTAAATTGAGTTTATGTAGTCTTCACTCCTCCCTCCCTACGAGAGGATCCACTTAAAAGACGTCCCCCTAGAGTTCCACTAGAGTGATGGTTCTAGATTCTAATTACCAAAGGGACTATTTTGAATTAGTTGATTTCTACTATGATGAATTGGATTCATTATATGGTTTTACAATGAAAGTTTAAATTTTTAAATTAAAATTTATGGACATAGGTGCAAGAACTTGAACAACGAACCCCCTTGTTTATTTTGCATGCTATGTAGAGTCTTGGCATGATGGAATAATTATGAATTACCAATTGAGCATGACCCCTAAGTTGGACCTACTAATTCTTTTTAGCCCAGAATTAGCTATAGTTTCATAATCATGCCCATGTATAAATCCTAGATTAGGCAAGTTGCACTATTAAATCCCCATTAAAATATTAAGACAAAATTAGCTTTCCTAAAAATCGAAAATGTGATTCTAGGCTCTTTTACTGAACGAATTGCTCACGCACCACTTGCTTTCTTCTTTTAACATTGTATGTTCATATGATTTGAATGAGGTTTAAGTCTTAACCGAACTGGGTTAATTGTCCATAATATCAGAGGTAATACTGTCTGGAGGCATCATTTGAGGAATCATATAATTGGTTATGCATGTCTATTGGTTGGAACTCAAATGGCTTAGCAATTTCATTAGATGAAAAGGGACTAGACCTTCCTATAGTTGTTTGAGTTAGCTTGACTCGTGTTCACGGGGGTTAGCTTAAGTGAGTTGTAGATCGTACCTACTAAGGAGAATGGTTAGACCATGTTTCCTGAAAGACAACAAAGGGGCTATTACATTTTGAATAAAACTTAATAAAATAGTAGGAAAATGTATTTAACTTAAAGACCTTAAATTAAATGCATCTACAAGAACTAAGTCTAAAGCAATAATTCTTTCATTATATCTTGATTTGAATATTTACTTATAACATAAATTTCACATAATTTGATAATTGTATTTTACTGGCTCTAGATTCAAAGGTTTTGTTTAGAAATGAGAGGATAGTCCTCAAAGCCTAGGGCTTGACCCATACATGATAGTCTAGTATAGGTTGAAGGGACTCGTACGGGTTCTACCCAGACCCATACGAGTACCTCACATGTCTAAACAGTCTTTATGGTTGGCAGATCATTCCTTTTTTGGGAGAAATCAGTTATGAATGAAATTTATTATGTTCAGACTCGATTTCCCATACAAAAAGAGGATTTCTACCTCATTTTCAAGGACGGACAACAAGAAGGAAGAAAACCCAATTAGAAAAGAAATTATACACTTTAGTTTATGAATTTTCAATGTTTTAGCAAGTAATAAAAAGGGTATATAAGGGTATAGAAGTTATAAACTTGGGGGAAAATCATTCTACATTGGTTATGCACACACTTTATGTCATTCTAACTTTATTATTAGGATTTAGCGGAAGTTTTGTCCACACAAACACTCATCCAAACAGTCCTAAATTCATCATTTTATCATCTACTTTGGCTAGACTCTCTCTCGGCATAGGGATCGCTTCAAAGTGGACTCAAGGCATCAAAGTAACGCTCCTGAGTATCAAAGAGACTCAGACTCAATTTATTTTATTGTAATTTTCATTCAAGTTCATTCCTTCTTCATTAAAATCTAAAATAAGATTCTTCCTGGATCCCAACAGGACTCGTACGGGTCCCCCATCCCCTTTCGGTCCCACTAGTAGTCGTACGGTCCCACCCTACCTGTACGGGTACTGGCTCCCAAGGCAGATTCCCATTTACTCATTTTTAACCTATAAAATCAATATGACATCACCATTTGACATGTGATTAATTTCACTAATAATCGGTAAATTAATCCAAGAAAAGTTAAAATGTGCTTTCATAGAAAAATATGCCTGGGCACTGTCGATCCTAAAACTGCCATGCTAACATAATCACATTTTTCTAACAAAATGCTGACTTATGATTTGCCGTCACTGTGCTAATCTTTGTGGATGCAGGTGAATTTATTTATTTTGTTTAATAGCTTATAACAAATGTATAAATTCCCTTGCAATTCCCCCATTTCCCCCAGTTGTAATTTTATTCCCCCATTTATTATGTGTACTTTATTGTAAATTGTTAAATGCATGAATCGACTGTGAAAGAGTGTAGCAAAATAGGATTTCTGTGCAAATTTCCCAATTAATGAAAATAAAGTGGTTTTACGCGGCGAATGTAATTTTGAATTAACTAAATGGGAAATAAGTGACTGATCTGATACCCAAATCTCTGATCCAAAAGGTATGAGTCTCCTGTCATATGGGAACCGTACCAAAACTCTTTCCGAAGTAGACAACTTGGTGGAAAATGTATCATTTGTATCAAGACTTGGGTCTAAATTATTTTATTCATTAAAATTGGTTAATTGTGCAAACTTGAACTAAATGGTTTCATCAGGCTTAAATCAAACCAACCCCCAGTGGGCCCACCGCAAGGTGCCAAGGGAGACCTACACGTCATCGACACCTTATAGTGGCGTCTTTGCTGGGTAGATAATCTTTTAACTTGCAAAATTTAGATTGTTTTAAAAATGTTTAAATGTTTAAGATGGGCATCGAAAACCATTTAGTTAATTCAAACCGCTTTCTTTTTTCATCATTTGGGAAAATTATTACACTCGATCTTCTCTCCTCCTTCTCTCTAGAGTTAAATGCGCTCTTCTTCTAGTCCTAGGCTAGGGTGCCCTATTTTTCTGTGAAACTTATGAAGGTGTCACCCATGTCTACCAGGAATTGGGGACACCCTAGTGGGTGGACACTCAATGTAATCTCCATCTTTGAGGCTTGATGCGATGGGAACCTACTACTCAAACTTTCAATATGTTCCTACACCATTCTTATCGAAAGCCTTAGAATTTTACCCACTAGGTACCTTTTCTAGTGAGATTAGACTGGGTCACCCTTTATTATCCTCACAGTAATAAAAGGAATATACCTTCGAAATCGGTGAGAGGAATAAGGTTGGAAGATGTGCTTCACATTTGTGGTGTTGTATTACCTTGTGATTGACCTCACCATGAATTGTTATACATGACTCGTGCATAAACCAACCTATGCATGTACTGATCTTTTAGTTACTACCTCAACATGATTCAAAGCATAGCAACAATCTCAGATTCACTTAGTTTGCATTCATGTTCTCCCTCCACCTTCTCTAGTTCAGTTGAGGGTTGATACTCTACCTCTAGCTCTAAGCAGTCCAGTAAATAACTAGTTTGATCTAGTTGATCCTGAGATTAACCATCAGCCTGAAGAGATGTCTCGTAGTTTTACTCCTGATGGCTGGATTGATGTTGACCTAGAGAATGCTAGCCTTGATGAGGAGGCAAATGCATCAAGGGCTGATATTAGGCTAGAGATTGTAAATGCCATCTTATAGTATTTGGGGAGTGATCAACTTCTCGACTGTGTAAATGACGAGATGATGACTTCCATTGGAGCAATCTTGGTCGAGGAGAGGATGGCTAATATTTCTCAGGGTACACCTACCAGAGCTCCATTAGTCCAAGTAGTGGTTAGTGAGCCACCTCCTCTTTTAAAGGTTGCTAATAATCCATTTACTCAGTCTCAACTACCACCTCTTAAGACTCAAGGTGGATCTATCAGTCAATTTGGCCAATTTGGTTCAATTGGTCCATTTGGTTCTCTCAGCCAACCGTTTCAGTTAGTGGGTACTATAGTTCCGCCAACCGTCAGTTATTATACTCGGCCCAGCCAAGGGTTCGTTCCACCAACATTTTAGTTTGGGGCATCTGGGCCAATCTCTAATTTTGTAGTCACACCTAAGGGGATAACCTTTCCTCAATCAGTAGCTTTACCCTTTCGTGGGATTGCTCAATTAGATGGAACGTCCTTGGTTTTGGAATTGCATGATTCATTATAAAAGCTACTTGCCACCAATTCAAGTGTTCTACCACTGACACTGCCAGTTCAAGCCACTAGTGAGGAAGACTGCATCCCTGAAAACTTTAGTATGCCTAGCATAGAGAAGTATGAGGGAATTGGTCCACCTCAATTATACATCACTACTTATTAGAGGGTAATGAGGATAAGGAAGTTAAGTGAGAAAGTTTTCACTAAGACGTTCCCTTGCACATTGGAGGGTCCTGCTATCGAATGGTGTAACACCTTGTCTGATAAGGTGACTAGAAACTAAAAGGCCTTGTCTGAAGCTTTCATTAAGCAGTATGGTTTTAACGCCACTATGCAGAAATTGGAGGCTATCAAGTAGGCCCCTAACAAGAAGTTCAAACCCCATTTTGAGAGGTGGATGGCCACCCAAATCATGCTAAAAGGCCGCCTTAGTCTCCCTAAGATGATTGTGAAAGTTATGGATGGTCCCTTACAATCATATCGTAAGGTCCTTATTATGGATAACTTCTGTAGCTATGTGGAGGTCTTTGAGAAGGCCGACAAATAGGAAAGAATTGAGGAATTAGAGAAAGCAGTGTGCCGACCAAACCTTGGTTCGAGAAGAATGACCCATCAGCTCCATCTCTGGCCTCCAAGTTAAGGTCTGGTTCAACCCATGTAAACTCAGCAACTCAAGAGGATATAGCCGCTATCCATGCTTCTGAGGATGCTATTTCTCCTTCGAAGCCTTTATTACCTGTAATTTTCAGCAAGCTGAGGGCACTTGGCCTACTCCAAGGTGTTAAGCACTATGTTCCACCAAAGCCCGATGATCAAGATCAGTTATGCCTACCATGTTAGCAAGGGTCATCGCACTAGCGCTTGCAGGGATTTATTTAACTCTATCTATTTTTTAATTCGAGAGAAGAAGATTAATGAACCTGAACTGAAGCCTAACACTATGAACAACCCCTTGCCGAGCTATGAGAAATAAGTCATAGTTATTGGGATAGGATTAGTGTACAACTATGTCTTTAGTATGATCACACAAGCCAACCTAGTAGTCCATTCGATAGCAGCTATACCCAATGAGCCCACTCCCATTGACATTAATGTATATGAGTTAGATGGAACCTATGATGAGGAAGCCATGATGGTTCAACCTTAGCCAATTGACATTGATGCGTATGTATTGAAAGAAGAAGACATCAGAGGATCATCATTATTAGCAAAAACCTCTAAGAAAAGGAACTATTTAAAGGAAGGGGCATTACATGTTACCCGTAGCGGAAGCGTGGCTCCACCCCCCTTCCAAGAAGGGGAAGGGAGAGAGAAGTTGATATCCAGGTCAGTTTCTATGGAAGTATGTGGGAACGTAGAAGGTAAGGAGATGAGTGAGGTAGTCAACTCTATCACCAAATCCTTAGCTACACTTATGAGGAAGAACTGGAAGGGAAATGAGGAAGGAAATATGTCAGTAAGGCTATAAAGAATTTAGGAAGGGTTATGGCTGAAGAAGCTTGTAAGAACCTACAAGATGAGACTACTAGTTCGACTACAGGTATGGCCAAGGTTGACCAAAAAGGCCCTTTGCCTATGGAGGAAGATTCAAATGATGTAATTTTCAATGTTGCAAACATTTTTTATGCAAACAATGCCGCTTATAAGGCATATCATGAGTAAATTGATTCATTTTTCATATTTTGCTTGAGTATCTCGTTCTAAAAAACATCGTACACTCATAATAACTACATTTTAAAGAATAACATCGTGTATGTTAAAGAAATTGAACTTGAGTATATCGCAATGGCATAAAAATCCAATGGTTAAAACCTACCACCCAAGAAGAGAGATAAAAGTGCTTAGCAATCATGATTATATTAAATCTTGGTCTGTCTTTCTTCACGAAGGGGGAAAAAGGGTCACATCATCAAGAAAGAAGACCAAAAGGACTCATAAGAGCATCAATAGTAGGCTAGCTCTAGCACACCTTGGGCTATAAGACTGTACTCCAATCTCTTAGGAGCTCTAAATGGAAGCTGATCATTAGTAACTGCTTCGTTATAGACAGCAATGATGGTGGCTGCCTAGAAGATGCCCAAATTCATAGAGGGGCATATTTATTGTATAATACGGGATTCCGCACCATGTGGTTTTCGATAATGGAGTACAATTTCAAGGATCTACATCTGAGTTACTGGAAAAGTTCAATATTGAGCATCATAGATCGTCTACATATATACCACAACCCAATGGGGCAGTTGAAGCTTCTAACAAGTTGATTAAGAAAATCCTATCTAAGATAGTGGCTATCTATAGGGATTAGGCCGATAAACTTCCATTTACAGTTTAGGGGTATAGAAACAGTGTGAGGACTCCTACCAATCAAATGCCATTCTCTTTAGTATATAGGTTGGAAGTTGTGTTACCCTTTAAAACTGAAGTCAGATCTCTGCGTGTGGCACTTGAAACTCAGTTGAAGGAGTCCAATTGGGGTAAGGGATTGGAATGAATAGCTGAATGTGATAGATGAAAAGCAGATCAAAGTACATGACCACCTATAGATGTACCAGCAATGCAGGGCTCGAACCTACAATAACAAAATTAGATACTTAAAGAAACCTCTCAAGTTAGGTGATCTAGTTCTCAAACAGCTATGCCAAGTCCACACTGATGTTAGGGGAAAGTTCATACCTAATTAGGAAGGACCATTCGTAATTAAGAAAGTCCTTGGTAGAGGAGGAATCAAGCTTATGGATATGGATGGAGATGAGTTTGTAAATCCGGTGAATCAAGATAGTGTTAAGTGTTATCACGTCTAGGTTAAAAAGACTAAATCACAGAAAAGCAACACACTAAATAGAAATAAAATAAATCACCCAGCGAGCGGCCATCTACTACTCGGGCAAAAATTAGGGTGTAGCCCACTAATTCGTATTCCACAAACAAGTCAGGTAAAAACAAAGATACTCCAATGCTTAAATAAAGCCCGCTAAGTTAGGGCATTGAGAGAAAAAATGTCAGTTTCTTTCTAGAAAATCTATAAAAAGACCAGCATGGGTTAACCATTGAAAATTGTTACCATTGCCTATGTACTCAAATTAATTTCATCAATGAACATGTTATGATTTGCTAAAAATCTTGGTCTTATAAATGTATGCTGTCTTTGGGTGAAATAATCGCAAGTATGTAAACACAAGTTTTTTTTCTCTATACATTTTGTGCATCTCTATTGTTATCTTTACTCACTTTGCATGTGTATTATTCAATAAAAGACAAAAGAGTACTGATATGCTGCAAAAGAAATAAAGGCCTATGCAAAAGTTGGAGAAGCCTGCTCGGTTAAAAACCTTAAAAGGGGACCCAGCCAAAAATTAAGCCAAAAAGAAAGAAAGAAAGTCAGCTAGGTTGATTTGCCAAGGATAACTCAGGCAAAAGTTAGGGCAAAAGAAAGGGAAATGAAAATAAAGGTTTTGATATGCTATCTCCCACTAAATGGTCCATGCAAAACTTAGAACTCGAGTTAAATATGCCAGTATCTTGCACTTATTTTTACATCATCCGTCTAATGCACTTAATAGCTGAGATTTATCTAACTTCGTTCGCCCATTGTGTATTCACACGATGGTTCATTTGGCCTAAAAGTTAATCAATCTTCCTTTGATAATACTTGTCAGTCTAAATTGGGTCAGTTCATTGTGATTAGGAACATCGAATGTTCAATGGTTAACTCACTTGTCAGTGAATCATGCCAACGAGCAGTATAAGCCTACAGCTAGGGATATTTAGGGGTATTCAGTGCAGAAAAGGAAAATTTCTGCATGCAAAAGTAAAGCAATAAAATTACCAGTTCAAATAGCATCCATGTCTACATCAAAATAAGCCGTGTAAGGCTAAAAATGTCAAAAGTCCAAAAAGAGAGTTAGTAAAAACGTCGTCTAAGCTTCATAGGGAGCCTTATCCTGAGTCTTGTCCTTCATATCATCCAACAGGTCATCCATGCTAATCATCACATGGTCCCCCATCCTATCTCCAGCCATAGCACCAGTCACCTCAGCTTGTAGCTACACCTCCTGCTCAAAAATGGTGTGTCTAGGTCACCACCGGTTTAACTTGATAACCTAAGACATCATTTATAGAATCAAATAGATCATGAATGCTCCTATTCTATATCATCTGAGCTAACTGTCCCCGCAGAACCTCAGCCTCTTCCCGTGCTCGTGTAGTCTCCGCTCTTGCTCTCTCCAGCTCCTTCTCCAGAATCCTAACTCGATTAGCCTAAGTAGTGGCCATCTGTAGCTGCTCCTCTAGGAACATAGCTCCCTCCTCTAAAGCATCCAAGTCCTAGGCAGACCTATCACGCTCAATGGCCATCAAAGTCTGCATGAAAATCAAGAGACCAATACACGTCTATAAATATCAGGGCATGCATCATGCATAGTTTGTCAAAATTTTGCAAGTAAATAAAGCTTACTAAGGCCAGAACATCCTAACCTAATAGCAGACAAGCCCATAGAAATCTTCTCCTTCTGAGCCATAGTCACCTGAAAAGAGATCACATTTGTTCAAACCAGACCTTCCAAACAATTATCATAAAAGCGGATTTCGGGGCTAAGAATTCCTTATGTGAGTGGAACTAGATGGAGTAAAATGAATACAATGGACCAACTCCTCGAGCTCCTTGACAGAATGATCAGGATTTAGAAGAATGTGTATAACTCTATTTGGAGAACGCCCTTTCTCAAACCTCCAACAGCATGAGACTGCTTTATCGATGGCTTTAGGATAGCAGGGGCAGTAGCAATAGGCCTCTTTTGCATGTTGATGGGAGGCTACATAATAAGACATTTGTACTCAGATTGATAGCTAATTTTAGAAAGCAATAAGGTAATTCACAAAGTTTGAGTTAAGGAATACCTAAGAAGAAGGAGTAGCAGACCTAACTGAACCCTTGATGCTGCTAACCATAATGGGACCCCTACAATCACCCCTCAGTCCACTATTATCATCATCATTATCATCATTGCTGCTGCCATCTATCTAGTGGAACTCAAGGGGGGTCATCATAGTGAATCCTCTCGCAGGGAGGAAGAAGCGAGGATTGAATGAATGCAGTATCCACTGACACCACACGGGCCTCCTCACCTAGCATGTGCAACCCCTGGCCCATCCCAAGCATCAAATATGGCTAGTATACCCCCATAGGGATTAGGGGAGGGATCGGTTTCTTCACCATCGTGCCCGTCCTCCAGCACAAATTTTCTCCCAAAAATACCAATCCATATAGAAAGGAGACTCTAGCACAAAGCATCCATCGTCCATGCCAGCCGACATCTGCTAAAGGTCATCATGAATGACCATCCCCTTCCTCAGGTCACGGATAATCTATATAAAATAAATGCACTATAAGTACCCTAACTTTGTAAATATTGTTTCTACTAACAGTTTATGGAAATGTAAAGCACATGTTTGATGAAAGAAAGTTTACCCGAACAGAGCGCAGCTGGTAGTGGAACTCTATTTACTCAGTAATAAACATGGCCTTCTGCTGCCAAGGTCCCTTCCACCTCAAGATGAAGTTAGGCGTCTCAGGCTATCCAGGCAGGCTAGGCCTAGGAACAAGCTGATGCTCAAAAGCCCATATTTGTAAAACATGCCAAAGTCAATTTCAAGGCAGTTCCAATGAAGGGATAAAGAATAAAGGATGAGGTTCAAGAATTTCCAGCACAATCAGGTGGAAGATCTTAAGCTCGGACTACGAGCCTCGAACACCAACATCCAGCCCATTATACACCTGTGCTAAGATGGCCCGATACTAGTTCTTTCCTGGCACATCATTAAGATCCTCCACAGTAAATAGCAGCCCCTAGTTTAGATAGCTAGAATAGATAGGTCAGAAGACCATACAGAGGAAGGTTAGTAAGAAGGACCGAGCATACTAATCCCTCCTCCCCTCGGCAATAGGGCTCGGCTGCCCGACCAAGTAATCATGCAAGTCCCCATACTTGAGCTTATCCTTCCCTCCAAGATAAAGCTCGAGTAGTCTCTCCACACAGTCCCACACCTCCTCCCGAGAATGCCAGCGGTTGGTATAGATGTCAAAATGGATGACCGCTCCTCTCCTTTCCAGCCTAGTCTCGTTAATGAACACATATCTAAGGGAGTCCGGAAATCTCCCCGATTGGCAGGTGGAAAGTATCGGTCATCTTAGATAACTAACTCAACGTTGTTATTGTCTCTTTACAGGTTATTTGAATCCCCAATAGGAGAAGCTATCTGCCTGAAGAAAGGGATACACCATCAGAAAGAGAGTCGATCCGCATTAAGAAGGGATACAAGGAGAAGTCATCCACCTTAGGAAATGGATACACTATTAAAAGGAGAGTCGATCCACCTTAAGAAAGGGATATGAGGAG
The DNA here is from genome assembly GCA_947683365.1 of Euphorbia pulcherrima. NCBI lineage: Eukaryota > Viridiplantae > Streptophyta > Magnoliopsida > Malpighiales > Euphorbiaceae > Euphorbia > Euphorbia pulcherrima. Next base: position 44,480,159 of record CANTUS010000010.1, read on the forward strand.
AAGTCATCCGCTTTAAGAAAGGGATACACCATTAGAAGGAGAGTCGATCCGCCTCAAGAAAGGGATACAAGGAGAAGTCATCCACTTAGGAAAGGGATCCACCATCAACAGTCAGGAAAGATGATCTGCCTTAAGAAAGGGATACACACACCTTCCCTAGAGAAGTTTCCAGGGAAAACATATAGTAGTAGGAAAGTCATCCACCTTAGGAAAGGGATACACAAACAACAGGAAAGTCAAATGCCTTAGGAAAGGGATACACGTGGAAAAGGAACACATTTTGCCTCAAAAAAGGAAACCACCTTTATCATCACCTCAAGTATGATTCCTAAACCTTGCTCATATCATGAGATCATATAGATCCGTATCTACAGTGCTCCCACGAGGGGCAGATATGAGCATCGGATTTTTATGGTCCTTCTCATGAAATGATGATGAGAGTTAGATAATGCAATTTTTTATAGGTGTTTTCCATTAGAGGTGTTCCTACTATAGTAGAGTTGAGTTTAGCTAAGTTTCAGAGACCTAAACTACCTTTTTAGGACCCGTACGGGTGCACTATAGGGTTATGGGTCTATGGCTTGGCCCCTATAGTCCTACCAATCCGGTATGGGTGGAAGGGACCTATACGGGTCCTACCCCACCCATACGAGTCCCTTATAGGCCCAAACAGTCTATATTATTGGTAGATCATTCCATTTTCTAGAGAAATTCGTAATGAATGCAATTTATTGTGTTTAGACTTAATTCCCCCTATAAATACAGGATTTTTACCTCATTTTCAAGGACAGACAACGAAAAGGAAGAAAAGCCAATTAGAAAAGAAATTATACATTATAGCTTATGAATTTTCCCCCTTTTAGCAAGTAATAGAAAGGGTATATAAGGTGTATAGAAGTTATAAAATAGGGTGAAAATCATTCTACATTGGTTTTGCCCACATTTTATTTCATTCTAACTTCATTATTTGAATTTGGGGGAAGTTCAGTCCACACAAACACTCACCCAAATAGTTTGAAATTAAACATTTCATCATCTACTTTGGATAGACTCTCTCTCGGTATAAGGATCACTTTAAAGTGGATTCACGACGTAAAGGTAACGCTCATGGGGTTCAAAGAGACTCACACTCAATTTAGTTTATTATCATTTTCATTTAAGTTCATCCCTTCTTCATTAAACTCTAAAATGAGATTATGCCTGGGTCCCAACAGGACCCGTACAGGGTTCCCCATACTTGTATGGGTCCCACCAGTAGCCATACGGGTCCTGCTCCACCTATATAGGTACTGGCCCCTAAGGTAGATTTCCAATTCCCCTTCTTCACATGTAAAATCAATCTGATATCACCATTTTCCATGAGATCAATTTTACTAATAATACGATAAATCAACCCACGAAAAGTTTAAATGTGTTTTCATAATAAAATACGTTGAAGACCCATGTTTTCATTCCGATCCTAGAAAGCCTCCTTGGCACTATCAATCGCAAAACCGCCATTCTAATATAATCACATTCCTCCAAGAAAAAGATGACTTACAATGTGTCATAACTATGCTAATCTCTGTTAATGCAGGTGCAATTATTTTTTTTCATAACTTAGAATAAATGTATAGGTCCCCTTGCAATTCCCTTATGTTTCCCCCCATTGTAATTTTATTCCGCCATTTATTATTTATGCTTTATTATAAATTGTTGAACACATGAATCAATTGTGAAAGAGTGTAAAAAATTAGGATTTTTGTGATAATTACCGAAATAATGAAAATAAATCAGTTTTACAGGGTGAATGTAATTTTGAATTAACTAAAGGAGAAATAAGTGACTCATTTGATACCCGACTCTCTGATCCAAAAGGTGTGAGTCTCTTGCCCATAGGAACTGTATGAAATCATGTTTATAATGGTCCTCAAAGACATGGTTTTATCATCACTGATGATAGGGAACTATATCTCATGGAGGATGATGAACCAAGAACCTATAATGAGGCAATCAAAAGCTTAGATTCGTATAAATGGCTTAAGGCCATGAAATAAGAAATGGATTCCATGTATGAAAACCAAGATTGGAATTTGGTTGATGCACCAGAAGATGTTAGACCTATCGGGTACAAATGGGTCTTCAAGAAGAAGACTGACATGGATGGTAATGTGATTACCTATAAGGCAAGGTTGGTTATAAAAGGTTCTTATCAATGTGAAGGTATTGACTATGATGAAACTTTCTCACCAGTAGCCATGCTTATATCCATAAGAATACTCCTCACTATTACTGCTTATTATGATTATGAGACCTGGCAAATTGATATTAAAACAACATTCCTTAATTGGGATTTGGACTAGGATGTGTATATGACATAGGTTGAGGGTTTTACATATCAGAATGGCTCGAAGGTATGCAAACTACAAAAGTCTATTTATGGACTTAAGCAATCATCCAAGAGTTGAAATATTATGTTTGATCAAATAATCTGTGAACTGGATTTCTATCCAAACATTAATTAGCCTTGTGTTTACAAGAAGGTTAGTGGGAGTGCAGTCACTTCCTTAGTATCATATGTTGACGACATTTTGTTGATAGGAAACAACATTTCTCTTCTATAAAGTATTAAAATATGGTTTTCAAGAAAGTTCTCCATGAAAGACCTTGGTGAAGTAGCATTTACACTAGGTATCAAGATCTATAAAGATAGATCTAAGAGGCTGTTAGGTCTTTCTCAAAGTACATATATAGAAAAGGTAATGAATAGGTTCATCCTTTAGCATTCGAGGAAAGGTTATCTCCCGATGACAAAGGGGATTAACCTATTTAAGGCTGAGTGTCCGAAGATAGCTCAGGAAAGAATGCACACGAAGGATATACCCTATGCATGCGCCATAGGATCCATCATGTATGCTATGATATGTACTAAGGCATATGTCTCTCAAGCTTTAAGCTTTATGAGTAGATATCAAGCAGATCCAGGTGAAAAGAGCTTGATGGCCGTTAAGGCAATCCTTAAGTACTTGAGAAGGAATAAAGATTAGTTCTTGATTTATGGAGATGGTGACCTCATAATTAGGGGTTACACTGATGTGAGTTTTAAAACTAACAAGGATGACTTTAAGTCTCAATCGGGTTTTGTGTATATGTTAAATGGAGGGGTAGTTTGTTGGAAGCATTCCAAGCAAGAAACTACTACTAATTCAAATGCGGAATCAAAATACATCACTGCCTGTGAAGTAGCAAAAGAAGCTGTCTAGTTAAAGGGATTCATTGGTGATCTCGGTGTAGTGCTTGAGATTGTTAATCCAATTACTTTGTCTTGTAGTAACAATGGTGCTATAGCTCAGGCAAAAGAACCACGGTCTCACCAGAAAAATAGACATGTATCCAGAAAGTATCATATAATCAAGGAGATTATTGATGCTATGGTGAAAAGACTAGAATATGTTCCCACTAATCAGAACCTTGCAGATTGTCTAACAAAGCCATTGATGCAAGTCAAACATGACCAACCTAGTAAAGCATATGGACAAAGACATATGGCTAATGGGATTTAGTGCAAGTGGGAGTTTGTTAGATATTATGTATGTCCTTAAGGCAATTCGGGTCATATGTCTTAATTATGTACTGGTTTGAATAATTTGTTTATTTAATAAAGGCATTCAATCTTTAGTTTGTATCGATGTGTTATTATATATATATATATATATATATTTTTACTGGTTAAAATATATTCATTGATATCTGTGTAAAAAAGTCCTTGACATATCATAGCATGAAGTGAGAGAAATTATAGTGGGACTATACTTAGTGAGACATGCTTCATGTGTAATTATGATTATGTCTAAACTATCCCTAGTCATAGTTTCATCAAGTAAGGATATTGATTATACGGCAAGACTACCATGTGGTCAACTTTCTTAGAATGGTTCCAAGAAGTCAAACTCCTGAGACTTAAGGTGGTGCCATAAGTTTGACACATGGATATATATGGAAGATATATTAGAGACCGCAATAAGATAAATACTTGCTAAATATATTATAGTATTAGTATTTATCTTTATGAAGTAGCTTTGCCAATATCCTCATACTTGCGATAGTAGTTACCTTGTATGGTACTATCACTATGTTTTGTGTCATACATATACACTCATTAATTTAGGGTGTCATGGGTGATTACGATTATAGTGATGACAACACGTTGGTAAGCAATGTAGTCGAAAAGAATCCATCGCTCCAAATATATTGAGGAGTTGTATCTGGCAACTTGGTTAAGCGATGGTTGCTATAAGCCTCTGATTAGAGTATGTGTTTGATAGAATAAGTTTCTAGTCAAACACATTATGGTAAAAAGCAATATACTTGGGTAAACATGTAAATAATTTGGATAGTGGGTTAACACTTTGACCGTAACCAATAAAACATATGGTACTAATATTAAAGAATGGAAGGAGTTCATCACATTGGGAAACTATTGCATTAACTAGGATTAAGTAATAAGCATAAATGACATTTCGAGTAATGGGGGATGGTGGATCCTTACTAGAGGCATACTATAGTCGTTTAAGGTAACCGAGTTTTATTCACGGTCTAGAACCTCAAGCCAATAGTTCCTATAGAACAAAGATTGGTCAATCCTTAACAGCTCAATGCTATAAGAGCCTATAAGGTCACACACATTGAACATTCATTGGACTGAGTAAAGAATTAATGGACTTGATCTATTACGAAAATATTAAAGGGATGGTTGAATTATTAACTGTTTAGACCATAGATTTTATTTATTGGCCAATAACTAATTTTGTTAGGGTCATAAATAATGTAAAGTGTTGATTAAAAGGATTAGATCATTTTATGGTTAAGCTAGGAATTTATTTTGACCAGTAACTAATTTTATTAGGGTCATAAATAAATTAAAGCGTTGATTAAAATGATTAAATCATTTTATGGTTAAGCCAGGAATTTATTTTGACCAGTAACTAATTTTATTAGGGTCATAAATAAATTAATGTGTTGATTAAAATGATAAAATTATTTTATGGTTAAGCCAAGTTGTTTTAACCGGTAACTAATTTTATTAGGGTCATAAAATAAATTAAAAGAAAGGAGGATTAAATTTAATCCACATTTAATCTCGTATTAAATCCGCATTAAATTTGCATTAAATCCAGAGAGCCTTTGCTTTCCGTATATAAACCTAGCTCCTCTTCTTCATTTCTTCCACTATATCTTCCTATAAGCTCTGACTTGAGATTCTAACACGTTTTCTCAATGTCAACTTAGAAAATAAAATCAAGGAATCCTTTTGGTTAATGTTTCGGGTGGGTTTTAGAGTGGTCTATGCTACATTGGAAGGTTTAGGTTGGTAGGGTTCGTGTGGATACTCATAGAGTCTATCCAACACTTGGAAGCTTGTGTAAGGAGGTTCTACTCTAACACAGGTTTCGGTTGGTGGGGTTCGTGTGGATACTCATAGAGGCTATCCTACACTTGGAAGTTTGTGTAAGGTGGTTCTACTAAAACACACTTAAACTGGTATGTTTTATTTTTCTCTTTAATTATTAGGTCCTTTTCTTTAACCATTCTAGACTTAATAATTATTATGCTTAGGATATTATGCATGCTTAATTTATTTTATATTATCTTACAGCTTAGAGTTATAATATGCCTAATATAAAATATTCATACTAGAATATAATTTAGAATTATGGTACGCCTAGCCTATGCATGTTAATCTAAGTAGAGAATTAATTTATTTAAGGCTTCAATTAATTTATATGCAGCTAATCGGACTTCCAAGGCCAAGAGACAAATTTTGAATTTTTGCCATGCTTGTTATACATGTTCAAACTGACTGTCAGTTCCCAACAGAATGGCTCGAAGGTACGCAAGATATAAAGATCCATTTATGGACTTAAGCAGGCATCCAGGAGTTGGAATATAAGGTTAGATGATACAATCAAAGAGTTAGATTTTATATCAAACACTTATGAGCCCTGTGTGTACAAGAAGGTTGGTGGGAGTGTAGTCATTTTACTTGTGCTATATATTGATGACATACTACTAATAGGAAATGACATTTCTTTTATTCAAATGGTTAAGTTATGGCTGCCAAGAAAGTTCTCGATGAAGGAACTTTGAGAAGCAGCATTTATACTAGGTATAAAGATCTGCAAAGATAGATCCAAGAGGCTGCTTGGTCTTTAATAAGATACATACATAGACACGGTATTGACTAGGTTCAACCTTGAGCAATTAATAAAGGGTTCTCTTCCAATGTCTCATTGAATCAACCTTTCTAAAACTAAGTGTCCATGGACACATGAGGAGAGATTGCACATGAGTACAATACCCTATGCATCGGCAATAGGATTTATCATGTATGCTATGGTATGGCGACTAGATGTCTCACACGGGTTGAGAATCACGAGCAGATTTCAATCTAATCCAAGAAGCTGAGTCCTAAAAACTAGATGGTACTTAACAATTGATAGAAAGAGTGAATTGAATTGATACTATTATAGAATCAGGATTAAGTTGTAATATAGGTGATGCTTCGAATAGTGAGGGGTTATATGCCATACCTGGAGAGCCATTACGACCGATCAAAGTAATTGAAGTCTACAACGATCTGGAGGTCTGAGCCAGTTAATTCCTAAAAGGAATTGAGCTAGGTTAAACTTTTGACAGCTCGATATTATGGGATCCTATAAGGTCGCACACTTTGAGTTATGACCAAGCCACGTAAAGAACCATTAGACTGGGTCTAATCTAGAAGAGCAATGATATATGGTTAGACCATAATATTTGTTAGACCAATATTGATTGGTTGGACCAATGAACCTATTAAATAATAAGGAGGTTAAATTAAAGAAAGGGAATTAAGAACCAAATAGCATAATTAATGAATACTATATATTGCTTGAATTTGTGCAAGTGGATCGGTAAGAAAATTATTGGACAATTTTTGACTTAGATCTGCATACGGGGCCAAAGCAGTGTTATGTGTAAACAATATTGCTCAAGGCCCGCATTAGGGCCTTAGGCTTTGGTGGGCTGTGAAAGGCAGCCCACTGCACAAAGTGCGAGGCCTACTAGGCTGCACTTATGCGTGGTCTAACAAAGGCCGCGCATGGTGCTATGCAGCTCAGCCGCAAGGGCTATATTGTTGAGGGCATTAGGCATGTGCCCCTGCGTAGGCCAATCACGCCACTGCTGGCCTTTTAGCCAGCAGTGTTTTGTTTTGTTTTGGTTTCAAACTCTGTTTTGGTTGTTAATTAAAATACTTAATTGCCCATTTTATTTTAAATTCTATTGGTTGAGGTTAGGGACTTTATTATCTTTTGATTATTTCCTAACCACTATGAATAGAAGTATCCTCCTTCATTATTTTTCATCCTTAATTTCATACTCTTTCTCTTGCTCTCTTATTCTCTTAGTTGTTCTAGTCCCTAAAAGTAGTCCCTTGAAAAACTTATTTACTTGGAATAGAAAACTAAGGGAATTTCTTCTAAAATGAATTAGTAGGGAAGATCTAGCTGTCTTTCGCTTATTTATCGATATTCCCTTTCTAAAAGGTTTTGGTCGGCGGTGCTTGTGTGGACTATTTGTATAGGGCTTCTACTTTCAAGTCTATGCACGTAGCTGAGGGGTCTTTCTACCGACTACAGGATTCACGCTTCAAATGGTAAGTGGTTAAATTATAATTAGGTCCTTTTAATAAGTGTTTATAACCTAGAATAATTTTAGACTAGTACTATTGTGAATTATGCCATGCTTAGGAGATCTTGGACTTTAGATCAATTTTTGAATTTCCGCTCCACCTTTTTTACATGCTAAAACCCTTAATCTAGATCAACTTTCTTCCGACTCCTCGATCATTTAGGGAAGAGAGCTGTTAAAGAGCTCTAGGAGTCGGTTTATACTATCCACTTTACTCTATCCAGTTCTACTCATGTAAGGAAATCTTAGCTCTAAGTTCTACTTTTATGATCGCCGCCTAAAACCTCTTAGTGCTGACATGATTTTATTTTCAGGTGAATGTCAGAGGTAGAGAGGATTGCAAGGGGCTTCTTCTCCATTTGGGTTCTACTTCTGGCTTAGGATGCTTTGGCCTCGGTAAGCTTTATTTACTTACAAAATTTAACAAACTATGGATGATGAATGCCATGATATTTACATATGTGTACTAATCTTTCGATTGCCATACAAACTTTACTGGCTCTGGAGTGTGATAGGTTTGCTCAGGGCTTGGATGCTTCCGAGGAGAGAGCCAAGTTCCTGGAGGAGCAGTTACAGGTGGCAACTACTGAGGCTAATTGGGTCAGGGCACTAGAGGAGGAGTTAGAGAGAGCTAGATCAGAGACTGCACGGGCAAGGGCTGATGCTGAGGTTGAGGGACTTCAGACGCAACTGACCTAGCTTACAAATAGCATGCATACCCTTAATCCTTCTAACTCTTGTACGGAGGATGATGGCTTAGCATACCAGATCGCGCTGTTAGTGACTCACGCGGTTGGGCAGGAGGTGGAGCAGAAGGCCAGAATGGCTGAAGCCGCTAAGGGGCTAGAGATTGGGGTGCCTGATTTTCGTACCACAGATGCTACTAGAGGAGAAGATCAGGTGATGTTTGATGTAGCTGACCTACTGGTGGACACCTAGGACCAGATTCAAGATGTACCCTAGGGATAGGATCCCCTAGTAACTTAGATTCTAGGATTATTCTGACTTTCCTTTTAGTTATTTTTAGCCTTATGTGGCTAATTTTGATGTATGCTATTTACGCTGGTGCTTTCATTGCTTTTCCTTATGCATTCTGAACTTTCCTTTTATATACTAAAATGACTGGACACTGCTTATTGTCTTGTGCTGCCCCTTGGTATATTTACTTAAATCGATAACACTGAACCTTGGTGAGGTTACACCATAGGTGTGAGCATGGGCTTTTCTGTGACCCACGGAACGATAATGACTTGTTGCTCTGACCTCTTACGAACCAATTATTATCTTATTTAAAGGTCGAATCACACTTGGCAAGTACCTTTTGATGATTTTAGACCTTTGATCACTCTTAAAAATCATTAAAATGCGTTTAGAAATTAACCGTTATCTTGTTCTTATGTGCAGTAATTTGTTTCGTGATTTTAAATCTAGCGAGCTTTTCCCGACTTTAGTATAAACCTCATTATTTTTAGTCTATCGAATTTTATGCCTTTTATCATTATTATTTTTATTGTTGTTGGTAGCTATTGAATTGGTTGTAAGGATCCTGAATTCAACTTAATTGTAACATTTTGCCTTTAGGGCCCAATATATTCATTTGCACACAAACATATGAGCTCGGTAAAAGAGACATTTCCATTAGTTGAATTAAGTTTGATTACATAATGATGACAATCATTTCTATTGACGCAAACCCTGATGTTAACCAGCCTGAAAAGGTTTTCTAGCCAACATGCTCTCTTTACTCACTTTTACCCTAAATTTTGCCTAGATTGTCCTTTTCAGATCTGTGGTCTAGCGGGCTATATAACACCTTAACTTTTACCAAAATGGCTTGCAGAATACTAAACAGCGGGATACACCCTAATTTTTGCCTAAGTAGTTGAAGACCACTCATCGGGTGATTAATTTTATCTATTTTTTATGTGCCGCTTTTCTAATTTGATTCTTTTGATTTAGATATGATAACAATTCAACCAATCCTGATTGGTATCGTTCACAAACTCATTACCATCAATATCCATAATCTTCATGCCACCATAACCGAGAACTTTCTTAATTATATAGGGTCCTTCCTAGTTGGGTCAGAACTTCCCTCAGGATCGGTGTTGGTAGGCTTCACTTGCTTTAAAACTAAATCGCTGGCTTTCAATTGCTACTTGTGAGGCTTGAACTTATTATTTTAGGCTCTTAACATGTGCTGCCAGTACATCTAAAGGCTGTCTAAGGCTTTCAAACACTGCGTGTCCATGCTATTGAGTTGCTCGAACCTAGCTCTTATCCATTTGGCCTCTTCTAACTTAGAGTCGAGTGCCACTCATAAAGATTTCATCTCAATTTTTATGGGTAAGAAGGCTTTCATTCTATATATTAGAGAAAATGGTAATGGCTTATAGGAGTTCTGATGCTTATTCGGTACCTGCTGAGTGCGAAAGGTAACTTGTCAGCTAAATCTCGATAACCAGTAATATTATTAAAAGGATCTTTATGGTAGACTTATTCTCGTCCTCAACTACACCTTTGGCTTGAGGACGATAAGACAAGGATCTGTGGTGCTCAATCCCACACTTCTCAATCAGATCAATGGTTACCCCTTAAAACTAAACCCCATTGTCTGACACGATGTGGTGAGGCAAACTGTACCGAGCAAAGATGTGCTTCTCAATGAATTTTGCCATTTTCTTGGTGGTAATACTAGTGTACGATTCGTCTTCCACCCATTTTGAGAAATAATCCACCGCTACTATGATTAAATGGTTACCATTAGTTGAGGATGGTCAAATCTCACCAATTACATCTATCCTTGACACCGAGAATGGCTAAGGAGTAGATAAATTGTAAAGCTCGGTTGGTGGAAGATTTGAATAATGCCATATGTCTGACATTGATGACATTTCTTAACCTCAGAGACACAATCGATAATAAGGGTTAACAAAAAGTATTCCATTCTCTGAATTTTCTTAGCCAGGGTCATCCAATTTTTGTGCGGACTATAATCACCCGCCTGAACGTCAGTCATGACATGACGAGCCTTAGACTCTGTTAAGCAATGGAGTAACATACTGTCTCAAGTGTGCTTGAAGGGATCATTGTCGATAATCCTGAATTGATAGACGAACTTATACAGTGTAGTACGATCTGAATTGATAGCATTTTCTCGGGGTATTGACCATCTTGGATAAATTAAACAATGTCTGAATACCAATAAGGGTCATCACTAATGGTGAAGACTTTGACAATATCACACAAATGGTAAGGAACCTTTGCGCAAACCAGAATCAAAGGGCAAATAGGTTGGAGTTGAGGTCCTACGCACATTAAGGCCAGGGTGGCTAATGAATCAGCCATCTAATTCCCATCTCATGGCACATGCTTGTATAAATAGGCCTTGAGTTTTTATTATATTTCCCAAACTGCTTCTATATATGGTCTCCAGAATGGCTGCGGATTAAGTGCTAAAGGTGGAAGGGGTAGTGAGACTGAGATTGGACATACCAGTATTAAGAAAAGTTATGGAATCTATAGTGGTCTTTTTTGCATTGTGAATGCTCTAATTTAAGTGCTGGAGATCAATTATAATGACAGCCTGCCAATTTTCCAGTGTTTTATTTATCCAATGAAGGCTAGTTTCGAAGTACGCACCCAAATCTTTTGGAGTTATGGTCAAAAGCTCTAGAAATTCATCAGTTAGGAAATTTATTTGTTGTTCCTTTATTTCTTCCCAGGAGTTAGAGATAGTGGTTATTTTAGAGGAGATTGTTTTTGCGCCTGATGTGATAGTACCAGGAATGGAATTGAGCAAGTGTTCAAATTTCTAGTCCATGTATTCCTTAAGCTCAGTTTTTAATTTTTTTAAGGATAAAGTGACACGCCCAAAATAGTTGCACAATTGTTGTCAACTCCGGTGGTAGCTTGAATAGTTGAGCATTTTTCCTCTGTGATTTCTAAAGTGAGCTTTTCTAGAACTTGAGTGATCTTGGATAAGGAAGTTTCAGCAACGTGTTTAGTAGTAGGGAATTGGTTAACTTACCTCTCAATAGTTATTATCTTGGTCTTCATCCCTTCCAACTTAGTTTTTAGATCCTAAGAGATAGGCCTATTCTTGACTTGTTTTTCCACTGTAATTAGTCTCTGAAAGATTTCCCTAAGTAGGGGTTTTAAAATATTAGCATCCTTTTTCCCTTCTTCAACAGCTTCTTCTACTAGTTTCAAGGCCAATTTCACCTTTTCCGCTATAGTGTAGGATGTAGATGGTGCTTTTGCCTTTCATCAGAGCTATCAGTCTCATATTCTACTCTAGAACCACTTCCAAATTCACTTCCGAATTCCTCTTAGCCAGAACAGCTTTCACCCTTATTCTATTCCTTCTTCCCTCCCTAATGTTGTTCCTTTGCCTCCTAACCCTTCTCTCTCATGTTTTGAGCATCCTCAGTAGCATTATTCTCATTTTACTCCCCATTCCCTTCTTAGTTTTCCGTTTCCACCACTAGACCCTCTGAAATGACCTTGCCCATTGAGGTAGCCAATGTGGCATCCTCATCGAAAACTAGATCAGTTCCCTCCTCTAGTGTTTTTTATACCAGGCTAAGCTCTTCTACCTTGGATGTAGTTTGGGTTCACTTGCATCCAAGTTGCCTTAATTTTCCCTGATTTTAGTATCAATAGTGATTTCAGTATTTAAATTAACATTTACCTCTGTATTGAGCTATTTTGGATTTGTAGCTTTCGTATCTTGTGCCTTTATAGGACTTCCAATTTCAATCACTTTAAATTCAGTAATTTTTGCTCCAATATTCTCCAATTTGAGAAGGGATACCAAAAGAGGTTGTGTGCGCGATTGGAGATTCAGATTTTTCAATTCCTCATCACTATATCCTTCTCGGTGATGTTGTAGATCTAGGGGAGACATGAAAATCAATGGAATGGGAGCTACCAGAAGGACTACTTGACTGGATGTCTCTCCGAGCTTTAGACATCACTTCTGCTCTAGTGAACTATTTAGGAATAGCTGTGAGCTGACGACCAATTTCCCTCCTGCGAGGATCGCGTGAGATGCGTAGCACGTGGGGAGAAAAAACGAGTGCTACGAAGCGTGCCAAGGGATTTTCCTTATTTTAGGCGTGATGAAAATAACAATGAAAGTGTTGTTGAAGTAAAGTTTTAGTCTAATTTAGGTGTCAAGGGATACGACACTTGAAATCCTATATTTTAAGATAGAGTCGCCACTCGGTTAAGCTCCACCTGGAATTTGGGTACGATATTCCAACCGTGTGGTTGGACTATACCTTAAAATAGAGATTCCGAGTCCGAATCATGTTGCTTACTTTTCAATTTTTAAATTAAACCGTTTACATTTTAATAAACACAACTTTAGTTCTTATGCAACTTAAATCCAGTTATTGTTTGGAGTTTTCGGTTTATATCCCATACATTACACAAAAGAGGTAACTAAAGCACGTAAATAAATTATTACAAGGCTTTACAAATACCTATACATTTTTCTAATGCAGGAAAGGTAAAAGAACATGGGTAAATAACACGAATGAAGAGGGATCAAAATCGGGCCTTAACCGAACTTACCAACATCGATATGGCTCGAAACATGATAAATAAATCGCAAATAAGAGACAAATAATTAAAGGCAGAAAAATAAAATTTTATTATGGAGAAAAAACATTTTTTGGGAATTTTTAGAGTTAAAAAGTCATTTTTAGGCATTTTTAATTATTTAATCAATTAATTAAATAAATCAGATTAATAATAATTTTAAATTTATTCTAGAATTGTTGTGATTTTAAGAAAATTTTTTGGGTGCAAATCGGTGAGAAAAACTCAAAAAATGGCTGAAAAATGATCTAAAAGCAAACTCAGACAGATAATGCTATAGCGATAGCCTTCGCCGCTATCACTATAGACGTCACCGCTATAGCGATGGCGGCCAAGGTTACAACTATAGCCTGGTCGTCAAAATTCACTTTTAAGGGGGAAACTGGGTGTTTTTGCATCCATAAACTCGGAATCATTAAAGTTTTAAGTCGTAATCAACTATATTTCAATGGATCTTAACTTAAAAAAACTCAAATAATGTTGATTTTATGGATTTGGGTAAGAAAATACCCAAAAATCATAAGAAATAATGGGGCCGCTCTAGGGGTGGCGTTCACCTATATAGCTATAGCCTTCACTACTATAACAGTTGTGGTCAAGGCTATAGGGACAGAGGTGGAGGCTATCCCTATAAAGGTCAAGCCATTTTTCGAGATTTCACAAGAACACTAATGGCAACAACACCAAAAACACCAAGAACAACAACAAAACTTAATAAAAAGAAAGTAAATAGATAAGGGAATTCAGTTTTGTTACCACTAGGCCGTGAATCTAACTCGAGAGACTCGAACCGGACGTTTGGCAAGCTTTAGATGATTTTCCGACAGAATGGTGATAGAATCGGTGATAAAAATAGCGATAGAAATTAGTGACAAAATTTAGGTAGTATTTGGAAAACAAGTCTCTAAACCTATTTAATCCATTTTCCCCAAGATTTCTAATCAGTTTTAGTGATTTGACTAAGAAATCAAGCCCAAGAACAACTAAAAATCCCGGATTAGAGGTGATTAAACCCGGATTTTTGCCTGTCTTAAGCTTTCTCTCTCTAAGTTCCTAATTTCTAAGTTTTTGAAATAAATCCTTTAAAATTCAGCCAAAAAAAAGTCCCCAAATCTCTCTCTTCAAGGGTTTAAATAGTCTCACACTCAAAATTCGCTGACTTTGGGTGAGAAATCAGGTGAAAATAAGTGGCCCAATCATAGAGGAGAGAAGGAAACAAAGTCGAACGGCTAAAAAATGGTCGTGCCACCACCGCCACTACCACTATAGTGGTCCCCGCCGTCGCTATAGCGGTCCCCCCTATAGCTATGGCGTTGACCGTTACTATGGTAGCGGGGAAGTAACTGCACTTTAGTGCAAAAAATGCTAAACTTAAAAAATTCATATGGTTATCCGGTTCAAGTGATTCTTGACATTTCAGAAACCTCGGAGAGTCTAAAATCTATGAAAAATAACAAGATTTCCAGAAGTCGATCGGGTCTTAGGGAAAATTGTGAAACAGTTTACTGCACATGAGAGATAAATAACGGTTCATTTTAAATGCATACGGATGATATTTAAGCACCGCCAAAGGTCCAAAATCATCAAAAAGGTACTTACCAAATGTGATTCAACCTTTAAAGAATAGAACAACTAGACCATATAAGGTTAGAGCAACAAGTCATCATCATTCCAAGGGTCACCAAAAAGCCTGTGCTCACAGGCTGCCCCTCGGGAGATTATCACTTGGCGGGCCAAGTGTGATCTCACGAAAGAGCGAGGTATAGAAGGTTCTGCCTGATATGAGGATTCTTGAACTAGTTGTCTACTGGGGTTGACAATAATAGACTTATTAAGAACAAAATTTTGACTTGGATATTTTGATTTGGTGTTGCCTTCGATTCCCTAAAATGGTTTCGGGATGGATTGTTGGTTGCTTGTGGTGTTTTGGCATTTTTATGGTCACCTTAGATCCTTAAAAAATGGACTTAACCTTCAGCGGTCACCTTGGACCCTTCGAACAGCTTTGCGGTCACCTCGGACCTTTCAAAAATGGACTTCAGATTTTAATGGTCACCTCGAACCTTCAAACATCTTTGTGGTCACCTCGAACACTTTAAAAATGGACTTGAGATTTTTGCGTTCACCTCGGACCTTTCAGACATCTTTACGGCCACCTCAGACACTTTAAAAATGGACTTGAGATTTTAACGGTCACCATAAACCTTTGAACATCTTTGCAGTCACCTCGGACACTTTAAAAATGGACTTGAGATTTCAGCAGTCACCTCAAACCCTTTGGTCATCTTTGCGGTCACCTCAAACTCTTCAAAAATGGACTTGAGGTTTCTGCTGTCACCTCGGACCTTCAAACAGCTTTGCAGTCACATCGGATGCTTAAAAAATGGACATAAGATTTCAGCGGTCACCTCAGACCTTTTGGTCATCTTTGCGGTCACCTCAAATGGTTCAAAAATGGACTTAAGATCTCAGCGGTCACCTCAAACCCTTTGGTCATCTTTGCGGCACCTTGAATGCTTCAAAAATTGACTTAAGATTTCTATGGTCACCTCAGACCTTCGAGCATCTTTGCGGTCACCTCGGATGCTTCAAAAATGGACTTAAGATTTCAGCGGTCACCGCGAACCTTGTGGTCATCTTTACGGTCACCTCGAATGCCTTAAAAATGGACTTGAGATTTTAGCGGTCACCTCAGACCTTTTGGTATTCTTTACTGTCACCTCAGATGCTTTAAAAATGGACTTGAGATTTTTGCGGTCACCTCGGACCGTCGAACATCTTTGCGGTCACCTCGGATGCTTAAAAAATGGACTTGAGATTTCAGCTATCACCTCAGACCTTTTGGTCATCTTTGCGGTCACCTCGGACGCTTTAAAAATGGACTTGAGATTTTAGAGGTCACCTCGAACCTCTCAGAGGTAGAGGTTGGATTGGTTGTCTACGGGTGGTCTAGGAACGCATCATCAATGGACCTATCGAGAATAGAAATTTGAGAAGTTAGTAGTTGTCAACAATTGCATTTTTAATTACTTAATTGATTTTGTGGAACAAAAATTTTTGCCCCTTCAATTAAGCAATAAAAATGGAATATGAAGAAAAAAGAATTTGGAAATATCCGGGAGGTCCGGGAAATCCATCGTTACGTTAATTTTGTGACTGTTGGATTAGGATGCCCCTAGAGGACTATAATCCACATCGCGGTACCCCTGGACGGTCGAAACCTATATAGAGGTGACTTGGAAGGATTTTCTGAATTCTGGATTCTGGATCTTTGGATCAATTGTCCATCGGTATTACCACATAGTGTACCCATCAAGGTAGTTTCAAAGCATAAGTAAACATTATGAATTGAGTTTTTATTGCTGAATTGATTTTATGGAACAAAAATTTTTGCCCCTTCAATTAAGCAATACAAACAGAAGGATGAAATATAAATTGAGATGAGATTTCCGGGAGTCCGGAGAAACTGCTGAGGCCGAGCGTCGTGTCTGGCTAGTATGCCCCTTAGGAGTGGCCTCAGATATAGGATTGAAAGCAATTCTTAGATGACCCTTGATATGGGTGCTTACTTGGAGGTCAAGCGTATAGCTCGAGGATACTTTTCTATGCTTTGTTTCCTATAGAATCCAGCATAGAATAATAGACATGGCATTTATGAACATTATGAATGAATGTACGAATGCATGATATGCTCGGACTGATCATCTTCAAGATGACTAATCGACTTGCTTGATTGACCTTACTCGGAGAGAGAATGACTTGCTTGAAGAGAGAACATACGGAATTGCATTGCTACATGGATAAGACATAAGTAAAAAAGCAGTAGGAACTAGAATGAACAGTGCAGTAGCAATAAATTCAAGAATATTTACTTCCATAATCTCATCGTTTCACTTTTGTTATTCCTTTTTCTACTTCTTCTTCCAAGCGCAGGATAACCCCAAGGGGCTGCAGTTTTTTTCTACCAATTAGGGCCCCCTGGCAGAGGATTAGGGATGTTACGCAAATTAGGTGGAAATGCCCCTGGTGGAGAACTAAAGAAGCTGTGGCGAGTAGATTGCAAATTGATTGCTGGATCGAGCATGTCGGAGACAAGGGGGGTGCATGAAGCAAAGCTCGAGATACTAGACAATGAACGACTGGACACTATCACTACCAATGAATTCTACCAAGAATGGTTGGGGGAGATTGCAGGCTTCTTCTGATGCTTGGTCGCGGTCGAGACCGGAGCAGACATGCGTAGAGGTCAGAGCTGAGCCCCTAGAGTCTATTGGATTGCAGAAGATATTCAGGCACTATGATGACGATGACAATAATGTAGGTATCTCGATGAGCCTGACAGTAGTTATTACCTTGATTTGTATTTGTCTTAATTTTTGCATAGATATGGACGTTGTGTTGGACCTGTCAGACTTACGCATATTACTTTTATGTCCTAAATTTTGCCTGGACCGCCCTTTTTAGGTTTTCAATCCAGCGGACTTTTCCTGGCTTTTGCATAGACCTTGACTCTTTTCAGCCTATCAGGATTTTTGCCTTTTGTTATAATTATTTTCTTTTCTTTTGAGAAATTGAGTTGACTTCACGGAACCCCACGTTCGGCTTACCTGTAATGTTTCGCCTTTTGGGCCCAATATATTCTTTCAAGCACAAACATAAATGATTCGGTAAACTATCATTTCAATTAAATGAATTAAGTTTGACTACATGATGATGATAACCATTTCTATTAACCCAACTCTCGTGTTAACTAGGCAAGACAGGTTTTCTAGCCAACTCATTCTCGTTGCTCATTTTGCCCTAACTTTTGCCTAGACGGCGCTTTTTCGTGTTTTTAGTATAGTGGGCTATTCTTGCACACTAAATTTTGCCTGATCGGTTTATAGAATACCGATCAGAAAGATACACCCTAATTTTTGTCCAAGCAGTAGAGGACCACTCGTTGGGTGATTTATTTTATGTATTTTTTTATACAGCTTTTCTGGATTTGTTTCTTTTTGGTTAGATATGATAACGCTTCAACCTGTGTTATTTCGTAGGGTTTATGAGCTCATTACCATCCATAAACTTCATGCCCCTAGAACCGAGTACCTTTCTAATTACATAAGGTCTTTCCCAATTCAGTCGGGACTTTCCCCCTTGGACCAATGTTAGTAGGCTATACTTGCTTTAAACCTGGATGGTTAGCTTTTGACGAATACTCCTGATGTTTGGCTTACGCTTTTGCCATGCATTGTTGGTACATCTAAAGACTGTTTAAGCTGTCTAAACTATGCTTTAGTCCATAGGGGTCTCTTTGACTTGGATTCAGTGTGGTTTTCAAGGATTTCATCTAGGATTCGCCCGGGATCATGGTTTCCATAGCATAAACCAACAAGAAAAGGTGTTCGGGTTATGAGAATTCTAGCCCTTCTTTAACATCTTTGAAGGTTTAATGGTAGCTTATTGACCGATTCTCTGATTCTTGAGGTAGGTTTAGAGAGAAATTTCTTGATAGACTTGTTGGCGGCTTTAGTTGCCCTATAAGCTTGTGGCTTTCACAGCAAAGATTTGCGGTGTTCAAACCCATATCTCTTGATTAATTTGGTGGTTGCCCCTTGGTATTGAAATCCATTATCTAAAATGATGTGATGAAGATGCATTTCTCAATGAACTTAGACATCCTCTTGGCGGTAATATTGGTGGAAGACTCAGCTTCCCCCTATGTTGAGAAGTAACTTGCCCCTACGATGATGAAGTAGTGTTCATTTGCTGATGAGTGTCAAATCTCACCGATCATATGTGTCCCTTCGCCGAGAATGGCCAAGGAGGAGAGAAATGGAGAAGGGTTATGGGTTTGGAATGGAATGGGACACGGGTAAGAATACATGGTTATCGGGGAGGGAATTTGGAGATTGGGTGGGTGAATAAAAGGTAGGCCTTTATTCCGTCGAAGTTGATCTTGCGATGCTATTTCTCCATAATTGGTCGACGCTTCTTTGGTGGCTTGAAAATTAGTTTGCACATAGATGAGAGGTCGGCAATGAACCGATTGTCATATTGGATCTATCCATGGAAGAACTAAGCTTCTTTTTCTCTTTAGGTGTGAAGATAGGATCTGACAATGAACCCTGGGTATGTCTAGGTGTGACTAGGCGAAAGCATTATCATGATCTTTCAGCACTTGATTTATCTCTCATTTTCTTTTGAAGGTTTAGGTCATTAGAAAATGGTTACCATTTTAGGTTATCATATGTACTCAAATTTGTTGTAGTTAAAGAAACGTCATGAATACTAAACACGTTATGCTTATGATAAAATGAATGCATGGACCGATCGGGTGAAACATCAAGCAAATAAGCAAAAAGAGAGTCTTTAATTGAATAAAAATGCCTTAAAGGTAGAGTGTTCACATCTAAAATAATAGAAAAAGGAAATTACATCATAGATAGTCATCCTCCATAGGCGGAGGGTCTTGATTAGTAGAGCTGGTAGATTAGACATCCTTAGTAGCTTTCATCGATGTGTCGTCCAGGACGAGATTTGGAACTTTCACTTGCTCAGTGATGACTTGTCTCCTTCCTTTGCTAGAGACCTATCGAGCCTCTTGTCAGATTTGGTGGCAGAATTAGCTTGCATAGTGGTATTGACTGAACTAGAGAAGATTGAGGCCAACACAAATTCTTCGGGTAGACCAGAATTGATTGCACCTACCTGGTCGCTTGAGTTCGGTGATGGCTTTTCCTTAGCATCAATCTTTCTAGCTGACTGAGCCATTTTCCCTTCTCTCACTAAGCACCAAATGGCCCTGCCCAGAGGTTTGCATTGATCTATTGCATGTCCTACCTGAACATGATAGCGATAAAAGTTTCCTTTCTCTTTGGGCGTAGGAGACCGGTATTCACGAAGAGGGCTAACCATGTCTTTCTCTTGTAACCTGGCAAATAGGACACTAAGAGGGATTTTCCACGGGGATATGAATGCTTTCTGAGTAGGTGTCTAATGAGGTGCAGCCTGAATTATAGAGGCATTGAGTTGAATTGCGCGAGCTTTGTATTTAGAATAGATGGCCTTAATGAGATCCTACGGACCACTACCTTGAGAAAGCGAGGGTGAATCCTGATGGTTAAATGCTTTTTCAGGCTCAACTATCTTTCCTTCCCTACTAAATAGTGGATGTGTTGAATCAATTTTTTACATTCGTCAGTCCGATGGCCTCTTTTGACTTGATACACACAAAAGTTATGCTTCTCCTCTTCCTTAGGGGGTATGTGCTCGTGAAGGTTTCTAAGGAGGCCGTGCTCCCTTAAGGTGGCTAAGATTACACTAAGGGGTAATTTCCACAGACTTGTAGTATCTTTGGGGTCACTTCTCTACTGGGTGGTGGGAACTACGACCGACGGCTGAGCAATCGTCTGATCCTGAGGTGATGATTCATGATTTGACTTGTTGGCTTAAGAAAGCTTCTCCTTCACCTCAGCCCAAGATGGGACAGCACGGGATCCTTCACTCTCTTTGAGCTTTGCTTTCTGACATCGTTCGAAATAAAAGAGTAGGAACTTATGCAGTAGAGCCTCCATTTCAGATGTCATGCCTGGAGATTGCATGACCTGGTCACTGGATGAAAGAGTCATTAATCGATGCGTGAGAGGTTCAATTTTTAGTGTCATGCCCGGAGGTTGCATCACTTGGTTGCTGGAGGGATGAGGTGGACCAAACTGGAATGGTAAATCAAGCGATGTGGTTTTGACTCGAGAACCAACCCGTATATTAGCATCGAAGTGGTTCTACGAGTAAGTAGCCCCTCTCGGAGCAATAATAAACTGAGTAGGAGTAGGAGAAAAGGACATTGGAGGCATTTGAGGTTGAGCTAAACTCTTATATTGTTGGAAAAGTCCGGATCGAGACCGAACGGGTGAAATTGATCGAGTAGGCTAAAATTGATCTAGGGTTATTAGGGTCAATGGAAGCTGGCTCATACTGGTGAAAAAGTCAGGCTTGAAGGTATAGATTGGAATCTAGGTTGGATAAGTAAATATGGGTGACTGAGATTGCCTGATATCATAACCAAACTGAAATGGGATAGGCGAAGGTTGAATGGGCTATTGCACACACTGAATTGGTTGAATTGGATGAACAAAAAACTGAGCCTGAAATGACGGAACCTGAACTAACCCATTCTGATTGGTCTCTGGTTATCCCCAAGCTTGAATACCAATCATCAAAATCTTTTAGACACTTCTTTTCTCTTCCAAAACCACACAAACTGAATCCTAGATCTGCCCCTGAATTGCATCTCGGAACTGATTTGCTCAGAGAAACACTGATAAAGCATTGGCAATTTCAGAACTCAATGGAGACTGACCCTAGTCAGGCGGAAGGAGAGGAGGAGAAGAAGTACCCTTGGACGGAACCCAATTCATAGTCAACAAATCAGACTTAGCAGAAAAACCAGATTCTGAAACTGAGCTTAAAACTGAATTCAGACCTACAGAACAACGAACCAGAGGATGATAAAGTCTAACAGTAGCGGTGCCTTAGTCTAACTGAGAAATCAGAAGATGATCAGCCTGAATCGAACAATGAATGAAATGGATGATTACATAATAATCTGAATGATGAATGCCATATATACGAGGGTGGTTTAGAGAGGTAGCGAGTAGAAGAGCTTATAATGCAAGGCTTAACCCCAAATTATATGAGGCGTGCGAATCCCTTTCTATGCCTAGCAAACTAGATACAAGTCATCGGGAATAAAACGATCTCAGGCATTTTGTTAAATTCCCCCTTCAAGTGAGGGGAGAATAGAGGTAAGTGAAAACCGAAAATAAAGGTCGGCCATAAGCGGCCTATGTATGAAATGCGTATGCATGAGCACAACACAAGTAGCATACGAAAGCAAATAGACCTCTTCCAACCTTATGACTCCCACACAATGCCAATTTCGATTCTGGGATTAACTATAGCTCCATGGAACGATAAGAGAGTATGCGACCTAAATCAAAAAATTTTTTGTAAACCTACAAGGAAGTTGCTATGGCTAGATTTATCGTGGTTTATAGTCTCAAACTGCTGGTATCGTGGAACAATACTGTAGAAGGGTCTCATTTACCTTGGTTTCGTGTAACTCAACCACTCCTCAAATGAGTACAACTGCGGGAATTACACATTGGTTTAAATGAGTGTTCCACCCATAAATATCCTCAATTCCTAGAGTGCATGAGGTATACAAGTGAGTTTCACGAGGGTGAAATAATGACACCTTAAGACTTAGAATCTAACCAAGAAGTGGATTCAAAAGGCATAAGAAATAAAGCATTGATGTAAAAAACAATTTAGGCACATCATCAAAATCCTTTAACCAATTTTGAAATTGAAAGCGAATTTCAAGTTTTAAGTTAAAAAGAAATCCCTAGTAGAGTCGCCACTGTGAGCTAGGGACCAATTTCCCGCCAGCGATGACCGCTTGAGATGCGTAGCACGGGGGGCGAAAAAACAATGAGCGCTGTGAAGCGTGCCAAGGGATTTTCCTTATTTTAGGTGTGATGAAAATAATAATGAAAGTGATGTTGAAGTTGAGTTTTTGTCCAATTTAGGTGTTAGGGGATACGAGAGTTGAAATCCCCTATTTTAAGAAAGAATCGCCACCAGGTTAAGCTCCACTGGGAATTTAGGTGCGATATTCCACCGGGTGGTTGGACTATACCTTAAAACAGAGATTCCGAGTCTGGATGATATTACTTTTCAATTTTTAAATCAAATCGTTTACATTTTAACAAACGCGACTTTAGTTCTTATGCGATTTAAATCCGGTTATTGTTTGGAGTTTTCGGTTTATATGTCATACATCACACGAAAGAGGTAAATAAAGCACGTAAATAAATTATTACAAGGCTTTATAAATGCCTATATATTTTGCTAATGCGGGAAAGGCAAAATAATGCGTGTAAATAACACGAATAAAGAGGAATCAAAATCATGCCTTAATCAAACTTCCCAACACCGATATGGCTGGAAACACAATAAATAAATCACAAATAAGAGAAAAATAATTAAAGGCAGAAAAATAAAATTTTATTACGGTGAAAACCATTTTTTGGGAATTTTTAGAGTTAAAAAGGCTTTTTTAGGCATTTTTAGCTATTTAATAAATTAAATAATTAAATAAATCAGATTAAAAATAATTTTAAATTTATTCCAGAATTTTTGTGATTTTTAGAAAATTTTTTGGGTGCAAATCGGTGAGAAAAAGGTGAAAAAAGGCTAAAAAACGAACCGAAAAGGAGCTAAAAGCAAACTCAGACAGACAATGCTATAGTGACAGCCTTCGCCGCTATCGCTATAGAGGTCATTGCTATAGCCATAGAGGTCACCGCTATAGCGATGGCGGCCAAGGCTATAACTATAGCCTTGTCGTCAAAATTCGCTTTTAAGGTGGAAACTGAGTAGTTTTGCATCCATAAACTCGGAATCATTGAAGTTTTAAGTTATAATCAACTATATTTCAATAAATCTAGACATAAAACACTCAAATAATGTTGATTATATTGATTTGGGTAAGAAAATAACCAAAGATTGTAAGAAATAACAGGACTGCTATAGGGGTGGCATTCACCTCTGTAGCTATGGCCTTCACTGCTATAACAGTAGCGGTCAAGGCTATAGGGATAGAGGTGGAGGCTATCCCCATAGAGGTCAAGCTATTTTTCGGGGTTTTACAAGAACACCAAAGGAAACAACACCAAAAACACCAAGAACTACAACAAAACTTAATAAAAAAGAAAGTAAATAGATAAGGGAACTCAGTTTTGTTACCTCTAGGCCGTGAATCTAACCCGGGAGACTCGAACTGGACGTTTGGTAAGCTTTTGATGATTTTTCGACGGAATGGTGACGGAATTAGCGACGAAAATAGCGACAGAATCAGTGACAAAATTTAGGTAGTATTTGGAAAACAAGTCTCTAAACCTATTCAATCCATTTTTGCTAATATTTCTAATCAGTTTTAGTGATTTAACTAAGAAATCAAGCCCAATAACAACTAAAAATCCCGGATCGGAGGTGATTAAACCCGGATTTTTGCCTATCTTAAGCTTTCTCTCTCTAAGTTCCTAATTTCTAAGTTTTTATCTAAATCCTTTTAAATTCAGCCAAAAAAAGTCCCCAAATCTCTCTCTTCAAGGGTTTAAATAGTCTCTCACTCAAAATTCACCGACTTTGGGTGAGAAATCGGGGTGAAAATACATGGGCCAATCATAGAGGAGAGAAGGAAACAAAGTGGCACGGCAAAAAAATGGCCGTGCCACCACTGCTGCTACCACTATAGTGGTCCCCACAGTCACTATAGCGGTCCCCGCTATAGCTATGGCGGTGGCCGCTACTATGGTAGCGGGAAAAAACTGCACTTTGGTGAAAAAAATGCTAAAATTCAAAAATTCTTAACTTTCACTACGGTTATCCGATTCAAGTGATTCTTAACGTTTCGGAAACCTCGGAGAGTCTAAAATCTAAGGAAAATAACGAGATTTCCAGAAGTCTATTGGGTCTCAGAGAAAATTGCAAAACAGTTTACTGCATGTGAGAGACAAATAAAGGTTCATTTTTAAATGCATACGGATGATATTTAAGCTCCGCCAAAGGTACAAAATCATCAAAAAGTACTTGCCAAAAGTGATTCAACCTTTAAAGAATAGAACAACTAGACCATACAAGGTCAGAGCAACAAGTCATCTTCGTTCCAAGGGTCACCAAAAAGCCCGTGCTCACAACAGGCTCATTTATAGTAATCCCAGCAGCAGGCTTTTGTCGAGCAATCTTGGCTTTTTTCTATTGTAGGGCTTGAGTAAAAGTTGGCCCCTTCTTTATCAGTTTCTTTTTAGGCATAGGCTCATCTTCTTTTTTAGCACTGCTAGATACACTTTCTTCATCCAGTATCTCCTCCAGAGTGGTTTGTGCCTCTCTCTTTCATCCAGTCCTTATTGTAACAGTAGCAGCTACTGTAATATTTTCATTTTCTTCAAGATCACTAATTGCTTTCTCTTCTTAGTAGCAGCCTTAATAAACCTCCTTCTAGCTGTACTAGAGTTTGTTTCGGTATCTAGGTAAGTGTCATGGATTCTTCATTAACCTCCCCTATATCCTCCTAAATTGGATCTAGATTTATCTTCTTCTGGGCTCTAAGCTTGGTGGTCCTAGCCCTCTTAACTACCGGAGCCTTCTCGACAGTTCCTCTAGCTTTCCTCACTCTGCTCTTCTCCTATCTCATCCTCTTCTATTCTAAGGCCTTTACTTCATGCCACTTCTCAACGTGAGTCAACTTGAGGAAATTCTTTTCTAGAAATTGCCTTCCATTCAACACTATAGGTCAACATTATCAGTAGTGAGAATTTTGGTGATTATGACTCCATGGGATTATTTATGCTGCTTGATGTAATGGATAAGCAGGACAGGTATATTGAGTACTCTTATTTCCACCCAATGCTGGAGAACGCAATGTTGGAATGCTAATGTGGTGTTAAGGGAGCCCTTCCATATTAGCACAAACTTGGCAAGGCCAAATTGGAGCAACCTAGGAGTTTTTGTCCAATGGGTGGAGCATTTGTCTCCAAATATCTCTTTAAAAGCCATAGCTTAGCTCATGGTTACCCCCTCATTTTTCATGTTCAAATGAGTTACGAAGAACTATGGAGTGATAGTGATTGTTTTTCCTTGCACCTTTGTCTAAAGTACATCAAAGTAGAAGTGAATCTTGAGGTTCTCATAGAATTCCTACACAAGAATAGGTTAAGTGGGGTTTTTCATCTTGAGGAAGACCTCTAGATGTTGGCACTTTAGAAGTTAGGAGTAGGGTTTTGTGATAATTAGGAATTAATCACCCAAATGATCAAAGGGGATGATGGTGTCCGAGCTTTTGAGTTTAATGGGTATAAAATCCTTATCCAGGAGATTTGCTTCCTTAAAGATAATCTTTGGAGCAGGAGGAGTGGAATTTTGATTCTTGGTATTGGCCATTTGAGATTTTGAAAAAAGGTTTGAAACTTTAAGGTTTCTTGAAAGAAATTTGTAGAGCAACAAGAGTTTTGTTGCTTACGTGAAGATGAACAAGAATTTTGGGAGCTTTTTATAGAGTTTTCAAGGTTAGGGTAGTTTGGTAATCTGGAAGCAGTTAAAGTTAATTGGATTGATAAAGTGGCAGTTAAAATTTGAGGAGAGAGGTTAATGGCGTGTAAACCGAAGAATTAGAACGGTTTATTCCATTTTTAATTTTTGTGATTTACCACGCGTGGACTATCCAATAAACGTTTAAAATTCAAAAAGTGTACAATTACCTTTTTGCGCTTTTACTGCCATTTGTCATTTTTATCTACATAGCTGGCAATATTCTCTTCTGGATCTAAAATTTATCCAACTTAATTTTTTTCTTAATTTCTACGCAGTTTAAATTGGATTTGTCATTCCAATTGCTCCCGGAGCTTGTTGAACTGATCTTTACTCAATGGTTTAGTAAAGATATCAGCCCTTTACTCATTTGTTGCAAAGTAGACCAAGACTTCCTCCTTTTTCATCACATGATCCTAGATGAAATGATGCCCGATGTTAATATGTTTCATCTTGCTATGTAGTACTAGATTCTTTGACACTTCAAATGCGCACCTTGTTGTAACACATTACATCAAAACATTCTGCTTGAACTCCATAATCTTCTAAATGTTGTTCGATCTATAGGAGTTGAGAAACACAACTTCTGGAAGCCATGTATTATGCTTTAGTAGTTGAAAATGCCACTAAAGTATGCTTCTTGCTATACAAGGACACAAGGCAATCTCCTATGAAATGATAGCCTCTGGATGTGCTTTTTCTTTCAAGTGTATCTCTCCCATAATCAGCATCAATGTACCCTTGCAAAGTAAAATTTCCATTATTGGTGTACAATAATCCAACTTATATTGATCCTAACAAGTATCGTAGGATTCTTTTAACATCTTTGAGATGTGATTCCTTGGGATTGGATTGATATCTTCCAAAATAGCAAATTGTATAGTGTATGTTCGGTCTACTAGCAGTTAGATATAGAAGGGATCCAATCATTCCTCTATACAGCTTGTAGTCTACATCTTCTCCATCATAATCCTTCGAAAGGACTGTATCTGATCCAATAGGAGTGGTCATTGGCTTGCTCTTATCCATATCAAACTCCTTTAGAATCTTTTTGGTATACTTGGATTAGTTGATGAAGATCCCATCCAGGCTCTACTTGATTTGAAGGACAAGGAAGAAATTGATTTCTCCCATCCTTGACATTTCAAATTTCGTCTTCATTTGATTGATGAACTCTTCACACATCTTTTCATCAGTAGCTCTAAAGATGATATCATCAACATAGATTTGGATAAGAATGACATAACCCTTTTTCTTCTTAATGAAAAGTGTTGTATCTGCTTTTCCTCAAATGTATCCCTTGGATATAAGGAAAGATGTATGCCTCTCATACAAAGCTCTTGGATCTTGGTTCAATCCATAAAGAGCCTTCTTCAGCTTATAGACATGCTTCAAATGCTTTGAATCTTTAAACCATGATGGCTACTTTACATAGACTTTTTCTTGAATAACTCCATTTAAGAAAGAACTTTTGACATCATTTTGGAATAGGGTGAAATACATAGAGGATGCAAAAGCATATAAAATTTTGATTGCTTCCAGCCTTGCTACTGGAGTAAAAGTTTCTTCAAAGTTTATACTTTCTTTTTGGTTGTTGCCTTGAGCAACTAGTGTTGCTTTGTTTCTTACCATCACTCCATATTCATCCAATATTTCCCGGAATACCTACTTTGTGCCAATGATAGATTTTTCTTTTAGCAGCGGTACTATATCCTAAACATCATTTCTTGTGAATTGATCTAGCTCTTCTTGCATAGCCATCATCTAGCATTCATCTCCTTTTGCATTCTGGAATTGATTTGGCTCAATGAGTGAGACAAAAGCAGCATGGCTCATCATTCTATTAAGTTTTCCTCTGGCTCTGACTGGATTTTGGACATTGTCCAGAATGGCTTCTATTGGATAATTCTTGTGAGTCCAGATCTCTCTTTGAAGTTCTTCATGCTATTGTGGAACCTGTTCCTCAATAGCATCAACTTCTCCACCTAGTTCTTGTTCATCATTGAAGTTGATTTCATCAACATCAGGATTTTATGGTGGTGGATCATCATTAAAGTTGATTCCTTCATCTTCTTCTTTGTAATTCTTAATTATGAAGATTCCAGAGTCTGCAATGTATCTACTTTTAGAGTATTCTTGTTTTTATACTATGTTGTCCAGATCTTTACTTTTCTTTCCTGCAAGGTTACTCTCAACGAAATATACATGTACTGACTCTACTGTAGTTTGAGTTCTTCTATTATACACTCTATAAGCTTTACTATGTATTGAGTAGCCAAGGAAAATTGCTTCATCATATTGAGGATAAAATTTTCCTATTTTCTCTCTATCATTCAGGATGTAGCATTTACATCCAAAGGCTCTAAAATACCCAATTGTGGGCTTATTTCCCTTCTAAATTTCATATGGGGTCTTGTTTATGGTTTTTCTAATAAGAGCACTATTTAATATATAACATGCAGTATTAACATCCATTTTCACTAAGCATTGTTCAAGCCATTTCAACTGTGGTTCTGTTCTTCCTTTCTACAACCCCATTATTTGAGGTGTATGAGGAGTAGAAAAGTTGTGCCCAATACCCTTGGATTCACAGAATTCAGCAAATTTCTTATTTTTAAATATTTCTCCATTATTGCTTTGGATGCGTGCAATGCTTATGTCTTGCTCCACTTCTATTCTAATGAATATTTTTGAGAAACGTTCAAAGGCATCATCCATGTTAGCTAGCAAAGCTACCCAGGTAAAGCGAGAATAATCATCCACTATGACCTTGGTGTATTCTCTTCTACCTAAGCTCAATGGTCTGATTGGACCAAAGAGAGCAATATGAAAGAGTTCAAGTACTATTCCGGTAGGTGTGTATTGGATGGAACGGAAACTTTTTCTGATCTATTTACCTAGTTGACATGTAGTGCATATTTGATCCTTATTAAAAGCAACCTTTTGCAAACCCTCAACTAGTTCATGTTTAGCTAATTTAGATAGGAGGTTCATGCGGACATGTCCTAACCTCGGTGCCACAGCAATGATTCTTCTTCTTTGTAACAAAGCTGAGCAACACTTAGTAGGTTGAACTTTAGTCCATCAACTAGGGAGACCTCTTCTATCTTTGATTCAGATCCAATGGTTTCATGTCCAATCATCTGCACCTTTTGATTGTCTCTAAAGGTTACTTTTCCACCCTTCTTTCAAATTAAAGTGATGAAGGCTTTTTCATCACATGTCATGTGTCTTGAGCATCCACTATCAATGTACCATTTTTTTATCTTAAGTGGACCTAAGGCATACCTACAAGAAAGGTCAAGTGGGTTTAGGTACCCTATCAAATTTGGGTCCTCTCAGGTTAATAACCAGTGTAGGCTATTAACCATTTTTAAATATACACAATTCAGTGATATGGGTATTAGCACCACAAAACCTGAACCCAACAACTGGCTTGTTTTGCTTGAGCTTCTCTTTAATCTGCCGAAGATCCTTCTTTTTATAGTATTTGGAGTAGCCTGCTTAGGATAGATCCAATTTTGAATGTCCAGTTTGTATTCGGTAGTTGACTGGAGGAGCTACTTCCACTTTGTGGTTCTTTCTTTTCTTGAGTTGTTTCTCATCATAAATCACTATAGCTTTTCCTTTTTGAGCAGCTGTATACCTCTGTGTTTAAGGTTTTCCATTCAAAGGAGCTGTGTACTTTTGTGCTTGAGGCTACCTCAAGACTTTCTTTGGTTTTGAAGGTACTGCATACCTTCTTTAATTTGAAGATTCTAGCTTTCTTTCGATAGCTTCCTTCATTATCGTCAGCTCTCTATCTAACCTAAACACATTGGCATTCAGTATTTGGATTAAATTTTTTAGGTTGTTTTCTTCAATTGCTTCCATGTACTTGACTGTTTCTTAAAAGATTGATATCTTATACCATTACTTCAACATCTTTAGCTAACTACATTACTTGTTTTTGAAGAGATTTGATGGCCTTTGTGTTCTTCTTAACATTATCGTTCATAATGCCTAAAGCCCTAGCAAGTTCATAGTTAGAAAAAGAATTAGAGTCAGTGTTTACCTCTATACTAGCTGACTCTGATTATGATTTATTTGTTTGCTCAATGATCTGCTGAGTTTTTCCTCTTCCAAATGCTTCTACTTCTGGGTCAATTATTGCCATAAATGAACAGTTGGTAGTATCTTCTTGCTCTGAAAATGATGAGCTACTACTTTCCTCACTATTAGTCCATGTTGCCACCATTGCCTTATTCTTATGTTTCCTCTCTTTTTTTAGCTTAGGACATTTTACTTTGAAGTGTCCTTTTCCTCCACATTCGAAGCAGATAACCTCTTTCTCTTGATCTTTTTTTTCTTTCGGACCTTTTTTGTACTTATCCTTCTTTAAGTTGCTATCTCTCCATTTTCTAGAGTCAGGCTTTCTGAACCTTCTTCTTCACCTTCTTTCCTCCTTTTTAATGATTTTGTTCAATCTACTCGCCAACATGGCCATGTCATCATTTTTGTAGGAAGATGATCTTGATTGCTTTTCTAATTTGGAGGATTCTGTACCTGATGAGTCTGCCTTTAGAGCAATTGCTTTCTTCTTATTCTTAGGCTTTTTTACTTGATGGCTGTATCTCTCAAAGGATAAATCTTGAGTCAGGAGATTACAATTGAGTTCATTATAATAAAATTTTAAGTCATGAGCTTCCTCAATCGCTGTCTTCTTGTTATCCCACTCTTTGGTGAGACTCGAGAGGATCTTTTTTCACACTTCTTCTTTGGTAATCTCCTTTCCCAGCCTTTTCGTTTCATTAACAGGTTGGTGTATCCGGTATTCATGCTACTAATTGATTCATTTGATTCCATCTTGAAGGTTTTAAGTTTTTGCTAGAGGAGGTCAATTCTAGCTTCTTTGACCTTGTTGGTTCCTTCATAGGTCACTTCAAGTTTTTTCCAGATTTCTTGAGCGATTTCATAGCCTAAGATCCTATTAAATTCTACTGCATTTAAAGGAAAATGGAGCATGTTAATAGCATTTGCTTTTTCATGTGATTTCTTATAGTCATTTTCGTCCCACTGATTAGAGGGTTTCCTTGTGGTGATACCCTCAACTTCAAAGGTGGGAATATATGGACCATTTTTAATGGCCATCCATGCTATCATGCTTTGGGCCTGAATGAAATTCTTCATCCGGGTTTTCTAGAACGTATAGTGTTTACCGGTGAAGAGTGGAGGATGGGTAATAGACGTACCCTCCGGGAGATGCTGTGAGTTGTTGAAACTCATCTTGATTTGAGATCAAGTTTGGACCTTTAGCTCGAGATTGTTAAGTCTCTAGTTTTGAGCATTGTGCTCACATACCACTTGTTGGCCCCTGTGCGAGTATATTTAGGATCAAAGGGGGGAGAATGACCCTTTTTCCGGAATAGAAGACTTTTCAAAAAGTCTTTCTGTAGCGTGTAATTTTTATATCGAAGTTATGGAGTCTGGATGATGCAAATATTATATAAAGTGCACTTAACGTAAAAGTTAAAAGTAAAAGGAAATCAAACACGATGATTTTTATACTAGTTCAGCCCCTCCTATGTCCAGTCCCTAGAGTTTCCTCCTCCGAGCTTAATCCACTCGTATAATTTCTTTCATGGGCAGAAATCAAGCCTTAACAAATATCTCCGGAGATTTCTCCTCTGGATGTAGGATATACCACCAACCAACCCAACTTAGTTGAGTCCGTCTCTTTAATAGGATATACCACTCAAACTCTACCCAAGTTTAAGCTAGGTCCCAAAGGGATATACCACTTAAACTTTCCTAGTTTAAGCTAAAGTCCCAATCTCAATACTTGCCCAAGTATGAGATTTTATAACTTTGTTTTAACAAAAGGTTGGGTTTTGAATTCTTCAAGTTTATAAATTCACTTGAGAATCCTTACAAACTAATTTGAGTGTTTAGTTCTTGGATGAATTAAGTTCACCGATAGACTTGCAAATATCTTAATGTAATAGCTTTGTTTTGTCAACCAACATCTTCTCAAATGGTGAAGCTTCACCTTTAGAGGCTTGGATAAAAAATGTAACCATTGCTAGATCTTGAATCTTCACCATTGATCAGACATGAGATGGCGCTTTCGGAGCCGTTAATCTGTCTATTAGACTCAATAAATGTCCCGTTTGAATTTGTTGGGATTGATGCAGCAAAGTTGTAAGTTGGTGTTTATTTGGCTTTTTGTGCACTACCAACTTTTATGCAGATTTGCCTTTTACGCACCTTGCTATTGGTCTATGTTAAAAGGTTTGTTCCCTTTTTCTCTTTCTGTTGTCAGCCTTTTTGTCCTTTGTTGAAACCGTGCAAGCTGTCACTTTTTTTCATTCTCCAAGGCAAAAAGCAATTTTGACTTGAGACCAATATTGGAGGGAAATTGGATTTTGAATATTCCCTTTTTCTTGAGAGTTGAGTATTCCGAATGACTTGAGACTCAAACTTAACCGGATGTTATTCGTTTGTGATCTTCTCCAGATGCTGTCTTTTTAGGTTTAGAAGTTTGTTTGCTTTCCAAACTCTAACCGGATGCTTTCTTCTTGGACTTAAGAATTTTATTTTCTTCAAACATTAATCCGAATGGTTGTCTTGAGTTTTCTTCTTCTGGATCATTATTGTTTCCCAACACTTGGGAATGAGAAATGAAAATTAGGGTATTATCAATTTATATAGTAGGCGGTAGGCTGAATACAACTATTTACATACTACGCCCATTCAACCTATCTCAAAATAATGATTAATATCATAAATTGAAATTTTTTATGTTCCCCCTAAGCTTAGTTACAGTGTGTTTGGAAAGCTCAATTTTGAGGGAATTTAATTCAACTAAATTCATTTTGTAAGATTTGAATTCTTGTGAATGTATGTAATAGAAATCTTGTCAAAAGTTGCATGATTTTGATGGAGTTCATTTGAGCTAAGCTTTTAGATGTTACTTTTACCATATTATCCTTCACATGAGTGAAGGATATGTGGCATAAACTATCAAAAGTTCAAAAAAACCTTGTCATAACTTCTTTTAAATCTTTGTAATTTAAAAAAAAATACCATCTTCTACAATTGATTTCAAAAAAACCTTGACAAAATTTATTTAATTCCCTACAACTTTTACTATATAGCGAAAATAAATTTGGTGCAAGAAATTTTTAGAAAATGTTTATGGAAGGACCCGAAAATGTGAAAATACATTTCAGGGTCCGATTTCGTAAAAAATCGAAAAATCCCAAAAAATTATGAAATATCCGAAAAATAAAGAAAATAAATTTGGCGCAAGAATTTTTCAGAAAATGTTTATAGAAGGGCCCGAAATGTGAAATTACGTTTCGGGGCCGGTTTCATAAAAAATCAAAAAATCTCAAAAAATTATGAAATATCCGAAAAATAAAGAAAATAAATTTGGTGCAAGAATTTTTTAGAAAATGTTCCTAGAATGGCCCGAAAATGTGAAAATACGTTTCGACGCCTAGTTTCGTAAAAAATCAAAAAATCCTAAAAAATAATAAAATATCCGGAAAATAAAGAAAAAAATTTGGTGCAAGAATTTTTTAAAAAATGTTTCTGTCAGGGCCCTAAAATGTGAAAATATGTTTCGAGGCTCGGGTTCGTAAAAATTCAAAAAATGCCAAAAAATTATGATATATCCGGAAAATAAAGAAAATAAATTTGCTACAAAATTTTTTTAGAAAATGCTTCTGGAAGGGTCTGAAAAAGTGAAAATACGTTTCGGGCCCGGTTTCTTAAAAAATCAAAAAATATAAAAATATAATGAAATGTCCGAAAAATAAAGAAAATAAATTTGGTGCAATAATTTTTTAGAAAATGTTTCTGGAAGGGCCCGAAAATGTAAAATTATGTTTCAGGACCCGTTTCATAAAAAATTGAAAAATCCCAAGAAATTGTGAACTATTTGAAAATTAAAGAAAATAAATTTGGTGCGAGAAATTTTCAGAAAATATTTATGGAAGGGCTTGAAAATGTGAAAATGCATTTCGGGGCCCAGTTTCTTAAAAAATTGTAAACTCCTAAAAACTTATGAAATATCCATAAAATAAAGAAAATAAATTTGGTGCAAGAAATTTTCAGAAAATGTGAGCTTTCCCAACACACCCTAAAGAAGGAAGAGGGTCATTTTACAATTAGAAAGCATTTAGGGATTTTTTATGACTTTTTGCATATTATTGAATTTATTTAAATTTTACTTAATTAGAAGTCAACCACGCGCCTCCTTGGTCAAAGCAAGACACCTCAGCTGCCACATAGAATTGAGGTAGCACGGAGGTTCACTTTTTACAAGTTTGGGTGCTTCAGAGGTCCACATGAAAGTTGAGGGTATCTAAGGCAAAAATGCTCAGCTTGGAATGTATTAAACAACTTTTAGCCTGCAATTGAGCATTAAAGAGCACTTGTTATAGAAGATGGACAATTTTGAAATAACTTAAAATAAATTTTTTGAAAATCAATTGAATTCCTTTATGTACAGAAAGTTTTCAAACAAAGAATTTAAAGTGAAAAAATTTAATTAAATTCTATCAAAGAATTCAATTTAATTTTTTTATTTTAAACAATTGATTCCAAACATACCTTAAAGTTTAAAAAATTGTCAAGCCGCTGAGCACGGCCAAGGATGCTAGACAATATATAAATTGTGTGTGTATGTATATCCCTTGATTTGTACTAACAGATTATTGTTATTCTACGTTTTCAAATATAATTAACACCTCAATCTATTTTGCTTTCATTAACTATTGTCTACTTCACTTCAACCATTAAATTATGTTTTTTGAGATAAAAGTGATAAACCAAATTATTAAATTTAGACCAAATATATTATTTGTCCTTCGAATCTGGCCCAAAAAATAAGATGTAACCCTGTACTTTAAAAAATTCCTATTAGCTCCTTGAACTTGGTAAAAGTGCACCAGTTTGCCACCTCATCGCCACCTGTCACCTTTGGATTGGAAAGAGAAAAATTAGAAAAATTACATCTTTTGAAAAGTAAACCAAATAGAAGCTGACAAGTGACATTGATGGAGAAATCTAGTACATTTTTATCAAGTTTAGGGGGTAGCAGAAACTTTTAAAAGTTCATGATAACATCTAATTTTTCGTAATATGTTTAGGGGTCTCGATATATTTGAGCTTGATTTTTTTGTTAATATGGAAATCATAACCGTTTTTCCAATAATAAAGATTTTTTTGTGAATATATAATTTGAACTTTTCTTCCAAGAATGGAAAACGACAATTCATTTCTGTGATTGTTTTTCCCGTGGTATAATAAGGATTTATTTGCGAATATATAATGGGATCAGTTTCCCTTAGTAATCTAAATATGGACCAAATTTCCTGAAAAACTTGTTTTCATCCCAAATGAAAATCATGTTCTTCATTTGTTTTGGTAGAAGAGTTATATTATCAAGGGGCTTAGGGTGGAGAATAAAATCGTGACATCTGAATCGATACAGCGGGGAAAAGTAAAAAATTTCCACCCACATAAGTGGGGGATTGGTGAAATTTTACCCCACAATATTAAAAGGAGGGCAGGTGTGGGTGGAACCAACCCCGCAGCATTGGGTATCTGCACTGAAACTGAATAAGTTTCCCAAAATAAACCCTAACACACACAAATATATATATACACAAGCTTTTAGTTGAATAATACATATAATTAATTAAAAATTATCTGTTAAACTCCACGATGAAACCAATCTGCAGGAGGAAGCAACAACAGCTTACTGCTGAGCTGGAAATATCTCCATCTGTGCTAGTGATGAGCTGGAAATATCTACCGCAAGTTGCAGTAACCGCAATGCCACATAGGCGAAGTTTGTTAGACTGTTATCAGCAATGTATAGTTGAGTATTAGCTAGTGTACATGAACATTGAGTGTTATAAATAAGGCAGCTATGCCGCTCTAGAAATCTAATCAATCATACTCATTGATATACAAGTTTCACGATTTTCTCTTGATCCAGTTTCGCAAGGTATCATAGTGCTATGGCGTGAAAGAAGGAGAATCAAGAGTCTTGGAATGCAGATCCTTTCTATGATGAAGTAGATTGAAGTAATGAAGAAGAAGAATCTTCTGTCCTTGATAAATAAGTTTCAGAGAAGGTCTCAGTGAATCCTAGACTCGTAATTGTTTCTAATCTCTTGACTGGAAGTGGAAATTTCTCATTTTGGAGAAATTCAATGATTAGAGCATTGACTGTTAAAGATAAGCAAGATTTTGTGCTTAAAGAACTAGAAGATTTGGGGGAAGGTACTGTAGAGCACAAGAAGTGGAAGAGGAGTGACTGTTTGGTCATATCTTGGATTCTCAATGAAATCTCGAAAGATTCGGATAAAGTCTTCACTTACATTAGTATATCAAGAGAACTACGGAAGACACTTGATCATAGATTTTGCAAGAGCAATAGTCCAATGCTTTTTAAAATCAAAAGAGAGACACATCTCACTAAGCAACGAGGCATGAATGTTCTTCAATATTTATACAAATCAAAGAGAATGTGGGACGCGTTATATCTCTTACGGCCACTACCTAGCTGCAAGCGTGGATCGTGAAAGAACTATTTGTTGGTCTAGATTAAGGATTTTAGCTAGTAAAACAGGAGCAGCGGAAATTCAAAAATTTAATCTAGTGTCCAAGATCTCCTAAGCATGGCACGATTGATAATAGTATTAGTCTTAAATTATTCTAGGTCATAAACACTTATTAAAAGGACCTCATAATAATTTAACCACTTACAAGTTGAAGCGTGAATCCGGTAGTCGGTAGAAAGACCCCTTAGCTACATGCACAAACTCTAAAGTAGAAGCCCTCTATAAATAGTCTACACGAGCACAACCGACCTATACCTTCTAAAAAGGGAGTACCGATAAATAAGTGAAAGATAGCTAGATCTTCCTTGCTAATTTATTCTAGAATAAATTCCCTTAGTTTTCTATTCTAAGTAAATAAGTCTTTCGACGGATTACTTTTAGGAACTAGAACAACTAAGAGAATAAGAGAGCAAGAGAAGGAGTATGAAATCAAGGATGAAAAATAATGAAGGAGGAGGCATGTATTTATAGTAGTTAGGAATTGTTCAAAGGACAATAAAGTCCCTAACCTCAACCAATAGAAATTAAAATAGAAACGGAAAATGGGTTATTTAATTAACCATGGCACAGTTGGAAAACAACTCAAACACTGGGAGCTTGCTTAGGGAGAAAGCTCCCAGTTGGACTGCGAGACTGCTGGCCATTCGGCCAGCAGTCCCTTGTAGGCTTGCGCAAGCTGGCTGCATCATCCTACCCACTTTTGCATGCCTTACGGGCCACACACAGCACCATTCAAAATGGTGCTGTCGTGTGGCCTATGCACAAGCCCTATATTTGTACTGTCCCACAATACATTTGTAGGCCCACTCACACATATTTATTCAACATCCAATATTAATAAATCTCACTAAGTTCCAGTTCCAATTTTCCCTTTATTTATTTTATCCTCCTTTTTATTTTACAGGTTCATTGGTCCAACGAATGAATATTGGTCTAACCAATATTATGGTCTAACCACATATTATGGTCTAATTATATTTCCTTGCTCTTCTAGATTAGACCCAGTCTAACGGTTCTTTACATATCTTGGCCGTAACTCAAAGTGTGTGACCTTATGGGATCCCATAATATCGAGTTGTCAAAAGTTTAACCTAGCTCAATTCCTTTTAGGAATTGACTGGCTCGGAGCTCTAGACCGTTGTGGACTCCGATTACTCAACTGTTGACTTTTACTCAACTGATTCGACTAATCCCTTGTTTTGCCATCTATTATTCATTTTTAAGACCACCCGCAAGAAGAGAAGAGGAGCTGCTAGCGCTAGTTATAGTGGACCAGGGGAGTCATCACATGGGCTACAGGTCATGCATATGACTGCTTCCATTGAAATTCCTCACACTCGGGGGATCCCGCATCAAGGAGTCATTGAGGGAGTCACGGGGAACACCATGGAGTGGGAGCTTTGAGTATTGAACCGGCTGGGAGTGCGTGAGGCTAGGATCATAGATAAGACGACTGTTCGCATCTTCTTTACTCCTCATGAAGCCACTCATGTAAGGATTCTGATCCTTTCCTTTATAGTTGGTTCTAGTTCTTGGTGATGCCCGACTGTGGTTATCGGTTCAGTTTCAATTATGATATTTATAGGTATCTATTTCTTAGGCCGAGCGTATAGCTCGAGGATACTTCTCGATGAAGAACACGCTAGTGTCCCAAGACTCCATAGCTGGGGTAATTGCTTATTCCCATATTTCCTACGATATTTGGTGTAAACAGTATATATTGTTCTGAATGTCTGTATGAATGCATGATTTTATTGGGCTAATCAACTTCCGATAACCATTGGCTTTGTAGGTTTTCATTGCACTAGAGAAGGATAGGAGCCGAGTTAGTGAGGAGAGTCGGCTTAGAGTTGAGAGAGAGCTTATGGACTTGCAGAGTCAAATCGAGTTGGAGAGAGCTCGACATGTGGATGAGAGAGCTGCTCATGCTTGGGAGATGGTACAGCTCAACGATCATGCTTGGAGGCTGAAGATATAGAGGGATGATTTTGAAGCTTGCCCTAAGAGGCAAGACTAGAATGACGTGGAGATGTTGATGGTGGAGACCCAGTCATTGTGAGGGTATAAG
This sequence comes from Euphorbia pulcherrima, assembly GCA_947683365.1. Taxonomy (NCBI): domain Eukaryota; kingdom Viridiplantae; phylum Streptophyta; class Magnoliopsida; order Malpighiales; family Euphorbiaceae; genus Euphorbia; species Euphorbia pulcherrima. Next base: position 44,519,297 of record CANTUS010000010.1, read on the forward strand.
GGGTTTGAGGTCCCACATTTGGGTTGACGGGCGCTACGAGGGTGAGCTTTACGAGGCTGGCCGTTATGCCTCGATCGTCAGTTGAATATACATCAGCTCCCATTTTAGTGGAGGAAGGCACCGATGAGTGAGATAGGGAGGAGGATAGCAGCAATACAGAGGATCCCAATTACCTCCTATAAGAGATCGAGGGGTGGACCCCCCAATTATCACTTGGTTGTACTAGACTAATTTCTGCACTTTGTTTAGATATTCACCCGATACATTGGTGACTTTGTGGACGAATTCTTTGCATGATGTGTGACTTGTTTGTTTGGTTGTTTATTTGTTTTCATTTCTTGCACGCTAGATTGATGCTAGGCATGGTAGATGCTTGACTAGGTGAAACCTGATAAATTTTCCAAATGTGCTTAAAGTTTAACCATCTCGTGGACTTATTTGGCAGGTAATTAGTAGGTAGAGAGTACTAATGGCGATGCAGAACACTCGATTGAGGCACTTTTTGGGGACTCTAGGAGAGTTTGATTGGAAGAAGCTGAAGGACTTTGGATTGTGGGGGCTCCGATATATTGCTAGTAGGCCGGTGAATGCGTCTTTCCTTCGCGCGATGTTCAACTACTGGATTTGATGGACCATATGTTTTGATTCTCTGATTTTGATATATATCCCATGGTGGAGGAGTTCCATGTTGTCCTTGGGGTAGTCTGCCCTAGAGGGAGACGATTTGTTATGCCGGAGATGATTATCGGAGCTGAGGATCGATTGAACGGGTGATGGAACCCAACCTCTGCCCTGCTGTTCCTCTCCCAAATTCTTGGATCACTAGCATTCAATCTTAGTAGGGTGCTTGACTGGTTCATAACTACCCCCAGGTCGCATATTTCTTATCCTTACTACGTGGCTTGGCTTCTGATGGCTGAGTTTGTTTGTGGAGTTGGCACCATCGCCCTTTTTGGATGATTTCTATTATTAGGCCTCTTTCAGAGGGCACTTGCCCCTTGTTCATATGGTTGGTTGAGACTCTGATCCATTTGGACATTATTGCTGCAGACACGGATCTCACTAGGTATCATTTCTCCACACTGCAGGTAACTCTCCGGCCCAAACCAAATCTGAATGTAAAACACAAACTAAATCTAAATCTAAAACCCAAACTAAAATTGAAACCGAAACTAAAATTTGAAACTAATATGAAGGTGTGGCTTTTAGAGAAGCTAGCTTTGCTTCAAGAGCCTTGGGGTGATCCGAGGAAGTACCAGCCCCGGAGCCATCAAGGGAGGAGTCTAGTTACTCCTGGTCACAATACCCTGACAAGCAAGGATTGGCAAGGGGTTATGGTGGGTCGTCGTGGAATCGACATACAATGGACATGCCGCTAGTGGAGGATTACAGACGTGTTGGTGGATTCTAGTGGCAGTTGCGTACAGCTTGCGGGGCTATGGCAGTTTACGCATTACTTACCAAATCGCTTATGCCATCAGTGGGGGTATCGATAGAGGGTCCCACTCTTCTTAATGAATTTCAAGAGCCGGCTGTTCATTTCTAACTTCCTCGGGCATGGTAGAGAGGTGTGGGGATGAGAGGCGAGATATTTGACTCTGGATTACCATCGGTTGGATGCTATCACTACTGATGATACCTATAGAGGGTGGCTTTGCGATATTTGGAGGTTGTGGCCACATGACAAGTGATGAAGATCATAATATAAATGGAGCCACAAGTAAGAAGGGATCGAGCCCCTTCCATCCAGAGTGGTAGAGAGGGTGCCCCAATTTTACGATTCTAACTATGATAATGATGACGCCGCAGGTCCCTCAGCGTGATTGATGAGGATCACAACATCTTAATGTTATTTGTCTTAACTTTTGCATAGACCCAAACATTGTGTTGGGTCCATCAGACTTTATTTATTGCTTTTTTATATTCTAACGTTTTCCTAGATCGCCCTTTTAAGGTTTTCAATCCAGTGTACTTTTCCCGCTTGACCTGGATGTTTTCAGCCTATCAAATTTTACGCCTTTTATCATTATTATTTATTTTTATTTTATTGCTAGTCATTGAATGGATTGTAAGGACCCTGAATTTAACTTAATTGCAACATTTTGCCTTTAGGGCCCAGTATATTCATTTGCACACAAATATAAGAGCTCGATAAAGGACGCATTTCCATTAATTGAATTAAGTTTGAGTGCATAATGATGATAACCATTTCTATTGACCCAAACCCTTGTGTTAACTAGTTTGAAAAGGTTTTCTATCCAACACGCTCTCTTAACTCACTTTTACCCCAAATTTTGCCTAGACCTTCTGTTTTGAATTTTTAGTCTAGCCGGTTATTCTATACCTTAACTTTTGCCTGATTGGTTTGTAGAATACCAATCAGCAGGATACACCCTAATTTTTGCTTGAGCAGTAGAGGACCACTCATCGGGTGATTGATTTTATTTATTTTTTGATGTGCTGCTTTTCAGATTTGATATTTTTAATTTAGATATGATAACGCTTTAATCGATCATACTTGATAGGGTTTATGAACTCGTTACCTTCCATATCCATGATCTTTGTGCCACCCTTTCTAAGAGCTTTGTTAATCACGTAGGGTCATTCCCAATTTGGTCAGAACTTCCCCTTTAGGTCAGTGTTGGTGGGATTGACTTGCTTTAGAACCAAATCGCCAGCTTTCAATAGATATTTGTGATGTCTTACCCAGTTATAATAGGCCATGGCCATGCATTGTTCCTACATCTGAAGACTTTCCAAAGCTTTCAAGCATTACTCATCCATGGTATTGAAATGCTCGAATCTTGATCTTCTCCGTTCGGTCTCTTCCAACTTGGGTTTAAGTGCCACTCGTAGAGATTTCATCTCAATTTTTGCAAGCAAGATGACTTCCGTTCCTTATACCAGAGAAAATGGTGTTTGCCTTGTAGAAGTTCTGATGCTTGTTCGGTACCCCTAGTGTGCAAAAGGTAACTTATCGGCCTAATCACGATAACAAGCCATAGTCTTAGAAAAGATCATTTTGATAGACTTATTCGCAACTTCTACTGCACCATTTGCTTGAGGACTGCAAGGCGATGACCTATGGTGTTCAATCTCATTCTTCGTAATTAAATCAGCGGTTGCCCCTGGAAACTGAACCCCATTATTCGATACGATGTGGTAAGGCAAACCGTACTGAGTGAAGATGTGCTTTTTTATGAATTTGGCAATTCTCTTGGCGGTAATACTCATGTATGATTTGGCTTCCACATATTTTGAGAAATAATCTACCTCAACTATGATGAAAGGGAGACCATTAGTCGAGGACAACCAGATCTCACCAATTATATATATCCCCCACGCCGAGAATAGCCAAGGAGTAGATAAATTATGAAGCTCGATAGGTGGGGGATGCTAAATATCACCATATATCTTACATTGATGACATGTCTTAACCTTGGGGACATAATAGGCAATAAGGGTTAACCAAAAGTATCCCAGTCTCTGAATTTTCTTTCCTAAGGCCATCCCATTCATGTGCAAACCATAATCACCCGTATAAACTTCCCTCATGACATGACGAGCCTTGAACTCTATTAAGCAACGGAGTTACAAACCATCTGAAGTACACTTGAATAGGTCTTCGTCGATGTGAGCACGGGCTTTTCGGTGATCCGCAGAACGGTGATGATTTTTTGCTCTAACCTTTTATGGTCAGTAGTTCTATCTTTTGAAGTTGAATCGCATTTGGGAAACTTCTTTTGACGAATTTGTGCCTTTGACCCTAATAAAAAATAATTAACATGCGTTTAGAATTAGCCGCGTTGTTTCAGTTACGAGCATTAATTTGTTTTCCAATTTTCTCTAAGATCTAAATATTTTCAGCGAGTTTTGTTTATATCGTTGGATTCTAAACTCTTTGAGCTTTCTAGAATATCAAGAATTGCCTTAATCGGATAACTGTGGCGTAAGTTATGAGCATTTGAAGTCCGACCTTCACCAGGACCTCCCCCTATCCATGCCCTCTCCCCGCCGGTGCCCCGGCTCCGGTGACGGCTGCCGGCACTGCCGCCGGATGGGTGAGGCCATGTGGTCCACGTGTTTGGGGGACCACGCCCCAGGCTGCGTCGGCGACGCTGCCTAGGCCCGGCCGAATCACCGATGCATCCTTGGTGCGAGCTCTCCCCTTCTCTACCTTTGTCCGGGTTTTTCTTACCCTGTAAGTCAGGTTTTGTGACCTTTTTAGGACTAGGGGCTCATTTTTGAAAGAAAATTCTAATTTTAGAGTTTGAGGCTTTTTAGGAAGAATAAGTCCCATAAAGTGGTGGAAATCTAATTATCCTAACTTCCTAAGCTTTATTAGGCTTCAATCTTTAGCTTAAAAGTTAAAATCAATTAGAAATCATAGGTAAAAACTAATTTTAATATGATTTAGGGACTTTTTCTTTACAAATCACTAAATCCCTTGCTAAATTGGTCATTGTTCGTTGGCATTCCTGTCCCAAAATCATCAAAAGCTCACCAATGGTTGATTCGAGTCTCAAGAGTGGATTCACGGCCTTTAGGTAACTTTTCGAGTTCCAATCTATTTCATTAAATTATTTAGTGTCTTTTGCTGTGTTTTTGGCTTATTTTCTAGGCGTTTGGCCCTTATTCTCAACCTTTTTATGATTTTCAGGTGAAACTCCAGCTAACCGCTCTGACGAACGGCATGCCGCTTGAATGACATTGTTGGCCTACTCAACGAGTCGGCTTAACACGTCGCTCACTCAGCCTATGCGTCGCTCAATCGGCCAATCGTTGTTTCCCTAGATTTTTTGGGTTCTTTTCCCCCAAACTAAAAATCGAAGTTATTTTAGCATTTTAAGTCCAAGTGTACTGTAATGATGTAGGAAACAACTTGAAATGTCAATAATCTTGGGTTTTCGGGCACAAAAACGTCAATCCTAGCTTGTTTGGGCACTTTTTTTCGGTAAACCACTTTAGTGGGTAGAAGGCGTACTAAGTGTCATCTAGGCCGACTCAGCACCACCTCACTTAGTCGGCCTACTGGTAAAAAATGTTTAAATTGTCCCTGTTTGTTTTATTTTACGTTTTTGGCCCTGTTGTGTCGCTTCAATGCATTTTTAGCCCCGATTTTCATCCAAAAAAGTCTCCAAAAATCACATTTAATCTATAATATCATAGCATAATTTTTAATGTGCTGGAATTATCTTATTAACTATTTAATTGGTTAAACATCTATTTAATGGCTTAAAAATGACATTTTTTACTAAATAAATTCCTAAGAAATCTTTTTATCCTAAATTAATATTCAAAAGTTTTTTTTGTAAATATTAAATCTGTTTTTAGGCTGTTTAGTCAACTTGTTTCATATTTTTAGGTTGTTAGATAATTAACTAATACCCGAAAATTGTGTTTTTACTCCCGAAAAAAAATCAAAAAATATGTTTTCTCCGCATTATGTGTTTACTTTTTGCCATTTATTCATTTATGCCTCATTTATTATTATTTGCATATCTCTTTCACCTCGTTTGGAGCCACGTCCAAGTCGGTAAGCTTGGTTAAAATTCGTTTTTGGCCTTTTATTTATTTATTTATCTACTTTGTTTATTTTTTCACATTAGAAAAATGTATAGGCATTTGTAAAGCCTTGTAATAATTAATTCATTTGCTTTATTTACCGCTTTTTCGTGTGATGTATGGCATATAAATCGAAAACTCCCAAACAATAACCAGATTTATATCGCATAAGAACCAAAGTTGCGTTTATTAAAAAATAAACGGTTTTATTTAAAAGTGAAGAGTAAGCAACATCATCCGAACTTGGAATCTCTATTTTAAGATACGGTCCAACCACCCGGTGGGAATATCGTACCCAAATTCCCGGTGGATCTGAACCGAGTGCGACTCTATCCTAAAATACGGGATTTCAAGTCTCGTATCCCTTAACACACAAATTAGACTTAACTTCGACATCAACATCTTTTTTATCGTTATTTTTATAACACCTTAAATAAGGATTCTCCCTTAGCACGCTTCATAGCGCTCGATATTCTCCGCCCCCTGTGCTACGCATCTTATACGATCCTTGCGGGCGGGAAAGAGGTCATCTGATCACAGTGGCGACTCCGCTAGGGATTCTTCCTCTTAACTTTAAATTTGGAAAATCGCTTTCGTTTTCAAATTTGGTTAACGGATTTTGATGATGTTCCTAAATCATTTTTAAAATCAATGCTTTATTTCTTATGCCTTTTGAGTCCACCGCTTAGTTAGAATTCTAAGTTTTAAGGTGCAATTATTTCACCCCCGTAAAGCTCACTTGTATACCTCATGCCCGCCGGAATTGGGGATATTTGCGAGTCGTACACTTGTTTCAGCCAACTTGTAATTCCCGCCATCGCACTCATTTAAGGAGTGGTTGAGTTATACGGAATCAAGGAAAGTGAGACCCTTCTACAGTGTCATTCCATGAGACCGGCAGTTTGAGACTATGAACCACGATAAATCTAGCCATAGAAACTTCCCCTTAAGTTCTCCAAAACAATTTAGATCTAGGTCGCATACTCTCTTGCCGTTTCCTGGCACTAGAGTTAACCCCAGATTCCAAATTGTCCTTCCACCGGAGTCATAAGGTTGGAAGAGGTTTATTTGCTTTCTTGTGCTACTTGTGTTGTGCTCATGCATACGCACTTCATGCATAGGCTGCCTATGGCTGACCTTTATTTTCAATTTTTGCTTACCTCTACTCTCCCCTCGCTTGAAGTGGGATTTCAACAAAATGCCTGAGATCGTTAGAGTCCCGATGAACCGCATATAGTTTGCTAGGCATGGTGAGGAATTCACATGTCTCACATATTTTGGGGTTAAGCCTTGCATCATAAGCTACTCTCTACCTCTATAAACCACCCCTATATATATATAGCATTCATCACTCGAATATTTATATACTCATCCATTTCATCCATGGTTTAATTTGGGTTGATCATCTTCCGGTTTCTCAATTAGACCAAGGCACCGCTACCGTCAGCCTTGATCATCCTCTAGTTTACCGTTCTATGGGTCTGCATTTAGTTTCAAGCTCAATTTTAGAATCTGGTTTTTCAACTATGTTCAATTTGGCGATTGTTGATGGGGTTTTGTTTGAGGGTACTTCATCTCCTCCTCTCATCCCGCTTGATCAGGGTCAGTCTCCATTGAGTTTGGAGATTGCCAATGCTTTATCAGTGGTTCTCCGATCCTATCAGTTCTGAAATGCAATTCAGGGGCAAATCCAAGATTAAATCCGTACAGTTTTGGAAGAGAAAAGAAGTGTCCAAAGGATTCTGATGATTGCTATTCAAGCTCGGGGACAACCAGAGACTGCTTAGAATGGGTCAGTTCAAGTTCCGCCAGTTCAATCAATTCAACTAGTTTAGTGTGTGCAACAGCCCTTTCAACCTTCACCTATCCCATTTTAGTTTGGTTAGGATATCATGCAATCTGTATCGCCCATGTTCGTTTATCCAACCTATGCTCCAAGCCATACCTCCAAGGCTGACTTTCTCACCAGTATAAGCCAGCTTTCGTTGACCCCAATAACCCCAAATTAGTTTTAGCCCGCTCGGTCAATTTCACCTATCCAGTCTTGATCGGGTCTATTCCAACTGAATCAAAATTTAGCTCAATCTCATATGCCTCCAAAGTCCTTTTCTCCTTCTCCTATGCAGTTTATTATTACTTTGAGAGGGCCTACTTACCTGCAAAACCCCTTTGATTCTAATCCACGGGTTAGTTCTCAAGTTAAAAACCCATCGCTTGTTTTGCCATTCCAGTTTGGCACACCACCTCCGTCCAACGACCAGGTCATGTAATCTTCGGGCATGACACCAGAAGTTAAGGCCCTTTGGCACCGATTGACTTCTCTTCTATCTAGCGATCAGGTCATGCAATCTCTGGGGATGACATCCAAAGTTGAGTCTCCCTTGCATCAATCAGCAATTACCCGACCCGACGACCAAGTCATGAAATCTCTGAGAATGACACCAAAAATAGAGGCTATTTTACTAAGGTTCTTACTTTTTAGTGCTGAAGGAGGACTGAATGGAAATACCAAAGGAGGTGAAGGAATTGGTAGGCCATACGATATCCCATATAGGGGCAAAATAAAAGAATGACTGGTGCCAGAGAAGAAGTTAAATCACGTTCCCTCCAATCTAATTTGGGTTGTTGATCAGGCACCCATACGAAAGACAACTAAAGCAAAGTATGACAGATACCCCTGGAAAGCACCTTTAAGAAGCATATACATGAAGTTAAGGAAAGACGGTAAGATCAGACCATTACACCCATAGAGACCTCCCACACTCGAGGAAAGGGATAGGTTTTATGAGTATCATGTCCAACCAAGTCACCCCATTGACGAGTGTCAGACTTTGATTCAGGCCATCACCCGTTTGGTAAGGGAAGGAAAGATTGTTGAGCCTAAAAAAGTATCTAACCATTAGGATTCACCGCCACTTTCTAGCTCACCAAAAGGAGGTAGTGGTCCGCAAGATCTCATTAAGGCCCTTTATTCCAAAGGCAAAGCTCCCGTAATTCAACCCAATGTCTCTATAGTTCAATCATCACTTATTCAGACACCTGGTCAGAAAGCATTTTTGTCTCCATGGAAACTCCCTCTTAGTTTCATGTTTACCATGTTGCAAGAGAGAGGCATGCTTAATCCTCTTCGAGAATATTGTTCCCCTTCACCCGGAGAGAAAAGGAATTTCTGTCGCTATCATGTTTAGGCAGGTCATAAAATAGATCAATGCAAACCTCTAGGCAAAGCCATTTGGGGTTTGATAGGAGAAGGGAAAATGGATCAGCCAGCTAGAAAGACTAGTATCGAGGAGAAGACACCCATGGTTTAAGCCGTTACCCAAAAGAATGCTTTGACCCTCCCAATTCGCCCCTGGTAAGGGTGTCTTTGAATCCCCATGAAAATTGCCACTCAGTGTCATTTTTGCCAAGCTATGGGAGGCAGGTAAACTTGACTCTATGCATGAGTACAGACCTCCTACTACCAAAGAGACGGGAAACTTCTACAAGTATCATGTTCAGAAGGGGCATTCAATAGATCAATCCTGTACTCTGGCTTCCACTATCTCTTATATGGTTAAGGAAGGGAAGATCAATGACCCAGCTAGGAAGATAAGAACTGAGGATAAACCATCACTAAGCGCTGATAGTGAGTCAGGTACGATCAATTCTGGTCTCCCCGAAGAATTTATGTTGGCTTCGGTCTTCTCTAGTTCAGTTTACATCGCTATTAAAGCCAATTCTACTACCAAAGCTAACAAGGGCAAGGTGAGGTCTTTAGCAAAAGAAGGAGACAAGTCATTAGTAGAATAAGTGAATGTTTTTGATTTCATCCTGGATGACTTGGCAATGGAAGCTACCGAGGATGCCTAATCTACCAGCTCTACCAATATAACCCTCCGCCTATGGCGGATGAATATCTATATATTTAATCTTTTTTCTAGTCTATAGATGTGAATAGTTCTGCCTTTAAGGAACTTTATTTCAATGAAAACTCTCATTTTGCTTATTTGTTTGATGTTTAACCCGATGGGTCCATGCATTCATTTCATTATAAGCATAATGTGTTCAGTATTCATGATGTTTCTTTAACTAAAATCTCAACTAAGAGAGTCATCCGCCTTAGGAAATGGATACATCATTAGCAGGAAAGTTAATTCACCTTAAGAAAGGGATGTGAGGAGAAGTCATCCGCCTTAGGAAATGGATACCTTATCAGCTAGGAAAGTCAATCCACCTTTGGAAAAGGATACACCAGCATCAGTCAAAGGAAAGTCACCCACCTCAAGAAAGGTATATCCACCACAAAGGAAGGATGTTCGCCTCAGGAAAGGAACATGAAGGAAAGCCGTCAACCTCAAGAAAGGGACACCAAGGAAAGGTGTTTGCCTCAAGAAAGGAACACCAAGGAAAGGAGTTCACCTCAAGAAAAGAACTCACCCATATCATCACCTCAGGTATGACTCCTATACCCTCGCTCATATCATGATATCATATAGATCTGTATCTATAGTGATCTCATAAGGGGCAGTCTATGAGCACTGGATTTTAACGGTCGTTCTTATAAAACGATTATTTAAGCTAGATGATGCAATATTTTACAAGTGCTATCCATAAGAGCTGTTCCTACTATTGCAGAATTGAGTTTGGCCAAGTTTCGGCGACCTAGACTGCCTTTAGGGACCCATACGGGTCACACTTGGGGGTACGGTCCATATGTGTACCCATACGGCCCCACCGCTATTGTACGCCCTCAAGGGACATATACGGGTCCCACGTGGTTTTGTATAGGTCCTCCCTACCTGTACGGGAGGAAGTTTATCCAATCAGGCCAGGCTGATTATAATCTTCCCATATTTTATTACAATCAGCCATAAATTGTATTTAGTGCATTCAGACACGCATTGCTTCCTATAAATGGAGGCATTTTGCCTCACTTTCAAGAGGGGACTAGATAGAACTATTCAAGAATAATTCATATACTATTTTCTAGCAGTTTTCTAGGTAATATAGGGTATATAAGGGGTATAGAAGTGATAAAATATGGAGAAAACCTTTCTACAAAGGATTTTATACCTTTCTACAAAGGATTTTATAGTTTATCTCATTCTAGCTTCATATTATGGTTAGGGAAGATTTTGTCCACACAAACACTCACCTAAACAGTCTTAAAACCATCATTTCATTACGTACCACTTTGGCTAGACTCTCTCACGGGATTAGGATCACTTCGAATTGTATTCACAGTATAAAGGTACGCTCATGAGTTTCAAAGAGACTCACTTTCTATTTATTTCATTGTTATTTTCATGTATTTTACCTGATTTATCTGTTAATCTGCTTTAGGTCTGGTCCTGACCCATGCAGGCCTTGCTGGCACTCGTAGAAATCCCATTTTATTTTGTTCTTTTCTCATATATTTATTTTAATTAGCTGGTAAAGGAAGTTCTGCTTGAGTCTAAATAGGACTCGTACGGTTCCCCCACACCCCGTATGGGTCCCTCAAACAGTTGTACGGGTATCCCCTACCCATACGGGTGCTGGCACCTAAAGTAGAACTACTTTCACTATGTAAATTGTAAAATGAACCTAACATCACCATTTGCCATGTGATCAGTTTCATTAATAATCTGGTAAATCAACCCACGAAAAGTTAAATTGTGTTTTTATAACAAAATACGTTGAAGACCCATTATTTCTTTTCGATCCCAGAATCCCCTCGGGCACTATCAATTGCAAAACCACCACGTTAACATAATCATGTTTTTCTTAACAAAATGCTGACTTATGAAGTGCCGTAATTGTACTAATGTTTTCGTGTAGGCGAATTTATTTATTTTTATTTTATGAATTAAAACAAATGAATAAGTTCCCTTGTAATTCCCCCAATTTCCCCTGGTTGTAATTTTTATTCTCTCTTTATTGCTTGTGCTTTATTATAAACTATTGATCCATGAATCGTGAATTAGATATGATATGTGCCCTTAAGGCAATTAGGGCGATATATCTTAATTATGAAATAGTATATATTTTTGTTTAATCAATAAAGGCATTTAATATTTTATTTATATCCATGTGTTTATAAATATATTATGACTAGTTAAATAAATTCATTGATGTACGAATGCAAAAGTCCTTGACGTATCATAACATGAAGTCATAGAAATTATAGTTGGACTATATTTGGTGGAACATGCTTCATGTGCAATTATGATTATGTCTAAACTATCCCTAGTCATAGTTTTATCAAGAAAGGATATTGACGAAGTAGAAAGACTAGCTTGTGGTCAACTTTCTTGGAAAGGGTCCAACCAGTTACTCTCCTAAGGACTAAAGGTGGTGCCTTAAGTTTGACACGTGGATATATCTGGGAGATATATTGGAGACCATAATAAGATAAACACTTGGTGTATATATCAATGTGTTAGTGTTTATCTTCATGCAATAAGCTTTGCGAATGTCCTCATACTTGAGATACTAGTTACCCTGTGTGGTACTATTGCTATACTTTGGGTCATTACTATGCACCCATTAATTTAAGGTGTTACAGGTGATTACGAGTATAGAGATGACATCACGTTGATAATCCAAGTAGTCAGAAAGAATCCATCACTCCGGATATATTAAGGAGTTATACCTGGCCACTTGTTGAAGTCATGATTGCCATAAACCTATAATCAGGGTATGTGTTTGATAGAAATGGTTTCTAGTCAAACACACTATGGTAAAAGGCAATATACTTTGGTAACAAGTAAACTACTAGGATAGCTTGGAGCAGCCTCGCTATTAGTTGGTTAACATTTTAACCGAACCCTACAAACCAGATGGTACTAATATTAAAGAATGGAAGGAATTTATCACACTAGATAAGTATTGCATTAACCAGGATTAAGTCATAAGCATAAATGACGTTCCGAGTAATGGGGGATGGTAGACCCTTGCTAGAGGCATACTACAGTCGTTTAAGGTAATCGGGTTCTATTCATGGCCTAGAACCTCGGGCTAATGGCTCCATCAGAACAAGGATTAGTTAAACCTTAACAGCTCAATACTTCGAGATCCTATAAGGTCACACACATTGGACCTTCATCGGACTAAGTAAAGAACTAATAGAATTATTCTATTACGAAAATATAACATGATAATAATTAGATTATTATTTGGTTGGACCAAGGATTTATTTTTTCACATGTGACTAATTTATATAGAGTCATAAATAAATTGGCTAGATTGATTATATCAATTTTATAAGCCAAGGAATTTATCTTTGACCCATAACTAATTTAATAGGGTCAAAAAATAAATATTTATTAAAAAAGGATTAAAAGGGGAATTTTGCCAAGGCGAGTTAAATTAGACCAAGACTACAAAGTATTTTTTTATAGGGTTAGGTGCGTGGGAGTGCACTGAAAGGTGTGCGAGCAATGGTAGGCATTGCTCGCGGCAGCCCATGAAAATGGGTTGCATATGCACAGCCCATCAGGGTACGCCATGAGTGGGCTCGTGGCATGGGCCACAAGGCCCAGCTTGGTGCAAGGCAAAGCCCATAAGGGCTTTTACTTACTGCACACGGTGTCCAGCCCTCAGGTTATGGTGACCCGCAGCCATAACCAGCGTCAGCACATCCCACATCGGGTTATAGGGGGAGCATTTTTGCTCCCCCAAGCCTATATATAAGCTCTCCCATGCTCCTTTTCAAATTGTACCTTTAGCTCAAAGTATAAATCCTAAGTGAGATTCACAAAGATAAATCTCTCGGGTATTGAACACAGTTCTTTTTGAGGAGCCTAAATTTATTCAGGCACCTCTAGTATATATTTTTGGGTGAGGCTTCTGGAGTGGTCTAACAACTACTCAAGGCTTCTTAGTTTTACCTCCCGGGGAGGTTTTGGTTGGTGGAGTTCATGTGGATACTCATAGAGGCTATCCTATGCTTGGAGGCTTGCACAAGAGGGTTCTGCTAAAGCACGCTTTAACTGGTAAATTTTCTTTCTTTCTCTTTTATTATTATGTCTTTTTCTTTAAGCGTTTTTAGACTTAATAATATGCTTAGGTTGTTTTGGATGCTTAGTTTATTTTATGCTAAGGTTATAGCTTAGAGTTATAACAAGCTTAGGTTATAGCTTAGAGTTATAACTTGCTTAGCATAAAATATACATGCTAGGATATAATTTAGAATTATGGTATGCCTAGCCCTTTCGCATGCTAACCTAGGTAGAGAATTATTTAGTTAAGGCTTTATTTAATTTATATGCAACTAATAGGAGTTCATGGGGACAGGGACAAAATTTTAAATTTCCACCATGCTTGTAATGCATGTTCAATCTAACTGTCAGTTCCCAACAGTGGTATCAGAGCCAGCCTATTTAGTGAATAATTAAGTTAGAAGTGAACTGAATATTATTTTCTATACGAAATGATTATTGTTTATTTAATTCTTTGGAATAATGTATATGAACTTGTGCTTTTCATTTCAAGGTTAGAAAATTTTTGGGAATAATTTGGAATAAGCCTACTCAACTTACTCAAATTATACACATGTCAATAATTTATTTAAATTATATGGGTTATAGATGCTTCCAATTTACATGAATTGGAAGAACGAAATTATTATTCCAAGAGAATCCATTGGTCTTCAAGTTTGTGCCCATATTGTTCTGGCTAAGGATTGGACATGGTGTCTACTCACTCCAATGGCTCCTCTCCTACCTGGGAACCTATATCAGTGCAGCTTGAATTGACCAATTGGGGAATAAATAATGACTAATTTATTTCTAGTATATAAGATGGTGCTTATATTTGTTTCTATAACAAAGTAAAAAATTAAATTTATTGAATAAAAGCTTAAAGGAAATGCAATATAAATATAACAAATGAAAGTGTTAACTATTTTGCATGTAATCTAGGTTGATGGAATAATTATGATAAAGAGCTTGAACCCCCTAAGGTTGGACCTTATAAATTAATTCTAAAATACCCTTAATTAATATAAGTTATTATAATTATGTCCATCTGATAAAATCCTAGATTGGGTGAGACATTTAACACCCATAAAATCCTAAAGTAAATATATTAAAGCAAGTTATAGTCTTCCTTACTTAAATTTATAATACGATCTCTTTGGGCTATCAAAGTGCTAGGCAAAGCATTCCTTCTAGTCCATATTGATTAGTTGTAAAGTTTGGGATAGGGTCTGCCTTAACAAAACTGGGGTAGTCCGCCATAAAATTGGGGACTAGGCCCAGATATGAGACATATTCAAGGAGATGCTAATATAAGAGCACACAACCCTTGGGATTAGGGAACTTGAATGAATTAGCAACTGCATGAGATGAAAATGGAATAGGCTTTCAACTATGACTTACTATTATGACTTGACTCATAAAATTGGGGGTTCTAATAGACTAGTTATAGATGCTGCCTACTAGGAAATTTAGCTGGGCTAAAATTCCAGAATTCAATAGAATGGGCTATTGTAAATTTCGAAGAAAATAATAGGACAAATGTATTTAATTAAAAGACCTTATATCAATTGCATGTACTCAAACTAATATCTAAACTCTTTTTCTTTTCTTATATCTTAGGTTGAAAATGACTTCCAATGTTAATCTCTGTGTGTTAGTTGAAACCAGATTGAAAGGCTCAAACTTTTCTGATTGGTTCCGAGCTATGAGAATAGTTCTCAGATCTAAGGGAATTGCCTATCTTCTAAGTGAAATTTTACATGTCGAACCTGATGTTGAGGATCATTTGGAACATGATGCCTGGTTGAAGCACAAGAAAGATCGTGAGAATGCCATGTGTATCATGTTGGGGTCCATGAATCCTAAGCTTCAGAAATAACATAAGAACATGCCTTGAAGGATATGGTTCTCCATCTTGAAGAGCTCTAAAAGAGTGGGAAAGGACAGAAAGGTATGAGACCTCTAAGCTCTTTTTTGTGACTAAGATGCAGGATGGCACCTCTACCTCTCAGCATGTACTGAAACTCTTGGGATACCTTGAAAAGCTGAACCGATTGAGATTCGGGTTGCATTATGACTTGAGCGTTGACCTTATGTTAATGTCCTTGTCAGATAGTTACTCAGGCTTTGTGACTAACTATTACATGAACAAGATTAATTCTACTATCCCTGAATTAATCAACATGCTAAAAACAGTAGAACCTCAGATCAAGAAAGATCAGAAACCTCTACTGTTGGTTGAGAAAGGCAAGGCTTCTAAGAAGAAGAAGCTGGCACTGGGTGCTAAGAAAAGAAGCAGTAAAAGGAAAAAAGAAAAGATGGCATCTAAGTATGTCTGCTTCCAATGTGGGAAATTGGGACTTTGGAAGAGGGATGGCAAAGCTCCTGCTTCTGATCATTTAAAGAAGAAGCCTGCAGAGGCATCTACTTTAGGTATGTTTATAATTAAAAATTTTGCTACATTTCCGCGTGAATCCACTTGGGTATTAGTTACTGGTTGTGGTTCTCATATCTGTACTCCTGTGTAAGGACGAAGGAATAGTAGAATACTTGCAAAAGGGCAGATGGACATACGCGTGGGAAATGGAGCTAGAGTTGCTGCATTAGCCGTAGGGAGCTTTAGTCTTATTTTGCCAAGTGGACTTGTTTCAGTTTTGAATAATTGTTACTACATTCCAAGTGTTACTAAGAATATTGTATCTGTTGCGTGTTTAGTAGTAGAAGGATTTGAGATTTTATTTTTGAATAATAATTGTCAGATTCTTTTGAGTAATGTTCTTTATGGTTATGGGACGTTGAAAGGTGGCATTTACGTTCTTGATACTAAAATAGCAGTTTTCAATATAAACAATGTGAAGAAAGTTAAATTAGATAATGAGAATTCCTTCTACTTGTGGCATTATCTTTTAGGCCACATATACAAAGATTGCTTAACTAAGTTGTATAAGCGTGGAGACTTGGGCCCAATAGACTTGGAGTCTTATAGTGATTGTGAACCTTGTTTAAGAGGAAAAATGACAAAGTTACCCTTTTCAAGGAAAGGGTAAACGGTCCACGAGTATATTGGAACTTATACATACTGATGTGTGTGGTCCAATGAGTGTTCAAGCACTAGGAGGATACTCATACTTCATAACCTTTATTGGTGATTACTCACGATAAGGTTATTTGTACTTGATGAAGCACAAGTCTGAAAGTTTTGAAAAGTTCAAACTATTCAGAGATGAAGTAGAGAAATAGCTTGAGAAAATTATTAAAATACTTTGATCAGATCGAGGTGGAGAATACTTAAGTCAGGAGTTTCAGGATTATCTAAATAAAAATAGGATAGTTCCCCAGTGGACCGCTTTTTATATGCCACAGCACAATAGAGTTTTAGAAAGGAGGAATTAGACTTTATTAGATACGGTTTGGTCCATGGTGAGCCATGCAGATCTCAGTAAATCCTTTTGGGGATATGAACAAGAGAGCGCGGTTTATGTTTTAAACAAAGTGCCCACTAAATCAGTTGATTTTACACCTTATGAAAGATAGTGTAATAAGAAGCCATCTCTAAGTCACTTAAGAGTATGAGGCTGTCTTGCTATGATAAAGAGGATAGCGTCAGATAACCTGAATGCTAAGGCTGACAAATGTCTGTTCATTGGATATCCAAAGGAAACAATTGGATATCTGTTTAACTAACCCAAAGCCTAAAAGGTATTTGTGTCTCAGAATGCTAACTTTTTGGAAGAGGAATGCTTACTTGCAAAATTCAGTGGGAGCTATATTGAACTAGAAGTTCAAAAGGAAGAAATAGACAATCAACTGATTGACCCCGTTCTAGATGCACAAGAAAGTGTGATCCAAGAACAACCTATCAAAACACAATCATTGTGAAGATCAGGTCGTGTTCATAAAGTTCCCGAGAGATATTGTTTTATCATTATGGATGATAAAGAACTATATCTCATGGAGGATGATGAACCAAGGACATATGATGAGGCAATGAAAAGCTTAGATTCTGATAAGTGGCTAAAAGCCATGAAATCAGAAATGGTTTCGATGTATGAGAACTAAGTTTGGGATTTAGTTGATGCACCACAAGAGGTTAGACCAACTAGGTGCAAGTGGGTCTTCAAGAAGAAGACAGACATGGATGGTAATATAATTACCTATAAAGCAAGGTTAGCTGTAAAAGGTTATTATCAACTAGGAGGTATTGACTATGATGAAACTTTCTCACCAGTAGCCATGCTTAAATCCATAAGGATAATCCTCGCTATTACTACTCATTATGATTATGAGATTTGGCAGATGGATTTTAAAACAGCATTCCCGAATGGGGATTTAGATCGGGATGTGTATATGATACAGCCTGAGGGTTTTACATCTCAGAATGGCTCAAAGGTATGCAAGCTACAAAGATCTATTCATGGACTTAAGCAGGCATTTAGGAGTTGGAATACAAGGTTTGATCAGACAATCCGTGAACTAGATTTTTGTCCAAACGCTAATGAGCCTTGTGTTTAAAAGAAGGTTAGTGGGAGTGTAGTCATTTTCTTAGTATTATACGTCAATGATATTCTACTAATAGGAAATGACATTTCCCTTCTTCGAAATGTTAAAGTATGGTTGTCAAGAAAGTTCTCCGTGAAAGACCTTGGTGAAGCAGCGTTTATACTAGGTATAAAGATCTATAGGGATAGATCAAAGAAGTTATTAGGTCTTTCTCAAAGTACATATATAGACAAGGTATTGAATAGGTTTAACCTTGAGCATTCTAAGAAAGGTTATCTCTCGATGACAAAGGGGATTAACCTATCTAAGGCTTAGTGACCGAAGAGAGCTTAGGAAAGAATGCGCATGAAGGATATACCTTATGCATCTATGATAGGATCCATCATGTATGCTATGATATGTACTGGGCTAGATGTCTCTCAAGCCTTGAGCTTTACGAACAGATATCAGTTAGATCCAAGTGAAAAGCACTAGATGGCCATCAAGGCAATGCTTAAGTACTTGAGAAAGACTAAGGATTAGTTCTTGATTTATGGAGAAGGTGACCTCACAATCAGAGGTTACACTGATGCGAGTTTTCAATCTAACAAGGATGACTTTAAGTCTCAGTCAAGTTTTATGTATGCGTTAGATGGAGGGATGGTATGCTAGAAGAGTTCTAAGCTAGAAACTACTGCTGATTGAACAACGAAATTTGAATACATCGCTGCATGCGAAGCAGTAAAAGAAGCTGTCTGGTTAAAGGGATTTATTGGTGATCTCGGTGTGGTGCCTGAGTCTTTTGATGCAATTACTTTGTAATGTGATAACAATGGTGCTATAGCTCAAGCAAAGGAACCACAGTCTCTTCAGAAAAACAGACATGTATCCAGAAAGTATCATATAATCGAGGAGATTGTTGATGCTAAGATAATAAGATTAGAATATATACCCATTGATCAGAACCTCACGGATGGTCTGACAAAGCCATTGACTCAAGTCAAACTTGACCAGCATGTTAAAGCATATGGATTAAGACATATGGCTAATTGGCCTTAGTGTAAGTGGCGGTTTGTTGGACATGATGTATGCCCTTAAGGCAATTAGGGCGATATATTTTAATTATGTAATAGCATGAATTTTCGTTTAATTAATAAAGGCATTTAATCTTTTGTTTATATTTATGTATTTATAAATATATTACAACTGGTTAAATATATTCATTGATGTATGTATGCAAAAGTCATTGGCGTATCATAGCAAGAAGCCAGAGAAATTATAGTTGCACTATATTTGGTGGAACCTATTTCATGTGCAAAGATGATTATGTCTAAACTATCCCTAGTCATAATTTTATCAAGAAAGGATATTGATGAAGTGGAAAGACTAGCAAGTGGTCAACTTTCTTGGAAAGGGTCCAAGCAGTTAATCTCTTAAGGAGTGAAGGTGGTGCCTTAAGTTTGACACATGGATATATCTGGGAGATATATTGGAGACCACAGTAAGATAAATACTTGGTATATATATTAATGTGTTAGTGTTTATCTTCATGCAATAAGCTTTGCAAATGTCCTCATACTTCAGGTACTAGTTACCTTGTGTAGTACGGTTGCTATACTTTGGGTCATTACTATACACCTATTAATTTAGGGTGTTACAGTTGATTATGGGTATAGTGATGACAGCACGTTGGTAAGCTGAGTAGTCGGAAAGAATCCATCATTCCGGATACATTAAGGAGTTGTACCTGGCCACTTATTGAAGTGATGATTGCCATAAACCTCTGATCAGAGTATGTGTTTGATAGAATTGGTTTCTAGTCAAACACACTATAGTAAAAAGCAATATATTTCGATAACAAGCAAACTACTAGGATAGCTCGGAGCAACCTCGCTATTAGTGGCTTAACACTTTAACCGAACCCTACAAACCAGATGGTACTAATATTAAAGAATGGAAGGAATTTATCACACTGGATAACTATTGCATTAACCGGAATTAAGTCATAAGCATAAATGACGTTCTGAGTAATGGGGGATGGTAGACCCTTGCGAGAGGCATACTACAGTCGTTTAAGGTAATCAGGTTCTATACACGGTCTAGAACCACGAGCCAATGGTTCCATTAGAACAAGGAATGGTTAAGCCTTAACAGCTCAATACTTTAGGATCCTATAAGGTCACACACATTGGACCTTCGTCGGACTAAGTAAAGAACTAATAGAATTATTCTATTACGAAAATATAACATGATAATAATTAGATTATTATTTGGTTGGACCAATGATTTATTTTTGACATGCGACTAATTTAGTTAGGGTTATAAATAAATTGGCTGGACTGATTAAATTAATTTTATAAGCCAAGGAATTTATCTTTGACCAGTAACTAATTTATTAGGGTCAAAAAATAAATATTTATTCAAAAATGATTAAAAGGGGAATTTTGCCAGGCGAGTTTATTTCGACCGAGAGTAAAAAAGTGGTTTTTTTTGTACAGGCTCGGATGCGTGGGAGTGCACCAAAAGGTGCACGAGCAATGCTAGGCATGGGCTCCATGTGCGCAGTACATTAGGGTGCATTGCAAGCTAGGCTCGCGGCATGGGCCGCAAGGCCTAGCTCACTGCAAAGCAAAGCCCACAAGGGCTTTGCCTTGCTGCACACAACATGCATTGCACGCTGTGTTCAAGCGGGCTGTAGCACATCCCACATAGGTTATAGGGGGAGCATTTTTGCTCCCCTAAACCTATATATAGGCTCTCCCATGCTCCTTTTTAAATTTCACGTTTAGCTCAAAGTATAAATCCTAAGCGAGATTCGCAAAGCTAAATCTCTCGAGTATTGAGCACAGTTCTTTTTTAAGAGCCTGAATTTATTTGGGAACCTCTAGTTTATATTTTCGAGTGAGGCTTCTGGAGTGATCTAGGAACTACTCGAGGCTTTTTAGTTCTTCCTCCCGGGCAGGTTATGGTTGGTAGGGTTCGTGTGGATACTTATAGAGGCTATCCTACACTTGGAGGCTTGTGCAAAAAGTTTTGCTAAAGCACGCTTCGACTGGTAAGTTTTCTTTCTTTCTCTTTTATTTTTAGGTCTTTTTCTTTAAGCCTTTTTAGACTTAATTATATGCTTAGGTTGTTTTGCATGCTTAGTTTATTTTATGCTTAGGTTATAGCTTAGAGTTATAACATGCTTAGGTTATAGCTTAGAGTTATAACATGCTTAGAATAAAATGTACATGCTAGGATATAATTTAGAATTATGGTATGCCTAGCCATTTTGCATGCTAACCTAGGTAGAGAATTATTTAGTTAAGGCCTTATTTAATTTATATGCAACTAATTGGAGTTCTTGGGGACAGGGACAAAATGTTGAATTTCCGCAATGCCTATTATGCATGTTCAATCTGACTGTTAGTTCCCAACATCGTGCGTGAAAGAGTTTAGATAAATATGATTGCTGTAATGATTTTCCCAAATGATGAAAAGAAAATAGTTCTACGTGGCGAATGTTATTTTTGAATTAACTAAATGAGAAATAAGTGACTCATCCGGTACCCGAATCTTTAATCTAAAAGGTATGAGTCTCCTGCCCATTGGCAACCATATCAAACTCTTTCCTAAGTAGATAACTTGTAGGTGACTCTACGATTTGTATCGAGATTTGGGTCTTGATTCTTTCATTCATAAAAATTTGGTAAACATGCAAAACTGGACTAATTGGTTTTATCACGCTTAAATGAACAACCTCGAGTGGACCCTGCCATAAGGCACCAAGGGAAATATTCGCTCATTCACACTATTCAATTCCTGGATAGGAAGTTCAGCAAGGTCAAACTTTAGGAAGCTCTTTATTACAGGATCCTATAAGGTCACACTCTTTGAGTTACGACCAATCCTTGTAAATAATTGTTAGATTAGGTCTAATCTAAAAGAAGAAGAATAAACGGTTAGACCATTTAATTAGTTGGACCAATATTACTGGTTGGACCAATGTATTGGGAAAATAATAAGAGGATAGGAACTACCAAACAAGGTTCGTAAATACGGGATATTATACGAACATGTGCAAGTAGGCCTTTACATGTACTGTTGGACAATACATGTATACGGCATGTGCATGGGCTAAGGCAACATTACACAGGTAGTGTTGTGCATGGCCCACAGGCCATACACAAGCGGGCTGCACAAGGTAGCCTGTAATGAGCGCAACCCATTGAGCTTATGCTATGAGCCGCGCACAACGAGCAGGAAATAACCTATATGGTGTGCAACCCTCGAACATGCGCTCCTGTGTAGGCCCATGTATAGGTTGCACAGGCTATGGGCCTACATGTGAGCAGGCAAAATTTTAAGGAGGGAGCACGTGGGGTGCCGTGCGGAGGACACGTTTGGTGCAGTTTGAGGAAACCGCGATATCGATCTTGTGTGTGCGTCACTTTATATAATAAAATGTTTGATTTTATTGAAGAGGAAATTTATTAATTATTTTTCATGTAAACTTATTAAATGTAAAAAATATGACTTTTTATAAGAAAAAATGTGATTATATTGAAGAATATATTTACACATTTTAATAAAAAAATATTTTTAAAATAAAGCATATTTACTTTATTTGAAAACAAAGTAGAGTCGCCATCTAGCTCAGCTCCATCGGGAATTGTGGTATAATGATCCAAAATAGGATTTTTATATTGAAAAAAATGAGATTCTGAGTTCTGACATAATATGTACTCATTGTTCAAATTGATTGGATTAATTTTGGAATTTTATTTTATGTGGTAATTTCTGCATTACGATGGTTTTATTTAAGAAATAAATTCAAGAAATTAAACAGAAATTATAACGGCATAATAAATTGATATTTTCTATTAAAAATTCGGCTAAGTAATGGCAACACTTGGGTTTTGGCCCAGAAACTCAGAAAAAGTTTCCTCACATTTGGGATGTTTTATACATACCTGCGAGCTAATTTACACATATTATAGTTAAAGTGGCTCTAGTGGCTCACTTAATTAGATAAATAAAATGCAATGTGCAATAATAAAATAATAAAAAAATGACTTTTGATGAATTTTAAATTTGGGCTCACAGCCAATTACCCTCAGTTTATCTTTTCTTCTGTCCAGGATGACTTGAGAGCCGGTGCGGGACCAAAAATGTCAAAGATTATGATTTGGTTGGAAAATATGTCTAATCCAAGTTATAGCTATAATCTTGAATTATTCCTAAGAGAAATGCGGGGATTTTGCGAAATGGGGTCATTTTTGGACCAAAGATCATTGTGAGATCTTGATCTAAAAAGACCAGAGAATGAAAACTTGAATTTCGAAGTGTTTTGACAGAGTTTCAAGACTTTTAGGACTCCTAGAACGAATTTGGTAAAGTGGATTTAACGTAAACGTTTTACCTATGAAAATGGAAAAGGGGTGACCCCTATTTATAGTAATGAGTTAATGAGCTTGCAGGCTCATTACACAGGTAATAAGCCCGCTGGATCATCGCCTACTTGAGTTCAATCTTTACAAATCTGTTAGTAAATTTCACAAATCTTATCGAGATCTGAATTTTTTTTACTCTAGATAGGTAATGAGCTTGCGGGCTCACTATGCATTTGTTGACCAAACTTTGACTTTTTTTATTTTTCTGATAGGAAATGCTAAATTAGAGATTCCGTAGAATGTGAATTTTTGAATTTTGGATTTTTGAGCGATAATTTGGTCCTTTTGGCTATCTTGTCTAATCACTTAATTAAATAGGCATGATTCCTCATTCAGCCGGAACAAACCTGTGCTAACATTTTGCCCCTCGCATAAATAAATTTCGTGCTAGAAATTTAGTTGTATGCAAAACAAACAAAACAATGTGTGATGTAGAATGAGTTGAAATATTTTTAATCGAAAAATTTTGATACAAAAATATTTTTTCCCCTTTGATTAAAATGCTTGAACGAATGAAAATAGTTAAATTAAAATTGACCGGGGGCCAAAAATAATTTGGAATCATTTTAATTCTGAATTGCAGGAGATGTTGTGCAAAAATAGCTTTTAGTTCCGCTCGTTTCGTAAACAATGCAGAAAATGCATGAAAAAAATGCCAAAAAGCTGAAAACAGGTAATGAGCCCGCGGGCTCATTACCTATCTAACTGTAACTTTTATAGCCATTACACATTAAAGATAACAACATGTATTGAATGCGTAAATGTATGCCACGTGGATGCGTAATTAGTTGGCGGGCTAATTACCTAGGTAATGAGCCCGCGGGCTCATTATCCTGCTAGCTATAAAAACATATCCGATTCTCTATTTTTTCAGACCAACAATTCTTCCCTTCTTCTATTTCAGCTTTCTTGCTCTTTTTCTACAATTTTCAAGATTTTACAAGATGTTTTCCTTCCTTTTCTTCCCGAATTTCCCATTTTTATTCCAATTTTACGTAATTTCCATGTGGTTCATACTTTATAATGTTCGGGTTCCCTCTCGAATCTTTAAGTAAACACCCATCTAGTGAATATTAGGGGTCAACCAGTGGAGTTGGCCTGGGTGCCTGTTGAAGCTCTATACGGATTGCCTCCTAACTAAAAATATCATGGCGTCGGGACTGGTGAAGAAATTCTTGTTGCTTTGGAGCACAAATCCTATCTCTCTCGGAACCTGGTTAGTCCACTTTTCTTTTTATTTTTTTTATTATTATAATTATTTATTGTGCTTTATTATGCCCCTTTTTCATTTATTTTGCTATGCTTTTCTGCATGATAAAATTAAATTTGTTTTGTTGTTTTCTTATTATGTGAGATATACAGTAAACGTATGATGCATGATAAGGTCGATGCTCCTAGATTTTCTTACATGCTATAGACTAACAGAAATCTTGTTTGAAGATTATGCCTTCACAATATTAGGGCTAATGCAAAATAACTTGGATTTATTATGCAGAATATGATGCAAAATCATTAATCACATGCATATGTATTATTATATATATCTTTTGGATGAATTTAAGGAAATTATGTACTGCATGCTATTATACTATGATCATCGGGTCACTAACCATGATGGCGTCAGCATTACTCAGTTCGGGACATGGTACCGGGAACTTTCTCCGAGTGCCAAGGCTTTGGTTGAGAGGACATGCTTGGGTAGGATGATTGCCAATCTTAAGTACAAGAAATCAAGGGGCTATCCTTACATTCTTGCAGGCGTTTCCATCTATATATTGAGCAGATGGTCAGACACTACTCACACTTTCCACTTTGGTTGTGGTGAGTACACTATCACTCTTGTGGAATACTGTGCTATTAATGGTCTGCCATTCGACGGTCAGGTTATCCATTTTAATGCTTGTTTCTCCCGTCACCATTTTGACGATCGCATCTTTGAGGCTTTGATCGGGTACTCTAGGGAGCACAAAGGGATTTCTTATGATAAGCTCATAAAGTTCTGGACATCTGGCCGGGGTGTGGGTTTGCCTGTCAAGTGCGAGGCTAGGGCCTTCATGGCTGCAACTCTTTCGTGGTTGTGTTTTGACACAGGGGGTTCCATAGTGAACCTCAATATACTACCGAGCTTGATTAATATCCAGGAGTTTGACTAGTATGCCTAGGGGCGAGCCGCTCTCGGCCACATATATTGGGCTCTTGACTAGTGTGCAAGGAATCGAATCGGGAAGTTCAAGTCTTTTCTACATATTGTTTTTGTAAGAATTCGAGATTTTTATGCTATTTTCTTTTTGTTTCTTTTTGGATTTTGAATGCTTATGCCCTTCTTTTGTACCTTTTGCAGGTTTGGTTCTTTGAGTCCCAGATTATAGTGGGTCTGAGGTTCATAATGACTAGAAATCTCCCACATTTTCCAAGACTAGCTCACTATTGGCGTAAGTGGGAGATTGAAACCCCTCGGGGTTACTGCTGCTGGACTTTGCAGATTGACTTCTGAGTCTGTAAGTCACATGATTTTTTCTTTTCACGTTCCATTGCATAATTTAGTCCCTTGTCTTTGCTTTTGCCATTTTTAAGTTAGGACTTCACCTTGGGGTCTCCATGCTCAGTGGCCTAATTATATGCACCTTGTTTGGGGGTTCACAATTTCTGACCTAATTCTGAAGACTCCCTTCTCGCTTGAGTGGTACCTTGGAGATTAGATTCAGGGTTTCCATCTCACAACCAGGACTCATTCAATCCCTCCACCCGTACCTCGATGGGTGTTCTAGCTTGAGAGATCCATCGATCTTGCTCGTCTCGATAGTGTTGGGGTTGATGCATCTTTTACCAATCATCTAGGAGGCTACAAGGAGTTCTGCTGTTTAGAGCTCCTTGGTTGGCTAGATGTAGATCCCGTTCATATGGCTCTAAGGCCAGATCTTTATAATGACTCAAGTGAGGATGACTTGTCGGTGCCTTCTGATGTCCTTGGCAAAT
Organism: Euphorbia pulcherrima; assembly: GCA_947683365.1. NCBI lineage: Eukaryota > Viridiplantae > Streptophyta > Magnoliopsida > Malpighiales > Euphorbiaceae > Euphorbia > Euphorbia pulcherrima. Next base: position 44,545,695 of record CANTUS010000010.1, read on the forward strand.
AGGCTGGCGAACAGTCCGAGTTATGGTACATGCCCCTTGATTTCCTTTTTACATCTTTTAGCCTTAGTCTAAGTTTCTTTTGCTTTTGTCTTTTTACAGGATCATCGTGGTAGGAAGTTAGCCAATCTTGTAAGGAGTTCTTCCGCCTCTTTATCTCCCTCTTAGGGTCAAATGATGATAGAGGGTCATTGTGAATTCTAGTATCAGCAATCCATGTTCTCGAGATATTATCTCGATCTGACCACCTATACCCTAGTGATCCACCCTTACATGGATCCCGAGCACCTGATGACTTTTCATCCAACTGGTGCTACTCATATGAGTTCTTCTGATTTTCACTTATGTCTTTTAAATCACCATGGTTCTGACTTGTTTTAGCTTTAATTTCTCAGGTGCCTATAGCTGATAGCATCACCGACTGGAGCTTCATTTAGGGACAGCAGCAGTTCATGATGTAGAAAAACTTTAACATGGCAGTATGTTTAATTATTATAATGGATGGTATTTAATGAAATGCATATGAATGATTTATGTTAAAATATTATAGATGGAGATTCGGTGGCTGCAAGCTTAGTAGGGAGAGCTTTGGGTGGATGATCAGTAGCAGTAGCCTTAGCGGAGACAGGGCAACCTTCCTGGATTCTTTCCGCCTGTCGGTTATCCCCCTCCTCCTACGTCATTCTTTAACCCCAGCCAGCAGGGTGTGAGTGGCGGACAATAGATAGGACTTATTTTTCTTTTTTTCTTTATCAAGCCATTTGTCGGGCCTTTCTTACACATGCATTCTTTTTTATTTTTGAAAGAATTTTATAATATTTTTGTGCTTTTCACTTTTCCTTAATGATGATCAAGTTTATCAAGGTAATCTACCCGATATTGGCATATTACCCCATAAACTACATAGAGCGAATTGCTACTTCTTCGAAATCTTTTTCATGGAGAACTACATAAGTTTTCGTGCGAGCTTGAATGTTTATCTCAAGAATTCCGTTGGTTGGGGCCACCTCGGGATCTATGGTTTGTCGCACATGAAGGAGTACTACCGCATTTTTGTTGAAGATAATTTGATCCAATCTGTCGTCAATTTCTGGGATCCTATCGACAGTGTTTTCTGTTTTATAGAGCACGAGCTATGCCCTTTTATATGGAATTTTGTAGGCTTTTAAGATCTTCAATTGATCTAGCCCCTACCATCCCGAGACCTCATCTTGAATTTTTAGATGCCCTAATGAATCAGTTTCAGTTGCAATGATATGACAAGCGTCGACAGATTTGGCTTTTGACATAGTAAGAAATCTTTCATCTAGTGATGCAAGTTGGCTTCTGCTTATTTGTATCCTTTTATTTGGAGTATTTCTTTTTGAGAATCCAACTATGGTTTGTAACTTTCCTTATTTGACTATCATTCATCAGATGCTGGAGGGAAAGTCCCCAGTCATAGTGAGTCTTGCTGAGACATTCATTTTTATGCGTTTTGCTCGAAATGGGACTAGAGTCGTCACCAGTGGTAGCATACTACTTCTTTAGGTAAATCTTATTTTAGCCTTTCCTTATGCATAAACAACCCTTCTGGGTTTTCAATTTATCAGGCTTGTCTTAATTTTTGTCTAGACTGCCTTTTTCAGGTTTTCAATCCAACAAGTTATATTATATTTTTATTCCCTTTTTGTTTGTGCAGCTCTAGCTTTGGGATAAGCTCTCTATACTGTCCATTCCTATGAACATGGATTATCCAAAGACCTATTGAGCAAGGGGTTCCTTGGTTAGGATTGGCGATTGCTACCATAGAGACTTCACTGTCGAGGAGTGGGTTAAATTTATGGAGAGTTGTACTACTGAGGATATCCATTGGATTTGTCCTTGGTGGGGAATCATCCATCTGACCACGAATGTTGCTAGAGGAGGTGTAGTACTTATTGGTCTCTCTGTGAGTGGGCGACCTCCTTTGCATCCCCTATAAGAAGGTCAAGAAGAGCGCGAGGGATAAGACGCGGTGAAGCATGCTAAGGGGAAGACTCACTTTAAAAGTGATGAAAATATTGGTGAAAATGATGTTGAAGTTAATATCTATGTCCAATTTATGTGTTTAAAAAGACAAGATCAGAATCTCGTCCTTAAGATAGAGTCGCCACCCAGTTCAGCTCAATTGGGAATTTTGGGTATGATTTTCCCACAGGGTGGTAAACCGCTCCTCAATTAGAGATTTTGAGCTTAGATGATGTTGTTTATTCTTCATTTAATAAATCAAATCGATTATTTTTCAATAAAAGTTTCTTTCTTTCTTATACGATTTAAATCCCATATTTTAAAGTTTTCGGTTAATATTTAGCCATTCATCACACAGCACATCATGCAGAAAGCAATAAATAAATAAAAGTTACAGGCCTTAGAAATCCTATACATTTTTCCATATAGTAAAATAAATAATACCCCGAAGGCCTAACATACATCTAATCTAAAACTACTTGCATCCAAATATCGATTTGAATAGATAGAGCACGTAGGATGTCAAAACCCCCATTAACATGCATAATCAAAGAATAAATAATTTCCAGTTAATTATTTGAATTTTATTGGAAGAAAATAATTTATTGTGAATTTTTAGAGTTAAAACACATTTTTTAGGCATTTAATAGAAATTTAACTAATTAATTAATAAAGAAATTGAATACAACCAATTTAAAATTATTCAAGATTATTCATTATTTTTAGGAAATTTTTCGGTTGTTAAACGGGGTTAAACATGCATTAAAACGGTAAAATATGGCTAAAAATGCAAGAAAACATAAACCATGGACCTTTTGGGCACTTTTACTAGTAGGCCACCCGAGTGCACACCATGCCGCTCAAGTTACATGCTTGCGTGTCACTCGGGTGGCATAGTGTCCACCGGAGTGGCCAACTGGAAAAAGAGTCTGAAGGCAGAATTTCGGCATTTCTGCACCCGAAAACCCAAGATTATAGGCATTTTGAATCGTTTCGCACATTATTTCAGTGGATTTGGACTTAAAATGGTAGAATAACATTGATTTTTTTACTCGGGGGGAGAAACCCAAAAGATCCAATAAAAAAAGGACTGACAACTCGGGCGGCCTAGGTGTCGCTCGGGCGGCCTACCGATCACCAGAGTGGCCAGCCGGAGTTTCACTGAAAAATCACAAAATAGCAAAAATGAGAGCCAAATGCCCCAAAACCACGCAAAAGACTAGCAAAAGCAGAGAATGGCAAGAATTAAATGAAATAAAGAGATTGGAACTCAAAAATTTATACCCTTAGGCCGTAAATCTGTCCTTGAGACTTGAATCAACCTTTGGTGCGCTCTTTTGACGATTTTGGTGATGAACAGCGACGGTTAGTGACAGAACAACGACGAATTTAGTTATAGAATTTAGTGATTTAATGAGACAAAGTCCCTAAACCCTATTTAAATTCATTTTAAGTTGAGATTTCGACTGATTTTATTTGTTAAAACTAAATGATTAAAGCTAAGAAAGACTAAGAATTCAGATCAATGTATATTAACCCAAATATCGACCTCTTTCTTTAGCTTTCTCATTGTAGAACCCTAGAATTTCTAAATGAGTGATTTGATTTTCAATATGGCAAAAAGTCCTTAACCAGATGATTTTGGGGGTTTAAATATACTCTACCAAGTTATAAGACCTCAATTAGTCCCACAAATGTCTCAATTTGATGGAAAAATCTCAAAAATTCAGCTTCGCGAGCAAGGAAAAACCCAGAAATCACGAGAATCATTCAGACATATGAAGGGCGCGCGAGATGGCATGGCCCAGCATAAGCCGCGCCATGTGGTGTGGCCTCTAAAAAAAAGGAGGTAGATCTGGAGGTGGTGCCAACAGCCACTGCCGGAGGGGGGCGCCGCCTTTGACGACGGCGCCAGTGAGGTTGGAAAAGGGGAAAAAGGATTTCTCAAAAAAATGGGGCGACTTCAGAAATTCATAACTTTTACCACGGTTATCCAATTTAAGCGATTCTTAACATTTTGGAACCCTTGAAGAGTCTAGAATCTAGAAAAGAAATAAAGGGACTTGCTGAAAAGATTCAAAGTTTATGGAAAATCGTGAATTAAATTACTGCACGCTAGAGAAAGATTAAAACTCATTTTTAAATTCAATTTTAATTATTTTTTATTATGGTCAAAGGTCCAAACTCATCAAAAGGAGCTTTCCAAACATGATTTGACCCCAAAGGATAGAACAACTAATCCTTAAAAGGTTAGAGCAATTTCCATTATCGTTCCGCGGGAACACCAAAAAAGCCAATGCTCACATCAGGGGTTATCACTTACTCTCCTAGTCGTTTGTGCAGGCAGTACAGCCGTTCTTAAGGGTTTCTGACATCTTTGTACACTCTTTTTGGCTTTGAGCTTCTGTACATTTGTATATGTGTTGTCAGCACCCATGGGCTTGCCACCTTTGAAGAAAGGCTTGCTTAGACTAACAGACTTCATAGCTTCCTCGGAGGCCATTGAGCTTACGATCTTGTGTCTTTTGTTCCCGTGGGAAAATAAAGGCTTTGAGACTCGTTGTTTGTCTTTTTATTTCCATTTTTTATTCGTAATGCATTTTATGTGAAATAAAGACAGAAACCCTATTTCTATGCATGTTTTATCAAATGATTCACAAATTTCATTTAATGCAATCATGTAATACTTTTAACATGAACATGTTATTACAAGAGATAGTATTAAACAGGGAGAATAAATGGTATTTATTCCCAAGAAATTTCCATTGTTGTCTAAGGTTCCAAATGGATTTTAGCTTAAGACTTCACTCTTTTATTTTTTTTTATTTTCTTTATTTTTGCTCAAGAGCCCTCATTAGCCCTTGACAAACTTTTATCATTATTTTATACATTCTTTTTATTACGCGAGATAGCGCTTCAGATTGTCGCAATTAATTAGATTCACAAATTCATTGCCATCGAGATTTGTGATTTTGACTGCCCCTTTATTGAGAGTCTTCTTCATCATATAAGGCCCTTCCAAGATTGGCTGGAATTTTCCTCGAGCATTTGCATGTGTCTTACGAGATTGCTTTAAGACCATATTATCGACTTTAAGAGGATGATCCTGCCATTTGATCTTGCAATTGTAAGCCCTAGCCATGCACTATTGATACAACTATAGATTCTCCACTGTAGCTAATCATTTCTTACCAATTAGGTTGATTCCTAGTATCTCACTTTTGACTACTTCTCTTCAGGAAGTCTTGATTCAAGGGCTACGCATAAGGATTTGTTCCATAAGCAACACCACCTCCATCCCATAGACTACAGAGAAAGGAGTTTGTCCTGTAGGAGTCTTGACACTGGTTCTGTACCCCCATAAAGCATAAAGCAAATGATTGGCCCAATCTCGATAATTAGTGACCATCTTTAAGAGGATCTTTTTGAATTCCTTGTTAGCTACTTCTACTACTCCATTAGCTTACGATCTATATAGTGAAGAGTGGTGATGCTCGATTCCATATTTCTCAATAAGATAGGTCATTTCCCTTTGGAATTGCACGTCATTGTCACTTACTATATGGTGAGGAATGCCATATCTGGCAAAGATGTACCACTGAGTAAATCAAGCCATTCTCTTAGCTGTGATGCTTGTGTATGACTCTACTTTAACCTGTTTAGAGAAGTAATCCATGGCCACTATAATGAAGCAATGATCATTTGATGAAGATGGTCTTATCTCATCGATAATGTTGATGCCCTAGGCTGAGAGGGGTCAAGGCATCATTAAGTTTTACAATGCCGTTGGAGCCAAATCGCTCCCATCTCCATATATTTGACAGGCATGGCAAGTCTTTGCTTCTTGAATACAATCTGCCAACATGGTTAACCAAAAGTATCCCATCCTTTTGATCTTCTTGGCCATTATGACACCATTCCTGTGTAGACCATAGTAACTTGAATGTATTTATTTCACTACTTTCTTTACTTCTTGTTGAGTTAAACACTTCAGTAACAAGCAGTCGGATGATCTTTTGAATAGATCTCCTTTGATCAAGCAAGATTGCACAGCAAGCTTTTGTAGTGTATTCCTATCAGAATATGTAGCTTCAACTAGAAATTCACCACTCTCAAGGAATTTGAGAATGTTAGAATACCATGGTTGTTCTTTATCGACAGAATCTTCTATCGCAAGGATGTAATATAGGGATCAGGTTGTCTCCGTAATAAGTGGTTTGATCGGTTGTTTCTGAGTTCCTTCCCACTTTGAGGCTAGAGTGGCTAACACGTATGCCATTTGATTCCCCTCTCGAGGCATGTAGTAGAACTCACATTCACTAAACATTACGGCTTTTCTCCATATAGCCTCCAAGTAAGGCCTGAGAGATTCTTTTTTCAATTTCGAGTCAATATTGACATGCTTGATGACTAAAGCTGAATCACCAATGATCTTGACCCTATCTGCTCTAGAGTGGACATCTCGAATAGATAGGCCTCATATTCCACTACATTATTCATTGTGGGGAATTCCTATTATTTTGATAGGGGTATGAGTGCCCCATCTGGCATGATGATGATAACCCCTAAACAAACTCCTCGCTTGTTAACAGTACCATCGAAGAACATTATCCATTTTTTTTGATCTTCCGATATCATCGTAAGGCATTCGTTAGGGAGTTCTAAGTTTTTAGATTCTCCATCTTCCAGCGGTTGAGTGGCTAGAAATTCAGCCACTGGTCTACCTTTGATAGTCTTTTTATTCACATACTCAGTGCTAAATTCTGACAGTAATAAGAGCCATCTTGCCAATTTCCCTGTTAATGATAAAATTTGACATAAATACTTCATCGGATCAACCTTCACAACTACATATATTCAGAAAGATTGAAAGTAATGCCTGAGCTTCTTATTGAACCATACCATTGCTACACAGGTCTTCTCAATAATGGTTATCGGGTTTCATACTCTAGTAATTTCTTATTGAGATAATAGACTGTATGCTCTTTCTTATCCATATGCTCTTGAACCACCACGGCCCCTATGGATGTTTCTTCAATTGCTAGGTAAAGGATCAATGGCTTTCCTAGAATTGGCGGTTTTAGCACAGGGGGAGTTATTAGATAAGAATTGATTCTGTCAAAAGCTTCCTGACATTGATCATTCCATTCTATTGGTTGTTGCTTTCTAAGAGTTTAAAGATGGGCTTGCATATGGTAGTCAATCGTGATATAAAGCAGCTGACATATTGTACGGATCATAATAAACTTCTTACTTCTTTCTTAGTCTTTTGTACAGGCATTTCCCTGATAGCCTTGGCTTTGTTGGGGTCTATATTTATGCCTCTTTTGCTAACCACGTGCCTCAGCAACTTGCCTGATGTGACACTAACACCAAATACACACTTCATTGGGTTAAGAAGAAAATTGCACCTCTCAATCCTTGTAAGGAATCATTCTAACACTGTTGGATGCTCTTTTGGAGTAACAAATTTTATAAGCATGTCATCCATATAAACTTTGACCTCTTTGTGGATCAAGTCATGTAGTACTGATGTAACTACTCGTTAATAGGTTGCCCCTGTGTTCTTATGTCTAAAGAGCATTACTCTAAAGTAATATGTTCCTCATTTCGAGCTGAATGCAGTTTTGAACTTATCTATCACATTTATGAGGATTTAGTGATATCCAAAAAACTCATCCATAAAGGAGTACATGATAGCTCGTGCTATACTATCCACCAAGATATCAATGTGTGGTAGCAAGAAATCATCTTTAGGGGTGGCTTTGTTCAGATCTCTGAAGTTAGCGCAGACTCTGACATCGCCATTTTTCTTGGGTACTGGGACTACATTAGATAGCCAAGTGGGATACTCAACAACTTCTATGAAATTAGATTTGATTTGTTTGGCTACTTCTTCTTTGCCTTTCTCATCCCATTCTAGACGTATCCTTCTAATCTTTTGTTTCATAGTATAGATCGTTGGGTCTATAGGGATCTTGTGTTCGGCAATGTACTGATCAAGTCCAGGCATGTCTTCGTGAGACTAAGCAAAGGCTAAAATGTGATTTTTTAATATTTTCATTAATTCTCTCTCTCGTTCAATGGGAAATTGATTAGAAATGTATACCATTTTTGGATAATCCTCTGTGTTTAAGTTAATTTCTTTTACAATATTAATGTTATAAATGCTAGATGAATGCTGGAATGGATGCATGGAATTGTAATCAGAAACACAGTCCGAATAATCAAAGTTCTTTACTTTATTATCATCATAAAATACATTATTCATTTCGAATATGTTGGAAATAGAAATAAAAGACTCATCCTGATCAGTAGGCATTGGTTCTACAGTGGATGGTCCTTCCATAGCAGCTGGCATAATCAAGATGCCCTCACTGTCTTCCCATTCTATTTTGGCCTTGCTTTTCATGATGGTCAGGTTCAGACAACCTCCCTTGCTTTTTGCCTCTTCCACTATCTTGAGCTGAGTCTGCAAGTATTTAGTCAAAGTGTTGAGGAGCTCATCTTATCTGCTTGGCTTTTTTATCTTCTTTGGGGGTGCCTGCTCAATGTGCTTTGTCTAATCAAGAGATGCCCTGGTGCCTTGTTGAGAGTTTACTTTCTCCTTTATCATATAGGCGACAGGACCTTTACCATATTTGTCAGAATCAACTACATCTGAGAAGATTTCAAATCTAGGATAGTTTTCCCTACCATTGTGTGGCCGTTTCAACTGCTTCTAAAAGATTGTTTTGCTAACCGATCCCCTGGCGCCTGTATAACCAAGTCTAGCGGGTTTATATTCTGTTGCCCCTATATTGAAGGTTAGAATTCCTTACTCATATGCACCTAGTCCTTTCTCGAGAGTATGGTGTTTCTTTATATACCCTTGGATCCAAGGACCCCAATGAATATTTGGTTGCTTGCCTTATCCTTTGCTAATTGTTGCAGTGGTAAATCCCTTCATATGGATTTCATCCATTTTTTAGAGCAGCTACAATAGATGCTTCATCTGCCTCCACAGTTACAATCTTTCCTTGGAACGAAACTTTAACCTTTTGGTGGAGGGTAGATGGGACTCCTCCCAGAGCGTGGAACCATGGCCATCCCAGCAACATGGAGAAAGTTATAGGAATATCAATGACTGTGAAGAGTATAATGGAGGAGATTTCTCCGATAGTGACTTTAGGTTTAAATGTGTCAATGATTGTTCTTATGGAGTTGTTGTAGGCCTTTATAACTGTTGATGATTTCTTCAGGTCCCTCTCAGTTAATCCTAGGATTGGTGAAATATCATTGGGACTGTAGTGGTGGCCTTTAACTGATCCATAATTAGGCTTTCTATCTGCTCTAAAGACTTGATAAAAGCTGGGGGGCGGCAGGGGCTTCCCTCTTAGCTTGGTAGGGGTTGCTGACCCAGTAATCTTTCCTCCTCTAGTAACTGGACTGCCAGTCTAAGAAGGTAAGTTTATTGTTTCAAAAACCTCGAATTCATTGAAATCTTCGTCAAGATGTATTTTCCATAAGTCAATTGGCTTGTTCACAGTGGGTGGTTCATTGGTGATAAAACGTCATAGCATAAAAGGTACCTTTTTGCATTGCCCTCCTATGATAATGGGGTTCTCCTAGAGGATTTAGAGTAAAACAAGATTGGAGTCTTACCTGATCATGTGGATGGACAAGGAAGCTCATTCCATTGGTCTTTGACTATCGTCATTTATGGGCAAACTCACAAGCTTCTCACTGTGATTCATCATATTCCAAGGGTGTTCCTTATTGACTTCCTATTTCCAGTATCGCAGAATTTGATCCTCTCTATCTCTTTCAAGAGTTGGGTCCCTTGGCGGGTGTATCCAAGTGTAAAGCTTGATGAATTTTTCGGCGAGAACATTCCAGAATGATTTCTTATAGAGTGTAAGTCCCTCGTACCAGACTTTGGACTTGCCCCTAAGCATTGTTCTGAACCTATCTGGCCAATGGGCATAACGAACATGACCCTTATTCATCATGTTGATGAACTCGTAGATGTGAGCACATGGTATTCTAGTTCTATCATTGTACAAGGGATAAATTTCACCTAAGTTGGGATTCTAGATGCGATAACTAGCCTAAGCTAATTCATTTTCTGCTCTGATTCTCTCCTTGATGTATTCTTGAAAAGGTTCTTGCCCCTTGTCCCTAATCACATTGATAATGTGCTCGTTACCTAAGTCAAAGTCTATAAAATCTCTAGAATCATCGCTTGCTGTGGTTCCCCAAGCTTCTGATGAATTGGGATCAAGAGATGAAGCATAGCTTTCAGACCCATCATGGTCAACTGTCATTCCTTGGGGAACATATGGAGGTCTGTACTCAAACTCTCTTGCCAAGTGGTTTAGCTCATCATCTGTGAAGACTTTAGATTCGTACCCCAGATTATACACTTCGCTTTCATCTTCATTTTCTGATTCATTAGAATTGTCAAATTCCTTGACTTCCTCATTTGAATCTACAAAGGGTTGTTGCTCATTCATCGGTTTGAAAATCTGGATTAGTGCATGTTGTACAGGTACGTCATCATTAGTTTCTTCCTTGGGATCCTCCTTGGGATCTTCCTCTGGATCTTCCTCAGGATCTTCTTGGCATAGATTTCCTGCCAAGTTTTCCTCAGCCTCTATTCCCTTAATAACTATGCAGAATTAGAGAGCATTCCTTGCATATTAGCGAATGTCTACTCCATTCGATCACCATATATTGTAATGTCTACATAAATCCCTTCAAATGGGTCACGCTGTTCAATGCTTATTTGGTTTCTCCGATTTACTTATGCTGCCACATGGGTGCAAAGTTTGGTGAATGGGTCACACGATGGGTTATCCATGTTCAGATACCTCTGCTAATCCTCGTGGTTGGTGCACGCCTATTCTGATAATACAATTCCTGATTTCTAAGATGGGTTGTTCCAGAAGAACTTCAAAACTTGAAAAGGTTTCCTTGACATAATTAGGGCTTATGTAGTCTGGAGGAGTGTAAATAGGGGACTAAGGAGGAGGAATTTCTTCCCAACCAACATTGCATTGGTCCATTTAAGGTGCCAACCACTAGAAGAGTGCATTTGGGTTGGATTGGGCAGCCATGAAATAGTGCGTGAAGGATCTTTCTATGTAATACCAAATCCAGCATCCTTCCATCGGCATTGAATTGTACCAGTACATAGTCGGTCCTTCTAAAAAGCGAGGAAATTAGGGTGTAAAACCCATCATTATGATCCCTCATTCATGCATAAATTAGAGGAACCTTTCCACATGCTTGCTTGGTTAGAGTCGCCTTAAAATATGAGGTGTGGTGGCACCTGATACTGGTCAAGTCCCTCTCTCCTCATTGTTGCAATGTACTGAGCAACCATGTAAATAATGCCCATGTTGTCGAAGATTATATTGTCTCCCCATCCTGGGTCATGGTGGAAGTTATCCATCACGTTGATATATTGGTCGTCTCCCTCTACATGGATATTGATAGCATTCACTGTAGCCTTAAATTTAGGTAGAGGATTAGTATGTGTGCTCGGTTTCTTCCTGGGGTCCTTCATTCTCCCATTGGGAATCATTTATTGCACATCTTTTAATATCCTGGTACATTCATTAGTCTGATGCCCCATGGTAACATGATAGGCATGGAAATTAACCCTGTCAACTGCAAGAGGTGGGATAAATGGCTTGATGCTCTAGAGCTGGTTACACTTCCTTAACTTGGTAAATATTTGAGACAAAGATTCCACCCATGGGGAGATGGACTAATGATCTTGCACCTGAGTGGTAGCAATGACTTTGGTTGAGCTTTTAGTGGATTCAAAGCTGCTCTCTTTGAAGGATCCTCCCTTTTTCCTAATACCTAGGCTTAGTGTAAGCCTATTGTTCTTGTTTCTTTATTTAGTCTTCTTCATCATACTTCTGTAGCTTCTTCGCATCTTTGACTACATCCTTAAAGGCATCGAACCTTTTCATTTTCATCTCATCTTGATTCCTCATAATAGACCCTTCACTAAGTTTGACTATTAAAGCTTTCTAGTCAGGTGCCCTTGTCACTAACACTCGGACTGCCATCTATCTTAGATAATAATAATAAAAAGACTCATTCGAGCATTGTGTGACCTTTTCGAGATCTTGTAGAATGGTTTTGACTTTGAGGTTGAAGCCTACTTCTCAAGGAATATAGAGCACGGTTTCTTCCAATCGGACTTCACATCTGTCAGCATCCTCATATACCATTCAGAAGCTAGACCATGGAGAGTGGCTTGAAATAGATTGACTATATGGACTTTAGGGATATCCATGCTAGTCGTGATACGAAGATAACTCTCCACATGTGCATAAGGAGATCCAATGCCAGTATACAGAGCCATGTAAGGCATCACAAAGTTAGCCGGGAGGGCTTCGGACTCCTTAGGCAAGAACCTGTCAATGTCCACATATTGCTTGATGGAGGAAGCAATTGATTTCTTTCATCGGGGATAGTTTTTCCATGTCTACCATTTTTGCCTTCAGTGCTGCTATTTTTTCGTCTTATACTTGGACTCTGAGAGAGCTGGGAGTGCTCAATCTTTCCCAAACATCATAGAATTCTAGGGCACCGAAGATCCTCCTAAGGGATTGACTAACTACATCATCATCTAGCGTTACCGCTTCAGGTTCTAGGTAAGAGAAAAATCAGGCTAGTGATGCAGCTAGTGGTAGGGGCCTAACTCTTGGGCTACTTGTGATGCGTATCAACCTTCTCTCTCGCTTCTAACCTGAAATGCAAGAGATCAAGTATCTGTGCATATCTGGGGTGTGGCTCTAAACCTTACTTACCTTTATTTGTTAACATGAATGAATGAATGAATGAATAAATGAATGGATGGATGGGTATATATACAAGTTTTAAAGGTGTCGAGTGTGGCAATTATTTGGGGAACAATTAGCCAAGGTTCGTTCATAACATTAGTGGAATGTTACTTACACATGGTTTAAAGACTAGCACTTCGAATCAAAATCGGGTTTAACTCGATGGTCGGTTGAACTTGGGATGACTTTAATAGTCGGGTGGCTCATTGGCCGGGTTGGTCAATCTAGATGATTGGGTGAGTTGACTCTCGGTGGTCAAAGGTGAGTTGACTTGTATGTCACCCAGAGTTTGACTCGGTGGTCGAAGGTGAGATGACTCGCTGGTCACTCGGAGGTGTCCTTGATAGTCGAAGGTGAGTTGACTCATTCATCACTCAGAGGTTGACTTGATTGTCAAAGGTGAGTTGACTCAATGTTCAACCGAAGGTTGACTCGATGGTTGAGGGTGAGTTGACTCGCTTGTCACTTAGAGGTTAACATAGTGGTTAAAGTTGAGTTGACTCACTGGTAACTCGGAGGTTCTCGGTGTTCAAAGGTGAGTTGTCTTATTGGTCACTTAGAGGTTGACTCGGTGGTTAAAGATGAGTTAACTCAATGGTCACTCGAAGGTTGGCTTAATGGTCAAAGATGAGTTGGCCTATTGGTCACTCGGAGGTTGACTTAGTGGTCAAAGGTGAGTTGACTTGATGGTCACTCGAGGGACGACTCGCTGGTCAAAGGTGAGTTGACTTGATGGTCACTTAGAGGTTGACTCGGTGGTCAAAGGTGAGTTGACTCGTTGGTCACTCGAGGGTTGACTCAGCGGTCAAAGGTGAGTTGGCTGGATGGTCACTCGAAGGTTTATGTACATCAGCTCAAGAATTAAGCCTGGGTGGACTCAATGGTCTTGGTCACTTTTAGGTTCCTAGAGCTAAGGAAATAATATGTTATGTGACACATCTGGCTGCATAAAGACGATAGTTTTTACACAATCGTGATGTTTATGATGTTTTTCGGTTTGTTTATAGTTATTAAATCTACACACGTACCAAATGGTTAGATCGTGCCTATCTCCCTTTTTAATTCTGATAGGTTACTCCGTGTTAAAGCCAACGGGGTGTTGGGAACTGACAGTCACTTTTAACATGGATAACAGGCATGGCGAAAATTCAAAATTTTGTCCCTTATCCCTAGGAACTCCTACTAGTTGCATATAATTAATTAAAGCCTAAATCAAATAAGTTCTCTACCTAGGTTAGCATGCACACGCTAGGCATACAATAACTCTAAGTTATATCCTAGCATAAATATTCTATACCTGGCATGTTATAACTCTAAGCTATAACCTAAGCATAGGCATAAAATAAACTAAGTATGCAAAACCACCTAAGTATAATTATTAAGTCTAAAAACGCTTTAAAAAAGACCTAATGATTGAAAGAGAAAACTTATAAGTTGAAGCGTGCTTTGACAGAACCTTCTTGCACAAGCCTCCAAGTGCAGGATAGCCTCTATGAGTATCTACACGAACACCACCAACCGAAACCTCCCCGAGAGGAAGAACTGTAGAGCCTTGAGTAGCTACTAGACAACTCCAAAAGCCCACTAGAAAATATTAACTAGAGGTGCCTCAAAAATATTCGAGGCTCCTAAAAAATTAGCTCTTAAAGTCAACTCGAGAAAGCACGTTGTAATCTCAAGTCAAGACTTACAAGGAGCTGTGGTGCATTCGACAAAGGAGGGGGAAGGCCTCCTTATACAGGAGGAGGGGAGCAAAAGAGCTCCCCATTTAGCAATATGGGATAGGGTCAAAAAACCCTATCCCACGCAGGTCACACACGCAGATGCAATGGATCCGCGTGTTGGCCAGCTTGCACACAGCGTATAGCACACGCTGTCTGCCACAAGGCAAGCCCTTTGCGGGCTTGGCTTGGACATGAGCTAGGCCTCGCAGCCCATGCCACGAGCCCATCTCATGACACACCCCATGGGCTAAGCATGTGCAGCCCATTTTCATGGGCTACTGCGAGCACTGCCGAGCAGTGCTCGTGCAGCTTTTGGTGCACTCTCGCGCCCCCAAGCCTATATAAAATATATTTGCTACTCTTGATCCAATTTAACTTGCTAAGAATAAATTCCCCTTTAATCCTTTTTCAAGTAAATATTTTATTTATGACCCTAATAAATTGGTTAACGGTCAAAATAAAATCTCTGGTCTAACCAGGAAATAGTCTAACCATTCTTCTATTAGCATTCTCGTAATAGACTAGGTCTATTAATTCTTTACTCAATCCAATGAAAGTCCAATGTGTGTGACCTTATAGGATCCCGAAGTATTGAGCTGTTGAGGTTTGACTAATCCTTCTTCTATAGGAACTATTAGTTCGAGGTTCTAGACCATGAATAGAACTCGATTACCTTAAACGACAGTAGTACACCATTGTGCTTATGACGTAATCCCCTATTACTTAAAACATCATTTGTGCTTATGACTTAATCCCGGTTAATGCAATAGTTGCCCAATGCAATGAACTCCTTCCATTCTTTCATATCATACTATCTGGTTTATTGGGTTTGGTTAAAGTATTAACTCACTAATAGCATGGTTGCTTAAAGCTATCCTAGTTATTTACTTGTTACCGAAGCATATTGCTTTTTACAATTATGTGTTTGACTAGAAACTATTTCTATCAAACACATACTCTGATCAGAGGTTTATAACAATCATCAGTTCAACAAGTGGCCAGGTATAACTTCTTAATATCTCCGGAGCGATGGATTCTTTCTGACTACTTAGCTTACCAACGTGTTGTCATCAATATACCCGAAATCACCCATGGCACCCTAAATTAATGAGTGTATAGGTATGACCCAAAGTATAGCGATAGTACCACACAAGGCAACTAGTATCTCAAGTATGAGGATATTCGCAAAGCTACTGCATAAAGATAAACACTAACACTTTGACATAAACCAAGTGTTTATCTTATTCCGGTCTCTAATATATGTTCCAGATATATCCATGTGTCAAACTTAAGGCACCACCTTTAGTCTTAGGAGGTTAACTACTTAGACCCATTCCAAGAAAGTTGATCACATGCTAGTCTTACTATTTCATCAATATCCTTTCTTGATGAAACTATGACTAGGGATAGTTTAGATATAATCATAATTGCACATGAAGTAGGTCTCACTAAACATAGTCCCACTATGATATCTCTCTCTTAATGCTGTGTTTATGTCAAGGGCTTTTGTACATAGATATCAATGAATATATCTTAACCAGTCATAATATATATGAACACATCGAGATAAATAAAAGATTAAATGTCTTTTTTAATTAAACATATTATTCGTACTAATATATAATTAAGATATATCGCCCTAATTGCCTTCAGGGCATACATCATATCTTACAAACTCCCACCTGTACTTAGGCTAACTAGTCATATGTCTTAGTCCATATGCTTTAACGTGCCGGTCATGTTTGACTTAAGTCAATGGCTTCATCAGACCATCTACGAGGTTCTGATCAGTAAGAACGTATTCTAATCTTGTCATCTTAGCATTAATAGTCTCCCTAATTATATGATACTTTCTAAGTACATGTCTTTTTTTCTAGTGAGACCGTAGTTCTTTTGCTTGAGCTATAGCACCATTGTTATCATAATACAAAGTAATTAGAATAAAAATCTCAGGCACCACACCGAGATCACCAATAAATCCCTTTAACCAGATAGCTTCTTTTGCTGCTTCACAGGTAGCAATGTACTCGAACTCCATGGTTGAATCAACATTAGTTTTTTGCTTGGAACCTTTCCAGCATACTGCCCCTCCATTAAGTACATACACAAAACCTGATCGAGCTTGTCGGATTGGAAACTTGCATCAGTGTAACTTCTAATTGTGAGGTCACCATCTCCATATATGAAGAACTCATCTTTACTCCTTCTCAAGTACTTAAGAATTGCCTTGACGGCCATCCAATGGGTTTCACCTAGATCTGATTGATATCTACTCATAAAGCTCAAAGCTTGAGAGACATCTGGCCAAGTACATATCATAGCATACATGATGGATCTTACTGCAGATGCATAGGGTATATCCTTCATACGCATTCTTTCATAAGCTGTCTTCGGACATTTAGGTTTAGATAGGTTAATCCTCTTTGTCATCGGGATATAACCTTTCTTTGAATGCTTAAGGCTAGACCTATTCAGTACCTTGTCTATATATGTACTTTGAGAAAGACCTAACAGCCCCTTAGATTTATCTCTGTAGATCTTTATACCTAGTGTAAATGCTGCTTCTCCAAGGTTTTTCTTGGAGCATTTTCTTAACAACCATACTTTAATATTTTGAAGAAGAGAAATGTCGTTTCCTATTAGTAGAATGTCATCGACACATAATACTAAGAAAACAATTGCACTCTTACTAACCTTTTTTTAAATACAAGGCTCATTAATGTTTGGAGAGAAATCCAATTCATGAATTGTATGATCAAACCTGATATTCCAACTCTTGAACGCTTGCTTAAATTCGTAAATAGACTCTTGCAATTTACATACCTTTGAGCCATTCTAAGATGTAAAACCCTCAGGTTTTTCCATATACACATCTCAGTCCAAATCCCCCATTCTGGAAAGCTTTTTTAACATCCATCTACCATATCTCATAATCATAATGAGTAGTAATGGCGAGGAGTATTCTTATGGATTTAAGCATGGCTACTGCTAAGAAAGCTTTATCATAGTCAATACCTTTGCATTGACTATAACCTTTCGCTATCAACCTTGTCTCATAGGTAATTATATTACTATCCATGCCAGTCTTCTTCTTGAAGACCCGCTTGCATCTGATAGGTCTAACTTCTTCTGGTGCATCGGCCAAATTCTAAACTTGGTTTTCGTACATGAAATCCATTTCTGATTTCATCGCTTTAAGGCATTTATTAGAATCTGAGGTCTTCATTGCTTCATCTTAGGTTCTTGGTTCATTATCCTCTATGAGGTATAGTTCCCTCTCATTGGTGATGATGAAACCATATCTCTCGAGACCTTAATGAATATGACCTGATCTTCACAATAATTGTGTTTCAACAGGTTATTCTTGGATCACACCTGCTTGTGTATACAGAATGGGGTCAACAAGTTGATTATCTATTTCTTCCTCTTGAACTTCTAGTTAAAGATTGCTCCCACTGACTTTTATAAGTAAGTGTTCCTTTTTAAGAAAGTGAGCACTCCGAGATACAAACACTTTCTGTGCCTCGGGTTGATAAAATAAATATCCAATAGGTTCCTTGGGATATCCAATGAACAGACATTTGTCATATTTAGCATCAAGCTTATCTGATGCTATCCTGTCTACCATAGTAGGATAGCCCCACACTCTTAGGTGAGTCAGAGATGGCCTTTTATTACGCCATCTTTCATAAGGTGTAAGAACAATTGATTTAGAGGGCACTCTATTTAATACATAAACCGCGCTCTCTAATGCATTTCCCCAAAAGGATTTATTGAGATCTCCTTGGCTCATCATAGACCAAATCATATCTAATAAAGTTGAATTCCTCCTTTCAGACACTCCATTGTGTTGGGGGGGTGTAAGGAGGGGTCCACTGGTGAACTATCCCATTTTCTTTTAGATAATCTTGAAACTCTTGACTTAAGTATTCTCCACATCGATCATATTGAAGTGCTTTGAAACTTTTTTCAAGTTGTTTCTCTTCTTCATTTCTGAATATTTTGAACTTATCAAAACTTTCAGACTTGTGCTTCATTAAGTACAGATAACCATATTGTGAGTAATAATCAATAAAGGTTATGAAGTAGGAGTATCCTCCTAGTGCCTGAACACTCATTGGACCACAAACATCATTATGTATAAGCTCGAATGTACTCATGGCTCGTTCACCCTTTCCTTTAGAGAGTAACTTCATCATTTTTCCTTTTAAACAAGGTTCGCAATCACCATAAGACTCTACGTCTGTTGGGCCCAAGTCACCACGCTTATATAACTTGGTTAGGCTATCTTTGTTTATATGGCTTAAACGACAATGCCATAAGTAGAAAGATTTCTCATTATCTAATTTAACTTTCTTCACATTATTCATATTAAAAACTTTTGTTTTAGTATTAAGAACATAAATGCCACCATTCAACATTCCATAGCCATAAAGAACATTATTTAAATGAATCTAACAATTAATATTTCAAAATAACATTTAAAATCCCTCTGCTGCTAAACGCTCAATAGAGATAATAATGTTAGTAACATTCGAAATATAGTAGCAATTATTCAAAACTAAAACTAGGCCACTTAGCAAAATAAGACTAAAGCTCCCTATGGTTAATGTAGCAACTCTGGCTCCATTTCCCACAATTAGGTCTATCTCCCTTTTGCGAGCCTTCTACTATTCCTTAGCCCCTGCATAGAAGTACAAATGTGAGAACCACAACCATTATCGAATACCCAAGTTAACTCACAAGGAAAAGTAGCATAGTTTTCAATTACAAACATACCTAAAGTAGATTCCTCTGCAGGCTTCTTCAAATGTTTAGAAGTGGGAGCTTTGCAATCCCTCTTCAAGTGTCCCAGTTTCCTGCACTAGAAGTAGACATACTCAGATGCCTTCTTTTTGCTCTTTTGTTTTTTCTTTTTCAACCCTTTAACTACCCTTCTGGCGATAACATTCTCTGGGTCAATATTTAGAGAACATTTATTTGTAAACTTACTTAAAATTCTTTTCCCCTTGGCATCGAACCCTTTTAACACATCAATCAATTTTGGGATTCTACAGTCATATCCTTTAGAGCAACCTTCCTTTATAAAATTAGCATAGCTCATAGGTAAGGAATCCAAGATGATATTTATTCCCATGGATCTATCAACAGTAGAACCCAGTGATTATAATTTCACCATAAAATCTCTAATCTTGTTGTTGTGTGCTACAACACTTGTCCCTTCCTTCATCTTAGAGTTAAAAAGTTCATTAGTTAATTTGAATTTTTCATACCTTGCCTTTTCAAACAAACCCTTCAGATGGATCAACATGGTTTCAAGATTCATGTGATCGCACTCTCAACGTATCACATGATTCATTGTATCTAACAGCAAGTGTGACACATAGACTGAATCCTTTAGATTTTCAACCATGATAGCTGAAGTTCAACTGGTGCATCAATGCTAAGACACTTTATGAATGGTTTTTCAAGAACATATGCCAATTCATAATCCACAAGGGTATCCCTTATTTCCTTGATCATTCATGGTAGTTAATTGCAGCTAAAATTTGGATGTGGTTTAGACAGAGTTTAATATCGGAGATGTAAGAAAAAATCATTGTTTAGATTTTAGTATATAGTACATGTATTTAATATAAGGACTTTTCATTAAATACATTTGTCCTACCATTTTTCAAAATTTACAATAGCTCATTCTATTGAGTTCGAGAAATCTAGCGTAGCCGGATTTCCAAGTAGGTAGCATCTACAACTATTCTAACATAGCCCCCAATTTTATAAGTCAAGCCATATTAGTAATTTATAGTTGGAATTCCATTCCATTTGCATCACATGCAATTGCTATTTTATTCAAGTTACCTTAAACTTAAGGGATGTGCGCTCTTATTTTAGCATCTCCTTGAATATGTCTCAGTCCTGTGGCTAGTCCCCAATTTTATGGTGAACTACCCAAGTCCTATTAAGGCAGACCCTATCTAAATATCTATAACCCATCGATGTAGATGAAAGGAATGCTTTGCACAACACTTTATAGCCGAAAAAGATCGTATTATAGATTCGAGTAAGGAAGACTGTAACTTGCCTTAATATATTTACTTTGGGATTTTGTATAGGTGTTAAAACGTCTCACCCAATCTAGGATTTATTAGATGGACATATTTATAATAATTATATTAATTTAGGAAATTTTAGAATTAATTAAAGGTCTAACCTTTAATGGGTTCAAGCTCTTCATTATAATTATTCCATCAACCTAGATTATATGCAAAATTATTAACATTCTTTATTTGTTATTTATTCACATTTCCATTAAGTTTTTATTTAATAATTTAATATTTATTTTGTCATAGAAACATACATAAGAACCATCTTTTTTACTAGATATAAATCTGACCATATTTAATCCCCCCTTGGTTAATTCAAGTTGCACCGATACAGGTTCCCAGGTAGGACATGTGCCTTATGAGAAGTAAACACCATGTGCAATCCTTGCCAGAACAAACATAGGCACAAACATGAAAAACCATGGATTCTCTTGAACTAATTATTTTTTTCTTTCGATTCATGTAAATAGAAAGCATCTATAACCCTTGTAACCTATATAATTTATTGAGTCTTTGATAATTTTTAGTAAGTTGAGTAGGCTAATTCAAAATTATCTATATCCATTTTCTAACCTTGAAATGAAAGCCTAAGTTCACCTATTATTCTAAAAAATTAATCAAACTTAAATAATTTCATATAGAAAATACAATTCAGTTTATTTTTGACTTAATTATACACTAAATAGGCAGGCTCTGATACCACTATTAGGAATTGACAGTCACTTTGAACATGCATAACAGGCATGACGGAAATTCAAAATTTTGTCCCTTGTCCCTATGAACTCCTACCAGTCGCATATAATTAATTAAAGCCTTAACTAAATAAATTCTCCACCTAGGTTAGCATGCATAGGCTAGGTATACCATAACTCTAATTTATATCCTAGCATAAATATTCTAGACCTAGCATGTTATAACTCTAAGCTATAACCTAAGCATAAGCATAAAATAAACTAAGCATGCAAAACAACCTAAGCATAATTATTAAGTCTAAAAATGCTTAAAGAAAAAGACCTAATAATTAAAAGAGAAAACTTACTAGTTGAAGCGTGCTTTAGCAGAACCTTCTTGCACAAGCCTCCAAGTGTAGGATAGCCTCTATAAGTATCCACATGAACCCCAATAACCGAAACCTTCTCGAGAGGAAGAACTACAGAGCCTTGAGTAGCTTCTAGACCACTCCAAAAGCCCACCCAGAAATATTAACTAGAGGTTGCTCAAAAATATTCAAGGCTCCCCAAAAATTAGCTCTTAAAGTCAACTCGAGAAAGCATGTTGGAATCTCAAGTCAAGACTCAAAAGGAGCTATGCTCCATTTGAAAAAGGAGGGGGAAGGCCTCCTTATATAGTAGGAGGGGAACAAAAGAGCTCCCCATTTAGCAATGCGGGATAGGTCTAAAAAACCCTATCCCTCGCAGGTCACACATGTGGATCCAAAGGATCCACATGTTGACTCGCTTGCACACAATGTGCAATGCACACTGTATGGCGCAAGGCATGCCCGTTAGGCCTCATGGCCCATGCAGCAAGCCCAACTCATGGCGTGCCGCTGGGGATGCGCATGTGTAGCCTATTTTCATGGGCTGCCGTGAGCACTATCCAGTAGTGCTCGTGCACCTTTCGGCGTACTCTGTACACTTGAACCTGTACAATATATTTTTTGTACTCTCAGTCTAATTTAACTCGCCAAGGCAAAATTCCCCTTAAATCCTTTTTCAAATAAATATTTTACTTATGACCCTAATAAATTGGTTATCGATCAAAATAAAATCTCTATCCAAGCAGGTAATGATCTAACCACTCTACTATTAATATTCTCATAATAGACTAGGTCTATTAATTCTTTACTCAGAACCTACACATTTGTTTTAAGTTATAAAACAAAAATAAAATAAATTCCTCTACAACCATAAAGATTAGCATAGTTTGTAGCACATCGTAAGTCCGCATTTTACTCAAAAAATGTGATTAAGTTAGCATGGCAGTTTTATGATCCATAGTGCCCAGACAGCTTCTAGGATCGGAGAGGAATAACAAGTATTCAATGTACTTTGTCGTAAAAATACATTTTAACTTTTGTGGGTCGATTTACAGGATTATTTGTGAAAATGATCGCATGGCAAAATGGTGAGTTGATTGATTTTAATCAGTTTAAAGGAGAATTATGGGCTCTACCTAGGGGGCCAGTACCCCTACGGATGGGATGGGACCTGTACGGCTACTGAGAAGGACCGGTAAGGGTATGGAGGACCCGTACAGGTCCTGTCTGGTCCCGGGCAAAAATGCAGTTTGATATAATAAACATATTAATGGAGAAGAAACAAAATTAAAATTTGATTTCCTTCCGTATGAGTATGGCACACCAGTTTAATATCCGTAAGGACATAGGTTACTAATAAGACTCATATGGGTTGGGACCAGACCCAAAGCAGGAATAAAAGAGCAGATATAATAGGAGAGATAGAGAATAATGATAAAATGACTAAGATATGAGTCTCTCTGAAACTCAGGAGCGTACCTTTACGGCGTGAATCCACTTTGGGGCGATCCCTTTGCTGAGAGAGGGTCTAGCCAAAGTAGATATTGAAATAGGACTATTTAAGTGAGTATTTGTGTAGATAGAACCTCCCTCAAATTGTAATAAATGAAGCTATAAATGAATAAAATGTGGACAAAACCTCATGGGATGGGTTTTCTCCCTATTTTATACCTCCTATACCTCAACTATACCCCTTCTATACCTATAGAAACTGTTAGAATTTGTGTATAATATATTTGTGTGTTGTGTGTTATCTTAAAAGAGGTGAGGAAAGGACCTTATTTATAGAGGAAAATTAGGTATGAATGCAATAAATCGCATTTATGACTTGACTTTTCCCAAAATAGGTAAGGATCACCTTCCAAAAGGGCCTAAACGGGAACAACATGACCCATACGGGTGGGGCACCACCCATACGGGTTCAGTGGGACCTGTATAGGTCGTTTCTAAGCGTATAAGAGAAATGATCTGTACGGGTCTGTCAACAGATCATTACCACCAGGTTGCGCCCATACAGGCCCCTAAGGGCAAACTAGGTCTCCAAACTTTAGCTAAACTCAATTCTATAATAGTAGGAACACCTCTGATGGATAACACCTGTAAAAGATTGCATTATCTAGCTCTTATCATCTTTTTATGAGAAGGACCGTTAGAATCTAGTTCTCACAGACTGCCCCTCATGGGATCCCTACAGATATGGATCTGTGTGATCTCACGATGTGCGCGAGGGTTTAGAAATTATACCTGAGGTGATGATATAGGTGAGTTCCTTTCTTGAGGCAAACTCCTTTCCTTGCCAATGCATATTCCTTTCCTGAGGAAGATGACTTTCCTTGCTAATGCGTATTCCTTTCCTGAGTTAGATGACTTTCCTTGCCAATGCATATCCCCTTCCTGAGGTAAATGAATTTCCTTTGCTAATGCACATCCCTTTCCTAAGGCGGATGACTTTCCTTTATTGATGCGTATCCCTTTCCTGAGGAGGATGTCTTTCATTTGTTGATGCGTATCCCTTTCTTAAGGCAGATGACTTTCCTTTTCCTTTGCTGGTGCGTATCCCTTTCCTGAGGTGAATGTCATTCCTTTGCTGATGTGTATCCCTTTCCCAAGGCGGATGACTTTCCTTTGCTGATGCGTATCCCTTTCTTGTGGTGGCTGACTTTTCTTTGCTGATGTGAATCCCTTTTATGAAGCGGGTGACTATCCTTTGATAATGCATATCCCTTATTACTCTACTGGGGATGAGGTGTGTATCTCTTTTTTGAGGCGAATTGACTTTCCTTACCGATGATGATGTGTCTCTTTCCTAAGGAGGATCAACTTTCTTGACTTATGGTGTATCCCTTTCCTAAGGCGGATGACTCTCCTATTGGGGATTTTGAATGACTTGTAAAAAGACAATAATTAAGCACCGAGTTAGTCATCATCTAAGCAGACACATCTTAATTCTTGATTGACTTTATGATGAACAAAAATTTTGCCCCTTCAATAAAGAATGAAGATGTGTGGATGGGGGTTGGCCCTTGAATAGGCTATAAACTGAGTGTGAGAAATGTTGGGTTTGACCCGATTGCTTGGGGGTGGAATGCCCTTGAAGGGTGCGTTTCACGAGAGTCCCCCTTAATTGGTTCCTTTGTTGGGGAATGCCCCTAGGGTGTTTGACTTTAGGGGTATGCCCCTTGACTGGCTGCTTTCAATACTGGAAAATGGGGGGATGCCCCTAGATGGAATGATTTTGTTGCTAGGAAATGGGGGGATGCCCTAGATCGAAGGGTTTTGCTGTTGGGAAATGGACTATCCTAACATGGATGCTCTGTTAGAGAGAAATATACCTCTTTGGCGACTGTATTGGGGAGTGTCCCTTGGGCTGATTCCACTGCTGGGGAATGGAGTAACATCATTAGGTAGACTCTTTGCTACTGGAGAAGTCTCTCCTTGCAAGATTTATTTGCCGACAAAAATTTCCTATGCTCAAAGGGACCTGCACATGAAAACCATCATGATTAGCAACTAATTAATGAATGGCTCACTTTGATTCTCAAATGATTTTGAGAAGACAAAAAACTTTGCCCCTTCAATCAAGAATCAAGGTGAGCTATTGGTTTTTCCCCATATTAACTAAAATGTGGAGTTTAAGAGAAGTAGGGTTGGCCCCTAGTCTGGACTAGATGTGCCCTTGGTGCTTTTATGAAGATATAATTCAAAACTGCTTTTTAATGGCAAAGGAGGGACCCGTATGAGTGTGCTAGGACCCGTACGGGTGGCAGCTTGGAGAGAAAGGACCCGTTTGGGTGGGGTGGGACCCATCTGGGTCCTGGTCAAGGTAGTTTAAAAATGGAACAGACCCCTCAAATCCCGTCTTACACCAAATCTTCCCATATTGCAATTTTCCAGTGAAAATCAATCAAAATGTATAAAAAGATCCCTAAGATCGGCCGATTTTCTATCATGCATGAGGATTTGTCCCAAGTAGTTAATTCAGAGCTTCGAGAATGCATGGTTTTGATCGAGTTTGCTTTTCGTGAGGGGGACTCATTACTGGGGCTCACTCCCACTTCTAAAGTGCCTTTGATCCCTTTCCCTAACACTCATGCCTCCAAGCTTTAGGTATTTCCTGTAGTTCTCCATTTTTCCATTTCTGAGTTTTTGGGAATTTCTCGATTTTTAGCATGATTGAGGGTGTTTTAGACCTTAGAATAGAGCCTGATGCATGTGACTTTAGCCTAGGATGCTTTTAGCTTAGTTTTGATTGAGCCTCGGTTGAATTTGGATGGAATTGGATTGTTAGAAAGTTTTTTCGTGATGTTACCATTTGCAGGGGACTCGTATGGCTGAGGGGTGACCCATATGGGTCACATTTTTTATACGGGAGTCACAATGGGACCTGTACAGGTGGGGTGGACTTGTACGAGTCCTGTGCTTAGGGACAGAATGCCTAAAACTTAGTTTTCTGCAATTCTTTTCTTATTTTTGACTTATCTACAGTATTCTAACCTTATTGAGCTAAAACTTTATATTTGCAGTTTTAGCACAAGGCTGTGGGAGCCCTGAGCTTCTATAGGAAGTGGTATGAGGAGATTCAGACTGCGGGGGACACCGAGCTACTAGCATGTATTGATTCTTTTAGGTTCAGCGACATCATTACGGCCATCCCTCAAGCTCCGAAGATACTGGCTTTGAGTGCTATTTCAGCTCTTGCATAGAGGTGGTCGGAGATGACCAATACTTTTCATTTACCGATCGGGGAGGTCACTATCACCCCCCTTAGACATGTGCACCATGACGGGACTGTACTGGAGTGGGGTCATCATCCATTTTGATGTCTATGCGATGGGATGCCATTCTCGGCTTGAGGTGAAGGACTATTATGAGCGGACGACATTTCGGATAGGCTGAGAAGCCTGGCCGAAGGACCGATCTCCATGAAAATAATGGTGTAATAGTGATGGTGGTTGTGCAAATAGTTTATCATGTTTTAGTGTTCAATAGATACGAGATTGAAGTTTCGTACTTAAAATAGAGTTACCACCTGGTTCAGCTCAATCGGGAGATTTTGGTACGATTTTCCCACCAGGTGGTAGACCATACCTTAAGTAGAGATTTCGAGTTTCGATGATGTTATCTATTTTACATTAGCTAAGTTAAAGTATTTCATTATTTCATAATCGATTTTAATCCACCCTATTTATTGTGTTTTTGATTTATATGTTGTTTTCGTATCATCAAGCAATCAAAGCGATTAATAAATTATTATTATAGTCATCTAAAAATAAATAAAGAAAATAAAATTATTACAAGGCCTTTTCAAATCCTACACATTTTTCAAAATAATAAATGCAATACCCGAAGGTCTAGCATACATCTAACCTGAATCTACCCGTACAAAATGGTTAGCAGGAATACGACACATATATAGGGTATATCACTTATAGAGGGATCCCCTCATGAGGTCCCAAGGGCAGCGCCCCTAGGGGGGGTTAAGGGGCAGCGCCCCCGATGGGGTCAAGGGGCGGTAGCCCCTCGCGGGGTTCTGAGGTAGCAATCCAGACGGGGTCTGGGGGCAGAGCTCTTGGCTAGGGTCAAGGTACTAGGTTAGCTCAAAAATTTTTGACTTTAGAATATAAGTTCCCTTTGAAAAATTCATTTTCCAAACAAATTTTAGGGAAAAGTCCATTTTGGGGTAGAAGTTCTGGACTCCCATCGTTGCACTATACATCTTACCTTTGGAAATTAAACTAGGTCAAAAATAAAATGAAAACTAATCTACTATCCAGAAATCCATACTGCGAGTGGTATGAATGAAGCCGCCGCTGGCATCACTAATGCCGCTGGCGGTATCATTTACACAAGTAGGCTGCATGACATTTTAGATACCATAACTTATAAGAAAATAAGGCCTTTGGGGGGAAATGATGCCACTAGCGGTATCAACGATGCCGCTGGCGGCATTGTTGATACCACCGGTGGCTTCAAGTGACTCCGGTAGTTTTAATTTCTTGGAGTAACTATTTTTAGCCAACAATCGACCAAAAACTTAAAACTAAGAACAAATAGCTACTAAAACACAACAAATAAGTAAAATGAAAGCCAAAGTGCCATGAGACTCAGAATTTTTAACTCAAGGCCGTGAATCCACCTCTTCGTGATCCAATGACTCCTCTAGGGAGCTCAAATGATGATTGGCGAAGTTAATGGGGTATTCAAGGCTCTATAACCTATTAAATTGATTTTTAATCCTAAAGTCTACTGATTTTAAGTTAATACCATAGAGTTCAATGAACAAAAACCAAGAAAAGATGGAGTGATTCCTCTTTTCTTACCTTTTCTTCACCTTATCCCACTAAAACTAATCAAAATCTGCCTAAAATTTGAGTGTGGAACTGCCAACCCTTGTTTTGGCTGAGAAACAGCCTTTATATAGGCTAAAATCCATTGGAATTTGCCTCTAATTAGTTACCTAATAGATATCGAGCAAAAAGGCACATAGCTATTCTACAGTTGAAAGCCATACCGTCGGAGCATGGATAATACTGCCGGTGGTATGGGTGAGGTAGTTGGTGGCCTTACTCTCCTGATAGGTCTGAAAAGTAAGCATGATTCGTTCCTAAAATCAGGGAAAAAGTAATAAAATCCGGCCAAAAGGGAATTCAACGGGAAAAATTGAATTATTGGGGTTTTATTTGACTTCTTTAGGGTATTTGGACTAAATTATTTTTTAGGTGCAAATCATCGGTCTGAGCTACCACCTGACGCATTACAGGACACGTCGAACTGTGATTTTTTAAAAATAAAATTCATAGAGAATTTTATATCGATAATAAAAAATTCTAAAAAATAATTTTGTTATAAGGAATAAAATCGGGCATACGTCATCATCGTCTCGCGAGAGGGACTATAAAATCCCATGCTCACAGGCTGTCCCTCAGGGACAACTACTGCCACATGTTAGTATGATTGCATGAAAGAGCAAGGATTAAGATATGTACCTGATGGGTGATGAGGTTTTGATTCCACTAGTGACTCCATTTGGTGACTGGTTTGCCCAGTGGTCGGGCTTGAGCTTTGAGGTTGGATTGCCCCTTGTCGGGCTTGAGCTTTGTTGGTTTGCAAAGCAGGGCTTGGGCTTTGAGATTGATTTGTCCCTTAGTCGGGCTTGAACTTTGTTGGTTTGCCAAGCGAGGCTTGGGCTTTGAGATTTGCCAACAGGAGCTTGGGCTTTTAGGTTTCGACATTATATACGGTCATTCCTGCAATGAGTAAACAAAGATAAGACTGATTTTACATGACATTTTACTGCTTGATCAATTTTGTGAAACAAAAATATTTTTACCCCTTCGATCAACTTTAAAAATTTGGTAAATTAAAAGTATAAGGGTTTCAGAAGTCTTGGGATGTTGGGGCTGGAGCCGGGATTCCATCGAAGCTGTTGGAAAATGCAGGGAGAATTTTTTATGCCGCCGATGATCTGGTTGATCCCGTCGGTGATATAGGGTGCCATGTGGCACCTTTGACTGGTCAAAGAAATTCAAAAGTTGCCTCTGGTGAGAATGAGGCTGCTGGATTCAAAGGATAACAGATACAACAATCTCATCATGGACTTCATTTGATGAATGGTTTTCCCCTGGGTTGGGCTCGGGCTTTGTGGAGATCTTTCCAAGAAGGGTTCCAAGAGCCGGATTGGTCTTGCGCTAAGAAGGGTCCAAAGAGCTAGATTGGTCTTGTGCTAAGAAGGGTCAGAAGATGTAGGTTGGTCTTTCACCGAAAGGGTCTTATGAGCCAAGTCGGTCTTTAGGGGAGAGAGTTTGCCAAGGGGTCTGAAGAGCTGGATTGGTCTTTCGCTAAGAAGGGTCCGAAGAGCCAGGTTGTTCTTTCACCGAAAGGGTCTTATGAGCTAGGTCGGTCTTTGGTGGAGAGAGTTTGCTAAGGGAGTCTAAAGAGCCGGATTGATATTTTGCCAAGAAGGGTCCAAAGAGCTAGGTTGGTCTTTCGCCGAAAGGGTCTTACGAGCCAGGTTGGACTTTGGTGCATGGGGTGCCCCCGGTAATCGGCAACTAAGACCATTGGTTTTGGAGCAAGTGTCATTTGAGTAGCAACCATAACTTGTTTGGCATTTTGCATCAATCCTCATTTGTAGATTGCATGAGGTGCCCCTGTATTAAGAATTAGAGAAGCTCGAGTTAGTCAAAGGATAAGTAATGTTTTTACTGCTTGTTCAATTTTGTGAAATAAAAAAATTTTTGCCCCTTCGATCAATAGTAAAAGTAGAAGTATGAACTGTAAATTGAGTTGGGAACTTTTGGGGGGTTTGGAGTAGTTATTGCGGAGGTTTGACGGGTTATCTGAACCATCTTGAGCGTGCCCCTTGAGGTTTATTTTTGATCGGTAGATGACTCCGAGCAGTTGTAGAGAACTTTGCCCCTCTCAAGTGCTTCTTGTTGATTTGTGGACGGTCCCAAGTGGCTGGAGGAAACTGAGCCTCTTCCAAATGCCCCTTGTTGATCGGTGGATGTTGGATAATTTGTTGGTGTAGCTTGATCGATGTGTTTGGGATCTTGCCCTTAGCTTACGTGCCTTCATAGTTTTCCTTTAGATATTCAAGGAAACAGAAAATGCAAGGGTATATGCATGAAATGTATGCACTAAACATGCATGATTATGCAGTCTTCCGTTAGATCACAATGGATGAGCAAATCATGCCTCTGAAGTGACAAGGTAGGCTCGTGTGACAAGGGTGAAGTTCTTGAAGGACGTTTACAACGAAGGGCTTAGACCTGAGTTTGAGGCTCGAGCTTTTTGTTGGGAGGGCAAACGATGTTTATATTTGTCCTAATGATGGCGTACCTTTGCTATTCTTGATTATTTTTATTTTGGTTCTAAATTTTGCATAGACTACCCCTAAGGGTTTTTAATCTATCGAACCTTGTCTTAACTTTTGCCTGGACCGCCCTTTCGGGCTTTCAATCTAGCAGCCATGTTTCTTGCATAGACCGTCCTTTCCAAATTTTCAGCCTATCTTATTTTTCTTTTTTTCATTATTTTCTTTTTTTTTATTATTTTTTTAGTCTTTATTTTTGCCTGGACCGCCCTTTTCAGGTTTTCAATCCAGTAGACTTATTTTTGACTTTTGCATAGACCTAGATGGTTTTAGTCTATCCAAATTTGTTTGTCTTTTTCATGTTGAATTATTATGCACTTATACGGATGAGCTCTTACTATCCTTCATCAAGTTTACTCATGATGTTTTCACCATTTGGCTGCCAGGCATTCATACAATCACGAGCATAAAGATTTCAGTACGAAAGACACTTTTAGTGAATAAATTTAATCAGCATACAAGATGTTGGTAACCATTTCCATTAATCAAACTCCTGGTGTTAACTAGTCTTTACAGATTTTTAGGTTAACATCTTACTGTTTTTCTCTCGTGGCCCTAATTTTTGCCTAAACAACCCTTTTCGGGTTTTCAATTTAGCGGGTGACTTTGGTAAAGAGATTCCCTCGTTTTTGCCCAACTGGTCTGCAGAATACAAAACATCGGGTGTCACCCTAATTTTTGATCGATCGGTAGAAGACCAAAAGGCGGGTGCTTTATTATTATTATTATTATTATTATTATTATTATATATATATATATATATATATATATATATATATATTGTGCCACTTTTCTGATTTATTTCTTTTATTTTAGATCCGATAACGCTAAAGCCCATCCTGGTTGATTAGGTCGATAAACTTGCATTTGCCTGTGCTTATGATCTTGACAGTCTCGTTTATCGAGTACTTTCTTGATCATACGAGGGCATCATTCCAACTTGATTGGCGATACTGCAAAAATTTGGTTCATGGGAGTTTTGATGCTTATGAAGCATCTTCCTAATTGGCCTGTTCGCCATTTTGACTTTTTCCTAAACGTTGTTTGTGTGGAGGGGGTTGTGCTCGGTTGCACATCTCTCAATTAATTTGGAAGGTGCCCTACTTGAAAGTGACATGGCATGTTGCACCGAGCCAAGAGATGTTTATCCCATTCAATTTAGGAGTCCCCTTGAAGTTGTATTTCATTGTATGACGTCATGTGATGAGATGGGTCGGACTGAGCCAAGACATGTTCCTTCACAAATTTGACCTTCTTCTTGATGTTTAAACAGGCGTAGGATTCGGCTTTTGGCTATCTTGAGGAGCACTCGATGACCATTTCGGTGAACTTGTGTTCATGAGTTGGTAATAGTTGAATCTTGTTGATCTTATTTACCCTTTTAAGACAGGAATGGCTGGATAGTCAAGAGAATGTCATGCCCGATAGGAGGAAGGTGTCACACATCCTTGTGAACCTGTTGTTGATGGCCTTTTTGTCTAGCCCAATGCAATTGCAATTTGGGTTGTGCAAGGTATAAACCACATGTTGAATCTTTTTTTTGAGATAGTCTGTATGGCGGTTACAAATGGTGAGGCTAACGTTTTATTAGCTTGCACACGGTACCCTTGGGGATGGTATGCTTAAAAATTTAGTAGCCTATTCTGAGCGTATTTTTGTATGACCAAGCGTAAGCGTTATCATGATCTTTAAGCACTTTTATTATTCACATTTGTTTTAGGATGAAGTCAAATTATTGGAAATGGTTACCACTTCAGAAATTCTATTTATGCTCGAATTAATTTCATGTAATAAAGTATCTTGAATACCGAAAATATCATGCGTCTGCTTTTATGAATGCGTGGATCAATTGGGCATAATAAGACATAGGTAAATGAAACAAAATTGTTCATCGAATTGAAAGTTTTAACGATGGAACTGTTCAAAATGCTAAAGAAAATTACATATTTAAATAGTCATCCCCCACATGCGGAGGGCCTTGTAAGGTCACACCTTCAGGCATGTTGGAATCAATATCCCTACTTGCCACCAAATTGTGGTAGGGGTTATTCATGGTGCTGGGTGCCTTCTCAGGTTCAGCAACTTTCTTATCCCTTACCAGACATTGTATGGCATTGAGCAGGTTTGTACAATTATCAGTGTGATGGCCTATCTGAACGTGATACTAGCAAAAGTTGTTCTCATTCTCTAGTTTAGGTGGCTTATACTCATGGAGGGACTTGAGAAAACCAGCCTCCCGCAACCTAGTGAAGATTGTTCTAAGTGGCAGCTTATACGGATTCACCAAGACAAATGGGTTAGCACCAGGTTGGACCGCGGTGACTACTGGTGGCGTCTGACTAATCGCCTGAACTACAGTAGGAGCCTTAGACTTGGTGGGTGTAGGGTTCACGATAGGGGTATCGTTGTTCTTCCTATACCATGGTTTTTTGGCCCTTTCAGCTTTTTCGCACTCTTCCCCACGCTCAATTTTCTCAGCCTTTTTAAATACTGCCTTGTACAAGGGGAATGAGTTTGTAACCATCTCTTTGCGAAAAATGGGAAAAGACCCTTCTAGGAGTTTCACAATTATCTCCTCAAGGCTCAACTTAGATTTCATCAAGACCTGAGCTGGCATCCACTGGTTAAAGTACTGCTTGAAGGTTTCACTGGGTAGCTGGCAGACTCCTTCAAGGTGCTAGAGAGTCTCCATCATAGTGTTGAAACCATAGTGCACTTTCAAAGCCTCAAAAAGGAGTTTTCAATCGGTGATAATGTGCTGAGGCAACGTTTAATACCATTCAAGAGCAGGGCCCTAAAGAGAGCACGGAAATATTTCAGTAAGGTCCTTGTCGCTTAGCTTCTTCACCATCATGACCATACATAATGACGTGAGAAGTAGGGGCGCCAGACCCATCATAGGGTGTCATATTGGTTATAGTGAAGTTATCGGGGACCCAGTCCTCATTTCGTTTGGGCTCTATGGCAGCTAAGAGTTGGTAGATATAGGCTTAAAACTCGGGTGTCACTCATGGAGGCTGCATGACCCATTCATTGATCGATTGACAGGTGAAAGCTATAGCCTCAGGTCACACTCGGAGATTACGTGACCTGCTTGAGATGGTAGAGGAATGTTGAAGCGGGGACGATCGATGATCTGGCCACTGAAAGGGTTTTAGGGCAGTTAGTGCCCCCTGGGAGTTCCTATAAATTGAGGAGGACTAAAAGATGGCAGAGGCTGGATTAACCCACTAGAAGAAGCTAAAAACTGATGAGTGAATAGTAGAGGGACCGAACTCTGAGCCAAAGGTCTCGGACGATAAGGGACAATCAATGGGTTGTCGAGGTTTACAGAAAAGCAGAGGTTTGCCCAAACTAAAAGTGGCTTGCCACAGGTTGAGTTGAGGGTGTTGGGTGAAAAATAGGTTCAATGGGTCTCATCCATACCAGACAGGCCAACATCTATGCTGAACAATTCTGGGCTTGCACTTCAGACTCAGAGACCCAATCGGAGTTCTTATCTTTAAGGGCTTGCTTGACTGCTACTTGGACAGTGGTTTAGATAGATGCTTGGAATGCATCTGAGTTCAAAAATTGAGCCATAACACTAGCAAAGTCAAAACTTGGGTGGGGCTAAGATCTTGTTCCTGAGGTAGGAGTAGGGCCTAATTAATCCTCAGTTGGAGGGAGGTTTCCATCATTATTCGAGAAAGACATGGCTGGCTGAGAGGAATTCTGACCTAACTGAATCTGCTCTGAATTTGACTCCCCACTAGAATCAGTATACAGAACCTCTTTAACTTCTGTGGTGACTACCGAGGTGAGAGAATGATAAATCATACGGTGTTAAGGCCTTCTCTAAACTGGAGTGCAACGATAACTTTGCCTCCTCCTAGCTGAAATGGTCAGGTAGCGGGTCAGATTATGGATGGATTATGTGATGCAATGGATGGTGTGAATGAACTTTATCCAATAACTGATGCGTGGCATGTATTGATGTATGTAGATGTGGTTAGCGATGATGTGGCGGCTTATCCCTCCAACATCCGTGGGACATTCATACCCTTTGTCATGTATAGTGATATGTCGTGACTCAACGGGGTATAAAAGAAGTACTATAGATGTTACTAAACCTCTTCTATGGGTGGATTGATTGATTTTTTGGCTGTTAAAGCCGATGCATAGGTGATGCATGAGCACGTAGCACATAGCATGTAGCACACAAAGCATCCCTCTTTGGACCTTATGACTCCCAATTATTTTCTTTGTTTTGGTAGTCCTAAGGGAATGAAGTGCTAAGGCTTTTCTAACTCAGCTTTGGTATAGGGTTGTTGATGTAGAAGGTTCTCGTTAACCTTGATTCCACGTTACTCAACCACTTCCCAAATAGGTACGATTGTAGGATTTCATGTGTTGGTTAAAACGAGTGAACCACCAGCTAGGCATGCTCAATTCCAAATAGGGCATGAGTGATACTTTTGCAAGCTTCTTAGGTAAAAATGGGGCACTTAATATTACCGAACTATCTACACATGTAAGGATAAAACGTTATAAAAAAGAACGAAGTTTTAATTTGGCCAATGATTTCAATACATCACCAAAATCTTTTAAACTTATTGAAAATTTTAAGTTCAAGTTTAAAGAGTTCAATCCCCAACGGAGTCGCCACTGTGAGCGGACGATATTTCGAATGGACTACAAAGCCGGGCTGGTGGACTGGTCTCCATCAAAATAATTGTGTGATCGTGATGGTGGTTATGAAAATGGTTTCTCATGTTTTAGTGTTCAATAGATACGAGATTGAAATCTAGAACATAAAATAGAGTCGCCACCCGGTTTAGCTCAATCGGGAGATTTTGGTACCATTTTCCCACCGGGTGGTAGACCATACCTTAAGCAGAGATTTCGAGTTCGGATGATGTTATCTATTTTACATTGGCCAAGTTAACGTATTTCATTCTTTCTTAATCGGTTTTAATCCACCCTATTTATTGTGTTTTTGGTTTATATATTGTTTTCACATTATCAACCAATCAAAGCAATAAATAAATAATTATCACAGTCATCAAAAAGTAAATGCAGAAAATAAAATTATTACAAGGCTTTTTCAAATCTTATACATTTTCTAAATAATAAATAAAATACCCGAAGGCCTATCATACATCTAACCTAAATCTACCTGCACAAAATGGTTAGCATAGATACGACAAGTATATAGGGTATATCACTCATAGAGGCGCCCCCCATGGGGTTGAGGGGTGGTAGCCCTTCATGGGGTTCGGGGTAGCTCCTCGGACGGGGTCTAGGGGCAGAGCCCCCGGCTGGGGTCGGGCTACCAGGTTAGCTTAAAAATTTTTTATTTTAGAATGTAAGTTCCCTTTGAAAAATTCATTTTCTGAATGAATTTTAGGGAAAAGTTCATTTTGGAAACGATCATTATTTTAACAAAATTATTAGTGAAAATGCCACATGTTATGGGGTTTGGACCGTTTTCGGGCAGTTCTGGACTCCCGTCATTGCACTGTACATCCTAGCTTCAAAAATTAAACTAGGTCGAAAATAAAATGAAAAGTAATCTGCTGTCTAGAACTCCATACCACCGGCGATATTCCCGAGGCCACCGGCGGCATCAGTGACGCTGCCGGTGGTATCATTTACAAAGGCAGGCTGTATGACATTCTGGATACCATAAGGAATGGGTCCTGTGAGAAAATAAGGCCATTGGGGGTAAATGACGCCACTGACGGTATCAACGATGCTGCTGGCGGCATGGTTGATACCATCAGTGGCTTCAAGTGCCTCCAGCGGCTTCAGTTTCTTATAGCAGCTATTTTTGGCCAGAAAGCGACAAAGAAACCTAAAACTAAGCACAAAAAGACACTAAAAAACAACAAATTAGTAAAATGAAATCCGAAGAGCTATGAGACTCAGAATTTTTACCTCAGGGCTGTGAATCCATTTCTTCGTGATCCAATGACACCTCCGGGGAGCTCAAATGATTATTTGGGTAGTGAATGGGGGTATTCAAGGCTCTAAAACCTATTAAATTGAATTTTGATCCTAGAGTCTACTGATTTTAAGTTAATATCATAGAGTTCAATGAACAAAAACCAAGAAAAGATGGAGTGATTCCTCTTTTCTTACCTTTTCTTCACCTTATCCCACTAAAACTAATCAAAATTTCCCTTTCAACTATGTAATTGCCAAACCTTGTTTTGGCTAAGAAATGGGCTTTATATAGGCTAAATAGCATTAGAAATTGCCTTGGATTAGTTACCCAATAGATATCGAGCAAAAAGGCATATAACTATTCTACAGTGGAAAGCCATGCTGCCACCGGCATGGATGATACCACCGATGGTGGTATGGGTGAGGCCCCCGGCGGCCTCACTCTCCTGACAAGTCTGAAAAGTAAGCACGATTCGTGCCCAAAATTGGGGAGAAAATAATAAAATCCACCCAAAAGGGAATTCAACAGGAAAAACTAAATTATTGGGGTTTTATTTGACTTCTTTAGGGTATTTTGGACTAAATTATTTTTTAGGTGCAAATCATCGGTCTGAGCTACCACCGGATGCTTTACCAGACACGTTGAACTAAATTTTTTTAAAATAAAATTCGTAGAGAATTTTATATCGGTAATAAAAATTCCAAAAAAGAATTTTATTATGAGGAATAAAATCGGGCATACGTCATCATCGTCTTGCGAGAGGGACTGTAAAATCTTGGGCTCACACCTATATAGAGAGATTACTTGGGCTTCGTTCTAGTAGGAAGGACACCCTCAAGTATGGGGACCCACAAGAATATTAGATCGGGCAGCCGCATCCCGTTACTGTGGAGAGGAGGAATTAGTATACCTGGTCTTTCGTGCTGACATTCCTTACCACTGTCTTCTTCCCAATTTACTCGAGCAACCTCAATTATGGTTTGCTCTCTATTATCAAGGATCTTGCTACTGTGCCAGACAAGAATTGATGTCGGGCCATCTCGGCATAGTTGCACTATAGGCAAGATGTTGGGGTTCAAGGCCAACAGTCTGAGCTCAAGATATGCCATCTTATCCTGCTGGTAATTCATGAACTGATCTTTTGTTCTTTAACCTTTTATTCAAATTATGCTGCAGCTAATCTTTATTTTGTCTTGTAGGTTTAGGCCTTTGAGTACCGACTTATCCCTAGGTCGGGTTTGCCCATAAAGCCTAAGACACCGCACATCATATCCAGGTGGATGTGGGCTTAGCAGGGTCAAGCCTTGGCTATAGGGCAGTTGTGAGCATTAGATTTTAATGATCCTTCTCACAAAATGATGATTATAGCTATATGATGCAATGTATTGCAGGTCTTGTCCATTAGAGGTGTTCCTACTGCTGCAGAGTTGAGTTTGGCCGAAGTTAGGAGACCTAGTGTGAGCATTGGATTTTAATGATCCTTCTCACGAAATAATGATGAGAGCTATATTGTATAATGTCTTATAGGTGTTGTCCATCAGAGGTGTTCCCACTCTTGCAGAGTTCAGCTTGGCCAAAGTTCAGAGACCTAGTTTGCCCTTAGGTACCTGTACGAGTTTTGTCTAGTGGTACGGGATCGATTGTCAGACCCGTATGGGTGATTACCTTCCGTACACTTGGAGGGGACCCGTATGGGTCCCCTAGTACCCGTACAAGTGGTGCCTCACCCGTATGGGTCCTCTAATTTCCTAATCAGCCTCTTTCGGAAGTAATCTCTTACCATTTTTGGGAAAAGGCTGGTCTTAAATGCAGTTTTTTGCATTCAGACCTGACTCTCAACCTATAAATAGGGCCTTTTCCTCTCATTTCATAACACAAAATTCATATGAAAAATATACTAGAGAAATTATAGTAGAGTTCTAGCAACCTCTATAGGTATAGAAAAGGTATAGTGGAGGTATAGGAGGTATAGGAGGTATAAAATAGGTAGAAAACCCATTCCTTGAGGTTTTGTCCACATTTTATTCATTCATGACTTTGTTTATTAGGAATTAGGGGAGGTTCTGTCTGCACAAATACTCACCTAAGTAGTCTTATTTCACTATCTACTTTGTCCGGACTCTCTCAACTATAAGGGATCACCTCAAAGTGGATTCACTCCACAAAGTTAACGCTCCTGAGTTTTAAAGAGACTCACATTTCAGATATTGTATTATCACTATTCCCTGCCTCCTCTATTATATCTGCTCTTTCTATTTCTTCTTTCAGCTCTGGTCCTAACCCGTATGAGCCTTGTTGGCACCTTATATCCTTGAAATATTAGATCGGTGCGCCATACTCATACGGAGGGAAATCCCTTTTTATTTTTTTTTCTGCCATTAACCTATTAATCTCCAAGTTAATCTAAACAAAGTTTTTGCTTGGACCAGATAGGACCCATACAGGTACACCATACTTATACTAATCCTCTCTAGTGGCCGTATGGGTCCCACCCACCCATATGGGTACCAGCCCCAGGCAGAATCCACAACTCATTTTAATTCGATTAAAAATTAATCCAACTCACCATATGCCATGTGATCACTTTCACTAATAATCTAGTAAATCAACCCACAAAAGCTAAAATGTGTTTTTACAACAAAATACGTTGAAGACCCGTTATTTCTTTTCGATCCTAGAAGCTGCCTGAGCACTATCGATCGTCAAAACCACCATGCTAACATAATTACATTTTTCCTAATAAAATGCTAACTTATGATGTGCTATAAATTGTGCTAATCTTTGTGGATGCAGGGGAATTTATCTTCATTTTGTTTATAACTTAAAACAAATGTATAGGTTCTCTTGCAATTCCCCCATTTTTCCCCCAGTTGTAATTTTTACTCCCCTATTCATTGCTTGTGCTTTATTGTAATCTGCAAATGCATGTAACGAGGTGAAATAGTGTAGAAAAATAGGATTTCTGTGATAATTCCCCAAATGATGAAAACAAAACGGTATTAAGTGGTGAATGTAATTTTGAATCAACTAAATGAGTAATAGGTGACTCATCCAATACCCGAATCTCTGGTCCAATAGGTGTGAGTCTCCCACCTAGAGGGAACCGTACCAAAACTCTTTCTCAAGTAGACAACTTAGGTGGTGACTCTATCACTTGTATCGAGATTTGGGTCTCGATTCTTTTATTCATTAAAATTGTCTTATTGTGAAAACTTGAACTCAAAATGTTTTGTCACACCTAAATCCTACCAACCCCAGTGGGTCCCGCCCCTCACACAGGCGCCAAGGGAGACCAAAACTTCATCAACACCTCATAGTGTCGACTCTACTGGGGATGAAATCTTTTAACTTGCAAAATTTTGGTTTGTTTTAAAAGCTTAAAAGATTAAGATCAGCACCGAAAATCATTTACCTGATTCATCCCGTTTTATTTTTCATCATTTGGGAAAATTATCACACTTTATTTTTTCATCTCCTTCTTGCTTTAGTTAGATGGACTCTTCTTCTAGCACTAGGTTAAGGTTCCCTATTATTTCCGCAAGACTCACGAAGGTGTTGCCCATGCCCGCCAGGAATTGGGGACACTCTAGTGGGTGGAGCACTCATTGCTATCTCCCTCTAAAAGAGGCTTGATACAATGGGAACCTTCTACATCAAACTTTTGATATGTCCCTATTCCATTCTTATTGAAAGCCTTAGAATTTTACCGTCTAGTTACCTTGATTTCTGTGTGAGATTAGACTAAGGAAGAATACCCTCAGAATCGGTGGGAGAAATAAGGATGGAATCGATCGCTTTGCATGTGTTGTGTTACATTCCCTTGTAATTAATCTCACCATGCATCCTTGTACATGCCTTATGCATAATTGAACCCATGCATGTATTGATCGTTTGGTTCTCACCTAAGTAAGAATCAAAGCTTGACAACCATCTCAAGTTCATTTGGTCTGCATTCTAGTTTCTACCCAACCAAATTCAATTCTATAAAGGGTTGAATCTCCGCCTTTGTCTCCTTAGTTCTGACAATTGGGTTTAGTTGGTCTAAATGGTCAGTGTGTATGACAGCTCCGCCAGCCGATAGTCTGCCTATTTAGCCTAGCCAAATATTTGGGCCGCTAGTGTTTCAGTTTGGGGGATGTAGCCAAGGTCCCAACTGTGTAGCCACACCTAAGGGGACAACCTTCCATCATCCAATAGGTATACCCTTTAGTGTGACTTCAAATGCTCAACAGGTTTCACCTTCGGTCTAACCACAAAGAGGGGAAGATTGGATCCCTAAAAGGGCTAAAAAGTAGGAAATATTTGAGGAATTGGAGTACATTAATGAAGTAAAAAGAGGACTAGTGCCAATACAAGTAGAAGCTTAGTATTGGGAGACTACAGATTCACTGATCGATCCTACCAAGATTAAAGATGAAGACCCTCCACATCAAGAGGATGATTTCAAGGATTAGGTAACCTTTTAACATTGCTTGAATTTTGATGCAAACAACGCCACTTATAAAGTTTATCACAAATAAGTTGATGCATTCACATTATGGTTGAGCATTTCATACTTAAAGATATCATACACTCGTAATAAAGAAATTTAATTTGAATACATCGCAATGGCATAAGGTTCTAATGGTTGAAACTTATAATAAAAAAAAGAGAGATGAAAAGTGCTTAGAAAACATGACAGGCTTGGGCCTTAGCTCATCTTTTTTTATAAGGGGGGAGGAAGATACATGTCATTAAGGAAGAAGACCAAAAGCCCAAAAAAACAAAAAGAAAAGAAAAGAAAAGAAAAAAATGGAGGAAGACATACTTCACATCAAAAGCACCGTTGAAGGAAAAGATCTTACAACACAAATCCAAAATCAAGGCAAGCTTAAATCCAATGTGCTTCCAAAACCTTCAAAAGGATAAACAATCACATCCAACAAATGGTCATTTCTTAACAATGTAGGTACCTCCCTTGAGCCTATATTCCCATCGAAATAGCCCTCCAAAAAAGCTTCCTTCATTTGTTCAAAAGAAAGAAGACCCCTCATCCTACATAATGATCCCAAGCCTCCATAATAACATAACCTCCTTTCACAAAAGAGTAAAACATGTTCATTCCAACACTAAATGACACAAGCTTACCTAAAGCAACCCCTCAAGGCTGATGATCTAATTCTCAAATAGCTACACCAAGTTAACACTGATGATAGGGGCAAGTTCAAGTCTAACTAGGAAGGGCCATTCGTGGTTGAGAAAGTCCTAGGTAAGGGAGGAATTAAGCTTAGGGATATGGATTGAAATGTGTTTGTGCATCCAGGGAATCAAGAAAGGCTTAAACACTATCATGTCTAGGTTAAAAGAACTAAGTCATAAAAAAGCAGCACAATAAAAAAATAAATAAAGAATAAATCACCCAGTGAGTGGTCCTCTATTGCTCATGCAAAAATGAGGGTGCAACCCGCTGATTGGTATTCCATAAATCGGCCAGGCAAAAGTTAGGGTACTCCAACAAAAATAAATCCTACTAAGTTGAAAACCTGAAAAGGGCGGCTTAGGCAAAAGTTAGGGCATCGAGAGAAAAACGTCAGTTGCTTTCTAGAAAATCTATAAAAAGACCAGAAAGCAGGTAAAGGTTAACCATTGGAAACTATTACCATTGCCTATGCACTCAAATTTAATTTTATCGATGAATATGTTATGATTTGCTAATAATCTTGGTCTTATGAATGCATGCATGTCTTTAGGTGAAACAATCGCAAGTATGTGGACAATAATTTCTTCTCTACATTTTGTGCTCTTCATTATTATCTGTACTGTGTGTGTTGTTCAATAAAAGACAAAAATACTAATAGGTCATAAAAAAGTAAGGCCTATGCAAAAGTTGGAAGAAGTCTGCTAAACTGAGCTGCTAAGGACAGTTCAAGAAAAAGTTAAGACAAAAGAAAAGAAAGAGAA
The DNA here is from genome assembly GCA_947683365.1 of Euphorbia pulcherrima. NCBI lineage: Eukaryota > Viridiplantae > Streptophyta > Magnoliopsida > Malpighiales > Euphorbiaceae > Euphorbia > Euphorbia pulcherrima. The sequence goes on from CANTUS010000010.1 coordinate 44,588,136, forward strand.
AGTTTGGTGGGTTGTGCCGCCAAGGACAATTTAGGCAAAAATTAGGACAAGAGAAATACAAACTCAGTTTGATAGATTGCATCACATCAAGCTGTCTATGCAAAAGTTAGAACTCAATTCAAAAATGCCATTATTTTGCACTTACTTTTGTTTTTCAAGCATCATTTGTAATATCAATATTTCACAGTTGGGATCCCTCAAATTTAGTTTTCCCACCGTGAAGCCACGCAATAGCACACATCATCTAAAGTGCCAAGTGCTGCCACAAGCATCATCAAGGTTGCACGATGTTATACTTTGGACACCTCAAAAACAGACTCCCCTAGTGGTCAAAGTGTGAATCTCAGCTAAAAAGTCTTGGTAGTACTCGTCGGTCTGAGTCGAGTCAGTCTTTCTGAAACCCAGAGCTTCAAAAGTTTGGTTACTAGTTAATTCACTAGTAATTTAGGCTTTTATCAAAGAAGGACAAGACAACAATATCCTCGAGGCAAAGGATCAATCAAGGACTCAGACAAGTAAGAAAAGCACAGTCTAATCTAAGCTACCGGGAGGTCCTATCCCTGGTACTCATCCAGAGTCTTGTCTTATGCATCCGGCAGCAGGTCATCCCTATCTATCATCATATAATCCTCTGCCCAACCAGCATCCACAATAGGTAGATCAAGCTCTATGGTCTCTGAAGCTCCTGCTATACTCCCAACGGCAATACTGATCACCTCTACTCGTTGATCTACCTCCAGCTCAGCTCCCACCACCTAAGTGGCCACCGGCGCAACCCAACATATCGAACTATCCTCCTTCAAAGTAAAAAAAAAAGCCTGCTAGATCGAAAACTTAAAAGGGCGATCTCGATAAAAATTAAGCCAAAGAAGAACAAAAGAAAAAGCTTGCTGGATTGAAAACCCGAAAGGGCGGTCCAGGAAATAGTTAAAGCAAAGAAAAAAAAGAGAAAGAAAAGAAAAGGTCCGCTAAACTGAGCCACTAAGGATAGTTCAGGCAAAAATTAGGACAAACATAAATGAAAATAAATATTTGGTAGGTCATCTCACATCAAATGATCTATGCAAAAGTTAGAACAACAATCAGTCCCCTCACTACGAAATCACTTGATGACCCGTATCCCCAAGAGTATTAATTTCAAACCAGCCAGACTCGGTCTCATTGTTACCTATACGAAGAAGTAATATGGGTCTACAAGCGGCAATATTCGATGATCTCAATTCAGGAAAAGAAAACTCAGCATGTATAAAAAGTTAAATGCCGAAAGTACCAATCTAAGTTTACACCAAAGTAAGCCACGTAGGGCCGAAAAGTATCAAACATCTAGAATGTAAAAGCACATCTCAATCTAAGCTACTAAGGGATCCTGTCCCTGGTGATCCTCTGAAGTCCGTTCCTATGTATCCACCAACATGTCATCCATGTTAATCATCACATGGTCCTCAGTCTCAGCGACACCCTGAGCAACAACATCAGCTCCCCCAGCATGCTGGTCTACCTCCTGATAAACTCCGCCCCTATGGGCCACTATCATTGCCACTTGGTAGGCAGAAAGATCATCCTCGGACATAGAATTAGATGGCTGTTGGAAATAATGATCTAAAATAACAAATAATCCGGATTAGGTTTGAAGTAAACAAAACACCTAAGTATAAAAAGACCTAAGTCACCTATCTAGACATATAACCAAAACATCCAAAGTCCACGAAAAGTGAAGAAAATTACCTAAGCATGAATGGAAGGATCCAATTAAAGTTTGGAAAGGAAACAAACTTTGAAACGCCCAAAATAGCATCCGATAGAATTGATTGCACTAGCATCCGGAAGAAGATAGATTCGGAGGTATTAAGTCTAAAGACATCTAGAAGACCTTAATATCAAGACAAGGGGAATAATTAAAGATATTAAAATTCCCTCCATTTTTTTAGTCTGCAAGTCAAAGATCCCTTTCCCTAAAGCAAGAAAAAAATGATAGCTAGCACTTTTCAGAGAAAGAACAAAGGACTGATATAGGGAAGAGAAAAAGGTAACAACCTTTTTCACCTAGAACAATGAGAAAGGCACGAGGAACTCACACCAAAAAGGTATTGGTGTAAAAGTTGGTGAGTCACTAAAATACAAGGAAAATGATCACTGAAAACGTTTCAGCCTCAATCCCAAGGATTCACACGGGTCAAAATCTCTGTCTAATGGATTTATCAATAGTTTTAAAAGTGCCACATATGACCTGATCAACGGTGAAGATTTGATTATAGCTCAACAACCTATAATGGCTACATTTACGATGGAAGCCTTTACAAGTTGAGAAGGTGCTGGTTGATTTTGAAAAAGCATAGCAAGAGAATTCGCAAAAAAAAAGCAATTAGTTACTTAATCCCCCCAAGATCCAAACCACTCAAAATCTATTTGTAAAGATTCCTAAGTGAAGTTATAAACTTGAGGAAGTCCAAAACAAAAACCTTTGATAAAAATAAAGTGTAAAAGCTCTCCTACTTGGGTGAGTAGTGAGATTGGGCTATAGCTTGAAGTAGGTGCTTTGAGTGGGATCTCCATGTAGGACTCAGGTTAGGTTTGGGTAGAAATCTAAGTGGTATATCCTAGTAAAGACAAAAGGACTCAGCTAGCAGTTGGTGCTTCTAGTGGTATATCCTACATCTAGAAGGGGTTACCATCCGAAGACAAATTGTAAGGCTTGATTCCTACCAGTTGGAAAGAAATCCACTAGTGGAAAAGCTTGGACGAAGGAAACTCCGGGAACTGGAGTAGGTCGGGCCAAACTAGGATAACATACTTGTGTTTGAATTCCTTACTCTATATTTATTTGCATAACAATTTTCATAACTGCATCATCCGAATCCATCTTCCAGATTATATTCAAACACGCTACACAAAGACTTTTTAAAGTCTTATTAATTCCGTGAAAAAGGGTTGTTTACCCCCCTCTGACCTTACTTAGATCCTCACAGGGACCAATAAGTGGTATCAGAGCAAGTGCTAAAAACTAGAGAACTAACAATCTCAAGCTAAAGGTCCATATTTTGATCCAGATATCAAAATGAGTTTTCAAAACTCACAACTTCTTCCTGAGGGTATGCCCATTACCTATCCTCAACTCTTCACCAACGTGAGCGGGTAAAGATTAAGTAGGGATGCACGCAGGGTGTAGTGAGTAGGGCGCAATTCGGTTTCGATGCTGTTTGAGGAAACCGCGGCGTTTGGTCTCATTTGAAAAAACCCAGTTTGCTTAAATGTGGTGGCATCGTAGGCCAAAAATGTACACGTTTACACATTTTACTGAGAAAATATATTTTTAAGATAAAGCATTTTTACTTTATTTAAAAATAAAATAGAGTCGCCACCCGGTTCAGCTCCACCGAGAATTATGGTAAACTTATCCAAAATAGGATTTTTATACCGAAAAGAAAATGAGATTTTGAGTTCGGACATAATAGTTACTCATATTGATCAAATTGTTTGGGTTAATTTTGGAATTTTGGAATTTGCATTACAACAGATTTATTTAAGAATTAAATTTAAGAAATAAAACGGGCATTATAACCGCTTAATAAATGGACATTTTCTAGGCAGAGTAATGGCAACGCTGGGGTCTGGGCCCAGAAATGCGGATAGAGTTTTCTCACATTCTAGATGTTTTTTCGTACCTGCGATCTTATTTACACATATTATAATTTAAGTGGCACCAGTGGCACACTTAACCAAAGAAATGGAATGCAATATGCAATAATAAAGCAATAAAAATGTGTTTTAATGAATTTGAAAGTTGGGCTTAGAGCCAATTACCCTCAGTTTACCTTTTCATCTATTTAGGATGACTTGAGAGCCGGTTAAAGACTGAAGTTGTCAGAGGTTATGATCTTAGTGGAAAATAGGTTTAACCCAAGTTATGGTTATAATCTTGGATTATTTCTAAAGGAAATATAAAGTTAAAGTTATTTTTAGACCGAAGAACACTGTGAGATCTTGATCTAAAAAGACCAAAAACTGAGTTTATACTGAGTATCGATGATAATGCTCGAATCTGGAAGTGTTTTGATAGAGTTTTAGGGCTTTGGGATTCTCGGAATAGAAAAAGACACAAAGGTAATTTTGAGATTTTACAAAATTTGCGTCTCTTCTGCAAATGAGGGGGGTGACCTCATATTTATAATAGGGAGGTAATTAGCCAGCGGGCTAATTACAATCGTAATTTGCCTGTAGGCTAATTACCTCTCTGATAAGATTTTACATCAGATCCCATAAAATCTTGCAAGATCTCGGTAAGATTTGATTTTTTTTACTATGGATAGGTAAATAGCCGGCGGGCTAATTACCTATGTTTGACCAAACTTTGACTTTCTAATTTTTCAGTAGGAAATGCTAAATCGGAGCTTCCTTAGAATGTAAATTTTTGAATTTTAGATTTTGGATGATAATTCGGTCCTTTTTGGCTCATTTGTCTGATCCCTAAACGAAATAGGCATTATTCCTCATCGGCCCGAAACAGACCTGTGCTAATAGTTTGCCCCTCACATACATAAATTTCATGCTAGAAATTTTCTCGTATGCGAAACAAACAAAACAGTGTGTGTGGGATGCAATGAGTTAAAAATATTTTTAATCGATAAATTTTGAAATAAAATATATTTTGCCCCTTTGATTAAAAATTTATTAATGAGTTGCATGAGGTTAGAGAATTGACCAAGCGTCGGTTTTTAGATGCTTTATGCATGTGTGACTGCGTAAAAGAAGCTTTTAGGTCCGTTCGTTTTGAAAATGATACAGAAAATGGATGAAAAATGCAAAATTGCAAAAATTTTGAAAATACACGTAATTAGCCGGCGGGCTAATTACCTATGTAACGGTAACTTTTATAGCCATTACGCGTAAATGCGTGGGACACGTAAACGTGTGACAGCTGGATAGGTAATTAGCTGGTGGGCTAATTACACAGGTAATTAGTCAGCGGGCTAATTACCAGCGGTCTATAAAAACAGCAACTTGGCTCCCATTTTCTTCACAGAAACAATTCTCTCTTCTTTCTTTTGCATTTTTTGCTCCCGATTTTTGAAAATTTCTGCCTCCGAGCTATTTTCAACGGAGATTTCCTTCATCTTCTTCCATTTTCTGCCCCTTCTTTTCAGATTCTGTGAGGTCTTGATATGGTTCAAGCTTTATAACATCAGCTTGGATCTACCAGCCGTTTAAGTGACTACTCAAAATATGCTTATTGATGGCAAACAAGTGGAACTTTCTGAGGTTTCGGTCGAGGCTTTGTACTGGCACCCTCTAAATTGGATGTATCACAGCGTACGTCCTAGGGATTTTATTTCGCATTCCTTGAAGCCTTCCGACCATCTTTCTCGGATTTTGGTAAGCCTTATTATTGTTTTTATTTCGCGGAAAGACCTATCCATATTGTTTATTTATTTTTCTGTGCTAAAATTTATTTAATGCAATGATTTATTATTTTTGATAATTGAGTGACTTGTCAAAAATTCATGTATGGTAAATGTGTATGAGTTATTCAGGTTACCAAGCATGACAGCACTAGCATTACCCACTTTCATAAGTGGTACAAGGTGCTATTCCCCGGTAACAAGGTCATCATTGACGGGACGTCTTTGGGGAGGATGGTCAAGAACTGCAAGTACGTCAAGCAGCATAAGTATCCATACATCTCAGTCGGTACATCTACCTACATCTTGATCAGGTGGTCTGATACTACCGATACTTTCCATTTCCATTGCAGGAAGTATACCATCACTCCATTGGATTATTGCGCTATCACAGGTCTACCCTTCCACGGTAATGTGATCCATTTTAACGCTTGCTTTACTTACGATAATTTCGATATGGAGATCATCGAGGCTTTGATTGGATATTCTGGAGAGATAAGCCGGGGAGAGTTTCTTGCGGGAAACTTATGAACTTTTAGAATTCTAGGGATAGAGGGTATCTCACCACTGCTTGCGAGGCTAGAGCTTTCATGATCGCTACCTTGTCGTGGCCGTATTTTCCTATCGGGGGTTCAATCATGAATCTCCATATTCTACCGGCTTTGATAGATCCATCTTGCTTTGACGAGTACACATAGGGCTGAGCCGTATTAGGTCACCTATACTGGGCTCTTGACCAGCGTATGAGGAATAGGATTGACAAGTTCAAGTCTTGTCTTCAGATTGTTTATGTAAGAATTCGGTCCTCATCGCTTTTCTTTATGAGTATTTTATCCATTTTCGGTGTTCTGATCTTTTCTCGACTGCTTCTAGATCTGGTTTTTTTGAGAGAGGGATCCTTTCGAGGACTAAGCTCGTGCCAAGCAATGGTTTCCCATGTTGCCCTCGACTGCCACACTACTTTTATGGTTGGGAAATTGAGTCTCATTTTGCTCTTTCTGCTCGTCTTCATACCCTTTCTTCAGTGCATGTATCTCTCATAATTTTCTTGGTTTGTTCCAACCACAATTTTTACTATAATCATTGTACTGATTTCTGGATTTTTCTTCTCAGATTAAGACGCAGCCTTGGGGGCATGCTCTTCACTGGCCGTAGGTCATGAGATTAGCTGGGGAGTTTGTGAACACCTAAGTGACCATAGAGACCCCCTTCTCTTTGGAGTGGTACCTGGGAGATCGCATTTAAGGTTGGCATCTTCCTCCTGGGTCACGTTCGATTCCTCCTGAGGTGCCTCGGTGGGTCTTCTAGCCTTATAGCTTGCCTGACTTTGCTCGATTGCCCTCTAAGGCTATCCCTAGCGCCTTCCTGGAGCGGGTTAGGGGATATGAGAAGTTCTATTATCTGCAGCTACTTGGATGGCCGGATAAGGATCCTATTCCTATTGTACCTCAGTAGGATATCCATGATGCTTTTGAGGATGATGGTCCTTCAGCTTCTGTCCCTGAGGCCTCTGCCCCTTCAACTTTTGCCCTTAGTGGCTAGCCCAGATCAGGTTCACTTGAGGCTGTATGGATGACGGTACTTCTCCTTTCACTAGCTTGAGCTTTCTTTCTTTTATAGCTACCATTATTTTAACTATTATGCTTAGTTAGACTGACCTGACCTCGCTCTATTGTCTTTGTAGGATCACCAAGTAGGAAGAGACCTGCGACTACTTCTACTCATGTGGGTAGCTCTTCGGCGTCATTTATCCCACCTTAGAGCTCGACGATGGTGGAGGGGCATCAGGGGTTTAGTATCAACCACCCCTGTTCATAATGTACCACTCTGAACTAAGCACTTATACTCCGGTGATTCTGTCTTATCTCGATCCTGAGCATCTGGTGACTTTCCATCCTACTAGCGCCACTCATGTTAGTCTCCTTCATCTTTTCTTCTTTTTGCCTTTTGATTTTGGATTGTGACAGTTCTAACTTGCTTTGATCTTTCATTCTTGCAGGTGCCTATTATTGATAGCATCTCTGATTGGAGGTATATTCAAGGGCAGCAGCGCTTGATGATAATCCAAAACTCGGATATGGCGGTAAGTTTGTTATTTTATTATGTTAATGAGGATGCGTGGTATGCTATAAAATGCATATGAATGATTTGTGTTAAAATGTTATAGCTGTAGATTTGATGGCTCTAAGCACAGTTAGGGATGCTTCAGGTGGATGACCTACAGCAGCGGCCACAGCAGGGACAAGGCAATCCTCTCGGATTCTTTCTGCAGGGCAATTAGATAGGCTTTTCCTTTCCTTTTATTTTTCTATTTTTCTTTCTTTTGGGCCATTTGCAGTGCCTCCTTTTGTATGAACACATTTTTTGTATAAATAAAATTTTCTTTATTCCCTTGCTTTGTGTTTTCTTTTCATTTTTTGTTGAGCTTATCGGAGAAATCTGCCAGATATTGGCAGATTGCCCTATAAACTCCGTATAGCAAACTGTTACCCTTGTGAAAAATTTTCCATGGAGGGCGACATCTGTTTTTATGCTAATCTAAATGTCTATCTGAGGAACTCCAATGGTTGGGATCATCTCTGGGTTTGTGGCTTGGCGCACATCAAGGAGTACTGCCGCGTCTTTGTTAGAGACGATGTGGGTGAAGCTGTAGTCAGGTTCTAAGACCCTATTGATAGCGTGTTTCGGTTCGGGGATCATGAGCTATGCCCCTTGTACTAGGAGTTCTATGGGCTTCTCTTGTCCTCTGCCGATATACCTCTAGTTATTCTGGTACATCGCCCTAAATTTTTTGATTTGTTGATGAATCATTGTCAGCTTCAACAATTTGATAGGCACCGAGTGATCTGTGATAAGGGTTTGAGTTTGGATGTGGCATTTGATATAGTTAGGAGTCTTTGTTCTGATGATGCAAGCTGGTTGCCGCTTATATGCTTGCTTTTGTTAGGGGTTTTTCTCTATGAGGTCCTAACTTTGGTCTATTTCTTCACCTTTTTTAGCATTGTCAATCAGATACTGGAGGGAAAGTCTCCCGTTGCAGTGAGCTTAGCCGAGACAATGATCTTCGTGCGCTCTTCCTAGAATGGAATTGAAACTACTACTAGGGGCAGTAGGCTCCTTCTTCAGGTAACTTTTATTTGAGCTCATCTCTTTGTGTGAACCACCCTTTTAGGGTTTTGATTCATCAGGCCTGCCTTAATTTTTGCATGGACCGCCTTTTTAGGTTTTCAATCCAGCAGGCTATTTTTTCCTTTTTTTCTTTTTTTTGTATTGATTTTTTTCTTTTCTTTTTTTGTGCTTTCTTGTGTAGCTTTGGCTATGGGATAAGCTTTCTATGATGTCTATTCTTACGAGCATGGACTATTATCCAAGGGCCTACTGGGCGTGACGTTCTATAGTTTACATCGGTAATCGTTCCCACAGAGATTTCACCGTTGAGGAGTGGATTGAGTTTTTAGGGAGCTGAGCTACTGAGGATATCTGTTGGGTTTGCCCTTGGTGGGTAATCACTCATGTGACCACTGGCATTGCTAGAGATGGTGTGTTCTTTATTGGCCTTTCTAAGATCATCACTTATTCTTCCGATCGCTTGTGCAGGCAATACAGTCGATCTCAGGGGTTTTCTATATAGGTCCCTATTAGAGTATTTATAAGGGCAGAGGGGGGGCGTAAATCGCCCTTTTTCAAGGAATTTATAGACTTAGAAAAAGTCTATGTATAGCATGTTTGATTATGATATGAAAGATGCATCTAGATGATAAGTGTGATCCGGAAGATGGATTTGGATGATGCAATATGAATGCAGTATAGTAAAAATAAACAAATATCAAACACAAGTATTTTATACTGGTTCGGCCCTGCCTACGTCCAGTCCCCAGAATTTCCTTCTTCCGAGCTTGTCTACTAATGGATTCCTTTTCAACTGGCAGGAATTAAGCCTTACAGATTTGTCTCCAAATGATGACTTCTTCCGGAAGTAGGATATACCACTAGAAGCACCAACTCCTAGCTGAGTCCTTTTGTCTTTAGTAGGATATACCACTTAGCCTTCTACCTCGAATCTAAGCTGAGTCCTACAGGGAGATCTCACTCAAAGCACCTACTTCAAGTTCTATCCCAATCTCCCAACTCACCCAAGTTGGAGATTATTACACTTTTGGTTTGCAATAAAAGGTTGGTTTTGGAGTTCCTTAAGTTTATAGTTACACTTGGGAATCCTTACAAATAGATTTCAAATCAAGGGATCTTGGAGGGATTATTTTGACTGATTGAATGTGTATTGCTTTGTTACTTGCTTTTGTAAGTCAATCAGTTACCTTCTCATTTGGTGAAGAGTTCCTTTTATACGCTTTGATCATAAATGTATTCATTTATGGTTGGTGGGCTTACATTTAATCTTCACCCTTGATCAGGTTGTGAGGTGGAGCTTTCAGATCTGTTGATTATTCCATTAGACTATATTTTTTATTTGTTTTAAATTCTTGGGATTGGTGCTAAAAAGTTGCTAGTGATCATTTTTCTTGTCATTTTATGATACACCAACTTTCATACCAATTGTTATATAGTGTGAGCTCCACGCGCGCCTTTATTGGTCTAGGAGAAAAGTTGTTTAGACTTTCTCTGTCCTATGTTTGCTCCTTTTGACTTTTCTTTGATGCATGCCAGTTGTCTTTAATAAAAAGGTTCTTTGACTACTAGTTGACCAAAAGAGGTACAAGGAAAGTTGTGTTTATACTTTCCTTAGTTATTGGATATAGGTCTTCCGGATGTGTCTTCCGGTTGTCCTTTAGACCTACATGTTCCGGATCTTCCTTCTGGAGATGGCTTCAATCAGTTCTTTCGATTGCAGGTCTTGGAGATGGAAGTTTGTTTTCTTTTCAGACTTTGTCCAGATAATTTTCGTCCATTGCTTATGTTTCTGATTTTATTCAATAAGCGATCTTAGCTTTGTCCGGATGCTTCCATTTAGATTTTAAGAGAATTACTTACATTCTTTTTTATTTCTTCCAAACTTCATTCGGATGTATATAGATTTATTTATCCCGATCATTATTTTCCAGCAATCTCCCTCATTTGATGGAAACAAAAACTATAAGATACTCCCCCATAATTTTAGTATCCAGGTTCCCCCATAATTTTATGACTTATGCTTCTAAGTTTGTTGTAGTACAATTATAGATTGTACTTTAGAAGCATTTGTTTTGATAGTTAAGAATTTTTCCCTTTATATATACTTTTACTGTTAATAATAGTTAACATCATGAAGTTTAGTGTTACAAGATACAGAAATAGACATAAAGAGAATCTAGCTATTACAATTTTTATCTACCTAGCTTGACTATCTCTTCGGACGGACCACTCTTCCGGACTTGCAATGTTTTTCCTTTCCCCCTTCCGTCTCCTTGCTGACTACTATATTCTTCCTCCCCCTTTTTGCTTCCATCAAGGGGGTCAATGACCATACAGGTGCGTTTATCCTAAGATTTTTACCATGCAGAGGAGTAGATAGAGTAGTATTTGTTACCTTTAGGTCGCTCATCAATAATTTGATTTACAATAGGCAGAGTCAAGTAGTAAGGACGAAGGGCCTTCTGAAGCTGATCATATGACTGTAAGACTTGAGGGAGGATGCTCAGAATCTATTCTTGGTGCTTTGGATCAAAGTAAGGGAACATGGCCTTGGTGAGGATAGTCAAGCCTTTTTGGATCATGAACCCTCAATCCCCTATAGAATGAACAAGATCATGTAGGATTGGAATGACCTGGCACTCTAGAGTATCCGAAGAAGAGAAGGGTCCAGAGATAGATAATTTGTTTATTCTGGCTTAAAGAAGAGTGATTTCATCACTAAGTCCCTTCCGGATATCAGAGGCTAAGTTATTTGCTTGACTGGCGTTATGGTTTGATTCAGAGGTGCTTTCCTTTATTTCATTCAAGAGAGGCTTAATCTCAGAGAGGGAAGCTACTGCTAGAGCTCCAGGTGTTGGGAAGTTCATGACATGTTGCTCAATTCTGGGGAGATAGTTCAGCCTTTCTTTGATTTCACCTAAGTCCTTGCAGACCTCTTGATTCAACATCTGCCTAAGAAGTTCCTTCTCCACAGCCTTGAGGTCGGTGCAGATGGTCAGGAGGCTCTTTTTGATAAACCCTTCTTCATGATGTTCAAGAGTTGCCTCTTGAAGGAGTTTGAGAGCTGCACTGACTTTGGATTCTTTGGAGTTCTCATCAGGAAGAGTTACTGATTTGGTGTGAGGAGGGAAGTGTTTATTGGAGGGTCCGAATGATTCACTACCGGATGAGCTTGATTCACTTTCGGGACTTGAACTACTTCTGAAGGGGCTATTATTTGGTGATCGTGAGCCTCCAACCACTCCTTCTGCTTCACTTTTGCTTATTTCCCTTTCCTCCAGATTAGCCTTGCCCGTAGGATCTACTTCAGAAGTGTGTCCCTTGAAACTCAGACTTTCTACCTCCTCCGGAGCTTTTGCATCTGGGATTTGCACTATGTCCTTAGCCACATTTTAAGAGATTGTAGCTAAGTTGTGCTTTTCATTATCAGAAGAGGGATGAAGAAGATTATGGGTTACCTCACTGGTTTGTTGCGTCTGATTCTCATCCCTTCTTTCTTCTTTCGTCCCTTCCTCTGGATGGCTGGAATTGTCCTCAACCATTTTAGCAGATGCCTTTTTAGGACTTTCTTCCCCCGACATGTTGGCACTGTCCTCAGCAGCCTTCTGCAATGCCTTTTTAGGACTTTCAAGGTTTATGACCTCATAGCTTGGTCCAAGCAGATTTTCCGGAAGTGGATCTGTTCTTTCAGAAAAGATGAACTCAGCTGCTTTTGGAATTTTAGAGATGACATCTAGGGCTTGTGAATCAACAAGAATAGGAGGAATCTATAAGGAATCTCCAGGACCTTCAGTTCTTTCTCTATTGATTTTCTTGTTTTCCTTGATTACTGCTTGAATGACATCAAATTAATCGTCATCTTGCCCTACTATTTCCGTTGCTCTAGGAATATTCTTCCCTTTACTGGATTTATCCTTTTCAAACACAGCCTTCTCTCTATACTACTTGGCCTTTTCATTTAACACTATCCCAGCAAGCCTTCTGCCCTCATTAGGTCTCTTTTATTAAGCAGCAAGAGCTTCATCAAATGTTAGCCCCTTTCTCTAAAGCTGTTTTTGAGAAGGAGCCTCGTCCTCTATTTCCTCATCATCAGCTTCTTCCTTCATCTCAGCCAAAGTTCTCTTGGCTTTCTTTCTTCCAGCCTCAATCACCTTTATAGCAATTTTTGGTAAACCAATAGTAAGCCCATGCAGTCCCTTCTTGGCTACGGCTTTTATCAATCATCTTTAGAGCCTAGGACTTGAGTGAGAGGCAGAGTATCCTCATCAACTTCTTCCGGAACTAGTTCTGTTTGCCTTTTGGCTTTGGCTTTTGTGGTTCTAGGCCTCTTGGGAACTAGGGCTTCTACTTCCAGATCAGCTACCTTTCTTGATTTAACTTTTTGCTCGTCCCTTCTTAGCTTCACTTTTTCTTCATCCCATTCTTCATTGAAGCGGAGGTTTAGAAAGTTCTTCTCAAGGATGGGCTTTCCACAAATTCCTTCAAATCCAGTAAGATCCACTCCTTCTGCTTGAAGGATCCTCGTGATTAAGGCACCATATGAGTTGACATGGGTCTTGAGATAATGGATGATCAAGACTGGCCAGTTTACTTCTACGCTGCCAACCCTGTGCTATAGAATGCAGTGCTAGAGGGAAGAAACTGCAGTCAATAATCCTTTCCTTATCAGAATAAGCTTTACTAGAGCATGCTGTAGGAATTTGGGCATTCCGGGGAAGTATGTTGAGAATTCATCGCCGAAAAAATTCTGGTGGAGCCACAGCTTGGAGTCATACCCAATTCCGGTCTCATCCCTATCTTTTCTCAACAAAACTCCAGAATTTTTCATTTTTAGATTCTTCTCAAAGAATTCTGGTGTTAGAAGTATAATCTTTCCTTCAACCTCACTGCATAGGGCATCAAAGTGATTATGCGCACTTAAATTTGAGTAGAACTCTTTCACCAGTTTAGGATAGGTTGGGCAGTTTATTTTGAGAAGATCACCTAAATTTTGATCTTCAATTAGAGTGAAGAAGGGTGGAGTTTTGAATGGATAGTCATCTCCTAGATGATCAGTAGGGATGACGAAATCATAGGTTTTGAGATTTAAGGGTTCAAAATCTTCTTCTTTTAAGTCTGATACTTGAAAGAGGTTTTTGCTGGGGCAGGATTTTGAGGGTGTTTGAGGTGTTTTTGGCTGCCATTTTTTATGTATTTGAGAAATTGTGCTTTAGGTTTGAATTTTTGCAGAGTAACAGTAAGATCTTTGCTCGCTTGAAGAAGAGAAGGGATTTTTAGGGGGTTTATATAGATTTTTTAAAGTGAGGGTATAATTGTAATCCAAACTCTGGTGTTTTTGACTAGATTGATGACATGGCAGTCGCATTTTTTAGGAGATAGGTGAATTCAGTTTAATCGGAGAATTGGAAAGGTTTATTTTTGAATTAATTGTTGTATTTATGGCGCGTATAACAGCCATTGTACTTTTCAAATTCAAAAAATAATAGTTACCTTGATGGGTTTTTACTGCCAAACATCATTATTCTTGGTTGATGTGGTAGTCTTTCAGAATATACTATTCCAACTCTTCTTTTCTTCCAAAGTGAGTATTTTATCTCAACATTCGGCATGTTTCAGGGCTATCTTTCCGGAGTTTTTCTAAATTGGATTTGACATTCCAATTGATTCTCTTAGTTTCCCAAATTGATCCTTACTTAACTGTTTAGTAAAGATATCAACTCTTTATTCATTGGTTGGGACATATACCAGTGCAACATCCTTTTTCATCACATGATCCCGGATGAAGTGATGCCTTATGTTGATATGTTTCATCCGGCTATGAAGCACCAGATTCTTTGATACATCAATAGCACTTTTATTGTCACATAATACATCTGAACATTCGGATTGCACTCTATAATCTTCAAGTTATTGTTTGATCCAAAGGAGTTGAGCAACACAACTTCCAGCTACCATATATTTAGCTTCTGTGGTGGATAAGGCAACTGAAGTTTGTTTCTTGCTATACCATGAGACTAAGCAGTCCCCAAGAAAATGACATCCTCTTGATGTACTTTTTCTGTCAAGAGTATCTCTGCCATAATCTGCATTTATAAACCCCTGGAGAGTAAAGTCTCCAGTACTAGGATACTATAACCCAACTTCAGTGGTTCCAAAGAGATATCTCAGTATCCTCTTGACAGCCTTGATATGAGAATCCTTTCGAATAGCTTGATATCTTATGCAGTAGCATACTATAAAGTGTATGTCAGGTCTGCTGGCTATTAAGTATAGGAGTGAGCCAATCATTCCTCTATATAGCTTTTGATCAATATCTTTTCCTTCATAGTCCTTGGATAAGACTGTGTCTGAATTCATGGGAGTAGACATTGGTTTGCTGCTGTCCATTTTAAATTTTTAGAATCTCCTTGGTGTATTTTGATTGATTGATGAAGATCCCGTCTGGACTTTATTTGATTTGAAGGCCAAGAAAGAAGTTGAGCTCTCCCATCATGGACATCTCAAATTCCTTCTACATTTAAGAGCTGAATTCTTTGCACATCTTCTCATCAGTGGCACCAAAAATGATATCATCCACATAGATTTGGACTAGACTAATATCATTCTTCTACTTCTTGATAAAGAGTGTGGTATCTACTCTGCCTCTAGTATATTCCTTGGATATAAGGATTAAGGTCGGTCTTTCATACCAGGCTCTTGGTGCCTGCTTTAATCTATAGAGAGCTTTCTTTAGTTTGTAGACATGATCCGAATGCTTTGGATCTTCAAATCCGGGTGGTTGCTTGACATATACTTCTTCTTGAATGATGCCATTTAGAAATGCACTTTTGACATCCATTTGGTATAATGTGAACCCCATGAATGATGCAAAAGCACATAGGATTCGGATTGCTTCCAGTCTTGCTATAGGACCGAATGTTTCTTCAAAATCAATTCCTTCTTATTGATTGTAGCCTTGAGAAACTAGTCTTGCCTTATTTTTTTATTACTGCTCCAAATTCATCAAGTTTATTTCGGAACACCCATTTAGTACCTATAATCGACTTTCCTTTAGGAGAGGGCACAAGATCTCATACATTATTCCTGGTGAATTGATCTAGCTCTTCCTGCATCGCCATCATCCAACTTTCATCTCCTTCAGCATCTTGAAATTTCTTTGGCTCTATGAGAGAGAAAAAAGTAGCAGACTCATCATCCGGTTGAGCTGTCCTTTGGTTCAAATTGGATTCTGAATGTCGTCCAAAATATTCTCAATGGAATGATCTTTGTGTGTCTGGATTTCTCTTTCCAGGCCTTCATGTTGAATTTGGACTTGCCCTTCTTCAGCTTCAACTATTTCTTCATTAAAGTCAATTTCCTGTGGATTGTAATTGACTTGATATGCCTCTGGATTGTAGGATTTTCTCTCATCTTCCTCTATGTATTTCTTAATTTGAAATGAATCAGGGATATCTTTTTCCTTCTTCTCTTCAGATTTTTCAGCTTCCGGAGCTTGATCTTTCGGAGCAAAGTTTTTCTTTCCTGCAGTGTTAGTTTTATCGAAATCCACATGTATGGACTCTACTATAGATTGGGTTAACTTATTGAAGCCTCTATAAGCCTTACTATATGTTGAGTAGCCTAGGAAAATTGCTTCATCAGATTTAGGATCAAATTTTCTTAATTGATCTCTATCATTAAGGATGTAGCATTTACATCCAAATGCTTTAAAGTATCTGATTTTCGATTTTCTTCCCTTTCTGATTTCATATGGGGTCTTTTCTATAGTTTTTCTAATGAGAGCTCTATTTAAGATGTAGCATGCTGTGTTTATGGCCTCACCCCATAAATATTTTGGCAAACTATTTTCACTTTATTCTTGCCATTTCTACTATGGTCCTATTTTTTCTTTCTACCACTCCATTTTGTTGAGGAGTGTGAGGGGCAAAGAAGTTGTCTTTAATGCCCTTGGAGTCGCAAAAGTTAGCAAAATGCTTATTTTTAAACTCCCCACCATTATCACTCCAGATGCATGCAACTCGTATGCCCTGTTCTACTTCTATCCGGATGAATGTTTTAGAGAATTGGTCAAATGTTTCATCCTTTCTTATTAGCAGGAAAACCTAGGTATATCAAGAATAGTCATCTACAATGACCTTGGTGTATTCTCTTTTACCTAAGCTCAGTGGCTTAATTGGACCAAAAAGCTCAATGTGTAAGAGCTCAAGTACTCTTTTGGAAGGAATGTATGATATGGAAGGGAAACTTTTCTTACGTTGTTTACCTAATTGACATGTGGTGCATAAATGATCCTTATCAAAATCAACTTTAGGTAAACCCTCAACTAATTCCTTTTTGGCTAATTGGGACAGGAGATTCATGCTTACATGTCCCAATCTCCGGTGTCATAGCCATGATTCTTCTTCTTTAGACACCAGGCATATATTCTTTTTATCATTTTTAATGTTTACAGAATAGACATTATTTACTCTAGGTGCGTAAAGAATAAGTTGATTTGACTTACCATCATAAATTGAGCAGCCTCCAGAGTCAAATGTGACTTTTCTTCCTTTGTCACATAATTGAGCCACACTCAGTAGGTTGAGTTGCAGTTCATCAACTAGTGAGACATCTTCATGTGCCTTGAACATCCACTATCAATATACCAAGTGTGTTGATCTACTGTGGATCTGAGGCATACCTCATTGTTTGCTGGATTTGATTTTTATTCTTCAATTTGCATAGTTTCTTGTCTGGAGGTGTTCCTTCCAGATTGATCTGCTTTTGGCTCTATTAGAGCCATGAATGCACAGTTAGTGGTCTCCTCTTCTTCTATTGAGGTTGAGCTGCTGCTTTCTTCACTGTTGCTCCAAGTACCAACCATTGCCTTCTTTTTAAGTTTCTTAGCTCTCTTGAGCTTGGGGCATTTTATCCTAAAGTGGCCTTTTTCGCCACACTAAGCAGCGCCTTTCTCCGGATCTTTCCTTTCTTTTGGATTCCTTCTATGCTTACTTCTTCCGGAGGTGCCTTCTCTTGGTCTCTAAGATTCATACCTTTTTGATCTTCTTCTGTCCTTCTTTTTTATGAATCAATTTAGCTTTTTGGTCAATAGAGCGAGTTGATCTTTAGTACTCATTGACTCATCTATATAATCTTCCTCTCCGGATGAGCCTGATCCGGTGGATTCTGCCTTAAGAGTAATGGCCTTCTTTTCCTCCTTAGGTCTCTTTTCTTATTGACTGTATCTTTCCTAGGACAGTTTTCGAGTTAGAAGATTACCAATGAGTTCATCATAACTGTAGAAATTTAAGTCATGAGCTTCCTCAATGGCAGTCTTTTTATTATCCCATTCCTTGGTGAGACTCTAGAGCACTTCCTTGACCATATCTACTTCTGGAATCTCCTTCCCTAGCCTCTTCATTTCATTTACTAGATTTTTGTATCTAGTGTTCATGCTGCTGATTGATTCTTTAGGCTCCATCTTGAAAGATTTAAACTTCTGTTGGAGTAGATCAAGTTTGGCTTCTCTTACTTTGGTAGTTCCCTCATAGGTTACTTCTGGCTTCTCCTATATCTCTGTAGTAGTTTCACATCCAGATATCCTATTGAATTCCGCTGCACTAAGAGCACAATGAAGCATGTTAATAGCATTTGCATTTTCACGTAATTTTTTAAAGTGATTATCATCCCACATACTTGATGGCTTTCGGGTAGTCATACCTCCTACTTCGTAAGTAGGTTCATATGTACCATCTTTAATAACTAGCCATGCTTGCATACTTTATGACTGGATGAAGTTCTTCATTCAGTTTTTCCAGAATGTGTAGTGTTCTCCAGTGAAGAGTGAAGGACGGGTAATAGACATACCCTTGGGAAGAAGTTGCAAGTTGTGGAAACTCATTTTGATTTATGAATCAAAATATGTGGACCTTTAGCTCGAGATTATTCGATCTCTAATTTAAGCACTCACTCTGATACCACTTGTAGTTCCCTATTAGAGTATTTATAAGGGCAGAGGGGGGGTGAATGGCCCTTTTTTTATGGAATTTATAGACTTAGAAAAAGTCTATGTGTAGCGTGTTTGATTATGATCCGGAAGATGGATCCGGATGATGCAATATGAATGCAGTATAGTAAAAATAAACAAATATCAAACACAAGTATTTTATACTGGTTTGGCCCTGCCTACATCCAGTCCCCGGAATTTCTTTCTTCTGAGCTTGTCTACTTATGGATTCCTTTTCAACTGGCAGGAATTAAGCCTTACAGATTTGTCTCTGGATGATGACTTCTTCCGGAAGTAGGATATACCACTAGAAGCACCAACTCCTAGCTGAGTCCTCTCGTCTTTAGTAGGATATACCACTTAGCCTTCTACCTCGAATCTAAGCTAAGTCCTACAGGGAGATCTCACTCAAAGCACCTACTTCAAGTTCTATCCCAATCTCCCAACTCACCCAAGTTGGAGATTATTACACTTTTGGTTTGCAACAAAAGGTTGGTTTTGGAGTTCCTCAAGTTTATAGTTTCACTTGGGAATCCTTACAACTTGGAGGGATTATTTTGATTGATTGAATGTGTATTACTTTGTTACTTGCTTTTGTAAGTCAATCAGTTACCTTCTCATTTGGTGAAGAGTTCCTATTATAGGCTTTTGATCATAAATGTAGCTATTTTGTGGTTGATGGGCTTACATTTAATCTTCACCCTTGATCAGGTTGTGAGGTGGAGCTTCCGGATCCATTGATTAGTCCATTAGACCATATTTTTTATTTGTTTTAAATTCTTAGGATTGGTGCTAAAAAGTTGTCAGTGATCATTTTTCTTGTCATTTTATGATACACCAACTTTCATACCAATTGTCATATGGTGTGAGCTCCACGTGCGCCTTTATTGGTCTAGGAGAAAAGTAGTTTAGAGTTTCTCTGTCCTATGTTTGCTGCTTTTGACTTTTCTTTGATCCATGCCAGCTATCTTCATCAAAAAGGTTCTTTGGCTACTAGTTGACCAAAAGAGGCACAAGGAAAGCTGCGTTTTATACTTTCCTTAGTTATTGGATATAGGTCTTCCGGATGTGTCTTCTGATGTCCTTTGGACCTATATGTTCCAAATCTTCCTTCTGGAGATGGCTTCAATCAGTTCTTCCGGTTGTAGGTCTTGAAGATGGAAGTTTGTTTTCTTTTCAGACTTTGTCAGGATAATTTTCCTCCATTACTTAGGTTTTTGATTTTGTTCAATAAGCGATCTTAGCTTTGTCTGGATGCTTCCATTTGGATTTTAAGAGAATTACTTACATTTGTTTTTGTTTCTTTCAAACTTGATTCGGATGTATATAGATTTATTTATTCGGATCATTATTTTCCAACATCCTGCATCCCTGTGCAACTTTATTGGTCGAGAGCTTTCCTATACTTAGGTTTATGTCATGATGTGAGATGGATTAGTCACACTCAAGTGGATATGAACTACTCTACACCCTTCCACATCCATCCTTCGGAGGCTTATCACATCTGGGTTACGAGTGTATGTAGAATGGCTACTCTTGAGGAGAGGCTCCATGAGACTAGAAGGCTTTGAAGCTTCCTAAGGGTTTAGCGAGCTTACCATTATGTGTCTTTTCTTCCCATGGGAGAATGAAGGCATCAAGCCTTATTGTTTGTCTTTATCATTTCATTCCCTATTTGTAATGCACCTTTATGTGTAATAAGGATGAAAAGATGTTTATTTGAATGCGTGTTTCACTAAATAATTTTTAGTTTCCATTTAATGTACCCATGCAGTATTTTTAACATGAACATGTTACTACAAAAGATATTATTTATCACGGAGGACAAGGGGTATTTATTTCTAAAAAATGCCCACCGTCGCATAACGTTCCGAACGGATTTTACCCAAGGCTTCACTCTTTTATTTTTTAGAGTCTTTATTTTTGCTTAAAAGCCCTTACCAGCTCTTGATAGACTTTATTATTTTTTTACATGAGATAGCGCTTCAGGTTGTCGTGATGGACCGGATTCACAAATTCGTTACCATCCAAATCTAAGATTTTTACTGCCCCTTTATTGAGAGTCTTCTTTACCACGTATGGTCCTTCCCAGTTTGGCTAGAATTTCCCTCGAGCATCCATGTGTGTTTTACGAGATTGCTTCAAGACTAAATTGCCCATCTTTAAAGGTTGGCTCTGACCCTTGACTTTACAGTTGTAAGCTCTGGCCATGCGCTATTGGTATAACTATAGATTTTCCAATACGGCTAATTGTTTTTCATCAATCAAGGTCAGTTCATCGTGCGTCACTTTTTCCTATTTATCATTGTGAAGTCTGGCTTCAAGGGCTATGTATAAAGACTTGATTTCCTTTTCAACGGGCAATACTGCCTCCATCCCATAGACAAGGGAAAAAGAGAGTTTGACCCGTAGGAGTCTTGACAATGGTGGCATAACCCCACAAGGCATAGGGCAAATGATCGGCCCAATCTCGGTAGTCGAAAATCATCTTGAAGAGGATTTTCTTGATCACCTGATTAGCTGCTTCCATAGCTCCATTAGCTTGAGGGCGATAAGGTAAAGAGCTATGATACTCAATCCCGTGCTTTTCAATAAGATCAGCTATTTCTCCTTGGAACTGCACACCGTTGTAACTCACCACATGATGAGGAATGCCGTACCTGGCGAAGATGTGTCACTGAATAAATGAAGCAGTTTTCTTGGCTGTGATGCTTGTGTATGATTCCGTTTCAACCCACTTGGAAAAGTAATCAACCGCTACTATATTGAAGTGATGACCGTTGGTCAAAGGTCTTATTTCACCAATGATGTCGATGCCCTAAGCCGAGAATGGCGAAGGCATTGCTAAGCTTTGCAATGTTATCGGAGGTAAATGGCTTACATCTCCATATACCTAACAAGCATGGCAAGCCCTCACTTCTTGAACACAATCAGCTACCATGGTCAGCCAAAAGTACCCTATTCTCTAGATTTTCTTTGCCATCATGATGCCGTTCATGTGTGGACCGTAGTCTCCTGAATGTTCTTATTTTAACACCCTTTCAGCTTCTCGCTATGTTAGGCATTTAAGCAATAGGCCATTAGAGTACCTCTTGAATAGATCTCCTTTAACCAGGCAGAATCATACACCAAGCTTTTTTAGCATATTTCTATCGAAATCCATAGCCTCAGCCGGGAATTTGCCATTTTCAAGGAACTTGATGATGTCGAAATACCAGGGGGTTCCTTCTTCCATGGTGTCTTTTATTGTGGAGATGTAGTAAGGAGATCAGGTTGTTTTCATAATAAGGGGTCTGATTTACTGCTTTTAGGGCCCTTCCACACGGAGGCTAAAGTGGCCAATGCATCTGCCATCTGATTTTCCTCCCGGGGCATGTGGCTAAATTTGCACTCACTGAACATTGTGGCTTTTGTCCATAGAGCTCCTAAGTAAGGCCTGAGGGATTCCTCCTTTAGTTCCCAATGCCTTGTGACATGCTTGAGGAGCAAAGCCAAATCACCGATAATTTGACTTTGTCTACTCTGAGAGTGATTAGGGCAGACATTCTTAACAAACGGGCTTTATACTCTGCCCCGTTATTTTTGGTGAGAAATTCTAAGCATTTTGACAGAGGTATGAGTGCTTCATCTGGCATAAAGATGATAACTCCCAAACTAGATCCTTGCTTTTTGACGGTGCCATCAAAGAATATGGTCCATTTTACGGGGTTCTTTGCAGTGGCTGCGAGACATTCATCGAGAAATTCTAGTTTTTCCTGTTCTCCTTCCTCAAGTGGTTGATTTGCTAGGAACTTGGCCGCTACTCTACCCTTGATGGTCTTCTTTGTTACGTACTTAATATCGAACGCTAACAGTAACAAGAGCCGCCTTGCCAGTTTTCTGGTTAATGAGGGAGCCTAACATAAGTACTTCATTAGATCCACTTTCACGATTGCTTGGATTCTGTATGATTGGAAGTAATGCCTGAGCTTACCAGTGAGCCAGACAATGGGAATACAAGTATTTTCCATGATGGCGTATCGAGTCTCATACTCTAGCAATTTCTTACTCAGGTAATAAACCGTGTGTTCCCTCTTGTCTTCATGTTATTGAACTAGCATGGCCCCTACAGAGGTTTCTTCTACCACCAAGTAGAGAATGAGTGGCCTTCCAAGAATCGGCGGTTTTAGTACCAGAGGGTTCATCAGGTAAGCTTTAATTCTATTAAAGGCTTCCTGGCATTGGTCGTTCCACTCTAGCGACTGTTGTTCCCTCAAGATTTTCAAGATATGCTCACATATGGTTGTCAATCATGCTATAAAGCGCTGACATACTGTATAGATTCCAAGAACTTCTTACTTCTTTCTTAGTTTTTGGCATGGGCATCTCCTTGATAGCATTGGCCTTATCAGGATCCATTTCTACACCTCCTTGGCTAACCACGTGCCCCAGTAATTTGCCTGATATGACGTTGAATATGCACTATTTTCGGTTCAAATGGAGATTGTACTTCCTAATCCATGTGACGTATCGTTCTGGCACTGTCGGGTGTTCTTCTAGTGTAACGAATTTCATAAGCATGTCATCCACATAGACCTCAACTTCTTTGTAGATCAAGTCATGGCTGCTCATTGTTAGGTTGCCCCTGCTTTCTTGACTCTGAAAGGCATTACTCTGAAATAATAAGTTCCTCACTCTGAGATGAATGTGGTTTTGAACTTGTCTATTACGTTCATGAGGATCTGGTGGTATCCCAAGAATCCATCTATAAAGGAATACATGGCCACTTTTGCCGCACTGTCTACCAGAACATCAATGTGTGGTAGTGGGAAATCATCCTTAGGGGTAGCCTTATTCAAGTCCCTAAAGTTGATGCAAACTTGGACATCACCGTTCTTCTAGGGTATGGGCACTACATTGGATAGCCAAGTGGGATACTCGATGAATTCGATAAAATTTGCCTTGATCTATTTTGCCACCTCTGCTATGACCTTTTCATCCCATTCTAGATGCATTCTTCTCATCTTTTGCTTCACCAGCGGAATTTTTAGGTCCATGGGGATCTTGTGCTCTGCACTGTGCCGATCAAGTCCAGGCATATCCTCATGAGACCCAGCAAAGGCTAAAACGTGATTTTTCAATACCTTTATCAATTCTCTCTCTTGTTCGATTGGCAATTGATTAGAAATGTAAACCATTTTTGGATTATCTTCCTTGTTCAAATTAATGTCTTTTGTAATATCATTATTGATGTTAAAAATGCTAGATGAATGCTAGAATGGATGCATGGAATCGTAATCAGAAAAACAATCCAAATAAGCAAAGTTCTTCATCTTATTATCATCATAAAGTACATTATTCATTTCAAACATGCTAGAAATGGAAACAAAAGACTCATCCTGATCAATAGGGTCTGGCTCCATTATAGATGATTCTCCTATAGCAGCTAGCTTTAGTAGGATATCCTTATTGTCCTCCTCCTGTACCTTTGCTTTACCTTTCATAGTCGCGACCATGTCCTTGACGGCTTGGTTCAAGCTACCTCCATTACTCCTTGCTTCCTCTACTATCTTGAGTTATAACTGAAGGTGCTTGATTAGGGTGTCGAGGATTTCTTCCTCTCTACTCAGCGTCTTGACCTTCTTTAGGTGTACCTGTTCATCATTCTTGGTCTAATCTGAGATTACCCCTACAACTGGCTGGCGACTGGCCTTCTTTACATATGTTATAAAGCTTTTGCCATTTGCCATAGTTGACTATGTCTAAGAAAATGTCGAATCCCAGAACGGTCTTCCCTTGATGAGTATCAGGCTCGAGGGTTCCTTCGTAGGGCTATTGTAGCTTCTTTTAAAAGGTCATCTTATGAACAAATCTTTGAGATCCTGTGTAACCGATTTTGGTGGGCTTCCATTCTCCTGCCCCTATATTGAAGGTCAGCATTCCTTATTCATGGGCACCTAGTCCTTTTCCAAGAGTGTGTTGCTTTTGCATGTATCCCTGAATCTATGGGCCCCGGTACACCTCTGATTGCTTTTTTGTTTCCTAGCCAATTGTGGTTATGGTAAACCCTTTCATGTTGCTTTCTTCCATCTTAAGTGCTGCTACCACTGAGGCTTCGTTAGCTTCTAAGGTAATAATCTTTCTATGGAACGGGATTTTGATCTTCTAGTGTAAGGTGGACGGGACTCCTCCCAAAGCATGGAACCATGGTCTCCCAAGTAGCATAGAGAAAGTTACTAGGAGATCTATGACTGTGAAGAGTACTATAGATAAGATTTCATCGATAGTGACTTTAGCTTCAAACATGCTGATGACGGTCCTTTTAGAGTTGTCGTAAGCTTTGATGACTGTTGTGGATTTCCTTAGGTCCTTCTCGGTCAATCCTAGGATTGGCAAAATATCTTTAGGATAGACATTTAGTGATGAGCCATCATCGATCATTATGCAAGGCATGATCCATCCAAAGACACTAGCCTTCAAGTAGAGAGCCTTATTGTGGCGAATGCCTTCATTAGGCAGATCCGAGCTTAAGAAGACAATGTCGGGGATAACTGTACTAGTCTCATTATTGAGTAGTGCACAGACCTGTTATGGGGATTCTAGAGGAGATGTTTCAATTTCCATCAGCTTTTTAATGATAGCAAGCCTGTGATCTTGAGAGTACAAGAGTAGGTCCCAGATACTCATCTTAGTTGTAGTGGCCTTCAGCTGATCCACAATCGGGCTTTCTACCTGTTCTGAGGACTTAACAAAAGTAGGAGGTATCGGGGGCTCAGCTTTTTGTACAGTTAGGGCTACTGATCTAGTGACTTTTCCTCCACTGGTGATAGGACTGACCCCCTCGATTGGTGGGTTTGTTGTTTCAAAGACCTCAAATTCGTCAAAATCCTCATCAAGGGGTATCTCTCCCAAGTTGATTGGCTTGTTCATAAAAATCGATGCCTTGGCGGCGAAGGGCCACCTGCATGAAGGGAACCTTTTCAGGCTGCTTTCCTAAAATGATAGGGTTCTCTTGTAGGATTTTGTAAAGGACTGGATTGGATTCCTATCTGATCATATAGATGGATGAGGAGGCTCCATCAGTTAGTTCATTGGCCGATTTTGCGTCGCTGTATTTATTTGTATACCACAGGTATTCCCTAACCGATTCTATTGACGTTGGATAGGCAACTTTGGTTGCCTCCCATTCCTAGTACAGTAAGGGATTCCCATGCCTGTCTAGTTTAGGTGCTGTATCTTCCGATGGGTCGACCCATGTGAAGTAGTCGATGAATTGTTTGGCCAGAATATTCTAGAATGACTTCTGGTAAAATATCAGCCCATCATACCAAATGACTCCCTTTTCTTGGAGAGTCTAGTAGAACCTTTCGGGCCAATGGGTATAGTGAATGTACCTGTCGTTCATCATTTACACGAATTCACAGATGTGGGGGTGTGGCCTTGTATTTCCATTATAGAATATAGGGTAAGCTTTGCCCAAGTCCGGACTCCGGATCCGATAACTATTTCGAGCTAGTTCATTCTCTGCACAAATTCTCTCCATAATGTATTCATGAGAGGGTTCTTGCCCCTTGTCCCAAATCATGTTAATGACACGTTGACTGTCCGAGTCAAAGTCCGTAAAGTCTTTAGAATCATCACTTGCTGCAGACCATAAGGCGCCCGAGGAATCATGCTCTAGAGAAGAGGCATAGCTCTCAGCACCGTCATAATCAACCATCATGCCAATGGGGAAGGGAGCCTCATACTCAAAAGCTCCCAGTAAGTGATTTAGCTCCTCATTCGAGAAAGTCTCCGATTCATACCCCAAGTATCCACTTCGCTTTCATTTTTGTGATCTGATTCACTAGAGTCCACGAATTCTTCCACCTCTTCATCTAAATCTTTAAAAGGTTATGGCTCAAAGATTCAGTTTGGCATGTGTAAAGCTGGGATATCATTATCAGAATTTTCTTCTGGATCCTCTTCAAGGACCTCCTCAGGATATTCTTCGGGATCTTCCTCAGGATCTTCCTCAGGATCCTCTTCTAGGTTTTCTTCTGCCACATTTGGCTCGCCTTTGACTCCTTCTATGGCTATACAGACTCGGATACCATGGTTTGTATGCTAGCAAATGTTTCCTCCATAAGGTACTGTATGATGTATTGTCGGTATGGATTTCTTCAAATGGGTCCCGTATACCTCCATCTAGATTTAGGCTAAGATACCTTTGTTGGTCTGCGTGGTTGCTCCATGCATGTTTAGGATCATATAGTTCTTGGATTTTTGGATGTACTTCCCTAAAAGAGCTCCCAAATTCGAATAGACTTGTTCTAATATAATTGGGACTTATGTAATCCAGATGAGTGTACATGAGAGGTTATGGATGAGGGATATCATACTAACTGGTATTATGTCGGTCTACCTATGGTGCCAATTACCAGCAAAGCTCACATGGGTATGGCTGAGATACCTTGAAGTAGTGGAGGAAAGATCTCTCTATAAAGTACCAGTTCCAACGTCCTTCTAATGGCATCGCATCATACCAGTCCATGGTCGGGCCTCCTAATAATAGGGGAAACTATGGTGCGAAACCATCATCGCTATTCCTTGTTCGTGCATAAATAAGAGAAATTCCTTTAGATGTTCATTAGGATCTGAATCTCCGTGACTTATGAGATGTGACGATATAAGATATCGGTCTAGCCCTTCTATCCCCATCCTCAGGACGTACTGGTTGACCATATAGATGATATCCATGTTGTCCCCCCATCTTGGGTCATGTCAAAAGTTATCTATTACGTTGATGCATTATTCGTCGGCCTCTACATGAATACTGATGGCATTTACCGTGACTTGGAATTTTGGTAGCAGGTTAGTCTGAGTGCTTGGCTTCTTTTCAGGCTCTTTCATTCTCCCATCTACTATCATCCGCTATAGATCTTTTGGTAGCTGAGTGCATTTGTTAGCGTGGTACCCCTTAGTCACATGATAAGCATAGAAATTTCTCTATCTGCGGCAATAGGTGGAGCAAATGGCTTAATGCTCTGGAGTTAGTTGGGCTTCCTTAGTTTTGTGAATATCAGAGATAGTGATTCCACCGATGGAGATGTGGACTGGTGAGCCTATACTTGGATAATTGCTGGCACTTTAGGAGCAGCTTTTGAGGATTTGTAGGTCCCTTGTTTGGAAGAACCACCTTTCTCCCAATATCAAGGTTTAGTATAAGCTTGATGTTCTTGCTTCTTTGCTCAATCTTCTTCTTCATATTTTTCAAGCCTCTTGGTATAGTCTACCACATCGTTGAATGTGTCAAATCTTTTCATCTTCATTTTGTCCGGATATTTTGGGCTAGAGCCTTCAATAAGCTTTACTATCAAAGTATCTTGGTCAGGTGCCCCAATTATAAGGACACGAACGGCCATCCACCTTAGATAAAACTCTTCAAAGGACTTATTCGGTCATTGCTTAATTCTTTCGAGATCTTATAGAATAGTCTTGACCTTCAAATTGAAGGAATAGTTTTCAAGGAACACAGAGCACAGCTTTTTCCAATCAGACTTTACATCGATTAGCATTCTCATGTACCACTCATAGGCAGGTCCGTAAAGAGTTGCTTGAAATAAATTGACTATATAAACCTTAGGGATATTCATGCTAGTCGTAATTCTGAGATAACTCTCCACATGTGTGTGGGGAGGACTGGTGCTAGTATATAGGGCCTTGTAGGGCATCACAAAGTTAGCCGAAGGGCTTCTGATTCCTTAGGCAGGAATCGATCAATATCCACGTATTGCTCCATAGAGGGGGCAATAGATTTATCCTTTGCCAGAGATAGTTTCTCCAGAGTGCAGCTATTTTGGTCTTTTGTTCTTGGATTTTTTAAGCATTAGCAGTGCTCAGCCTTCCCCAAATATCATGAAATTATATGGTGTCAAGAATCCTCCTAAGGGACTGACCAATTGCATCATCATCTGCCATTGTAGTTTCGAGTTCTGGATCAAAGAAGAATCCGGCTAGAGATTCGACTGGTGGTGGGGGTGTGACTTTTAGACTGCCCAGAATGCACCTCAACCTACTTCTACCTTACTTCCAACCTAAAAGGGCAAGAGATCAAGGGTTAGTTAGTGCATCGGGCATGGCTTTGAGCCTTTCTCACCTTATTCGTGGGTGAATGAATGAATGTATGAGTGATCAAATGCATGGATGGATGATAGAGATGTATAATCAAATTAAAAAAAAGGTTTGGGCATATGCCAATCGCTCAAGGTGCAATTGACAACTTGCGATATTCATGGAATATTGCAAACACATGGTTCAAAGACCAATGGCCAAAGTCAGATCAAACTCGAAAGCTCGAGGATGAATTCACTTACTAGTCAAAGTCGGGTTGACTCATTGGTCCAAAGGAAGAGATGATAGTAGGGTCACTTAAAGGATTTTGACTCGTTGGTCTAAAGGGTGAGCTAATACTAGGGTCACTCAAAGGCTTTTGACTCACTAGTCTAAGGGTTGAGCTGACACTGGGGTCACTCAAAGAGTTTTGACTCATTGGTCCAAGGGGCGAGATCACACTAGGGTCACTCAAATGGTTTTGACTCACTGGTCCAAGGGTAGACCTGACACTAGGGTCACTCAAAGGGTTTTGACTCATTGGTCCAAGGGGTGAGCTGACACTAGGGCTACTCAAAGGGTTTTGACTCACTGGTCTAAGAGTTAAGCTGACACTAGGGTCATCTAAAGGGTTTTGACTCACTGGTCCAAGGGTTGAGCTGACACTAGGGTCACTCAAAGGGTTTTGACTCATTGGTCCAAGGGGTGAGCTGACACTAGGGTCACTCAAAGGGTTTTGACTCACTGGTCCATGGGTTGAGCTAACACTAGGGTCACTCAAAGGGTTTTGACTCATTGGTCCAAGGGGTGAACTGATACTACGCCCACTCAAAGTGTTTTGACCCATTAGTCTCAGGTCACTCAAAGGGTTTTAACTCATTGGTCCAAGGGTTGAGCTGATAATAGGGTCACTCAAAGGGTTTTGACTCATTGGTTTAATTGTTGAGCTAACACTAAGGTCACTCAAAGGGTTTTGACTCATTGGTCCAAGGCGTGAGCTGACACTAAGGCCACTCAAAGGGTTTTAACTCACTGGTCCAAGGGTTGAGCTGACACTAGGGTCACTCAAAGGGTTTTGACTCATTGGTCCAAGGGTTGAGTTAACACTAGGGTCACGCAAAGGGTTTTGACTCATTGGTCCAAGGGTTGAACTGACACTAGAGTCACTCAAAGGGTTTTGACTCATTGGTCCAAGGGGTGAGCTGACACTAGGGTCCCAAGGGTTTATGTCTTTTGGCTTGCGGGTTGAGCCTCGATGGACTTACTATTTTTAGCTAATTTCAGCTCATGGGCTGAGCCTAGGTGGACTCACTGGTCTCAATTTATTTCGGCTCAGGGGCTGAGCCTAGGTGGATTCATTGGTCTCGATTAAGGGAATGAAATAGCATGGCACACATTAATGTCATGGCTGCATAAAGATGTGGTTAGTTTTCACACAATCGTGATGCTTATGATGTCCATTTTTAGTTTATTTATATTTAATAAACCTGCAAATGCAGCAAATGGTTAGATCGCTACCTCCCTTTTAACTCCATTGGGTTACTTTGCTTTGAAGCCAACGGGGGCCTTAGGAAATCTTCTCGCGTACACTCAATGTTTCTGCGTAGACCTATGAGAAAGTGTCTACGCTTCATCTATATGTGGGTTTCGGTCTCAGTATTGTGTGTGATTTGGGGTACCCAGCGCCTTTGTGTATGGAGTCCTAGTGGCCCTAAGCGAACCAAAGGAAACTTTTCCACATATAATATACGTAGATAGTCTTGCCCTTAAGCGAACAAGGTCCTTGTATGTTACGCAAGCGGTGTGATCAGATCCATATCCCTTAAGCCCTAAGCAAACTTGGAGATACTTCACCAAAAGACACCTAAATTGTTTTAGGGGTAAAGAATGCAGATGCTATGCAGTCCTAAATTTTGTGTAATGCAGAAGTTACCACAAATTCCTCAGTTCCAAAGTTTAATATGAACAATATTTTAATTACTACGTAAAAAAAGACTTTTTATAAAAATTAGGTTTTATAAAAATAACTCATCCCCAGCAGAGTCGCCATTATTTACGGGCAAAGTTTAAGCAGGGATGCATGCGGGGTGCGGCGTGCGGGGCGCGATTTGGTTTCGATGTGGTTTGAGTAAACTGTGGCGTTTGGTCTGGTTTGAAAAAAATCAATTTGCTTAATGCGGTGGCTTTGTGGGCCAAAAATGTGATTAAGATAAAGCATTTTTACTTTATTTAAAAATAAAATAGAGTCGCCACCCGGTTCAGCTCCATCGGGAATTATGGTATACTAATCCAAAATGAGATTTTTATACTGAATAGAAAATGAGATTCTAAGTTCAGACACAATAGTTACTCATATTGTTCAAATTGCTTGGGTTAATTTTGGAATTTTGGAATTTGTGGTGATTTCTGCATTACAATGGCTTTATTTAAGAATTAAATTCAAATAAAACGGGCATTATAACGGCTTAATAAATTGACATTTTCTACCGAATTTTAGGCAGAGTGACAGCAGCGCTGGGGTTTGGGCCCAGAAACTCGGATAGAGTTTCCTCACATTCTGGATGTTTGTTCATACCTGCCAGCTTATTTACACATATTATAATTTAAGTGGCACTAGTGGCTCACTTAACTAGAGAAATGGAATGCGATATGTAATAATAAAGCAATAAAAATGTGTTTTAACGAATTTGAAAGTTAGGCTTAGAGCCAATTACCCTCAGTTTACCTTTTGGTATGTCTAGGATGACTTGAGAGCCGGTTTAGGACCGAAGTTGTTAGAGGTTGTGATCTTAGTGGAAAACAGGTTTAACCCAAGTTATGGCTATAATCTTGGATTATTTCTAAAGGAAATATAAAGTTAAAGTGGTTTTTAGATCGAAGATCACTATAAGATATTGATCTAAAAAGACCAGAAACTGAGTTTATACCGAGTGTTAGTGATAATCCTCAAATCTGGAAGTGTTTTGAAAGAGTTTCGGGGCTTCTGGGATTCCCGGAACTAAAAAAGGACACAAAGATAATTTTGAGATTTTATAAAATTTGCGTCACTTCTGCAAATGATGGGGGGTGACCCCGTATTTATAATAGGGAGGTAATTAGCCGGCGGGCTAATTACCTATCTGACAAGATTTTACATCAGATCCTGTAAAATCTTGCTAGATCTACGTAAGATTTGATTTTTTTTATTTTGGATAGGTAAATAGTCGGTGGGCTGATTACCTATGTTTGACCAAACTTTGACTTTTTGATTTTTCAGTAGGAAATGCTAAATCGGAGCTTCCTAGGAATGTGGATTTTTGAATTTCAGATTTTGGATGATAATTCGGCCTTCTTTGGATCATTTGTCTGGTCACTTAACGAAATAGGCATTATTCCTCATCGGGCTAGAATGGACCAGTGCTAACAACCGGTGAACACTATCTGGAAAATTCAGATGAAGAATTTCATTCAAGCATAAACATGCAAGCATGGTTGGTCCTTATAGTGGCCCATATGAGCCTACTCATGAAGTAGAGGGCATCACTACCCGAAAGCCCTCAAATTTATGGGATCAGAATGATTTCAAAAAATTACTTGAAAACGCAAATGCTATTAACATGCTTCGTTATGCTCTTAGTGCAGCAGAATTCAATAGGACATCTGGATGTGAGACTGCACAAGAAATTTGGCAGAAGCTGGAAGTAACCTATGAAGGAACCAACAAAGTGAGAGAAGCCAAGCTTGACTTACTCTAGCAAAAGCTTGAAACCTTCAAGATAGAGCCAAAAGAGTCAATCAGTAGCATGAACACTAGATACACTAATCTAGTGAATGGGATTAAAAGGCTCGGAAAGGAAATCTCTGAAGTGGAGATGGTAAAGAAGGTGCTCTGGAGTCTCACCAAGGAATGGGATAACAAGAAGACTGCCATCGAGGAAGCTCATGACATAACTTCTATAATTATGATGAGCTCATTGGTAATCTCTGGACTCTAGAATTATCCTTGGAGAGATAGAGTCAACAATAAAGAAAAGACCATTGTACTTAAGGCAGACTCTGCCGGATCAGACTCTTCTGGATCAGAAAAGCTGCCAAAAGAATCAAAGTACAGTGAAGAAGATATGGC
The DNA here is from genome assembly GCA_947683365.1 of Euphorbia pulcherrima. NCBI lineage: Eukaryota > Viridiplantae > Streptophyta > Magnoliopsida > Malpighiales > Euphorbiaceae > Euphorbia > Euphorbia pulcherrima. The sequence continues at coordinate 44,620,822 of CANTUS010000010.1, forward strand.
TATACAAGCTAAGTACTTTAACAAATTCCTTAAGAAAAAGGATAGAAGGAGATCCAAAAGATTCAAATCAAGAAGGCCTAAGGAAGGCACCTCAAGAAGAGATAATCCAAGAAAGGCTCTATAATAAAAGAAAGATCCGAAAAAAGATGTTTCCTGCTTTGAATGCGGCAAAAATGGGCACTTCAGAACCAAATGCCCTAAGCTAAAAAGGGAAAATAAATATAAGAAAAAAGCTATGGTGGCGACGTGGAGCAACAGTGAAGAAAGTAGCAGTTAATCTTCAACAGAAGAAGAAGAGATGGCTCATTGCGTATTCATGGCATTGACTAATCCAGAACCAGATAATTCCAGAAGAAACTCATCCAAGCAAGACACTAAGCAAATTAGGAATTCAGAATCAGAAACAGAAAATACTGAGGTAAACTCTCATTCTAATTTTGTTTCTAACCTTGATCTTGCTAGAGCCTTAAAGGTGGTTATCCATAATGTGAGAAAGAACACCAAATCCATAAAATCCATACAACGACAAGTTTTGGAACTAGCTGAAGATGCTGAAGTAATGTCACAAGCCATCAACCTGATGAGAACCCTAAAGCATATGGATGTGGTGGAAGAAAATTTCCTGAGAAGTCAAGTTCAGATTCTAAGCACTAACTTGATAGGGCTAGATAGGGACCTAACCCTGATAAAGGAGGCATCCGAAAGGAAACCAGATCCTTCACAAAATCGAGAAATCAAGGGAGACCAAGACCAAGAAATCAAAATAAAAAAGAATTCGGTGCCCCTAAATCTCAAGGAAAGAAAAGTGTGTAGGCAACCTCTAGCACAGATATTCATAGCTGCTTAAAAAGGAAAAGCTAAAGCTGTATCAAATTAGCAACCTACCAAGCAAAGAAAGAATTATAAAGCAGAAGTTACACCTCCACCTAGCTTCCAGATGCATTCCGGACAGACCAGTATGCAAGAAGCTGGATATGTTGGAAACTATAGAGAGGAGGATCTAAAGAAGATCTAGAAGAAGTAGGAGCAAAGCAGACCTATCTTAGGGTGCAAGTTTTATGGGAAAAATAACCATATTACTAAAGTATGTAGATTAAAGAATGGTTATTATGATGTTTATCCTACGCCTGAAATGGTTGATAACCCTATAGGATCCAAATCTGATTGGTTACACAAACCCACTTGATTTGTTTTGCAGGTATGCCTTAGATCCACAGAAAATCAACACACATGGTACATTGATAGTGGATGCTCAAGGCACATGACTGGTGATAAGAACGCCTTCATCACTTTAATCCGGAAGAAAGGTGGAAAAGTAAGCTTTGGAGACAGTAAAAAAGGACAAATCATTGGCCATGGAACCATTGGATCGGAAAGTCAAATAGAAGATGTCTCTCTAGTTGATGAACTGAAGTTCAACTTACTCAGTGTAGCACAACTCTATGATAAAGGAAGAAAAGTCACGATTAACTTTGGAGGATGCTCAATCTATGATAGTAAGTCTAATTAACTTATTCTTTATGCACCTAGGGTAAATAATATTTATTATGTTAACACTAAAAATGATTAAAAAAAGAATATATGCTTGGTGTGTAAAGAAGAAGAATCATGGCTATGGCACCGGAGGTTGGGACATGTTAGCATGAACCTCCTGTCTAAACTAACCAAAAAGAAATTGGTTGTGGGTTTGCCTAAGGTAGCTTTAGATAAGGATCACATATGCACTGCATGTCAATAGTGAGTAGTGAGATTGGGATATAGCTTGAAGTAGGTGCTTTGAGTGGGATCTAATTGTAGGACTCAGCTTAGATTTGGGTAGAAATCTAAGTGGTATATCCTGCTAAAGACAAAAGGACTCAACTAGGAGTTGGTGCTTCTAGTGTTATATTTTAATATCTGGAATGGGTTACCATCTGGAGAGAAATTGTAAGGCTTGATTCTTGCCAGCTGGAAAGGAATCCACTAGTGGAAAAGCTTATAGGAAGAAAACTCTGAGGATTGGAGTAGGCAGGGCCTAACCATGATAAAATACTTGTGTTTGAATTCCTTACTCTTTATATATTTGCACAATGCATCATCCGGATCCATCCTCCGGATCATACTCAAACACGCTACACAAATACTTTTTAAAGTCTTATTAATTCCACGAAACAAGGTCATTCATCCCCCCTTTGACCTTACTTAGACCCTCACAGGGACCAACAATAGCTCTAGTGTCTATCTATCCTCGATCATCCGGACCAGCTAGCCCCGTAACACCTCAACTTTGGCCCTCGCCAGAGAAGTCTCCGCTCTAGCCATATCTAACTCCTCCTCCAGTGGCCTAACCCGATCGGCCTCAGTAGTGGCTACTCGCAACCGCTTCTCTAAGAACCTAGCTCGCTCCTCCGAGGCATCCAAATCCTGAGCAGATTTACCACACTCCATAGGTAATAGAGTTTATAATGAAAACTAGGGGATCAGTACACGTATGTAAATGTTCATACATCACGCATCATGCATAGTTTATCTTTGGGTTTTGTAGGTTTGAACTTACCACGAGGGTATCCTAAACCAACATCAGATCTAATACCAGGAAGAAGCATAAGCCTCATTTGGGCATACACTGTCCATCCATACTTGTGCAAATTCATGAAAAGCTTATGAGTCCTCATTCCAAATTCAAGGCATGGTTCTCATAAGGGTGAAGCACAATAATGTCACAAAGGCCATTACAGGGGCACACTAGTCTATCTCGGGTTCCACTTAAAACCTATCCTCCGCCATATGGGGTCCCTAGCAGCCGCAAGCATCCCATCCAATAGCTTCTTCAGCTATAGGGGTTAGTATCAGGCACACGACTCCTACCTAGCCATACGGGTCCTCCCTCCTATTTTAGAATGGTATTCTAAGAAAAACTAGAACTCCTCAGGAGCTGTGGCAGATCATATCCAAATTAAGGTTCATTCAAGGGGAGGATCCCCAAGCTATTAAAACATCAATGGGCAAAGATCCCCACAAGACAAAAGATTCTGGCCTGAACTAAGGAAGTGTTAACCTAGAAGAAATCCTCAGTAGAAAAATCATCTAGCAAGGCACGTCCCCAGCAAAGAAGTAAATTGGGGGGCATCCCTCCATTCCCCAGCAGTGGATACCATTAAGAGGCATCCCCTCATCATCAAACACCCTAGGGGAACCCACCCTAGGGGCACTCCTTAAAGTGACACAATTGAGGGGTATTCCCCCATCATCAAGCACCCTAGGGGCAATCCCCAGATGTGCCAGCCAGTAGAAGGGGCATACTAAGGGCACCCCTGTTGAAGTTGGAACATCACTAAACTCAGTCTTTTCTTTTGATCAAGGCAAGTCCAAAACCATATATCTCAAAGTTTTACTGACTAGTTCATTTATCATGTGCAGGAACTCAAGAAGAGGTATCCATAGGAAAAGAAGGAATTCCCCCAGCCACACTGCCACCCAAGGGGCATCATTGAAGGACATACCCAATAAAGGTGCTAGTCGAGGGGCACTACCAAAGGGGCATCTTCTTAGGAAGTATTCCCAGTAACTAAACTATTAGCGGGATCCTTTCCCTAGTAAGCGGACCATCCTAGGGGCATTCCCCCAACCGATCAAGCCACCCAAGGCAATTTCCAGGGGCACCCCCCGGCAGCACAATTTCTCTTTTAAAGGGCCCCCCTAGCAATCCAAGTCATCTAGGAGACCTGCTCTCAATTAGATAAGCCACTCATAGGTTATTTTCCCCCAGTAGTTAGGCCATTCTAGGGGCATACCAAGGCATAATTCAGACCAACCCAACATCTCTTCACTCACTCTTTAAAGTTAATTAGGGGCAGAACCCCAGTACGTCTTAATGCTAGATTGAAAGGGCAAAAAAATTTTGGTTACAAAGTTAATCAAGAATTAAGATGTACCATTTCAGGTCATATTGTGATCAAGCATGTTTTTCCCCTACAGGTCAGACAAGGCGAAACCTGAATGCCAACTAAAGGGTCACTTTTCTCCAGCAGAGCAACCATGTCAAAATAGTTCATTCCCCAACAAACAAAACATTCAAGGGGCATTACCCTATCCCCACAAAGAATCAGTCCCAGTCCCCGATAGCTAGGAGGTTAAAGAAGTCGTTCCCCCAATTAGAAGAATACCCAAGGGGCATCGACCCCAAAAGCTACCAAGGGCAAAGTTCTAGGGGCACCCCCTAACTAGTCAAGCTCTCTCAAGACGGTTTCCAAGGATACTCCCTAGCATCTAGGATGTCCCAGGAATACCTTCCTCTAAATAATTGAAATCGTCCTCGAGTAGTTTCTCCCCAGCAGTCCAAATGTACTAGCCATTCAAAAGTTATCTCCTCAACAGTCAGCTCTCCAGGGGCATCCCGATTCAGTTGGGCCAAACCCAATATATCTAAAGTCTGTTTACAATTTATTCAGGGACTAACCCCCATCCACACATCTTTATTCTTAATTGAAAGGGAAATTTTTTTTACCACAAAGTCAATCAAGAATTAAGATGTATCATTTTAGACAGTAACTAATGCAATGTTTTATTGCCTTTCAGGAAGGTAGCTCAAAACCAGCAGTAGGAGAGTCATTCGCCTTAAGAAAGGGATACATCAGTAGCAAGAGAATCATCCGCCTTAGGAAAGGGATACGCTAGTAGTAGGAAAACCGATATGCCTTAGGAAAGGGATACACCAGCAGTAGGAGAGTCATCCACCTTAAGAAAGGGATACACCAGCAGTAGGAGAGTCATCCGCTTCAAGAAAGGGATACATCATTAGCGGGAAATTTAATCCATATTAAGAAAGGGATACGAGAGAAGTCATCCTCCTTAGGAAATGGATACACCAGCATCATTTAAAGGAACGTATCCGCCTTAAGAAAGGGATACGCATAGTAAAGGAGAGATGTTCGACTTAAGAAAAGAACACCAACGAAAGAAGTTCACCTCAAGAAAGGAACCCACCCGTATCAAAACATTATAAAGACCTTTGTAGGGGCACATCCAGTCCAGACTCAGGGCCAACCCCGTTTCTCTTAAACTCTATATTTCAGTTATATTCGGGGCAAGCCCCCTAGCTCACCTTGATCCTTGATTGAAGGGGCAAAAATATTTTTTTTCACAAAAGTCAATCAAGAATCAAGGTAAGCCATTTTTGAATTGGTTAATTTTCGTGTACAGGTCCATCCTAGCACCCTGAAAGTAAATCTTACAAGGAGGAACTTCCCCAGTAGAAGAGGTTTTACTAAAGGATATTACTTTACTCCCCAGCAGTGGAGTCAACCAAGGGGCATCCCTCTATTCCCCAGCAGTGGAATCAGTTAAGGGGCATGCTCCCATCATCAAAAGCCCTAGGGGAAGCCACCTTATCTTAGCAGTAAAATCAACCAAGGGGCATCCCCCTATTTTGCAACAGTGAAATCAGTCAACTAAGGGGAAGTCCCCATCATCAAGCGCTCCAAGGGGTCTAGAGGCACCTTTAAATGGGGGCATTCCATCCCTAAAGCAATTGAGCAAAATCCGACATTTCTTGTAGTTAGTTTTCAGTTTATTTTAGGGGCTAACCCCATCCACACATATTTATTCTTAATCAAAGGGGAAAAAATATTTTTATCATCATAAAGTCAATCAAGAATAAAGATGTGTCTGCTTGGACAATGACTAACTCGGTGTTTGATTGTTGTCTCTTTTCAGGTTAGTCAAATTCCCTAATAAGAGAGTCATCCCCCTTAAGAAAGGGATACATCATCATCAATCAGGAGATTTGATATGCCTCAACAAAGGGATACATCATCAGTCAAAAAAGTCAATCCGCCTTAAGAAAGGGATACACCATCAGTTAGGAAAGTCGATCCTCCTTAGGAAAGGGATACACCATCAGCTAGGAGAGTCATTCTCCTCAAGAAAGGGACACACTACTAGTTAGAAGAGTCATCTGCCTTAAGAAAGGGATACACCACCAGTTAGGAGAGACATCCGCCACATGAAAGGGATACACCACCAGCCAAGAGAGTCAATCTGCCTTAAGAAAGGGATACACCACCTTCCCCAGTAGAGTTACTAGTGATGCACAGTAGCAAAGGAAAGTCATCCACCTTAGGAAAGGGATACGCAATAGCAAAGGAAATTCATCCACCTCAGGAAAGGGATATGCAGTAGCAAAGGAAAGTCAGCTACCTCAGGAAAGAGATACATAGTAGCAAAGGAAAGTCATCCTCCTTAGGAAAGGGATACGCATTGGCAAAAGAAAATCATCCGACTCAAGAAAGGGACCCTTGGGAAAGGAGTTAGCTTCAAGAAAGGAACTCACCCATATCATCACCTTAGGTATGATTTCTAAACACTCACTCACATCATGATATCATACAGATCCGTATCTACAGTGATCCCATGAGGGGCAATATGTGAGCATTGGATTATAATGATCCTTCTCACAAAACATTGATGAGTGCTATATGATGCAATGTCTTATAGGTGTTCCTACTACTACAGAGTTGAGTTTGGTCGAAGTCCAAAAACCTAGTCTTCCCTTAGGTACCCATATGGGTTCTATCCAGTGTTATGCATCCATTGTCTGACCCCGTATGAGTGACTATCTTTAGTACACTTGGAGGGGACCCATATGGGTCCCCTAGTACCGGTATGGGTGGGGCCCTACCCTTATAGGTCCTCTGATTGCCTAATCAACCTCTTTTGGAAATAATCTCTTACCTTTTTTGAGAAAAGGCAGGTCTTCAATGTGGCTTATTGCATTTAGACCTGACTCTCACCCTATAAATAGGGCCTTTTCCTCTCATTTCATAACATAGAATTCATATGAAAAATATACTATAGAGAAATTATAGTAGAGTTCTAGCAACTTCTATAGGTATAGAAAAGGTATAGTGGGGGTATAGGAGGTATAAAATAGGGAGAAAACCCATTCCTTGAGGTTTTGTCCATATTTTATTCATTCCTAACTTTTTTTTTTTAGGATTTAGGGATGTCCACACAAATACTCACATAAATAGTACTATTTCACCATCTACTTTGGCCAGACTCTCTCAATAATAAAGGGATTGCCTCAAAGTGGATTCATGCCTCAAGGGTAACGCTCCTGAGCTTCAAAGAGACTTGCATTTCAGTTACTTTATTATTATTATTCTCTGCCTCCTCTATTATATTTTCTCTTTCTATTTCTTGTTTCAGGTCTAGTCCTAACCCGAATGAGCCTTGTTGGCACCTTGTATCCTCAAAATATTAGATCGGTGCTCCATACTCATATGGAGGTATATCCCTTTTTATTTTATTTTTCTGCCATTAACCTATTAATCTGCAAGTTATTTTGAATAAGGTTTCTGCCTGGACCAGACAGGACCAGTATGGGTACACCACACCCGTACCGGTCCTCCCTGTTAGCCATACAAGTCCCACCTACCCGTGTGGCTAATAGCCCCAGGCAAAATCCAAAGCTCATTCTAATTCGATTAATAATCAATCCAACTTACCATACGCCATGCGATCACTTTCATTAATAATCTGGTAAATCAACCCACAAAAGCAAAATTTGTTTTTACAACAAAATACATTGAAGACTCGTTATTTCTTTCCCATCCTATAAGACGCCCAAGCATTATCAATCGTCAAAACCACTACACTAATATGATCATATTTTTCCTAATAAAATGTTTACTTATGATGTGCTATAAACTATGCTAATATTCATAGATGCAGGGGAATTTATCTTTATTTTGTTTTATAACTTAGAGCAAATGTATAGGTTCTCTTGCAATTCCTCCATTTTTATGCCAGTTGTAATTTTTACTCCCCCATTCATTACTTGTGCTTTATTGTAATATATAAATGCATGTAACGAGTATGAAAGAGTGTAGAAAAATAGGATTTCTGTGATAATTCCCCAAATGACAAAAACAATTTTACGCGGTGAATGTAATTTTGAATCATCTAAATGAGAAATAAGTGACTCATCCGATAACCGAATCTCTAATCCAATAGGTATGAGTCTCCCGCCCAGAGGGAACCGTACCAAAACTCTTTCCCAAATAGACAGCTTGGGTGGCGACTGTATCATTTTTATCGAGATTTGAGTCTCGATTCTTTTATTCATTAAAATTGCCTTATTGTGCAAACTTGAACTAAAAATGTTTTGTCACGCCTAAATCCAACCAACCCTAGTAGGCCTCGTCTCTCACACAGGCACCAAGGGAGACCCACACGTCATTGACACCTCACACCTAGTCTACAATTAGGTACCCATACGAGTTTTGTCTAGTGGTACGGGTCTACTATTAGACCCATATGGGTGATTACCTTTTGTACGCTTGAAGGGGGCCCGTATGGGTCCCCTAGTACCCGTATAGGTGGGGCCGCACTGATATGGGTCCTCTAGTTGCCTAACCAAGATCTTTCAAAAGTAATCTCTTACCTTTTTTAGGAAAAGGCAGGTCTTGGATGCGGTTTATTGCATTCAAACCTGACTCTCACCCTGTAAATAGGGCCTTTTCCTCTTATTTCAAGATACACAACTCATATGAAAAATATATTATAGAGAAATTATAGTAAGGTTCTAGCAATTTCTGTTGGTATAAAAAAGGTATAGTGGAGGTATAGGAGGTATAAAATAGGGAGAAAACCCATTCCTTGAGGTTTTGTCCACATTTTATTCATTCATAACATCGTCTACTTTTGCCGGACTCTCTCAATAGTAAAGGGATTGCCTCAAAGTGGATTCACGCCGCAAAGGTAACGCTCCTGAGTTTCAAAGAGACGCACATTTTAGTTATTTTATTATTGTTATTCTCTGCCTCCTCTGTTATATCTGCTCTTTCTATTTCTTGTTTCAGGTCTGGTGCCAAACCATATGAGCCTTATTGATATAGTATATACCCAAGGGTATTAGATTGGTGCGCCATACTCATATGGAGGGAAATCCCTTTTTATTACATTTTTCTGCCATTAATCTATTAATCTACAAGTTAAACTGAACAAAGCTTCTCCTTGGACCAGACAGGACCCGTAGGGGTACACCATACCTGTACAGGTCCTCCCTGGTAGTCATACGAGTCCAACCCACCCGTACGGGTACTAGCCCCAGGCAGAATCCAGAATTCATGAGAAATAAGTGACTCATCCGATACCCGAATCTCTAATCCAATAGGTATGAGTCTCCCACCCAGAGGGAATCATACCAAAACTCTTTCCCAAGTAGACAACTTAGGTGGTAACTCTATCATTTGTATTGAGATTGGAGTCTTGATTCTTTTATTCATTAAAATTGGCTTAATGTGCAAACTTTAACTAAGAATGTTTTATCACGGCTAAATCCAACCAACCCTCAATGGGCCCCACCTCTCACACAGGCACTAAGGGAGACCAATACATCATTGACACCTCATAGTGGCGACTCTGCTGATGATGTAATCTTTTAACTTGCAAAATTTTTGGTTTGTTTTAAAAGCTTAAAAGATTAAGATGAGCACCTTACTTGATTCAACCCGTTTTCTTTTTCATCATTTGGGAAAAATTATCACACTCTATCTTCTCATCTCCTTCTCTCTTTAGTTAGATGCGCTCTTCTTCAAGTGCTAGCTTAAGGTCCCTTATTATTTTCGCAACACTCACGAAGGTGTTAGCCATGCCTGCCAGGAATCGGGGACACTCTAGTGGGTGGAGCACTCATTGCTATCTCCCTCCAAAAGAGGCTTGATGCAATGGGAACCTTCTACATCAAACTTGTAATATGTCCCTATGCCATTCTTATCGAAAGCATTAGAATTTTACCCTATAGGTACCCTTATTTCTGTGTGAGATTAGTCTAAGGAAGAATACCCTCAAACTCGGTGGGAAAAATACGGACAGAATTGATCGCTTCACATGTGTTGTGTTACATTCCCCTGCAATTAACCCAGCCATGCATCGTTGTAATTTGTGCATGCATAACGCATCCCATGCATGTATTGATCTTTTGGTTATCACCTCAACTAAAGCTCAAAGGGTTAGAACTTGGCGACGTTCAAAGGGTTATCACCTTAGCAGTCAGTTTAGTCTGGTTGATCTTTCTATCTACCATCTAGAGGAAATGTCTCGTATCCTAACTCCAGAGGGCCAGATTGATGTTGAGGTTGAGAATGTTGCTACTGAAGAGGAGGCAAATGCATTGAGGTCCGAGGTTAGGTTAGAGATTGCAAATACTGTCTTACAGTACTTGGAAAGTGATCAGTTCTTAGACTGAATGAATGATAAGATTTTGGCTTCCATCAGGGCGATCATGGCAGAAGAAAGAATGGTCAATGCTCCTTATAGCACACTTGTTAGTGCTTCAGCCATGAATATAGTGATTATTAAGCAAGTACCAAGAGTTATTCATAATCCATTCACTCAGTTTTAGTTGCCACCTATGCAGACTCGCGGGGATTCTTCTAAAAAAATTTTATCAATTGGGTTCTGTGGGTCCATTTGGTTCAGTTCGCTATTCATTTAAGTCAGTGGGTATAGTGGTTCCACCAGCCATCAGTCAATACACTCAGCCTAGTCAAGGGTTTGTACCACCTGCATTTCAGTTTGGGGCATCTGGCCCAACCCCCAATTTTGTGGTCACACCCAAGGGGACAACCTTTCCTCAATCAACCGATTTACCCTAGGTGCGATTACTCAATCAGACAGGTCATCCTTGTCCTTGGAATTGCGTGATCTTCTTTAGAAATTACTTACTACCAATTCCAGCTCTCACCGTCGTCACTTTTAGTTCAAACCGCTAGAGAGGAGGATTGGGTCCCTAAAAACTTTTGTATGCCTAGCATAGCAAAGTATAAGGGAACTGGTCCACCTCAATCTCATATCACCACCTATCAGAGGGTTATAAGAATCAAAAAGTTAAGTGATAAAGTCCTAGCCAAAATGTTCCCTTGCACCCTGGAAGGTCCTGCTACCGAGTGGTACAATACTCTATCAGATGAGGTGACTGAAAATCAGAAAGCTTTATCTGAAGCTTTCATTGACCAGTATAGTTTTAATGCCACCATTAAAACTACCACATATAATTTAGAAGAAATCAAGCAGGCCCCCAATGAAAGATTCAGGCCTTATTTAGAAAGATGGATGGCCACTCAGGTTTTGTTGAAAGATAGGTTTAGTCTCCCTGAGATGATCATAAAGCTAATGGATGGTGCCCTGCCTGCTTATTGTAAGGTTCTTAGTATGGATAAATTCTCTAGCTATGTTGAGTTCTTTGAAAAAGCTGAGAAGTGGGAAAGAGTTAAGGAATTAGAGAAGGCGAGTGTGCCGGCCAAACCTTAGCTCAAAAAGAACGACCCTTCAGCTCGGCCTAAGCTTCTAAGTTAAAGTCTGGCTCCGATCCTAAAGCAGCGATAGTGCAAGAAGAAGTGGCTATAGTTCGTACCATTGAAGATGGCATTTCCTCTTAGAAGCATCTCTACCTGCCATCTTCACTAAGTTAAGGGCACTTGGTCTTCTTTAGAGTATCATGCCTAATGTCCTGCCCAAAGCAGAAGACAGGGATCAGTTTTGTGCTTATCATATTAGTAAGGGTCATCGCACTGGTGCCTATAGAGATCTACTTGAGGATATTCGTGGTTTGATTAGGGAATATAAGATACATGAACTTGAGATTAAATCAACAACCATGAATAACCCCCTAATAAATTTTGAGAAACAGGTTACAACTGTCGAGTCGGGGTTACCCTCCTACCATGTCTTTAATATGATCTCGGAAGCTAATCCTATGGTTCACTCAGTAGTGGCTTTACCTGACAAATTGATCCCCATTGACATCGATGCATTAAAATTAGAAGGAATTTATGATGAGGAATCTATGTTGGTTCAACTAGAACCAATTGATGTTGATGCTTACGTGTCGGAGAATGATTAACCCGAAGGGCCAGCCTTATTGGTGGAAACTTCTAAAGGGAGAAGTTATATGAAAAATGGGGTATTAAGTGTTAACCGAAGTTGAAGGATTCCTCCGGGTCCTCTCACAAAAAGAAGAAGGGGGAGAGATGTAGATATCCATGTCATTCCAAATATCAATCAAGGTCCAATCTTCACGCCCGCTATTGAAACTCAAACCTCAGCTGGTAATAAAAAGAAAGATTCAAAGGTCACCCCTCTAATCTAGCAGTTGCAAGTTACCCCTGCTAAGTACAACATTTGGCAGCTTCCTATTGACTCTGAAGACCATCTCAAGGGTTTGATAGAAAAGTTATTAAGCATGGAGGCTATGCCTTCCATCACTTTGGTTGAATTATTTTAAGTTATTAGGGGATCTCTTCCCGATCAAGTTGAACCCATTAAGTTCTATCCGTTAGACCTCTTGGCCAAAGGGAATAAGCATAACAAGGCCCTTTTCATTAAGGTGCAAATCTTTGATTGTTCTATCCTATGTATTATGGTGGATGATGGTTCCATCCTCAATCTCTGCCCTGCTGAGATCCTTCCTCACCTAGGGCTGGATGAATCCATGTTGGAAAAGTCCAATACTATTATAAGGGCATATGATGATACGAAGATAAGTGTCATTGGGACCTTTAAAGCTGAAGTTACAGTTGGGGGAGTAAAATCCAAAGTCTTATTCACTATCCTTGACATTCCCATCACCTACTCATCATTGTTGGGTCGACCTTGGCTCCATGCATTGGGAGCCATCCCTTCTATAGTCCATCAAAAAGTTAAGCTTATTCACAATGGCAAGCTAGTGACCATTAAAGCTGACGAACCACCTGTTATAGTAGTTATGGAGGCCAAAGAAAAAGAATCTAGGGTGGTTATATCTTACCAGGGTACAAAGTTTTTGATTAGGAGGTATATATTTCTTAAAATCAAAAAGATCATGATAGAGCAACGGTATGTGAAAGGTAAGGGGCTCGAAAAGAATCTGCAGGGTATGTTGGAACCTATTTGGCCTCTTCCATGGTCACTTAGACTTAGTTTGGGGAATCGCTCAGGTGCTAAGAAGTCTAAAACCCAGTTGGGCCTCATAATAGGGGTGGAGGTCAAGCAAAAGATATTCATATGTGAGGAAGAGCCTATTGAGGTAAGGGACAAAAGGGTCCCTGGTTCTGAGATCTTTAATGATGTATATGATTTCAAGAAAGGCTACATGATTAAAACCTCAGTTTCTATGGAAGTTTATGGGAATGTTGAAGAAGATAAAATGAAGGAAGCAATCGAGTCCATCACCAAGGCACTAGCAGTACTTATGAGGATTAATCGGAAGGGAAATGAGAAGGGAAGTCCCACTAGCAAGGCTACCAAAAACTTAGCAAGAGCAATGGTTGAAGAAGCCCATGCAAACCTACACACCGGAGCTACCAGTTCAATTGCCAATATTGCTCAATTTGATCAACAAGGCCCTCCGCCTGTGGAGGATGATTCAAATGATGTAATTTTTAACCAACAGCACATGGATTGAGTCTACAACAACAGAGTCAAGTACCCAAAACAACCTCTCAAAGCGGGTGATCTGGTTCTCAAGAAACAATAAAAAGTTAATAGTGATGCTAGGGGCAAGTTCAAGCCTAATTGGGAAGGACCATTCATGATAAAGAAAGTTCTGTGAAAAGGAGGAATCAAGCTTATGGATATCGATGGAAATGAGTTTGTGAATCTAGTAAATCAAGATAGGCTTAAGCGTTATCATATCTAGGTCAAAAGAATTAAATCATAAAAAAATCAGCACAAAGAATAAACAAAATAAAGAATAAATTACCCAGCAAGCAGTCCTCTACTGCTTGAGCAAAACTTATGGTGTAGCCCACTGATTGGTATTCCATAAATCGGTCAGGCAAAAATTAGGGCATTCCTATGTAAATAGAGCCCGCTAAGCTGAAAACCCGAAAAGGGCGGCTTAGGCAAAAGTTAGGGCATCCAGAGAAAAATGTCAGTTGCTTTCTGGAAAACCTATAGAAGACCAGTAGGTAGTAGGGGTTAACCATTGGAATCTTGCCTATGTACTCAAATTAATCTCATCAATGAACATGTTATGATTTTGCTAAGAATCTTGGTCTTATGAATGCATGCTTATCTTTAGGTGAAATAATCGCAGATTTATGAACATCAACTTTTCTCTACTGTTATACATCATTATTATTCATTCATTATACATGTAATCCAATAGAAATAAAAGTACTAAAGAAATCAGGCGTATGTAAATTCAAAAAAAACACTGCTGGATTGAGCCGTTAAGGACAATTCAGGCAAAAATTAAGACAGTATGCTGGATTGAAAAACTGAAAGGGCGGTCCAGGCCAAAGTTAAGACAGAACAAAAGAAAAAGCCTGGGGGATTGAAAACTAGAAAGGGCAGTCTTAGCAAAAATAGAGGCAAAAAGTAAAGAAGGAGCTTGCTAGGTTGAAAACCTAAAAGGGCGGTCTAGGCAAAAGTTAAATCTAAAAAGAAAAAGTCCACTGGACTGAGCCGTCAAGGACAGTTCAAGCAAAAATTAGGAAAAATAAAGGTTCGATAGGTCATCTCACATCAAATGGCCTATGCAAAAATTAGAACATCACTCGGTCCCGTTGCTACGAAATTACTAGATAGAAGTAATACGGGTTCATAAAGCAGCAATACACAATCCGCATGAATAAAGGTTAAATCTCAAAAGTACCAATCTAAAGTCTACATCCAAAACAAGCCATGCAGGGCCCAAAAGTATCAATGGTTCAGAAAGTAATCATAATCTAAGCTGTCGAGGATCATGTCCTAGGTGACCCTCTGGAATCTAATCTTGTGTATCCGCTAGCAGATAATCCATATCTATAGTCATGTGATCCTCAACTTCATCGGTATCAGCAGCTGGCTGGGTAGGGGCCCAGTCTTTAAGGTTCCTGCAGCAGCCCTAGTAGCATCACCCCCCTCAATAAATTGATCTCCACCCCTGTAAGTCACTCGGTATGCAGAACGATTAGCCTCAGACTCATCATTAGAAGGAGCAGACGTCTACCTATCCTTAGTCATCCATGCCAGCTGAACCCTCAGCATCTTAATCTTGGCCCTCTCCCGAGTAGTCTCAGCTATAGCCTAATCAGCCTCAGCGGTAGATGCTTATAGCAGCTCCTCCAATAACCTGGCTCTCTCCTCCAAAGCATCCAAGTCCCGAGTAGACTTATTATGCTCCATATCCATCAGAGTATGGAATAGAAATTATAAGATTAGTACATATATACAAATTTTATAGCATGCATCATGCATAATTTGTTAAATTTTATAGGAAAAAGAAACTTACCGAAGCTAGTGCATCCTGGGCCAGTAGTAGATCCCGCATGGAAAAGTAGCCCTTGGCAATCCTCTCGGCCTCAGAAATGGAAACCTAAAAGGAAAAGGTACATCAGGATAGGACATTCTAAGCAATCACAATAATAGATGAAGATTAAGGCAAGGGATTCCTTACATGAGTAGAGGTAGAAGGAGTAAAACCGATAGGCTGGACCAACTCCTTGGGCTCCTTGACAGCTCGCTTCCCTGAATGATTGAGGATCTGGAAGAAAGTATCTAGCTCAGCTCGAAGGATCCCCTGTCTCATAGACCCGGAAGAGTGAGACCACTTCATCGGCGGCTCAGGGGCAACAGTAGTAGCAGCCATAGGTCTCTTTCACGTGGAAGTGAAAGACTGTAGCATTAAAGGATCATGCTCAGAATTACAATCAATTTCAAGAAACAGTAAAGTATTCTTAAGGGTTAAGTGAAGAAAATACCTGAGAAGAAGGGGTAGCAGATCCATTGAAGCCTCTGGCACCCTAAACTATAGAGGGAACCCCACGGTCGCCCCTCTGTCCACCTTCCTCATCGTCGTCATCACTATCACTCTAGTTAAACTCGAGGGGCTTATCCTCATGGTGAATCCTCTCGCAAGGAGGGAGAAGTGAGGAATCAACAAACTCAGTATAGGAGCCCTCTATAGATAGCATGCGAGCCTCCTCGCCCAATGAGTACAGCCTCTAGTCAGTCACCGGCATGAGATGAGGCTAAAAGAGGCCCATTGGGATCTGGGGAGGGATTGGTCTCTCCACTATAGCACTAATCCTCCACCCTCAGACTCATTCACCAAAATACAACTCGTAGGAGAGTGGTAACTCCAAGACAAAGCGGCAGTCATCCATGCCAACCCGCATCCGCTTAATAGCCCCATACATATCCAGCCTCTCCCACAGGTCCTAGATAACCTCTCAAAACAAATGTGTTATGAGTGTTGCAACCTTATAAATACAGTTTCTACTAATGTTTTGTTGAAATGTAAAATGCAAGTTTAATAGGGAAGAAGTTTACTTGATCTAAGCATAGCTGACATAGGAACTCTCGATACTGCGATGTAGTCAAGGGCTGGCCCTGCCAGAGCCCCATCCATCTAGATATAATATTCGGTGTCTCGGGATACATAGGCAAACCCGATGCTCAAAGGCCCAGATCTGCAAAACAAAATAAGGATTAGTCGTAGCACAATTTGAATAAAAGTTTAAAGTATAAAAGATTAGTTCGTGGTTTACCAGTAATATCTAGTGGCAGATCTTGAGATCGGACTGCTCAACCTGGACTCTGACCTCTAATCCATAATATAGTTGTGCTAGAATTTCCCGGCACCCGTTCTTGCCTAGCACAACAGCAACATCCTCCATAGCAGCCAGCAAACCATAATTGAGGTTGCTCGAGTAGATCGGGAAAAAGACGGTAGTAAGGAATATCAGTAGGAAAGACAAAGTGTACTAATCCCTCCTATCAGCCGTAATAGGACTCGACTGCCCAATCCTGTAAGCATATAGATCCCCGTACTTGTTTGTCCCGCCCAAATGAAGCCAAAATAATCTAGCAATGTAAGCCTTTACCTCAGGCCGGGAATGCTAAAGGTCGGCATAAACATCAAAGTGGACAATATCCCCACTCCACTACAATCCCATCACGACACACACATCGGAAGGAGTGATAGTAACCTCCCAACTCGGTAGATAGAAGGTATAGGTCATCTCCAACCGTCTCTCTGCTAAGGCTAAAATGGCCCTTGAGGCCAGCATCTTTGGAGCCTGAGGAATGGCTCCAATAATGTCACTAAAGCCAAAGGAATCAATCCAGGCCAGCAACTCGGTATCCCCCGTGGTGCGGATCTCCTCATACCATTTTCTACAGAAGCTTAGAGGTCCTACAATCTTGTATTGAAACTGTAAAGATAGAATTACAGCTCAACAAGGTTAGAATACAGTGGAAAAGTTGAAAATCAAAAAAGGATTACAGAAATACAAGTTTTAAATGTTCTATCTTGAGAAGAAAGACCCCGTATGGGTCCACCCCACCCATATAGGTCCACAAGGTGACTCGTATGAAAAATGGGACCTATATGGGTCCACCTCACCTATACGAGTCCACAAGGTGTATCCGTATGGGAAACAGGACCCGTATGGGTCCCCCCTTACCCGTATGGGTCCTCTGTGAATAGTCTCTCTAAGAAAAAACCTCCTAAAAATCCAAATTCATCTGATCTCAACCAAAGCTCATCCAAAACTATCCTAATAGCATCTTAGGCTAAAGTTACATGCATCAGGCTCTATTCTAAGGTCTAAAACACCCTAAATCATGCCCAAAATTGAGAAATTCTCAAAGAACTCAAAAATGGAAAATGGGGAATTATGTAAAATACTTGGATTTTAGTGGCATGGGTGTCAGGGGAAGGGATCAGAGGCATTTTGGCGACAGAAGTGAGCCCCTGAAACTAGTCTCCTTTATAAAAGGCATACCCAATAGAAATCGAGCATTCTCGGAGCCTCGAATGACCCATCAGGGGCAAATCCTAGAGTCTAAGGGACAACCAGCCGGTCTTTGGGATCTTTTTATACATCTTGATTAGTTTTAGGGAGAAAATTGCCGAAGATTGCAAAAGGGGGATTTTGTATGAAGGCGGGATATGAGAAGCCTCATCAGCATTTGAAACCCCCGTCAGGGACTCATACGGGGTCCTAACCCAATCATACGGGTCATAGCTCTTAAGCACCCTACCCATTCAGGTCCATGCCCACCCCATACAGGCCCTCTCTTGCCATTCAGGGGCAAATTCTTATAGAGCACCAGAAATTCATCCTGTCCAAGTTTGAGGCCAACCCCACTCCTCCTCAACCCTATATTTTGGTTATATTTGGGGCAAGCCCTATGGTCACCTTGATCCTTGTTTGAAGGGGAAAAAATATTTTTTATTTTCACAAAAGTCAATCAAGAATCAAGGTAAGTTATTTTCGAATTGATCACTAACAAGGAAAGTTTTGTGTACAGGCCCATCCTAGCATAGGAATTCCTCCCCAAATCTTATCAAGAAGGACTTCCCCAGTAGAAGAGGTTTTATGAAAAGATATTACTTTACTCCCCAGTAGCGGAATCAAGCGAGGGGCAAAACCCCCATCATCAAAAACCCTAGGGGCACTCACCTAGGGGCATTCCCTAGTACTGGAATCAGTCAAGGGGAACACCACCATCATCAAAAACTATAGGGGCGCTCACCCTAGGGGCATTTCCAGCAGAAGAATCATATCCCAGGGGCATCCCCAGAGCTAATCTAAGGGCATCCCCCTACCTCCCAATAGTGGAATCAATCAAGGGGCATCCCACCACCAATCCAGGGACATCCCCCCATCCTCCAGCAGTAGAATTAGTCAAAGGGAATGCCCCCATCATCAAAAACCCTAGGGTCACCCACCCTAGAGGCATTCCCTAACAGGGAAACCAGCAGTGATCGGGCTAAACCTGACATTTCCCGCACATAGTTTTCAGTTTATCACACCCACACATCTTTATTCTTAATTGAAAGGGTAAAAATATTTTTGATTTCACAGAAGCCAATCAAGAATAAAGATGTGTCTATTTGGACAATGACTAACTCAGTGTTTGATTGTTATCTCTTCTTAGGTTATTTAAATCCCCTAATAGGAGAGTCAACTGCCTTAAGAAAGAGATACATCACCAAGAGGAGAGTCATCCGCCTTAAGAAAGGGATACATCACCGGTTAGGAGAGTCATCCGCCTTAAGAAAGGGACACATCATCTAGGAGAGTCGATCCACCTTATGAAAGAGATACGCCACCTTCCCCAGTAGAGTCACTAGGGCTGCACAATAGCAAAGGAAAGTCATTCGCCTCAGGAAAGGGATATGCAGTAGCAAAGGAAAGACATCCGCCTCAAGAAAGGGATACACATTAGCAAAGGGAAGTCATTTACCTCAGGAAAGGGATATGCATTAGCAAAGGAAAGTCATTCGCCATAGGAAAGGGATATGCAGTAGCAAAGGAAAGTCATCCGCCTCATGAAAGAGATACTCATCAGTAAAGGAAAGTCGTCTGCCTCAAGAAAGGGATATGCATCAGCAAAGGAAAATCGTCCGCCTCAAGAGAGGGACCCCCGAGAAAGGAGTTAGCATCAAGAAAGGAACTCACCCTTATTATCACCTCAGGTATGACTTCTAGACCCTCGCTCACATCGTGAGATCATACAGATCTGTATCTACAGTGATCCCACAAGGGGCAGTCTATGAGCATTGGATTTTAACGATCCTTCTCACAAAATGATGATGAGAGCTATATGATGCAATGTCCTAAAGGTGTTATCCATTAGAGGTGTTCCTACTGCTACAGAGTTTAGTTTGGCCGAAGTCCAGAGACCTAGTCTATCCTTAGGTACCCGTACGGGTTTTATCTAGTGGTACAGTTCCACTATCAGACCCGTATGGGTGATTACCTTCCGTACACTTGGGGAGGAGCCATACGAGTCCCCTAGTACCCATACGGGTGGGACCCTACCTACAAGGGTCCTCTGGTTGCCTGATCAGGCTCTTTCAAAAGTAATCTATTACCTTTTTGGGAAAAGGCAGGTCTTGAATGTAGTTTATTGCATTCAGACCCAACCTGACTCTTACCCTATAAATAGGGCCTTTTCCTCTCATTTCAAGACACACATAACTCACATGAAAAATATACTATAGAGAAATTATAGTAAGGTTCTAGCAATTTCTATAGGTATAGAAAAGGTATAGGAGATATAAAATAGGGAGAAAACCCATTCCTTGAGGTTTTGTCCATATTTTATTCATTCCTAACTTCATTTATTAGGATTTAGGGAAGGTTTTATCCACAAAAAATAATCACCTAAATAGTCCTATTTCACCATCTACTTTGGCCGGACTCACACAATAGTAAAGGGATTGCCTCAAAGTGGATTCACACAGCAAATGTAACACTCCTGAGTTTCAAAGAGACTCACATTTTAGTTATTTTATTATTGTTATTCTCTGCCTCCTCTATTATATCTGCTCTTTCTATTTCTTGTTTTGAGTCTAGTCCTAACCCATATGAGCCTTTTGCCACCGCATATACCCAAGGGTATTAGATCAGTGCACCATACACATATGAAGGAAATCCCTTTTTATTTTATTTTCCTACCAATAATATGTTAATTTGTAAGTTAAACTGAACAAAGCTTCTTCCTGGACCAGATAGGACCCCGTACAGGTACACCATACCCGTACCGGTCCTCCTTGGTAGCCGTATGGTTCCCACCCACCCATACGGGTACTAGCCTCAGGCAGAATCCAGAATTCATTTTCAATCGGTTAAAAATCAATCAAACTCACCATATGCCATGCGATCTCTTTCACAAATAATCTGGTAAATCAACCTATAAAAGCTAAAATGTGTTTTTACAATAAAATACGTTAAAGACCCATTATTTCTTCTCGATCCTAGAAGCCGCCCGGGCACTATCGATCATAAAACCACTACATTAACATAATCACTTTTTTCCTAATAAAATGCTGACTTATGATGTACTATAAACTATGCTAATCTTTGTGGATGTAGGGAATTCATCTTTATTTTGTTTTATAACTTAGAACAAATGTATAGGTTCTCTTGCAATTCCCCCATTTTTCCCCGTTTGTAATTTTCATTCCCCCATTTATTGCTTGTGCTTTATTGTAATATGTAAACACATGTAAAAAGTGTGAAAGAGTGTAGAAATAGGATTTCTGTGATAATTCCCTAAATGATGAAAATGAACACGGTTTTGCACAATGAATGTAATTTTGAATCAACTAAATGAGAAATAAGTGACTCATCCAATACCCGAATCTCTGATCCAATAGGTATGGGTCTACCGCCTAGACATACCAAAACTCTTTCACGAGTAGACAACTTAGGTGGCGACTCTATCATGTGTATCGAGATTTGGGTCTTAATTCTTTTATTCGTTAAAATTGGCTTATTGTGCAGACTTTAACTAAAAATGTTTTGTCACACCAAAATCCAGCCAACCCCTCATAGGCCCCACCTCTCATATAGGCGCTAAGAGAGATCCATATATCATCAACACCTCATAGCTGTACAGAGAGTTCATTCACCAGCTGCGCTCTAATCAGGTAAACTTCTTTCATTCTAAACATGTATCTTGCATTTTAATAAACCATTAGTAGAAACTGTATTTACGAGGTCGTGACACTTACAGTGCATTTACTTTGTGTAAGTCATCTGAAACTTATAGGAGATGTTGGATAGATCTGGGGACATTAAGCAGATGTGGGCTGGCATGGATGACCGCCGCTTTATACTAGAGTCACTACTCTCTTTTGAGTGGTGTTTTGGCGAGCGGGTTTGAGGGTGGAGGACTAGTGTCATGGTAGAGAGACTAATCCCTCCCCCAATCCTAGCGGGAGTCTTCTGGTGGCATTTATTTTCGGGGACTGATCATGGGTTGTACCTACTGGGCGAGGGTACTTGAGTGCAGAGGGCTCCTACAATGAGTTCATTAATTCATCGTTCCTTCCCCATTGTGAGAGGATCCACTATAAGGATGTCCCCCTTGAGTTCCACTGGAGCGATAGTGATGGCAATGATGACATCGATGATGATGAGGGTGGACCAAGGGGCAACCACGGGGGTCCCTCTATAGTCCGGAGTGCCGAGGGCCCAGCTAGGCCTGCTACCCCTTCTTCTCAGGTGTCTCCCTAACTTAGCCTTTGTGAATACCTTATTATTTCTTGAAATTCATTATAACCCTGAGTGAAATACTTTATTCTTATAGCCTCTCACTTCCACGCTAAAGAGGTCTTCAGCTGCTACCCCTGCTGACCTTAAACCACTGGTAAAGCAGTCTCGTGCTTCAGTGACCATGAGTGAGGGCGTTCTTTGAGTAGAGCTAGATACCTTCTTCTGACTCCTCGATCATTCGGGGAAGCGAATAGTCATGGAGCTTGAGGAATCAGTCTAGCCCATTGGTTTTACCCCTTCCAACTCCACCCATGCAAGGATTTTCCCGCTTTAATCTTATCCTTCATAATGACTGCTTATAATGTCCCATCCTAATGTGACTTTCTCTTTAAGGTGACCATTTATGAGCCTAAGAGGATTGCCAGGGATTATTTCTCTATTCGAGATCTACTATTAGCCCACAATGCACTAGCCACGATAAGTTTGTTTTACCTATAAAATTTAACAAACTATCCATGATGCATGCCACGACATTTATATATGTGTACTGATCTTATGATTTCTATTATAGACTCTGCTGGCCATAGAGGGCAGCAAGTCTACTCAGGACTTTGATGCTTTTGAGGAGAGAGCTAGGTCCTAGAGGGGCAGCTGCGGGCAGCCACTGCTAGGACTGATCAGGCTAGAGCTCAGATCGCCCGGGTAAGGGCCGAGATCGAGATGTTACAGGGACAGCTAGTGAGGATGACTGAGGATAGATAGACACTGGATCAATCTGATTCTATGTCCAAGGATGATCTTTTTTCCTACCGAGTGGCGCCTATAGTGACTCAGAGGGGTGGAGACTAGTAGTAGATGGATCAGCATGTCAAGGGAGCCGATGATGCTGTTGAGGGTGCTGTAGTGGCTGAGGACCATGTGATGATCAACATGGATGACCTATTAGTGGATATGTAGGGTCATACTTCATAGGATTATCGAGGATAGGATCCCCCCGTAGCTTAGATTGAGATGCACTTTTATTTTCTAGACATTTGATACTTTTGGGCCCTGTATGGTTTACATTGGTACAAACTTGGATTGGCACTTTTAACATTTACCTTTTGTGCACACTGATTTTTCTTTTCCTGAACTAAGATGATTGAATATCGCGCTTATGGACCCGAATTACTTCTTGGTATAGCTAACAATGAGACAGGGTCTGGCTAGTTCATTCGATGTGAGATGACCGATAATCACAACTAGTGTTCTAACTTGGTATGAGATGACCTATCAAACATTTATTTTTGTCCTAAATTTTGCCTGAATTGTCCATGATGGCTTAGTTCAGCGGACTTTTCTTCTCTTCTGAGCTTTAACTTTTTCCCGGACTGCCCTTTCTGTTTTTCAATCTAGCAAGCCTTTTCTTTTGCCTTAACTTTTGCCTGGACTGCCCTTTCGAGTTTTCAATCCAGCAGGCTTTTCTTTCTTTTTCTTTGCATTAATTTTTACCTGGATCACCCTTTCGAGTTTTTGATCTAGTAGGCTCTTTTTCTCTTTTATTGAGTCTTAACTTTTGCTTGGACCGCCCTTTCTGGTTTTCAATCCAGCAGACTGTCTTAATTTTTACCTGAATTGTCCTTGGCGGCTCAATCCAGCAGACTTTTCTTTCTTTTTCTTTGCCTTAATTTTTGCCTAGACTACCCTTTTGGGTTTTTGATTCAGCATGCTTTTCTGAATTTCGCACAGGTCTGATTTCTTTTGTGACCCATCAATATTTTTATCTTTTGTTGGAGAACATACGTGTAGCATAGATAATGACAAAGATGTATAACATATAGATAAAAATTGATGTTCACATACCTGCGATCATTTCACCTAAAGACATGCATGCATTCATAAGACCAAGATTCATAGCAAAATCATAACATGTTCATTGATGAGATTAATTTGAGTACATAGGCAATGGTAACAATTTCCAATGATTAACCCCTACTGCCTATTGGTCTTTTACATATTTTCCAGAAAGCAATTAACATTTTTCTCTTGATTCCCTAACTTTTACCTAAGCTGCCCTTTTTAGGTTTTCAACTTAGTGGGCTTTATTTGCATTGGAGTACCCTAAATTTTGCCTGACCAGTTTGCGGAATGCAGATCAATGGGTTGCACCCTAATTTTTGCCCGAGTAGTAGAGGACCACTCATCGGGTGATTTTTTCTTTATTTCTTTATTCTTTATGCTGCTTTTTATGATTTAATTTTTTTGACCTAGACATGATAATGTTTAAGCCTATCTTGATTTACTAGATTCACGAACTTATTTCCTGAAATTGCCCTTAGCGTTAATATTGACTTGGCGTAGCTATTTGAGAGCCAGATCACACACTTTGAGGGGTTGTTTCGGGTATTTGACTCTATTATTGTAAGCTCGAGCCAAATGTTATTGGTACATCTGTATGTGGTCAAGTGCCTTAAGCCGCTTTTCATCTATTGCATTCAACTGTTCATACCTAGCTCTTTCCGAATCTGACTCTTTTAGCCGATCTTTGAGTGCTACTCTTAGAGATCTTACTTATGTTTCAACCGGTAACATGGGTTTCATTCCATATACCAAGGAGAAAGGTGTCGGGTAGGTAGGTGTTCTTATGCTAGTTCTGTACCCCCAAACTATGAATGGAAGTTTATCAGCCCAGTCCCTATAGGTAGCTACTGTCTTGGACAAGATTTTCTTAATCAATTTATTAACATTAATCATCAGCTTCCCTTTAGAGTATCTGAGGGATTTGAGTATTGTTTTGTAACCCAAAGCGTTTTTTCCATTTTTCAGAACCAGAGCTAGCCTGCTATTGATGCTCTCATAAGTCTTCTTAGTCTTCTTTCTTAACTACATGTACCCTCGTACCCTCGTACCCTTTTCCCTTCGTGAAGAAAGATGGACTAAGACTTATTGTTATCATGTTTACTAAGCACTTTTATTATCTCTCTTTTATTTGGTTATAGGTTTTAACCATTGGATGTCTATACCATTGTGATGTATTCAAAGTCAACTTGATTAATAAATATGATGATATGTTAAGAATGTTGTTGTTATGAGTGCATTACGTCATTAGAATGAAATACTCGAGCGAAATGTGAATGAGAGATGCATCAATTTATTCATGACATGTTTTTAAATAAAGGGTACTGATGCAACAACTTATCCATGATATGCCTCATAAGCGGTACTGTTTGCATCAAAAACATTTGCAACATTAAAAAATACATCATTTGAATAATCCTCCATAGGTGAAGGGCCTTGTTGATCAACCTTGGCAATACTGACAGCTAAACTGGTTATTCCGGTGTGCAGGTTTGCATGTGTTTCTTCGGCCAC
The DNA here is from genome assembly GCA_947683365.1 of Euphorbia pulcherrima. Lineage (NCBI taxonomy): Eukaryota > Viridiplantae > Streptophyta > Magnoliopsida > Malpighiales > Euphorbiaceae > Euphorbia > Euphorbia pulcherrima. The sequence continues at coordinate 44,646,135 of CANTUS010000010.1, forward strand.
TACTCTTGTTAAGTTTTTTATGGCCTTGCTAATGGGATTTTATTTCTTACTTCCCTTCCAATTCTTCCTCATAAGTACTACTAAGTCCTTAGTGATAATCTCAATTGCTGCATTCATTTCATCTTCTTCGGCATTCCCACATAATTCCATAAAAAATGAGGTTTCAATCCTGCAGCCTTTCTTGAAATCATTTACGTCATTGAAGATCTCAAAACCAGGGACTTTCTTGCCCCTTACCTCGACAGATTCTTCCTCACCCATGAATATATTTTGTTTGACCTTAGATCCTATCATAAGGCAGGACTGGGGCTTGGACTTTTAGCACCTGGGTGATTCCCCAGTCCAAGCTTGAATGGCCATGGAAGAGGCAAAATGGGTTCCAGCATGCCCTAAAGATTCTTCCCGAGCTCCTTTCCTTTCATATAACCTTGCTTCATCATAATTCTTTTGATTTTAAGAGATATGTATCCCTCAATCAAAAACTTCATACCCTGGTGAGCTACAGCCACCCTAGATTCTTTTTCTTTAGCTTCCATAGCCCCAATAACGGACAGTTCGTCGGCTTCAATGGTCACTAGCTTGCCATTACGGATGAGCTTGACTTTTTGGTGGACTGTAGAAGGGATGGACCCTAATGCATGGAGCTAAGGACGGCCCAACAATAATGAGTAAGAGATAGGGATGTCAAGGATAGTGAATAAGACTTTAGACTTCACTCCTCTAACCGTAACCTTAGCTTCAAAGACCCCAATGACACTCCTCTTCATATCATCATATGCCCTTATAATAGTATTAGATTTTTCTAACATGGATTCATCTAATCCTGAATGAGGAAGGATCTTAGCAAGGCAAAGATTAAGGGCGGAACCATCATCCACCATAACACATGGAATAGAACGACCAAAGATCTATACTTTGATGAAGCGCGCCTTATTATACTTATTTCCTTCAACTAGGAGATCTAACGGATAAAACATAATAGGTTCAACCTGACCAGGAGAAGACTCCCTGATAACTAAAAACACCTCAACCAAGGTAGTGGAAGGAGTAGCCTCTATGCTTAACAAATTTTCTATCAAACCTCTGCGATGATCTTCAGAGTCAATGAGAAGCTGCCAAATATTGTACATGGCAGGGGTAATTTGCAACTATTGGATAAGAGGGGCAAATTTTAAATCTTTCTTTCCAACATTAATTGGAACTTGAGTCTCGACAATGGGTGTAAAGGTTGGTCCTTGACTAATACTCGGAATGACTTGGATGTCAACATCTCTACCTCTTCTTTTCTTTGGGGGCATTAGGGGGAACCCTTCCACTTTGGGTAACCATTCTTCATATAACTTCTCCTCTCAGGGGTTTCTACTAACAAAATTCATCCTTCAAGGTGATCATACTCTAATACATAAGCATTAATTTAAATCGGTTCCAATTGGACCAACATAGTTTCCTCATCACAAGTGTCCTCTAGTTCATATGCATCAATTTCAATAAGAGTAGGTTCATTAGGTAAAGCCACTACCAAGTGAACTATAGGGTTAGCTTGTACGATCATATTGAAGATATGGTGGGAGGGCAGTCCCGACTGAATAGCCTCCACCTATTTCTCAAAATCTGGCAGGGGATTATTCATGGTACTTGGCTTAAGTTCGAGCTCTTAGATCTTCTTATCTCTAATCAGGCCACATATGGCTTCGAGCAAATCTCTACAGGCACCGGTTCGGTGACCCTTACCAACATGATAAGCAAAAAATTGGTCCATATCCTCAGGCTTGGGTGGAACATAGGTTTTGACACTTTGGAGAAGACCAAGTGCCCTCAACTTAGTGAAGATGCCAGGCAAGGATGCTTTCCAAGGGGAAATGCCATCTTTGATGGTATGGACTGCAGAAACTTCTTCTTATACTATTGCAACTTTAGGATCTGACCTTGGCTTAGTGTCTTGGGCTGGAGCTGACGAGTCATTTTTTCTTTAACCAAGGTTTGGTTGGAACACTCGCTTTTTCCAATTCCTAAATCCTTTCCCTTTTTTCGGCCTTCTCAAATAGCTACACATATCTAGAGAAGTTATCCATACTAAGAACCTTGCGATAAATGGGTAAGGCACCAACAATTAACTTCACAATCATCTCAACGAGACTAAGACGATCCTTCAGCAAAACTTGGGTGGCCATCCACCTTTCAAAATAAGGCTTGAATTTCTCATTGGGGTCTTGCTTGATAGCTTCTAAATTCTGTATAGTAGTTTTGATGGTGGCATTGAAACCATACTGCTGAATGAAAGCCTCGGACAAGGCCTTCTAGTCTCTAGTCACCTCATCAGATAAAGTGTTGTACCATTCAACAGCAGGGCCTTCCAAAGTGTAGGGAAACATGTTGGCAAGAACCTTATCACTCAGCTTCCTTATCCTCAAGACCCTTTAATAGGTAGTAATGTGAGATTGAGGTGGACCAATTCCCTTATACTTTGCTACACTAGGCATACTAAAGTTTTTGGGGACCCAATCCTCCTCCCTAAAGGCTTGAATTGGCAATGATGGTGGCTGAACACCGGGACTAGTTGCAAGAAACTTCTATAGTAAATCACACAATTCCATAAATAAGGATGATTTGTCCAAATTAGTAGCCGCACCCGAGGTTAGACCTGATGATTGAGGAAAGTTTGTCCCCTTAGGTGTGACTACAAAATTAGGGGTTAGGCTAGATGCTCCAAATTGAAATGCTGGTGGTATAAACCCTTGGCTAGGCTAAATGAACTGACTGAAGGCCGATGAAACCATGATACCCACTAACTTTAATAGATGGCTAATTGAACCAAATGGACCAATAGAACCCAACTGACCAAATTGATGGAAGAATCCCCGCGAGTCCGCACAGGTGGTAACTGAAACTGAGTGAACGGATTGTGAGTAACTCTTGAAAGAGGTAGCTACTCACTAACTACTACATTCACTGCTAGAGCACTAACAAGTGTACTGTGAGAAGCATTGACCACTCTCTCCTCGGCCAAGATTGCCCTGATAGAGCTAGCATCTTATCATTCACTCGATCAAGGAACTAATTACTTCCTTGATACTGAGAGAAGGCATTTACAATCTCCGACCTAACATCAGCCCTTGATGCATTTTCCCCCTCGCCAGTAGCAACATCCTCAACCTCAACATCTATCTAGCCCTATAGAGTCTGGATACAAGTCATTTCTTTAAACTGATGAGAAGTATCAGGATTAAATGAACCAAACTGACTGTTGGACGAAATACCCGTAGATAGAGGTGGAGCGACCCTTAACTGAACTAGAGGGAGAGGAGGAGGTGATGGTGGTGGACCTGGTATTCGAGTCAAATGGACCTAAGAATGTTGCCAAGTTTTAACCCTTTGAGCTTTGGCTGAGGTAGTAACCAAATGATCAGTACATGCAAGGGATGCGGTATCCATGCACAAATTACAATGATGCATGGCAGGGTTAATTACAAGGGAATGTAACATAACACAGGCAAAACGATCAATTCCGTCCTTATTTCTCCCACTAATTCTAAGGGTATTCTTCCTTAGCCTGATCTTGCATAGAAATCAGGGTACCTATAAGGTAAAATTCTATGGTTTTTGATAAGAATGGTGTAGGGACATATTGGAAGTTGATGTAGAAGGTTCCTGTGAGCATTGGATTTTAACGATCCTTCTCACAAAACTATTATAAGAGATATATGATGCAATGTCTTTCAGGTGTTGTCTATCAGACGTGTTCTTACTACTGCAGAGCTGAGTTTTTCTAAAGTCTGGAGACCTAGTTTGCCTTTAGGTACCCGTACGAGTTCTGTCTGGTGGTACAGATCCCCTAGTAGACCTGTACGGGCAGATTACTTCCTTACTTGTGGAGGGGACCTGTACGGGTTCCCTAGTACCCGTACGTGTGCGGTCCTACCCGTACGTGTGCGGTCCTACTCGTACGGGTCCTCTATTTTCCTAATATGCCTCTTTCGGAAGCTATCTCTTACCATTTTTGGGAAAAGGCAGGTCTTTATTGTGGTTTTTTGGATTCAGACCTGACTCTCACCCTATAAATAGGGCCCTTTCCCCTTATTTCACAACACACACATCTTATATGAAAATTATACTAAAACTCTCGCAATTTCTATAGGTATAGAAAAGGTATAGTATGGGGTATAGGAGGTATAAAATAGGGAGAAAATCCTTCCTTTGAGGCTTTATCCACATTTTATTCATTCCTAGCTTCTTTTATTAGGATTAAGGGGTGGTTCTGTCCACTTAAATACTCACCTAAATAGTCCTATTTCTTCATCTACTTTGGTCGGACTCTCTCAACGGTAAAGGGATCATCTCAAAGTGGATTCACGCCGCAAAGGTAATGCTCCTGAGTTTCAAAGAGACTCACATCTCAATTATTTCATTATTATTATTCTCTGCTTCTTCTACTATATTTGTTCCTTTCATTTCTAGTTTCAGGTCTGTCCTCACCCGTATGAGCCTTGTTGGCACCATATATCCCCAAAATTATCAAATTAGTGCGCCATACTCATATAGAGGGAAATCTTTTTTATTTTATTTTTATACCATTAATCTGTTAATCTACAAATTGAACTGAATTGAGTTTCTGCATGGGACCAGATAGGACCCATACAGGTCCCCTTACACCCATATCGGTCCTCCCTGGTACCCGTATGGGTCCCCCTCATCCATACGGGTACCAGCCCCCAGACAGAACCCAGAATTCACTTTTAATCGGTTAAAAATCAATCTAACTCACCATATGCCATGCGATCATTTTCACTAATAATCTGGTAAATCAACCCACAAAAGATAATAATGTGGTTTCATAACAAAATACATTGAAGACCTATTATTTGTTTTTGATCCTAGAAGCCGGCCGGGCACTATCAATCGTAAAACCATCAAGCTAACATAATCACATTTTTCCTAATGAAATGCTGACTTATGATGTACTATGAACCGTGCTAACATCTATGGATACGGGGGAATTTATTTTCATTTTGTTTTATAACTTAGAACAAATGTATAGGTTCTCTTTGCAATTCCCCCTTTTTCCCCCGGTTGTAATTTTTATTCCCCCATTTATTGCGTATGCTTTATTGTAATATGTAAACATATGTAACGAGTGTGAAAGAGTGTAGAAATAGGATTTCTGTGATAATTCCCCAAATGATGAAAACTAAAGCGGTTTTATGCGATGAATGTAATTTTGAATCAACTAAATGAGAAATAAGTGACTCATCCGATACCCGAATCTTTGATCTAACAGGTATGAGTCTCCCGCCTAGAGGGAACCGTACCAAAACTCTTTCCCAAGTAGAAAACTTGGGTGGTGACTCTATCAATTGTATCGAGATTTGGGTCTTGATTCTTTTATTCATTAAAATCGACTTACTGTGCAAACGTTAACTAAAAATGTTTTATCACGCCTTAATCCAACCAACCTCCAGTGGGCCCCACCTCTCACATAGGCACCAAGGGAGACCCACATGTCATCCATACCCTATAGTAGCGGAATCGCTAGGGAAGTAATCTTTTAACTTGCAAAATGTTGGTCTATTATAAAAGCTTAAAAGATTAAGGTGAGCACGACAAATGATTTAGTTGATTTAAACCGCTTTTATTTTCATCATTTAGGAAAATTACCACACTCTATCTTATCATCTCTTTCTCTCTTTAGCTAGATGCGCTCTTCTTCTAGCGCTAGGTTAAGGTTCCCTATTATTTCCACGACACTCAAAATGATGATACCCATAACTACCAGGGATATTGGAGACACCTTAGTGGGTGAAGCACTCATTGCCATCTCCCTCCAAAAGAGGCTTGATGCGATGGGAACCTTCTACATCAACTTCTGATATGTCCCTACACCATTCTTACCAAAAGCCATAGAATTTTACCCTTTAGGTACCCTGATTTCTATGTAAGATTAGACTAAGGAAGAATACCCTCAGACTCAATAGGAGAAATAAGGACGGAATCAATCGATTTGCATGTGTTGTGTTACATACCCATGTGATTAACCCCACCATGCATCATTGTAATTTATGCATGCATCCTATGCATATATTGATCTCTTGGTTATCACCTCATCCCAAACTAAACCTCAAAGGGAAAAAGCTTAGCGATGATCTCAAGTCCGTTTGACTCGCATTCCAGCTCCTCCAATTTCGTTAAGGGTTACTCTGCCTCTGTCTATAGGTATTTCAACCAGTAGTCAGTTTTGTTAGATTGATCTTTCTACCTATCATTCTGAGGAGATGTCTAGCATCCTGACTCCAGATGGCCCGATTGATGGTGAGGTTGAGAATGTTGCTACTAGGGAGGAGACAAATGCACCGAGGACCGAGATTAGGTCAGAGATCGTAAATGCCGTCTCACTGTACTTGGGAAGTGATCAGTTCTTGGATTGAATGAATGATAAGATGTTAGCCGCCAACAGGGTAATCATGACCAAGGAGAGAATGGCCAATGCTCCTCATAGCACGCCTCTTAGTGCTCCAGCAGTGAATGCAGTGATCAGTGAGCAAGTATCGGGAGTTACTCATAATCTATTCACCCAGTCCCAGTTGCCACCTGTGCAAACTCATGGGGATTCTTCCAGTCAGTTTGGTCAATTCAGTTACGTGGGTCCATTCAGTTCAGCTAGCTACCCATTCCAGTTAGTGGGTATAGTGGTTCCTCCAGTCATCAGTTAGTTTTCTCAGCCTAGTCAAGGGTTTGAACCACCACTATTTTAGTTCGGGGTGTCTGATCCGATCCCAAATTTTATGGTCACACCTAAGGAGATGACCTTTCCTCAATCAATAGGTTTACCCTTGCTTAATCAAAAGGATCATATATGACCTCAGAATTGTGTGACCCACTTTAGAAATTGCTTGCTACTAATCCTAGCTCCCAACCATCATCACTATCCGTCTAAGCAGCTAGAGAGGAGGATTGGGTCCCTGAAAACTTTAGTATGCCTAGCATAGCAAAGTATAAGGGAATCGGTCTACCTTAATCTCACTTCACCACCTATCAGAGGGCTATGAGAATTAGAAAGTTATATAATAAGGTCCTAGACAAAATGTTCCCTTGCACCTTGGAAGGTCCTGCTATCGAATGGTACAACACTTTATCAGATGAAGTGACTAGAAACTAGAAAGCTTTATCGGAGGCTTTTATTAAGTAGTATGGTTTCAATGCCACCATTAAAAATATCACACAAAATTTGGAGGCTATCAAGTAAGCCCCCAATGAGAAATTCAGACCCTACTTCGAAAGGTGGATGGCCACTCAAGTTTTATTAAAGGATAGGCTAAGTCTCCCGGAAATGATTGTAAATTTAATGGATGGTGCCCTGCCTGCTTACCATAAGTTTCTTGGCATGGATAAATTTTCTAGCTATGTTGAGGTCTTTGAAAAAGCTGAGAAGTGGGAAAGGATCGAGGAATCTGGGAAGGCAAGTGTACCATCTAAACCTTGGTTCAAAAAGAATGACCCTTCAGCCCCAGCCTAGACTTCTAAGTCAAAGTCTGGCTCTAATCCTAAAATAGCGATAGTATAAGAAGAAGTAGTCGTAGTCCACTCCATTAAAGATGGTTTTTCACCCTAGAAAGCATCTCTACCTACCATCCTTACTAAGGTAAGGGCACTCGATCTTCTATAGAGTATCAAATCCTATGTCCCACCCAAACCTAAAGATAGGGATCAGTTTTATGGTTACCATGTCAGTATGGGGCATTGCACTGGTGCCTGTAGGGATTTACTTGAGGCTATTCATGGTTTTATTAGGGAAAAGAAGATTCAGGAACCTGAGTTTAAGCCTAGCACCATGAATAATCTCCTACTAAGTTTTGAAAAATAGGTTACAGCAGTCAAGTCAGTGTTACCTTCCTACCATGTTTTTAATTTGATCTCATAAGCTAATCCTATGGTTCACTTAGTAATGGCTTTACCTAATTAACCAGTCCCCAATGACATCGATGCATTCGAGTTAGAAGGAATTCATGACGAGGAAGCTATGTTGGTTCGACCAGAGCCAATTGATATCGATGCTTATATACTGGAAAATGATGAGCTCGAAGGACCACCCTTATTGGTTGAAACTTCCAAAGGAAGAAGTTATAGGAAAGATGGAGTATAACATGTTACCCAAAGTGGAAGGATTCCTCCTGACCCTCTCCCAATTGTAACCCCTGCTAAGTACAGCATTTGGCAGCTTCTCCTTGACTCTAAAGAACATCGCAAGGGTTTGATAGAAAAATTGTTGAGTATAGAAGCTACTCCGTCTACTACCCTGGTTGAGGTATTCTCAGTAATCGGGGGATCTCCTCCTGATCGGGTTAAACCCATCAAATTCTATCCATCAGATGTCTCAGCTAAGGGGAAAAACATAACAAAGTACTTTTCATTAGGGTGCAAATCTTTGGTCATTCTATCCCATGTGTTATGGTGGATGACGGTTCTGCCCTAAATCTATATCCTACTAAGATCCTCCCTTACTTAGGGTTGAATGAATCCATGTTGGAAAAGTCCAATACTGTCATAAGGGCATATGATGATACAAAGAGGTGTGTCATTGGGGTCTTCGAAGCTAAACTTATAGTTGAGGGAGTAAAGTCCAAGGTCTTATTCGCTATTCTCGATATTCTCTTCACCTACTCATTATTGTTGGGTCGACCTTGGCTCCATGCATTAGGTGTTGTCCGTTCCATGGTCCATTAGAAAGTTAAGCTCATCCATAATGGCAAGCTAGTAACCATTGATGCAGACGAACCATCTGTTATAGCGACTATAGAAGCCGAGGAGAAGGAATCCAGGGGGGCTGTAGCTCACCATGGTACGAAGTTTTTGGTTAAGGGGTACATACAACTTAAAATCAAGAAGATTATGATGAAGAAGGGTTACATGAAGGGTAGAGTGTTGGAAACTGACAGTCAAATTGAACATGCAAAACAATCATGGAGGAAATTCAAAATTTTATCCCTGTCCCCAGGAACTTCTAATAGATGCAAATAAATTAAATAAAACCTTAACTAAATAATTCTCTACCTAGGTTAGGATGCAAAGGGCTAGACATACCATAATTCTAAATTACATCCTAGCACATATATTTTATACTAAGCATGTTATAACTCTAAGCTATAGCCTAAGCATGTTATAACTCTAAGCTATAACCTAAGCATGTTATAACTCTAAGCTATAACCTAAGCATACAAAACAACCTAAGCATAATTATTAAGTCTAAAAACTTAAAGCAAAAGACCTAATAATTAAAAGAGAAAGAAAGAAAACTTACCAGTTGAAGCGTGCTTTTGCAAAACCTCCTTGCACATGCCTCTAAGCATAGGATAGCCACTATTAGTGTCCACATGAACCCAACCAACCAAAACCTCACCGAGAGGAAGAACTAAGGAGCCTCGAGTAGTTACTAGATCACTCGAGAAGCCACACCCAAAAATATAGACTAGAGGTGCTCGAATAAAATCAAGCTCCTTAAAAATTAACTTGTTCAAGTAACCTTTATCATAGGAATTATACTTGAACTTGGTGCACTTGAAAAGGGGTAAGGGGAAAGCCTATTTATAGGCTTGAGGGAGCAAAACTGCTACTCTTTTTTCCAATGTGGGATTGGGCGAAATTGCCCAATCCCCACATGGGTCAACATGCAGACCCCCATGGGTCAGCGGATTGACCCGCATGCAGCGTGCCTTACACGCTGCATCCTAGCCTGTAAGACAGGCCATGTTTAGCCTGCCTTGCCCTACAAGTGAGCTTGCAGGCGTCCTGCAAGCCTAGCTTGCGGGCTGAGCTGTGCTGGGCACACCCAGCGCTGCCCAGCAGCTCTGGTGTGTCCCAGCATGTAGGCTTACAATGCTGAGCCCACAGCCCTTTACCCAGCCTATATGGGGCCCCAAATATTGGGCCCCATTTTTTATAGGGTCCGACCCCTTTGCCTCGATTGGAAAAGTCCCTTTTAATCCTTTTCAAATAAATATTTATTTTATGACCCTAATAAATTAGTTACGAGTCAAAAATAAATTCCTTGATTTATCAAAAATGATCTAATCATTTTTAACCAATTAAATAATAATTCAATTATTAATATGCTATATTTTCGTAATAGAATAAATCTATTAGTTCTTTACTTAGTCCGATGAAGGTCCAATGTGTATGACCTTATAGGATCCCGAAGTATTGAGTTGTTAAGGCTTAACCAACCCTTATTATAATAGAACAATTGGCTCGAGGTTCTAAACCGTGAATAGAACTCAATTACCTTAAACAACTATAGTACACCTCTAGTAAGGGTCTACCATCCCCTATTACTCGGAACGTCATTTATGCTTGTGACTTAATCCTAATAAATGCAATAGTTGTCTAGTGTGATGAACTCCTTCCATTCTTTAATATTAGTACCTCTGGTTTATAGGGTTTGGTTAAATTATTAACCCACTAATATCAAGGTTGCTCCAAGCTATCACAGTTATTAACTTGTTACCGAAGTATATTGCATTTTTACCATAGTGTGTTTGACTAGAAACTACACATACTCTGATCAGAGATTTATAGCAATCATCACTTCAACAAGTGGCCAAGTACAACTCCTCAATATATCCGGAGCGATGGATTCTTTCCAACTACTCAGCATACCAACGTGTTGTCATCACCATACCGGTAACACCCTAAATTAATGAGTGTGTGGGAATGACCCAAAGTATAGCAATAGTACCACACAAGGTAACTAGTATCTCAAGTATGAGGATATTCACAAAGCTTATTGCATGAAGATAAACACTAACACATTAACATATACACCAAGTGTTTATCTTGTTGCGGTCTCCAATATATCTCCTAGATATATCCATGTGTCAAACTTAAGGCACCACCTTTAGTCCTTAGGAGATTTGACTGGTTGGTCCCTTTCCAAGAAATTTGACCACATGTTAGTCTTTCCACTTTATCAATATCCTTCCTTGATGAAACTATGACTAGGGATATTTTAGACATAATCATAATTGCACCTGAAGTAGGTCACACTAAATATAGTCCAACTATAATTTCTCTAACTTCATGCTATGATACGTCAAGGACTTTTATAAATATACATCAATGAATATATTTTAACCAGCTATAATATATTTATAAACACATCGATATAAATAAAAGATTAAATGCCTTTATTAATTAAACAAAATATTCCTACTATTACATAATTAAGATATATCGTCCTAATTGCCTTAAGGGCATACATCATATCCAATAAACTCCCACTTACACTAAGGCCAATCAGCCATATGTCTTAATCCATATTCTTTAACATGCTGGTCATGTTTGACTTGAGCGAATGGCTTTGTTAGACCATCCGTGAGGTTATGATCAATGAGAACATATTCTAGTCTTATTATCTTAGCATCAACAATCCCCCTAATTATATGATACTTTTTGGATACATGTCTATTTTTCTGATGAGATCGTGGTTCCGTTGCCTGAGCTATGGCACCATTGTTATCACAATACAAAGTAATTGGATCAACAGCCTCAAGCAGCACAACGAGATCACCAATAAATCCCTTCTATCAGACAGCTTCTTTTGCTGCTTTGCATGCAGCAATGTATTCAGATTCCATGGTTAAATTAGCAGTAGTTTCTTGCTTGGAACTCTTCCAGCGTACCACCCCTCCATTTAACACATACACAAAACCTGACTAAGATTTGAAGTCATCCTTATCAGATTAAAAACTCGCGTCAGTGTAACCTCTAATTGTGAGGTCACCTTCTCCATCTATCAAGAACTCATATTTAGTCCTTCTCAAGTACTTAAGAATTGCCTTGATGTCCATCCAGTGGTTTTCACCTGGATATGACTGATATCTTCTCATAAAGCTCAAAGCCTGAGAGACATCTGGCCTAGTACATATCATAGCATACATGATAGATCCTATCACAGATGCATAGGGTATATCCTTCATGCGCATTCTTTCCTGAGCTGTCTTCGAACACTCAGCCTTAGATAGGTTAATTCCCTTTGTCATTGGGAGATATCCTTTCTTCAAATGCTTAAGCTTGAACCTATTCAGTACCTTGTCTATATATGTACTTTGAGAAAGACCTAATAGCCTTTTGGATCTATCCCTGTAGATCTTTATACCTAGTATAAATGCTGCTTCACCAAGGTTTTCCATGGAGAATTTTCTTAACAACCATACTTTAACATTTTCAAGAAGAGAAATATTGTTTCCTATTAGTAGAATGTCATCGACATACAATACTAAGAAAATGACTGCACTCACACTGACCTTCTTATAAACATAAGGCTCATTAATGTTTGGACATAAATGCAGCCCATGATTGTCTGATCAAACCTTATATTCCAACTCCTTGATGCGTGCTTAAGTCCACAAATAGATCTTCGCAGCTTGCATACCTTTGAGCCATTCTGAGATGTAAAACCCTCAGGTTGTGTCATATACGCATCCTAGTCTAAATCCCCATTCAAGAATGTTGTTTTAAGATCCATCTACCAGATATTAAATCGAAATGAGCAGCTATGGCAAGGAGTATCCTTATGGATTTAAGCATGGCTACCAGTGACAAAGTTTAATCATAGTTAATACCTTCACGTTGACTATAACCTTTCGCAACCAACCTTGCTTTATAGGTAATTACATTACCGTCCATGTTAGTCTTCTTCTTAAAGATCCACTTGCACCTAATTGGTCTAACCTCTTACATTGCATCAACCAAATTCCAAACTTGGTTCTCATACATGGAATCCATTTCCGATTTCATGGCTTTCAGCCGTTTATCAGAATTAGAGCTCTTCATTGCCTCATTATATGTCCTTGGTTCATCAGCCTCCAAGAGATGCATTTCCTTATCATCAATGATGATAAAACCATATCTATTGGGACCTTTATGAACACACCTGATCTTCGCAATGTTTGTGTTTCAATAGGTTGTTCTTGGATCTCACTTTCTTATGTATCTAGAATGAAGTCAATCAGCTGATTATCTGTTTCTTCCCCTTGAATATACAGTTTAATATTTCTTCCACTGATTTTGCAAGTGTTCCTTTTCCAAAAAGTGAGCATTCTGAGACACAAATACCTTCTGTGCTTCGGATTGGTAAAATAAATATCCAATAGTTTCCTTTGGATATCTGATGAATAGATAATTGTCAGATTTAGCGGTCAGCTTTCTGATGCTATCCTCTTTACCATAGTAGGACAGCCCCATACTCTTAAGTGACTTAGAGATAGCTTTTTATTACACCATCTTTTGTAAGGTGTAAAATCAACTAATTTAGAGGGGACTCTATTTAATACATAAACTACGCTCTCTAGTGCATATCCCCAAAAGGATTTACTAAGATCTGCATGGCTTATCATGGACCAAACTATATCTAATAAAGTTCAATTCCTCCTTTCTGACACTCCATTGTTTTGGGGCGTATAAGGAGCGGTCCACTAGGGAACTACCCCATTTACCTTTCGATAACCCTAAAACTTCTGACTTAAGTATTTCCACCTCGATCCAATTAAAGTGTTGTAATACTTTTCTCAAGATGTTTCTCTTCTTCAGCTCTGAATAGTTTGAACTTTTCAAAACTTTCAGACTTATGCTTCATTAAGTACAAATAACCGTATCGTGAATAATCATCAATAAAGGTTATGAAGCAGGACTATCCTCCTAGCGCCTGGACACTCAATGGACCACATCCATCAGTATCTATAAGTTCCAATGTACTCGTGGCCCATTCACTCTTTCCTTAAAAGGGTAATTTTGTAATTTTTCCTCTTAAACAAGGTTTGCAATCACCATAAGACTCCAAGTCTATTAGGCCCAAGTGTCCATGCTTATGTAACTTGGTTAAGCGATCTATGTTTATGTGGCCTAAACGACAATGCCATAAGTAGAAGGAATTCTCAGAATCTAATTTTCTCTTACCAATATTTGTATTTGAGAATATGATCTTGTAATTACGAAATATTATTTGTCATATTACCATAAAATATCATTCATAACTTTGATAATATCTTTTATAAAATTGGAATAAAATTCTATCTACTGGGAAGCAGGAAATAATATTTTATAATGACAATTGAATTTCTTCCTTTTACAAATTTTAGTAAAATTGAAATTTCAAGTTCCTACATCAATAGCAGCCATCAAGCTTTAATGATTAGGTACAACTTCTTTTTGCCAAACCTCCAACAATATCTATACCTTCGTATGGATATGTGATTCTCATTAGGTATTCCATACCAATTTAGAATTCCCTTGAGATGTAGAATTTCTCAATATCAAACATCTTGAAGTGGAAGCTTTAGGCCTCCTCTTCTCATGCTATGAGACTTTAGCCATTTTGATCTTATTTCTAATATCCCATATTGAAATGAAGATCTTGTTACCAATATTTCATGTTGAAAACAATCATTTTATCTTCTAGACAAATTTCTCAGTATTCTTTTACTTTTCTCTTTACTTTGCTCTATCCTGTTTCAATACTAGATAAAATGTGTCCCTTTACTTCTTTGAGATATGAACCATTTAAATTTCTGACTAACTGGTCCACCAATCTTCCATTAAAAATGATTTTATTCAAATTTTCCACCATAGGAAATCCTTTCTCTAAGATGTAAAGACGTAGACTTTCAAGTCCATGATTTTATGATGCCCTTGTAGCTAAGGTAACATGGATCCTAACATCTGACTTGATTTTTATCCTTGTCTCCTGCCAGCTACTTACATAAGGTAACAAGGATGTTAACAACCTCTAAGGTATTGTATCCTAGCTCCCTTTATGTATTTGATGCATATCTGTTTCAAGCAGAATTGCTTGCATCATGTTGTTTAGATTCGGGTTTATACAAAGTACATGTCAAGCCCAAGGCTTTGAGGACTATCCTCACATTTCTAAACAAACCCTTTGAAGCTAGAGCCAATCAAAATTAGTTATCAATGCAAACATTTGTATTTAAATAAAGATTTCAACCTAAGATATAAGATAAGAAAAAGAGTTCAAATATTAGTTTTTAGCACAAGCATTTAGTATAAGGTCTTTTAATTAAATACATTTATCCTACTATTTTCTTCGAAATTTACAAGAGCCCATTCTATTGAATTTAGGAATTTTGGCCCAGCTAAATTTCCTAGTAGGTAACATCTATAACTAGTCTATTATGACCCCCAATTTTATGAGTCAAGTCACAATAGTAAGTTATAGTTGGAATCCCATTCCATTTGCATCATATGCAATTGCTAATTCATTCAAGTTCTCTAATCCCAAGGGACGTGTGCTCTTATATTAGCATCTCCTTGAATATGTCTCAGATCTTAGCCTAGCCCCCAATTTTATGGTGGACTACCCTAGTTCCGTTAAGGCAGACCCTACCCCCAAACTTTACAACCAATCAATGTGGACTAGAAGGAATGCTTTGCATAGCACTTTGATAGCCGAAAGAGACTATATTATAAATTTGAGTAAGGAAGACTATAACTTGCCTTAATATATTCACTTTGGAATTTTATTGGTGTTAAAATTTTATTAGATAGACATATTTATAATAGCTTATATTAATTCAGAGAATTTTAGAATTAATTTATAAGGTCTAACCTTAGGTGGGTTCAAGCTTTTTATTATAATTATTCCATCAACCTAGATTATATGCAAATTAATTAACACTTTTATTTGTTATATTTATATTGCATTTCTTTTAAGCGTTTATTCAATTAATTTAATTTTTACTTTGTTATAGAAACATATATAAGCACCATCTTATATACTAGAAATAAATTAGTCTATATTTAATCCCCGGTTGGTTAATTCGAGCTGCAACGATATGGGTTCCCAGGTAGGAGAGGTGCCCTTGAAGTGAGTAGACACCAAGTCCAATCCTTAGCCAGAACAAATACGGGCACAAACTTGAAGACCAGTGGATTCTCTTGAACTAATAAATTTTGTTCTTCCAATTCATGTAAATTGGAAGCATCTATAACCCATGTAATTTAAATAAATTATTGAAACTCGTATAATATGAGTAAGTTGAGCAGGCTTATTCAAAATTATTCACAACCATTATCTAACCTTGAAATGAAAAGCACAAGTTCATATATATTGTTCCAAACAATTAAATAAACAATAATCATTTCAAATAGAAAATAATATTCAGTTCGCTTCTAATTTAATTATGCACTAAATAGGCAGGCTCTGATACCACTGTTGGGAACTGATAATCAAATTGAACATGCATAATACGCATGGCAAAAATTCAAAATTTCATCCCTATCCCTAGGAACTCCAAATAGATGCATATAAATTAAATAAAGCATTAACTAAATAATTCGCTACCTAGGTTAGCATGCAAAGGGCTAGGCATACCATAATTCTAAATTACATCCTAGCACATATATTTTATACTAAGCATGTTATAACTCTAAGCTATAACCTAAGCATAAAATAAACTAAGCATGCAAAACAACCTAAGCATAATTATTAAGTCTAAAAACGCTTAAAGAAAAAGACCTAATAATTAAAAGAGAAGGAAAGAAAACTTACCAGTTGAAGCGTGCATTTGCAGAACCTCCTTACACAAGCCTCCAAGCATAGGATAGCCTCTATGAGTATCCACACGAACCCAACCAATAAAAACCTCCCCAAGAGGAAGAACTAAGGAGCCTCGAGTAGTCGCTAGACCACTCCAGAAGCCACACCCGAAAATATAAACTAGAGGTGCTCGAATAAAATCAAGCTCCTCAAAAATTAACTTGTTTAAGTAACCTTTATCGTAGGAATTATACTTGAACTTGGTGCATTTGAAAAGGGGTGAGGGGAAATCCTATTTATAGGCTTGGGGGAGAAAAACTGCTCCTCTTTTTTCCAATGTGGGATTGGACTAAATTGCCCAATTCCTACATGGGTCAACACGTGGATCCCCATGGGTCCGATGGTTACAGTCCTTTACCCAGCCTATATGGGGCCCCATTTCCGTAGGGTCTGACCCCTTTGCCCCGATTGGAAAATTCCCTTTTAATCATTTTCAAATAAATATTTATTTTATGCCCTTAATAAATTAGTTATCGGTCAAAAATAAATTCCTTGGTTTATTAAAGATTATTTAATCATTTTTAACCAATTAAATAACAATCCAATTATTAATATGTTATATTTTTGTAATAGAATTAATCTATTAGTTCTTTACTCAGTCCGATGAAGGTCCAATGTGTGTGACCTTATAGGATCCCAAAGTATTCAGCTGTTATGGCTTAACCAACCCTTGTTCTAATGGAACCATTGGCTCGAGGTTCTAAACCGTGAATAGAACTCAATTACCTTAAACTACTGTAGTACACCTCTAGCAAGGGTCTACCATACCCTATTACATGGAACATCATTTATGCTTATGACTTAACCCCGGTTAATACAATAGTTGTCCAGTGCAATGAACTCCTTCCATTCTTTAATATTGGTACCATATGGTTATAGGGTTTGATTAAAGTTTTAACCCACTAATAGCAAGATTGCTCCAAGCTATCCCAGTTATTAACTTGTTACTAGAGTATATTGCCTTTTTACCATAGTTTGTTTGACTTGAAACTATTTCTATCAAACATGTACTCTGATCAAAGGTTTATAGCAATCATCACTTTAACAAGTGACCAGGTACAATTCCTTAATATATCCGGAGCAATGGATTCTTTTCGACTACTCAGCTTACCAACATGTTGTCATTACCATACCCGTAATCACCCATAACACCCTAAATTAATGTGTGTGGGAATGACCCAAAGTATGCAAATAGTATCTCAAGTATGAGGATATTAGCAAAGCTTATTGCATAAAGATAAATACTAACACATTGATATATACACCAAGTGTTTATCTTACTGCAATCTCCAATATATCTCCCAGATATATCCATGTGTCAAACTTAAGGCACCACCTTCAGTCCTTAGGAGATTTGACTGCTTGGACCCTTTCCAAGAAAGTTAACCACATGCTAATCTTTCAGATTCATCAATATCCTTTCTTGATGAAACTATGACTAGGGATAGTTTAGACATAATCATAATTGCACATGAAGCAGCTCTCACTAAATGTAGTCCAACTATAATTTCTCTAACTTCATACTATGATACATCAAGGACTTTTGTATACATACATCAATGAATATATTTTAACCAACTATAATATATTTATAAACACATCGATATAAATAAAAGATTAAATGCCTTTATTAATTAAACAAAATATTTATACTATTACATATTTAAGATATATCACCCTAATTGCCTTAAGGGTATACATCATATCCAAAATAGAGGACTCGGAAAGAATCTGCAGGGAATGCTGGAACCCCTCTTGCCTCTTCCATGGCCATTCAGGCTTGGTTTAGGGAATCGCCCAGGTGCTAAAAAGTCAAAGCCTCAGTCCTGCCTCATGATAGTAGCTGAAGTCAAGTATGGGAATTCATGGGTGAAGAACTTGTCAAAGTAAGTGGCAAAAAGGTCCCTGGTTTTGAGATCTTCAATGATGTATAGGATTTCAAGAAAGACTGCCTAATTAAAACCTTAGTTTCTATGGAAGTATGTGGGGTTGCTGAAGAAGATGAAATGAATGGGGCAATCAAGTCCATCACTAAAGCACTTCAGTACTTATGAGGAAGAATTGAAAAAGAAATGAGAAAGGAAATCACATCAGTGGTCTATCAAGAATTTAGCAAAAGCAGTGGTCAAAGGAACACAAGTGAACTTGCAAACCAAGGCTACCAGTTCAGCTGTCAATCAACAACGCCCTCCGCCTATGGAGGATGATTCAAATGATGTAATTTTTAATATTGCAAACATTTTTTATGCAAACAATGTCGCTTTTAAGGCATATCATGAATAAGTTGTAGCATCAGTATCTTTATTTTTAACATGTCATGAATAAATTGATGCACTTATCATTCACATTTCACTCAAGTATCTCATTCTAATGACGTCATGCACTCATAACAATAACATTCTTAAAATATCATCATATTCATTAATGAAGTTAAATTTAAGTATAACATAATGGAATAAATGTCCAATGGTTAAAACCTATCATCAAAAGAGAGATAATGAAAGGTGCTTAGCAAACATAATAACAATTAGCCTAGGTCCTTCTTTCTTCATAAGGGGGAAAAAAGCATATAAGAGCACTCATCATCAAGAAAGAAGACCAAGAAGCACTGACAGCAGACCAACTCTAGTCATGAGAAATGGAAAGAGCATCCTGAGTCACAAAATGATTTCCTTTCCTTAAAGAGCTCTAAAGGGAAGCTGATCAGTCAAAAAGATTCTGTCAAAGATAGTGGCCACCTACAGAGATTGGGCTAATAAGCTTCCATTCACAGTTTGGAACTAGTGTAAGAACTCCCATCGATCAAACACCTTTCCCTTGGTATATAGAATGGAAGCCGTGTTATTGATCGAAATAGAAGTAAGATCTCTAAGAGTGGCACTTGAATTGCAGTTAAAAGAATCAGATTGGGCAAGAGCTAGGTATGAATAGTTAAATGTGATAGATGGAAAGTGGCTCAAGGAACTTAACCATCTCTAGATGTACCAACAGCACATGCCTTGAGCTTATAACAACAGAATCAGATACCCAAAACAACCTCTCAAAGCGGGTGATCTGGTCCTCAAGTAGCTATGCCAGGTCAACAGTGACACTAAGGAAAAGTTCAGGCCTAATTGGGAAGGACCATTTATCGTGAAGAATGCCCTTGGTAAAGGAGGAATCAAGCTTATGGATATGGAGGGAAATGAGTTCATGAATCCAGTGAATCAAGATAGGCTCAAGCGTTATCATGTCTAGGTCAAAAGAATTAAATCATAAAAAAGCAGCATAAAGAATAAAAGAAATAAAGAATAAAACACCTGGCGAGCAGTCCTCTACTGCTCGGGAAAAAACTAGGGTGCATCCCGCTGATCGGTATCCCGCAAACCGGTTAGGCAAATATTAGGGTACCCTAATGCAAATAAAGCCCGCTAAGCTGAAAACCTGAAAAGGGCGGCTTAGGTAAAAGTTAGGGCATCGAGAGAAAAATGTCAATTACTTTTTGAAAAATCTATAAAAGATCAGTGGGCAGTAAGGGTTAACCATTGGAAATTGTTACCGTTGCCTATGTACTCAAATTAATCTCATCAATGAACATGTTATGATTTTGCTAAGAATCTTGGTCTTATGAATGCATGCATGTCTTTAGGTAAAATAATCACCGGTATGCGAACACTAATTTTTTCTCTATGTTTTACGCATCATTGTATTCATCTTTACCATACATTTGCAATACTCAGTAAAGCCTTCTTGATTGAAAACCCGAAAGGGCGGTCCAGGCAAAAGTTAAGACAGAACAAAAAGAAAAAGAAAAAGCTTGCTAGGTTGAAAACCCGAAAGAGAAGTCTAGGCAAAAGTTAAAGCTAAAAGGAAAAAGGTCCATTGGGCTAAGCCATCAGGGACAGCTCAGGAAAAAATTAGGACAAAAAGAAAGAAAAATAAAGGTTCGATAGGTCACCTCACATCGAGTGGCCTATGTAAGATTTAGAACATCACTTAGTCCCCTCGCAAAAAAATCGCTGCGTACGGCTTCACAAGGCAACAACACTCATCAACCTCAGTTCAAGAAAAATCCATAAGCATAAAAAAGTACCAAAAGTACCAAGCCAAAGTTCATAATCAAAAACAAGCCACATGGGGCCTAAAAGTATCAAACAGTTCAGAAAGACAATCATAACCTAAGCTACCGGGGGATCTTATCCCTGGTGACCCTCCTAAGTCTGATCCTGAGTATCTGCTAACAAATAATCTACATCTATGGTCATATGGTCCTCAGCATCACCAGCACTAGTGGATGGCTGGGTGGAGTCCCTAATCTTTGAAGTCCCTATCACGGTCCTAGCAGCATCAACTCCCATAGCACGCTGATCTACGCCCCTCTAAGTAACTCAATATGCAGAAAGATCATCCTCCGACTCATCATCAGAAGAAGTCAGCATCTACCTATCCTTAGTCATCCTCGCTAGCTAACCCTCAGCATCTCAATCTCGGTCCTCGCCCGAGTAGTCTTAGCCCTAGCCTGACCAGCCTCAATAGTGGCTACCCATAGCTGCTCCTCTAAAAATCTGGCTCTCTCCTTAAAAGCATCCAAATCCTGGGCAGATCAGCTGTGGTCCATGGCCAGCAAAGTCTGCAATGGAAATCATATAAATGTCATAGCATACATCATGCATTGTTTGTTGAAATTTTGCAGGTAAAGGAAACTTACTGAAGCTAGTGCGTCTTGGGCCAGCAGTAGATCCTGGATAGAAAATAACCCCAGGCTATCCTCTCAGCCTTGGAAATGGTTAGCTAAAAGGAAAGGGTCACATCAGGATAAGATAGCCTAAGCAATTACAGTAATGGACAAAGTCAAACATAAAGGATTCCTTACATGAGTAGAGTTGGAAGGAGTAAAACCGATAGGCTAAACCGACTCATCGAGCTCCTTGATAGCTTGCTTCCCCAAATGGTCAAGGAATCAGAAGAAAGTTTCTAGCTCAGCTCGGAGGATGACCTCTCTCACAGATCAAAAAGCTCAAGATCGCTTTACCGGTAGCTCAGGTGTAATAGCAGTAGCAGCGGTAGATCTCTTTTGCATGGAAGCGGGAGGTTGTAGCAACAAAAAAAATTAGACTCAAAATCATGGTCAATTTTATCAAGTAGAAAGATATTCATAAAGGCCAGGTTAGAAGCATACCTGAGAAAAAGGGGTAGTAGACCTGGCTGAGTCCGCAGTACCCTAGACTATAGATGGAGCTTTGTGGTCGCCCCTCGATCCACCCTCCTTATCATCATCATCAGCATCAGCATCCTCACTATCACTCTAATGAAAATCCAGCGGCCTATCCTCGTGATGAATCCTCTCACAAGGTGGAAGAAGGGAGGAATCAACGAACTCAGCATAAGGGCCCTCTACAGACAGTATGCAAACTCTCTCGCCCAATAAGTATAGCCCTTGATAGGTCACAAGCATGAGATGAGGCCAGAATCCCAAGCATGAGATGAGGCCAGAAGATACCCGTCGGGATCAAGGGAGGAATCAGTCTTTCCACTATGGCACTGGTCCTCTACCCCCAAACCCGCTCACCGAAATACCACTCAAAGGAGAGTGGTGACTCAGGACTAAGTGGCGGTCATCCACGCCAGCCCGCGTCCGCTTGATATCTCTATATGTGATAAATCTCTCCCACGAATCTCGAATAACCTGTACAAAATAAATGCACTGTGAGTATTACAACCTAGTAAATACAATTTCTACTAATGGTTTGTTGAAGTGCAAAATGCAGGTTTACCCGATCTGAGCGCATCTGGCATAAAAACTCTCGGTACTATACTATAGTTAAGGGCTGATTCTACCAAAGCCCCATCTATCAAGATATGATATGCGGCGTCTCAGGCTACAGGGGCAAACCTGGTATAGAAATCAATTGGTGCTTAAAAGCCCAAATCTGCAAGACAAAGTAAGGATTAGTTGTACACAAGTTTAGACAAATGGTTAAAGCACAAGAGATCAGTTTAGGATTTACCAGTAGTATCAGATGGCAGATATTGAGCTCAAACTGCTCATCCTGGACCCCGACGTACAGTCCACATAGTTGTGCCAAAATGGCCCGGCACCAGTTCTTATAGGGCAGAGCTGCAAGATCCTCCATAGTAGAAAGCAAACCATAGTTGAGGTTGCTCGAGTAGACAGGGAAGAAGATAGTGGTAAGGAACATCAGTAGGAAAGATCGAGCATACTGATCCCTCCTATCAACCGCAATGGGACTAGGTTGTGCGATCTAGTAAGCATGCAGGTCCCCGTACTTGAGCTTGTTCATCTTGCCCAGATGAAGCCTAAGTAATCTAGCAATGTAGGTCATCACCTCAGGCCGAGAATGCCACCGGTCGGCATAAACATCAAAGTGAACCATATCTATGCTCCACTCCAGGCCCGTAGTGGCGCACACATCCGAGGGAGTGATAGTGACCTCCCTAGTAGGCAAGTGGAAAGTATGGGTCATCTCCGACCATCTCTCCATAAGAGCTAAAACAGCACCCGGTGCTAAAGTCTTAGGAGCCTGAGGGATGGCCCTAATAATGTCGTTGAACCCAAAGGAATTAATGAGGGTCAATAACTCTGTATCCTTCACAGCATGGATCTCCTCGTACCACTTTCTACAGAAGCTCATGGCTCCCATAGTCTTATATTAAAACGAAAAAGATAGAATTATAGTTTAACAGTTAGAACACAGCAAAAAAGTCAGAAATCAAAAAAGGATTGCTGGAAGCAGAGTACCAACATTCTGTCCCTGAGGACAGGACCCGTATGAATAAGCTCCACCCATACGGATCCCAGAGGAGCACCTGTATCAAAAATGGGACTCATACGAGTTCCCCCTCACCCGTACGGGTCCTTTACAAGCAGTCCCTTTCCAAAAAATCTCCCAAAAATCCAAAATCATCCAATTTCAACCAAAGTTCATCCAAAACTATCCCAAAAGTGTCCTAGGCTAAAATTACGTGCATCACACTCTATTCTAAGGTCTAAAACACCCTAATTCATGCCAAAATTTAAGAAATTGCCAAAGGTTCAAAATGGGAAAATGGAGAATCGAGAAAAATTACCTGAAGCTTTGAGGCGTGGGTCTTAGGAGAAGGGATCAGTGGCACTTCAGAGATAGGAGAAAGCCCCAGGAATGAGTCTTCTTTGTGAAATGCATACCTGATGGAAATTGGGCATTCTCAAAGCCTCGAATCATCCATCGAGGGCAAGTCCTCAAGTCTAAGGGAGAAACGACCGGCCTTTAGGATCTTTTTGTACATGTTTGGTTGATTATAGGAAGAAAATCCTAGGAATTATGAATTGAGAAGTTTTGGTAGGAGACGGGATATGAGGGGGCTCATCTGCCTTTTAAAACCCCCATCGAGGATCCGTATGGGTCCCACCCCATCCGTACAGGTCCCCACCCCATCCGTATGGGTCCTCACTTTTAAGAACTTTACCCCGTATAGGTCTGGTCCACCCGTACGAGCCCTATCTTGTCATCTAGGGGCAAGTTATTACATTCGTGTTTCAGTAAGCACCATAAATTCATCCAGTCCAAGTTCAGGCCAACCCCATTACCGCTCAACCTTACATTTCCGTTATATTCGGGAAAAGTCCCTTCACTTACCTTAATCCTTGATTAAAGGGGCAAAATTATTTTTATTTGGCATTTCTGAGTTGATCACTGACCGTGAAATTTTGTGTACATGTCCATCGTAACACAGAAGTTCTTCCGTAGCAAAAGAATTTTGCAAGACAAGGCCTCCCCAACAGAAGAGGCTTTACCCAAAGGATATCACCCCCCACTTCCTAGTAGCGGAATTAGATCCAGGGTCATCCCCCCACTTCCCAGTAATGAAATTAGATCTAGGGGCATCCCCCTACTTCCGAGTAATAAAATCATCAGATCCGGAGGCATCCCCCCACTTTCCAGTAATGGAATCAGATCCAAGTGCATCCCCCCACTTCCTAGTAGCAAAATCAGGTCTAGGGGCATCCCCCCACAGTCTCAGGGTTATCCCCCCATTTCCCAATAATGGAGTCATCAGATCCAGGGGCATCCCCCCACTTCCAGTAGCTGAATTATATTTAGGGGCATCTCCCCACTTCCTAGAAGGGAAATCAGATCCAGGGGCATCCCCCCACTTCCTAGTAGCAGAATTAGGTCCAGGGGAATACCCCCACAGGCTTGAGGTTGTCCCCCCATTTCCTAGTAACACAGTTGTCAAACCCAAGGGGCATCCACCCTAAGGGCATTCCCCAGCGATAAAATAAGCATCAATCAGGCCAAACCCGATAGTCTACATATATAGTTTACAGTCCATCTTATCCACACATCTTTTTTCTTAATTGAAGAGGCAAAAATATTTTTTGTTTTCGCAAAATTCAATTAAGAATAAAGAGGGGTTTGCAGGCAATGACTAACTCAGTGTTTGGTTGCTGTCTCTTTTTAGGTTTTTCAAAATTCCTCAGTTAGGAGAGTCGATCCACCTTAGGAAAGGGATACACCAGTTAGGAGAGTCAATCTGCCTTAAGAAAGGGATACGAGGAGAAGTCATCCGCCTAAAGAAAGGAATATGCATGGTAACAAAAGGAAAGTCATCCGCCTCTAGTAAGGGATATGCACGGTAGCAAAAGGAAAGTCATCCGCCTTAAGAAAGGGATATGCACGGTAGCAAAAGGAAAGTCATCTGCCTCAAGAAAGGGATATGCACGATAGTAAAAGGAAAGTAACCCACCTTAAGAAAGGGATATGCACGGTAGTAAAAGGAAAGTCATCCACCTCAAGAAAGGGATATGCAAGGTAGCAAAAGAAAAGTCATCTGCCTCAGGAAAGGGATACGCCAGTCAGGAAAGTCAACCTACCTTAGTAAAGAGATATACATTTCCCAGTAGAGTTACAAGGGATACGCATCAGTAAAGAAAAGAAGTTTGCCTTAAGAAAGGAACTAACCTATATCATCACCACAAGTATAATTTCTAAACCCTCCCTCACATCATGAGATCATACAGATCCGTATCTGCAGTGATCCCACGAGGGGTAGTCTGTGAGCTCTAGATTTTAATGATCCTTCTCTCAAAACTATGATAAGAGCTTTATAATGCAATGTCCTTTAGGTGTTGTCCATCAGAGGTGTTTCTACCACTATAGAGTTGAGTTTGGCAGAAGTCCGGAGAGCTAGTCTACCCTCAAG
Source organism: Euphorbia pulcherrima (assembly GCA_947683365.1). Classification (NCBI taxonomy): domain Eukaryota; kingdom Viridiplantae; phylum Streptophyta; class Magnoliopsida; order Malpighiales; family Euphorbiaceae; genus Euphorbia; species Euphorbia pulcherrima. Next base: position 44,671,918 of record CANTUS010000010.1, read on the forward strand.
TACCCGTATAGGTTCTATCAAGTGGTATGGATCCACTGGCAGACCCATATGGGTAGATTCCTTCCACACGTATGGAGGGCACCCATAGGGGTCCCCTAATACCCATACGGGTGGGGGCCTACCTATATGGGTCCTCTAATTTTATAATCAGCCTCTTTCAGAAGCTATCTCTTACCATTTTCGAGAAAAGACAGGTCTTGTATGCGGTTTATTGGATTCAAACCTGACTCTCACCCTATAAATAGGGCCCTTTCCCTTTATTTCAAAACACACACATCTCATATGAAAATTATACTATAACTCTAACAATTTCTATAGGTATAGTGGGGATATATGAGGTATAAAATAGGGAGAAAACCCTTCCTTTGAGGTCATGTCCACATTTTATTCATTCTTAGCTTCTTTGATTAGGATTTAGGGGAGGTTTTGTCCACAAAAATACTAACCTAAATAGTCCTATTTCATCATCTACTGTGGCCAGACTCTCTCAATAGTAAAGGGATCATCTCAAAGTGGATTCATGCCGCAAAGGTAACGCTCCTGAGTTTCAAAGAGACTCACATCTTAGTTGTTTCATTATTATTATTCTCTATTTCTATTATTATATCTGTTCCTTTCATTTTTTGTTTCGGGTCTGGTCCTAATCCATATGAGCCTTGTTGGCACCATATATCCCCAAAGATATCAAATCGGTGCGCCATACACATACAAAGAGAAATCTCTTTTATTTTATTTTCATGCCATTAATTTGTTAATCTGTAAATTGAACTGAATTGAATTTCTGACTGGGACAAGATAGGACCCGTACGGGTCCTCTTACACCTGTACCGGTCCTCCCTGGTACTCGTATGGGTCCCCCCCATCCATACGGCTACCAGCCCCTATACAGAACCTAGAATTCACTTTTAATTGATTAAAAATCAACCCAACTCACCATATGTAATGCGATCATTTTCACTAATAATATGGTAAATCAACCCATAAAAGTTACAATGTGTTTTCATAACAAAATATGTTGAAGACCTGTTATTTCTTTCCGATCCTAGAAACTGCCCGGGCACTATTAATCGTTAAACTGCCACACTAACATAATTAAATTTTTTCTAATGAAATGCTAACTTACGATGTGCTATAAACTGTGCTAACATCTGTGGATGAAGGGGAATTTATTTTCATTTTATTTTATAACTTAGAACAAATGTATAGGTTCTATTTGCAACTTCCCCTTTTTTTCCCCCGATTGTAATTTTTATTCCCCCATTTATTACTTGTGCTTTATTGTAATATATAAACACATGTAATGAGTGTGAAAGAGTGTAGAAATAGGATTTCTGTGATAATTCCCCAAATCATGAAAACTAAATCGGTTTTACGTGGTGAATGTAATTTTGAATCAACAAAATGAGAAATAAGTGACTCATCTGATATCCAAATCTCTGATCTAATAGGTATGAGTCTCCTGCCCAGAGGGAACCATACCAAAACTCTTTCCCAAGTAGACAACTTGGATGGTGACTCTATCAATTGTATCAAGATTTAGGTCTTGATTATTTTATTCATTAAAATCGGCTTACTGTGCAAACTTTAACTAAAAATGTTTTATCACGCCTAAAGCTAATCAACCCCCAGTGGGCCCGCCTCTTACATAGGCGCTAAAGGAGACCCACATGTCATTGACACCTCATAGTTCCCATCGCATCAAGCCTCTTTTGAAGGGATATGACAATGAGTGCTCCACCCACTAGGGTGTCCCTAGATCCTAGCAGGCATGGGTAACACCTTTGCGAGTGTTATAGAAATAATAGGGCTCCTTAATCTAGCACTAGAAGAAGAGCGCATCTAACTAAAGAGAGAAGGAGATGAGAAGATAGAGTGTGATAATTTTCCCGAATAATGAAAAAGAAAACAAGTTGAACCAAATAAATGATTTTTGGTGCTCATCTTAATCTTTTAAGCTTTTAAAACAAATCAAAATTTTGCAAGTTAAAAGATTATTTTCCCCAACAGAGTCACCACTGTGAGGTGTCGATGTCGTATGGGTCTCCCTTGGACCCTGGGTTTGAGACTGGGCCCACTAGGGGTTAGTTGGATTTAGGCGTGGTTAAACCTTTTTAGTTTAAGTTTGCACAATTAGCCAATTTTAATGAATAAAAGAATCGAGACCCAAATCTCGATACAAATGTTAGAGTCACCACCCAATTTGTCTACTTAGGAAAGAGTTTTAGTATGGTAACCATTGAATGGGGGACTCATACCTTTTGTATTAGATATTTGGATATCGGATGAGTCACTTATTTCTCATTTAGTTGATTCAAAATGACATTCACCGCGTAAAACCGTTTTATTTTCATCATTTGGGGATTTATCACATAAATCCTATTTTTTTACACTCTTTCACACTCGTTACATGTGTTTACATATTACAAGAAAGCACAAGCTATAAATGGGGGAATAAAAATTACAACCGGGAAAAATGGGGGAATTACAAGAGAACATATACATTTGTTCTAAGTTATAAAATAAAAATAAAATAAATTCCCCTGTATCAATAAATATTAGCACAATTTATAGCACATCATAAGTCATCATTTTACTAGGAAAAATGTGATTACGTTAGCGTGGCAATTTTACGATCGATAGTGCCCGGACGGCTGCTTGGATCAGAGATGAATAATGAGTCTTAAACGTATTTTGTTGTAAAAAACACATTTTAACTTTTGTAGGTTGATTTACCGAATTATTAGTGAAAATGATTGCATGGCAAATGGTGAGTTGATTGATTTTAACTAGTTTAAAGGAGAATTCTAGGCTCTGCCTGGCGGTCCAGTACCCGTATGGGTGGGATGGGACCCATACAGCTACTAGGGAAGATCGATACTGTTATAGGGGACCCACTTGTCTGGTCCCGGTCAGAAACTCAGTTTGGTATAATAAATAGATTAATGGAGAAGAAATGCAATAAAAAGGGGATTTCCTTCCGTATGAGTATGGTGCACCAATTTAATACCCCTAAGGACATAAGGTACCAACAAGGCTCATAGAGGTTAGGACTAGACCCAAAACAGGAATAATAGAGCAGATATAATAGGAGAGATAGAGAATAATGATAAAATGACTAAGATGTGAGTCTCTTTGAAACTCAGGAGCATACTTTTACGGTGTGAATCCACTTTGAGGCGATCCCTTTGCTAAGAGAGAGTCTAGCCAAAGTAGATATCGAAATAGGACTATTTATGTGAGTATTTTTATGGACAGAACTTCCCCCAAATCCTAATAAACGGAGCTAGGAATGAATAAAATGTGGACAAAACCTCAAGAGATGGGCTTTCTCCCTATTTTATACCTCCTATACCTCAACTATACCCTTTTTATACCTGTAGAAATGGCCAGAATTTGTGTATAACATATTTTTGTGTTGTGTGTTATCTTAAAAGAGGTGAGGAAAGGACCCTATTTATACGGGGAAATCAGGTCTGAATGTAATAACTCGCATTCATGGCCAGACTTTTCCCAAAATAGATAAGGATCACCTTCCAAAAGGGCCTGAACATGCAACAACAGGACCTGTACGGGTGGGGTATAACCCGTATGGGTCCCCTCTAGGTGTATGGGGGAAATGACCCGTACGGGTCCGCTAGTGGATCCATACCACCAGGCAGCACCCGTACGGGTCACTAAGGGCAGACTAGGTCTCCAAACTTTGGCCAAACTCAATTCTGCAGTAGTAGGAACACCTCTGATGGATAACACCTGTAAAAGATTACATTATCTAGCTGTCATCATCGTTTTGTGAGAAGGATCGTTAAAATCTAGTGATCATAGCGATGAACTCCTTCCATTCTATAATATCATACCATCTGGTTTATTAGGTTCGATTAAAGTGTCAACCCACTAATAGCGAGGTTGCTCCAATCTATCCCAGTTATTTACTTGTTACTGAAGTATATTACTTTTTACAATAATGTGTTTGACTAGAAAGTATTTCTTTCAAACACATAATCTGATCAGAGGTTCATAGCAATCATCACTTCATCAAGTGGCCAGGTATAACTCCTTAATATATCTAGAGTGATGGATTCTTTCTGACTACTTAGCTTACCAATGTGTTGTCATCACTATACCCAAAATCACCCATGGCACCCTAAATTAATGAGTGTATAGATATGACCCAAAGTATATTGATAGTACCATACAAGGTAACTAGTATCTCAAGTATGAGGATATTCGCAAAGCTAATACATAAAGATAAACACTAACACCTGAAATATATATATATATACACACGAAGTGTTTATCTCATTGTGGTCTCCAATATATCTTCCAGATATATACATGTGTCAAACTTAAGGCACCACCTTCAGTATTAGGAGGTTAACTGCTTGGACTCGTTCCAAGAAAGTTGACCACATGCTAGTCTTACTATTTTATCAATATCATTTCTTGATAAAACTATGACTAGGGATAGTTTAGACATAACCATAATAGCACATGAAGTAGGTCTCACTAAACATAGTCCCACTGTGATATCTCTCTCTCTCTCTTCATGTTTTGTTTATGTCAAGGACTTTTATACATAGACATCAATGAATATATTTTAACTAGTCATAATATATATGAATACATCAATATAAACAAAAGATTAAATGTCTTTATTAATTACACAAATTATTCGTACTAATACATAATTAAAATATATTGCCCTAATTGTCTTAAGGGCATACATCATATCTAGCACGGGGGACTTAGCAGATTCTGCTCACATGCACTCATAGTTTTTGGGTAAATCTATAAGGAAGTGTCTATGGTTCATCTATATATGGGTTTTGATCTCAGACTGGGTGCAATTGGGTACCCTACGCCTTTAGGCATCGAGATCCAGTGGCCCTAAAGCAAACCAAAGGAATCTTTTCTACATCTAATATCCTCGGGTAGTCTTGCCCTAAGCGAGCAAGGCCCTCGTACCTTACGCAAGGGGTGTGATTAGATCCATTTCCCTCAAGCCCTAAAGTAAACTTGAAAATACTTCACTGAAGGACACCTAAATTGGTTATCAGGTAAAGAAAGCATATGATGATGTGATCCTAAAATTCGTGTACTGACGAAATTACCACATATTCCAAAATTCCAAAATTAATTTGAACAATATTTAATTATTATGTCAAAAAAGAATTTTTATAAAAATAATTTTGTCCCTAGCAGAGTCGCTACTGTGAGCGGGCAAAATTTTTAGGAGGGAGCAAGCGGGGTGCGGGGCACATTAAGTGCAGTTTGAGGAAACCGCAATATCGATTTTGTATGTGCGTCTCTTTATATAATAAAATGTTCGATTTTATTAAAGAGAAAATTTATTAATTATTACGTAAACTTATTAAATGTGAAAAACATAGCTTTTATAATCCAAAAATGTGATTATGCTAAGGAATATATTTACACAATTTAATAAAAAAAATATTTTTAAAATAAAGCATTTTTACCTTATTTAAATATAAAATAGAGTTGCAACCCAGTTCAGCTCTACCGGGGATTATGGTATACTAATCCAAAATGGGATTTTTATACCAAAAAGAAAATGAGATTCTGAGTTCGGACATAATTGGTACTCATATTATTCAAATTGATTGGATTAATTTTGGAATTTTTCTTTATGTGGTAATTCCTGTATTACAATGGTTTCATTTAAGAAATAAATTCAAGAAATAAAACGGGCATTATAACGCCATAATAAATTGATATTTTCTACCGAAAAAATTTGGCAGAGTACCGGCAGTACTTGGGTTTTGGCCTGGAAACTCGGACAGAGTTTCCTTACATTCTGGATGATTTATCCATACCTACGAGCTTGTTTACACATATTATAGTTTAAGTGGCTTCAGTGGTTCACTTAATCAGAGAAACAAAATGTAATGTGCAATAATAGAATAATAAAAAAAGTAAATTTTGATGAATTTTAAATTTGGGCTTAGAGCCAATTACCCTCAATTTACCTTTTCATCTGTCCACGATGACTTGAGAGCCGGTGTGGGACCGAAGTTGTAAAAGATTATGATTTGGTTGGAAAATAGGTTTAACCCAAGTTATGGCTATAATCTTGAATTATTCCTAAGTAAGAGAAATGCGGGGATTTTTAGAAATTGGATCATTTATGGACTAAAGATCATTGTGAGATCTTGATCTAAAAAGACTAGAAAATGAGTTTATACCTTATTTATGTGATAAAGTTCAAATTTGGAAGTGTTTTGACAGAGTTTCGGGTCTTTTAGGACTCCCGAAATAAATTTGGTAAAGTAGATTTAACATAAACATTTCACCACTGAAAATGGAAAGGGGGTGACCCCTATTTATAGTAATGAGCTAATGAGCTTACGGGCTCATCGCCTACTTGAGTGCAATCTTTACAAATCTGTCAGTAAATCTCGTGAATCTTACCGAGATCTTATTTTTTTTACTGTAGATAGGTAATAAGCCCGCGGGCTCATTACGCATTTGTTGACCAAACTTTGACCTTTTTTTGGTAGGAAATGCTAAATCGGAGCTTCCCTGAAATGTGAATTTTTGATTTTTGGATTTTTGAGCTACAATTCGGTCCTTTTGGCTCTCTTGCCTAATCACTAATTGAAATAGGCATAATTCCTCATCGGGTCGGAACGGACCTGTGCTAACACTGCATTCCTTCATAGGCCCACAAGCATTACTGGCTGCCAGCAAGTAGTGTCCCAGTGAAATTGGGAGCTTGCTCCCCAAGAAAGCTCCTAGTGTTTGTGTTAGTTCCTATTTCTATTTTAGTTTTAATTAACAAAATATCCCTTGTTTATTTAATTCTTACTGGTTAGGGATTGGGTTAAATCGAGGGCCGCCCGCAATGTGTGCAGCCCATTGGGCTTGCACTTTGGGTCATGCACAATGCACAAGCAGCAGCCTATACAGTGTACAACCCGCATGTGGGCTGTGCAACCCGCGGACCTGCGCTCCTGGGCAGGCCCATTTTCAGCTATGGGCTTGTGTTCCTTCATAGGCCCACAAGAATTAGTGGTCGCCGGCTAGCAGTGTCCTAGTGTTTGTGTTAGTTCCTATTTTTATTTTAGTTTTGCTTAATTAAATTGCCGATGTTTATTTAATTCTTAATGGTTAAAGATTGGGTTAAATCGCCTTTATGAATTTTCCATATCACTATAAATAGGGATCATCTCTTAATTATTTTTCATCTCATTCTCTCTTCCTTCTCTTATTTTCTCTTCAGACTCTTGAGTAATCTTTCTAAAGAAGTATTTACTTTGAAGTTGGATCAAGAATTTAATTGAAGTTCTTTTAAAATAATTTATTAGGAAGGTCTAGTAGCCTTCCAATATTTTTTGGTTCTACCTTTCTAGAAGGTCTTGGTTGGTGGTGCGCGTGTGAATCAATTATAGAGTGTTTCGACTTTGGAGTCTGTGCAAACTCCGTCGATGTGAGCATTGGATTTTAACGATCCTTCTCATGAAATGATGATGAGAGCTATATGATGCAATGTCTTGTAGGTGTTGTCCATTAGAGATGTTCCTACTGCTGCAGAGTTGAGTTTGGCTAAAGTTAGGAGACCTACTCTGCCCTTAGGTACTTGTACGGGGTTCTGTCTAGTGGTACGGATCCACTATCAGACCCATATGGGTGATTACCTCCTGTATGCTTGGAAGGGACCCGTACAGGTCCCCTAGTACCTGTATAGTAGGGCCTTACCCATACGGGTCCTCTAGTTGCCTGATCAAGCTCTTTCAAAAGTAATCTCTTACCTTTTTCAGGAAAAGGCAGGTCTTGAATGCGATTTGTTGCATTCAAATCTGGCTCTCACCCTATAAATAGAGCCTTTTCCTCTCATTTCAACACGCACAATTCATATGAAAAACATACTATAGAGAAATTATAGTAAGGTTCTAGCATTTTCTATAGGTATAGAAAAGGTATAGTGGAGGTATAGGAGGTATAAAATAAGGAGAAAACCCATTTCTTGAGGTTTTGTCCACATTTTATTCATTCCTAACTTCATTTATTAGGATTTAGAGGAGGTTTTGTTGCAAAAATACTCACCTAAATAGTCCTATTTCATCATCTACTGTGGCCGAACTCTCTCAACAATAAAGGGATCATCTCAAAGTGGATTCACGCTGCAAAGGTAATGCTCCTAAGTTTCAAAGAGACTCACATCTTAGTTATTTCATTATTATTATTCTCTATTTCTATTATTATATATGTTCCTTTCTTTTATTGTTTGGGGCTGGTCCTAACAATTTTTATTGGTATAGAAAAGGTATAGTAGGGGTATAGGAGGTATAAAATAGGGAGAAAACCCTTCCTCGGAGGTTTTATCGACATTTTATTCATTCTTAGCTTCTTTTATTAGGATTTAGGGGAGGTTCTGTCCATACAAATACTCACCTAAATAGTCCTATTTCACCGTCTACTTTGGTCAGACTCTCTCAACAGCAAACGGATCGCCTCAAAGTGGATTCATGCCGTAAAGGTAACGCTCCTTAGTTTCAAAGAGACTCACATCTCAGTTATTTTATTGTTATTCTCCACCTATATTATTATATTTGTTCTTGATATCTTTTTGGGTCTGGCCCTAACCCATATGAGCCTTGTTGGCTCCATATATCCCCAAGGGTATTAGATCAGTGCGCCATACTCATACAGAGGGAAATCCCTTTTTATTTTGATTTTCTGCCATTAATCTATTTATCTTCAGATTGAACTAAACAAAGCTTCTATCTAGACCATACAGGACCCGTACGGGTAAACCATACCCATATTGGTCCTCCCTAGTAGCCGTACGAGTCCCACCCACCCATACGGGTACCACCCCTAGGCAGAATCCAAAATTCATTTCTAATGTAGATAAAATCAATCCAACTCACCATTTGCCATGCGATCACTTTCACTAATAATTAGGTAAATCAACCCATAAAAGTTAAAATGTGTTTTCACAACAAAATACGTTGAAGACCCATTATTTTTTTCTGATCCTAGAAGCCGCCCGGGCACTATCGATCGTAAAATTACCACGCTAACATAATCACATTTTTCTAATGAAATGCTAACTTATGATGTGCTATAAACTGTGCTAATCTTTGTGGTCGCAGGGGAATTTATTTTTATTCTGTTTTATAACTTAGAACAAATGTATAGGTTCTCTTGCAATTCCCCCATTTTCACCCAGTTGTAATTTTTATTCCCCCATTTATTGCTTGTGTTTTATTGTAATATGTAGATGCATGTAACGATTATGAAAGAGTATAAAAATAGGATTTCTGTGATAATTCCCTAATTGATGAAAACAAAATACGGTGTTACGCGATGAATGTAATTTTGAATCAACTAAATGAGAAATAAGTGACTCATCCATTACCCAAATCTTTGATCCAATAGGTATGAGTCTCCCGCCCAGAGGGAACCGTACCAAAACTCTTTCCCAAGTAGACAACTTAGGTGGCGACTCTATCATATGTATCGAGATTTAGGTATCGATTCTTTTATTCATTAAAAGTGGCTTATTATGCAAACTTTAACTAAAAATGTTTTGTCACACCTAAATCCAACCAACCCCCAGTGGGCCCCGCCTCTCACACAGGCGCCAAGGGAGACCCACACGACATCGACACCTCGCAGCCGACATTTGGGACACATTTCAACTGGTAAGTGAATTAATTATTGAAAAGGTCCTTTTATACGTGTTTATGACCTAGTAATAAATATAGACTAGCTTTGTATGTCAGTCATGCCATTCTTAGGAGTTCCTTGGATTTAGATAAATTTTGAAATTCTGCAATGCCTGTTATGCATGTTCAAAATGTGTAACAGTTCCCAACAATGTCAATATTGGCTTACATAGCAAAAGGTATTTGACTATTTGTCAGGGTTGATCGTATAATAATTGAAGGGGATTACGAGCACTTCTGTGAGCGGGCGAGCTTTTTTTCATGAAAGGGAAAAAGCGGGACGTGGTGAAGTGCGCTAAGGGAAAATCCTCATTTTAGGTGTGAGGAAAATATTGATGAAAGTGATCTTGAAGTTAAAATTTAAGTCCAATTTAAGTGTTAAAGATACGAGATCAAAATCCTGTACTTTAAGATAGAGTGGCCACCTGGCTAAGCTCCACCGGGAATTTGGGTACTATATTCCCACCGTGTGGTTGGACTATACCTTAAAATAGGGATTTTGAGCTTGGATGTTGTTTCCTATTCTTCATTTAATAAATCAAATCATTTATGTTTTAATAAAAGTATCTCTACGTTCTTATGCGATTTAAATCCCCTAATTAAAATTTTTGATCAATAATATCCATACATCACACGACGCATCATGCATAAAGCAGTAAATAAAGCAGTTAAAAATAATTATTACAGTCATCCAAAATAAATAAAATGTGAGAAAAATAAATAATTATTACAGGGCTTTACAAATCCTTTACATTTTTCTAATGCGGAAAAGTAAATACTGAGAGACTGAAATCGAGCCTTAACCGAACTTACCATAATCATCACAGCTCCATATGCAACGAATTGCCCCTAAATAAATCATGAATAATGCACAAAAAATTTTTGGGTGAAAACGAAGTATAAGGCGGCCCCTACGGAGTCTAAGGGGCAGCATCTCCTAGAGGGGTCCAAGGGGCAGAGCCCTTGGCTAGGGTTAAGCTCTCTTTGGAAAATTCATATTCTTTAAGGTAAAAAAGGGGATTTAATTAATTTTAATTAATCAAATAACTGGTTTATCATATTAAAAATATTTAAAATTAATTTTAGAAAATTAAGAAAACTTTCCAGGTTTGAATCGGTGAGAAAAACACGAAAAAGCATGAAAAATAAAGACTAAAAATGAACAAAAAATGAGCTAAGAATAGGTTTAAAACGACATTGCTGGAGGATTGATCGTCCCCGCCACTTTTCCAGAGGTGATCACCGCCGGTGTGGCATTGACGGCCACCGGTGCTGCGGTTGCCACCGGAGTGGTGGCGGGGGCGGTTCCCCTTCTAGTAACGCCGATTAAAACCCATTTTTAACTGGAAATTGGGCCTTTTTGCACCCATAAACTCAATCATCGAGATCTTAAGTCAGAATCAACTTTATTTCAGTAGATCTGGACTTGAAACACTCAAAATGATGTTGATTTTATTGGTCCCTACAAGGGTCTAAATAAGGTCAGAGGGGGGTGAATGACCCTTTTCGCGGAAATAGGTAGACTTTAAAAAGTCTTGTGTAGCGTGTTTGATAATGTTCTGGATATGATGGATCCGGATGATGCAAATATCAATGTTATGCAATAATGTAAGGAGTTAGAAAATCATACACAGTAATTTTATCTTGGTTCGCCCCCCCTCCTCCAGTCCCCGGAGTTTCCTTCCTCCAAGCTTTTCCACTAGTGAATTCCTTTCCAACTAGCAAGAATTAAGCCGTATAATTTGTCTCCAAATGGTAGCCCCTTCCGGATGTAGGATATACCACTAGAAGCACCAACTCCTAGCTGAGTCCTCTTATCATTAGCAAGATATACCACTTAGATTCCTACCCAAACCTAAGTTGAGTCCTACAGGGAGATCCCACTTAAAGCACCAACTCTAAGCTGTATCCCAATCTCACTACTCACCCAAGTATGAGATTTTACACATTATTTTTCTCAAAGATTTTGGTTTTGGAGTTCCTCAAGTTTGTAACTCACTTGGGAATCCTTACAATTAGATTTGGAATGGTTTGATTCTTAGAGGGATTATGTAACTGATGGCAGTAGCAGATTCTCTTCTTTATGCTTTCTCAAAACAACCAACACCTTCTCAACTTGTGACGCTTTCCTTTTATAGGCTTCTATCATAAATGTAGCCCTTTTGAGTTGTTGTGATTGAATTAAATCTTCACCATTGATTAGGTAACGTATGGCACTTTCGAAGCCATTGATCAATCTATTAGACTCAGATTTTGACTCGTTTGAATCCTTGGGATTGGGGATGAAAAGTTGTCAGTGATCATTTTCCTTGTATTTTAGTGATTCACCAACTTTTACGCCAGTAGACCGGATTTGTGATCTTCACGTACCTTTCCTATTGGTCTATGTAGAAAAGGTTGTTGCCTTTTCTCTTTTTTATGTCAGTCCTTCTGTCCTTTTCTGAAAAGTGCTAGCTATCATTTTTATCTTTCATAAGGGGAAAGGATCTTTGACTTTTTGACCAAATAGGAGGAGGGAAAAGTGAATTTTGAAACTTTTCCCTTTATCCTTTTAACTGTATCGTCTGGATGATTTTAGTTTTGATATATCCGGATGCTATTTAATTAGTTGTCTTCTGGATGCTGATTTTGGGTGGTTTAAAGTTTGTTTCCTTTCCAAACTTTAACCAGATGCTTCCATCTTTGGATTAAGGAGACTACAAGATTTTTTCCTTAATATTTTGTTTCTAGTTTTTGCTTTCTTCAAACTTGATCTGATTTGTTCTGGAATTTAATTCTTCCGGATCATTATTTCCGAACAATCTCCCCCATTTGATGGAAACAAAAACTAAGTACATGGGAAAGGGTTATATGATCTAAGTATGATTTTTTATACTTATTCATTTACAAGTTTTACTCCCCCATAATCTAAGCATCCTAGCTCCCCCAATATTTTTGAATTCTAGCTTCTAAGTTTTTGAAGTACAATTATAGATTATTATTATTAGAAGCAATTTTGAGTATAAGTTTTTTACTATATATACTTCTATCGTTAACAATAGTTAACCTCATGAAGTTTTGGATTTACAATTCCAGAAATATATAAGTGAAAACAGAACTAGCTATTACAAATTTTTACATTTGGAAAAAATAGCTATTATAAAGGTTGATCTCTTCATTTACTTCCTCTGCTTGATGATTCTCCTCTTTCCTCTTTTGTTTTCCCTTCTCCCCATTTTGGTTTTCATCAACCTAGGGGTCAATGACCATGTAAGATTTGCCATCCCAATTCTTTTGCCAGGCCTCTGAGTAGACAAAGTAGTCTACATTACCTTATAAGCGCTTTTCTCTAATAGTCTCAATCATTGCCCGAAGGAGATGGACTAGCCTTAGTAAATTCTAGAGCTCCTTATAGGATCTGGTCATGTTAGGAATCATCTTCAATGGATGAGCTTGGTCATCCTTGTTGAAATAAGGAAACATAGACTTAAGGAGTGTCAGACCACACTTATAGACAAAAAATCCAGTGTTGCCTATGTGCTTGACTAAGTCATTGACCACTGGTATGAGAAGATTGTATAGAGTAGGAGATGAAAATCTAGAGGAGGAGATAGATAGATTATCCAAACTCAACTTTAGAGATTCGATATCTGTAATGATATCTCTCTAGACGTTATGAACACTTGTGTTAAGAGTTGTCAGATCTTTGTGAAATGCTCCTCTTAAGTTATTAATAACTCGATCTGTTCCGGAGACATGACTCCCAACGTCATCACTGAAATCATCCATTCGCTTCTTTAACAGTTTTGAGAGGCCTTCATTAAGAAAATTAGTCAACATCTCATGGGCAGCTTGATGTTCTTCATTTAATTCTGTAAGCCCAGATGTAATGCCCTTTCCTCCTTGTACAATTACTCTAGGAATGAATTTTTCTAAGTTTTCAAACTTTTGGTCAATGTAATCTTTGAGCTTAGTGGTGATTTCGGTAGAGGAAGAGGTGATTTTATCCATCAAAGTTTCACCGTTATTATTAGCTCAGGTGTTGGCTTAATTTGTAAAGCGATTTGCTCCAGCAATGTTTGAGTTTATCTGATTTAGCACCGGAGTGATCTTAGATAATGAGGCTTCCACAATTAGTTCAGTTGAGGGAAATCCTTGAACTCTTATTTCAATGCTTTGGACTAATCCCTTGATTTCGCCTCACTCAGACTTCAACTCCAGAGCCATGGATTTATCATTAATTATGCTCTCCACGGATTTAAGTTGAGTGCAGATGCTTTGAAGGGTTCTCTTAACTTGGCTTTGTTCATCCTCTCCACTGCAACCTCTTGAATCATTTTTAGAGCAGATGTCAGTTTGTTAGATCTTGTAGGATTGTGCTTTAGAGTTAGTTATTTTGGTGTTTCTTCAGAGGAGGATGTTTCTTCTGATCTAGAACTACTTTCGGAACTTTCAGAGCTAGATGATTCCTTAGCCTTTTCCTGACTACTCTCTTCTGTAGCTTATTCAACCTTCTCTTCCTCTTGTTCTTCCAACCTTTCCTCCAAACTAGCCTCACCCTTAAAGTCCACTTCATAAGTGTGCTCAATGTGTCCTAGACTAGTTCCCTCCTCTGGAACATTGTGTTTTGGGATGGACTCGTTATCCTTAGATGCAGTTTGAGTGTCTACACCTAAGTTGTCCTCTATTTCAATGGCATCACCAGCCCGAATTTCATTAACAATAGAGATATTCAGGAGAATGATTACCTGATTTTTATATTGAGTATTTGCTTATTCTACTTCATTTTGCTCCACAAACCTAACATCTAGAAGACTGGAATTATCCTCAGACTCCCCTCCGATTGTCTGGATAGGACTTCCAACTACTATCATTTCATTTCTTGGATTGGTGGAATTGTCCTTATCACCCCCTTGTGTTTCCTTTTTAGGACTTTCTATTGCCACCACTTTTGGTTCTACATTTAGTAAGTTATCTGGAAGAGGCCCTAAACTTGCTTAGAAGTTTAACAGATCCTCATCTGGATACTTGGCCTCTTTGAGAAGTACTAAGTCATTTGAAGCTATTAGGACAGGTGGATATTTATGGTTGCTGCTCCAGATGAACCTCTAAGTCCTTCCTTGGTCAACTTATTTGTCTTGAGGTTATCTCGGACCACAAACAACATCTCCTTATACTGAGGATCTTCTGGAAAAATATTATCTAGAAGAACTAGCTTTTTAATAAACACTACAAATTCCTTTCCCTTGCTCAAGTCTGCTCGTGCGGCTGGTTTGAGAGTTGGTTCACGGATAGTAATTCCAGCATCAGGCTTTTTAATGTGAAGCTTTGATCTCTCTGCCTTTAAAGCTTCTTGGAACCCCCTCTTTCGGAGTTGCCTTTTCTTGGGTACAAGCTCCTCTTCCTCTGTATCATTTTCCTCTTTTAGTTCATATATAGGCCTTTTTATTTTTATCAGCTGCCTTGATAAACCTTCCTCTTTTCTTAGGCTTATCAAGAGTGGTATTCATTAGCTGTGTGAGAGGTATTCTATCCTCAGAATCATCCTCAAATGGCTTTAGATTGGTCTTTCTTTGAGCCTTTGACTTAGTGGTTTTGGCTCTCTTAGCCTCCGAAGCAATGTCAACTTCTGCCTTCCGGACTCTGGTTTTCTCCTTTCTCTCTTCTCTAAACCGGATTACTTTTCGTCATCCCAAGTTTCTCCAAAATATAACTTCTGAAAGTTCTTTTCTAAGATCTCCTCCCTTGGATGGATTGTGCTCCGGATAAATTGATTCCATTTGCTAATAGGATTCTAGGGATGAGAGCACCATGGGAATTTCTATACTGCCTCAAGAAGTGAGTGATCAGGACAGACATGTTTACAACTCTGCTTTCTACCCAATGTTATAAAACGCAGTGTTAGAAGGAAGAGGCAGTGGTTATTGATCCTTTCTGGATAAGAACCAATTTAGCCAGGACATGTTAAAGAAGTCTGGGTATTTATGGCCAGTGGGTGGAGAATTTATCTCCAAAATAGTTGGTAGGAAGCCACTTCTTTGGGTAGTATTTGACCAATAGCTCATCCCCATCATTCCTTAATTGGACTCCATCATTCTGCATGTTGAGATGCTTGACAAAGAATTCAGAAGTAATAGTAATTACTTTCCCTTGCACTATAGTTCTAAGAGCATCATAGTAAGAGTGAACTCTCAGATTATCGTAGAACTCTCTTACAAAATTTGGATAGGTAGGATAGTTAATCTTGAGGAAATCTATGAGGCATTGATCTTTGATGAGTTCCGAATAGGGTTTGTTGAACAGAAAGTTATCACCCAAATAATCTGTTGGTATTAATGAGTCCGGATTTTTCAATTTGATAGGGGTGAAATCCTCATCTTTAAGATTAGAGTCATTAAAAATGTATCTGGGAGGAGGAGAAGTGATTTGATTTGAAGCCATTTGAAGATTTGAAAGAAATTTGGGGATTTAGGGTTCTAAGACTTAAAATTTACAGAGTAACGGTAGAGGATTACTTGCATGAAGAAGGAGAAGGATTTTTAGGGGGTTTTTATAGAATTCCCAAAGTGAGGGTGTAATCATAATCCAAACACTGTTAACTTTGGCTGGATTGATGATGTGGTAGGTAAAAATTGATGAGAGAGGTAAATGTCACTTAACCGGAGAATTAGAACAGTTTATTTTCCAAAATAACTATTGCTTTTGCTACGCGTGTGATGCCTTATAAACATTTAAAATTCAAAACGTTTACAGTTACTTTTTCTGCACTTTTACTTCCATTTGTCTTTTCTATTTACTGGGCTGGCAGTCATTTTGACTCTTTGACTTTTAAAAGTCCAAACTAACCCCTGATTGTCTTCCAGATTTTTCTTCAAATTGGATTAGACATTCCAATTGACTCCCTTAGCTTGTTGAATTGATCTTTACTTAATGGCTTAGTAAAGATATCTGCCCTTTGCTCATTGGTTGGAATGTAAACTAATACAACATCCTTCTTCATCATATGATCCCGGATAAAATGATGCCTGATGTTTACATGGTTTATCCTGCTATAGAGCACTGTATTCTCTGACACATCAATGGCACTTTTATTGTCACACATTACCTTAACACATCCGAATTGAACATCATAATCTTCTAACTATTTCTTGATCCATAGGAGTTGAGCTACACAACTTCCAGCTGCCATATATTCTGCTTCTGTGGTTGATAAGGCAACTGAAGTTTGCTTCTTACTGTACCATGATACTAAGCAATCTCCTAGAAAGTGATAGCCTTCAGATGTACTATTTCTCTCAAGAGTGTCTCTGCCATAACCGTAATCTGCATCATTGAAGCCTTGGAATGTGAAATTCTCATTGCTAGGATACCATAACCAAATTTTAGTGGTTCCTGGGAGATATCTAAGAACTCTCTTTACTGCTTTTAGATGTGAATCCTTAGGATTGGATTGATATCTTACATAGTAGCAAACTACATAATGCATGTCAGGCCTGCTAGCTGTCAAATATAATTATGATCCAATCATTCCTCTATAGTGCTTCTGATCTACTTCTTCTCCTTCACAATCCTTTGATAGGACTGTATCTGATCTCATGGGAGTGGATATTGATTTACGTTTGTCCATTTCAAACTTCTTTAGAATCTCCTTGGTGTACTTGGATTGATTGATGAAAATTCCATCCAGACTCTGCTTGATTTATAGACTAAGGAAGATATTGAGTTCTCCCATCATTGACATCTCAAACTCCTTATGCATTTGAGTGTTGAATTCCTCACACATCTTTTCATCTGTTCCTCCAAAGATGATGTCATCTACATAGACTTGGACTAGAATAACATCACCCTTCTTTTTCTTGATGAAAAGTGGTGTATCTGCTTTACCCCAAACGTAACTTTAATTATGTGAAACGTAGTAAGTCTCTCATACCAAGCTCTTAGTGCTTCCTTCAATCCATAGAGGGCTTTCTACAGCTTGTATACATGATCTGGATGCTTTGAGTCTTCAAATCTAGGTGGTTGCTTAACATAGACTTCTTCCTGGATAACTCCATTTAGGAATGCACTTTTGACATCAATTTGGAATAGTATGAATCCCATAAATAATGCAAAAGGACATGAAATCCGGATTGCCTTCAATCTTACTATCGAAGCAAAGGTTTCTTCAAAGTCAATTCCTTCCTGCTAATTGTAGCCTTGGGGAACCAATCTTGCCTTGTTTCTCACCATAATTCCTGATTCATCTAGTTTGTTTCGGAATATCCACTTGGTGCCAATGATTGACTTTCCCTTTGGTGGTGGCACTAGATCCCAAACATCATTCCTGGTGAATTAATCTAGTTCTTCTTGCATTGCCACCATCCAGCTTTCATCTCCTTCAGCATCTTGAAATTTCTTTAGCTCAATAAGAGAGACAAAAGCAGCATGGCTCATCATCTGGTTAAGTTGTTTTCTAGTTCTAACTGAATCTTGGACATTGTCCAAAATGGCTTCAACTGGATGATTTCTACGAGTCCCGATCTCTCTTCGAAGGTGTGCATGCTGATCTGGAACTTATTCCTCAACTTCCACAACTTCTTCTTCTTGATCATCCAAAAAATTTATCTCATGGTTGATAGGATCATCTTGTGGAACTTCTGAGTTGAGAAGGATTCCTTCATCTTCTTTCTTGTATTTTTTATCTAGAAGGAAGCAGGAATCTGCACTTCTTCTTTTTCTCCAGTATTTTTAGCTTCCGGAGTTAAATCTTTCATATTTGAACTTCTTTTTCCTGCACTATTAGTCGCATCAAAATCTATATGTATTGACTCTACCATAGTTTGTGTTCATTTTTTATAGACTTTGTAAGCTTTGCTATGTTTTGAGTAGCCAAGGAAAATTGCTTCATCAGATTTAGGACCAAATTTTCGTAATTGCTCTCTATCATTCAGAATGTAGCATTTACATCCAAAGGCTTTGAAATACCCAATTTTGGGTTTCTTTCCCTTCTAGATTTCATATGGGGTCTTTTCTAAGGTCTTTCTAATAAGAGCTCTATTCAAGATGTAGCATATTGTGTTTACGGCCTTACCCCAGAAATACTTAGGCAAACTATTCTCACTAAGCATTATTATAGCCATCTCAACTATGGTTTTGTTTTTCCTTTCAACAACCCCAATTTATTGAGGTGTATGAGGGGCAGAGAAGTTATATTCAATGCCCTTGGATTTGCAGAATTCAGCAGAGTGCCTATTTTTTAATTATCCTTCATTATCACTCCGACTGCGTGAAATGCTTATGCCTTGTTCTACTTCTATCCGGATGAATATTTTGGAGAACTGGTCAAAGGCTTCATCTTTGTAACTAGAAACGCAACCCAGGTATAGCTAGAATAATCATCCGCAATGACCATGGTGTATTCTGGATTTTCTACCTAGGGACAAAAATGACCGTGATGAAAATAAAACTCAATCAAGGGTCAAAAATGAGAGAAAATGCAGGAATTTCTACTATACTAAGCTGAGTAGAAGATAGCCTGAACAACATAAATTATTACTACCTTTGAGAAACACTTAGGCACAAGACTTTGCATCCAAATGGACCATCAAGAATGATCAGTAAAATCAAAACAATCCCCCAACTAGCTACTAGCTTTGTGAACAAGAGATTGAGAAAAGATGCATTCATTAAACAAAAGAATCTAATTTTCCACTGCAGCAACACAAATTGGGCATCTGATATCATCAACGAGAAGGAAACGTTCCAAAAAATCTCTTGTGAGGAGCTTTCCTAGAATAGCTAACCAAAAACAAATCCGTGTTTTGGCAGAGCTATGGAGCACCAAGTCTATTTGTTGAGACTGTACGGAGGAGTAGAGTCGAGCAAGAGATTGAAACAGTTTGCAACTTTGTAAACACCATTTAGATCACACCTTCTCAGCAAATCCAGATTAATAACAGCTCGAAGTCTCACTAGTTTCTTCCAATACCAGCTATTATCTCCTCCTAGATTATCAATCCAAAGGTATTTAGATTTTATATAAATCACATGGATCCATTTCATCCATAAAGAGTCATGTTTATACATAATAGCCCAAAGGTACTTCCCTAAAGAAGCCATATTCCATTTAGAACTTTCTTTGAATCCCAAGCCACTAACATTCTTCGGTGAATAGATTCTATCCCAAGCCACAAGTTGAATTTTACGATTTTCTCCTTTCTCGCCCTATAAGAAACATCTACAAAGTTTATCGATTTCTTTAATGACCAAACATGGGAGAAGGAAAATGCTCATCCAATAAGATCAAATCCTAAATAGAACAGAATTATTGAGTTGAGCATGACCCACGAAGGACAAATGCCTAGAACCCCAACAAGTGATGATTCTCCTAATCTTATCCACTACACAAGCACAGTCAAACTGATTCCATTTAGTTGGTGTAAGAGGAATGCCAAGATATCTCATTGAAAACTCACCTCTACTAACTCCTGCTAAATCTAGTAACATATTCTAAGTTGACTCAACAACACCACAGAAAAACAAAGCCAATTTATTCTTGTTGATCACTAATCTAGAAGCAACTGAAAATAGATCAAAGGCATTCAATAAAGAGGAAACAGCTTTAACATTTGCCTTACTAAGCAAAATCTATTGGTCCCTTTGAGGGTCTAAATAAGTTCAGGGGGGCGTGAATGACCCTTTTTGCGGAAATAGGCAAACTTTAAAAAGTTTTGTGTAGCATGTTTAATTATGTTCCAGATATGATGGATCCGGATGATGCTAATACGAAATGTTATGCAATAATGTAAAGAGTTAGAAAATCAAACACAGTAATTTTATCCTAGTTTGGCCCCGCCTACTCCAGTCCCTAAAGTTACCTTCCTCAGAGCTTTTCCACTAGTGAATTCCTTTCCAACTGGTAGGGATTAATCCTCACAATTTGTCTCCAGATGGTAACCCCTTTTAGATATAAGATATACTAGTAGAAGCACCAACTCCTAGCTGAGTCCTCTTATCTTTAGCAAGATATACCACTTAGATTTCTACCCAACCCTAACCTAAGTCCTACAGGAAGTTCCACTTAAAGCACCAACTCTAAGCTAGATCCCAATCTCAATACTCACCTAAGTATGAGACTTTACACTTTTTATTTCTCAAAGATTTTGGTTTTGGATATCCTCAAATTTATAACTCACTTGGGATTCCTTACAAACTAATTTGGAATGGTTTAATTCTTGGAGGGATTATGCTATTGATTGCAATAGCAAATTATCTTGTGTATGCTTTCTTAAAAAAAACCAGCACCTTCTCAACTTGTGAAGCTTTCCTTTTATAGGCCTCTAATCATAAATGTAACCATTGTGAGTTATTAAAACTGAATTAAATCTTTACCGTTGATCAGTTAATATGTGGCACTTCTAAAGCCGTTGATCAATCCGTTAGACTCAGATTTTGACCCATTTGAATCCTTGGAATTGGGGCTAAAATTTTGTCAGTGATCATTTTCTTTGTATTTTAGTGATTCACCAACTTTTACGCCAGTAGACCGGATGTGTGATCTTCATGTGCCTTTCCTATTGCTCTAGGTAGAAAAGGTTGTTAGCTTTTCTCTTCTTATGTCAGTCCTTCTGTCCTTTTCTAAAAAGTGCTAGCTATCATTTATGTCTTTTATAAAGGGAAAGGATCTTTGACTTTCTGACCAAATAGGTAGAGGGAAAAGTTATGTTTGAAACTTTTCCCTATATCTTTAATTGTATCTTCCGGATGCTATTCAATCAGTCTTCTTCCGGATGCTGATTTTGGGCGGTTCAAAGTTTGTTTCCTTTCTAAACTTTAACCAGATGCTTCCATTTTTGGATTAAGGAGATTACGAGATTTGTTCCTTAATATTTTATTTCTCTAGTTTTTGTTTTCTTCAAACTTGATCCGGATTATTCTTCAATTTAATTCTTTCAGATCATTTTTTCCCAACAATCTCCCCCATTTGATGGAAACAAAAACTAAGCACATGGAAAAGTGGTTTATGAGCTAAGTATGATTCTTGATACTTAGTCATTTACAAGTTTTACTCCCCCATAATCTAAGCATCCTAACTCCCCCAATGTTTTTGATTTCTAGCTTCTAAGTTTTTAAAGTACAATTACAGATTGTACTTGGAAGCAATTTTGAGTATTAATTTTTCACTATATATACTTCTGTTATTAACAATAGTTAACCTCAAAAAGTTCTGGATTACAATTACGGAAATCTATAAGTGAAAATAGAACTAGCTATTCTAAGGATCAGATCTTCATTTGCTCCCTTTTCTGGATGACTGTCCCTCTTTTCCTTTGCCTTTGCTTTTCTCCCCCTTTTGGTTTTCATCAGCTTGGAGGTCTGTAACCATAAAGCGCTTTTGCCATGCCTCTGAGTAGACATAGTAGTCTATATTACCTTATAAGCGCTTCTCTATAATAGTCTCAATGGTCGCTGGAAGGAGATGGACTGGCTTGAGTAGATTCCGGAGCTCTTTATAGGATCTAGTCATTTCAGGAATCATCTTCAAGGAATGAGCTTTGTCCTCTTTATCAAAATATGGAAATAAGGCCTTGAGGAGGGTCAAACTACACTTGTAGCCAATAAAGCTAGTATTGCCAATGTGTTTGACCAAGTCATTTACAACCAGAATGAGAAGACTATACAAAGTAGAAGATAAAGATCCCAAAGGGGAGATGGATAGATTAGTTATTCCTGACTTTAGTAAATCAATATTCTAGCAAATATCTCTCCGAATGTTGTGGAGACTGGAATTGAGTGTGGTAAGATCCTTGTGAAATTCCTCCTTTAAATCATTGATCAAGGAATCTGTCCCATTAATTTAGCCAGCAAATTTAGAACTTATATTGCCCATGTGTTTGGTGAGGAGTTTGGGCAGTCCTTCATCGATAAAGTTGGCTAGCAACTCTCGTGCAGCTTGATGTTCCTCATTCAGTAAAGTAAGTCCGAATGTTATTCCGTTTCCACCTTCTACAATTGCACCAGGAATGAATTTTTCCAAGTTTTCAAACTTGCTATCAATGTATTCTTTAAGCTCAGTGGTGACATCTATAGCAGAGGAGGTGATTTTATCCATTAGAGTTGCACAGTTATTATCAGCTCTGGTGTTAGCTTGATCTACAAAGCGATTTGCTCCTGCGATGTTAGAGTTTATCTGATTTAGCACCGGAGTGATCTTGGATAAAGAGGCTTCTACAATTAATTCAGCTGAGGGGAATCATTGTACTCTTCTTTCAATGTTTTGGACTAACCCTTGATTTCCCTTAACTCAGCTTCAAATTCGGAGCCAAGGGCTTATCATTAGTGATGCTCTCCACGGATTTAATCTAAGTGTAAATGCTTTGGAGAGTTTTCTTTACATAGCTCCCCTCATGCCTTTCTACTGCAACTTCTTGGATCATTTTTAGTGTAATGATCAGCTTGTTAACTCTCTCTAGATTGTTCTTCGGAGTTAGCTTTTTGGGATCACTTTCAGAAGAAGATGTTTCTTCTAATCTTGAACTGCTTCTGAAATGCTCTGAGCTTGAGGATTCTTCATCCTCCTCCTAAATATTCTCTTTTTCTTCCCTATCTTCTTTCTCTTCTTCCTTGTCCTCTTCCAACCTAGCCTCTGAACTAGCCTTATCCTTAGAGTCTACTTCAGAAGTATACTCTTTAGATCCCAGACTAGTTCCGTCCTCCGGAATATTATGTTCCGGCATGGACTTGTTTTCCTTAGATGCAGTTTGAGTGTCTGCACCCAAGCTGTCCTGTATTTCAATGGCATCACCAGCTGGAATTTCATCAGCAGTAGAGATGTTTGGGAGAATGATTACCTGATTGGTTTGTTAAGGCTTTGTATGTTCTTCTTCACTCTGCTCCACTAACGCAACATCCGGAAGACTGGAACTGTCCTCAGTCTCCCCTCCTGTTGCCTTAATAGGACTTACAACTACAACTTCTTCTTCAGCAGCCGAAATGATGGCATTTTCCTCACCATTCCTTCAATTACCTCTTTAGGTATTTTCAACTCAACTTCAATGGCCTGAGATAATAGTTTTTCTGGAAGGGGTTCATCTCTGGCTTTAAACAGAAATAGGTATTGCTCCAGAATTGTGCTTTCTTGTAGAATAGTCAGGTCAGTGGAATCAACAAGGATTGAAGGAGCTTTAGTGGTGGCTATTCTAGAAGAGCCTTTGGGTCCTTCAATAAATAGTTGATTGGTTTTGAAGTTTTCCCAGACTGCTGACATCATATCCTCATATTGAGGATCCTTCGAAAAAATATTATCTTAAAGGACTGGTTTCTCAATGAAAACCAATATTTCTTTGCCCTTGCCTAAATCTCCTGGTGTAGAGGCTTTTAGGGATGGTTCACGGATTATAATTCCACTAGTTGGCTTTTTAACAGTTAGTTTAGCTCTTTGTGCTTTGAGAGCCTCATTAAAAATTAACCCCTTCGGGGTTAAATGCTTCTTAGGCAAAGGCTCCTCATCTCCAGTTTCTTCATCATTATCCTCTTCCGATTCATAAACTAGCCTTTTCTTTTTATCTACTACTTTGATGAGCCTTCCTCTTTTCTTAGGCTTGTACGGTGTGGTTTTCATTAGTTGTGTGAGGGGTATTCTATCCTCATCATCTTCCTCAACAACTGGCTTGAGGTTTATCTTTCTTTGAGCCTTTGATTTAGTGGTTTTGGTTCTCTTGGCCTCTAGAGCAATTTCAACTCCGGCCTTCCGGACTCTGCTCTTTTCCTTTCTTTTTCCCTCAGCTGGATTGCTTTTTCTTCATCCCACTTTTCTCTGAAGCTTAATTTCTTTAAATTCTTTTTGAGAATCTCCTTCCCCTGAATAGATTGGGCCACGGATACATTTCTCCATTTGCTAGGAGGATTCTAGTGATGAGAGCATCATAGGAATTTCTGTGCTACCTTAGAAAGTGGATGATTAAGACAGGCATGTTTACAACCCTGCTTTCTACCCAATGCTGCATGATGTAGTGTTGAAAAGCTAAAGCGGTGGTTATGGATCCTTTCCGGATAAGAACCAATTTTTCCAAGACATGTTGAAGAATTCTGGGTGTTTCTGGCCAGTGGGTGGAGAACTTATCTCCAAAATAGTTGGCTGGGAGCCACTTCTTTGGGTAGTATTGAACCAGCAGTTCATCCCCATCATTCCTCAACTGAGCTCCATCATTCTTCATGTTGAGTTGCTTTATGAAAAATTCTAGAGTAATAGTGATTACTTCCCCTTGAACTATGGTTCAGAGAGCATCATAGTTATCATAAAACTCTCTTACAAGATCCGAATAGGTGGGACAGTTGATTTTGAGGAAATCTACGAGACATTGGTCTTTTATAAGTTGCGAGTAGGGTTCCTTGTTGAACAGAAAATTATCCCCCAAATAGTTTTTTAGTACTTCAGAGTTCGGATTTTTCAATTTAAGAGGGCTGAAATCTTCATCTTTAAGATCAGAGTCATTAAAGATGTATCAGGGAGGAGGAGGAGTGATTTGATTGGATGCCATTTGAGAATTTAAAGTAGGTTTGGGAATTTTAGGGTTCTGAGAATTGAATTTTGAAGAGTAACAATAAGATTATTACTTGCATAAAGAAGGAGAAGGATTTTTAGGGGGGTTTTATAGAATTCCTAAAGTGAGGGGATAATTATAATCTGGGCACATTTAACTTTAACTGGATTGATGACGTGGCAGGTAAGTTTGCAAAGAGAGTTAAATGGTGTTTAAACCGGAGAATTGGAATGGTTTATTTAAATCCAGCTTTTGAGTTTTACCGCGCGTGTAACATCCAATAAACGTTTGAAATTCAAAATGGGTACAGTTACCTTTACGTGCTTTTACTGCCATTTGTCAAGTCTATATGCTGAGCTGGCGATATTACTTCAGGATTCATAGTTAACTTTACTCTTTCTTCTCTTCCTGATTCTTTGACTTGTAGAAGTCCAAATTAATTCGGGATTGTCTTCCGGATTTTCCTTCAAATTGGATTAGACAATCCAATTGATTCCCTTAGCTTGTTGAATTGATCTTTACTTAATGGTTTAGTAAAGATATCTGCTCTTTGCTTTTTGGTTGGAACGTAAACTAATGCAACATCCTTCTTCATTACATGATCCCGGATGAAATGATGCCTAATGTTAACATGCTTCATCCTACTATGTAGCGCTAGATTCTTTGACACATAAATAGCATTATCGTTGTCATACATAACATCCACACATCCGGATTCAACTTCATAATCTTCTAACTATTGCTTAATCCATAGGAGCTAAGCTACTCAACTTTCAGCTCCCATATATTCTGCTTCTATAGTTAATAGGGCAACTAAAGTTTGCTTCTTGTTGTACCATGATACCAAGCAGTCTCCCAGAAAGTGATAGCCTTCGGATGTACTCTTTCTCTCAAGAGTGTCTCCTCCATAATCTGCATCAGTGAGGCCTTGGAGTGTGAAGTTTCCATTACTAGGATACCATAGCCCAACTTCATTGGTTCCTAGGAGATATCTAAGGATTCTTTTTACTACTTTAAGATATGAATCCTTAGGATTGGATTGATATCTTGCACAGTAGCAAACTACATAATGTATGTCAGGTTTGCTAGCTGTCAAGTATAATAGTGATCCAATCATTCCTCTATAGAGCTTCTAATCTACTTCTTCTCCTTCATGATCCTTTGATAGGACTGTATGCGATCCCATGGGAGTATAGATTGGCTTGCTTTTATCCATTTCAAACTTCTTCAAGATTTCTATAATGTATTTGGAATGATTGATGAAAATCCCATCCGAACTCTGCTTGATTTGTAGACCAAGAAAGAAATTGAGTTCTCCCATCATTGACTTCTCAAATTCCTTCTGCATTTGAGTGCTAAATTCTTCACACATTTTATCATCTGTTGCTCTAAAGATGATGTCATCTATATAGATTTGGACTAGAATAACATCACCCTTCTTTTTCTTGATGAAAAGAGTTGTGTCTGCTTTACCCTGGATGTAACCTTTGGATATGAGAAATGTAGTAAGTCTATCATACCAAGCTCTTGGTGCTTGCTTCAATCCATAGAGGGCTTTCTTGAACTTGTATACATGATATGGATGCTTTGAGTCTTCAAATCCAGGTGGTTGCTTGACATAGACTTCTTCCTAGATAACTCCATTTAGAAATGCACTTTTGACATCCATTTGGAATAGTGTGAATCGCATGAATGATGCAAAAAGCATATAGAATCCGGATTGCCTCCAATCTTGCTATAGGGGTAAATGTTTCTTCAAAGTCAATTCCTTCCTGTTGATTGTAGCCTTGGGCAACCAATCTTGCATTGTTTCTCACTACAACTCTGGATTCACCAAGCTTGTTCCAGAATACCCACTTAGTGCCAATGATTGAATTCCTCTTTAGTGGTGACACTAGATCCCAAACATCATTCCTGGTGAATTGATCTAGTTCTTCTTGCATTGCCATCATCCCTCTTTCATCTCCTTTGGCATCTTGAAATTTCTTTCGATCAAAGAGAGAGACAAAAGCAGCATGGCTCATCATCCGATTAAGTTATCCTCTGGTTCTTACTGGATCTTGGACATTGTCTAAAATGGCTTCAACTGGATGATTTCTGTGAGTCCGGATTTCTCTTGAAGGTCTGCATGCTGATCTGGAACTTATTCCTCAACTGTCTCAACTCCTTCTTCATGATTATCCAAAAATTTTATCTCATGATTGATAGGATAATCTTGTGCATCTTTCGAGTTGAGAGTGATTCCTTCATCTTCTTCCTAGTACTTCTTGATCTGGAAGGAATCAAGAATCTGCACTTCTTCTTTTTCTCTAGTATTCTCAGCTTCTGGAGTTGAATCTTCCAGATTTGAACTTCTTTTTCTTGCACTGTTAGTCTCATCGAAATCTACACGTATTGACTCTACCACAATTTGTGTTCATTTATTATAGACTTTGTAAGCTTTGCTATGTGTTGAGTAGTCAAGGAAAATTGCTTCATCAGATTTAGGATCAAATTTTCCTAATTGCTCTCTATCATTCAGGATGTAGCATTTACATCCAAAGGCTTTGAAATACCTAATTTTGGGTTTCCTTCCCTTCTAGATTTCATATGGGGTCTTTTCTAAGGTCTTTCTAATGAGAGCTCTATTCAAGATGTAGCATGATGTGTTGACGGCCTCGCCCCAGAAATATTTAGGCAAACTATTCCCACTTAGCACTATTCTAGCCATCTCTACTATGGTTCTATTTTTCCTTTCCACAACCCCATTTTGTTGAGGTGTATGAGGGGAAGAGAAATTATGTTCAATGCCCTTGGATTCGTAGAATTTAGCAAAGTGCCTATTTTTGAATTCTCCTCCATTATCACTTTTGATGTGTGCGATGCTTATGCCTTGTTCTACTTCTATCCGAATGAATATTTTTTAGAAGTGATCAAAGGCTTCATCTTTACTAGCTAACAAAGCAACCCAGGTATAGCAAGAATAATCATCCACGATGACCATGGTGTATTCTCTTCTACCTAAACTCATTAGTTTGATTGGACCAAAGAGATCAATATGCAAGAGTTCAAGAACTCTCTTGGAGGGAATGTAGGAGATGGAAGGGAAGCTTTTTCTATGATGTTTACCTAATTGACATGCAGTGCATATGCATGCCTTGTCAAAAGCAACCTTAGGCAAACCCATAACCAATTCCTTCTTGGCTAATTTAGACAGGACGTTCATGCTTACATGTCCCAACCTCCTATGCCATAGCCATAATTCTTCTTCTATAGACACTAAGCATACATTCTTTTTCTCATTTTTAATGTTAACAGAATAAACATTATTTACTCTAGGTGCATAAAGAATGAGTTAATTTGACTTACTATCAATGATTGAGCAGCCTCCAGAGTCAAAGGTGACTTTTCTACCTTTGTCACAGAGTTGAGCAACACTTAGTAGGTTGAATTTTAGTCCATCAACTAGTAAGACATCTTCTATCTTTAATTCAGATCCAATGGTTCCATGTCCAATGATTTATCCCTTTTGATTGTCTCCAAAGCTTACTTTTCCACCTTTCTTTCGAATTGAAGTGATGAAGGCTTTCTCATCACCATTCATGTGCCTTGAGCATCCACTATTAATGTACAATGTGTGTTGATCTACTGTGGATCTAAGGCATACCTGTAAAACAGATCAAGTGGGTTTGGGTACCCAATCAGATTTTGGTCCTCTTAGGTTATCAACCATTTCAGGCCAAGGATAAACATCATAATAAACATTTTTTAATCTACATAATTTAGTAACATGATTGTTTTTCCCACAAAACCTGCACCCTGAGATAGATTCATTTTGCTCCTGCTTCTTTTGGATCTTTTCAAGATCTTCCTTTCCATAAGTTCCCATGTATCCAACTTCTTATATGCTTGTTTGTCCGGTATGTATCCGAAAGCTAGTTGGAGGTGCAAATTCTGCTCTACGGTTTTTTTCTTGGCTTGGTAAGTTTCCCAATATGGACTATTTGTCTTTTCCTTTTTGAGTAGCTGTGTATCTCTGTGCTTGTGGTTGCCTCTAAGGTCCCTTCCCTTTTTGATTTGAGGGTCCTAGATTCTTTTTAGCAACAGAGTTTTGATTTCTTTATATTCCTTACTTTGGACTCCTTCTTTATTGTGAAGGGCTTGGTTTCCTTCCAGATGCTTCCTTCATCAAAGTTAGCTCCCTATCTAACCCCATTAAGTTTGCACTCAAGGTTTACACTTGATTTCTCAGGAAGTTTTCTTCAACCACATCAATGTGCTTTGTGGATCTTATTAAATTAACATCTTGTGCCAACACTTCAGCATCTTCAGCAAGCTCTATCACTTGTCTTCCTAGAGATTTGATAGCTTTTGTGTTCTTCCTCACATTCTTGATCACAATCCCTAAAGCTCTAGCAAGTTTGAAGTTAGAAACAGAGTTAGAGTGAGAGTTTACCTCAATACTGGTTGTCTTTGATTCTGATTCTTCAATTTGCATAGTATCTTGCTTAGATGGATTTCTTCTGAATTGTTCTGCTTTTGGATCAGTCAGTGCCATGAATGCACAATTAGCAGTCTCTTCTTCTTCTGTTAAAGATGAGCAACTGCTTTCTTCACTATTGCTCCAGGTGGCCACCATTGCCTTCTTCTCGTGTTTCTTATCTCTTTTAAGCTTGGGGCATTCGATTCTGAAATGGCCTTTTTATCCACATTCAAAATAGGCAGCTTCTTTTTTCCAGATCCTTCTTTTCTTCCGGAGCCTTTCTTGGCCTGTCACTTCTAGAGGTGCCTTCCTTTTATCTTTTGGACTCATATCTTGTAGAGTTCCTCCTATCTTTCTTGTTTAGGAATCTATTGAAATATTTGGCTAGCATAGCCATATCCTCTTTGTTGTAACGAGATTCCTTAAGCTGTTTGTCTTATCCGGAGGAGGCTGATCCGGTGGAGTCTGCCTTAAGCACAATGGCCTTCTTCCTTTCTTCAGGCTTTTTCTGTTGTTGGCTATATCTTTCGAAGGATAACTCTTGAGTTATGAGATTACCAATGAGCTCATCATAGCTATAGAAGTTTAAGTCATGAGCTTCCTTAATGGCAGTCTTTTTTTACCCCACTCCTTCGTGAGACTCTGGAGCACCTTCTTGACCATCTCTACTTTAGAGATTTCCTTTGTGAGCCTCTTCATCTCATTCACTAGATTGGTGTATCTAGTGTTCATG
This sequence comes from Euphorbia pulcherrima, assembly GCA_947683365.1. Taxonomy (NCBI): domain Eukaryota; kingdom Viridiplantae; phylum Streptophyta; class Magnoliopsida; order Malpighiales; family Euphorbiaceae; genus Euphorbia; species Euphorbia pulcherrima. The sequence goes on from CANTUS010000010.1 coordinate 44,702,302, forward strand.
CTACTAATTGACTCTTTAGGCTCCATCTTGAAGGTCTCAAGCTTTTACTGGAGTAGATCAATTTTGGCTTCTTTGACCTTGTTGTTCCTTCATAGATCACTTCCAGGGTCTGCCAAATTTCTTGTGCATTTTTACATCCGGATACCCTATTGAATTCAACTACATTAAGATTACAATGAAGCATGTTAATAGCATTTGCATTTTCACTCAATTTCTTGTAATAATTATCATCCTATAAATTAGATGGCTTCCAAGTTACCATACCCTCTTCTTCGTAAGTAGGATCATATGGGCCATTTTCAATGGCCATCCACCCCATCATCCTTTGTGCTTGAATGAATTTCTTCATCCAGTTTTTCCAGAATGTGTAGTGTTCACCAATGAAGAGTGGAGGATAGGTAATAGACATACCCTCTAGAAGGAGTTGTGAGTTTTGAAAACTCATTATGATTCTTGGATCAAAATATGGACCTTTGGCTTAAGATTATTAGATCTCTAGTTGTGAGCACTTGCTCTAATACCACTTATTGGTCCCTGTGAGGGTCTAAATAAGGTCAAGGGGGGTGAATAACCTTTTTTGCGAAAATAGGCAGACTTTAAAAAGTCTTGTGTAGCGTGTTTAATTATGTTCCGGATATGTGGATCCGGATGATGCAAATATGAAATGTTATGCAATAATGTGAGTTTGAAAATCAAACACAGTAATTTTATCCTGGTTCGGCCCTGCCTACTCCAGTCCCCGGAGTTTCGTTCCTCCGAGCTTTTCCACCAGTGAATTCCTTTCAAACTGGCAGGAATTATGCCTTACAATTTATCTCTGGATGGTAGCCCCTTCTGGATGTAGGATATACCACTAGAAGCACCAATTCCTAACTGAGTCCTCTTATCTTTAAGAGCAGATTCTTCAAAGATGTTCTTTTCACGAGGCATGTGAATTTTTTTGTTCAACATCAAGGCTGCCATTTGAGATGTTGAAAGAAGTTAGGGAATTTAGGGTTATGAGTTTGGATTTTTGTAGAGTAATAGTAGTAAGTTGCTCGAGTGAGGAAGAAGGAGAAGTTTGGTGTTTATATAGGATTTCCAAGGTGAGGGTATAATGGTAATCTCGACGAAGTTAAAGTTAACTAGATTGATGACATGGCAGATAAAATTTATGAGAGAAGTAAATGCCGTTAAAAACCGGAGAATGGGAAAGGTTTATCTTTAAAATGGCCATTTAATTTTACTGCGCAGTAACACCTAATAGATGTTTGAAATTTAAAATGTGTACAGTTACTTTTCAGTGCCTTTACTGCCATTTGTCCTTTCTGTCTGCTGATCTGGCAGTCTTTGATCCAGATCCAGATTCAACATAATTTCTTCCTCCTATACGGATTCCTTGACTTATAGGACTTCAGACTAAGCCAAATTATTTTCCGGATTCTCCTTTAAATTAGATTGGTCATTCCAATTGATTCCCTTAGCTTATTGAATTGATCTTTATTTAGAGGCTTAGGAAATATATCTGCTCTTTGCTCATTAGTTAGAATGTATACTAATGCAACATCCTTCTTCATCACATGATGCCTAATGTTAACATGCTTCATACTGCTATGAAGTACTGGGTTCTTTGATACATCAATGGCACTTTTGTTGTCACACATCACCTCAACACATCTGGATTGCACTCTACAGTCTTCCAATTATTGCTGATCCATAATAGTTGAGCTACACAGCTTCCTGCTGCCATATATTCAGCTTCTGTGGATGATAAAGCAACTGATGTTTGCTTTTTTCTATACCATGATACCAAGAAATCTCCAAGAAAATGATATCCTCCAGATGTACTCTTCCTCTCAAGAGTATCTCTACCATAATCTGCATCAGTGAAGCCTAGGAGTGTGAATTATCCATTACTACGATACCATAACCCAACTTCAGTGGTTCTTAGGAGTTATCTAAGGATTCTCTTTACTGCCTTTAGATTTGAATCCTTAGGATTGGCTTGATATCTTGCATAGTAGCAAACTGGATAGTGTATGTCAGGTTTGCTAGCTATCAGGTATAGAAGTGATCCAAACATTCCTCTATATAGCTTTTGATCAACATCTTCTCCTTCACAATCCTTAGATAGGACTGTATCTGAATCCATTAGAGTGGACATTGGCTTGCTTTTGTCTATTTCAAACTTCTTCAATATCTCCTTGGTGTACTTGGATTGGTTTATGAAAATCCCATCCGGACTCTGCTTGATTTGCAAACCAAGGAAGAAATTAAGTTCTCCCATCTTGGACATCTCAAACTCCTTCTGCATTTGAGTGCTGAATTCTTCACATATCCTCTCATCTGTTGCTCCAAAGATGATGTCATCAATATAAATTTAGACTAGAATGATATCATCCTTCTTCTTTTTTATGAAAAAAGTTGTGTCTGCCTTCCCCCGGATATACCCCTTGGATATGAGAAATGTAGTGAGTCTCTCATACCAAGCTCTTGGTGCTTGCTTTAATCCATAGAGAGCCTTCTTTAGTTTATACACATGATTCGGATGCTTTGAGATAACCTTGCGGAACTTCTGAGTTGAAATTAATGTCTTCATCTTCTTCCTTGTACTTCTTGATCTAGAAGGAATCTGAAATTTGCACTTTTTTCTAGAGTTTTCAGCTTCCAGAATTAGATCTTCTGGAGTTGAACTTCTTTTGCTTGCATGGTTAGTCTCATCAAAATCTACACATATTGACTCTACCATAGTTTGAGTTCGTTTGTTATAGACTCTGTAAGCTTTGCTATGAGTTGAGTAGCCAAGGAAAATCGCTTCATCAGATTTAGGATCAAATTTTCCTAATTGCTCTCTATCATTCAGGATGTAGGATTTACATCCAAAGGCTTTGAAATACCTAATTTTGGGTTTCCTTCCCTTCCAGATTTCATAAGGGGTCTTTTCTAAGGTCTTTCGAATGAGAGCTCTATTCAGAATGTAGCATGTTATGTTTATGGCCTCACCCCAAAAATGCTTTAGCAAATAATTCTCACTTAGCATTGTTCTAGCCATCTCTACTATGGTTCTATTTTTCCTTTCCACAACCCCATTTTGTTGAGGTGTATGAGGGGAAGAGAAATTATGCTCAATGCCCTTGGAGTCATAAAATTAAGCAAAGTGCTTATTTTTTAACTCACCACCATTATCACTCTGGATGCATGCAATGCTTATGCCCTGTTCTACTTCTATTTGGATGAATATTTTTGAGAATTGGTCAAAGGCCTCATCTTTGCTGGCTAGTAAAGCCACCCAGGTATAGCGAGAATAATCATCCATAAATACCATGGTGTATTCTCTTCTACCTAGACTCAATGGCTTTATTGGACCAAAGAGATTAATATGCAAGAGTTCAAGAACTCTCTTAGAAGGTATGTATGAGATGGAAGGGAAACTCTTCTTATGCTATTTACCTAATTGACATGCAATCCATATATGATCCTTATCAAAACCTAACTTAGGCAAACCCACAACCAATTCCTTTTTGGCTAATTTGGACAGGGGGTTCATGCTAACATGTCATAACCTCCGATGCCATAGCCATGATTCTTCTTCTTTAGACTTTAAGCATATATTCTTTCTATCATTTTTAATGTTAACATAATAAACATTATTTACTCTAGGTGCATAAAGAATAAGTTGATTAGACTTACTATCATAGATTGAGCATCCTCCGGAGTCAAATGTGACTTTTCTTCCTTTATCACAGAGTTGTGCTACACTGAGTAAGTTGAACTTCAGTCCATCAACTAGAGAGACATCTTCTATTTGTATTTCAGATCTAATGGTTCATGGCCAATGATCTATCCTCTTTTATTGTCTCCAAAGCTTACTTTTCCACCTCTTTTCCGGATTAAAGTGATGAAGGCTTTCTCATCACCAGTCATGTGCCTTGAGCATGCACTATCAATGTACCATGTGTATTGATCTTCTGTTGATCTAAGGCATACCTGCAAAACAAATCAAGTGGGTTTGGGTACCCAATCAGATTTGGGTCCTCTCGGGTTATCAACCATTTCAAGCCAAGGATAAACATCATAATAACCATTATTTAAGATACATAAATTAGTAATATGGTTGTTTTTCCCACAAAACCTACATCCTGAGATGGATCTGCTTTGTTCCTGCTTCTTCTGGATCTTCTTTAGATCCTTCTTTCCATAGTTTCCAACATATCCAGCTTCTTGTATACTGGTCTGTCCAGAATGTATCCGGAAGCTGGTTGGAGGTGCAACTTCTGCTTTGTAATTCTTTCTTTTCTTGGTAGATTGCTCATTTGATATAGCATTAGCTTTTCCTTTTTGACCAGCTGTGAATCTCTGTGCTTGAGGTTGCTTGCTCACTTTTCTTTCATTAAGGTTTGGGAGAACCGGATTCCTTTTATTTAGATTTCTTGGTCTTGGTCTCCCTTGATTTTTCCTTCTTTGTGGAGGATCTGGTTTCCTTTCGGATGCCTCATTCATCAAGGTTAGCTCCCTATCTAGCCCTGTCAAGTTAGCACTTATGATCTAAACTTGACTTCTCAAGAAATGCTTTTCCACTACATCCATATGCTTTGTGGTTCTCATCAGGTTCATATCTTGTGACATTGCTTCAGCATCTTCAGCTAGCTCAAGAACTTCTTGTTGTATGGATTTTATGGCTTTGGTGTTCTTTCTCACATTGTGGATTACCACCGTTAAAGCTCTAGCAAGATTAAGGTTAGAAAAAGAATTAGAATGAGAGTTTACAGTGCCTTGCTTGGATAAATTTCTTTCGGATTTCTGTAGTTCCGGATCAGTCAAATCCATGAACGCTCAAATATCGTACCCTAAATTCCCAGTAGAGCTAAACCGGGTGGCGACTCTGTCTTAAAATACGGGATTTTGGGTCTCGTATCTCTTTACATTTAAATTGGACTAAAAATTCAACTTCAATATCACTTTTATCAGTCTATCTTTTCGTCACGCCTTTAAATTATCAATCCTTCAACTCGCTTCGCCGCGCTTATTTTTCTGCGCCCCTAAAGGATTAGAAAAAGGTCGTCCCCTCACATATGTTGCAGCTATTTCAGCTGCCAAAATGAGTTTCCATCCAATTCCGTGGACACAATTTGAGTTGGTGTGGAGTGATATTTTTACTTTCTAGTCAATTTTTAAATCATAATATAACGTACAACTAATGTAACAATTTGAGTTACATTTTACGTTATGTTATGTTTGGACCTTAATTTGTGTTACATTCCGTAAATTTAAAAGAATTTGCCTAAAAATTACATTGGTAAAATTTAAATTGATAAAAAAATCTAAAATATGTTGGTTACGTTATGTTTTACGTTGCATTTTAACTGGTGGAATTGGTCGAACATATGTTACATTTTAATTGGTGGAATTCAGATTGATCAAAAATCTAAAATGTGTTCAAATTAGTAAGATGAACTTAGGGGTACATATATAATATAAGGATTTGGATATCCAAATAGAGGGAAATCATGTAACGTGCAACCAATTTCAACTAGTCAAAATGTAACGCAAAACATAATTTAATGAAAAGAAATGAATAGAAATTGATCGAATTTTAGATTATTGACCAATCTAAATTTGACCAATATAATTTATAGAAAAATTATATTATATCAATGTAATGTAACATAAAGGTTCAAACTTAACGTAACGTGTTAGTAAGGTATATAAAATCTTAATATTAATAAGGCCAATAAAGTTTATTTAAGGGATTTATCTATTAAGTTAAGGGGATAGGAATACATGTCAATCATTTAGATATTCTTTAATCTCTAAGGCCGAACATGTGGCAACCATTCATGGGACACTACCCTCTATATAAGGAATAAGGACATGTATTCTCAGGTAATTAATACACGCAACCTACCCTTTTTAGTAACATCTACATCATCCCCCCGCGCCACACTAACTTGAGCATCAGAGAGGCCAAGTCGGACACCTGACCTAACCCTCTAACGAGTTGTTGTCTGTACAGATATCCCAATTTAAAAAATACCGAACCGATCATGTGTCCCAAGTTCCACAGCATCATAACGTAAAACATAACTCAAATTGTTATGTTACGTTATATTTGAACCTTTGCGTTACATTACTTAGTTTACGATGCAACACTTCACCGAGCATAAAATGGCGAATAATTTGTTCAATTACTGTTAAACACTTCAAATTTTAATTCACCATCAATTGTTTCCTTCCTCCAAATTCTCTTATCCTTAATGCCTAGGTATATATTTATGCGCATAGCAGTTTTATATATTTTGTAATTTTACATATTTTGCTAGAAGTAAAACTTTGTGTTGTCCATAGGTGGGTAAAGTTGTGCCTTTTTATTGTTGTTTATCACCAATATTTAATGTATTGCTTTTATTTTCCTTGTCATTTAAATCAACAACCTATCACTCTCAATATTAAAAAAAATCTCTCTGAACCAGTATTCTGCTACGGAAACCTCAAATTGTTCAAAATTGCTCATTGTGAAATACGGCCTTATGTTTAGCACACTACATTGACCCCAGTGCACTTGTTAGGTAGTCTATTTCGAAAACAATACTAGATAAATGACTGGTAAAAAAAATAAATATCTTCAAAGTGATTATACTCCTAATATTTTTGTGTAAATGTATAATTACGTTAATTTAAAATCAAATAAAACAAAGTATTGGGTTAAACTTGAAATAGACACTTTATTGCATAAGGTTAACATCGACAATGACATAATTAAAGCTCCTACATGTTAGTTAAATGGATTAAAAAAGATGACTTTATAAACTTATCCTAATCATATATAATACATATTTTGAATTGGACTAATATATTATATCTTTCACAATTCATATTATATAATGCTTGGTTAGATTGGTGAGGAGCTTCTTCTCCTAAATAATTACATGTAAAACATTATTAGTGGCCTAGTGGGAGAGTTTAGCCGCAAAGGGCCAGTTTGGCATTGATGTTTGAAGCTGAGAAAAAAGACGGGTTTTTGAAGCTGAATACTATGAAGGTGTCAGATTTCGCCCAATGGTCAACCTCCGATGAACAAGGATGCCAAGTAGATTGCTTAAACAACTGTTCTTGTTTAGCTTATTCATATTATCCTGACTTTGGTTGTATGTCATGGTATACTGAAAATTTGATCGACATGCAAACAATGTCCAGTGGAGGGGCAGATCTTTATATTCGCGTTGCTATGCAGAACTTGGTATTTGATTTGCTCCTAGTTTGTATTTTGTGCTAATGGTTTTGCTTTAGATTCAAAATGGTCTTTTTTGTTGTTTATTGATGAAGTTGCTAATGTTTGTCTGTAGATAGCAAGAGAAATGTGAAAATTGTTATTGGACTAACAGTTTCAGCAGGAGTTGTATGTTTTCTTGTTGGTGCTTATCTTTTATGGAGATGCCTGGCTAAGCATAGAGGTATATATGCTAATGCTAACTATTGATGATGTTTTTTTTTATTAACTATTTTCGAAAATGGAAATTCACCTTGTTATCATTTTTTTAATCGAAATCAACAGAAAGTAAGCAAAAGAGCGAGGAGATGTTACTAAATGGAAGGAATCACACAGAATTTTCAGATGCAGACAACATAAAGTAGGTTCGACTCCAAGAATTATCAGTATTTAATTTGCAGAAGCTAATCACTGCAACAGACAACTTTCACGAGAAAAATAAGCTTGGACAAGGCGGTTTTGGGCAGGTATACAAGGTAATACTAGTGCTCTAATCTGAATTTTGATTACGTGACTCGAAATTGAAAAAAAGGCTGATAGTTGATCCAACATTTCAGGGGGTATTTCCTGATGGGCAAGAAATAACAGCCAAAAGACTTTCAAGAGCGTCTGGGCAAGGATTTTCCCGCGACCACCCTCGCCGTCCCCCTGGCTCCCCCTCTGCCAATATGTGTATCAGTTCTAAAACAGTATAGGAGCATTATTTTAGTATGGCAGTGCATCTTGTAATTTAGGTATAGTTTACCTGTAGCTTAACTATAATTATAGTTAAATAATCTTATTATAGTTTAGTGGTTGTAAGTTTAAAGTAATTTTGTAAGTCTGTATAAAGGTGTATCGGTTTTAATAATAATATAACTGAGGAAGTCCAAAGATAGCATCAAAAGCACACGTAAAAAATTGGTTTGAGAAATATATATGAAATACGATAGAAAATCATGCGGTTTCTGAGTATGGGTAAGAGGGGCGATCGTTCAATACCCTATTATTATAGGGGTCCTCTTAGTTATTTTATAAATTTTTTTCAAATTATTTAATTAAAAAATGAAAATTCTTAATAGAATTTCACATATTACGTGTTCATCGATTAGAATTTTAAAAATTTTACTTATAAAGAGAGATCAGATTTCCTATCTCTCTTATAGGCTTACAACAAGCTAGAAACGGGCATGGATGATTCACATATAAATAATAATCATTCTATATACTATATTTGTTTTTAAATTTCATTTGGGTGATGAGCATTTAGATTCTAATGTTATTTTTTAAAGCTATGATGTGAAATTCGACGTTATCATTTGATATTTCATTAAGTGAAATAATAAATACGAATTCACATATTATAATTTCAAACATGTGGCTTTTACACAAATGAGCTAAAAATAAAATAATTTTGGTCAAATGCCACAACAAGGGCAAAATAATTTCAAATATGTCATGCTTTCAAAATAAGTACAATCCCCATCCCCCTACGCACACAACATCACTATTTTTTTAAAAATTTTGTTTTATTTACTTTGCTTATATCTTTTAAACTGTTCATTTTTTTGATATGTCGCTTTAGAGTTTTTTGTTTGTGACTTTTTTTTTTCTTCAAAACGACATCCATTGTGATTTTCTTTCAAATTTTATTTGAACTGTCAGATATCCAATATATATTTAATAGAATTCCAATAGAAATCAGTAAAACTAGAAGACCTTGGATTCAAAACACTGGATAGATTTTTAATAGATCATAACTTTAAAATAGACTTTTATAGATCTCTAAATATTAACTTCAAACTAGATTTTCTAATAGAAATCTTGTAGGTATCCAATAGATTTTCGATAGATGTCCAAATGATGTCTTGTAGATGTCTAGTAAATGAGAAAACACAGGTCGAACGACTAATTGATCTCATAAAAATAACAAAAAAAGAAAAAGAGACGAAGCAAGAGATCAAATGTAAAAAAATCCTCAACAAAATGTCCCGTTAACTTTTAAAAGTCCACTCGTAACTCAAATTTATACAGTCAATTTGCCCAAATTCCGCAATTGAATCAAAATAAGTTAAATAACACATGAATGTCCAATGTTAAAAGGTAGGGGACTCCTAAATTATACCAGTAAAAAAATTAGCAATGGTCTCAACGATAGTAATTTATAAAGTTACCGAGTAACGATGGATACAATGAAATTTTCAGTGATCTATAGTATATCTATTGGAAATCTATTGGATAAAAAATTATCGAAAAGTCACAGTGGGTGTCATTTCAAAGATAAAAATAAGACGAATAAAAAACTTTAAAGCGGCATGTCAAAAAAATAAAGATTTGAGAGATAAATGAAAAATAAGGAAAAAAAATCAAAATAATAAATAACATGGCAATTGTGTATATAGAATTAAAAAAAGAACGAAGTTTAAAAATATTTAAGAAGCATGATAATTTTGTATATATTTTAGCAAATCTGTAATTAATTTAAAAAAAAATGCCCAATCATGACAAATTCTCTTCAAACATTGTACTTCTAAAGAGGGCCCCAGTCTCTCATCTCGCCCGTATGCCCCCAATATGGTAGTAACGGGCCTGTAGAAAATAAAAGAAAGACAAACTATCAAGATCATTCATACTTTGTAAACTATTTACAAATTTACCATTAATTCAAACTATTTACACGTTCCCTTCAATTCTATTTACAACTATGTCATCCACTTGTTTCTCCCCTTTTTCTTTTGATTTTCCTTCTTATTTTTCATTTATCTCTCAAACCGTTTATTTTTTCGACATGTCGCTTTAGAATTTTTGTTCTTCTTATTTTTATCTTTAAAATGATATCCATTTTGAAATTTGTTACCCAATAGTCGCATGGTAGATATCCAATAGTCGCATGATAGATATCCAATAGACAAGTGGCAGATCTTAGTTTCGACAATATTTTTACGGAATCGTTTATGTTAGTTTTGCTGTTTCTTGACTAGATTTAGTGCTACTCAATTTTTTCGGGTGTGGGATATTGGTCTATTAGTTACTCAAATTGAGAAGCTTTGATTGTCGTTCTTCATTCCTAATCTCTTTTGATTTTTTTCTTATTTTTCATTTATCTCTTAAACCGTTTATTTTTTCGACATGCCGCTTTAGAGTTTTTTGTTCGTCTTATTTTCATCTTCGAAATGACATCCATTGTGACATTTTCGAATTTTTTAAACTAGTAGACGTCTGATAGATATCCAATAGACATGTGATAGAATTCTGGTAGACATATGGTAGATATTAGTTTTTGATGGGCTTTTTATGGAATTGTTATGTTAGTTTGTGCAAACCTTAAAATCAAACCACCACCTAAACAATGATAAACTAGTGGTGAAAATCAAATAAATGACAAGAAGATAAGAGAATCGATATACGATTTTTAGATCAAGAAAAGAACGCAAGAGCATATCCAATAGAAAGAAAGTACACTATACAGATTATAAGAGACTAAAGGCTAATGAAAAAAATAGATTCCAAGCATCTATAACATGTCTACCAGACTTCTACAATATGTCTATTAGACATCTACCGCATGTCTACCAGTTGAAAAGTTCGAAAAATTCATAGTGGATGTCATTTCAAAGATAAAAAAAGAGACGAACAAAAAACTCTAAAGAGGCATTTCGAAAAAATGAACGGTTTGAAAGATAAATAAAAAATAAAGTAAAGAAAATAAAAAAAGCCACCAACACTAATATGTGAAGGGGGAACACATGATTGTAAATATTTTATATTTTAGTCCAAATTATTTTATGAAGATGGATATTTTTTATAAGAGTCTCATTTCAAAAAAAGACTTATTTTTAAGAAATATATTTTATAATAAACAATTTTGGTACAAAATATACAATATTTTATATACATAAATATGAGATATTTTCCTAATCAAATTTAAAAAGGTTTTTTTTATAAACACATGCGTTGCCCCATGAATTTGGGTCTAATCGATTTTGGCCATTTCAAACTTTTAAGTGTGACACTTTACTCCCTAAAGGTAGAAAATTTTTTACAGTTTGCTCCCTCAATGCCATATGTCAGCTTCTGGTTGGTTTGACGTTTCAATGATATCATTTGTCTAGTTTTTTTCTATTCAATCAGAATCTAACATGTGGTATTAAGGGGCCAAACTATATCAGTTTTGCCAACTTTATGGTGCAAAACATGGTCAGCTATTAGAAAAAGCAAGGTGAGCGACCACTTAAAGCCCCAAATTTTCAGGGGCCTCAAATTTTGAAAACAGTTTATATATATATATATATATCTGTACGTGAGAACATGCAGCACTAAACGTATTATGATCTAGCGGTTAAAGAGCGTGTCACCTTATTTTCTATGCATGGGTTCGATCCTTGATATCAGCACTCCTTTTTTGACATATCTTCCTTTCTTTTTCATCTTTCTCTTTTCTTTTGAAAACTTGTTCTTTCTAAATTTATTTTCTTAAAAGAACAAAGGATTGCATAATAATACTTCAAATAATATTCTATTTCCTTTGTAATACCTCTAATTGTTGTATATAATAACGAAACCTATAATTTAATTATCTATATGTACATAAAAAAAATTGGATTATACCAAAGTATATTTATTTACAGTCATAAGTTTATTATTTAAAGAAGATAAACATGAAAGAGTAGTTATTAAAGTATTTCAATCCAAAGTATTTCTATTTACGGTCATAAGTTTATTATTTAAAGGAGATAATAATGAAAGAGTAGTTATTAAAGTATTTCTTTATCATCTTACTACGGGTTAATAACGATTTGCATTTACTTTTTAGGTAAGTTTTGTTTTGATTATATGTTTTATTTGACTTATTAAATATATTATTTTTTTTCACAAGCAAGTAATTTTGATATTCAATTAACGTCACATATAGATTATATGAATTTGATAAGAACTTTTGTATTTTAAAAAGCAATAAATACTATTTTAATTGTTTCAATATATATTTTAGAGACTCTCAAACCGTATTTTATTTAAAGACATTTTGTCAAATAAAATTTAAAGCTATTTTTGTATATGTTTCACAGATTTTAATAATTAATAAAATAAAGAATAAAATTTTAATTTCTTGAGAAATTTTAATTTTTGTTTCATAAAATATTCGGAAAGCCATAATTTTTAAATAATAATATCCTACCATAAAATACGTGTATAACAAAGTTTAATAAATATTTTTTGTTGTTTATTAGAAAAATATTAAATTTGATTTGAAAACTTTTGAATGTATCTATTTTCAGTTGATAAGGGCTCATTTTCTATTTTTACTTACGGCCTTAAAAAAACTCCGAGATGGTTCTGATGCAAAATATTACACTTAAAAGTTCGTATGATCAAATGCGGTTAAAACTAAGTTCAGAGGACAAAGTATATTCAACCTTTTTTTATTATCTATCTGATTTATCAGAGCTTTACTTCAATTATATTTAAATTCGACCCCAATCATAAACGTAACTATAATAAATAAGTCTCACAATAAAAATTTTCTTCATTTATCAAAACTTAAATTTAAAATCTTAAATTTAAAATCTTAAATAATATCAAATATTTTCTTGATACATTATATTTTTTTTAAGCATAAAGTGAACACATTCCGGACAATATACAATTGGATCTAGAAATTTGATATTATATTAAGTCAATTCTAACAGTAATTAGATCACACTAATCACCCTGAAATCTAGCTTTCTAATCACTCCCTCACTCTCTCTCTCTCATCTCTGTCCTCTCACTCCTCACTCCCCAATCCAAATAACCTAATCAACTTCTTCAAATCTCTGATTTTTCACTTGTTTCATGTAAACAAAATGAAACAGATAGCAATTTCTTGTTGCTTCTTAGAAATGGGGGTTTAGCTTTGATTTTTTTTGAAATTGTTGGTTAAAGAAGACGAAAATGATAGGTTCAGGAATGAATTTGGTGATGACAGTAATAGGATTTGCAACTAGCACTATGTTTATTGTGTTTGTGTGTACTCGTCTCATTTGTGCTCGGATTCAGCTTCACGCTTCTCGCCGCTCTTTTCCTTCTTCTTCTCGATATGATCTTGGCATTGTATCTTTTTTTCGTTTTCAGTTGATGTTATTGAGATCTAAATCTCTGGATCTAAAGCAATTAGGTTTCAGTTGATTTCAATGAGTTTCAGTTTTCGATTATAGTAAAATTGATTCTGGCCTTTGATTCATGTTCAGCAATTATCAATTGGATTTTAATGGCATTGAATTCCAGAATTTGTATGATCTCTTATAAAGCAGACAGAATAGAATATGCGAAATTTTCTCCAAATTAGAACATTGATAAGTATGTATGTGCTGAATTTAGTGTTGTAATTTGTGATAAAGCTTGAACGAGGCTCACATGGAGTTGAACCTGTAGTTATAGCCAACTTTCCAACAAAGAAGTACAATGATGATCAGTTCTTGTTAATCGATTGATATGTCAAAATTGTTGAATAATGTAGTTAAATAGAAGTATTATGCGTGTTTTCAAGTTAGTATACTGGCTGAAGTTTTCGTTATGCTTAGAAAAGTCCAACAAGCAGTATGCAAATCGAAATTTACTTCTTTTTTCTTCATGGAGGAGATTCTCAAAATTCTTAAATCTTCGAGATGTTTGCAATCTTGATCATAGTTGCCTTGGCATTTAGGTTAGAAATATTAGATGGAGCAACATTTTGGAGGCATTCAAGTCACATAGGAAGCTTTATAGTGAGAAATAATCCTGCTAATAGAGGTCACAATCTTCCAACCAGCAAGTAACAAGTTAATGTTGGCTTCAAATTGATGTCGTGCGCTTTTTTGTAGTGAAGTGCGCGCTTTTTTGCGCTTTTTGGTGCGCTTTTTTTGTGCGTTTTTTGCGCTTTTTGCACCCCGTGTGCTTTGTGTTCACAAAAGCGCACAGTGTGCGCTTCGCTGCGCTTTAAGCTCAAAAGCGAGCGCTTTTAATAACTATGATCTTGATGAAGTATAAATGTTGATTTTTCATAATGACATTTTATGTTTCTAGCTTAGTATGTGGTTTATGTATAGTAACTAGTGTTCATTATTTTATTTCTCGAATAAAAGAATGGTATTCGTTTTTTGAGAAGGATGGTTAAAAGACTAGTATTGGATTTAGTAGCTATTGACAAAAGCTATCAGACCCTGTACATGAAAATGTAGAAGCAGAGCTCTGTGTAGTTTAAGAAACCAACTGTTTTATTAGGTTTCCAAAGAGTTCTTTCCGTACGCTTGACTGAAATTAAGAAAACATCTCAAGTAATTGCTGAACAGTGTTTATTTTTCGAGGATTCTTCCTGCATTCTGCGTCTTTCGGTTTGCAAATGGCTTAATGCATCTTCATAAACGTGAACCTGTCCCAAAAAAAAACTACCGCTCCCCTGAACTTTTGAAGTGACCCCGTAGCTCCCTCAACTTTCAGAAAGTGCACCACTTTGCTCCCTGAACGCCACTTGTCAGCTTCTGATTTGAGAGAGAAAATCAGAAAAATGACATATTCGAAAAGTCAAACCAACTAGAAGCTGACATGTGGTGCACTTTTTCAAAGTTGAGGGAGCTATAGGGTCACTTCGGGGTGACATTAGTTTTTTTGGAACAAGTTTAGGTACCTAGAGATGCATCTAGGCCTTTGGAAATTCCTACTTACGTAATAAACAGCTGTTAGGAAAATTTATGCCTTTTTTTACTGTTTCGTACAAATTCTCAAAGTTCTCGCAAATACCGTATTTTGCAGATGCACAGATTGCCTTGCAGAATACAATCACGAAGATATGTTACGAATCCTTCCATACTGTGGGCACTCTTTCCATGTGACCTGCATAGACATATGGCTACACCAACATTCGACATGTCCTGTTTGTCGAATATCATTACACGAACTTCCCGAGAAAAAACGCAAAATGCAGCCTTTGTTCAGCTCAGCTATCCAATACCCATATGGAACCCAGTCACTAAGTTCTCATTCGTACAACTGGCAAGGGCGCCATGATAACCATGTGGTCATCTCCATTGATGATAGTCGTTGTGCATCCGAAACAGAATCTCGGGAAATCTTATCCCTTGAAAATGATGTTAGTCAAATTACAAAAGACTTGGAAAACTAGAATGTAGAAAGCCCTTCAAATCCTTGATTCACAAAGCATTAAAACTTACGTTGCACGAGCCTATATGCTCCTATAAACCTCACTTTCGGTTTATTTCCTGGTTTATTGCCTCAGCTTGTGCCTTAGTGTAAATATTACAGGCAGTGATTTGATTCATAGTCTTTGCCTTTAGTTGGTGTTTTAGGCATTTTTGTGAGTTGAAGGGACATTTTGGGATAACATTTTTGAAATTGCCATTGAAAGTGCTTTCCATGGTGGGTGGGTTTTCTAAATAGCTTTAAAAGTGCTTTTAGGAAATTAGGTCTATATATAGCTTTAGAGCTGCGTTGTAATGGAATTAGTTAAAATTGTTGAATGAGATGGTTGTTTTATGCATGTGACATGTACTAAAATGCTGTTAAAGTTGTTTGATTGTGAGGAGCTAGTAAAAGTTTATATTCCAAGGGCTTGTTTGAAGTATTAGTTGCAGTTGCTGATAGTTGTTTACTGTTTTTGACAATTTTGTCTGCAAAATAACTAAAACAGTTGTAATTAAATATTTAGATTTGCATTAGATATTATTGTTAATCAAAAGAAATTAGTTATGGGAAGAATCTAAAAAATGAAGTGGATGACGAAAAATACAAAACAATCAACTGGAAAAGTACATTAAAAAGTCCAGTTGGCAGGAATATTCTTTGCACACTGTAATAATTATAATTATTGAATGAAATTTAATAACTTTTTATCTGTTAGAATAGTCCCTAAAATGATATGTAATAGAAGGAGATTATCCGTAAGATGTTTTGAAGATCGTAAAAAGAGAACACAGAATCAAACAGAAAGGAAGCATGTCTTTCTTTGTGATAAAGATATGAAAGAAAGATTAAAGGATCGAAAAGAGCTGATATGAACACAACTAAAATTGAAATTGAACAAGATTGAAGAACAAAAGTTGAGGGAAAAGATCTTTATTGATTAATCGAAATTGAATTAGAGGGACGAGCTATTTAGCTATATATTGAGCTAATCGTAGTTACAAGTTTGTTATTCGGCTGAAAATCAATCAATCATGCCTAATCATCTAATCATTTTGATCGCGATTATGTGTTGTTGATTGACTAGTGTCGCGGATTGCTGACATGGCAGTATACGGATTGCTGACATGGGTTGAGTTGCAGGAATCTTCCTTTTACGGTCTTCTATCATCCCCCCTCACAACTTACACTAGTGTTTGTCGTGGAAAAATGCACAAGACCAAAGGACTGTAAAGCTGGTATCCTGTTGACAAAAGGCATAGGTTTGGTAAACAAATCAGCAAGTTGTTTACCTGTTGGGACATAAATCGTCTGCAAGAAACCAAAGTCAATGTGATCCCTGATGTGGCAGTCAATTTCTACATGTTTGGTCCTTTCATGAAAGATCGGATTTTTAGCTATGGCCATAGCTGCCTGGCTGTCACAATGTAGCTTCACTGGTTTTGTTAATGGAATTTGAAAATCACTTAACAGGTAACTCAACCATTTTAACTCACAACTGGTTGTGCTCATGCTTCTATATTCAGCTTCAGCAGATGATTTGCTGACTACAGACTGCTTTTTTGTCTTCCAGGAGACTAATGACTTTCCTAAAAACACACAAAAGCCAGTTAAGGATTTCCTTATAATTTTGCACCTCCCCCAGTCTGCATCACAGTAAGCAGTCAACTTAAGATCATTAGCATTAGGATAATGAAGGCCACAGTTGATGGTGCCTTTCAAATATTTCAAGGTGTGAAGATCTGCTTGGAGATGGTGTTGGCAAGGAACTTGCATATGCTCACTAAGCTATAGAGTGGCATAAGATAAGTCTGGTCTTGTGAAGCCTATGTAAAGAAGTCCTCCTACAATTTTCCTGTAAATTTCAGGGTCTTATAATGGTTCTCTAGGATCAGATAGCATAATGCCATGTGAAAAAGGGTCATTTAAAGGCTGACACTTAAGCATTTGTGCATCTGCTAGTATGTTAGATGCATATTTCATTTGTGACAGTGTAATGCCCTTCTCATTCCTATGTAGCTCAATACCCAAGAAATACTTAACAATGCCTAAATCTTTTATTGTGAACATTGAATGAAGTTAGTTTTTCACATCAAAGATCATTTGAACACAATCCCCACATAGGAGAATGTCATCTACATATATCAGTAGATAAATGCAACTTGATCCCTTTTGCATACTGAATAAATAGTGGTCACCCTTTGACCTCTTAAACCCATAATGAAGGAGCTTTGCTGTCAATTCTTTATTCCATTGACGCCCAGCCTGTTTGAGGCCATATAGAGATTTGATTAACCTGCAAACTATGCCTTGTGAAGCCTTTTTGTATCCAGGGGGTGGTTGTAAGTAGATCTCTTCTTCATGTAAATAGGCAATATTAATATCAATTTGGTGGATTTCCCACTGCCTTGCTGCTGCTATAGCAATGAACATTCTCATAGTAACTGTTCTTGCCACTGGACTAAAGTTCTCAAAAAAATCCACACCAAATTTTTGGTCATACCCTTTAGCTACCAAACGAGCTTTAAATTTGTCCACATTGCCATCTGGTTTGTACTTTACTTTGAAGACCCACTTTGAAGCTATGGCTTTTTTCCCTTTAGGCAACTTTGTTAATTGCCATGTATTATTTGTTTACAGAGCATCAATCTCACTTTGCATTGACTTTTCCCAGTTTGGATCACCTTTTGCTTGGTGATAGTTGGTTGGTTCTTTCACAGCTGCTATTTTAGCCATAAAAGCTACTTGTTCTGCTGTGTTGTTTAATGAAGAACCAATTGACCCAGGCTTTGCAATAAAGGAAACATAGTCATTCATCCAAGATGGATTCTTTGCTTATCTCTTTGTATTGTGTACATGACTCAAACTGTTCACAGAACTATTGTGTTCTTGCGATTGAAGTCCCTCATCAGTGTTTCTGGTTTCTCTGTTAGTTTGGTGTTAACTGTAGGGGAAAACTTCTTCTTGAAAAATCACATCCATGACTACTTATAACTCATTTTTAATGAGATCAAGAACTTTCAACCCCTTTTGCCCTTGTGAGAATCCCAGAAAAATGCTTGTCTGGCTCTTGGATCAAACTTGTGTTTGTGAGCTGCAGTGTTGGTATAAAAACATTGGCAGCCAAAAACTTGAAATTGATCATAAGATGGTGTTCACCATACAATAACTCATGTGGGGTTTTCCATTTTAGGATTTTGCTTAGAATCGCATTTATTATAGATGTTGCCATCATGATTGTTGGAAACTGACAGTCAAATTGAACATGCATAACATGTATGGCGGAAATTCAAAATTTTGTCCCTATCCCCAGGAACTCCTATTAGATACATATAAATTAAATAAAGCCTTAACTAAATAATTCTCTACCTAGGTTAGCATGCAAAAGGGCTAGGCATACCATAATTCTAAATTATATCCTAGCATGTATATTTTATGCTAAGCATGTTATAACTCTAAGCTATAACCTAAGCATGTTATAACTCTAAGCTATAACCTAATCATGTTATAACTCTAAGCTATAACCTAAGCTTAAAATAAACTAAGCATGCAAAACAACCTAAGCATATTATTAAGTCTAAAAACGCTTAAAGAAAAAGACCAAATAATAAAAAGAGAAAGAAAGAAAACTTACCAGTTGAAGCGTGCTTTAGCAGAACCTTCTTGCACAAGCCTCCAAGCGTAGGATAGCCTCTGTGAGTATCCACACGAACCCCACCAACCAAAACCTCCCTGAGAGGAAGAACTAAGAAGCTTCGAGTAGTTGCTAGACCACTCCAGAAGCCTCACCCGAAAATATAAACTAGAGGTGCCCGAATAAATTCAGGCTCCTAAAAAATAACTTGCTCAATTACCTGAGAGATTAATCTTTGCGAATCTCAACTTAGGATTTAGCTTTGAGCTTGGTGCAATGAAATAGGGTGAAGGGAAAGCCTATATATAGGCTTAGGGAGCAAAAATTTGCTCCCTAAAAAGCAATGTGGGATGGGAGAAAACTCCCATCCCACGCGGGTCACACACTGGAATCCAAGGGATCCACGTGTTTTGACCCATCTGCACACAGCGTGCAATGCACGCTGTGTGCAGCAAGGTAAGCCTTAACGGCTTGCCTTTCAGCGAGCTGGGCCTCGCAGCCCATGCCGCGAGCCCAGCTCGCGGCCCACCCTAATGGGCTGTGCATGTGCAGCCCATTTTCATGGGCTGCCGCGAGCAATGCCTAGCATTGCTCGCGCACCTTTCGGTGCACTCCCGCGCACTCAAGCATGTACAAAATACTTTTGTATTCTCGATCCAATTTAACTTGCCCTAGCAAAATTCCCTTTTTAATCCTTTTCAAATAACTATTTATTTTTCGACCCTAATAAATTAGTTACCGATCAAAGATAAGTTCCCTGGCTTATAAAATTGGTATAATCAATTTGGCCAATTTATTTATGACCCCAATTAATTAGTGACCTGTCAAAAATAAATTCTTGATCCAACCAAATAATAAACTAATTATTATCATGTTATATTTTCAAAATAGAATAAATCTATTAGTTCTTTACTTAGTCCGATGAAGGTCCAATGTGTGTGACCTTATCCTGAAGTATTGAGCTGTTAAGGCTTAACCAATCCTTATTCCAGTGGAACCATTAGCTCGAGGTTCTAGATAGTGAATAGAACTCGATTGCCTTAAATGACTGTAGTACGCCTCTAGCAAGGGTCTACCATCCCCCATTACTCGGAACGTCATTTATGCTTATGACTTAATCCCGGTTGATGCAATAGTTATCCAATGCGATAAATTGCTTCCATTCTTTAATATTAGTACCATCTAGTTTATAGGGTTCGGTTAAAGTGTTAACCCACTAATAGCAAGGTTGCTTCATGCTATCCCAGTTATTAACTTGTTACCGAAGTATATTTCCTTTTACCATAGTGTGTTTTACTAGAAACCATTTCTATCAAACACATGCTTTGATAAGAGGTTTATGGTAATCATCACTTCAACAAGTGGCCAGGTACACCTCTTTTAATATATCCGGAGCGATGGATTCTTTCCGACTACTCAGCTTACCAACGTGCTCTCATCACTATACCCGTAATCACCCATAACACCATAATTTAATGATTGTATAGTAATGACCTAAAGTATAGTGATGGTACCACACAAGGCAACTAGTATCTCAAGTATGAGGATATTCGCAAGGCTATTATGCGAAGATAAACACTAACACATTGATATATATATACCAAGTGTTTATCTTACTGCGGTCTCCAATATATCTCCTAGATATATCCATGTGTCAAACGTAAGGCACCACCTTCAGTCCTTAGGAGATTAAATGCTTGGACCCTTTCCAAGAAAGTTGACCACATGCTAGTCTTTCTGCTTCGTCAATATCCTTTCCTAATGAAACTATGACTAGGGATAGTTTAGACATAATCATAATTGCGCATGAAGCAGGTTCCACCAAATATAGTCCAACTATAATTTCTCTAACTTCATGCTATGATATGTCAAGGACTTTTATAAATATACATCAGTGAATATATTTAACCAGCTATAATATATATACAAATACATCGATATAAACAAAAGATTAAATATCTTTATTGATTAAACAAATTGTTCGTACTATTACATAATTAAGATATATCGCCCTAATTGCCTTAAGGGAATACATCATATCCAACAAACTCCCACTTACACTAAGGCCAATTAGCCATATGTCTTAATCCATATGATTTAACATGCTGGTCATGTTTGACTTTAGTCAACGGCTTCGTCAGACCATCTGCGAGGTTCTGATTAGTGGGAACATATTCTATTCTTATTATCTTAGCATCAACACTCTCCCTGATTATATAATACTTGCTGGATACATGTCTATTTTTCTGATAAGACCGTGGTTCCTTTGCCTGAGCTATAGAACCATTGTTATCACAATACAAAGTAGTTAGATCAACAGCGTCAGGAACCACACCGAGATCACCACTAAATCCCTTTAACCAGACAGCTTCTTTTGCTACTTCGCATATAGTAATGTATTCAGATTTTGTGGTTGAATCAGCAGTCGTTTCTTGCTCTGAACTCTTCCAGCATACTGCCCCTCCATTTAACACATACACAAAACCCGACTGAGACTTAAAGTCATCCTTGTCAGATTAAAAACTCGCTTTAGTGTAACCTATGATTGTGAGGTCACCTTCTCCATAAATCAAGAACTCACCCTTAGTCCTTCTCAAGTACTTAAGAATTGCCTTGACTGCCATCCAGTGCTTTTCACCAGGATCTGACTGATATCTGCTGATAAAGCTCAAAGCTTGAGAGACATCTGGCCTAGTAGATATTATAGCATACATGATGGATCCTATCGTGGATGCATAGGATATATCCTTCATGTGCATTCTCTCCTGAGCTGTCTTCGGACACTCAGCCTTGGATAGATTAATCCCCTTTGTCATCGAGAGATAACCTTTCTTAGAATGCTCAAGGTTGAACCTGTTCAATACCATGTCTATATATGTACTTTGAGAAAGACCTAACAGCTTCTTTAATTTATCCCTATAGATCTTTATACCTAGTATAAATGCTACTTCACCAAGGTCTTTCATGGAGAACTTTCTTGACAACCATACTTTAACATTTTGAAGAAGAGAAATGTCATTTCCTATCAGTAGAGTGTCATCGACATACAATACTAAGAAAACGACTGCACTCCCACTAATCTTCTTGTAAACACAAAGCTTATTAACATTTTAACAAAAATCCAGCTCACGAATTGTCTGGTCAAACCTGATATTCCAACTCCTGGATGCCTACTTAAGTCCATAGGGGATCTTTGCAACTTACATACCTTCGAGCTATTATGAGATGTAAAACTCTCAGGTTGTGTCATATACACATCCCGGTCTGAATCCCTATCAGGAATGTTGTTTTAACATCCATCTACCAGATATCATAATTGTAATGAGCAACAATGGAGAGGGGTATCCTTATAGATTTAAGCATGGCTACCAGTGAGAAAGTTTCATCATAGTCAATACCTTTATGTTGACTATAACCTTTCACAACCAACCTTACTTTATAGGTAATTACATTACCATCTGTGTCAGTCTTCTTCTTGAAGACCCATTTGCACCCAATTGGTCTAACCTCTTGCGGTGCATCAACTAAATTCTAAACTTGGTTCTCATACATGGAATCCGTTTCTTATTTCGTTGCTTTTAACCATTTATCAGAATCTGAGCTTTTCATTGCCTCATCATATGTCCTTGGTTCATCATCCTCCATAAGATATAGTTCCTTATCATCAGTGATGATAAACCCACATCTATTGGGACCCTTATGAACATGACCTGATCTTCGTAATGATTGTGTTTTAATAGGTTATTCTTGGATAACACTTTCTTGAGTATCTAGAACGGGTTCAATCAGTTGATTCTCTATTTCTTCCTCTTGGACTTCCAGTTCAATATTGCTCCCACTGAATTTTGCAAGTAAGTGTTCCTTTTCCAAAAAGTGAGCATTCCAAGACACAAATACCTTTTGTGCTTTGGGTTGGTAAAACAGATATCCAATTGTTTCCTTTGAATATCCAATGAATAGACATTTGTCAGACTTGGCATTTAGCTAATCTGACGCTATCCTCTTAGCCATAGCAAGACAACCCCATACTCTTAAATGACTTAGAGATGGCCTTTTATCACACCATCTTTCATAAGGTGTAAAATCAACTGATTTAGAGGGCACTCTATTTAAAATGTAAACTGCGCTCTCTAGGTCATATTCCCAAAAGGATTTACTGAGATTTACATGGCTCATCATGGACCGAACCATATCTAATAAAGTCTAATTCCTCCTTTCTGACACTCCATTGCATTGGGGCATATAAGGAGGGGTCCACTGAGTAACTACCCTATTTTCCTTTAGATAATCCTGAAACTCCTGACTTAAGTATTCTCCTCCTCGATCCGATTGAAGTGTTTTAATACTTTTCTCAAGCTGTTTCTCTACTTCAGCTCTGAATAGTTTGAACTTTTCAAAACTTTCAGACTTGTACTTCATTAAGTACAAATAACCTTATCGTGAGTAATCATCAATAAAGGTTATGAAGTAGGAGTATCCTCCTAGTGCCTGAACACTCATTGGACCACACACATCAGTATGTATAAGTTCTCATGTACTCGTGGCACATTCACCCTTTCCTTGAAAGGCTAACTATGTCATTTTAGGTCTTAAACAAGGTTCGCAATCCCCATAAGACTCCAAGTCTGTTGGGCCCAAGTCTCCACGCTTATGCAACTTGGTTAAGCGATCCTTGTTTATGTGGCCTAAACGACAATGCCATAAGTAGAAGGAGTTATCATTATCTAATTTAACTTTCTTTACACTGTTTATATTAAAAACTTATGTTTTAGTATCAAGAACATAAATTTCACCTTTCAACATCCCATAACCATAAAGAACATTATTCAAATGAATCTGACAATTATTATTCGAAAATAAAATCTTAAATCCTTCTGCTGCTAAACACGTAACAGATACAATATTCTTAGTGACACTCGGAATGTAGTAATAATTATTCAAAACTAAAACAAGTCTGCTTGGTAAAATAAGATTAAAGCTTCCTATGGCTAATGCAGCAACTCTGGCTCCATTTCCTATACATAGGTCCATCTCCGCTTTTGCAAGTTTTCTACTGTTCCTTAGTCCCTGCACAGAAGTACATATATGAGAACCACAATCTGTATCTAATACCCAAGTGGATTTATGAGGAAAAGTAGCAAAGTTTTCAATTACAAACGTACCTGAAGTAGATGCCTCTACAGGCTTCTTCTTCAAATGTTCAAATGCAGGAACTTTGCAATCCCTCTTCCAATGTCCCCCTGGAAGCAGACATACTTAGATGTCTTCTTTTCTTTCTTCTTCTTACTGATTCTTTTCATGGTACCCAGTGCCTGCTTATTATTCTTAGAAGCCCTGCCCTTCTCAACCAACAGTAGAGGTTTCTGATCTTTCTTGATCTAAGGTTCTACTATTTTCAGCATGTTGATTAATTTCGGAATAGTAGAATTAATCTTATTCATGTAATAGTTAGTTATGAAGCCTGAGTAACTATCTATCAAGGACATCAACATAAGGTCAATGCTCAAGTCATAATTCATCTCGGATCCCAGTCGATTCAGCTTCTCAAGGTATCCCAAAGTTTCAATACATGCTGAGAGGCAGAGGTGCCAGCCTGTATCTTGGTTCTAAAAAGGAGCTTGGAAGTCTCATACCTCTCTGTCCTTTCCCGCTCCGAAAAGAGTTCTTCAAGATGGAGAACCGTGTCCTCCAAGGTCATGTTCTCATGTTGTTTCTGAAGCTCAGGATTCATGGACCCCAACATGATACACATGGCAGTCTCACGATCTTTCCTGTGCTTCTACCAGGCCTCATGCTCCACATGATCCTCAACATCAGGTTCAATAGGGAAATTTTCACTTAGAACATAGGCAATTCCCTCGGATCTGAGAATAATTCTCACAGCTTGGAACTAACCAGAAAAGTTTGAGCCATTCAGTTTGGTGTCAAGTAACATACGGAGATTAACTTTAGAAGTCGTTTTCAACCTAAGATATAAGAAAACAAAAAGTTTAGATATTAATTTTTGTACATGCATTTAATATAAGGTCTTTTAATTAAACACATTTGTCCTACTATTTTCTTCAAAATTTACAATAGCCCATTCAATTAAATTTGGGAATTTTAGCCCAGCTAAATTTCCTAGTAGGTAGTATCTATAACTAGTCTATTACAACCCCAATTTTATGAGTCAAGTTGTATTAGTAAGTTATAGTTGGAATCCCATTCCATTTGCATCGCATGCAATTGCCAAAACATTCAAGTTCCCTAATCCTAAGGGACGTGTGCTCTTATATTAGCATCCTTGAATATGTCTCAGATCTGGGCCTAGCCCCCAATTTTATGGTGGACTACCCAGTTCCGTTAAGGCAGACCCTATCCCAAACTTTACAACCAATCAATGTGGACTAGAAGGAATGATTTGTGTAGCACTTTGATAGCCCAAAGAGATCGTATTATAAATTTGAGTAAGTAAGACTATAACTTGCCTTAATATATTTACTTTGGGATTTTATTGGTGTTAAATATCTCACCCAATCTAGGATTTTATCAGATGGACATATTTATAATAACTTATATTAATTCAGGGTATTTTAGAATTAATTTGTAAGGTCCAATCTTAGATGGGTTCAAGCTCTTTATTATAATTATTCCATCAACCTAGATTATATGCAAAAGAATTAACACTTTTATTTGTTAAATTTATATTGTATTTTCTTTAACCTTTTGTTCAATAAATTTAATTTGTTACTTTGTTAAAGAAACATATATAAGTACCATCTTATATACTAGAAATAAATTAGTCCATATTAATCCCTCGGTTGGTCATTTCAAGTTGCACCGATATAGGTTCCCAGGTAGGAGCGATGCCCTTGAAGTGAGTAGACACCAAGTCCAATCCTTAGCTAAAACAAATACGGGCACAAACTTGAAGACCAATGGATTCTCTTCAACTAATATATTTCGTTCTTCCAATTCATGTAAATTGGAAGCATCTATAACACATGTAATTTAAATAAATTATTGACACTTGTATAATTTAAGTAAGTTGAGCAGGCTTAATCAAAATTATTCATAACCATTTTCTAACCTTGAAATGAAATGCACAAGTTCCTATATATTGTTCCAAATAATTAAATAAACAGATCATTTTAAATAGAAAATAATATTCAGTTTGATTCTAACTTAATTATGCACTAAATAGGCATGCTCTGATACCACTGATGGAAACTGACAGTCAAAATGAACATGCATAACATGCATGGCGGAACCAGGAACTCCTATTAGATACATATATATAAATTAAATAAAGCCTTAACTAAATAATTCTCTACCTAGGTTAGCATGCAAAAGGGCTAGGCATACCATAATTCTAAATTATATCCTAGCATGTATATTTTATGCTAAGCATGTTATAACTCTAAGCTATAACCTAAGCATGTTATAACTCTAAGCTATAACCTAAGCATGTTATAACTCTAAGCTATAACCTAAGCATAAAATAAACTAAGCATGCAAAACAACCCAAGCATATTATTAAGTCTAAAAATGCTTAAAGAAAAAGACCTAATAATAAAAAGAGAAAGAAAGAAAACTTATCAGTTAAAGCGTGCTTTAGCAGAACCTTCTTCCACAAGCCTTCAAGCGTAGGATAGCCTCTATGAGTATCCACACGAACCCCACCAGCCAAAACCTCCCCGAGAGGAAGAACTAAGAAGCCTCGAGTAGTTGCTAGACCACTCGAGAAGCCTCACCTGAAAATATAAACTAGAGGTGCCCTAATAAATTCAGGCTCCTAAAAAATAACTTGCTCAATTACCCGAGAGATTGATCTTTGCTAATCTCAACTTAGGATTTAGCTTTGAACTTGGTGCAATGAAATAGGGTGAAGGGAAAGCCTATATATAGGCTTGGGGAGCAAAAATTTTCTCCTCAAAAAGCAATATGGTATGGGAGAAAACTCCCATCCCACGCGGGTCACACACGCAGATCCAAGGGATCCACGTGTTTTGACCATCTTGCACACAGTGTGCAATACATGCTATGTGCATCAAGGCAAGCCTTAACGGCTTGCCTTGCAGTGAGCTGGGCCTCACAGCCCATGCCGCGAGCGCAGCTCGGGGAACACCCTAATGGGCTGCGCATGTGTAGTCCATTTTCATGGGCTGCCACGAGCAATGGCTAGCATTGCTTGTGCACCTTTTGGCGCACTCCCGCGGACCCAAGCCTGTACAAAATACTTTTGTACTCTCGGTCCAATTTAACTCGTTCTGACAAAATTCCCTTTTTAATCATTTTCAAATAAATATTTATTTTTTTGACCCTAATAAATTAGTTACCGGTCAAAGATAAATTCCCTGGCTTATAAAATTGATATAATCAATTTGGCCAATTTATTTATGATCCCAATTAATTTGTCACCTGTCAAAAATAAATTCTTGGTCTAACCAAATAATAATCTAATTATTATCATGTTATATTTTTGTAATAGAATAAATCTATTAGTTCTTTACTTAGTCCAATGAAGGTCCAATGTGTGTGACCTTATAGGATCCTGAAGTATTGAGCTGTTAAGGCTTAACCAATCCTTGTTCTATTGGAACCATTGGCTTGAGGTTCTAGACCGTGAATAGAACTCGATTACCTTAAATGACTGTAGTACACCTCTAGCAAGGGTCTACCATCCCCCATTACTCGAAATGTTATGCTTATGACTTAATCCTGATTGATGCAATTGTTATCCGATGTGATAAATACCTTCCATTCTTTAATATTAGTACCATCTGGTTTATAGGGTTCGGTCAAAGTGTTAACCCACTAATAGCAAGGTTGCTCCAAGCTATCCCAGTTATTAACTTATTACCGAAGTATATTGCCTTTTACCATAGCGTGTTTGACTAGAAACCATTTCTATCAAACACATACTCTGATAAGAGGTTTATGGAATTCATCACTTCAACAAGTGACCAGGTATAACTCCTTTAATATATCCGAAGCGATGGATTCTTTCTGATTACTTAACTTACCAACGTCCGTAACACCTTAAATTAGTGAGTGTATAGTAATGACTGAAAGTATAGCAATAGTACCACACAAGGCAACTAGTATCTCAAGTATGAGGATATTCGCAAGGCTTATTGCATGAAGATAAACACTAACACATTGATATATATATATATATATATATATATATATATATCAAGTGTTTATCTTACTACATACTCCAATATATCTCTCAGATATATCCGTGTGTCAAACATAAGGCACCACCTTCAGTCCTTAGAAAATTAACTGCTTAGACCCTTAGTCTTTCCGCTTCATCAATATCCTTTCTTAATGAAACTATGACTGGGGATAGTTTAGACATAATCATAATTGCACATGAAGCAGGTTCCACCAAATATAGTCCAACTATAATTTATCTGACTTCATGCTATGACATGTCAAGGACTTTTGTAAACGTACATCAATGAATACATTTAACTAGCTATAATATATATACAAACACATCGATATAAATAAAAGATTAAATGCCTTTATTGATTAAACAAATTATTTGTACTATTACATAACTAAGATATATCACCCTAATTGCCTTGAGGGCATACATCATATCCAACAATAATAGCTTCACCCCAAAAATTGATTGGTAAGCCTTATTGAAATAGCAAAGCCCTTATAATATTAAGAAGCTATCTATGCCTTCTTTCAATAGTTCTATTCTGTTGAGCGGTGTTGATACAGCTTCTCTAGTGGTGTATTCCTTCTTTATCAAATAGTTTTCTACATTCAACATTGTAGAAATCTACACCATTATCAGTTCTAATGGTTTTGATTTGTGAGCCAAATTGTGTTCTGACCATAGCAATTAATCATGTGATCACACTAGTGACTTCACTTTTCTACTGGATCAAGAAAATCCAAATGGCTCTAGAGTAGTCATCCACAACAGTTAGGAAAAACTTAGCACCAGAAAAAGATTGGAGGTGGTAAGGACCCCAAACATCCATATGAACCAGTTGGAATGTAATATAGAGTTAATAAAACTTGTATTGAAAGGTAACCTGCACTATTTTACAGTAGGACAAACATCACAGTGATTATCATCAATATCTATATCAATACATTTGATATGTGATATTTATTCGATACATGACCAAGCCTAAAATGTCAAAGTTTTGACTTATTATAGTTTACTATATTTGCAGAAAAAATGTGTAAGTTTTCAACATCAAATGATCTCTCATCAAGTTTGTACAAGCCTTTACTATTCCATGCAACTGCCAGAGTCCTTTTGGTTACTAGGTCCTGTAAATGACAATAGTCAATCTCAAAAACCACCAAAATCTTAGAGTCCTCAAGTAATTTTCCCACAGAGAAGAGATTGAACTTAAATTGTGGAATAAAAAGTACATTTTGCAATTTTAATTTGGATGATAGAATCACTTCACCAATGTGTGTCACCTTTTGTGATTATCCATCGAGCAATATCACATTATGTTCTTTTGGTTCTTTATTTAAAAAGGAGTAAAGATCAATATTTGAGCACATGTGAGCTGTGGCACCACTATCTAAGATCCATTTATTGTTGTTAGTGGAGCAATTTTTGCATGAATAACCAGCAAAAGCTGTGAAATCAGATTTGCTGTTGGTTTTGGCTTATGTGAAAGGTGTTTTTATGGCCTACTTTCCTTTTAACATAGAGTATAGCTTATGTAGCATGTTCTCCATATGAGTTTGTGTGCTATAATTTTGTTCATCATCAAGGTAATTTCCAGCATTGTGTGCTTAACTGAACTTCTTCCCCTTCTTCTTTGATTTGGGATGCCAATCAGGATAACCATGTAATTTCCAGCAAGTTTCATTGCTATGTTTTTTAGAGTTACAGTAGGTGCATTTCACATTTGCCTTCTTCTTGTTTTCGAAGCTATTATTGTATCCTTTTGACATTCTAGTTGATGTGTAATTGGCCATTTCAACTTTTGTTCAATAACAAGCTCCCTTTGTTTTTCCACCCTCTGCAGCATTGAGTAAGCCTTGTGAAGGCTTGGGAAGGGATCCATGAGCAATATTTATGACCTAGCACCTTGATAGCCTTCGTGTAAGCCCATCAAGAATTGCACAAGCCTGTCTTTCTCAATGAGAGTTGCAGTCTTTGAAGCAATATTACAATTGCGGATCCTTATAGCTGCATTGACAACTTGGATGAATCTTTAGTAAATCTAACTCATTCCAGAATTTCTTCAGCCTAGTATAGTAAATCATGACAGAAGCATTGCCCTATTGTAGAGTATTGATTTCTCTTTTGAGCTGGAAAATTCTTGGCCCATTACTGCCTCAAACCTTTCTTCCAATTCTTTCCAGAGACTACGCGCACTGCTTGCATACAAGAAAGCCTCAGTGAAGTCCTTTGCCATTGAATCGAGAATCCATTGAGTGATAAGGCAGTCGGATTTGTATAAATTTTGGTACTTATTACTCTATTCACTTGGTGTGAAATCATCCTTTAGTATGAAATCGATTTTAGATTTGGCCACAAGAGCTCTTTGAATTGATATGCGCCATGGCAAATAATTGTCACCATTAAAGGTTGTTGTTACAAGTACCATATTCGTATTATCATTGTTACCTGTAATAGGATTTGAAGTAGAGCTCTATTCCTCTTCTGTGTTGGTTCGATTCAGTAGATCACAGGTATTAGAATTGTTCTTCCTTCTTGCCATTAGGATTCAGGCTCTGATATCATGAAAGAAAGATTAAAGGATCAAAAAAGCTTATATGAACACAACTAAAATTGAACAAGATTGAAGAACAAAAATTGAGGGAAAAGATCTTTATTGATTGTGGAATAATGGCCTAACTCACCCCAAAAGGTATCTCATAGGGTGAGGATTGCCTCACACATATAAGGAGCAACATTGCTCAAGCCATAACCATTGTGGGATATTTAGCACACCCCCTCACACCTAAATCCAGTTGAAGCGTGGAGCTATCAACAGGTGACCCAACATCATAACTGAGCTCTGATACCATGTGGAATAAGATAAGATATTTTATGATTGTATAAATGGAAAGCATCATTATTTCCTTTCATGAAAAAATAGTCCTTATGTATTCTAAATAACAATCATATTTTTATAATAATTGTTGCTCCATTTTCAATTTAAATGAAGCAAGTTGGAGTTCTGATATGAGTTTATAAAGAGCATTGCAAGGTGTAGCTCAGTTGACAATGTATGTTAAAAGTGTGAGATGGGATTAAGATTTGACTCTCACTAAACACATTTATAGGAAAGGTGAAGAGTCGTAATCACATTGTCATCCATGTTGGGCTTCTTCTTGAAAACTCACTTGCACCCTATAAACATAACCTTATCTGGTGCATCAACCGGATTCCAAACTTGGTTTTCATAGATGGAATCCATTTCTGACTGAATGAATTTTAGCCACTTGTTAGAATCAGAGCAACTCATTGCATCCTTGTAGGTCTTGGGCTCACCTTACTCTATAAGATAAATTTCCTTATCATCATCGATGATAAAGCCATATCTTTTCAGGACTCTTGTGAGCTCGGGTAGACCTATACAATGATGATGTTTCAATAGGTTGTTCCTTGATTGCACTTTCTTGTGTATTAAGAGTTAGGTCAATCAGTTGATTGTTGTTTCACTCACTTGAATTCCCAGTTCAAGGTTCCTCTCACTGAATTCTACAAGTAAGTGTTCCTTCTCCAAGAAGAGAGCATGCCTTAAACAACTACCTTTTGTTCATCGGGACTATAAAAAATATGCAGTGTCTGTTTTAGCTATCCTATAAACATACTTTAATCAGATTTAGCGTCTAGCTAATTTGACGTTATCGTTTTTACATAAGCAAGACAATTACAAACTCTTAGGTGAGTAAGAGACGGTTCCTTACCATGCCACCTTTCATATGGCATGAAAATCAATAGATTTAGAGGGCACTCTGTTTAAAATATAAGCTATGATCTCCGATATATATCTCTAGAAGGATTTATTAAAGACTTGTTTGGATCATCATGGACCAAACCATTGTTGGAAAATTACTGAAATTAGGATGAGTAAAACTGGGCTGAGCTGAGTGACTTGTCTGAGTTAAACCTGGGCTGACCTGGTCACGGCTGACCTAGTCAATTTACTTGTTTCAGAAATTGATTCAGAGGCAACTCTCTGAAACTATTGCAGAAGGTCAGAAACTAGATCAAAGGCAACGTTTCTCTGAAAAAAATATGTTGCAGAAGCTCAGAAGCTCAAAAACTAATTCAGAGGCAACTCTCTAAAACTATTGCGGAAGTTCAGAAATTGGATCAAAGGCAACGTTTCTCTGAAAATAATATGTTATAGAAGCTCAGAAGCTGGACCAAAGGCAATGCTTTTCTCTGAAGTAGTTGCTGAAAAACTAAAATTTTGGGTAGTGGTTTGACGTTTGCAGAGGCTAGAATTCAGCAGCAAATAAGTTGAATTTGAATGTTCCCAGAAGCAATTTGAATCTGTAATGAACAACACTTTGAAAGCAAATGTTAAAATAAGTTGAGTCGTGTCTAAGACACTGTCCTTAAAGGATACTTGGTAGGTCCTTCTAGGATTAAACAAATTTCATCAAGCTTGATTAGAACTTGGAGACAAGAATAAAAAATGTATGTATATATCCAGAAAAATAGAGAAAGAAGAGAGTATATAAATTTAGTTATCTCAAAATAAAACCCGCCAACCCTTTCATAGTAAAATAAAAGAGTTGTTGAAAAATAATAAGTATGATGTCATTAAAAGTTACAAACATTTAATCAAAATATAGCCGTTGGAGAGTTAAACACAATTAAAACTCACTTTTATGAAGGAATTAAAAGAAAGTAACACTCATAATTAAATATTTTGATCAAAGATATTTTCTCAATAAAAATGTCATAAAACTTATTCTTTTGAAAGTAACATAAAACTCTTATTTTTCCAACAACCATATCGAATAAAGTTCAATTCCTCCTCTCAGACACTCTATTGTGCTAAGGTGTATAAGGAATCCACTAAGACCCTTTGATAATCCTAAAACTCTTGACTAAGTATTCATCGCCTTGATCCGATCGATGTGTTTTAATACTTTCCCCATGTTGCTTCTCTTTCCATCCTAAATATCTTGAACTTATTAAAGCTATTAGATTTGTGAAAGCTCCCCATGCTTGTACACTTATTAGGCCACACACATCCATGTGTATTATTTTTAATACACTTATAGACGTTCACCCTTACCTTTAAAAGTTAACTTTGTCATTTTTCCTTTCAAACAGGGTTCGCATACACCATAAGAATCCAAGTTGATTGGAATTAAGGCAACATGTCTGTGTATCTTGGTTAAGCAGTTTTTGTTTTTATGGCTCAATAAAAAAATGCCACAGTTAAGGGTTAATTTGGTTATGCTTTTTCAGACTGCTTTTCTGAAAAGCTCTATTTCCAAGCTTTACTTAGAAGCAACTATTTGATTTTGGAAAAAAAAAACAAATCAGACAGTTTCTAATTAATTAGTATGAACGACCAAAATGTATTGCTTAAAGCCAAAATATGTAGCTCTATTAAAAGTTTGTGAGAACAACTTATTGGGACAATAGCTTGAAAAGCAATACCAAACAGATAAACCAATTCTGAAGCTCTATTGAACTAGTCTCCATTTTTAGTTAAACCTTGCCCGATCGATCATTTGTTCCGTATTTCAAAACCTTAATAAAGAGCAATAAGTGTTTAATTTGTTAAAAACAAAGTAAGCACGTGATTCTGACACTTTCAACCATTGAATTAAAAAAATAGTTAATTTAAAAACTAACTAAAAAGCCCCTAATACATCGAGAACCCCCATGAACTTATCCCAAAAAGCTCATTTACCCCATGAATTTTCAACTGTCTCAAATAAGCTCTTAAACTTGTTCGAAGTATACCCCTGACCCCCCTAATGTTGTCATGGACAAGTGAGTGATGAGTTTTGATAAGTTGAGCGCGTGATTTGGTTTTAGAGAAAAAAAAGGCCGAATACATTGAAGCCCCCCAACTTGGCATGAAGTTACGGGTGTCGCCCTTAACTTTCAGCAGGCACTACTAACACCCTAAAATTTGCAAAAACATTCACCCCAACCCCCTCAGTGCCATATGTCACCTTCTGATTGGAGAGTAAAAAAATATAAAATTTGACATGTTTGGAAAGTCAAACCAATCACAAGGTGACACGTGGTACTAAGGGGACCGGGTTGAACATTTTTGCAAATTTAGGGTATTAGTAATGACTGTGTGAAATTGAGGGCGGCACTTATAACTTTGTACCAAGTTGGGGGGCTTTTGATGTAAGAGGCCAAAAAAATAAATAAATAAATGAGAAAATCCCACTATACTTTGTCTTCTACAATATCATCCTTCAGTTTCCTTTTCTTTCATTATTTTTTTTTTCATTTCCTCTCTTTTTCATCTCTTTATAATTATCTCTTTCCCTGTTTGCTGAAATTGAAAGCAACGACGCGGCAAGTTGTTGCCTCTAACAATGTCTTCAAGGACCAGAAATGGTGAGAGATGTAGCAAATGTAGAAAATGGAAGAAGAAACTGAGAAAATTGAATAACAAAAACTTGAGGTTTTGTAGATTGTATTAGGAATTAAAATAAAATTTGGGTATTAATAATTCGAAGTTAAATTGGAAATTGGTGAACAAAAACTTGTTTAATTTATGTAATGGTGTTTGTGAAATTACGGTGTTTGAAAGTTGGAAATTTGGATGATTATGGTGCTCAAATTGAATTTTCCTCTGCCATTATTTTGATAATTTGAGACTGGGAGATTTGATTTTCCATTTAATTTTCAAATTGAAAAGGAAGAAAAAATGGAAGATGGTAATATTGCAAGAAAAAAATTATTAGGGATTTAAATGAAACTTTTTAAAGTTTTTTTTGGTATTTTTATCTTATATATGCAATGTGTTACTTTATTTTATTTATGTGACTTTTCAAAAGTGATACGTGGCAAAGAATGTAATTCACTCTCTATATGTTGTTTGGTTATATATTGATTAGGGGGTTTGGGGTTACACTTTAAAAAAGTTCAGAGGGTTATTTGAGATAATTGAAAGTTTATGGGGGCAAATGAGCCATTTGGGACAAGTTGAGGGGGTCTTGATGTACTAACCATTGATTAATAATAAAGATGTTAAATCATTAAGTTAAGTTTTAAGAGCAAGTCCAACCCTTCCTTATTTTAGAGTATTCTCCAAAATGTTCTCCATAATGAGTATGAATATGGGAAATAGAATTCTCAAAATGAGGTTTTTCAAATATGGTTATCCTCATTTTGGGGAATGAATATTTTAATAATATTTTTTTTAATATAATTTTTAAAAAAATTATATTATTGGGCTTAAAATAATAACAAAGAAAAATCACATCACACCTCACCCGTATGTGGATTCGAATATGTGACCATATGATTATAGCTTCGAGGCTCAACCACTAGACTAAGCATTTACTTTTTAATTGTTTTGTTAGTTGTTGACACAAATGATAAACAAAAATTAATATAATAATAATAAAATATTTTTATTTCAAAGGAATTCAATATGTGGAATGGAAAATGGGGAAGACGGTTGAGGAAAAACATTATGAATCCTGGAAAATTAAGTTTGAGGAATGGAAAATAGAGAATATGGTTGGACTTTCTCTAAAAATTCGTTACTTTTGTGGATAAAAAAAGGGTAAACTTAAAAAGCATGTCATGTGTTTGATCGTTTTGCAAAAAAAGGGGTAAATTTAAAAGACATGCTATGTGGTTTCAGTCATTTTCAAAAAGAGGATCATTAAATTTTTATTTTCGAAATGAAGACTGTGGTTTCAAAAGTTAGCAAAGGAAAAAATTTACGAAATGTCTATTTTCTAATGTTACGGATAATATTTTAATTAATTCAACATTCATATAATTTAATAATATTATTTATGAATTATATATCAAGATTTGAATAAATTTTAAAAAAAATTCATTTTGTTATAATTTTTTAAAATTATTATCGTTATTTAATTAAAAAGTACTTAAACTTGTCAAAAAATTTCAACATTTATTACTAAGGTATATTGTATTTTTATTAACCAATGTTATCAATACCTTACCGCGCTGACCGATTTTACCGTGGTACGGCATGGGTAAAAAATGGTTTCAGTAAAAACCGAAGAAAATCTTGTTGAACCAGAAAATACCGGTAAACCAGCGTACCGGTTCAAAGCCAGATTTTCCAAAAATCTTATGGCAACAAGTAAAAGTGTCGCTAAAGATGCAGAAAAAAGTTGCAAAAGACTCAGAAGCGTTACTAAAGATCTAGAAATACTTGCTAAAGACCTAGAAACCGTCACAATAGCCATTGAAAACCCTGATTCATTTCCAAAATCCCTCATGCAAACATACATAAGTGTCCCAATAGACTCAAAAAGCGTTGCAATAGCCACTAAAAACCGTAAATAATAGTATATTCGTTTAAGAATAAAGAACCGGTAAAACCACCAATTATACCATTAATATCGGTTGGACCGTGTACTAGTGGCTTCACCGGTATGAGACCCGGTCCGGTACTGATAACATAATTATTAATCAACCTGCAAAATTTTAATTTAAAATGGATAAGATTACCTCTTTCATGACGTATTTTCAAATTGAGGATCTCTTTTTGTCATTTATTTGCTAACTTTTAAAACCACAGTTCTTATTTTGAAAACAAAAATTTTATGATTCTCTTTCTGAAAATGGCTGAAACCACATGATATGTTTTTTAAATTTGCCCAAAAGAAAGTCATTGATGAATTATTTTAAAAGGGTGTTTGTGGTTTCAATAGTTGGCAAAAAAGGAAAAACACATGGTCTGTTTTTGAAAATTATTTTTTTTGTTAATGTTATACAGTTATTTTAATAAATTCAACATTTCTATATTTTAAATATATTATTTAAGAATTATATATCAAGATTTGAGTAAGTTTCAAAAATTTTATTTTATTATGATTATTTAAAGTTATCCCTAATTTTTTATTTAAAAAAATATTTGCGCTTTTCAAAAAATTTTAAAAAAATTATCTCTAAGGTGTATTTTATTTTTGTTAACTAAATTGCAAAACTTTATTTCAAAATGAACAAAATTACCCTTTGAAATGTGGTTTCAAAATTTTAACAATCCTTTTTTCAAATTTTTAAAACCATGCGAACTATTTTGAAAAAAAAATTCACAATAATCCTTTCTGCTAGACCAGGGTACGGACTCGTCAGCCAGCAAGGCCCGCCCAAGCCCACCTTAAATGAGTTTTGTTTGGTCAAGCTAAGTGAAGAATAGGCCTGACCCGAATCCGAAGCGCCCAAATAATATATGAGATGGGCTTAATTTTATTGTTAAAGTCCAAGCCCAATCCGCCAACCCAATGTAAAATAGTACTAATAACTTATTTTTATATTTATAATAAATAATTTGAGAACTTATTTACTACTCCAAGTAATTTGTTATTGATAACATATAACTAATTGATTATATTTTTGAAACTAATAACGTAATTAATATATGTTGAGAATTGAGAAGCACATATCAATCACTTGTGGCTGAATAGTTAATTCATTAGTAACATTTTTCAACCATTAATCATTCGATTTGATTAGGAAAATTATGTTTTTATTAATTTTAATGATAAAAAATTTAATTTTTTTAATTGATGGATTAGACGGGTCGGATTTAGATTTAGATTATTTTATTAAAGTCCGACCCGGTCCGAGCTCGACTACTCTTTTTTATTAGTTGGGCCGGGTTTGGGCCACTCTTTTTTTAATCAGGCACGAGTAAATTCGGTCCGAATCCGGCTCAGTCCGGCCCATGCCCAGATCTACTTTCTGCAAAATAATCAAAACAACGTATTTTTAAGCTTATGCTAAATAAAAAATTTAAAATTTGAGAAAATAAAAAGGTGAACCTAAATAATAACCGCTTTCAAAAAATACTAAACAAACATATTCTTCCTTTCTTCAAAATTCAAAGCGCTCTAAACATAACTCATTTTCCCCTTCTTCTTCTTCTTCCTCTTCCTTTTTCTTCCTCCTCCTATGTCCCTCTCACTGTTGTCTTTTCTACATACTGTATCTCAATTTCCTCTCTTTCTTCTTTCTTCTTTTTTCTTTTTCATCAATAGATTTTTTTTTGTCAAGTAATTTAATTTTCATCAATATCTGCATCCATTGTCTCCATCACAGCTAACCTTGCCGCTCGACAGAAATTTGTCCTCGCCGCCAAAAAGAAGTCTACCACCGTCGAATTTTTGTCCACTGACCAACTCAATGGGGCTGATCCTTTTAATAACAATGTTGTAAGTAGTGATAGACTTGTTCTATCTCATAGCAAGGATCTCAGTCACAATTTAGAAAAGATTTCCAACGATAAGAAGACGGCTTTGGGAAATTCCACTGTTTATTCACGTAGGTCTCGTAGAGTGAGCGCCATGACTGTTAAGCCTCGCTGGCAAACGGTGCTCAGTGTTTTTACTAAGAATTTTGCCTTGTTGATTGTCTTGATAGGGCTTTTGCAGATGATTAGGTCGGGTTTAACGAAATCAGGGGATCTCACCTTGGGTACACGTATGGCATTATCGGAATCTGATACCAAAATTGCGGAGGTTGAATCGCTGCTGAAGAATTCCATTAAAATGATTCAATTACAAGCTAAGGTTGTGAATAAGAAGATTGGCAACGAGATTGGAGGGTTAAGGAAGGAATTGGACACGAAAATTGATGACAAAATTGTAGTTTTGGAAAGCGAATTGAAACAATTAGCGACTACAAGTGAAGGATTAGAGAATTCATTAGGTGATTTGAAGGCTATAAAGTGGTTATCCAAGGAGGACTTTAGTAAGTTCATTGAAGAGTTCCAGAATAAAAAAAATGGTGTTACTCTAGATGATATTAGAGCATATAAAAGGGAGATAGTATTGAAGGAACTTGAAAAGCATACATTTG
The DNA here is from genome assembly GCA_947683365.1 of Euphorbia pulcherrima. Classification (NCBI taxonomy): domain Eukaryota; kingdom Viridiplantae; phylum Streptophyta; class Magnoliopsida; order Malpighiales; family Euphorbiaceae; genus Euphorbia; species Euphorbia pulcherrima. The sequence continues at coordinate 44,741,305 of CANTUS010000010.1, forward strand.
ATGGGCTTGGAAGGGTGGATTATGCCCTGACAACTGGTTGGGAAGTGGTTTTGAAGCACTCAGAACCACTTGTGGATGGGAGGGGGAGGGTTAGGAGCTGGTTCTGGAAGAGTAAACTTGTTGGGGTTCATCCTTATACTAATTTGGTGCTGAAACCGAGCTTTAGGGAGCCCGGGCAGTGCTTTCCACTTAAAGGAAGTAGTGGATTTGTTGAAATTAGGATTCGAAACGCTGTGATTCCTGAAGCTGCTACTCAAGAACATGTTGCTAAGGTATTGTTCTGTCTCTGCCTAAGCTATTTATTTTCTTTACATTAGAAAGTTGTATCCGTATGAGTACTTAGTTTTCTGTGCGTGTGATTTTACTGCACTTGTGTTCTTGGCATTAAATCTAAAAATTCAACTTGGCCTTTTGACCTTTCTATAACAGTCTGCATGCAGTTGATTATCTACATTATTTTGACAGATATTAGTAATGGATAGTTATAATCTCAGTTTATTCATCACAAAATTAATTTATTGTCTTATTTTTCCATGTATGATGTTGTGATATGTGTTTGCAGGGTATTATCATAAAATTATTGGTCAGTATTTATTTGTTTATTTTAATTGAATAGCTAAGATGCAAGTTCTATATACAGACATGTCAGTGTGAGACACTAGAATATAAGATGCAATATTCGGGTCGACCCGTACGGACCTGTACGGACCGATATAGACCGATCTAACCAATTTTGCCTGAAACTTCCCAAAATTGCCCGAAACAACCCCAAATTGACCAGTTTTGACCAATTTGACCAAAATTGACCTTTTAGGGCTTATGCACTAGTTTTTTGAGGTTTAGGTTTGACAAAGCTTTACCAAACAACATTGAAACCACTCCAAGTAGACAAAACCTATAGAAGAATGCATTATATAGCTCTCATCATCGTTTCGTGAGAAGGACCGTTAAAATCTAGTGCTCACAGGTACTGTCTATAATTGGGGAAATTTGTGAAAGGCTTCTCCGCATAGGATAAAGGAGTTGAGATTAGTGAATTAAAGTCAAGACACTCTTTAGGGACTGAATGTAAGCACAGGTTACCGAACCAGTATAAAATCTCTGTGTTCTTTAATTTGAAGTTTTTCCAGATTTCACTCAGCCAGCTAACCTACTCAGCTCTGTTCATCATAATCATGAAATGGTTACCTAAGTATTTTGAGCAAGTCATTCACCCCCCCCCACTGACTCATTGAGTGTACGCATATGGACCAACAAGTGCTATTAGAGTAGTTCTCATTCTAAAGATTTCACAATCTTAAGATAAATACTATGGCGTACAAAGGAGGAGAATCCAGTGGAAGAGCCCAAGCCTACATTCTACCAAAAGGCATGTCAGTTATCAGGCCTCCCATGTTTAGTGGTGAGCATTATACTTACTAGAAGAATAGGATGAAGAATTTCCATCCAGTCTCAAAGTATGCATGCTTGGATGGCTATTGTTAAATTACCATTTTTCCTACTATCGTAAAGAATGGAGTGCGCGTTAAGTACTCTAATGAGTGGGAAAATCAGGACTTGGCTAGATTGAAGGAAAATGCAGCTGCTATCAACTATCTCCATTGTGCTCTTAATGCAACTGAGTTTAACCTCATTTCTGGATGTGAAACTACTCGAGAGATATGGAAGAAGTTGGAAGTAACTTATAAAGGCATTGGCAAGGTCAAAGAGCCCAAGATCAACATTCTCATGAAGAATTATGAGATGTTTCAGATGCAACCCAAGGAAGACATTTCCAACATGTACACTAGATTCATGAATATTGTCAATGAGCTAAAAAGACTTGGCAAGAGCTTTACTGAGGAAGAGACTGTCAAGAAGATCCTTAGAAGCTTAACATAGGAATGGGATGCAAAGAAGAGTGCTATTGAAGAAGCTCATGATTTAAAGACCTACAAGTTTGATGAGCTGATAAGAACCTTGATGACTCATGAGATGTCCTTGAAGTAATATAAAGATGAGTCTAAGAAGCACAAGCACAAGGAGAGAGAGAGCTCTAGCAGAGTTGTTTTCTTGAAAAATGATGATGATGAAGATTCCTTTAAGGAAGAATATCTAGAGGATAGAAAGGAAGAGATAGTACTGATGACCAAGAACTTTAGAAGGTTCTTGAGGAAAGATAAGAACTTTTGAAAATTCAAAAAGTCTGGCAAGTACAAGAAAGGACTAGATGATAGACAATAAAAGGAGTTCAACAAAGAGCATAACAAAGATATCAAGTGCTTCGAATGTGGTGAGAAAGAGCATATCTAGTCTAGCTATCCTAAAGCTAAGAAGGACAGGTTCAAGAAGAGAAAGGATAAGAAGGCTCTTGCTACTACCTCGAGTGACTTTGAATAAGAGTCATCATCCTCAGATGAAGAGGCACAAGATTCTGGAAATGTGTCTCTTATGGCAAAGGATGATCAACCCAACTCAGAGCCAGCTGACCAACCATCTACTTTCGCTGCCAATCAATCAGCTGACCAGAGTAGAGACAAAGGAAAATGAAATGAGGTAAATTCTGAACCACCTTTGTCTTTTGAAGAACTTGCTCCAGTACTTAATGATGTTATTAATGTGACTAAGAAGTCATCCAAATACATCCAAGTACTCCAGATGAGGTGTGATGATCTAGATGTTGTTAACTCTTCTACCTCACTTGACATCTTATACCTTACGGAAAAAGCTAAGTACCATAATGGATATAACAACAAGCTCACTAAGAAATTAGATGAGCTAGCTGCTGAATTAATTGCTTTAAAAAAGGTGTGGGTCCCTCCTCATCCTAGTAGGAATACTCAAAGTAACCACACTCACCACTCTGAGAAGGTTTCTCAAAAGAGTAAAGTGAGCAGGCCCAATCCTAAGGCCGTGTATAATTTTTGTGGAAAGTTAGGACATGCTATAGTCATGTTTAGACACAAAAATGGTTATTATAACGAGTATGACTGGTCAAGGATGACCACCACTAACAAAAGAGGACTCAGCCAGAAAAAGGCATGGGTACCTAAGAAAACTTAATTATTTTGCAGGTTAACCTGAGATCCACTGATGATAGAAGAATATGGTATTTGGATAGTGGATGCTTGAGACATATGATAGGTGATGAAAAGAAATTCATCACATTGGAGCGAAAGAGGAATGGAAATGTCAATTTTGAAGACAACCAAAAGGGAAAGATTGTTCTCAATGGCACAGTGCCATTAATTGATAATGCGTCTCTTGTGAAAGGCATAAAGTTCAACTTGCTAAGCGTTGCTCAGCTATGTGACAAAGGTAGGAAAGTGATATTTGACTCAGCGGGCTGCTCAGTCATTGATGGTAATACTGATCATACTATTCTTTATGCTCATAGAATTAATAATGTTTATACTTTTTATATATCCCCTGGCTCCAATGATATTTGCTTAGTCTCTAAGGAGGAAAACTTATGGCTATGGCACAGAAGGTTAGGACATATAAATATGACCAATCTATCCAAATTAGCCAGAAATGAACTTATTAAGAGATTAACCAATCTAGCCTTTGATAAAGATAGACTCTGCTCAGCATGCCAACTTGGGAAATAATTTAGGAAGACCTTTAAATTCTTAGCTAATACATCTTCTTCTCATCCCCTTGATCTTCTACACATGGATTTGTTTGGGCCAGTGATGCCAACAAGTCTAGGTGGAATGAAATACACCCTTGTGGTTGTAGATGATATAACCAGGTTCACTTGGATTGTCTTGCTTGCAAGTAAAGATGAAACATTTGAATCATTCTCTAGGTTGGCTACTCGGATCATGAATGAAAAAGACCTTAAAATTAATAGAATCTATAGTGACCATGGAAGAGAATTTAAAAATAGGCAGTTTGAGGAATTCTATTTTAAGCATGGTATTGACCATAATTTTTCTTCCCCTCATACACCTTAGCGGAATGGGGTTGTTGAGAGAAAGAATTGCAATATTGAGGAGATGGGTCGTTCTATGCTGAGTGATAACAATCTACCAAAGTATTTATAGGGAGAAGTTGTTAACATAGCTTGTTACATTCTAAACGGGGTTTTAATTCACCCAATTTTAAACCAAACTCCTTATGAACTTTGGAAAGGGTGAAAGCCCAAGGTTGGTCATCTCAAGGCCTTTGGTTGTAAATGCTTCATATTAAACACAAAAGACAAATTGGCTAAATTTGACCCCAAGGCTGACGAAGGAATCTTTCTGGGTTACTCAACACACAGTAGGGCATATAGAGTGTATGTCAAGAGAACTGGCACCTTAAAGGAGTCCATGCATGTAGATTATGATGAAACTAACAATGCAGGTAGAGAAGCCAGTGATGATGAAAAGGAAAAGGAACAAGTTAGCAGATCAGTCAGTCAGCTCATTATTATTCCTGATCCATTTCTAGAAAAAGAAGATTATAAGGTTAACTAGAACCAATCCATCAACTTTGGTGATGATAATGATGCTCAACCAATGGTAGTAGCTCAGCTAGCTGATCCTGATCTACCAAAAGAAGTCAGAGCAAGAAGTGATCACCCAGTTAAGAAGATCCTTGATAGTGTGCAAAATTTAGTGCTGACTAGAGGTCAACTGAATAGAATGATAAGTCATTCAACATTTGTCTCATTGATTAAACTAAAGAAGTTTCAAGATGCTGAGTTTGATGACAACTAGATGATTGCCATGCGAGAGGAGCTAGACCAATTCAAAAGAAATGAAGTTTGGGATTTGGTGGAGAAAACTAAAGGCAAGTCACTGCACCAAATGGGTTTTCAAGAACAAGCTAGATGAAGCTGGTAATATTGTCATAAATAAAGCTAGAATAGTTGCTCAAGGCTACAATCAACAAGAAGGCATTGACTATGGAGAAAACTTTGCACCAGTAGCAAGACTTGAAGCCATAAGAATTCTTTGTGCTTCTAAATCTCATATGAACTTTAAGCTATTTCAAATGGATGTAAAGAGTACATTTCTTAATGGTTATATTCAAGAGGAAGTCTATGTCAGACAGCCCTCAAGCTTTGAAAATCCAAAGCATCCAGATCATGTCTTCAAGCTGAAGAAGGCTCTCTATGGATTGAAGCAAACTCCAAGAGCTTGGTATGAAAGACTAACTAACTTTTTACTCAGCAAAGGTTACGTTAGAGGAAAGTCATATACAACCCTTTTCATCAAGAAGAAGCATCAAGATGTGTTGCTAGTCCAAATCTATGTTGATGATATTATTTTTGGAGCAACTGATGAGAAGCTTTACAAAGAGCTCAGCTAGCAAATGAAGAAAGAATTTGAAATGTCAATGATGGGAGAGCTTAATTTCTTTCTTGGTTTGCAAATCAAGCAAGATGATGATGGGATCTTCATCAACCAATCTAAGTATGCCAAGGAAGTGTTGGATATGATGTATGCCCTTAAGGCAATTAGGGCGATATATCTTAATTATATAATAGTATGAATAATTTATTTAATCAATAAAGGTATTTAATCTTTTGTTTATATAGATGCATTTGTATATATATTATAGCTGGTTAAATATATTCAATGATGTATGTTTACAAAAGTTCTTGACATATCATAGCATGAAGTCAGAGAAATTATAGTTGGACTATATTTGGTGGAACCTGCTTCATGTGCAATTATGATTATGTCGAAACTATCCCTAGTCATAGTTTCATTAAGAAAGAACATTGATGAAGCGGAAAGACTAGCATGTGGTCAACTTTCTTGGAAAGGGTCCAAGTAGTTAATCTCCTAAGGACTGAAGGTGGTGCCCTAAGTTTGACACATGGATATATTTGGGAGATGTATTGGAGACCGCAATAAGACAAACACCTGGTATATATATCAATGTGTTAGTGTTTATCTTCATGCAATAAGCCTTACGAATAGCCTTGTGTGGTACTATTGTGATACTTTGGGTCATTACTATACACTCATTAATTTAGGGTGTTACGGGTGATTACTGGTATAGTGATGACAACATGTTGGTAAGCTGAGTAGTCGGAAAGAATCCATCGCTTCGGATATATTAAAGGAGTTATACGTAGCCACTTATTGAAGTGATGATTGCCATAAACCTCTGATCAGAGTATGTGTTTGATAGAAATGGTTTCTAGTCAAACACACTATGGTAAAAGGCAATATACTTTGGTAACAAGTTAATAACTGGGATAGCTTAGAGCAACCTTGCTATTAGTGGGTTAACACTTTAACCGAACCCTATAAACCAGATGGTACTGATATTAAAGAATGAAAGGAATTTATCGTATTGGATAATTACTGCATCAACCAGGATTAAGTCATAAGCATAAATGACGTTCGGAGTAATGGGGGATGGTAGACCCTTGCTAGAGGCGTACTACAGTCGTTTAAGGTAATCGAGTTCTATTCATGGTCTAGAACCTCGAGCTAATGGTTCCATTAGAACAAGGATTGGTTAAGCCGTAACAGCTCAATACTTCGGGAACCTATAAGGTCACACACATTGGACCTTCATTGGACTAAGTAAAGAACTAATAGATTTACTCTATTACGAAAATATAACATGATAACAATTAGATTATTATTTGGTTGGACCAAGAATTTATTTTTGACAGGTGTCTAATTAATTGGGATCATAAATAAATTTGCCAAATTGATTATATCCATTTTTTAAGCCAGGGAATTTAGCTTTGATCGATAAATAATTTATTAGGGTCGAAAAATAAATATTTATTCAAAAAGGATTAAAAATGGAATTTTGCTAGGGCGAGTTAAATTGGATCGAGAGTACAAAAGTATTTTACACAAGCTCGGGTGCGCAGGAGTGCACCGAAAGGTGCACGAGCAATGCTAGGCATTGCTCATGGCAGCCCATTAGGGTGCGTCGCGAGTTGGGCTCGCGGCATGGGCTGCGAGGCCCAGCTCACTGCAAAGGCAAGACTTTAAGGCTTGCCTTGCTGCACACAGCATGCGTTGCACATTGTGTGCAAGCGGCTCAAACCATGTGGATCCCTTAGATCCACATGTGTGACCCGCGTGGGATGGGAGTTTTCTCCCATCCCACATTGCTTTTTGGGGAGCAAACTTTTTCTCCCCAAGCCTATATATAGGCTTTCCCTTCACTCTATTTCATTGCACTAAGCTCAAAGCTAAATCCTAAGTTGAGATCGCAAAGATTAATCTCTCGGGTAATTGGGCAAGTTATTTTTTAGGAGCCCAAATTTATTCGGGCACCTCTAGTTTATATTTTTGGGTGAGGATTCTGGAGTGGTCTAGCAACTACTCGAGGCTTCTTAGTTCTTCCTCTCGGTGAGGTTTTGGTTGGTGGGGTTCATGTGGATACTCATAGAGGCTATCCTACTCTTGGAGGCTTGTGCTAGAAGGTTCTGCTAAAGCACGCTTCAACTGGTAAGTTTTCTTTCTTTCTCTTTTTATTATTAGGTCTTTTTCTTTAAGCGTTTTTAGACTTAACAATATACTTAGGTTATTTTGCATGCTTAGTTTATTTTATGCTTAGGTTATAGCTTAGAATTATAACATGCTTAGGTTATAGCTTAGAGTTATAACATGCTTAGCATAAAATATACATGCTAGGATATAATTTAGAATTATGGTATGGCTAACCCGTTTGCATGCTAACCTAGGTAGAGAATTATTTAGTTAAGGCTTTATTTAATTTATATGAATCTAATAGGAGTTCCTGGGGATAGGGACAAAATTTTGAATTTCCGCCATGTCTGTTATGCATGTACAATTTGACTGTCAGTTCCCAACAGTGGTATCATAGCCTGCCTAATTAGTGCATAATTAATGTTAGAAGCAAACTGAATATTCTTTTCTATTTGAAATGATCCGTTTATTTAATTGTTTGAAACAATATATATAAACTTGTGCCTTTCATTTCAAGGTTAGAAAATAGTTATAAATAATTTTTATTAAGCCAGCTCAACTTACTCAAATTATACAAGTGTCAATAATTTATTTAAATTACATAGGTTATAAATGCTTCCAATTTACATGAATTGGAAGAACGAAATTTATTAGTTGTAGAGAATCCATTGGTCTTCAAGTTTGTGCCCGTATTTGTTCTATTGGACTTGGTGTCTACTCACTTCAAGGGCACCTCTCCTACCTATGAATCGATATCGGTGCAACTTGAATTGACCAACCGGGGGATTAATATGGACTAATTTATTTCTAGTATATAAGATGGTGCTTATATAGGTTTCTATAACAAAGTAACAAATTAAAGTTATTAAATAAAAGCTTAAAGAAAATGCAATATAAATTTTACAAATAAAAGTGTTAATTATTTTGCATATAATCTAGGTTGATGGAATAATTATAATAAAGAGCTTGAACCCACCTAAGGTTGGACCTTATAAATTAATTCTAAAATACCCCGAATTGATATAAGTTGTTAAAAAATATGTTCATCTGATAAAATCCTAGATTGGGTGAGACATTTAACATCAATAAAATCCCAAAGTAAATATATTAAGGCAAGTTATAGTCTTCCTTACTCAAAATTATAATACGGTCTCTTTGGGCTATCAAAGTGCTATGCAAAGCTTTCCTTCTAGTCCACATTGATTGGTTGTAAAGTTTGGGATAGGGTCTGCCTTAACGGAATTGGGGTAGTCCACCATAAAATTGGGGGCTAGGCCCAGATCTGAGACATATTCAAGGAGATGCTAATATAAGAGCACACGTCCCTTAGGATTAGGGAACTTTAATGTTTTGGCAATTGCATGCAATGCAAATGGAATGGATTCCAACTATAACTTACTAATACGACTTGACTCATAAAATTGGGGGTTGTAATAGACTAGTTATGGATGCTACCTACTAGGAAATTTAGCTGGGCTAAAATTCCCGAATTCAATAGAATGGGCTATTGTAAATTTTGAAGAAAATAGTAGGACAAATGTGTTTAATTAAAAAACCTTATATTAAATGCATGTACTTAAACTAATATCTAAACTTTTTCTTTTCTTATATCTTAGGTTGAATATGAACTCCATTTTGAAAATTCGTCTTAAATACATCCAAGCTTTAACAACAGTTAAATTCCATGAATGGATCAAGGATGTAAAGGACATTCTTAAGGATTATGAATTAGCATATGTTCTTGAAAATCCATTCACAAAGATTCCTAGAACCGATGCACCGGCTATAATTAAGCAGGCATGATTGAAATATCTAAAGGATTCGATTTATGTGTCACACTTACTGTTAGATACTATAAATCCTGTGTACATTCACAGTGCGATCACATGAGTCTGGAAAACATGTTGATCCATCTAAAGAGTTTGTATGAAAAGCCAAGGTATGAAAGGTTCAAATTCACAAATGAACTTTTGAACTCTAAGATGAAGGAAGGGACATATGTTGTAGCACACATCAACAAGATTAGAGATTTCATGGTGCAATTAGAATCACTGGGATCTACGATCAGTCAATCCTTGGGAATGGATATCCTATTGGATTCTTTACCCATCAGCTATGCTGATTTTGTAAAGGAACATTCCTTCAAAGTTCTTGACTATACTTTCCCGGAATTGGTTGATGTGCTAAGAAAATTTGATGCCAAAAGCAAAGAAATTTCAAGTGAGTCTACAAACAAATATTCCCCAGAAAATGGCTTGGAGAATACTGTCACCAAAGGAGTAGTTAAAGGGTTTAAAAGGAAGAAAGGAAAGAGGACATATGAGTATGTCTACTTCCAGTGTAATATACCCAGATATTGGAAGAAGGATTGCAAAGCTCCTGCTTTTGAACATTTGAAGAAGAAGCCTGTAGAGGTGGCTACTTCAGGTATGCTTGTAATTGAAAACTTTTCTACTATTCTTAGTGAATCCACATAGGTTTTAGATACTGGTTGTGGTTCTCATATTTGTACTTTTATACAGGGACTAAGGAACAGTAGAAGACTTGCAAAGGGGGAGATGGATCTGCGTGTGGGAAATAGAGCAAGAGTTGTTGCATTAGCTGAAGGAAGATTTAATCTTATTTTGCCAAGTGGACTTGTTTTAGTTTTGAATAATTGTTACTACATTTCAAGTGTAACTAAGAATATTGTATCTGTTGCGTGTTTAGCAGCTTAAGGATTTGAGATTTTATTTTTGAATAATAATTGTTAGATTCATTTGAATAATGTTCTTTATGGTTATGGAATGTTGAAAGGTGGCATTTATGTTCTTGATACTAAAATAGAAGTTTTCAATATAAACAATGTCAAGAAAGTTAAATTAGATAATGAGAATTCCTTCTACTTATGGCATTGTCATTTAGGCCACATAAACAAAGATCACTTAACCAAGTTGCATAAGCGTGGAGACTTAGGCCCAATAGACTTGGAGTCTTATGGTGATTAAGAGCCTTGTTAAAGAGGAAAAATGATAAAGTTACCCTTTCAAGGAAAGGGGGAACGGGCCACGAGTACATTGGAACTTACACATATTGATGTGTGTGGTCCAATGAGTGTTCAGACACTAGGAGGATACTCCTGCTTCATTGCCTTTATTGATGATTATTCATGATACGGTTATTTGTAATTAATGAAGCACAAGTCTGAGTGTTTTGAAAAGTTTAAACCATTCAGAGCTGAAGTAGAGAAACAACTTTAGAAAAGTATTAAAACACTTCGATCGAATCGAGGAGGAGAATACTTAAGTCAGGAGATTTAGGATTATCTAAAGGAAAATGGGATAGTTCCCCAGTGGACCCCTCCTTATAAGCCCCAACACAACGGAGTGTTAGAAAGGAGGAATCAGACTTAATTAGATATGGTTCGATCCATGACAAGCCATGCAGATCTCAGTAAATCCTTTTGGGGATATGCACTAGAGAGCGCGGTTTATATTTTAAACTAAGTGCCTTCTAAATCAGTTGATTTTACACCTTATGAAAGATGGTATAACAAAAGGCCATGTCTAAGTCTTTTAAGAGCATGGGGTTGCACTGCTATGGTTAAGAGGATAACGTCAGATAAGCTAAACAGCAAGTCTAATAAATGTCTGTTCATTGGATATCCAAAGGAAATAATTGGATATCTGTTTTACCAACCAGAAGCACAAAAGGTATTTGTGTCTCGGAATGCTCACTTTTTGGAAAAGGAACACTTACTTGCAAAAGTCAGTGGGAGCAATTGGGTGCAAATGGGTCTTCAAGTTTGGAATTTGGTTGATGCACCGCAAGAGGTTAGACCAATTGGGTGCAAATGGGTCTTCAAGAATAAGACTGACATGGACGGTAATGTAATTACCTATAAAGCAAGGTTGGTTGCAAAAGGTTATAGTCAACGTGAAGGTAATGACTATGATGAAACTTTCTCACTAGTAGCCATGCTTAAATCTATTAGGATACTCCTAGCTAGTACTGCTCATTATGATTATGAGATCTGGCAGATGGATGTAAAAATAACATTCCTGAATGGGGATTTAGACCGGGATGTGTATATGACACAACCTGAGGGTTTTACATCTCAGAATGGCTCGAAGGTATGCAAGCTGCAAAGATGCATTTATGGACTTAAGAAGGCATCTAGGAGTTGGAATATAAGGTTTGATTAGACAATCCGTAAATTGGATTTCTATCCAAACATTAATGAGCCTTGTATTTATAAGAAGGTTAGTGAGAGTGCTGTCGTTTTCTTAGTATCGTATGTCGATGACATTCTACTGATAGGAAACGATATTTCTCTTCTTCAAAATGCTAAAGTATGGTTGTCAAGAAAATTCTCCATGAAAGACCTTAGTGAAGCGGCATTTATACTAGGTATAAAGATCTATAGGGATAGATCAAAGAAGCTGTTAGGTCTTTCTCAAAGTGTATATATATAGACAAGGTATTGAATAGGTTCAACCTTAAGCATTCTAAGAAAGGTTATATCCCGATGACAAAGGGGATTAACCTATCTAAGGCTGAGTGTTTAAAGACAGCTCAGGAGAGAATGCACATGAAGGAGATACCCTATGCATCCACGATAGGATCCATCATGTATGCTATGATATGTACTGGCCAGATGTCTCTCAAGCTTTGAGCTTTAAGAGCAGATATCAGTTAGATTTAGGTGAAAATCACTAGATGGCCGTCAAGGCAATTATTAAGCACTTGAGAATGTTAGATATGATGTATGCCCTTAAGGCAATTAGGGCGATATATCTTAATAATGCAGTAGTATGAATAATTTGTTTAATCAATAAAGGTATTTAATCTTTTGTTTATATCAATGTGTTTTTATATATATTATAGCTGGTTAAATATATTCATTGATGTATATATGCAAAAGTCCTTGGCGTATTATAGCATGAAGTCAGAGAAATTATAGTTGGACTATATTTAGTGGAACCTGCTTTATGTAACATTATGATTATGTCTAAACTATCCCCAGTCATAGTTTCATCAAGAAAGGATATTGATAAAGCGGAAAGACTAGCATGTGGTCAACTATCTTAGAAAGGGTCCAAGCAGTTAATCTCGTAAGGACTAAAGGTGGTGCCTTAAGTTTGACACATGGATATATCTGGGAGATATATTGGAGACCGTAGTAAGATAAACACTTGGTATATATATATATATATATATCAATGTGTTAGTGTTTATCCTCATGTAGTAAGCTTTGCGAATGTCCTCCTACTTGAGATACTAGTTACCTTGTGTGGTACTATTGCTATACTTCGGGTCATTGCTTTACACTTATTAATTTAGGGTGTTACAGGTGATTGCGGGTATAGTGATGATAGCACATTGGCAAGCTGAGTAGTCAGAAAGAATCCATCGGTCCAGATATATTAAGGAGTTAAACCTGGCCACTTGTTAAAGTGATGATTGCCATAAACTTCTGATCAGAGTATGTATTTGATAGAAATGGTTTCTAGTCAAACACACTATGGTAAAAGGCAATGTACTTCGATAAAAAGTAAACTACTGGGATAGCTAGGAGGAACCTCGTTATTAGTGGGTTAACACTTTAATCGAACCCTACAAACCAGATGGTACTAATATTAAAGATTAGAAGGAATTTATCGCACTAGATAACTACTGCATTAACCGGGATTAAGTTATAAACATAACAGATGTTCCAAGTAATGGGGGATGGTAGACCCTTGCTAGAGGAGTACTACAATCATTTAAGGTAATCGAGTTCCATTCACGGTCTAGAACCTCGAGCCAATGGTTCCATTAGAACAAGGGTTGGTTAAGCCTTAACAGCTCAATACTTGGGGATCCTATAAGGCCACACACATTGGACCTTCATCGGAATAAGTAAGGAACTAATAGATTTATTCTGTTATGAAAATATAATATAAATAATAATTGGATTATTATTTAATTGGTTTAGAAATGATTAGACCATTTTAAATAAACCAAGGAATTTATTTTAACCGGTAACTAATTTATTAGGGTCACAAAATAAATTAATATTTGAGAGGGATTAAAAGGTATTTTGCCTTCACGAGTTAAATGGCCCGAAAGTACAAGAGGGCATTTTTGTACAGGCTCGGGTGCGTGGGAGTGCACTGAAAAGTGTGCGAGCAATGCATGGCATTGGTCACTGCAGCCCATGAAAATGGGATGCCCAAATGCACAGGCCATAGGGCGCGCCGCGAGCTGGGCTTGCTGCATGGGCCATGAGGCCCAACTCGCGTGCAAGACAAGCTCACAAGAACCTGCCTTATGGTAGCTAAATGCAGCGTGCGCTGCATGCAGGTAGAACCCCCGTGGTTTTTGAGGAGCAATATTTTGCTCCCCAAGCCTATAAATAGGCTCTTATATTCCCCTTTCAAAGTGCACCCTCAGCTCAAAGTATAAATCCTAAGCGAGATTCGCAAAAATAAATCTCTTGGGTATTGAGCACAGTTCTTTTTTAGGAGCCTGAATTTATTCGGGCTCCTCTAGTTTATATTTTCGGGTGAGGCTTCTGGATTGGTCTAGCAACTACTCAAGACTTCTTAGTTCTTCCTCCCGGGGAGGTTTTGGTTGATGGGGTTCGTGTGGATACTCATAAAGGCTATCCTACTCTTGGAGGCTTGTTCAAGAGGGTTCTGCTAAAGCACGCTTCAACTGGTAAATTTTCTTTCTTTCTCTTTTGTTATTAAGTCTTTTTCTTTAAGCGTTTTTAGATTTAATAATATGCTTAGGTTGTTTTGCATGCTTAGTTTATTTTATGCTTAGGTTATAGCTTAGAATTATAACATGCTTAGGTTATAGCTTAGAGTTATAACATGCTTAGCATAAAATATACATGCCAGGATATAATTTAGAATTATTGTATGCCTAGCCCTTTTACATGCTAACCTAGGTAGAGAATTATTTAATTTAGGCTTTATTTAATTTATATTCAACTAATAGGAGTTCGTGGGGACATGGACAAAATTTTGAATTTCTGCCATGCCTGTTATGCATGTTCAATCTAACTGTCAGTTCCCAACAGTGATATCAGAGCCTGCCTATTTAGTGCATAATTAAGTTAGAAGCAAACTGAATATTATTTTCTATATGAAATGATTTATTTATTTAATTGTTTGGAACAATATATATAAACTTGTGCCTTTCATTTCAAGGTTAGAAAATGGTTTTGAATAATTTTGAATAAGATTGCTCAACTTACTCAAATTATACAAGTGTCAATAATTTATTTAAATTGCATGGGTTATAGATGCTTCCAATTTACATGAATTGGAAGAACGAATTTATTAGTTCAAGAGAATCCATTGGTCTTCAGGTTTGTGCCCGTATTTGTTCCGGCTAAGGATTAGACTTGGTGTCTACTCCTCATAGGGCACCTCTCCTACCTGGGAACCTATATCGGTGCAACTTGAATTGACCAATCTGGGGATTAATATGAACTAATTTATCTCTAGTATATAAGATGGTGCTTATATATGTATCTATAACAAAGTTAAAAAATTAAATTTCTTGAATAAAAACTTAAAGGAAATACAATATAAATTTAACAAATAAAGTGTTAATTTTTTGCATATAATCTAGGTTGATGGAATAATTATAATAAAGAGCTTGAACCCCCTAAGGTTGGACCTTATAAATTAATTCTAAAATACCATGAATTAATATAAGTTGTTATAAATATGTCCATCTGATAAAATCCTAGATTGGGCGAGACGTTTAACACCAATAAAATCTCAAAGTAAATATATTAAGGCAAGTTATAGTCTTCCTTACTCAAATTTATAATACGGTCTCTTTGGGCTATCAAAGTGCTACGCAAAGCGCTCCTTCTAGTCCACATTGATTGGTTGTAAAGTTTGGGATAGGGTCTACCTTAACAGAACTGGGGTAGTCCACCATAAAATTGGGGGCTAGGCCTAGATTTGAGACATATTCAAGGAGATGCTAATATAAGAGCACACATCCCTTGGGATTAGGGAACTTGAATTAATTAGCAATTGTATGCGATGCAAATGGGATTCCAACTATGACTTACTACTATGACTTCACTCATAAAATTGGGGGTTGTAATATACTAGTTATAGATGCTACCTACTAGGAAATTTAGCTGGGCTAAAATTCCCGAATTCAATAGAATGGGCTATTATAAATATCGAAGAAAATAGTAGGACAAATGTATTTAATTAAAAGACCTTATATTAAATGCATGTACTTAAACTAATATCTAAACTTTTTCTTTTCTTATATCTTAGGTTGAAAATGACTTCCAATGTTAATCTCCATATGTTACTTGACACCAAACTGAATGGCTCGAACTTTTCTTATTGGTTCCGAGCTGTGAGAATTATTTTCAGATCCGAGGGAATTTCCTATGTTCTAAGTGAAATTTTCCCTGTTGAACCTGATGTTGAGGATCATGTGGAGCATGAGGTCTGGTTGAAGCACAAGAAAGATTGGGAGACTGCCCAGTGTATCATGTTGGGGTCCATGAATCCTGAGCTTTAGAAACAACATGAGAAAATGACCTTGGAGGACATGGTTCTCCGTCTTGAAGAGCTCTTTTCAGAGCGGGAAAGGAAAAAGAGGTATGAGACCTCCAAGCTCCTTTTTGGAACCAAGATGCAGGCTGGCACCTCTGCCTCTCAGCATTTACTGAAACTCTTGGGATACCTTGAGAAGCTGAATCAATTGGGATTCGAGATAAATCATGACTTGAGCATTCACCTAGTGTTGATGTCCTTGACAGATAGTTACTCTGGCTTCGTGACTAACTATTACATGAATAAGATTAATTCTACTATCCCTGAATTAATTAACAGACAGTAGAACCTCTGATCAAGAGGGATCAGAAACCTCTACTGTTGGTTGGAAAAGGCAAGGCTTCTAAGAAGAAGAAGCAGGCACTGGGTGCCAAGAAAAGAATCAGTAAAAAGAAGAAAGAAAAGAAGGCATCTAACTATGTCTGCTTCCAATGTGGGAAACCGGGACATTGGAAGAGGGATTGCAAAGCTCCTGCTTCTGAGCATTTAAAGAAGAAGCCTGTAGAGGAATCTACTTCAGGTATGTTTGTAATTGAAAATTTTGCTACTTTTTCGCTTGAATCCACTTGGGGTATTAGATACTGGTTATGGTTCTCATATCTATAATTCTGTGCAGGGACTAAGGAATAGTAAAAGACTTACAAAAGAGGAGATGGACCTACATGTGGGAAATAGAACCAGAGTTGCTGAATTAGCGTAGAAAGCTTTAGTATTATTTTGCCAAGTGGACTTCTCTTGGTTTTGAATAATTGTTACTACATTCTAAGTGTTACTAAGAATATTGAATCCGTTGCGTGTTTAGCAGCAGAAGGATTTGAGATTTTATTTTTGAATAATAATTATCAGATTTGTTTGAATAATGTTCTTTGTGGTTATAGTGTTGAAAGTTGGCATTTATGTTCTTAATACTAAAACAGATGTTTTTATTATGAACAATGTGAAGAAAGTTAAATTAGATAATGAGAATTCCTTCTACTTATGGCATTATCGTTTAGGCCACATAAACAAAGATCGCTTAACCAAGTTGTATAAGCGTGGAGACTTGGGCCCAATAGACTTGGAATCTTATGGTGATTGTGAACCTTGTTTAAGAGGAAAAATGATAAAATTACCCTTTCAAGGAAAGGGTGAAAGGGCCACGAGTATATTGGAACTTATACATACTGATGTGTGTGGTCCAATAAGTGTTCAGGTACTAGGAGGATACTCCTACTTGATAACCTTTATTGATGATTACTCATGATACGGTTATTTGTACTTGATGAAGCACTAGTCTGAAAGTTTTGAAAAGTTTAAACTATTTAGAGCTGAAGTAGAGAAACAGGTTAAGAAAAGTATTAAAACACTTAGATCGGATCGTGGTGGAGAATACTTGAGTCAAGAGTTTCAGGATTATCTAAAGGAAAATGAGATAGTTCCCCAGTGGACCCCTTCTTATACACCCCAACACAATAGAGTGTCAAAAAGGAGGAATCAGACTTTATTAGATATGGTTCGATCCATGATGAGCCATGTAGATCTTAGTAAATCCTTTTGGGGATATGCACTAGAGAGTGCAGTTTATGTATTAAATAGAGTGCCCTCTAAATCAGTTGATTTTACACCTTATGAAAGATGGTGTAATAAGAACCCATCTCTAAGTTACTTAAGAGTATGGGGCTATTCTGCTATGGTAAAGAGGATAGCGTCAGATAAGCTAAATGCCAAATCTGACAAGTGCTTGTTCATTGGATATCCCAAGAAAACTATTGGATATCTATTTTACCATCCCGAAGCACAAAAGGTATTTATGTCTCGGAATGCTCACTTTTTGGAAAAGGAACACTGACTTGCAAAATTCAGTGGGAGCAACATTGAACTGGAGGTTCAAGAGAAAGAAACAGACAATCAATTGATTGACCCTATTCCAGATACACAAGAAAGTGTGATCCAAGAACAACCTGTCGAAACACAATCATTGCAAAGATCAGGTCGTGTTCATAAAGGTCCCAATAGATATGGTTTTATCATCACTAATGATAAGGAGCTATATCTCATAGAGGATGATGAACCAAGGACATATGACAAGGCAATGAAAAGCTCAGATTCTGATAAATGGCTAAAAGCCATGAAATCAGAAATGGATTCCATGTATGAAAAATAAGTTTGGAATTTGGTTGATGCACCACAAGAGGTTAGACCAATTGAGTGCAAATGGGTCTTCAAGAAGAAGACTGGCATGGACGGTAATGTAATTACCTATAAAGCAAGGTTGGTAGCGAAAGGTTATAGTCAACGTAAAGGTATTGACTATCATGAAACTTTCTCACCGGTAGCCATGCTTAAATCCATAAGGACACTCCTCACCATTTTTGCCCATTACGATTATGAGATCTGGCAGATGGATGTAAAAACAACATTCCTGAATGGGGATTTAGACCGGGATGTGTATATGACACAACCTGAGTGTTTTACATCTCAGAATGGCTCAAAGGTATGCAAGCTACAAAGATCCATTTATGGACTTAAGAAGGCATCTAGGAGTTGGAATATAAGGTTTGATCAGACAATCCGTGAACTGGAGTGCAGTCGTTTTCTTAGTATTGTATGTCGATGACATTCTACTGATAGGAAACGATACTTCTCTTCTTCAAAATGTTAAAGTATGGTTGTCAAGAAAATTCTAAATGAAAAACCTTGGTGAAGCAGCATTTATATTAGGTATAAAGATCTATAGGGATAGATCAAAGAAACTGTTAGGTGTTTTGCAAAGTACATATATAGACAAGGTCTTAAATATGTTCAACCTTGAGCATTCTAAGAAAGGCTATCTCCTGATGACAAAGGGGATTAACCTATCTAAGGCTGAGTGTCCGAAGATAGCTTAGGAGAGAATGCGCATGAAGGATATACCCTATGCATCCGCGATAGGATCCATCATGTATGCTATGTTATGTACTAGGCCAGATGTCTTTCAAGCTTTGAGCTTTACGAGCATATATCAGTCAGATCCAAGTGAAAAGCATTGGATGGCGCAAGGCAATTCTTAAGTACTTGAGAAGGACTAAGGATGATTTCTTGATTTATGGAGAAGGTGACCTCATAATCAGAGGTTACACTGATGCGAGTTTTAAATCTCACAAGGATGACTTTAAGTCTCAGTCAGGTTTAGTGTATGTGTTAAATGGAGGACCGATATGCTGGAAAAGTTCCAAGCAAGAAACTACTGCTGATTCAACCACGGAATCTGAATACATTACTGCATGAGAAGTGATAAAAGAAGATGTCTGGTTAGAAGGATTTATTGGTGATCTCGGTGTGGTGCCTTAGGCTGTTGATCCAATTACTTTGTATTATGATAACAATGGTGCCACAGCTCAGGAAAAGGAACCACGATCTTATAAAAAAAATAGGCATGTATCCGAAAAGTATCATATAATCAGGGAGATTGTTGATGCTAAGATAATAAGATTAGAATATGTACCCACTGATCAAAACCTCACGGATGGTCTGACAAAGCCATTGACTCTAGTCAAGCATGACCAACATGTTAAAGTATATGGATTAAGGCATATGGCTAATTGGTCATAGTGCAAGTGGGAGTTTGTTGGATATGACGTATGCCCTTAAGGCAATTAAGGCAATATATCTGACCTATGTAATAGTACAAATAATTTGTTTAATCAATAAAGACATTTAATCTTTTGTTTATATCAATGGGTTTTTATACATATTATAGCTGGTTAAATATATTCATTGATGTAAGTATGCAAAAGTCTTGGACATATCATAGCATGAAGTCAGAGAAATTATAGTTGGACTATATTTAGTGGAACCTGCTTCAAGTGCAATTATGATTATGTCTAAACTATCCCTGGTCAAAGTTTCATCAAGAAAGGATATTGATAAAGCGGAATACTAGCATGTGGTCAACTTTCTTAGAAAGGGTCCAAGCAGTTAATCTCCTAAGGACTGAAGGTGGTGCCTTAAGTTTGACACATGGATATATCTGGGAGAGATATTAGAGACAGCAATAAGATAAACACTTGGTATATATATCAATGTGTTAGTGTTTATCTTCATGCAATAAGCTTTGCGAATGTCTTTATACTTGAGATACTAGTTACCTTGTGTGGTACTATTGCTATAGTTTGGGTCATTGCTATGTACTCATTAATTTAGGGTGTTACGGGTGATTACAGGTATTGTGATGACAATACGTTGGTAAGCTGAGTAGTCGAAAAGAATCCATCGCTCAGGATATATTAAGGAGTTGTACTTGGCCACTTGTTGAAGTGATGATTGCCATAAACCTCTGATCATAGTATGTGTTTGATAGAAATGGTTTCTAGTCAAACACACTACGGTAAAAGGCAATGTAATTCGATAACAAGTAAACTACTGGGATAGCTTGGAGTAACCTCGCTATTAGTGGGTTAACACTTTAACCGAACCCTATAAACCAGATGGTACTAATATTAAAGCATGGAAGGAATTTATTGCACTGGATAACTATTGCATTAACTGGGATTAAGTCATAAGCATAAATAACGTTCCGAGTAATGGGGGATTGTAGACCCTTGCTAGAGGTGTACAATGGTCGTTTAAGGTAATCGAGTTCTATTCACGGTCTAAAAACTCGAGCCAATGGTTCCATTAGAACAAGGTTTGGTTAAGCCTTAACAGCTCAATACTTTGGGATCCTATAAGGTCACACAAATTGGACCTTCATCGGACTAAGTAAAGAACTTATAGATTTATTCTATTATGAAAATGTAATATAAATAATAATTGGATTATTATTTAATTGGTTTAGAAATGATTAGACCATTTTGAAAAAACCAAGAAATTTATTTTGACCGGTAACTAATTTATTAGGGTCACAAAATAAATTAATATTTAAAAGGGATTAAAATGTATTTTGCCTTGGCGAGTTAAATGGCCCGAAAGTACAAGAGAGTATTTTTATATAGGCTCGGGTTTGCGGGAGTGCACAGAAAAGTGCGCGAGCAAAGCATGGCATTGCTTGTAGTAGTCCATGAAAATGGGCTGCCCAAATGCGCAGCCCATAGGGCGTGTCGCGAGCTGGGCTTGTGGCATGGGCCGCAAGTGCTAGCTTGCGTACCAGGCAGGCTCGCAAGAGCCTGCCTTCTGCCTTGAGGAAGCCAAATGCAGTTTGCGTAGCATGCTGTATGCGGGTAAAGCCCGCCGATCCATATGGATCTAAGGGTAGAACCCACGGGCACATCCCACATTGGTTTTTGGGGAGAAATATTTTGCAACCCAAGCCTATAAATAGGCTCTCATGCTCCCCTTTTAGAGTTCACCTTTAGCTCAAAGTATAAATCCTAAGCAAGATTCGCAAAGATAAATCTCTCGGGTATTGAGTATAGTTCTTTTTTAGGAGCCTGAATATATTCGAGCACCTCTAGCTTATATTTTTGGGTGAGGCTTCTAGAGTGGTCTAGCAACTACTCGAGGCTTCTTAGTTCTTCCTCCCGGGAAGGTTTTGGTTGGTGGGATTCTTGTGGATACTCATAAAGGCTATCCTATGCTTTGAGCCTTGTGCAAGAGGGTTCTGCTAAAGCACGCTTCAACTGGTAAGTTTTCTTTCTTTCTCTTTTATTATCAAGTCTTTTTCTTTAAGCATTTTTAGAATTAATAATATGCTTAGGTTGTTTTGCATGCTTAGTTTATTTTATGCTTAGGTTATAGCTTAGAGTTATAACATGCTTAGCATAAAATATACATGCTAGGATATAATTTAGAATTATGGTATACCTAGCCCTTTTGCATGCTAACCTAGGTAGAGAATTATTTAGTTAAGGCTTTATTTAATTTATATGCAACTAGTAGGAGTTCCTGGGGACAGTGATAAAATTTTGAATTTCCGCCATGCTTGTTATTCATTTTCAATCTGACTATCAGTTCCCAAAAGAGAAGGACTAAGGATGAGTTCTTGATTTATGGAGAAGTTGACCTCACAATTAGAGGTTACACTGACGCGAGTTTTCAATCTAACAAGCATGACTTTAAGTCTCAGTCAGGTTTTCTGTGTGTTAAATGGAGGGGCGGTATGCTGGAAGAGTTCCAAGCAAGAAACTACTGCTGAGTCAACCACAGAATCTGAATACATTGCCTCCTGCGAGGTAACAAAAGAAGCTATCTAGTTAAAAGGATTTATTGGTGATGTCGGTGTGGTGCCTGAGGCTGTTGATCCAATTGCTTCGTATTGTGATAACAATGGTGCTATAGCTCAGGCAAAGGAACAACAGTCTTATCAGAAAAACAGACATGTATCCAAAAACTATCATATAATCAGGGAGATTATTGATGCCAAGATAATAAGACTAGAATATGCTCCTACTGAACAAAACCTCGTGAATGTTCTGACGAAGCCATTGACTCAAGTCAAACATGACCAGCATGTTAAAGCATATGGATTAAGATATATGATGAATTGGCCTTATTGCAAGTGGGAGTTTGTTGGATAGGGTGTATGCCCTTAAGGCAATTAGGGCGATATATCTTGATTATGTAATAATACGAATAATTTGTTTAATCAATAAAGGCAATTAAACTTTTGTTTATATCGATGTGTTTGTATATATATTATAGCTGGTTAAATATATTCATTGATGTATGTTTACAAAAGTCCTTGACATATCATAGCATGAAGTCAGAGAAATTATATTTGGACTATATTTGGTGGAACCTGCTTTATGTGCAATTATGATTATGTCTAAACTATCCCTAGTCATAGTTTCATCAAGAAAGGATATTGATGAAGCAAAAAGACTAGCATGTGGTCAACTTTCTTGGAAAGGGTCCAAGCAGTTAATCTCCCAAGGACTAAAGGTGGTGCCTTAAGTTTGACACATGGATATATCTGGGAGATATATTGGAGATCGTAGTAAGATAAACACTTGGTATATATATCAATGTGTTAGTGTTTATCTTCATGCAATAAGTCTTGCGAATATCCACATACTTGAGATACTAGTTGCCTTATGTGGTACTATTGCTATACTTTAGCTCATTACTATACACTCATTAATTTGGGTGTTATGGGTGATTACGGGTAAAGTGATGACAACACGTTGGTAAGCTGAGTAGTCAGAAAGAATCCATCGCTCTAGTTATATTAAAGGAGTTATGTCTGGCCACTTGTTAAAGTGATGATTGCTATAAACCTCTGATCAGAGTATGTGATAGAAATGGTTTCTAGTCAAATACACTATGGTAAAAGGCAATATACTTCGGTAACAAGTTAATAACAAGGATAGCTTGGAGCAACCTTGCTATTAGTGGGTTAACACTTTAACTGAACCCTACAAACCAAATGGTACTAATATTAAAGAATGGAAGGAATTTATCGCATTGGATAACTATTGCATCAACCGAGATTAAGTCATAAGCATAAATGACGTTCCGAGTAATGGGGGATGGTAGACCCTTGATAGAGGCGTACTACAGTCGTTTAAGATAATCGAGTTCTATTCACGATCTAGAACCTCGAGCCAATGGTTCTATTAGAATAAGGATTGGTTAAGCCTTAACAGCTCAATCTTCGTGATCCTATAAGGTCACACACATTGGACCTTCATCGGACTAAGTAAAGAACTAATAGATTTATTCTATTACAAAAATATAACATGATAATAATTAAATTATTATTTGGCTGGACCAAGAATTTATTTTTGATAGGTGACTAATTAATTAGGGTTATAAATAAATTTGCCAAATTAATTATATCAATTTTATAAGCCAGGGAATTTATCTTTGACCAGTAACTAATTTATTAGGGTCAAAAATTAAATATTTATTTGAAAAGGATTAAAAAGGGAATTTTGCCAGGGCGAGTTAAATTGGACCAAGAGTACAAAAGTATTTTGTACAAGCTCGGGTGCACGGGAGTGCACCAAAAGGTGCGCGAGAAATGCTAGGCAGTACTCGCGACAGCCCATGAAAATGGGCTGCACATGCGCAGCCCATCAGGGTGCACCGCGAGCTGGGCTCGCGGTATGGACCACGAGGCCCGGCTCACTGCAAGGCAAGCCGTTAAGACTTGCCTTGCTACACACAGCGTGCATTGTACGTTGTGTGCAGGTGGGTCAAAACACGCGGATCCTTTGGATCCGCATGTGTGACCCGCGTGGGATGGGCGTTTTCTCCCATCCCACATTGCTTTCTGGGGAGCAAATTTTTGCTCCCCAAGCCTATAATATATAGGCTTTCCTATCAACCTATTTCATTGCACCAAGCTCAAAGCTAAATCCTAAGTTGAGATTCGCAAAGATTAATCTCTCTGATAATTGAGCAAGTTATTTTTTAGGAGCCTGAATTTATTCGGGCACCTCTAGTTTATATTTTTGGGTGAGGATTCTGGAGTGGTCTAGCAACTACTCGTGGCTTCTTAGTTCTTCCTCTCAGGGAGTTTTTGGTTGGTGGGGTTCGTGTGGATAGTCAAAGAGGCTATCCTACGCTTAGAGGCTTGTGCAAGAAGGTTCTACTTAAGCACGCTTTAACTGGTAAGTTTTCTTTCTTTCTCTTTTTATTATTAGGTCTTTTTCTTTAAGCATTTTTAGACTTAATAATATGCGTAGGTTGTTTGGCATGCTTAGTTTATTTTATGCTTAGGTTATAGCTTAGAGCTATAACATGCTTAGAGTTATAACATGCTTAGGTTATAGCTTAGAGTTATAACATGCTTAGCATAAAATACACATGCTAGGATATAATTTAGAATTATGGTATGGCTAGCCCTTTTGCATGCTAACCTAGGTAGAGAATTATTTAGTTAAGGCTTTATTTAATTTATATGTATCTAATAGGAGTTCATGGGGACACTGATAAAATTTTGAATTTCTGCCATGCTTGTTATGCATGTTCAATTTGACTGTCAGTTCCCAACAAGAAGTACTCAAGAAGTTTGACATGGACAAAGCCTAGCCAATGTCAACTCCCATGGTTACTGATACAATTCTGAGTAAAGATGAGGAAGGTAAACCTATAGAGAGTAAGCTCTACAGAGGTATTATTAGTTCTCTACTTTACTTAACTGCTAGTAGGCCAGACATTCAATATGTTGTATGTTATTGTGCTAGATATCAAGCTGACCCAAGAGACTCTCACTTAGCTGCTGTTAAGAGAATTCTCAGGTATTTTCTAGGCTCTATTAATGTAGGTTTATGGTACCCAAGTAATAGAGATTTCACTCTGAGAGGGTACACAGATGCTGACTATGGAAGAGACAAACTTGAAAGGAAAATCACCACAAGAGGATGTCATTTCCTTGGTGATTGTCTAGTAATATGATATAGCAAGAAGCAAACTTTTGTGGCTCTGAGCATAGTTGAGGCAGAGTACATGGCTACAGGAAGTTGTGTAGCATAACTACCATGGATTAAGTAGCAATTGGAGAATTATGGTATAAAGTCTAAGTGCCTTGAAGTCATGTGTAATAATAAGAGTGCAATTGACCTATCCATCCAATTCAACATAGCAGGATAAAGCATGTCAATATGAGACATCACTTCATAAGGGATCATGTGCTAAAAGGTGAAGTCAAGCTTACATACATTCCTATAAAAGAACAACGAACTAACATATTCATGAAGCCTATTATAAAGGATTAATTCAATACTGTGAGAGAGTTAATCGGAATGCCCAATCCAATTTGAAGAAATTCATTTCTCGCTGGCTAATTCTGGAGCTGGCCAAAGTATCTAGGGCACACTCTGAGCTCATATGAATTAGGTTAAGTATTTATTCTTCGGGCTTGAATTTTGGACACGTCATTAAAATTGTCACCGGTTTCTTTTCAAATTCAAAATTGATAGAAACGGGAGCAAGTTAAAAAATGATCCGTATTCAATTGCTTTAATCCTGTGTATTTTGCAATATTTAGTCTCACGGTAACGCCCGATAAATCTCACCGTTGAAATATGACCATGGATTGTGAGTCGTACACGTAAGGTTTGCAGGTTTAGGCAAAGGGTCTTTGGCTATTTAAGGAGAATTATATAGTTACTTTACCAAATTCCTTTTCTCCAATCTTCTTCCTAAAATC
Source organism: Euphorbia pulcherrima (assembly GCA_947683365.1). Taxonomy (NCBI): domain Eukaryota; kingdom Viridiplantae; phylum Streptophyta; class Magnoliopsida; order Malpighiales; family Euphorbiaceae; genus Euphorbia; species Euphorbia pulcherrima. The sequence continues at coordinate 44,767,299 of CANTUS010000010.1, forward strand.
CCCAAATTCTCTAATTTCTTTCAAAGCAATTCCCATGGCGAGTACTTCAGGAAGACCATCTGAACCTAGTTCTAAGCAATCTTTATTTGTGAGGAATGAAGATGATTCTTGTTGGGTTACTACCGCTGAACATTTGGCGCAAGTAGCTGTGGGAATCAACAAAAAGGAAAATTTATCCATTCTAGTAGGAATAGAGTACACACCCACTGAGTGGTGTTTCAAGGAAGGAGCTGAGGTAGAAGACCCTGTTACTGTTGATATTCTCAATTTCTCCAACAACGAGCGCTTTGGGAAGTGGACGCATCAATATCATCTAAGAGGGTTTTTTGAGATACCTAGTGGCTGCTATGAGTAGATTATAAAGAGATTTTACCATGGTATCTACATGGTAGAAGGGAATAAGGACATGTTTGTCATAACCATGATAGGGAGGAAAGTATATGTGACACCCAGGCTAATTGCTAATTTACTGGGAATGAGAGAAAGAGGACTGAGAATGCATCCATTAAGGGATAAAAAACATGTGGACATCCTAGTGGATTATGAAGTTTCGGCTGGCTATAAGGCTGGTGAACTTATAGCCTCTATGTTCACTAAGAAGGGAAAGCAGGCTCATGAGTTGGTAATGAAGGTAATCTTGCCCAAGACTGGTTCTACTAGAAGCTGTTCCAAGTTTGAGAGAGTGTTTGTCTACGCTATGAATGAAGGGATGTGTATCAACTGGCCTTTGGCCAGGTGTCCAAGCATAAGGTTTATGGGCATCTTGTGATGGAGATATGCAGGGCTTATGAGCTATATCTCAAAGGATGGGCACAAAGAAATGGAATTACTCTAAAGGTGATTGAGTCAAGAATTCTAAGCAATGCACATTTTCATGGCTTGAAATGTGATGAGAAGCCCAAGAACACTAAGTAAATAAAGCTGAAGAAAGGAGAAGTCAGAGAGAAGGATCCAAAAGCTATAATGCCAATGAGACCAATTAAGCCTGAAGAGGAAGATCAGACTCTTGATGCATTTGTAATGAAGGAGCTTGAGAGGATAACCAAGCTGAGAGCCAAAAAAGGAGAAGAGGATGCTAAAAAGAAAAGAAGCAAGAAAGAGGTCAGGAGAGACTCTAAGAAAGAAGTGAAGAAAGTGAGCTCAACTACCTCAAATCTATTGGTTGCCCCTATTCCCAGGAAATCCAGATCTACCAAGGGAACCAAGGATGAAAAGCCTAGAGAGCTAACTACCAAAGCGATAGAAGAAGAGAAGAAGGCAGAGGATGAGTTGAAAGAGGAGATGCCTCTTAAAAGACTGAAAAAGAGGAAGACTGAAGATGCTCAGCTAGATGATGAGAAGGTTGTAGGATAGGAAGCTATGTAACCCATTTAGTGAAAGAAATTGTTCTTGTTTTGGGAACATAAGCAGTAAAACAATTGGGATATCCGGGGGTCTAGGAACCTAGAAACTACTTATAGATAGGCACACTAGAAGGAAGGGAAGGCCCATGCTTGATCTTCTCTTGCTCTTGCTCGAGTCCTAGGAGCTCGTCCTCCAGATGGACCAGTCTCATACTTTATATTTGATATATGCTTTTTTTAATTGCATAATGTGACCCTACCTAAAGTAGGTCAGCCAAAGAAGAAGCGGGTGGTAAAAAAGCTAACTGGTGTAGTCCAGAATGTTGAGGAAGCTAAGAAAGTCAAGGTAGCTGAAGCTGAGAGAATAAAGAAGAGGCAGGAGGACTTGGAAGAGGAGATAAGAAGAAGATCAAAAGATTCAACGGCTAAGTCTAAGGCTGAAAAAATTATTCCTAAAGTAGTTGAGGAGATGATAGGAGCTCTAGATGGAATTGAAAATCATGAGCAGGAAGATGATAATGTTGAAGCTGTGGAGGTTGATGTTAACAAAGAAGAGTAGCAGGTCAGTTTAACTGCTGAGTAGGATAAGCAGGAAGTGGAGATTATTGTTGAGATGGAAGCTCAACTGACTGAGAATACTCTAGCTCATATCAGTGAGCCAACTGTTGAAGGTGTTGAGAAGGAAAAGGATTAATAAAACCAAGAGGACCCATTTCTATTTCCCAACCTATCTTCTAAAACACCCCTATCACCTACACCCTTATCCATGCAACCCTTACCAGAAAACCAAACACCATTCAAATCTAACTCTGACCAACCATACACCTTAAACTCTGACCAAAACCATGAGACAACCATTATACCAATCCTATCACCAATTAGATCTCCAGCACATAAGCCGTTAATGTTAGAAGGACCAGTCATTAGAGGTCCTCCAGTTATTAAGGAGATTTTAGAAGGACAACAACCACAACAATAACCTCAACCTCAACTCTAATTTAACCCCAAGCTGAACTGTTGGGATATATAAGAAGAATGGGAAGAGCAAGATATCTAGGACTGAGGACAGATGAGGAAATAGATGTTAAAATTGCTAGATCATTATTGTATAAGGAAGTTCTGAGGAGAATTGGAAAGGCTGTTGAGCCAGTGCAAGGTTTCATGGGTGCTGTTGAGGAGATGAAGGCCCACTTCAAATTAGTCCCTACTTAATTTTTGTTGGTCAAGGCTATAGTATCCCATACTTTGCCTTTATTAAATATTGCAGGTAGGCAGGCTGAACATTTAAAGATGGAGGTTGCAGAGCTTAAAAAGAAAATGGAAAAGATCTATGAAAGTAATTGCAGAGTATTCAATGAGGAGATGGACTTCATGAACTCCACGATTGATAAATTCAACCCTGTCTTGAAAGGCATGCAAGCTGTGCTCAGTGGATACAACATTCTAAGTAAGAAGAATGATGAAAACACCAATTGCCCGGATGCTATTATTAATGTTGTCAATGCACTGATTAATGCCTTCAAGATGAATTAAGGCAACTCCAATGAGCTGAAGAATGTGAAAGAACAAGTTTTGGAGGGAGTTGAGGCCTCAGAGGGAGAAGTTTTGAAGGCATTAAAGAGGTTGAATATATCTGACACTCTGTGTAGCGACATTGTTATGTCAGAGGCTGAATAAGAACCATCTCTCCACCAGAAGCTTGGTCACGTGATCAAATCAAGTTTGTTCATGCTGAATTCATTAACGATGGTCAAGCAATTTATCAGATTCATAAGTAAGTGTCCTCACACATTATAAGCACTCCTATGCTAGAGCAGATCTTAAGGGAGAATAATCAAGCCAAGGCTCTAGCTAGTCTCACCCAGATTTCCAAGGAAGGACTGAGTGCTCAGTATCAGGTCAATCAGTCTCAATCTCATGCTATTGTAGCACTCTTCTCATTTCTTAGGGAGCAGGACTTTCTTTCAGATGAAATCTATGAGTTGCTAGTTCAGATTTTTTCTTCCACCATTTATGGTAAGCTCAAACATTTTAAAGCCTATCTGGGCCTGTTTGATAATCAAGCTCAGGACATTTTGGATTCAATGGCAATGGGGGAGAAGGATTGCGAGAAGTGTAAGCAAGAGGAGAAAGAGAGAGATCAAAGGATAACTGAGTTTGCATATGAACTGTCCAAGGATCTGGAGCGCATTGAAAAGTAATATTCTAAGACTCGTAAGAGGAAGGGAAAGGAGATTGCATCTCCAAGAGAGAAGAAGTCAAGGTGGGATCAGCGAGCTTTTGAAGAAAGAAGAGTAAATCACGGAGGACCACCTATGCCAAAATAGAAGAGAATTCTTTGTAATCTTTAGAGCTCAATGTAAACTTAGTATAGATTAACTTTTTGTTGATCTGTACTCAGTTATGAATATATATGAAGATTGCTTATTCTATTCTAAGTTAAGATCTTCTTAACTTCTTGTATTTTCTGCTATATATATGCCTCTGATCTTGCAGAAAAATATGAGAAGTATTGAGGAATGTTGACCTTAGAGGAATCAAGGATTATGGGGGAGTTAGCATTCACTCTGAGCAAAATGAAGATGTTGAACAAAAGCATATCAAGGATGTTTGTAAGGTAACTCTGATCTAAATATCTCATTGATTTAATTCTAGCTCAATTAATTGTCATTGATCAAAATGGCGGAGATTGTTGAGCCAAGCACAAGTTTGGACTGACTCAATGTATGACTCAGTAGTGCTTAAGTTTTAATCATAACAATTAAGTTTGGTTTGAGTTAATTAAATCAACAATGATGTTAAAATAAATAGTCTATGGTTATATGTGAGTTATTGAATTTGAGGGTAGAATGTTAATTCTCCACTGACCTACCTATTTAGGTTAACTCTGAGTTGTTCTGGGCTGAGTAAGTACTTTAGTCGATGACTAGATACTATTCACTCAGCTCTTGATATTTAGATTTTGTTTCAGCTATGCATATTGTTTTATCATTTCGCTGAGTTACTTTCTATTTGTTAGAGGCACTGACTTTTCCATTTGGAGAAAAAAGGAATCTTTCCTTTTGATCTACTTTTATAGACGTTAATAAAAGAAAGACAAAAGGAATTAATGTCTGACAAGACATCTGCTTTATGAAGAAAAAGTCAAAGCTCTTCATAGTCCAAGCTGCAAAAAGGAACTACCAGATTTGGAATTGTTGCAGTACTACCAACCTTGTATCTCAAGACTTGGGAAGATGTCAGATTACTAGAGGAATGGGAACATGACACATACCAAGTCAGCGCAAGATCTCTCTAATGGAAGACTGGCATCAAACGTCAAAGAATTCAAATTGAAGCTCGGATTTCAATCTAATTGATTGACCTATATCTCACAATGGTGTGATTCTATCTCTTAACAGATCAATTTGAAGAAGCAACGAGTGGAGAGCTAAGCTGGCAATTTGCAGAAGATGCCAAGGCAAGTTCAACGGTTACATTCTTGATCCCCACTATAAAAGTAGTAAGAAGGCAAGCATTAGAACTTGGTGATTACACCTGAATTTCTAAGAAGTGAAAACTCTGCCAATTTAAAAGCTTTAAAGAAGTTCAATTGAGAAAGCAACTACTCGGCGAAGAATCTACTTTCTACAAGAGAGATTAGAATAGATCATTTGAATTGTAATATCTGATTGTAACTAGATCAACGTGTCTATAAGTTGATTCTAGCTCTTGTTTAGAATTAGTTGAGTTGCTAGTAGAAGAGGGTATTCTACTCAGCGGGTGAGTGATTACAATTTGGAGGGTACTTCTTATAATTGGGGAAATTTGTGAAAGGCTTCTCTGCCTAGGGTAAAGGAGTTAATATTAGTGAATTAAAGCCAAGACACTCTCTTGGGACTGGATGTAAGCACAGGTTGTCGAACCGATATAAAGTGCCTGTGTTCTTTACTTTAAAGTTTTTCCAAATATCACTCAGCCAGCTGACCTACTCATCTCAGTTCATCATAATCGCAAAAAATTTGCCTAAGTAATTTGAGCGAGTCATTCACACCCCCCCCCTCTAACTCATCGAGTGTATGCATAGGGACCAACAGAATTTTATGGAGAAAACTAAATTTGTTCATTAAAACTGTTTGGGAATTGTAATTTAGAAACTAGAGTAAGGATTTGAAGAAGTTTAAGAGCCAAATGAAATTTGTAAACTGAATTTAAAATGTTAATTAACGTTGGAGAAATAAAGACGTGTTGTTTTGAAAAACCAGTTAATATTAATATATAACAAATAAAAAGATATCGGTCTGAATTCTTCTTATGAGTTCTTTTAACATATAATACTAAAACAGGAAAAAAAATGTTGGGCCCTCTATATACACGGGCCCTAGGCCTATGCACCTGTCAACCCACCATCAGGGTCGGGCCTGGATGTGGATGTGGTTAACAGTCAACCACAAATTATGGGAGTGGAGAGAGAAGGAAAGCAACTCTGGGTGGAGGTGGAGTATGAAAATCTCCTTCACTTCTGTAAAATATGCTCTAATATAGGTCATTCATGGCATGAATGCATGCACTGCAAAAAGGGAAAGGAAAAGAATGTGGACGCTCCGCCTTCTAAGAGAGCGGTGGCATTTATGCGACCAGTGGAATTAGTTCTAAAACAGACTGGGTATAGGTTTAAGAAACTACATCAAATGAAAACACGGAGGTTTCAAGATGGATGTTCTAGCGTTTAATGCAATACAATTGGAACAAATACAGCAGAGAATCCGTTAGGATTTACTTAAGCAAGTGCAACTTATGGGCGGTGACAAGCCTCGGGAAGTTGAAACAAACAATCCTCGGGAAGTTGGAACAAGGCCGACAACTAATCCAATAGTAGATATAGTGCCAACCCAGCAGACATATAATCAACCTACGGATACGACATGTCTTATTGATGGGAGAATCTCTGATGTTTTAGATGATTCCGAAGAATTGGAAAAACTCAATGATAGCACCATTAAGGAAGTGTATGACCATGATGGGGTTGACCCACAAGAAGAGGATGATTTCGTGGATTCTGATTCAGATTATTCTCAACCTGAGAGAGGTGTTTTGGGCTCTTGAGCGGATTCACGGAGCGAGAAGAGCTAAGACTGAAAAATAAAGCCAAGAGGGTAACACCACTTGTGAGGTGAGAGTATTTAATTTCCTTTTATAAAAGTTTTTGACATGAGCCGGATGAGGGAGACACTATTCCACGAAATCAAGGGATGAAAAAGTTATCTGTTAGTAGTAGAGAACAAGCCAAACATATATATAAATCTCCACTAAAATACTCTCCTTAATAAAAATATATTTTCTATTACCTAAATGATTGTTTGACCCTTATTATATTTTAGCTTTTCTTTTCTTCTTTCTGTTATTTTTTTATTTTAATAATATTTAAGCCATATCCTCGTGTATCCACTTTCAATTAAAAAAATAATTAACTATATGAGCTAAAACTTAATTATATACAAATACAAATGAGCTTTTATCACCCATCATGTTTTCCCTTTGACCTTAACATGTTTTAGTCTTTATTGATTTTTTTTTATCTGGTTCATCGGATCTTTATTTTGACTATATTTAGATTTGACTCGAATCGCGCACCTGTCTGTGGTGGGTGAGTCTCCCAATAAAGATTTTTTACATTCACTAGAACTCAAACTTGAGACCTTACTTAAACTATACCAATTCGCTTACCACTTAATTTATATCTCCATATTCACTATAAGTCGATAAATAGGTTGTTTTTACTTTTGAGTTTTGAAGCATCATCTTTTACTCGATTATTATTTTATGCACTCTGAAAATACAAGGAAGAAGAGTTGTAACGTTAACAAGAGAAACAGAGACAAGGCTTATATACACACGTGCCAAAATGAGTTTCCATCCAGTTCCGTGGTGAGTCGGTGTGGAGTGATATTTTTACTTTCTAGTCAATTTTTAAATTATAATATAACGTAACAATTTGAGTTACGCTTTACGTTATGTTTGGATTTTAATTTGTGTTACGTTTCGTAAATTTAAAAGAATTTGTTTAAAAATTATATTGATAAAATTTAGACAGATAAAAAAATTTAAAATATGTTTAAATTGGTCGTTACATGTTATATTTTAATTGATTGAATTGGTCCAACATACCTTACATTTTAATTGGTCGAATTCAGATTGATCAACAATCTAAAATGTATTCAAATTGGTAAGATGAACTTAGGGATACATATTTTTTTTAATAGTTATAAGTATTTTTATTCAAATAATTTTATATGGGGCTTAGTCACAGTTAAGATTTATCACCCCTCCGAACAAGTATATTTACTGGGATTCGAACCGTATTCTCCTCTAATTTACTCTGCCTACATTACCAACTGAGCTACATCTTATTGGTAGTTAGGATACATATATAATATAAGGATTTGGATATCCAAATAAGAGGAAATCTAATATTTTAAATGTAACGTGCAACCGATTTCGACCAGTCAAAATGTAACGCAAAATATAGCGTAACAAAAAAAATTGAACATATTTTAGATTATTGACCAATCTAAATTTGACCAATATAATTTATAAAAAGATTATATTATATCAATGTAACATAACATAAAGGTCCAAACTTAACGTAACTTAGAACATAACTCAAATTATTATGTTACGTTATATTTGAATCTTTGTGTTACATTGCGTTACATAGTTTACGCTGCAACATTTCTCAGTGCATAAAATGGTGAATAATTTGTTCAATTACTGTTACACACTTCAAATTTTAATTTACCAACAATTGTTTCCTTCATCCAAATTCCCTAATCATTAATGGCTAGTATATATTTATGCGCATATATTTTATAATTTTATATATTTTGCTAGAAGTAAAATTTTGTGTTGTCCATATGTCGGTAAAGTTTGTGCCTTTTCATTATTATTTATCACCAATATTTAATGTGTTGTTTTTTTATTTTCGTTGTCATTTAAATCAACAACTTATCACTCTCAATATTAAAGAAAATCTCTCTGAACCAATTTTCTGCTAAGAAAACCTCGAATTGTTCAAAATTGCTCATTATGAAATATGGCCTTATGTTTAGCACCTAATGCACTTGCTAGTTAGTCCATTTCGAAAGCAATAATAGATAAATGACTGGTAGAAAAAATAAATATCTTTAAAGTGGCTATACTCCTAATATTTTTGTGTCAATGTATAATTACGTGAATTTAAAATCAAATAAAACAAAGTATTGGGTTAAACTTGAAATAGACACATTATTGCATAAGGTTAACATCGACAATGACATAATTAAAACTCCTACATGCTAGTTAAAATGGATTAAAAAAGATTACTTTATAAACTTATCCTAATCATATATAATACATATTTTGAATTAACTATAATATTATATCTTTCACAATTCATATTTTATAATGCTCGGTAATATTGGTGAGGTGCTTCTTCTCCTAATTAACTACATGTAAAACATTATTAGTGGCCTAGTTGGAGATTTTAGCCACAAAATCTTTAACTTATATAAATTGAATTAAATTTATTTCGATATAAATTTATAATAAGTAAATGTAAATTGGAATTAACTTGTTTTTCTGATTATATCTCTAAAATATCATTTGATTTGCATTATAAAACGTAATATTGCAGAATAGATATAGATTTATCTTAAGAATTTATTAAGGAATACATATTTGTCATCGAACCAAACACAGAAGAGAATAGTATTTTTATTTAGGGCTGTCAATAAATTAAGCCGTTTGTGAATGGTTTGGTGTTCGGTTTGATAAAAGCTAGACTCGGCTCGATTCGATTTATAAATAAACAGTTCATGAACATGATTTTATGGCTCGAATTATAAATGAACTGTACATGAACAAGTCAAAGCTCGACTCGTTTACTCCTGAACAAACTCGATTAGAGGTTTGTGAACTCACTCTATAAATATTAGTGAACTAGCTCGATTTTTATAATTACATATCAAAAATAAAATTTTGTAGAATTAAAATAAGGGTAAACTTAAAAAAAGTACCTTATGGTTTCACTCAAAATGGGGCATGAGGAATTTCTTTTTACAAAAGCGGGGTCTGTGGTTTCAAAAAATTCATAAACAAAGGATTTTCAATATTAAATTACGTCATGAAAATGGATAATCTTGTTTGTTTTTATTTGAATTTTTGTGGGATGGTTATTAGAAATACAATACACATCAGTGAAAAATTTTAAAATTTTTTAAATAGTATAAATATTTTTTTAATTAAATATAATAATAAACTTTAAAAATCATAAAAAATAAAAAAAAAGTCTCCGAAATTTATTCAAATCCTAACGTATAATTTTTAAATAATAAGATTAAATTATTAGAATTTTGAATTGTTTAAAATATTCAAAGTAACACCACAATTTTAAATTTATAGGCCCCCTTTTGCAAATTTTTTAAAACCATAGACCCAGTCTTGCCAAAAAAATCGTGGATTTAACCATTTTATAAATGAGTGAAAGCACGAGATATTTTTTTTAAGTTTACCTTAAAATAAAGTATCGCTATATAAAATTGGACTAATACAGCAAGTATATGTATAACATTAACCAATGTTGTTCAAGAACAAAGTAGACAAGCTCGTTCGCGAACAAATTAACAAACTACTCACGAACAGAATAAATGAGTTGTTCATGACTAGCTCGAGAATAAAACGAACCAAATACGAACAGAATTTTTAGCTCGAATTCAAGCTCAGCTCGGCTCATGTTCGATTAAAAATTAAATAAATAAACACAAATATGCTAAAACTCGACTCGACTCGACTCATTTTCAGCCCTATTTTTACCATAATGCATCTCAACTCTGGCTAGATAATTATATGTATTCTATTATTGTATGCTATTATGTTCATTATTAGTGATATTGGTGTTGTTACTTGATTTTTCAAACAACTTCCCACTTGACAACTTGATAGTTAACTTCTCTTTTTCTAATGATGATTCATGATCTGTTAACTTTCTTTTTCTGATGATGATTTATGATCTTACACCAAGAAAGTGACTGTTAATGACTGGTTTTTTCTTATTAAACTCTTATTTTCACTGGTCAAATTCTAACGAAACTTGATTTTCAAATGGATAAACTAATCTCATAAAGGAAGACAAACATACAAAAAAATATACTTAAAATGAACTTTTATTATGAATATCTAGATTAACACAAAAATATGATATCTTTTGTTTTTATTTTGGTTTGTTGCACGAACTATAAGTCTTTTTTAATATCGCCAACTGATTTTGCAGAGATGCTTTTCGGTGTTTAACTGGCAATTAATGTAAAATAAATATTTATAAAATAGTGATATAGTGGAATAACAAATTAATTAAAAAATAAATAAATATGTGTCTCTAACTATATCTCTCGTTTATCATTTTATTATTGTCATCAATTACTTTTTTTCTTTTCAATTTCTCCTCTTGTTTATCAAATTCTTTGGACCACGTATCAAACACTTTTGAAAATTGAATGGAAACATCAAAATGATTTTTCTTTCAATGTGGAAGTTTGAGACAAGTGATTTTCCTATAATTACAATATGTCAATAATGTGGTTTTCCTTTCTCCTCCAGAATCTGCTAATTTTAATTTTTTTTTTCCATATTTTTCTTTGAGTTATTTTATCTTAAATCGCAAATGCAATAAAATAAGAAAATTATTTTTCAATTTTTTTATATAACTCAAACATCAAAATGACTTTTTGAGCGCGATAGGGCTTGTTTGGTATTGTTTTTCAAGTTGTTGTCTCAATAAGTTGCTCTTACAAACTTTTAAAAGAATTGCATATTTTGGCTTTAAACAATACATTTTGATCCTACATATTATTTAATTTGGAACTGTCTGCTTTGTTTTTTAAAAACCAGATCTTCTGCTTCTAGAAAAAGCTTAAAAATTGAGTTTTTCATAAAATCAGTTGAAATAAACACCGCCAAACTGGCTCATAGTATATAAATGATTGGGAAATTGTTGGATTTGGCTCATTTGAGCAAAATAATTTCGGCTCAAGTTTAGCCCAATTACCTAAAGCTCCTGTTCTGGTTTTTGAATAACCTTCATGCGCCCTCCATATCTTTCATACGCTTTTCATAACTTTCCTACGTTCTTACCGAATTCCAGATTTGTATAGGGTTTGTAACAGACTTGTAACAGATATATAACGGCTTTGTAATAGACTTGTAACAGGTTGTTCAAATAACATATGAAACTTCTTTGTAATGATCAAAATGGATTGGATATGCATATTTGGGATTTCAAACGTTCTAATTGGTTATATAGTGCTCATATTCATGTGCACATATCTTTTTTTTACCTTTAGTTCAAAAAAAGAAGTCATGTAACATGTATGCTATAGACCTGTAACAAATAAAAGACATAAAAGACTTTGTCAAATATTTCATTAATAATTCCATCTAGTACAATATTGTTACATGTCTCATACATTTATTAGACTTGTAGCAATTGTATAACATATATGTAACATGTATATAGTAGGTCTGTACTAGATGTGTAATAGATATGTACTAGATGTGTAACAGATATAAAGGAACACTTCAACAACATTCTTATCTGCTACAACATTGTTACAAGCCTGTTATATGCTCATCAAACACTCTTATTAGACTTGTAGCAGGTATATAACATATATGTAGTAGGTATGTACTAGATGTGTAACAGGTGCGTAATGTTGGATATGATGTATGCCCTTAAGGCAATTAGGGCGATATATCTTAATTATGTAATAGTACGAATAATTTGTTTAATCAATAAAGGCATTTGTTCTTTTGTTTATATCAATGTGTTTTTATACATATATATTATAGCTGGTTAAAATATATTCATGGATGTATGTATACAAAAGTCCTTGACATATCATAGCATAAAGTCAGAGGAATTATAGTTGGACTATATTTGGTGGAACCTACTTCATGTGCAATTATGATTATGTCTAAACTATCCCTAGTCACAGTGTCATCAAGAAAGGATATTGATGAAACGGAAAGACTAGCATGTGGTCAACTTTCTTGGAAAGTGTCCAAGCAGTTAATCTCCTAAATACTGAAGGTGGTGCCTTAAGCTTGACACATGGATATATCTGGGAGATATATTGGAGACCGCAGCAAGATAAACACTTGGTACAAATATCAATGTGTTAGTGTTTATCTTCATGCAATAAGCTTTGCGAATGTCCTCATACTTAAGATGCTAGTTGCCTTGTGTGGTACTATTGCTATACTTTGGGTCATTGCTATGCACTCATTAATTTAGGGTGCTACGGGTGATTACGGGTATAGTGATAACAACACGTTGGTAGACTGAGTAGTCGGAAAGAATCCATCGCTCCGGATATATTAAGGAGTTGTACTTGGCCACTTGTTGAAGTGATGATTGCTATAAACCTCTGATCAGAGTATGTGTTTGATAGAAATGGTTTCTAGTCAAACACACTATGGTAAAAGGCAATATACTTCGGTAACAAGTAAATAACTGGGATAGCTTGGAGCAACCTTGCTATTAGTGGGTTAACACTTTAACCCAACCCAATAAACCAGATGGTACTAATATTAAAGAATGGAAGGAATTTATCGCACTGGATAACTATTGCATTAACCGGGATTAAGTCATAAGCATAAATGACGTTCCAAGTAATGGGGGATGGTAGACCCTTGCTAGAGGCGTACTACAGTTGTTTAAGGTAATCGAGTTCTATTTACGGTCTAGAGCATCGAGCCAATGGTTCCATTAGAACAAGGGTTGGTTAAGCCTTAACAGCTCAATACTTCGGGATCCTATAAGGTCACACACATTGGACCTTCATCGGACTAAGTAAAGAACTAATAGATTTATTCTATTACAAGAATATAACATAAATAATAATTGGATTATTATTTGATTGGTTAAAATTGATTAAATCAATTTTTGATAGACCAAGGAATTTATTTTGACCGGTAACTAATTAATTAGAGTCATAAATAAATTATAATTGATTAGATCAATTTTGGTTGGACCAAGAAATTTATTTTGACTGATAACTAATTTATTAGAGTCAAAAAATAATTTTTTATTTGAAAGGATTTAAAGGGGATTTTGCATTGGCGAGTTAAAACCGAAAAGTATAAAATATTTTGTACAAATATTCGGTTGCGCGAAATACACCAAAAGGTGCGCGAACATTGCTGGGCGGTGTTCGCGGTGGCCCATATTCATGGGCTGCACAAAGGCAGCCCATGAATACCACATGCAGCACGTGCATGTGGTATGTATGGGATGGGAGTAACTCCCATCCCACATCGTTAATTGGGGAGCAAATTTTTGCTCCCCAAACCTATATATAGGCTGTCCCTTCTCCTTTTAAAATGTACCATGCTCAAAGCATAAATCCTAAGCGAGATAATTAATCTCTCGGGTACTTGAGCAAGTTATTTTTGTGGAGCCTGAATTTATTCGGGCACCGCTAGTTTATATTTTTGGGTGAGGCTTCTAGAGTGGTCTAGCAACTACTCGAGGCTTCTTAGTTCTTCCTCCTGGGGAGGTTTTGGTTGGTGGGGTTCGTGTGGATACTGATAGAGGCTATCCTACGACTGGAGGCTTGTGCAAGAAGGTCCTGCAAAAGCACGCTTCAACTGGTAAGTTCTTTTTCTTTCTCTTTTAATTATTAAGTCTTTTTCTTTAAGTGTTTTTAGACTTAATAATTATGCTAGGTTATTTTTGCATGCTTAGTTTATTTTATGCTTAGGTTATAACTTAGAGTTATAACATGCTTAGTATAAAATAAATATGCTAGGATATAATTTAGAATTATGGTATGCCTAGTCCTTTAGCATGCTAACCTAGGTAGAGAATTATTTAGTTAAGGCTTTATTTAATTTATATGCAACTAATAGGAGTTCCTGGGACAGGGACAAAATTTTGAATTTCCGTCATGCCTCTTATGCATGTTCAATTTGACTGTCAGTTCCCAACAGTGGTATCAGAGCCTGCCTATTTAGTGCATAATTAAGTTAGAAGCAAACTGAATATTATTTTCTAAATGAAATGATTTGTTTATTTAATTATTTGAAACAATATATATAAACTTCTGTCTTTCATTTCAAGGTTAGAAATTAGTTATGAATAATTTTGAATAAGCTTGCTCAACTTACTCAAATTATACAAGTGTCAATAACTTATTTAAATTACATGGGTTATAGATGCTCCCAATTTACATGAATTGGAAGAACGAAATTTATTAGTTCAAGAGAATCCATTGGTCTTCAAGTTTGTGCCCGTATTTGTTCTGGCTAAGGATTGGACTTGGTGTCTACTCCTCATAGGGCACCTCTCCTACCTGGGAACCTATATCGGTGCAATTTGAATTGACCAATCGGGGGATTAATATGAACTAATTTATTTCTAGTATATAAGATGGTGCTTATATGTGTTTCTATAACAAAGTAAAAAATTAAAATTATTGAATAAAAGCTTAAAGGAAATGCAATATAAATATAACAAATTAAAACGTTAATTATTTTGCATATAATCTAGGTTGATGGAATAATTATAATAAAGAGCTGAACCCACCTAAGGTTAGACCTTATAAATTAATTCTAAAATTCCCTGAATTAATACAAGTAATTATAATTTTGTCCATCTGATAAAATCCTAGATTGGGTGAGACGTTTAACACCAATAAAATCCCAAAGTAAATATATTAAGGCAAGTTATAGTCTTCCTTACTCAAATTTATAATACGGTCTTTTTGGGCTATCAAAGTGCTACGTAAAGCAATCCTTCTAGTCCACATTGATTGGTTGTAAAGTTTGAGATAGGGTCTGCCTTAACAGAGCTGGGGTAGTCCACCATAAAATTGGGGGCTAGGCCCAGATCTGAGACATATTCAAGGAGATGCTAATATAAGAGCACACGTCCCTTGGGATTAGGGAACTTGAATGAATTAGCAATTGCATGCGATGCAAATGGAATTGGATTCCAACTATGACTGACTATTATGACTTGACTCGTAAAATTGGGGGTTGTAATAGACTAGTTATAGATGCTACCTACTAGGAAATTTAGCTGGGCTAAAATTCACGAATTCAATAGAATGGGCTATTGTAAATTTCGAAGAAAATAGTAGGAAAATGTATTTAATTAAAAGTCCTCATATTAAATACATGTACTTAAACTAATATCTAAACACTTTTCTTTTCTTATGTCTTTGGTTGAAAATGGCTTCCAATTTTAATCTCCGTATGTTACTTGACACCAAATTGAATGGCTCGAACTTTTCTGATTGGTTCCGAGCAGTGAGAATAGTTCTCAGATCTGAGGGAATTGCCTATGTCTTAAGTGAAATTTTCCCTGTAGAACCTGATGTTGAGGATCATGTGGAACATGATGCCTGGTTGAAGCACAGGAAAGATCGTGAGATTGCCATGTGTATTATGTTGGGGTCCATGAATTCTGAGCTTCAGAAACAACATGAGAACATGCCCTTGGAGGATATGGTTCTCCATCTTGAAGAACTCTTTTCGGAGAGGGAGAGGACAGAGAGGTATGAGACCTCTAAGCTCCTTTTCGGGACCAAGATGCAGGCTGGCACCTCTGCCTCTCAGCATGTACTAAAACTCTTGGGATACCTTGAGAAGCTGAATCGATTGGGATTCGAGATGAATCATGACTTGAGCATTGACCTTGTGTTGATGTCCTTGACAGATAGTTACTCAGGCTTCGTAACTAACTATTACATGAACAGGATTAATTCAACTATCCCTGAATTAATTAACATGCTGAAAACAGTAGAACCTCAGATCAAGAAAGATCAGAAACCTCTACTGTTGGTTGAAAAAGGCAAGGCTTCTAAGAAGAAGAAGCAGGCACTGGGTGCCAAGAAAAGAATCAGTAAGAAGAAGAATGAAAAGAAGGCATCTAAGTATGTCTGCTTCCAATGTGGGAAACCGAGACATTGGAAGAGGGATTGCAAAGCTCCTGCTTCTGAGCATTTGAAGAAGAAGCCTACAGAGGCATCTACTTCAAGTATATTTGTAATTGAAAACTTTGCTACTTTTCCGCAAGAATCCACTTGGGTATCAGATACTGGTTGTGGTTCTCATATCTGTACTTCTGTGCAGGGACTAAGGAACTGTAGAAAACTTGCAAAAGGGGAGATGGACCTACGCGTGGGAAATGGAGCCAGAGTTGCTGCATTAGCCGTAGGGAGCTTTAGTCTTGTTTTGCCAAGTGGACTTGTTTTAGTTTTGAATAATTGTTATTACATTCCAAGTGTTACTAAGAATATTGTATCTGTTGCGTGTTTAGCAACAGAGGGATTTGAAATTTTATTTTCGAATAATAATTGTCAGATTCGTTTGAATAATATTCTTTATGGTTATGGAATGTTGAAAGGTGGCATTTATATTCTTGATACTAAAACAGAAGTTTTCAATATAAATAATGTGAAGAAAGTTAAATTAGGTAATGAGAATTCCTTCTACTTATGGCATTGCCGTTTAGGCCACATAAATAAAGATCGCTTAACCAAGTTGCATAAGCGTGGAGACTTGGGCCCAATAGACTTGGAGTCTTATGGTGATTGCGAACCTTGTTTAAAAGGAAAAATGACAAAGTTACCCTTTAAAGGAAAGGGTGAACGAGCCACGAGTACATTGGAACTTATACACACTGATGTGTGTGGTCCAATGAGTGTTCAGGCACTAGGAGGATACTCCTACTTCATAACCTTTATTGATGATTACTCATGATACGGTTATTTGTACTTGATGAAGCACAAGTCTGAAAGTTTTGAAAAATTCAAACTATTTAGAGCTGAAGTAGAGAAACAGCTTGAGAAAAGTATTAAAACACTTGGATCGGATCGAGGTAGAGAATACTTAAGTCAGGAGTTTCAGGATTATCTAAAGGAAAATGGGATAGTTCCCCAGTGGACCCCTCCTTATACACCCCAACACAATGGAGTGTCAGAAAGGAGGAATCGGACTTTATTAGATATGGTCAGGTCCATGATGAGCCATGCAGTTCTTAGTAAATCCTTTTGGGGATATGCACTTGAGAGCGCGGTTTATGTCTTAAACAGAGTGCCCTCTAAATCAGTTGATTTTACACCTTATGAAAGATGGTGTAATAAAAAGCCATCTCTAAATCACTTAAGAGTATGGGGTTGTCCTGCTATGGTGAAGAGGATAGCGTCAGATAAGCTAAATGCCAAGGCTGACAAATGTCTGTTCATTGGATATCCAAAGGAAACAATTGGATATCTGTTTTACCAACCCGAAGCACAAAAGGTATTTGTGTCTCAGAATGCTCACTTTTTGGAAAAGGAACACTTACTTGAAAAGGTCAGTGGGAGCAATATTGAACTGGAAGTTCAAGAGGAAGAAATAGACGATCAACTGATTGACCCCGTTCTAGATACACAAGAGAGTGTGATCCAAGAACAAACTATCGAAACACAATCATTGCGAAGATCAAGTCGAGTTCATATCCCGATAGATATGGGTTTATTATCACTAATGATAAGGAACTATATCTTGTGGAGGATGATGAACCAAGGACATATGATGAGGTAATAAAAAGCTCAGATTCTAATAAATGGCAAAAGGCCATGAAATCATAAATGGATTCCATGTACGAGAACCAAGTTTGGAATTTGGTTGATGCACCGCAAGAGGTTAGACCAATTGGGTGCAAATGGGTCTTCAAGAAGAAGACAGACATAGATGGTAATGTAATTACCTATAAAGCAAGGTTGGTTGCGAAAGGTTATAGTCAACGGGAAGGTATTGACTATGATGAAACCTTCTCACCGGTAGCCATGCTCAAATCCATAAGGATACTCCTCGCCATTGCTGCTCATTACGATTATGAGATCTGGCAGATGGATGTAAAAACAGCATTCCTCAATGGGGATTTAGATCGGGATGTGTATATGACACAACTTGAGGGTTTTACATCTCAGAATGGCTCGAAGGTATGCAAGCTACAAAGATCCATTTATGGACTTAAGCAGGCATCAAGGAGTTGGAATATAAGGTTTGATCAGACAATCCGGTAACTGGATTTCTGCCCAAATGCAAATGAGCCTTGTGTTTACAAGAAGGTTAGTGGGAGTGCAGTCGTTTTTCTAGTATTGTATGTTGATGACATTCTGCTAATAGGAAATGCCATTTCTCTTCTTCAAAACGTTAAAGTATGGTTGTAAAGAAAGTTCTCCATGAAAGACCTTGGTGAAGCAGCATTTATACTAGGAATAAAGATCTACAGGGATAGATCTAAGAGGCTGTTAGGTCTTTCTCAAAGTACATATATAGACAAGGTGTTGAATAGGTTCAACCTTGAGCATTCTAAGAAAGGTTATCTCCCAATGACAAAGGGGATTAACCTATCTAAAGCTGAGTGTTCGAACACAGCTCAAGAGAGAATGCGCATGAAGGATATACCCTATGCATCCGCGATAGGATCCATCATGTATGCTATGATATGTACTAGGCCGGATGTCTCTCAAGCTTTGAGCTTTACGAGCAGATATCAGTCAGATCCAGGTGAAAAGCACTGGATGGTCGTCAAGGCAATCCTTAAGTACTTGAGAAGGACTAAGGATGAGTTCTTGATTTATGGAGAAGGTGATCTCACTATCAAAGGTTACACTGACGCAAGCTTTCAATCTGACAAGGATGACTTTAAGTCTCAGTCAAGTTTTGTGTATGTGTTAAATGGAGGGGCAGTATGCTGAAAGAGTTCCAAGCAAGAAACTACTGCTGATTCAACCATGGAATCTGAATACATTGCTGCATGTGAAGCAGCAAAAGAAGCTGCCTGGTTAAAGGGATTTATTGGCGATCTCGATGTGGTGCCTGAGGCTATTGATCCAATTACTTTATATTGTGATAACAATGGTGCCATAGCTCAGGCAAAGGAACCACGGTCTCATCAGAAAAATAGACATGTATCCAGAAAGTATCATATAATCAAGGAGATTGTTGATGCTAAGATAATAAGATTAAAATATGTACCCACTGATCAGAACCTCGTAGATGGTCTGATGAAACCATTGACTCAAGTCAAACATGACCAGCATGTTAAAGCATATGGATTAAAACATATGGCTAATTGGCCTTAGTGCAAGTGGGAGTTTGTTGGATATGATGTATGCCCTTAAGGTAATTAGGGCGATATATCTTAATTATGTAATAGTACGAATAATTTGTTTAATCAATAAAGGCATTTGTTCTTTTGTTTATATCAATGTGTTTTTATACATATATATTATAGCTGGTTAAAATATATTCATTGATGTATGTATACAAAAGTCCTTGACATATCATAGCATAAAGTCAGAGGAATTATAGTTGGACTATATTTGGTGGAACCTACTTCATGTGCAATTATGATTATGTCTAAACTATCCCTAGTCACAGTGTCATCAAGAAAGGATACTGATGAAACGGAAAGACTAGCATGTGGTCAACTTTCTTGGAAAGGGTCCAAGCAGTTAATCTCCTAAATACTGAAGGTGGTGCCTTAAGCTTGACACATGGATATATCTGGGAGATATATTAGAGACCGCAGCAAGATAAACACTTGGTATAAATATCAATGTGTTAGTGTTTATCTTCATGCAATAAGCTTTGCGAATGTCCTCATACTTAAGATGCTAGTTGCCTTGTGTGGTACTATTGCTATACTTTGGGTCATTGCTATGCACTCATTAATTTAGGGTGCTACGGGTGATTACGGGTATAGTGATAACAACACGTTGGTAGACTGAGTAGTCAGAAAGAATCCATCGCTCCGGATATATTAAGGAGTTGTACCTGGCCACTTGTTGAAGTGATGATTGCCATAAACCTCTAATCAGAGTATGTGTTTGATAGAAATGGTTTCTAGTCAAACACACAATGGTAAAAGGCAATATACTTCGGTAACAAGTAAATAACTGGGATAGCTTGGAGCAACCTTGCTATTAGTGGGTTAACACTTTAACCGAACCCAATAAACCAGATGGTACTAATATTAAAGAATGGAAGGAATTTATCGCACTGGATAACTATTGCATTAACCGGGATTAAGTCATAAGCATAAATGACGTTTCAAGTAATGGGGGATGGTAGACCCTTGCTAGAGGCATACTACAGTCGTTTAAGGTAATCGAGTTCTATTTACGGTCTAGAGCATCGAGCCAATGGTTCCATTAGAACAAGGGTTGGTTAAGCCTTAACAGCTCAATACTTCGGGATCCTATAAGGTCACACACATTGGACCTTCATCGGACTAAGTAAAGAACTAATAGATTTATTCTATTACAAGAATATAACATAAATAATAGTTGGATTATTATTTGATTGGTTAAAATTGATTGAATCAATTTTTGATAGACCAAGGAATTTATTTTGACCGGTAACTAATTAATTAGAGTCATAAATAAATTATAATTGATTAGATCAATTTTGGTTGGACCAAGAAATTTATTTTGACTGATAACTAATTTATTAGAGTCAAAAAATAAATATTTATTTGAAAGGATTTAAAAGGGATTTTGCATTGGCGAGTTAAAACCGAAAAGTATAAAATATTTTGTACAAATATTCGGTTACGCGAAATACACCAAAAGGTGCGCGAACAATGCTGGCGGTGTTCGCGGTGGCCCATATTCATGGGCTGCACAAAGGCAGCCCATGAATACCACATGCAGCACGTGCATGTTGTACGTGTGGGATGGGAGTTTTACTCCCATCCCACATCGTTAATTGGGGAGCAAATTTTTGCTCCCCAAGCCTATATATAGGCTGTCCCTTCTCCTTTCAAAATGTACCAAGCTCAAAGCATAAATCCTAAGCGAGATAATTAATCTCTCGGGTACTTGAGCAAGTTATTTTTGTGGAGCCTGAATTTATTCGGGCACCGCTAGTTTATATTTTTGGGTGAGGCTTCTAGAGTGGTCTAGCAACTACTCGAGGCTTCTTAGTTCTTCCTCCTGGGGAGGTTTTGGTTGGTGGGGTTCGTGTGGATACTGATAGAGGCTATCCTACGACTGGAGGCTTGTGCAAGAAGGTCCTGCAAAAGCACGCTTCAACTGGTAAGTTCTTTTTCTTTCTCTTTTAATTATTAAGTCTTTTTCTTTAAGTGTTTTTAGACTTAATAATTATGCTTAGGTTATTTTTGCATGCTTAGTTTATTTTATGCTTAGGTTATAACTTAGAGTTATAACATGCTTAGTATAAAATAAATATGCTAGGATATAATTTGGAATTATGGTATGCCTAGTCCTTTAGCATGCTAACCTAGGTAGAGAATTATTTAGTTAAGGCTTTATTTAATTTATATGCAACTAATAGGAGTTCCTGGGACAGGGACAAAATTTTGAATTTCCGTCATGCCTCTTATGCATGTTCAATTTGACTGTCAATTCCCAACACGTAAGAACGTGCAACTCAGATAAATATGCGATCATCAGTCCATGATCTTTTTACATGAAGCAAAACAAAAGTGGTGTTCATCTTTGAATTCCAAAATTTGATTCAAAATATGGATCATAGTAGAGCAAAGAAATTGCAAAAGAAGAACAGATTTGAATCAGAAATCAAATCAGAAATTGAGAACGAAGAACACAGATGAAATTAAAAACGAAGAACATATATGAAATTTGAATTCTGAAATTCGATTCAAAATCTGGATCGTAGTAGAGCAAAAAAATCGCAAATGAAGAATAGATTTGAATCAGAAATCAAATTTGAAATTGAGAATGAAGAACACAGATGAAGTTGATTTGAAGAACATATTTGAATCAAAAATCAAATCTGAAATTGAGAACGAAAAACACAGATGAAATCGAAAAGCAAACTAAAATCGAGGCTGCAACTTTGAATCGACGACGAGAGATAATTGAGAAGAGATGTCGACTGAATAACGCGATTTGTGGTGATTTTTCTGTGATTATGTAGGGCGTATGAAGCTTAGCAGCAGATTGAGAAATTTCATATTCGTTACATGTATTTTTTTAAACCAAAAAGTAATTATTTTATAAATCTTATCTAATTAGGTGTTTTATCCTGAATGATTAGCCATAGCTACAATGTAGAATATTACCAAAATGGTTATTGTGTTTTTATTTTAACCAATTGGGACTTTAGCACGGCACATGAAGTCCAAGTCCACACAACATTGATTTTGGTACTTTTAAGGGAAATACACTTATTTATGCTTATGGATATAAATCTTTACATTTTTATCATTCACATACAAATTTATCAAAATATATAATTTTGTAATTTTTTTTATTTTGAAAATCATTAATTTTTTATGAGGGTTTTAAATTGTTTATTTTTTTTCTCTACAAAATATTTATACCGATATATTTTTGCGAATTCTATCCGGTAAGTTGGAATATAGCAGCAATAGATCCTATAGTTTATGTATTGTTATGTTAAAATGACATAGATATGTTATAGTCAAATATTTTTAGCTTTTTTATATGTTAGTAAACAAAATGTGTATTAGTTCTAGAGATAATATAGCAATTAGAAAATCTTATATAACAACACATTTATAGTTTTCTTATAATGTACTTACAGGAAAGTTAAAATGATATAGTTATATCATAGTTTAGTAGGTTTTTCTTTTAAGTTATGTTTGTACGCCTGTACAAGGTGCAAGTCATATTTTCCAATATGTGTATCAGTTCTAAAATAGTATAGGAGTAATTATTTTAATATGGCAGTGCATCTTGTAATTGTCGTATAATTTACCTATAACCTAACTATAATTATATTAAAAGGAATAATCTTATTATAGTTTAGTGGTTGTAAGTTTAGATTAATTTTGTAAGTCTATATGAAGGTGTATCGGTTTTAATAATAATATAACTAAGGAAGTCCAAAGATAACATCAGAAGCACATGTAAAAAATTGGTTTCAGAATTATATATGAAATAAGATAGAACATTGGGGGGTTCTTGAGAGTGCGACCGCTCCGGCCCTCATTATTACAGGGCTCCTCTTAGTTATTTTATAAAAAATTTTAGATTATTTAATTAGAAAATGAAAGTTCTTGATAGAATTGTTCATCGATTAGAATTTTAAAAATTTTACTTATAAAGAGGGATTAAATTTCTTACCTCTCTTATAGGCTTACAACAAGTTAGAAACGGGGAATGAATCATTCACCTATAAATAATCATCCTTCTATATACTTCATATTTGTTTTTAAATTTCATTTGGATGATGAGCATTTAGATTCTAATGTTATTTTTTAATGCTGTGATGTGGAATTCGACGTTTTCATTTGATATTTCATTAAGTGAAATAATAAATACGAATTCACATATTATAATTTGAAACATGGGGCTTTTATACAAATGAGCTAAAAAAATAAAATAATTTGGATTAAATGTCACAACAATGATAAAATAATTTCAAATATGTCATGCTTGCAAAATAATTACAACCCCCTACTGTTTCTTTTTTTTAATTTGTTTAATTTATTTTACTTATATCTTTTAAAACGTTCATTTTTTCGACACGTCACTTCAGAGTTTTTTGTTCATCTCTTTTTTATCTTTGAAACGACATCGGCTGTGATTTTTTTTTTAAAATTTTTTTGAACTCTCAGATATCCAATAGATACCTAATAGAATTCCAATAGAAATCAGTAAAACTAGAAGACCTCGGATTCAAAACACTAGATATATTTTTAATAGATCATAACTTTAAAATAGACTTTTACAAATGTCTAAATATTAACTTCAAACTAGATTTTCTAATAGAAATCTTATAGGTATCCAATAGATTTTCGATAGATGTCCAAATGATGTCTTGTAGATGTCTAGTAAATGAGAAAACACAAGTCGAACGACTAATTGATCTCATAAACACAACAAAAAAAGAAAAAGAGACGACGCAAGAGATCAAATGCAAAAAATCCTCAACAAAATACCCCTTCAACTCCTAAAAGTTCACTCGTAACTCAAATCTATACAATCAATTTTTCCAAATTCCACAACTAAATCAAAATAAGTTAAATAACACACGAATGTCCGATGTTAAAAGGTAGAGGACTCCTAAATTATACTTGTAAAAAATTAGCAATGGTCTCAACGATAGTAGTTTATAAAGTTACTGAATAACGTGGATATAATGAAATTGTCAGTGATCTATAGGATATCTATTGGATATCTAATGAAAATCTATTGGATAAAAAAAGTCAAAAAGTCACAATGGGTGTCATTTAAAACAAAAAATAAGACAAACAAAAAACTCTGAAGCAGCATGTCGAAAAAATAAACAGTTTGAGAGATAAATGGAAAATAAGGAAAAAAAAAATTAAAAGAACAAGTAGCATGGTAATTGTGTAAATAAAATTGAAAAAATGTGCAAGTTTAGAAATATTTAAAAAGCATGATAATTTTGTACTCCCTCTAATTTTTTTTACTAGTCATCCTAGAGTTTTCATCAAAACTAATAAAACATTTATTATAATATTTAAATGATTAATTTATCCTTCATACTTTATGAATAAATTTTCTTTCTTCATAATTACCCACTTATAATTCGATCAATACTTAATCTCTTTCCTAATTAATACAAGGGTAAATTAGGAAAAAAATTGGTTAAAGTTACATTGATAATCTAAAATGACAAGTAAAAAAACCAAGATCAAAAGTCTAGAATGACTAGTAAAAAAAACTGGAGGGAGTATATATTTTAGCAAATCTGTAATCAATTTGAAAAAAGTGTCCAATCATGACAAATTCCCTTCAAACATTTTACTTCTAAAGAGGCCTCAATCTCTCATCCCGCCCGTAGGCCCCTAATATGGTAGTAACGGGCCTGTACAAAATAAAAGAAAAATGGAAAATTGTCAGTTTTGCCTCATTTGGGCAAAATAATTTCTTGCCAACTTTAGCTTAATTACCTAAAGCCCATATTAAGTTTCTAATTAATCAAAATACGCTCGTCGTAACTTCTGTACGCCATATTTAATTAATTACTTACTTTTATGCACTTTCAATTATAACAGAAAAATATTAGAAATATATTAGATACAAAACTGTTATTTTTCTGTTATATATCTGATATTTTATGATATATGATAGATTTCTAGCAGATGTATAACAGATTTGTTGTAAATATCTAATAGATATATAACAGATACAAAAGAACATCCAAATCAGTGTTGAAACAAAAAAAAAGCAGCAGAAATCCTCTTCAATTGCTCAAAATCAATTCAAAATTGTTTTAGTGAGAAAAAATTGCAGATGGAACGAAGAATGACGATTGTGTTTGATATATAACAAATATATATCAGAAAAATATTAGAAATACATTAGATGTGTATCAGATATATTTCTAATATATTTCTGATATATGACAGATTTGTAGTACATGTTCATCCAAATTAGTGTCGAAACAAAAAAATGCATCAGAATTCCTCTGCAATTGCTCAAAATCAATTCTAAATTGTTTTAGTGAGAAAAAGTTGCAGATGGAAAGGAAAAAGCGCAGATGGAATGAAGAATAACGATTATATATGATATATAACAAAAATATATCAGATCCGTATCTGATATAATTCTGATATTTTTTTGATATATGATAAATTTGTAGTAGATGTTCATCCAAATAAGTGTTGAAACAAAAAACAGCAGAATTCCTCTTCAATCGCTCAAAATCAATTTGAACATGTTTTTAGTGAGAAAAAATCACAGATGGAATGAAGAATAACGATTATATCTAATATATAACAGAAATATATCAGATACGTATCTATATGACTGATTTATAGTAGATGTTCATCCAAATCAGTGTTAAAATAAAAAAAATGCAGCAGAATTCCTCTTCAATTGCTTAAAATCAATTTGAACCTATTTTTATAGAGAAAAAAATTGCAGATGGAAATCAATATTGTTTGATTTGCGCAGAACACGGATTATAGAAGGAAATCGATAATGAATAAAGGGTTCAAGATGAAAAAACACAAAATTGAAGAACTGCGATCTCTTTTAGGGATAAAACACAACAAAATTTTGATTTGGAAATCGAAAAAAAATAATAGAATTGAGATTGAAGGACGTAGAAATACTATTGAACAGAAAACGAGAGAGAATTGAAAAGATGAAATACAAAGATAAAGGTAAATTGAAGGAAGAGTTTTAATTTATGTGGAAAGTATATTCTACTTAATTACTTTTTCACAAATTCTATTTCAATTAAATGCATTTCTTTGTGATATTTTAGTTCTTATTTTGAATTTTTAGGTACATTTACCTGCTTTTCCCAAGAAAAATTCCCATGAATAGCAATGCATTTAAACTAAAATATCACAAAGAAATGCATAAATTCCCATGAATAGCAATGTGGAGTGAAAGTTTGTAATGGAGCGTATTAATGGAACTACAACCTTAAAATGATAGATTTATTGTGATTAGAAAAAACAAACAAAATCCTAAGAGTCATACGGTTGTGTATTTTCCCTTAATTTTAGGGAAGTTAAGAGTAATAAAATGTAGGTGGAGAGTAAACTTATAAACTAAAGTTACAATACAACTATGAATTTCATTTAGACTTGGCCGTTAATAGCCGGCCCGTTAATGCCCGCTTTTTTAATCGGATTTGGACAAACTAATTAAAGAATAAATTCGATCAAATTGAATTTAAAGAGGCCCGAATAAAGTATGAGATGAGCTTAATTTTAGTGTTAAAATTTAAGCCCAGCCTGTCTGACCCGAACTAATAATAAACATATTAAATAAATAAATATTTGTTTTTTTTAAAATATATATATATATATATATATATATATATATTATTTATAAATTTTAAATTTTATTATAGAGTTTAGCATTTAAACTCAATTTTGAGATTTATATTAGAAATTTAGTTACAATCATTTAATTATAATTTTTTTATTAAAAGAATATTTTAATATTTTAATTATAGATATTAATTGCGTTTGTTAGGTATGGATGAAAGTTTGGCTTTTGATAGAGCTTCATGACGTCAGAAGATTCATATAGCCGACCCCACCTAGCGTGGGATTTAAGGCTTAGAACATCTTTAGTAAATTGTGGGCTTTAGAATTATGTGGCATGTAGAATAGAAGATCACATTGATGATGTGGTAAAGTAGACAAGACATTTTAAAAAGTAGCTTTAGTAAATTGTCTATTTGATCTTCTATTTCAATTTTTTAAAATAAAATAATAGCAAAAAATTAAATAAGTCTCTAAATATTCTCTTTCATAAAAAAATAATATTAAATTAATTATGCAAGCTTCTATTTAATTATCTATATATTGAAGACCAAATAGACACTGTGCCCACATTGGAAAATATAAATAGAAGATCTAGTGTAGAGTCATTTTGAAATTAATTGTTTGTTTACACTTATGTGTCTAAGACAATTGATAGAATGAACTATCTACTAAAGATGCTCTTAGTAGATCGTGGATTCTAAGATTATGTGGTATGTGGAATAAAAACTCACATTGATAATATGTTAATGGTTTTAAAAATAGACAATTTTTTTTAGAAAGATAGCTACACTAAATTATCTATTTATTTTAGTTTTATATAATAAAATAATTAAAAAGGAATTAATTTCAAATCAAATAAGAGTGTTTTAATGTTTAATATTAAAATATTGATTAATTTGATGAGTTGGTATTCTATTTGGTTATCTATATATAGAAGATTAAATAGATAATATCTAATATTTATTGTGCCACATCATATAAGAAAGAGAAAATAGAAAGCTAGTGTAGAGTCATTTTTTAGTTCATTGCCTATTCTTACTTATGTGTCAAGACTTTTTTTGAAATAGACAATCTACTAAAGATGATCTTGGTTGGTTGGTTGGTTGGTTAGTTGATTAATTATAAATATTAATTGATAGGCCCGTAGACCGAACTTAAATTTTAATTATTTTATAAAACTCCGACCCGATCCAAGCCTAACTTTCATTTTCTATGAATTGAATCGGACTTGAACTATTCATTTTTTACTAGGCCCGCCCGAATATGGCCTAATCGGACCCATGTTCCATCCTACAAACCTTTCGAAAATGACTTATTTTTAAGAAATATATACAATAAATAATTTTTTTAGAAAATAAACAATATTTTATATACATAAATATGATATATTTTCCTAATTAAATTTTGAAAGTTTTTTTTTTTTTGAGATGCATAACGTGAACCCATTCCGGATAATATACAATTGGATCTAGAAATTTAATATTATATTACGTCAATTCTAATAGTAATTAGATCACACTAATCACCCTTAAATCTAGCTTTCTAATTACTCCCTCACTCTCTCTCTTCTCTGTCCTCTCACTCCTCACTCCCCAATCCAAATAACCTAATCAACTTCTTCAAATCTCTGGTTTTTCACTTGTTTCATGTAAACAAAATGAAACAGATAGCAATTTCTTATTGCTTCTTAGAAATGGGTATTTAGCTTTGATTGTTTGAAATTGTTGGTTAAAGAAGAGGAAAATGATAGGTTCAGGGATGAATTTAGTGATGACAGTAATAGGATTTGCAATTAGCACTATGTTTATTGTATTTGTGTGTACTCGTCTCATTTGTGCTCGGATTCAGCTTCACGCTTCTCGCCGCTCTTTTCCTTCTTCTTCTCGATATGATCTTGGCGTTGTTAGTATCTTTTTTTCTTTTTCGGTTATTTAGTTCTCTTTTTTTATTGGTTTGATGTTATTGAGATCTACATCTCTGGATCTGCAACAATTTGGTTTCAATGGATTCCAATGAGTTTCAGTTTTCGATTATAGTAAAATTGATTCTGATCTTTGATTCAAGTTCAGCAATTATCAATTGGATTTTAATGGCATTGAATTCCAGAAGTTGTATGATCTCTTATAAAGCATACAGTATAGAATATGCGAAACTTTCTCCAAATTAGAACATTGATAAGTATGTATGTGCTGAATTTAGTGTTGTAATTTGTGTTAAAGCTTGAACGAGGCTCACATGGAGTTGAAGCTGTAGTTATAGCCAACTTTCCAACAAAGAAGTACAATGATGATCTGTTCTTGGCCTCAGAAGATGCTCAGTATGTGTTCTTATTTGTTTCTTCAATACTTGTTTGTTGAGTGATATATCAAAACTGTTGAGTCATATAGTCAAATAGAAGTTCGTATACTAGCTGAAGTTTTTGTTATGCTTGTAGTCCAAAAATCGATATGCAAATCGAAATTTACTTCTTTCTACTTCATGGAGGAGATTCTCAAAATTCTATATCTTCGAAATTTTTTAAATGTTTGCAATCTTGATCAAGCATGTATTTTGATTTTCATAATGACATTTTATCTTTCTAGCTTAGTATGTGGTATATATATAGTAACTAGTGCCCATTATATGAAAAGGATGGGAAAAAGTAGAATTGGTTTTCATAGCTGTCAGACCCTGTACATGAAAACTTAGAAGCAGAACTCTGTGTGGGTTAAGAAACCAATTGTTTTATTAGGTTTCGAATGAGTATTCTTTTGGTACGCTCGACTGAAATAAAGAAAACATCTCAAGTAATCATCGAACAGTTTTTTATTTTTCAAGGATTTCTTCATGCATTTGGCATCTTTCGGTTTGCAAATGGCTTAATGCATCTCTAGCTACCTGGACTCGTTCCAAAAAAACCTACCGCCCCTCTGAACTTTCAAATAGACCTTGTAGCTCCCTCAACTTTCAGAAAGTGCACCACTTTGCTCCCTGAACGCCACGTGTCAGCTTCTGATTTGAGAGAGAAAATCAGAAAAATGACATTTTTGAAAAGTCAAACCAACTAGAAGCTGACACGTGGTGCACTTTTTGAAAGTTGAGTGAGCTACGGAGTCATTTTAGGGTGGCAGTACGTAGTTTTTTTGGGACGAGTTTAGGTACCTAGAGATGCATTAGGCCTTTGCAAATCTCTACTTATGTAATAAACAGCTGTTAGGAAAATTTATGCCTTTTTTTAATGTTTCGTACAAATTCTCAAAGTTCTCGCAAATACCATATTTTGCAGATGCACAGTTTGCCTTGCAGAATACAATCACGAAGATATGTTGCGAATCCTTCCATACTGTGGACACTCTTTCCACTTGGCTTGCATCGACATATGGCTACTCCAACATTCGACATGTCCTGTTTGTCGAATATCATTACACGAACTTCCCGAGAAAAAACGCAAAATGCAACCTTTGTTCAGCTCAGCTATCCAATACCCATATGGAACCGAGTCACTAAGTTCTCATTCGTACAACTGGCAAGGGCGCCATGATAACCATGTGGTCATCTCCATTGATGATGGTCATTGTGCATCCGAAACAGAATCTCGGGAAATCTTATCGCTTGAAAATGATGTTAGTCAAATTACAAAAGGCTCGGAAAACAAGACTGTAGAAAGCCCTTCAAATCCCTGAATCACAAAGCATTTGAACTTATGTTGCACAAGCCTATATGCTCATATAAACCTCACTTTCGGTTTATTTCCTGGTTTATTGCCTCAGCTTGTGCCTCAGTGTAAATATTACGGGCAGTGATTTGATTCATAGTCTTTGCCTTTAGTTGGTTTTTTAGGCATTTTTTTGTGAGTTTAAGGGACATTTTGGGATACATTTTTGAAATTGCCATTGAAAGTGCTTTCCATGGTGACTGGGTTTTCTAAATAGCTTTAAAAGTGCTTTTAGGAAATTAGGTCTATAAATAGCTTTAGAGCTGCGTTGTAATGGAATTAGTTGAAATTGTTGAATGAGTGGTTGTTTTATGCCTGTGACATGTACCAAAATGCTGTTAAAGTTGTTTGATTGTGAGGAGCTAGTTAAAGTTCATATTCGAAGGGCTTGTTTGGAGTATTAGCCGCGGTTGCTGATAGTTGTTTATTATTTTTGATAATTTTGTCCGTAAAAAAACTAAAACAGTTGTAATCAAATATTTAGATTTGCATTATATATGTTATTGTAAATCAAAAGAAATTAGTTATGGGGAAGAATCTAAAAAATGAATTGGATGATGAAAAATACAAAACAATCAAGTGGAAAAGTACATTAAAAAGTCCAGTTGGCAGGAATATTCTTTGCACATTGTAATAATTATAATTATTGAATGAAATTTGATAACTTTTTATCTGTTGGAATAGTCCCTAAAATGATATGTAATAGGAGACAATCTGTAAGATTTTTTGAAGATTGTAAAAAGAGAACACAAAATCAAACAAAAAGGAAGCATATCTTTTTTTTTTTGATAAAGATAAGATATTTTATGATTGTATAAATGGAAAGCATCATTATTTCCTTTCGTGAAAAAACAGTCCTTGTGTCTTCTAAATAACAATCATATTTTATAATAATTGTTGCTCCATTTTCAATTTAAACGAAGCAAGTTGGAGTTCCGATATGTGTTTATAAAGAACATTATAAGGAGGTGTAGCTCACTTGACTATATATGTTTAAAATGTGAAATGAGATTAAGATTTGATTCTCACTAAGCACATTTATAGGAAAGGGTGAAGAGTCGTAATCACATTATCATTCATGTCGGGCTTCTTCTTGAAAACTCACTTGCACCCTATAAGCATAATCTCATCTGGTGCATCAACTGGATTCCAAACCTGGTTTTCATAGATGGAATCCATTTCTAACTCCATGACTTTTAATCACTTGTTAGAATCAGTGCAACTCATTGCATCCTTGTAGGTCTTGGGCTCACTTACTCTACTAGATAAATTTCCTTATCATTACTGATGACAAAGCCATATCTTTTCAGGACTCTTGTGAGCTCGGGTAGGCCTATACAATGATGATGTTTCAATAGGTTGTTCCTTGATTGCACTTTCTTGTGTACCAAGAGTTAGGTCAATCAGTTGATTGTTGTTTCACTCACTTAAACTCCCAGTTCAATTTTCCTGTCACTGACTTCTACAAGTAAGTGTTCCTTCTCTATGAAGAGAGAATGCCTATAAACAATTACCTTTTATTCACTGGGACTATAAAAAAATATTCAGTGTCTATTTTAGATATCCTATAAACATACTTTAATCAGATTTAGCGTCCAACTTAAGTGACGTTATCTTTTTTACATAAGCAGGACAACCACAAACTCTTAGGTGAGTAAGAGAGGGTTCCTTATCATGTCACATTTCATACGGCATAAAATCAATTGATATAGAGGGCACTATGTTTAGAATATAAACTATGATCTCCAGTACATATCTCTAGAAGGATTTATTAGAGACTTGTTTGGATCATCATGGACCGAACCATATCCAATAAATTTCAATTCCTCCTCTCAGACACTCCATTGTGCTAAGGTGTATAAGGAGTCCACTAGGACCCTTTGATAATCCTAAAACTCTTGCCTAAGTATTCATCGTCTTGATCCGATCGAAGTGTTTTAATACTTTCCCCAAGTTACTTCTCTTTCCATCTTAAATATCTTGAACTTATCAAAGCTATCAGATTTGTGAAAGCTCCTTGTGCTTGTGCACTTATTAGACCACACACATCCATGTGTATTATTTTCAATACACTTATAGCGCAATCACCCTTATCTTTAAAAGTTAACTTTGTCTTTTTTTCCTTTAAAACAAGGTTCACATACACCATAAGAATCCAAGTTAATTCGACTTAAGGCAACAAGTTTGTGTATTTTGGTTAAGCAGTCTTTGTTTTTATGGCTCAATTAAAAAATGCCACAATTAAGGGTCAGTTTGGTTGTGTTTTTTCAGACTGCTTTTCTGAAAAGCTTTATTTCAAAGCTTTTCTTAGAAGCAACTATTTAATTTTGGAAAAAATAAATCAGACAGTTCCTAATTAATTAGTATGAATGACCAAAATGTGTTTTTTAAAGCTAAAATATGTAGTTTTATTAAAAGTTTGTGAGAACAACTTATTGAGACAATAGCTTGAAAAGCAATACCAAACAGATCCTACGTAGACTTCTAATAATAAAATTTAATCGTTCTACCAGTTCAACTGATTCTTTTACTTTCTTATAAACCAATTCCGAAGCTCAATTGAACTAGCCTCAGGTTTTAGTCGAACCTTGCTCGATCGATCGGTTGTTCCGTATTCCAAAACCTTGATAAAGAGCAATAAGTGTTTAATTTGTTAAAAATAAAGTACGCACATGTTTGTGAAAATTTCAACCATTGAATTAAAATAATAGTTAATCTAAAAAGTAACTAAAAAGCCCACAACATTATTTGTTTAAGGCTTAATACATCGCGAACCCATGAACTTGTCCTAAAATGCCCATTTACCTCATTAACTTTCAACTATCTCAAATAACCTTGTAAACTTGTTTAAAGTATACCTCTGACCACCCCCCCCCCCCCCGAAATGCTGATATGGATAAGTGAGTTATGAGTTTTGATAAGTTGAGCGCGTAATTTGGTTTTAGAGAAAAAAAGGCCTAATACATTGAAAGCCCCCCAACTTAGCACGAAGTTACAGGTTCCGCCCTCAACTTTCAGCAGACACTACTATCACCCTAAACTTGGCAAAAACATTCACCCCGTCTCCCCTTAGTGCCATGTGTCACCTTCTGAATAGAGAGGGAAAAAAATAAAAAATTTGGCATCTTTAAAAAGTTAAACCAATTACAAGGTGACACATGGTACTAAGGAGGCTGGGGTGAACATTTTTGGAAATTCAGGGTGTTAGTAATGACTGTGTAAAATTAAGGGCGGCACCTGTAACTTCGTGACAAGTTGGGGGGGCTTTCGATGTATTAGGCAAAAAAAATAAACAAATAAAATCACACGGTACTTTATCTTCTACAATATCATCCTTCAGTTCCTTTTCTTTCATTTTTTTTCATTTCCTCTCTTTTTCATCTCTTTATAATTATCTCTTTCCCTCTTTGCTGAAATTGAAAGCAACGACGTAGATGAAATTATTGTGAGATTTATTCTGAGTTCATCAAATCTGAAACCAACAGCACCATAAGCGGTGAGCAACGGTAGCACAAGCGGAAGTTGGTCGATGTCGAGCAACAACAACACAAAGTGACGAGTTGTTGCCTCTGACGATGCCTCCAAGGACCAGTAATGGTGAGAGATGTACCAAATGTAGCAAATGGAAGAAGAAATTGGGAAAATTGAATAACAAAAACTTGAGGTTTTGTAGATGGTATTAGGAATTAGAATAAAATTTGAAGTTAAATTGGGAATTAGTGAACAAAAACTTGTTTAATTTATGTAATTGTGTTTGTGAAATTTTGGAGTTTGAAAGTTGGAAATTCGGATGATTGTGGTTATCAAGATGAATTTTAGATTGGGGGATTTGATTTTTGGTTTAATTTTGGAATTGAAAATGAAGAAAAATTGGAAGATGATAGTATTGCAAGAAAAAAATCATTAGGAATTTAAATGAAACTTTTTGAAGTTTTTTTTTGGTATTTTTATCTTATATATGCCATGAGATATTTTTTTATTTATTTGACTTTTTTTTAAAAGTGATATGTAGTTGAGAATGTAATTCACTTTTTTTCTGTTATTTGGTTATGTATTGATTAGGGAGTTTGGGGGTACACTTTAAACAAGTTCAGAGGGTTATTTGAGATAGTTGAAAGTTTATGGGGCAAATGAGCATTTTAGAATAAGTTTAGGGGGTCTCGATGTACTAAGCCATTGATTACTAATAAAGAAGCTAAATCATTAAGTTAAGTTTTAAGAGCAATTCCAACCCTTCCTTATTTTAGAGTATTCTCCAAAATGTTCTCCATAATGACCATTCCCCGTGTTGATATATCCTAAAATGAGGTTTTTCAAATATGGTGATTGATCATTTTGAGGAATGAACATTTTAATAATACTTTTTAATATAATTTTTTTTAAAAAAATTATTTTATTGGGCTTAGAATAATAATAAAGAAAAACCACATTACACCCCACCCGTATGTGGATTCGAACATGTGACCACTATGATCACAGCTTCGAGGCCCAACCACTAGTCCAAGCCTTTGCCACATTTTTTAATTGTTTTATTGGTTGTTGATAGAAATGATAAACAAAAATTATTGTATTAATAATAATAAAATATTTTTATTTCAAAGAAATTCAATATGTGGAATGGAAAATGGGAAAGACGGTTGGGGCAAAAACATTATAAATCGTGCAACATGAAGCTTGAGGAATGGAAAATAGAGAATATAGTTGGACTTCCTCTAAGAACTTGTTACTTGTGTGGATAAAAAAAGGGGAAACTTAAAAAATATGTCATATGGTGTGACCGTTTTGCAAAAAAAGGGTAAATTTAAAAAACATACCATATAGTTTCGGTCATTTTCAAAAAGAGGATCATAAAATTTTTATTTTCGAAACCAAGACTTTGGTTTTAAAAGTTAGCAAAACAAAGAAAAATGTCTATTTTCTAATGTTACAAATGGTATTTTAATTAATTCAACATTCCTATAATTTAACTATATTATTTATGAATTATGTATCAAGATTTGAATAAATTTTGAAAAGTTTTCATTTTGTAATGATTTTTCAAAATTATTATCGTCTTTTAATTAAAAAAATACTTAAATTTGTCAAAAAATTTTAACATTTATCACTAAGGTGTATTATATTTTTATTAACCAACCTGCAAAATTTCAGCTAAAAATGGACAAAATTGCCTTTTTTCGTGACATATATTCAAATTGAGGATTTTTTTGTCATTTATTTGTTAATTTTTTAAACCACAATCATTGTTTTGAAAACAAAAATTTTATGATCCTCCTTTTAGAAAATGGCCGAAACCACATGGTATGTTTTTAAAATTTACCAAAAAGAGCCATTGAAGAATTTTTTTAAAAGGGTGTTCGTGGTTTCATTAGTTAGCAAAAAAGGGAAAAACACATAGTCTGTTTTTGAAAATTTAGTTTTTTTGTTAATGATATACCAGTTATTTTAATAAATTTGACATTTCTATATTTTAACTATATTAATTAAAGATTATATATCAAGATTTGAGTAAGTTTCAGAAAATTTTTTTATTTTGTTATGATTATTTAAAGTTATCATCAATTTTTTATTTAAAAAAATTTGTGCTTCTCAAAGTGTATTTTATTTTTATTAATTAAGCTGCAAAATTTTGTTTCAAAATAGATAAGATTACCCTTTAAAATGTGGTTTCAAAATTTTAACAATTCATTTTTCAAATTTTTAAAATCATGTGAACCATTTTAAAAAAAAATTCCACAATAATCTTTTTTATAAAATAATCAAAACAATACACAAAATTTATGCTAAATAAAAAATTTAAAATTTGAGAAACAAAAAAGCAGAACATAAACAATAACCGCTTCCCGAAAATGCTAAACCAAACAAACATATTCTTCCTTTATTCAAAACTCAAAGAGCTTCAAACACAACTCATTTTCCCCTTTCTTCTTCTTCTTCTTCTTCTTCTTCTTCTTCTTCTTCTTCTTCTTCTTCTTCCTTTGTCCCTCTCACTAATGTCTTTTCTACAGTCTCTATCTCAGTTTCCTCTCTTTCTTCTTTCTTCTTTTTCATCAATATCTTCTATCAATTCCAAATTCCCATTCCATTTCCGTTTTAGGTTTTTTTTGTCAAGTAATTTCATTTTCATCAATGTTTGCATCCATTGTCTCCATTACAGCTAACCCTGCCGCTCGCCGAAAACCTGTCCTCGCCGCCGAAAAGAAGTCTACCGCCGTCGAATTTTTGTCCACTGACCAACTCAATAGGGCCGATCCTGCAAATAACAATGTTGTAACTGGCGATAGACTTGTTACATCTCACAACAAGGATCTCAGTCCCAATTTAGAAAAGACTTCCAACGATAAGAAGACGGCTTTGGGAAATTTCACTATTTATTCACGTAGGTCTCGTAGAGTAAGCGCTAAGACTATTAAGCCTCGCTGGTAAATGATGCTCAGTGTTTTTACTAAGAATTTTGCCTTGTTGATTGCCTTGATAGGGTTTTTGTAGATGATTAAGTCGGGTTTAACAAAATCAGGGGATCTCACAGTGGGTACGCGTATGGCATTATCGGAATCTGTGACCAAAATTGCGGAGGTTGAATCACTGCTGAAGAATTCCATTAAAATGATTCAATTACAAGTTGAGGTTGTGAATAAGAAGATCGGCAACGAGATTGGAGGGTTAAGGAAGGAATTGGACACGAAAATTGATGACAAAATTGTAGTTTTAGAGAGCGAATTGAAATAATTAGCGGCTACAAGTGAATGATTAAAGAATTCATTGGGTGATTTGAAGGCTATAGAGTGGTTATCCAAGAAGGACTTCAATAAGTTCATTGAAGAGTTCCAGAATCAAAAAAATGGTGTTAGTCTAGATGATAATAGAGCATATGCAAGGGAGATAGTATTGAAGGAGCTTGAGAAGCATGCATCTGATGGCCTTAGAAGGGTGGATTATGCTCTGGCAACTGGTGGGGGAGTTGTTTTGAAGCACTCAGAACTACTTTCGTATAGAAGAGGGAGGGTTAGGAACTGGTTCTCCAAGAGTAAACTTGTTGGGGTTCATCCTGATGCTGATATGGTGTTGGAACCGAGCTTTGAGGAGCTAGGGCAGAGCTTTCCACAAAAAGGAAGTAGTGGATTTCATGAAATTAGGCTTTGAATCGATGTGATTCCTGAAGCTGTTACTCTAGAACATGTTGCTAAGGTATTCTTCTTTCTCTGCCTCAGATATATATTTTCTTTACATTAGAAAGTTGTATATGTTGGGAACTGACAGTCAAATTGAACATGCATAATAAGCACAGCTGGAATTCAAAATTTTGTCCCTGTCCCCAAGAACTCCTATTAGATGCATATAAAATAAATAAAGCCTGAACTAAATAATTCTCTACCTAGGTTAGCATGCATAGGCTAGGCATACCATAATTCTAACTTATATCCTAGCACATGTATTTTATACAAAGCATGTTATAACTCTAAGCTATAACCTAAGCTTGTTATAACTCTAAGCTATAACCTAAGCATAAAATGAACTATGCATGCAAAACAACTTAAGCATAATTATTAAGTCTAAAAACGCTTAAAGAAAAAGACCTAATAATTAAAAGAGAAAGAAAGAAAACTTACCAGTTGAAGCGTCCTTTAGCAGAACCTCCTTGCACAAGACTCCAAGTGTAGGATGGCCTCTATGAGTATCCACACGAACCCCACCAACCAAAACCTCCCCGAGAGGAAGAACTAAGGAGCCTCAAGTAGTTTCTAGACCACTCCAGAAGCCCCACCCAAAAATATAAACTAGAGGTGCCCGAATAAATTCAAGCTCCTCAAAAAGAACTTGCTCGATTACCCGAGAGATTAATCGTTGCGAATCTCAAGTTGGGATTTATGCTTGAGCTTGGTGCAAGTTGAAAGGGAACATGGGAAAGCCTATTTATAGGCTTGGGGGAGCAAAATTGCTCCCTCTTTTTCCAATGTAGGATTGGGCAAAATTTCCCAATCCCCACATGGGTCAACACGCGGACCCCCATGGGTTCGCAGGTTGACACACTGCACGCCAGCTCGTAAGGCAGGCCATGTTTGGTCAGACTTGCACCGCAAGTGGGCTTGCGGGCTGGGCTATGCTGGGCACACCCAGCGCTGCCCAGCAACGCTGGTGTGACCTAGCAAGTGGGCTCGCAATGCCGAGCCCATAGCCCTTTAGCCAGCCTATATGTGGCCCAAAAATTAGGCCCTATTTTCGTAGGGTCCGACTCCTTTGCCCTGATTGGAAAATTCCCTTTTAATGCTTTTCAAATAAATATTTATTTTATGACCCTAATAAATTAGTTTACCTGTCAAAAATAAATTCCTTGGTTTATCCAAAATGATCTAATCATTTTTAACCATTTAAATAATAATCTAATTATTAATATGTTATATTTTCATAATAGAATAAATCTATTAGTTCTTTACTTAGTCCGATGAAGGTCCAATGTGTGTGACCTAGGATCCCGATGTATTGAGCTGTTAAGGCTTAACCAACCCTTGTTCTAATGGAACCATTGGCTCGAGGTTCTAGACAGTGAATAGAACTCGATTACCTTAAGTGATTGTAGTGCGCCTCTAGCAATGGTCTACCATCCCCCATTACTCGGAACGTCATTTATGCTTATGACTTAATCCCGGTTAATGCAATAGTTATCCAGTGCGATGAACTCCTTCCATTCTTTAATATTAGTACCATTTGGTTTATGGGGTTCAGTTAAAGTGTTAACCCACTAATTGCAAGGTTGCTCCAAGCTATCCCAGTTATTAACTTATTACCAAAGTATATTGCCTTATACCATAGTGTGTTTAACTAGAAACCTTTCTATTAAACACATACTCTGATAAGAGGTTTATAGCAATCATCACTTCAACAAGCTGCCAGGTACAACTCGTTAATATATCCGGAGCAATGGATTCTTTCCGACTACTTAGCTTACCAACGTGCTATCATCACTATACCCGTAATCACCTATGACATCCTAAATTAATGAGTGTATGAGAATGACCCAAAGTATAGCAATAGTACCACACAAGGTAACTAGCATCTCAAGTATGAGGATATTCGCAAAGCTTATTGCATGAAGATAAACACTAACACATTGATATATACACCAAGTGTTTATCTTACGACGGTCTCCAATATATCTCCCTGATATATCCATGTGTCAAACTTAAGGCACCACCCTCAGTCCTTAGGAGATTGACTACTTGGACCCCTTCCAAGAAAGTTGACCACATGCTAGTCTTTTCACTTCATCAATATTCTTTCTTGATGAAGCTAATACTAGGGATAGTTTAGACATAATCATAATTGCACATGAAGCAAGTCTTACTAAACATAGTCCAACTATAATTTCTCTAACTTCATGCTATGATACGTCAAGGACTTTTGTATACATACATCAATGTATATATTTTAACCAACTATAATATATTTATAAGCACATCGATATAAATAAAAGATTAAATGCCTTTATTAATTAAACAAAATATTCGTACTATTATATAATTAAGAAATATCGCCCTAATTGCCTTAAGGGCATACATCATATCCAACAAACTTCCTCTTGCACTACGGCCAATTAGTCATATGTCTTAATCTATATGCTTTAACATGCTGGTCATGTTTGACTTGAGTCAATGCTTTGTTAGACCATCCGCGAGCATCTGATCAGTGGGTACATATTCTGGTCTTATTATCTTAGCATCAACAATCTCCGTGATTATATGATACTTTTTGGATACATGTCTATTTTTCTGATGAGACCGTGGTTCCTTTGCCTGAGCTATAGGACCTTTGTTATCATAATACCAAGTAGTTAGATCAGCATACTCGGGCACCACACCGAGATCACCAATAAATCCCTTTAACCAGACAACTTCTTTTGCTGCTTCGTATGCAGCAATGTATTTAGATATCATGGTTGAATCAGTGGTAGTTTCTTGCTTGGAACTCTCCTAGCATACCGCCCCTCCATTTAACACATACATAAAACCCGACTAAGACTTAAAGTCATCCTTGTCGGATTGAAAACTTGTGTCAGTGTAACCTCTAATTGTGAGGTCACTTTCTCTATAAATTAAGAACTCATCTTTAGTCCTTCTCAAGTACTTAAGAATTGCCTTAACTGCCATCCAGTGATTTTCACTTGGATCTAACTGATATCTGCTTGTAAAGCTCCAAGCTTGAGAGACATCTGGCCTAGTACATATCATAGCGTACATGATGGATCCTATCGCGGATGTATAGGGTATATCCTTCATGTGCATTCTCTCCTGAGCTATCTTCGGACACTCAGCCTTAGATAGGTTAATTCCCTTTGTCATCGGGAGATAACCTTTCTTCGAATGCTCAAGGTTGAACCTATTCAATACCTTGTCTATATATGTACTTTGAGAAAGACCTAACAGCTTCTTTGATATATCCCTATAGATCTTTATACCTAGTATAAATGCTACTTCACCAAGGTCTTTCATGGATAATTTTCTTGACAACAATACTTTAACATTTTGAAGAAGAGAAATATCATTTTCTATTAGTAGAATGCCATCGACATACAATACTAAGAAAACAACTGCACTCCCACTAACCTTCTTGTAAACACAAGGCTCATTAATGTTTGGACAGAAATCCAGTTCACGGATTATCTGATCAAACCTTATATTCCAACTCTTGGATGCCTGCTTAAGTCCATAAATGGATCTTTGTAGCTTGTATACCTTTGAGCCATTCTGAGATATAAAACCCTCAAGTTGTGTCATATACATATCCCGATCTAAATCCCCACTCAGGAATGTTGTTATAACATCCATCTGCCAGATCTCATAATCGTAATAAGCAGCAATAGCGAGGAGTATCCTTATGGATTTAAGCATGGCTACCAGTGAGAAAGTTTCATCATAGTCGATACCTTCACGTTGACTATAATCTTTCGCAACCAACCTTGCTTTATACGTAATTACATTACCGTCTATGTCAATCTTCTTCTTAAAGACCCATTTGTACCCGATTAGTCTAACCGCTTATGGTGCATCAACCAAATTCCAAACTTGGTTCTCATACATGGACTTTATTTATGATTTCCTGGCTTTTAGCCATTTATCAGAATTTGAGCTTTTCATTGCCTCATCATATGTCCTTGGTTCATCATCCTCTAAGAGATACAGTTCTTTATCATCACTGATGATAAAACCATATCTATCAAGACCTTTATGAACACGACTTGATCTTCGCAATGTCTGTGTTTCAATAGGTTGTTCTTGGATCTCACTTTCTTATGTATCTAGAACGGGGTCAATCAGCTGATTGTTTATTTCTTCCCCTTGAACTTCTAGTTTAATATTGCTTCCACTGGCTTTTGCAAGTGTTCCTTTTCCAAAAAGTGAGCATTCCGAGACACAAATACCTTCTGTGCTTTGAGTTGGTAAAATAGATATCCTACAGTTTCCTTTAGATATCCAATGAACAGACATTTATCAGATTTGGCATTCAGCTTATCTGACGCTCTCCTCTTTAGCAGGATAGCCCCATACTCTTAAGTGACTTAGAGATGGCTTTTTATTACACCATCTTTTGTAAGGTGTAAAATCAACTGATTTGGAGGGCACTCTATTTAATACATAAACTGTGCTCTCGAGTGCATTTCCCCAAAAGGATTTACTAAGATCTGCATCGCTCATCATGGACCGAACCATATCTAATAAAGTCCTATTCCACCTTTCTAACACTCTATTGTGTTGGGGCGTATAAGGAGGGGTCCACTGGGGAACTATCCCATTTTCCTTTAGATAATCCTGAAACTTCTGACTTAAGTATTCTCCACCTCGATTCGATTGAAGTGGTTTAATACTTTTCTCAAGCTGTTTCTCTACTTCAGCTCTGAATAGTTTGAACTTTTCAAAACTTTCAAACTTGTGCTTCATTAAGTACAAATAACCATATCATGAATAATCATTAATAAAGGTTATGAAGTAGGAGTATCCTCCTAGTGCTAGAACACTCATTGGACCATATACATCAGTATGTATAAGTTCTAATGTACTCGTGGCCCGTTCACTCTTTCCTTGAAAGGGTAACTTTATCATTTTTCCTTTTAAACAAGGTTCGCAATCACCATAAGACTCCAAGTCTATTAGGCCCAAGTCTCCATGCTTATGCAACTTGGTTAAGCGATCTTTATTTATGTGGCCTAAACGGCAATGCCATAAGTAGAAGGAATTCTCATTATCTAATTTAACTTTCTTTACATTGTTTATATTAAAAACTTCTGTTTTAGTATCAAGAATATAAATGTCACCATTCAACATCCCACAACCATAAAGAACATTATTCATGCGAATCTAAAAATTATTATTCGAAAATAAAATTTCAAATCCTTCTGCCGCTAAACACGCAACAGATACAATATTCTTAGTAACACTCGGAATGTAGTAACAATTATTCAAAACTAAAACAAGTCCACTTGGCAAAATAAGATTAAAGCTTCCTACGGCTAATGCAGCAACTCTGGCTCCATTTCCCACACGCAGGTCTATCTCCCTTTTTATAAGTCTTCTACTGTTCCTTAGTCCCTGCACAGAAGTACAGATATGAGAACCACAACCAATATCTAATACCCAAGTGGATTCACGAGGAAAAGTAGCATAGTTTTCAATTGTAAACATACCTGAAGTAGATGCCTCTGCAGGCTTCTTCTTCAAATGTTCAGAAGTGGGAGCTTTGCAATCCCTCTTCCAATGTCCCGGTTTTCCATACTAGAAGCAGACATACATAGATGTCTTCTTTTCTTTCTTCTTCTTATTGATTCTTTTCTTGGCACCCAGTGCCTACTTCTTTTTCTTAGAAGCCTTGGCTTTCTCGACTAACAGTAGCGGTTTCTAATCTTTCTTGATATGAGGTTCTACTATTTTCAACATGTTGATTAATTAAGGAATAATAGAAATAATCTTGTTCATGTATTAGTTAGTCACCGAGACTGAGTAACTATCCGTCAAGGACATCAACACAAGGTCAATGCTCAAGTCATGATTCATCTCGAATCCCAATCGATTAAGCTTCTCAAGGTATCCCAAGAGTTTCTGTACATGCTGAGAGGCAGAGGTGCCAGCCTGCATCTTGGTTCTAAAAAGGAGCTTGGAGGTCTTATACCTCTTTGTCCTATCCTGCTTCGAGAAGAGCTCTTTAAGATGGAGAACTATGTCCTCTAAGGGCATGTTCTTATGTTATTTCTGAAGCTCAAAATTCATGGACCCCAACATGATACACATGGCAGTCTTACGATCTTTCTTGTGCTTCAACCAAGCATTATGTTCCATATGATCCTCAACATCAGGCTTGACAGGGAAAATTTCATTTAGAACATAAGCAATTCCCTCGGATATGGGAATTATTCTCACAGCTCAGAACCAATCAGAAAAATTTGAGCCATTCAGTTTGGTGTTAAGTAACATACGGAGATTAACGTTGGAAGTCATTTTCAACCTAAA
Organism: Euphorbia pulcherrima; assembly: GCA_947683365.1. Classification (NCBI taxonomy): domain Eukaryota; kingdom Viridiplantae; phylum Streptophyta; class Magnoliopsida; order Malpighiales; family Euphorbiaceae; genus Euphorbia; species Euphorbia pulcherrima. The sequence goes on from CANTUS010000010.1 coordinate 44,811,609, forward strand.
ATATATGTTGGTCCCTATGAGTACACTCAATGAGTCAGAGGGGGTGAATGACTCACTCAATAACTTATAAGACTTTTTCTCGATAATTGGTTAGACCATTGAGTGAGGTCAGCTAGTTGAGTGAAATGGCTGGAAAGTGCAAATAAGTAAAGAACATAGAGATTTTTATACCAGTTTGGTAACCTGTGCTTACATCCAGTCCCGAGAGAGTGCCTCGGCTTTAATCCACTAATCTTAACTCCTTTATCCTAGGCGGAGAAGCCTTTCACAAAATCCCTAGTTACAAAAAGTACCCTCCAATCTGCAATCGCTCACCCGCTGACTAGAATACCCTCTTCTATCAGCAACTCAAAAGAGTTTAAAACAAGAGCTAGACTCAACTTATAGAAACGTTGATCCTGTTACAAGTGATCTAATATAACAATTAGTTGATATAAACTATTCTCTCTTGTTGTAAGCAGTTTCTCGCTGAGTTGTGCTTTTCTTGCTAGAATTCCTTAAAGCTTGTAATTTGACAAAGTTTTACCTTTTGGGAAATTCAGGTGTAATCACTGAGTTCTAATGCTTGCCTTCTTGCTCCTTTTATAGTTGGATTGAGAAAGTAGCCGTAGAACTTGCCTTGGCATCTTCTGAAACTGACAGCTTAGTAATTCACTCGTTGCTTCTTTATATCAATCCTTTAAGAGATAGAATTGCGCTGTTGTGAAATACATTTCAATCCGTTAGATTGAAATTTGAGCTCCAATTTAAATCCTTTGTCGTTTGATGCCAGTCTTCTATTAGAGAGAACTCGCGCTGACTCACTACATGTCTTTATCCCATTCCCTCTAATTTTCTGACATGTTGTACAGTGCATGATACAAGGTTGGTAGATCTACAGAATTGCTTAAAAGAGCAATTGACTTGTTGCAGCTTTGCTTTGGAAGACTTTGTCACTTTCTTCATAATTCTGAGTCTTGTCAAGACATTAATTCTTTTTTTCTTTGTCTCATTAATGTTCCTGTAAAAAGCAACACTAAAAGCAAAGATGCCATATTACCTTAAAAGGTAATGTAGTACATTTAACAGACCTAAGATAACTCAACCAAACATATTATGAAAAAATACAGCTGAAACTGAATCTAAATATCAAGTGCTGAGTGAATAAAAGTAAGTCAGCCACTTCATAAGTACTCATCGCAGAAACCACTCAAAGTTAAACTAAATAGCTAGGTCAGCGGAGACTTGAAATTCTACCCTTGAATTTACTAACTCCCTTGAAACTATAGACTATCTATTTTAACATCATTATTGATTTAATTACCTCAAACTTAACTTAATTGTTATGATCAAAACTTAAGCACTACTGAGTCATCCACTAAGTCAATCCAAACTTGTGCTTTGTTCAATAATCTCCCACATTTTGATCAATGGCAATTAACTTGAGCAAGAATTAAATCAATAAGATATATAGATCAGAGTTAACTTATACTCATGCTTGATATGTCTTTTGTTCACCATCTCTAATCTACTATGAGTGAATGCTAACTCCCCCATAATTCTTGAATCTTCTGAGTTCAGCATCCCTCACAACTTCTCATATATTTCTGCAAATGATCAGAGCATATATATATATGGCAGAATAATATATGAAGTTAAGAAGTTCTAAACTTAGAATAGAAAATGTAATCTTTCATTGATAATAACTGAGTGCAGATACCAAAAAGTTATTCTATACTAAGTTTTACACTTTAGAACTACAGATTACAAAATAAATCTATTCTAATCTTTTGGCATTGGTGGGGCTCCTAAATTGGCTCTTTTATCCTCAAAAGCTTGTTGATCCCACCTGCTCTTCTTCTCCTTAGGCAAAGCAACCTCCTTGCCTTTCCTCTTTGTTGTCTCCTGATATTCTCTTTCTAAGCGCTCTAGATCCTTAGACAGGTTATAGGAAAAATCAGCAATTCTCTAATCTCGCTTCTTCTCTTCCTTTTCACGCTTCTCGCGATCCTTCTCCCCCATTGACATTGCATCTAAAATGGCTTGAGTTTGATGATCAAACGAGCTAAGAGACTCTTCAAAAGATTCGAGCTATCTATATACATTAGAAGAAAAATTCTGGACCAGCAGCTCATAAATTTCTTGAGATATAGCTTTTTGTTCTCTGAGAAAAGCAAAAAGTCCAACAAGATTATGGGATTGAGACAAGTTAACCTGATACTGAGCATTCAAAACTTCTTTGGACATTTGGGTAAGACATGCTAGTGCCTTAGCTTGATTATTTTCTCTGAGAATGCTGTCTAGAATAGGAGTGCTCCTGATATGAGTAGAAATTTCACTGTGAATCCTATCCAGGGCTTCTCCATCATTAAGGACATGAGCTTGAACTTGATTGATTTAGTCTCTGATGTGACCAAGTTTTTGATAAAGATTAGGCTCGAGTTTAGCATCGTCATGACAATATCACTACTCAAAGCATCTAAAATGTTGAGCCTCTTTAAGGCATTTAACACAGCTCCCTCTAAGTTCTTTACTCCTTCAAGTACTTCCTCCTTTGATTTTCTTAACTCAGTGTGGATCCTATGGTTCCTTGTTACCACTATGATCAGAGCATCTAAACCATCTACAACTGTATTTAATCGAGTTATGTTTTCATCATTTTCCTTGCTCAGTATGCTATAGCCATCTAGCACCTTCAACATGGCTTCAAATAAGGGATTGAATTTGTCTATCATCGAATTTCAAAAATTGCTTTCATCATTCAGCACCTTGCAGTTGATCTCATAAATTTTCAGCATTATCTTCTTCAACTCTACAACCTCCAACTTCAGACTAGCTGCCTGCCTACCTGCAATAGATAATAAAGCCAAAGTATAGGATACAATGGGCTTCACAAGAGAGAATTGAGTAGGTACAGACTTAACATGCTCTTTCTTAACTGCTTCCATAAATCCTTTCACTGGCTCAATAGCCTTAGTAATTCTCCTTAGGACATCCTTAGACAGTAAGGATTTGGCTATTTCAGCATTTATCCTTAGTCCTAGAAATCTCTCTCTTCCTAACCTCCTTATATCTCCTAATAGAGCAGCATTTGGATTAAACTGGGGTTGTGGTTGAGGTTATTGTGATGGTTGTGGTTGTTCATGAATCTCTTTAGTAATTGGAGGGCCTCTGACTGGAGAAGGGCCTTCCAAGTATATAATTTCTCACACTAGAGATCCTATTGGAGAAAGATAGGGAATAATAGTTGCTTGGTCTGTGTTTGGGTTATTTTGGTCAGAGGCTTGGTTGGATTGGCTTGAGTTTGATGAGGATGGTGTTTGGTTGTCTAGTAAGGGTAAGGCAGAGATAGGGGTAGGTAATAGTGTTGTTTGGTTGGATGGTTTTAGGAAAGAAAATAAATCTTCATCTTCCCTCTCCTTCTCCTCCTCTACACCTTCAACAGCGGACTCGCTGACCTGAGTTTGAGAGACCTCAGACAGCTGAGCTTCGTGCTCAACTTTAACAACTTCTTCTTCTCTGTCTTTTAAATCTCCTTCATCTTCATCAATAACTACCTTCATTCTCTTCAACAACCTCTCTTTCTTTCCTTTCTAGTCTTCTTAACTTCCTTAGCAGTTAATGTGACCTGCTGGTTAGAGTTCGGGGCACTAACCTCAATAGCTTCTATGTAAATTACCTCATCTTCATCCTCGTGATCCTCTTGGGTATCAATCCCATCCAGCGCTCCTATTACTTCATCCATAACTACTGGTATCTCCTTCTCAGCCAGGCTAGCTACAGCTTTTTCAAGAATTTATGCAGTACTGGCTTTAGCCTTAGCTGCTGCTGCTGCTGCTTCCTCAGCCTTTCTTCTTATTGTTGCTTCAATTTCCTCCTGCATCTTCCTAATTCTTTCTTCCTCAGCAGCCCTAATTTTCTCAGCTTCCTCTGCATCTTGGATAACTCTGGTCCCTTTCTTGACCATCAACTTCTTCTATGGCTGAACTACTTAGGGAATAAGAACTGATGTAGCTTCCTTTCCCTTTGTAGTCACTTCATATAGCTGAGCAGAATCTACTTTCCTTTTCTTTTTTCTCTTCAGGGGTACTTTTTCCCTTAGCTCATCCTCAACTTTCTTTACTTCCTCAATCTCCTTTGGAGTGAGTTCCCTTCTCTTATCATCCTTAACTTCCTTAGAGAATCTAGATTTTCTTGGAATAGCCACTAGAACTGAGCTCGTTGAACTTCCCTTCTTCTCTTTCTTGGAGTCTTTCCTGGCCTCCTTCTTGCTATCCTTCTTCTCTCCTTCTCCTTTACCAGCTCCAAGTTTGGTAATTCTTTCTAGCTCACTTGCCATAAAGACATCTAAGGACAGATCCTCCTCCTGGGGCTGAATAGGCTTCATTTCCATAATAGCCTTGGGGTCCTTTAATCTGATTTCCCCTTTCTTTAGCTTTATATACTTGGTGTTAAGAGGCCTTTCATTTTCTTTGAGTCCATGGAAGTGAGCATTGCTTAGGATTTTGGACTTAATCACTTTCATCTGAATATTGCTCTTGATAGGTCAGCCTTCCATATCAATCTCGTAAGCCCTACAAATTTCCATAACTAGCTGACCATACACCTTGTGCTTGGTGACCTTCAGAAATATGTGAAGAATGGCCATGGACCAATTAATGCTTATGCCATTAGTCAGCGTGTAAACAAACACACGTTCAAACTTGGAACAACTTCCTGTAGAGCCTGTCTTGGGCAGTAGTACTTTTATTACTAGTTCATGTGCATGTTTTCCTTCTTTTGTGAATATGGAGGCAATCAGTTCACCAGCATTGTAATCATAGGGAACTTCATAATCAATAGGAATATCCACATGATCTTCATCATTATTGACTCGTAGCTTTAAGCCTCTTTCCTTCATTCCTAGTAACCCAGCAATCAGGTTAGGAGTGACATAAACTTTGCTCCCTATCATAGTATTCATCAATAGGCCCTTCTGACCTTCCACTAGATTAATCACACTGTAGAATATGTCTACTCCTCATATCATCCATTAGGGAGTTCAAAGAATCCTCTCAAGTGGTGCTGAAGTGCCCACTTCTTAAATTTCTCATCACTGCAGAAGCTGAGCATGTCTACAGTAGTGGGTCTATCTACCTCTGTCTTTTCCATGAAGCACCAACTAGTTGGAATATACTTCGTTCCTCTAGGAATTTTGATTTCTTCTATCTTATCCATACTGATTGCTAACTGAGCCATATGATCTCCGGTAGTAACCCAGTGAGTATCCTTCTTATTTCTGACAAATAAATCAGAACTTCTTCCTGAAGTGCTGGCCATTGAATTAGCTTAGAGAGAGATGAAGAATTTAGGTATTTGGAGAGCAAATTGCAGAGAAGAGAATTTTGGTAAAGTAACCTTTCCTCTTTCTGAATTTCTCCTTAAATAGCCAAAAAAATCCTTCGCATAAACCTGCAAAGCTACGTGTACGACTCATAATCCATGGTCTAAAGATTTAACGGTTAGACTCTATAACGTATACCGTAGGATAAATGAGGGCGAAAAACACTGGATATCTGCTCTAAATATGGATCATTTCATAACTTGCTACCATTTCTATCAGGTTTAAATTTGAAAGATAACCGATGACAGTTTAATGGCGTGTCCAAAATTCGAGCAGTAAAAGAAATACTTAACCTTATTTACTGAAGCTCAGCTAATTTAGTCAGCTCCAGAACAGGTCAGAGTGAAATGTATTTCTTTAAATTGGATTGGACATTCCAATCAGCTGTCTTAGAATATTGAATTGATCCTTTCCAATGGGCTTTGTGAATATGTCAGCCCGCTGTTCTTCAGTTGGAATGTATGTGAGTTTGACTTCTCCTTTTACCACATGATCCCTTATAAAGTAATGTCTAATGTTGACATGCTTCATCCTGCCATGTTGAACTAGATTCTTGGATAGGTCAATTGCACTCTTGTTGTCACACATGACTTGAAGACAATTTTACTTTATACCATAATCCTCCAGTTGTTGCTTGATCTATAGTAGTTATGCTACACAACTTCCTGTAGCTATATACACAGCCTTAGTTGTACTCAGAGCTACAAAAGTCTACTTCTTGCTATACCATGTTACTAGATAGTCACTAAGGAAATGACAACCTCCTGTGGTGCTTTTCCTTTCAAGTTTGTCTCTTTTATAGTCAACATCTGTGTATCCTTTTAGAGTGAAGTCTGCATTACTTGGATACCATAACTTGCATCAATAGAGCCTAGCAAATATATGAGAATTCTCTTAACAACAGCTAAGTGAGATTCTCTGGGTTCAGCTTGATATCTAGCACAATAACATACAGTATATTGAATGTCAGAGCTACTAGCAGTTAAGTAAGTAGAGAACCAATAATACCTTTGTAGAGCTTACTCTCTATAGGTTTACCTTCGTCATCTTTACTCAAAATTGTATCAGTGGCCATGGGTGTTGACATTGGCTTGGCTTTATCCATGTCAAACTTCTTGAGTACTTCCTTGGCATACTTAGCTTGGATGATGAAGATTCCATCATCACCTTGCTTGATTTCAAAGCCGAGAAAGAAATTAAGCTCTCCCATCATTGACATTTCAAATTCTTTCTTCATTTGCTGACTGAATTCTTTGTATAACTTTTCATCAATTGCTCCAAAAATGATGTCATCTATATAGATTTGGACTAGCAACACATCTTGATGCCTCTTCTTGATAAATAGAGTCGTATCTGCTTTCCCTCTGACATAACCTTTACTGATCAAAAAGTAAGTCAGTCTCTCGTAACAAGCTCTTAGAGCCTGTTCCAGTCCATATAGAGCTTTCTTCAGCTTAAAGACATGATTTGGATATTTAGGGTCTTCAAATCCTAGGGGTTGTCTGACATAGACTTCCTCTTGAATATAGCCATTGAGAAATGCACTTTTCACATCCATTTGAAACAATTTGAAGTTCATATGAGATGTAAAAGTACAAAGGCTTCTTATGGCTTCAAGTCTAGCTACTGGTGCAAAGGTTTCTCCATAGTCAATGCCTTCTTGTTGATTGTAACCTTGAGCAACTAGTTTGGCCTTATTTCTGACAACATTACCAGCTTCATCTAATTTGTTCTTGAAAACCCATTTGGTGCCAATGATTGATTTGCCCTTGGGTTTCTCCATAAAATCCCAAACTTCATTTCTTCTGAATTGGTCTAGCTCTTCTTGCATTGCAATCATCCAGTTGTCATAAAATTTAGCATCTTCAAACTTCTTTGGTTCAATTAATGATAGAAATGCTGAGTGGCTCATCATTCTGTTCAGCTGACCTCTAGTCAGCACTGGATTTTGCACACTATCAAAAAAATCTTGTCAATTGGGTGATCTCTTCTTACTCTAACTTCTTTTAGTAGTTCAGGATCAGCTCGCTGAGCTACAGTCATTGCTTGAGCATCTACATCATCACCAAAGTTGATTGTCTGGTCCAGACAATTGCACACTATCAAAAAATCTTGTCAATTGCATTCTCCTTTAGTCTAATCAAGTCCTGACTGTCCTATTCATCAGAATACTTATCTACTTTTACTCCATTCTTCATGATAGTGGGAACATAGGGCCCTTCAACAATAGCCATCCAAGCATGCGTACTCTGGGACTGAATGAAATTATTAATTCTATTCTTTCAGTAAGTATAATGCTCTCTATTGAACATAGGAGGCCTGGTAACGGACATGCCTTCAGGCAGAATACAAGCTTGAGCCCTTCTATTGGATTCTCCTTTGTATGCCATGATCTTTGCCCCAAAGATTGTGAAATCTATGAATTGAGAACTGCTCTAATACCACTTGTTGGTCCCTATGCGTACACTCAATGAGTCAGAGGGGGGTGAATGACTCACTCAATAACTTATAAGACTTTTTCTCGATAATTGCTTGGACCGCTGAGTGAGGTTAGCTGGTTGAGTGAAATGGCTGGAAATTGCGAATAAGTAAAGAACATAGAGATTTTTTTTACTTGTTCGGCAACCTATGCTTACATCCAATCCCGATATAGTGTCTCAGCTTTAATCCACTAATCTCAACTCTTTTACCCTAGGCAGAGAAGCCTTTCACAAAATCCCCAATTATAGAAAGTACCCTCCAATATGCAATCGCTCACCCGCTGACTAGAATACCCTTTTCTATCAGCAACTCAAAAGAGTTTAAAACAAGAGTTGGACTCAACTTATAGAAATGTTGATCCAGTTACAAGTGATCTAATATTACAATCAGTTGATCTAAACTATTCTCTCTTGTTGTAAGCAGTTTCTCGCTGAGTTGTGCTTTTCTTGCTAGAATTCCTTAAAGCTTGTAATTTTGATAGAGTTTTAGCTTTTGGGAAAGGTGTAATCACCAAGTTCTAACGCTTGCCTTCTTGCTCCTTTTATAGTTGGATTGAGAAAGTAGCCGTTGAACTTGCCTTGGCATGTTCTGAAATTAACAACTCAGTAATTCACCCATTGCTTCTTCAGATCAATCCATTAAGAGATATAATTACACTGTTGTGAAATACATTTCAATTCGTTAGATTGAAATTCGAGCTCCAATTTGAATCCTTTATCGTTTGATGACAATCTTCCGTTAGAGAGAACTCACGCTGACTCACCACTTGTCTTTATCCCATTCCCTCCGGTTTTCTGACATTTTGCATAGTGCGCGATACAAGGTTGGTAGATCTGCAGAATTGCTCAAAATAGCAATTGACTTGTTACAACTTTGCTTTGGAAGACTTTGTCACTTTCTTCATAATTCTGAGTCTTGTAAAGGCATTAATTCTTTTTTTCTTTGTCTCATTAGTGTTCCTATAAAAAGCAACACTAAAAGCAAAGATGTTATATTAACTTAAAAGGTAATGTCAATACCTTTAACAAACCTAAGATAACTCAGCCAAACATATCATCGAAAAACACAGCTGAAACTGAATCTAGATATCAAGTGCTGAGTGAATAAAACTAAGTCAGCGACTTCGTAAGTACCCAGCCTAGAAACCACTCAGAGTTAAACTAAATAGCTAGGTTAGCGGAGACTTGAAATTCTACCATTGAATTTACTAACTCCCTTGAAACCATAGATTATTTATTTTAACATCATTATTGATTTAATTACCTCAAACTGAACTTAATTGTTATGATCAAAACTTAAACACTACTGAGTCATCCACTAAGTCAGACCAAACTTATGCTTGGTTCAACAATATAAGAAAAGAAAAGAGTTCAGATATTAGTTTAAGTACATGCATTTAATATAAGGACTTTTAATTAAATACATTTGTCCTACTATTTTCTTCAAAATTTACAACAGCCCATTCTATTGAATTTGAGAATTTTATCCCAGCTAAATTTCCTAGTAGGTAGTATCTATAACTAGTCTATTATAACCCCAATTTTATGAGTTAAGTCACAATAGTAAGTTATAGTTGGAATCCCATTCCATTTGCATCGTATGCAATTGCTAATTCATTCAAGCTCCCTATTCCTAAGGGACGTGTGCTCTTATATTAGCGTCTCCTTGAATATGTCTCAGATCTGGACCTAGCCCCCAATTTTATGGAGGACTACCCCAGCTTCATTAATGCAGACCCTATCCCAAACTTTACAACCAATCAATGTGGACTAGAAGGATCGCTTTGCGCAACACTTTAATAGCCCAAAAAGACCGTATTATAAATTTGAGTAAGGAAGACTATAACTTACCTTAATATATTTACTTTGGAATTTTATTGGTGTTAAACGCCTAACCCAATCTAAGATTTCATCAGATGGACTTATTTATAATAACTTATATTAATTCAGAGAATTTTAGAATTAATTTATAAGGTTCAACCTTAGGTGGGTTCAAGCTCTTTATTATAATTATTTCATCAACCTAGATTACATGCAAAATAATTAACACTTTTATTTGTTATATTTATATTGCATTTCCTTTAAGATTTTATTCAATAAATTTAATTTTTACTTTATCATAGAAACATATATAAGCACCATTTTATATACTAGAAATAAATTAGTCCATACTTAATCCCCCTGTTAGTCAATTCAAGATACACCGATATAGGTTCCCAGGTAGGAGAGGTGCCCTTGAAGTGAGTAGACACCAGAACAAATACGGGCATAAACTTGAGGACCAATGGATTCTCTTGAACTAATAAATTTCATTCTTTCAATTCATGTAAATTGGAAGCATTTATAACCCATATAATTTAAATAAATTATTGAAACTTATATAATTTGAGTAAGTTGAGCAGGTTTATTCAAAATTATTCACAACCATTTTCTAACCTTGAAATGAAAAAACTCAAGTTCATATATATTGTTCCAATCAATTAAATAAACAATAAATCATTTTATATAGAAAATAAAATGCAGTTCGCTTCTAACTTAATTATGCACTAAATAGGCAGGCTCTGATACCACTGTTGGGAACTGACAGTCAAATTGAACATGCATAACAGGCAGGGCAAAAATTCAAAATTTTGTCCCTATCCCTAGGAACTCCTATTAGATGCATATAAATTAAATAAAGCATTAACTAAATAATTCTCTACCTAGGTTAGCATGCATAGGCTAGGCATACCACAATTCTAACTTATATCCTAGCACATATATTTTATACTAAGCATGTTATAACTCTAAGCTATAACCTAAGTATGTTATAACTCTATGCTATAACCTAAGCATAAAATAAACTAAGCATGCAAAACAACCTAAGCATAATTATTAAGTCTAAAAAAGCTTAAAGAAAAAGACCTAATAATTAAAAGAGAAAGAAAGAAAACTTACTAGTTGAAGCGTGCTTTAGCAGAACCTCCTTGCACAAGCCTCCAAGTGTAGGATAGCATCTATGAGTATCCCCACGAACCCCACAACCAAAACCTCCCCAAGAGGAAGAACTAAGGAGCCTCGAGTAGTTGCTAGACCACTCCAGAAGTCCCACCCGAAAATATAAACTAGAGGTGCCCGAATAAATTCAGGCTCCTCAAAAAGAACTTGCTCGATTACCCGAGAGATTAATCTTTGCGAATCTCAACTTGGAATTTATGTTTGAGCTTGGTGCAAGTTGAAAGGGAGCATGGGAAAGTCTATTTATAGGCTTGGAGGAGCAAAATTGCTCCCCCTTTTTCCAATATGGGATTGGGCGAAATTGTCCAATCCCCACGTGGGTCAACATGCGGACCCCTATGGGTCACGTTGCATGCCCGTCTGCAAGGCAAGCCATGTTTGGCCTGTCTTGGACCGCAATGCGGGCTGGGCTGGGCTGGGCTGGGCTGGGCACACCCAGCTCTGCCCAGCAGCGCTGGGTGTGACCCAGCATATGGGCTCGCAATGCCGAGCCCACAGCCCTTTAGCCAGCCTATATGGGGCCCCAAAAATTGGGCCCCATTTTCTTAGGGTCCGACCCCTTTGCTCCGATTGGAAAATTTCCTTTTAATCCTTTTCAAATAAATATTTATTTAATGACCCTAATAAATTAGTTTACCGGTCAAAAATAAATTCCTTGGTTTATCCAAAATGATCTAATCATTTTTAACCATTTAAATAATAATCCAATTATTAATATGTTATATTTTCGTAATAGAATAAATCTATTAGTTCTTTACTTAGTCCGATGAAGGTCCAATGTGTGTGACCTTATAGGATCCCGATGTATTGAGCTGTTAAGGCTTAACCAACCCTTGTTCTAATGGAACCATTGGCTCAAGGTTCTAGACCGTGAATAGAAATCAATATCCTTAAGCGACTGTAGTACGCCTCTAGCAAGGGTCTACCATCCCCCATTACTCGAAACGTCATTTATGCTTATGACTTAATCCCGGTTAATGCAATAGTTATCCAGTGCAATGAACTCCTTCCATTCTTTAATATTAGTACCATCTGGTTTATAGGGTTCGGTTAAAGTGTTAACCCACTAATAGCAAGGTTGCTCCAAGCTATCCCAGTTATTAACTTGTTACTGAAGTATATTGCCTTATACCATAGTGTGTTTGACTAGAAACCATTTCTATTAAACACATACTCTAATCAGAGGTTTATAGCAATCATCACTTCAACAAGCTGTCAGGTACAACTCCTTAATATATCCGGAGCGATGGATTCTTTCCGACTACTTAGCTTACCAATGTGTTGTCATCACTATACCCGTAATCACCCGTGACACCCTAAATTAATGAGTGTATGGGAATAACCCAAAGTATAACAATAGTACCACATAAGGTAACTAGCATCTCAAGTGTGAGGATATTCGCAAAGCTTATTGCATGAAGATAAACATTAATACATTGATATATACACCAAGTGTTTATCTTACTGCGGTCTCCATATGTCTGCCAGATATATCCATGTGTCAAACTTAAGGCACCACCCTCAGTCCTTAGGAGATTGACTACTTGGACCCTTTTCAAGAAAGTTGACCACATGCTAGTCTTTCCGTTTCATCAATATCCTTTCTTGAAGAAGCTATGACTGGGATAGTTTAGACATAATTATAATTGCACACGAAGCAGGTCTCATTAAACATAGTCCAACTATAATTTCTCTGACTTCATGTTATGATACGTCAAGGACTGTTGTATACATACATCAATGACTATATTTTAACCAACTATAATATATTTATAAGCACATCGATATAAACAAAAGATTAAATGTCTTTATTGATTAAACAAAATATTGGTACTATTACATAATTAAGATATATCACCCTAATTGCCTTAAGGGCATACATCATATCCAACAGTATCTGTATGAGTTCTTAGTTTTCTGTACGTGTGATTTTACTCCACTTGTGTTCTTGGCATTAAATCTAAAAGTTCAACTTGGCCTTTTGACCTTTCTATAACAGTTTGCATGCAGTTGATTATCTACATTACTTTGACAGACATTAGTAATGGATAGATATAATTTCAGTTTATTTATCACAAAATTAATTTGTTGTCTGATTTTCGTGATATGTGTTTGCAGTGTATTATCATAAAATTATTGGTCAGTATTTGTTTGTTTATTTTAATTGAACAACTAAGATGCAAGTTCTATATACAGACATGTCAGTGTGAGACACAGAAAATAAAACTTTAAGAAGAAACTCAAGCTTCTGTTGTGAAATTAGGCGTTCTGTATTAAAGCACTAATAATCACAAAATGCTATATTGAGTTTCCTGTGGTTTTAAACTACTTTGTCCAGTTGTTAACACTTTCTTAAGGGGTTCACAAAGTCATTGACATCTTTTAATCTATTTTGCTACTAGGAGCCACATAAATTTCCGACTTTTTTCTGTAGGGTATCATGGGAAAATGAAGAAGAAATTATTAGCTTGGCTTTATAATTTGTTTGAGGCTCTCTCAGAGATATTGAAGGAACCATTTGAGACTTTCAAGTATGGTCACAAAATCTTGGGTATAAACACTACAGAACATGCTATTTTGATTTTTCGCATGTAATAATTAGTTTTACATTTTTTTTTCTGAGTGCCGTTAATCTGCTCTCTTCAATCTACGGTGTATAAGTTGGTTACTGTTCTTCTTTGTTACCCTAATGCATCAGTAGCTACCTGAACTTGTCCCAAAAAATGTACTGCCTTTCTGAACTTTTAAAGTGACCCTGTAGCTCCCTCAACTTTCAAAAAGTACACCATTTTGCTCCATGAATGACATGTGTCAGCTTCTAGTTGGTTTGACTTTTCATAGATGTCATTATTCTGATTTTCTCTCTCCTAGTAAAAGCTGACACGTGACCTTTAAGGAGCAAAGTGGTGCACTTTTTGAAAGTTGAGGGAGCTATGGAGTCACTTTAAAAGTTCAGAAAAGAGTACATTTTTTGGTACAAGTTCAAGTAGCTACTGATGCATTAAGCCTTCTATGTTCAATCTTAAACTGGGTATACTCTTGAATTTGGCCTTAGTTCACATTGTGATCCAAAGCCATAAAGTTATATGAAGGTGCAAAGTAGGGGTATTAACGAGCTGAACCGAGACCGAATAGTGCAGGGCTAGGCTCGGCTCGTGAACATATTTGTTCGGGCTTGGCTTGGCTCGAAACTCGTCGAGCTTAGAAAAATGAAGCTCGGCTCTGAACTCGTTGAGCTTAGAAAAATGAAGCTCGGCTCGGAACTCGTCGAGCTTAGAAAAATGAAGTTCGGCTCGGGCTCGTGAAAAGCTCGGCTCGAGTTCACGAGCTCGCGAGCCTAAACAAGCCCTAACATATATGCACTATTGCAACACAAAATAAAAGTGTTGTCCCTAATTGTTTCAACTTTGATGATTAAAACTGATTTATGGCAGCACTAGTTAAAAAATGATTGCATCAGTAACATGACATTTTGTTACACTTTTTCAAAAAAAATATCGGAAAATATATTTCCAAAAAAATAACGCAATTTATTCACGCTTAAAGAAATACATAATTTTAAAAAATTTAAACTATCATCATAGTATTTTTACCATGATCCGTAATCACTCTCATTTCGTCTCTTTCTATGTTCTATCCTATGCAATTCCATATTCATCACCACTCTTGCAAAGTCATTTTACGAATAATTATCGTAAATGAATAATTATTACTCGCCAATCATATATAATTAATTTTTTTTCACTAATTTATTAACTACAAAAATTATACGAACATGTTTGCGAGCTATCGAGCCGAACCTTAGAAGGCTTGGTTTGGCTTGTTAATATCTCGAGCCGATCCCGAACTCGAGTCGAGCTCTATCGAGTCGAACTCTGACCGAGCTTTGACCAAGCCGAATCTCGAACTGTTTGCGAGCCACTGGGCTTGTTAACACCCCAGTGCAAAGCACAAAAAAGATAAATAGAAAAAAAAGATTATATTAAGAGGTGGATAAGCTAATATTTTGGACTCTTAAGGGACAGACAGTTGGGGGGATTCAGGACAAGGGAACATGTTTGATCTATAGTGAGTTGAGATGTTAGAAGATTAAACTTGGGTCATATTTGAATGATTTTAGAATCTAGAGATGCAGGAGTTAAAGCCTATTAATGTTAGGCACGGTTGCCAGGGGTACATCGTTAAATGTAGGTATTCTCCATGGATCAGTTTGAAGGTAACACAGCTCAGGAT
Organism: Euphorbia pulcherrima; assembly: GCA_947683365.1. Taxonomy (NCBI): domain Eukaryota; kingdom Viridiplantae; phylum Streptophyta; class Magnoliopsida; order Malpighiales; family Euphorbiaceae; genus Euphorbia; species Euphorbia pulcherrima. Next base: position 44,826,681 of record CANTUS010000010.1, read on the forward strand.
CATGACCTTTTAGGTATGAACGTTGGCTGGGTTGACTGGTCAGTAATTAGGTAGATGCACCAAAGTTTGATATATAGCAAGGAAAGTTTGGCAGAGAATAAAAAATAAACTAGCTGTTCTAATGAAGTTTAGACTCAAACATTTTAAAGTTTGAAATTTCTGATTGCTAGTGTGGTGGCTAATAAAAATTTTGGTATTTGTCTCTGGTCTTTGTTTATTTGGAAACATAAATTTATAGCCTTCAGTTATTGATGGATATCTTTTCCCTCATTTTGCTGATTTGTTGTTCCAAACTTGGGGCTCTTTAAGTCATCTACCTGATAATTTTCTTTGTATATCATTATAGCATATATATGACTTCTTGTCTTTTGGCATTCTTTCTCTTGTTTTTTGACTTTATTTCCATTTCTGTTCAGCTTGTACTCTAGTTTTTTTTGTTCTGTATATATGTCTCTGATTAACCTTTTCAGTCTTCTTCTATCGTTGCCTGTGTGCACTTGCGCATTCCTGGTCCCACCCCCCCGGATAAAGGAGGAGGGTCTTGTGATTTAAACTCAATCACATTGCAATAAAATAATAGCAAAGTCTTATTTGATCCACATAACCTAGCGTCGATTTAAGGCTTAGTTGATTGATTGATTGATAGAGTCGGAAAAAAAAACATGTACACTTCAGTTTTTCTGTAATTTCGTTTTCCTTGGAGATATCAAGGTATTGGCATGCTCTTGATTTTGGTATTTACATCCAAGTAATAGGTCGGAGATTGCTGAGGGCACCCTTCGCACAGAACCTCTCTCTGTTGAAGTTTTTGGACTTGGCATATACTACGATCAGAAACATGGTCAGATTCTTTATTATCTTATATGCATATAATGATTTGACAGATTCGAATAACAACTTGTGTACAAAAATTAAGTTAAGATGTCAATTCAGGGCTATTTGCCTCATTTATGTCCCTTCCAATGCTTGTAGTTTGCTTAGTTATTATACCTTATGGTGACTTAAGTACCCTTTTGAGTTTTGTTCTATAACTTCAATACCCTTATGGTGTCACACCTATTGAAATTGGCTATACGTATTCAAATTTTGCCTGTTTGGTGCCTATTATATCCAATTTTAGCTCGACAGCTAAAAAAATAGTTGAGGATCCACAATTTTATATATGGTGAGCAAGACATTTTAATGCTCCAAATGAAAATATAAGTATTTCAAGGTTTTTGTATTGTTAGACGGACGCTTAATGTGCTAATAATTAATTAGCTAAGTACTAAATAGGCGAAAAGTGAATATGTCAGACATCAAAAAGACAATTTCAATAGGCCAGACACCAAAAGCGCATTTGAGTGATATAACATGACTCAAAAAGATATTTAAGACACCTTATGGTTGTTTGACAAGTTATTTTTCAAAAATTGCTCGGTTTCATCGTTTTTACCACCGAGTGTTACAATTGAAGTTCTTACATGTCGAAATGGCTAATGTTCACATAAATAAAACAGTTTTTCGATTAACTGGGTTTATTGTTATTGCTACAGAGTGCTGCTTATGACAGATCGAGTGCTCCTAAAAACTGCCGGGTCTCTGGATGGCATTCATCAGTTGACAACCAAAAGATGTTTCTCTTAACCGAGTTCACTTGTGACCTTGACAAGAGCAATGCTCAGACAATCAACGTCTTGGACTCGGCAACTTCAGCTATTGTCGATACTGTTAGGCTCGATTTCAGTTCTAATCATGGCACACTTGCCTTTACTGATTAAGGGTTCACGGTGATGAACCTGACTCTGTTTTCACTGATGGCAATGAAACATTGACCCCACATTTTATTTTTTTTGTCTAACTAGTTTTAGTGTGGATATAAGGTGGGTTTCTTTTGTTAAAATATTTGCGGCCTAAAGACTTTTTTTGGCCCTGTGCTATACCTAGTTTATCTTTTTGGTCCATTTGCTATACACGTTACCCATTTGGTTCCTGTGGTATCAATTCCGTTACCTAATTAGTCCTTTGTTTAACGGAACTTTAACTCATATGCCACTTAAGATACACGTGGCAAAAACTTAATTACGTGGCACCTAGTCAATTTATAATAAAAAAAATTAAGTTAAGGGACTAAATTATAAAATATGAAAAGTTAATTTATCATAGTAAAAATCGTCCATCAGCTTTCTAGCAAACTCAAAATATTTTCCAAATCAAACTCTTTTTTAAATTAAACTCTAACAATCCCTAATCTGCATAAATTTTTTAAATCGTTAAGCAAGAGAGAGGAGGAAGTTTGATCGCCACTAAATTGGAAGTTACTTCTCATTATCGTTCTTTCTCAAAGATTTCCGCTTGTATTGTAAGTTTCTTACATTCTCTCAGTTTGTAGTTTTGTATTCGTGCTTATTGCATTTGATAAAATTTGGATTTTTATAGTTTATTTCTTCATCTAATCATAAATATTTCTTATATGATAATATAAATAATAAAAACCATGGATTCAGTCGTAAATGGTGGTTGTGTAATTTGTTTGTATTAGCAAGGAGGAAAAACTTTATTTTATTTTTCTTTGTTTGAAATGGCAAATACAATACAACCAAGGAGGAAACCATCCTCAACTTTTCAAGACTCGGGTTCGTCCTCTCAAGTGTGGGAAATGAAGAAGACATATACATACTACCTCTTTCTCTTTTATCTTGGTCAAGGAATTTGGAAAATTTTTGCATGTTAGGGATTTTCAGAAAGAGATTGAATGAGGGAGGTTAGGGAGTTTTAAATTTGGCTTAGAAAGAGATTGAATGAGAGAGAAGCTGAGTTTTTGTTATTTTATAATTTAGTCCCTTAACTTTTTTTTTATTACAAATTGACTAGGTGTCACATAATCAAAATTTTGCCACATGTATCTTACGTGGCATAGAAGTTAAAGTTTCGTTAACAAAAGGACTAATTAGGTAACAGAATTGATACCACAGGGACCAAAATGGATAACGTGTATAACAGAGGGACCAAAAGGATAAACTAGATATAGCACAAGCCCCAAAAGGCCTTTAGGCCAAATATTTGCCCTTATTTTCTTCTACATGTTAGGATTTAAAATAGGCTTAGGATTTGATATGTTTAGTGTTGATGATGTATGTATTTGTTGGTTTTTTTAACTCTTTCTTAGCTTTTTTTTTTCTGAAAATTGGTTTTGCAACATTAAGGCTCAGTTTGGCATTACTTTTAAGCTGTTTTCAAAATAAGTTACTCTCACAAAATTTTAATAAAACTACATATTTTTTATTTGAACAAAGCACATTTTAATTTTTCATAATAATTAATTAGGAACCGTCTGATTTATTTTTTTCAAAATCAAATTTACAGCTTAAAAAAAGTTTAAAAATAAAATTTTTTAAAAAAATTACTAAAAAAATTACAAAAACTCACAACCCCTAAATCCATTTCTTACTGCTGAGGTTTCCGTACAATGTAAAAGTTGTCCAGGAGCTTTGATACGTGTCTCCCACGCAAGGTATACGAGCCATAAAAATCTGCTTAGTTGCAACTTAAAAAATGAAGTTCTGTGGTACATGTACAATATCCTCACTTAATCAACTGCAAGGAACAAAAAAGGAATTGCTACTTTGATAATTGAGTTAATATATCTTTTTTTACTCTTTTGGTTGTTTTGAGTTTATTCCAACTACTTTTAAATCCGACTCGAATTATGATGGGTGAGTTTTTCAATAAAATTTTTTTATATTTACTCAAACTCAAAACCTTATTTAAACGATACCATATCACTTATTACTTGGATGAATCCTTATTGAGATAATTAAGCGAATATATGATATTATTTTATAATGAGTCAAAATCTTTTACTTTGACTTTTTTGAAATTTTAAGACCGCAGGTGATATTCAAGATAAATCTTCTAGTAATACTTTTTCAAAGGAATAGGGAAAACCGGAAAAGATGCAAATAAGAACTCATCTTCAAAGCTTTAGTCAACTGAGTATTCAAATATACATATCATAATGAATATACGTATCATTATGATATGTCCAATTTAGTATAATAATACTGTGTTCCACCACATGCCTATAATCTAAGAATAAAATTTTATGAATTTCAATTTTTCAGTATATACATATTTATTTATGTCAGATACTATTTATGAAATATAATAGACTATTTATAATGGATTCATCGTAATTAATTTGGTTATGACACATGTATAATAAAATAGATAATTGTAGGTGAAATAAAAAAATTTGTATTCCAACTCTATTATATGAGAGGTGAAAAGATTCATATAGATATGATATATTTAATATAAATAGTTTATCATATTTCACATTCTTTCATTCATGTCTATTATATTATATAAAACCGTCATTCCGTGAATTAAATATGTCCTTAGAGTTATAAAATTTTATTTTTGTCACCAAATAAGTATGGAATGTGGACATTAGAGGTATTTTCCAATAAAGGGACAATGACTACTTGTTTGAAAATTAACACGGAATTCAATTTAATTTAGGTCATCCTAATTAGAGGATTTGAATTCTTTATTTAACATGAAATGAAATGAATTGCAATCAATTTTTCAAAATTTAGGGCTCTAGCACAACATGGAAGCTATTTTGATCGAATCCGAATGCTCAATAGTTGGATAAGTATTGAATAGAATATTATAATACAATTAGGATCCTAATTAGTGATCAACTTTGAGTTAGATTCATGGTTAGTAGGAAAGTGTGGTTTAGTCAAGTGTAGATGTTCTTAGGCCCGTTGGTTTGGTGGATCAAATTAGGTTCAAACCAGATTTTATCGTTTTTTAAAAATAAAAGTATCAATTCAAGCCGATTTGATTTACATTTTCAAATTTCGGATTCACTTTCAAACTTCATGTAAATAATTTTTTTCGTTAAATTTTTTAGTTGATTAAATATAAAGACAAATTTTAACATATTTCTAAAATTTTACATATAATTTGACTCTTATCTTGAATTCTTGTAATGTGGTAGTAGTCAAGTTTAAAAGTACAATAAGAAAATATAATAATAATCGAATATAATATGCAATATATAAAATTATTGTCTAAGGTTAACTTTAAAAATTACGTTTGGTTACTTATTTTTAAAAATGTTTTTGTTTTATTTTTTTAAAAGGATTCTTGTGGTATTAAATGTTAGTAATTAACGGTCTTTTTTTATAATAAAGTTAGCTTTGCTGAGTTCGCAAGGTGAATTATCATATTTTTTCTTTAAAATTTGCAAAATTTGGGGTTTTTCAAAATACCATTTGCCAACTCAGCACAACTAACTTTATTAAGAGAAAATTCGTTTTTTACTAACGTTTGATACCACAGGGGCCATTTTGAAAAAAGATAACACAAGGCCCTTTTTGAAAACGAATGAAACCACAAGAGGATTTTTGAAATTAACCCTATTATTTATCAATACAGGCTCAAAAAGAACTTCATATTTATATTAAAATTAAGTCCGATCCATAAAAATTTAGACTTTATCATACTTTACTGACTTGCAAGGTTGGCCCTGATATTTCGAGGACCTTAGACGAAATCAGATTTTCGAGCGCTATCTATAAAAAATTTTCATATAAAATTAAAATTTATTATAATAAATACTAGATAAAAACTAAAAGTTATATTTTAACTTAATAATTTAAACCATTTAAAATTTCTTAAAATTTATATGTATAAATACATGTAAAATAATAAATTACAGGATCCTTGGTCATAGAATCTCTAGCCTATATTTGATGCTCGGTTGGCATTAACACCTAAAATATTAAAATGAAAAGTTTAAAGAGAAGAAACGAAACAAGTATGTATTGAGTTGACTGAACCAAACAAGGTTTTCAGCAAAAAAAGAAAATTATTAAATTAAATACTAAAAAAATGGATTAGAAAGGACATATACTTTTGACTTGGACTGTTTCCTCTTTTCCTTCAGTTTCTCGAGAAAGTTACCGAAACAGAAAAACAAAAACAAAACCCAATTTTTAATTCCTCAAATCAATTGTATTGTTGGAAACTTTCTTTTCCTTTCTCTTTGGATTGTTTAATTTTATGATATTTTCCCAGATTTTGGTATATTTGCTTTCCCATGTTTTCATCTTCTGATTTTCCTTTAACACAATATTTAATTCCTAGATTCGTTTATTCCCATCCTTAAATTTCGGCCTATTTCCAATCTCTAGGTTTTAATTTTATTTGTTCTTGCTGTTGTTTGATTATATCTGTATGTTGTTCTGCAATTAAGAATCCCTTAATTTTTAAATTTCTAGAGGTCTCTTATTAGGCCTTTGCAATTGATCAATTTACTGCAGTTTCAGGCATGAATTTGGATTAATGAAGATAGCAGTAAGAAGGTAAATCTGTATTATAATGTTTGTGTTCTTTAATTATTTGGAGATTTGCCGGCTCAATATGCTTTAATAGAACAGTAATTTGCATTTGATGATTCATATGGACTGTGCATAGATGAAATAATCGTATTCCTTAATCCTGTTTGTTATATCATTTTTGAGCCACATTTTGATCTGTTTTGACCATGACTGTAAATTAATGATCATTTATGCAATGTGATAATTATTTTTTTTGGCTTAATGTATCAACTTGTGCCCAAAATCCCCAAAATCCCGCTGCCTCCCTGAACTTTAAAAGTGTCCCCGCAGCTACCTCAACTTTCAAAAAGTGCACCACCTTGCTCCTTGAATGCCACGTGTCAGCTTCTGGTTGGTTTGACTTTTCAAAGATGTCATTTTTTAAGATTTTTCCTGTCCAATCAAAAGCTGACACGTGGCATTTAGGGAGCAAGGTGGTGCACTTTTTGAAACTTGAGGTAGCTGCGGGGACACTTTCAGGTAGGCAGCGGGATTTCGGGGATAAGTTGAGGATGTTGTTGATGCATTAAGCGTTGTTTTTTTCCTTCTTGTCACTGGGAAGTATTCCATTTTCTATTTGTAGGAAGCATATTTGGTACTGTTTTTTCCATTGAGTTGAACAGATTTTCGTCTTATCAAATGATTGGTCCACGAAACAGTGAAAGGTTATCAAAAGAAGCAAGAAACAGGAAGTATAACTCCAAGTTGGTCCAAAGTTGAGAATATATTCATATTTGAATGGTAATAGAGTAAACAAGAATTATGCCTGTTTTCCTTACTTGTCCATTTGATGCCAAATTTTGGATTATATTTCACCGGCTCTCTACCTTTCTTTGGGTGCAAGTGATTGGATTTATTCACATCAACTAGATTTGGAAATATGTATCTTCAAGCCTTCTGCTATGTTTTTATTTTATCGGTTTTTGGTCAGCTGAATATTTATTCCTTTCTTTCTAATTGCAGAACTAGACTCTGATACTTAAAGGATCCAATGCCAAGCATTATAACTCAGTCATTTAGGTAAGTATAAACTTGTATTGCTTTTCTGATAGAAAATCAATTTTTGTAATTATTTTCTTACCGTTCGTTTTGCTCATTTGTTCTGCCACATAGAGTGTTTGTTGCGACATGGAATGTGGGCGGGAAGTCCCCCAGCGATGCTCTCAATTTGGATGATTTTCTTCAAATAGACAATCAAGCAGATTTATACGTGTTAGGGTACGATTATACTAATATTCTCAGCTGTATGAAAATTCAGAATATGATTCTATGGTTGACTATCAGTTTTACCTTGTTTAGTTTGCTATGAAACAACCATAGTTGTTAAAGGCGCGCCTCACGTAGGGCGAGGTAGCGTACCTCGGGTGCGCGCCTTTTGTTGCGCCTCAGGCTTGCCTTGGGGACACTTTTTTTTTTCAGGGTTTCAACTTTAAAAAGTGTTCTTCATCTATTTTTAAGAGTTTTAATAATAATTCAATGCTAGATATTCATAATTCAGTTCCTATTATGGTTAGTAATTCACGACTAGATATTCCTAATGCAATATGTAACTTTTTACATATATATTTACATCTAACATTTCTCTTAGTTCTTTTTATGGTATTGTTATTACATTTAATTTTACTTTTCAAGCAAATATTTTTTGCAATTTTTTTGTGCCTAGCATACCTCAGGCGCTTGCCTCGCCTTGAGGCGCGCCTGGGCTGCCCCTAACGACTTGACAACTATGAAAACAACTAATTCTTTGTTGTAGGAGTTAATTATATTTAATCATGAACTGAAATTTGTTATTTATAAATTAAGAAATATCTCTGCTCAATAATATTCAGAACTTCAACACTGCAATTCGAGGTTTAACCCATAAAAATATAGGGAGAATAGCCAATTGATATCACAATAGTTATATTCCTATCTCTGTTAACTAATTGGAGTTTCAAGTTTTATACATGGACCTTGTTTATTTCTTATTTCTTTGTACCTTCACTATTTATTCTTATAATTTTTTTCTCATTTTTTCGACTAGTTTCCAGGAAATCGTTCCATTAAATGCTGGAAACGTGCTTGTTGTTGAAGACAACGAGCCAGCTGCAAAATGGCTAGGCTTAATCGATCAATCTCTGAACAGAAACAGAAGCACAGGATCAAGAGGGCAAAAATCATCACTTCTGTTCCAAAGGCCTTCTCTTAGAAAAGTGTGTAAAAATTTCAGGACCGAGAGTAAAAGGAGGCTAAAGACTTGCAACTGTAGTGATATTGTATTGCAAAGAAAGTATAGCAAGGATTTCTGCTTATGGTGCAAAGAAAGGCCTACTAATATGAGTGAAGATGATAATAGTTCATTAGAGATAATTGATGACGGTCTTGATAGCTATGTTTCTTCAGAAATTTCAACTGCTGATGTCAACCAGCAGAAATACAGCCTTATAGTTGGAAAACAAATGGTCGGAATTTTCCTTACTATTTGGATTAGAAAGGACCTTGTTCAGTATATTAGCCACTTAAGGATCTCTTGTATCGGTCGTGGCATACTTGGTTGCTTAGGAAACAAGGTATAAATCCAGGTCTTTTGCTGGCCAAAAGCAATGTTTTTGCAGAATTTGTTTTGTACTTTGTTTTGATAGATTTGGCTCAAGTTTGTGTGTTAGACCTTTTCGTCGGGAACGTTTAAAAGTTTCAATTATCCCTTGAACTTGGAAAAAAAGCACCAGTTTACAGCTTCTGGTTGGTTTGACTTTTCAAAGATTCCAGTTTTTTTATTTTCTCTTCCCAACCAAAAGCTGACACTTGGCGTTCATGGGGTTAGGAGGTGCCCTTTTAAACAAGTCCAGGAAGATTATTTGGAACAGTTGAAAGTTGAGGGGGCAAACTGGCGTTAAGGGCCAGTTTAGGGGGTTCTTGATGTATTAGGCCATAGTAATAACGACTATGTGATATATTACTATGATAATTATCTCTAGATAGTTGAGTGATTTGGTTTTTATTATGTTGTTGCAGGGGTGTATATCTGTAAGCATGTTGTTCCACCAAACGAGCTTATGCTTCGTGTGCAGTCACTTGGCATCAGGAGAGAAAGAGGGAGATGAGCTTAGGAGAAATATGGATGTGATAGAGATACTTAAGAACACGCAATTCCCGAGGATTTGCCGGTCACCTTATAGTAGAATGCCCCAGAGAATCACAGAACATGAGTGAGTTGATCCTAGCCGTTTCTTTTTCGTTATTACGATGCATACTGTTACTTACTGATACTTCCCACTTCAAATTGTGGCGGTAGTCGGGCCATATGGTTAGGGGACTTGAACTACAGAATAGCATTGAGCTACTCTGAGGCCAAAAAGCTTGTGGAGGGATATGGTTGGAATGCATTACTTGACAAAGATCAGGTAAATAAATCTTCTTTGCTCTTAAATAGTAGTATTAAATTATATGGACATCACAAAAATATATGATTGGACTCCTCATACTAATTAACTTCTAGTAAAAGACTTATGAAAAAAATTTTAGTACTAAGTTATGAATAGATTCAATGATTTTCCATAACAATTTCTCTACTTATTCCATTTCTCAAATTGCTTTTACTTTTTTCTATCTTTTTACTTCTAGATGAAAGATATGAATGAGTTGTTTTTGTCTTAGTATTAAGGAAATGAATTTTATGCACATGTATCTGGATTTGGGAGTGAACCCGAGTGGGAAAATTATGCGAAAATGCCGAAAAGTGTGTAGTACATGAGTCTTACGTGGCGGTTATGAATAAAATGACAGCTGAAAATAGAGAAAGAAGCCGGGAGGGTATTTTGGGGATGGAAAGAGGGAAAGATATACTTCGCTCCGACTTACAAATACTCTTACAACTCAGATGTATATGCCGGGGAGAGCACAGATTCAAAGAACAAAAGAAGAACTCCTGCTTGGTATGTATATTTATATAATACTACGCATAATTTTAAAAATCAGATTTAATTATGGAAATTATAAATAATTTGATAGGTGTGATAGAATACTATGGCACGGAAATGGGATACGCCAAGATTTGTATGTGAGATGGGAATCGAGATTTTCCGATCATCGACCGGTTTGTTCTACTTTTAAACTTGATGTTGAAATTTCTTCTGAGGATAATGGATCCAGGAAGCAACTTTCATAATAATATATTTATGAGTGGGAGACTAGATAATTTGTAAGAAAAAGAAAGGGTAATCTTATGTTTGGTTATTTTGCAAAAAGGTTCTTATGGATTTTTTGTTTCAAAATGTTAATAAAAATATGATTCTCAAAATTTTAGAACCACATTTGGAAGGGTAATCTCGGTTATTTCAATAAATTCAACATTTCTATGTTTCAACTATATTATTTGTGAATTATTTATCAAGATCTGATTAAATTTTAGAAACTTTTCATTTTATTATAATTTTTTAAAGTTATCGTCAATTTTTAATTAATATAAATATTTGTACTTCTTAAAAATTTTTAAAATTTATCAATAATGTGTATTGTATTTTTATAAACAAAGTTACAAAATGTCACTTCAAAATAGACAAGATTACTCTTCCAAATGTGTTTTTAAAATTTGAGAAGCATGTTTTTGCTAACTTTTGATACTAAATGTACTTTTTTGAACAAAAAATTCTACAAGAATCATTTTACAAAACGGTTACATGGCATGTTTTTTAAGTTTATCTAAAAAAAGCACTTGTATCAATTTATACTAATAGTCTTATACACATAAAATAAACAAATAAAAAACATTCTTTTCATTGGGAAAAACTGGTCACAAAATGTTTTGGCCTAACAACAATAATAAGCGTCTATTGCTATTCCTATTCCTATTCCATTATTATGATTTCTGTTTTTGTTATCATGAATTTTTCTACAAAAATTGTTGATATTAGCATGTATTTGTAGATGTCTTTCCTTTTCTGCTCGATTTCCCAAGATACTTGTTCGGTCTAAAAGTGCATTACAAATACTATATTTTTTTTTGTCCATTTAATTCATCGGAGCTTTGCTGCAACTATATTCAGATCCGATCCAGGTCGCATACCTGGCTGTGGCGGGTGAGTCTCCCAATAAGGATTTTTTTTTTTGCATTCACCACATGCAAAACAACAATCTTTTTTAATTTGTAGATTGTACAAATAAAATTTGAAAGATTAAACAATAAATGAAAAGATAGCTAGAAATTTATCCCAACATTGCTCAACTTTAAGTCATGAAGGAAACAGAAGTGCTAGGACAAATTTTATATATTATTATTTATTTTTAATTTGCTTAATATATCGATATTCCTTGGAATTGTCTCTCCATTTACCTCTGAACTTTTAAAAGTTTTAATAATCCCTTTGAACTAAAAAAAAGCACTAGGTTGCCTTTGGAAAGTCACGTGTCATCTTGTGGACTTTTTTTTTTTTAACCAGAAGCTGGCACGTAACATTCGCGAGGTTATAAGGTGCGCTTGAAACAAGCTTATGGAAAGATGGAAGTTTATGAACAAGTATAGGGTGGTTTCTATGTATTAAGCCTTTTTAATTGAGAGCACGAAATTTTTTTCTCAATTAGGATGAAGAAATCGTTCTTTAATAGACATAAAAAAATGCATTCCTGACCCAATAAGTCATGCTTGCAACCTCTGTTAACGTCAATTCCACATGATTTATTGTGGAAAAAAAGGCTTTTAATTCGTTTTAATTCAGCACCTAGCTATGGAATTTGGCTAAATGAAATCAGAACCCATTCAAATCCCTTATAACCGAAACTCAACTAAAAAGAAGGTTAGAAATTTCAAATCTTGATATTTTTTTCCCATCTAACCAAAACCATACTCAAAACAACCCTCAACCTAAGCACCCTAGAAACACAAAATCAAACTTGATAGATACAACAAACCGTTGTAGTTGTTGAACAAGTAGCAGAACTTGCACTCAAACTTGAACAAACCCTTTCCTCTTCCCCTCCACTTTTCGGTTCAGCATCATTTCCAAAGCAACACGACTCGAATATCGTGTCAATGTTTTCTTCAAAGCCTGTCTCATCAAATAGGTTCGGCAATTTGCACGCCTTTTCTAGAGGTAGGTCCGGCACTGAAAGGCATGTGAATCCTGAATCCCAACAAAAGCTCCACCCTAGCTCATTCGGGTCGGCCATACACGAATCCATAGGATCAATTGGTGGAGGTTGGAGTTCTTGTGGTGGTTGTGGCAGTGGAGGTGGTGGTGTTTGTTCGGGTTCCGGCACGGTGGAACTATTAGTAATGTGGTCAAGAAAAATGCCTTTTTTCTTGAGTTTGTCAATGTAATTGCCGACGTTGAAATTGGTCACGGCGTTTGCTCCTCTGTGTTCTAATGCCGCCATATCATATGCCGCTGCTGCCTCCTCTTGAGTGTCTTTAATTTGCAAAAAGTAAATTAGTTAATCAATAAGAAAATGCAAAAAAAGTTCATCAATTTTTTTAACATGAATTGCATAATATGATACATATTGAATAAATGAAACTTCATTCACTTGACTACTAGTTTCCTGTACTTACATGGATTGACCATGAATATGAGTTGAGAAGCGTGAAAAACATTATTAAATTGAAAAACTGGATTACATAGAAGTTAGGGCAATATGGCAAACTGCGTTGTGTGTTGTTTTAAGAGAAATTTTACGGAAGCGCCGATATTTGGAGTTACCGTGATCCTAAAAATGACATTTGTCCCACAAATCATAAATTGTGACAAATGTCATCTGTTAGGAGCAAGATACTCGATTCCCCATAAAAAAAACCCGTTGTTCTAGGATAAGAAGAAATTTATAATTTTGTAACACTCCTATTAGATCTACCCAGTCATTTCAATCCTTATCTAGTACACCCTAGAATTGCCGTATAGTTCTGTTATAATTTCGAACCACTGAATTTAATTATTGTATACTTATCAACTACACTTGCTCATGTGTCCTGGTCCATTAGACCTACTCGGACATAGATCCAACCATAGACCATTGTAATCGTGATCCAATATTAGACCCGCCCGGGCATTGTAGTCCTCATCAATTAGACGCAACCACTAACAAGATCCCATTTATAGTCTTTTATTTCTACACACTAACCATTATAGCATGCATGGCTCAATTTTTTCAATTAATTGATCCATTGCACATAGATCATAGCTTAACTACCAACCATTATATGACCAAATGAAGCCTCCATACGGAGTAGTAATTAATAAGTTGTGGCGTTTTCTATTTTGGTTAAACTTTTAGACAAAATTTGACTGACCAAATCAGTAAAGCTTTTTAATAGTGAAAGTTGAGAAGAACGTGACCTTTTCTTGTCCTTGTAAGGGGAAGTCACGTGGGTGGGGTGTGCTATGAATTTTGCTTCAGATTCTATACTCATTATAATAACCCCCTTTATTTTCATATAAATTTATTTTAAGTTTTTTTTTCAGAAAGTGTTATTTTTTTAGTTGTGTCAAACTCGTGGGATCTGGCGTAATTCCTGGCTCTATAGGCCATGCATTTACACATGTGTGGGCTACTTGTGTCCCACTCTTGTCTTTAACCTAACTTCGGATTTACCATGGATTTGCTATGGTCACAGTGGTAAAAGATAGCTGGTTAAGTTCGAAAGGTCAAATATTCGACCTTTGTCGAAACACTTTTGGATAAACTTTAACCTTAACCATTACTCCATCACAATCGTAAAAACAAATTTTCTATATTTTTTTTAAATTTTTAGAGGTCACAAATTCAGTCTAAATCACTATACAATATTTGCCACTCCTATTTTATTACAATAGAACTATTAACCTATTCAATTTCACTAAAATCAAATATTAAAATTTTACTTAATAAAAAGCTCTATAAAGAAAAAGAAAAGTATTATCATGTTAAGTCAATTATAGTTAAAAGGAAGATGATTCAAGCATATCTCCCATACTTGGAAATGTGTATTATTTTTTAGTAAAATGAAACCATCAAAGTAAAACATGTTAAAATGGGATGAAGAAATCATTCTTTTTTAATTCTTAAAGATATATATAAAAGATAAGACATTATAGTATTTTACTATTTCTTCTACCCAATTCTGAAATTTTTAATTTTTTTTATGTAAAAATATAATTTAAGAGCGTCTTGACTAGAAAATAAAACGGGCTACCACATGAGGTTGTTGACTGACACAAAACAAACTTTTAATTACGGCATCCAGTCAGAGTAGAGTTGGCCATACTCTGTTCCAATTCCTACTGGACTAATAAACATTATTTTTATTTTCAAGCTTAAAATCTTTAGTATTAGTTATCATATCAATGAATTAAATTAACACAAATACTGCAAAAATTGTTGAAATTTAGGGGGAAATTGAAACAAATTAAGAGTTGATGGAAACAAAAAAAAGTCCTTTTTAGAACTTGAGGTCAGGGGGGAGAACGTTAGTTGCTATTCATTTTGCTGATATCAATATTTTACCAATTTAGAGCAATATTATTTATTATTTGTACCAATCTAGAAAATAAAAGAATAATTAAGGATTTGATTTAAAAATTCGGTGGGTATTAAATAAATTAACCAACGAAAATAACTAAAAGGAATAAATAGGGAAAAAAAGTGCTTACTAAAAGTTCCAAGGTAGAGATACTTATTGCCAAACACTCTTCCAATTCTAGCTTCCCATCTACCATTGTGGTGATGCCTGTCCATATTTCAATCACATTTATCAATACTATGCCCTGTTCTAAGATTTAATATATTTTAGTTCAGTTTAACTATACATAGTTATCAATTTAAGTTCAGTTCAGTACAGCTCACTTTAATTCAGTTTAGTTCAGCCAACTTCAATTTAGTTCAACTTTCAAAAATTGAAAAGATCATAGCCTTAATGCCTAGATTATGTTTATTACAAAATTAGCAACATATAGATGGAAATTAACAGAAAAAGAAACTACTTTTCAACGAGGACCACACTGGTAAAAGGGGCCCAAATTTTTGTTTTTCCTAATGTATGTATTAAAAAACTTTCTAAATTTAATCAAAATGAGCTTGATCATAACTTAACATAAAAATTTTAAAATAAAATTTTTATTTAATACTTGTTTGAGTGTATTTCATTTTTGTGTAAATTATTTTAATTAAATAGGTTCTTATTTCTTAGTTCCTCTATTTAATTTTTAACCGAAAAAGTAATTTGGAGACCATAGTAAAATTTTAATAATTATAAGAAAGTTACCTAGCCACCCCACGATATTTAGAAACACCTCTCGAGAAGCCACTGCTACGACGTCGTAGAGATGCCAAGTACTCTTCCTTGCTCATCTTTTGCATCTCTTCAAGCTCCTTTGTGTATGTTTCTATCTGCACTCATTTAATTCATCTCATTATGAGAAAAACCAATAAACTGAATTATGAATAATCAAAATCAATTAATTTTAAATTAAAGCCTTATAAACCATTATTTTAGGATTTGATTATAATGTATTATTGGTTTTTAAAGATGTAATAAAATTAAAAAGGGAAAAATAGAAAAGTTAGTAATTAGTACAGGAAAATTCAAGGTTGTGTCTGGTCCCCAGTACTTAAGAGCAGCAAGATCATAAGTACGGGCAGCTGCGTCCTCGTCATCATATGCCCCTGAATTTTTAATAAAAAAATTCTATTCAGAAACCAAAAAATATAAAATTACTTTAAATTGATAAATAAAAAAATATATAAAAGGATTTAATATAATAATGAACTGGAGATCACAAGTACTTACCCAAATAAACTATAAGCAGCGACAAAAGTGTACATGAACGTTACAGTGCACAGAATAAAAACATTAGTCAGAAAAATCTCCTAATTTAAATAATCATAATTATACTTATAAAAAAATTACAAAAATTAAAGATCCCAGATCTCCTTGATATTTGCACAAAATAATAAATTTAATTTTACAGAAAATTAAAATAATTACTAATTAACCTTGTCTTCCTTTCTTATTTTGAATATTGTTCCATGAACTCTTATCCCACAGGTGAGCCTCAAACCTCCCCGTCCACCTATGCCTTTTTTTAATCAAAAACAAAATTCAAATTAGTTAATCTTACCAAATTCCAAATCGTACACATTGAGCATTGAAGTTTTTTTTATGTACTCCCTCACTTGATTTTTTACTGGGAGTCGGGTATTTTAGAATCTCCCAATAAATGACACCTATCCCGATAGGTACATGTGTCCTTCATCGGAAATACCCTACTCCTTGTAAAATTTACCCTCCCAACACATGACATCTGCCTCATTAATGGGAGGCGTGTTATCTATTGGCAGCACTTATTCTAAATATCCGGGTTCATGTAAAATTATTTCGGACTGAGAAACTCAAGTTCAATACCGACATTAAATTGAATATTTTTCATTACCAGACATGCTGCAAAACTACAAATAAACGAAAAAATTAAAAAAAAAAATTGAATACCTAGTAACACCCCGGTAAATAGAGCTTCTCCGGCCGGAATTGGGATTAGGAGTAATAAGGCATTTGTCTTTCTGGAGTTGTTTCTTTTGAGTTTTTCGAATTCGTTTTGTTTTCAATTTGGCTGGGCGTAACTGGTGATGACGTGGACTATTATCGGAATCCAGGAGAGACGATGAAGAAGAAGAAGAAGAAGACGAAGAAGAAGAAGGGGAAGAAGGAGATGAAGAGGAAGAAGAAGCAGAGACTTGACATTTCTTCATTTTTTTTTAGAAAATAATGAAGCAATTGGTACAAATTTAAAAGACAACGTGAAATTTTAGGTCTCTCTGAAATAAGTGTAAATTTCTGGTGACTTTTAGAAGGAGAAGAAGAAAAGGTAAGTATTTTGGTAACCAAAGTGGTTTACCAAAACAAGAAAGAGAGGGACATGGAAACAAGCAGGAGTTAGAGCTATTTATTTGCTTTTTTCTTCTTCTTTTAATTAAAAAATTAAATTGGGGTAATTTAAGATTTGTTTAATAATCTTTTCAACCCCTCTTTAACCAACTAATTACTTTTCTAGTTTATCTCATTTCAAAGTTGCTCTGTTTATATCAAATTCCACCTATTTTGCCCTTATTAGATATTTCTCTTCGATTCGCATGGCATTTATTAATAAGTCTGCAAATTTGATTGCACATCAATTTATTAGAGCGCATGTTCTTCAATAAGTAGGGAGACATATAGCTTCTTTCCACTTATATTAGAATTGTATTTGAACTCTGATTTTCAGGATATTGACGGTAGATCTTCAATTAAAAAAAATGAGACCATAGTTACACCGTTGTCCAACATATTTCCTCAGTTTGAAAAAATTAAATTTTGATTTTAAAAATAACAATTATACACTTAATAAATTGATAAAATAAAAGGTGAGAAAATGATTTTGCCAAATGAATAAATAAATTAACCTTTTGGGGGCTCTTTTAAGATTTGTGAAAGTGAAATAATATAAGTAAGAGTTGGGTTAATAATTAACTATGGGTTAAAAAAATGGGAAACACTTGGCAAAAGGTGTAGCCATGCTACCAATAGAAAGGCTTGTTGTGCCTATTGCTGGCCAAGTAAGCTCTTTCACACAATCTTAATATTTGAAAATTGAAAGCTACACTTCTTTATTTATTTTTATTATCATTATAAAAAGTTATTTATTCATTTTTTTTTAATTTTTAGATGTCAGTTATTTTGTGCATTTTGTGGTTGTTGTCTACTTATTCCTAAAAAACCAATTGACGTGTTGGGAGAATTCTGAATTTAAAGAATAGTTGGCTCTTCATGGTTCTTCACTTTTTATTATTATTATTATTATTATTATTATTATTATTATTATTATTATTATTATTATTATTATTTTCTCTTTAAAAGACAATCTATAATTTTTTTTTCAGATTAAACGATAATCTACATGATTAAAACATCAATTATATAAATCCACAAAAGATGCTGGTAGCGGATTAACTACTCTTGAAAAAAGAAAAAAAGAATTATTCAATCAGTAGAATTGTTAACAATAAACTTCTTTGAGTCCAATTGGTTATTGGATTACCACTACTTAATGACCTAGGGAAAATATATTTAGTTACTTTATTTTGTTTTTCAAGTTTTTTTAAATTTGATTAATTATATGAAGTTTGATTAGATTAGGGATGATTGGGGGTTGGATCTGGACTAGATCCATACATATCTATATCCATGTCATTTTTTATAGGGAAATATATGCAAATATCACTTTTATAGAATTTTTTCTTATGTACTTAAGTATCTTTTTCTTTAGCTTTTTATCACTCTTTAGGTTTTTATTTTTCTCTTTATTATACTTCTCTATTCCCCTTATAACATCATTCTCTCTCATATTTAATTTGAATGACTATATCTCACAAACCGTTAATTTTTTCGACACGAGTCTTAGAATATTTTGTTCGTCTTATTTTTATCTTTCAAACGACATCTATTGTGAATATTTTTGGACCAAAAATATTATCGCAGTCTTATACCAGTTTTTTACTATCTTATATCAGGTATAAGAGCATTTTTTTGCTTTAAAGAGAACAATGTAAATGTAATTTACCTGGAAATAAATGGAAAAATGGTATTATAAAGACATTATACTACTCTTATACCAGGTATAAGAAATTACGAAAAAATGGTAAAACTAGTATAAGACTGCGATATTTTTTTGCTAAAAAAATATTCAATATAGATTTGATTTTAAATACAAAAATAAGACGAACAAAATATTCTAAAGGCTCGTGTTGAAAAAATTAACGGTTTGTGAGATATAGTCGTTTTAAGTTGAAAAAATCAAATTAATTAGGAGAGAGGGGGTTGTTACAATGGAGGTTCTTATATTCGGGCAAAAACATTATTTAAAAGTTAAAATTGTTATAAACAACTTGAACGATATTGTCTGCTTTGGTGCTGTTTTACGGCCAACCTCATGGCTTTAAAACATGTCATTCGAGTTAAGGACTTAAGGGCCATGTTTATATACAAGCTCAGTGGATCCTTAGACAGCGATGTGGGATTCATTCCTAACACACCCCTCATCGCGATCGTGCTGATAACGTGTTATAAATAGCTTGAATGATATTGTCCACTTTGGCGCCGTTTACGGCCAACCTCACGGCTTTAAAACGCGTCATTCGAGTTAAGGCCTTCAGGGCCTTGTTTATATACAAGCTCAATGGATCCTTAGAGAGCGATGTGGGATTCATTCCTAACAAAAATGTTGTAATTAAGAAAGAACGTAGGTAATTAAGAAAAGTGAAGTTTTTATGGTGGTATTTACAAAATTGAAAGCTTAAAATCCTGTATTTAGGTAAGTTGCCCTTTTTCATATATATCCAAATCCATTGGATCTATAAAATTATATCCCGTATCTATATCCGATGGATCTCATGGATCCATGTCCAAAACGAGTCTAAAATGGATCTTAAAAAATTAAATTCAAGAAATAGAAGACATGAAAATATCAAGATTTGTTCTAAAAGACATTATATACCTTAGTTTGTAATAAAAAAAGAAAGAGTTTAACATGCAATTTCAAGGTTCAAAACTTCAAATAAGTATAATGCAAATTAACAATCATTCAAGTTCAAATTAGATTGTGGTGTATGTCTTGGCCTAGTGATTAAGACTGAAGCTAGTCTCAGGTTCAAGTCACACCTGGAGTGGGTGTGGTTTCCTTTATATTTATTGTAAGCACAGTGCAAATTTAAAAAAAAAAGTTCAAATTAGACTGATAATAGGTCATTATATATATATATAAACGGATGTGGATATGAATTTGGGTCTTTAAAAAATATCGGATACTAGATCCATATTAATTAGATGTAGATCCAACCCGAATTCGATGGGTATGAAATGATAGGGTTCAGACTCTGAAAAACGGATACGGATCCACGGATCCAGGCTTGGGTCCATGATCGAGTCCTATCCCTAGATTAGATAGTGATAAAAGTTTATTACTTTGTAAAAAGTATAGTAACCATATAAAAGACGCTCACACATATTTATTTCAACAAAGATTACAGATGCATCAATTGAACTTAGTGTAATTAATGCATCCATAAAGAGTGAACGAGAATGACCAAGAATTGGCTTCTTCAAAATCTTTTTCAATAAAGAAATTACAGATGTGAAAAATAAGCAATATAGGTCAATTGCATGTTCTAATTTCGCATTTTAAAATATAACAAAACTATTAGCAGATCATTTAAGTGATATAACATCTCGTGTTATTTTCAAGTTTCAGTTTATATTAAGGTATCAATGTATTCGATAAAAAAGACATGACACTTAAAGTAGATACTCACAAGGCATTTCATAGTGAGTTTGAGTTTTCTTTTGAATGTTATTAAAAGCTTTGGTTTTCTCTAAAGTTTTCGTGACTGTATTTTGGAGATTCTCTTATCTTGTTCGATCTCTCTAATGATTAATGATAAATCCACATGTTATTTAGGTTGTTTGAGAGGAGTTTGGTATGGTGATCCAGTTTGGCCTTTGCTTTTGTTTGTTTAGTATAGGAATTGCTTAGTCTCTTGATTGATCGATTAGTGCATGATGGGTCCTTCGAAGCTATGAATTATTCTAATTAGTTACGCTTCCACACTGACAAGGATATCTCTTTGGATTTCATACCCACTAGTTGGAATAGGTGGCTAATCCCCAAGTTCTCAACGGGAAGACCATCTGGTTGGAAGGGGTGGTCGGGTAGTCGGCTCTCAGAACAAACACTGGCTAGGTGGAAGGGATGATTGAGAAACAAGATCTCAACTCAAAGACCGACTAGTTGGAAGGGTTAGTCAAGAGGCAAGTTCACCAAGCAACCAGGAGAAATTCGAATGCAAGAAACCCAAATGAGATTGAGCGCTATACCACCGACTACACAACTATCAAGTGCATGAAGGCTGAGTACAAGGAGGTTGAGTGCAAAGAGACCAAACAAAAGGATGAGTGTAGGGAGGGCGGCTGGGGGGAGGCCGGCTAAAAGGTCGAGTTTAGAGAGTTTATCCAAAAGGCCGAATGAAGGCGGATGACTAAAAGGTTGAGTGCAAGAAGGATGACTAAATGACCTAGTGTAAGATGGTGAATGAAAGGAGATTGAACAAGTTGAAAATGAAGGGGCCTAGCTGTGAACACGATATTTCGATCTCCCTCATAAAATGATGATGATGTCTTTTGTCCTCTTAGATGCATCATACACTTTTTAAGGTTTTATAGCCCTCTAAATGAAGCATTTCAAAGACCTGCAACGATGAATAAACCCAGAAACATCACAAGGGCCAATCCTAACAATTTTGGGGCATTAGGAAAAATTGTATATGAACCAATATATTGGAGCCCTTCAATAAAAAGAAATCGTGTAACATTTACGACTTCATTGTGGTTCGTGATTGCGTGGTCATTATGGAAAAGGACGAACAAGTACATTTTTGAGGGGGTGATAGGATCAGAGGACATTTTAGTGTCGATCATTTATTTTTGTTGGTTTTTATTTGTATGTAGGAAGCGTAACATGGGCTTCATCATAACGGATGCATTTACCTTTCCGCAGCGAGTAATTTCATGTAACTAAGAAGTGAACTCACACCTTGTGATTCTTTGCTTCATTTTGAATCAATAAATTGCCCGGAAATAGCCACAATGGCGTTCCTCGGGTATTTTCATTCAAAAAAATGAAAATGCAATAAATAAGTGAGTAACAAATCAAAATGATAATTAATCATACCCAATTCTTTATGAGACAGAAACAATTAAAATATAAATTGAGTAGAAAAAATAATTAAATTTCAATATATATATAAGCTTCTATGCTATCATATTATGGTCAATTATAAAAGAACCTAGAACATTAAAAAAACCTATAATAAGATTTAATTTTGGGCTAAAGCTCATATATAATTTCAGCAAGAACTTTGGGGCACAACTTTTATACCGAAAACAAGCCTCAACCACAACATCTGTACATTCCTTCCTTTTTCGCAATACTTTCCTGTTACTCTCCTCTAACTCTCCATTTCAGTTTTCATCTCCACAATTTCACCATTACTATCCCGATCAAGTTTTAAATTCGAAAACAGAAAAAATCGCGCATTCAACATCAAGAAATCATAGAAGATCATCGAAAATATAAGGTATGAAACTGTAAAGCCAAAATTGTAACTCAAATACATGGTTCTAAGTCTGGCCTGATTCTGATTGTTGAAAATGACAACAAAAATGGCACAAAAAAGAGCAAGAAATCAGACTCCTCCTTCTGATGCAATAAATGCTAATATTAGATTTTATTTTTTGCATCTGGTATAATGCTTGTATAAAGTAGTTTTTGTTTGATTTCTTTCATAAAATAGGTGCTTATGTTTGGTTTTGTTTTTCACACCTAATATAATGCTGGTATAATGTGGTTTTTGTTTGATTTCTTTCATAACATTGATGTTTAATGTTTTGTTTAATCACACCTTGTATAATGCTGGTGTAAAATAGTTTTTGTGTGATTTCTTTCATAAAATAGATGTTTAATATTTTGCTTAATCAAACCTTATATAATGCTGGTATAAAGTTTTTTTTGTTTGATTAGTTTCATAAAATAAATGTTTAATGTTTTGTTTAATCACACCTGGTATAATGCTGGTATAAAGTGGTTTTTGTTTGATTTCATTCATAAAATATGTGTTTATGTTTATGTTTATATTTATGTTTGTTTTGTTTTTCACATCTTGTATAATGATGGTGTTGACTCGGTACTTTAGAGATGCTACGTAGAAGCTTCATAGGATGCCACATCATGAGTCGGACTCGAAGCCGGTTCACCATCCAGTCAGATGAGTGAATGATGAGAGTTGCGCGACCTAATTAAGCGGCAGAATCCAGTCATAACTACACTTCCTAATTAGATAAAAAGGAAGAATATCCTTTCCTAAATGGATAAATAAGAATAAACCTCCTATAGAGGAAACCAAGCTTAAATAGGGTCCTTACCTGATAAGGATTCTTCATCAATAGAGGAAGTTCACTCTTGCTTAAACAAGGTAACAAGCCACTATAAATAGAGGGCCATTTCCCCATCTCAAGTATCACATTCATAAATACTATACTCTCTCTCTTTATTTAGCCTCCTCTTTATCACCGTCGCTGACTTAAGCATCGGAGAGGCTACGCTGGCCACACGACTAGTCACTTTGATGCCTTTTCTATCTTGCAGCCACCATCTCTGGTGAAGATAGACCCCTTCTCTTTTCTGTGAAGGTTAGTCCGAGAAAACCTATCTTTGACCAATCTTTCATTGGTGCAGTGAGCTTGGACAGATTTACTTGTTCAGGCCAGAATTCTGTCTTTCGATGTACACAAAAACTCTGATCAGATGGACGATAATCAGAACCATTATTAGGTGACCAACAACAACGTCGACGACTCTAGGACGGTGATCAACTCTCAGTCAACAGCGGCATCATCCCTTTCCACCACTATTCCGGCCTTAGACTCTGTCGGAATGTCACTGGCTTATTCCAACATCGGGATGGTGTTCTTTGAAACTTTTGCTCAACGCTATCAAGTTTCTCCTGAAGATCAAAATCAATTACATAGAAACCTCTTTGGAGTAATGAAAGAAGGGATGGCTGGACACACAACAAGTGGACCACTCCACTTCACGGATATCTCTATCCGTCCTATCACCTACTTGATCGGGCCTTATAATGCCTACTCGGGTGAATCATCTAACATATACCAGGGTGAGCCATTCAACGATCATCTAGGAGGGCCACACAATGCCCATTAACCTAGATCTCTTAAAATCCACTCAGTTAGGCCACAATGCCTATCCAAATCATAGTGGTGTAGAAGTCGGTACTCGGCCAGCTCAAAATAATACCAACCTGAACGCGTCTCACGCAGACAGGAGTGTGGAGGTTCCTTCATGGAGGGACCTGATTGGTATGTCAAAAGCACGATAAGATGAATGAGCTGTGGTAAATGACCCTATATATGGAATGCACCACCCACGTAGACCTACCTCCTTAGGCTATTTTCACCCAAGCGGTACATATTTAGGTCCCACTCATTCCACTCATCTCCCCCTCCACCACCTCTTGGATCACAGTCAAAACCCAAGAAATTCAGATACTGGGATGATCCTGAGTTCTAGAAGATATTTAAAGAAAGGCTCAATGGCTATGCTATTTCCTTGTAATAACCTCTGTTGGAAACATCTGATTCCTCATTCAGTATGAAAAGACTTATAGAACAACTTAATTCCCACATCAAGCTATCGTTCATTGACAACTATAGTGGAGATACAGACCCCCAAACCCATGAATGGACTTACAAAAATAAGATAGATCTAGCTTATGCCTCAGAAGCACATGCCTGCAGGAACTTCCCAAACACATTGATTGGTCCAGCCGCTTACTAGTTTGAATCATTGCCAGCCGAGTCCGTAGATTCATGAGATGACATGAGACAGAAGTTTTACCCACAGTTTATCAGTTCCATTCTAGCAGGGACTACCACCTGTACCCTCAATAAAGTTAATCAGAGACTGGATGAGTCACTCTGCTCTTACATTAAGTGATTCAATAAAGCTTGCCAACAGGTACGAGACCTAGACTATAGCACTACCAGGGAAGCCATGATTAGAGGCATAAGGAATGAAAGACTTCGCGCAGAGCTCGTCCAAAAGCAACCCAAGAAGTTGGATCAAATGATCACCATTGCGAAGAACCTGATCAAAGTGGATGAAGTTGGCAGGCCACATAAGCCATCTGAAAGAACTCAGCTTACAGACTGAAAGGCAAAGAGGAAGGGAGGGAACCATCGCGAGGAACCCTCTACCCAAGGCAGATATAGAACAGAGTTAAACGCTCAATCACGCTACATCTTGCTTGTAATACAAAAGAGTGATGATAGAAGGTCCATCAAATACCCTAGGGCTAATTAGTTCGTAAGAAAAGAAGCAAACAAATACTGCGAGTTCCACAAATCCAGAGGCTACGACATGAATGAATGCTGCGTCCTAGTAGATGAGATCCACACCCTAATTGAGCAGGGGAAACTCTCACAGTTTGTAAGAAAATTAGTAAGGAAGGCAGTTCCAAACTGAAGAAGGACGCCGGAGATAAGCCCTTATAGAAATCGAAGGGACTTTTTGATAGTAATCACAGGCGGACCAAACTTTGAAGGATCTTCCTCAAAAGGGAAGAGCTTTGGGCTTAAAAGACCAAACACTGAGGATGACTTCGAGCTTAGTAGGCCTTTCCAAAAATAAAGCTTAGTGAAGAACCCGCATATTGACCCCTTTGTGTTAGAAGCCTTGATAGAAGGATATACTATCAAACGGATCATCGTTGACACTAATAGCTCCATCAATCTAATTCGAAAGGAAGTAATAGATAAGGTAGAAGTCCACTATAGCCGAATGTTACTAGCCCACTCACCACTCGTAGGCCTTAGTGGTCATATGGTTCCAGAACTCAGCCAAGCCACACTGTAGGTTGAGCTGGGTAACCATAAGACCAAATGGAGAGCAAAGCTAGACTTCATAATTATAGATTTAATAATCGGCTACAACATCATCCTAGGGAGACCTTTTTTAATCAAATTAGATGTACTCATCTTAATCAGGCACCTGGTCATGCAGATTCCTACCACAAGGGGAATTATAGTTATCGTGGGCAACCCCCTAGTGGCCCAAGAGACTTATGGCATCATTGAAGACAAATGAAGCAGTCATGGACCCAGAATAAACAGAAAATGCTAAGCTAGTCAGCCTCATAGAAACCCTCATAATGGGACCTAATCAACGGGTGCACGTAGCCGCTGACCTCCTAGAACTAGTGAAAGCAGATATGAGCCGAGTATTGGTGGACAAATAAAATACCTTCTCCTAAACAAATGAAGACCTGACCGGGGTACCACCTGAGATAATTCAACATAGCTTGAACCTCGACCCAGAGGCACCTTCGGTGAAACAGAAGAAGCGTAATCATGCACCAGACAGGCGGAAAGCAATCAAAGCTGAGATCCTAAAACTATTAAAGGTCAACCACATCCGGGTGGTACGCTATCCCAAGTGGCTTGCAAATGTGATTTTAGTAAAAAAGGCCATTGGAGCTTGGCGAACGTGTATAGACTTTACGGACCTCAATAAGGATAGCTATCCGCTCCCAAGCATCGATATTCTAGTAGACTCAATAACCGACTGCAGCATATACTCACTACTGGATGCAAAGGCGGGGTGTCACCAAATTCCCATGAACCCGGATGATGAAGAAAAAACATCCTTCATAGCGTATAAAGGGACATATTGCTATAGAGTTATGCCATTTGGCCTAAAAAATGCTAGAGCTACCTATCAACGCCTTGTGAATGATATGTTCAAATGCCAAATAGGAGAGATAGTAAAAGTTTATGTCAATGACATGATAGTTAAGAGTAGAAGCTTGGAGAAACACGCAGAAGACCTTAGAGCTGTATTCAAGACTCTACAGCAATACCAACTCAAGTTGAATCTGGAGAAGTGTACCTTTGGAGTGAAAGGTGGGAAATTCCTTGGTTTCTTAATTTCACAAAGGGGAATTGAGGAAAACCTAGATAAGATAAGAGCTATTATGAATATGGAGCCCCCCAAGATGTTAAATGAGGTTCAAAAGTTAATTGGAAGGGTGAATGCTCTGGGCCGATTCATATCATTTTCGGCCAAGAGATGTCTCCCATTCTACAAAGCTATCAAAAAAGACAAAGCATTTAGCTGGGATGAGCACTGCCAGGAAGCCTTTGAGAACATCCAAGAATTTTTGAGTACACCACCACTCTTAAGTCAGCCTAAGAAGGATGAAGAACCGATCATGTATCTAGCAGCCACGGATGAAGCAGTTGGATTGGTTTTGATTAGATAAGAGGATGAGGAACAACACTCGGTCTACTACACTAGCAAAGTACTAAAGAACGTTAAAATCAGATACCCAAAAATTGAGAAATTAGCTTTAGCCTTAGTCTCGGCAGTAGAAATGCTTAGACAGTACTTTCAAGCTCATACGGTCACTGTCAGGGATAGTTTCCTGCTAAAGAAAGTATTGTAGAGGCTTGAAACTTTTGGACGGTTAGCCGAATAGGAAATTCGGCTAAGAGAATATGACATATGCTTTGAAGGGAGAAAGGACTTAAAAGCACAAGTTTTAGCAAACTTTATCACTGAGTTTGCAGGGCTTGAGCCTGCACCTGGCCTTAAGATTGAGTCATGGAATATGTACGTGGATGGGGCATCCTCCAATGAAGGATCTAGAATTAGGATATTGATAGAAGGCCTAGAAAGAATATGAATGGGCTACGCAGTAAAACTAGCTTTCCCAGTCACCAACAATGCCTTAAAGTACGATGCAACGATCAAAGGCTTGGAACTGTGCCCCGGATAGAATAGTGTTTAGGAACGATTTGAAGTTGATCTCTAACCAAATCAACAAGAATTATGCAATAAAAGAAGAAGGGATAGTGAAGTACCTAGCCAAAGTGGAAACCTTGTTGAAAGAGCTCGAGGGAAAAGGCACCGCATGGAAATGCAAAAACATCTCCAGAGAAGGGAATGAGAGGGCAGATAGGCTATTGTAAGGTGTCGATGATGTATGGGTCTCCCTTGGCGCCTGTTTGAGAGGTAAGGCCCACTAGGGGTTGGTTGGATTTAGGCGTGATGAAACCTTTTTAGTTCAACTTTGCACAAATAGCTAATTTTAATGAATAAAGGAATCGAGACCCAAATCTCAATGAAAATAATAGAGTCGCCACCCAAGTTGTCTACTTGGGAAAGAGTTTTGGTATGATTCTTATTGGGTGGGAGACTCATACCTATTGGATTAGAGATTTGGGTATCGGATGAGTTACTTATTTCTCATTTAGTTAATTCAAAATTACATTCACCGCGTAAAACCGTTTTTGTTTTCATCATATGGGGAATTATCACAGAAATCCTATTTTTCTACACTCTTTCATACTCGTTACATGTGTTTATAGATTATAATAAGGCACAAGCAAAAATTGGGGAATAAAAATTACAACCGGGGGAAAATAGGAGAAATTGCAAAAGAACCTATACATTTGTTCAAAGTTATAAAATAAGATGAAATAAATTCCCCTGCATCCATAGATATCAGCACAGTTTATAACACATCATAAGTTTGTATTTCACTAAAAAAAGTGATCATGTTAGCGTGGCTATTTTGCGATCGATAGTGCCCGGACGACTTCTAGGATCGGAGAGAAATAAGGAATTTTTAACATATTTTGTTGTAAAACACATTTTAACTTTTGATGGTTGATTTACCGAATTATTAGTGAAAATGATCACATGGAAAATGGTGAGTTGGATTGATTTTAACCAGTTGAATCAGTACCCGTACGGGTGGATGGGGCCCGTATGGCTACCGTGGAGGATCAGTACGGGTATGGGGGACCCATTTAGGTCTTGTCTAGTCCTAGGTAGAAACTCAGTTTGAAATATGCAGATTAATAGAGGAGATATAAAATAAAAATGGGATTTCCTTCCGTATGAGTATGGCGCACCAATTTAATATCCCTAAGGACATATGGTGTCAACAAGGCTCATATGGGTGAGGACCAGACCCTAAGCGAGAAATAAAAGAACATATATAATAGAGGAGGCAGAGAATAATAATAAAATGGCTGAGATGTGAGTCTCTTTGAAACTCAGGAGCGTTACCTTTACGGCATGAATCCACTTTGAGGCGATCCCTTTGCAGTAGAGAGAGTCTAGCCAAAGTAGATGACGAAATATGACTATTTAGGCGAGTATTTATGTGGACAAAACCTCCCCTAAATCCTAATAAACGATATTAGGAATGAATACAATGTGGACAAAACCTCAAGGAATGGGTTTTCTCCCTCTTTGATACCTCTTATGCCTCTACTATACCCTTTCTATACCTATAGAAATTGCTAGAATATGTGTATAATATACTTGCTATGTTTTATATTTGTTTTGAGTTGAAAATGTGAGGAAAGGGCCCTATTTATAGGGGAAAATCAGGTTTAAATGCAATAAATCGCGTTCATGACCTGCCTTTTCCTGAAATAGGTAAGGGACAACTTTTAAAAGAGCCTGATCAGGCAACAAGAGGACCCGTACGGGTAGGGCCCCACCCAAATGGGTCTTAGGGGACCCGTATGGGTCCCCTTTAGGCATATAGAAGGAATTACCTGTACGGGTCTGCTAGTGGATCCGTACCACTATACAATACCCGTTTGGGTCCGTAAGGGCAGACTAGGTCTCTAAACTTTGGCAAAACTCAACTCTATAGCAGTAGGAATACCTCTGATGGATAAAACCTATAAGAGATTGTATCATATAGCCCTCATCATCATTTCATGAGAAGGATCGCTAAAATTAGTGCTCACAAACTACCCCTCATAGGATCATTATAGATACGGATCTATATGATCTTACATTGTGAGTGAGGGTTTAGAAAACATACCTGAGGTGATGACATGGGTGAGTTCCCTTCTTGAGGCAAACTTCTTTCCTAGGTGTCCCTTTCTTGAGGCGGGCGACTTTCCTTGTCAATGCATATCCCTTTCTCAAGGTGGATGACTTTCCTTGCCAATGTGTATCCCTTACTTGAGGTGGGTGGCTTTCCTTTACTGATGCGTATCCATTTCTTGAGGCAGATGACTTTTCTTTGCTACTGTGCATCCCTAGTGACTCTACTGGGGAAGATGCGCGTATCCCTTTCTTAAGGCGGATCAACTTTCCTGGATGATGGTGTATCCTTTTCCCAAGGTGGATTAACTCTCCTGCTTAATGTCCCTTTCCTAAGGCGGATCGACTCTCCTACTTAATGGTGCATCCCTTTCCTAAGGCAGATCGACTCTCCTACTTGATGTATCCCTTTCCTATGGCAAATGACTCTCCTGCTTGATGTATCCGTTTCCCAAAGCAGATGACTCTTCTGCTTAATGTATCCTTTTCCTAAGGTGGATGACTCTCCTGCTTGATGTATCCCTTTCCTAAGGTGGATGACTCTCCTGTTGGGCATTTTGAATGACCTGTAAAGAGACAATAATCAAACACTGAGTTAGCTATTTTTTAAGTAGACACATCCTAATTCTTAGTTAACTTTGTGATGAATAAAATTTTTTACCCCTCTAATTAAGAATAAAGATGTGTGGTTGGGGGTTGGCCCTAAATAAACTATAAACCAAGTGCAAGAAATGTTGGGTTTGGCCTGATTGGTTAGAAATAAAGTGCCCCTTGGAAGGGCGCCTTTCAAAGAATACCCCTTGGAGGGATCGACGATGGGGGAATGCCCTTGGATTGACTGATTTTGCTGCTAGGGAATGGGGGGTTGCCCCTGGATTGATTAATTCTGCTTTTGGGGAATGGGGAGAAGCCTATGGATTGACTGATTCTGCTATTGAGGAATGGGGGGATGCCCCTAGATTAACTAATTCTGCTGCTAGAGAATGGGGGGATGCCCCTGGACTGACTGATTTTGCTGGTAAGGAAAGGGGGAATGCCTTTGGATTGGCTGATTCTACTTTTGGGGAATAGGGGGATGCCCCTGGATTGATTGATTCTACTATTGAGGAATGGTGAGATGCCCTTAGATTGACTGATTCTGCTACTAGGGAATGGGGGGATGGCCCTGGATTGACTGATTTTACTGTTGGAGAATGATAGAATGCCCTTAGATTGACTGATTCCGCTGTCGGGGAATGAGGGATGCCCCTGGATTGACTGATTCTATGACCGGGGAATGGGGGGTGCCCCTTAGTTGACTTCGTTGCTGGGGAGTAGAGTAATGCTCTTTGGTGAACTCTTTTCTGTTGGGGAAACCTCTCCTTGTAAGGTTTTTTTGTGGGCAAAAATTTCCTATGCTCGTGTGGACCTTTATGAAATATCGATTCAAAATCTACTTTTGGATGGTAAGAGAAGGCTTGTAGGGGTGGGCCAGGACCCGTACAGGTGGGGACCTCAGAAATTGGCACCCATATGGGTCCCTGACGGGGGTTTCAAAAAGCTGATCAGTGTCCTTATATCCCACCTTATACAAAATTTTCCCATTTTGTAATCTCCAACAATTTTCTCCCTAGAACTGATCGAAATGAATGAAAAGATCCCAGAGAATGGCCATTTCTCCATTAGATGCAAGGACTTTCCCTTGATAGGCGATTAGGGGCTTCGAGAATGCCCGATTTTGATTGGGTTCATTTTCCATAAAGAGGACTTATTTATGGGACTCACTCCTGCTTTTAATGTGCCCCATATTCCATCTCCTAAGACTTATGCCTCCATATTCAGGTATTCTGCTTGATTCTACAATTTCCATTTTTGAATTCTTTAGGAATTTCACGAATTTTGGCATGAATTAGGGTGCTTTAGACCTTATATCAAAGCCTAATGCATGTAACTTTAGTCTAGGATGCTTTTAGGATAGTTTTGGATGAGCTTTGGTTGCATATGGATGATTTTGGATTTTTTAGGAAGTTTTTTGCAATGCTACTGTTTGCAGGGACTCGTACAGGTGAGGGGGGACCTATACGAGTACCATTTTTGGTACAAGAGCCTTGTGAGGACCCTTATGGGTGGTGTGGACCCGTACGAGTCCTATCCTCAGGGACAAAATGTTGAGTTTTCTGATTTTTAACAATTCTTTTCTAATTTCTAACTTGTCGGCTGTATCCTAACCTTATTGAGCTATAATTTTGCCTTTGCAGTTTCAGTACAAGACTATGGGAGCCTTGAGCTTCTACCGAAAGTGGTATGAGAAGATTCCTACCTCGGGGGATATGGAGCTACGAACCCGTATAGATTCTTTTGGCTTCAGTGACATCATCAGGGCCATCCCTAAGGCTCCGAAGACACTAGCCCCAGGTGCCATTTCAACCTTAGAAGAGAGGTGGTCGGAGACGACCCATACTTTCCATTTACTGGTTGGGGAGGTCACTATCACTCCCTCAGATGTATGTGCCATGATAGGATTGGACTAGGGCGGGGATATCATCCATTCGATGTTTATATCGATAGGTGGCATTCCCAGCTTGAGGTGAAGGCCTATATTGCGAGATTACTTAGGCTTCATCAGGGAAGGACAAACAAGCTCAAGTACGGGGACTTAGATACTTATTGGATCGGGCAGGCAAGTCCTATTGCTGTAGATAGGAGGGATCAGTATGCCCGGTCTTTCTTGCTGACATTCCTTACTACCGTCTTCTTTTTAGTTTATTTGAGCAGCCTCAACTACAGTTTGCTCTCTACTGTAGAGGATCTTGCTGCTATGCCCTACAAGAACTGGTGCCATACTATTCTGGCTTAGTTATATTATGGGTTGGATGTCGGAGTTTGGGGTGGGCAGTCCAAGCTCAAGATCTACCACCTAATTCTATTGGTAAATCCCAAACTGATATCTTGTGCTTTAACCTTTTGTTCGAACTGCGCTGTGACTTATCCTTATTTTGTCTAGCAGCTCTAGGCCTTTGAGCACCTATTTATCCCGAGGCTAGGCTTTCTCATGTGGCCTGAGATGCCTCACATTATATCTAGGTGGATGGGGCCTTGGCAGGGTTAGGCCCTGACTACAATGCAGTACAGAGAGTTCATTCTCCAGCTGCGCTCCGATCAGGTAAACTTTTTTCACGCTAAACCTGTACCCTGCATTTCAACAAACCATTAGTAGAAATCATAATTATGAGGTTGCGATGCTTACAGTGCATTTACTTTGTTCAGGTTATCCGAGACCTGTGGGAGAGGTTGGATATACATAAGGCTATCGAAAGGATGCGAGTTGGCATGGATGACCGATGCTTTATCCTAGAGTCACCACTCTCCTTCAGGTGGTATTTTGGTGAGCGAGTCCGAGGGTGGAGGACTAGTGCTGTGGTAGAGAGACCGATCCCTCCCCCGATCCTAGCGGGCATCTTTTGGCCGCATTTGATGCTGGGGACTAACCAGGGGTTATACCTACTAGGTGAGAGAGCTTGAGTGGTGGTAAAGGGCTCCTACTAGAGTTCATTGATTTTTCATTCCTTCCCTCTTGCAAGAGGATTCTCCACATGCGGATGATGATGATGATGATGATGATGATGATAACGGTGGACCGAGGGGCAATCGTGGAGGTCCATCCATACCTGGAGGACTGAGGTTCGGCTAGATCTGCTACCCCTTCTTCTCAGGTACCCCTCTAACTTATCCTTTGTGAATACCTTGTTGTTGATGGTTATTGATTATGGTTCTAAGTGTGGCCTTTTATTATTATAGCCTCCCACTCCCATGTGGAAGAGGTCTGCTACTGCTGCTATTCCCGAGCAGCCAATGAATCGGTCTGGTGCCTCTGTGTCCACAAGAGAGGGAGTCCTATGAGAAGAGCTAGATACTTTCTTTTGTCTCCTCGATCATTTGGGGAAGCGAGCTATCAAGGAGCTCGAGTAGTCGGTCCAACTCATTGTTTTTGCCCCATCCAGCTCCACTAATGTAAGGAATCTCTTGCTTTTAACCTTGTCCATTATAGCAACTGCTTAAATTATCCTATCCTAATATGAATTTCTCTTTTAGGTGACCATCTCTAAGGCCGAGAGGATTGCCAGGGGTTATTTCTCTGTCTGAGATCTACTATTGGCTTAGGATGCGCTAGCCTTAGTAAGTTTCTTCAACCTACAAAATTAACAAACTATGCATTATGCATGCCATGACATTTATATACGTATACTGATATTATGATCTCATCGCAGACTTTACTGTCTATAGAGCAAAGTAAGTCCACTCGGGACTTCGATGATTCAAATAAGAGAGCCAGGCTCTTGGAGGAATAGCTGGGAGCCGCAACTACTGAGGCTGATCAGGCTAGGGCTGAGACTGCTCGGGCAAGGGTCGATATTCAGATTCTGAGGGGTCAGCTGGCATGAATGACCGAGGATAGATAGATGCCAGATCCATCTGATGTTGAGTCTGAGGATGACCTTTTTGCATACTGAGTGAGTTAGAGGGGCGCAGATCAGCATGTCAAAGGATCCGATGCTGCTAGGGCTGCCGTAGAGACTTCAGACACTAGGGCCCCTTCTCAGCCAGCTGCTAGTACCGGTGAAGCCGAGGATCATATGATGATAGATGTGGATTATCTACTTGTGGATACATAGGATCATACTCCAGAGGGTTACTAGGGACATGATCCCCCAGCAGCTTAGATTATGATGCGGTTTTATTACTTTCTAAAATTTTAACCTTTTTAGGCCCTGCGTGGCGTGATTTGAATGTACTTTTGATTGATACTTTTAACCTTCAACTTTTTATGCACGCTAAATTTTTCTTTTGAACTGAGACCATTGGATGTTGTACTTGTGGACTCAAATAGCTTCTCGGTATAGCTAATAATGAGACTAAGTCTGGCCTATTCATTCAATGTGAGATGATCAGTAATCACAACTGGTGTTCAACTTTTGCATAAGCCACTTGGTGTAAGATGACCTATAGAACATTTTATTTTTGTCCTAACTTTTGCCTGAACTATCCTTGACGGCTTAGTTCAGCGGACTTTTTCTTTTCTTTTGAGCTTTAACTTTTGCCTAGCCGCCCTTTCTGGTTTTCAATCCAGCAAGCTTTTTCTTTCTTTCTCTTTTTTTACCTTAATTTTTGCTCGGACTGCCCTTTTGGGTTTTCAATCCAACAGGTTTTTCTTTATTTCTTTGAGTCTTAATTTTTGGCTAGACCGCCCTTTCGGGTTTTTAATCCAGCAGACTGTCTTAATTTTTGCCTTAATTGTCCTTGGCGGCTCAGTCCAACAGACTTTTCTTTCTTTTTCTTTGCCTTAATTTTTGTCGGACCGCCCTTTCAGGTTTTCAATCCAGTAGGCTTTTCTGAATTTTGCATATGGTAGTGAAGATGAATATAATGATGCATAACACGTGGACAAAAATTGATGTTCACATACCTGCAATTGTTTCACCTAAAGACATACATGCATCAATAAGACCAAGATTCTTAGCAAAATCATAACATGTTCATTGATGAGATTAATTTGAGTACATAGGCAATGGTAACAATTTCATTTGTTAAACCCTACTACCTACTGGTCTTTTACAGATTTTCTAAAAAGCAACTGGCATTTTTCTCTCGATGCCCTAACTTTTTCCTAAGCCGCCCTTTTCGGGTTTTCAACTTAACGGGCTTTATTGCATTGGAGTGCCCTAATTTTTGCCTGATCGGTTTGCAATGTAGGTCCCTATTAGAGTTTTTATAAGGGCAGAGGGGGGTGAATGGCCCTTTTTTACGGAATTTATAGACTTAGAAAAAGTCTATGTGTAGCGTGTTTGATTACGATCCAGAAGATGGATCCGAATGATAAATGTGATCCGAAAGATGGATCCGAATGATGCAATATGAATGTAGTATAGTAAAAGTAAACAAATATCAAACACAAGTAGTTTATACTGGTTCGGCCTTGCCTACATCCGATCCCTGGAATTTCCTTCTTTTGAGCTTGTCCACTAGTGGATTCCTTTTCAACTGGCAGGAATCAAGCCTTACAGATTTGTCTCTGGATGATGACTTCTTTCGAAAGTAGGATATACCACTAGAAGCACCAACTCCTAGCTGAGTCCTCTCATATTTAGTAGGATATACCACTTAGCCTTCTACCTCGAATCTAAGCTGAGTCCTACAGGGAGATCTCACTCAAAGCACCTACTTCAAGTTCTATCCCAATCTCCTAACTCACCCAAGTTAGAGATTCTTACACTTTTGGTTTGCTACAAAAGGTTGGTTTTGGAGTTCCTCAAGTTTTTAGTTTCACTTGGGAATCCTTACAAACAAATTTTGAATCAAGGGTTCTTGGAAGGATTATTTTGGCTGATTGATTGTGTATTGCTTTGTTACTTGCTTTTGTAAGTCAATCAGTTGCCTTCTCATTTGGTGAAGAGTTCTTTTTATAGGCTTTGAACATAAATGTAGCCATTTGTGTTGGTGAGCTTACATTTAATCTTCACCTTTGATCAAGTTGTGAGGTGAAGTTTTTGGATTCGTTGATTAGTTTGTTAGACCATATTCTTGGGATTGGTGTTGAAAGTTGTCAGTGATTATTTTTCTTGTCATTTTGTGATACACTAACTTTTATACCAATTGTCATATGGTGTGAGCTCCACGCGCACCTTTATTGGTCTAGTCTAAAAGTAGTTTAGACTTTCGCTATCCTTTGTCTGCTCCTTTTTGATTTTTCTTTGAATTTTGCCAGCTATCTTCTATTTACAAAAGGTTCTTTGACTATTGTAGACCAAGGAGGCACAAGGAAAGCTATGCTTTATACTTTCCTTAGTTGTTGAATATAGGTCTTCCAGATGTATCTTCCGGATGTCCTTTTGACCTATATGTTCCGGATCTTCCTTCCGGAAATGGCTTCAATCAGTTCTTCCGGTTGTAAGTCTTGAAGATGGAAGTTTGTATTCTTTTCAGACTTTGTCCGAATAATTTTCCTCCATTGCTTAGGTTTCTGATTTTGTTCAATAAGCGATCTTAGCTTTGTCCGGATGCTTCCATTTGGATTTCAAGAGAGTTTCTTACACTTGTTTTTGTTTCTTTCAAACTTGATCTAGGTTGATATTAGTTTTTATTATCCGGATCATTATTTTTCCAACAATTTCCCCCATTTGATGGAAACAAAAACTTAAGATAGTTAAACTTCTAAGTTACTCCCCCATGATTTTAGTATCCAGGCTCCCCCATAATTGTATGACTTATGTTTCTAAGTTTGTCGTAGTACAATTACATATTGTACTTTAGAAGCTATTGTTTTGATAGTTAAGAGTTCTCACTTTATACGTACTTCTGCTGTTAACAATAATTAACATTAATGAAGTTCAGGATTACAAGATACAGAAATACATATAAAGAGAATCTAGCTATTACATGTTTATCTAGCTAGCTTAACTATCTCTTCGGATGGACAACTCTTCCAGACTTGCACTGTTTTTCCTTTCCCCATTCGGTCTCCTTGACTATCTTCTTCCTCCCCCTTTTTGCTTCCATCAAGGGGGTCAATGACAATATAGGTGCACTTATCCCAAGATTTATACCATGTAGAGGAGTAGACAGAATAGTCTTTATTACCTTTGGCTCGCTCATCAATAATTTGATTTACAATAGGCAGAGTCAGGTAGTAAGGACGAAGGGCCCTCTGGAGTTGATCATATAACTGTGAGACTTGAGGGAGGATGCACAGAATCTATTCTTGGTCCTTCGGATCAAAGTAAGGGAACATAGCCTTGGTGAGGATAGTCAAGCCTTTTTGGCTCACGAACCCTGTATCCCCTATAGACTGAACCAGATCGTACAGGATTGGAATGAGCTTGCACTCTGGAGTATCCAGAGATAACTTTTTTATTTTGACTTAGAGAAGAGTGATTTCATCACTAAGTCCCTTTCAGATATTGTGGATAGATTCCGTCTGATCTTTGATCTCTTTGAAGATGGTTTTCTTCCACTCATTTATTAATCGTTCTATGCTAGAGTTTCTTGCTTGCATTTCATCGCCCATGTCATCAAGATTTTTTTCTTTCAGTTAGGGGAGGATTTTGTCTATAAAGTTTGCAAGCATCTCCTGAGTGACTTGCTGATCAGTCTCCATACTAAGCAAAGTTGGTTTTAGATCCCTATCCTCCATGAATTTTAACAAGTTTTCAAACTTGGTATTTATGTAGTCTTTTAGTTCTATGGATAGGTCTATGGCTAAGGAGGACACCTTTTCTAGCACTGTTGCGCAGTTATCAGAGGCTAAGTTATTTTCTTGACTAGCGTTTTGATTGGATTCAGAGGTGCTTTCCTTTATTTCATTCAAGAGAGGCTTGATCTCAGAGAGGGAACCTGCCGCCAGAGCTCCAGATGTTGGGAAGTTCATGACTTGTTGCTCAATTCTAGGAAGGCAGTTCAACCTTTCTTTAATTTCACCCAAATCCTTGCGGACCTCTTTATTCGACATTTGCCTCAGTAGTTCCTTTTCCATAGCCTTGAGATGGGTGCAGATGGTCAGGAGGCTCTTTTTGATAAACCCCTCTTCATAGTGTTCAAGGGTTGCCTCCTGAACGAGTTTGAGAGCTACACTTACTTTGGATTCTTTGGAGTTTTCATCAGGAAGAGTCACTAACTTGGTGTGAGGAGGGAAGTGTTTATTGGAGGGTCCGGATGATTCACTTCCCGAGCTTGAGCTGCTTTCGGAGGGGCTATTATTTGGTGGTTGTGAGCCTCCAACTGCTCTTTTTGCTTCACTTTTGCTTATTTCCCTTTCCTTCGGATTAGCCTCTCCCGCAGGATCCACTTTAGAAGTGTGTCCCTTGGAACTCGGACCTTCTCCCTCCTCCAGAGCTATTGCATTCGGAATTGGCACTATAGCCTTAGCTACATTTTGAGAGATTATAGCTAAGCTGTGCTTTTCTGTATTAGAAGAGGGATGAAGAAGATTAGGAATTACCTTACTGGTTTGTTGTGTCTAATTCTCATCCCTTCTTTCTTCTTTCGGCCCTTCCTCCATATGGCTGGAACTGTCCTCAACCATTTTAGTAGATGCCTTTTCAGGACTTTCTTCCCTCGGTATGTTGACATTTTCCTCAACAGCCTTCTGCAATGCCTTTTCAGGACTTTCAAGGTTTATGACTTCAAGCAGATTTTTTGGAAGTGATTCTGCTCTTTCAGCAAATGGGAATTTGTACGCTTCTGGAATTTTGGATAGAGTCTCCATGTCTTCTGGGTGTACCAGTATAAGGGGAGATTGAGATGACTCACCAGGACCTTCAGTTGTTTTCCTCTAGTTCATTGCATTATTTTCCTTGATAGCTACCTGAATCTCAGCATATTGCTCATCATCTTGTTGTACTAATTCTGTTGAGCTGGGAACATTTTTCTTGTACTGGATTGTGCTTCCTTTGAGGCAGTTTTCTCCCTATACTGCCTTGCTTCCTCATTTAAAATGATTCCAGCAATCCTCCTTCCTTCATTAGCTCTCTTTTATTGAGCAGCAAGAGCTTCATCAAATGTTAGCCCTTTTCTCTAAAGCTATTTTTGAGGAGGAGCCTCATCCTCTATTTCCTCATTATCAGCTTCTTCCTTTATCTTAGCCAAAGTTCTCTTAGCTTTCTTTCTTCTAGCCTCAGTTGCCTTTGTAGCGATTTTTGGTAAACTAGCAGTAAGTCCATACAATCCCTTCTTGGCTACGGCTTTTATCAATCTTCCTCTGGGTCTTGGCTATTCAGAGCCTAGGACTTGAGTGAGAGGCAAAGTATTCTCATCAACTTCTTCTGGAACCAGTTTTGTTTGCCTTTTGGCTTTGGCTTTTGTGGTTCTAGGCCTCTTGGGAACTGGGGCTTCTGCTTTCAGATCAGTTGCCTTTCTGGACTTAACTTTTCGCTCATCCCTTCTTAGCTTTGCTTTTTCTTCATCCCATTCTTCATTAAAATGGAAGTTCAGGAAGTTCTTCTCGAGGATGGGCTTTCCATAGATTCCTTCAAATCCAGTGAGATCAACTCCTTCCGCTTGAAGAATCCTCGTGATCAAGGCACCATGTGAGTTGACATAGGTCTTAAGATAATGGATGATCAAGACTGGCCAGTTTACTTCCACGCTGCCAACCCAGTGCTGTAGAATGCAGTGCTAGAGGGAAAAAACTGTAGTCAATGATCCTTTCCTTAACAGAATAAGCTTTGCTAGAGCATGCTGTAGGAATCTGGGCATTCTGGGGAAGTATGTTGAGAATTTGTCGCCAAAATAATTCTGGTGGAGCCACAACTCGGAGTCATACTCAATTCCGGTCTCATCCCTATCTTTTCTCAACAAAACTCCAGAATTTTTCATCTTTAGATTCTTCTCAAAGAATTTCGGTGTTAGAAGGATAACCTTTCTTTGAACCTCAGTGCGTAGGGCATCAAAGTGAGTATGCGCACTTAAATTTGAGTAGAAATCTTTCACCAGTTTTGGATAGGTTGGGCAGCTTATTTTGAGAAGATCACCCAAATTTTAATCTTCAATTAGGGTGAAGAAGGGTGGAGTTTTGAATAGATAGACATCTCCTAGATGATCAGTAGGGATGGCAAAATCAGAGGTTTTGAGATTTAAGGGTTCAAAATCTTCTTCTTTCAAGTCTAATACTTGAAAGAGGTTTTTGTTAGGTAGGATTTCGAGGATGTTTAAGGTGTTTTTGGCTGCCATTTTTGAGTTTTTAAAAGATGATGCTTTAGGTTTGAGTTTTTGCAGAGTAACAGTTAGATTCTTGCTTGTGTGAAGAGGAGAAGGGATTTTGAGGGGGTTTATATAGACTCTTTAAAGTGAGGGTATAATTGTAATTCGGACTCTAGTGTTTTTAACTAGATTGATGACATAGTAGTGGCATTTTTAGGAGAGAGGTAAATTCAGTTTAACCAGCGAATGGGAACGGTTTATTTTTGAATTAACTGCTGTATTTACGGTGCGTGTAACAACCATTGGACTTTTGAAATTCAAAAAGTAACAGCTACCTTGATGGGCTTTTACTACTAAACGTCATTGTTGTTGGCTGACATGGCAGTCTTCCGGAATCTACTTTTCACTCTCCTTTTGAGGCTTTCTTCCAGAGTTTTTCTAGATTCGATTTGACATTCCAATTGATTCTCTCAGTTTTCCAAATTGATCTTTACTTAGTGGTTTAGTAAAGATATCAGCTCTTTGTTTATTGTTTGGGACACAGACCAGTGCAACATCCTTTTTCATCATATGAGCCCGGATGAAATGATGCCTTATGTTTACATGCTTCATCCGGCTATGAAGCACGTGATTCTTTGATACATCAATAGCACTTTTACTATCATATAATACATCCACACATCTGGATTGCACTCCATAATCTTCAAGTTGTTATTTGATCCATAGGAGTTGAGCAACAAAACTTCCAGCTACCATATATTTAGCTTCTGTGGTGGAAACGGCAATTGAAGTTTGTTTCTTGCTATACCATGAGACTAAGCAGTCCCCAAGAAAATGACATCCTCTTGATGTACTTTTTCTCTCAAGAGTATCTCTGCCATAATCTGCATCTGTAAACCCCTAGAGAGTAAAGTCTCCATTACTAGGATACCATAACCCAACTTCAGTGGTTCCTAAGAGATATCTCACTATCCTTTTGAAAGCCTTGAGATGAGAATCCTTTAGATTAGCTTGATATCTTGCACAGTAGCATATTGCACAGTGTATATCAGGTCTTCTGGTTGTTAAGTATAGGAGTGAGCCAATCATTCCTCTATATAGCTTTTAATCAACATCTTTTCCTTCACAGTCCTTGGATAAGACTGTGTCTAAACTCATGGGAGTAGACATTGGTTTGTTGCTGTCCATTTTAAATTTTTTTAGAATCTCCTTGATGTATTTTGATTGATTTATGAAGATCCCGTCTGGACTTTGTTTGATTTGTAGACCAAGAAAGAAGTTGATCTCTCCCATCAAGGACATCTCAAATTCCTTGTGCATTTGAGAGCTGAATTCTTTGCACATCTTCTCATCAGTGGTACCAAAAATGATATCATCCACATTGATTTGGACTAGAATAATATCATTCTTGTTCTTCTTGATGAAGAGTGTGGTATCTGCTCTGCCTCTAGTATATTCCTTAGATATAAGGAATGAGGTCAGTCTTTCATACCTGGCTCTTGGTGCCTGCTTTAATCTATAGAGAGCTTTCTTTAGTTTGTAGACATGATCCGGATGGTTTGGATCTTTAAATCCGGGTGGTTGCTTGACATATACTTCTTCTTGAATGACACCATTTAGAAATGCACTTTTGACATCCATTTGGTATAATGTGAACCCCATGAATGATACAAAAGCATATAGGATCCGGACTGCTTCTAGTCTTGCTACAAGAGTGAATGTTTCTTCAAAATCAATTCCTTCTTATTGATTGTAGCCTTGAGCAACTAGTCTCACCTTATTTCTTATTACTGCTCCGGATTCATCAAGTTTATCCTAAAACACACATTTAGTACCTATAATTGACTTTCCTTTGGGAGAGGGCACAAGATCTCATACATCATTCCTAGTGAATTGATTTAGCTCTTCCTGTATCGCCATCATCTAGCTTTCATCTCCTTCAGCATCTTGAAATTTCTTTGGCTCTATGAGAGAGATAAAAGCAGCGTGACTCATCATCTGGTTGAGCTGTCCTCTGGTTCTATCTGGATTTTGAATGTCATCTAGAATATTCTCAATGGAATGATCTCTGTGTGTCCGAATTTCTCTTTCCAGGCCTTCATATTGAATTTGAACTTGCTCTTCTTCAGCTTCAACTATTTCTTCATTATAGTCAATTTCCTATGGATTATGATTGACTTGATATGCCTCTGGGTTATAGGATTTTCCCTCATCTTCCTCTGTGTATTTGTTGATTTGAAATGAATCAGGGATATCTTTTTCCTTCTTCTCTTCAGATTTTTCAGCTTCCGGAGCTTGATCTTCCGGAGTAAAGTTTTTCTTTCCTGCAGTGTTAGTTTCATCAAAATCTACATGTATAGACTCTACTACAGATTGGGTTTGTTTATTGAAGACTCTGTAAGCCTTACTATGTGTTGAGTAGCCTAGGAAAATTGCTTCATCAGACTTGGGATCAAATTTTCCTAATTGCTCTCTGTCATTAAGGATGTAGCATTTACATCCAAATGCTTTGAAGTATCTGATTTTTAGTTTTCTTTCCTTCTAGATTTCATAAGGGGTTTTTTCCAATAGTTTTTCTGATGAGAGCTCTATTTAAGATGTTGCATGCTGTGTTTACGGCCTCACCCCAGAAATATTTTGGCAAACTATTTTCACTTAGCATTGTTCTTACCATTTCTACTGTGGTCCTATTTTTTCTTTCTACCACTCCATTTTGTTGAGGAGTGTGAGTGGCAGAGAAGTTGTGTTCAATGCCCTTGGAGTCACAAAAGTTAGCAAAATGCTTGTTTTTGAACTCCCCACCATTATTGCTCTAGATGCGTGCAATGCGTATGTCCTGTTCTACTTCTATCCGGATGAATGTTTTGGAGAATTGGTCAAATGCTTCATCCTTACTTGTTAGCAGGAGAACCAAGGTATATCGAGAATAGTCATCTACAATGACCATGGTGTATTCTCTTTTACCTAAGCTCAGTGGCTTAATTGGACCAAAAAGATCAATGTGTACGAGCTCAAGTACTCTTTTGGAAGGAATGTATGATATGGAAGGGAAACTTTTCTTGTGTTGTTTACCTAATTGACATGCGGTTCACAGATGATCCTTATCAAAAACAACTTTAGGTAAACCATCAACTAATTCCTTTTTGGCTAATTTGGGCAGGAGATTCATGCTTACATGTCCCAATCTCCGGTGCCATAGCCATGATTCTTCTTCTTTAGACACCAGGCATATATTCTTTTTTATCATTTTTAATGTTTATAGAATAGACATTATTTACTCTAGGTGCATAAAGAATAAGTTGATTTGACATACTATCATAAATTGAGCAACCTGCGGAGTCAAATGTGACTTTTCTTCCTTTGTCATATAATTGAGCAACACTCAGTAGGTTGAATTGTAGTCCATCAACTAGTGAGACATCTTCAATCTTTAACCCAGATCCAATGGTTCTATGACCAATGATCTGTCCCTTTTGATTGTCTCCAAAGCTTACTTTGCCTCCCTTCTTCTGGGTTAATGTGATGAAGGCCTTCTCATCACCTGTCATGTGCCTTGAACATCCACTATCAATATACCAAGTGTGTTGATCTACTGTGGATCTAAGGCATACCTACAAAATAGATCAAGTGGGTTTGGGTACCCAATCAGATTTGGGTCCTCTCGGGTTAATAACCATCTCAGGCCAAGGATAATCATCATAATAGCCATTTTTTAATCTACATGATTTAGTCATATGGTTATTTTTTCCACAAAACCTACATCCGGAAATAGGCATGTTTTGCATTTGCAGCTTGCTGGTCTTCTTCAGATCCTTACTTTTGTAGTTGCCTTTATATCCAGCTTTATGCACACTAGTGGATGGTCTGGTATAATTCTAGAAGTTGGTTGGTGGAGCAATTTTAGCATTATGATTTCTCCTCTGTTTGACAGTTAGTTGGTTGTAAGCTATTTTTGGTTTCCCTTCTGAGCAGTAGTATATCTTTGAGCTTGCGGTTGTCTGCTAACTTCATTTATCTTTTGATTTAGATTCCTTTGAATCTGGTTCTGAGAAAGAGGAGGATCATCTTTTCTTGGATTCTTTATTTCAGGTTTCCTTCCAAATACTTCCTTCAATAGACTAACTTCTCTTTCTAGTCCCGCTACATTTACGTTCAGAATCTCGACTTGATTTCTCAGGAAGTTTTCTTCTACTACATCAATATGTTTGGTTGCTCTTACTAGATTGATGTCTTGCGCCATCACTTCAGCTTCTTCAGCTAATTCTAGTATTGCTCTTTTCAGGGATTTA
This sequence comes from Euphorbia pulcherrima, assembly GCA_947683365.1. Taxonomy (NCBI): domain Eukaryota; kingdom Viridiplantae; phylum Streptophyta; class Magnoliopsida; order Malpighiales; family Euphorbiaceae; genus Euphorbia; species Euphorbia pulcherrima. The sequence goes on from CANTUS010000010.1 coordinate 44,871,474, forward strand.
ATGGCCTTTGCATTCTTCTTTAGTCCCTTGATAATAATAGAAAGAGCTTTTGCAAGATCAAAGTTAGAGGTAGAGTTAGAGTAAGAGTTTACCTCAGTGTTTGCTGAGTTTGATTTTGATTCTTCAATTTGCACAGTTTCTTGTCTGGAGGTGTTCCTTCCGGGTTGCTCTACTTCTGGCTCTATTAGAGCCATGAATGCACAGTTAGCTGTCTCCTCTTCTTCTGTTGAGGATGAGCTGCTGCTTTCTTCACTATTGCTCCAAGTAGCAACCATTGCCTTCTTTTTAAATTCCTTAGCTCTCTTGGGCTTGGGGCATTTTATCCTGAAGCGGCCTTTCTCGCCACACGAGAAACAAGCAGCATCTTTCTCCGGATCTTTCCTTTCTTCCGGATTCCTTCTGTGCTTACTTCTTCCAGAGGTGCATTCTCTTGGTCTCTAAGATTCATACCTTTTTGATCTTCTTCTATCCTTCTTTTGTATGAATCGATTTAGCCTTTTGGTCAATAGAGCGAGTTGATCTTTAGTACTCATTGACTCATCTATTTGCTCTTCCTCTCTAGATGAGCCTAATCGGGTGGATTCTGCCTTAAGAGCAATGACCTTCTTTTGCTCCTCAAGTGTCTTTTCTTATTGACTGTATCTTTCCAAGGATAGTTCTTGAGTTAGAAGATTTCCAATGAGTTCATCATAACTATAGAAATTTAAGTCATGAGCTTCCTCAATGGCAGTCTTTCTATTGTCCTATTCCTTGGTGAGACTCTGGAGCACTTTCTTGACCATATCTATTTCTGGAATCTCCTTCCTTAGCCTCTTCATTTCATTTACTAGATTTGTGTATCTAGTGTTCATGCTACTGATTGATTCTTTAGGCTCCATCTTGAAAGATTCAAACTTTTGTTGAAGTAGATCAAGTTTGGCTTCTCTTACTTTGGTAGTTCCCTCATAGGTTACTTCCAGCTTCTCCCATATCTCTTTAGCAGTTTCACATTCGGATATCCTATTGAATTCTGCTGCACTAAGAGCACAATGAAGCATGTTAATAGCATTTGCATTTTCATATAATTTTTTAAAGTTATTATTATCCCACATACTTGATGGCTTTTGGGTAGTCATACCTCCTACTTCATAAATAGGTTCATATGGACCGTCTTTAATAACTAACCATGCTTGCATACTTTGTGATCGAATGAAGTTCTTCATCCAATTTTTCAAGAACGTGTAGTGTTCACCGGTGAAGAGTGGAGGACGGGTAACAGACATACCCTCGGGAAGAAGTTACGAGTTGTGGAAACTCATTTTGATTTATGAATCAAAATATGTGGACCTTTAGCTCAAGATTATTAGATCTCTAGTTTGAGCACTAGCTCTGATACCACTTATAGGTCCCTATTAGAGTATTTATAAGAGCAGAGGAGGGGGGGTGAATGGCCCTTTTTCGCGGAATTTATAGAGTTAGAAAAAGTCTATATATAGCATGTTTGATTATGATCCGGAAGATGGATCCGGATGATAAATGTGATTCGGAAGATGGATTTGGATGATGCAGTATACTAAAATTAAACAAATATCAAACACAAGTATTTTATATTGGTTTGGCCCTGCCTACGTCCAGTCCCTAAAATTTCCTTCTTCCGAGCTTGTCCACTAGTGGATTCCTTTTCAACTAGCAGGAATCAAGCCTTATAGATTTGTCTCCGGATGATGACTTCTTCCAGAAGTAGGATATACCACTAGAAGCACCAACTCCTAGCTGAGTCCTCTCATCTTTAGTAAGATATTCCACTTAGCCTTCTACCTCAAATCTAAGCTAAGTCCTATAGGGAGATCTCACTCAAAGCACCTACTTCAAGTTCTATCCCAATCTCCCAACTCACCTAAGTTGGAGATTCTTACACTTTTAGTTTGCTACAAAAGGTTGGTTTTGGAGTTCCTCAAGTTTTTAGTTTCACTTGGGAATCCTTACAAATAGATTTTGAATTAAGGGTTCTTGGAGGGATTATTTTGGCTGATTGAGTGTGTATTGCTTTGTTACTTGCTTATGTAAGTTAATTAGCTGCCTTCTCATTTGGTGAAGAGTTCTTTTTATAGGCTTTGAACATAAATGTAGCCTTTTATGGTTGGTGAACTTACATTTAATCTACACCTTTGATCAGGTTGTGAGGTGGAGTTTTTGGATCTGTTGATTAGTCCATTAGACAATATTCTTGGGATTGGTGTTGAAAGTTGTCAGTGATCATTTTTCTTGTCATTTTGATACACTAACTTTTATACCAATTGTCATATGGTATGAGCTCCATGCACGCCTTTATTGGTCTAGTCTAAAAGTAGTTTAGACTTTCACTGTCCTTTGTCTGCTCCTTTTTAATTTTTCTTTGAATTTTGCGAGCTGTCTTCTATTTACAAAAGGTTCTTTAACTATTGTAGACCAAGGAGGCATAAGGAAAGCTATGTTTTATACTTTCCTTAGTTGTTGAATATAGGTCTTTCGGATGTATCTTCCAGATGTCCTTTTGACCTATATGTTCTGGATCTTCCTTCCAGAAATGGCTTCAATCAGTTCTTCCGGTTGTAAGTCTTGAAGATGGAAGTTGTATTTTTTTTAGACTTGGTCTGGATAATTTTCCTTCAGTGCTTAGGTTTCTGATTTTGTTCAATAAGCGATCTTAGCTTTGTCCGGATGCTTCCATTTGGATTTCAAGAGAGTTTCTTACACTTGTTTTTGTTTCTTTCAAACTTGATCAGGATTGATATTAGTTTTTATTATCCGGATCATTGTTTTTCCAACATGCGAAGTACCGATCAGCGGGCTACACCCTAATTTTTGCCCAATCAGTAGAGGACCACCCATCGGGTGATTTATTCTTTATTTTTTTATTCTTTGTGCTGTTTTTTTATGATTTAATTATTTTGACCTAGACATGATAACGCTTAAGCCTATCTTGATTCACTAGATTCACGAACTCATTTCCATCCATATCTATAAGCTTGATTCCTCCTTTACCAAGGACTTTCTTCACAACGAAGGGTCCCAATTAGGCCTGAACTTGGCCATAGCATTAGTATTGACCTGGCGCAGCTTTTTGAGTACCAGATCACCGCTTTGAGAGGTTGTTTCGGGTATCTGACCCTATTATTGTAAGCTCGAGCCATACAGTACTGGTACATCTATAGATGGTCAAGTGCCTTGAGCCGCTTTTCATCTATTGCATTTAACTATTCATACCTAGCTCTTGCCCAAATGACTCTTTTAACCGAGCTTCGAGTGCCACTTTTGGAGATCTTACTTCTATTTCAACTGGTAACACAACTTCCATTCCATATACCAAAGACAAAGATGTCTGATCAGTGGGTGTTCTTACACTAGTTCTGTACCCCTAAACTACAAATGGAAGTTTATCAGCCCAATCCCTGTAGGTAGCTTCAATCTTGGATAAGATCTTCTTGATAGATTTATTGGTATTACTAATCAGTTTCCCTGAGGGCTTTGTGTATAGACTTATAGCCTAAGGTGTTCTTCCCATTTTTAATAACCAGAGCTATCTTGCTGTTGATGCTCTTATGAGTCTTCTTGGTCTTCTCTCTTGATGACCTGTACCTTCATACCCTTTTTCCCCCTTCGTGAAGAAAGAATGACCAAGTGTATTGTTATCATTTTTGTTAAGCACTTTTATTGTCTCTCTTTTGATCATAGGTTTTAACCATTAGATATTTATACCATTGCAATATACTCAAAGTCAACTTCATTAATGAATATGATGGTATTTTAAGAATGTTATTGTTATGAGTGCATTATATCATTAAGATGGAATACTCAAGCGAAATGTGAATGAGAGATGCATCAATTTATTCATTCCATGTTTAAAAATAAAAGATACTGATGCTACAACTTATTCATAATATGCCTTATAAGTAGCATTATTTGCATAAAAAATGTTTGCAACATTAAAAATTACATCATTTGGATCATCCTCCACAGGCGAAGCTTGTTGATCAACTTGAGCAATACTGACAGCTGAACTGGTAGTTCCAGTGTACAGGTTTGCATGCGTTTCTTCGGCCACTAATCTTGCTAAGTTTTTAACTGCCTAGTTGATGGGATTTCCTTTCTCACTTTCTTTCTAATTCTTCCTCATAAGTATGGCTAAGGCCTTAGTGATGGATTCAACTACTTCCTTCATTTCATCTTCTTCAGTATTCCCACATACTTCCACAAAAACTGTGGTCCCAATCATGCAGTCTTTCTTGAAACTATACACATCATTGAAGATCTCAAAACCATAGACCTTCTTGCCCCTCACTCGACAGGTTCTTCTTTACCCAATATCTTTTGTTTGACTTCAGCCCCTATCATAAGGCAAGACTGAGGCTTGGATTTTTTAGCACCCCAGCAACTTCCCAAACTAAGTCTGAATGGCCATGAAAGAGGCAAAATGAATTCCAGCATGCCCTGAAGATTCTTTGCGAGCCCCTTTCCTTTCTCGTAACCTTGCTTAATCATGATCTTCTCAATTTTAAGTGATATGTACCTCTTAACCAAAAACTTCGTACCCTGGTGAGCTACAGCCACCCTAGATTCCTTTTCTTTGGCTACTATAACTGCTATAACAGATGGTTTATTGGCTTCAATGGTCACTAGCTTGCCATTATGGATGAGATTGACTTTTTGGTGGACTATGGAAGGGACAGCCCCTAATGCATGGAGCCAAGGACGACCCAACAATAATGAGTGAGTGATAGGAATGTCAAGGATGGTCACTCCCCTAACTATAACCTCAGTTTCAAAGACCCTAATGACACACCTCTTCGTACCATCATATGACCTTATAACAGTATTGGATTTTTCTAACATAGATTCATCTAACCCCAAGTGAGGAAGGATTTTGGCAGAGCATAGATTAAGGGAGGAACCATCCACCATAATGCACAGGATAGAATGATCAAAGATTTGCACCTTGATGAAGAGTGCCTTATTATGCTTGTTTCCTTCAACTGGGAGATCTAACAGATAAAACATAATGGGTTCAACCTGACTGGGAGAGGACCCCTTAATAACTAAAAAACCTTAACCAGGGTAGTGGAGGGTGTAGCTTCTATGCTTAGCAACTTTTCTATCAAACCCCTGTGATGATCTTCAGAGTTAATGAGAAGCTGCCAAATACTATACTTGGCTAGGGTAATTTACAACTGCTAGATGAGAGGAGTGACTTTTAAATCTTTCTTTCCAGTATCAACCGAGAATTGATTCTCAATAGTAGGTGCAAAGGTCGGACCCTGATTAACACTTGGGATGACCTAGATGTCCACATCTCTACCCCTTATTCTTTTTGGGAGGGGATTAAGAGGAACCCTTCTGCTTTAGGTAATATGCAATACCCCATGTTTCATATAACTACTCCCCTTGGAAGTTTCCACCAACAAGGTTGGCCCTTTGAGTTCATCATTCTCCAATACATAAGTACCTTCTAACTCATATGCATCGATGTTGAGGAGGACTATATCATCAGGTAACGCCATGACTGAGTGGACCACAGGGTTAGCCTGTGTAATCAAACTGAAGATATGGTAGGAGGGAAACCCTGACTCAACGGCCATAACTTATTGCTCGAAATTTGGCAGGGGGTTATTTAGGGTGTTCGGTTTAAGCTCGGGTTCTTGAATCTTCTTCTCTCTAATCAGATCGTGGATAGCCTCAAGTAGATCTCTATAGGCACCGGTGCAATGACCCTTGCTAACATGATAAGAATAAAATTGACCCTATTCGCAAGTTTAGGCGAAACATAGGTTTTGATACTTTAGAGGAGAGCGAGTGCTCTCAACTTAGCGAAGATGGCAGGGATGGATGCCTTCCAATAGGAAATACCATCTTCAATGGTATGAACTACAGCCACCTCTTCTTGTATTGTTGTGATCTTACGATTAGAACTAGACCTTGGCTTAAAAGCCTGGGCTAGGGCTGAAGGGTCGTTCTTCTTAAACCAAGGTTTGGTCGGTGTACTTGTCTTCTCCAATTCCTCGATCCTTTCCCATTTTTCGGCCTTCCCAAAGACCTCTACATAGCTAGAGAAGTTGTCTATACCAAGAACCTTACAATAAATAAGTAGGGCACCATCTATCAATTTTACGATCATCTCGGGGAGACTCAGGCCATCCTTCAGCAAAACTTGAGTAGCCATCCACCTCTCAAAATAGGGATTGAATTTCTCATTGGGGGGTATGCTTGATAGCCTCCAAATTCAGAATGGTAGTTTTGATGGTGGTGTTGAAGCCATGCTGCTAGATGAAAGCCTCAGACAAGGCCTTCCAGCCTCTAGTTAGTTCATTAGATCAGGTGTTATACTATTCAACAGCAGGGCCTTTCAAAGTGTAAGGAAACATGTTGGCAAGAACCTTAGCACTCAACTTTCTTATCCTCATCACCCTCTGGTAGGTAGTACTATGAGATTAGGGTGGATTAGTTCCCTTATACTTTGCTATGCTAGGCATACTAAAGTTTTCTAGGACCCAATCCTCCTCCCTAACAGCTTGAACTGGCAGTGATGGTGGTTGAATGTCAGGACTAGTGGTGAGAATCTTTTGTAGTAAATCACGTAACTCCATAGATAAGGATGATCTGTCCAACTGAATAGTCACACCTGATGGTAAACCTGATGTTTAAGGAAAGGTTGCCCCCTTAGGCGTGACTACAAAATTAGGGGTTAGGCCGGACGCTCCAAACTGAAATATTGGCGGTACGAACCCTTAGCTAGGATGAATGAACTAACAGATGGCTGGCGAAACCATAGTACCCATCGACTATAATGGCTGGCTGATTGAACCAAATGGACCAACAGAAGCCAACTGACCTAATTGACTGGAAGAATCCCTGCGAGTCCACACAGGTGGTAACTGAAACTGAGTAAACGGATTGTGAGCAACCCTTGAAAGAGGGAGCTACTCACTGACCACTGCGTTCACTGCTAGATTATTGACATGTGCACTAAGAGAAGCATTGACCGCTCTCTCCTCGGCCAAGATTTCCTAGATGGAAGTTAGCATCTTATCATTCACCCGGTCAAGAAACTGATTAATTTCTAGATACTATAAGATGACGTTTGCAATGTCCGACCTGACACTGGTCCTTGATGCATTTGCCTCCTTGCAACTAGCAACATCCTTAACCTCAACATCTATGTGGCCCTCTAAAGTCAGGTTATGAGACATTTCTTCAAGCTGATGAAAAGTATTAGGTCTAAATGAACCAACTGACTGTCAGAAGAAATACTCGTAGATAGAAGTGGGGCAACCCTTAATTGAACTAGAGGGAGAGGAAGAGATGATGGTGGTAGAGCCGGAATGAGAGTCAAATGGACCTGAGAATATTACCAAGCTTTAACCCTTTGAGCTTTGGTTGAGGAAGTAACCAAAAGATCAATACATGCATGGATGCGGTATACATGCACAAATTGTAACGTTGTATGGCGGGGTTAATCACAAGGGTATGTAACACAACACATGCGAAGCAATCAATTTCGTCCTTATTTCTCCCGCCGATTCTGAGGGTATTCTTCCTTAGACTAATCTCACATAGAAATCAGGGTACCTAGAAGGTAAATTTCTAAGGCTTTCATAAGAATGGTGTAGGGACATATCAGAAGTTTGATGTAGAAGGTTCCCATCACATCAAGCCTCTTTTGGAGGGAGATGACAATGAGTGCTCCACCCACTAGGGTGTCCCCAATTCCTGGTGGGCATGGGTAGCAACTTTGCGAGTGTCACAGAAATAATAGGGCACCTTAAACTAGAGCTAGAAGAAGAGCGCATCTAACTATAGAGAAAAGGAGATGAGAAGATAGAGTTTGATAATTTTCCCAAATGATGAAAAAGAAATCTGGTTGAATCAAGTAAATGATTTTCGGTGCTCATCTTAATCAAATGAGCTTTTAAAATAAACCAAAATTTTGCAAGTTAAAAGATTATACTCCCTAGCATAGTTGCCACTGTGAGGTATCAATGACGTGTGGGTCTCCCCTAGCACCTGTGTGAGAGGCGGGGCCCACTAGTGGTTGGTTGGATTTAGGTGTGGTGAAACCTTTTTAGTTCAAGTTTGCATAAATAGCCAATTTTAATGAATATAAGAATTGAGACCTAAATCTCGATATAAATGATAGAGTTGCCACCCAAGTTGTCTACTTGGGAAAGAGTTTTGGTACGGTTACTATTGGGTGGGAGACTCATACCTATTAGATCAGAGATTTGGGTATCAGATGAGTCACTTATTTCTCATTTAGTTGATTCAAAATTACATTCCCCGCTTAAAACCATTTTTGTTTTCATCATTTGGGGAATCATCACAATAATCTTATTTTTCTACACTCTTTCTCACTCATTACATACGTTTACAGATTACAATAAAGCATAAGCAATAAAGGGAGGAATAAAATTTACAACCGGGGAAAAATGGGGGAATTACAAAAGAACCTATACATTTGTTCTAAGTTGTAAAATGAAATGGAATAAATTCCCCTGCATCCATAGATATTTACACAGTTTATAGCATGTTGTAAGTCAGCATTTTATTAAGAAAAAAAAGTGATCGTGTTAGCGTGGCTGTTTTACGACCGATAGTGCCCGGGTAGGATCAGAGAGAAATAATGAATCTTCAACGTATTTTGTTGAAAAACACATTTTAACTTTTGCGGGTTGATTTACTCGATTATTAGTGAAAATGATCCCATGGCAAATGGTGAGTTGGATTGATTTTAACCAGTTAAAATGAATTCTAGGTTCTACCTAGGGGTTAGTACTCGTATGGGTGGGCAAGACCCATACGGCTATCGGGGATGACTAGTACTGGTATGGGGGACCCTGTATGGGTCCTGTCTGGTCCCAGGCAGAAACTCAATTTGAATTATGCAAATTAATGGAGGAGAGATAAAATAGAAATGGATTTCCTTCCATATTTGTATGGCGCACTGATTTAATATCCCTATGGACATATGGTGCCAACAAGGCTCATATGGGTGAGGTCCAAAGCGAGAAATAAAAGAACATATATAATAGAGGAGGCAGAGAATAATAATAAAATAACTTAGATGTGAGTCTTTTTAAAACTTATGAGCGTTACCTTTACGGTGTGAATCCACTATGAGGCGATCCCTTTGCTGTAGAGAGAGTCTAGCCAAAGTAGATGATGAAATAGGACTATTTAGGTGAGTATTTGTGTGGATAAAACCTCCCTAAAATCCTAATAAATGAAGCTAGGAATGAATAAAATGTGGACAAAACCTCAAGGAATGGTTTTATCCCTATTTTGTTCCTCCTATACCTCTACTATACCCTTTCTATACCTATAAAAACTGCTAAAATTTGTGTATAATATACTTGCTATGTTGTATATTTGTTGTGTGTTGAAAATGTGAGGAAAGGGCCCTATTTATAGGGCAAAAATTAGATCTGAATGCAATAAATCGCATTCATGACCTGCCTTTTCTCAAAATAGGTAAGGGACAGCTTCTAAAAGAGCATATTCAGGCAATAAGGGGACCCCGTACGGGTCCCCTCCAGATGTATGCAAGGAATTACTTGTACGGGTCTACCAGTGGATCCGTACCACTAGATAGTACCCGTATGGGTCCCTAAGAGCAGACTAGGTCTTTAAAGTTCGGCCAAACTCAACTCTGCAGTAGTAGGAACACTTCTAATGGATAACACCTATAAGAGATTGCATCATATAGTTCTCATAATTGTTTTGTGAGAAGGATCATTAGAATCTAGTGCTTACAGCTATCTAAAGATGCAGCAAGCATGGAAAGGTGGAAAACCCTCAGCTACCCACTTGAAGTTATTCATGCCTCAATAATAAGCAGACAAAACTTGATACTGTTAGAATAGAAGGAACCCGAGTGGATGCAACCATTGATTGACTACCTAGATAACAACATCCTTCTGGAAGACAAGGTTGAGGCATCCAGGATAGTGAAAAAATCATCACAACACCTAGTTATTAACCAAAACCTGCACAAGCATTCCTACTCGGATGCTTTGCTTAAATGCATCACTCCAGAAGAGGGGAAGTAGATAATTTAGGAGATACATGAGGGAAACTGTGTTTCCCTCCAAGCGGCCTCCACCATCACTCAAAGGGCCAAGCTCTTAGGGTACTACTGGCCAACTATAGAAGTAGAGTACATACAGTCCTGGCATCAATGTTAGATTCATGCAGACAAATAACATGTCCCACATGGCATGCAGAAGCCACTGATAACTGGGTGGCCACTCACCACTTGGTGAATTGACATCGCCGGGCTAATGCCAGAAGCCATTAGACAAAAGAAGTTCATCATCATTGCAATCGATCACTTCTCGAAGTAGGTAGAAGCGGTGGCCATAAATACCATCACTCTCGAGAAAGTGATTGATTTTGTTTGGGATCATATCATCATCCACTTTAGTATCCCAAATGATATTGTCTGAGACAACAGGTCATAGTTCATCTTTGAGAAGTTTTGAAAGTTCTGCGAAGGACTGAAGATTCAAAATCGAAACTCATCTGTAGTGCACCCACAGATGAATGGGCAAACCGAGAGAACCAACAAGACGCTTGGAGAAGGATTGAGTAAGCATCTAGAAGGAAAGAAAGGCACATGGCATGAAGAATTGAAGAATGTCCTATAGTCATATATAATGACACCATGCCGATCGACTGGAGAAACTCCATTTTCTTTAGTCAACGGGGTAGAAGCAGTCATGCTGGTAGAGATCGGTGCTCCTTCAGTCCGAGTGGTCTATTACACGGAAGAAGAAAATAACATCAACCTAAGGAATCATTTAGATAGTCTGGAAGAATGCTAAGATAGAGCCTACATCTTGATGGCTGCATACAAAACCAGAATCGCCAAATATCATGACAAGAAGGTTAAGGAAGTGAAGCTTAAGGAAGGCAATCTAGTGCTTACAAAAGAGGCAGCTTCACAAAGCCGGGAAGGCAAGGGCAAGCTAGGAGCCAACTGAGAAGGACCTTACAAAGTCACTCGGGTCGTAGGACTCGCTACCTACCGACTCAGCAAAATGGATGGAAAAGAGCTCCCTATGACATGTAACATAGCTAGCCTTAGAAAATACTATGTAGCTACGAACCCTTAGGGGCTGAGTGTCTACACTCTTTTCCCTTGCTATGGATTTTCTCCCACTGGGTTTTTTCCACAGCAAGGTTTTTAACGAGGCAACACTCCCTAAGCGGACTCTAATCCGATATCATACTATAAGCCCAAATATTGTAATCTTTCTATTTTTCTAATAAAATAAAGATGCAATTTTTCTTACATACTTGTGCATCTTAAAAGTTCTGATCAAACTCTCTTAGCACATCACCCAACCATATAGTCGGCGTTAGACTAGCTACGCGCACTCGACTCTACAAAAAGTCCTAGACCACTTAATTCCCTCAGGCATGTTAAAAGTCCTAGACCACACTTGAGCTCTCAGGCATATTAAAATTACTAGGCCATTTGTAAGCCCGCAGACATATTAAAATACCTAAGCAAAAAGTAAGACTTTCGGCACTACACGAAATATCTAAGACATGTCATCCGTCACTAAGACCAAATGAAAGAATATAAGGCATAATACATGTAATGATAACCTTAAGTTGAATCATTTATCCCCGAGACCGAATGTAGTTTACTTAAGAAAGTATCAAACTAAAAGTATTCATCATGTAGAATGAATAAAACATTAAAGCATTCATCTTTAAGAGAGAATGAAGCTTTATCAAACACACCACATGCTACAAAGCATCTTACGCTAATTCATTCATCCCCAAAATCGGATGAAGCATACTTGAGAAAAATCTACAACAACCATCTTTAAGACCAAATATAAACATTCATTCATCTTAATAGATTGGGGGGGGGGAGCAATCATAGAATATACATTCAAAGAAAAATGTAAGTAAAACAATTCGGCAAACATACAAGTAGAAAAGAAGTCAAAATACTATGATAAAACGGCCACAAAAGGCAAATTGTATGAATGTTACAAAAATTAAAGACCCAAAAGGTATGAAGAAATACAAATTAATATGTAGACGGTAGATGGACGTCCTTTGAGCTAGTCTCTAGATTCTCCTCGATAGCCTTATCAGCAGACTCGTCAGCAACACCCATCGCCATCTCTACCTCTACCATCTGGACATCACCCAGAACCTCTTAGCCCAACATCTCTTCCCCATCTTTCTCAGCTTTTACCTGAGCAGCCTTATGAGTGGCCAGGTCATCAGTCTACATCATCGATATTAGACCAAGAAAGGTCTGGGTGAATGTATTGGCAAGCTTGGAAAATTAGTTAACTGTAGAGGAAGCCGCAATCACCAAGTTTGTCAGTGATCGTCTTAGCTATCCCCTTGGCTTTTAAAGCCTCCTCCCGAGCAGCTGCCAGCTCTTTCTCTAGGGAAACCACCTTTGCACTTCACCCTTCAACCGATCACTCTCTGCCTGAAGCTTCTTGGCCTTATCCCTATCATTCACAAGCTTGAAGTCCTTTTGAGCTAAGGTGAGTTTTCTCTTCATGTCAGTTTGCTCTTCTCTTTTAGCTTTAACTTTGTTGCACTTTTACCTTGGGCACTTTGGATAAGCTCTAATCCATGAGACATGGCCTGAAAATGAATGAAAACACTTAGCACAAAATCCATAAGTCAAAAAATTAACAAAAGATAGAAAAATACCTGAGTGTGGTCTTGGAAAAAGTCGGAAGAAAGCAAGGCGGTAGGCTCCCCTTTGTAGTCCTCGGCATCAGCACAGAGGGGAAAGGCACCTCTCAAAGCACCTTGTACAGTCACATCTGTGAGCACTGGATTTTAATGATCCTTCTTAAGAAACTATGATGAGAGCTATATGATGCAATTTCTTTCAGGTGTTGTCCATCAGAGGTGTTCTTACTACTGCAGAGTTGAGTTTGGCCGAAGTCCAGAGACTTAGTCTGCCCTTAGGTACCCGTATGGGTTCCATACTGGCATATTCCTTCCATACGTGAGGGGACCCATATGGTCCTCTAGTACCTGTACGGGTGGGGCCCCACCTGTATGGGTCCTCTGATTTCCTAATCAGCCTCTTTTGGAAGCTATCTTTTACCTTTTTTGGGAAAAGGCAGGTCTTGAATGCGGTTTATTGCATTCATACCTGATCCTCACCCTATAAATACGGCCTTTTCCCTTCATTTCAACACACACATCTCATATGAAAAGTATACTAAAACTCTAGTAATTTCTATAGGTATAGAAAAGGTATAGTGGGGGTATATGAGGTATAAAATAAGGAGAAAACCATTCCTTTGAGATTTTGTCTACATTTTATTCATTCTTAGCTTCTTTTATTAGGACTCAGGGGAGGTTCTATCCACATATATACTTACATAAATAGTCCTATTTCACCATCTACTTTGGCTGGACTTTCTCAACAGTAAAGGGATCGACTCAAATTGGATTCACGTCGTAAAGGTAACGCTCCTAAGTTTCAAAGAGACTCACATCTCAGTTATTTTATTATTATTATCCTCTGCTTCTTCTGTTATATCTGCTCTATTTATTTCCTATTTTGGGTCTGGTCCTAACCCATATGAGCCTTGTTGGCACCACATATCCTTCAGGATGTAAAATTGGTGCGCCATACTCATACAAAAGGAAATCCCTTTTATCTTATTTTTCTACCATTAATCTGTTAATCTATATTAAACTAAATTGAGTTTCTGCCTGGGTCCAGAAAGGACCCGTATGGATCCCTCTTACCCGTACTGGTCCTCCCAGGTGCTCATACGGGTCCCCCCATCTATACAGGTACCAGGCTCCCCAGGCAGAACCCACGAGTCCTTTTTAACTAATTAAAAATCAATCCAGCTCACCATATGCCATACAATCATTTTCACTAATAATTCGGTAAATCAACCCATAAAAGTTAAAATGTGTTTTCACAATAAAATACATTGAAGACTTGTCATTTCTCTCTGATCGTAGAAGCCGCCCGGGCACTATCGATTGCAAAACTACCACGCTAACATAATCACATTTTTCTCAATAAAATGTTGACTTATGATGTGCTATAAACTGTGCTAACGTCTGTGGATACAGGGGAATTTATTTTCATTTTGTTTTATAACTTAGAACAAATGTATACGTCCTCTTTGCAATTTTTCCCATTTTCCCCTGGTTGTAATTTTTATTCCCTCATTTATTGCTTGTGCTTTATTATAATATGTAAACGCATGTAAAGAGTGTGAAAGAGTGTAGAAATAGGATTTCTATAATAATTCCCTAAACGATGAAAAATAAAACGTTTCTACGCGGTGAATGTTATTTTGAATCAACTAAATGAGAAATAAGTGACTCCTCCGATACTTAAATTTTTGATCCAATAGGTATGAGTCTCCCACCCAGAGGGAACCGTACCAAAACTCTTTCCCAAGTAGCTAACTTGGGTGGCGACTCTATTAATTGTATGGGTCTCGATTCTTTTATTCATTAAAATTGGCTCATTGCGTAAACTTTAACTAAAAAATGTTTTGTCACCCCTAAATCCAACAGAAACCCTAGTGGGCCCCACTTCTCACACAGGCGCCAAGGGAGACCCACGCGTCATCGACACCTTATAGTGGCGACTCGGCTGGGGAAATTTCTTTAAACTTGCAAAATGTGGTCTGTTTTAAAAGCTTAAAAGATTAAGATTAGCATCGAAAATCATTTTCTTGATTCAACCCACTTTCTTTTTTATCATTTGGGAAAATTATCACACTCTATCTTCTCATATCCTTCTCTCTTTAGCTAGATTCGCTCTTCTTTTAGCTCTAGGTTTGGGTGCCCTATTATTTCCATGACACTTGCAAAGGTTTTACCCATGACCGCCAGGAATATTAGGGACACCTAAGTGGGTGGAGCACTCATTGCCATCTCCCTCCAAAAGAGGCTTGATGCAATGGGTACCTTCTACATCAACTTCCGATATGTCCCTACACCATTCTTATCGAAAGCCTTAGAATTTACCTTGTAGGTACCCAGATTTGTATATGAGATTAGACTCCCTCAGACTCGACTGGAGAAATAAGGATGGAATCGATGGCTTTGCATGTGTTGTATTACATACCCTTGTGATTAACCCCACCATGCATCGTTGTAATTTATACATGCATACCACATCCCATGAATGTACTAATCTCTTGGTTATCACCTCAGCTAAAACTAAACCTGAAAGAGAGAAAGCTTGGCAATAATCTCAAGTCCGTTTGACTCATATTCCTGCTCCTCCAGTTCAGCTAAGTGTTACTCTATCACCATCTATGGGTATTTCATCCAGTAGTCAGTTTAATCTGGTTCATATTTTTGTCTATCATTCTGAGGAGATGTCTCACATCCTAACTCCAGATGGCCAGATTGATGTTGATGTTGAGAATGTTGCTACTGGGAAGGAGGCAAATGCATCGAGGATTAAGGTTAGGTCGGAGATCACAAATGCTGTCTCACATTACTTAGGAAGTGGTTCTTGGATCGAATGAATGATAAGATGTTAGCCACCATTAGGGCAATCATGACCGAGGAAAGAATGGCTAATGCTCCTTATAGCATGCCTATCAGTGCTGCAGTAGTGAATGCTGTGATCAATGTACAAGTATCGGGAGTTACACATAATCCATTCACCTAGTTTCAGTTATAACCTATACAGACCCATGGGGATTCTTCCAGTCAGTTTGGTTAGATGGGTTCTGTGGGTCCATTCGATTTAGTTAGCTTGCCATTCCAATCAGTGGGTATGGTTGTTCCTCCCATATTCAGCCAGTTTGCTCAGCCTAGTAAGGGGTTTGTACCACCACCATTTTAGTTCAAGGCATCTAGTTTGATCCCAAATTTTGTGGTCACACCTAAGAGGATGACCTTTTGTTAGTCAATAGGTTTACCCTTGGGTGCGATTACTCAATCAAAAGGTTCATCTTTATCCTTGGAATTGCGTGGCCTATTTTAGAAATTACTTGCTCCTAATCCCGGCTCCCAATCATTGTCACTATCCATCCAAACAGCTAGAGAGGAGGATTGGGACCTTGAAAACTTTAGTATGCCTAGCATAGCAAAGTTTAAGGGAACCGATCCACCTCAATCCCACATCACTACCCATCAGAGAGTTATCAGAATCAGAAAGTTAAGTGATAAGGTCCTAGCCAAAATGTTCCCTTGCACCCTAGAAGGTCTTATTATCAATGGTACAACACTCTATCAGATGAAGTGACCGGAAACTGGAAAGCTTTATTGAAAGCTTTTATTGAGCAGTATGGATTCAAAGCCAATATTAAAACTACCATAAAGAATTTAGAGGCTATCAAGCAGGCTCACAATAAGAAGTTCAAGCCTTACTTCGAAAGGTGGATGGCCACTCAAGTTCTATAGAAGGATAGACTAAGCCTACCAGAGATGATCGTAAAGTTAATGGATGGTGCCCTGCCTGCTTATAGTAAGGTTCTTGGTATGGATAAATTCTCTAGCGACATTGAGGTCCTTGAAAAAGCTGAGAAATGGGAAAGGATAGAGGAAATAGAAAAGGCGAGTATGCTGGCCAAACCTTGGTTAAAAAAGAACGACCCCTCAGCCCCGACCCAGGCTTCTAAGTCAAAGTCTGGCTCTGATTCTAAAGCAGTAGTAGTATAAGAAGAAGTGGCTATAATCTGTACCATTAAAGACTGTATTTCCCCTTAGAAAGCATCTCTGCCTGCCATCTTCACTAAGTTAAGGGCACTCGACCTTCTTCAGAGTATCAAGCCGTATATCCCACCCAAACCTGAAGACAAGGATTAGTTTTATGCTTATCACATCAGTAAAGGGCATCGCACTTGTGCCTGCAGGGATCTGCTTGAGGCTATTTGAGGTTTGATTGGGGATAAGAAGATTTAGGAACCTGAGCTTAAGCCCAGTACCATGGATAATCCCCTGCCAAATTTTGAGAAATATGTTGCAATTATTGAGTCAGGGTTGCCCTCCCACCATGTCTTTAATA
Source organism: Euphorbia pulcherrima (assembly GCA_947683365.1). Lineage (NCBI taxonomy): Eukaryota > Viridiplantae > Streptophyta > Magnoliopsida > Malpighiales > Euphorbiaceae > Euphorbia > Euphorbia pulcherrima. The sequence goes on from CANTUS010000010.1 coordinate 44,888,479, forward strand.
TGATCTTGCAAGCTAATCTTGTGGTTTATTTAGTGATGGCTTTACTGGATGAACTAGTCCCCATTGACATCGATGCATTTGAGTTAGAAGGAATTTATGATGAGGAGACTATGTTGGTTCAACCAGGACCAATTGATATCGATGCTTATGTGTTGGAGGATGATGAGCTCGAAAGACCAGCCTTACTTGTGGAAACTTTTGAAGGGAGAATTTATATGAAAAATAGGGTATTGCATGTTACCCGAAGTGGAAGAATTCCTCTGAACCCTCTCCTAAAGAGAAGAAGGGCTAGAGATGTAAATATCCAAGTCATTCCAAATATCAATCAGGGTCCAATCTTCACGCCTACTATTGAAACCCAAACCTCAGCCGACAATGAAAAGAAAGAGTCAAAAGTCACCCCTCTCATCCAGGAATTGCAAGTTAACCCTGCTAAGTACAACATTTAGCAGCTCCTCATTGACTCTGAAGACCATTGCAACGGTCTGATAGAAAAATTGTTAAGTATAGAAGCTACGCTCTCTGCTACTTTGGTTGAAGTGTTTTCAGTGATCGGGAGATCTCCTCCTAATCAAGTTGAACCCATTTAGTTTTATCTGTTAGACCTCCCAGCCGAAGGGAATAAGCATAACTAGGCACTCTTCATTAAGGTGAAAATCTTTAATCGTTATGGTGGATGATGGTTCCACCCTTAACCTCTGTCCTGCCAAGATCCTTCCTCACTTAGGGCTAGATGAATCCATGTTGGAAAAATCCAATACTATTATAAGGGCATATGATGATACAAAGAGAAGTGTCGTAGGGGTCTTTGAAGCTGAAGTTACAGTTGGGGGAGTAAAGTCTAAGGTCCTATTCACTGTCCTCAATATTCCTGTCACCTACTTATTACTATTAGGTCGACCTTGGCTCCATGCATTAGGGGCTGTCCCTTCCACAATCCATTAGAAAGTTAAGGTCATCTACAATTGCAAGCTAGTGACCATCGATGCAAACGAACCATCTATCATGGCGGCTATGAAAGCCAAGGAAAAGGAGTCCAGGGTGGCTGTAGCTTACCAACGTAAAAAAATTTCAGTCAAGGGATACATATCACTTAAAATCGAGAAGATTATGATAAAGCAGGGTTACGTAAAGGGTAAAGGACTTAAAAAGAATCTATAGGGAATGCTGGAACCCATCCTGCCACTTCCATGGCCATTCAGACTTGGTTTGGGGAATCGACTAAGTGCTAAAAAGTCCAAGCCTCAGTCCTACCTTATGATAGGGGCTAAAGTCAAAGAAAGGGTATTCACAGGTGAAGAAGAACCTGTCAGAGTAAAAAGCAAGAAGGTCCCCGATTTTGAGATCTTTAATGATGTGTATGACTTCAAGAAAGGCTGCCTGATTGAAACCTTAGTTTCTGTAGAAGTATATGGGAATGCTGAAGAAAATGAAATGAGCGAGGCAATTGAGTGCATCACTAAAGCATTAGAGGTACTTATGAGAAAGAATTGGAAAAGAAATGAGAAGAGAAATCCAATCAGCAAGGCTGTCAGAAACTTAGCAAGGGCAGTGGCCGAAGAAACTCAGGCAAACTCGCACCCCAAGGCAATCAACTCAGCTATCAATCAACAAGGCCCTTCGCCTATGGAGGATGATTTAAATGATGTAATTTTTAATGTTGCAAACATTTTGATGCAAATAATGCTGCTTATAAGGCATATCCTGAATAAGTTGTAGCATCACCTATCATTCACATTTTGCTCGAGTATTTCATTCTAATGACGTCACACACTCATAACAACAACATTCTTGAAATATCATCATATTCATTAATGAAGTTTACTTTGAGTATAACCTAATGGTATAAACGTCCAATGGTTAAAACCTTCCATCAAAAGAGAGATAATGAAAAGTGCTTAGCAAATATAATGACAATTAGCGTAGGTCCTTCTTTCTTCATGAGGGGGAAAAGGGTACAAGAGTACACATCATCAAGAAAGAAGACCAAGAAGACTCAATAGCAGGCTGACTGTGGACATGAAAAATGGAAAGAGCATCTTGGAGTTTGAAACAATACCCAAGTTCTTAAGAAGCTCTAAAGGGAAGCTGATCATTAATGCTAATAAGTCAGTCAAAGAGATCTTGTCAAAGATAGTGGCTACTTACGGAGACTAGGTTAATAAACTTCCATTTGCAGTTTAGGGGTACAGAACCAGTATAAGAACTCCCAACGATCAACCACCTTTCTCCTTGGTATAAGGAATTCAAGTCATGTTACCGGTTGAAACAGAAGTAAGATCTCTAAGGGTAGCGCATGAATCGCTGTTAAAAGAGTTAGATTGGGAAAGTGAACAGTTAAATGCGATAGTTGAAAAGCGGTTCAAGGCACTTGACCACCTACAATGTACCAGTAGCGCATGGCTTGAGCTTACAATAACAAAATCAGATACCTTAAAAAACCTCTCAAAGTGGGTGATCTAGTCCTCAAGCAGCTACACTAGGTCAACACTGACACTAGGGGCAAGTTTAGGCCTAATTGGGAAGGACCATTTATTATGAAGAAAGTCCTTGGTAAAGGAGGAATCAAGCTTATGGACATGGATGGAAATGAGTTCATGAATCCAGTGAATCAAGATAGGCTTAAGCGTTATCATGTCTAGGTCAAAAGAATTAAATCATAAAAGAGCAGCACAAAGAATAAAAGAAATAAAGAATAAAACGCCCGGCGATTGATCCTCTACTGGTCGAGCAAAAATTAGGGTGCAGCCCGTTGATCGGTATCCCGTAAACCGGTTAGGCAAAATTTAGGGCACTCTAGTGCAATAAAGCCCGCTAAGTTAAAAACTCGAAAAGGGCGGGTTAGGCAAAAGTTAGGGCATCGAGAGAAAAATGTCAATTGCTTTTTGGAAGATCTATAAAAGACCACTAGGCAGTAGGGGTTAACTATTGGAAATTGTTACCATTACCTATATACTCAAATTAATCTCATCAGTGAACATGTTATGATTTTGCTAAGAATCTTGGTCTTATGAATGCATACATGTCTTTAGGTGAAATAATCACTGGTATGTGAACATCAATTTTCCTCTACATGTTATGCATCATTGTACTTATCTTTACGGCACATTCGCAATATTTAAAAAAGCCTGCTGGATTGAAAACCTGAAAGGGCGATCTAGGTAAAAGTTAAGGCAAAAAGAAAGGTCTGCTGGATTGAGCCATCAAGGACCATTTAGGCAAAAATCAAGATAGTATGCTAGATTGAAAACCCAAAAGGGCGGTCCAGGCAAAAGTTAAGATAGGACAAAAAGAAAAAGAAAAAAAAGAGCCTGCGGGGTCAAAAACCTGAAAGGGCAATCCTAATAAAAATCAAGGTAAAAAAATAAAGAAAAAGCTTGCTAGGTTGAAAACCTGAAAAGGCAGTCTAGGTAAAAGTTAAAGCTAAAAAGAAAAATGCACTCGACTAAGTCGTCAAGGAAAGTTCAGGCAAAAATTAGGATAAAAAGAAAGAAAAATAAAGGTTCGATAGGTCACCTCATATTGAGAGGCCTATGCAAAAGTTGGAACGTCACTTGGTCACCTTGCTACAAAATCGCTGGGTACGGGTTCACAAGGCAACAATACTCAACAATCTCAGTTCAAGAAAAGTCAACATGCATAAAAGTCAAATATAAAAAGTACCAATCCAAACTTCACAATCAACACAAGCCACGTAGGGCCTAAAAGTACCAAACAATTTAGAAGATAATTGTAATCTAAGTTATCGGGGGATGCTGTCCTTGGTAACCCTCCAGAGTCTGATCCTGAGTATCCACAAGCAAATAATCCACATTGATGGTCATATGGTCATCAGCCTCATCGTATCTACAGCTGGCTGGGCTAGGGCCCTGGTCACCGAGGTCCCTACAGCAGCCCCAATAGCATCACTCCCCTTACCATATTGATCTCCTCTCCTCTAAGTCACTCAATATGCAGAAAGGTTATCCATAGACTCATCATCAGAAGGAATTGGCATTTACCTATCCTTAGTCATCCTCTCTAGCTGACCGCTCAACATCTCAATCTCGGCCCTCGCTCAAGTAGTCTCAGTGCTAGCCTAGTTAGCCTCAGCATTGGCTGCCCGCAGCTGCTCCTCTAAAAATCTAGCTCTCTCCTTAGAAGCATCCAAATCCTGGGCAGACCTGCTACTCTCCATGGCTAGCATAGTCTACAATAGAACTATAAGATCAGTACACATATATAAATGTCACAGCATGCATCATGCATAGTTTGTTGAAATTTTGCAAGTAATGGAAACTTACTGAAGCTAGTACGTCTTGAGCCAACAGCAGATCTCGGATATAAAAATAACCCCTGGCTATCCTCCTAGGCTTGAAAATGCTCATAAAAAAGGAAAGGGTCATATCAGGATAAGACATCCTAAGTAATTAGAATAATGGACAAAGTTAAAGGTAAAAGATTCCTTATATGAGTAGAGCTGGAAGGGGTAAAACCGACAGGCTGAACTAAATCCTCAAGCTCCTTGATAGCTCGCTTCCCCGAATGGTCTAGGAGTCAAAAGAAAGTATCTAGCTCAGCTCAAAGAATGCCCTCCCTCATAGATTCAGAAGCTCGAGACCACTTCACCAGCTGCTCAGGGGTAGCAATAGTAGCAGCAACAATAGCAGACCTCTTCAATGTAGAAGTGGGAGGCTGTAGCAATAAAGAATCAGATTCGAGATCACATCCAATTTTAAAAAGTAGTAAGGTATTCACAAAGACCAAGTTACAAGCATAGTTGAGAAAAAGGGGTAACTGACCTAGCCGAACCCCTGGTACCCTGAACTATGGATGGAACCCCATGGTCACCCCTCGGTCCTCCCTCCTCGTCATCATCATCATCATCATCATCATCATCATCACCACTATTGCTCCAGTGAAAATCCAGTGGCTCGTCCTCATGATGAATCCTCCCACAGGGAGGAAGAAGGGCGGAATAAAAAAACTCAGCATAAGGGCCCTCTACAGACAGCACGAGAGCTCTCTCGCCCAATAATTATATCCCCTGATCGGTCCCTGGTATGAGATGAGGCTAAAAGATGACCACCGGGATCGATCTCTCCACCATGGCACTGGTCTTCCACCCTTAAATCCGCTCACCGAAATACCACTCATAGGAGAGTGGTGACTGTAGGATAAAGTGGCGGTTGTCCACGCCAGCACGCATCTGCTTAATAGCCCTATATGTGGCTAATCTCTCCCATAAATCTCGAATAACCTATACAAAATAAATGCACTGTGAGTATCACAACCTAGTAAATATAGTTTCTACTAATGGATTATTGAAATGTAAAATGCGAGTTTACCCGATCTGAGCGTAGCTAGTGTAAGAACTCTCGATACAACGCTGTGGTCAAGGGTTGATTCTGCCAAGGCCCCATCCATCTAGATATGATTTGCGACATCTCAGGCTATAGGGGAAAACCTGGTCTAGGTATCAATTAGTTCTTAAAAGCATAAATCTATAAGACAAAGTAAGGATTGGTTACAACACAGTTCAGACAAAAGTTTAAGGCACAAGAGATCAGCTTGGGATTTACCAGTAGTATCAGATGGAAAATCTTAAGCTCAGACTGCTCACCCTAGACCCCAACATCTAACCCAAAATACAGCTGTGCTAGAATGGGCTGACACTAGTTTTTTCAAGACACAGCCGCAAGATTCTCCACAACAGAGAGCAAGTAATAGCTAAGGTTGCTCAAGTAGATAGGAAAGAAGACAGTGGTAAGGAATGTCAATAGGAAAGATTGGGGGTACTTGTCCTTCTTATCAGCTGCAATAGGGCTAGGCTGCATGATCTAGTGAGCATGCAGGTCCTCGTACTTAAGCTTCTTCATCCTGCCTGGATGAAGCCCAAGTAATCTAGCAAGTAAGCCTTACCTCAGGCCAAAAGTGCCACTGGTCGGCATGAACATCTAAGTCGACAACCTCCCCACTCCACTCTAGGCTCGTCATGGCGCTTACATCTAAGGGAGTGATAGTGATCTCCCCAATAGGCAAGTGGAAAGTATGGGTTATCTCCAACCACCTCTCAGTCAAAACTAAAACAACACTAGGGGCCAACGTCTTAGGGGCCTGAGGGATGGCCATGATAATGTCGCTGAACCTGAAGGAATTAATACGGGTCAGCAACTCTATATCTGCCACAACATGAATCTCCTCGTACCATTTCCTGCAGAAGTTTGGAGCCCCCACAGTCTTGTATTAGAACTGCAAAGAAAATGTTATAATTCACTAGGGTTAAAATACAACAAATAAGTCAGAAATTAGAAAAGGATAGCAGAAAGTAAAGTAGCCAACATTCTGTCCCTGAGGGTAGGACCCGTATGGGTAAGCTCTACCTATACGGGTACCCGAATAGTACCCGTATAAAAAATGGGGCCCGTACGGGTCCTCCCTCACCTGTACGGGTCCCCTACAAGCAGTCCCTCTATGAAAAATATCCTAAAAATCTAAAACCATCCAAATTCACCCAAAGCTCATCCAAAACTATCCTAAAAGCATCCTAGGCTAAAGTTATGTGCATCATGCTCTATTCTAAGGTCTAAAACACCCTAATTCATGCCAAAATTTGAGAAATTGCCAAAGGTTCAAAATTGGAAAATGGAGAATCAAGCAAAATTACCTAGGGTTTTGAAGCATAGGTCTCGGGAGAAGGGATTAGTGGCACTTCAGAGACAGGAGTAAGCCCCAGAAATGGGTCTCTTCCATGGAATGCATACCCGACAGAAACTAGGGATTCTTGAAATCCTGAATCACCCACTAGGGGCAAGTCCTTGAGTCTAAAGGAGAAACGGCTGGCCTATGGGATCTTTTTATACATCTTCAGTTGATTTTAGGAAGAGAAATCGCTGGAGTTATAAAATGGGAAATGTTGGTATGAGGGGGCTCATCTACCTTTTAAACTCCCATTGGGGACCCATACAGGTCCCACCCTACCAATATAAGTCCTAACTTTCAAGAATCCTACCCATATGGATCTAGCCCACCTGTACGTCCCTCTCTTGCCATCGAGGGACAGATATTTGAACCAGTGTTTCAGCAAGCACCAAAAATTCAACTAGTCCAAGTTCGGGGCCAACCTTGCTCCTCCTTAACCTTATATTTCAATTATAGTTTGGGATAGGTCCTTAAGCTTACCTTGATCCTTAATTGAAGGGGAAAAATATTTTTGTTTTCACAAAAGTCAATCAAGAATCAAGGTAAGCCATTCTCGATTTAACTGCTAATAAGGAAATTTTTTGGACAAGTCCATCCTAGCACAAGAGTTCTTCCCCAACAAATGAATCTTACCAGGAAAGGCTTCCCCAACGTAAGAGGTACTCCTCAAAGGATATTACTTCACTCCCCAGCCACTTGAGAGGCATACCCCATCATTAGGAACCCTAGGGGCACCCCATCCTAGGGTCGTCAGATCCCAAGGGTATCCCACCATTTCCTAGTAATGGAATAACTAGATCCCAGGGGCATCCCCCCATTTCCCAGTAGCAAAATCACCAAATCCTAGGGGCATCCCCCATTTTCCAGTAGAGGAATTACTAGATCCCAGGGGCATCCTTCCATTTCCCAGTGACAAAGTCGTTAGACCCTAGGGGCATCCCCCTATTTCCCAGTAGCGGAATCACCAGATCCTAGGGGCATCCCCCTATTTTCCAGTGATGAAGTTGTCAGACCCTAGGGGTACCCACCCTAGGAGCATTCCCCAGTAGTAAAATAAGCATCAATCGGGCTAAACCCAACATTTCCCATATAAAGCCTTTAGTTTATCTTATCCATACATCTTTTTCTTAATTAAAGGGGCAAAAATATTTTTGTTTTCATGAAAGTCAATTAAGAATAAAGAGGTGTCTACTTAGACAATGACTAACTCGGTGTTTGATTATTTTCTCTTTTCAGGATATTCAAAATTCCCCAATAGGAGAGTCATCCGCCTTAGGAAAGGAATACACCATCGGTCAGGAAAGTCGATCGACCTCAGAAAAGGGATACATACACCCTCCCTAGTTGAGTCACGAGGGATATTAACAGTAGCAAAATGAAAGACATCTACCTCAAGAAAGGGATATACATAGTAGCAAAAGGAAAGACATCTGCCTCAAGAAAGGGATATACACAGTAGCAAATGGAAAGTCATCCGCCTCAAGAAAAGGATAAACATTCCCCCAATAGAATTGCGAGGGATACAAATTGGCAAGGAAAGTCATCTGCCTCAAGAAAGGGATATGCAACATAGCCAAAGGAAAGTCATCCTCCTCAGTAAAGGGATATGCATTGGTAAGGAAAATCATTCGCCTTAAACAAGGGATACGCATGGTAGTAAAAGGAAAGTCATCTGCCTCAGGAAAGGGATACACATTAGCAAGGAAAGTCATCTGCTTCAGGAAAAGGACACCCATTCCCCAGTAGAGTTACAAGGGATATGCATCAGTAAAGGAAAGAAGTTCGTCTCAAGAAAGGAACTCACCCATATCATCACCTCAGGTATAATTTCTAAACCCTCACTCATATCGCGAGATTATACAGATCCGTATCTGTGATGATCCCATGAGGGGTAGTCTGTGAGCACTGGATTTTAAAGAACATTCTCACAAAACTATGATGAGAGCTATATGATGCAATGTCTTGTAGGTGTTGTCCATCAGAGGTGTTCCTACTACTTCAGAGTTGAGTTTGGTCAAAGTTCGGAGACCTAGTCAGCCCTTAGGTACCCATATGGGTACTGTCTGGTGGCATGAATCCACTGACAGACCTGTACTGTAGATTCGTTCCATACATATGGGCCCCCACCCGTACAGGTCCTTTGATTTCCTAATCAGCCTCTTTCGAAAGCTATCTCTTTCCTTTTTTGGGAAAAGGTAGGTCTTGAATGCAGTTTATTACATTCAGACCTGATCCTCACCCTATAAATAGGGCCTTTTCCCTTCATTTCAACACACACATCTCATATGAAAAATATACTAAAACTCTAGTAATTTCTATAGGTATAGAAAAGGTATAGTTGGGGTATAGGAGGTATAAAATAGGGAGAAAACCCTTCCTTTGAGGTTTTGTCCACATTTTATTCATTCCTAGCTTCTTTTATTAGGATTTAAGGGAGGTTCACACAAATACTCACTTAAATAGTCCTATTTCACATCTACTTTGGCCGGACTTTCACAACAGTAAAGGGATCGCCTCAAAATGGATTCACGCCGCAAAGGTAATACTCTTGAGTTTCAAAGAGACTCCATCTTAGTTATTTTATTATTATTATTCTCCTCTGCTTCTTCTATTATATCTGCTCTGTTTATTTCTTATTTTGGGTCTGGTCCTAACCCGTATGAGCATTGTTGGCACCACATATCCTCTAGAATGTAAAATCGGTGTGCTATACTCATACCGAAGGAAATACCTTTTATCTTATTTTTCTACCATTAATCTATTAATTTGTATTAAACTGAATTGAGTTTCTCCTTGGGTCCAGACAAGACTCATACGAGTCCCCCTTACCTCTATCGATCCTCCCTGGTACCCGTATAGGCCCTTCAGGTAGAACCCATGATTCCTTTTTAGCTGGTTAAAAATCAATCCAACTCACGATATGCCATGCAATCATTTTCAGTAATAATCCGGTAAATCAACCCACAAAAGTTAAAATGCATTTTCACAATAAAATACGTTGAAAACTTGTCATTTCTCTTCGATCCTAGAAGCCGCCTGGGCACTATCGATGACAAAACCACATGCTAACATAATCACATTTTTCTCAATAAAATGCTGACTTATGATGTGCTATAAACTGTGCTAACATCTGGGGATGCAGGGGAATTTATTTTCATTTTGTTTTCTAACTTAGAAAAATGTATAGGTCCTCTTTTAAATTTCCCCCATTTTCCCTCGGTTGTAATTTTTATTCCTCCATTTTTTGCTTGGGCTTTATTGTAATATGTAAACCAATGTAACGAGTGTGAAAGAGTGTAGAAATAGGATTTATGTGATAATTCCCTAAATGATGAAAACTAAAATGGTTTTACGCGATGAATGTAATTTTGAATCAACAAAATGAGAAATAAGCGACTCATCCGATACCTAAATCTCTAATCCAATAGGTATGAGTCTCTTGCCCAGAGGGAGCCATACCAAAATTCTTTCCCAAGTAGATAACTTGGGTGGCGACTCTATCAATTGTGTAGAGATTTAGTTCTCGATTCTTTTATTCATTAAAATTAACTTATTGTGCAAACTTTAACTCAAAAATGTTATGTCACGACTAAATCCAACCAAACCCCCAGTAGGTCCTGCCTCTCACACAGGCACCAAGGGAGACCTATACGTCATTGACACCTCACAACTTCTGTGCAAGGGAGGTCGGGAAGGCTTGATAAAAAAACTCAGCCAATGCGGGCTTGGGTGAAAGGATGGAAGCAACTAATCTAGCATCTGTCTTCTTACTGGATGGAGTGAGCTGTACAATCGATGTAATTAAAACTAAAATAATACGAGGAAAAAACAAGATGCAGATAGTGAGCACTAGATTTTAACGATCCTTCTCAAAAAATAATGATGAGAGCTATATGATGCAATATCTTGCAGGTGTTATCCATCAGAGGTGTTCCTATCACTACAGAGTTGAGTTTGGTTGGAGTAAGGAGACCTAGTCTAGCCTTAGGACCCGTACAGGTGTTGCCTGGTGGTACAGATCCACTGGCAGACCCATACGGGTAGATTCCTTCCGTACATTTGAAGGGGACCCATACGGTTGTGGCCCCACCTATACGTGTCCTCTTATTGCCTGATCAAGCTCTTTCGAAAGCTGTCTCTTACCTTTTTCAAAAAAGGCAGGTCTTGAATGCGGTTTATTACATCCAGACCTGATTTTCACCCTATAAATAGGGTCTTTTCCTCACATTTTAACATAGACATAATTCATATGAAACATATACTATAGCAAAATTATAGTAAGGTTCTAGTATATTATATAGGTATAGGAAAGGTATAGTTGAGGTATAAGAGGTATAAAATAGGGAGAAAACCCATTCTTTGAAGTTTTGTCCACATTTTATTCATTCCTAGCTTTGTTTATTAGGATTTAGGGGTGGTTATGTCCACGCAAATATTCACCGAAATAGTCCTATTTCACCATCTACTTTGGCCAGACTCTCTCAACAGCAAAGGGATCGCCTCAAAGTGGATTCACGCCATAAAGGTAACACTCCTGAGTTTCAAAGAGACTTACATCTCAGTTACTTCATTATTATTCTCTGTCTCTTTTATTATACTCATTCTTATTCTTGTTTTGGGTCTGGTCCTAACCCATATGAGCCTTGTTGGCACCATATATCCTTAAGGGTATTGATTCAGTCTGCCTTACTCATACGAAAGGAAATCCTATGCTCGCCAGGAATTGGGGACACCTTAGTGGGTGGAGCACTCATTATCATCTCCCTCCAAAAGAGGCTTGATGCGATGGGAACCTTCAACATCAAACTTTTGATATGTCCCTACACCATTCTTATTGAAAGCCTTAGAATTTTACCTTTTAGGTACCTTGATTTTTGTTTGAGATTAGATTAAGGAAGAATACCCTCAGACTCAATGGGAGAAATAAGGACAGAATTGATCGCTTCGCATGTGTTGTGTTACATACCCTTGTGATTACCCCCACCATGCATCGTTATAATTTATGCATGCATACTGCATCCCATGCGTGACTGATCTCTTGGTTACTACCTTAGTTCAAGGCAAGAATTGTTAATCTCCTCCTATACTTATCCCAGTCACTATCATGGCTCAATTTGGTCAGTCAGTTCAATGAACAAACCCAGTGCTCCGCATAGCTAGTAATGGGACTCATTCACTCCATCAAGAGGCTATTTTGCAAGTTCATCGTAGCAAAGACCCGAGTTAGTTGCTAGACTTTATGGTTATGCTAAAAGGGACAATCCTGCCTTATTTCATGGGTCTACCCTATGGCATATCCCATGACCAAATGGTTTATCCTATGACTCTCGATGATATCTCACCTTGGAGTACTTCTCTTTTGAACATCTTTAAGAAGCTGAAGAAGTACAAGTTGATTGATCATCTCTGATCGTATGTTTAGCCAAAGCCTAAGGAGAGAGGTAATTTCTGCATATATCATGTCAGTCCTGATCATCCGACTAAAGTATGTGAGGATCTCCTTACAACCATCATGATATTAATTAACAAACAAAAGTTTGTGAACCCCGTACAAGAAGGGAAAAAGTAGCAATTATCAACTCAGGATAGAAAAAATGAGGTATGGAAGTGCATCATAGAGACCAAGAAAGTAAGAGAAGAACCATCCATATTGGACCTTATAGCTATCAGGCAGTGGAGCGAGGAACCTATCCATGACTACTTTCAGAGATGGTTAACGGTTATAGTCACACTCAAAAGAAAACCTCACGAGAAGGAATTAGCCGACTGATTTATCTTCGGGTTATCTCCTCACCTCCGCAAGATAGCACTTGTTAAGGCATACAAAACCATCCTTAAGAGCTATGAAGCAGCTATAAAAGCAGAAAAGAGTGCCAAATGAATAGAAGATAATGATCAGTCGAAGATTGAGATAGACAAAGCTATTGATACCCTTACCACTTCAATATACACCATCTTATGCTTGGAGAATAAGAAGAAGACATTGAGAAACTTAGCCCAAGCCACAAGGAAAGCGGTAGACGATGTGTTGACTGAGAAATAGTTGCAAGACTTGGATCGTGACCTGAATCACATTCTAATGAGTGACCAAGAACACCCTCCACCTATGGAGGATCATGATACAATTATATGTAATGAAAATGATGTAGCCTTCGGGCATCTTAATGATAATAATAATGATTTTGCTTACTTGTTTGATGTTTCACCTGATGGCACCATGCACTTATTTGACCATATGCATAACATTTTTAGCATTCGTGATGCTTCATTGCATGACATTAAATTGGGTACTAAGGAAAATCTAATAACAGTAACGATATCCAATGATCTGACCCCTATTAAAAAAAGAGAGATGATAAAAGAGCTTAGAAAACATGTTAACACTTTGGCTTGGTCCCATGAGGACATGCTCAAGGTAGATTGCTAAGTTTCTGAGCATCGCATCCCAACCGATCCTAGGTTCAAACTAGTCAATCAAAAGTTAAGAAGGTTACATCTAGAATGGGCGATTAAATCAAAGCTGAAGTTGCTAGATTATTGGAAGCTAAATTTATTGAAGTAATTAAGTATCCGACATGGTTAGCAAATGTTGTCCCAGTTCCTAAGAAAGGTGGAAGGGATAGAAAGTATGTTGACTTTCTCAATTTGAACAAGGCATCTCCCAAGGATAACTTCCTATTACCGCACATCGATGTACTAGTAGATAGTACCGCCAGGTCTACAATGTACTCGTTCTTGGATGGGTTTTCTGGGTACAATTAGATTATAATGGACATCATTGACAAAGTCAAGACATCCTTTATCATAGAATGGGGAGTGTATTGCTATAAGGTAATGCCCGTAGGGCTGAAAAATGCAGGGGTAACTCATCAAAGAGCCAAGACAGCCTTACTACATGACATGATCCACAAAGAGGTTGAGGTTTATATCGATGACATGCTATTAAAGTCTAATACCAGGGAAGAGCACCCTATGATTTTGGAAAGGTTCTTGATAAGAATTGAGAAGTACAACCTGCGTTTAAACCCGAAGAAGTGTGTGTTTAGGGATACGTCAGAAAGCTCTTGGGCTATATCGTCAGTCAGAGGGGAATCAAGATTGACCCCGATAAGGTTAAAGCTATTCGAGAAATGCCTATTCCTAGAATCGAAAGGGAAGTTAGATCATTCCTTGGATTGCTTCAGTACACAAGTCATTTTATCACTAAGCTAGTGACAGTGTGTGATCCAATCTTTAAGTTATTGAGAAGGAAGCAGCCAATAGAATGGAATGACCAATGACAGATAACATTTGACAAGATAAAGGCTTATCTTATGTGTCCCCCCAGTCTTGAAGCCTCCGATGCCTGATAAGTCGTTGATTCTCTTTTTGACTATAGAAGACTCGTTTGTAGGGGTAATGTTGGTCCAAGAGCAAGAGGATAAGAGTGAGCATGCCATATACTATTTGAGTAAGGAGTTGTTAGAATATGAAATGAAATACAGGGTAGTGGAAAAGACCTACACAACAATGGTATAGTTGACCAAGAAGTTGAGGCATTACTTCCAGTCTTGTAAAATTTAAGCAGTTGAGAAAGTAGATCCAATAAAGTATCTTTTTCAATCCCCCACATTGGCAGGAAAACTCTCTCGTTGGCTCCTATTATTGTTTGAGTTTGATATTAACTATATCACGAATAAGGTCATTAAAGGGGGAGCAGTGGCTGAATTTTTAGCAAGTCAACTCATAGAGTCTGATTATGTTGAAAATCTCGATTTTCCCGATATACTGTTAGCAGAAGTGAAAGCTGAAAAGGCCGAATGGATCATGTATTTTGATAGAGCTATAAATTGAAAGGGCGCTGGTCTTGGGGTAATCATCATCACACCGTAAGGTGAGGTTATCCCACTGAGCAAGCGATTAGAATTGCTAGTCACCAATAACGGGGCCAAATATAAAGCTTGCCTCTTTGGTCTTGATGCTCTTTTAAAAGCAGGGGCAAGGGAAGTCAGGGTTATGGGAGATTCAACATTAGTAATAAAGCATGTTGTAGGAGAGTGGGAAATCAAGGAAGTGTCACTCAGGCCATACATGGAAGCGGTTTAGAACTTGTCAGTACAATTCAGTCAATGCTTCTTTAAATATATACATAGGGATGGGAATCAGATGGCAAATTCTTTAGCTGCCCTGGCCTCAATGTGGAAGGGAGAAGAGGTTCAACCCATCTGACCGCTTTTAATAGAAATGGCTTGTTCCCTATTTCATGAAAAAGTTTGAGTTATGACTGTACAGGAGCAAAGGGTTTGCTAGTACGACGACATTAAGAAGATGTTGAAAGAAGGGAAGTGTCCCGAAGGATCATTAAGTTCGGATTGTATGACTCTTAAGAGGTTGGCGACTCAGTTCAGAATAGTCGGTGAAGATATTATTAAAAGGACAACTGAGGGTTTATTGTTGAGATATTTAATAAAAGAAGAAGCAGAAAATGTAATGACCCAAGAACACTCAGGGGATTGCGGCCCGCACATGAATGGGATGACTTTGGCTAGGAAAGTTCAGAGAATAGGATACTTCCAGACCACAATGAACTCCGACTGTATCGATAAGGATAGGAGATGCCATGAATGTCAGATTCACGGGGATATACATCATCTACCCTCATTTGAACTTCATAATTTGCCTACTCCTTGGCCTTTCTAGGCGTAGGGGATAGATACAATTGGTGAAATTCGGCCATTACTAACCAATGGCCACCAATTCATCATATTCGCAGTTGATTACTTTTTAAAATGGGTAGAGACTGGATCTTACACTAATATTACTGCCAAGAAAATGGATAAGTTCATAGAGAAGCATATTTTTGCAAGATATGGAGTTCCACATCATGCAGTTTCTGGTAATGGGGATCAGTTTCAAGGGGCCACGACTGAATTATTTGAGAAGTTCAACATCGAGCATCACAGATCTTCTCCATATATACCACAAGCTAACGGGGCAGTCGAGGCTACCAATAAATCGATCAAGAAGATTTTATCCAAAATGGTAGCTACCTATAGCGATTGGGCTGATAAGCTTCCATTCGCAGTTTTGGGGTATAAAACTAGTATAAGAACACCCACCGATCAGACACCTTTTTCCTTGGTATATGGAATGGAAGCCATGTTACCAGTTAAAATAGAAGTAAGATCTTTAAGAGTGGCAATCAAAGCTCATTTAAAAGAGTCATATTGGGCAAAAGCTAGGTTTGAATAGTTAAATGCAATAGATGAAAAGCGGCTCAAGGCGCTTTACCACCTACAGATGTACCAGCAGCGTATGGCTCGAACAACTATGCCAGGCCAACACTGACACTAGGGGCAAGTTTAGGCCTAATTGGGAAGGACCATTTATCATGAAGAAAGTCCTTAGTGAAGGAGGAATCAAGCTTATGGATATGGATGGAAATGAGTTCGAGAATCCAGTGAATCAAGATAGGCTTAAGCGTTATCATGTCTAGGTCAAAAGAATTAAATCACAAAAAAGCAGCACAAAGAATAAAAGAAATAAAGAATAAATCACTCGACGAGTGGTCCTCTATTGCTCGAGCAAAAATTAGGGTGCATCCTGCTGATCAGTATTCCGCAATCTGGTCAGGTAAAAATTAGGGCACTCCAATGCAAATAAAGCCCTCTAAGTTGAAAACCTGAAAAGGGTGGCTTAGGTAAAAGTTAGGGCATCGAGAGAAAAAAGTCAGTTGCTTTCTAGAGAATCTGTGAAAGACCACTAAGCAGTAGGAGTTAACCATTGGAAATTGTAACCATTGCCTATGTACTCAAATTAATCTCATCAATGAACATGTTATGATATTGCTAAGAATCTTGGTCTTATGAATGCATGCATGTCTTTAGGTGAAATAATCGTAAGTATGTGAACATCAATTTTTCTCTACGTGTTATGCATCATTGTATTCATCTTCACCGCACATATGCAAAACTTAGTAAAGCCTGCTGGATTGAAAACCTAAAAGGGCGGTCTAGGCAAAAATTAAGGTAAAAGAAAAAGAAAGAGAAGTTTGCTGGATTGAGCCGCTAAGGACAATTCAGGCAAAAATTAAGATAGTCTACCTGATTTAACACTCAAAAGGGCAGTTCAGTCAAAAGTTAAGACTCGAGAAAAGAAAGAAAAACCAGTTGGATTGAAAACTTGAAATGGCGGTCTAGGGAAAATTAAGTTAAAAGAAAGAAAAGACAAAGCTTGCTAGATTGAAAACCCGAAAGGGCGGTCCAGAAAAAAGTTAAAGCTCCAAAGAAAAGAAAAAAGTCCGCTAAATTGAGCCATCAAGGACAGTTTAGGCAAAAATTAGGGGAAAAAAATCAAATGTTCAATAGGTCATCTTACACCGAGTGGCCCATGCAAAAAGTTAGAACACCAACTATGATTATCGATCATCTCAAAGAAAACCAGGCTTAGTCTCATTATTAGCTATATCGAGAAATAATTTGGGTCCATAAGTACGACATCCGATGGTCTCAGTACAAAAGTAAAGTTCAGCATGCATAAAAAGTTGAAAGGGAAATGTATTAATCCAAGTTTATATCAAATCATGCCACGCAGGGCCCAAAAAGGTTAAAAGTTTAGAAAGTAATGAAAGCGAATTATAATCTAAGCTACTGGGGGATCCTATCCCTAGTGACCCTCCTGAGTACGATCTTGTGTATTTGCCAGTAGATAATCTACATCTATAGTCATATGATCCTTGGCCTCACCGGTACTAGCAGCTGGCTAGGTAGGGTCCCTAGTCTATGATGGCCCTATAGTAGCCCTAGCAGCATTAGATCCCTCAGCAAGCTGATCTCTGTCCCTTTGAGTCACACGATATGTAGAGAGATCTTCCTCAAACTCAACGTCAGATGGAACCAGTGTCTATCTATCCTCGATCATCGGCGCCAACTGACCTATCAATATCTAAATCTCGGCCCTCGCCTATATAGTCTCAGACCTAGCCTGATCAACCTCAGTAGTGGTGGCCCATAGCTGATCCTCTAAGAACCTAGCTCTCTCCTCTAAAGCATTCAAGTCTCTAGCGGACTTACTGCGCTCCATGGCCAGCAGAGTCTGCAATAGAATCATAAGATCATTACACATATATAAATGTCATGGCATGCATTATGTATAGTTTATTAAATTTTACAGATAAAAGAAACTTACCAAGGCTAGCGCATCCTGGGACAATATTAGATCTTGGATAGAGAAGTAACCCCTGGCAATCCTCTAAGCCTTAGAAATGGTCACTTGAAAAGGAAAGCCATATCAGGATAAGACGTTCTAAACAATCACTATAATAGACAAGGTTAAAAGTAAGAGATTCCTTACATGAGTGGAACTGGATGGAGTGAAACCAATGGGCTGGACTGACTTCTCAAGCTCCTTAACAGCTCGCTTCCCCAAATGATTGAGGAGCTGGAAGAAGGTATCTAGCTCTTTTCGGAGAACGCCCTCTCTCATGGACACAGAAGTGCGATACCACTTCACCGGCGGCTCATAAATGGTAGCAGTGGCAGTAGTAGCAATCCTCTTCTGTATGGCAGCGGGAGGCTACAACAAGAAAAAGCCATACTCAGAATCACAATCAATAATAAGGTATTTATAAAGGCTAAGTTAGGAAAATACCTGAGAAGAAGGGGTAGCGGACCTAGCCAAACCCCCAGTCCTCCGGACTATAGATGGACCCCTACGGTCTCCCCTTAGTCCAACCTCATTGTCATCATCATCATCATCATCATCATCATCATCATCATCATCATCATCTTCTTCACTATGACTCTAGTGAACCTCAAGGGGATCATCCTCATGATGAATCATCTCACAAGGGGGAAGGAGTGTAGAATTGATGAACTTAATGTAAGAGCCGTCTACAAATAGCACTCGAGCTCCCTTGCCTAGCTGGTATAACCCCTGGTCAGCCCTCAGCATCAGATGCGTCTAGAAGATGCCTGTTGGGATCGAAGGAGGGATTGATCTTCTACCACAGCATTGGTCCTCCACCCTCAGACTCGCTCCCTGAAGTACCACTCATCGGAGAGTGGTGACTCTAGGATAAAGCGGCAGTCATCCATACCAGCCCGTATTCACTCAATTTCCCCATGTACATCCAACCTCTCCTACGAGTCTTGGATGACCTGCACAAAGTAAAATGCACTGTAAGCGTCGTAACCTCATAAATGCAGTTTCTACTAATGGTTTGTTGAAATGAAAAATCTAGGTTTAGTAACGAAGAAGTTTACCCGATCGGTGTGCAGTTGGGGAAGGAACTCTCTATACTCAACTGCAGTCAAGGCCTAGCCCTACTAAGGCCCCATCCACCTGGATATAATGTGTGGCATCTTAGGCTACGTGGGTAAACCTGGCCTAGGGATGAACTAGTGCTCAAAGGCCCAAATCTGCAAGAATAAACAAATATTAGTTTTAACACAATTCTAACGAAAGGTTAAAGTATAAGAGGACAATTTGGGATTTACCAGTAGAATTAGATGGTAGATCTTGAGCTCAGACTGCGCACCCCTAACTCCAACATCTAACCCATAGTATAACTATACTAAAATTGCCTGACACTAGTTCTTGCAGGGCACAATAGCAAGATCCTCTATAGCAGAGAGCAAATGATAGTCGAGGTTGCTCGAATAAACCGGAAGGAAGACGGTAGTAAGGAATGTCAAGAGGAAGGATCGGGCGCACTGATCCCTCCTATCCACAACAATGGGACTAGGTTGCCCAATCTAGTAAGTATGCAAATCCCCGTACTTGAGATTTTTCATCCCTAACCGTACGGGTCCCACTACAACACCCATACGGGTCCCCTTTTGACAGTCCCCATGCAGAAAATTTCCCATAGAATCCAAAATCATCCAAATGCCGCTGAAGCTCATCCAAAACTATCCTAAAAGCATCCTAGACTAAAGTTACATGCATCAAGCTCTATTTCAAGGTCTAAAACACCCTAATGCACGCCAAAATTCAAGAAATCCTTGAG
Source organism: Euphorbia pulcherrima (assembly GCA_947683365.1). NCBI lineage: Eukaryota > Viridiplantae > Streptophyta > Magnoliopsida > Malpighiales > Euphorbiaceae > Euphorbia > Euphorbia pulcherrima. The sequence continues at coordinate 44,908,148 of CANTUS010000010.1, forward strand.
GGGTTCAAAAATGGAAAATAGAGAATCGAGCAAAATACCTGGAATTTGGAGGCGTGAGTCTCAGGAGAAGGAAATAGGGGCACATCAGAAGTAGGTGTTAGCCCCAGAAATCCATCCTCTTCATGAAAGGCAAACTCAATAGAAACCAGACATTCTCGAAGCACCAAATCACCCACCGGAGGCAAATCCTCGTGCCTAATAGAGAAACGACCGATCTTTAGGATCTTTTTATACATTTTAGTTGATTTTAGGGAGAAAATCACCTGAGTTGCAAAATAGGAAGATTTTGTATATGGCGGGATATAAGAAGACTGATTAGTCTTTTGAAACCCCCGTTGGGGACCCGTACGGGTCCCACCATACCCGTACAGGTCCCAATTCTCAAGGTCCTACTCATACGGGCCTTCTTTTGCAATCTAGGGCTAGATTTTGAACTAGTATTTTATACAGATGTAAGAAGTTCATCCAGTCCGAACTCGGGGCCAACCCTACTTCTCCTAAACTTTGTATTTTAGTAAATCTGGGGCGAATCCCCTAGCTCACCTTGATCCTTGATTAAAGGGAAAAAATTTTTGTTTTCACAAAATCAATCAAGAATCAAGGAAAGCCACTCTTGAATTGATTTTTAACTAGAATGATTTTTGTGTGCAGGTCCACCCTAGCGTAGGAAGTTTTCCCCTATAAGGAAGTCTTACAGAGAAATAATTCCCTATAGGAAAAAGTTTACCAAAGAAGCATTACTATACTCTCCAACAGCGGGGTCAACTAAGGGGCATCCCCCCATTCCCCAATAGTCGAATCAGCCAATCCAGGGGCATCCCCCCATTCCCTAGCAGTGGAATCAGCCAATCTAGGGGCATCCCCTATTCCCCAGCAATGGAATCAGTCAATCTACGGGCATTCTCCCGTCATCCAGCCCTCCCAGGGGCACTCTTTGAAAGGCATCCATCCAAGAGGAATTTCATTCTAGAGCGATTGGGCCAACCCCGACATTTCTCTTACTCAATTTATAGTTTATTCAGGGGCCGACCCCCATCCACACATCTTTATTCTTAATTGAAGGGGCAAAAATTTTTGTTTATCACAAAGTCAATCAAGAATAAAGACGTGTCCACTTAGACAATGACTAACCCAACATTGAATTATTGTCTTTTTACAGGTTATTCAAAATCATTAGTCAGGAGAGTCATCTGCCTTAAGAAAGGGATACACATATCTTCCCTAGCAAATTCACTAGGGATATACATCACTAAGGAGAGTCATCCACCTCAGGAAAGGGATATACATTAACTAGGAGAGTCATCCGCCTTAAGAAAGGGATACACATACCTTCCCAGTAGAGTTACAAGGGATACATTAGTTAGGAGAGTCATCCATCTTAGGAAAGGGATACATCAACTAGGAAAGTCATCCGCCTTAAGAAAGGGATACGCATCAGCTAGGAGAATCATCCACCTCAGGAAAGGGATATGCATCAGCCAGGAGAGTCATCCGCCTTAGGAAAGGGATACACATTAGCAAGGAAAGTCATCTGTCTTAAGAAAGAGAAATGCATTAACAAGGAAGGTTGTCTGCCTTAAGAAAGGGACACCTAGCAACACAGTTCGCCTTAAGAAAGGAACTTACCCGTGTCATTACCTTCAGTATAATTTCTAAACCCCTGCTTATGTCGTGAGATCATACAGATCCGTATCTACAATGATCCCACAAGGGGCAGTCTGTGAGCACTAGATTTTAACGATCCTTCTCACACAACTATGATGAGAGCTATATGATGCAATATCTTGTAGTTATTATCCATCAGAGGTGTTCCTAGTACTGCATAGTTGAGTTAGGCTGGAGTTAGAAAACCTAGTCTGCCCTTAGGAACCGTATGGGTGCTACCTGGTGGTAGGGATCCACTAGTAGACCCATATGGATAGATTCCTTCCATACATCTGGAGGGGACCCATATGGGTGGGGCCTCACCTTTATGGGTCCTCTTGTTACCTTATTAGGCTCTTTCGGAAGCTGTCTTTTAAGTTTTTGTAAAAGGCAGGTCTTGAATGTGGTTTATTGCATTCAGACCTGATTTTCACCCTATAAATAGGGCCTTTTCCTCACATTTTAACACAGACGCAATTCATATGAAACATATACTATAGAGAAATCATAGTAAGGCTCTAGTCTTTTATATAGGTATAAAAAAGGTATAGTGGAGGTATATGAGGTATAAAATAGGGAGAAAACTCATTCCTTAAGGTTTTGTCCAAAATTTATTCATTCCTAGCTTCATTTATTACGATTTAAGGGAGGTTTTGTCCACGCAAATACTCACCTAAATGGTCCTATTTCACCATCTACTTTGGCAAGACTCCCTCAATAACAAAGGGATCACATCAAAGTGGATTCATGTCGTAAAGGTAATGCTCTTGAGTTTTAAAGAGACTCACGTCTAAGTTATTTCATTATTATTCTCTGTCTCTTTTATATACTCTTTCTTATTCTTGTTTTAGGTCGGGTCCTGACCCATATAAGCCTTGTTGGCACCATATATCCTTAAGGGTATTGAATCGGTGCGCCATACTCATACAGAAGGAAAACCCATTTTTTTTATTTCTCCTCCATTAATCTTCCTACCTCAAACTGAGTTTCTACCTGGGACCAGACAGGACCTGTATGGGTCCCCCATACCCGTACTGGTCCTCCCCGATAGCCATATGGGTCCTACCTACCTGTACGGGTATCGGTCCCCTAGGCAGGACCCATAATTCATTTTAAGTTGGTTAAAAATCAATCAAACTCACCATATGCCATGCGATCATTTTCACTAATAATTTGGTAAATCAACCCATAAAAGTTAAAATGCGTTTTTACAATAAAATATGTTGAAGACTCTTTATTTCTCTCCGATCCTAGAAGCTGCCCGGGCACTATCAATCGTAAAATTGCCACGCTAATATAATCACATATTTTCTAATGAAATCCTGATTTATGATGTGCTATAAACTATGCTGACATCTATGGATGCAGGGGAATATATTTTCATTTTGTTTTATAACTTAGAACAAACGTATAGGTTCTTTTGTAATTTTCCCCATTTTCCCCCGGTTGTAATTTTTATTGCCCCAATTATTGCTTGCGCTTTATTGTAATTTGTAAATGCATGTAACGAGTCTGAAAGAGTGTAGAAAAATAGGATTTCTGTGATAATTCCCTATATGATGAAAACAAAAATGGTTTTACATGGTGAATGAAATTTTTAATGAACTAAATGAGAAATAAGTGACTCATCCGATACCCAAATCTCTTATCCAATAGGTATGAGTCTCCCGCCCAGAGAGAGACGTATCAATACTCTTTCCTAAGTAGATAAGTTGGGTGGCGACTCTATGATTTATATAGAGATTTGTGTCCTGATTCTTTTATTCACTAAAATTGGCTATTTATACAAACTTGAACTGAAAATTTCATCAAGCAAATCCAACCAACCCCCAGTGGGCCTCGCGTTTCACATAGGCGCTAAGGGAGACCCATACTTATCGACACCTCACACGAATATACCTCAGGACGGGAAATGTATACATCCGGCAAAAAAGAAGTATCTAGAAGCATAATAATAACTTGCTTACTGGATCCTGAAAACTCAGCAAGCTTCCTCTTACCCCCTTTCACAGCCACCGCATGAGTGCAGTTATTCTTTCACTGTGATTTCTTGGCAGCTAGTAGAGCATTAGCAGATTCAATGTCAGACATGGTTACCTAAAACATAATAAAACAAAATATAGGTGAGAAAGGAAGCATACCAGTAGCAGCAATCGATTCAGGAAGATAGATTATCCCAGTCAGCCCCTGAGCTAGAAGATGATATCCAAAGATGGAAGCCTAAGAGCATTTTATTAAAACTCCGTTTCTCTTGCTCTAGTTAAAAAAACACTTGCAGCAGTGTGTCTAGATCATTTGCTTTAACCCTCTTCTTTGGTGGAGTTTTAATTGACCAGGTGGTTGGGAAGGATGGATATTCATCATTCACTCTGATATAAAACCAAAACTCTATATAGTGGTGCGCTGACGAAGGCTAGTTGGAAAATTGGAACATACCCTTCTTCCTCACAAATTGATAGTGGTTATCATCCTTATTCCATTTGACAAAACAAATCTTATAGAAGAAGGTGGCATCAAATCTTATTCCCAGGTCAAGGAGCAGTTGATAGTAGCCCATCATCACCACCCACGCATTTGGGTGCAACTCAGCAGGACATAGCCCCCATACCTCTAGCAGGTTGGCAACTAATATAGGGAGCAGATACCTAAAACCACCCCTAATAACATCCAAGTACACACACCAGTTGGGGGAGTGTTTACCCATTGATCCACACTAGGCAACAATACGTGACAATCCTTAAGCCACAGATACATCAGTGCCTCATTCTCTATATAATCCTCATGGATGCATGAGATCTTATCATCCACAAGGGGAGTTATATTTTTCTTCTCCTCTCCCTCCGCTCCTCTAGGATACTTCTCCTCCACTCGTCCATTCGTGCCAACTTCCTCAGGTAGATCAGAACCCTCTTCATCCTTATAGTTCTTTACATCTTCCAAAATATTAGAGGAATCCGCCTCAAGAATTTTTTTAGCAACAAATCTGCCTCAAGACTTACATGGCTCATGTGCTCAACACTTTCATCATCCGCCAAATAGCCCCGGCCGGATGCATCTGAATATCTCATCTTTAATTAACCCTAGGGGTGGATGGTAATTAGATCTATCAATTCTCAGAGGAGGGCACAATCTAGATAGCAATTCATCCACTTCACGACTCAAGATACGAGACTCCTCACTATCACAACGACTACTAGACGGAGTAACATTACACTAACTCCCCTTTTCTAGCCAAATTAAAGATCTAAAGGTGCTAAAATGAAGAACAATGATGAACAAAACATGCAATTTCCCATAAAAATAGATGGAGAGCAGCATATACAAGTCAAGAAATTCAAGCAAGAAGAAAAGGCGCAAATCAAAAATAGAAAAGCACAAAAATCTTGTAAGTACAAAACAATAATAAACGCAGCAAAACCATAATAAAAAGCATGGCAAAGGTTGTAGGAATTAGTATAAACATGATATCATTTCCAGAAACTTTAAAATAACAAGGCGAATTTGAAACTCACCGGAATTATAAAAGGAGAACGGTGACGGATAAGCTTAGCCAAAAAAACTTGCCGAAGAAACCCTTGAATTGCCGGAGAAGAAGAAGAAATTTGAAGTTTCGAGCAAAGGATGATGAAGTGTAAAAAAGAATAAAGTAAAATGGCACTATTTAAGGCAGTTGTGAAAAGAAACCTCTTAAAATTCAGCCATTGATCATGTCCACGTGTCACCTCATCCACAGATTGCACATTGTTCAAGAAGAAGTCAATGATGAATTAGCTATCACAAACTAATTATAAGTGAAGCCGAAGAGTTGGGACCGAATGCTCAATCGGGGCATTGATCAAAAGTAAAAGGTGAAAAGTCTGACCGAGTACCCACACGGACGAAGCAAATCCTAAAGAATTCGACAAAACACTTAAGGGAGGGCTTCTGTTGACTCGATACTTTAGAGACACCGTGTCAAAGCTCCATAGGACTCCACATCACCGGTCGGACTTGAAGCCGATTCACCATCCGGTATAAAGTGTTATAAAGTGGTTTTTGTTTGATTTCTTTTATAGCATAGATTTTTAATTTTTTTAATCACATCTGATATAATGCTGGCATAAATATGGTTTTTATTTGATTTCTTTCAAAAACATATACTTATGGTTTTGGTTAATCACACCTGATATAATGCTAGTATAGTGCTGGTATAAAGTGACTTTTGTTTAATTTCTTTCATAAAATAGATGCTTATGATTTTGGTTCTTCACACTTGGTATAATACTAGTTTAAAGTGGTTTTTGTTTGATTTCGTTCATAAAATAGATGCTGACGTTTGATTTTATTTTTTACACTTGGTATAATGCTGGTATAAAGTAGTTTTTATTTGATTTCTTTCGTAACATAGATATTTAATGTTTTGTTTAATCACGTCTGGTATAAAGTGGTTTATGTTTGATTTTCTTCATAAAATAGATCATTATGGTTTTGGTTCTTCACACCTAGTATAGTGCTAGTATAAATGTGGTTTTTGTTTGATTTCATTCATAAAATAGATGCTTATGTTTGGTTATGTTTTTCACACCTATTATAAACCTGGTATAATGCTTGTATAAATGTATATTTTATTTGATTATGATTTTGTTTAATCGCAGCATGTATAAATCTAGTATAATGCTGGTATAATATGATTTTTCTTTGGTTTATTTCATAAAATAGATGTATATCACACGTTGTATAATGCTAGTTTAATGCCAGTATAAATTGGTATATTAGACCTGGTATAATGCTGGTATAATACTAGTATAAATTGATAAAACACACCTGGTATAATGCTTAAATAATGTTAGTATAAATTGCTATATCACACCTAGTATAGTGCTGGTAAAAATTTGTATATCATCTATTACATATCTGCAAAAATAAAAACTCAAAAAAAATATATCATCATGAATACAGGTTCGAAGATAAAAACGAGACGAACAAAAAACTCTAAAATGACATATAAAAAAATATATGGTTTGCGAGATAAATACAAAATATAGTAAATAAATAAAAAAGAGGGAAAGAATTTTTTCCTAGGCTACAACTGGGCAGAAACATATAGCATGAAAAAAATTAATTTAAAAACATATACAAATATTAATTATAAAAGTAGAGAGTAATTGTGTAAATAAGTTACGCAACCCCTACAATTCTTAAAATTTCCCTTTAATTTTTTTAGTTTACATTAAAAATCTAAACTAAAAAAGTTTGGGCCCTTCCAGTTATAGACCATAGGCGGTCGCACTGAATGCTTGCCCCTGTGTCGGCACTGAACATCACCCTGAAAAAGTCTTTATTGATGAGAGGGGTATGAATAAAACCCCTCCTAGAGCAAGGCGGTGTTGACCTTGTCATCAAGCTGGTAACGTCAACACCTGGGCGACATCGGCCCACGATATAGAGAAGGTTGGTAAGAAACCACTTGTAAAATTCCACAACGTGGGGACTTGAATTCCATGCCACTTCTAGTATTTTATAAGCATGAAAGCATCACTGTAAAAAGGGTTAGACACCTAGAAAGTTGAGAAACACAAAGAAAGAAAGATTTAGAGATTTTTAGAGAAAAAAGAGTGCATTATTCAAGAAAAAAGGTGGATAATTCTTAGAGAAGGATTCAATTCATTGTCTTCTTAATTTCTTCTGTAAATTTTTTCCAATTTCAGTGAGTTTTAGACAAAATGAAAAAATGAAACTTCTTTTTAGTGATCAATCTCATGTTCAGTTCATTAATACATTCTTTGGATCTTTGTTGGTGCTTCCAAGGAACGACATTAGTTCAAGGTCAAATTGCGTCTTAGAGGTAAACACCTGAGTTCCTCAAACTCCTTTTATGCCTATTTGCTAATTTGTTTTCGGGTGTTTTTGAGTATATGTTCTCCTATTTCTAGAAAAGAGGCTAGTGTTGGTCCCTTTCCATGATCAATTTCCTATCAGTCAATGTTATATCTCATGTTCACCACGTTAAATCAATATTAAGATATGATTATTAGGTTTAGCATCAATTAAACTTAGTTAAAATCCATGCTAATGCCATTGGTCCAATTCGTACCACTTTTTGTTAGAAAAAAGGAAAATGAAAACTAATTATGAATTTTTGGAAAGAAAGAAATCTTGGAGTGGAAGAATATTTGGGAATGAAGAAGACTTGGAGAGAAAGAATATAACTAAATGTAAATTATTTTCAACCATAACTAGCTTACAAGTGTACTATAAATAGGCTAGCTTTGTACATTCTAAATCAACAATCAATACACAACGTTCTTTCTCTCAAATACTTTTTCTTAGTTTCAATATTTGAAACATGGTACCAGAGCAGATTGAATGGTTCTAGGACCAATTTTGTTGCAAGTTTGATCATCACCTATCAAACTAACCACCATGTCCAAAGATGATAGATCATTACTGGTCATCAATCCACCAACCCAAAAATATCATGCTACCAAGTCCAAGGATGATAACTCAATCAAATAATCTGGAGTTAACGATGAAAACCTGACAATTTAGATTTTGAATTCAATAAAACAATCTAAAAAACAACATAAATCAAGTACTATCGAGAAAAAGGGTACCCTATCTCAGTTAGAGAAATAGAAAATCAAGTGCAGACACTATGGAATGATAAGGCATACTATGAAAATGTGCTTTTAAATACATGGGTATCCCGATTGGTGGAATGACGGGCAGAAAAGGAAGGGGCGGGCCACCAACAACGATGCAAATGACCAAGCGATCATCAGTGGAGGTGCACTATTAACCACAACATACCTAACCCAAAATTCCTCATGGATTTTTGATTGCATAGCCACCAACACTATGATGTTTGATGCACATGATAACAAAATCAAAACACAACCAACAAAGACACATGTTAAGGCACCCATTGGAGGAATTATCTCTGTAGAAGGAGCTGGATCTATTGTGATATCACCTACACTAAAACTATCAAATTGTCTTTATGTTCCATATTATTGCACAAATTACTATATATTAGTCATGTGACAAAGGAACTAAATTATTATATTGCATGACATCAGGACAACAATGATTATTGGAAGGGGCACTGATTATCAATGATTGTACTACGTGGATGAAGTTACCTAACACAGTACTGTAATGCTTGCGCATGGAACTTTTGATTGGGAAGCTTAGCTCTAGCATCGGCTTTTAGGGAATCCATCCACGAGTTATTTACACCTTCTATTTCCTAAAATTTTTAAGTCAAATAATTCTTTACACTATAAGACTTGTGTTTTGGCGAAAAGCCACAAACAAACTTTCAAACCCAATAATTCTTAAGTCGATGTTTCCTTCTCATTAGTTCACTCTGATGTGTGAGGTCCAACACCTATTATAGGTAGACAAGGTTTCAGATATTTTTTGATATTTGTTGATGATTGCACTCGTATAATATGGGTTTATTTTTTGAAAAATAAGTCTGACATTGTGGATAAATTTATTCATTTCCACATTATGATCAAAATCCAATTTAACAAATCCATTCAGATTTTATGATATGATAATGGGGTGGGGGAATTCATTAACTTAACCATGAAATGTTTTTTTCAAAAGGAAGGATTACTCCATCAAACTACTTGTCCTCATACCCCCGAGCAAAACGGAGTTGCCGAGAGAAAAAATAGGATCCTTCTTTAAATGACCTGTGCCTTTATAATTGAATCTCGAGTCCTAAAAGTTTTGGCCAGAAGTTATAGCAACATCTACTTACCTACTAAAATGAATTCCGGCCAAAGCCCTTGATTTACAAACTCCTATCCAAGCCTTAGCTAAATTTACAAAGATACCCTTAACTCTTCAACCAAGAATTTTTAGGTGCTCTATTTTTTGTTCACATTCCAAAAACAAAATGAACCAAGTTTGATCCTTGTGTAATGAATTGTAATTTCCTTGAAACAGAATACTTTTATAATACCCAACTCAGTGGTCAAAGGGAGAATGAATATATGGACTCACTAAGTTGGCTTCCAGATGCAAGAACTTCACAAGTGGAAGAAATGGAAATAGAGAAAACAATACTGTTAGGGAAACTTCAGTTACTTCCATACAATCTATGGGTTCTAGTGTCTCTAAAGATACTCCTCCTAACATAGTGTCTAAGGTAAGCAATTATGAAACTCTTAAAACCTCGATTACTTCAACTAATCCTAGTGATTGTGAGACTATAGAAGAATAGGTGGAACATGAACATGTATAGAATAGGTAAAAGAATAAGGAGAATAATGTGTACTACCTCTAAGGAGTAACAGATGTATCCCACCTAATTGCCTAGAAGCTAAACCTCGAAGGTCTAGATACCTAATAGCCAACGTAGAAAGGGTGAAACTATTTAAAGAGGCAAAGCCTTTATCATAGCTTAGTGTGAAGAAGAAACCTAACCATAGTTGAAGAAGCACTGGCATCTGACCAATGGATAAGTGCAATAAAGGTTAAAATGAATGCTCTTAATAGAAACAACACATGGGAGAAATGTAACCTACCGGAAGGGAAAGGGCTAGTTGGTTGTCATAGGGTTTTCACCGTGAAACATAAACTAGATGGCTCAATTGAGAGTTACAAGGAACGATTACTGGCAAAGGGATACACCCAGACATATGGCATCGCTTACTCAGAGACTTTTTCATGGGTAGCAAAAATTGACACTATCACAGTATTGTTTTCCAAAATAGCAAACAAAGAATGGCCACTTTACTAGTTTGATGTCAAGAATGCATTTTTACATGGAGACTTACAAGAAGAAGTCTATATGGAAGCTCGTCCAGGATTTAAAAAAGAATTCAAGAAGGGAGAGGTTTGTCAATTGAAGAAATCCCTCTATGGACTGAAACAATCACCAAGGGCATAGTTTGGCAGGTTCACACTAGCAATGAAAAGATACGGGTTTAAGCAGAGAAATTCTGATCATAATTTGTTCCTTAAAAGAAATGGTGAACTCGTAACTTGCTTTATGATTTATGTCGATGACATGATCATTATAGAAAACAATGTCGAAGAAATTGCCAACCTAAGGGAGAATCTATTCACAAAATTTAAAATGAAAGACTTGGGGAGATTAAAGTGCTTTCTTAGAATTGAAGTGTTAAGATCAAAGCAAGGATTTTTCATTTGTAAAAAGAAGTACATCTTAGACTACTAGCTAAAATAGGGATGCTTGACTGCAAACCAACTGATACACCTATAGTGGTAAATCATAGACTAAGACTACTAGAAGAAGCAGAGTTACCTAATAAAGAGAGACATCAAAGGTTGGTGGGCAAACTGATTTATCTTTCACATATCCAACCTGACATATCCTATGCTATAGGAATAGTAAGTCCATTTATGCATCGAACTCAAATAAATCACATGGATTATAAGGTATCTGAAGGGCACAACTGGACATGGAGTTCTATTCATAGGACATGGTCATATGAACATTAGAGGATATACTAATGCTAATTGGGTAGGGAATCCAGTAGATCGAAGATCAACATCGGGCTATTTTACTCTCTTAGGAGGTAATTTAGTCACATGGAGGAGTAAGAAGCAAAAAGTTGTAACATTGTCAAGTGCTGAGGCAGAGTTTTGAGGAATTTCTTAAGGACTAACCATAGTATTATGGCTACAAAAGTTATAAATAAATATTTTTACCCACCATTAGAAACTTGTGAGATAATATGTGATTGTCAGGGGACCATCCGAATCTTAAAAAATCCAGTACAATATGATCAGACCAAACACATCAAAGTTGATAGATACTCATCAAGGAGAAGATTGAAGTAGGAATCATAAAGGTAGCGTACACACGATCTGAAGACCAACTAGCAGATATTCTAACTAAAGTGGTGATCAGACAGATCTTCAACAGAGTTTTGGACAAGTTGAGCATTGGCGATCCCATTACTTAACTTGAGGGGGAATGTTAGAAAGGAAACAAGAAAACTAATTATGAATGCTTGAAAGAAAGAAAACTTGGAGAGGAAAAATACTTGGGAATGAGGAAGACTTGGAGAGAAAGAATGTAATTGAGCGTAAATTATTTTTAACCATAGCTAGCTTACAAATGTATTATAAATATGCTAGCAGTGTACATTCTAAATCATCAATCAATACACAAAATTCTTTCTCTCAGATAGCTTTTATTAGTTTCAAGAATTAAAACACTTTTTAAGTAGCCTTCTAACACAAACTTTCTGATATTCTCTTCTACTATTGAAGAATTAAACTTGTATTTGTTTTTTTTTACTTTGTGGTTTATTTTTAGTTTTTTATACTCAAAATGTTCCTCACTATTTTCATTCCTTTTACAAGAAGGTTACTTATCTATATATTTAAGTGAATTGCTCATCATATGGTTAGAGTTCAACTTTGATTGGGTTGTATCGTGTGAGACAAATTCACCGGTATCGAATTAATGATTGTCTTAAGAAATCTGAGTTTCAGGCCTCCACTATAACATTACTTCAGTGAAATGTTTTATACTTTTGTAATAGTTTGTTATACATAACTTTTCCATTTCATTTTTTTATCCACTGTAATCTTGTACTTATTCTTATTGATATATAGTATTGCTCATTTATTTTAGGGAAAACTTTAAAAAAGTACCGTATTATTTCACTCATCTGCAAAATGAGGTATGTGGATTTTTTTTGCAAAAGTAGGTTTGTGGTTTTAAAAAATTAGCGAAAGAGGATCCTCAATGTTAGACTATGTCACATTAATGAATAATCTTGTTCGTTTTTATCTGAAATTTTGTGGATTGATTAATTAAAATGCAATATTTTTTGAAATTAATGGAATTTGAAGAGGCTAGGTATTGAACCTATGACCTCTCGCCACTTTCATAAAGTGGTGTACCAATTGAGGTACACCCAATTGGTAATTAAAATGCAATGTACATAAATGATAATTTTTAATTTATTTTATATTTCAAATGTTTTTTAATTAAAATATTATGATAAACTTTAAAAATTATAAAAAATGGAAAGTATCTTCGAAACTTACTCAAATTGTGATGTATAATTTTTAAGAAATAAGGTTAAATTACAAGAATATTGAATTAATTAAAATATTTTATGTAACATCACTATTCTAAAAAATATTTTTATCCTCTTTTTGCCGAATTTTTAAACCACAAAATCCATTTTGCAAAAAAATATTTCTTAGACCCTGTTTTGTAAATGAGTGAAAGAACTAGGTACTCTTTTAAAGTTTGCCCTTTATTTTAATACTACTACTTACACCAATTTCCCATTTGGTCCATGTCATGAAACCCATTTGGTTGTTTTGTTATGTGTTGAACTTAACTCAAAAGAACTGAAGAAGCCTCAGAAGCTAAAGGATCTCGAACTGTTAAAAGCTCAAATCCCAAGACAACAAGTCACGTGAAGATAGATACTAAAAATAGGTCTCTACTTTTTATGACACAAAAAGTAGGTGATCAGAGGTCTTAAAAAGTGAGTTGAAAACTAAGAGAGAAGAAACCTTTTAGCAACCTGACAAGCTGACATGAGCAAGCTGTGAGGGACCAAAAGATGTAAAAGTCTGAAGAATTGCAGAAAGTGGGTAGAGTTGACTCCCGCTAATGTTTTTAATGGAACAGAAGATGAGTCTAATGGAAGATCCAACGGTTCTAATGAAAAAGAGCTGTTGTGAGACAACGACTAGGATTGGGACTCTGAGGATGAGTCACAACGCGGAACATATTGAAGACTGCCTATAAAAAGGGCTCGACCAGCAGAGAGAAATTCATCTAATCTTTCATAATTAATTGCAAATCTCTCAAATACATATGCAAATACTCTCAAGATAACATTCATCCAAATTAGTTTAAATCATAGAAAGCTTAGAAAAACCAATTTCAAATCTGTTGTAAGTGATTCTTGATAACTCAAAGTACAAGATAACAAAATCATTTCAATCCACTCTTAAAAGACTAAGCAAGTTGTTTGATGAGGTCTTGGTATAACCTTAAAAATAGCTTGGTGTAAGTTGTGTTTCAAAAGAGTTTAAGAGGAGGGTACTCTTAAACTGAGGAATTAGAGATAGGAAGAGGATCGTACTCTTGGATGTAAAGAATTCCATTTGTAAAGGCTTCTCTGCCTCAGAAGAAGTTGACATAGTGGATTAAAGTTCAGAAGTGAGTGCTTCAGGGACCAGAGGTAGGCAGGATCCAAACCAATATAAAATTATTGTGTAAACATTTCTAAATCTGACACATTCATTTTTACACTTATTGCATCATAAGCACTCTTATTATTTACTTGCTTTATTTGCAAAAATGAGTCAATCACCCCCTTGACTCCAAATCATCCCTCTGAGACCAACAAGTGGTATTAGAGCAAGCTATATTCCATAGACTTAATAGTTTAAGAGTCTAAAGATCTCTATGAGTGATAGAAGCTTAAGACAACTACAAGAAGGAGACATGCAACCTCCTCAGACCCTCCCCGAGGGACTCTATGTAATAAGACCTCCCCTTTTCTATGGTCAGAACTATACATTTTGGAAGAACCGTATGAACAACTTTATATAGTCTCAGGAGTACTATGCCCAACAAGCAATTGCCGATGGCCCCTTTAGTGCCACCATCACTGTAAACAACCAACCCCAACCCAAACTAGAAAACCAATGGTCAGAATTAGAAGTAAAGCTTTATCAAAGTAACGTAAATGCTATTAACATGCTTCACTTTGCTTTAGATGCAGATGAGTTTAACAAAATTTTAGGTCGCGAGATGACATAAGAAATCTGGAGGAAGTTGGAAGTCACCTAAGAAGGAACCAACAAGGTGAAGGAGTCTAACATCAATCCAAATCTTAGATACTATGAGCTAATTGAGATGAAGGACAATAAAACCATCTCAAGCATGAATACCAGATTCACTAATATAGTGAATGAGTTTAAAGACTAGGAAAGGAGTTCTCAGAAGAAGAGCAAGTAAAGAAGACTCTTAGAAGCTTGAATAGAGTCTGGAAGGCCAAGAAAAATGCTATTGAGGAGGCAGAAGATCTCACCACATATAGATATGATGAGCTCATTGGGTCTCTAATTACTCATGAGATCTTAATGCAAACCTTCATCAAGAAGGAAAAATCCGAATCTGAAGGGAAGAAAGCCATAATCCTCAAAGTTGACTCATCAGAAGGAAATTGATCAGATGATGAAGAAATGGCCATGTTTGCAAGAAAGTTTAGAAGAATGATGAGAAGAGGAAGCATATATCCTCAAAAGAGCATAAGGAAATATGACTCCTTCCTAAAGTAGGATTATCAGAAGAAAAGCTCTAGAAGGGATCTTGCTTAAAAGCCCTCTAAAGACAAGGAGAAGCATGAATATAACAAGAACATGATCTGCTTTGAAGGTGACCAACCATGACACATCAAGGCTCAATGTCCAAGGTTGAGAAGAGACAAGAAGAAAGATTTAGCCACCACATAGAGTAATAGTGAAGGAGAAAACTCCTCACAAGATGAAAAGAAATAGGAGACTACTCAGGTCTATTTAATGGCAATCAATACTCTAAACTCTGAAGTAGAATGTTCAAACAACAATAGTGGATAAAGTACAGAAGTACAAACAGCGTTAGAACTTCAGGATGAGGTAAACTTACACTCTACTTTACCTAATTAAGTTATGCATATGTTGGCCACTATCTACAAGCTTGTTAAGAAAAACAAGAAAACACTTAGAGAGATACTCAACTTGAAGAAGAAGATGACAATAAAGCTATTGATCTTGAGACTCTCAGAGTCAAGGATCACGAAAGAAGGTTGGCTGATGAGGTTAACAAGAAGAACATCACTCAATTGGCTGTAAATGCCATTGCACTTAAAAGAGAAGTATCCTTACTTCAAGCTAGTTTGAAGGAACCAACATGTGATATAGCTTCAACTTCTAAACAAGTGAAGTCTCTCAAGGCTTAGAAGACAACACAATATCCTATAAAAGACAACCTGAGAAGGAAAGCAACACTCAGAAGAGGCAAGTGCTAAAGAAAATTGATGTCTTTAATGTATGTCAAATAGAGACTCACAAAGAAAAAAGAAGGAAAGAGAATCATTATAGATTCTGTGGAAGAAACATCCACACGACCAGTATTTGCAGACTCAGAAATAGGTACTATAATGAAAATCCATGGCCTAATATGATTTCTAACAAAGAAAGACCCAATCGTAAATTGGGTACTTAAATTTTTTAATCTGTGTCATGGGTAGGCCTGAGATTCATAGACAACAAGAAAATGTGGTACATTGATAGTGGATGCTCAAGGCATATGACTGGTGATGAAATATCATTTATCATATTAAACATAAAGAGAGGAGAAAGTGTAACTTTAGAGATAATAAGAAGGGAAAAATCCTCAAAAGCGGAATAATAGGCTCTGAGATCCCTATAGAAGAAGTATCACTTGTGGATGGACTAAATTCAACCTTCTAAGCATTGCACAACTCTGTCATCTAGGCAGAAAGGTAGTTTTTGATTCCAACAGTTGCTCAATTATTGATTGTAAGTCCAACTCAACTCTCCTATATGCATTTAGAACAAATAATGTTCATAAAATTGATGTTTCATGTAAAACAAACAAAAATATCCGTTTGGTGTTAAAAAAGGAGGAATCATGGCTTTAACACAGAAGATTAGGATATGTCAGTACGATTCTTTGGTCCAAACTAGCCAAACAAAAACTTGTTATGAGTCTGCCTAATATTGCTTTTGAAAAGGATCATCTTTGCATAGCATGTCAATTGGGTAAAAAAACTAAGACTTCTCATCTAAAAGAGTTTTTGTTTGGCTAGTTACTGCATATTGACTTGTTTGGACTTGTTCATCCAACAAGTATAGGGGGAAGTAGATTCATAATGTTTATTGTAGATTATTTCTCTTGATATACATAGGTCATCCTGCTCAATAGCGAAGATGAAACATTTGGACAAATTTTCAAAATTATTCATACGCATTGAGGTAAAACATGACATCATCATGCCTTGCATTAGAATCGACCATGGGCAAGAATTTGAGAATTGGTAATTTGCTTAGTTCGGTGAGGAAAGAGGAATTAAACACAATTTCCCTATCCCACATACCCCTCAACAAAATGGTGTTATTAAAATAAAAATAGAACCATAGTGCAGATGGATTGTACTATGCTTAGTGATAACTATCTACCCAAGTACTTTTGGGGAGAAGCTATCAATGCCACATGCTACATTCTTAACAGAGCTCTCATTAGACTTGAGTTAGATAAAACTCCTTATGAGCTATGGAAAGGTAGAAAGCCCAAGATAGGATATTTTAGAGCTTTTGGATGCAAATGCTTCATACTAAACACTAAAGAATATCTTAGTAAATTTTATCCTAAATCTGATGAAGCTATAGTTTTGGGCTACTCAACACATAGCAAGGCTTACAGAGTCTTTAATAAAAGAACCAACACACCAGAAGAATCTATACATGTAGACTTCAATGAGACTAATCATGTAGGAAATCAAAGAAGTTAATTAAAAGAGGATGAAGTCCTACCATAAAAGGAACATAGGTCAGAAGTAGCAGTTGAAAATTATGATCAAACAATTTCATTTGGGCATCCTAAAGAGGAATTTCAGCAAAACCAAGAATTAAGTCTTGCTCACAACATACAAAGAGAAATCAGAACACACAGAGCTCACACCCTAGATCATGTAATTGATAATGTTCAAAATCCAATATTGACAAGAGAACAACTTTAGAGGATGACCAACCATCCAGATTTTGTGTCATTTATAGAGCCAAAGAAGTTTGAAGATGTAGAGCATGATGAGAATTGGATTATGGCGATGCAAGAAGACCTAGACCAATTCGCTCGGAATGATGTGTAGGGCTTAGTTCCACTCCCTAGAAGCAAGTCTATTATTAGAACCAAATGGGTCTTCCAAAATAAACTTGATGAAGAAGGAAACATCATCAGAAATAAGGCAAGGCTTGTTGCTCAAGGCTACAACCAATAAGAGGGAATTGACTATGATGAGACTTTTTCCCCTATTACCAGACTTGAAGAAATTAGAATCCTATGTGCTTTTGTATCCCATATAAATTTTAAATTATTTCAAATGGATGTGAAAAGTGCTTTTCTAAATGGAGTGATATCAAAAGAGGTATATATGAAGCAACCGCCAGGATTTAAAGATCCAAAGCACCCTACTAATGTATTTAAATTAAAGAAGGAACTTTATAGTCTGAAGCAAGCGGGGCATGGTACGAAAGATTGACCAACTTTCTTCTGTCAAAATGATACATTAGAGGCAAAGGTGATACCACATTAGTATCCAAACAATGGAGATTTCACACTCAGAGGATACATAGATGCAGACTATGGAAGACACAAGCTTGAGAGGAAAAGTACTACTACAGGATGTCACTTTCTTGGAGATTGTATGGTTTATTAGTATAGCAAGAAGCATTCATCAGTAGCTCTCTGAGCAATTGAAGTAGAATATATGGCTGTCGAAAGCTGTGTAGCTTAGATCCTATAGATTACACAACAACTTGAAGACTATGGAGTCAGAACTAGATTCATAGAAGTCATGTGTGACAACAAAAGTGCAATTGACTTGTCAAAGAATCTAGTTCAACATAGTAGAATGAATCATGTCAACATCAGACACCACTTCATTAGAGATCATGTCTTGAAGAAATATGTGAAACTAGTCTACATTTTGATAGAAGAACAATGTGCTGGCATGTTTACCAAACCTCTAAGTAAAGATTAATTCAATAGCCTCAGAGGAGCTAAAAACTTCAGTAGATGACTCAGCATATGGATGAATGATAAGTGTACGGAGATTCAACTAATCAACTGCCATATGTATTTGAATTTTAGAAGGCAAAAACTCAACTCATACACGGTAAAAACTCTAAAAACGGTTCACCTATTTACCGTCAATAACGCCATGAGATTACTCATTAAAATTAATAGCTTATTTGCAAATTGTTACAAACAGACTTGATTACCCCTAGATCTTTAAAAACCCCTAAATTTTAATCTTCAACCTTATGTTTTCAAAACCTTTTGGAAGCAAACATCTGCGAAAATTCTCTCATCTCCTAATTCTTAAACCTTTGCAAAATGGCTCCTAAGAGATCAAACTCTACTGCAGCCAAGGTTAAGAAAGCCGATTCCACTCTAAAAGTTGCACCAGAAAAATATACTAGAGAACCCACCCATATCGAGGCTCAACCAATGCTTATAAACAACTACCTGGTACTAATTACTCCTCATGCAGAAATTATCAAGGAACTAAAACTAACCTCCTGGGTTGGACTAAATGAGCCAACTTATCCTAAAATTGTAAGAGAGTTCTATAAGAACCTGAAATACTGCAAAGACTACCTTGAAACCATTATAAAGGGAACCACTATCAACGTCACCCCTGAGTTAATAGGACGGATCATCAAAGTTCCCATCATGGGATTAATTCTTAGGAAGAAGACTGATGTAACTAAGGAGCACAAGGGAGAGTAGATCTCCACTTACGTAGACTGTCACAATAGGAGACTCCACTATGCAATCGCAACATCACTGCTCCACAAAGTCAATGCTCCTAACTCTATCTCTAACATAGAGCACTACATCACGCAATATATGGTGGAAAAGAAACCTGTCAACTTTTCGATGATCATCACTAACCGTATCAAAAAGCATCAATGGAGTATGGGAGGACTAATCTCACTAATTATAAAGAATCATAATATTGAAATTAGAGATGCTGAGAAATTGAAGGGCACCAAAATCACCAAGAGGATATTCCAAAATCTTATAATTGGAAGAAAATTCAACCTAGAAGTTGTTGAGGCTATAATATCAAAGAAACAAGCTAAGGAGCAAGAGAAAGGACAACAAAGAGGGGAGGATCAACAGCTATTAAAGTTGTTGAT
Organism: Euphorbia pulcherrima; assembly: GCA_947683365.1. Classification (NCBI taxonomy): domain Eukaryota; kingdom Viridiplantae; phylum Streptophyta; class Magnoliopsida; order Malpighiales; family Euphorbiaceae; genus Euphorbia; species Euphorbia pulcherrima. The sequence goes on from CANTUS010000010.1 coordinate 44,927,723, forward strand.
GTTGAGGCTAAAAAGCCCATAATGAAGAGGAAAATGGTCTCTGAGGCACCAAAGGGAAAAAGAAAAAGCTGATAATTGAGGAGTAAGAGGAAGATGCCTCTAAGGAAAGGGAAGAGGCTACGTTAGAACAAGATGCTTCTGAGGAAACTGAAATTCCTCAACATCCTCGGAAGTAGAGGACTAAAAAGGTCTGAGAAGAGGAAGAGTCTCTGGTTGGGCCACTCAAGCTCAGAAAGATCAATCCCTCTTATGAGGAATTAATATCAGATATTCCTCCATCCTTTGATGCCACCAAATCCATCACCCCTACCACCACCACCACTACAAAACTTCAAATTCCCACCATCTCACCCTCACCATTAAACTCTTCCTCACTAACCAAATCCCCCTCACCACTAAAGTCCAATACTCCTTCCTCTTCACCTACTAAAAATAATGTTCCATCTCATTCTAAATCTAACCCTTCTCCACCAAAATCACCTATCATGCCGCAAGATGAGGATAAAATTCCCCTATCCAATGATGCAACTACTATCAATAAGCAGCAAGCTAGTATAGCCCAAGTGGGAGATGAGGCTGACCAATCTAAGAAGGTGAATGAGGCCAATTTTGTAGAGACACCCAATGCTGACCATGCTAATGACTCAACATTTTTAAATGTTGATAAGGTAGAAAAGCAAGGTAACTTAGGTGGTGAAAAATCACCAACTAAGGTAGTTAAAGGGGTTGAAAAACTGTCGACTTCTCAGAAAGATAATTAAATTAAGACAGTTGTAGAGAATATGTCACAAGCCCTTGTGGATTCCAATGAGGAAGGTTTGAAAAAGCTTTCTAAGGATGATGGAGAGACAAAAATAAGCTTAGAAGGGAGTGAATCTAGCTCTGAGGAAGACTGTTCCTTATAGAATTAGACTTCCAAATTGAGCCTAGATAGAATCAAAATCTTACACTCATAAGTCAAAAGCAACAACAATCATAAGATTATGTGCATCAGCCAGATACCGTTGAAGCATTCAATAAGGCGGTCAAGAAATATGCCGAGCTAATTAAAATATTCAAAACTCTTAAAATATCAAGTTCTCTTGCATCTGACTCCCCAGTTGCCACTAAATTAGCTCAAAACTATATGAGTCTGACAACTCAAGATACATCAATTGAGTCTTCAAAGCATCTCTTTCCATGCTCACTTGCCATTGCTCTAGAATTAAAGAACACCATCATGCCTCTAATAGATGATAGGCTAATTGAGTACAAGAAGATTGCAACCAAGCTGATGGAGCTCAATGCTAAGGTGATAGAACATGAAGGTCATATAGTAAATAGCCAGAAGGCCATCAAGGAAAGCTTGGAGAAGCTATTTGTACAATAAGGAGACATGCTCAGAACTCTCACCGACTCATTTGATAAGCAACTAAAAGCGCCAAAGGCAAAGCTCTTGGGGGAGCTCTAGAAGGTTACCATAACTATAACTACAAGTGCTTCTACTAAGAGGAGAGAAAAAAGAATATTGAGAGAATTAAGACTCTTCAGTCAGATCACCAAACCTCTATTAATGATATTATAGATGCTCTGAACAAGCTCCAAGAGCAGATGAAGGCAGAATTTAATGAAATAAGTGAGAATCATTCAACTGATGTGTCCATTGATGTTAAGAAGGAAATAAAGACAATAGTTAAAGCCATAACCAAGTTGATTAGTGACTCAGAAGCTGCTGTTAGGTCTAAAATTTGGGTTAGCACTTTATGATGGGTCGTGGTAAAAAATATATGGATTTCCCTTATGCCTTGCGGTGGGGTCCACTGGGGCTTGTTTATTTAAGCCTGATGGAACCATTTAGTTCAAGTTTGCACATTTAAACCGATTTTAAAGAATAAAAGAATCGTGACCCAAAATTTGATACAAATGATAGAGTCACCATCCAAGTTGTCTACTTAGGAAGGAGTTTTGGTATGGTTCCCATTAGGCGGGAGACTCATACCTTTTAGATCAGAGATTCGGGTATCGGATGAGTCACTTATTTCTCATTTAGTTAATTCAAATTTTCATTCACCGCATAAAATCATTTTCTTTTCATCATTTGGGGAATTATTATGGAAATCTTATTTTTCTACACTCTTTCACACTCGATACATGCGTTCAACAATTTATAATAAAGCACAAATAATAAAGGGAATAAAAATTCCTACCAGGGGGAAAATGGCAGAATTGTAAGGGAACCTATATATTTGTTCTAAGTTATAAAACAAAATAAATAAACTTGCCTGCGTCCACAAAGATTAGCACAGTTTATGGCACATCATAAGTAAGCATTTTGTTAGAGAATATGTAATTATATTAGCATGGCAGTTTTGCAATCGATAGTGCCCGGGTGGCTTCTAGGATCGGGAGGAAATAACTGGTCTTCAATGTATTTTATTGTGAAATCATATTTTAACTTTTCGTGAGTTGATTTACCAGATTATTAATGAAACTGATCGCATGGCAAATGGTAATATTTGATTGATTTTATAGATTAAAAGAGAAACTAACATTCTTCTTAGGGGACTCGTACCTATACGAATGGGTGACACCCATACGGGTACTAGGGAGGACCCCTACGGGTATAGGGTACCTGTATGGGTCTTATTTGGATCGACCCCAAATAGAAGCTTAACTCAAATTAAAATAAAGGCAAGTTGTAGAAAAAGAACTGAATAAAAATAAGATTTCCTACCATATGGGTATGGTGCAGCAATTAAATATCCCTAGGGGCATAAAGGTGCCAACAAGGCCCATATGGGTCAGGGCCAGACCCAAAGCAGATCAAAGGATAGATCGAGACAAACAAATGAAAATGATAATAAAAAATTGAAAAATGAGTCTCTTTGAAACTTAGGAGCGTACCTTTACTCCGTGAATCCACTTTAAAGCGATCCCAATGCTGTGAGAGAGTCTAGCCGAAGTAGATGTGAAAATGGTGAGTTTAGGACTATTTTGGTGAGTGTTTGTGTGGACAGAACCTCCCCTAGATCATATATATGAAGCTAGAAAGGAATAAAATGTGGGCAAAACCAATGTAGAATGGTTTTCTCCCTATTTTATAACTTCTATAACTCTTCTATACTCTTTTTATACCTATAAAAACTCCTGGAAAATGCTATATAAATTGGCTAGTATGATTCTTATCTTGGCTCCTTCTTAAAGTGAGGAAAAATGCCTCTATTTATAGGAGAAAATTGAGCCTGAACGCAACAAATCACATGTATGATTGATTTTCTCCGAAAATGGTATGATTGCAATCAAATCAATCTGATTACATGCAAGCGGTACCCGTATAGGTGGGGTAGGACCCATATGGGTCCCTCCTAAGTGCATGGAGGAAATAGGCCGTACGGGTCACCTTAGGACTTATACCCCTAGGTGCGACCTGTACGGGTCCCTAAAGGAAGTCTAGGTATCCAAACTCTGGCTAAACTCATCTTTGCTATAGTAGGAACACCTCTAATGGATAACACCTTTAAAAGATTGAATTATCTAGCTCTCATCATTGTTTTGTGAGAAGGACTGTTAAAATCCAGTGCTTATAGACTACCCTTCATGGGATCAGTATAGATACGAATTTGTATGATCTCACGATATGAGCAAGGATTTGGAAATCACACATGAGGTGATGATATGGGTGAGTTCCTTTCTTGGGGCAAACTCCTTTCCTTGGTGTCCCTTTCCTAAGGCAGACAACTTTCCTTTGCTGTGTGTACCCCTTTCTTAAGGCGGATGACTTCTCCTCTGACTGATGTTGGTGTACCCCTTTCCTTAGGCAAATGATTCTCCTACTGATGGTGTATCCCTATCCTAAGGAGGATGACTCTCCTGCTGATGGTGTATCCCTTTCCTAAGATTGATGACTCTCCTACTAATGGTGTATCAATTTCTTCAGGCAGATGACTCTCCTGCTAACAGTGTACCCTTTCTTAAGGTAGATGACTCTCCTGCTAATGGTGTATCCCTTTCTTTATGCGGATAACTCTCCTGCTGATTGTGTATCCCTTTTCTAAGGCGGATGACTCTCCTACTGCTGGTTTATCCATTTTCAAAGGCGGAAGACTCTCCTATTGATGGTGTATCCCTTTCTTAAGGCGTGTGACTCTCCTGATGGGGATTTTGAGCTACCTGCCAAAAAGACAATAAAAACATTGAGTTAGTTACTGTTTGAAATGATGCATCTTAATTCTTGATTGACTTTGTGGGGAACAAAAATTTTTTCCCCTTCAATCAAGAATAAAGATGTGTGGATGGGGTTTTGGCCCCTGAATGAACTTTAAACTGGGTTTAGAAATGTTGGGTATGGCCCAAAAATTTTGGACTAAAAGAAAATGCCCCTTAAACGGTGCCCCTTGGGGGGTGCCCCCTAGAATAAATGCTCTAGGGTGCCAGAAGATGGGGGAATGCCCCTTAACTGGTTCCATTGCTGCGGAATGGGGTAATGCCCTGGGTTAAATTTTTGTTGCTAGGAAACCTTGGAGTGTCCTTTGGTAGATTTCCTTGTTGGGGGAATGTCTTCTTGGATGACTTATGAGCTGGGGAAATTCCCCATGCTAGAGTGAACCTGTGCAGAGAAGTTTTCCATGTGAGTAATTATCTTGAAACTGCTTACCTTGATTCTTTATTGACTTTGTGTAAACAAAAATTTTTGCCCCTTCAATTAAGGATCCAAGTGAGCCAGGGGTCTTTCCCCGTGTTTAACAATAATGAGTTTAAGAGAAGTGGGTTGGCCCCAATTTGAATTTGATGTGCCTTTGCTGCGGGGAGGGTTGATTTCATTAAAAAGCTCTTTTTCCCTTGAAAGTTGGGGCTCGTATGGGTGGGGAGGACCCATACAGGTAGGATTTTGGCTTTGGGAGGACTTGTATGGGTGGTAAGGACCCATACGGGTGTGTCGAAATAGTTTTAAAAAGCTGAACAGTCCCCCACTCCCCCCCTTTTACCAAAACTTCAAAATTTCTCTAACTCCGATGAATTTCTTCCAAAAATCAACCAAATATGTATAGGAAGATTCCTGATGCCGGGCCATTTCAATCTCAATCATGAGGAGTTGCCTTAAGTAGGGGAATTGGAGCTCCAACAATGTTCGGTGGCCCTCGGATACTCATTCCATAAAGGGGATAAATTCTTGGGTTTCACACCCCCTTCTAAAGTGCCAGTGGTTCCTTCTCCTACTACTCACCCCATCAAAATCCAAGTGAGTGGATTCAAAATTCCATTTTCCAATTATTCCCAATTTTGAATTTCTTCGACTAGGCATGAATTTAGGGATTAAAATGGAGCCTAATGAATATAACTTTAGGCTAGGGCGCTTGTAGGATAATTTTGATCGAGTTTTGATGGAGTTTCGATAAATTTTGCCTATTCAGGAATTTTTTTTTACAATGGGGACTGTTTGCAGGGGACTTGTATGGGTGGGAAGGACCCATAAGGGTCCCATTTTTTGAACTAGTGGGGGACCTGGACCCGTACGGGTGGGGTGGACCCATACAGGTCCCCTCTTCTAGGATAGAGTGCTTGAATCTTCATTTTCTGTAACTTTTTTTTTAATTTTGACTTGTCCATTATATTCTAACACTGTTGTACTACTGTTTTGCCCTTGTAGTTCCCTTTTAAGACCATCGGGGCTTTGAGATTTTGCTGAAAGTGTTATGAGAAGATCCATACTACAGGGGATGCTATGTTGCTGACTCGAATCGATGCTATGGGCTATTCTGATATTGTTTGAGCCATTCCTATGGGGCTAAAGACGCTCGTGCACGCTGCAATTTTTGCTTAGCTGAGGGATGGTCGGAGATAACCCACATGTTCCACTTCACGATTAGGGAGGTTAATATCACCCCCTCGGATATGTGCACACTAATGGGGTTGGCTTGGGATGGAGAGATTATTCACTTTGATGTTTATGCCTATCATTGGCATTCATGGGCTGAGGTGAAGGACTATATGGAGTGGCTTCTTGGGCTTTATCCTGGCGATAAGGACAAGCTTAAGTACGGGGATCTACACACTTACTGGCGACTATAGCCGAGCCTAATTACTGAGGTTAGGAGGGACTAGTATGCCATATCCTTTATTTTTACCCTTCTGTCGACTATTTTCTTCCCCACCTACTCGAGCTGTGTCAACTACGGGCTGCTGTCTGCAATAGAGGATCTTGTAAGCACTCCTAGGAAGAACTGGTGTTAGGCTATCTTAGCTCAACTGTACTATGGCCTGGGCATTGGTGTTCGAGGTCAACATGTTGAGCTGAAGATCAGTCACTTGCTTCTTTTGGTAAATTTTGAACCTCTCTTTGTGTTTCCACTTTGATTTTAACTGTTTTACCACTGACTTTGGTTTCCTTTTGTAGATGTGGGAATTTAAGCATTGCTTCATCCCCAGGCCTGGTTTGTTGGGACAACCTGAGATGCCTTATATCATCTTGAGGTGGATGGGTCCCTAGCAGTAATAGGTTAGGACCATCTCTGATTATCAGGAGTACATCCACCAATTAGGCTCCAACTGGGTAAACTTTATAACCTAAACCTATATTTTCAATTCAACAAACTATTAGTAGCAAACTGTATTTACAAAGTTAGGGATTCTTGCAGTGCATTTGTCTATATAAAGGTCATCTGCAACCTATGGACCTACTTGGTCATCTACAAGAAGATCAAGGAGATGTGTTAGGGCATGGATGATCATCGATTTGTGTTGGAGTTGCCACTCTCACTCAAGTCGTATTTCAACGAGCAAGTTTGTGATTGGCGGACTAGCTCGATAGTGAAGAGACCCTTCCCCCCACCCGTGCCTATAGGAGTTTACTAGCCGCATCTAATGCCAAGGATGGACCATAGGTTTTATCTTTTATGTGAGGGGGCCCGTGTCCTGTCGGTCTAGGGCTCATATCCAGATTTTATCAAGGCTTCACTTATCAAGCCGTGCCCGGGGATCCATCTAGGTGACATGGTTCTTAATTTCCATTATGGAGAGGATGGTGATGATGATGATGATGAGGATGGTGACGGATTTGGGGGAGACCGCTAGGGTCCCTTCATTCGTAGGATTGAGAGAATTTCTAGGCCCACTGCTTCTTCCACTCGGGTAAACTTTTTAACTCAACTTTGTAAATATTTATGCACTTTTACATTTGCTTATATGAACTGAGGACCTAGTAATTTGTTAATCGTGATGAAGTCTTTCGCCAAGTAGAAGAAGACTACTTCTGCCACCACCTCTTTTGAGCTAACTGATCCGGAGCCACCTATGAAGCAAGCTAGGACCACTAGGGACTTTAGGGAGGGAGTCCTCTAGACTAATTTGGATTCCTTCTTTTGGCTCCTCGATTATTCAAGGAAGTGTGCTGTACGTAGGCTTGAGGAGTCAGTCCATACCATCCACTTTACCCCTCCCTGCGTGACCCACACAAGGCTTTCCACATTTAGGTTTTAATCCATACCCTTTCTGTATGTCTGGATTACCTTTTAAACTAATTTGGTTGGTCTTTTCAGGTATCTATGGCTAAGGGGGAGAGGATTGCTCAGGGATTCTTCTCGACCCGAGACTTGATGCTGGTGCAAGATGCTCTTGCCTCGGTAACCTTTATTTTCTTGCAAAATTTAGCAAACAATACATGAAGTATGCTATGACTTTTACATAAATGTACTGATCTTTTAATTTTCTTGTACGCACTGCTAGCCATGGAGCATGACAAGTCTGCCCAAGACTTGGAGACTATTGAGGATTAAGCTAGCTTCATGAAGGAGCAATTACAAGAGGCTACTGTAGAGCTGGACAAGATCCATGTGCTAGAAGCAGAACTTGAGAGGGCTAGGACAGAGATGGCTCAGGCTAGGGTTGAGGTAGAGGTGTTGCGGGAGCAAGTTGCCCGTATGACTGAGAACAAACAAACACCAAAGCCATCTGATTCTTCCTCTAAGGATGAATGCTTGGCTTATGGGGTGAGGCGGATGGTGGCCCCGATGGTTGGAGCCAAGCATGAGCTGGAGCAGTGGGTCTAGGTGATCGATTTTGTAGCTGAGGGTGCTGCTGGAGGTCTAGGGGTCGGGGTGCTTGATCTTACTGCTGAGGATGCTGATAGGGCTAAGGATCACAAAATGATTGACATGGCAGACCTATTGGTGGACACCTAGAACCAAACTCAGGACGTGCCCCAGGGACAGGACCCTCTGGTAGCTTATAGACTAGGATTGCTCTTTCTTTTTTGACATTTGCTTTTTGTAGCCCTACATGGCTTATTTTGATGTAACCTAGATGTTATTTACATTGATGCTTTTATCGGTTAAACTATTGAACTTTCCTTATCTGCACTAAGGCCATTGAATAATGTTATTTGTAGACCTACACTGCACCTTGGCATAATCAATAACAAAGACTGTCTAGAGTACCTTATAAGCAAGTGTGCTGACTATTGAACGCTTAAAGATCCTGATCACGATGAACTAACCCAATTTAGACTGACAAGTATTACCAAGGTTGATTGATTTAAGATAACCACTTTGGATGGCATGTTATATCGTGTGACTACACAGAGGTAGAACAAAGTTTGCAGGGACCCCGCTATGAAATGCATAATTCAAATGATGTCTGAAAATAACAAGTGTAAAATACTTGCGCTTTTGAAATTGAGTTCTAATTTTTGCATAGGCCATTTAGTGTGAGATGACCTATCGAACATTTTCTTCTCTTCATTTCTTTTTGTCCTAATTTTTTCCTAAATTGTCCTTGGAGGCTAAATCTAGCGGACTCTTTTTTCCTTTTCTTTTGCTTTAATTTTTGCCCAGGTCACCTTTTCTGGTTTTCAACCTGGTAGACTTTTTCCAACTTTTGCATAGACCTTATTTCTTTTGTCACTTATCAATATTTTTGTCTTTTGTTAAATAACACACACGTAATAAAGATAACAACAATGGGCACAAAATATAGAGAAAAATTGATGTTCACATACTTGCGATTATTTCACCTAAAGACATGCATGCATTCATAAGACCAAGATTCATAGTAAATCATAACATGTTCATTGATGAGATTAATTTGAGTACATAGGCAATGGTAACAATTTCCAATGGTTAACCCCTACTGCCTACTAGTCCTTTTACAGATTTTCTAGAAAGTAATTGACATTTTTCTCTCAATGCTGTACTTTTACCTAAGCTGCCTTTGAGTTTTCAACTTAGTAGGGTTATTTTATCACTGGGGTACCCTAATTTTTGCCTGATTAGTTTGCAGAACACCAGTCAATGGGATGCATCCTAATTTTTGCCCGAGTAGTAGAAGACCACTCGCCGGGTGATTTATTTTTTTATTTCTTTTATTTGTTGTGCTACTTTCAAGTGATTTATTTCTTTTGACCTAGACATGATAACGCCTAAGCCTGTCTTGATTCACTGGATTCATGAACTCATTTCCATCCATGTCCATGAGCTTAATTCCTCCCTTACCATGTACCTTTTTAATCACAAACGATCCTTCCCAATCAGGTCTGAACTTGTCCCTAGCATCCTTATTGACTTGGTGTAGCTGTTTGAAAACCATATCACCTGACTTGAGAGGTTGCTTTAGGTATTTGACTCTATTGTTATAGGCTCGGGACATGTGTTGTTGGTACATACATAGGTGGTCAAGTGGTTTGAGTTGCTACTCTTAATGCCGGGTGATGAAGGGGTTGGTTCTTCCTCTTTGTGAAAGAAGGAGTTCATGTTATTACAGAGGCTTGGGATTATTATGTGAGGTAAAGAGTCTCCTTTTAACAAACGGATAAAGAATTTTTGGAGGGACATTTTAGTGGAAATGTAGGCCCAAGGGTGATTGGAGGAACCAATATTGATAAGAAATGGCCATTCACTAGAAGGACAGGTGTTTCTTATTTTTGAAGAGGGGAACCATATTTATGGAAGAAAGGCTCATTCACTGGAAGGTGGATATTCCTTTTGAAGGTTTTGGGAGAGCATTGGGGTTTTCCTCCTCTTAAAGGTTTTGGAAGATCATTGGGGTCGGATTTTTTTTAATTTTATATTAATAAATGTGCTGTAGGACCTCTTTGTGGAGCATGCCTTCAATCTTTGGAGCTCTTGGTCTTCTTTCCTGATGATGTATACCTTTCCTCCCCTTCATGAAGAAAGATAGGCCAAGACCTAAGGCTATTATGAGTGGGTGAGGTTTTATCAGGATTGTGTATGCGGGGTGTGGTGCATGGGACGCCTTCGATTCAGTTTTAGAAAATCCGACTTGCTTAAATGTAGTGCCTCATTCATAATAAAATGTTTGATTTTATCAAAGAGAAAATTATCTTATTATTTCACATAAACTTATTGAGTGTGAGAAACATATCTTTTTATAAGCAAAAAATGTGATTATATTTAGAAATATATTTACACATTTTAATAAAAGAAAATATTTTTGAAATAAAGCAGTTTCACTTTATTGAAAAATAAAATAGAGTCGCCACCCAGTTTAGCTCCATCGAAAAATGTTGTACATTGATCCAAAATGGGATTTTATACTAAAAAGAAAATGAGATTCTAAGTTCGGACATGTTAGGTAGTCATATTGTTCAAATTGTTAGGATTAATTTTGGAATTTTGGAATTTGTGGTAATTTCTGCATTACAATGGCTTTCTTTAAGAAGTAAATGCAAGAAATAAAATAGGCGGCATAATAAATTGATATTTTCTACCGAAATTCTGGCAGAGTAACAACAGCGTTTGGGTTTTGGCTCGGAACTCGGATAGAGTTTCTCATATTCTGGATGTTTTGTACATACCTGTGAGCTTATTTACAGATATTATAGTCTAAGAGGATTTAGTGGCTCACTTAACCAGACAAATGGGATGCAAATATGTAATAAAAATGATATAAATGGATTCGAATGAATTTCAATGGTGGGTTTAGAGCCAATTACCCTTAGTTTACCTTTTTGTCTGTCTAGGATGACTTGAGAGCCGGTGCAGCACCAAGTTGTCATTGATTGTGATTTGATTAGAAAATAGGTTTAACCTAAGTTATGGCTATAATCTTAGACTATTCCTAAAGGAAATAGGGGATTTTTTTAGAGATTGAGTCATTTTTAGACTGACGATCACTGTGAGATCTTGATCGAAAAAGATAGGGAGATGAGTTTATACCGAATGTCGGTTACAAAGCTCGTATTTGGAATTTTTTTGACAGATTTTCAGGGCTTTTAGGATTCCCGAAACAAAATGGCACAAATGGATTTTTTTTTTGGTTTTTTTCCGTTTGTTGAAAAATGAAAAGGAAAGTCCTCTATTTATAGCGGAGTGGTAATTAGTCGGCGGGTTAATTACCTATCTGACAAGATCTTGCTTTGGATCCCATAAATTCTTGCCAGATCTCGATAAGAATTGATTTTTTATTATAGATAGGCGATTAGCCAATGGGATGGTTACCCTTGTTTGACCAAATTTTGACTTTTGATTTTTTAGTAGAAAATGCGAAATCGAAGCTTCCATGGAATGTGGATTTTTGAATTTCAGAATTTGGATGACAATTTGGTCATTTTTGGCTCTTTTATTTGATAACTGATGAAACAAGCATAATTCCTCATCGGGTTGGAACGGACCTATGCTAACAGTTTGCCACTCGCATACATAAATTTTGTGCTAGAAATTTTTTCTTATGCGAAACAAACAAAATAGTTTGTGTGTGAAATGCAATGAGTTAAAATATTTTTAATCGACAAATTTTGTAACAAAATATATTTTGCCCCTTCGATTACAAATTTATTAATGAATTACATGAGATTAAAAAATTTACTGAGGGTAGAAATAAATATTTCCAGGTGCTTAATACATGAATGACTATGTAAAAATAGCTTTTAGGTCCGTTCATTTTATAAACAATGGAGAAAATGGATGAAAAATGTAAAAATGAGAAAAAAGTTAAAATATAAGTAATTATCGAGTGGGCTAATTACCTATATAACGGTAACTTTTATAGCCATTATGCGTTTATGCGTTCAACGCATAAACACGTGACAGCTGGCTAGGCAATTAGCCCACCAGCTAATTACACATGTAATTAGTCCGACGGCTAATTGCCCGTGGGCCTTATAAACAGCTCTTAGGTCTTCATTTTCTTCACACCAAAAAATTCTCTCTTTCTCTTCTTATGATTTTTGCTCCTTTATTTCAAAAATTTCTACTCTTCAGCTATTCTCAATAATGATTTCTCTAATTTTCTTCCCTTTTCTGCCCCTTCTACCACAATTTTGCGGAGCTTCTATGTGGTACAAGCTTTATAACATCCGCTTGGATTTACAGGCCGTTCAAGTGATCACTTGTAACGTGGTTATCGATGGCGAGCAAGTGGAAGTCTCTAAACTTCCTTCTAAGGCATTATACGGGCTTCCCCCTACTTGGAAGTACCATGGAATCGATCCTGGGGATTTTATTCCGCCTGTTTTGAAGCCCTCCGATCATATTTCTCGGATTTTGGTAAGCCTTACCGCTGTTATTATATTTTTTTCATTACCATGTTGTCATATGTTATTTATTCATTTATTATTATTTATCCTTTTATTGCTTTTTAATTATGGCATGAATTTATTAAATGCAATGACTTTTGATAATTGTGTGATTTATTGAACATTGGTGTGTGATTAGTGTACATGTGTTATTTTTGTAGGTTACTGCCATGAGGGAGGCAGTATTGTCCACTTTTACTAGTGGTACAAGGTACTATCCCCTAGTGCTAAAGCCATCATTGATGGGACGTCTTTAGGGAGGATGGTGAGGAATTATAAGTACGTAAAGTTTTGCAGGTATTCGTACATCTCTGCCGATACTTCTACCCATATCTTGAGCAGATGGTCCGACCCCAACCTCACTTTTAATTTCCATTATGTGGAGTACACTATCACTCCGCTGGATTACTGTGCCATCACAAGCCTTCCCTTTCACGGCAATGTGATTCACTTTAATTCTTGTTTCACTTATGATAGCTTCAATGTGGAGACTGTTGAGACTTTTATTGGCTATTCTAGGGATAAGCCCAGGCAATATTCTTGCAAGAAACTCATGATTTTTTGGACTACTGGGGATAGATGGCACTTAACTTCTACTTGCAAGATTAGAGCCTTCATGGCTGTTACTTTGTCCTGGCTATGTTTTCCCATCGGGGGTTTGATTGTGAATCTCCTCATTTTGCCTACTATGATTGATCCGACCTACTTTGATGAGTATGCCTGGGGCAAGCTGACTTAGGTCATTTGTATTAGGCACTTGATTAGTGTGTGAGGAATATGATTGGTAAGTTCAAATCTTGTCTCCGGATTGTCTAAGTAAGGGCCTAACTCCCTTTTCTTTCTTTATGAGCATTCTCGCCTGTCTTTTGATGTTCTGACTTGCTTTGACTATTTGCAGATCTGGTTTTTTAATTTGGGGATTCTTCCAAGGGCTAAGCTGGTGCGAAATGGCAGCTATCCATTTTGCCCTCATTTGCCATACTACTGGCGCGATTGAGAGATCGAGTCTCCTTCTTATCTTTCTATCTGCCTTCGTACTCTAACTTTGGAGTAGGTACACTTCTTAGCATTCTTGGTTTTCTCCCTTTTTATATATCTACTACAATCATTGTATTAACACTTGGCTTCTTTTCCTTTCAGATCAACACTCAGCCCTGGGGCACGAGCTTCAATGGCTAGAGGTTATGAGGTTAGCTGGGGAATTTGAGAATACCCAGTTGATTATAGAAACTCCCTTCTCCTTAGAGTGGTATCTTGGGGAGTGTATCTAAGGTTGGCATCTCCCATGTAGGATGCATTCTATTGCTCCTGATGTGCCTTGATGGATCTTCTTGCCTCACAGTTTACCTGATTTTGCACGATTGGCCTCTAATGGAATACTCAGCTCTTTCTTCATACAACCTAGGGAGTATAAGGAGTTTTGCCATTTATAGCTACTTGAATGGCTAGAGATAGACCCTAATCCTGTCGAGCCTCAACTGGATGTTCACAATCCTACATAGGGTGATGCTCCTTCCACCTCTGCCCCTAGCAGGCAAACTAGTTCTAGTTCATTAGGGACTATCCGGATGATGGTATATCTTTTTCTTTGACTCAGATTTCCTCGTAGTTTTTAAATTTTTATGCTCACTTGAACTAATTTGCCCTTGCTTTAACGTTTCTGTAGGATCACCAAGGTAGGAAGGGGCCTGCGTCCACTTCCACCCATGTTGGGAGTTCTTTAGCTTTATCAGTTCCACTTCAGAGTTCGGTGATGATGGAGGGGCCTCCGGGATTCTAGTATCAGCCATCCATGTTCTTGATGTACTGCCCTGACCTGAGTACTTATACGCCAGTGATCCAACCTTACCTGGACCCTGAGCATCCGATGACTTTCCACCCGGCTGGCACCACTCAAGTGAGCTCTTCCCACTTTTTCTTTTCTTTCTTAGATCATGCCGATTCTGACTCATTTTGATCTCTTATTTTTTGCAGGTGCTTGTTGCCAATAGCTTCTCCGATTGGGGATATATCTAAGGGTAGCAGCGGTTTATGATGAACCATAATTCTAACATGGCAGTACGTTTATTACTTTATTATTTTAATGATGATGTCTAACATGTCATGAAATGCATACAAATTATTTGTATTAAAATGTTACAACTAGAGATCTGGCAACTTCGAGCACATTTTGGGATGGTCCAAGTGGATGACTAGCAGCAGCAACCTTAGGATGGACAGGGTGATCTTTTGGGGCTCTTTTCATAGGGTGGTTATCCTCCTCCTTCATCATCTTTTGATCCTACCCACCCGAGTTCGAGCGGCAGATAGTAGCTAGGCTTGGTTTTCTTTTTGTCATTTTTTTCCTTTAGGCCATTTGTAGAGCCTTTTCTTATATGAACACATTTTTTATTTATGAAAGAATTTTGCATTGTGCTAGTGCTTTGTGCTTTCTTCTTTCATTGATGATCGAGTTTATGGGGGTAATATGCCAAATACTAGCAGATTGCTCCATAATGTATAGCAAACTTCTTCCCTTTAAAATTTTGCCATGGAGAACTACATCTATTTTCGTGCAGATCTAAATGTTTATTTGAAGAACTTTGATGGCTGGGATCGTCGTGGGGTCTATAATTTATCGCATATGAAGGAATATTGTCACATTTTTATCAAGGACAATGTGATCCAGGCTACTACCAGGTTTTGGGATCCTCCTGATAACTTGTTCTGATTCGGAGATCACGAGCTATGCCCCTTGTATGAGGAATTCTGTGGACTCCTGAGTTCTTCAGCTGATATGCCTCCAGCCATTCTAATGCATCGTCTTGAGTTTTTTGATCAATTGATGAATAGTTTCTAGTTGCAATGATTTGATAGACGTCAATTGATTTAAAATGAGGGCTAGAGGTTTAACGTGGCTATCAACATAGTTAGGAATGTTTCTCCTAATGATGCAAGCTGACTTCCGCTCATTTGTTTACTTATTTTAGGAGTCTTTCTTTATGAGGCTCTAACTATGGTTTGTAGCTTTGCCTTTCTTACCATCGCTGATCAGATGATAGAGGGAAATCTCCCATCGTAGTGAGTTTGGACGAGACATTGATCTTTGTGCGCTCTTCCAAGAATGGGACCGAAGCTACTACTAGGGGTAGTAGACTCCTTTAGGTAAAATTTATTTGAGCCTTTCTTTTTGCATGAACTACCCTTTCGAGTTTTTAAATAATCAGGCTTGCCTTACTTTTTTATCTGAATTGCATTTTTTGGTTTTCAATCTTGTAGGCTGTTTTTTTTTCATTTCTCTCTTTTTTATTTTTGAAGCTTTGGATTTGGGACAAGCTTTCTGTATTGTTCATTCCTACAAGCATGGATTATCAACTAAAGGCCTACTCGACACGGGGCTCTATAGTTTATATCGGTAATCATTCTCATAAGGACTTCACTATCTAGGAGTGGGTTGAGTTTATGGGGAGTCGAGCCACTGAGGATATCGGTTAGGTTTGCCCATTGTGGGGAATCACACATGTGACTAATGATGTTGATAGAGTTAGCATAGTCCTCATTGGTCTTTTTGAGATTATCACCTTTTCTCCCCAATCGCTTGTGCAGGCTGTATGGTCGTCCTCAAGGGTTTCTGACATCCTTGTTCACCCTCCTTGGCTCTGATCTTTCCTATACTCGGGTTTATCATCATAACGTGAGGTGGATCAATCGATCTTAGGTGGAGGTGAACTATTTTGTTCCTTTTGACATCCATCCTTCCAAAGCTTATCACATTTAATTTACGAGTACTCGTGGGCTTGCCACCCTTGAGGAGAGGCATATCAAGACCAAGAGAGTCCGTAGTTTCCTTAGGGATCATTGAGCTTATCATTGTGTCTTTCATCTTTGTGGGAGAATAAAGGCTTCAGGCCTCATTGTTTGCCTTTGTCATTTCCATTTCCTATTTATAACGCACTTTATGTGTAATAAAGGTGAAAAATGCTATTTGAATGCATGTTTTATTAAATAATTTGCAGTTTCCATTTAATGCACTCATGCAGTATTTTTAATATGAATGCATTACTATAAAAGATATTATTTAAATAGGAAGGATAAATGGTATTTATTCCCAAGAAATGCCCATCGTTGCCTAAGGTTTGAATGGATTTTACCTAAGGCCTCCCTCTTCTATTTTGGGGTCTTTATATTTGCTAAAGAGCCCTTACTAGCTCTTGATAGACATCCCATTTTTTCTTCTACATAAGATAGCACTTCAGCTTGTCACGATTTATTAGATTCACAAATTCATTGCCATCTAGATTTAAGATTTTGACTGCCCCTTTACTAAGAGTCTTCCTTACTACGTATGGTCCTTCCCAGTTTGTTTGGAACTTCCCTCGAGCATTCGTGTGCATCTTTTGAGATTGTTTTAAGATCAAATCACCTATCCTTAGAGGTTGATCTTGCCGTATGACTTTATCATTGTAAGCTCTAGCCATGCGTTGTTGGTATAATTGTAGATTCTCCAATGCAGTTAATCATCTCTCGTCGATTAAAGTCAATTCTTTGTGCCTTGCATTTTCCCATTCATCTTCAGGAAGCATTGCTTCTAGGGCTATATGCAATGATTTGATCTCCATTTCAATGGGCAACACTGCCTCCATCCCGTAGATAAGAGAAAAAGTAGTTTGACCTATAGGAGTTTTGATACTTGTTCTATACCCCCCATAAGGCATAAGGCAAATGGTTGGCCCATTCTCGGTAATTGGTGATCATTTTGGAGATGATCTTCATAATTACCTTATTACCTACTTCTACAGCTCCATTGGCTTGAGAGCGATAGGGTGAAGAGCAATGATGCTCAATTCCGTGCTTCTCAATAAGATCTACTGTTTCTCCTTAGACCTGTACACCATTGTCACTCACTATATGATAAGGGATGCCGTATCTGGAAAAGATATGCCACTAAATAAATCGAGCCATTTTCTTGGCCGTGATGTTGATATATGATTTTGCTTCAACCAATTTGGAAAAGTAATCAATCGCCACTATGATGAAGCAGTGGCCATTGGTCGAAGATGGTCTTATTTTGCCAATGATATTGATGCCCCAGGCTTAGAATGGCCAAGGCGTTGTCAAATTTTGTTAGGTCATTGGGGGCAAGTGACTCACATCTCCTTGTATCAGACAGGCATGACAAGTCTTTGCTTCTTGAATACAGTTAGCTAGCATAGTTAACCAAAAGTATCCCATTCTTTGAATTTTCTTTACCATCATAATGCCGTTTATATATGGACCGTAGTCTCTTCAATGTACTTCTTTCATCACCTTCTCTGCTTCTTGTTGAGTTCAACATTTTAACAGCAAACCTCAGATGACCTCTTGAATAGATCTCCCTTAATTAAGTAGAACTGTATAATGAGCTTCCTCAGCATATTCCTTTTAAAATCTATATCTTCGGCTAGGAATTCACCGTTTTCAAGGAATTTGACGATGTCAGAGTATAAGGGCTCGTCCTTAGCCATGGTGCTTTCTATTACTTTGATGTAGTAGGAAGATCGGGTTATTTCCATAACAAGGGGTTTGATTGGCTATTTTTGAGGCCCTTCCCACATAGAGGCTAAAGTGGCCAACGCATCCGCAATCTAGTTCTCCTCTCGGGGCATATGACAAAACTCACATTCACTGAACATTATGGCTTTCCTCCATATAGCCTCTAGGTAAGGTTTGAAGGATTCCTCCTTCAGTTCCAAGTCTCCTGTGATATGTTTGATGACCAAAGCTGAATCACCAATAATTTTTACCTTGTCTGCTCTACGAGTGACCAGAGCGGACATTCGGAATAGGCAGGCTTCATATTCTAGCCCGTTATTTATGGTGAGAAATTCCAATTGTTTTGACAGAGGTATGAGTCCTCCATCTGGCGTAATGATGATAACTCCCTTAGCCAGCTCCTCGCTTGTTAACGGCAGCACCGAAGAACATGGTCCATTTTCTAGGATTTTTTTTTATAGTTTTTGCAAAACATTCGTTAAGGAATTCCAGGTTCCCCCATTCTCCTTCCTTAAGTGGTTGATTTGCTAGAAATTCAGCCATTGCTCTTCCCTTGATGGTCTTGTTAGTGACATATTGGATATTAAATTCTAACAGCAATAAGAGCCACCTTGCCAGTTTTCCGGTTAGCAAGGGAGCCTAGCATAAATACTTCATTGGATCCACCTTTGCGACTACTTGGAATCAATAAGATTGGAAGTAATGTCTGAGTTTCTTGGTGAGCCAGACCATAGAGGCACAAGTTTTCTCCACAATGGTGTATCAAGTCTCATATTCTAGCTATTTCTTGTTGAGATAATAAACTTTGTGTTCTTTCTTATCTTTGTGCTCTTGAACTAACATAGCCCCTATAGATGTTTCTTCTATCGCCAAATAACGAATGCATGGCATTCCAAGAATTAGTGGCTTTAGCTTATGAGGGTTCATTTGGTAGGCCTTGATCCTATCGAAAGCTTCCTAACATTGGTCGTTCCATTCTATTGGTTGCTGCTTCCTGAAGAGCTTGAAGATATGCTCGCATCTGGTAGTCAACTGTACTATAAAGTGGCTGACATATAGTACGGACCCCAAGAAACTCCTTACTTCTTTATCAGTATTTCATACAGGCATTTCCCTGATGGCATTTGCCTTTTTAGGATCCATCTCTATGCCTCTTTCACTAACCATGTGCACCAGTAATTTGCCTGACCTGACACTGAATATACACTTCTTCAATTTGAGATGGAGATTGTATTTCTCAATTCTTGTGAGGAATCACGCTGGGTGCTCTTCTGGCATAGTGAATTTCACAAGCATGTCATCCATGTAGATCTCAACTTCTTTATGGATCAAATTATGTAGTAATGTCATGACTACTCGCTGGTAGGTTGCCCCTGCATTTTTAAGCCCAAAAGGCATTACTCTGAAACAATATGTTCCCCATTCTGAGATAAATGTAATTTTGAACTTGTCTATTATATTCATAAGGATCTGGTGGTAATGAGAGAACCCATCCATGAAGGAATACATGGCCGCCCTTGCCGTACTGTCTACCAAAACATCAATGTGTGGTAATGAAAAATTGTCCATAAGGGTAGCCTTGTTCAAGTCCCTAAAGTCCACATAAACTCTGACGTCACCATTTTTCTTGGGCATAAGAACTACATTGGATAGCCAAGTGGGGGTATTTGATGACTTCTACAAAATTAGACTTGATCTATTTGGCTACTTCTGCTTTGACCTTTTCTATCCATTCTAGACTCATCCTCCTCATCTTTTGTTTTATAGGACGTATCTTCAGGTCTTTAAGAATCTTGTGTTTGGCGATGTGGCGATCAAGTCCTAGCATGTCCTTGTGAGACTAAGTGAAGGCTAAAACATGATTTTTTAGTACTTTTATTAATTCTCTCTCCTGCTCAAGCTGCAATTGATTGGAAATGTATACCATTTTTGGATCAACTTCCTTATTTAAGCTAATTTCTTTTGTAATATCATTATTAATGTTAAAGATGCTAGATGAATGCTGGAATGGATGCATGGAATAGCAATCATAAACACAATCTAAATAAGCAAAGTTCTTCATCTTATTACCATCATAAAATACATCATTCATTTCAAACATATTGGAAATGGAAATAAAAGACTGATCCTGGTCGGTAGATGTCCTCATCATCTTCCTCTTCTACCTTTGCCTTGCCCTTTATAACCTTGACCATGTCTGTGATGGACGGGCTCAAGCAACCTCCCTTGCTCTTTTCTTCCTCTACTATCTTGAGTTGTGCTTAGAAATGTTTGGTCAGATTATCGAGGATTTCCTCTTCTTTACTCGGCTTCTTGATCTTCTTTAGGTGCACCTATTCATCGAACTTCATTTGATCTAGGATTGCCTCGATACCTAGCTGATGACTTGCTTTATTTATCGCATAGGCCACAAAGCTTTTACCGTGCTTGCCATATCTAAGAAAATTTTAAATCCCAGAACTGTCCTCCCCTGGTGAGTAATAAGTTTGGGGGTTCCATTGTATGGTTACTCTGATTTCTTCTGAAAGATCATCATATTGATGATTCTTCTAGTGCTTGTATAGCCGAGTCGTGTAGGTTTCCATTCTCCTGCCACTATATTGAAAGTCGGTATTCCTTGCTCATGTGCACCTAGTCCTTTTCCAGGAGTATGGCGTTTCTTCATGTAACCTTTAATCCAAGGGCCCATTGCACTTCTTGTTGCCTTTTTGATCCTTTATTGATTGTGGCTATGGTAAACCCTTTCATATGGCTTTCTACTATTTTCAGCACTACCACCACTGATGCTTCATCAGCCTCTAGAGTGATGATCTTTCCGTGGAATTGTATTTTGATTTTCTGGTGAAGAGTGGATAGGACCCCCCAAAGCATAGAACTATGGTCGTCCGAGCAGCATAGAGAAAGTTATCGAGATATCTATAACTATAAAAAGCATAATAGAAGAGATTTTTCTAGTAGAGACTTCGGCTTCAAACGTACCAATGAAAGTCCTCTTGGAATTATCATAGGCCTTAATGACCAATGTGGACTTCTTTAAGTCCCTCTCGGTTAGTCCTAGGATTGACAGAATATCTTTAGGACAGACATTTAGTGATGAGCTATCATCGAGCATTACATATGACATGATGCACTAAAAAACACTCATCTTGAAGTAGAGAGCCTTATTGTGGCGAATGCCCTCATCGGGTAAATCAAAGCTTGAGAAATTAATATCGTGGGTAATAGTGCTAGTCTTAGTGTTAAGTAGCGCACAAACCTATTCCAGTGATGCCAGGGGAGACGTTTTGATCTCCATCAGCTTTTTCACAATAGCGAGCCTATAATCTTGAGAACTAAGGAGGAGGTCCTAGAGGCTAATCTTGGTGGTGGTGGCCTTTGACCGGTCCACAATCAAACTTTCTATCTATTTCAAGGACTTAACAAGAGTAGGAGGTGTCCGAGGTTCCGTTCTTAGCATAGTGATTTTCCCTCCTCTAGTGATAGGACTGACAACCTAGTTAGGCGAGTTTGTTGTTTCGAAGACTTTAAACTCATCAAAATCTTCATCAAGCAGTGTTTTTCCTAAGTCAATGAGTTTGTTCATGGAAGATGGTGCTTTTGTGGCAAAGGGCCATTGCATAAAGGGGACCTTTTTAGTCTATTTTTCTAGGACAACGGGGTTCTCCTGTAGGATTTGGCATAGAATGGGGTTGGTGTCCTGCCCAATCATGTGAATGGATTAGGAAGCTTCATAAGTTGTATCTTGATGGGTAAGTTAATAATTTTCCTGCAAGATTCAACATGTGTAAGGGGCATTTTTCATTGACTTCCCATTGCCAGTTCAGTAGGAGTTGCTCATCCATATCCCTCTCGGGAGTAGGATCCCTTGGTGGATCTACCCAAGTGTAAAGCCTGATACACTCCTTGGCGAGGACATTCCAGGATGATCTTTGATAGAGTATGGGTCCCTCGTACCATGCTCTGGCCTTGCCCCTGAGCAATACCTTGAATTATTATGGCCAATAAGCATAGTGAATGTGCCCATTGCTCATCATCTGGACAAATTCATAAATGTCGGCACAGGGCCTTCTAGTCCCGTCATAACATATGGGGTAGACTTTGCTTAGATCCGGGTTTTGAATGCAATACGTAGCCCTGGCTGATTCATTTTTAGTATAAATTCTATCCATGATGTACTCCCGAGAAGGTTCTTGCCCCTCATCTCAAATCATATTAATAAAGTGCCCACTGTGAGTCAAAGTCTGTAAAGTCTCTAGAATCATCGCTCGCTGTAGACCATAAGGCGCCCGGGGAGTCTTGGTATAAAGATGAGGCATACCTCTCAGCATCATTATAGTCAACTATCAAGCCATTAGGAAAGGGAGCCTCGTACTTGAAATCCCCCAGCAAGTGGTTTAAATCCTCATTTGAAAAGACCTCAGGTTCATACCCTATATTATCCACTTTGCTTTCATCTTCATGAACTAACTCGTCGGAGTCCTTGAATTCTTCTACTTCCACATCTAAATCATCGAAAGGTTGGGGCTCGTTCATGTGTTTAAAGTCCCAATTTGGCGCATGCTAAATTGGCATATCGTCATCAGAATCTTCCTCTAGATCTTCCTCGAGATCTTTCTCAGAGTCTTCCTCAGGATCCTCCTCAAGGTCCTCCTCAGGGTCTTCATCTATTGCATTTACTCTAGCCTTGACTCCTACGATAGCTATGCAAAAGTCAGAGATCATGCTTATACTGGCAAATGTTTGCTCCATATAGGCACCATATGTTGTAATGTTCGCACGGATCCCTTTAAATGGGTCACGTAGCTTGATGTTCACTTAGTTCCTTTGATTCATTTCTGATAACCTACATAGAGTTTGGTGAATGGGTCTTGCGTTACCTCATCTAGGTTCATGCCGAGATACCTTTGCCGGTCCTCGTGATTACTCCAGGCTTGTTCAGGATCATATAGCTCTTGATCTCCTGGGCGTGTCGTCTTAGAAGAACTTCCAAATTCGAATAGATTCGTCCCAACATAGTTAGGACTCATGTAATATGGGGAGTATACATAGGGGTTGAGGAGGAGGAGCATCCTACCAACTAGCATTGCATTGATCTACTTGAGGGGCCAACCACCAAAAAAGCGCATCTATATGCGACTGAGAAGCCATGAAGTAATGGAGGAAGGATCTCTCCATATAGTACTAGTTCCAATAGCCTTTCATTGGCATTGCATTGTATCAATCATAGCAGGATCTTCCAAGAAATGAAGGAATTGAGGTGCAAAACCCATCATAGCAATATCTTGTTCATGAATAAATTAGAGGAATTCTTCTACATTCTCATTTGGGTCAGAATCTCCCCGAAATATGAGGCGTAGCGGCACTTGATACTAGACCATCCCTTCTCTCCTTATTCTCAAGACATTGATCGACCATCTAGATGATGTCCATATTGTTAAAAATCATATTATCCCCCCATCTTGGGTCATGTCAAAAATTATCCATCACATCAATATCATGCTCATCAGCATCCACATAAATATTGATGACATTTACCATGGGTTCAAAGTTTGACAAGGGATTAGTCTGCGTACTGGATTTCTTCTCAGGCTCTTTCATTCTCCCGTCGGCTATCATTTACTGTAAATCTTTCAGTAGCTGGGTCCATTCATTAGTGTGATGCCCCTTAGTCACGTGATAGGCACAAAATTTATCTCTATCTACCGCGGCAGGAGGAACGAACAATTTGATGCTCTGAAGCTAGTCAGACTTCCTTAATTTGATGAATAGCTAAGATAGTGACTCCACCTATGAGGAGTTGGATTGATGAGTTTGCACTTGAGTGGCTGCCAAAACTTTAGACGGAGCTTTCGAGGACTCGGAGCTGCCTTATTTTAAAGACCCACCTTTTCCCCAATATCCGGGCTTAGTGTAAGCCTACTGTTCTTACTTCTTCATTTGATCTTCTTTATCATACTTTTCTAGTCTTTTGGTATAGTCCACCATGTCATTAAAGGTATTGAGCCTTTTCAACTCTATGTCATCCCGGTACCTCTAGCTAGATCCTTCAACAAGCTTTACTGTTAAGGCCTCTTGGTTGGGTGCCCCAATCATAAGTACATGAACAACCATCCATCTCAAGTAATATTCTTCAAAGGACTTATTCAGGCATTGTTTGACCCTTTTGAGATCTTGCAAAGTACTTTTTGACCTTCAGATTGAAAGCGTAGTTCTCTAAAAATGCAGAATATAGCTTCTTCTAGTCAGATTTCATGTCTGTTGGCATCCTCATGTACCATTCAGAAGTCGGTCTACGAGAGTGTCTTAAAATAGGTGGACTATATGAACCTTAGGGATGTTCATGCTAGTCATGATCCAAGATAACTCTCAACATCCACGTGAGGAGACCTAGTGCCAGTATATGGAGCTATATAAGGCATCACAAAGTTGGTTAGGAGGGCTTCAGATTCTTTCAACAAGAACCGATCATTTCTACATATTTCTCGATAGAGGAAGCCACAAACTTGTCTTTCATTAGGGACAACCTTTCCTTTTTTATCATCTTTTCCTTCAATGTTGCAATCTTGGCCTCTTGTTTTGGGACTTTCTGAGAATTAGAAGCGCTCAACCTTTCCCAAATATCATGGAATTTTTGAGCATCATCGTCTGCCATCACAATTTCAAGTTTTGGATTGGAGAAAAATTTGGCTAGAGATTCAACTAGTGGCGGGGTTATGACTTTTAGGCTACTTGTAATACATCCTAACGTCCTTCTCTCTCGCTTCCAACCTTAAAATGTAAGAGATGAAGTGTTATTAAGTGTATCGGGTGTGGCTCTTAGCCTTTCTTTCCTTTGTTTGTCAGGATGCATGAGTGAATGAATAAATGAATGAGTGAATGAATGAACAGATGGATATATACAAATAGTAGGGAGTTGGGTGTATGCCACCTGTTCATAGAACAATTGGCAAGGGTAGCCTGTAATATTTATGGAATATCACAGACACGTGGTCTAAAGACTAGGGTTTTGGTCAAATCTAGTTTGACTCGATGGTCAAAGGCGAGTTGACTCATTGGTCACTTGAGGGTTGACTCGGTGGTCCTCTTTGAGTTGATTCGCTGGTCACTAGAAGGTTGACTCGGTGGTACTATTTGAGTTGACTCGCTGGTCACTAGGGGTTGACTTATTGGTCAAAGGTGAGTTGAGTTCCTAGTCACTCGGGGGTTGACTTGGTGGTCAAAGATGAGTTTACTCGCAGGTCACACGGGGGTTGACTTAGTGGTCAAAGGTGAGTTGACTCGCTGGTCAAAGGCAAATTAACTCACTGGTCATTTCAAGGTTGACTCGGTGGTCAAAAGTGTTAACTCGCTGGTCACTCAATGGTTAACTCGGTGGTCTAAAGGTGAGTTGACTTGCTGGTCACTCGGAGGTTGAATCAATGGACGAAAGGTGAGTTGACTCACTCGTCACTCGGGGGTTGACTCCACGGTCAAGGTGAGTTGACTCACTAGTCGCTCGAGGGTTGACTCGGCAGTTAGAGGTAAGTTGACTCGGTGAACTCTTAGGGGTTGTCTCGGGGGTCTGAAGTGAGTTGACTCGTTGGTCACTTAGGGGTTGACTCAATGGTCAAAGGTGAGTTGACTCACTCATCACTCAGGGGTTAACTCAGTGGTCTAAGGTGTTGAGCCTAGATAGGTTAACTGGTCTTGGTTTATTCTGGCTCACGAGTTCAGCCTAGGTGGACTCATTGGTCTTGATTATTTCCGCTAATGGGCTGAGCCTAGGTGGACTCACTGGTCTCGATTACATTGGGTTCCTATAGCTAGGGAAATAAAATGAGATGCCACACACAAATGCTATGGCTGCATGAAGATGTGATTAGCTTACACACAACCATGATGATTATGATGTCCGTTTTTAGTTTATTGATATTTAATGAAATTACACATGTAGCAAACGGTTAGATCGTGTCTACCTCTCCTTTAACTCCACTTGGTTACTTCGCTTTAAAGCCAACGGGGGGCATAGCGAAGTCTACTTTAGTGCACTCAAGGTTTTTGGGTAAACCTATAGGGAAGTGTCTATGGTTCATCTATATTCGGGTTTCGGTCTTAGGATTGGGTGCGATTTAGGTACCCTGTGCCTTTGAGTACCGAGTCCTAGTGACCCTAAGCGAACCAAAGGAAACTTTTCCATATATAATATACTCGGGTAGTCTAGCCCTTAAGCAAGCAAGGCCCTCGTACATTACGCAAGGGGTGTAATCAGATCCATACCCCTCAAGCCCTAAGCAAACTTGGAGATACTTCACCAAAAGACACCTAAATTGGTTTTTAGGTAAAGAATGTAGATGCTATGCAACCGTAAAACTTGTGTAATGCTGAAATTACCACATATCCCGTAATTTCAAAATTTAATTCGAACAATATTTTAATTATCATGCCAAAAAAGAATTTCATAAAACTAAAATTTTTATAAAAATATTTTATCCCTAGCAAAGTCGCCACTATGAGCGGGCGAGGTTTTATCGGGACTATGCACGCGGGTTGTGGTGCGCGGGGCGCGTTCAATTCGGTCTAAGAAAATCCGACTTGCTTAAATGCACTGCCTCTTTCATAATAAAATGCTTGATTTTATTAAAGAGAAAATTATCTTATTATTTTTCACGTAAACTTATTGAGTGTGAAAAACATGGCTTTTTATAAGCCAAAAATGTGATTATATTGAGAAATATATCTACACATTTTAATAAAAGAAAATATTTTTGAAATAAAGCATTTTTACTTTATTGAAAATAAAATAGAGTCGCCCCCAATTTAGCTCCACTGGGAATTGTGGTACACTAATCCAAAATGGGATTTTTATACCAAAAAGAAAATGAGATTATGCGTTCGGACATGATAGGTACTCATATTGTTCAAATTGTTTAGATTAATTTTAGAATTTTGGAATTTATGGTAATTTCTGCATTATAATGGCTTTATTTAAGAAATAAATTCAAGAAATAAAATAGGCATTATAACGACATAATAAATTGATATTTTCTACCGAAATTCCGATAGAGTAACGGCAACGTTTGGGTTTTGGCCCGGAACTCGGATAGAGTTTCCTCACATTCTGGATGTTTTATCCGTACCTACAAGCTTATTTACACATAATATAGTTTAAGTTGCTCCAGTGGCTCACTTGACCAGACAAATGGGATGCAAATATGTAATAAAAATGATATAAATGGATTCGAATGAATTTCAAAGGTGGGCTTAGAGCCAGTTACCCTCAATTTACCTTTCTGTCTGTCTAGGAACA
The DNA here is from genome assembly GCA_947683365.1 of Euphorbia pulcherrima. Classification (NCBI taxonomy): domain Eukaryota; kingdom Viridiplantae; phylum Streptophyta; class Magnoliopsida; order Malpighiales; family Euphorbiaceae; genus Euphorbia; species Euphorbia pulcherrima. Next base: position 44,955,025 of record CANTUS010000010.1, read on the forward strand.
CTTGAGAGCCGGTGCAGAATTGTAGTTTTCAGAGATTGTGATTTGATTGGAAAATAGGTTTAACCTAAGTTATGACTATGGTCTTGGATTATTCGTAAAGGAAATGCGGGATTTTTGATAGATTGAGTCGTTTTTAGACCAAAGATCATTATGAGATCTTGATCTAAAAAGATAGGGAGATGGGTTTATACCAAATGTCGGTGATAAAGCTCGGATTTGGAAGTGTTTTGCCAGAGTTTCGGGGCTTTTAGGACTCCCGGAACAAAATGGCACAAATGGATTTTTTTTTGTTTTGTCCATCTATTGAAAAATGAAAGGGGAAGTCCTCTATTTATAGTGGAGTGGTAATTAGCTGGCGGGCTAATTACCTATCTAACAAGATCTTGCTTTGGATCCCTTAAATTCTTGTTAGATCTCGGTAAGATTTGATTTTTTTTATTGTAGATAGGCGATTAGCAAGTGGGGATGATTACCCATGTTTGACCAAATTTTAACTTTTTTGATTTTTCAGTAGAAAATGCTAAATTGAAGCTTCCCTGGAATGTGTATTTTTGAATTTCGGATTTCGGATGGCAATTTGGTCCTTTTTGGCTCTTTTATCTGATCACTAAAAGAAATAGGCATAATTCCTCATCAGGCCGGAAAGGACCTGTGCTAACAGCTATCATGTCTACCTAAGCACTTTTTATCTCTCTTTTTGGTGGTAAGTTTTAACCGTTTTGAATTTTATGCCATTAGAATGTACTCAAATTCAACTTCATTAATAAATGTGGTGATATTTTTAAGAATGTTACTATTATGAGTACATGATTATCTGGAAAATGAAATACTCAAACAAAATGTGAATGAAAAATGCATCAATCTACGCATGATATGCCTTATTAGCGGCATTGTTCGCATAAAAAATGTTTGCAACATTAAAAATTACATCATTTGATTCATCCTCCACATGCGGAGGGCCTTTTTGGTCAACCTTGGCAACACTGGTAGCTGAACTAGTAGCCTCGGCTTACAGGTTCTCACGGGTTTCTTTGACCACTTCCCTTGCTAAGTTCTTTATAGCATTCCTTTTAGGATTGCCCTTCTCATCTCCCTTCCAATTCTACTTCATAAGTATAGCAGGGCTTTGGTGATAGAGTCAACGACCTTACTCATCTCATCTCCTTCAGCATTCCGACATACTTCCTTAGAAACTGAGGACTCGATCAGGCAACCATTCCTGAAGTCGTACATATCATTGAAGATCTCAAAACCAGGGACCTTCTTCACCCCTATCTCGATAGGTTCCTTCTCTGCCATGAAAACCTCCTCTGGAAATGAAATACTCAAACAAAATGTGAATCAAAAATGCATCAACCTTATAACAGTATTGGATTTCTCTAACATAGACTCATCTAACCCCAAATGAGGAAGGATCTAGGAAGGACAGAGATTGGGGGCAGAGCCATAATCCACCATAACAAAAGGGATGGAACGATCAAAGATTTGCACCTTAATGACAAGTGACTTATTATGCTTGTTCCCTTTGATTGGGAGGACAGATGGATGAAACATGATGGGCTCAACATGACTAGGAGGAGGTCCCCCAATGACTAAAAATACCTCCACCAAGGAAGTAGAGGGTGTGGCTCCAATGTTCATCAATTTCTCAATCAAACCCCTACCGTGAGCCTCAGAGTCGATGAGAAGTTACCAAATACTATACTTGTCTTGGGCAACTTACAACTACTGGATAAGGGGGGCAACTTTTGAATCCGCCTTCTCACGGCTAGGTGGGACCTGAGTTTCAATAGCAAGTGTAAACTGATTGATATTTAGGATGACCTAGATGACAACATCTCTACCCCTTCTTCTCGGAAGGGGGGCAGGGCCAATCTCTTACTGTGGGTAACATACAATACCTTATTCTTCATATAACTCCTCCCCTTGGAGGTTTCCAGTAATAGCGTCTGTCCTACGATGTCATCCTCTTCCAACACATATGAATTGATGTCAACTAGCTCAGGTTGAACCAACATGGTTTCCTCATCATACGTTTCATCTAACTCATACACATCAATATCGATAGGGGTAGGCTCATCAGGTAGAGCAACTATTGAATGAATCACCGAATTAGCTTGCATGATCAGATTGAAGACATGATTGGAGGGTATTTCCAACTCGACAGTTGCAACTTGCTTCTTAAAATTTGGCAAGGGATTATTCAAGGTGCTTGATTTGAGCTCGGGAATATGAATCTCCTTTTTTCTAATTAGGCCATGGATAGCCTCAAGTAAGTCTCTACAAGTGCTAGTGCGATGACCCTTGCTAACATGGTAAGCACAAAATTGATCCCTCTCTTCAGGCTTGGGCGGAATATAGGGCTTGATGCTTTGGAGAAGGCAAAGTGCCCTTAACTTACTGAAGATGGCAGGCAAGGGTGCTTTCCAAGGAGAAATACCATCCTCAATGGTGAGGGTTGCAGCAACCTCTTCTTGTACAGTTGTAATTTTGGGATCTGAACTAGACCTTGACTTAGAGGTCAAAGCTGGGGCTGGGGCTGATGAGTCATTCTTTTTAAACTAAGGTTTGTCCAGCACACTTGCCTTCTCCAATTCCTCGATCCTTTCCCATTTCTCGACCTTCTCAAAGACCTCAATATAGGTAGAGAAACTATCCATACTAGAAACCTTGTGATATGCAGCCAAAGCACCGTCCATAAACTTTAAAGTCATCTCGGGGAGGCTAAGATGGTCCTTCCACAAGATTTGGGTGGCCATCCACCTCTCGAAATAAGGCTTGAACTTTTCATTGGGGGCTTGCTTGATAGCCTCCAAATTCTGCTTGGTGGTCTAAACAGTGGCACTAAAACCATGCTTCTCGATGAAAGCCTCAAATAAAACCTTCAAACTTCCAATCACCTCATATGACAAAGGGTTGCACCACTCGATAGCAGGATCCTCCAAAGTGCAAGGAAACATCTCGACAAGGACTTTGACACTTAACTTCCTTATACTCATCACCTTCTCATAGGTAGTAATATGTGATTGAGGCAGACCAGTTCCCTTATATTTCGCTATGCTAGGCATACTACAGTTTTCAGGGACCCAATCCTCCTCTCTAGTGGCTTGAATGGATGGTGTTGGTGGCTGAACACTAGGATTGGTAGCAAGTAACTTTTGTAACAAACCAGATAACTCTACGAACTAGGACAAGCTATCTTACTGAGCTATCGTACCTAAGGGTAAACCTACTAATTGAGGAAAGGTTGTTCCGTTAGGCGTGACTACAAAATTAGGGGCTGGATATGATGCCCCAAACTAAAAAGCTGGCAGCATGAACCCTTCGCCAGGCTGAGCAAATTTATTGATGGCTGGTAAAACTATTGTACCCTATGAATGGAACGACATACTGAGTTGACCAAACAGACCAACTAAACCCAACTGACCAAATTAACTGGAAGACCCTCCCTGGACCTAAAGAGGTGGGACAGAGATTGAGTCAATGGATTGTGACCAACCCTTAAAGGGGGAGGCCACTCACCAACCACTGCTTGGGCCAGCAGATCTCTAATGGGTGTACCCTGAGAGACATTGGCCATCCTTTCTTCAGCCAAGATTGTCCTAATGGAAGTCATCATCTTGTTATTGTTAGATATGATGTATGCCCTTAAGGCAATTAGGGCGATATATCTTAATTATGTATTAGTACTAATAATTTTTTAATTCATAAAGGTATTTATTCTTTTGTTCATATGGATGTGTTCATTTATATTATGACTGGTTAAATCTTTGTACAAAAGTCCTTGACATAAGCATAGCATGAAGTGAGAGATATCATAGTAGGACTATGTTTGGTGAGACCTGCTTCATGTTCAATTATGATTATGTCTAAACTATCCCTAGTCATAGTTTCATCAAAAAGGATATTGATGGAGCAGCAAGACTAGCATGTGGTCAACTCTCTTGGAAAGGGTCCAAGCAGTTAACCTCCTAAGATTGAAGGTGGTGCCTTGAGTTTGACACATGGATATATTTGGAAGATATATTGGAGACCACAGTAAGATAAACACTTGGTATATATATATCAATGTGTTAGTGTTTATGTTCATGCAGTAGCTTTGTGAATATCCTCATACTTGAGATATTAGTTACCTTGTATGGTACTATCTCTATCCTTTGGGTCATACCTATTCACTCATTAATTTAGGGTGCCATGGGTGATCGCGGGTATAGTGATGAAAACACATTGGTAAGCTATTTAGTCGGAAAGAATCCATCACTTCGGATATATTAAGGTGTTGTACCTGGATGCTTGTTGAAGTGATGATTACAATAAACCTCTTATCAGAGTATGTGATTGATAGAAATAGTTTCTAGTCAAACACATTATGGTAAAAAAGTAATATACTTCAATAACAAGTAAATAACAAGGATAGCTTGGAGCAACCTCACTATTAGTGGGTTAACACTTTAACCGAACCCAATAAACCAAATGGTACTAATATTAAAGAATGGAAGGAGTTCATCACATTGGAAAACTATTGCATTAACAAGGATTAAGTCATAAGCACAAATGATGTTTCGAGTAATGGGGGATGGTGGACCCTTGCTAGAGGCTTACTACAATCATTAAAGTAATTGAGTTCTATTCACGGTCTAGAACCTTGAGCCAATAGCTCCCATAGAACAAGGATTTGTCAAACCTTAACATTTTAATACTTCAAGATCCTATAAGGTCACATAAATAGAACTTTCATCGGACTGAGTAAAGAATTAATAAACTTCATCTATTATGAGAATATTAAATGTGGATGGATAAAATATTACCTGGTTAGAATAAAGATTTTATTTATTGACTGGTAACTAATTTATTAGGGTCATAAATAAATTAAAGTGTTGATTAAATGATTAAATCATTTTTGGTTAAGTTAGGAATTTGTTTTGGATGGTAACTTAATTTTATTCGGGTCATAAAAAAACATTAAGAGAGGAGGATGAGAAGAGAATTTTTCCATGGACCTATGAATTTATTCACCATATTTAAATGGGGCTAGCCCATGGGGCTTGTCGCAAGCCCAAGCTTACGGGCAAGGCAAGCATGCCTTGCGCTGATATGGGCTGAAAGCGTAGCTTGTTCTTGCCGCCCAAGCTTAAGGGTGGATGGGTATTTTACGCATCCCACATTATTGAGGGGAGCTCTCCCCTCTCTATATAAAAGGAGCTCTCCTCCTCTACATTTAAATGCACCACTTCTTCCTATAAGCTCTAACTTGAGATTCTATCGGATTTTCTCAAGTCAACTTAGAAGAATAAAATTAAGGAGTCCCTTTGATTAATATTTCAAGTGGGTTTTGGAGTGGTCTAGCAGCTACTCAAAACTTTACGGTTCTTCCTCGTGGGAGGTTTAGGTTGGTGGGGTTAGGGTGGATACTTATAGAGGCTATCCTATACTTGGAGGCTTGTGTAAGAAGGTTCTGCTAAAGCACGCTTCAACTGGTAAGTCTTCTACTTCTCTTTTAATTATTAAGTCCTTTTCTTTAAGCGTTTTTAGACTTAATAATTATTATACTTAGGTTGTTCTGTATGCTTAGTTATTTAATGCTTAGACAATAACTTAGAGTTATAGCATGCTTAGTATAAATATATTTATGCTAGGATATAATTTAGAATATGGTACACCTGGCCTATGCATGCTAACCTAAGTAGAGAATTAATTTAGTTAAGGCTTTAATTAATTTATATGAAACTGATAGGAGTTTCTAGGGATAAGGGACAAAATTTTGAATTTATGCCATGCCAATTATGCATGTTCAAAGTGACTGTCAGTTCCTAAAAGTGGTATCATGAGCCTGCCTATTTTGTGCATAATTAAGTTAGAAGCGAACTGAATTTTATTTTCTATATAAAATGATTTAAAGTTTATTGATTTGTCTAGAACAATAGATGAACTTAGGCTTTCATTTCAAGGTTAGAAAATGGATATAGATAATTTTGAATAAGTCTGCTCAACTTACTCAAACTTATCAAAGACTCAATAAATTATATAAATTACAAGGATTATAGATGCTTTCGATTTACATGAATTAAAAGAACGAAATTCATTAGTCCAAGAGAATCCATGTTTCTTCAAGCTTGTGCCAGTATATGTTCTGGCAAGGATTAGACATGGTGTCTACTCCTCATAGGGCACCTCTCCTACTTGGGAATATATATTGGTGCAGCTTGAGTTAACAAAGAGGGGATTATATATGGATTAATATATTTCTAGTATATAAGATAGTTCTTATATATGTTTCTATGATAAAGTAAATATTAAATTATTGAATAAAAGCTTAAAGGTAATGCAATATATATAACAAATAAAAGGGTTAATATTTTGCATATAATCTAGGTTGATGGAATAATTATAATAAAGAGCTTGAACCCACCTAAAGGCTAGACATTATAAATTAATTGTAAAATTCCCCGAATTAAAATAATTATTATAAATATGTCCATCTAATAAATCCTAGTTGGGAGAGACATTTAACACTAATAAAATCCCAAAGTAAATATATTAAGGCAAGTTAGAAGTCTTCCTTACTCTTATTTATAATATGATCTTTTTTGGCTATAAAATGTTGCACAAAGCGTTCCTTTCATCTACATCAACCTGTTATAAAAATTAAGGTAGGGTCTGCCTTAACATGAATGGGCATTCTACCATAAAATTGGGGGCTAGTTGTAGGACTGAGACACGTTCAAGGAGATGCTAATATAAGAGCACATGTCCCTTGGAATTAGGGAACTTAAATAAATTAGTGATTACATACGATGAAAATGGAATGGAATTCCAACTACAACTTACTAATATGGCTTGACTCGTAAAATTGGGGGTCGTATTAGACTAGTTGCAGATGCTACCTACTTGGAAATTTAGCTAGGATAGACTTCTCGAATTCAATGGAATGGGCTATTGTAAATTTCGAAAAATGGTAGGATATAAGTATTTAATTAAAAGTCCTTATACTAAATACATGTACTATATACTAAAGTCTAAACAATATTTTTCGTTTCTTATATCTTAAGGTTGAATATGAACTCCGAGATTAAACTTCATCTTAACCACATCCAAATTTTAACTATGAATGAAATAAGGAAGTAAGGGATACCCTTATAGAATATGAATTGACATATGTTCTTGAAAAACCATTCACGGAATATTCTAGCACTGATACATTGGCTGAACTTCAGCGAGCATGGTTGAAATTTCTAAAGGATTCAATCTATGAGTCACAGTTGCTGTTAGATACAATGAATCCTATGATGCATTCACAGTGCGATCAGATAAATCTTGAGACTATATTAATCGAAGGGTTTGTCTGAAAAGTCAAGCTATTAAAGGTTCAAGTTGACTAGTGAACTTTTCAACTCTAAGATGAATGAAGGGACAAGTGTTGTAGCACGCATCAATAAGATTAGAGATTTCATGGTGAAATTTGAATCACTAGGATCTACAATTGATTGATCGTCGGGAGTAGATATCCTTTTGGATTCTTTACCCATGAGCTATGCAAAATTTATAAAGGAACATTGCTCTAAAAGATACGACTGTACATTCCCAAAATTAATTAATGTATTAAGGAAGTTCAATGGCAAGGGAAAATAAATTTAAGACAAGACTACAAACAAATGTTCTCTGAATATTGACTCCGAGAACATGGTGACTAAAAGAGTAGTTAAAGGGTCAAAGAAGAAGAAACAAAAGGGTAAAAATAAGACATCTAAATATGTCTGCATCTAGTGCGAAAAACTAGGACACTAGAAGAGGGATTGCAAAGCTCTCACTTTTGAACATTTGAAGAAGAAGCCTACAAAAGCCTCTACTTCAGATACGTTTGTAATAAAAAACTATGCTACTTTTCCTTATGAATCAACTTGGGTATTGGATACTGGTTGTGGTTCTTATATCTGTACTTATGTGGAGGGACTAAGGAACAATGGAAGGCTTGCAAAAGGGGAGATGGACCTACATGTGGGAAATGGAGCATGGGTTATTGCATTAGCCGTAGGAAGATTTAATCCTATTTTGCCTAGTGGCCTAGTTTTAGTTTTGAATAATTGTTACTAAGAATATTATCTCTTTTGCTCGTTTAGCAGAGGACAGATTCAAAGTTTTATTTTTTAACAATAATTGTCAGATTTGCTTAAATAATGTTCTTTATGGCTATGGTATGTTGAATGATGGCATTTATGTTCTTAATACTAAAACAGAAGTTTTTAATATAAATAGTGTGAAGAAAGTTAAATTAGATAATGAGAAATCTTTCTACTGATGGCATTGTTGTTTAGGCCATATAAATAAAGATCGTTTAACTAAGTTATACAAATGTGGAGACTTAGGCCCAGTAGATGCGAAGTCTTATGGTGATTGCGAGCCTTGTTTAAAAGGAAAAATGACGAAGTTACCCTTTAAAGGAAAGGGTGAATGAGCCACAAGTACATTAGAACTTATGAATACAGATGTATGTGGTCCAATGAGTGTTAAGGCACTAGGAGTATACTCCTACTTCATAACCTTTATTGATGATTATTCATGATGAAGCACAAGTCTGAAAGTTTTGATAGGTCTAAATTATTAAAAAATGAAGCACAGAAACAATTTGAGAAAATTATTAAAGCACTTCGATCTGATCGAGGTGGGGAATACTTAAGTCAAGAGTTTCAGGATTATCTAAAGGAAAACGAGATAGTTCCCTAGTGGACCCCTCCTTATACACCCCAACAAAATGGAGTGTCTGAAAGGAGGAATCAGACTTTATTAGATATGGTTTGGACCATTATAAGCCAAGCAGATCTCAGTAAATCCTTTTGGGGATATGCACTAGAGAGCGTAGTTTGTGTATTAAATAGAGTGCCCTCTAAATCAATTGATTTTACGCCTTATGAAAGATGGTATAATAAATGCCTATCTCTAAGTCACCTTAGAGTATGGGGTTGTCCTGCTATGGTAAAGAGGATAGCATCAGATAAGCTAGATGCTAAATCTAACAAGTTTCTATTCATTGGACATCCAAAGGAAACTATTTGATATTTATTTTACCAATCTAAAGCACAGAAGGTATTTGTGTCTCATAGTGCTTACTTTTTAAAAAAGGAACACTTACTTGCAAAAGTCAGTAGGAGCAATCTTGAATTGGAAGTTCAAGAGGAGGAAACAAAAAATCAACTGATTGTTCTAGATACACAAGAAGGTGTGATCTAAGAATAACCTGTCAAAACACAATCATTGCGAAGATTAGGTCATGTTTATAAAGGTCCTGAAAGATATAGTTTTATCATCACTGATGATAGGGAACTATTTCTCATGGAGGATTATGAACCAAGAACCTATGATAAAGAAATAAAGAGCTCGGATTCTAATAAATGGCTTAAAGCTATGAAATCAAAAATGGATTTCATGTACGGAAACAAAGTTTGGAATTTAATCGTTCCACCGAAAGAGGTTAAACCCATTGGGTGCAAATGAGTCTTCAAGAAGAAGTCTGACATGGATGGTAATGTAATTACCTACAAGGCAAGGCTGGTTGCAAAAGGTTAAAGTCAACATGAAGGTATTGACTATGATGAAACTTTCTCATCAGTAGCCATGCTAAATCCATCAGAATACTCCTCGCCATTACTGCTCATCATGATTATAAGATCTAGCAGATGGATGTTAAAATAGCATTCCTGAATGGGGATTTGGACCACGATGTGTATATGACACAGCCTGAGGGTTTTACATCTCAAAATGGCTCGAAGGTATGTAAACTACAAAGGTCCATTTATGGACTTAAGAAACCATCTGGGAGTTGGAATATTAGGTTTGATCAGACAATCCGTGAATTGGATTTCTCTCCAAACATTAGTGAGCCTTGTGTTTACAAGAAGGTTAGTGGGAGTGCAGTTGTTTTCTTAGTATTATATGTCGATGGCATTCTACTAATAGGAAATGACATTCCTCTTCTTTAAAGTATTAAAATATGGTTATCAAGAAAGTTCTCCATGAAAGACCTTAGAGAAGCAGCATTTATACTAGGTATAAAGATCTATAGAGATAGATCTAAGAGGCTGTTAGGTCTTTCTCAAAGCACATGTATAGATAAGGTACTGAATAGGTTCAGCCTTGAGCATTTGAAGAAAGGTTGCCTCCTGATGACAAAGGGGATAAATCTATCGAAGACTGAGTGTCCCAAGATAGATCAGAAAAGAATGCGTATGCAGGATATACCCTATGCATCTACAATAAGATCCATCATGTATGCTATGATATATACTATGCTAGATGTCTTCTCTCAAGCCTTGAGCTTTACGAGTCGATATCAATCAGATCCAGGTGAAAAGCACTAGATGGTCGTCAAGATAATTCTTAAGTACTTGAGAAGGACTAAAGATGAGTTCTCCGTCAAGTTTTATATATGTATTTAATGGAGGGGCAAGTTCCAAGCAAGAAACTACTGCTGATTCAACCACGGAGTCTGAGTACATTGTTACCTGTGAAGTAGCAAAAGAAGCTGTCTGGTTAAAGGGATTTTTTGGTGATCTCGGTGTGGTGCCTTAGATTGTTAATCCAATTACTTTGTATTGTGATAACAATGGTCCTATAGCTCAGGCAAATGATCCACGGTCTCACCAGAAAAATAGACATGTACTTAGAATGTATCATATAATCAGGGAGATTATTGATACTAAGATGATAAGATTAGAATATGTCCCCATTGATTAGAACCTCGTGGATGGTCTGCCGAAGCCATTGAAGCAAGTCAAACATGACCAGCAAGTGAAAGCATATGGATTAAGACATGTGGCTAATTGGCCTTAGTGTAAGTGGGAGTTTTTTAGATATGATGTATACGCTTAAGGTAATTAGGGCGATGTATCTTAATTAGGTATTAGTATGAATAATTTATTTAATTAATAAAGGCATTTATTCTTTTGTTTATATCGATGTGTTCATATATATTATGACTGGTTAAAATATATTCATTGATATCTTTGCACACAAGTCCTTGACATTAACATAGCATAAAGTTAGAGATTCATAGTAGGATTATGTTTGGTGAGACCTGCTTCATGTGCAATTGTGATTATGTCTAAACTATCCGAAGTCATAGTTTCATCAAGAAAGGATATTAATGGAATAGAAAGACTAGCATGTGGTCAACTCTCTTGGAAAGGGCCCAAGTAGTTAACCTCTTAAGACTGAAGGTGGTGCCTTGAGTTTGACACATGGATATATCTGGAAGATATATTGGAGATCGCAGTAAGATAAACACTTGGTATAAACATATATCAATGTGTTAGTGTTTATATTCATGCAGTAGCTTTGCGAATATCCTCATACTTGAGATATTAGTTACCTTGTGTGGTACTATCTGTGAACTCTCGGTGGTCGAAGATATGTGGATCTCCCATAGCGCCTTGCGACGGGGTCCACTGGGGGTTGGTGGATTTAGGCGTGATAGAACCATTTAGTTTAAGTTTGCGCATTTAACCAATTTTAATGAATAAAAGAATCGAGACCAAAATCTCAATACAAATGATAAAGTCACCACCTAAGCTGTCTACTTGGGAAAGAGTTTTGGTACGGTTCCCATTGGGCAGGAGAACCATACCTTTTAGATCCGAGATTTGGGTATCGGATGAGTCACTTATTTCTCATTTAGTTAATTCAAAATTACATTCGCCGCGTGAAACCATTTTCTTTTCGTCATTTAGGAAATTATTATGGAAATCCTATTTTTCTACACTCTTTCACACTTGATTCATGCGTTTATAATTTACAATAAAGCACAAACAATAAATTGGGGAATAAAAATTACAACTGGGGGAAAATGAGGGAATTGCAAAAGAACTTATACATTTGTTCTAAGTTATAAAACAAAATAAATAAATTCGCCTGCATCAACAAAGATTAGCACAGTTGATAGCATATCATAAGTTAGAGTTTTATTAGGGAAAATGTGATTATGATAGCATGGTGGTTTTGCGATTGATAGTGCCCGGGCGGACTCTAGGATCGGAGAGAAATAACGGGTCTTCAACGCATTTTATTGTGAAAACACATTTTACTTTTTGTGGGTTGATTTACCGAATATTAGTGAAAATGATCGCATGATAAATGGTGATGTTAGATTGATTTTATAGTATTAAAAAGGGATCTTTGGGTTCTGCCTTAGGGCCGGTACCCATATGGGTGGTGTGGGACCCATACGGGTCCTGTTGGTCTCAGACAGAAACTTAGTTCAGTTGAATAAGCAGATTTGTGGAGAAGGAACAGAAAAAAAGGAAATGACGATAAAATAAATGAAATATGAGTGTTTTTAAACTCAAGATCGTACCTTTATGTCATGAATCCACTTTGAAGCGATCCCTATGCTGAGAGAGATAGTCTAGCTAAAGTAGATGATGATATGATGATTTTAGGACTATTTAGGTGAGTAATTGTGTGGAGAAAATATCCCCCAAATTCTAATAAACAAAGCTAGAAATGAATGAAATATGGACAAAACCTCAAGGAATTTTCTCCCTATTTTATACCTTCTATACCTCAACTATACCCTTAATATACCTATAAAAACTACTGGAATTTTTATGTTAATTCTTTGATATGATTTTTTCTATGTTCGCTCCATTTGAAAATGAGGCAAAAAGTCTCTATTTAAAGGGGGTAATCGAGTCTGAACGCAATAAATTGCATTCTTCACTGATTTCCTCCAAAAATGGTTTAGATCACCTATGATACTATCTATTTAGGCAAGTATGGGACCCGTATAGCATCGAGTGAGGTAAGGGGTTTTAACCCCTAGAGGTCAACCAGGGGATCTGTTCCACCAGGTGTCACCCCGTATGGGTCCCTAAGGGCAAACTAGGTCTTCGAACTTAGCTAAACTCATCTATGCTGCAGTAGGTGTTAGATATGATGTATGCCCTAGAGGCAATTAGGGCGATATATGTTAGTTAATTTTATTTGTACGAACAAAGTTATATTAATAAAGGCATTCTTTTGTTATATCAATGATTGTGAAAATATATTATTAGTTTGGAATACATTCATTGATGTGTTTGCAAAAGTCCATGACATAATCATAGTACATAATGCAAGGGCATAGTGGGACTATGTTGGTGAGAACTAGTTCATGTGCAATTATGATTTGTCTAAATATCCTTAGTCATAGTGTCATCAAGACTAGACATTGATGATACAGATAGACTAGCATGTGTCGTCATACCTCTTGAATTTGATTCAAAGTAGCATATCTCTAGTGCTAGAGGGTGGTACCTTAGGTTAACACATGAATGTATTCAGGGAGATACATTGGAGACCTCTATCAAACAACACTCGGTAATCTATATTATGTGTTAGTGTTTTAATCGTCTCATTGTAATACCAATATGAATATCCTTAGACCTGAGATAGTAGTTCCCTATTCAGATGTTGCTATATTTTGGGTCATACCTAAACACTCTATAGACTTAGTGTTACGAATGATAACGGGTATAGTTGATGTCTGTCTATTGGTAAGCTGAGTAGTCGAGACAAAATCTATTACTCCACTATAGCAATATAAGGAAGATGTACCTTGGCCACTTATTAGAAGTGACACAATTGTAAACCTCTAATCAGAGTATAAAATGATAGGATGGGATCCTGATCAACAAATTAAATGGTTGAGTAGTGTGCTTTGACAACAAGACTAAACACTAGGGTAGCTATTATAGCTACAAGTGGACTAACAGTTAAATCGAGTCCTAGAAACCAGATGGTACTTAACAGTTGATAGAAGCAGTGAATTTTATTGATACTATTACAGAACCGAGTTTAAGTCACAATGCACGTGACGTTCCAAATATTGAGGGGTCATATGCCCTTTGGTAGAGAGCCACTGTGATCGATCAAAATAATTGAAGTCCACAACGGTCTGGAGCTTCGAGTGGTCAATTCCTAAATGGGATTGAGCTAGGTTAAACTATTGACAACTCGATATTATGGGATACTATAAGGTCATACACTTTTAGTTACGACCGAGCTATGTAAAGAACCGTTAGACTAGGTCTAATCTAGAAGAGCAAGGAAATATGGTTAGACTATAATATATGGGTAGACCATAATATTCGTGAGACCAATATTCATAGGTTAGACCAATGAACCTGTTAAATAATAAGGAGGATAAAAATAATAAAGGGAAGAGTGGACTGGAACTTAGCGGGATATATTAATATTAGATGTTGAATAAATCTGCATGAGTGGCCCTAGAAATGTATTGTGGGACAGTACATAGATAGGCCTGAACATGGGCCACTTGGCAGTACTATTTGGAATAGTGCTGCACATGACCCATTAGGCATGCACAAGCAAGTTACGTTTTGGCAGCCCATAATGCGCGTATGCGCAAGTCCAAGGGGCTGTGCAGGCGCGTAGCCCACATGGGCTTGCACTGAGGGCCGTAGCTCTTGATGGACTGTTCATTGTATGGAGCGCAGCCCATGATGGGCTGCACTACCCGCGGGCCTGCACGCTAGTGCAGGCCTATACGCAGATGCGCCAACCTAGTAGGTTTGCACTCCTATGCAATCCTATAAGGGGACTACTGGCCGAATGGCCATCATTCTCCCAGTCCAACTAGGAGATTGCTCCCTAAGCAAGCTCCCAGTAGTAGAGTTGTTCTCCAACTCTTTCAAGGGTTAATTAAAATACATGTTTGCCCTTTTTATTTTATTTTTGATTGGTTGAGGTTAGGGACTTTATTGTCCTTTAAATAATTCCGAACCACTATAAATAGAGCCCTCCTTCTTCATTATATTTTATCCTTAATTTCATGCTTCTTCTCTTGCTCTCTATCATTCTCTTAGTTGTTCTGAACTTAAAAGTAATCCATCAAAAGACGTATTTACTTAGAATAGAAAACTAAGGGAATTTCTTCTAGAATAAATTAGTAGGGAAGATCTAGCTATCTTCCATTTATTTATCGATACTCCCTTTCTAGAAGGTTTTGGTCGGTGGTCCTTGTGTGGACTATTTATAGAGGGCTTGTAGTTTGGAGTCTGTGCACGTAGCTTAGGGGTCTTTCTACCAACTACAGGATTCATGCTTCAATTGGTAAGTGGTTAAATTATTATTAGGTCCTTTTAATAAGTGTTTATGACCTAGAATAATTTAAGACTAGCACTATTATCAATATGCCATGCTTAGGAGATCTTAGACACTAGATTAAATTTTTTAAATTTCTACTGCACCTGTTTTACTTGCTAAAACCCTTAATCTAGACCAACAATAGTATCATGAGCCTGCCTAATTCGATTGTATGATTTACTAGAAATTTGCTAGGTCTGATTGTCTATGTAATATTTTCATGTACTCTATATCATGCCTAGGAATTTATTTCATGCAATAGAAAATGCTGTGATAACTAGATTAATTGTTGCTCAAACTTAGTCAAGGTAGTTATCTAAGAATTAACAATGTTTTACTTGAAATTGTAAATGCTTTAATTTTTGAATTAATTGGAATAATACTAAAATTAGAAAATACCGAAATCTTTAATTTAATTAGTCTATGGTTAACTGAGTCAGAAGGGCCCATGTTTATTATGGCAAGGATTGGACAAGGCTACTCATTCACTTCAAGCAGGCCTCTCCTACTTGGAAGTTCTCATCGATTTTAGATTCTAATTACTAAAGAGACTTTTTGAATTAGTTAATTTCTAGTATAATGAATTGGATTCATTATATGGTTTTACAAATGAAAGTTTAAATTGTTTAATTAAAACTTATAGAAATAGGTGCGAGAACTTGAACAATGAACCTCCTTGTTTGTTTTGCATGCTATGTGGAGTCTTGGCATGATGGAATGATTATGAATTACCATTTGATCATGACCCTAGGTTGGACCTACTAATTCCTTTTAGCCCAAAAATTAGTTATAGTTTTATAATCATGTCCATGTATAAGTCCTAGATTAGGCAAGACATGTTGCACCAATAAATCTCCATTAAAATATTAAGACAAAATTAGCCTTCCTAAAAATTGAAGTGTGATTCTAGGCCTTTTTACTGAATGAATTGCCCAAGCACAGCGTGCTTTCTTCTTTTAACATCATTAGGTCACATGATTCAAATTAGGGTAAAGTCTTAACCGGACTAGGTTAGTTGTCCATAATATCAGAGCTAATGCTTGGCTAGAGGAATCATTTGAGGAGTCATATAATTGGTTATGAACGTCCATTGGTTGGAACTCAAATGGATTAGCAATTGCATTAGATGCAGATGGACTAGATCCTCCTATAGCTATTTAAGTTAGCTTGACTCGTGATAGTTGGGGTTAGCTTAAATGATTTATAGATTCTACCTACTAAGGAAAATGGTTGGACCATGCTTCCCGGAAAACAATAGAGGGGCTATTATGTTTTCGAATTGAACCTTGATAAAATAGTAGGAATGTGTATTTAATTAAAAGACCTTAAATTAAACGCATGTACAAGAACTAAGTCTAAAGAAATAATTCTTTTCTTATATCTAGGTTGAGTATGTATCCTGTTAATAAAATAATCAATAATCATCCACTTTGCAGAATCAAATTTTAAGGCTGGAACTTCATTGAGTGGTTCAAGGTGGTTCTTGAAAATAATGCTTTTAGTTATGTTCTTAATAACCCATGCCCTGAACATCCCAGTGCAAATGCCTTCGCTTGCGAAATTGATGATTATAGGAAGCATCAAAGAGACTGTAAGTTAGTGAAATACTTGATGGTCGATGGAATGCTACCTAAATATCAGGATTTGTACTTAGGAGCAGACTTGGAGTGATGCTTCAAAATCTCCCAAAACTTGGTAAACTAGAAAGTTTCATGCATTATGTAGGAGTGGGAAAAGACTCTTCAGCATCTGAACTTGTTGTACGCATGTCTAACACTTCAAAGGAGCTAAAGAAATTTGTTATCAACTATAGTCTGGATGACTTAAAAGGAATAGTTCTGAAAGGTCTGCCTAAAAGGTACGATGCATTTAAATTAGAATTTGCCTTTAAGAGTCGTGACTGTGGGTTATCTCAAATGATCGATATGCTTGAGCTAGTTAATATTCAATGTTAAAATGATTTGGAGGATCGACTTATTATTGAAGACCTCAAGATGAAAAGGATGAGAGGTTTAAAGGTCAAAAGAAAACTCGTGAAGGAGAAGCAGAATGTAAGAGAAATCATGTTGAGTTTAACTCCTTCTCTAAAGTGAGAGTGGAACGGCTGATGGCTTCATTTTCTGAGCATGAGAAGAAAAAGCTGAAAGATGCTTATACTTCTTCGAGCAGGTGAGCTTTTGAGGTGGGATCACGGGGCTTACTTTGGGAAACCGCGGTGTTTGGTTTAGTTTGAGAAAATCCAGTTTGCTTAAATGAGGTGGCTTTATAGGCCAAAAATGTGATTATATTGAGAAATATGTTTGCAAATTTTATTGAGGAAATATATCTTTAAAATAAAGTGTTTTTGCTTTATTTAAAAATGAAATGGAGTCGCCACCCGGTTTAGCTCCACCGGAAATTGTGGTATACTGATCTGAAACGGGATATTTGTACCGAAAAGAAAGTGAGATTCTGAGTTCGGACATAATAGGTACTCACATTGTTCAAATTGTTTGGATTAATTTTGAAATTTTGGAATTCATGGTAATTTCTGTATTACAATGGCTTTATTTAAGAAATAAATTCAAGAAATAAAACGAGCATTATAACGGCATAATAAATTGATATTTTCTACCAAATTTTTGATAGAGTAACGACAGCGTTTGGGTCTTGGCCCTAACATTCTGGATGTTTATCCGTACATGTGAGCTTATTTGCACCAATTATAATATAAGTGGCCACAGTGGCTCACTTAACTCGATAATGAAAATGCAATATGGAAAATTTTATGAATTTAAAAGGAGTTTAAAGTTGGGATTTAGAGCCAATTACCCTCAGTTACCTTTTCATCTTTTCAGAATGACTTGAGAGCCCGTGCGGGACCAAAGTTGTCAAAGATCGTGATTTGGTTGGAAAATGGATTTAACCCAAGTTTTTACTATAATCTTGGATTATTTCGAAAGGAAAATGCAGGGTTTTTGAGAAATTCAGTTTTTTTAGACTGAAGATCACTGTAAGATATGTATCTAAAAAGGCATAAAATTGAGTTTATAGTAGGTGATAGAGCTCAGATTTGGAAGTGTTTTTGCAGAGTTTTGAGGCTTTTAGGACTCTCGAATCGAAAATAATATAAAGGGATTTCCTGTTGCTTTCAGATCTGCTGAAAATGAGAGGGGTGAACCCCTTTTATAGAAGGGAGGTAGTTAGTCGACGGGATAATTACATAAGTAATTAGCCCACAGGCTAATTGTATGTCGGTGTAAATATCTAGATTTTTTTTGATGATGTGGCAGAAATAGGTAATTAGCCCACCGGCTAATTACCTATTTGACCATATTTTGACTGAAGCGGCCCAATGAGCAAAACTACTGGGTTTTAGCCTCTAGCCCCACCTTATTTTTACCAAATTCGATCATTTAAGCCCTCAAAATGACATTAATTGTGTCTTCAGGATAGTTTGACTATTTTTATTATTCGGAAATGGATTTCAAGCATTTCAAGTATGCAACTTGGAATATTATGACGAATGGAAAATTTTGGGATTTTTGGATTTTTTATGACAATTTGGTCCTTCTTGGTTCCTTTGTCTAATCGCTGATTGAAATAGGTATAAATCCTCATCAGGCTGAGTGGACCGTGCTAATAGTTTATCCCTTGCGTACAAAATTTTTTCGTAAAGGTAAAATTGCACATACGTGGATGGAAGAGCAACTGTCAAAATCATTATTCTTGTGTGATAAGGGCATGAAAACCTTTTGGAAAGAATCAACATTTCTTAATCGATAATTTTGAAAAACAAAGATTTTTGCCCCTTCGATTAAGAATGTTGATGAAAATCTTTAAACAAAAATATGCTGGGGAGTAAATGCAAAAAGGAAAGATGTTAGGGATAAAAGAAAATGCAGGTTTAGAAAAATTTCATGTCCTTAACGGTGCATAGGAAATTTTAGTCCACCCAGTTTAAAATAGGGTTTTCCATGATGCAGAAGATAAGTGAAGGATCATACTTACCCGTAGTGTTACATCCGTTGACCAGTTTTCTCTTTTAGGAAGATGGCACTGTCAGTCATGTCCTGATTAATTTTCTTATCGAGGAGGATGGCATTGTTGGCCATGTCTTAATCAGCTTTTTCTATTGAGAAATGTCAAATATGGTGATCAACCTTCTCATATGGAGTAAGTATTCTCAGATTTGGTGATCAATCTCTCATTTGGGAGGAGTATTGTTGCATATCATCAGGCAATTTCTCATCCAGGAGTGTGGCACTGTTAGCCACTACTGAGCAATTTGTTCATCGAGAAGTGTGGCACTGTTAGCCGCCATTGAGCATTTTTCCTCGCCAGGGAGTTAGGAACTGTATACCACCGTTGAGTAGTTTATCTCACCTTCGAGTTAGGCACTGTCTGCCAC
Organism: Euphorbia pulcherrima; assembly: GCA_947683365.1. Lineage (NCBI taxonomy): Eukaryota > Viridiplantae > Streptophyta > Magnoliopsida > Malpighiales > Euphorbiaceae > Euphorbia > Euphorbia pulcherrima. The sequence continues at coordinate 44,974,550 of CANTUS010000010.1, forward strand.
CATTGAGTAGTTTATCTTACCATTGAGTTGGGCACTATCTACCACCATTGAGAAATTTCTCTCACCATTGAGTTGGGCACCGTCTGCCACCATTGAGCAGTTTGTCTCACAGGGAATTGGGCACTGTCTACCACCATTGAGTAGTTTATCTCACCATCCAGTTGGGCACTGTCTGCCACCATTAAGTAGTTTGTCTCACCATCAAATTAGGCACTGTCTACCGCCATTGAGCAATTCATCTCACTATCGAGTTAGGTATTGTCTACCGCCATTGAGCAGATTATCTCACAGGGAGTGTATCACTATTAACCACCTTGGATTTGTTAGAGAGATTTCCTACAAAATACAAGATGACATGACACCGCATGTTGCAAGAACAATACATGACACTAAAAAACTTAATTCACTTCACTTGACATGGCACTGCATATAATTGAAATAAATCGACATGACACTGCATGTCATCATCATAACTTGACGTGACTCTGCATGTCATTAGAATAATTCAACATGACACTGCATGTCATGGATATAAGGTCTGGCTATAATGTAAATTATAATGATCTCACTGGATCTAAGGTTTAGCTATGATGTGCCGGGGTAAAGATCTCACTAGATCTAAGGTTTGGCTATGATGTGCCTAGGTATAGATCTCACTAGATCAAAGGTTTAGCTATGATGTCCCGGGGTAAAGATCTTATTGGATCTAAGGTTTGGCTGTGATGTGCCTGGGTAAAGATCTCACCAGATCAAAGGTTCAGCTATGATGTGTTAGTGTAAAGATCTCATTGGATCGGGCTGATGAAGTATAAAATTTTTGAAGAGTTTTATGTATTCTTGTTTAATGATGCATGTGATATAGTACATTTACTGTTGCATGATGAGTTGTGCAATTGCATGATGCATTAAGTTGGCATTTGCCCCTAGTCAAATTGGGAGGATACATCGCTTAGTAGTTGTTCCCTGTTATGGAAATGTCGAATGTGGTGATTAGCCTTCTCATCTGGGAGGAAGTACTATCAAATAGGGTGATTAGTTCTCTCTATTGGGAGGATAACTATTGAATTTTGTTATCAATTCTCTCTACTAGGAGAAGAACTATTGAATTTGGTGATCAGCTCCCTCTACTGGGATGAGAACTCTAAAATTCGGTGATCAGTTCTCTCTTTTGGGAAGAGAACTATCAAATTTGGTGTTTAGTTCTCTTTATCGGGAGGAGAACTGTCGAATTGGGTGATCAGTTCTTTCTACTGGGAGAAGAACTATTAAATTTGGTGATTAATTCTCTCTTTTGAGAACTGTCAGATTTGTCTTGAATGATTGATTTGTTGTCTATGTCATTGGGTAGTCAATTTTCTAGTGACTTTGGCGTCTAGTACTACTGTGTTTTAATTATTGAAGCATTTTCTCAAATTCCTCTTGATCTTAGGAAGCGTCTGAGCTTATTTGGCACTATATTGCATTTATTGGTGACTAACAATGTCTACTTGGTGACTTGTTGCCTTTGCACCTATAAAGTTGTAATATTCATATGATGCATAATGCATGTTATGCTTATGCAATGCAGTTTGTTCTTGCATGGTGAAATTGTACAGCTACTAGATGAGGCTTGCATGGTTCTCAATAGTATTACTATATACTATTGGTTTCTTTGTTTCTGTTATTCTCAATGATGATGAACATTTGATTTTTGGTTTGAGTCCTTGATCTAGGCTTTATAGCTTCAAGTGATGAGCTTGTCATTTTCATTGTAGTTATGTGCACTTTGCATGCATTTCACTCTGGTTGTTGGGTTGGCCATGCACTTTACTATTTGAACAAGGCAAGCTTTTGAGTCCTTCTCATATCCAATGAATTCCCAAGTTGCAAAACTTTTTCCCCTGGTTGCTTATGGCATGAGACTGAGTAGGTTAACTTCAATTGCTTGGAATGACAGAGGTTAGATTTTATTCTTTTGACAGACTATGCAGACGGTACGGCATGCATTAGTAGTTCCTAAAATCTCTATATAGCTGAGTGCAATAAGATTTTCTTCTTTCATTTTGGAGATGTGGGAGATTCACACGCTCGTGTTGATGAATGATATTGCTCCTTTGTGAAGGTTTTGGTTTAATGATGTGCTTATTGTCATTTGCTGAGTCCTCGCAATGAGTGACTATGATTGTGCTTGCATGTAGAGGTTATACCCTAATTTTTGCCTGAACCAAAGTACATCGGGCTTTCATTTTTCTTTCTTTTTTTGCCCTAATTTTTTCATAAACCGCATTTTCAGGTTTTCGATTTATTAGGTTGCCTTAGCTTTTGCCTAGACCGCCCTTTTGGGTTTTCAATCCAGCAGGCTTATTTTTTAATTTTTATGAATTTTTTTATGCATGCATTGTATTAGCAAGAGCGCTTACATGAATGTTTCTTTTAACGATTATGTGAATTCATTAAATACAGACATTTAACAATTCAGCAAAATGACATATCAGTCAAAGAAATATTTTTAGACACAAAAGTTTGGTATCTATTCCTAAGAACTTTCTCCCTTTATCAATGGTCCTTTTCAGGTTTTGTCGATTGATTTATCTCTTTCTTTTGTCTTCATTTTTGCCTAAAAGCCCTCACTAGCTTTTAGCATACACATTTTTTTAAATCGATGTGGTATTGCCTGAGCCTTTTTTTGTTCGACGGATTCATGAACTCAATTCCTATGATGTTCCTGATGTGTAGCATTTCTTTTATGAGAATCCGCTTTCACCATAGTGGGTCTCTTGGGTTTGAATTTTCCCCTAGCATCAGCATGCACTACTTTCATTTGATTTAGGATCAGTTCCCTTGATTTTGACTTTGTCAGTTATTTTTATTATCCTCATCTTCCTTCGTTGACTCATCTTTATGTGACTCAATTTTTACCTATTCAATTAGTTCATGATGGTTCTCTTTGGTAGAGGAAGGGTATGTCATTTCAATGATGTCATGCCTCAGGTTGAGACATTTTCATACATTTGTTCGGAGATATTCCATTTACTAGATATTTTGGTTGATTTACTTTGCTTGTGTGTGTTCTGCAAGATCCTTATCGACCTTCATGCTTCTTGTTGAGTAGCACGCCGTAAGGAAAAGCAAACCTGTAGAGATTAGTCTCATCCTTTGATGACTTGGTTTTCATCATGATTATATTGTTGATCCTTTCTACATCATGCTAGAGTTGCTTGGGAGTCTACCATCTAATTTTTCTCATGTCACACATAGTATATTTCGTCTAGAATGCTTTGAGGCATGGTTCGAGTGATTTCTTTCTCGATTTTGTCTGGTGACTTTTCTGTTGACTTGAGTAGATTCTTTGATGATCTTTTCTTCATTTGCCCCTACAAGTAGTAAGGACATTCCATTGATTGGACATGCTTGATTAAACTAGGCAAAGGTAGCCACATGTATTTTTTTCTTTTTCTTTTTTCTCTCTTTTTTTCGGGAGTCAAGTTATTTGAAATATATATCATTTTTGGGTTTATCAAATGTGCCTAAATTTATTTCTTAATTGGAGCATCATGAATGTTGAATATGTCAAATGTATGCTGGAATGAATACATGGAATCATTATTAAAAACATTGCATATGTAAGTGAATTTATTCATAATATTGTTTATTACAATGTTTATTTCAAAAGCATTAGAGATAAAAACAGTAGAGCAATCTTCATTTTTTAGCGTAACTCCCATTTCTTCTGAGATGTTGTTGCCTGCCACACTATTCCCAGTTTGGGCTTTCATCTTAGTCTTCCAAAGTTTCTTCCCCTGAATGATATTCGATCTTTAGGTCCACAAGATCTAGTTGGTCATCTTCCGTGCTATCATTTTGCATCATTTGACCGAGCTCATCTTCCCTCAGTTGGTCCTGTTCATCATACTTTTCTATTTTCTTAGCGTATTCAACTACCTCATTAAAGGTCTTAAATTGCAACATTTTCATCTCATTATGGAAGCGTGGGTTGGAACCTTCCACTAGCTTGATAATCAATCCTTCCTAATCCGGAGCTCTGCTTACTAGAACCCAAATTGCCATCCACCTTAGATAAAAACATCAAAGGTTTTAATTGGGAATTCCCTTACTCCTTCAAGGACTTAGAGAGTAGTCTTAATCTTCGCATTAAGTGCAAAGTTCTCAATGAAAACTGAGCAAAGCAACTTCCATTCAGACTTGTCATTGGTCGGCATTCTCATATACCAATCAGTAGCTGACCCATAGAGAGTGGTCTAGAAGAGATTGATTATATGAACTTTAGGAACTCTCATGCTTATCATGAATTTAAAGTAACCTTCAACATAGGCTATTAGTGAACTAGTTCCATCATATGGTGCAATGTAGGGCATCACAAAGTTAGCAGGTAAGGGCACTATTATAGAGAGAGCAAACTTTTCTATGTCTATGTATTGGTTAGTAGATGGGCTCGCAATCTTCTCAACTTCTGGCGTCATGGCCTCCAATCTGGCTATCTTAGATCTTAGATCAGTCAATTTAGCTTCTTTTTGCTCCATCTTTCTAGAGTTTGATGCATTCAGGCTCTCCAAAGTGTTTCAAAATTCTTGAGTGCCCATAATCCTCATAAGGGACTGCTTAATAGCATCATCATCTGCCATGGTTTCTTTAGGCTCGAGTGACTCAATTATTAATTGGGGTTATGACTCTATGGGTATGTGATACACGCCTTAGTCATATTTTACCTTATTTCCCTCCTTTTCAAAAAAAATAAAATTAGGGTCTCTCACATTACAAGGGTCCTAATGGTTTTTCTAATGATTAAATGAATGGATGAATGAATTAATATGAAATGAATAAATGAATGCATATTACCAAATAAGGGGGGGTAGGGTGCACACCAATTATTTAGAGAGCAATCAACAAGGGGAGTCTATAATATTCATGGAATATCACAAACATGCAGTTCAAAGACTAAGGGTTTGAGTCAGATTTGACTGGATAGCCAAGGGTGAGTTGACTTGCTGGTCACATGTGGGTTGGCTTTGTGGTCCAAGGTGAGCGGACTCGCTGGTCACTCGAAAAGGGGTTGACTCATTGGTCTAAGGGTGAGCTGACTTACTGATCACTTTAAAAGGGGTTGACTCATTGGTCCATGGGTGACCTGACTCGCTGGTCACTCGAAAAGGGGTTAGCTCATTATTCCAAGGGTGAGCTGACTCACTAGTCACTCAAAAAGGGGTTGATTCATTGGTCCAAGTGTGAGCTAACTTGCTGGTCACTCAAAAAGGGTTGACTCATTGGTCTAAGGGTGAACTGACTCGTTGGTCACTCGAAAAGGGGTTGACTCATTGGTCCAAGGGTGAGCTGACTCACTGGCCACACGAAAAGGGATTGACTCATTCTAAGGGCGAGCTGACTCGTTAATCACTCGAAAAAGGTTTACTCATCGATCCAAGAGTGAGCTAACTTGTTAATCACTCGAGAAGTGGTTAACTTATTGGTCCAAGGGTGAGCTGACTTGCTGGTCACTTAAAAAGGGTTTAACTCATTGGTCAACGGGTGAGCTGACTCACTGGTCACTCTAAAAGGGTTAACTCATTAGTCCAAGGGTGAGCTGACTCATTGGTCACTCAAAAAGGGGTTGACTCATTGGTCCAAGGGTGAGCTAACTCACTGGTAACTCGAAAAGGGTTTGACTCTTTAGTCCAAGGGTAAGCTAACTCTTTGGTCACTTAAAGGGTTTGACTCATTGGTCTAAGGGTGAGTTGACACACTGCTCACTCGAAGTGTTTTGACACATTAGAGCTGAATCGCTTCTCGAAAGGGGTTGACTCATTAGTCTAAAGGGTGAGCTGACTCTCTAGTCACTCAAAGGGTTTTGACTCATTGGTCCAAGGGTGAGTATACTCGCCGGTCACTTAAAGGGTTTTGACTCATTGGTCCAAGGGTGAGCAGACTCACTGGTCACTCAAAAGGTTTTGATGTATTTTGACTCATGGGTTGAGCCTAGGTGGGCTTACTAGTCTTAATTATTTTCGCTCATGGGCTGAGCCCAGGTGGACACACTAGTCTCAGTCAATTTTGGATCATAGGCTAAGCCTAGGTGGAGTCACTTACCTCAGTTAATTTCGGCTCATCGGATGAGCCTAGGTGGACTTACTAGTCTCAGTCTATTTCGACTCATGGGCTGAGCCTAGCTGACTCACTGGTCTCGGTCTATCTTAGCTCATGGGTTAGGCCAAGGTGGACTCACTGGTCTCAGTCAATTTCGGCTAATATTTCATAGTTCCAAAATTTAATTTGAATAATATTTTAATTATTATGTCAAAAAAGAATTTTCATACAAATCGGGTTTTTAGAAAAATAATTTATTTCCCCAGCAGAGTCACCACTGCGAGCGGGCGAGGTCTTGAGGTGGGAGCACGTAGGGTGTGGCGCGCGGGCGCGATTTGGTTCGGTGCAGTTTAAGTAAACAACTGTGTTTGGTTTGCTTTGAGAAAATCTAGTTTGCTTAAATGCGGTGGCTTTATAGGCAAAAAATGTGATTATATTGAGAAATATGTTTGCACACTTTATTAAGGAAAGATATTTTTAAAATAAAGCATTTTTACTTTATTTAAAAATAATATAGAGTCGCCACCCGGTTCAGCTCCACCGGAAATTATGGTATACTGATCTGAAATGGTATTTTTATACTAAAAAGAAAGTGAGATTCTGAGTTCGGACATAATAGGTACTCATATTGGTCAAATTGTTTGGATTAATTTTGGAATTTCTGGTAATTTCTGCATTACAGTGACTTTATTCAAGAAATAAATTCAAGAAATAAAACGGGCATTATAACGGCATAATAAATTGATGTTTTCTACTGAATTTTTAATAGAGTAACGGCAGCGTTTGGGTCTTGGCCCGAAAACTCGGATAGAGTTTCCTCACATTTTAGATGTTTATCCGTACCTGTGAGCTTATTTGCCCCAATTATAATATAAGTGGCCACAGTGGCTCACTTAACTAGATAATGAAAATGCAATAACGAAAATAATATGAATTTAAAATGAGTTTAAAGTTGGGCTTTAGAGCCAATTACCCTCAGTTACCTTTTCGTTTGTTCAGGATGACTTGAGAGCCCATGTGGGACCGAAGTTGTCAAAGATTGTGATTTGGTTGGAAAATGGATTTGACCCAAGTTCTGACTATAATCTTGGATTATTTCGAAAGGAAAATGCGGGGTTTTTGAGAAATTGAGTGTTTTTTAGACTGAAAGAACACTGTGAGATCTGGATCTAAAAAGGTAGAAAATCGAGTTTATACTTAGTGTAGGTGATAAAACTCGGATTGGGAAGTGTTTTGGCAGAGTTTCAGGGCTTTTAGGACTCCCGGAACGAAAATAATATAAAGGGATTTCTCGTTGCTTTTAGATTTGCTGAAAATGAGAGGGGTGCGCCCCTTTTTATAGAAGGGAGGTAATTAGCCGGCGGGCTAACTGCATGTCAGAGTAAGTATTTAGATATTTTTTTTATGACGTGGCAGAAATAGGTAATTAACCCACCTAATTACCTATTTGACCATATTTTGACCGAAACGGCCCAATGAGCAAAATTAGTGGCCAATGGCCTCTAGCCCCACCTTATTTTGGCAAAATTCGATTGTTTAAGCCCTCAAAATGACATTTTTTATATTTTTAGGGTAGTTTCACTATTTGATAGTTTGAGTGTTTTGATTTGTTCGGAAATGGATTTCAGACATTTCAAAGACGTAACTTGGAATATTATGATAAATGGGAATTTTAGGGATTTTTAGATTTTTATATGACAATTTGGTCCTTCTTGGCTCCCTTGTGTAATCGCTGATTGAAATAGATATAAATCCTCATTGGGCCATGTGGATCGTGCTAACAACTTTAGGTATGTTCATAATTGAAAATTGCACTACAGTTCCTTATAAGTCTACATGGGTATTAGATACTGGATGTGGTACTCATATTTGTACTTCTGTGTAGGGGTTGGGAAACCTTAGAAGGCTGGCTAAAGGAGAGTTGGACCTACGAGTTAGAAATGGAGCACAGGTTGCTTCATCAGCTGTAGGAACGTATAGTCTCAAATCGCCAAGTGGGCTAGTCTTAGAATTAAATAAATGCTATTTTATTACGGTTGTTACTAAGAATATTTTTTCTGTTGCGTGTTTAGTAGAAGAATGATTTGAAGTTTTATTTAATAATAAAGATTGCCAAATTATTAAAAATAGTGTTCTTTATGGAAATGAAATTTGATTGATGGCATATATGTTTTGAATACTAAAGCTTAAAATTTAAATATGAATGATGCTAAGAGATTGAAATTTGGTAAAGACAAATCATCCTACTTATGTCATTGTCGTTTAGGCCATAGAAACGAGACCCGCTTAACTAAGTTACACAAAGGTGGTGACTTGGGCCCAATAGACTGGGAGTCTTATGGGGCATATGAACCTTCTTCATTAGGCAAAATGACAAAGAAATCCTTTAAAGGTAAAGGGCAACGTACCACAAGTACATTGGAAATAACACACACAGATGTATGTGGTCCAATAAATGTGCAAGCACATGGAGGATTCGCCTACTTCATATCTTTTATTAATGATCACTCACGATATGGGTATTTGTACCTTATGAGGCCCAAATCAGATAGTTTTGAAGTATTCAAAGACTATAAGAATGAAGTTGAGAAACAGCTTGGAAAGAATATTAAGACACTACGGTCAGACCGAGGTGGAGAATATTTAAGCCAAGAATTTCAAGTTTATCTAATGGATAATGGAATATTACCCTAATCCTTAAACTTCTCAGCACAATGGCGTGTCTGAGAGGAGGAATTGAACTTTGTTAGACATGGTTCGGTCCATGATGAGCCAAGGAAGTCTTAGTAGATCCTTTTGGGGATACTCACTTAAGAGTGAAGTTTATATTCTAAACCGTGTGCCCTTAAAATTAGTTGATACGACACCATATGAGAGGTGGTATGGTAAGAAACCCTCTCTTTCTTACCTGAGAGTTTGGGTAAGTCCTGCCTGTGTTAAAAGGACAATGTCAAACAAGCTAGGAGCTAGGGCTGACAAATGGTTTCCTTTTATGATCCTAAAGAACAAAAGGTGTTTGTTTCTAGGACTGCTCAGTTCATTGAGAAGGAACATATGCTTGCAAAAACTAGTGGGAGTGACCTTGAACTTTAAGTTTAGGTAGTCGAACAAGATTATCAACTAATAATTCCTATGCCTGATACACAACAAAGTGTGATCGAGGAACAACCTGTTACACTACAACCATTACATAGATCTAGTAGGGTTCTCAAAGCTCCTTAAAGATACAGATTTTCATCATGGAAAAAATCTTTCTAATGGAGGATGATGAACCTAAGACCTACAAGGAAGCAATGGAGTGCTCAGACTCTGATAAATGGTTAAAAGCCAAGAAATTAGAAATGGATTCCATGTATGAAAACTAAGTATGGGAATTGGTCGATGCACCTGATGAGGTTAGACCCATAGGTTTCAAATGGATTTTCAAGAAGAAAACTGACATGGATGGTAATGTGATTACCTATAAGGCAAGGTTTGTGGCAAAGGGCTATAGTCAAAAAGAAGGGATTGACTATGATGAAACCTTTTCACCGGTAGCCATGCTTAAATCCATAAGGATACTCTTGGTCGTTATTGCTCATTATGATTATGAGATCTGGCAGATGGATGTGAAAACTACTTTCCTGAATAAAAACTTGGATCGAGATGTATACATGATACAACCTGAGGGTTTTACATCTCAGAATGGCTCGAAGGTATGCAAGATGCAAAGATCCATTTGTAGACTTAAGCATGTATCCAGGAGTTGGAATATAAGGTTTGATGATACGATCAAAGAGTTAGATTTTATATCTAACACTTACGAGCCTTGTGTATACAAGAAAGCTAGTGGGAGTGCAGTCGTTTTCCTTGTACTATATGTTGATGACATACTGCTAATAGGAAATGACATTTCTCTTCCTCAAATGGTTAAGTCGTGGTTGTCAAGAAAGTTCTCCGTGAAAGACCTTGGAGAAGTAGCATTTATACTAAGTATAAAGATCTATAGAGATAGATTCAAGAGGCTGCTAGGTCTTTCACAAGATATATACATAGAAAGGGTATTGACTAGGTTCAACCTTGAGCAATCAAGAAAGGGTTGTCTTCCAATGTCTCATGGAATAACCTTTCTAAATCTGAGTGTCCTGGGACATAAGAGGAGAGATTGTGCATGAATATAATACCTTATGCATCCGCAATAGGATCTATCATGTATCCTATGGTATGTACACATCCTGATGTCTCACACTCATTGAGTATCATGAGCAAATTTCAGTATGATCCAGGTTAGAAGCACTGGAAGGCCGTTAAGAATATCCTTAAGTACTTAAGAAGGACTAAAAAATGTTCTTAGTATATAGAGGAAGTGATCTCATAGTAAAGGGATTCATTGATGTGAGTTTTCAATCTGATAGAGATGACTGCAAGTCATAGTTAGGTTACATATTTATGTTAAATGGAGGGGCGGTTGTTTGGAAAAGTTCTAAATAGGATACAATTGCCGATTCAACCACTAAATCTGAGTACATTGCTGCTTCTAAAGCACCAAAACAAAGCTGTCTAGATAAAGAGATTTATTGGTGATCTTGGGGTGGTGTCTAATAGTAAGGATCCAATAGTATTATATTGTGATAACACTAGGGCTATTGCTCAGGCAAAAGAACCACGGTCTCGTCAGAGAAACGAACATGTGCACAGAAAATATCATATAGTTCAAGATATGATAAGGGATAAGGATATACAGATGGAATATGTACCCATAGATCAGAACTTGGCGGATGGTCTGACCAAGCCTTTGACACAGATTAAGCATGACCAGCATGTTAATAATTAAGGCTTACAACACGTAGCCAATTGGCTATAGTGCAAGTAGGAGATTGTTAGATATAATGTATACCCTAAAGGCAATTAGGGCACTATATCTTAGTTAGTTTTATTTGTACGAACAAAGTTATATTTATAAAGGCATTCTTTTGTTATATCAATGACTGTGAAAATTTATTATCATTGGTTTAGAATATATTCATTGATGTGTTTGTAAAAGTCTATGACATAATCATAGCACATATTGCAAGGGCGTAAGGGGACAATGTTGGTGAGAACTAATTCGTGTGCAGTTATGATTTTTCTAAATATCACTAGTCATAGTATCATCAAGATTGGACATTGATGATACAGATGGACTAGCATGTGTCGTTAACATATGAATGTTTTCAGGGAGATACATTGGAGACTGCTATGAGACAATACTTAGTAATCTATATTATGTGTTGGTGTTTTAATCGTCTAATTTTTTTGGTGTTTTAATCGTCTAATTTCCATAGCAATATGAATATCCTTAGACCTGAGATACTAGTTACCTTTTTTAGATGCTGCTATATTTTGGGTCATGCCTAAACACTCTATAGACTAGGTGATACGGATGATTATGGGTATAGTTGATGTCAGTCCATTGGTAAATTGAGTAGTCGAGATATAATCTATCGCTCCACTATAGCAGTATTAGGGAGATGTACCTTGGCCACTTGTTAGAAGTGACACACTTGAAAACCTTTAATCAGAGTATGAGTTGATAGGATGGGGTCCTAATCAGCACATTAAATTGTTGAGTAGTGTGCTTTGGCAGCAATAAAGTAGCTATTATAGCTACTAGTGGACTAACACTTAAATCGAGTCCTAGAAACTAGATGGTACTTAACAGTTGATAGAATGAGTAAATTATATTGAAACTATTGTAGAACCAAGATTAAGTCACAATGCACGTGACGTTTTGAATATTAAGGGGTCATTTGCCTTTGCTAAAGAGCCACTATGACTGATCAAAGTAATCAAAGTCCACAATAGTCTGGAGTTCCGAGCTAGTCAATTCCTAAAAGGTATTGAGCTAGGTTAAACTTCTGACGATTTGATATTATGGGATCCTAAAAGGTCACACACTTTGAGTTACGACCCAGCTATGTAAAGAACCGTTAAACTAGGTGTAATCTAGAAGAGCAAGGAAATATGGTTAGACCATAATATATGATTAGACCATAATATTGGTGAGACCTATATTAATTGGTTGGACCAATGAACCTATTAAATAATGAGGATAAAATAAATAAAGGGAAGACTGGATTGGAACTTAGCAGGATTTACTAATATTGAATTTTGAATAAATATGCACGAGTGGGCCTACAAATGTATTGTGGGACAGTTATAGATAGGCCTGTGCATGGGCCACATGGCAACACTATTTAGAATAGTGTTGTGCATGGCCCATAGGGCACTCGCAAGTAGGCTATGTTTTGGCAGCCCGCAATACGCGCATGTGGAAGCCCAAGGGGCTACCTAGGCACGCAACCCTTATGGGCTTGGGCTGAGGGCCACAATGATCAATGGACTGCGCGCTGCATGGAGCGCAGCCCTGCGTGCTAGTGCATGCCCATGAGCTGATGCACAAGCCTTGTCGGCTTGCACTCCTGTGCAAGACCACAAGGGGGCAAGTGGTCGAATGGCCAGCAGTCTCCCAGTCCAATTGGGAGCTTGCTCCCTAAGCAAGCTCGCAGTAGTAGAGTTTTTCTCCAACTCTTTCAAGGGTTAATTAAAATACCTGTTTGCCCTTTTTATTTTATTTCTGATTGGTTGATGTTAAGGACTTTATTGTCCTTTGAATAATTCCTAACAACTATAAATAGAGGCCTCCTCCTTCATTATTTTTCGTCCTTAATTTCGTACTCCTTCTTTTGCTCTTTATTATTCTCCTAGTTGTTCTGATTCCTAAAGGTAATTCATCGAAAGACATATTTACTTAGAATAGAAAACTAAGGGAATTTCTTCTAGAATAAATTAGTAGGGAAGATATAGCTATCTTCCACTAATTAATTAATACTCCCTTTTTAGAAGGTTTTGGTTGGTGGTGCTCGTGTGGACTATTCATAGAGGGCTTCTACTTTAGAGTTTGTGCACGTAGCTGAGGGGCCTTTCTACCGACTACGGGATTTGCACTTCAACTACTAAGTGGTTAAATTATAATTAAGTCCTTTTAAGAAGTGTTTATGACCTAGAATAATATAAGACTAGCACTATTATCGATCATGCGATGCTTAGGAGATCTCGGACACTAGATTAATTTTTTTAAATTTCCGCTGCTCCTATTTTACTTGCTAAAACCATTAATCTAGACAAATAGTAGGAACACCTCTGATGGATAACACATATAGAGAATAGCATTATCTAGCTATCATCATCATTTCATGAGAAGGACTGTTAAAATCCAGTGCTCATAGACTAGCCCTCAGGGATCACTACAGATACGAATTTGTAAGATATCATGATATGAGCAAGGGTTTAGGAATCCTACCTGAGGTGATGATATGGGTGGGTCTTGAGGCAAACTCCTTTCCTTGGGGTCCCTTTCCTGAGGTGGATGACTCTTGTTAGGAAACAATGATCCGGATTACAAAATTAAACTAACTTATCCGATCAGGTTTGAAAGAAACAAAAATTAAACTATGTAAATCCCAAATCCAAATGGAAACATCCGGACAAAGATCCAGCTACAAGGTTGTCCATTAAAGATATCAAGTACCTAAGCACATGGAATCATCAAAATAAAGCTTGGAAAGGAAATAAGCTTTAATCCCTTAAGAATAGCATCCGGAAGAACTGATTGCCATATCTTCGGAAGAAGGCAGATCCGGAGAATAAGAGTCTAAAGACATCCGAAAGACTCATGCTTGAAGACAATGGGAAAGTTTCAAAGACAATTTTTCCCTTCACCTTTTGGTCTATGAAGTCAAAGATCTTTTCCCCAAGATAAAGACAAAATGACAGCTTGCATTTTTCAGAGAAAGGACAAAAGGACTGACACAGGACTGAAAAAGCTAACAACCTTTTTCACCTAGACCGATAAGGAGGTGTGTGGTTAAAGTTGGTGCATCATATAAAGCTAAGTAAAACAATCACTGGCAACTTTTCAGCATCAATCCCTAGAATTCAAATGGGGAAAATTACAGTCTAATGAATTGATCAACGGTTGCGAAAGCGCCATCTGTAACATGATCATGGGTGAAGATTTATTTCAAGTTCAACAACCTACAACGGCTACATTTATGATGAAAGCCTATAAAAGGGAAGCTTTGCCAAATGAGAAGGTTGGCTGTTTGATTGACAAAAACAAGTAACAAAGAACAAGCATTCAATCAGCTTACAAATCCCTCCAAGAATCAATTAATTCCAAATCTGCTATAAGGATTCCAAAGTGAGTTATAAACTTAAGGAAATCCAAAAACAAAAACCTTATGAAAACAAGAGTGTAAAGATCTCCAACTTAGGTGATTTGGGAGATTGGGATACAACTTAAAGTTGGTGCTTTGACTGGGAACTTCCTGTAGGACTCAGCTTAGATTCAGTGTAGAAGTCTAAGTGGTGTATTCTACTAAAGACTAAAGGACTCAACTAGGAGTTGGTGCTTCTAGTGGTATATCCTACATCGAGAAGGGGTTACCATCTGGAGACAATTTGTAAGGCTTGATTCCTGCCAGTTGGAAGGGAATTCACTAGTGGAAAAGCTCGAAGGAAGGAAACTCCAAGACTAGAGTAGGCAGGGCCGAACCAGGATAAAAACCTTCTGTGTATGATTTCTCTAACTTTTATTATTTACATTATATTGTCATAACTGCATCATCTGGATCCATCATCCGATTCATAATCAAACAAACTACACTAAGGCCCTGTTCTTTTCAACTTATATTTAGTCCAATTCAGTTCAGTACTGCATACATATAAATTTTCACTGAAATAAGTTCTGTTCAGTTCAGTACAACTACTTATAAGTTGAAAAGAACAGGGCCTAAGACTTCTTAAAGTCTTTATATTCTACGAAAAAGGGTCATTCACCCCCCTTTGACCTTATAAAGACCCTCATAGGGACCAACAAGTGGTAACAGAGCCAGTGCTCAAAACCAGAGATCTAACAATATCGAGCTAAAGGTCCAATATTTTTATTCATATATCAAAATGAGTTTCCAAAACTCACAACTCCTTCCCGTGGGTATGTCTATTACCCATCCTCCTCTCTTCATCGGTGAACACTACATGTTTTGGAAGAGTCGGAGAAGAACTTTATACAATCATAAAGCATGCAAGCATGGTTAGTCATTAATGATGGCCTATATGAGCCTACTTATAAAGTAGATGGTATGACTACTCGAAAGCCCTCAAGTATATGGGCTGAGAATGACTTCAAAAAGTTGCATGAAAATGTAAATCCTATTAACATGCTTTATTATGCTCTTAGTGCAGCTGAATTTAATAGAATATCCGGATGTTAGACTGCAAAAGAGATATAGGAAAAGCTGGAGGTAAACTATAAAGGAACCACCAAAGTAAGAGAAACTAAACTTGGTTTACTCCAGAAAAAACTTGAATCCTTCAAAATGGAGCCTAAAGAATCAATCAGCAGCATGAACACTAGATACACCAATCTAGTGAATGAGATGAAAAGTCTGGGAAAGAAATCTCTAAAGTAGAGATAGTAAAGAAGGTGCTCTGGAGTCTCACCGAAGAATGCAATAGTAAAAAACTGACATTAAGAAAGCTCATGACTTAAACTTTTACAGTTATGATGAACTTATTGGTAATCTTCAAACCTAAGAATTGTCCTTAGAGAGATATAGCCGTCAAGAAAAGTAACTTAAGGAGAAGAAGAAAGCCATTACACTAAAGGCAGAATCTACCGGATCAGCTTTATCCGGAGAAGAGGAACAAGCCATGGAACCTCAAAGCACTAAGGAGCAACTAGCTCTATTAACTAGAAGGCTCAACAGGTTCCTATAAAAGAAAGAAAGAAGGAAGTCCAAAAAATATGAATCTAGAAGATCAAGAGAAGGAAATTCTAGAAGGGACTAGCCCAAAAGAAATCCGAAAGAAAAGAAGGGTCCGGAAAAAGATGCTGCCTGTTTTGAATATGGAGAAAAAGGCCATTTTAGAACAAAATGTCCTAAGATTAAGAGAACCAAGAATCAAAAAAGAAGGCAATGGTGGCTACCTGGAGTAACAGTGAAGAAAGCAGCAGCTCATCTTTAATAGAAGAAGAGGAGACTGTAAATTATGCATTCATGGCACTGACTGATCCAAAAGTAGACCAATTTGGAAGGAATGTCTCTAAGTAAGAAACAATGCAAATCAAAGAATCAGAATCAAAAATAGCAAACATTGAGGTAAACTCTTGTTCTACCTCTGCTTCTAATTTTGACCTTGCTAGATCTCTGTCTATTGTAATCAAAGGTGTAAAGAAAATGCAAAAGCAATTAAGTCTCTCAAAAGAGCAGTAATAGAGTTAGCAGAAGATGTTAGAGTAATGGCACAAGACATCAATCTTATTAGAGTAACCAAGCATACTGATGTTGTGGAGGAAAACTTCCTGAGGAATCAAGTCCAGATCCTAAATGCAAATGTAATAGGACTGGATAGAGAAATCAATCTATTAAAGGAAGCATCCAGGAAGAGGCCATAGACAAAAGCTCTAAGAAGAGATAATTATCATCCTGCCCAGGACATATTCCAAAAGATCCCTAACCAAAGGATGAAGGAAGTTAGTAGGCAACCACAAGCCCAAAGATATATTGCTACTCAAAACGGAAAGCCTAAGGTGGCTTACAATCAACAGCCTATCAAACAGAGAAGAAATTATGGAGCAGAAGTTGCACCTCTAACCAGTTTTTGGATTCACATCCGACCATCCACCAGTATGCAAAGGGTTGGATATAAAGGAACGATAGGAAGGAGGATCTGAAGAAGATCAATGAGAAGCAAAAGTATAATAAACCCATCTTAGGGTGTAGGTTTTGTGGGAATCACTAAATCATGTAGATTAAAAAATGGTTACTATGATGTTTACCCTTGGCCTGTGATGGTGATTAACCTGAGAAGACCTAAATCTAACTAGGTACCCAAACCCACTTGATCTTTTTTGTAGGTATGCCTTAGATCCACAATTGATCAATACACTTGGTACATTGATAGTGGATGCTCAAGGCGCATGACAGGTGATGAGAAGGCCTTCATCACATTGACCTAGAAGAAGGGAGGCAAAGTAAGCTTTGGAGATAATCAAAGAGGGATAAATCATTGGTCATGGAATTGTTGGATCTAAGTTAAAAATAAAAGATGTCTCATTGGTTGATGGACTGAAGTTCAACCTGCTAAGTGTGGCCCAACTCTGTGACAAAGGAAGAAAAGTCACATTTGATTCCGAAGGCTACTTAATCTGTGATAGTAAGTCCAACCATCTCATTCTTTATGCACCTAGACTAAATAATGTCTATTCTATAAACATTAAAAATGATAAAAAGAATATCCACTTGGTGTCTAAAGAATAAGAATCATGGCTATTGCACCGGAGGTTAGGACATGTCAGCATGAACCTCCTGTCTAGCTAAAAAGGAATTAGTAGTGGGTCTGCCTAAGGTTGCTTTTGATAAGGATCATCTATGCACTGCATGTGAATTAGGTAAATAACATAAGAAAAGTTTCCCTTCCATCACATACATTCCTTCCAAAAGAGTACTTAAGCTCCTGCATATTGATCTCTTTGGTCTAATCAAACCATTGAGTTTAGGTAGAAGAGAATACTCCATGGTTATTGTGGATGATTATTCTTAATATACCTGGGTTCTCCTGCTAGCAAGCAAGGATGAAGCCTTTGACTAATTCTCTAAAACATTCATCCGGATAGAAGTAGAACATGGCATAAGCATTGCACCCATCTGGAGTGATAATGGTTGAGAATTCAAAATAAGCACTTTACTGATTTTTGTAACTCTAAGGGCATTGAAAATAACTTCTTTGCCCCTCACACTCCTCAATAAAAATGGAGTTGTTGAAAGAAAGAACAGGACCATAGTTGAAATGGCTAGAATAATGCTTAGTGAAAATTGTTTGCCAAAATACTTTTGGCGAAAGGCCGTGAATACAACATACTATATTCTAAATAGAGCTCTCATTAGAAAGACCATAGAAAAAATCTCATATGAAATCTGGAAGGGAGGAAAACCTAAAATTGGGTATTTCAAAGCATTCAGATGTAAATGCTACATCCTTAATGATAGAGAGAAACTAAGAAAATTTGATCCTAAATCTGATGAAGAAATTTTCCTTGGATACTCAACACATAGTAAGGCTTACAAAGTCTTCAATAAACAAACCCAAATGGTGGTGGAGTCAATAGATGTAGATTTTGATGAGACTAACACTACAGAAAAGAAAAGCTACACTCTGGAAGATCTAATTCCAGAAGCTGAAAAATCTGGAGAAAAGAAGGAAGTAGGAATTCTTGATTCATCTCAAATCAAGAAATACAAAGAGGACGATGAAGGAATATCCTTTGATCCAGAAGTACAACAAGTTAATCTCAACCCGCCGGAGATTGGCTTTAATGAAGGCCAAGAAGGAGTGGTTAAAGCTGAAGTGGAGCAAGTCTGAGTTCAACACGAAGGCCTTCAAAGGGAGATCCAGACACACAAAGATCATTCCATCAATAATATTCTGGATGATGTTCAGAATCCAGTAAGAACCAGAGTTCAGCTCAATTGAATGATGAGTCATGCCGCTTTTTTCTCTCTCATAGAGCCAAAGAAGTTTTAAGATGTGGAAGGAGATGAAAGTTGGATGATGGCAATCTAAGAAGAGCTAGATTAATTTGCCAGAAATGATGTCTAGGATCTAGTACCACCTCCTAAAGGAAAATCAATCATTGGCACCAAATGGGTGTTCCAGAATAAGCTTGATGAATCCAGAGTTGTGGTGAGAAACAAGGCAAGATCAGTTGCCCAAGGCTACAACCAGCAAGAAGGAATTGATTTTGAAGAAACCTTTGCTCCTATAGCACGGCTGGAAGCAATCTGGATTCTATGTGCTTTGCATCATTCATGGGGTTCACATTATACCAAATAGATGTTTATGAGTTTGGTAGCTTGGAAATGGGTTTGTGTATCGAGTGGCATGCGATGGGCTAATTGATATATTAAACATTTCCAAGAAATAACTGAGATGCTTGACAATCTAACAATGAACCTTGAGTGTGTTTGGGCACAACCCGGCAAAAGCGTTAGCATGATTTCAAAGCACTCTTTAATCCATCGTTTTCTTTTAGAGGTTGGGTCATTAGAAATGGTTACCATTTTAGGTTATCATCTGTACTCAAATTTATTTCAATTAAAGAAATGTTAGGAATACTGAACACGTTATGCTTATGATAAAAATGAATGCATGGACCCATCGGGCGAAACATCGGACGAGTAAACACAACAAGAGTCTTTCATTAAATTAAAGTGCCTTAAAGGCCGAATTGTTCACATCAAAATACCAGAAACATAAAGAAAGAAAATTACATAAATAGATAGATAGTCAAACTTCACGGACGAAGGGTCTTGATTCTGCAGAGCTGGTAGATTAGGCATCCTGGGTAGCTTTCATTGGTGTGTCATCTAGGATGAAATCCAAAACTTTAACTTGCTTGGCCGATAGCTCGTCTCCTTCATCCACTAGCAGCGTCAGTTGAACTGGATAAGATTGAGGCTAACACAACTTCTTCGAGCAGACCGGAGTTAATTGCCCCTATCTCATCATTCGAAGTCGGTAACGATTTCCCTTCAGCATCGACCCTCCTAGCCAGCTCTTTGGTCTTCCCCTCCTTAACAATTTGAGTGATGGTAGAAGCTAGAGTCCAGCACTGATCAGTTGAATGCCCCTTCTGAACATGATACTTGTAGAAGCTTCCCTTCTCTTCGGCGGTGGGAGGTCTGTACTCTTGAATAGGGTTAAGTTGGCCTTTCTCCCACAGCTTGGTGAAAATGACACTAAGGGGCAATTTCCATACAGATACAAAGATCCCTTTGCAAGAAGAAACCTGGGTGGTCAAAGCATTCTCTTAGGTAATGGCTTGGGTTGCAGAGACATTCCTCTCTCTAGTTAGGATGGGAGCAGTTCTTAGAGATCTAGAATTATTGCTCTTGTTGAACTAGGGTTAGGCGCCACTTGGCTTGCTAGCTCTTTCCTTCTCCTCTCTACACTCAATCTTTTTAGCTTTCTTAAAGACCTCTTGATTAGATTCAAATGAGTTAGTTTCCATTTCTTTTCAGAGCATCGAGAGAGCCCTATCTAACAACTTTGGAACCATTTCCTATAGGCTAAGCTTTTGTTTCAACAAAACCTGGATGGCCATCCACCTGTTGAAGTACGACTTAAAGGGTTCACCTTTCTTTTGCTTGATTGCCTTAAGATGCTGAATAGTGGTCTCTAATGTGTAACTAAATCTATAGTGGGCAATCAAAGCTTCAGATAGGAGTTTCCAATCTAGGATTGTGGACTCCATAAGAGTATTATACCACTCAAGAGCAGGTCTTAAAGGGTACACAGAAATAACTTAGCCAACACTTTGTCCCCAATCCTTTGGACATGCATGATCCGCTCATATATCACTTTGTAGGACTTAGGAGGTCCCTCAGCTAAATAAGCTTCCACGCGGGGCATTGAAAAATTCTTGGGCACCCAATCATCATGTCTCACTTCTTCCTTATCCTATCCTCTATTCAGAAATTGCTTGAAGAAAGCCGCCATTTCGGGTGTCATGCCCAGAGGCTGTATGACCTGGTTAGATGGTGTCATGCCCGGAGGCTGCATGACCTGGTAGTTGAGCGCAAAAGATGATCCAAACTAAACTGGTAGAGGATTCAGGATCTCGATCTGGAGGCATGTAAAAGGATTCTGGGCATAAGTAGTTTCGTGCGGGGTAACTATAAAATTGGGGGGGATGGCGTAAATGGCATTGGCGGCCTCGAGGGGATGATGAAATCGCTAGATGGAACTACCTGGAAATATAGGAGCTTGGCTAATGGGCCTCGAAGGTACAAGGGGAGAAAAACCAAAGGTTATTGGAGAAAATGACAAAGGTGGCTGAGAGGAACTCTGATTGAAATAGAATTGGCTTTGCTGGATAGGACGAACAAGGGGGTACGGCGGTACCGAAAACTGATTCTGAACCGACAGAGACTGAATAGCCATATTCTAAACGATCTCTCCCTGAGCTTGAATTATAGGCCCCGTGGGCCTCTGAGACTCTCTTCCTTCTCTAAGAGCCGATCTAACTTGCCCTTGAATAGTGGCCCAAAACATATCCGATTATAGGAACATGGCCATAGCATTAGCCAATTTAGAACCCAACTGAGATTGCCCTTGACCTTAACTTTAATGAGGAGGAGAGGGAGAAGGGGAAGGAGTGCTCTCATGAGGTGCTTCATTCAAATATGGATTAGACATGGTTGAAAGAGCAGATTCTGATACTGAACTTACTGCCCAGCGGATTAAACGGTGATCTATATGCAACCAGAGATGATCAGCCCCAATCAAACCATGAATGAAATGAATGATTACATAATAATTCGAGTGATGAATGCCATATATATCGGGGGTGGTTTAGAGAGGTAGAGAGCAGAAGAGCTATGATGCGAAGCTTAACCCTAAAATACGTGAGACGTGTGAATTCCTCGCTATGCCTAGCAAACTAGGTACGGTTCGTCAGGACTCAAACAATATCAAGCATTTTGTTAAATTCCCCTATCGCCACCGTCCTCTTTGGTTGCGTATAGATCACCATTTAATCCGCCGGCCAGTAAGTTCAATATCAGAATCTGCCCTTTCAACCATGTCTGATCTGCTTTTGAATGATGCACCTCATGAGAATGCTCCTTCCCCTTCTCCCGCCCCCCTCATCAGAGTTGAGGTCAAGGGAAATCTTAGTTGGGTCCTAAATTGGATATTGCTATAGCAATGTTCCTGCAATCAGATATGTTTCGGGCCACTATTCAAGAGCAAGTTAGATCAGCTCTTAGAGAGGAAAGAGAGTCTTAGAGGCCAGTGGGGCTTATAATTCAAGCTCAGGGAGAGATCACTTAGAATATGGCCAGTCAAACTCCATCGATTTAGAATCAATTTCCAGTACCGCCGCTCCTCCCTGTTTGTCCTATCCAGTAAAGCCAATTCCAGTTCGGTTAGAGTTCCTCTCAGCCATCTTTGTCATTTACTCTACCAACCTTTGGTTTTCCTCCCCCTATACCTTCAAGACCCATTAGCCAAGCTCCTATATTCCCGGCTTTCTCAGGGGATTTTACTCAGTGAATGGCTGTTCCATCTAGTGGTTTCATCATCTCCTCGACGTCGCTAATGCCATTTTGGCCATCTCCCCCTAATTTTGTAGTTACCTCGCACAGAACTACTAACCCCCAGAATCCTTTTGCTCGCCCCCATATTGATATCCTAACTCCTCTGCCATTTTAGTTTGGATTATCTTTCGTGCTCAATGACCAAGTCACGCAGCCTCCGGGCATGATACCATGCAACCAGGTCATGCAGCCTCTAGGCGTGACACCCAAAATAGCAGCTTTCTTCAGGCAATTTGTGAATAGGGGCAAGGATAAGGAAGAAGCGAGAGATGATGATTGGGTGCCTAAGGTTTTTTCAATGCCCCGCATGGAAGCTTATTCAAGTGAGGGACCTCCTAAGTCCCATATAGTGATGTATGAGCGGATCACGTGTGTCCAAAAGATTGGAGACAAAGTGCTGGCTAAGTTATTTTTGTTTACCCATTTAGGATCTGCTCTTGAGTGGTACAATACTCTCCCGGAGTCTACGATCCTAGATTGGAAACTCTTATCTGAAGCTTTGATTGCCCACTATGGATTTTATTCCACAATGGAGACAACTATTTAGCATCTTGAGGTAGTCAAGCAAAAGTAAGGCAAACCCTTTAAGTAATACCTCAATAGGTGGATGGCCACCCAGGTTTTGTTGAAACAAAAGCTTAGCCTAAAGGAAATGGTTCCGAGGTTGTTAGACGGGGCTCTCCCGATGCTCTGAAAAGAGATGGAAATCGACTTATTTGAATCTTATCAAGAGGTCTTTGAGAAGCCAAAAAGATCGAGCACCAAGAGGAGAAGGAAAGAGTTAGCAAGCCGAGTGGCGGCAAACCCTGGTTCAACAAGAGCAACAATTCTAGATCTCTTGGAACTACTCCCGTCCTAACCGGAGAGGGGAATGTCTCCGTAGACCAAGCCATTACCCGAGAGAATGCTTCGACCACCCCGGTTGCTCCTCACAAAGGGATCTTTGTATCTCCATGGAAATTATCCCTCAATGTCATTTTTGCCAAGCTGTTGGAGACAGGCCAACTTAACCCTATGCATGAGCACAGACCTCCCACCGCCGAAGAAAAGGGGCATTCAATTGATCAGTACTGGACTCTAGCTTCCGCCATCACTCGAATGGTTAAGGAGGGGAAGACCAAAGAGCCGGCTAGGAGGGCCAATGTTGAAGGGAAACTGTTGCCGACTTTAATTGATGAGATAGGGGCAATCAACTCCTTCTGCCCTGAAGAAGTTATGTTGGCCTCGATCTTATCTAGTTCAACTAAAGCCATTATAAAAGCCAATTCTATCACTAACAAGAATCCTACGAGGTCTCTAGTTAATGAAGGAGATGAGTTATCAGCTGAGCAAGTGAAAGTTCTTGATTTCGTCCTGGACGATGCACCAATGAAAGCTAACCAGGATGCCTAATCTGCCAACTCTGCAAAATAAGACCCTTCACCTATGAAGGATGACTATCTATCTATTTATGTAATTTTCTTTCTTTATGTTTTAGGTATTTTAATGTGAATAATTCAGCCTTTAAGGAACTTTAATTAAATGAAAGACTCTCATTGTGTTTACTCATTTGTTGTTTTGCCCGATGGGTCCATGCATTTATTTTTGTCATAAGTATAACGTGTTCAGTATTCCTAACATTTCTTTAACTAAAATAAATATGAGTACAGATGATAACCTAAAATGGTAACCATTTCTAATGACCCATCCTCTGAAAGAAAAAGAGAGATTAATGAGTGCTTTGAAATCATGCTAACGCTTCTTTCTGGTCATGCCCAAACACACTCAAGGTAAATTGCCAGATTGTCAAGCATCTCAGTTCTTCCTTGGATAGGTTATATATATATCAATTGGCTCATTGCATGCCACTCAATGCACAAACCTATTTCCGACCTACCGAAGAAGGGTCGGCCTATTATAGAGAAAGAGCATCACTAGATCATCTTCGGCAGAATCATGGCCAACCTCTTCTTCGCCCACCCATTCTCAACATCCCCACCCCCAACATGCCATTGACTCTTATTCAAACCACTTTCTTCCAAATCCGTAAATCATTCCATTTCTCTCCTCATTGGCCATTCTTGGCGAGGGGGACACATGATCGGTGAGATACAGCCTTCATCAACAAATGAACACTACATCATCATCGTAGGGGCATGTTACTTCTTAGCATAGGGGGAAGACGAGTCTTTCGCCAACACTACTGCCAAGAGGATGTCCAAGTTTATTGAGAAACACATCTTCACTCGGTACAACCTACCTCATTGCATCATTTTGGACAATGGATTTCAATCCCAAGGGGCAACCGTAGAATTGATCAAGAGATATGGTTTTGAACACCGTAAATCTTTGCCGTAAAACCCACGAGCTAGTGGGGCAGCCGAAAGGGACCCCCATGGACTAAGGCATAGTTCGAGCGACTTAAACATTCTTCAGATGCATCAAAAGAATGTAGCAAGGCCGAACAACAGCTAAGTCAAGCATCAGAGGTACCGTCCAAGGCCAATGATCTGATTTTAAAGCAAGCAAAGCCTGCTAACACCAATCTAAGGGGGAAGTTCCAACCAATTTTGGTAAGACTTCGCGTATTCAGAAATATCCTCAAACCAAGGGGCATGATCACTAATAATAATGAGTTTGTAAACCCTATCCATCAAAGCAAGTGGAAGCGTGATCATACCCAATCAAAAGAATCAAATTCCGAAAAGTGGCACATAAAAAGCAATATAAGATAAATCACCCGGCGAGTGGTCCTCTACTACTCAGGCAAATATTAGGGTGTATCCCGCTGATGAGCATTCTACAAACTGTTTAGGCAAAAGTTAGGGTGTAAAATAACCAGGTAGACTGAAAATCAGAAAAGGGCGGTCTAGGCAAAAGTAAGGGTAAAAGTGTGCTACAAGAGTGTGTTGGCTAGAAAACCTTCATAGGCTAGTTAACACCGGAGTTTGGCTCAATAAAAATGGTTATCATCATTATGTACTCAAGCTTAATTCATTTGATAGTAATGTCATTTTACTCAATCCTTTATGTTTGTGCTTAAATGAATATATTGGGCCCAAAAGGCGAAATGTTGCAAGTAAGTCGAACATAGGGTTCTATGTGATCAACCCAATTCCTCAAAAGAAAACAAAAGTTCAAAGGCAAAGATTCCAATAGGCTGAAAACAACTAGGTCTATCCAAAAGCTGAAAAGTTTGATGGATTGAAAACTCGAAAAGGGCAGTCCAGGAAAAAATTAGGACATAAAAGCAAAATAAACAAGTCTGATGGACCCAACGCAATGTTCGGGTCTATGCAAAAATTAAGACGAATGCAAGTATAAATGAGTGCCATCAATCTCATCAAGATACCTGCATTATTGTTGTCATCATCAATGCATGGATATCCTCTGCAATTTGATGGACTTAAAGGGCTCAAATCCATCCTCTATGCGTGTTCACTCTAGTCTCAACCGCGATCGAGCATCTCTAGTCCGCAAGGTCCAAATCCTCCAAAATCGTCTTTGGTTGAATTCATTGGTAGTGATAGCATCCAGCCGTTTATAATCTAAAATCTTGAACTTCACTTTGTGCTCCCGTTTGTCTTCACTGCACACAATCCAACAATCATTTATACAATTGACTTGCCTCTTTGGACAGCAAGTGAGAGGGTATATGGAAAACGATAACTCTCAACCTCAATCTCTGGCCACCCGAGCCTCGCATGTGCACCGTAGCTTCCATAGTTCTCCACCAGGGGAATTTCCACCTAATCTATGCGACATCCCTAATCCTCTACCGGGTGCATCTTGTCTTGTCCATGCTGTAAAGTAGTTTGATGTATTCTCTCTCCTAGTAAGCAATTGAATTGAGCAAAATTGATCAGGCGAGCAGTCATATACCTCATGTGTGGAAGATGATCGGTCCAAGCAGCTCATGCATTCATGCATACATGCATAATATCAATAAATTTCATATCTTGTCCATTTTTCTATGCTAAATTCTGTAGGAAATAGAGTACGAAAAAGCATCCTTGAGCTATACGCTTGACCTCCAAGCGAATACCTGTATCAAGGGGCATATCAGCTGGACTCGATGCTCGGCCTCAAGGGTTTCTCCAGACTCCTAGAAATCACATCTCAATTTATGTTTTACTCTTCCATTTTTATTGCTTAATTGAAGGGGCATAAATTTTTGTTCCACAAAATCAGTTAAGTAATAAAAATGCAACTCATGCCAATTACTCATATCTCACAATTTTTCTTAATAGGTGCACCATATGACAATCCTGGTGGTCATCCGATAGGAAAATCCAAAATCTGGAAAACTTCTTGAATCTTTAGGGGCACCTCAATGCAACCTTCTGAATCTCCAGGGGCTCCTCAATGCAACCTTGCAAATCTCCAGGGACATCTAAATGTAACAATCTGAATCTCCATGGGCACCTCGATGCAGCTTACCAATCCGAGACTCAAAAGCCAAAGCCTACACTTGGTAACCCTCAAAAGCCTAAGCTCGTGCATGGTAACCCTCAAAAGCCCAAGCCCACACTTAGCAATGCTCAAAAGCCCAAGCCCGCCCTTGGAAAACCTCAAAAGCCGAAGCCTGTGGTTAGCAAACCTCAAAAGCACAAGACCGCCCTTGGCAACCCTAAAAAGCCCAAGCTTGCTCTTGTCAAACCTTAAAGGCCTAAGCCCGTGCTTGGCAAACCTCAAAAGCCAAAGCTTGCACTTAGCAACCCTTAAAAGCCCAAGCCCGCACTTAGAAACCCTTAAAAGCCCAAGCTCGCGCTTGGCAACCCTCAAAAGCCCAAGCCCGCGCTTGGCAACCCCTAAAGCCGAAGCCCATGCTTGGTAAACCCTTAAGCCCAAACCTGTACTTGGCGAGCCTCGTGACCTAAGCTGGGTACACCCCATTTACTCTTGGCATGCCTAGTGGGACCTAAAATCAGACTCAGAATTTCTCTATGGGGCATATCAGCTAGACCCGATGGATACCTCAATAGTTTCTCCGGACCCCTAGAAATCCTAACTTAACTTTCGTTCTTTCGTTTCAATTGCTTAATTGAATGGGCAAAAATTTTTGTTTCATAAAATCAATTAAGCAATTGAAACACAATTCATATCGTTTACTAATGCTTTGGAACTACCTTGATAGGTACACACCCGATGGATTGGATTCGAAGATCCAGAATCTAGAATTTAAAAAATCCTTAGAAGGCACCTCTATATAGGTTTCGACCCTCTAGGGGCATCACAATGTGGCTTTCAGTCCTCTAGGGGCATCCTGATGCAACTGTCGTAAAATCAATCTAACGATGGATTTCCCGAACTTCCCAGATATTTCCAAACTCTTTTTCTCGATATTCCATTTTTATTACTTAATTGAAGGGGCAAAATTTTTTTCATTTTTATTTTTTTTGTTGTTCCACAAAATCAATCAAGCAATTAAAAATGCAATCTACGACAACTACTAACTTCTCAAGTTTCTATTCTCTATAGGTCTGTTGATGGTGTATTCCCAGACCACCCGTAGACAATCGATTCAACCTCTACCTTCGAGAAGTCTGAGGTGACCGTAAAAAATCTTAAGTCCATTTTTGAAGTCTCGAGGGTGGTCGCAAAGATATTCGAAAGGTTCGAGGTGACCATAAAAATCTCAAGTCCATTTTTAGAGTGTCCGAGGTGACCGCAAAGATGTTCGAAGGTAAGTCCATTTTTGAAGGGTCCAAGGTGACAATAAAAATGCCAAAACATCGCAAGCAACCAACAATCCATACTTAAACCGTTGGGGGAAATGGGAGGCGGTACCGAATCAAAATATTTAAGTTAGAATTTCGTTCTTGATAAGTCTGTTGATGGCAACCCCAGTAGATAACCGGTTCAAGAACCCGCACCTCAGGTATAACCTTCTATTCCCTGCTCTTTCATGAGATCACATTTGACCCATTAAATGGTAATCTCACAAGAGGCAACCTATGAGAATGAGCTTTTTGGTGACCCTCGGAACGATGATGACTTTTTGCTCTAACCTTTTACAATTTAGTTGTTTCATTCCTTTAGAATTGAATCGCGTTTGGCAAGTTCTACATTGACGTATTTGTGCCTTTGACCCCAATTCAAAATAATTAACTCTCATTTAGATTAACCGTTTCCCCTCTTCATGTGCAGCAATTTTTTTTTCTATTTTCTATAAAATTCAAACTTTTTCAGTGAGTCTCATTTATACTGTTGGATTCTTGACTCTCCAAGCTTTCTAGAATGTCAAGAATTGCATTGATTGGATAATTATGGTGTAAGTTATGAGCATTTTGGGTCTCAACCTCGCTAGGCCCCTTTCCCTCTCACCGCCTGTGCCACCGCTCTGGCGGCAGTGGCCAGCACCATCTCCAGAATGCAGAGCCGTGTGGTCCACCCGTCGGGCCATGTGGACCACGCGGTAGCCGTACGAGCAAAGTAGTGGGCAGTGTGGCTCATGCGGCCTTCTAGGCCGCATCACTTGATGCGACCTAGATTGGGCTACGTCAAGTGACGCGGCGTGGGTCAAGGGCTGCGTCACCGATGTGGCCTTCACCCGAGGAGCCTCTATTCCTGCATTTTTTGGGTTTTTCTTGGCCCCCGAGTTGGGTTTTTGTGATTTTTCCATCAAATTACAACATTTGGAGGATTAATTAGGAGATTTTGCAGGAGAGGAAGTCTATAAAAACCCATTAAATTTAGGTTTGAGAGGACTTTTGGCTGATTTGAGAAAAGAAATTCTGATTTTAGAGTTTTAAGCTATTTAAGGGGAATAAGTCTCACAAAGTAGTGGTAATCTAATCATCTTAATTTCCTAAGCTTTATTAGGCTTCATTCCTTAGTTAAATCATTAAAATCAAGTAGAAATTTTAGGTGAAAACCTGGTTTAAATAGGATTTAGGGACTTTTTCCTTACAAATCACTAAATCCCTTACTAAATTGGTCACCGTTTCGTCGGGTTTCATCACAAAGCTTGCTAAACATCGAGTTCAAGTCTCGTGAGTGGATTCACGGCCTTTAGGTAACTTTTTAAGTTCCAATTTCATTTAGCTATTATTGTCTTTTGCAGTGTTTTTGTTGGTTTTTCGGGCATTTGGCCCTTATTTTAATCTTTTTTTGTGATTTTTTGGCAAAACTCTGGCTGACTATTCCGGCAAACAACAGCCTGCCTGAGCGATGTTGCTGGCCGACTAGTTGAGTCGGCCTACCACTTCGCTCAGTCGGCCTGTGTGTCGTTCAAGTGGCTAATCATTGTTTCACCTGATTTTCTTGGTTCTTTTCCCCCAAACTGAAAAACCAAACGTATTTTAACATTTTAAGTCCGAATCTATTGTAATAATGTAGGGAACGACTTGAAGTGTCAGTAATCTTAGGTTTTCAGGCACAAAAGTGTCGATTCTGGCTTGTTTGGACACTTTTTTCCAACAGACCACTTCAGTGAGGCAAAGGCCGACTGAGTGTCATCTAGGCCACCTCGCTGAGTCGGCCTACTATGTCACTGAGTCGGCCTACTAATAAAAAATGTCCAGATGGTTTCTGTTTGTTTTATTTTGCATTTTTGGCCCTATTTTGTCATTTTAATGCGTTTTCAGCCCTAATTTTCACCCAAAATTTTTTTCAAAAATCACAAAAAATCTGAAATTAGTTACATTAATTTTTAATCTGCTGGAACTATTTTATTAATTATTAAATTGGTTAAACGTCTATTTAATGGCTTAAAAATGGGTTTTTCACCTAATAAATCTAAATAAATCCTTTTTCAGCAGTTAAAAATCTCAAAATATTTTCTGGAATTTTCGTCACATATTTTTAGGTTGTTTAATTCATTTAATTAATTTTTAAGTTGTTAGATAATTAGCTAATGCCCAAAAAATGTGTTTTGATATAGAAAAAACCAAAAATACGCTTTCCCCGTATTGTGTGTTTATTTTCCGCCATTCATTTATTTATGCTTTGTCTATTATTATTCGCATATATCTTTTGCTTTGTTTGGAGCCGGGTCCGAGTCAGTAAGCTCTGTTAAAAACCGGTTTTGCCCATTTACTTATTTATCCCTTTATTTATTTTCTCGCATTAGAAAAATGTATAGGTATTTGTACGGCCTTGTAATAATTTGTGTACGTGCTTTATTTACCGCTTTTGTGTGATGTATGTCATATAAACTGAAAACTCTAAACATTAATCGGATTTAAACCGCATAAGAAATAAAGTCGGGTTTATTAAAATGTAAACTGTTTGACTTAAAAAATTGAAAAGTAAGCATCATCATCCAGACTCAGAATCTCTGTTTTAAGGTACGGTCCAACCACCAGGTGGGAATATCCTACCCAAATTCCCAGTGGAGCTTAACCGGGTGGCGACTCTATCTTAAAATACAGTATTTCAAGTCTCATATCCCTTAACAGCTTAATTGGACTAAAACTCAAATTTAACATCATTTTTCATTATTATTTTCATCATGCCTAAAGTAAGGATTCTCCCTTAGCACGATGCACAACGCTCATTATTTTTCCACTGCCGGCCAAACGCATCTCATACGGTCGTCGTGGGCGGGGAAATTGGTCGCTTGCCCACAATGTCAAAAATGCATTTCTAAATGGTGTTATCCAAGAAGAAGTCCATGTTAAGAAACCACCTGGATTTGAAGACCCAAAGCATCCAGATCATGTCTACAAGCTGAAGAAGGCTCTCTATAGATTAAAGCAGGCACCTAAAGGTTGGTATGAAAGATTAACCACATTTCTTACATCCAAAGGTTATATCAGAGGCAAAGCTGACACCACACTATTCATCAAAAAGAAGAAGAATGATATCATTCTAGTCTAAATTTATATGGATGATGTCATATTTGGAGCAACTGATGAAAGGATGCGTGAAGAATTCAGCTCTCAAATGTAGAAGGAATTTGAAATTTCCATGCTGGAAGAACTCAATTTCTTCCTTGGTTTACAAATCGAGTAAAGTTCGGATGGGATTTTCATTAATCAATCAAAGTACACCAAGGAGATCTTAAAGAAGTTTGAAAGGGACAAGAGCAAGCCTATGTTTACTCTAATGGGATCAGATATAGTTGTATCCAAGGATTGTGAAGGAGAAGGTGTTGATCCAAAACTCTATAGAGGGGTGATTGGGTCTTGACAGCTAGCAGACCTTACATACACTATGTTGTTTGCTACTATGCAAGGTATCAAGCCAATCCTAAGGATTCTCATCTTAAGGCAGTAAAAAGAATCCTTAGATACCTCCTAGGAACCACTAAAGTTAGGTTATGGTATCCTAGTAATGGAGATTTCACACTCCAAGGGTTCACTGATGCAGACTATGGAAGAGATACTCTTGAAAGAAACAGTACATCTAGAGGATGCCACTTCCTTGGAGATTGCTTGGTGTCATGGTATAGCAAAAAGCAAACTTCAATTGTTTTTTCTACTACCGAAGCAAAATATATGGCAGCTAGAAGTTATGTGGCTCAACTCCTATGGATCAAGCAATGGGTAGAAAATTATGGAGTTTGATTCGGATGTGTTGATGTCATGTGCGACAGCAAGAGTGCTATTGATGTCTTAAAGAATCCAGTACTCTATAGTCGGATGAAGCATGTCAATATAAGGCATCATTTCAATAGAGATCATATGATGAAGAAAGATGTTCCATTGGTGTATATTCCAACCAATGGGCAAAGAGCAGATATCTTTACCAAGCCACTAAATAAAAGATTAGTTTAGGAAGCTGAGGGAGTTAATTGGTATGTCCAATCCAATTTAGGGATAATCCTGAAGATAACTTGAAATTAAGTCGGATCCTAGGCTAAAAGCTCAATACGGAAGAGAAGAAGTATAGGGAAAAATTAATAGCGAAAGGATGCCATATCAGCAGACAAGAAGGACAAATGCGAGTGAAAGCGAGTAAAGAAGACAATTACTTTTTGAATTTCAAAAGTCCATTGGCTGTTACACGTGCGGTAAATTTGACAGTTATTTAAAATTAAACCGTTCCTATTCATCGGTTAAACTCAATTTACCTCTCTCCTAAAAATTTGTCTGCCATCTTATCAATCCAGCCAAAATAACCTGCGTCCAAATTATCGAACTACCCTCACTTTGAAAATTCTATATAAACCCCTCAAAATCACCCTTCTTCTTCATGCGAGAAACTACTATACTGTTACTTTACAAAAATTGAAACCCAAACCCTGAATTCTTCAACTCTTTTCTTAAATGGCTGCAATTATGACTAAAGATGGACCCATAATGCTTCTAACCTAGAACATCTTTGAAGAATCTGATCTTTAAGATGGAGAATTCATTCCCACAAATTTCAAACCCTCCGACTCCGTACTCCCCATAGACTATTTAGGGGATAACTTCTTATTTGAGATGGACCCCTACTCCAAGCTCATAGAAGATCAAAATCTCATAGATTTCCATAAAATTAACTACCCCACTGATCCTGACTTGGTCAAGGAATTTTGTGAGAATCTCACTGTTCACTCCAAGTTTGATGCTCTTTGAACCAAAGTCCAGGGCAAAGAAATTACTATAGCCCCAGATTTCTTTAAATAGCACATAGGTATGAAGAATGAAGGTGTTTTGCTAAGGACTGATGGTGATGAATAGAAAGTCATATATAAAGCCAAAGAGTGGTTGTATCCAAACTACTTTGGAGATAAATTCAGTACATATTTTCCTCAAGTTCCCAGATATCTCCTGCATGCCATGGCCAAACTAGTCCTAACAAGTAAAGGATCTCTCACAATAGTGTCTTCATTTGAACAATGCATGCTCCAACAATAGGTTAAGAGCAGGGTGGTAAATATACCCGTACTAATTATCAACTTCATCAAGCAACATGTCAATTCTCATACCACTCTTATCACCTGGATCCTCCTTACAAACAAAATTGACCTTACTAGATTTGAATCCATCACTGGTAAGGAAATCTTGGACAAAAACTTTAAGAAGTTGAACTATGGGGAGTAGTGGAATGAAGAAAAAGCAAAGAAGCTCAGGGATGATAGAAACAACAAGGCCTAGAAAGCTGTAAACCCGGATGCTATATCCCCTACTCCTAAAAAGCCTATGACCAAGGCTTAAAAGAAATTGGTTATGATTCCATATAAAGTGAAGGATGAGGATTCCCAGACCATCTCCCAGCTACTCAAAAATTCCCCAGAGAAGCCAAAACCAAGGGGAAGGCTAATTAAGATAGCTGATCTATTAAAAAGACTAGTGTGTGTTCTGGAGGCAAAGGAAACCATTACAACAGCTGTTGCTACAATAGGAGAGGTTATCAAAAGGGCTAGAAAAGGAAAGTATCAGAGTTACTAAAGGGGGAGATGGGTGTGAAGAAGAGGAAATAGAATATGAAATACCTACACCAAAGAAGAAGTTCACCCGGAAGGGGTGCACTTTTGATGAAGCAGCCAAAGCACAAAAGCATCAAAAGAAAACTGCCAAAAGGCCAACTACTATAGTCATTAACAAGGAGGTAGCAAAGAGGGTAGTTATGGGGGAGTTGGCTAAGGCCAAAAGCTCAATGGGAAAGAATGTGCCCAGATCTAATGAGGACATCCTTCCGGAGGATCCTCAGTATGAAGAGATGATGGCTTCCATGGAATAAAACTACCAGCTAAACAATTTACCCACTGAGAGACCTAGGGGACCTTCTGCTCAACCAATTCTAATTAACTCAAATGCCATGGTTGAGCTGTATAAAATTCCAGAATCGAGATCCTTCAATTCCTGCCCATCATAGAACCTCTTCCATAGAACCTGCTATTTCCAGAAGCTGAGATCCCTGTAGAAATAAGTCCTATAAAGGCAATAGTATAGGGCTTTAAGGACATTACTAATGCACCTGGGGGAGGTAGAATAAGTCTTAAAAAGGCACTTAGAGGGATGATTGAGGAGACTTCTAGTCATTCGAGGGTTAAAGTGGGAGAACATGAAGAAGTAATAATCCCATCCCGAGCATAACTTAGTGAGGTGACTCCTATCATAACTAAATTAAATCCTATCGATGATATTGCTGTCGGGGATGAAATAGTCATTATAATAAGAGACAACTTGGATACACATGTCCCAACTATATCCAAGGAAGGTATGCCTAACCCGGATAATCTTACTCCGGATGAGGGACATGTCTGGGATCAAATGAGAACACTCCTAGAGAGGACTCAATGGGCGAGGCAAGTTTAGAGCATAGGTCAAAAGAGAGGGAAGAAGAATAAGATCTAGAGGAGAGTGATAAAGAAATAGATAATGAACCCTCTGGCAGTAGCTCAAGTTCGGGAGATGACATATCAAGCTCCTCTAAAGAAGAATTCCCTCCGAAGGTTAGCCCTATAAGAGTGCCTAAGAAGAAAATTAAGAAGGGTATGTCAACCAGAACCTCCAGACTATCTATGCCCATCTCAGAGGGGTTGAAAAGAAACTGCTAAGACAAGCTGCTAATCAGGAAGTGAAAAAGGAGTTGGAAGAGATCAAATTATCAGTAAAGAAAATAGAAGATAAAGTCTTGGATTTCCCCACTCCAGGAGCAATTGAAGAAGTATCTCTCTCTCTCTCTCTAATCAAGCCAACCTTGAATGAGCTTAAGGAGAATGGTTCCATAGCTAACTGGACTGCTGATCAAGCCAATACATTGGCTTTAAATAACTGAATTGTACTTGATAAGATCACATTATCCTCCTCCGAGCAAACAGAAGAAATAAAAGCTTATCCAGACTCTAAGTTTGAAAACATGTCAAAATTCATGGCTGAAAAAGACCCCACTCCTGCAATAAAAGATCTGAGAGTAGATTAGCAAGTCACCCAAGAAATGCTAGTGCACTCTATAGAGAAAATTCTTCCCAAATTCAAGGAGAAAATTTTGGATGATATCGGTGATGAATTGTAAAGCCATATAACCGGATTAGAGAAGCAAATAAATGATTGGAAGGCATCCATCTCAAAAGTACTCTCTCCAATCTGAATCCTTACATAATATCCGGAAAGGGCTTAGTGAAGAAATCACCCTCCTTCAGACCAGAATCAACAATCCCTCAATATCCGGATCCTCTTCCTCCCCTGCCACTCCAGAAAATCAGCTCCTTCCGGTCTTCCACAACATTGTATAGGCAATTAGAGATTTTAGCTTCTTTAGTCAGAAAGGGATGATAACTCTTGTAAAGGTACTCTTCCCTTACTATGATCCTAAAGATCAAGAGTTTATCTTGCACATTCATCCATCCATCAGGCAATCCTATGATAATCTGAAGAAGACCATCCGGCCTTACTATCTCACTCCTCCTATGGTTGACAATCATTGATGAAAGGTCCAAAGCTAGTGCTAACTACACAATTTATTCAAATGTATGGCAAGCAGCTTGGGATAACAAGACTTATATGGTTATAGTCCCCCAAGTTGGAAAAAAAGGGGAGAAGAGTATACAAGAACCTGGATCCGACAAGGGAAAGGAGAAAGAGGGAGAACCATCCGGAGGGAATTAGAATTAGACTAGCTGTTCTATAATTTCTATAATATTTTATAATAGCTAGATTCACTATTATACACCTCTATAATTTGCAATCTGAACTTCATTGATGTTAACTATTGTTAATAGCAAAAGTATGTTTATAGTAAAAATATCTAATTCTCAAAATGTTGCTTCTAAAGTACAATCTGCAATTGTACTAAAACAAACTTAGAAGCTAGAATTGAAAAATATCGGGGGAGTTAGGATACTAGAATTATAGGGGAGTAAAATCTATAAATGTCTAAGTATCAAGAATCATACTTAGTACATATATGCTCCATTTCCTTGTACTTAGTTTTTGTTTCCATCAAATGGGGGAGATTGTTGGGAAACAATGATCCGGATCACAAACTTAAAATAATTTATCTATATCAGGTTTGAAAGAAACAAAAACTTAAACTATGTAAATCCCAAATCCAAATGGAAACATCCGGACAAAGATCCAGCTACAAGGTTGTCCATTAAAGATATCAAGTACCTAAGCACATGGAATCATCAAAATAAAGCTTTGAAAAGAACTAAGCTTTAATCCCTCAAGAATAGCATCTGGAAGAACTGATTACCATATCTCCGGAAGATGGCAGATCCGGAGAAATGAGTCTAAAGACATCCGAAAGACTCATGCTTGAAGATAATGGGAAAAGTTTAGATGATAACTTTTCCCTCCATCTTTTGGTCTATGAAGTCAAAGATCCATTCCTCAAGAAAAAGACAAAATGACAGCTTGCATTTTTCAGAGAAAGGTTAAAAGGACTGACACCGGAGTGAAAAAACTAACAACGTTTTCACCTAGACCAATAAGGAGGCGTGTGGAGCTCATACCAAAAAGCTAATGGTGTTAAAGTTGGTGCATCACAAAAAGCCAAGTAAAACGATCACTGAAAACTTTTTAGCATCAATCCCTAGAATTCAAATGAGTTAAATTATAGTCTAATGGATTAATCAGCGGTTCTAAAAGTGCCATCTATGACCTAATCAAGGGTGAAGATTTATTACAAGTTCAACAACCTACAGTGGCTACATTTATTATGGATGCCTATAAAAGGGAAGCTTCACTAAATGAGAAGGTTGGCTATTTGATTGACAAAAATAAGTAACAAAGAACAAGCATTCAATCAGCTTACTAATACCTCCAAGAATCAATTAATTCCAAATCTATTGTAAGGATTCCTAAGTGAGTTATAAACTTAAGGAAATCTAAAAACCAAAACCTTTGTGAAAACAAGAGTGTAAAGATCTCCAACTTGGGTGAGTTGGGAGATTGGGATGCAACTTAAAGTGGTGCATTGAATTAGAACTCCCTGTATAACTTAGCTTAGATTTAGGGTACAAGTCTAAGTGGTATATCCTACCAAAGACTAAAGGACTCTGCTAGGAGTTGGTGCTTCTAGTGGTATACCCTACATCCGAAAGGGGTTACCATCGGGAGATATATTATAAGGTTGATTCCTACCAGTTGGAAAGGAATTCACTAGTGGAAAAGCTTGGAGAAAGGAAACTTCGGGGACTGGAGTATGCGGGGCTGAACCAGGATAAATACTTTTTGTGTTTGATTTCTTTAACTTTTATTATTTACGTTATATTGTCATAGCTACATCATCCAAATCCATTATCCCGTTCATAATCAAACATGCTACACTAAGACTTTTTAAAGTCTTTATATTCTTAAAAAAAGGGTCATTCACCCCCCTCTGTCCTTATAAAGACCCTCACCGAGATTAATAACTCTCCTTTGTTAAAGCTGGTGTATCCCTTTGCTAAGGCGGATGGCTTTTCCTGGGGTCCCTTTCTTGAGGCAAACTACTTTCCTTTGCCAATGCATATCATTTTCTTGAGGTGGATGACTTTTCTTTGCTAATACATATCCCTTTTTTGAGGTGGATGACTTTCCTTAGCTGATGCGTATCCCTTTCTTGAGGCAAAAGACTTTCCTTTGCTGGTGTGTATCCTTTTCTTGAGGCGGATGATTTTCCTTAGCTGGTGGGTATCCCTTTCTTGAGGTGGATGAGTTTCCTTTACTGGTGCATATCCTTTTATTGAGGTGGATGACTTTCCTTTTCTTATCTCGGTGAATTTACTAGGGAAAGTGCATCTTTTATCATATGCATCCGTTTGTTGAGGCGGATGGCTTTCCTGACTAATGGTGTATCCCTTTCCTAAGGCGATTACTTTCCTACTGGGTATTCTGAGCTGCCTATCGACAATAAAATATTACGTTAGTTATTATCTGAAATGACACATCTTAATTCTTGATTGACTTTTATAAACAAAAATTTTTATCCCTTCAATCAAGAATAAAGATTTGTGGGTAGGGTTTGACCCCAAGTGAAATGTAAATTGAGTTTGAGAATTATTGGGCTTGGACTATTTGTTTGAGGTTGGAATTCCCCTTAGAGAGGGTGTCTTGGGGGAATGCCCCTTGACTGGTTGTGTTGCTAGGAAATGCCCCTAGGTTGAGTGCCCTTAGGGTACTTGATGATAAAGGATGCCCCTTAACTGTTTTGCTGCTAGGGAATGCCCCTAGGGTGAGTGCCCCTAGGGTACTTGATGATGAGGGGTCTCTTGACTGGTTCAGTTGCTAGGGAATGCCTCTTGGGTGAGTGCCCCTAGGGTATTTGATGATGGGGGGATGCCTTTTGATTGGTTCCGCTGTTGGGGAGTTGTTTGCTTGAATGACTAGTGTGCTTGGGAAATTTCCTACTCTTAGGTGAACCTGCACATGAAAATTGTCCATGTTAGTAATTGATCTAAAATAGCTTACCTTGATTCTTGATTGATTTTGTGTTTAGCAAAAAAAATTTTTTTGACCCTTCAATCAAGGATCAAGGTGAGCTAGGGGTTTTTTCCCTTGAATTAAAATAAGAAGTTCAAGAGAATTTGGGGTTGGCCCCTAATTTAGACTTGATATGCCCCTACTATTTGAGAATTTTTGTCCTTGGCTAGAAAATTACCCCTTAGAGGCCAAAGGGGACCCATACGGGGTGCCCTATTATGGAAATGGGACCCGTACAGGTGGAGGGGGACCCGTAATAGTCCTAGTCGGGGCCTTTTAAATAACGACAGACCTTTCCTCTTCCCACTTCACATCAAACTCTACTATACTCTTCTGACAATTTTTGCTCCAACTTCAATCAAAGATGAATGAAAAGATTCCCCAAGCCTACTGTTTCTCATTGAAATGTGATGATTTGCCCCGAGTAGGCAATTCAGAGTTCTGGGAATGTCCAATTTCTATTGGATACGCTTTTCAGGAGGACAACTCATTCCTTGGTCCCTCACCCTCTTCTGACGTGCCATTGATCCTTTCCCCCATAACTCATGCTTCCAGGCTCCAGGTATTTTACCCGATTTCTCATTTTACCATTTTTATAATTTCTCGAATTCCTCAATTTTTGGCATGATTTAGGGTCTTTTAGGACTTAGAATAGAGCCTAATGCATGTAACTTTAGCCTAGGATGCTTTAAGGACAAGTTTGGATGAGCTTTGGTTCAAATTTGGACAATTTGGGATTATTCCAAAATTTTAGCGAAGGGTACTATTCACAAGGGGCTTGTATGAGTAGGGCGGGTGGGGCTCGTATGAGTACCTTTTTTGTATGGGAGGGGTAACCGGACCCGTACGGGTCCTACTTCCTGGTACAAAATGTCTAGAACTTTATCTTAGGCCATTTAGTTCTAATTTTTTACTACTCCATTGTATTCTAACCCTATTAAACTGTGTTTTTGTCCTTGTAGTTTTAGTAAAAGATTATGGGGGCCTTAAGCTTCTGCAGAAAGTGGGATAAGGAGATTCATGCTTTAGGGGATACCACGCATAGACTCGTTTGGGTTTTGTGACATCATCAGGGCTATCCCTCAGGCTCTGAAGATGCTAGCCACGGGTGCTATTTTAGCTCTAGCAAAGAGGTGGTCGGAGATGACCCATACTTTTCATCTAGTGATCGAGGATGTTATAATGACTACCTCTAATATGTGTGCACTGACTGGCTTGGATTAGAGTCGGGATATCATCCACTTTGATGTTTATGCCTACCGCTGGCATTCTTCGAGTGAGGTGAATGCCCTCGTAGAGAGAATACTTGGGCTTTATCCTGGAGGGATGGATAAACTCAAGTACGGGGAGCTCCATGATTATCGGATCAAGCAGTCGAGCCCTATTACTATGGGGAGTAGAGACCAGTATGCTCGGTCCTTCTTACTGACTTTCCTCACTATTATTTTCTTTACTATCTATTCTAGCTACCTCAATTATGGGCTGCTGTTAACTATTAAGGATCTTTATACTGTGCCTGGCAAGCATTGGTGTAGGGTCATCTTAGCATAATTGTATTATGGGCTAGATATTGGTATTTAAGGCCAGCAGTCCGAGCTCAAGATCCCCTATCTGATCCTTTTGGTAACCTTTGAACTTTATGCCTCATGCTTTATGCTATCGCTTGAACTGCTTTGCAACTGACTTTTGTACTTCTTACAGATTTGGGCTTTTGTGCATCGGTTCGTCCCTAGGCCTGGCTTGCCTGGATAGCCTAAGATGCCTCACATTATCTTGACGTGGATGGGACCCTTTTAACAAAAGGTCGGGAATACAGTGGAGAATAGGGAGTTCCTCCGCCAGCTGCGCTCTTATTGGTAAACTTTTCTAGCTTCACACCTATACTTTACACTTCAAAAAACTATTAGTGAAAACTAAATTTATAGAGTTAGGATACTTACAATGCATTCACTTTGTACAGGTCATTTAGGACCCATGGGAGGGGATGGTCATCTACGAGGACATTGAGAGGATTCGGGAAGGTGTTGATAACCATCTGTGAGCGAATGAGGGTTTTAATGGGAGGAATGCAAGTAGGGTACGGTGCGTGGGGGGCGATTCAGTGCAGTTTGAGGAAACCACGACATTGCATTTAATATGCGAGTTTCTCTTTTACAGTTAAATGTTTGGTTTTATTAACGAGAAATTTCAGTTTTATTATTTTTCATGTAAATTTATTGAATATGAAAAACAAGGCTTTTTATAATCAAAAAATGTGATTACATTGAGAAATATATTTGCACATTTTTACTAAGAAAAGATATTTTTAAAATAAAGCATTTTTACTTTATTTAAAAACAAAATAGAGTCGCCACCCAGTTCAGCTTCACCGGGAATTGTGGTATACTGATCCAAAATGGAATTTTTATATCGAAGAGAAAATGAGATTCCGAGTTTGGTCATAATAGGTACTCAAATTGTTCAAATTGTTTGGATTAATTTTGGAATTATCTTTTATGTCGTAATTTTTGCATTATGATGGCTTTATTTAAGAAATAAATTCAAGAAATAAAATAGGCATTATAAAGGCATAAATAGGTAGATATTTGCTACCGAAATTTAGGCAGAGTAACGGTAGTGCTTGGGTTTTGGCCCAGAAACTCGGCTAGAGTTTCCTCGCGTTTTGGATGTTTCATCCATACCTGCGAGCTCATTTACACATATTATAGTTTAAGTGGCTCCAGTGGCTCACTTAACCAGAGAAATGAAATGCAATGTGCAATAATAGAATAATGAAAATGAGTTTAAATGAACTTTGAAAGTTGGGCTTAGAGCCAATTACCCTCAGTTTACCTTTTTGTCTATCCAGGATTAGTTAAGAGCCGGTGT
Organism: Euphorbia pulcherrima; assembly: GCA_947683365.1. Classification (NCBI taxonomy): domain Eukaryota; kingdom Viridiplantae; phylum Streptophyta; class Magnoliopsida; order Malpighiales; family Euphorbiaceae; genus Euphorbia; species Euphorbia pulcherrima. Next base: position 45,015,942 of record CANTUS010000010.1, read on the forward strand.
GGGACCGGAGTTGTCAAAGGTTGTGATTTCGTTGGAAAATAGGTTTAACCCAAGTTATGACTATAATCTTGGATTATTCTTATAGAAAACGGGGATTTTTTAGAGATTGAGTCATTTTTAGACCGAAGATCACTGTGAAATCCTGAACTAAATAGACAAGAAAATGAACTTATACCGGATGCCAGTGATAAAGCTCGAATTTGGGAGTGTTTTGATAGAGTTTCAGGGCTTTTAGGACTCCCGGAATTGAAGAAGGATAAAATGGGAATTATGGGATTTTATAAAATTCTTTTCGCCTTTTTAAAATGAGGGGGGGGGGGGCATGACCCCGTATTTATAATAGGATGGTAATTAGCCGGAGGGCAAATTACATAGGTAATTGGCCAACAGGCTAATTACCTATCTGACAGGATTTTACGTAAGATCCCATAAATTCTTACTAGATCTCGGTAGGATTTGATTTTTTTTTGCTGTATATGGGTAATTATTTGGCGGGCTAATTATCTATGTTTGACCAAACTTTGACTTTTTGATTTTTCATTAGGAAATGCTAAATCAAAGCTTCCCTGAAATGTCGATTTTTGAATTTTAGATTTTTGAATCAAAGACCCAATTTGGTGCATGCTGAACTAGGATATTATCATCAGAATCTTCTGTCGGATCCTCCTTCGGATTTTCCTCGGGATCTTCCTTGGGATCCTCCTCAGGATCTTATTTAGGATCTTCTTTGAGATCTTCTTTGGGATCTTCCTCAGGATCTTCTTTGGGATCTTCTTCGAGATCTTCTTTGTGATCTCCCCCGAGATCTTCTTCTGCATTCATTCTAGCCTTGACCCCCATGATAGCTGCACAAAACTCGGAGACCATGGCCCATATACTGGCAAATGTTTCCTCTACGTGGGCACCATATGTTGTAATGTCAGCACAAATTCCTTCAAGCGGGTCTCGCATGTCCTCATCTAGTTTTAGGCCGAGATACCTTTACTGGCCCTCGTGATTGCTCTAAGTTTGTTTAGGATCATACAACTCTTGACTTCTAGGCATGCTATCCCAGAGGAGCTTCTAGAATCTGGGGAACTAAGGTGCAAAACCCATCATGGCTATTCCTTGTTCGTGCATAAACTGGAGAAATTTTTCTACATGTTCATTCGGGTTAGAATCTCCTCAGTATATAAGGTGCGGTGGCACTTAGTATTGATCCAGCCCTTCTATCCTTATCCTCAAGATATATTGGTTGACCATGTAAATGATGTCCATGTTGTCAAAAATCACATTGTCCCCACATCCTGGGTCATGTCAGAAGTTATCCATCATATCAATACCATATTTGTCAGCCTCCATATAAACACCGATGGCATTTATTGTACCTTGAAATTTTTGCAAGGGATTAGTATGTGTGCTTGGTTTCTTCTAGGACTCTTTCATTCTCCCATCGGATATCATTTGCTGCAAATCCTTTAATAGTCTAGTGCATTCATTAGTGCGGTGCCCTTTGGTTATGTGATAGGCACAAAGTTGTCTTTATCCACTACGGCAGGTGGAATATATAGTTTAATGCTCTAGAGTTGGTCAGATCTTCTTAGTTTGGTGAATATATGTAACAATGATTCTACCTATGGGGAGATAGATTGGTGAGTCTGCAGCTAAGCGACTGCTACAACCTTGGTCAGAGCATTTGAGGATTCAGAACTGCCTTGTTTGGAGGATCCACCCTTTTTCTCAGTATCTAGGTTTTGTATAAGTTTGCTGCTCTTGCTTCTTTTCCCAATCTTCTTCCTGGTACTTTTCCAGTCTCTTAGCATGGTCCACCACATCATTAAAGGTGTTGAATTTTTTCATCTTCATCTCGTCCCGATATTTCGGACTAGATCCTTTAACAAGCTTCATTATTAGAGCGTCTTGGTTAGGTGCCCCAATTACAAGTACATGGATAGCCATCCATCTTAGGTAAAATTCTTCAAAGGACTTATTTGGCTGTTGTTTGATCCTTTCAAGGTCTTGCAAAGTAGTTTTGACCTTCATATTAAGGGCATAATTTTCTAGAAATGAAGAGCATAACTTCTTCCAATCAGATTTAACATCTATTGGCATTCTCATGTACCACTTAGAAGTGGGTCCTCGTAGAGTAGCTTGAAATAGATTCACTATATAAACCTAAGGGGTGTTCATGCTAGTCATAATCTAAATATAACTTTCCATATGCATGTGAGAAGGCCCAATACCAGTATATGGGCCATACAAGGCATTACAAAGTTGGCCAGAAGGTGTTCTGATTCTTTTAGCAAGAATCGGTCGATATCTACATACTGCTCGATGGAGGGAGCAATAAATTTGTCTTTCATAGGAGATAACTTTTTGATATCTGCCATCTATGCCTTTAATGCCGCTATCTCGGCCTCTTGTTCTTGGGCTCTCTGAGCATTAGAAGCTCTCAGCCTTTTCCAAACATCATGAAATTTTGAAGCATCAAGAATCCTCCTAAAGGACTGTCCAACTGTAAAAAATCCGGTTAGAGATTCAACTGGTGGGGGTGTGACTTTTGGGCTTCCTGTAATACATCTTAGCCTCCTTTTCTCTCACCTCTAGCTTGAAAATGTAAGAGATTAAGTGTTAGTAAGTGTATCAGGTATAGCTCTAAGCCCTACTTAACTCAGTTTGTCAGGATGCATGTGAATAGATGGATGTGTACAAATAGCAGGGGGTTGGGTGTATGTTGATTGTTCATGGAATAATCGGTAAGGGTAGTCTATAATATTCATAGAATACCATAAACATGTAGCTTGGAGACCATGGATCGAATCTAAATCTGATTTGACCTGAGAGCTAAAGGTGAGCTAACTCGCTGGTCACTCGGGGGTTGACTCTTTGGTCCAAGGTTAATTGACTCACTGATCATTCGAGGATTGACTCAATGGTCCAAGGTGAGCTGACTATCTAGTCATCTGAGGGTTGACTCTATAGTCAAATGTGAGCTAACTCGCTGGTCACTTGGGGATTGACTCTATGGTCTAAGGTGAATTGACTCATAGGTCATTCGGGGATTGACTCTATGGTCAAAGGTGAGCTGACTCATTGGTCACTCAAGGATTGACTCTGTGGTCCAAGGTGAATTGACTCGCTGATCATTCAAGGATTGATTCTATGGTTAAAGATGAATTGACTTGCTTGTCATTTAAGGGTTAACTCTATGGTCAAAGGTGAGTTGACTCGTTGGTGACTTAGGGATTGACTCTATGGTCCAAGGTGAATTGACTCACTGGTCATTCGAGGATTGACTCTATGGTCCAAGGTGAATTAACTCACTGGTCATTTGGGGATTAACTCCATGGTCAAAGGTGAGCTGGCTTGCTAGTCACTCGGGGATTGACTCTGTGGTCCTAGGTGAGCTGACTCGCTGGTCACTCAGGAATTGACTCTATGGTCTAAGGTGAATAGACTCACTAGTCATTTGAGGGTTGACTCTATTGTCTAAGGTGAACTAACTCGCTGGTCATTCAGGGATTGACTCTATGGTCCAAGGTAAGTTGACTCAATGGTCACTCGACGGCTTACCCAGTGGTTAAGGGTGAGTTGACTCGATGGTCACTAGAAGGTTAACTCGATGGTCTAAGGTGAGTTGACTCGCTGGTCACTCGAGGATTTGTATATTTTGGCTCATAAGCTGAGCCTAGGTAAACTCACTAGTCTTAGTTTGTTCTAGCTCATGGGTTGAGCTTAGGTGGACTCACTAGTCTAGGTTATATTAGGTTCCTATGGCTAAGGAAATAAAATGGTATGTCACACATCAACGTCATGGATGCACAAAGATGTGGTTAGTTTTCACACAATCATGATGTTTATAATGTTTTTAGGTTTATTTATATTTAATAAACCTGCACATGTAGCAAACGGTTAGATCTTGCCTACCACCCTTTTAACTCCATTTGGTTACTTCATTTTAAAGTCAGTGGGGGACTTAGCAGAGTCTTATCGCGTGCACTCAAGGTTTTTAGGTAAACCTATGGGGAAGTGTTTATGGTTCATCTATATACGGGTTTGGGTCTTAGGATTGGGTGCGATTGGGTACCCTACGCCTTTGTGTACCGAGTCCCAGTGGCCCTAAGCGAACCAAAGGAAACTTTTCCACATATAATATACTTGGGTAGTCTTGCCCTTAAGTGAGCAAGGTCCTCATATATTACGCAAGGGGTGTAATTGGATACATACCCCTCAAGCCCTAAGCAAACTTGGAGATACTTCACCAAAAGACACCTAAATTTGTTTTAGGGTAAATAATGCAGATGCTATGCAATCCTAAAATTTGTGTAATGCTGAAATTGCCACATATTTTGTAATTCCAAAATTTAATTTGAATAATATTTTAATTATTATGTCAAGAAAGAATTTTTATAAAAATCGGGTTTTTATAAAAATAATTTACTCCCCAATAGAGTCACCACTGTGAGCGAGGGAGGGTTTTAATGGAAGGAATGCATGCAGGGTGCGATGTGAGGGGCGTGATTCTGTGCAGTTTGAGGAAATAGCGGTGTTGAATTTAACATGCGAGTTTCTCTTTTACAATAAAACGTTTCGTTTTATTAAGGAAAAAAATTATTTTAATTAATTTTCGCGTAAACTTATTGAATGTGAAAAATATGGCTCTTTATAAGCCAAAAATGTGATTATACTGAGAAATATATTTACATATTTTTATTAAGAAAAGATATTTTTAAAATAAAGCATTTTTACTTAATTTTAAAATTAAATAGAGTCGCCACTCGGTTCAGCTCCACCGGGAATTGTTGTATACTAATCCAAAATAGGATTTTTATATCGAAGAGAATATGAGATTCTAAGTCCGGGCATAATAGGTACTCATATCGTTTATATTTTTTGGATTAATTTTGGAATTATGTTTATGTGGTAATTTCTGCATTACGATGGCTTTATTGAAGAAATAAATTCAAGAAATAAAATAGGCACAATAATGGAATAAATAGATAAATATTTGCTACCAAAATTTGGGCAGAGTAATGGCAGCGCTTAGGTTTTGGCCCAGAAACTAGGATAGAGTTTTCTCACGTCCTGGATGTTCTATCCGTACCTACGAGCTCATTTACACATATTATAGTTTAAGTGGATCCAGTGGCTCACTTAACTAGAGAAATGAAATGCAATGTGCAATAATAGAATAATGAAAATGAGTCTAAATGAATTTGAAAGTTGGGCTTAGAGCCAATTACCCTCGGTTTACCTTACTGTCTGTCCAGGATGACTTGAGAGCCGGTGCAGGACCGAAGTTGTCAGAGGTTGTGATTTTATTGGAAAACAGTTTTAACCTAAGTTATGGCTATAATCTTAGATTATTCCTATAGAAAATGGGGGTTTTTTTTGAGATTGTGTCATTTTTTGACCGAAGATCACTATGAAATCTTGATCTAAAAAGACTGGAAAATGAACTTATACAGTCCAGTGATAAAGCTCAAATTAGGGAGTGTTTTGACAGAGTTTCGGGGCTTTTAGGACTCTCAGAACTAAAGAAGGATAAAATGGGAATTTTGGGATTTTATAAAATTCTTTCTGCCTTTTTGAAATGAGAAGGGGAGGGGGGGTTGACCCTGTATTTATAATGAGATGGTAATTAGTAGGCGAGCTAATTACATAGGTAATGAGCTGGCGGGCTAGTTACGTATCTGACAGGATTTTACATTAGATCACATAAATCCTTGCCAGATATCGGTAAGATTTGATTTTTTTTACTATAGATGGGTAATTAGCCGGTGGGCTAATTACCTATTTTTGACCAAACTTTGACTTTTTGTTTTTTCAGTAGGAAATGCTAAATCGAAGCTTCCCTGGATTATGGATTTTTGTATTTCAGATTTTAGCGGACAATTCGGTCCTTTTTGTCTCTTTCATCTCATCACTGAATGAAATAGGAGTAATTCCTCATTAGGCTGAAATGGACCTGTTCTAACACCGTCGCTCTGTCCTGGATTCACCACTCTCCTATGAGTGGTACTTTGGCAAGAGGGTCTGCGGTTGGCGGACGAGTGCTATAGTGGAGAGGCCGATCCCTCCCCTAATCTTAGTGGGGGTTTTCTGGCCACATCTGATTCCTAGGGCGGGTTCCCATCCCGAATTTATTGACTCTTCACTTATTCCTCCTAGTGAGAGGTTCCATTATGGCAACCTCCCCCTTGAGTTCCACTAGGGTGATAGCGATAGCAATGATGGTGATGATGACGATGATGACGAGGGTGGACCAAGGGGTGATCGTGGGGGCCCTTTCATTTGTCGGACCGAGGGCACTCCCTTCCCTACTATTTCTTCCACATGGGTGTGTCTTTTATTTCAACCTTGTAAATCTCTGCATGTTTTTACTCTCATTTGCATGAACTAAGGATTTGACAGTTTGCCAATTGTGATGTAGACTCTCACCCCTAAGCGGAAGAAGACCACTACCGGCACTACTCCTTCTGAGCCCGATGTCCCCATTCCTACTGAGCTAGCTGATCGCGATCCGCCCATTAAGCAGTCCAAGGTTACCAGGGACTTCAAGAAGGGAGTCCTCCAGACTGATTTGGACTCCTCCTTCTGGCTCCTCTATCATTTAGGGGAAGCGAGCTGTACACAAGCTCGAGGAGTCAGTCCATACTATTCAGTTTGTCCCTTCTAGCATGACCCACCTAAGGCTTCTTACTTTTAATGCTCAATCCATACCCTTGTTACATGTCTGGATTATCTTTCAAGCTGGTCTTGTTGATTCTTTCAGGTATCTGTAGCTGAGGTGGATAGGTTTGCCCGGACCCAAGATTTATTAATGGCACAGGACACTCCTGTAATGGTAAGTTTCATTTTCTTGTCAAGGTTAACAAATAAACTATGCATGCATGTTATGATATTTACATATATGTATTGATCCCTTGATTTTTATATAGACCTTTCCCACTATGTAGTGTGATAGGTCTGCTCGGGACTTAGAGACTGTCGAGGATCGAGCTAGCTTTATGGAGCAGCTGCGTGTAGCCTTTCCATAGCTAGACATGATCCCAATGCTGGAGGCAGATCTGGAGAAGGCTAGGAGAGAGACAGCTTAGGTTAGGGCTGAGGTGGAGGTGCCACGGGCGCAGTTGTCCCGTATGACTGAGGGTAGGTAGACACCTGAGCCATCCGATTCTTTTTTTTAGGATGCCCAATTTGCATATTGGGTGGCTCCAATAGTGGCTCAAAGTGGTGGAATTGAGTAGGAGGTGGGGCAGCGAGTGGAGGTGACTAGAGTTGCTATTGGAGGTGTAGCAGGGAGTTCAGGGGTTAGGGTTCCTCATCCATCTCTTGCGAATGCTAGTGGGGCTGACAATCATGTGATGATTGATATGGATGACCTGCTGGTGGATGCACAGGACCAGACTCAGCTTGTACCCTAGGGAAAAGATCATCCAGTGGCTTAGACTAGGATTTGCATTAACTTTCTGAACTTTTGACATTTTTGGCTCTGCGTGGCTTATTTTGATGTAAACCTGGATGCTATTCAGAATCTTCTTTACTTTATGCATGATTGAACTTTATTTTCTGCACTAAGACCATTTGAATATTGATGCTTGTAGACCCATATAGCCCCTTGGAATAACCAACAACATATGCTATTTAAAGTGTACCATGAGCAAGTGACTTAAACAGAGAACGCTCGAAGTTCCTTATCACGATGAACTGACCCAATTTAACTGACAAGAATTACCAAGGCTGGCTGTTTAGAATTAGCACTTTTAGGGACTTATGCTATCATGTTATTTCACATTGGGAGAACTAAGTTCAAGGGATCCTAGCTGTAAGACATTGCAATTACAAATGATGTTTGTCAAAATGAGTGCAAGACAAAACTAGCGTTTTCGAAATGAGTTCTAATTTTTGCATAGGCCATTCAGCGTGTGATGACCTATCAAACATTTATTTTCATTTCTTTTTATCATAATTTTTGCCTGAATTATCCTTAGCGGCTTCAACTCAGCGGACTTTTCTTTTTCTTTTCCTTGCCTCTGGACCGCCCTTTTGGGTTTTTAATTCAGCAAGCTTTTTCGTTCTTTTTGTTTTATCTTAACTTTTGCTTGGACCACCCTTTCGGGTTTTCAATCGATAAGACACTTCTGACTTTTGCATAAACCTTATTTCTTTTATGGCTTATCGGTATTTTTGTCTTATGTTGGATAATATAAGCGCAGTAAAGATAAAAACAAAGAGCACAAAATGTAGAGAAAAATTGATGTTCATATACTTGTGATTACTTCACCTAAAGACATGAATGCATTCATAAGACCAAGATTCTTAGCAAATCATAACATTTTTATTGATGAGATTAATTTGAGCACATAGGCAATGGTAATAATTTCCAATGGTTAGCCCCTACTGCCTACTAGTCATTTTACAAATTTTCCAGAAAGCAACTGACATTTTTCTCTGGATGCCCTAACTTTTGCCTAAGCAGTCCTTTTCGGGTTTTCAACTTAGGAAGATTTATTCGCATTAGAGTATGCTAATTTTTGCCTGACCGATTTGTGGAATACCATTTAGCGAGTTGCACCCTAATTTTTGCCTAAGCAGTAGAGGACTACTCGTCCGGAGATTTATTCCTTATCTCCTTTTTTTTAATTATGCTGCTTTTCTGCAATTTATTTCTGTTGACCTAGACATGATAATGCTTAAGCCTGTCTTGATTCACTGGATTTCAAAATTTATTTCCATCCATGTCCATGTGCTTGATTCCTCCTTTGCCAAGGACTTTCTTAACCACAAATGGTCCTTCCCAATTAGGCCTGAACTTGCCCCTATAATCAGTGTTGACTTGGCGTAGTTATTTGAGAACCAGATCTCCCACCTTAGAGGTTGCTTTGGGTATCTAACTCTATTGTTGAAGGATAGGGCCATGCACTGTTAGTACATCTGTAGGTGGTCAAGTTCCTTGAGTCACTTTCTTTTGATACTTGCCCTTTCCTTTTTTAAAAGATGGCGTTTTGAGTGATATTCTCTCTCCATTACAAAAGAAGGAGATCATGCTATTATGGGGAAGGTTCAGGAATGTTGTACCAGGTAGAGGGTCTTCTTTCTTTTTAACAAATGGAGAAAGCATTTTTGTAGGTACATTTTTGTGAAAATGAGGAGGATTGAAGGAATCAATATTGATGCCCCTTTATTGAAGGTTTTGGAAAGCATTGGATTGGGTTTTAAACTTACTTTGATTTTAGAATGGTGTGGGTCTCAATATTTTTCTTTGATGTGGTGCTTTTTATGTGGGACATGTTCCCCTGGTTGCTCTTCGGGTTTCTTGGTCCTCTTTCTTGATGATGTGTTCTCTTTTCCTCCCTAATGAAGAAAGATGAACAAAGACCTAAGGTTATCACGTTTGCTAAGTACTGCCTATTTCTCTTTCTTTCGTGATAAGTGTTAACCATTGGATTTTTATGCCATTGCGATATACTCAAAGCCAACTTCATTAATAAATATGGTGATATTTTTAAGAATATTGTTGTTATGAGCACATTATGCCTTTAAAATTAAATACTCAAACAAAATGTGAATGGAAAATGCATCAACTCATCAATAATGTGCTTCATAAGCAGCATTGTTTGCATAAACAATGTTTGCAACATTAAAAATTACATCATTTGAATCATCCTCCACAGGCGGAGGGCCCTATTGGTCGGTCTTGGTAATACTGGTAGCTAAACTGGTAGTCTTAGCATGTAGGTTCTCATGAGTTTCTTCAGCCACTGCCCTTGCTAAGTTCTTGATGGCCTTGCTAATAGGATTACATTTCTCATTCCCCTTCCAATCCTCCCTCATAAGCACATCCAGGGCTTTGGTGATAACCTCAATTGATTCATTCATTTCATCTCCTTTAGAATTCCCGCATACTTCCATAGAAATTGAGGTCTTGATCATGCAACCATTTTTTAAGTCATATACATCATTGAAGATCCCAAAACTAGTGACCTTCTTCCCCCTTATCTCGATAGCTTCCTCCTCCCTTGTGAACACCTTCTTCTTAACCTCAGCTCCTATCATCAGGCATGAATGGGGTTTTGATTTCCTAATGTTTAAGCAATTTCCCAAACCAAGTCTGATTGGCCATGGTACAGGTATAATGGGCTCCAGCATGCCTTGAAGATTTCTCCCAAGCCCCTTTCCTCTTACGTAACCCTACTTCATCATAATCTTTTCAATTTTAAGGGATACGTACCCCTTAACTATCCATTTTGACCCTTGGCGGGCTACGACCACCCTCATCTCTTTCTCCTCAACTTCCATAGCTACTACAACTAATGGTTCATTGGCTTCAATGGTCACAAGCTTTCCATTATGGATGAGCTTAACTTTTTGGGTGACCATGGAAGGGACGACCCTTAATGTGTGAAGCCAAGGATGGCTAAGTAGTAAGGAGTAAGTAAATGGAACGTCGAGGACACTAAACAAGACCTTGGATTTCACCACCCTAATTATAACCTCAGCCTCAAAAACTCCTATTGCACTTCTCTTCATGTCGTCATATGCCCTTATAACAATATTGGATTCCTCCAACATGGATTCATCTAGCCCTAAGTGAGGAAGGATCTTGGAAGGAAAGAGATTAAGGGCAGACCCATCATCAACAATATAACCCATAAAAGGGAACAATCAAAGATTTGCACCTTAATGAAAAGTGCCTTGTTATGCTTGTTCCCTTCTGCTGGGAGATCAGAAGGATAGAGTATAATGGATTCAACATGATCGAGAGAGGATCCCCCAATGATAGAAAACACTTTGACCAACGAAGTAGACGACTTTGCCTCTATACTGGTCAATTTCTTGATTAAACCCTTGTGATGATCCTTAGAGTCAATAAGAAGTTACCAAATATTGTACTTGGCTTCGGTAGCTTGCAACGGCTAGATAAGGGGAATGACCCTCAAATCTACCTTTTCTCTGCTAGGTAGAATCTGAGTCTTAACAGCATGTGTAAAGGTTGGACCCTGATTGGCAACATCTCGCCCTCTCCTTCTTCTCAAAAGAGGGGGCGGAGCCACCCTTCTACTGTGAGTAATGTGAAACACTTCATTCTTCATATAACTCTTTTGACAAAGTGTTATACCACTCAATAGTAGGACCCTCTAAAGTACAAGGAAACATCTCGGCAAGGACTTTATCATTCAACTTCCTATCCTTATTACCCTCTAATTGGTAGTGATATGAGATTGAGGCGGACCAGTTCCTTTATACTTTACTATGCTAGGCATACTAAAGTTTTTAGGGAGCCAATCTTCCTCCCTAGTGGCTTGAACAGACTGTGCTAATGGTTGAACACTGGGATTGGTAGCATGTAACTTTTGTAACAAATCACGCAATTCCATAGATAAGGATGATCCATCTAATTGAGCAATCGCACCGAGGGGTAGACCTATTGACTGAGGAAAGGTTATCCCCTTAGGTGTGACCAAAAAATTAGGGGTTAGCCCTAAGGCCCCAAACTAAAATGCTGGTGGTATGAACCCTTGGCTAGGCTGAGTGAACTGACAGACGGCTGGTGGAACCGTTGTCCTCACTGATTGCAATGGCTGGCTGACTGAACCTAATGGACCAACTGAACCTAATTGACCAAATTGACTGCAAGAATCTACTTGTACTTAAAGAGGTGGTAATTGAGACTAAGTGAATGGATTGTGAACAACCCTTGAAAGGGGAGGCTGCTTACTAACCACTAAGTGCACTGTCGGAGTCCTAATGTCTCCTCCCTGAGGGGCATTAGCAATCCTTTCCTTGGCCAAGATTTCCTAATGGAAGTCAACATCTTATCATTCACCCGTTCGAGGAACTAGTCACTTCCTAGATATTGTTATGACAACATTTGCAATCTCTGACCTAATATCGGCCCTTGATGCATTTGCCTCCTCACCGAGATCAACATCCTCAACCTCAACATATATTTTCCCATCATGAGTCAAAATGCCAAACATTTCTTCAAACTAGCGATTATCTTTGGGATCAGAAGGACCAGACTGACGGCTTGAAAAAATTTCCTAGAGAAAGAGGAGAAGGTGTATTCTCAACCTTTAACTGAACCAGAGGCAGCGAAGGTAGGATCTGAATTCAAACCAAACGAACTTGAGGTCATTGCCAAGCTTTGACTCTTATTGAGGTAGTAACCAAAAGATTAGTACATGCATGGGATGGGGTATGCATGCTTTGTTGGTCTAGATTAAGTGTTTTAGCAAGTAAAATAGGTGCAGCAGAAATTCAAAAACTAATCTAGAGTCCAAGATCTCCTAAGCATTGCATGATTGATAATAGTACTAGTCATAAATTATTCTAGGTCATAAGAACTTATTAAGAGGACCTAATAATAATTTAACCACTTACCAGTTGAAGCGTGAATCTCATAGTCGTTAGAAAGACCCCTCAGCTACGTGCACAGACTCCAAAGAAGAAGCCCTCTATAAATAGTCTACACGAGCACCACCGACCAAAACCTTCTAGAAAGGGAGTATCAACAAATAATTGGAAGATAACAAGATTTTCCTTACTAATTTATTCTAGAAGAAATTCCCTTAGTTTTCTATTCTAAGTAAATACATCTTTCGATGGATTACTTTTTGGAACTAGAATAACTAAGAGAATAAGAGAGCAAGAGAAGGAGTATGAAATTAAGGATAAAAAATAATGAAAGAGGAGGCTTCTATTTATAGTGGTTAGAAAGTATGCAAAAGACAAATTAATCCGTAACACTAACCAATTAGAATTAAGATAAAAGGGGCAGTTAAGACTTTTTAAAAAATAGAGTTTGGAACCAACTCTAATTAGGAGCTTTCTTAGGGAGCAAGCTCCCCATTCAAAAACAAACACTGCTGGCCAAAAGGCCAGCATTGGCATGCTGGGCTTATGCACCAAAGCCTGCAACGGTACAGCCCTTGTGGGCTATGCAGAAAAGTGACATGCACTAGTTTGTTGGATTGCGCAACTGCGCATCCCAATAGGTTGTGCATGGCGCGCCCTGCGACTATTGGGCCCCGCACAAGTGCAACCTAGTAGGCTGCACATTACACGACCTTTGCTAGGCTGCACACTGTACCCAGTGGGCTGCCTTTGGCACCCCACCAAATCCCAAGGCCCTAATGTGGGCCTTGACCAATGTTGTTCACATATAACACTGCTTTAGCCTGCACGCATATCTAAGTCCAAAATTGTCCAACAATTTTCTTACCGATCCACTTGCACCATTTCATGCAACACCTAGTATTCATTAATTGTGCTATTTGGTTCTTAATTCCCATTATTTATTTCATCCTCATTATTTAACTAGTTCATTGGTCAAACCAATATTATGGTCCAACAATATTTTATGGTCTAACCATATATCCTTGCTCTTCTAGATTAGACCTGGTCTAAAGGTTCTTTACATGGCTCGCTCGTAACTCAAAGTGTGTGACCTTATAGGATCCCCATCATATCGAGGCGTTAAAAGTTAACCTAGCTCAATTCCTTTTAGGAATTGACTGGCTCAGAGCTCGAAACCGTTGTGGACTCTGATTACTTTGATCGGTCATAGTGGCTCTCTAGCATAGGGCATATGGACCCTTAATAGTATTAGTACAATTAACTCCTTCTACTGTTAAGTACCATCTTTTTTTCTTGGACTCTATTTAAGTGTCAGTCCACTAGTAGCTATAATAGCTACCCCAGTATTTAGTCTTGCTATAGAAATGTACCACTCAACCATTTAATGTTTTGATCAGGACCTCATCCTATCAACTCATACTCTGATCAGAGGTTTATGAGTGTGTCACTTCCAACAAGTGGCCAAGTTACATCACCCTTATATTTCTATGATGGAGTGATAGATTCCAACTTAACTACTCAGCTTACCAACGGACAAACATCAAATATACCCGTAATCATTCCTATTACCTAGTCTATAGAATGCTTAGGTATGACCCAGAGCATAGCAACATCTTAACAAAGTAACTAGTATCTTAGATCTAAGGATATTTGTAATGCTATCACAATGAGATGATTAAACACCAACACATAATATAGATTACCAAGTGTTGTCTCATAGTGGTCTCCAATGTATCTCTCTAAATACATTCATGTGTTAACCTAAGGTACCACCCTTTAGCACTGGAGTTATGCTGCTCTGAATCAAATTCAAGAGGTATGATGACACATGCTAGTCTATCTCTATCGTCAATGTCTAGTCTTGATGATACTATGACTAGGGATATTTAGACAAAATCAAAATTGCACACGAATAAGTTCTCACCAACATAGTCCCACTATGCCCTTGCAATACGTGCTATGATTATATCGTGGCTTTTGCAAACACATCAATGAATGTATTCTAAACCATTCATAATACATTTTCATAGCCACTGATATAACAAAAGAATGCTTTTATTAATATAACTTTGTTCATACAAATAAAACTAAGATATATCACCCTAATTGCCTCTAGGGAATACAACATATCTAACAATCTCCCACTTGCACTAGAGCCAATTAGCTATGTGTCGTAAGCCATAACTATTAACATGTTAGTCATGCTTACTCTTTGTCAAAGGATTGGTGAGACCATCTGCCAGGTTCTGATATGTGGGTACATACATCCATATATCCTTATCCCTTATCATATCTTCTACTATATGAGATTTTCTATGTACATGTCCATTTTTCTGAGGAGATCATGGTTCTTTTGCCTGAGCAATAGCCCCAGTGCTATCACAATATAATACTATTGGATCCTCACTGTTAAACACCATGACAAGATCACCAATAAATCTCTTTATCCAGATAGCTTGTTTTGCTACTTCTGAAATAGCAATATACTCAGATTAAGTAGTTGAATCCACAGTTGTATCCTGTTTGGAACTTTTCCAAACAACTGCCCCACTATTTAACAAAAATAGGTAACCTGACTGTGACATGCAGTCGTCTTTGTCAGATTGAAAACTCGCATTAATGAATACCTTTACTATGAGATCACCTCCTCCATATATGAAGAACATTTCCTTAGTCCTTCTCAAGTACTTAAGGATTTTCTTAACAGCCATCTAATGCTTCTGACCCAGATCAGATTGAAATCTACTTATGATGCTCAAACCATGTGAGATATCTAGCCGTGTACATACCAAAGCATATATGATAGATCTTATTGTAGATGCATAGGGAATTCTACTCGTGCCCAATCTCTCATCTTATGTCCTCGGACACTCAAATTTAGGAAGGTTAATTCCATGAGACATTGTAAGATAACCCTTTCTTGATTGCTCAAGGTTAAACCTAGTCAATACCTTGTCTATGTATGTATCTTGTGGAAGACCTTGTAGCCTTTTGGATCTATCTTTGTAGATCTTTATACCTAGTATAATCGTAGCTTCTTGGAGGTCTTTCATGGAGAACTTTCTTAATAACCACGACTTAACCATTTGAGGAGAATAAATGTTATTTTTTTATTAGCAGTGTGTCATCAACATATAGCATGATGAAAATGACTACACTCCCACTAACCTTCTTGTACACATAAGGCTCATAAGCGTTTGATATAAAATCTAACTCTTTGATCGTATCATCAAACCTTATATTCAAACTCCTAGATGCCTGCTTTATTCCATAAATGGATCTCTGTAGCTTACATACCTTCAAGCCATTTTGAGGCATAAAATCCTCAGGTTGTATCATGTGTACCTCCCGATCCAAGTTTCCATTTAGGAAAGTAATTTTTACATCCATCCGCCATACCTCATAGTCATAATGTGCAATAATGGCTAAGAGTATCCTTATGGATTTAAGCATGGCTACCGGTGAAAAGGTTTTGTCATAGTCAATACCTTCTCTTTAACTATAACCTTTTGCCACCAACCTTACCTTATAGGTAATTATGTTACCATCCATGTAGGTTTTCTTGTTGAAAACCCATTTGAAACCTATAGGTCTAACCTCATCAGATGCATCGAACAATTCCTATTCTTGGTTTTCATACATGGAATCCTTTTCTGATTTCATGGCTTTTAACCATTTATTAGAGTCTGAGCACTCCATTACTTCCTCGTGGGTCTTAGGTTCATCATAATCCATTAAAAAGATTTTTTGATCATTCGTGATGAAAAATCCATATCTTTCAGGAGCATTGGGAATCCTACTAGATCTACGCAATGGTTGTTGTGTAACAGGTTGTTCCTTGATCACACTGTATTGTGTATCAGGCATAGGAATTATCAGTTGATCATCTTTGTTTGCCTACCTGAACCTCAAGTTCAAGGTTGATCCCACTAGTGTTTGCAAGTAAGTGTTCCTTATCAAGGAACTGAACGGTCCTAGAAACAAACACTCTTTGTTCCTTAAGATCACAAAAGGTATATCCTACTGTCTCTTTAGGATAACCTATGAGCAAGCATTTGTCAGCACTAGCTCCTAGCTTGTCTGACATTGTCCTTTTAATATAGGTAGGACATCCTAAAATTCTCAAGTGAGAAAGAGAGGGTTTCTTACCATACCACCTTTTGTATGGCGTTGTATCAACTGATTTTAAGGGCACACAATTTAATATATAAATTGCGCTCCTAATTGGGTATCCCCAAAAGGATTTGCTGAGACTTGCTTGGCACATCATGGACCAAACCATGTCTAACAAAGTTCTATTCCTCCTCTCAGACACATCATTATGCTAAGATGTGTATGGAGGGGTCCATTAGGGTAATATTCCATTATCCCTTAGATAATCTTGAACCTCTTAGCTTAAATATTCTCCACCTCGGTCTGACCATAGTGCCTTAATATTCTTTCCAAGTTGATTCTCAACTTCATTCTTATAGTCTTTAAATCTTTCAAATCTATTTGATTTGTGCCTCATAAGGTACAAATACCCATATCGTGAGTAATCATCGATAAAAAAATATGAAATAGATGAATCCTCCATATGTTTGCACATTTATTGGACCACATACATCAATGGAATTTTCAATTTTGATTATTTCAATTATGTGTAGCTAATTTTCTATCTTTCAGTTGTGGAATTTTCAATTTAGTTGCATCTTGTGAGGTTTGTTCTTAATTATCTTTTGAAATTCAATTTTTGAATAAAATCAGATTCGAAATAAAAAAAAATACATCTATGTGTATTATTTCTAATGTACTTGTAGCACATTGCCCTTTACCTTTAAAGGGTTTCTTTGTCACTTTTCCTAATAAAAAGGTTCGCATGCCCTATAAGACTCCCAGTCAATTGGGCTCAAGTCACCATCTTTGAGTAACTTAGTTAAGCGGGTTTTGTTTATATGGCCTAAACGACATTGCCGTAAGTAGGATGATTCATCTTTATCTAATTTCAATCTCTTAGCATCATTCATATTAAAATTTTAGCTTTAGTATTTAAAACATATATGCCATCAAACAAAATTCCATTGCCATAGAGAATACTATTTTTATGAATTTGACAATCTTTATTATTAAATAAAACTTCAAATACTTCTGCTACTAAACATGCAACAGAAATAACATTCTTAGTAACAGCCGGAATATAATAGCATTTATTTAATTCTAAAACAAGGCCACTTGGCAACTGGAGACTCTATGTTTCCTACAGTTGATTCAGCAACCCGTGCTCCATTTCTAACTCGTAAGTCCAACTCTCCTTTAGCCAGCCTTCGACAGTTCCACAACCCCTACACAGAAGTACAGATATGACACCACATCTAGTATCTAATACCCATGTATAATCATAAGGAACTGTAGTGAAATTTTGAATCATGAACATGCCAGAAGTAGGTCCCTTCTCAGGGCTCTTCTTCATATGCTTAAAGAATGTAGCCATGCAATCTTTCTTCCAATGATTTGTCCCACCGCATTGAAAACAAACATTCTCAGTAGTTGTTTTCTGCTTTTTGATTTTTCTTTTGACGCTTTTCTTATTGACTTTTAAATTCCCGTTCATCCTATCTTTAGGACTTTTCAAATTCTTGGCTAGACGCTTTCTTTCAAAATTTGTAAGTTGACTTCTAAACTCTGAAGTTTTAAGAGACTTTCTAGATATTCGATAATCATTCATAAAAGGTGAATACTTCTCTGATAGTTGGTCTATCATAAAATCGATTTCCAATGTAGAGTCTTGCTTGACTCCTATCTGAACCATATGTTTAGAATACTCCAAGTATTTTGCGCAATATTCAGGTGCCAAGAGGTCGCCATTTGTTTAATCAGTAGTTCCAAAGAATTTTGCAATTTGAGCTATCTCAAGCTTAATGTTATTTCTGTACTCTTCGAGATGAATCAACATAGACACCAAGACCATGTCTAAATGTTGCTTTCTAAGTTTTGAAGACATGGTTTCAAGTATCACCAGAGATACTATATATACGTCCTTCTTGTGCTTTTCAGATGCTTCCTTTTGTTCATCGGATGCATCAACATTTGGCTTAATTGGTTTGGGATGATCCATAACATAGCCAATATCATTTTTCTTTTATTCTTCTTTAAGAGCTTCAAACCATGTGTTACAATTACATCCATTTAATTTCTTGTCAAGAATAGGTTGAAGGTTTGTGTTTGTAGTCATACTCAACCTAGATATAAGAAAAGAATTATTGTTTTAGAGTTAGTTCTCGTACATGCATTTAATTTAAGGTCTTTTAATTAAATGCATATTACTACTATTTTTATTTAGGTTTATTTGAAAATGTAATAGCCCCTTCTATTGCCTTTCGAGAAACATGGTCTAACCATTCTCCTTAGTAGGTAGCATCTACAACTTATTTAAGCTAACCCTCGCTATCACAAGTCAAGCTAACTTAAACAGCTATAGGAGTTTCTAGTCCATTTGCATCTAATGCAGTTGCTAATCCATTTAAGTTCCAACCAATGGACGTGCAAAACCAATTATATGACTCCTCAAATGATGCCTCTAGCCTGACATTAGCTCCAATATTACGAACAACTAACCCAGTCTGCTTAACCCTAATTAGAATCATGTGATCAGACGATGTTAAAAGAAGAAAGCACGCTATGCATGAGCAATTCATTCAGTAAAAAGGCCTAGAATCACACTTCAATTTTTAGGAAGGCTAATTTTGTCTTATTATTTTAATGGGGATTTATTTGTGCAACAAGCCTCGCCTAATCTAGGACTTATACATGGACATGATTATAAAATTATAACTAATCCTGGGCTAAAAGGAATTAGTAGGTCCAACCAAGGGTCATGCTCAACTAGTAATTCATAATCATTCCATCATACCAAGACTCCACATAGCATGCAAAACACACAAGAGGTTTCGTTGTTCAAGTTCTTGTACCTATGTCTATAAGTTTTAATTTAACAATTTAAACTTTCATTTGTAAAACCATATAATGAATCCAATTCATTATACTATAAATCAACTAATTCAAAATAGTCCCTTTGGTAATTAGAATCTAGAACCGATGAAAATTTCTAGGTAGGGGAGGCCCCTTAAAATAAATAAGCAGCCTTGTCCAATCCTTGCCAGAACAAACACGGGCCCTTCTGACTCAATTAATCACAGATTAATTTAATTAAAGATTTTGTTATTTTATAATTTAAGAATTATTCTATTTAATTCAAAAACTAAGGCATTTACAATTTTAAGTAAAACATTGTTAATTCTTAGATAACTACCATGACTATGTTTGAGCAACACTTAACCTAGTTATCACATCATTTTCTATTGTAAGAAATAAATTCCTAGGCATGGCATAGCATACCCGAAAATATTTTATAGAAAATCAGACCTTGCATAATTCCTAGACAAGCATACAATCACATTAGGCAGAACTGATACCACTGTTGGTCTAGATTAAGGGTTTTAGCAAGTAAAACAAATGCGGTGGAAATTCAAAAATTAATATAGAGTCCAAGATCTCCTAGGCATTGCATGATTGATAATAGTACTAGTCATAAATTATTCTAGGTTATAAACACTTATGAAAAGGACCTAATAATAATTTAACCACTTACCAGTTGAAGCATGAATCCCGTAGTTGGTAGAAAGACCCCTCAACTACGTGCATAGATTCCAAAGTAGAAGCCCTCTATAAATAGTCCACACGAGCACCACCGATCAAAACCATCCAGAAAGGGAGTACCGATAAATAAGCGAAAGACTGCTAGATCTTCCCTACTAATTTATCCTATTAGAAATTTCCTTAGTTTTCTATTCTAAGTAAATATATCTTTTGACGGACTACTTTTAGGAACTAGAATAACTAAGAGAATAAGAGAGCAAGAGAAGGAGTATGAAATTAAGGATAAAAAATATTAATGGAGGAGCCTTCTATTTATAGTGGTTAGGAAATATTCAAAAGACAAATTAATTACCAACCCTAACCAAATAGAATCAAAATAAAAGGGGCGATCAAGACTTCAAAACCAAAACAGAGTTTGGAACCAACTCTATTTGGGAGCTTGCTTGGGGAACAAGTTCCCCATTCTAAACCAAACACTATTGTCCAAAAGGCCAGTAGTGACGTGCTAGGCCTACGCAAGCGTGCAGGTTAAAAGCCCACAGCAGCAGAGCCCTTGTGGGCAGAGCTGCATAGCACCATGCATTGGCCTATTAAGCAGCGCACCTATGCTGGCCTATTGGGCTGTGCACCTACGTAGCCTAATAGGCTGCACATGGCACGTCGTTCACCTTCTGGACCGCACAACAGCGCAGCTAAATAGGCTGCACATTGCGCAGCCTTTGCTGGGATCTAATACGCCACACATATTATGGAGTGGGATGCCTTTGGCAGCCCACTAAATCCCAAGGCCCTAATGCGGGCCTTGAGTAGTGTTGTTCACATGCAACACTGCTTTAGCCCGCACACTGATCTAAGTCCAAAATTGTCCAACAATTTTCTTAGCTATCCACTTGTACCAATTCATGAAATACCTAGTATTCATTAGTTGTACTATTTGGTTCTTAATTCCCTTTATTTATTTTATCCTCTTCATTATTTAACTAGTTCATTGGTCCAACCAATGAATATTGGTCTAACCAATATTATGTCCAACAATATATTATGGTCTAACCATATATACTTGCTCTTCTAGATTAGACCTAGTCTAGAGGTTCTTTATGTATATACTTGTACCAATATATAACTCAAAGTGTATGACCTTATGGGATCCCGTAATATCGAGCCGTCAAAAGTTTAACCTAGCTCAATTCCTTTTAGGAATTGACTGGCTCGGAGCTCCAGACCATTGTGGACTCTGATTACTTTGATCAGTCATGGTGGCTCTCTAGCATTGGGCATATGACACCTCAATATTTGGAATGTCACATGCATGGTGACTTAATCTCGGTTCTATAATAGTATTAATACACTTCGCTCCTACTATTAAGTACCATATGGTTTCTAGGACTCGGTTTAAGTGTTAGTCCACTAAAAGCTATAATAGCTACCCTAGTATTTAGTCTTGCTATAGAAATACACCACTCAACCATTTATTGTGTTGATCAGGATCTCATCCTATTAGCTCATACTCTGATTAGAGGTTGATGAGTGTGTAACTTCCAACAAGTGGCTAAGGTACATCTCTCTCATACTGCTATAATGGAGTGATAGATTCCATCTTGACTACTCAGCTTACCAACGGACAGACATCAACTATACCCGTAATCATCCGTATCACCCAGTCTATAGAATGCTTAGGTACGACCTAGTGTATAGCAACATCTGGACAAAGTAACTAGTATCTTAGGTCTAAGGATATTCATATTGCTATTGCAATGGGATGATTGAACACTAACATATAATATAGAATAATGAGTGTTATCTCATAACAGTCTCCAATGTATCTCTCTAAATACATTCATGTGTTAACCCAAGGTACCACCCTCTAACACTGGAGATATGCTACTCTGAATCAAATTTAAGAGGTATGATGACACATGCTAGTGTATCCGTATCATCAATGTCCAGTCTTGATGATACTATCACTAGGGATATTTAGACAAATCATAATTGCACATGATTAAGTTCTAACTATAGTCCCACTATGCCCTTGCAATACATGATATGATTATGTCATGGACTTTTGCATACACATCAATGAATATATTCTAAACCAGTCATAATATATTTTCACAGTCAATGATATAACAAAAGAATGCCTCTATTAAGATAACTTTGTTCGTACAAATAAAACCAACTAAGATATATCGCCCTAATTGCCTTTAGGGAATACTTCATATCTAACATGCTTAATTTAAAATAATGCATGGTGAGGTTAATTACAAGGGAATGTACAACTCAGCGCATGCGAAATGTGTCTTCCAACCTTATCCCTCCCGCCGATTCTGACGGTATTTTCCTTTGATTACCACAAGGATAATAAAAGGAGTGATAGATATGATGTATGCCCTATAGGAAATTAGGGCAATATATCTTAGTTAGTTTTATTTGAACGAACAAAGTTATATTAATAAAGGCATTATTTTGTTATATCAATGGTTGTGAAAATGTATTACGACTGGTTTAAAATATATTCATTGATGTGTTTGCAAAATTCCATGACATAATTATATCACGTATTGCTAGGCATAGTAGGACTATATTGGTGAGAACTGGTTCATGTGCAATTATGATTTGTCCAAATATCCCTAGTAATAGTATCATCAAGACTAGACATTGATGATACAGATAGACTAGCATGTGTCATCATACCTCTTGAATTTGATTCAGAGTAGCATATCTCCGGTGCTAGAGGGTGGTAGCTTGGGTTAACATATAAATGTATTCACGGAGATACACACTTTGAGACAACACTCGGTAATCAATATTACGTGTTGGTGTTTTAATGGTCTCATTACGATACCAATACAAATATCTTTAGACTTGAGATTCTAGTTACCTTGTTCAGATATTGCTATATTTTGGGTCATACATAAGCACTCTACAGACTAGGTGATATGGATGATTATGGGGTATAGTTGATGTCTGTCCGTTGGAAAGCTAAGTAGTCGAGATGGAATCTATCACTCCACTATAGCAGTATAAATGTACCTTGGCCACTTATTAGAAGTGACACAATCGTAAACCTCTGATCAGAGTATGAGTTGATAAGATGGTATCCTGATCAACACATTAAATGGTTGAGTAGTGTACTTGGCAGCAAGTCTAAACACTGGGATAGCTATTATAGCTATTAGCGGACTAACACTTAATCCAAGTACTAGAAATGAGATGGTACTTAACAACTGATAGAAGGAGTGAATTGTATTGATACTACTGCAGAACTAGGATTAAGTCACAATGCACGTGATGTTTTGAATATTAAGGGGTCATATGCCCTTTGGTAGAGAGCCACTTTGACTGATCAAAGTAATCAGAATCCATAATAGTCTGGAGCTCCAAGCCGGTCACTTTCTAAAAGGGATTCCAGGATCCTATAAGTTTACAGACTTTGATTTACAACCGAGCTATGTAAAGAACCGTTAGACTAGGTCTAATCTAGAAGCGCTAGGAATGGTTAGGCCATAATATATGGTTAGACCATAATATTGGTGAGACCAATATTCATTGGTTGGACCAATAAACCTGTTAAATAATAAGGAGGAAAAATAAATAAAGGGAAAACTGGACAGGAACTTAGCGGGATGTATTAATATTGGATGTTGAATAAATCTATGCAAGTGGATTTGTAAATGTACTGTGGGACTGCACATAAAAGACCTGGACATAGGCCACATGAAAGCACTATATGGAATAGTGTTAAGCATAGCCCATAGGGCACATGCAAGCGGGCTGCATTTTGGCAGCCCGCAATGAGCTCATGCGCAAGCCCAAGGGGCTGCGCAGGCGCTCAGCCTTTATAGCCATGCACTATATGCTTCATGAAGCCCAGTCCTCGATGGGCTGCGCTACCTGTGGCCTACGTGTATGCCCATGCATAGATGCATAAGCCTTGTGGGCTTGCGCCCCTGCGTAAGCCCGCAATCTGGAAGCTTGCTCCCTAAGCAAGCTCCCAGTAGTAGAGTTATTCTCTAACTCTTCCAAGGGTTAATTAAAATACTTGTTTTCCCTTTTTATTTTATTTCTGATTGGTTGAGGTTGGGGACTTTATTGTCCTTTGAATAATTCCTAACCGCTATAAATAGAGGCCTCCTCCTTGATTATTTTTTGTCCTTAATTTCATACTCCTTCTCTTGCTCTCTAATATTCTCTTTGTTGTTCTGATTCCTAAAAGTAATCCGTCAAAAGACGTATTTACTTAGAATAGAAAACTAAGGGAATTTCTTCTAGAATAAATTAGTAGGGAAGATCTAGCTATCTTCCACTTATTTATCGGTACTCCCTTTCTAGAAGGTTTTGGTCAGTGGTGCTTGTGTGAACTATTTATAGAGGGCTTCTACTTTGGAGTCTGTGCACGTAGCTGAGGGGTCTTTCTACTAACTACGGGATTCACGCTTCAACTGGTAAGTGGTTATATTGTTATTAGGTCCTTTTAATAAGTGTTTATGACCTAGAATAATTTAACACTAGCACTATTATCAATCATGCCATGCTTAGGAGATCTTGGACACTAGATTAAATTTTTAAATTTCTGGCGCCTGTTTTACTTGCTAAAACCTTAATCCAGACCAATGGTGGTATCATGAGCCTGCCTAATGTGATTGTATGATTGACTAGAAATATGCTAGGTCTGATTTTCTATGAAATATTTTCATGTATGCTATACCATGTCTAGGAATTTATTTCTTGCAAAAGAAAATGATGTGATAGCTAGGTTAAGTGTCGCTCAAACTTGGTCAAGGTAGTTATCTAAGGATTAACAATATTTTACTTAAAACTGTAAATGTTTTAATTTTTGAATTATATAGAATAATTCTTAAATTGGAAAAGAATGAAATCTTTAATTTAATTAGTCTATGGTTAACTGAGTCAGAAGGACCCGTGTTTATTCTAGCAAGGAATAGACAAGGTAGCTCATTCACTTCAAAGGGACCTCTCCTACCTAGGAATTCTCATCGGTTCTAGATTCTAATTACCAAAGGGACTTTTTTGAATTAGTTGATTTCTAGTATAATGAACTGGATTCATTATATGGTTTTACAAATGAAAGTTTAAATTTTTAAAGTAAAAGTTAAAGACAACAATGAACCCCCTTGTTTGTTCTGCATGCTATGTGGAGTCTTGGCATGATGGAATGATTATGAATTACCAGCTGAGCATGACCCCAGGTTGGACTTACTAACTCCTTTTAGCCTAGAAATTAGTTATAGTTTCATAATCACGTCCATGTATAAGTCCTAAATTAGGCGAGACCTATTGCACCAATAAATCCCCATTAAAATACTAAGACAAAATTAGTTCCCAAAAATCAAAGCATGATTCTAGGCCTTTTTATGTAATGAACTGCTCACATACAATGTGCTTTCTTCTTTAACATTGCCTATTCACATGATTCAAATTAGGGTTTAGTCTTAACCAGACTAGGGTTGTTGTCCGTAATATCGCAGCTAATGTTGGGTTGGAGGCGTCATTTGAGGAGTCATATAATTGGTTATGCACGTACATTGGTTGGAACTCAAATGGATTAGTAATTGCATTAGATGCAAATGGACTAGATCCTCCTATAGCTATTTAAGATAGCTTGACTTATGATAGCAAGGGTTAGCTTAAATGAGTTATAGATGCTACCTACTAAGGAGAATGGTTGGACCATGTTTCCGGAAAACAATAGAGGGCTATTATGTTTTCAAATTGAACCTTGATAAAATAATAAGAATATGTATTTAATTAAAGGACCTTAAATTAAATGCATGTGCAAGAACTAAGTCTAGAATAATAATTCTTTACTTGTATCTAGGTTGAATATGTCTTCTAACATTGTTAAATGCATAAGATAAATACAAAAGTTGATCGGTCCAAATTTCAGTGATTGGTTTAGATCCATTAAGATAGTACTTGTGGAGGAATAATTGGCATATGTGTTAGACAAGCCAGTTGTTGAACATCTTGGCACTGTTGCTCTTGAAGAAATGCATGTAGCATGGGTAAAGTATATAAGAGATTCAGTGGAAGTGACTCATTTATTGCTACACACACTTTCTCTTACATTACGTACACAGTGCGAGGGCATGGGATTAGGGACATGTTGGTCCATCTTGTTGGCATATCTAATGAGATAAGGTGAAAGAGATTCTTAACTTCTAAAAGAGTATTTGAATCGAAGATGTAGGAAGGAACATCAGTTGTGGAACATGTTAATGAGCTTAGTGGATTGATGGATGAACTTGATGAACTAGGTTCACCTATGAAATTATACTTGAAGTGTGATTCCATTCTACAATATTTACCAAAGAGTTATTCACACTTTGTGAAGGAATTCTATTCTAAAGATATTGATTGTCCTATCCCTAACTGATTAAAATGTTAAAAGATTATGAAAACAGTGCTAAGGGAACTGTCATCACCATAATTGATCCTCTCACAAAGAAGAGAAATCACATGATAAAGGGATAAAAGAAGAAGATTACTGAGAATGTAGGTTTTCAATGCAGTGGGACTGATCATTGGAAGAAAGACTGTATGGCTGCATTTTTATGAGCATGAGAAGACAGAGCTGAAAGATGTTTGTACTTCAGTTATGTTCATAATTGAAAATTTCACTACAATTCCTTATGAGTCTACGTGGGTATTAGATATTGGATGTGGTACTCATATCTGTACTTCTGTGCAGGAGTTGTAGAACCGTAGAAGGATGGCTAAAGGAGAGTTGACCCTATAGGTTGGAAATGGAGCACGGGTTGCTGCATCCACTGTAGGAACATATAGTCTCAAATTGCCAAGTGGCCTAGTTTTAGAATTGAATAAATGCTATTATTTTTTAGTTGTTACTAAGAATATTATTTCTGTTGTGTGTTTAGAAGTAGAAAGATTTGAAGTTTTATTTAATAATAAAGATTGTCAAATTCATAAAAATAGTGTTCTTTATGGCAATGGAATTTTAATTGATGGCATGTATGTTTCAAGTACTAAAGCTGAAAAATTTAATATGAATGATGTTAAGAGATTGAAATTGGACAAAGACAAATCATCCTACTTATGGCATTGTCGTTTAGGCCATATAAACAAAACCTGCTTAACTAAGTTACATAAAGGTGGTGACTTGGGTCCAATAGACTGGGAGTCTTATAGGGCATGTGAAACTTCTTTATTAGGCTAAATAACAAAGAAACCCTTTAAAGGTAAAGGGCAATGTGTCATAAGTACATTGGAAATAATACATGCAGATGTATATGGTCCAATAAATGTTCAAGCACATGGAGGATTCGTCTACTTCATATCTTTTATTGATGATTACTCACGATATGGGTATTTATACCTTATGAGGCATAAATCAGATAATTTTGAAAGGTTCAAAGACTATAAGAATGAAGTTGAGAAACAGCTTGGAAAGAATATTAAGACACTACAGTCAGACCGAGGTAGAGAATATTTAAGCCACGAGTTTCAAGATTATCTAAGGGATAATGGAATATTACCCCAATGGACCCCTCCTTATACTCCTTAGCATAATGGCATGTTTGAGAGGAGGAATAGAACTTTGATAGATATGGTTCAGTCCATGATGAGCCAAGCATGTCTTAGCAGATCCTTTTGGGTATATGCACTTGAGACCGTAGTTTATATACTAAACCATGTGCCCCCAAAATCAGTTGATACGACACCATACGAGAGGTGGTATGGTAAGAAACCCTCTCTTTCTCACCTGAGAGTTTGGAGATGTCCTTCCTATGTTAAAAGGACAATGTCAGACAAGCTAGGAGCTAGGGCTGACAAATGCTTGGTCATAGGTTATCCTAAAGAGACAGTAGGATATACCTTTTATGATCCTAATAAATAAAAGGTGTTTGTTTCTAGGAACGCTTAGTTCTTTGAGAAGGAGCACATGCTTACAAAACCTAATGGGAGTGACCTTGAACTTGAAGTTCAGGTTGGCGAACAAGACGATCAACTCATAATTCCTACGCCTGATAAATAATAGAGTGCGATCGAGGAACAGCCTATTACACAACAACCATTGCATAGATCTGGTAGGGTTCCCAATGATCCTGAAAGATTTGAATTTTTCATCATGGATGATAAACATATCTTTCTAATGGAGGATGATGAACCTAGACCAACAAGGAAGCAATGGAGTGCTCAGACTCTGATAAATGGTGAAAAGCCATGAAATCAGAAATGGATTCCATGTATGAAAACCAAGTATGGGAATTGGTCGATGCACCTGATGAGGTTAGACCCATAGGCTGTAAATGGATTTTCAAGAAGAAAACCAAAACAGATGGTAATATGATTACCTATAAGGCAAGGTTGGTGGCAAAGGGCTATAGTCAAAAAGAAGGAATTGACTATGATGAAACCTTTTCATAGGTAGCCATGCTTAAATCATTAAGGATACTCTTGGCCATTATTGTTCATTATGATTATAAGATCTGGCTAATGGATGTGAAAACTGCTTTCCTAAATGGAAACTTGGATCTAGATGTATACATGATATAGCCTAGGAGTTTAACATCTCATAACAGCTCGAAGGTATGCAAGCTACAAAGATCCATTTATGGACTTAAGAAGGTATCCAGGAGTTGGAATATAAGGTTTGATGATACAATCAAAGAGTCAGATTCTATATCAAACACTTATGAGCCTTGTGTATAAAATAAAGTTGGTAGGAGTGCAGCCATTTTCCTTGTGCTATATGTTGATGACATACTGCTAATAGGAAATGACATTTTTCTTCTTTAATTGGTTAAGTTGTGATTGTCAAGAAAGTTCTCTATGAAAGACCTTGGAGAGGGAGCATTTATACAAAGTATATACAAAGTATAAAGATCCATAGAGATAGATTCAAGAGGTTGCTAGGTCTTTCACAAGATACATACATAGACAAGGTATTGACTTGGTTCAACCTTGAGCAATCAAGAAAGGGTTATCTTTGAATGTCTTATGGAATTAACCTTTCTAAATCTGAGTATTCGGGGACACAAGAGGAGAGATTATGCATGAATAGAATACCTTATGCATCCGTAATAGGATCTATCATGTATGCTATGGTATGTACACTGCCTGATGTCTCACATGTGTTGAGCATCATAAGCAGATTTCAATATAATCTAGGTGAGAAGAACTGGAAGGCCGTTAAGAATATCCTTAAGTACTTGAGAAGGACTAAGGAAATGTTCTTTGTATATGGAGGAAGTGATCTCACAGTAAAGGGATTCACTAATGCGAGTTTTCAATCGGACAGAGATGACTATAAGTCACAGTCAGGTTACCTATTTATATTAAATGCAGGGGCGGTTGTTTGGAAAAGTTCCAAACTGGATACAATTGTCGATTCAACCACTAAATTTGAGTTCATTATTGCTTTAAAAGCAACAAAACAAGTTTTCTAGATAAAGAGATTTATTAGTGATCTCGGTATGGTGTCTAATAGTGAGGATTAAATAGTATTATATTATGATAGCACTAGGGCTATTTCTCAGTAAAAAGAACTGCGGACTCGTTAGAGAAATGGACATATACACAGAATATATAATATATTTCAAGATATGATAAGGGATAAGGATATAAAGATGGAATATGTACCAACAAATCAGAAGCTGGAGAATGGTCTGACTAAGCCTTTGACATAGATTAAGCATGACCAGCATATTAATAGTTATAGCTTACAGCATGTAGCTAATTGGCTCTAGTGCAAGTGGGAGATTGTTAAATAAGATGTAGCCCTATAGGCAATTAGGGCGATATATCTTAGTTAGTTTTATTTGTACGAATAAAGTTAAATTAATAAATGCATTCTTTCGTTATATCAATGACTGTGAAAGTATATTATGACTAGTTTAGAATATATTCACTGATGTGTTTGCAAAAGACCATGACATAACTATAGCACGTATTGCTAGGCAGAGTAGGACTATGTTGGTAATGACTGGTTCATGTGCGATTGTGATTTGTCTAAATATCCCTAGACATAGTATCATCAAGATTGGATATTGATG
Source organism: Euphorbia pulcherrima (assembly GCA_947683365.1). NCBI lineage: Eukaryota > Viridiplantae > Streptophyta > Magnoliopsida > Malpighiales > Euphorbiaceae > Euphorbia > Euphorbia pulcherrima. Next base: position 45,045,953 of record CANTUS010000010.1, read on the forward strand.
ATACGGATATACTAGCATGTGTCGTCATACCTCTTGAATTTGATTTAGAGTAGCATATCTCTGGTGCTAGAGAGTGGTACCTTAGGTTAACACATGAATGTATTCAGGGAGATACATTGGAGACCGCTATGAGACAACTCTCGGTAATCTATATTATATGTTGGTGTTTTCATCGCCTCATTGCAATACCAATACGAATATCCTTAGACCTGATATACTAGTTACCTTGTTCAGAGATTGATATATTTTGGGTCATACCTAAGCACTCTATAGACTGGGTGATACGGATGAATACGGGTATTGTTGATGTATGTTCGTTGGTAAGCTGAGTAGTTGAGATGGAATCTATCACTCCACTGTAGCAATATAAGGGAGATGTACCTTGGGCACTTGTTAAAAGTGACATACTCATAAACCTTTGATTAGAGTATGAGTTGATAGGATGGGATCCTGATCAATACATTAAATCGTTGAGTAGTGTGCTTTGGTAGCAAGAATAAACACTTGGGTAGCTATTATAGCTACTAGTGGACTAACACTTAAACTGAGTCGTAGAAACTAGATGGTACTTAATAGTTGATAGAAGGAGTGAATTATATTTATACTATTGTATAATCGAGTTTTAGTCATAATGCACATGATGTTTCAAATATTGAGTGGTCATAATCCCTTTGCTAGAGAGCCACTATGACCAATCAAAGTAATCGGAGTCCAGAATGGTCTGGAGCTCCTAGCAAGTAAATTCCTAAAAGGGCTTGAGCTAGGTTAAACTTTTGACTGCTTGATATTACAGGATCCTATAAGGTCACACACTTTGAGCTACGACCAAGCTATGTAAAGAACCGTTAGACTAGGTCTAATCTAGAAGAGCAAGGAAATATGGTTAGACCATAATATTGGTTAGACCAATATTCATTGGTTTGACCAATAAACCTGTTAAATAATAAGGAGGATAAAATAAATAAAGGGAAAACTGGACTAGAATTTAGAGGGATATATTAATATTGGATGTTGAATAAATCTACGCAAGTGGGTCTGTAAATGTACTGTGGGATATTACATAAAAGACCTGCACATGGGCCACATGGCAGCACTATTTAGAACAGTGCTGCATATGGCCCATAGGGCACCCGCAAGCGGGCTATGTTTTGGTATCCCGCAATGCGCGCATGTACAAGCCTAAAGAGTTGCGCAAGCGCAGCCCTTATGAGCTTGCGTTGCAGGCCACAAAGTGCAATGGACTGCCCACTGTATGGAGCCCAGCCTGTTATGGGTTGTGCTGCCTGCGGACCTACGTGCCAGTGTAGCCCTATGCCCAGATGCACAAGCCTTGTGGCTTGCGCTTCTACAGAAGCCCACAGGAGGACTGCTGGTCGAATGGCCAGTAGTCTCCCAGTTCAATTAGGAGGTTGCTCCCTAATCAAGCTCCCAGTAGGAGAGTCGTTCTCCAACTCTTTCAATGATTAATTAAAATACTTGTTGGCCCATTTTATTTTATTTCTGATTGGTTAAGGTTAGGGACTTTATTTTTCTTTGAATAATTCCTAACCACCACAAATAGAGGCCTCCTCCTTCATCATTTTTCGACCTTAATTTCATACTCCTTCTCTTGCTCTCTATTGTTCTCTTTGTTGTTCTAATTCGTAAAAGTAATCCATTAAAAGACGTATTTACTTAAAATAGAAAACTAAGGGAATTTCTTCCATAATAAATTAGTGGGGAAGATCTAGTTATCTTCCACTTATTTATCGGTACTCTCTTTCTAAAAGGTTTTGGTCGGTGGTGCTTGTGTGGACTATTCATAGAGGGCTTCTACTTTAGAGTCTGCGCACATAGCTGAGGGGGTCTATCTACTGACTATAGGATTCATGCTTCAATTGGTAAGTGGTTAAATTATTATTAGGTCCTTTTAAGAAGTATTTATGACCTAGAATAATTTTAGACTAATACTATTATCAATCCTGCCATGCTTACGAGATCTTGGACACTAGATTAAATTTTTATATTTTCGTTGCGCCTGTTTTACTTTCTAAAACCCTTAATCTAGACCAACAGGGCAACCTAGTCTAATCTCACTGGAAAAAGGTCCTTGGAGGGTAAAATTCTATGGCTTTTTGATAAAAATGGTGTAGGGACATAACGGAAGTTTGATGTAGTAGGTTCACATTGCATAATGCCTCTTTTGAAGGGAGATGACAACAAGTGCTGCACTTACTAGAGTGTCCCCAATTCCTGGCGGGCATGAGTGACACTTTCATAACTTTCACAAAAAATAGGGCACCCTAACCTAGTGCTAGAAGAAGAATGCATTTAATTCTAGAGAGGAGGTGAGAAGATAGAGTGTAATAATTTTCCTAAATGATGAAAAAGAAAATGGGTTGAATTAAGTAAATGATTTTTGGTGCTCATCTTAATCTTTTAAGCTTTTAAAACAAACCAAAATTTTACAAGTTAAAAGATTATCTCCCTAGTAGAGTCACCATTGTTAACTCTCGGTGATCAAAGATATGTGGATCTCCCTTAGCGCCTTGCGGCGAGGTCCATTAGGGTTTGGTGGATTTAGGCGTGATAGAACTATATAATTCAAGTTTGCACATTTTAACCAATTTTAATGAATAAAAGAATCGAGACCCAAATCTCGATACAAATGATAGAGTCGCCACCGAAGCTCTCTACTTGGGAAAGAGTTTTGGTATAGTTCCTATTGGGTGGGAGACTAATACCTATTGGATCAAAGATTCGGGTATCGGATGAGTCACTTATTTCTCATTTAGTTAATTTAAAATTACATTCACTGCGTAAAACCGTTTTCTTTTCATCATGTGGGGAATTATTACGGAAATCTTATATTTCTACACTCTTTCACACTCGATTCATGCATTACAATTTACAATAATGTAAAAACAATAAATGGGGGAATAAAACTTACAATCGGGGGGAAAATGGGGGAATTTCAAAAGAACCTATACATTTGTTCTAAGTTATAAAAAAAATTTGCTCGCATCCAAAAAGAATAACACAATTTACAGCACATCGTAAGTCAGCATTTTATTAGGGAAAATGTGATTATGTTAGCGTGGCAGTTTTGCTATCAATAGTGCCCGTGGGGCTTCTTGGATCAGAGAGAAATAACGGGTCTTCAACGCATTTTATTGTGAAAACACATTTTACTTTTTATGGGTTGATTTACTGGATTATTTATGAAAATGATCACATTGAAAATGGTGATGTTAGATTGATTTTGTAGGATTAAAAAGGAACTTTGTGTTCTACCTAGGGACCGATACTCGAACGGGTGGGGTGGGACTCGTACAGCTATTGGTGGGACCTGTATAGGTGTGGCAGGACCCGTATGGGTACTGTCTGGTCCCGGACAGAACCTTAGTTCAGTTGAATAAGCAGATTTGTGGAGAAGGAACAGAAAAAATAGGAAATGGAGATAAAATAAATGAAATATGAGTCTCTTTAAAACTTAGGAGCGTACCTTTACGTCGTGAATCCACTTTGAAGCGATCCCTATGCCGAGAGAGAGTCTAGCCAAAGTTAATGATGAAATTATGATTTTAGGATTGTTTATGTGAGTATTTGTGTGGACAATACCTCCCCCAAATCCTAATAAATGAGGCTAGAAATGAATAAAATGCAGACAAAACCTCAAGGAATGGGTTTTCTCCCTATTTAATAACTTATATACCTCAACTATACCCTTACTATACCTATAAAAATTGCTGGAATTTTTATGTGAATTGTTTGATATGATTTTTATATTCACTCCCTTTGAAAATGAGGCAAAAAACCTCTATTTATAGGGGGAAATTGAGTCTAAAGCAATAAATGGCATTCATGACTGAGGCAATAATTGGCATGAGCTGCAAGCCCAAGCTTGCGGCCATTAGGGCTTGCCTTGCACTTGGGCGGCAAGCCTTGCTTGTGCTTGCCGCCCAAGCTTAAGGGTGGGATGGGTGTTTTACTCATCCCACATTAATGAGTGGAGCTCTCCTCATCCTCATTTCAATGCACCACTTTATCCTATGAGCTCTGACTCAAGATTCTAACATATTTTCTCAAGTCAATTTAGAAGAATAAAATTAAGGAGTTGCTTTGGTTAGTATTCTGGGGTGGGTTTGGAGTGGTCTAGCAGCTACTCAAAACTCTGCGGTTCTTCCTCAAGGGAGGTTTTGGTTGGTGGGGTTCGTGTGGATACTCATAGAGGCTATCCTATACTTGGAGGCTTGTGTGAGAAGGTTCTGCTAAAGCAAACTTCAATTGGTAAGTCTTCTACTTCTCTTTTAATTATTAAGTCCTTCTCTTTAGGCGTTTTTAGACTTAATAATTATTATGCTTAGGTTGTTCTGCATGCTTAGTTTATTTTATGCTTAGACTATAACTTAGAGTTATAACATGCTTAGTATAAAATATATTTATGCTAGGATATAATTTAGAATTATGGTACGCCTAGCCTATGCATGCTAACCTAAGTAGAAAATTAATTTAGTTAAGGCTTTAATTAATTTATATGAAACTAATAGGAGTTCCGAGGGACAAAAGACAAAATTTTGATTTTCCGCCATGCCTATTATACATGTTCAAAGTGATTGTCAGTTCCTAACAGTTATTCATACGGTTGAGGAACTGATCGCTCCCTAAGTACCTTGAGACAGCATTTGCGATCTCCGGCCTAATATCGGCCCTGGACGTATTTTCCTTATCGAGACTGGCATCCTCAACCTTAACATCTATTTGGCCATCATGAATCAAAATGTGAGACATTTCCTTGAGCTGGTGAGCAGTTTTGGGATCAAATGGACCCAACTGACTGCTAGATGAATTTCTCGAGGACAGATGTGAAGTTTCAACCCTTAACTGAACTGGAGAAGGTGGAGGTAGAACTGGAATACGAACCAAATGGACTTAAGATCATTTCCAAGCTTTGACTCTAGCTGAGGTGGTAACCAAAAGATCAGTACATGCATGGGTTTGGCTATGCATGAGTGATATACGTTAATGCATGGTGAGGTTAATTACAAAGGAATACAACACAACACATGCGAAGCGTATTTGTGGAGTAGGCATTTTTTTAGGTTGTTAAAGGTTTAATTGGAAATTCTAATTTATGGAAATAAGTTCGAGAGAGCTTGTGGTAATTTAATTTTGTAAATAGAAAGATGAAATAATTACCAAAATAGGTAGGATTTTACCAAATTCGGATTTTAAAAATAAGTATATCATATTACAAAATATAGTTATAAAAAATAATAATAGTACTAATTTTGAGAAAATAGAAATATATTTATTCCTTTTTCTAATAAAAATACAGTCGCCACCTGGTTTAGCCCCATCGGGATTTGTGTATACCGATCCGAAATGGGATTTTAATACCAAAAGATGAGATTCTGGGTTCGGTTAAAATAGTTACTAATCACACTTTTTATATTTGAAGACTAAATTAAATTTGATAAATGCATCATGAGCTTAATTGAAATAAAGTAAATAGGAAAAGATAGGAATACTTTACAGTGGATTTCTGAGCTTCAATGGTACCAGTGTGATCCTGCTTATTTTCCTACAAGCTTGATCTTTATGTTAATGCAATTTAATGGAAATGTGCAAATAAACAAACTAAAATGAAAGTAATAAAAGGAAAAGGAAAAGAAAAATAACATAGATGAGAAAAATCAAAACAAAAAGAGAGAAAGTTGGTTTTTCAGCGATATTACCCTTAGTTTACCTTTTCGTTTATCCTGGATGATGTGAGAGCCGATTGGGAACCCTAGTTGTCATTTTGAGATTTTGGATGGATCGAATGATTAAATCAACACTATGAATTCCAAATGTTGATTTATGGGGAATTTTGATAATATTTCGGCTTTAATTTGATATCAGAGATATCAAAAACCCGAGAGTGAATTTTGGGAGTATTTCGGCTTTAATTCGATATTAGGAACATTGAAAACCCGAGAGTGAATCTTGGCAGTATTTCAGATTTAATTCAATATTATTAACATCGAAAACTCAAGAATGGATTTCAACAACATATCGGCTGTAATTTTTTGTACAATAAATTCCAAATATCAAATTTTCAAGAGTATTTTGGCTATGATTCAATACTATAAATTCTAAATATTGAATCTCCGGGAGCATTTCGACTATCATTTGATACTATGAGTTCTAAATATCAAACTTTGAAGGAGTGATTTCAACATTTCTGCAGAGATCTGAGGGGCACTTAGTTCGGGGAACTGAAGTGTCAGTCCCTGTGCAGAGTTTCAAGGAATACCTAGTTTAGGGAACCGAGGTACTGGTTTTTTTCTGAGGAGATCTTCAAGTAGCTTGAAGGACTCAAACAGAATTTCAGGGTATTTCTGGGGAGTTCTATACCGAGTATGGACAAGGTATTAGCAAGGGATAAGTGAAGGGCTCAAAGGTCTTCTTTCTCTCTCTAAGCTTGAACTTCTCTCTCTAGAATCTAGCTTTTTCATGCAAAAATGAAAAGGATGTCTTGTTGTTCCAAATGAGGAGGCAAGATGCCTATTTATCGCCTATGGAAAATATCCAATCGGATAATTTCTTGGGTAAATTACCCGTTCGGATAGTTTCTGATGTAATCCGATTATCTAAAATAGTAATCTAGAGAAAATACTCGATTGAGTAATTTCCATGGGAAAATACTCGAATAGGTAGTTTCTATCCTATCGAAAATAGTAATTTGAAAAATACTCGAATGGGTAGTTTCCTGGGGAAATTAGCCGATCGGCTACTTTCTTCAGTGACCCATTTTGACAGTTTCGGCCCAGCAATCAGAACTTAGAGGCCTTAACACACCTTATTTTAGCCAAATTGGTCATTTAGGCCCTAAAAATGGCATTTTTTTGTGTTTTTAGGACTTTTCACTACTCGACTATTGGGCAATTCAGTAGTCAGGGTCCTCTGGGGAATGCAAATTTTTGAGTTTTTGGGATCTCTAGAATTTCTAAGCTTGGGAATATGAGAGAACTTTGAGCTAGGGGAAAAAGAATTACAACTTTGGTTCCATTCCTGGCTCTTTGTTTGGTCGCTGTGATGAATAAGGTTTATATCATCATCAGGCTGGAGCGGACCGTGCTAACAGTTTGCCCTCACATACATGAATTTTCTGTGCGAAATTTGGTCATATGCGAAATAAACCAAAACATCTTTATGTGAATACATGAGTTGATATTTTAATCAATAAATTTTGAAACAAAATGTTTTACCCCTTCGATTAAAATATTCAACGAGAAAATTCTTTTACGAAAGTTCTTATCAATATGATATCATTTTTGAATGCTCTAAAGCCTAAAAAATGCATGCTAGTGCGTGCAAAAATATTCTGTGGTCTGCCCATTTTAAAAATGATTTTAAAATACGGAAAAGAAAGGAAACTCGCAAAATCAAAATGCTGGGGAAAATACCCGGTCGGGTAGTTTCCAGGTGGATTTTGAAATTAATAGGGATAAGGACTATCTGTTACCTATCGGATGAACTGACCAATGAGAATTAAGGAGAAAATACCCTGTCGAGTAATTTCTCTGGAAAATAGCCTATCGGCTAGTTTCCTCAAACTATATAAATTCAATTAGGGAGTGAGACTTTCACAGGCATATTCTTCTTCTTCTCTTTCGATTTTTCTGCAATTTTTCAGCCTTTAAACCGCAATCAACCATGTTTTCTTTCACTTTTTCCTTGACTCTTTCTCCACTCCTACTTCAATTTTTCAGAGTCTCCATGTATTGTAAGCTATACAACACCCAAGTAGTGCTTCTAGTTAATCAAGTGCTAGCGGTAGAGCAAATCGATGATGAGAAAACTGATGTTTGCATTGTTTGGGTTGAGACTCATTATCGATTCTTAATGAACATGAGGTACCATACAATTAGAGAAGGCCAAGCGATTCCTTTGGCTTTGGATCCAGATAATCACCTTTCTCGAATCTTGGTAAGTTCCTTCGTCTTCTTGATTTCAATTTTGTCATAAATTGAATTAGAACACCATGCTAGGACTTTAGGGATTGAACTTCAATTTTGAAATTCGTATGCTTTAGGGATAGGAATTAAACTTTAGGATTCGAATTAAATCTGATGAACTTTGTCATTCTTGATGAATCTTATGAAACTCGATGAATGTAGATTATTTTAGGCCTTGATGAATGCTGTAACTTGTTGTATGCTATTGGAATTTTGTAATTTTGGGAACCTTAGTGCAGAAATTTCGATCGGTTAGGAAGAAACATAGTTTCTATGGAAACTACCCGATCGGGTAATTTCGGATTAAAAATATCTGATCGGCTATTTTCCACAGAAGGTTGATTTTCCCCTTTTGTGCTTAAATCGGATTGTACTCCCTTTGTCTAATTATTTCATCTTTGCAGGTGCATAAACATGATGGAGGTCCAGTTTAATTTGCCCACAAATGGTATGAGAAGCTTACACCGAGTGTAAAAGCTATCGTCGATCAGACTTGCATTGATCGGTTGGTGCAAAAAGTTTCTTATCACAAGAAATATGGCTGTCCGTACTTCGAGAACAAGATTGTCTCGCCTTTGTTGAGTAGGTGGTCGGATACAACTCACACTTTTCATTTCAAGTGTGGTGAGTTTACAATCACTCCAATTGATTTTTATGTCATTACTGGCCTTCCTTTTGATGGGACCATTATCCACTTTAACTGCTGTCTTTTAGTCTTAAATTTTGATGCTTATTTTATGGAGAGACTCTTTAGTATTGCTGATCATCCGGGACAAGGCAAGATTTTGACATCCAAGTTAATGAAATATTGGATGAGCGATACGCATCCTGAAGATCAACCTAGGTAAGAAGCAAGGGCTTTTCTCTCTGCATTCTTTCATGGTACTTCTTTCCTACCAGAGCATCAACTATGAACCTTAATCTTTTGACAAGTCTGATTGACCTAAACAATTTTGACTCATATACTAGGGGAAGAGCTGCATTGGCATAGATGTACCTTGCTCTCGACCAATGGGTGAGGAATAGGATTCTATAATTCGAAGATTCTTTGATTGTGCTTGGGATACTATAAGGTGTCGATGACATATGGGTCTCCCTTGGCTCATGTGTGAGAGGTGAGGCCCATTGGGGTGGTTGATTAATTTAGTCGTGATGAAACCTTTTTAGTTCAAGTTTGCATAATTAACCAATTTTAATGAATAAAAGAATCGAGACCCAGATCTCTATACAAATGATAAAGTCGCCACCCAAGTTGTCTGCTTGGGAAAGAGTTTTTGTATGGTTCCCACTGGGTAGGAGACTCATACCTTTTGGATCAGATATTCAGATATCAGATGAGTCACTTATTTCTCAGTTAGTTAATTCAAAATTACATTCACCGCGTAAAACCATCTATTTTTCATCATTTAGGGAATTATCACATAAAGTCTACTTTCTACACTCTTTCATATATGATACATGTGTTCAATTGTTTATAATAAAGCACAAATAATAAATGGGGGAATAAAAATTACAATCGGGGGAAAATGGAGGAATTGCAAGTGAATCTATACATTTGTTCTAAAATATAAAACAAAATAAATAAATTTGCTTACATCCACAAAGATTAGAACAGTTTATAGCACATCATAAGTTAGCATTTCATTGGAAAAATGTGATTTTGTTAGCATGGCAGTTTTGTGATTGATAGTGCCCAGGCGTCTTCTAGGATCAAAATGAAATAACGGATCTTCAACGTATTTTGTTATGAAAACACATTTTAACTTTTGTGGGTTGATTTACCAGATTATTAGTGAAAATGATTGCACAGCAAATGGTGAGTTGATTGATTTTAACTAGTTAAAAAGTGATTTCTGGGTTCTACCGAGCGACCGGTACCGTTATGGCTGGGTGGGACCCCGTACGACTACTGGGGAGGACCCATACAGATCCTGTCAGATCCTTGGCCGAAACTCAATTTGATTTAATAACAAAATTAATGCAGGACAAATGAAATAAAAATGGGATTTCCTTCTGTATGAGTATGGCGCACCAGTTTAATATCCTTAAGGACATAAGGTGCCAACAAGGCTAATATAAGTTAGGACTAGACCTAAAATAAGAATAAAAGAATAGATATAATAGAATAGGCGGAGAATAATGATAAAATAAATAAGATGTGAGTCTCTTTGAAACTCAGGAGCGTACCTTTACCCGGTGCATCTACTTTAGAGCGATTCCAATGCCGAATGGAAACTTTGTGAAACTATAACCTCAAAAACTTGTTGAATATGATTTTTCTATATCATATTTCTAATATTTTCTTATGTTTTTCTTTTGTTGTATATGTTGTCTTGTATATGTTATGTTATGAAATGTGAAGAGATGCCTCCCATTTATAGGAGAAAATAGGTCTGAACGCATTAAATGGCTTATTTTATGCATTTATGATAAATTATATTTTTTTATATCAAATCATATTCTTTTATGTCAAATTATATTTGCATATGGAAAATTATATTCGCATATGGAAAATTATATTCGCATATGCCCAATTATATTCGCATATGGCAAATTTGGGGCATTAAAACTGACTATTTGGGCATCTAGGGGAGTGGCACGGATGGCCTGTACCCGTATGGGTCTCGTTAATACCAATTTGGGCAATTCTGGAAGTTTTCAGACTTGTACGGATTGGTTGGACCCTTATGGATCTGGGAGACCTGTATGGATCTTTATTGACCTGTACGGGTCTGGGTCGACCGATAAGGATTTGTACAGAGCGGTACAGATCGGTCCGATCGCTTTTGGCCGAAACTACCCGAAATCATCCAGTTTTCACTATTTTGACCGATTTTGACCATTTTAGACCTAAATGGACCTTTTAGGGACTTAAGCACTAGTTTTTTTAAGGTTTAGGTTTGATAAAGCTTTGACCAATCAACATTGAAACCATTCCAAGCAGACAACACCGGTAGAAGAATGCATCATATAGCTCTCATCATCATTTTATTAGGACTGTTAAAATCCAATGCTCACAGACTACCCCTCATGGGATCAATACAGATACGGATCTATATGATCTCATGATGTGAGCGAGGGCTTAGAAATTATACATGAGGTGATGACATGGGAGAATTACTTCCTTGAGGCAAACTTCTTCCCTTGGTGTCCCTTTCTTGAGGTGGACCGCTCTTCTTTGCCAATGCGAATCCCTTTCTTGAGATGGATGACTTTCCTTAGTGTTCTTTTCTTAAGGTGGACTACTTTCCTTTGCTGATGTGTATCTTTTTCTTGAGGTGGATGACTTTCCCTTATTGATGCATGTCCTTTTCTTAAGGCGAATGACTTTCCTTTGCTGATGCGTATCCCTTTCTTGAGGCAGATGACTTTCTATGGTGTTCCTTTCTTGAGATGGAATACTTTCCTTTGCTAATGAGTATCCTTTTCTTAAGGCGGAGGACTTTCCCTTATCGATGTGTATCCCTTTCTTGAGGCGGATGACTTTCCTTTGCTGATGTGTATCCCTTTCTTGAGGCAGATGAATTTACTTTGCCGATGCGTATCCCTTTCTTGAGGCGGATGACTTTCCTTTACAACTGTGCATCCTTAGTGACTGTACTATAGAAGGTGTGTGTATCCCTTTCCTAAGGCAGATTGACTTTCCTTGTCGATATTGGTGTATCCTTTCTCAAGGCGGATGACTTTCCTTTGTTGATGCGTATCCCTTTCTTGAGGTGGATGACTTTCCTTTGCTACTGTGCATCCCTAGTGACTCTACTGCAGAAGGTGTGTGTATCCCTTTTTTAAGGTGGATCAACTTTCCTAGCTGATGGTTTATCCCTTTCCTAAGGCGGATCGACTCTCCTACTTAATGTATCCCTTTCCTAAGGTGGATGACTTTCCTGCTGGGGATTTTGAATGACCTATAAAGAGATAACAATCAAATGCTGAGTTAGTTATTGTCTAAGTAGACGCCTCTTAATTCTTGATTAACTTTGTGAAGAATAAAAATTTTGCCCTTTAAATTAAAAATAAAGATGTGTGGATGGGGATTGGGCCCTGAATAAACTATAAACTAAGTGCGAGAAATGTCAGTTTTGGCCCGTTTGCTTAGGAATGAAGTGCCCCTTGGAAGGGTGCCTTTCAAAGAATGCCCCTTGGAGGGCTCGACGATCGGGGAATGCCCTTGGATTGACTGATTCTACTGCTGAGGAATGGATTTCCCTGGATTGACTCATTCCGCTACTGGGGAATAGGGGGATGCCCTTAGATTGACTGATTCCACTATTAAGAATTAGGGGGATGCCCCTAGATTGACTGATTTTACTGTTGGAGAATGGGGGGATGCCCCTAGATTGACTTATTCTGCTATCGGGGAATGGGGGGTGCCCCTTAGTTGACTCCACTGTTGGGGAGAAGGATAATGCTCTTTGGTGAACTCTTTTCTACTGGGGAAACCTCTCCTTGTAAGATTTTTTTGCTGGGGAAAATTTCCTATACACAAAAATTTTCCATGTTAGTAACTATTTTGACATGGCTTATCTTGATTCTTGATTGATTTTGTGAAAACAAAATTTTTGCCTCTTCAATCAAGAATCAAGATGAGCTAGAGCTTTTGCCTCAAATCAGCTGAAAGAATAAGGTTTAAGAAGCTTAGTGTTTGTCCCAATCTATATCTGATGTTGGTGTCCCTTCCTCGAGGTGGACGGCTTTCCTTTGTGCTCTTTTCTCAAGGTGAGCATCCTTCCTTTGCATTCCTTTATCCAGCCAAATCGCTTTCCCTCTACTGTGTGCATCCCTTTTTTAAGGCGGATGACTTTCCTTTACTTTGCATAACCGTTTCTTTAGGCGGATCGACTTTCCTTTGCTTTGCATATCTTTAATGACTTCTTTGGGGAAGATATGTGTATTCCTTTCTTAAGACGAATGACTTTTCCTCGTATCCCTTTAATAAGGCAGATCTACTTTCCTGACTGATGACATGTCCCTTTCCTAAGGCGGATGACTTCCCCTCCTGTCCCTTTCCTAAGGTGGATCAACTTTCCTGACTAATGGTGCATCCCTTTCCTAAGGCGGATGACTCTCGTGGCTGATGATGATGTATCCCTTTCCTAAGGCGGATGACTTTCCTGACTGGTGATGATGTACCCCTTTCTTAAGGCAGATGACTCTACTCCTAGTGTATCCCTTTCTTAACGTGAATGACTTTCCTTGTATCCCTTTCCTAGGGCGGATGACTTTCCTACTTAGAAATTTAAATAACCGGTTAATAGATAATAAAAACATTGGGATAGTTACTGTCTAAGATGAAGATGTGTGGATGGGGGTTAGCCCTTGAATAAACTTTAAACTGTGTTTAGAAATGTTGGGTTTGGCCCAACTATTTTGAGCTGGTATGCTCCTTTGGGGGTGACCCTTGGGGAGCTGACTGTTGAGGAGATAGCCTTTGAATGGCTAGTCCATTTAGATCTCTAGGGAGAAACTACTCGGGGGAAATTTCAATTGTTTGGAGGAAGGTGTTCTTAGGACATGCTAGCTGCTGGGGAGTATCCTGGGAACCCATATCGAGAAAGCTTGACTAGTTGGGTGCCCCTTGGATACTACTCTGACTGTGGGAATGGTTCCTTTAACCATCCAGTCATCAGGGATGGAGATTGGCTTCTTGTTGGGATAGGTGGGATGTCCCTTGAATGTTCCATCTGCTGGGGAACGAACCATCCTGATGCGGCTACTCTATTGAATAAAAGTGACCCTTTAGTTAGCATTCAGGTTTCATCTTGTCTTACATGTAGGGGAAAACAAGTTTTATCAGAACATGACCTAAAATGGTACATCTTAATCCTTTATTGAATTTATGACGAACAAAAATTTTTGCTCCTTTAATCAAGTATTCAGATATACCGGGGTTCTACCCCTAATTAACAGTAAAGATTGAGTGAAGAGATGTTGGGTTGGTCCTAATTTTGGTATGCCCATAGAGCAGCCTAACTACTGGGGAAAATAGCATGTGAGTGGCTTAACTACTTGGGAACAAGTCTCCTAGATGACTTGGATTGCTATGGGGTGCCCCTAGAAAGAGAAACTTAGCTGTCGGGGGGTGGCCCCTGGAAATTGACTCAGGTGTCTTGACCGGTTGGGTGGATGCCCCTTAGATGGCTTACTTGCTGGAGAAATGATCCCTCTAGTGGTTTAGTTGCTGGGAATTCTTCTCGAGGTGGCAGTGTGGCTAGGGGAATTCCCTCTTTTCCCATGGATACCTCACCTTGGGTTCCTGCACATGATAAAGGAATTGGTTAGTAAGACTTTGAGATACGCGGATCGAGACTTAAGCCTAATAAATTGGAGTCTTATAGTGATTGTGAACCTTGTTTAAAATGAAAATGATAAAGTTACCCTTTTAAAGGAAAGGGTGAACGAGCCACGAGTACATTGGAACTTATACATACTAATGTGTGTGGTCCAATGAGTGTTCAGCCACTAGGAGGCTACTCCTAATTCATAACCTTTATTTATGATGATACTGTTATTTGTACTTAATAAAGCACAAGTCTGAAAGTTTTGAAAAGTTCAAGCTATTTAGAACTGAAGTAGAGAAATAGCTTAAGAAAAGTATTAAAACACTTCGATCGGATCAAGGTGCAGAATACTTAAGTCAGGAGTTTCAGGATTATCTAAAGGAAAACGGGATAGTTCCCCAGTGGACCCCTCCTTATATACCCCAACACAATTGAGTGTCAGAAAGGAGGAATCAGACTTTATTAGATATGGTTCGATCCATGATGAGCCATGTAGATCTTAGTAAATCCTTTTGGGGATATGCACTAGAAAGTATAGTTTATGTATTAAATATAGTGCCCTCTAAATCAGTTGATTTTACACCTTACGAAAGATGGTGTAATAAAAAGTCATCTCTAAGTCACTTAAGAGTATGGGGTTATCCTGCTATGGTAAAGAGGATAGTTTCAGATAAGTTGAATACCAAATCTGACAAGTGTCTATTCATTGGATATCCAAAGGAAACTATAGGATATCTATTTTACCAACCTGAAGCACAAATGGTATTTATGTCACGGAATGCTCACTTTTTTGAAAAGGAACACTTACTTGCAAAAGTCAGTGGGAGCAACATTGAATTGGAAGTTCAATAGGAAGAAACAGATAATTAACTTATTGACCATGTTCTAGATACACAAGAAAGTAAGATCCAAGAACAACATGTCAAAACATAAACATTGTGAAGATCAAGTCGTGTTCATAAAGGTCCCGATAGATATGGTTTTATCATCACTGATGATAAGGAACTGTATCTCTTGGAGGATGATGAACGAAGGACATATGATGAGGCAATGAAAAGCTCAGATTTTGATAAATGGATAAAAGCCATGAAATCAGAAATGTATTCCATGTATGAGAACCAAGTTTGGGATTTGGTTTATTCACCGTAAAAGGTTAGATCGATCGCGTATAAATGGGTCTTCAAGAAAAAGACTGACATGGACGGTAATGTAATTACCCATAAAGCAAGGTTGGTTGCAAAAGTTTATAGTGAACATGAAAGTATCGACTATGACGAAACTTTCTCACTAGTAGCCATGCTTAAATCCATAAGGATACTCCTCACCATGGCTGCTCATTACGATTATGAGATATGGTAGATGGATGTTAAAACAGCATTTCTAAATGGGGATTTAGATTGGGATCTATATATGACATAGCCTGATGGTTTTACACCTCAGAATGGCTTGAAGGTATGCAAGCTACATAAATCCATTTATAGACTTGAGCAGCATCCAGGAGTTGGAATATAAGGTTTGATCAGACAATCTGTGAACTAGATTTCTATCCAAACATTAATGAGCCTTGTGTTTACAAGAAGGTTAGTGGGAGTGTAGTGGTTTTCTTAGTATTGTATGTCGATGACATTCTACTAATAGGAAACAACATTTCTCTTCTTCAAAATATTAAAGTATGTTTGTAAAGAAAATTCTCCATGAAAGACCTTGGTGAAGCAGCATTTATACTAGGTATAAAGATCTATAGGGATAGATCCAAGAGGCTGTTAGGTCTTTCTCAAAGTACATATATAGACAAGGTATTGAATAGGTCCAACCTCGAGCATTCAAAGAAAGGTTATCTCCCAATGACAAAGGGAATTAACCTATCTAAGGCTGAGTGTCCGAAGACAGCTCAAGAGAGAATGCGCATGAAGGATATGCCCTATGTATCCACAATAGGATCCATCATGTATCCTATGATATGTACTAGGCCAAATATCTCTCAAGCTTTGAGCTTTACGAGCAAATACAAGTCAGATCCAGGCGAAAAGCACCGGATGGACATCAAGGAAGTTCTTAAGTACTTGAGAAGGACTAAGGATGAGTTCTTGATATATAGAGAAGGTGACCTCACAATTGGAGGTTACACTAACTCAATTTTTCAATCTGACAAGGATGACTTTAAGTCTCAGTCAGGTTTTGTGTATGTGTTAAATGGAGGGGCGGTATGCTGGAAGAGTTCCAAGCAAGAAACTACTGCTAATTCAACCATAGAATCTAAATACATTGATGCATGCAAAGCAGCAAAAGAAGTTGTCTGGTTAAAGAGATTTATTGGTGATCTCGGTGTGTTGCCTGAGACTATTGATCCAATTACTTTGTATTATAATTACAATGGTACCATAGCTCAGGCAAAGGAACCCCGGTCCCATCAGGAAAACAAACATGTATCCAGAAAGTATCATATAATTAGGGAGATTATTGATGATAAGATAATAAGAATAGAATATGTACCCACTGATTAGAACCTCGTGGATGGTCTAACGAAGCCATTGACACAAGTCAAACATGACTAGCATGTTAAAGCATATGGATTAAGACATGTGGCTAATTGACCTTAGTGCAAGTGGGATTTTGTTGGATATAATGAATGCCCTTAAAGCAATTAAGGCGATATATCTAAATTATTTAATAGTACGAACATTTTGTTTTATTAATAAAGGCATTTAATCTTTTATTTATATCGAAGTGTTTATAAATATGTTATAACTGGTTAAAATATATTCATTGATGTATGTATACAAAAGTCCTTGACGTATCATAGCATGTAGTCAGAGAAATTATCGTTGGACTATATTTAGTGAGACCTGCTTCATGTGCAATTATGATTATGTCTAAACATACCTAGTCATAGTTTCATCAAGAAAGGATATTGATGAAGCGAAAAGACTAGCATGTGGTTAACTTTCTTGGAAAGGGTCCATGGCGTCAATCTCCTAAGGAGTGAAGGTGGTGTCTTAAATTTGACAAATGGATATATCTAGGAGATATATTGGAGACCATAATAAGATAAACACTTAGTGTACACATCAATGTGTTCGTGTTTATCTTCATGCAATTTGTGAATATCCTTGTACTTGAGATGCTAGTTTCCTTGTGTGGTACTATTGCTATACTTTGGGTCATTCCTATACACTCATTAATTTAGGGTGTGATGGTTGATTACGGGTATAGTGATGACAGCACATTAGTAAGCTAGTAGTCAGAAAGAATCCATCGCTCTGCATATATTAGAGGGTTGTACCTGGCAGCTTATTGAAGTGATGATTGCTACAAACCTCTTATCAGAGTGTGTCTTTGATAGAAATAGTTTCTAGTCAAACACACTATGGTAAAAGGCAATATACTTTGGTAACAAGTTAATAACTGGGATAGCTTGGAGCAACCTTGCTATTAGTGAGTTAACACTTTAAGCAAACCCTATAAACCAGATGGTACTAATATTAAAGAATGGAAGGAGTTCATCACATTAGATAACTATTGCATTAACCGGGATTAAGTCATAAGCACAAATGACATTCCAAATAATGGGGGATGGTAGACCCTTGCTAGAGGCGTACGACAGTCGTTTAAGGTAATCGAGTTCTATTCACGGTCTGGAACCTCAAGCCAATGGTTTCATTAGAATAAGGGTTGGTTAAGCCTTAATACCTCAATACTTCGGGATCCTAAGAGGTCCCACACGTTGGACCTTCATCGAACTAAGTAAAGAACTAATAGATTTATTCTATTACAAAAATATAATATATTAATAATTGGATTATTATTTAAATGGTTAAAATTATTAGATCTTTTTGGATATACCAAGTATTTATTTTTGACCGATAACTAATTTATTAGGGTCATAATAAATTTGAAGAGGATTAAAAGGGGAATTATGCCTTGGCGAGATAAATTGGACCAGAGTACAAAAGTATTTTATGTGTGCAAGAGTGCACAGAAAGGTGCGGAAGTAATGCTGGGCATTGCTCAGAGTAGCCCATGAAAACGGGATACCCAAAGGCGTAGCCCAATCGCACACCACAAGCTGGGCTGCAAGGCCCAGCTCGTGTGCAAGGCAGGATCATAAGAGCCTGCCTTGCACGAGCCTACCTTGCGGCAGCAAGTGCAGCATATTTTGCACTTTGCACGGGCTGCATGCTCTACTGGTCAAACCCATTTATGGGATATGCAATTTTGCATATCCCACATTGGAAAAAGGGGAGCAACGTTTTGCTCCCCAAGCCTATATATAGGCTTCCTCTTCATCCTTTTCAATTTGCACCAAGTTTAAGAATAATTCCTGCGATAATGGTAACTTGAACAAGTTATTTTGAGGAGCTTGACTTTATTCGAGCACCTCTAGTTCAAAAATTCGGGTGGGGCTTCTGGAGTGGTCTAGCAAATACTTAAGGCTCCTTAGTTCTTCCTCTCGGGGAGGTTTTAGTTGGTGGGGTTTGTGTGGATACTCATAGAGGCTATCCTACGCTTGGAGGCTTGTGCAAGGAGGTTCTACTAAAGCACGCTTCAATTGGTAGGTTTTTTCTTTCTCTTTTAATTATTAGGTCTTTTTCTTTAAGCGTTTTTAGACTTAATAATTATGCTTAGGTTATTTTGCATGCTTATTTTATTTTATGCTTAGGTTATAGCATAGAGTTATAGCATGTTTAGGTTATATCTTAGAGTTATAACATGCTTAGGTTATAGGTTAGAGTTATAACATGCTTAAAATAAAATATATATGCTAGGATATAATTTAGAATTATGGTATGCCTAGCCTATGCATGCTAAGCTAGGTAGAGAATTATTTAGTTAAGGCTTTATTTAATTTATATGCATCTAATAGGAGTTCCTGGGACAGGGAAAAAATTTTGTGTTTCTACTGAGCCTGTTATGCATTTTAATTTGACTGTTAGTTCGCAACAGTGGTAGAGAGACCGATCTATACCTCGATCCTAGTGGGAGTCTTTTGATCGCATCTAATGCCTAAGAAGCATCAGGGGTTGTACTTTTTCATCAAGGACTTATTGTTAGCACAGGACACACAAGGTTTGGAAAGCTTCTTTTACCTGCAAAATTTAACAAACTATGCATGCCATTTATATATGTATTCTGATCTTATGATTTTCATTGCAGACTTTGTTGGCTATGGAGTGTGGTAGGTCTACTTTGGATTTGGATGTCTTTAAGGAGTGAGCTAAGTTTCTCAAGGAGTAGTTTTGAGTAGCCACCGCTAAGGCCGACCGGGTTAGGCCACTAAAGTTGGAGAGGGCTAGAGTGGAGACTGTTCAAGCAAGGGCTGAGGTCAGGGTGTCGCAAGGCCAGTTGGCTTGGATGACCGAGGGTAAGCAGACACCTGAGCCATCTAATTCTTCTTTAGATGAGGATAGTTCAGCTTGTCGGGTGCTGCCGGTGGCCACTCAGGTGGTGGGGGCTGAGTAGTAGGTAGAGTAGAGAGTAGAGGAGACATGTATTGCCGCTGGGAGTATGGAAGGAGCTTCAGAGGCTAGGGTTCCTAATTTTCCTACTGTAGATGCTGGTGGGGCTGAGGATCATGTGATGATAGATGGGGATGACCTGCTGATGAATGCACAGGACTAGACTCAGGATGAGGACCAGGGATAGGACCCCTCGGTAGCCTAGATTAGGTTATGTTTTCTTACTTGTCTAGGTCCTTGATTGATCCTTTACATCAAGGATATCATTGTCTTGTACTTCTTTGATAAAGGCTTAAATTATTGGTGAATTGACTAGTAACCAAACTTTTAAAGCTCTAGATTACTGAACGACTGGCCTGATTAAGATTGATGAGTACTACCAAGATTTGGATGAGATCCATATGCCTTTTGGGGACCTATTTGGCTAGGACTAGGATTAAGTTAAACCTGAGTCTAACATGATTGCCCCTGTAAAGGCCTCTATACTATTATTGTGCTTCCCTCTGGTGAGAACCTTGTCTTGAATCTTAAAAGAGGATCCATACACCTTTTGTAGACTTGTACAGGTTTATATGGATGCCTATACTTCTTGGTACTGGCGATTTGATTGGATGAGATTCACACTTTGCATATTAGGGGAATGTGTCCTTGAGGTGTCCAAACATGGTGCAAGCTGGATGATGCTAGTGGAAGCACTTGACGCTTTTAATTTAAGTTCTAACTTTTGCATAAATCGCTTGATGTAACGCAATCTATTGAACTGATTTTTGTATTTTTCTGTTGTCTTAACTTTTTCCTAAATTGTCCTTGGAGGCTCAATTTAGTAGACTTTCTTTCTTTTCTTTTGCCTTAATTTTGGACTGGACCACCCTTTTGGGTTTTCAAGCCAGTAGACTTTTTCTTTCTTTGCGTCTTAGTGGTGTCCACACTGTAACATAGTGCAAGCTGGATGATCCAAATGGAAGCACTTAGCACTTTGGATGATGTGTGCTATCAAGTAGCTTCACAGTGGGAAACTAAACTTGAGGGATCCCAACTGTGAAATGTTGCTATTACAAATGATGCTTGAAGAACAATAGCAAGTGCAAAATACTGGCATTTTTGAATTGAGTTCTAACTTTTTCATAGACCGCTTGATCTGATGCGATCTATCGAACTAATTTTGTATTTTTCTTTCTTTTGTCTTAACTTTTGCCTGAACTATCCCTGGCGGCTTAGTTTAGCAGACTTTCTTTCTTTTCTTTTGTCTTAAATTTTGCCTGAACTGTCCTTGGCGGCTCAATTCAGTAGACTTTTTCTGACTTTTGCATAAGCCTTAATTTTTTATGACTTATCGGTATTTTGTCTTTTGTTGAATAATTCATACAGTACATATAATAACAAAGAGCATAAAATGTAGAGAAGAAATTGATGTTCACGTACTTGCAATTATTTCAATTCACGACATGCATGCATGCATTCAAAAGACCAAGATTCTTAGCAAATCATATCACGTTTATTGATGAAATTAAATTTGAGTGTATAGGCAATGGTAATGAGTTCCAATGGTTAACCCTTACCTGCTTTCCAGTCCTTTTACAGATTTTCTAGAAAGTAACTGACGTTTTTCTCTCGATGCCCTCACTTTTTCCTAAGCCGCCCTTTTTGGGCTTTCAACTTAGCGAGCTTATTTACATTGGAGTACCCTAACTTTTGCCTAATTGGTTTATGGAATACCGATCAGCGGGTTGAACCCTAAATTTTGCCCGAGCAGTAGAGGACCACTCGTCAGGTGATTTATTCTTTATTATTTTTTTGTGTGCTGCTTTTTTTGTGATTTATTTCTTTTAACCTAGACATGAAAATGCTTAAGCCTTTCTTGATTCACTGGATTCACAAACTCATTTCTATCCATGTCCTATGACCTTAATTACTCCCTCACCAAGGATTTTCATAACCATAAATGGTCCTTCCCAATTAGGCCTGAATTTGCCCCTAGTATTAGTGTTGACTGGGCGTAGCTATTTGAGAATCAGATCGCCCGCCTTGAGGGGTTACTTTGGGTAGCTGACTTTATTGTTGTAAGTTTGGGCCATTTAGTGTTGGAACGGACATGTTTTTCTCTTTTGTGAAAAGAGGTCATGTCATTGTGGGGAAGGTTTGGGATCATTATGTAAGGTGAGGGATCTTTTTTCTTTTGAACAAATAGAGAAAGCATTTTTGGGGGGATATTTTACTGGGAATATAGGTCCAAGGGAGGTACCTACATTAATAAGAAATGCCCATTTGTTGGGTGTGATGGTTTACCCTTTCGGAGTTTTTGGAAGAGCATTGGATTTAAGCTTACATTGGATTTATGTTGTAAGATCTTTTCCTTCAATGGTGCTTTTGTTGAGGAGTATGTCTTCCCCTTTTTTTCTCTTTTTTTTCTTTTGGACTCTTGGCTTTCTTTCTTAATGATGTGTATCTTCCTCCCCCCTTATACGATGAGCTAAGACCTATGGCTATCATGTTTACTAAGCGCTTTTCATCTCTCTTTTTTTGTGGTAAGTTTTAACCATTGGAACCTTATACCATTGCAATGTACTCAAATTCAATTTCTTTAAAAAAACAAGATGAAATTTATAAGAATGTTGACTTTATGAGTGCACGATATCTTTAAGAATGAAATGCTCAAACATGATGTGAATGCATCAATTTATCCGTGATGTGCTTAAAAGTGGTATTGTTTGCATCAAAATACTAGTAACGTTAAAAGGTTACCTCATCCCTGAAATCATCCTCCATATGTGGAGGGTCTTCATCTTCAATCTTGGTAGGATCCATCGGTGAATTGGTAGTCTCTCAATCATGAGCTTCTACTTGTATTGCCACTAGTCCTCTTTTATGGCATGGATTAAAGGTGAAGGTTGTTGAGCATTTGTAGTCACACCAAAGGGTAGACCAGTTGGATGATGTAAGGTCGTTCCCTTAGGCATGGCTACTCAATTGGGACCTTGGCCAGATCCCCTAAACTGATACGCTAACAGCACAAATCCTTGGCTGGGCTGAGTAGACCGACTGACGGCTGGTGGAACTACTATACCCCCTAAATTATACGAACCAACTGAACCCAACTGTCCAAACTAACTGGACGATGGTTTAATAGGATATGGAGGCAGTGATTCATCCCTTAACTGAACTGAATTTAGTTGTAGAAACTTGAATGCGGACCAAATGAACTTTGAGATTGTTGCAAAGCTTTGACTCTTGCCCAGGTGGGAACCAAATGATCAATACATTTATGGGTTCAATTATGCATGAGGCATGTACAATGATGCATGTTGAGGTTAATATATGAAGATAGAGCACATCTAAGACATATTGTAATAGTTTTCCTAAATGAAGAAAAAGAAAACGGGTTGAATTAAGTAAATGATTTTCGGTGCTCATCTTAATCTTTTAAGCTTTTCGAATACAAACCACATTTTTGCAAGTTAAAAGATTATACTCCCCACCAGAGACTGTAAGGTGTCGATGACATTTAGGTCCCCCTTGGCGCCTGTGTGAGAGGCGCGGCCCATTGGGGTGGTCAATTAATTTGGGTGTGATGAAACCTTTTCATTTCAAGTTTGCACAATTAACCAATTTTAATGAATAAAAGAGTCGAGACCCAAATCTCGATACAAATGATAAAGTCACCACCCAAGTTATCTACTTGGGAAAGAGTTTTAGTGTGGTTCCCATTGGGCAGGAGACTCATACCTGTTAGATCAGAGATTCGGGTATCGAATGAGTCACTTATTTCTCATTTAGTTAATTCAAAATTACATTCACCACGTAAAACCATTTGTTTTTCATCATTTGGGGAATTATCAATGAAAGTTTATTTTCTACACTCTTTCGTATATGATACATGTGTTCAATAGTTTATAATAAAGCACAAATAATAAATGGGGGAATAAAAATTACAACCGGGGGAAAATGGAGGAATTGCAAGTGAACCTATACATTTGTTCTAAAATATAAAACAAAATAAATAAATTTGTTCACATCCACAAAGATTAGCATAGTTTATAGCACATCATAAGTCAACATTTTATTGGGAAGAGTGTGATTATGTTAGCATGGCGGTTTTATGATCGATAGTGCCTGGGCGGCTTCTAGGATCGAAATGAAATAATGGGTCTTCAATGTATTTTGTTATGAAAACACATTTTAACTTGTGTGGGTTGATTTACCAGATTATTAGTGAAAATGATTGCATGGCAAATTGTGAGTTGATTGATTTTAACTAGTTAAAAAGTGAATTCTGGGTTCTACTTTGGGACCAGTACCCGTACGGGTGGGTAGGACCCGTACGGCTATTGGGGAGGATCGGTACTAGTATAGGGGACTCATAAGGGTCCTGTCAGGTCCCGGGCAGAAACTTAGTTCGATTTAATAAGAAAATTAATTGAGGAGAAATGAAATAAAAATGGGATTTCCTTCCGTATGAGTATAGCACACCAGTTTAATATCCTTAAGGACATAGGGTGCCAACAAGGCTCATATGGGTTAGGACCAGACCCAAAACAGGAATAAAAGAACAAATAAGAAGAGGTAGAGAATAATGATAAAATAACTTAGATGTGAGTCTCTTTGAAACCCAGGAGCGTACCTTTATGCGGTGAATCTACTTTAGAGTGATTCCTATTCCGAATGGAAACTTTGTCAAACTATAACATCAAAAACTTGTTGAATATGATCTTTCTATATCATATCTCTAATATTTTCTTATGTTTTTCTTCTGTTGTATATGTTGCCTTATATATGTTGTGTTATGAAATGTGAAGAGATGCCTCCAATTTATAGGGGAAAATAGGTATCGACACATTAAATGGCTGATTTTATGCGTTTATGGCAAATTATATTCTTTTATGTCAACTTATATTCTTTTATGGCAAATCATATTTGCATATGGGAAACTATATTCACATATGGCAAATTATATTCGCATATGGAAAATTTGGGGCATTAAAACCGACTATTTAGGCATCTGGGGGACCGGTGCAGGTGGCCTGGACCCGTATGGATCTCGTTAATACCAAATTGAGCAATTTTGGAAGTTTTCAGATCAGTACGGATTGGTTGGACCCGTACGGGACCAACTCATTGACCCGTACAGATCCGTGTCAACCCGTATAGATTTGTACGGATTGGTATGGGTTTGGGTTGACCTGTACCGACCGATACAGTCCGTACTGACCAGCCTAATCAGTTCTACCCAAAACTGCCCGAAATCATCCGATTTTGACCATTTTAGACCTAAATGAACCTTTTAGGGACTTAAGCACTGGTTTTTTTAGGTTTATGTTTGACAAAGTTTTGACCAATCAATATTGAAACCATTCCAAGCTGATAACACCTATAGAAGAATGCATCATATAGCTAATCATCATTTCAAGAGAAGGACTGTTAAAATCCAGTGCTCAAATGTACGGTCTTAAATTTTAAACTTGTTGCTCTTTATGTTTGAACTATTTTCTGATTCTTTCTTCCTTTTGTATATTTGATTCTATGAGATGAATATCTTAGAGATGATGTCGCTATTTTCCTCACTTTTTTGAAGGCTGGGATAAAGAAGGTCGTCACAAGATTCTAACTCGTCTTTGAGACCTTGATACCATAGATGTAAGCACCTATGCTTGGTTTCTCATTCCCTTATCAAAAGTGACATGTGAATTGATTGTGTCTCTTCTTGTGCAGATCATTACTTCTCCCTGGCTTATAGTGGAAATCTTAGAGGATGAGTGGACCAATGAGATGAAGAATGTTAGGCCTTTTGTACATAAGTCCTTCATCATGGAGAGTCCTCACTCGCAAGAATGGTATTTGGGAGAGCGTATCATCGGGTGTAACCTCAACACTCACTATCGATTGGTTCCACCGGGGGTTCCTACTTGGCTATTCTTTCCTGGTGGTGCCCCTAGGTATGATGACCTTTGCTGGAATGGCATTGAGGTGACATTGCCGAATGTGACTGGCTAATATAGTGAGTTCTATAAGAGGCTGTTGGGATGGCCTGTAGATAATTATGTGCCAGTCAAAGCACGTGATAGGTCTGGTGGTTCTTCTCAGAGGGAAAAGGTAAAAATGCTTTCCTTTTCATGAATTATACAAAAATGATTGCAAAAAGTGTTTTGCTAAGTACTCCTTTTTTTTGTTTCAGGGTTATTACCAAGGCCGAAAGAGAGGTAAAGGTGTTAGTGTTGGCAGCTCTAGATCTTCTTCCTCTACTGGTCAAGATCAAGGCATGGTGACTGGTAATAGGATTCTCATCCTTAGGTAGATGCGCATGTCCCTCTTCAATGCCGATGGCATCCTTTATGATCGTGTTATAGAGTCAAGTCATGAGTTTGAGATGCTTTATTCTCTATACTACTCATGTAAGAAGCTTTAAGACATTCAAATTCCAATGAACCATGTCTAACAAGTGAGATCTTAATTACAGGTTCCGGTAGAGGACAACATCAGAGACGGAAGAATGATCCTTTATGGATCAGGCCATGCAGAACGAGAATTTTGCCTTGAGGGTATGTTATCTTCTATAAAGTTCAAACAAATGAATGAATGAATTAATGCAATGCATGTGACAAATGTTATGTTTTATTATTTCTAGGGTCACATCCAGATGTTGTCTTTGGAAAATGAATATTTCCACCGACAGGTGGCACAAGATAGGAATGCTAGTAGTAGTTAGATCGAGGTGGTTAACCCTTTTGACCCATTTGCATATCCTCGACCTAGCGATCAATGGTAATAGATGTAGGTCTCTTTTTAAGCTGTTAGAGATTGGATTCTTGGCCATATGCGGGGCCTACTTTTAAGTACATTGCCACAGTTTGCTTTTCTTTTCTGCTTTTTTATGCTTGAACAATTTGAACAATTATCCATTGTTTAGAATATTCCTCTTCTTGCATGATTTCGAGTTTATTGGGGTAATCTGCAAGATTTTGGCAGATTGCCCCATAAACTATGTATAGCAAACTATCGCATTTCAAGCTTTCTCAATCCCCTTTTTGATATCATTATGAATAACTATGACGAATTTCAAATTAACTTAAGAAGCTATTGCAATTCTCTCAGCAAGGCCGAGTGGGATCTGCTAATGCCATGTGGCTTACATCATATAAGGATTTATCATCGAATATTCATTTGTTAGTCTCTACTAGATGCTATAATTAGCTTTTGGGATCCGATCAATAATGTCTTTTGGTTTGGGAATCAAGAACTTTGTCCTCTGTATAAAGATTGTTGTGCTATTTTGAAAATTCCTTATGACCAGAAGATAGAAGTCCTTACTCGAAATGTCTCTTACTTTAGCAGGTTGTTAAACTATTTCAAGCTTCTGTGCTATTACAGATAGAGGTTGATTGAAGGTAATGGACTGAGTCTTTTAGAAGCTCTGAATGTGTGTTAGAGACTGATCTCTTCCGATGTGAGCTGGCTGTCACTCATGTATCTACTACTGTTAGGCCAGTATCTGTGTGTGACTGGCACAGGGACTTCTAGTTTTGTGCTCGTTCCCGTAATTGAGCAAATGTTAGAAGGTGCTTTTCAAATAAATGTGGTCTTAGCTAAGACCATGATTTACATATGATGTGTCTATATGGAGAAGACAATGCTCGCGGAGGAAGTAGACTTCTCTTGCAATTATGGCTCTTCAACAAGCTGGGTATCTTGAGTGTTCTTGAGACAAGATTTGATCTAAGTGGTTTATGGACACGATTCTCTCTAGTTTAAGATATGGAGAATGATAAGGATTATAGCAATTACATGACAGGTGAGTGGGTTGATAGGATGAAGTCACACACTGTCATGGGGATTCAATAGATCTATCCCTGGTGGGAGATTTCTCATGTCACAACATTTGTCACTTTTGGAGGTGTGGTGCTCTTAAGCTTGAATGATAGTACTTTCTATTCACTCGGATGTCTATGTAGATAGTATGGCTATCCTTAGAGGTTCCCAGAATCAATGTGCTCTATCAGATGTCTTGACTTCACTCATGCTTTATAATGCAGACATCTAGAGGGGTGGGATAACAGAGTGTAGGTTCCTATGAACTACACTGCTTCCTTCGATATCCATTCGGATGCCGCTTACAAGCATTGGCTCAGTTCCATTAGGGAGTTGCCACTACTGAGAAGAGAAAAGAGATGACCCGATGTCTTTGTTCTGGTCTGGCTAGTGCTAGTCGTTAGGTTGTCCGTCTAGCTTGAATTAAAAGAAGAATTCCTTCCTCTCTTTTTTCTTTTCTTCTTTGCCTCTATCTCATGTAATGTAAGATATATCATAAATGAGATATGCTTATGTATGAATTTCCTTTAACAATTTATGTCCATTTAGGGCACACATGTTATATTTTCATTATCATGATGCTATTAAAAAGAAAATTCATCAATCAAAGAAGTAAATGATACAAGTTTCTAGATTACTGTCCACTATCATCTAGGGTTCCGAGATGGATCTTACTAAAGACTACACTCGCTATTTTAATCCTAATTTCTCCCTAAAAGCTCTCCCTAGCTCTTAGCAGACCTATTTATTATATATATTTTTTTAATTTTTTTTAAAATTTTTAGACGAAGTAATGCTTCAGCTTATCCCGATTGGTAGGATTTGTGAACTTATTGCTATCCATATCCATTATCTTCACTGCACCTTTGCTAAGAGTTTGTTTCACCATGTATGGGCTTTCCCAATTAGGTTGAAACTTTCCTCGAGCATCCCTGTGGGTTTTCCAAGATTGCTTCAACACTAGGTCTCCTATCTTGATCGATTGATTCTGCCACTTCACCTTCCGATTGTAGGCCCTAGCCATTCGCTACTAATAAGCTTGAAGATTAGTGATAGCTGTTAAACGCTTCTCATGAATCAGATTCAATTCTTTGTATCTCGTTTATGCCCATTCACTTTCTGATAGCCTTGGCTCTAATACCACGAGTAAGGACTTGACTTCTTTTTTGGTGGGAAGCACTACTTCCGTCCCATATACTAGAGAAAATGGAGTCTATCTTGTCAAAGTTTTGACAGTTGTTCTGTATCCCTATAGAGCATAGGGCAAATAGTCTACCTAATCACTATATGTGGTAACCATTTTGGACAAAATCCTCTTGATGGATTTGTTTGCGGCTTCAACAACCCCATTGGCTTATGGTCTATAAGGAGAAGAGCGATAGTGCTTGATACTATATTGTTCAAGTAAGTCTGTGGTTTCTCCTTAGAATTGAACTCCATTATCTGAGACGACACGGTGTGGGATCCTAAGTATAGAAAAAATATGATTCCTGATGAATTTTTCCATCTTCGTAGCATTGATGCTAGCGTAGGATTCAGCTTCTACCCACTTGAAAAAGTAATCTACTGCTACTATTATGAATCGATGCACGTTCATAGATGAAGGTCGTATCTCACCAATGATGTTGATGCCTCAGGCTGAGAAAGGATAGGGCATATTCAAGGCTTGCAATTCTATTGGTGGAAGATGGTTGACAACAACATACATTTGGCATTCATGACAAGTCCTAGCTTCTTGAATACAATAGGCGAGCATGGTGGACCAAAAGTATCCCATTCTCTGAATCTTTTTAGCTAACATGACACCATTCATATGGGGACCACATTCTCCAGAATGTACCTTTTTCATTATGATTTGTGCTTCTAATCATAATAGATATCGTAACAACAAACCATCCATGGACCTTTTGAACAGTTGTCCGTCCAATAGCAGGAATTGTATTGCTAACCTTCTTAGCATTATTATGTCTGAGTTAGTGGCTTCTACATCATATGCCCCTTCTTCAAAGTATTGGTTAATGTCAGAACACCAAGGTTCCTTGATGTCGTCTTGCAAGATTTCTGCTATGGAGAGATAGTATAGCTTCCTCATGGTTTCCATAACAAAAGGCCTGATGGGTTGACTATCAGGTCTTTCCCACATGGATGCTAAAGTGGCTATGGCGTCAGCCATCTGATTCTCATCCTGTGGCATATGGCAAAAGTTGTAGGGATTGAATAACATTGCTGCCTTCCATACTGCTTCTAGATAAGGCCTCAGAGATCCTTCCTTCAAATCACCGGTAACTTGCTTAGTGACTAAAGCAAATCACCAATGATCTTGACTTGGTTAGCTTTTATCATTGGAAGACCTGATATCCTAAACAAACAAGCTTCGCACTCAGATCTGTTGTTCGTCGTGTCAAATTCTAGTTGTTTGGACAAAGGAATGACTTCACCATATGGCATGATAAAAATAACACCAAATCCGGCCCCTTTCTTGTTCTCTGCTCCATTAAAGAACATCATTCATTCTTTAGCTCGTTCGAGTACCGATGCTAGTTGTTCATCAGAAAACTCTACATTCTCAACATGTTTAGAGTCTAATGGTTGATTTGCTAGAAATTCGGCCAATGCTCGTCCTTTGATGACTTTCTTGGTGACATACTAGTTGTTGAACTCAGATAATAATAATAGCCATCTAGATAGCTTGCCTGCGAGTGAAGGAGTTAGATAAAGGTACTTCATTGGATTGACTTTTGCTATGGCTTCTACACGGTAAGTGTGAAAATAATGTGTGAGCTTCTTGGTTAGCCAGACCATTGATGCACATGTCTTTTCTACTATGGTGTAATGGGCCTCATAAACTAGCAATTTCTTACAGAGATATTAGATTGTGTACTCTTTCTTATCTTCACGCTCTTGGACAAGCATTGCCCCTACAGAAGCTTCTTCAATTACCAAGTACAAAATTAGAGGTTTCCTAGGTATTGGTGGCCTTAGTATTGGTGCATTAGCAAGATATGCCACCATTCTATCAAAGGCTTCTTGACATTGCTTATTCTATACCATTGGTTGCTGCTTTTTTGGTAACTTAAAGATTGGCTCGCAGATCATGGTCAATCACACGATGAACTAGCTAATGTATTACAAGGATCCAAGGAAACTTCTTACTCCCTTCTCAGTTTGTGGTACTAGCATGTTTATGATAGCTTTGACCTTGTCAGGATCAATCTCGATACCTCTTTAGCTGACTATATTGCCTAGTAACTTTCCAAATGTTACTCCAAATATGCTCTTCTTCGGATTAAGGCGAATATTGTATTTCTCAATCCTCATAAGGAATATGTCAAGGACTGATAGATGTTCTGCTAGAGGTGTCGACTTTATAAGCATGTCATCTATGTAGACTTCAGCTTCTTTGTGAATCATGTTATGTAATAGAGTGGTGACTGCCTGTTGGTAAGTTTCCCCTGCATTCTTCAAACCAAAAGGCATTACTTTATAACAATAGGTGCCCTATACTGTAATGAAAGCAATCTTGATTCTATCATCTACATTCATGAGGATTTGATTGTATCCAAAAAATCCATCCATGAAAGAAAACATACCGGCTCTAGCAGCGCTATTGATGTAGGAAGTCGATGTGTGGAAGTGGGAAGTCATCTTTCGGAGTTGCTTTGTTAAGATCTCGAAAGTCAATGCATACCCTAACCCTTCTATCCTTCTTTGGAACCAGAACTATGTTTGCCAACCATGTGGGATATTCCACAACTTCTAGAAAACTGGCCACAAAGTAAGTGGTCATTTCTTCTTTCACCTTTTCGGCCCATTCAGGTCGCATTCTTCTCAGTTCTGCTTCACTAGATGAATCTTTGGATCTATCCAGATCTTGTGTTTGGCAATATGATGATTGACTCCTAGTATATCTTTGTAAGACCAAGCGAATGCTAAAATGTGCTTCTTTAACATTTTTACCCATTCTCTCTCTTGTTCAATGGACAACTTTCCATAAATGAGTACAATTTTTGGATTTTCTTCTGTGTTTAAGTTTATTTTCTTTGTTACAGCATCATTGATATTGAAAATGCAAGATGTATGCTGTAATGGATGCATGAAATAATTATCGAAAACCTCACGCGAGTAAGAAAATTTCTTCATTATTATAAGATTCATACATTACATTATCAAAGATATTAGAGATAGATACAAAAGGCTCATCTTTTTCAGAGAAAGTCTCTTCATGATCGTTGGTTTCATCAAGGGTTGGCTCATCATGCATCTAGGCTTTTCCTTTGAAAAACCTAGCCATCTCTATCCTTACTTGGTTTAGTTGTTCTTCTTTCATACCAGATTCCTCTATCTTTAAGTGAGTTTGCAGCATCCCGAGAAGTTCGTCAAGAAGCGCATTGGAGTCGTCTTTCTTTGATTCTAGTTTTGTAGTTGTCTCCTTCTGAGTGATGGTGATGTCTATTGGTTCTTCCTTAATCTTGATCATGATGACAATTGGCCCCTATCTGAACTTGCTGTAGTCTACCACGTCAGAGAAAATCTCAAATCCAGGCACTATCTTTCCTTAGTGCTGAATTACGTTAGGAATTTCGGTGTATGGCTTTTCTTATGCTCGCATGAAGCTTATCTTCCTTAACTTAGATCTAGTATCAGTCCCTTTTTAACCAAGTCCTATCATCTTCAAAGTTTCTGTGTCAAAGTTAAAAGTCATCATTCCTTGGCCTTGTACCCTAAGTCCTGTACCATGAGTGTGATGTCGCTCCATGTATTTCTGAATCCACGGCCCCCAATGTTCTGGAGATGCTCCCATTTTTCCTTCTAATGTTGCCATCGAAAATCCCCATAAGCTAGTCTTCTCAGCTTCTAGTGCGGCTATAGTGGATGCCTCATCTGCTTCTAAAGTTACTACCTTTCCTCAAAATGGTATCTTCACTTTTTGGTCCAAGGTAGATGGAACTCCTCCTAATGAATGGAACCATGGGCATCCAAGCAAAAGAGAGAATGTCATAGGAATGTCAATGACAGTGAAGACCAATGTTGATGATATCTCCCCGATAATCACTTCTGCTTCAAATGTACCAATGATAGTTCTTTAACAATCGTCATAAGCCTTGATGATGGTGGAGGACTTCTTCAGAGCTTCCTCGCTAAGTCCTAAGATTGGCAGTACCTTCCTTAGACAGACATTGAGCGAAGATCCATTATCAACCATTATGCATGGCATGATACATCCAAACACTTCAACCTCTAGCTAAAGGGCTCAATTACGATCAGTGCTGACATCAGGCAAGTCTGAGCTGATGAAAGTTATATCGGGGAAAACTATCGTTTGTTGATTAACAATAAGAGAGCATACTTGAGTAGGTGAACCTACGAAAGATGTTTCTATATCCATGAGCTTTTTAAAAATATTCACCCTATGGTCCTATGAGGTGAGAAGCAATTCACAAATGGACATCTTAGTTGATATTGTACTAAGTTGGTCAATCAAGGAATCCTCTATTTGCGGGTTTGGCCTACGTACTCATTTCTAGGGATAGTTGGCTCATTTACCCTAGTGATCTTTCCTCCTCTTATGATTGGGAAGACAGAATGTTCAAAGATCTCAAACTCATGAAAATTCTCCTCTAAGGGAATGTCTGCCAGATTAACAGGTTTCACATTTATAGAAGCAATGAGAGAGTCCTTGGTGATAAATGGCCACTGCATAAATAGTACAAATCCTCTCATTAGATTGGCCTTCATGACTTCTACATAGACTAGGTCAACGCTACCTTCATGACGAATCATAGAATTCCAGAGGTGGATCCTCCAAACATATCGATGTATACTGCTTTGATGGCATCATCCTTGAAGGATTCTTGATTTGGCGTATACCAAGGGTATGACTGTGTAACCCTTTCTCCGACAGGAGAAGGTAAAGAAAGTATAGATGAGGAGTTGCGTGTCCTTTTTAAAGGCAATACTACCGTAAAATGGTGAAGGAATACTTGGTTGAATAGATCCCAAATCATGTTTTAGTGATAAGGTGAATCTGAGTACCACTACCATGCCCTTCCTCTTAAGATATCAATAAAAAGATAAACCCAGTAACAATAATGCACTTTTGTGAAATTCATAAAGTTGGTGTAGCGAGCCAAATAGAGTCGAGGATGAGTTTCTCCATCATATGCAAGCTCAATAGGAATTTGTGAAAACCCCTTCCATGGATGTTTCTCTTCCCAAGTGAATGCCAACTCTTTTTCACAATTATGTCACTCTCGAACTTCTTTTCCCAAGAATCAGGACTTCTAAGCACATTCACTATCTCTGAATGTTATGGGTTAGATTTGCTATTCATGATAGGGCATAGTGTAACATCGAGCTAATTCTCGTGTTTGATCTTCTCCCAAACGTGGCTTTCTATCAGAGCTTTATCATAGATTACATTGGCTTCCATGTTGTTAGGATATGGTGTCACATTTCTTGTAGCTTGTACCAGCTCTATCTTTAGGAATCATTCTAAGAACATTTTAACTAAGAAATTTTAGTTCATACACTACTACAAAGGTAAATTCTCAGTCAACTTTATAGCATTTTCTTGGAGTGTCCTGATGAAAAAAGTAGGCCACTAACAGAAGTGATTTTGAGCTTCATACATCATTTTTAGAAACTGGTCTATATGAGTGAATGGACATCCTATTTCGCAGTACAAGAGAGTTGGCGATAGATGGATGAGAGGATTAAATTCATGCTTCTTTTCCCATTCTAATGCTGAACGCCGTACTTCCTCTATTTGTCGCCAAATTCGAACTTCCTCCGGGTCTTATTTGACTTTTTGTGCTTGTCGAAGATCAGATCCGTTATCACCTCATTTGCACGTTTGTGTACTTCCTTCAACCGGGCTAC
This sequence comes from Euphorbia pulcherrima, assembly GCA_947683365.1. Lineage (NCBI taxonomy): Eukaryota > Viridiplantae > Streptophyta > Magnoliopsida > Malpighiales > Euphorbiaceae > Euphorbia > Euphorbia pulcherrima. Next base: position 45,080,348 of record CANTUS010000010.1, read on the forward strand.
TCCCATTGATCATATTGATGTAAAATGATGAGGTTGATGATGATTCCCCAAGCATGGATTTTCTTCTGCCTAACATGTCAAGGTCTTCATTATCATGAATAGGCAATAGAGTGATTTCTTCATTTGCTCCACCAATTTTTGAGACATACCAAGGATATTCTTTAGACATATCATAGCTCATTGGACATAAGTGCTTGGTCATTTCCTAGTACTAGTATAAGATGGGATTGCATTGTTCATCTTTCTCCGGAGGTAGATCATCTGAAGGATCTATCTATATGAAATAGTTGATGAAGTAATCACACAACTCATTCTAGAAGGTCTTTTGATGACGCTTCAACCCTTCGAACCAAACTAGGGCTATCCCTAGCAGAGTCGCCATTGAGGAGCAGGCGTTTTTTAGGTTGCAAAAGGTTTAATAGGAAATTCCAATTTATGGAAATAAGTTCGAGAAAACTTGTGGTAATTTAATTTTATAAATAGAAAGATAAAATAATTACCAAAATAGGTAGGATTTTACTAAACCCGGATTATAAGAAGAAGTATATCATATTATAAAATATAATTATATAAAAAATAATAGTATTCATTTTGAGAAAATAGAAATATATTTATTACTTTTTCTAATAAAAATAGAGTTGTCACCCGGTTCAGCTCCACCAGGAATTGTGGGATACCAATCCAAAGTTAGATTTTAATACCAAAAGATGAGATTCTGGGTATGGATAAATTAGTTACTAATCACACTTTTTAAATTTGAAGACTAAATTAAATTTGATAAATGCATCATGGGTTTAATTGAAATAAAGTAAATAGAAAAAGATAGGAATACTTTACAGCAAATTTCTGAGCTTTAATTATACCGGTGTGATCCTGCTTATTTTCCTACAAGTTTGATCTTTATGTTAATGTAATTTAATGGAAATGGGAAAATAAACAAACTAAAATGAAAGTAATAAAAGGAAAATGAAAATAAAAATTGCATAGATGAGAGAAATTAAAACAAAATGAGAGAAAGTTGGCTTTTCAGCTATATCACCCTAAGTTTACCTTTTCATTTATCCAGGATAACGTGAGAGCCGGTTGGGAACCGTAGTTGCCATTTTGAGATTTTCGATGGATGGAATGACTAAATCAACACTATGAATTCTAAATGTTAATTTGTGGGGAATTTTGATGATATTTCAGCTTGAATTCGATATCAGGGATATCAAAAACCAGAGAGTGAATTCTTGTAGTATTTTGGCTTTAATTCGATATCAGGGACATTGAAAACCTGAGAGTGAATCTTGGCAGTATTTCGGCTTTAATTCGATATTATGAACATAAAAATCTCGACAATGGATTTTAGAGGCATTTCGGCTGTAATTCGATACTTTGAATTCCAAATATTGATTTTTCGAGAGTATTTCAACTATGATTCAATACTATAAATTCCAAATATTGAATCTTCGGGAGTATTTTGGCTATAGTTTAATACTATGAGTTCCAAATATCTAACTTACGAGGAGTGATTTTAAAATTTCTGCAGAGATCTGAGGGGTCACTTAGTTTATGGAATCGAAGTGTCAGTCCTTGTGCAGAGTTTCAAGGAATACCTAGTTTAGGGAACCAAGGTATTATTTTTTTCTAGGGTGATCTTCAAGTGGCTTGAAGGACTCCGATAGAGTTTCAGGGAATTTCTGGGGATTTCTATATCGAGTATGGACAAGGTATAGGCAAAGGATAATGAAGTGCTTAAAGGCCTTATTTCTCTCTCTAAGCTTGAACTTATCTCTCTAGAATCTAGCTTTTACATGCAAAAATGAAAAGGATGTCTTGTTGTTCCAAATGGGAAGGCAAGATACCTATTTATAGCCTGTGGAAAATATTCGATCGGGTAATTTCTTGGGTAAAATAACCGGTCAGATAGTTTTTGATCTAATATGATTATCTGAAATAGTAATACGAGGAAAATACCCGCTTGGGTAATTTCCATGGGAAAATACCCGAATGGGTAATTTCCATGGGAAAATACCCGAATGGGTGGTTTCTACCCTATTCAAAAAAGTAATTTTGAAAATACCTGAATGGATAATTTCTAGGGAAATTAGCCGCTCAGCTACTTTCTTTAGTGACCCATTTAGACAATTTCGGCCTAACTATTACAACTAGAGGCCTATGGCCACTAAAACACCTTATTTTAGCCAAATTCAGTTGTTTAGGCCCTCAAAATGGCATTTTTTTATATTTTCAGGACTTTTCACTACTCGACTGCTGGGCAATCCAGTAGTCAGGATCCTCTAGGGAATGCGAATTTTTGAGATTTTGGGATCTCTAGAATTTCTAAGCTTGGGAATATGAGAGAACTTTGAGCTAGGGGAAAAAGAATTACAACTTTGGTTCCGTTCCTGGCTCTTTGTCTGATCCCTGTCACTAATACGGTTTATATCATCATCATGCTGGAGCGGACTGTGCTAACAGTATTCTTCTAACCTTATTCCTTCCATCGATTTTGAAGGTATTCTCCTTTTACTACCACGAGGATAACAAAGGGCAACTATGAGGTGTAGATGACGTTTGGGTCTCCGTTGGCGCCTTGGTGAGAGGTGGGGCACACTGAGGGTTGGTTGGATTTAGGCGTGATGAAATCTTTTTAGTTCAAATTTGCAAAATTTAGCCAAATTTATGAATAAAAGAATTGAGACCCAAATCTCAATACAAATGATAGAGTCGCCACCCAAGTTATCTACTTGGGAAACTATTTTGGTACGGTTCCCATTGAGCGGGAGACTCCTACCTTTTGGATCATTCGTGTATCGAATGAGTCACTTATTTCTCATTTAGTTAATTCAAAATCACATTCGCCTTGTTAAACCATTTTGTTTTCATCATTTGGGGAATTATTATAGAATTCCTATTTTTCTACACTCTTTCACACTAGCTACATGCATTTACAGTTTATAATAAAAGCACAAGCAATAAGTGGGGGAATAAAAATTGCAACCAAAGAGAACCTATACATTTATTCTAAGTTATAAAACAAAATAAAAATAAATTCCCCTGCATCCATAAAGATTAGCACATCTTATAGCACGTCATAAGTTAGCATTTTATTAGGAAAAATATGATTATGTTAGCATGGCAGTTTTGTGATCGATAGTGCTCGGAAGGCTTCTAGGATTGGAGAGAAATAACTGGTCTTCAACATATTTTGTTATAAATATGCATTTTAGCTTTTTGTGGGTTGATCTACCGAATTGCTAGTGAAAATGATTGCATGGCAAGTGGTGAGTTGATTGATTTTACCGATTCAGAAAGGAATTATGGGTTCTACCTGGGGGGCCAGTACCCGTACGAGTGGGGTAGGACCCAAACGGCTACTAGGGAGGACCGGTATAGGTATGGGGGAACCGTACGGGTCTTGTCTGATCTCGGGTAGAAACTCAATTTAATTTAACAAGAAGATTTATGGAGGAGAAAAAAAAATCAAAATGGGATTTCCTTCTATGTAAGTGTGGCGCACCAGTTTAATATCCCTAGGGACATACGATGCCAACAAGGCTCATATGGGTTAGGACTAGACCAAAAATAGGATAAAAGAGCAGACATAATAGAAGAGATAGAGCATAATTGATAAAATGACTGAGATGTGAGTCTCTTTAAAACTCAGGAGCATACCTATATGATGTGAATCCACTTTGAGGTGATCCCTTTGCTGAGAGATAGTTTAGTTAAAGTAGATGTTAAAATAAAGATTTTAGGACTATTTAGGCGAGCATTTGTGTGGACAGAACCTCCCCTAAATCCTTATAAATGGAGCTAGGAATTAATAAAATGTGGATAAAACCTCGAGGGATGGGTTTTCTCCCTATTTTATACCTCCTATACCTCAACTTTACCCTTTCTATCATTATAGAAAATGCTAGAATTTGTATATAATATATTTTTTGCGTTGTGTGTTGTCCTCTTTCTAAAGGTGAGGAAAGCCCTCTATTTATAGGGGAAATTAGGCCTGAATGCAATAAGTCGCATTCATAACTTGATTTCTCCAAAAAATAGTAAGAATTACTTTCCAAAAAGCATGAACAGGCAACAATAGGACCTGTACGGGTGGGGTAGGACCCCGTACGGGTCTAGGGGGACCCCATTTAGGTCCCCTCAAGGAGTACAGGTAAATGACCCGTATGAGTCCACTGGTGGATCCATACCACTAGGCAGTACCCGTATAGGTCCTTAAGGGTAGACTAGGTCTTTAAACTTTAGCCAAACTCAACTCTATTGCAGTAGGAACACCTCTAATGGATAACACCCATAAGAGATGCATTATATAGCTCTTATCATCATTTCATGCAAAGGACTGTTAAAATCCAGTGCTCACAGACTGCCCCTCATGGGATCACAGCAGTTACAGATCTTTTTGATCTCACTATGTAAGCGAGGGTTTAGAAATTGTACCTAAGGTGATGACATGGGTGAGTTCCTTTTCTTGAGGCAAACTCCTTTCCTAGGTGTCCCTTTATTCAGGCGGACGACTTTCCTTACCAATGTGTATCCCTTTCCTACGGCGGATTACTTTCCTTTCTAATTCGTATCCCTTTCTTGAGGCAGATGACTTTCGTTGCCAATGTGTATCCCTTTCTTGAGGCGGATGATTTTTCCTTTGGTGATACGTATCCCTTTCCTGAGATAGATGACTTTCCTTACTAATGCGTATCACTTTCCCGAGGCGGATGACTTTCCTTGCTAATGTGTATCCCTAGTGACTAAACTAGGGAATGTGCGTGTATCCCTTTCTTAAGGTGAATTGACTTCTCTAACTGATGGTGTATGCCTTTCCTAAGGCAAATCAACTTTCCTGACTGCTGGTGTATAGTTTTCCTAAGGCAAATCGACTGTCCTACTTGATGTATCCCTTTCCTAAGGCATATTGACTTTCCTGACCAATGTTGTATCCCTTTCCTAAGGCGATGACTCTCTTGCTTGATGGTGTATCCCTTTCCTAAGGTGGATGACTCTTCTGCTTGATTTTGAATGACCTGTAAAAAGACAACAATCAAATGCCAAATTAGTCATTATCTAAGCTGACACATCTTAATTCTTGATTAACTTTATGATGAATAAAAATTTTTGCCCCTTCAATCAAGCATGAAGATGTGTGGATGGGGGTTAGCCCCTGAATAAGCTATAAATTGAGTGTGAGAAATGTCTGGTTTGGCCCGATTGCTTGGGGGTGAAAAGCCCCTTGGAGGGTACCTTTCGTGGGAATGCCCCTTAATTAGCTCCATTGTTGGGGAATGCCCCTAGGGTGGGTCCCCCTAGGGTATTTTGACGATGAAGGGATGCCCCTTAACTGGTTTTGCTGATGGAGAATGTCCCTAGGGTGGGTGCTCCTAAGGTATTGATGATGGGGGGTTGCCCCTTGATCGGTTCTGCTGCTGGGTAATGCCCGTAAGGTGGGTGCCCCTAGGGTATTTGATGATGGAGGGATGCCCCTTGACTGGTTCCATTGTCGGGGAATGGGGGGATGCCTCTTAGTTGACTCCACTACTAGAGAGTTGTTTCCTATATCCAAGTGGACCTACATACAAAAATTATCCCTAATAGGGATCAATTCAAAAATGGCTTACCTTGATTCTTGACTGACTTTTATGAAAACAAAAATCTTTTCCCCTTCAATCAAGGATCAAGGTGAGCTAGGGGGTTTTGCCCTTACTTTAACTGAAATACAGAGTTCAGGAGGAGTGGGGTTGACCCCGAGCTTGCACTGGATGTGCCCCTGGTGCTTTTACGAAGTTCTGATTCAAAATTGCTTTTAAATGACAAAGGGGGAACCTCTATAGGTGATGTAGGACTCGTACAGATGGTGACTCGGAGATAAGGGACCCGTACGAGGGGGTGGGACCCATGCAGGTCCTGGTCAAGGGGGGTTTAAAACTAAATAGATTCCTCACATCCCGCCTTACAGCAAATCTTCCCATGTTGCAATTTTCTGAGGATTTTGTTCCAAAATCGATCAAAATGTATAAAAAGATCCCAAAGACAGGCTGCTATTCTATTAGGAGAGAGGATTTGCCCCGAGTAGGCGATTCAAAGCTTTAAGAAAGCATGGTTTTGATCGGGTATGCTTTTTGTAAAGGAGACTCATTTCTGGGACTTATTCCCACTTTTGAAGTGCCTCTGATCCCTTCCCCTGACACCCATACCTCCAAACTCCAAGTATTTTACTTGATTCTCCATTTTTCCATTTTTGAGTTTTTCAGAATTTCTCAATTTTTGGCATGACTTAGGGCGTTTTAGACCTTGGGATAGAGCCTGATGCATGTAACTTTAGCTTAGGATGCTTTAGGGACTTATTTGAAAGAGCTGTGGTTGAAATTGGATGATTTTTTTATTTTTGGGACTTTTTGCATGATGTCACTATTTTCAGGGACCCCTATCAGTGAGGGGGAACCCATATGGGTCCTATTTTTTGTATGGGAACCACATATGGACCTGTACGAGTGGGGTGGACATGTACGGGTTCTGTCCTTAAGGATAGAATACCTAACTTCCTGCTTTTTGCAATTCTTTTCTGATTTTTGATTTATGCACTGGATCCTAACCATATTGAACCATGATTTCAACTTTGCAGTTTCAATATAAGACCATGAGAGCCTTGAGCTTTTGCAGAAAGTAGAATTAGGTGATTTGTATTACGGGGGACACCGAGCTACTAGCTCGCACAGATTCTTTTGGGTTCAGCGACATCATTAGGGCCATCCCTCAGGCTTTGAAGACACTAGTCCTGAGTGCAATCTCAGCTCTTGCGAGAGGTGTTCGGAGACAACCCATACTTTTCATTTATCGATCAGGGAGGTCACCGTCATACCCTCGATTATGTGTGCCTTGATGGTATTAGACTGGAGTAGGGACATAGTCCATTTTGACGTCTACGCCGATATATGGCATTCCCGGCCTAAGGTGAAGGCCTATATTGAGAGATTACTTGGGCTCCATCCTTGAGGGATGGACAAGCTCAAGTACGAGGACTTGCATGATTACTAGATCGGGCAGTCGCATCCCATTACTACGAAAAGGAGGGATCAATATGCCTGGTCTTTCTTGCTGAAATTCCTTACCACTGTCTTCTTCCCGATCTACTCGAGCTACCTCAACTATGGTTTGCTCTCAACCATTGAGGATCTTGCCACCGTGCCAGGCAAGAACTAGTTTCGGGCCATCTTGGTGCAGTTGCATTATGGGCTGGATGTTGGAGTTGGAGCCTAGCAGACTGAGCTCAAGATCTGCCATCTAATCCTGCTGGTAATTCCCGTATTGATCTTTTGTTCCTTAACCTTTTATTCAAATTTTGCTGCATCTAATCTTTGATTTGTCTTGTAGATTTAGGCATTTGACCATCGATTGATCCCCAAGCCAGGCTTGCCTATGTAGCCTAAGACACCTCACATCATTTCTAGGTGGATGGGGCCTTGGTTGGGTCAGTCCTTGGCTATAGCGCAATATCGGGAGTTCCTTTGCCACCTACGCTCAAACTTCTTTCATACTAAACATGTATCTTTCATTTCAATAAACCATTAGTAGAAACTGTATTTACGTGGTTATGATACTTACAGTGCATTTACTTTGTGCAGGTCATCTGAGACCCGTGGGAGAGGTTGGATACATATGGGGGCATTGAGCAGATGCAGGCAGGCGTGGATGCCCGCCAATTTTTCCTAGAGTCACCACTCTCCTTTAAGTGGTATTTCAATGAGCGGGTCTAAGGGTGGAGGACCATTGTTGTGGTAGAGAGGCTGATCCCTCCCCTAATCCCAATAGGAGTCTTCTGGCCACATTTGATGCCGAGGATGGTTCAGGGGTTGTATTTATTGGGTGAAGAGGCCCAGGTGTTGTTAGTAGAGGGCTTCTACTCTGAGTTCATTGATTCTTCGCTCTTTCCTCCTTGTGAGAGGATTCACTAAGGAATGCCCCCCTTGAGTTCTACTGAGTGACAGTGATGATAATGATGATGAAGATGATGATGAGGGTGGACCTTGGCACGATCGTAGGGGTCCCTCCATAGTCCGGAGTACTGAGGGCCCAGCTAGATCTATTACCCCTTCTTCTCAGGTATCTCCCTAACTCAGGCTTTGTGAACACCTTATTATTTCTTGGAATTGATTGTGACTCTGAGTGTGACCTTCTTTTATTATAGCTTCCCGCTTCCACATGGAAGAGGCTTACTGCTACTGCCCCTGCTGACCCTAAGCCACCAATAAAGCGGTCCCGTGCTTCAGGGACAGTGAGAGAAGGAGTCCTCCGAGCAGAGCTAGACACCTTCTTCCAGCTCCTCGATCATTTGGAGAAGTGAGCTTTTAAGGAGCTCCAGGAGTGGGCCTAGCCCTATTATTTTACCCCTTCCAGCTCTACTCACAGAGGGATTCTTTGCTTTCAACCTTATACTTACAATAATTTCCTAGAAAATCCCATTCTGATATGACCTTCTCTTTTAGGTGACCGTATCTGAGCCCGAGAGGATTTCTAGGGGTTACTTCTCTATTAAGGATCTACGATTAGCTCAGGATGCGCTAGCCTCAGCATGTTTCTTTTACCTATAAAATTTAACAAACTATGCATGATGCATGCCATAACATTTGTATATGTGTTCTGATCTTATGATTTATATTGCAGACTCTGCTGGCCATGGAGTGCGGCATGTTTGCTTTGGACTTGGATACTTCTGAGGAGAGAGCTAGGTTCCTGGAGGGGTAGCTGCAAGCAGCCACTACTGATGCTAACTAGGCTAGAGTGGAGACCACAAGGGCGAGGGCCAAGATAGAGATGTTGAGGGGCTAGCTGGTGCAGATGACTGAGGATAGACAGACACTGAAGCCATTTAATTTTATGTCCAAGGATGATCTTTATGCCTACCGAGCGTCTCTAACAGCGACCTAGAAGGGTGGAGCTGAGAAGGAGGTTGATCAACATGCTGGGGGAGCCAATGCTGCTACCGAGGGTGCTGTAGGTACTGAGGACCATGTGATGATTAACATGGATGACCTGTTGGCAGATATACACTACCGGAGTATAGAGGATTGCCAGGAGAGGATACTCCAATAGCTTAGATTATGATACACTTTTATTTTTTAGAGGTTTGACACTTTTAGGTCCTGCGTGGCTTACTTTGGTGAAAACTTGGATTGATACTTTTGACATTTTACTTCTTATGTATGCTGAATTTTCTTTTCCTGAACTGAGATCATTGGATATTGTTGCTTGTAGACCCATATTATTTCTAGGTATAGCTAACAATGTGATCAAGTTAGTTTGGTTTGAAATTAACACTTCTGGGGATACGTGCTGTCAAGTGATTTCATAGTGAGAGGACTAAGTGCTAGGGGTCTCAGCTGTGAGATGCGGTAATCACAAGTGATGTTCTAACTTTTGCATAGGCCATTCGATGTTAGATGACCTATCAAACATTTATTTTCACTTCTTTTTGTCCTAATTTTTGCCTAAATTATCCTTGATGGCCTAGTTCAGCGGACCTTTTTTTTGCCTGGATCGCCCTTTCAGGTATTCAATCCAGCAAGCTTTTTCTTTTGTCTTAATTTTTGCTTGGATAGCCCTTTTGGGTTTTCAATCTAGCAGACTTTGCTTTCTTTTTCTTTACCTTAATTTTTTCCTGGACTGCCCTTTCAGGTTTTCGATCCAACATGCCTTTTCTTTCTTTGTCTTAACTTTTGCCTAGACTGCCCTTTTGGGTTTTCAATCCAGCAGACTATCTTAATTTTTGCATGAATTGTCCTTGGCGGATCAATCTAGTAGACTTTTTCTTCTTTGTGTTAACTTTTGCGTGGACTGCCATTTCAGGTTTTTGATCCAGCAGACGATTTCTGAATGTTGCATAGGTCTGATTTTTTTTACCCATCAGTATGTTTATCTTTTGTTCAACAACATATGTACAGTGAAGATGATAACAAAGATGTTTAACATGTATAGAAAAATTGAAGTTCACACACCTGCAATTATTTCACCTAAAGACATGCATGCACTCATAAGACCAAGATTCTTAGTGATATCATAACATGTTCATTGATGAGATTAATTTGAGTATATAGGCAATGGTAACGATTTCCAATGGTTAACTCTTATAGCTTACTAGTCTTTTACAGATTTTCCAAAAAGCAACTAACATTTTTCTCTTGATGCCCTAACTTTTCCCTAAGCCGCCTTTTTTGGTTTTTCAACTTAGCGGGCTTTATTTGCATTAGAGTACCCTGATTTTTGCCTGACCAGTTTGTGCAATACCTACCAGCAGGTTGCACCCTAATTTTTGCCCGAGCAGTAGAGGACCACTCATCGAGTGATTTATTCTTTATTTCTTTTTATTCTTTGTGTTGTTTTTTTATAATTTAATTCTTTTGACCTAGACATGATAATGTTTAAGCCGATCTTGATTCTCTAGATTCATAAATGCATTACCATCTATATCTATAAGATTGACTCCTCCTTCACCAAGGACTTTCTTAACTACAAACGATCCTTTCAAATTAGGCCTGAACTTGCCCCCAGTGTCTGTGTTCACTCGGCATAGTTGTTTGAGTATAAGATCACCTATTTTGAGTGGTTGTTTCGGGTGTCTGACTCTGCTGATATAAGCTCGAGCCATGTGCTGCTGGTACATTTGTAGGTGGTCAAGTGCCTTGAGCCACTTTTCATCTATTGCATTCGATTCCTCATACCTAGCTCTTGCCCAATCTAACTCTTTTAGCTGAGCTTTGAGTACCACTCTTAGAGATCTTACTTCTATTTTGACCGACAACACAGCTTCCATTCCATATACCAATGAGAAAGTTGTCTGATCAGTGGGTGTTCTTATACAGGTTCTATACCCCCAAACTGCGAGTGGGAGTTTATCAGCCCAATCCTTGTAGGTAGATACCGTCTTGGACAAGATTTTCTTGATTGACTTGTTGGTGTCCTCAATTGCCCCATTAGCTTGTGGCCTGTATGGAGAAGATATGTGATGTTCAACATTGAAATTTTTAAATAATTCCATCGTGGCTCCTTGAAACTGAACCCCATTAACAGATACCTATATTGAGAAAAAAATATGCTTCTCTATGAACTTGGCCATTTTCTTAGTGGTGACACTGGTGTAGGATTCGGCGTCTACCCATTTTGAAAAATAATCAACTATGACTATGATGAATCGGTGTCCATTGGTCGACGATGGCCAAATTTCACCAATTATATCTATCCCTCATGCCGAGAAAGGCCAAGGAGTAGATAAATTATGAAGTTTGGATGGGGGGTAGATGTTGTATATCCCTATAAATTTGGCATTCAGGACATTTCCTGACCTTGTCCACACAGTCGGCATTCATGGTGGTCCAGAAGTACCCCATTCTCTGAATTTTCCTAGCCAAAGCCATCCCATTCATATCCGGACGGAAATCCACCGAGTGTAATTGGGTCATTACCTTCTCCATCTCTTTTTCTGTTAGACACCTCAACAACAAACCTTCAGCTGTTCTTTTGAAGAGATCTTCATCAACAAGTCTAAACTGTGTCACTAACCTTTTGAGAGTCATGCAATCTAAACTTGATGACCCTTCGAGACACTTCCCTTCTTTCAGGATGCTATTAATGTCGTCATACCAACAGACCTTTTTCTCCTCTATGATCAGAACTCAGACTTTCTCATGAAATGGGGAATGAGCCATTTTTATTATAAGCAGATGGATGGGTTGAGCCTCTTCTCCCTCCCACATCGAAGCCAAGGTAGCCAAAGAATTGGCCATCCGATTCTCATCCCTTGATATATATTAGAAGAAGAATTGACTAAACTGTACTGATAAGTTCTAAACTACTTCAACATATAGCCTGAGTGACTCTTCTTTAATTTCCCACTCCTCTACAACATGCTTTATCACTAGTGCCGAATCTCCCATCACCCTAACTTCCTTTACCCCTAGTTTTAAAAGAGCATCAATACCGAAGAGACAAGCTTCATATTCAACCCTATTATTGGTGACTAGAAATTCCAATCGCTTGCTCAGTGGAATAACCTCACCTTGAGGTGTGATGATGATTACCCTAAGACCGGCACCCTTTCGATTTATAGCCCCATCAAAATACATGATCCATTCGACCTTCTCTACCTCTACTGATACTAACTGCTCATCGAGAAAATCCAGATCTTTAACATAATCAGACTCTATGGGTTAACTTGCTAAAAATTCAGCCACTGCTCTCCCCTCAATGACCTTCTTTGTGACATACTCAATATCAAATTTAGACAATAACAAAAGCCAACAATAGAGTTTCCCTGCCAATGTGGCGGATTGACAAAGATACTTCATTGGATCCACTTTGGCGAATGCTTGAATTCTATAGGACTGGAAGTAATGCCTCAACTTCTTAGTCAACCATACCATTGATGTGCATGTCTTCTCTACAACTGTACATTTTTTCTCATATTCCAACAACTTTTTACTCAAGTAGTAGATAGCATGCTCGCTTTTATCATCTTGTTCTTGGACCAACATTTGCCCTACAGACTACTCATCTATGGCTATATAGAGAATCAGCAGCTTACCAGGCAACGGAGGTTTCAAAACTGGGGGGCTCATGAGATAAGCCTTTATCTTATCAAATATTATCTAGCACTTCTCGTTCCACTCTATTGCCTGTTTCTTTCTCAATAACTTAAAGATTGGCTCACACACTATTGTTCACTTGGAGAAAATGACTCATATATTGAAGCAACTCAAGGAATGGCCTAACTTCCCTTTCAGTCCTAGGAATAGGCATCTCTTGAATAGCTTTAACCTTATTGGGGTCAATCTTGATCCCCCACTGACAGACGATGTGGCCTAGGAGCTTTCTAGAAGTTACCCCAAACACACACTTCTTTGGATTCAAACGCAGGTTATGTTTCTCAATTTTGGTCAAGAACCTTTCTAAAATCTCAGGGTGCTCTTCCCTCATATTTGACTTCACTAACATGTCATCTAAATAAACCTCAACCTCTTTGTGGATCAAGTCATGTAGCAAGGCTATCACAGCTCTTTGATAAGTTACCCCTGCATTCTTCAACCCAAAAGGCATTATCTTATAACAATACACCCCTCATTCTATGATGAAGGTTGTCTTGACCTTGTCGATGATGTCCATTAGGATCTGATTGTACCCAAAAAAACCCATCTAAGAAAGAGTACATCGCAGGTAGCACTGTCTACTAGTACATTGATATATGGCAATAGGAAATCATCTTTCGAGGAAGCCCTGTTTAAATTGCAAAAGTCAACACACATTCTGACTCTTCCATCCTTCTTCAGGATTGGGACAACATTTGCTAACCATGTTTGATACTCGATTACTTTAATGAATTTAGCTTCTAATAATCTAGAAACTTCAGCTTTGATTTTATTGGCCCACTCTGGATGAAACCTTCTTAACTTTTGTTTGACTAGTTTAAACCTGGGGTTGTTAGGGATACGATGCTCTATAATTTAGCGATCTACCCTAGGCATGTCCTCGTAGGACCAAGTGAAAGTGTTAACATGTTTTCTAAGAACTTTCATCATCTCTCTTTTTTGATAGAGGTTATGTCGTTGGATATACTTACCATTTTTAGATTTTCCTAAGTGCCCAAATTTACGTCATGCAATGAAGCATCATGAATGCTAAAAATGCTATGTGTATGGTCAGATGAATGCATGGTGCCATCAGGAGAAACATCAAACAAGTAAGCAAAATCACTATTATTATCATTAGGATGCCTGAAGGCTACATCATTTTTATTACACATGATTACATTGTCATCCTCCACAGGTGGAGGGTCTTCTTGGTCACTCATCAGGATATGAGTCAGGTCGGGATCTAGATCTTGTAATTATTTCTCGGTCAATACATCATCTATGGTTTCTCTCATGACTTGGGCCAAGTTCTTCAAGGCTTCTTAGATAGGTGACTTCTTCTTATCCCCCAAGCATAAAATGGTGTATATTGAAGTAATGAGAGTATCGATAGCTTTGTCCACTACAATCTTTGATGGTTTGTTGTCCTTCATTTTCTCGAAGCATTTTTCTACTTCTGTGGCAACTTCATAACTTTCAGGATTGGTCTTGTATGCTTTCATGAATGCTATCTTGTGGAGCTGGGGAGATAGTCCAAAGATGAATCGATCAGCTAATTCTTTCTCATGAGGTTTTCTTTTAATAACCACCAGGACTGTTAACCATCTCTGGAAATAGTCATGGATAGGTTCCCCATTCCATTGCCTAATAGCTATAAGATCAAATATGGATGGTTCTTCCCTTGCTTTCTTGGCTTCTATGATGTGCTTCCATAATTCGTCTTCTTTTAATCCTTAATTGATCATGGCTACTTCCTCTCCGCTCTCTGGGGTTCACAAACTTTCCCTTTGTCAATTAGTACCATGAGGGCTTTGAGGAGATCCTCATATACTTTTGTTAGGTGATCAGAGCTAACATGATATACGCAGAAATTTCCCCTCTCTTCAGGCTTTGGCTGAACATATGGCCAGAGATGATCAATCAAGTTATACTTCTTCAGCTTCTTCAAGAGGCTCAAAAGAGGAGTACCCCAAGATGATATGTCTTCAAGAGTCATAGGATGAACCTTTTAGTCATAGGTAATGCCATAGGGTAAACCCATGAAATAAGGGAGGATTGTCCCCTTTGGCATAACCATAAAGTTGGCAACTGACTCGGATCCTTGCTATGGTGAACTTGTAACATGGCCTCTTGACGAAGCAGATGGGACCCATTACTAGCTATGAGGAGCATTGGGTTCACTGGCTGAATAGATCGACCGAATTGAGCTATAAGATGAATTGGGAGTGAGGGAATTTGCTGAATCTTGAACTGAGGTGGTAACTAAAAGATTAGTACATGCATGGGATGAGGTATGCATGCACAAATTACAACAATGCATGGTAGGGTTAATTACAAGGGAATGTAACACAACACATACGAAGTAATCAATTTCGTCCTTATTTCTCCTACTGATTCTGAGTGTATTCTTCCTTAGTCTAATCTCACACAGAAATCAGGTTACCTAGAAGGTAAAATTTTAAGGCTTTTGATAAGAATGGTGTGAGGACATATTAGAAGTTGATGTAGAAGGTTTCCATCGCACCAAGTCTCTTTCGAGGGAGATGATGATGAGTGCTCCACCCACTCGAGTGTCCCCAATTCCTAGTGGGCATGGGTAACACCTTCGTGAGTTTAGCACAAAAATAGGGCACCTTAACCTAGTGCTAGAAGAAGAGCGCATCTAGCTAAAGAGAGAAGGAGATGAGAAGATAGAGTGTAATAACTTTCCTAAATAATGAAGAAGAAAACGGTTTGAATCAAGTAAATGATTTTTTGTGCACATCTTAACCTTTTAAGCTTTTAAAACGAACGAAAATTTTGCCGGTTAAAAGATTAGCATCCCTAGCGGAGTCGCCATTTTAGGTGTCGATGACGTCTGGGTCTCCCTTGGCGCCTTGGTGAGAGGCAGGCCCACTGGGGGTTGGTTGGATTTAGGCTCGATGAAACCTTTTTAGTTCAAGTTTGTACATTTTAGCCAACTTTATGAATAAAAGAATCGAGACCCAAATCTCGATACAAATGATAGAGTCACCACCCAAGTTGTCTACTTAGGAAAGAGTTTTTATACGGTTCCTATTAGGCGAGATACTTATTCCTTTTGGATCAGAGATTTGGGTATCGGATTAGTCACTTATTTCTCATTCAGTTAATTCAAAATTACATTCACCGTGTAAAACCGTTTTGTTTTCATCATTTAGGGAATTATTACAGAAATCTTGTTTTTCTACACTCGTTACATGCATTTACAGTTTATAATAAAGCACAAGCAATAAATGGGGGAATAAAAATTACAACCGAGGGAAAATGGGGGAATTACAAGAGAACCTATACATTTTTTCTAAGTTATTAAACAAAATAAAAATAAATTCCCCTGCACCCACAAAGATTAGCACAGCTTATAGCACGTCATAAGTCAGCATTTTCTTAAGAAAAATGTGATTATGTTAGCGTGGTGGTTTTGCGATCAATAGTGCCAGGACGGCTTCTAGGATCGGAGAGAAATAATGGGTCTTCAACTTATTTTGTTATAAAACAGATTTTAGCTTTTTGGGGGCAGATTTATTGGATTATTAGTGAAAATGATCGCATGGCAAATGGTGAGTTGATTGATTTTACTTATTAAGAAAGGAACTGTGGGTTTTTCCTGGGGGGCCAGTACTTGTATGGATGGGGTAGGACCCGTATGGCTACTAGGGAGGACCGATATGGGTATGGGGGACTCGGACGGGTCTAGTCTAGTCTTGGGCAGAGACTGAGTTTAATTTAACAAGCAGATTTATGGAGGAGAAATGAAATAAAAATGTGATTTCCTTCCGTATGAGAATGGCGCACCAGTATAATATCCCTAAGGACATATGGTGCCAACAAGGCTCATATGGGTCACGACTAGACCAAAAAAAGGAATAAAAGAGCAAATATAATAGAAGAGATAGAGAATAATTGATAAAATGACTGAGATGTGAGTCTCTTTGAAACTCAAGAGCGTACCTTTACAACGTGAATCCACTTTGAGGCGGTCCCTTTATTGAGAGAGATTCTAGTGAAAGTAGATGTTAAAATAGAGATTTTAGGACTATTTAGACAAGTATTTGTGTGGACAGAACCTCCCCCAAATCCTTATAAATGAAGCTAGGAATGAATAAAATGTGGACAAAACCTCAAGGGATGGGTTTTCTCCCTATTTTATACCTCATATATCTCAACTATACCCTTTCTATCCCTATATAAACTGATAGAATTTGTATATGTTGTATTCTTTCTAAAGGTGAGGAAAGCCTCTATTTATAGGGGAAATTAGGTCTGAATGCAAGAAATTGCATTCATGGCCTGATTTCTCCTAAAAATAGTAAGAATTACCTTCCAAAAAGCTTGAACATGCAATAACAGGACCTATATAAGTGGGGTAGACCCGTACGGGTCCCCTCCAGGCATATAGGGGAAATGACCAGTACAGGTCCACCTGTAGATCCGTACCACCAAGTAGCACCTGTACGGGTCCCTAAGGGCAAACTAGGTCTCCAAACTTTTCCTAAAATCAACTCTGTTGTAGTAGGAACACCTCTAATGGATAACAAATGTAAGAGATTGGATTAACTAGCTCTCCTCATCGTTTCGTGAGAAGGACCGTTAAAATCCAGTTGTCATAGTGATGTAATCTAATCTTACTAGAAAAAGGTACCTAAAGGATAAAATTCTAAGGCTTTTGATAAGAATGGTGTAGGGAAGTAATGGAAGTTGATGTAGTAGGTTCCCATCGTATCAAGCCTCTTTCGGAGGGAGATGACATTGGGTGCCCCACCCACTAACGTGTCCCTAATTTTGGCGAGCATGGGTTACACCTTCGTAAGTTTTGCAGAAAATAGGGCACCCTAACCAAGTACTAGAAGAAGAGAAAATTTAACTCTAGAGAGAAGGAGGTGAGAAGATAGAGTGTAATAATTTTCCTAAATGATGGAAAAGAAAACAGGTTGAATTAACTAAATAATTTTTGGTGCTCATCTTAATCTTTTAAACTTTTCAAAAACAAACCAAAATTTCGTAAGTTAAAAGATAAAGTCCCCAGTAGAGTCGCCACTATGATGGGTTGTGGTTAAAAATATGTGGATATCCCTTAGCGCCTTGCGGTGGGGTCCACTAGGGGCTTGTTGATTTAAGTGTGATGGAACAATTTAGTTCAAGTTTGCACATTTTAACCGATTTTAAAGAATAAAAGAATCGAGACTCAAATCTCGATACAAATGAAAGAGTCGCCACCCAAGTTGTCTACTTGGGAAAGAGTTTTGGTACAGTTCCTATTGGGCGAGAAACTCCTACCTTTTGGATCAGAGATTCGAGTATCGGATGAGTCACTTATTTCTCATTTTGTTAGTTCAAAATTATATTCACCACGTAAAATCGTTTTCTTTTCATCATTTGGGGAATTATTACGGAAATCTTATTTTTCTGCACTCTTTCATGCTAGATATAATCGTTCTGTTGGATATGATGTATGCCCTTAAGGCAATTAGGGCGATATATCTTAATTATGTAATAATAATAATAATTTGTTTAATCAATAAAGGCATTTGTTCTTTTGATTATATCAATGTGTTTCTATGTATATATGTTATAGCTGGTTAAATATATTCATTGATGTATGTATACAAAAGTCCTTGACACATCATATCATGAAGTTAGAGAAATTATAGTTGGACCATATCTAGTGGAACCTACTTCATGTGCAATTATGATTATGTCTAAACTATCCCTAGTCATAGTTTCATCAACAAAGGATATTGATGAAGCAGAAAGACTAGCATGTGGTCAACTTTCCGGGAAAGGGTCCAAGCAGTCAATCTCCTAAGGACTGAAGGTGGTGCCTTAAGTTTGACACATGGATATATCTAGGAGATATATTGGAGACCGTAGTAAGATACATACTTGGTATATATATCAATGTGTTAGTGTTTATCTTCATGCAATAAGGTTTGTGAATGTCCTCATACTTGAGATGCTAGTTACCTTATGTGGTAATATTACTATACTTTGGGTCATTACTATACACTCATTAATTTAGGGTGCTATAGGTGATTAGGAGTACAGTGATGATAGTACACTAGTAAGCTGAGTAGTCGGAAAGAATCCATCGCTCCAGATATATTAAGGAGTTATACCGAGCCACTTGTTGAAGTGATGATTGCCATAAACCTCTAATCAGAGTATGTGTTTGATAGAATTGGCTTCTAGTCAAACACACTATGGTAAAAGGCAATATACTTTGGTAATAAGTAAACTACTGGGATAGCTTGGAGCAACCTTGCTATTAGTGGGTTAACACTTTAACCGAACCCTATAAACCAGATGGTACTAATATTAAATAATGGAAGGAATTTATCACACTGGATGACTATTGCATTAATCGAGATTAAGTCATAAGCATAACTGACGTTCTGAGTAATGGGAGATGGTAGACCCTTGCTAGAGGCGTACTACAGCCGTTTAAGGTAATCGAGTTCTATTCATGGTCTAGAGCATCGAGCCAATGGTCCCATTAGAACAAGGGTTCGTTAAGCCTTAACAACTTAATACTTCTGGATCCTATAAGGTTACACACATTGGACCTTCACCGGACTAAGTAAAGAACAAATAGATTTATTCTATTACGAAAATATAACATAAATAATAATAGGATTATTATTTGATTGGTTAAAATTGATTAGATCAATTTTGGATAGACCAAGGAATTTATTTTGACCGGTAACTAATTAATTATAGTTACAAATAAATTATAATTGGTTAGATCAATTTTGGTTGGACCAAGAAATTTATTTTGACTGGTAACTAATTTATTAGAGTCGAAAATAAATATTTTTTTGAAAAGGGACTAAAAGAAATTTTCCAATCGATATAATAGGGTAGGACCCTGCGAGAATAGAGGCTAAAGCTTTGGGGCCCCAAGTGGTGGCAAAAGGGGTTTTGGGCTTGGCACTTGGCCAACCCACATACTGGTCACACCAGCGCTGCTGGGTAGCGCTGGGTGTGACCAGTGTAGTCCAGTCCACAAGCCCGGCTATAATGGCCTACCTTGGCTGCCAGGCATGTAGCGTGCTAAGCACGCTGCATGCGGGTCAACCCGCGGACCCATGGGAGTCCGCTTACTGACCCATATAGGATTGGGTCAATCCTACATTAGAAGTGGGGAAGAACTTCTGTTTCCCCAAGCCTATAAATAGGCACCTAGCCCTCCCTTTCTCAATGCACCAAGTTCAAGTATAAATCCCAAGTTGAGATTCACAAAGATTAATCTCTCGGGTAATCGAGTAAGTTATTTTTTAGGAGCTTAAATTTATTTAAGCACCTCTAGTATATATTTTTAGGTGAGCCTTCTAGAGTGGTCTAGCAACTACTCGAGGCTTCTTAGTTCTTCCTCCCGGGGAGGTTTTGGTTCTTGGGTTTATGTGGATACTGATAGGGGCTATCCTACATTTTGAGGCTTGTGCAAGAAGGTTCTGCAAAAGTATGCTTCAACTGGTAAGTTCTTTTTCTTTCCCTTTTAATTATTAGGTCTTTTTCTTTAAGCATTTTTAGACTTAATAATTACGTTTAGGTTGTTTTGCATGCTTCATTTATTTTATGCTTAGTTTATAGCTTAGAGTTATAACATACTTAGTATAAAATAAATGTGCAAGGATATAATTCGGAATTATGGTATGCCTAGTCCTTTTGCATGCTAACCTAGGTAGAGAGTTATTTACTTAAGGCTTTATTTAATTTATATGCAACCAATAGGAGTTCTTGGGGACAGGGACAAAATTTTGAATTTCCACCATGCCCATTATGCATGTTCAATCCGACTGTCAGTTCTCAATAGTGGTATCAGAGCCTGCCTATTTAGTGCATAATTAAGTTAGAAGCGAACTAAATATTATTTTCTATATGAAATGATTTGTTTATTTAATTGTTTGGAACAATATATATGAACTTATGCCCTTTATTTCAAGGATAGAAAATGGTTGTGAATAATTTTGAATAAGTCTGCTCAACTTACTCAAATTATACAAGTGTCAATAATTTATTTAAATTACATGAGTTATAGATGCTTCCAATTTACATGAATTGAAAGAATGAAATTTATTAGTTCCAGAGAATCCATTAGCCTTCAGGTTTGTGCCTGTATTTGTTCTGGCTAAGGATTGGACTTGGTGTCTACTCCTCATAGGGCACCTCTCCTACCTGGGAACCTATATCGGTGAAATTTGAATTGACCAACCAGGGATTAATATGAACTAATTTATTTCTAGTATATAAGATGGTGCTTATATATGTTTCTATAACAAAGTAAAAAAATTAAATTTATTGAATAAAAGCTTAAAGGAAATGCAATATATGTATAACAAATAAAAGTGTTAATTATTTTGCACATAATCTAGGTTGATGGAATAATTATAATAAAGAGCTGAACTCACCTAAGGTTAGACCTTATAAATTAATTCTAAAATTCCTTGAATTAATACAAGTTATTATTATTTTGTCCATCTAATAAAACCCTAGATTGGGTGAGACGTTTAACACTAATAAAATCCCAAAGTAAATATATTAAGGCAAATTGTAGTCTTCCTTACTCAAATGTATAATACGGTCTCTTTGGGCTATCAAAGTGCTACGCAAAGCATTCCTTATAGTCCACATTGATTGGTTTAAAAGTTTGGGATTGGGTCTGCCTTAATAGAGCTAGGGTAGTCCACCATAAAATTGAGGGCTAGGCCCAGATCTGAGACATATTCAAGCAGATGCTAATATAAGAGCACACGTCCCTTGGTATTAGGGAACTTGAATGAATTAGCAATTGCATGCGATGCAAATGGAATGGGATTCCAACTATGACTTACTATTATGACTTGACTCATAAAACTGAGAGTTGTAATAGACTAGTTATACATGCTACCTACTAGAAAATTTAGCTGGGCTAAAATTCTCAAATTCAATAGAATGGGCTATTGTAAATTTCGAAGAAAATAGTAGGAAAATGTATTTAATTAAAAGTCCTTATATTAAATGCATGTACTTAAACTAATATCTAAACTCTTTTCTTTTCTTATATCTTAGGTTGAAAATGACTTCCAATGTTAATCTCCGTATGTTACTTGACACCAAATTGAATGGCTCGAACTTTTCTGATTGGTTCTGAACTGTGAGAATAGTTCTCAGATCCAAGGGAATTGCCTTATGTTCTAAGTGAAATTTTCCCTGTAGAACCTGATATTGAGGATCATGTGGAACATGATGCCTAGTTGAAGCATAGAAAAGATCGTGAGACTGCCATGTGTATTATATTGGGGTCTATGAATCCTGAGCTTTAGAAACAACATGAGAACATGCCCTTGGAGGACATGGTTCTCCCTCTGGAAGAACTATTTTTGGAGAGGGAAAGGACAAAGAGGTATGAGACCTCTAAGCTACTTTTCGGGACCAAGATGCAGGCTGGTACCTCTGCCACTCAGCATGTACTAAAACTCTTGGGATACCTTAAAGAGTTGAATCGATTGGGATTCAAGATGAATCATGACTTGAGTGATGACCTTGTGTTGATGTCCTTGATAGATAGTTACTCAGGTTTGGTGACTAACTATTACATGAACAAGATTAATTCTACTATCCCTGAATTAATCAACATACTGAAAATAGTAGAACCTCATATCAAGAAGGATCAGAAACCTCTACTATTGGTTGAAAAAGGCAAGGCTTCTATGAAAAAGAAGTAGGCACTGGGTCCTAAGAAAAGAATCAGTAAGAAGAAGAAAGAAAAGAAGGCATCTAAGTATGTCTGCTTCCAATGTAGAGGGATTGCAAATCTCCTGCTTCTGAGCAATTGAAGAAGAAGCCTACAGAGGCATCTACTTCACGTATGTTTGTAATTGAAAATTTTGCTACTTTTCGTGTGAATCCACTTCAGTATTAGATACTGGTTATGGTTCTCATATCTATACTTCTGCGAAGGGACTAATGAACTGCAGAAAACTTAAAAAAGGGGAGATGGACCTACGTGTAGGGAATGGAGCCAGAGTTGCTGCATTAGCTGTAGGAAGCTTTAATCTTATTTTGCCAAGTGGGCTTGTTTTAGTTTTGAATAATTGTTACTACATTCCAAGTATTACTAAGAATATATTAACTGTTGCATGTTTAGCAGCAGAGGGATTTGAAATTTTATTTTAAATAATAATTGTCGGATTGATTTGAATAATATTATTTATGGTTATGGAATGTTGAAAGGTGGCATTTATGTTCTTGATACTAAAACAGAAATTTTCAATATAAACAATGTGAAGAAAGTTAAATTAGATAATGAGAATTTCTTCTACTTATGGCACTGTCGTTTAGGCCACATAAACAAAGATCACTTAACCAAGTTGCATAAGCATGGAGACTTGGGCCCAATAGACTTGGAGTCTTATGGTGATTTCGAACCTTGTTTAAAAGGAAAAATGACAAAGTTACCCTTTTAAAGAAAGGGTGAGCGGGCCCCAAGTACATTAGAACTTATACATACTGATGTGTGTGGTCCAATGAGTTTTCAGGCACTAGGAGGATACTCCTACTTCATAACCATTATTGATGATTACTCATGATACGGTTATTTGTACTTGATGAAGCACAAGTCTGAAAGTTTTGAAAAGTTCAAACTATTCAGAGCTAAAGTAGAGAAACAGCTTAAGAAAAGTATTAAATCACTTCGATCAAATCGAGGTGGAGAATACTTAAGTCAGGAGGTTCAGGATTATCTAAAGGAAAACGGGATAGTTCCCCAGTGGACCCCTCCTTATACACCCTAACACAATAGAGTGTCAAAAAGAAGGAATTGGACTTTATTGGATATGGTCAGGTCCATGATGAGCCATGCAGATCTTAGTAAATCCTTTTGGGGATATGCACTAGAGAGCGTGGTTCATGTTTTAAATAGGGTGCCCTCTAAATCAGTTAATTTTACACCTTATGAAAGATGGTGTAACAAGAAGCCATCTTTAAGTCACTTAAGAGTATGGGGCTTTCCTGCTATGGTAAAGAGGATAGCGTCAGATAAGTTGAATGCCAAGGCTGATAAATGTCTGTTCATTGGATATCCAAAGGAAACAATTGGATATCTATTTTACCAACCCCTAAGCATAAATGGTATTTGTGTCTCGAAATACCTACTTTTTGGGAAAGGAACGCTTACTTACAAAAGTTAGTGGGAGCAATATTGAACTGGAAGTTCAAGAGGAAGAAACAGATAATTAACTGATTGACCCCATTCTAGATACATAAGAGAGTGTGAACCAAGAACAACCTACCGAAACACAATCATTGTAAAGATTAGGTTGTGTTCAAAAGGGTCTCGATAGATATGGGTTTATTATCACTGATGATAAGGAACTGTATCTTATGGAGGATGATCAACCAAGGACATATGATGAGGTAATGAAAAGGTCAAATTCTGATAAAAGGCTAAAAGCCATGAAATCAGAAATGGATTCCATGTACGAGAACCAAGTTTAGAATTTGGTTTATACACCGCAAGAGGTTAGACCAATCAGGTGCAAGTGGGTCTTCAAGAAGAAGATAGATATGGACGGTAATGTAATTACCTATAAAGCAATGTTGCTTACAAAAGGTTATAGTCAATGGGAAGGTATTGACTATGATGAAACCTTCTCACCGGTAGCCATGCTTAAATCCATAAGGATACTCCTCGCCATTGTTGCTCATTATGATTACAAGATCTAGCATATGGATGTAAAAATAGCATTCCTAAATGGGGATTTAGACCGGGATGTGTATATGACACAACCTGATGGTTTTACATCTCAGAATGGCTCGAAGGTATGCAAGCTACAAAGTTTCATTTATGGACTTACGCAGGCATCCAGGAGTTGGATTATAAGGTTTGATCAGATAATCAGGGAACTAGATTTCTGCCCAAATGCAAATGAGCCTTGTGTTTACAAGAAGGTTAGTAGGAGTGCAGTCATTTTTCTAGTATTATATGTTGATGAAATTCTGCTAATAGGAATGACATTTCTCTTCTTCAAAATGTTAAAGTGTGGTTGTCAAGAAAGTTCTCCATGAAAGACCTTGGTGAAGCAGCATTTATACTAGGTATAAAGATCTACAGGGATAGATCCGAGAGGCTGTTAGGTCTTTCTCAAAGTACATATATAGACAAGGTATTAAATAGGTTCAACCTTGAGCATTCTAAGAAAGGTTATCTCCCGATGACAAAGGGGATAAACCTATCTAAGGCTGAGTGTCCGAAGACAGCTCAGGAGAGAATGCACATGAAGGATATACCCTATGCATCCACAATAAGATCCATCATGTATGTTATGATATGTACTAGGCTAGATGTCTCTCACGCTTTAAGCTTTACAAGTAGATATCAGTCAGATCTAGGTGAAAAGCACTGGATGGCCGTCAAGGCAATCCTTAAGTACTTGAGAAGGACTAAGGATGAGTTCTTAATTTATAAACAAGGTGACCTCACAATTAGAGGTTACACTGATGCGAGTTTTCAATCTGACAATGATGACTTTAAGTCTCAGTCAGGTTTTGTGTATGTGTTAAATGGAGGGGCAGTATGCTAGAAGAGTTCCAAGCAAGAAACTACTGTTGATTCAACCACGGAATCTGAATACATTACTATATATGAAGCAGCAAAAGAAGATGTCTGGTTAAAGGGATTTATTGGTGATATAGGTATGGTGCTTAAGGATGTTGATCCAATTACTTTATATTGTGATAACAATGGTGCTATAGCTCAGGCCAAGGAACCACGATCTCATCAGAAAAATAGACATGTATTTGGAAAGTATCATATAATCAGGGAGATTGTTGATGCTAAGATAATAAGATTAGAATATGTACCCATTGATTAGAACCTCATAGATGGTCTGACAAAGCCATTGACTCAATTCAAACATGACCAGCAGGTTAAAGGATATGGATTAAGACATATGGCTAATTAGCCTTAGTGCAAGTAGGAGTTTGCTGGATATGATGTATGCCCTTAAGGCAATTAGGGCAATATATCTTAATTATGTAATAGTACGAATAATTCGTTTAATCAATAAAGGCCTTTGTTCTTTTATTTATATTAATGTGTTTCTATGTATATTTATTATAGTTGGTTAAATATATTCATTGATGTATGTATACAAAAGTACTTGACACATCATAGCATGAAGTCAGAAAAACTATATTTGGATTATATTTGGTGGAACCTGCTTCATGTGTAATTATGATTATGTCTAAACTATCCCTAGTCATAGTTTCATCAAGAAAGGATATTGATGAAGCGGAAAGACTAGCATGTGGTCAACTTTCTTGGAAAGGGTCCAAGCAATCAATCTCCTAAGGACTGAAGGCGGTGCCTTAAGTTTGAAACATGGATATATCTGGGAGATATCTTGGAGACCGCAATAAGATAAACACTTGGTATATATATCAATGTGTTAGTGTTTATCTTCATGCAATAAGCTTTGCGAATGTCCTCGCACTTAAGATGCTAGTTACCTTGTGTGGTACTATAACTATACTTTGTGTCATTACTATACACTCATTAATTTAGGGTGCTACGGGTGATTATGGGTATAGTGATGACAACACACTAGTAAGCTGAGTAGTTGGAAAGAATCCATCACTCCGGACAGATTAAGCAGTTGTACCTAGCCACTTGTTGAAGTGATGATTGCCATAAACCTCTGATCAGAGTATGTGTTTGATAGAAATGGCTTCTAGTAAAACACACTATGGTAAAAGGCAATATACTATGGTAACAAGTAAACCACTGGGATAGCTTAGAGCAACCTCGCTATTAGTGGGTTAACGCTTTAACTGAACCCTACAAATTAGATGGTACTAATATTAAAGAATAGAAGGAATTTATCGCACTGGATGACTATTGCATTAAACGGGTTTTAGTCATAAGCATAAATGACATTCCGAGCGATGGGGGATGGTAGACCCTTGCTAGAGGCGTACTGCAGTCATTTAAGGTAATCGAGTTCTATTCACGGTCTAGAGCATCGAGCCAATGGTTCTATTAGAACAAGGGTTGGTTAAGCCTTAACAGCTCAATACTTCAGGATCCTATAAGGTCACACTCATTGGACCTTCGCCGGACTAAGTAAAGAACTAATAGATTTATTCTATTACGAAAATATAACATAAATAATAATTGGATTATTATTTGATTGGTTAAAATTGATTAGATCAATTTTGGATAGACCAAGGAATTTATTTTGACCGGTAACTAATTAATTAGATTCATAAATAAATTATAATTTATTAGATCAATTTTGGTTGGACCAAGAAATTTATTTTGACCGGTAACTAATTTATTAGGGTCGAAAATAAATATTTATTTAAAAAGGGACTAAAAGGAATTTTCCAATTGGTACAACAGGGTAGGACCCTTCGGGAATGGAGCCTGAAGCTTTGGGGCCCCAAGTGGTGGCAAAAGGGGTTGTGGGCTTGGCACTTGGCCAAGCCCACACGCTGGTCACACCAGCGCTGCTAGGCAGTGCTAGGTGTGACTAGTGTAGCTCATCCCACAAGCTGGGCTTGTGGGAAAAAAGCACACAAGCTCGGCTTGTAGGATAAGGCAAGCTATAATGGCCTACCTTGGCTGCCAAGCTAAGCACGCTACATTCGGGGTCAACCCGCAGACCCATGGGGGTCCATGTGTTGACCCATATGGGATTGGGCCAATCCCATATTGGTAGTGGGGAAGCACTTCTGCTTCCCTAAGCCTATAAATAGGCACCTAGTCCTCCCTTTCTCAGTGCACCAAGCTCAAGTATAAATCCCAAGTTGAGATTCGCAAAGATTAATCTCTCAGGTAATCGAGCAAGTTGTTTTTTAGGAGCTTAAATTTATTTAAGCACCTCTAGTATATATTTTTGGGTGAGGCTTCTAGAGTGGTCTAGTAACTACTCGAGGCTTCTTAGTTCTTCCTCCTAGGGAGGTTTTAGTTCGTGGGTTCGCGAGGATACTGATAGAGGCTATCCTATGCTTGGAGGCTTGTGCAAGAAGATTCTGCAAAAGCACGCTTCAACTGGTAAGTTCTTTTCCTTTCTCTTTTAATTATTAGGTCTTTTTCTTTAAGCATTTTTAGACTTAATAATTATGATTAGGCTGCTTTGCATGCTTAGTTTATTTTATGCTTAGGTTATAGCTTAGAGTTATAACATGCTTAGTATAAAATAAATGTATAAGGATATAATTTGGAATTATGGTATGCCTAGTCCTTTTGCATGCTAACCTATGTAGAGAATTATTTAGTTAAGGCTTTATTTAATTTATGTTCAACCAATAGGAGTTCCTGGGGACAGGGACAAAATTTCAAATTTCCGCCTTGCCTGTTATGCATATTCAATCTGACTTTCAGTTCCTAACACGTTCAACAATTCATAATAATGTACAAATAATATGGGGAATAAAAACTACAACTAGGGCAGAAATGGGGGAATTGAGAGGGAACCTTTACATTTGTTCTAAGTTATAAAACAAAATAAATAAATCCGCCTACATCCATAAAGATTAACACAGTTCAAGGCACATCATAAGTCAGCATTTTGTTAGAGAAAATGTTATTATATTAGCATGGTGGTTATGCGATCGATAGTGCCTAGGCAGCTTCCAGGATCGGAAAGAAATAATGGGTCTTCAACATATTTTATTTTGAAAACACATTTTAACTTTTTGTGAGTTGATTTACCAGATTATTAATGAAACTGATCGCATGGCAAATGGTGATGTGAGATTTATGTTATAGATTAAAAGCGAAACTAGCATCCTACCTCGAGGACTAGTACCCTTACAGATGGGTGACACCCGTACAGGTAATAGGGAGGACCGTACAAGTATGGGAGGCACGTACGGGTCCTGTTTGGACCCCAAACATAACCTTAACTCAGATTAAAATAAAGCAGTTTTATAGAAAAAGAGCTGAATATAAATGGTTCCATATGGATATGGGGCACTAATTCAATATCCCTAGGGGCATAAAGGTGCCAACAAGGCCCATATGGGTCAGGACCGGACCCAAAGTAGATCAAAGGATAGATCAAAACAAATAAATGAAAATGATAATAAAATATATGAAAAGTGAGTCTCTTTGAAACTCAGAAGCATACCTTTACACCGTGAATCCACTATGAAGCAATCCCAATGATGTGAGAGAGTCTAGCCTAAGTAGATGTGGAAATGGTGATTTTAGTATTGTTTCGGTGAGTGTTTGTGTGGACAGAACCTCCTCTAGATCCTAAATATGAAGCTAGAAAGGAATAAAATATGGGTAAACCCAATGTAGAATGGTTTTCCCCCTATTTTATAACTTCTATACCTCTTGTACACCCTTTCAATAGCTATAAAAACTGCTGGAAAATGCTATATAAATTGTCTAGTATGATTCTTATCTTGGCTCCCCTTTAAAGTGAGGCAAAATGCCAATTATTTATAGGATAAAATTTAGTCTGAATGCAATAAATCACATTTACGACTGATTTTCTCCGAAAATGGTATGATTGCAATCAAATCTGTCTGATTGCATGCAAGAGGGACTCATACGGGTCCCTTCCAAGTGTATGGGGGAAATGGGCTGTATAGGTCAACTTGTGGACCCATACCCCCAGGTACGACCCGTACGGGTCCCTAAAGGCAGTCTAGGTCTCCAAACTATGGCTAAACTCATCTTTACTGTAGTAGGAACACCTCTGATGGATAATGCCTGTAAAAGATTACATTATCTAGCTCTCATCATTGTTTCATGATGAAGGACCATAAAAATCTAGTGCTCATACACTCAAAGCCTACCCAAGCAATTGAAGATCTTGCATCCAAAATTTAGAACCTCACTCTAGACTGTTGGTCCCTGTGAGGGTCTGAGTTTGGTCAGAGGGGGGTGAATGACCCTTTTTTGTGGGATTAATAAACTTTACAAAGTCTAAGTGTAGCATGTTTGATTATGATCTGGAGGATGGATCCGGATGATGCAAGTATGATAACATAATGCAGTAAATAAAAAGTTAAAGAGCCAAACACAGTGATTTATACTGGTTCGGCCCCGCCTACATCTAGTCCCCGGGGTTTCCTTCCTCCAAGCTTTTCCACTAGTGGATTCCTTTCCAACTAGCAGGAATCAAGCCTTACAGATTGTCTCCGGATGGTAACCTCTTTAGGATGTAGGATATACCACTATAAGCACCAACTCCTAGCTGAGTCCTTTTGTCTATAGCAGGATATACCACTTGGACTTCTACCTCAAATATAAGCTAAGTCCTACAGGGAGATCCCACTCAAAGCACCTACTTTAAGCTATATCCCAATCTCACAACTCAGCTAAGTAGGAGATCTTTTGCACTTTGGTTTTTAACAAAGGTTTTGGTTTTGGACTTCCTTAAGTTTATAACTCACTTAGGAATCCTTACAAACTGATTTTAAATGATTTGGTTCTTGGAGGGATTTGTGACTCTGATTGCTTTCTAGTGAGTTCTCTTGTATATGCTTTTTTGAAATCAACCAGCACCTTCTCAACTTGTGAAGCTTCCCTTTTATAGGCTTTCATCATAAATGTTGCCATTGGGGGTTGGTAAGCTATAATTAATCTTCACCATTGATCAAGTAAGATGTGGCACCTTTAAAGCCGTTGATCAATTCATTAGACAGTAGTTTGACCCATTTGAATCCTTAGGATTGAGACTGAAAAGATGTCAGTGATCATTTTCCTTTTTTTTAGTGTCACGCTAACTTTTATACCATTAGCTTTTTGGTGTGAGCTCCACGTGCCTCCTTATTAGTCTAGGTGAAAAAGGTCATTTCCTTTTTCTATCTGGTTTTAGTCCTTTTGTCCTTTTTCTGAAAAGTACGAGCTGCCTCTCTTGTCTTGCTCATAGGGAAAGGATCTTTGATTTTGTAGACCAAAAGGTGGAGGGAAAAGTTATCTTTGAAACATTTTCCCATTGTCTTGATATCAGAATCTTTCGGATGTTTTCAAACTCAGTATCTCTGGGTCTATCTTCTTATGGATGCTTATGTAATCAATTCTTCTGGATTCTGATCTTGAATGGTTCAAAGTTTGTTTCCTTTCGAAACTTTAACCGGATACTTCCATTAATGCTTAGGTGTTTGTCTTCACTTGTCCTGGACTCTGGATGATTTGGATTTGTGTCCGAATGTAATTACTTAGGGTCTTTTATACTTAGGTTTTTTTTTCTTCAAACCTTATACGGATTGATTGTGTTCTGGATCATTGTTTCCCAACAATCTCCCCCATTTGATGGAAACAAAACCCTAAGACAACTGAGCATAAGGGAAGGAGTTTATACGAGCTAAGTATGATTCTTGATACTTAGTCATTTACAAATTTTACTCCCCCAAAATCTAAGCATCCCACTCCCCTAATATTTTTGCATTTTTGGCTTCTATATTTTTTAAGTACAATTACAGATTGTACTTAGAAGCATTTTTATATAAATGTGTTTCACTATATATATACTTCTGCTATTAACAATGGTTAACATCAATGAAGTTCAAAATTATAGATACGGAGTACATATAAGTGAAAATTTTTTAAGCTAGCTATTATAAGATTTTTACATAATATCAATAGCTAACTACACATTTACCTATCTATGTCCATGTCCTCTCCTCCTTTGCTGGTTGAGCTTTTCTCCCCCTTATTATTTTTATCTTGTTGAGGGTCTATTAAAATGTATGATCTCTTGTCTCAACTCTTCTGCCATGCTTCTGAGTAGATGGAGTAATCTACACTACCTTGGGAGCATTTTTCAAAAATGGTTTCAACAGTGGCCGGAAGAAGTTGATAGGGCTTTAGAAATGCCTGGAGCTCTTTGTAGGAATTTTTCAAGTCTGAAATCATCCTAAGTGCATGGACTTGATCTTCTTTATCAAAATAGGGAAACATGCACTAGAGAAGAATCTAGTGTCGCTAATGTGCTTGACAAGATCGTTGACAACTGGAATGACAAGACTGTCTTAGGTGGAGGAGGAAGATCCGGATTAGGAGAGTGAAAGATTAGCCATAACTGACTTTAAGGCTTTAATATCATTGCAGATATCTTTTCGGATATTGTGGATACTGGAGTTGAGCATAGTGAGATCCTTATGGATAGCCTCTTATAGAGCTTTAATCAAATTATTAGTTCCGAAAGAGTGGCTTCTAGTATCATCACTTATGTCATCCACTTGCTTCTTTAGAAGTTCTGGAAGAGCCTCATCAAGGAAGTTTATCAGTATTTCTTGTGCCGCTTGATGCCCTTCATTTAATAGTTGTAGTGCAGAAGCAATATCCCCTTCACCTTTTATAACAACTTCCGGAATGAATTTTAGCAAGCTTTCAAACTTGTTATCAGTGTACTCATTATGCTCAGTAGACAGGTCTGTGGAAGAGGATGAGATCTTGTCCAAGCTTGTAGCACAGTTGTTTGTGGCCACTATGTTGGCCTGATCTGCAGATCTGTTGGCTCCGGCCATGTTTGTGTTTATTCGCTCAAGGATTGGTTTAACCTTGATAAGGGAGACTTCTGCTACTAAATTACTAGTGGGAAAGTCCTCCACTTTCTCTACTACTTTCTTGACATCCCCATTAATCACCTCAATTTCCTTCTTCAAATCTAGAGGCTGGAATTCTTCAAGAAGTACCTTTCCCACAGCCTTTAAGTGTTTGCATATATTCCGGAGGCTTTGTTTGATATAGCGTTCCCCATGTTCCTCATGAGTAGCCTCTTGTAGAATCTTGAGTGTTGTGGATATATTTTTAGCTCGTGTTAGATTTTCATTTGTACCAAGTAGTGTGAGTGGGCGGACGAGTTTTGGAGGGATTTAGCATGCGGGGTGTGGCGCACGGGGTGCGCTTCAGTTTGGTGGGGTTTGAGAAAACCGCAGTGTTTGGTCTGGTTTGAGAAAATCCAATTTGCTTAAATGAGGTGGCTTTGTAGGCCAAAAATGTGATTATATTGAGAAATATATTTGCACATTTTATTAAGAAAAGAAATTTTTTAAATAAAGCATTTTTACTTTATTTAAAAATAAAATAAAGTCGCCACCCGGTTCAGCTCCACCGGGAATTGTGGTATACTTTCCCAAAATGGAATTTTTGTACCGAAAAGAAAATGGGATTCTGAGTTTAGACATAATAGTTACTCATACTGTTCAAATTTTTTTAATTGATTTTGGAATTTTGAAATTTGTGGTGATTTCTGCATTACAACGGCTTTATTTAAGAATTAAATTCAAGAAATA
This sequence comes from Euphorbia pulcherrima, assembly GCA_947683365.1. Taxonomy (NCBI): domain Eukaryota; kingdom Viridiplantae; phylum Streptophyta; class Magnoliopsida; order Malpighiales; family Euphorbiaceae; genus Euphorbia; species Euphorbia pulcherrima. The sequence continues at coordinate 45,113,212 of CANTUS010000010.1, forward strand.
AAATGGCCATTATAAAGGCTTAACAAATAGACATTTTCTACCGAATTTTTGACAGAGTAATGGCAGTATTCGGGTTTGGGCCCGAAAACTCGGCTAGAGTTTCCTCACATTCTGGATGTTTGTTCGTTCCTGCGAGCTTATTTACACATGTTATAATTTAAGTGGCACTAGTGGCTCATTTAACCAGAAAAATGGAATGCAATATGTAATAATAAAGCAATAAAGATGTGTTTTAATCGATTTTGAAAGTTGGGCTTGGAGCCAATTACCTTAGTTTACCTTTTCGTCTGTCCAGGATAACTTGAGAGCCGGTGCGGGACTAAAGTTGTTAGAGGTTGTTGGAAAATAGATTTAACCCAATTATGACTATAATCTTAGATTATTTCTAAAGGAAAATGTGAGATTTGGTCACTTATTTAGACCGAAGATCACTATAGGATCTTGATTAAAAAAGACCGTGAAGTGAGTTTATACCGAATGTCGGCGATAGAACTCGGATCTGGGATTATTTTGACAAAGTTTTGGGGCTTTTGGGATTCCCGAAACTGAAAAAGGACACAAAGGTAATTTTAGAATTTTTAAAAATTTCTGTCTCCTTAAAATGAGGGGGGTGCACCCCTTTATATAGAGGGTTGGTAATTAGCCGGCGAGCTAACTACATAGGTAAATAGCTGGTGGGCTAGTTACTACTCTGACTGGATTTTATACCAGATCCCATAAATCCTAGCCAGATCTCGGTAAGATTTGATTTTTTTTTATTGTAGATCGGTAAATAGCCGGCAGGCTAATTACCTATGTTTGACCGAACTTTGACTTTTTGATTTTTCAGTAGGAAATGCTAAATCGGAGCTTCCCTGGAATGTGGATTTTTGAATTTCGGATTTTGGATGACAATTTGGTCCTTTTTGGCCCATTTGTCTAATCGCTAAACGAAATAGGCATTATTCCTCATCGGGCCGTAACGGACCTGTGCTAACAGTTTGCCCCTCATATACATAAATTTTGTGCTAGAAAATTTGTGAAATTTTGTCATATGCGAAATAAACAAAACAGTGTGTGTGAGATGCAATGAGTTAAAAATATTTTTAATCGACAAATTTTGAAACAAAATACATTTTGCCCCTTCTATTAAAAAAATTTTTTAATGTTTTGCGTGAGATTAAGGAATTGACTAGGAGTCAGAATATATATTTTTGCATGTGTGACTGTGTAAGAATAGCTTTTAGGTCCGCTCGTTTTGAAAATGATGTAGAAAATGGATGAAAAATGAAAAATTGCGAAAATTTTGAAAATACATGTAATTAGCCAGCGGGCTAATTGCCTATGTAACGATAACTTTTATAGTCGTTACACATAAACGCGTGGGATGCTTAAATGCTTGACAGCTGGATAGGTAATTAGATGGCGGGCTAATTACTAGCAATCTAAAAAAAAGCAGCTTGGCTCCCATTTTCTTCACACCAACAATTTTCTCTTCTTCCTTTTGCATTTTCTGCTCTCAATTTTTGAAAACTTCTACCTCCGAGCTATTTTTGATGATGATTTCTTTCATTTTCTTCCCTTTTTGCCCCTTCTCTTTAGATTCTACATGGTCTCGATGTGGTGCAAGCTTTATAACATCCACTTAGATTTGCTAGCCCTTCAAGTGACTACTCAGAATGTGCTTATTGATGGCGAACAAGTGGAACTTTCTAAGGTTCTGGCCGAGGCTTTGTATGGGCTTCCGCCGAATTGAATGTATCACGGGATTTCTCCAGGGGATTTTATCCCGCCTACTCTGAAGCCTTCCGACCATCTTTCTCGGATTTTGGTAAGCCTTACTGCTATTTTTTATTTTGCGTAAAGACCTATCCATTTTATTATTTATTTATATATTTTTATGCAATGATTTATTATTTTCAGTAGTCATGTGAATTATCAAAAATTGGTGTGTGATACATGTGTATGCATTGTTTAGGTTACCAAGCATGATGGCAGTAGCATTACCCACTTTCATAAGTGGTATAAGGTGCTATCCCCCTATGCCAAGGCCATTGTTGACGGGACGTCTTTGGGAAGGATGGTCAGGAATTACAAGTATGTCAGGCAACACAAGTATCCATACATCCTAGCTGGTACATCTACCTACATCTTGAGCAGGTGATATAATACTACCCCCACTTTCCATTTTCATTGTGGGGAGTATAGTATCGCTCCACTGGATTACTGTGCTATCACAGGCCTACTCTTCCATGGTAATGTGATCCATTTCAATGCTTGTTTCACTTATGATAATTTCAATGCAGAGATCATTGAAGCTTTGATTGGATACTCTGGAGATAAGCTGGGGCGAGTTTCTTATGAGAAACTCATGACTTTTTGGACCTCTGGGGATAGAGGGTATCTGACTGCTGCCTACAAGGCTAGAGCTTTCATGGCTGCTACCTTGTCATGGCTGTGTTTTCCCACTAGGGGTTCGATCATGAATCTCCATATTCTATTGGCTTTAATAGATCCCTCCCACTTTCACGAGTACGCATAGGCCCGAGCCGCATTAGGTCACCTATACTAGGCTATTGACGAGTGCGTGAGGAACAGGATTGACAAGTTCAAGTCCTGTCTTTAGATTGTTTATGTAAGGATTCGATCCTTATCTCTTCTCTTTATGAGTATTTTATCCATTTTTGGTGTTCTGATCTTTTCTCGACTGCTTGCAGATCTGGTTATTTGAGATAGGGATCAATTCGAGGACCAAGCTCGTGCCCAGCAGTGGTTTCCCGTTCTACCCTCAACTGCCACACTATTTTCGTGGTTGGGAAATGGAGTCTGGTTCTGCTCTTTTTGCCCTACTTCGCACCCTTTTTGCGGAGCAGGTATGTCTCGTAATTTTCTTGGTTTGCTTTAGTTGCTATATCTACTACAATAGTTGTACCAATATTTGGCTTTCCTTTTTCAATTAAGACGCAGCCTTAGGGGCATGCTCTTCACTGGTCAGAGGTCATGAGATTAGCTGGGGAGTTTGTGAATACCCGACTGATCATAGAGATCCCCTTCTCTTTGGAGTTGTACTTGGGAGATCGCATTCAGGGTTGGCATCTTCCTCCCAAGTTGCATTCTATTCCTCCTAGGGTGCCTCGGTGGGTCTTTTGGCCTCACTACTTGCCTGACTTTGCATGATTGGCCTCCGAGGGTATCTCTAGCACCTTCCCGGAGTGGGTTGGGGAATACGAGGAGTTCTGCCATCTGCAGCTACTTGGATGGCTGGATACGGATCTTATTCCTGTTACGCCTCAACGGGATATCCATAACCCTCCTAAGGATGACGATCCTTCAGCTCCTGTTCCTTAGGCCTCTCTCTCTTTGACTTCTGTCCCTAGTTGCCAGGCCATATTAGGTTCGCCCGAGGCTGTTCGGATGATGGTACTTCCCCTTTTACTAGCTTGAGTTTTTTTTCTTTCTTTTATAGTTGTCGTTGTTTCGATTATAGAGCTTAGTTAGGCTGACTCAGCCTCGCTCTATTGTTTTTGCAGGATCATTAGGGTTGGAAGAGACATGCGACTACTACTTATGCAGGTAGCTCTTTAGCGTCATCTTTCCCGCCTCAAGGTCCGACAATGGTGGAGAGGCATCGAGGGTTCGAGTATCAGCCCCCCATATTCATAATGTACCGCCCTGACCTAAGCACTTATACCCCAGTCATTTTGCCTTATCCGGATCCTGAGCATCTGATGACTATCTATCCTGTTGGCGCCACTCGTATTACTCTCCTCTGTCTTTTCTCCTTTTGCCTTTCGATTTTGGATGGCCCCAGTTCTGACTTGCTTTGATCTGTCATTCTTGCAGGTGCCTATTGCTGATAGCATCTCTGATTAGGGGTATATTCAAGGGTAGTAGCGCTTCATGATGACCCAAAACTCAAATATGGCAATATGCTCGATATTTTATTATGTTAATGATGATGCATGGCATGTCATGAAATTCATATGAATGATTTGTGTTGAAATGTTGCAGTTGGAGATTCGATGGCTTTGAGCTCAGTTGGGGATGCTTTAGGTGGACGAAACGCAGTAACAGCCGTAGTAGGGACAAGGCAATCCTCTTCTATTCTTCCCGTAGGGTGATTACATAGGCTTTTCTTTTTTTTGTTTTTCTATTTTGCTTTGCTTTCTTTTGGGCCATTGGTAGTGCCCCCTTTGTTTGAACACATTTTTGTATAAATAAAATTTTCTTTGTTCCCTCGCTTTGTGTTTCCTTTTCATCGTTGGTCGAGTTTATCGGGGTAATCTGCCAGATATTGGCAGATTTCCCCATAAACTACGTATAGCGAACTATTACCCTTGTAAAATTTTGCCATGGACGGTTATATCCGTTTTTGTGTTGATCTGAATGTTTATCTAAAGAACTCCGATGGTTGGGATCATCTCAAGGTTTGCAGTTTGGCACACATGAAGGAGTACTACAGTATCTTTGTCAAGGATAGTGTGATCCAAGCTATTGTCAAGTTTTGGGATCCTGTTGACAGCGTGTTTTGGTTTGACGATCATGAGCTATACCCCTTGTACGAGGAGTTCTATAGGCTCCTCCGGTCCTCTACAGATATGCCACTAGTTATCGCAGCACATCACCCTAAATTTTCTAATTTGTTGATGAATTATTTTCAGTTACAGCAATTTGACAGGCGTCGATTGACTTGTGATGATGGCTTGAGGTTGGATGTGGCTTTTAACATAGTCAGGGGACTTTCCCCTAATGACATGAGTTGGCTTCCATTCATTTGTCTACTTTCGTTAGGGGCCTTCCTTTGCGAGGTTCCCACTATGGTTTGCAGTTTTGCCTTCCTAACTATCATTGATCAAATGCTAGAGGGGAAATCTCCTATAGCAGTTAGTTTAGCTGAGACGTTGATCTTCATACATGCTTTTTGGAATAGAACTGAAGCTACTACCTGGGGCAGCAGGCTTATGTAACTTTTTATTTGAGCCTTTCTTTTTGTATGAACCACCGTTTTGGGTTTTCGATCCATCAGGCTTGCCTTAATTTTTTCCTGGACCGCCTTTTCAGGTTTTCAATCCAGCAGACTATCTTTTCTTTTCTTTTTATCTTTTTCTTTTTTTTTCCTTTTTTAATTTTCATTTTTTTTATCATTTGTTGCTTTTGCAGCTTTGGCTCTAGGATAAGCTTTTCGTGTTGTCTACTCCCGCAAGCATGGATTATCATCCGAGGGCCTACTGGGCGAGAGGCTCCATAGTTCATATTGGCAATCGTTTGTATAGAGACTTCACTGTCGAGAAGTGGGTTGATTTTATGGGTAGCTGAGCTGCTGAGGATATTCATTGGGTTTGCCCTTTGTGGGGTATCTCGCATGTGACTACTGATGTTGCTAGAGGTGGTGTGGTCCTCATCGGCCTTTTCAAGATCATTACCTACTCTCCTAGTCGCTTGGCAGGTTGTACAGCCGTTCTCAGAGGTTTCTTGCATCCTTATGTACCTTAATCGGCCCGGAGTTATTCTATACTCGGGTCTATCATCATGACGTAAGGTGGACTAGTCACACTCAGGTGGAGATGAATCACTCCATGCCTTTTGATATTCAACCTTCTAAGGCTTATCATATCTGGGTTGCAAGCACTCGGGGGCTTCCTACCCTTAAAGAGAGCCTTATTGAGATGTAGAGACTCTGCAGCTTCCTTAGAGGTCATTGAGCTTGCCATTATGCGTCTTTTTATTCCTGTGGGAGAATAAAGGCATCAGGCCTCGATGTTTGTCTCAGTCGTTTCCATTCCTTGTTCGTAATGCACCTTTATGTGTAATGAAGATGAAAAGATGTTATTTGAATGTGTGTTTCATTAAACACTTCATAGTTTCCATTTAATGCACTCATTCAGTATTTTTAACATGAACATGTTACTACAAAAAGATATTATTTATCACGGAGGACAAGTGGTATTTATTTCTAAGAAATGCCCACCGTTGCCTAAGGCTCCGAATGGATTTTACCCAAGGCTCCACTCTATTATTTTGGAGTCTTTCTTTTTGCTCAAGAGACCTTACTAGCTGTTGATAGACTTTATTATTATTACCATTTTTTATTTTTTACATGAAATAGCGCTTCAGCTTATCGCGATTAACTGGATTCACGAATTTGTTGCCGTCCAGATCTGAGCTCTTTATCGCCCCTTTATTGAGAGTCTTCTTTACCACGTACGGTCTTTTCCAGTTCGGCTGGAATTTCCCTGAAGCATCCATTTGTGTTTTACGAGATTGCTTCAATACTAAATCGTCCATCTTCAAAGGTTGGCTCTCCCCCTTGACTTTGCGGTTGCAAGCTCTGGCCATGCGTTATTGGTACAACTATAGATTTTCCAATGCAACTAATCGCTTTTCATCGACCAAGGTTAGTTCTTCGTGCCTCGCTTTTGCCCATTTATCTTTGGGAAGTCTGGCTTTAAGGGCTATGCGCAAAGACTTGATTTCCATTTCAATGGGAAATACCGCCTCCATCCTATAGACAAGGGATAAAGGAGTTTGACCCCTAGAAGTCTTGACACTAGTTCTATACCCCCACAAGGCATAGGGCAAATGATTGACCCAATCTCGGTAGTTGGAAATCATCTTAGAGAGGACTTTCTTGATTGCCTTATTCGCTGCTTCTACAACTCTGTTGGCTTGAGGGCGATAAGGTGAAGAGCGATGATGCTTAATCTCATGCTTTTCAATAAGAATAGCTATTTCTCCTTGGAACTGCACACCATTGTCACTCACCACATGATGAGGAAAGCCGTACCTGGCAAAGATGTGTCGCTGAATAAATCAAGCCATTTTATTGGACATGATGCTTATATATGATTCCATTTCAACCCACTTAGAAACGTAATCAACTGCTACTATAATGAAGTGATGATCGTTGGTCGAAGAAGGTCTTATTTCACCAATGATGTCGATGCCCCACGCCGAGAATGGTCAAGGCGTTTGTAATGTTATCAGAGGTAAATGGCTCACATCTCCATATATTTGACAGGCGTGGCAAGTCCTTGCTTCTTAAACACAATCAGCTAGCATGGTCAGCCAAAAGTACCCCATCCTCTGGATTTTGTTTGCCATAGTGATGCCATTCATGTGTGGACCGCAGTCTCCCAAATGTACTTCCTTCATCACGTTTTCAGCTTCTTGTTGTGTCAAGCATTTTAGCAGTAGGCCATCAGAGGTCCTTTTGAATAGATCTCCTTTAATCGGGCAGAATCGCATAGCAAGCTTTTCCAGCGTATTTTTATTTGAATCTATAGCCTCAGCAGGGGATTTGCCATTTTCAAGGAACTTGATGATGTTAGAATACCATGGGGTACCTTCTTCTGTGGTGTCTTTTATTACGCAGAAGTAGTAGGGAGATCGAGCTGTTTCCACAACAAGGGGTCTGATTGGCTATTTTTGGGGCCCTTCCCACATAGAGGATAAAGTGGCCAATGCATCTGCCATCTGATTTTCCTTGCAGGGCATGCAACTAAATTCGCATTCACTGAACATCGTGGCTTTTCTCCATACAGCTACTAAGTAAGGCCTGAGGGATTCCTCCTTTAGTTCCCAGTCCCTATGACACGCTTGATGACCAAAGCCGAATTACCGATAATTTTGACTTTATCTGCTTTAAGGGTGATTAGGGTAGACATTCCGAACAAACAGGCTTCATACTCAGACCCATTATTTATGTTGAGAAATTCTAAGTGTTTTGACAGAGGTATGAGTGCTCTGTCTGGCATAAAGATGATAACTCCCAAACTGGCTCCTCGCTGGTTGATGGTGCCATCGAAGAAGATGTCCATCTTCTATGGTTCTCGGTGGTGGCTACAATGCATTTATCGGGAAATTCTAGGTTTTCCTATTCTCCTTCCTTAGGTGGTTGATCTACTAGGAATTCGGCCACTGCTCTACCCTTGATGGTTTTCTTTATTACATACTCAATATCGAACTCTAATAGCAATAAGAGCCACCTTGCCAGTCTTCCGGTTAGTGAGGGAGCCTGACATAAGTACTTCATTGGATCCACTTTCACGACTGCTTGATTTCTGTATGATTGGATATAATGCCTGAGCTTTCTGATGAGCCAGACCATGGCGGAACAAGTCTTTTCCATGATGGTGTATCGAGTCTCATACTCTATCAATTTCTTGCTGAGGTAATAAATCATGTATTCCCTCTTTTCTTTATGTTCTTGAACTAGTATGGCCCCACAGACATTTCTTCTACTGCCAAGTAGAGAATGAGTGGCCTTCCGAGAATTGGCAGTTTTAGTACCAGAGGGATTATTAGGTAAGCTTTAATTCTCTCAAAGGCTTCCTAGCATTGGTCGTTCCACTCTATTGGCTATTGTTTCCTCAAGAGTTTGAAGATAGGCTCAAATGTGGTGGCCAACCGTACTATAAAGCGACTAACATACTCTATGGATCCCAAGAAACTTCTTACTTCTTTCTCAGTTTTCGGCACAGGCATTTCCCTGATAGCATTGGCCTTATCGGGGTCTATTTCTATGCCTCTTTGGCTAACCATGTGCCCCAATAATTTGTGTGATGTGACACCAAATATGTACTTTTTTAGGTTCAAACGGAGGTTGTACTTCTCAATCCTTGTGCGGAATCGTTCTTGCACTGCTTGGTGTTCTTCTGGTGTAACGGATTTCACAAGCATGTCATCCACATAGACCTCAACTTCTTTATGGATCAAGTCATATAGTAAGGTCGTGACTGCTCGCTGGTAGGTTGCCCATGTGTTCTTGAGTCTGAAAGGCATTACTCTGAAATAATAAGTTTCCCGCTCTGAGATGAATACGGTTTTGAACTTGTCTATTACGTTCATGAGGATCTAGTGGTATCCGAAGAATCCATCCATAAAGGAATACATGGCCGCTCTTATCGCGCTGTCTACCAGAACATCAATATGTGGTAGCAGGAAACCATCCATAGGGGTAGCCTTATTCAAGTCCCTGAAGTCAACACAAACTCGGACATCACCATTCTTCTTGGGTACGGGGACCACATTGGATAGCCAAGTCGGATACTCGATGAGTTCGATAAAATTTTCCTTGATCTATTTCGCCACCTCTGCTTTGACCTTTTTGGCCCATTCTAGATGCATTCTTCTTATCTTTGGCTTTACCGATCAAATCTTTGGGTCCGTGGGGATCTTATGCTTGGCGATGTGTCGATCAAGTCCAGGCATATCCTCGTGAGACCAAGCAAAGTCTAAAACGTGATTTTTCAATACCTTTATTAATTCTCTCTCTTGTTCGATGGGCAATTGATTGGAAAGTATACCATTTTTGGATCATCTTCCGCGTTTAAAATAATTTCTTTTGTGATATCATTATTGATGTTAAAAATGCTAGATGAATGCTGAAATGGACGCATGAAATCATAATTAGAAACACAATCCAAATAAGCAAAGTTCTTCATCTTATTGTCATCATAAAGTACATTAATCATTTCAAACATGCTAGAAATGGAAACAAAAGACTCATCATGATCAATAGGGTCTAGCTCCGTTGCAGATGATTCTCCTATGGCAGCTGGCTTTAGCAGGATATCCTCATCATCTTCCTCTTGTACCTTTACCTTGCCTTTCATAGTCACGACCATGTCCATGATGGCTTGGTTCAAACTACCTCCTTTGCTCCTTGCTTCCTCTACTATCTTGAGTTATGCTTGAAGGTGCTTGTTTAGGGTGTCGAGGATTTCTTCCTCTCTACTCAACTTCTTGACCTTCTTCGGGTGTACCATTTCGTCATTCTTGGTCTGATCCAAGATTGCCCCTACATCTGGCTGGTGACTAGCCTTCTTTATGAAGCTTTTTCTATTTTTTATAGTTGACTACGTTTGAGAAAATCTCAAATCCCGAACGGTCTTCCCCTTATGAGTAACAAGCTCGGGGGTTCCTTCATAGGGCTGTTGCAGTTTCTTTTGAAAGGTCATCTTATGGACAACTCTTCGAGAGCCTGTGTAACCGAGTCCTATGGGCTTCCATTCTCCTGCCCCTATATTGAAGGTCAGCATTCCCTATTCATAGGCGCCTAGTCCTTTTCTAGGAGTATGGTGCTTCTATATGTATCCTTGAATCAATAGACCCTAGTACACCTCTGATTGCTTGTTCACTTCCTGGCCGATCATGGCTGTGGTGAACCCTTTCATGTTGCTTTCTTCCATCTTCAGTGCTGCTACCACTGAGGCTTCATCAGCTTCTAGGGTAACAATCTTTCTGCGAAATGGGATTTTGATCTTCCGCTGTAGGATGGATAGGACTCCTCCCAAAGCATGGAACCATGGTCTCCCAAGTAGCATAGAGAAAGTTATCGGGATATCTATGACCGTGAAGAGTACTATAGATGAGATTTCACTGATAGTGACTTCAGCTTCAAATATGCTAATGACGGTCCTTTTAGATTTATTGTAAGCTTTAATGACTGTTGTGGACTTCTTTAGGTCCTTCTCGGTCAGTCCCAGGATCTGTAGAATATCTTTGGGATAGACATTTAGTGATGAGCCATCATCGATCATTTTATATGGCATGATGCGCCCGAAGACACTAGTCTTCAAGTAGCGAGCCTTATTGTGGCGAATGCCTTCGTTAGGCAGATCTGAGCTTGAGAAGACAACGTCGGGATAATAGTGGTAGTCTCGTTATTGAGTAGCGCTTAGACCTATTCCGGGGATGCCAGAGGTGATGTTTTAATTTTCATCAGCTTTTTAACGATATCGGGCCTCTGATCTTGAGAACCTAGGAGTAGGTCCTAGATACTCATCTTAGTTGTAGTGGCCTTCAGTTGATCCATAATCGGGCTTTCTATCTGTTATGAGGACTTAACAAAAGTAGGAGAAATCGGGGGCTCAGTTCGTGGAGTAGCTAGGGCTACTAATCTAGTGACTCTTCCTCCTCTAGTGATAGGGCTGACCACCTAGATTGGCGAGTTCGGTATTTCGAAGACCTCAAACTCATCGAAATCTTCATCGAGGGGTATCTCTCCCAAGTCGATTGGCTTGTTCACAAAAACCGATCCCTTGACGGCGATGGGCCAATACATGAAGGGAACCTTTTCAGGATATTTTTCTGGAATGATGGAGTTCTCTTGTAAGATTTGGCATAAGACACGATTAGATTCCTGCCTGATCATATAGACGGATGGAGGCTCCATCAATCGATTCACTTTCACCTAACAGATCTAGCATATCATCGCAAAGGACTGGCATATGGTGGTATTTGTTTGTGTACCATAGGTATTCCTTGGCCGATTCCATCAATGTTGAGCAGGCAACGTTGGTGGCTCCCATTCCTAGTACAGTAAGGGATTCCCATGCCTATCTAGTTCAGGAGTTGTGTCTTTCATTAGGTTGACCTATGTGAAGTAGTGGATGAATTGTTTGGCTAGAATATTCCAGAAGGACTTCTGGTAAAATGTCAGCCCTTCATACCAAACGACTGCCTTTTATCGGAGGGGGAACCTTTCAGGCTAATGGGCATAGTGAGTGTACCTGTCGTTCATCATTTGCACGAATTCACGGATGTGAGGGCGTGGCCTTGTATTCCGTTGTAGAATATGGGGTAAACTTCCCTCAAGTCCGGGCTCCAGATTCGATAACTATTTTGAGCTAGTTCATTCTCTATATGAATTCTCTCCATAATGCATTCACGAGAGGGTTCTTGCCCCTCGTCCCAAATCATGTTAATGACATGTTTGGTGTCCGAGTCAAAGTCCGTAAAGTCTTCGGAACCATCACTTGCTGCAGACCACAAGGCACCCGAGGAGTCATGCTCTAGAGAAGAGGTGTAGCTCTCGACACTGTCATAATCAACCATCATGCCATTGGGAAAGGGAGCCTTATGCTCAAAATCTCTTGATAAGTGATTTAGCTCATTGTTCGAGAAAGTCTCTAATTCATACCCCAAGTTATCCACTTGGCCTTCATTTTCATGATTTGATTCACAAGAGTCTCTTCATCTGAATCTTTGAAAGGTTGTAGCTCAAAGATCCATTTTGGCGCATGCTGAGCTAGGATATCATTATCAGAATTTTCTTCTAGATCTTCTTTGGGATCTTCCTCAAGATCTTCCTCAGGATCTTCGTCAGGATCTTCCTCAGGATCTTTCTTAGGATCCTCCTCTGGGTTTTCTTCTACCATATTTGACTCAACTTCGACTCCTTCTATGGCTATACGGAACTCAGATACCATGGTTTGTATGCTGGCGAATGTTTCCTCCATACGGGCACCATATGCTATAATGTCGGTACGAATTTCTCCAAATGGATCCCGTGCACCTCCATCTAGATTTAGGCTAAGATAACTCTACTAGCATGCGCGGTTGCTTCATGCTTGCTCAGGATCATATAGTTCTTAGATTTCTGGATGTGGTACCCCAAAAGATCTCCTAAATTTGAACAGACTTGTTTAGACATAATTGGGACTCATGTAATCTAGATGAGTGTATATGGGAGGTTGTGGAAAAGGGATATCTTACCAGCTGGTATTATGTCGGTCTACCTGTAGTGCCAACCACCAGCAAAGCTCATCTGGGTATGGTTGATATGCCCTAAAGTGCTGGAGGAAAGATCTCTCCATGAAGTACCAATTTTAATGTCCTTCTAGTGGCATTGCATCGTACTAGTCCATGGCCGGGCCTCCTAAGAATTTGGGAGACTACGGTGCAAAACCATTATGGCTATTCCTTGTTCATGCATGAACTGAAGAAATTCCTCCAGATGTTCATTCGAATCTGAATCTCCGCGATATATGAGATCTGGTGGTACAAGATATCGGTCCAACCCTTCCCTCCTTATCCTCAGGACGTACTGGTCGACCATGTAGATGATATCTATGTTGTCAAAGATCATATTATCCCCCCATCCTAGGTCATGTCGAAAGTTATCTGTTACGTCAGCGCCGTATTCGTTGGCCTCTACATGAATACTGAGTGCTTGGCTTCTTCTAAGGCTCTTTCATTCTCTCATTGGCTATCATCTATTATAGATCTTTTAGTGGCTGAGTGCGCTCGTTAGTGTGGTGCCTTTGGTTATATAATAAGTATATAAGTTATCTCTGTCTGTCGCGGTAGGTGGAGTGAATGGCTTAATGCTCTGGAGTTGATCAGATTTTCTCAACTTGGTGAATATCTGGGATGGTGATTCCACCCATGGAGAGATGGACTAGTGAGTCTGTACTTGGGTAACTACTGCCACTTTAGGAGCTGCTTTCGAGGATTCAGAGGTGCCTTGTTTGGAAGAACTGCCTTTCTCCCAATATCAAGGTTTAGTGTAAGCTTGATGTTCTTGCTTCTTTGCTTGATCTTCTTCTTCATATTTTTCAAGCCTCTTTACATAGTCTACCACGTCGTTGAAGGTGTTGAATCTTTTCATCTTCATTTTGTGTCGATGTTTCGGGCTAGAGCCTTCGACAAGCTTTACTATCAGGGCGTCTTGGTTAGGTGCCCTAGTTACAAGCACACGAATAGCCATCCATCTTAGATAAAGCTCTTAGAAGGACTCATTCGGCTGTTGCTTAATTCTTTCAAGATCTTGTAGAGTAGTCTTGACCTTCATATTGAAGGCATAATTTTCAAGGAACATAGAGCACAACTTCTTCTAATCAGACTTTACATCGGTTGGCATTCTCACGTACCACTCAAAGGCGGGTCCAAGAAGAGCTGCTTGAAATAGATTGACTATATGAACCTTAGGGATCTTTATGCTAGTCATAATTCGGAGATAACTTTCCACGTGCACGTAGGGTGGTCCGGTGCTAGCATAAGAGGCCATGTAGGGCATCACAAAGTTAGCCGGAAGGGCTACAGACTCCTTAGGCAGAAATCAATCAATATCCATGTATTGGTCTATATAGGGGGCAACAGATTTGTCTTTTATCAGAGATAGTTTCTCCATGTCTGTCATCTTTGCTTTGAGTGTGGCTATTTCGATTTCTTATTCCTGGGTTTTCTGAGCATTTGCAGCGCTCTTCCCAAATATCATGAAATTATGGGGCATCAAGAATCCTCCTAAGGGACTGGCCAACTGAATCATCATCTACCATCGCAGTTTCAGGTTCTGGATTAGAGAAAAATCCAGCTAGATATTCGACCGGTGGTGGGGGTGTGACTTTTAGATTGCCCGTAATATGCCTCAAGTGGCTTCTCTCTCGCTTCCAACCTAAAAGGGCAAGAGATCAAGTGTTAGTAAGTGCATCGTCCATGGCTCTGGGCCTTTCACACCTTGTTTGTGGGTGGATGAATGAATGTATGAGTGATCAAATGCATGGATGAATGATGAAGATGTAAAATCAAATTTAAAAAAAGGTTTGGAGCATATACCAATCACTGGATGAGTAATTGACAAGTTGTGATATTCATAGAATACTACAAGCACACGGTTCAGAGACCAAGGGCCTAAGTTAGATTAGAGTCGAAAGCCTGAGAGAGAATTGACTCGCTGGTCAAAGGTGGGCCGACTCATTGGTCTAAAGGGTGAGATGACACTAGGGTCACTTAGAGGGTTTTGACTCATTGGTCCAAAGGGTGAGATGACACCGGGATCACTCAGAGGGTTTTGACTCATTGGTCAAAGGAGTGAGCTGACACTAGGGTCACTCTAAAGGGTTTTTACTCACTAGTCCAAGGGGTGAGTTGACACTAGGGTCACTCAAAGGGTTTTGACTCACTAGTCCAAGGGTTAAGCTGACACAGGGGTAACTCACAAGGTTTTGACTCATTGGTCCAAGGGTTGAGCTGATATAGGGGTCACTCAAACGGTTTTGACTCATTGGTCCAAGGGGTGAGCTGACACTAGGGTCACTCAAAGGATTTTGACTCATTGGTCCAAGGAGTGAGCTGACACTAGGTTTACTCAAAGGATTTTGACTCATTGGTCCAATGGTTGAGCTGACACTAGGGTCACTTAAAGGATTTTGGCTCATTAATCCAAGGGTTGAGCTGACACAGGGGTTACTCAAAGGGTTTAACTCTTTAGTCCAAGGGGTGAGCTGACACTAGGGTCACTCAAAGGATTTTGACTCACTGGTCCAAGGGGTGAGCTGACACTAGGGTCACTCAAAGGGTTTTGACTCATTAGTCCAAGAGTTGAGCTGACATAGGGGTCACTCATAAGGTTTTGACTCATCGGTTAATTTTGGTCATGGGCTGAGCCTAGGTGGACTCCCTAGTCTCTGTTGATTTTGGCTCATGGGCAGAGCCTAGGTAGACTCACTAGTCTTGGTTTATTTTAGCTCACGGGTTGAGCCTAGGTGGACTCACTGGTCTCGGTTATTTTGGCTCACGGGTTGAGCCTAGGTTAGGGAATGAAATGGCATGGCACACACTAAATTCATGGCTGCATAAAGATGTGGTTAGTTTTTACAAAATCATGATGTTTATGATGTTCATTTTAGTTTATTTATTTTTAATAAACCTGCATAGGTAGCAAACGGTTAGATCGCGCCTAGCCCATTTAACTCCATTTCATTACTTTGCTTTAAAGTCAACAGGGGACTTAGCGAAGTCTGCTCGCGTGCACTCAAGGTTTCTGGGTAGACCTATGAGAAAGTGTCTACGATTCATCTATATGTGGGTTTCGGTCTCAGGATCAGGTGCGATTTGGGGTACGTTGCGCCTTTGTGTACCGAGTCTCAGTGGCTCTAAGTGAACCAAAGGAAGCTTTTCCACATATAATATATGTAGGTAGTCTTGTCCTTAAGCGAACAAGGTCCTCGTATGTTATGCAAGGGGTGTGATTAGATCCATACCCCTCAAGCCCTAAGCGAACTTGGAGATACTTCATCGAAGGACACCTAAATTAGTTTGGGCTGAAGAATGCAGATGCTATGCAGTCCTAAACTTTGCGTAATGCAGAAATTATCACAAATTTTGCAATTTTAAAATTTAATTTGAACAATATTTTAATTATTTTATGAAAAAGAGTTTTTATAAAAATTGGGTTTTTATAAAAATACTCTACCCCCAAGGAAGCCGCCACTGTGAGCGGGCGGACGGGTTTTGGAGGGATTTAGCACACGGGGTGCGGCGCGAGAGGCGCACTTCGATTTGTTGGGGTTTGAGAAATCCGTGGTGTTTGGTCTGGCTTGAGAAAATCTAGTTTGCTTAAATGAGGTGGCTGTGTAGGCCAAAAATGTAATTATATTGAGAAATATATTTACACATTTTATTAAGAAAAGATATTTTTAAAATAAAGCATTTTTACTTTATTTAAAAAATAAAATAGAGTCGCCACCCCGTTCAGCTCTACCGAAAATTGTGGTATACTATCCTGAAATGGGATTTTTATACCAAAAAGAAGATGAGATTCGGAGTTCGGACATAATAGTTACTCATATTGTTCAAATTATTAGGATTAATTTTGGAATTTTAGAATTTGTGGTGATTTCTGCATTACAATGGCTTTATTTAAGAATTAAATTCAAGAAACAAAATGGGCATTATAATGGCTTAATAAATAGATATTTTTTACCGAATTTTTAGCAGAGTAACGGCAGCATTCGGGTTTGGGCCCAGAAACTCGGATAGAGTTTCCTCACATTCTGGATGTTTGTCCGTACCTGCGATCTTATTTACACATATTATAATTTAAGTGGCACCAATGGCTCACTTAACCAGAGAAATGGAATGCAATATGTAATAATAAAGCAATAAAGATGTGTTTTAATGAATTTGAAAGTTAGGCTTGGAGCCAATTACCGTCAGTTTACCTTTTCGTTTGTCCAGGATGACTTGAGAGCCGGTGCAGGACCGAAGTTGTCAGAGGTTATAATTTGGTTGGAAAATAGATTTAACTCAAGTTATGACTATAATCTTGGATTATTACTAAAGGAAAATGTGAGATTTGGCCTTTTTTTAGACCGAAGATCACTGTGGGATCTTGATCTAAAAAGACCGTGAAGTGAGTTTATATCAAATATCGATGATAGAACTCGGATCTGGGATTATTTTGATAGAGTTTCGGGGCTTTTAGGATTCCCAGAACTGAAAAAGGACACAAAGGTAATGTTGGGATTTTTAAAAATTTCCGTCTCCATGAAATGAGGGGGGTGCACCCCTTTATATAGAGGGTTGGTAATTAGTCGGCAGGCTAATTACATAGGTAAATAGCCGGCAGGCTAATTACCACTCTAACAGGATTTTACATCAGATCCCGTAAATCCTAGCCAGATCTCAGTAAGATTTGATTTTTTTACTGTAGATCTGCAAATAGCCGGCGGGCTAATTACCTATGTTTGACCAAACTTTGACTTTTTGATTTATCAGTAGGAAATGCTAAATCGAAGCTTCCCTAGAATGTGGATTTTTTATTTTCAGATTTTGGATGACAATTTGGCCCCTTTTGGCCGTTTTGTCTGATCGTTGAACGCTATAGGCATTATTCCTCATCAGGCCGGAATGGACCTGTGCTAACAGGTATTTTGATTGGGCTCGCAAGAGGAGTTTCGGATTCAGAGCTACTTCCGGTCTCATCAGATCTGAATGTTTCTGCCTCAACAGATTCTTCTTCTTCTTCCTTCTCTTCTTCCAACCAATCCTCCGGACTAGCCTTGCCCTTTGAGTCCACTCTAGGAGCGTTCTCATTGGATCTTAGACTATGTCCCTCCTCTAGAATGGTGTCTTTCGGGTTGGACTCATCATCCTTAGATACATTTGGAGACTTTGTGTCTAAGTTGTCCCTATTTTGAACTACTATTTCAACACTAGCAGTTATGTCAGCATTAATAGCAAACGACATAGATTTTGGGATTACCCTAGTGAGCTGTGCTTGATCCTGGTTGGTTGCATCTTCTCTTCTTTCTTCATCAATTTCCACCTCAACTGCCGGATGACTGGTAGTGTCCTCAGTCACCCCTACCAATTCCTGTAGAGGACTTGTAACTATTATCATCTCTTATCCCCGAATGGTGGAATTATCCTTACCATTCCTTTCAATTGCCTTTTCAGGATTTTCCAGCTCTAACAATTTTGGGTTCACATCCAGCAAGTTTTCAGGAAGAGGTCCGGATCTAGCTTGGAAATTCAATAGATCCTCATCCTGGTACTTTGCTTCTTTAAGAAGCCCTAGATCCTTTGATGATATAGGGATTGGTGGGCTCTATGATTCTGCTGCACCGGAAGAGCCTCTGGGTCCCTCTTTTGTCAAAAGATCGATCTTTTGATTGTCTTTTACAGCTGACATCATCTCAACGAATTGGGGATCTTAAAGGAATATATTATCTTAAGGTGTTGGAGTTTTGGTCAATGGTGCAATTTCTTTTCCTTTCTTCCCTTTCCCTGATTCAACCAGAGTGGTGATTTTGGGAGTCGATTCCCTTATTATGCCGGAAGCAGGTTTCCTGATTTGGAGTTTGGCCCTTACTTTTTCTGCCTTCAGGGCTTCTGTGAAAGTTAAACCCCTCTTCCGGAGTTGCTTTTTGGGGGTGATTCCTCCATCTCTTATTTCTTCACTATCAGAATCATTCTCTTTTATTATCATATCTCTTAAGTTCCTTTTCTGCACCTCTTGATACCCTTCTCTAATTATAGTAGCAGCCACTGCAATAGTTTCTCTTACTTCCAGCTCATATATTAGTTTCTTCACTTTATCTGTAGCTTTAATTAGCCTTCCTCTTAGCTTTTTAGCTAGAGATTTGGCCATCAATTGGGTTAAGGACAAAATATCCTCATCAACTTTCCCAGCCGGAACCAAGGCAAGTTCCTTCTGTGCCTTTGGCTTAGTGGTTCTTGCTTTCTTAGGAACCGTAGCCCCTTCCATCGGACCCACGGCCTTTCTAGCCCTACTCTTCTTGTCATCCCATAGCTTCTTGGCTTTTTCTTCGTTCCAGGTCTCCCCAAGGCTCATCTTTTAAAAATTCTTTTCTAGAATTTCCTTTCCAGTTATTGACTTAAATCCGGTTAAGTTTACTTTGTTGGCAATCAAAATCTGGGTGATAAGTGTGCCATAAGAATTCCTGTGCTGCCTCAGGTAGTAGATGATCAGTACTGACATGTTAACCACTCTACTCTCCACCCAGTGCTATAATACACAATGTTGGAAGGATGACACTGTGGTGAGAGAGCCCTTCCAGATAAGTACCAATTTGGCAAGTACGTGATGGAAGTATCTTGGCACTTTCGGGAAGTATATTGAACATATGTCCCCAAAATAGTTGGGATGCAGCCACATCTTAGGATCATATTTCACTTGCTGCTCATCCCCATCAACTCGCAGTTGGACCCCATCATTCTTCATGTTTAAGAATTTTTCAAATGACGGAGTGATCGTAATTATCTTTCCTTGAACTTGTGTTCCGAAAGCGTCATGGAAGGAGTGGGCTCTAAGATTATCATAAAACTCTCTTATCAAGTCCAGATAGGTTGGGCACTTGATCTTGAGGAAATCGCCCAAGTGTTTATCTTCTATAAGTTTAGAATAAGGGTCGGTTTCAAATAGGAAGCTATCTCCCAAATAGTCTATGGGGATTACAGAGTTGGAAGGTTTAAAGTTTATGAGGGTGAAATCTTTGTCGTTGAGAGTAGATTCATCAACGAAGTTCTTTTGGTGAAGCAGTTTGGGTCCTTCACTTATCATGATTACCGCCATTTGAGAGATTGAAAGAAAATAAGGTTTGTGATTTGATTTTAGCAGAGTAATAGTAGATAAGTTGCTCATGTAAGGAAGAAGAAGAAATTTGAAGTATTTATATAGATGTTTCAAGGTAAGGGTATTTTGGTAATCCGGATGCCGTTAATTTAGTTAGATTGATGACATGGCAGTTGGGATTTTAAGAGAGAGGTAAATTCAGTTTAACTGAAGAATGGGAATGGTTTATTTTGAAAATCAACTGTTGAATTTACCATGCATGTAACACCCAATAAATGTTTGAAATTCAAAAGGAGAATAGTTACCTTTCAACTCCTTTACTGCCATGTGTCGTGTTTTGTCTGCTGATGTGGCAGTATTTGCTCGGAATAGTTTTGACTTCTACTTTTCTTTTCTTCTAGATTCCTTGACCTGTGAAGAGTCAAATCTGCTACAGTATTTCTTCTGGAATTTCCTCAAATTGGATTTGACATTCCAATGGACTCCTTAGCTCGTTGAATTGATCTTTACTCAATGGTTTGGTAAATATATCTGCTCTTTGCTCCTTGGTTAGTATGTACACTAATGCAACATCCTTCTTCATCACATGATCCCGGATGAAATGATACCTTATATTGACATGCTTCATCCTACTATGGAGTACTGGATTCTTTGACACATCAATGGCACTCCTATTGTCACACATAACATCCACACATCCGGATTAAACTCCATAATCTTCTAGTTGTTGCTTGATCTAAAGGAGTTGAGCCACACAACTTCTAGCTGCTATATATTCCACTTCTGTAGTAGATAAGGCAAATGAAGTTTACTTCTTGCTGTACCATGATACTAAGCAATCTCCAAGGAAATGGAAACCTCCGGATGTACTTTTTCTCTCAAGAGTATCTCTGCCATAATCTACATCAGTGAAGCCTTGGAGTGTGAAATAACCATTACTAGGATACCATAGCCCAACTTTAGTGGTTCCTAGGAGGTATCTAAGAATTCTCTTCACTGCCTTGAAATGAGAGTCCTTAGGATTGGCTTGATACCTTGCACAGTAACAGACTGCATGGTGTATGCTAAGCTTGCTTGCTGTCAAGTATAGAAGTGAACCAATCACCCCTCTATAGAACTTTTGATCAACATCTTCTCCTTCACAATCCTTGGATAGCACTGTATCTGAACCCATTGGAGTGGACATTGGTTTGCTCTTATCCATTGCAAACTTCTTCAAGATCTCATTGGTGTACTTTGACTGGTTAATGAAAATCCCATCCGGACTTTGCTTGATTCGTAAACTAAGGAAGAAATTGAGTTCTTCTCCATTTAAGAGTTGAATTCTTCACACATCTTTTCATCAATTGCTCCAAATATGATATCATCCATATGAATTTGGACTAGAATAATATCATTATTCTTCTTCTTGATAAAAAGAGTTATGTTAGCTTTATCCCGGATGTATCCCTTGGATACGAGAAATGTAGTGAGTCTCTCATACCAAGCTCTTGGGGCTTGCTTTAATCTATAGAGAGCTTTCTTCAGTTTGTAGACATGATCCAAAAGCTTTGAATCCTCAAATCCAGGTGGCTGCTTCATATAGACTTCTTCTTGGATGACTCCATTGAAAAATGCACTTTTGACATCCATTTGGAATAGTATGAATCCCATGAATGATGCAAAAGCACATAGAATCCGGATTTCCTCCAGTCTTGCTATAGGGGCAAATTTTTCTTCAAAGTCAATCCCTTCCTGTTGATTGTAGCCTTGGGCAAGCAATCTTGCCTTGTTTCTCACCACTACTCCGGATTCATCTAGCTTGTTCCAGAATACCCATTTGGTGCTAATGATTGACTTTCCCTTTGTAGGTGCCACTAAATCCCACACATCATTCCTAGTGCATTGATCTAGTTCTTCTTGCATTGCCATCAACCAGCTTTCATCTCCTTCAGCATCTTGAAATTTCTTTGGCTCAATGAGAGAGACAAAAGCAGCATGGCTTATCATTCTATTAAGTTACCCTCTGGTTCTTACTGGATTTTGGATCTCATCCAAAATAACTTCTACCAGATGATTTCTGTGAGTTCAGATCTCCTTTTGTAAGCCTTTATTTTGGATTAGAGCTTGTTCCACCTCTGTCTCAACTACTCCTTCTTGGCCTTCATTGAAGTCAATCTCTTCTGGGTTGAGATTAACTTGTTGTACTTCTAGATCAAAGGTTATTCCTTCATCTTCTTCTTTGTACTTATTGATTTGCAATGAATCAAGAATTTTAGCTTCCTTCTTTTCTCCAGATTTTTCAGCTTTCAGAATTGGATCTTCCGGAGTGGAACTTCTTTTACCTGTATGGTTAGTCTCATCAAAATCTACATGTATAGACTCTAACACAGTTTGGGTTCGTATGTTGAAGACTCTGTAAGCCTAACAATGTGTTAAGTAGCCAAGGAAAATTGCTTCATCAGGCTTAGGATCAAATTTTCCTAGTTGCTCTCTATCATTTAGGATGTAGCATTTACATCCAAATGCCTTAAAGTACCCAATTTTGGGTTTTCTTCCCTTCCAGATTTCATAAGGGGTTTTTTCTATGGTCTTTCTAATGAGAGCTCTATTCAAAATATAGCATGCTATATTTATGGCCTAACCCCAAAAATATTTTGGCAAACAATTCTCATTTAGCATTGTTCTAGCCATTTCAACTATGGTCCTATTTTTTCTCTCAACTACTCCATTCTATTGAGGAGTATGAGGGGCAGACTAGTTATGTTCAATGCCCTTGGAGTCACAAAATTCAGCAAAGTACTTATTTTTTAACTCACCACCATTATCACTCTAGATTCGTGCAATACTTATGCCCTGTTCAACTTCTATCTGGATGAATGTTTTTAAGAATTGGTTAAAGGCTTCATCTTTGCTTGCTAGCAAGAGAACCCATGTATAGCAAGAATAATCATCCACAATTACCATGGTGTATTCTCTTTTACCTAAACTCAATGGTTTGATTGGACCAAAGAGATCAATGTGCAAGAGCTCAAGTACTCTTTTAGAAGGAATGTAGGAGATGGAAGGGAAACTTGTCTTATGTTGTTTACCTAATTGACATGCAGTGCACAGATGATCCTTATCAAAGGCAACCTTAGGCAAACCCACTACCAATTCCTTTTTGGCTAGTTTAGACAGGAGGTTCATGCTAACATGTCCCAATCTCTGGTGCTATAGCCATGATTCTTCTTCTTCAGACACCAAGCAGGTATTCTTTTTCTCATTTTTAATGTTAATAGAATAGACATTATTTACTCTAAGTGCATAAAGAATGAGTTGATTAGACTTACTATCATAGATTGAGCAGCCTCCGGAATCAAATGTGACTTTTCTTCCTTTGTCACAGAGTTGGGCTACACTTAGTAAGTTGAACTTCAGTCCATCAACTAGTGAGACATCTTCTATTTTTAACTCAGATCCAATGGTTCCGTGTCCAATGATCTGTCCTTTTTTATTATCTTCAAAGCTCACTTTGCCTCCCTTCTTCTGGGTCAATGTGATGAATGCCTTCTCATCACTTGTCATGTGCCTTGAGCATCCACTATCAATATACTAAATGTGTTGATCTACTGTAGATCTAAGGCATACCTACAGAACAAATCAAGTGGGTTTAGGTACCCAATCAAATTTGGGTCCTCTCGGGTTAATAACCATTTCAATCAAAGAATTGACATCATAATAGCCATTTTTTTAATCTACACAATTAGTAATATGATTGTTTTTCCCATAAAACCTGCACCCTAAGATGGATCTATTCTGCTCCTGCTTCTTTTTTATCTTTTCAAGATCTTCCTTCCTATAGTTTCCTCTATATCCAGCTTCTTGTACACTTGTAGAAGGTCTGGTGTGTATCCGAAAGCTGGTTGGGGGAGCAACTTCTGCTGCATAATTTCTTCTTTGTTTGGCAGATTACTGATTGTATACTGCCTTAGCCTTTCCTTTTTGTGCAGCAGTATATTTTTGGGCTTGTGGCTACCTGCTAACCTCCTTCACTTTTTAATTGGAAGGTTTTGGATTTCCTTTTGTAGCTTGGTATTGATTTCTTTGTGTATTCTGCCTTGGATTCCCTCTTGATTAAGGGGGATTTGATCTCCTTCCGGATACTTCCTTCATTAGGGTTATCTCCCTATTTAACCACATTAAGTTAGCACTTAATGTCTGCACTTGATTTCTTAGAAAGTTTTCTTCAACTTTATCAATGTGATTTGTTGTTCTTATCAAGTTGACATCTTGTGCCAATGCTTTATTATCCTCAACTTCCAACACTTGTCTTCTTAACGATTTGATCGCTTTGGTGTTCTTCTTCACACTCTTGATCACAATAACTAAAGCTCTAGCAAGGTCAAAGTTACAAGCAAAATTAGAATAAGAGTTTACCTTAGTATTTGCTATTTCTGATTCTGATTCTTCGATTTGCATTGTATCTTGCTTAGAGACATTCTTTCCAGATTGCTCTGCTTCTGGATTAGTCAGTGCCATGAATGTACAGTTGGCAGCCTCTTCTTCTTCTATTGAAGATGAGTTGCTACTTTCCTCACTGTTGTTCCAAGTGGCCACAATTGCCTTCTTTTTGTGCTTCTTAGCACTTTTAAGCTTAGGGCATTTTGCTGTAAAGTGGCCTTTCTCCCCACATTTAAAACAGGCAACTTCTTTTTCTGGATCCTTCTTCTCTTCAGGATTCTTTCTAGGCCTATCTATTTTGAATGTGCCTTCTCTTGGTCTTCAGGATTTATATTTTCTAGACTTCCTCCTTTCTTTCGTTTGTAGGAACCTGTTGAGCTGTCTAGTTAATAGAGCTAATTGCTCCTTAGTACTATGAGATTATGTGACTTGCTCTTCTGCTCCAGATAAAGCTAATCCGGTGGATTCTGCCTCAAGTGCGATAGCTTTTTTTCTTCTCTTCAGGCTTCTTCTCCTATTGGCTCTTGAGTCAAGAGATTGCCAATGAGCTTATCATAACTGTAGAAGTTTAGGTCATGAGCTTCCTTAATGGCAGTCTTCTTGCTATCCCACTCCTTGGTGAGACTCCAGAGTACTTTCTTGACCATATCTACTTCTGATATCTCCTTTCCCAGCCTCTTCATCTCATTCACTAGATTTGTATATCTAGTGTTCATGTTGCTGATGGACTCCTTAGGCTCCATCTTGAAAGTTTCAAGCTTTTGTTGAAGTAGATCTATTTTGGCTTCTTTGACCTTGTTTGTTCCCTCGTAGGTCACTTCTAGTTTCTGCCAAATTTCCTGTGCAGTCTTACATTCGAATATTCTATTGAATTTAGCTGCACTAAGAGCACAATTAATCATGTTAATAGCATTTGCATTTTCACGCAATCTTTTATAATCATTCTCATCCCATAAGCTCGAGGGCTTGTGGGTGGTTAAACCATCTACCTCATGCATAGGCTCATATGGAGCATCTTTGATAGCCATCCATGCCATCATGCTTTGAGCCTGAATGAAATTCTTCATCCAATTTTTCCAGAACATGAAGTGTTCACCGGTGAAGAGTGGAGTAAGGGTAATAGACATACCCTCCAGAAAGAGATGTGAGTTTCAGAAACTCATTTTGATTCTTAGATTAAAATATATGAACCTTTAGCTCGAGATGGTTAGATCTCTAGTTTGAGCTCTTGCTCTAATACCACTTGTTGGTCCCTATGAGGGTCTGAGTTTTGTTAAAGGGGGGTGAATGACCCTTTTTTGCCGAATTAATAGACTTTAAAAAGTCTAAGTGTAGCGTGTTTGATTATGATCCAGAGGATGGATCCGGATGATGCAAGTATGATAATATAATGCAATAAATAAAAAGTTAAAGAGTCAAACACAATGATTTATACTAGTTTGGCCCCGCCGCCATCCAGTCCGCAGAGTTTCCTTCCTCCGATCTTTTCCACTAGTGGATTCCTTTCCAACTAGCAGGAATCAAGCCTTACAGATTATCTCCGGATGGTAACCCCTTTCGAATGTAGGATATACCACTAGAAGCACCAACTCCTAGCTGGGTCCTTTTATCTTTATTAGGATATATCACTTAGACTTCTACCTAAAAACTAAGTTGAGTCCTATAGGGAGATCCCACTCAAAGCACCTACTTCAAGCTATATCCCAATCTCACTACTCACCCAAGGAGGAGATCTTTTGCACTTTGGTTTTTAACAAAGGTTTTGGTTTTGGACTTCCTCAAGTTTATAACTCACTTAGGAATCCTTACAAACTGATTTTGAATGATTTGGTT
The DNA here is from genome assembly GCA_947683365.1 of Euphorbia pulcherrima. NCBI lineage: Eukaryota > Viridiplantae > Streptophyta > Magnoliopsida > Malpighiales > Euphorbiaceae > Euphorbia > Euphorbia pulcherrima. Next base: position 45,139,049 of record CANTUS010000010.1, read on the forward strand.
CTTAAAGGGATTTATGACTCTGATTGCTTTCTAGCGAGTTCTCTTGTATATGCTTTTTTTAAATCAACGAGCACCTTCTCAACTTGTGAAGCTTCCCTTTTATAGGCTTCTATCATAAATGTAGCTGTTGTGGGTTGGCAAGCTATAATTAATCTTCACCATTGATTAGGTAAGATATGGCACTTTCGGAGCCGTTGATCAATCTGTTAGACAGTAATTTGACCCATTTGAATCCATGGGATTGAGGCTAAAAAGATTTCAGTGATCGTTTTTCTTGTTTTTCAGTGTCACACCAAATTTATACCATTAGCTTTTTGGTGTGAGCTCCATGTGCCTCCTTATTGGTCTAGGTGAAAAAGGATGTTTCCTTTTTCTGTCCAGCATCAGTCTTTTTATCCTTTTTCTGAAAAGTGCGAGCTGTCTCTTTTGTCTTGCTCATGGGGAAAGGATCTTTGACTTTATAGACCAAAAGGTGAAGGCAAAAGTTATCTTTGAAACTTTTCCCATTGTCTTGATATCTAAATCTTCCGGATATTTTCAGACTCAGTATCTCTAGGTCTATCTTTTTCCAGATGCTTGTGCAATTAATTCTTCCGGATGCTGATCTTGAATGGTTCAAAGTTTGTTTCCTTTCCAAACTTTAACCGGATGCTTCCATTAATGCTTAGGTGTTTGTCTTCACTTATCTTGGACTCTAGATGATTTGGATTTATGTCCGGATGTAATGTTTTAGGTTATTTTATACTTAGGTGTTTTTTTTCTTCAAACCTTATCTGGATTGATTGTGTTTCGGATCACTGTTTCCTAATATAAACTTAAACCCATTCTATGTGCATGAGTCTGTGATTAAGCCATTCCTCCAGCAGATAGCGAATATTCTGGCACAGAACTTACCATGGGGACAGCATGGAGTTGCGCTACATTGCAAGTGCTTATATAAGAGTACCTCCCGCTCATCAAATAATTGTACGAAAACTTGAAGCTCCTAATACTGAGCTTGATAGGTTTATTGAACCTTTCATTCAACCCCTCAAAACCATTATGACAAATGCAGAAGCTCGAAAGCATGGGATGTCAGCAACGATCTCTTACAACAAGGCCTTGAAAGTGTAGATGCTTCAGCAGCCAGAGCCCTTGGATATTGACCCCACTTCTAATGGTAACAAGATGGGGAAGAAAGGTGATAAAGAGGATGACGAAGATAACACGCCACTATCAGCTTTGATGAGGGTTGTGAGCAAAATGAAAAACGAGTAACTTTGTGATAGCTAGTTGTAAGTTTCTATTGTAACTAGTTGTATCTCTCTATTGTAATCTATCTTCTAAATTTTAACTATTATCTTCATATAAATGTAATTTACGCTTCATAGAAGTTAACACATTATTAACACTTCAAGATTAATAGTGAAAAACTTATTCATAATTATGAGTACAATATTCATATTGTACAAATTAATTATTGCTCAAAATCGGCATAAATTATGGGGGAGCTAACCTTTTTCTAGCATATTTTTGTTATCATCAAAATGGGGAAGATTGTTGAACTTAGCTCATAAGAACTGAAGAAGCCTCAGAAGCTAATGCTCAGAACCCAGAAGTCAAGTTTTGAAGATAACTAAAACTCAGTCAAAAGCTATGTTGGGAAACAATGATCCGGATAAAAAATCTAAATCTGGATCAAGTTTGAAAGAAACAAAAACAATGTATGTAGTTCTCCCAAAATCCAAATGGAAATATCCAGACAAAGATCAAGACACAAGTTATCCATTGAACAAATTAAAAACCTAATCACTAGAGGAATTCATCCGGACAGAGTTTAGAAAGGAAACAAACTTCTGACCCTCAAAACTAGCATCCGGAAAAACTGAGTAAAGTTATCTCCGGAAGAAACATCCAGAGCATATAGGTCCAAAAGACATCCGGAAGACCTATATTTAAAATCTAAGGAAAGTCTCAGATATAAATTTCCCTTTACCTTAGTTGGTCTATAAAAGTCAAAGATACTTTCCCTAAGACAAAGACAAAATGACAGCTTGTACATTTTAGAAAGAGTCAAAGGGGTTTGACACCGAACAAAGAAAAGCTAACTACCTTTTATCCTAAACCAATAAAGGTGCGCGTTGAGCCCACATCATAAAGCAATTGGTATGAAAGTTGGTTCATCACAAAATGATAAGCAAAACGATCACTGACAACTTTTTAGCCTCAATCCTAAGATTTTAAACCGATCAAAATACAGTCTAATTGATTTATCAACAGATCTGGAAGCTCCATATCATAACCTGATCAAGGGTGAAGATTGAATAAAAGCTCACCAACCACAAACGGCTACATTTATGATCAAAGCCTATAAAAGAAGCTCTTCACCAAATGATAAGGTTAACTGATTGACTTACAAAAACAAGTAACAAAGCAACACTTATACAATCAGTTGATATGATCCCTCCAAGAACTCTTGATTCAAAATTTATTTGTAAGGATTCCCAAGTGAAACTATAAACTTGAGGAACTCTAAAAACCAACCCTTTATTAAAAACCAAAGTGTAAGAATCTCCAACTTGGGTAAGTTGGGGGATTGGGATATAGCTTGAAGTAGGTGCTTTGAGTGAGATCTCCCTGTAGGACTCAACTTAGAATCAAGGTAGAAGGCTAAGTGGTATATCCTACTTAAGATAAGAGGACTCAGCTAGGAGTTGGTTCTTCTAGTGGTATATCCTACTTTCGGAATCCGGAGACAAATTTGTAAGGCTTGATTCCTGCTAGTTGGAAAAGAATCTACTAGTGGACAAGGTCGGAGGAAGGAAACTTCGGGGACTAGACATAGGTGGGGCCGAACCAGTATAAAATACTTGTGTTTGATTTTCTTTCTCTTTTACTTAATTGCACACATTTGCATCATCCGGATCCATCTTCCAGATCATAATCAAACACGCTACACTAAGATTTTTCTAAGTCAGCTAATTCGGCGAAAAAGGGCCATTCACCCCCCTTTGCCCCTATAAATACTCTCACAGGGACCAACAAGTGGTATCAAAGCAAGTGCTCAAACTAGAGATCTAATAATCTCGAGCTAAAGGTCCATATATTTTGATTCACATATCAAAATGAGTTTCCAAAATTCACAACTCCTTCTCGAGCACTCTTCACCGGTGAACACTACACATCTGGAAAAATCAAATCAAGAACTTCATCCAGTCACAAAGTATTCAAGCATGGTTAGTTATTAAATATGGCTCGTATGAACTTACTTACGAAGTAGAGGGTATGACTACCCGAAAGCCATCAAGCATGTGGGATGAAAATGACTTTAAAAAATTACGTGAAAACGCAAATGCTATTAATATGCTTCATTGTGCTCTTAGTGCAGCTGAATTCAACAGGATATCCGGACGTGAGACTGCAAAAGAGATATGGGAAAAGCTGGAGGTAACCTATGAAGGAACTTCCAAAGTAAGAGAGGCCAAGCTTGATCTACTTCAACAGAAGTTTGAATCCTTTAAGATGGAGCCTAAAGAATCAATCTGTAGCATGAACACTAGATACACAAATCTAGTGAATGAAATGAAAAGGCTGGGGAAGGAGATTCCAGAAGTAGAAATGGTCAAGAAAGTGCTCCGGAGTCTCACCAAGGAATGGGACAATAAAAAGACTGCCATTGAGAAAGCTCATAACTTAAATTTTTACAGTTATAATGAACTCATTGGCAATCTTCTAACCCAAGATTTGTCCTTGGAGAGATACAGCCAACAAGAAAAGAAACCTAAGGAGAAAAAGAAGGCCATTGCTCTTAAGCCAGAATCCACCGGATCAGTCTCATCCGGAGAGGAAGAGCAAATCAATGAGTCAATGTGCACCAAAGATCAACTTGCTTTACTGATCAGAAGGCTAAATCGATTCATACAAAAGAAAGATAGAAGGAAATCAAAGAGGTATGAATCTCGAAAGCAAGAGAAGGAACCTCCAGAAAAAGTAAGCCCAGAAGGAATCCTGAAGAAAAGAAGGATCCGGAGAAAGATGATGCATGTTTCGAATGTGGAAAAAAGGCCATTTCAGAACAAAGTGCCCTAAGCTCAAAAGAACCAAGAAGTTCAAAAAGAAGGCAACGGTTGCAACCTGGACCAATAATAAAGAAAGCTGCAACTCATCTTCACCAGAAGAAGAGGAGACTGCTAACTGTGCATTTATGGCTCTAACTAAACCAGAATCAGAGCAATCCGGAAGGAACGCCTCTAAGCAAGAAACAGAATTAGATACAACAAACACTGGGGTAAACTCTTGCTCTAATTCTACCTCTAACTTTGATCTTGTAAAAGCTCTTTCTATTGTTATCAAAGGGGTAAAGAAGAATGCAAAAGCCATCAAGTCTCTAAAACGAGCAATACTAGAATTGGCTGAAGAAGGTGAGGTAATGGCACAAGACATCAATTTGGTTAGAGAAACCAAGCATATTGATGTAGTAGAAGAAAACTTCCTGAGGAATCAAGTCCAGATTCTAAATGCAAATGTAGTGGGACTGGATAGAGAAGTCAATCTATTAAAGGAAGCATCCAGAAAGAAACCTAAAACGAAGGATCTAAGAAGAGATAATCCTCCTCCTCCTCAGAACAGGGTTCAAAGGAACTCAAATCAAAGGAAAAATGGAGTAGGCAGACAACCACAAGCTCAAAGATATACTGCTGCTCAGAAAGGAAAGGCTAAGGTAGCATACAACCAACAGCCATCAAGCAAATAATAAATTACACCGTGCCATCTACTAGTGTACAAGAGGCTAGGTATAAAGGTAACTATGGAAGGAAGGATCAAGAAAAGATCAACGTAAAGCAAAAGCAGAACATACCCATTTCAGGGTGCAGGTTTTATGGAAAAAATAATCACATTACTAAATCATGTAGATTAAAAAATGGTTATTATGATGCTTATCGTTGGCCTGAGATGGTTTTTAACCCGAGAGGACCCAAATTTGATTGGGTACCCAAACCCACTTGATCTGTTTTACAGTATGTTAGATCCACAATAGATCAATACACTTGGTGTATTGATAGTGGATGCTCAAGGCACATGACAGGTGATGAAAAGGCCTTCATCATATTAACCCAGAAAAAGGAAGGCAAAGTAAGCTTTGGAGACAATCAAAAGGGGCAGATCATTGGTCATAGAACCATTGGATCTGGATTTAAGATTGAAGATGTCTCACTAGTTGATGGACTGAAATTCAACCTGATAAGTGTGGCCCAATTATGTGATAAAGGAATAAAAGTCACATTTGACTCCGGAGGCTGCTCAATATATGATAGTAAGTTTGATCAACTTATTCTTTACGCACCTAGAGTAAACAATGTCTATTCTGTAAACATAAAAATGATAAGAATAATATATGCTTGGTGTCTAAAGAAGAAGAGTCATGGCTATGGCACCAGAGGTTGGGACATGTAAGCATGAACCTCCTATCCAAATTAGCCAAAAAGGAATTAGTTGTGGGTTTGCCTAAGATTGCTTTTGATAAGGATCATCTATTCACTATATGCCAACTAGGAAAACAGCATAAGAAAAGTTTCCCTTCTATCTCATACATTCCTTCCAAAAGAGTACTTGAGCTCTTACATATCAATCTCTTTTGTCCAATTAAGCCACTGAGTTTAGGTAGAAGAGAATACGCTATGGTCATTGTAAATGACTATTCTCGATATACCTGGGTTCTCCTGCTAACAAGCAAGGATGAAGCCTTTAACCAATTCTCCAAAACATTCATCCGGATAGAAGTAGAACAGGGCATATGCATTGTACGCATCCGGAGTGATAATGGTGGAGAGTTAAAAAATAAGCATTTTGCTGACTTTTGTGACTCCAAGGGCATTGAACATAACTTCTCTGCTCCTCACACTCCTCAACAGAATGGAGTAGTTAAGAGAAAAAAAGGACAATTGTAGAAATGGCTGAACAATGCTTAGTGAAAATTGTTTGCCAAAATATTTCTGGGGTGAGGCCGTAAACATAGCATGCTACATCTTAAATAGAGCTCTCATTAGAAAGACCATAGAATAGACCCCATATGAAATCTGGAAGGGAAGAAAACCCAAACTTGGGTACTTTAAAGCATTCCAGGGTAAATGCTACATCCTTAATGATAGAGAGCAATTAGGAAAATTTGATCCTAAATCTGATGAAGTAGTTTTCCTCGGCTACTCAACACATAGTAAGGCTTACAGAGTCTTCAATAAACAAACCCAAACTTTGGTAAAGTCTATACATGTAGATTTCGATGAGACTAACACTGCAGGAAAGAAAAGCTACACTCCTGAAGATTAAGTTCCGGAAGCTAAAAAATCTGGAGAAAATGAGGAAGCTGGAATTCCTGATTCATTTCAAATCAAGAAGTACAAGGAGGAAGATGAAGGAATATCCTTTGATCTAGAAAGACAATAAGTTAATCTCAATCCACAAGGGATTGACTTTAATGAAGGAGTAGTTGAAACTGAAGTGGAGCAAGTCCAAGTTCAACATGAAGGCCTGGAAAGGGAGATCCGGACCCACAGAGATCATTCCATCGAAAATATTTTGGATGATGTTCAAAATCCAGTTAGAACCAGAGGTCAGCTCCATCGGATGATGAGCAATGCTGCTTTTTTTTCTCTCATAGAGCCAAAGAAATTTCAAGAAGTTGAAGGGGATGAAAGCCGGATGATGGTGATGCAGGAAGAGCTAGATCAATTCACCATGAATGATGTATGGGATCTTGTGCCCTCTCCTAAAGGAAAATCAATTATATGAACTAAATGGGTGTTTTGGAAAAAAAACTCGATGAATCCAAAGTAGTTGTAAGAAATAAGGAAAGACTAGTCGCTCAAGGCTACAACCAGCAAGAAGGAATTGATTTCAAAGAAACTTTCACCCCTGTAGCTAGACTGGAAGCAATCCAAATCCTATATGCATTTGCATCATTCATAGGGTTCACATTATACCAAATGGATGTCAAAAGTGCATTTCTAAATGGTGTCATTGAAGAAGAAGTATATGTCAAGCAACCACCCGGATTTGAAGATCCAAAGCATCCGGATCATGTCTACAGACTGAAGAAAGCTCTCTATGGATTAAAGCAAGCGCCAAGAGCCTAGTATGAAAGATTAACCTCATTCCTTAAATCCAAGGAATATACTAGAGGTAGGGCAGATACCACACTCTTCATCAAAAAGAAGAAAAATGATATTATTTTAGTCCAAATCTATGTGGATGATATCATTTTTGGTGCCACCAATGAGAAGATGTGCAAAGAATTCAGCTCTCAAATGCAGAAGGAATTTGAGATGTATATAATGGGAGAGCTCAACTTTTTCCTTGGTCTACAAATCAAGCAAAGTCCAGATGGGATCTTCATTAATCAATCAAAATACACCAAGGAGATTCTGAAGAAGTTTGAAATGGATAACAGCAAACCAATGTCCACTCCAATGGGCTCAAACACAATCTTATCCAGGGACTGTGAAGGAGAAGATGTTGATCAGAAGCTCTATAAAGGAATGATTGGCTCACTCCTATACTTAACAGCTAGCAGACCTGACATACACTATGCAATATGCTACTGTGCAAGGTATCAAGCCAATCCCAAGGATTCTCATCTCAAGGCTATCAAAAGGATACTTAGATATCTCCTAGGAACCACTAAAGTTGGGTTATGGTATCCTAGTAATGGAGACTTCACACTCCAAGGGTTCACAGATACAGACCATGGTAGAGATACTCTTGAGGGAAAAAGTACATCCGGAGGATGCCTTTTCCTTCGAGATTGCTTAGTCTCATGGTATAGCAAGAAGCAAACTTTAGTTGCCTTATCCACCACAAAAGCAGAGTATATGGCAGCTGAAAGTTGTGTTGCTCAACTCCTATGAATCAAATAATAACTTGAAAATTATGGAGTGCAATCCGGATATGTGGATGTATTGTGTGACAGCAAAAGTGCTATTGATGTGTCAAAGAATCCAGTGCTTCATAGCAGGATGAAACATGTCAACATAAGGCATCACTTCATCCGGCATCATGTAATGAAGAAGGATGTTGCATTGGTATATGTCCCAACCAATGAATAGAGAGCTGATATCTTTACTAAACCACTAAGTAAAGATCAATTTAGGAAACTAAGAGAATCAATTGGGATGTCAAATCCAATTTAGAAAAACTTCGGAAGTTAGTTTTTAAATCAAGCCGGATCTTGAGATAAAAACTCACTCCGAAAGACAAGAAGTATTGGGAGATCTATTCCGGAAGTTTGCCACGTCAGCCGATAAAGATGACATATGGCAGTAAAAGCTCATAAAGGTAACTGTTACTTTTTGAATTTCAAAAGTCCATTGGTTGTTACATGTGCGGTAAATACAGTAGTTAATTCAAAAATAAACCATTCCTATTCTCCGGTTAAACTGAATTCACCTATCTCCTAAAAAACAGATAGACATGTCATTAATCTAGTTAAAATAGCCAGAGTCCTGATTACCAATATACCCTCACTTCAGAAATTCTATATAAACCCCTCAAAATCCCTTCTCTTCTTCACGCGAGCAACTACTCTATTGTTACTCTGCAAAAATTCAATTCTAAAACTCCATCTCTCAAAATCTCTCTACAATGGCAGCCACAAACACCTCCTACTCCCTCGAAATCCTACCTAGCCAAAATCTCTTTCAAGTATCTGACTTGAAGGATGTTGATTTTGAACCTTTAAATCTCAAAACTTCCGACTTCATCATCCCTACTGATCATCTAGATGATGATTACCTATTCAGAACTCCTCCTTTCTTCACCCTAATTGAAGATCAAAGTCTGGGTGATCTTCTAAAGATAAATTGTCCAACCTACCCAAAGCTGGTGAAAGAGTTCTTCTCAAAACTCAGTGCTCACAACCATTTTGATGCCTTACGCACTGAAGTCAAGGGGAAGGTGATAATTCTCACTACTGAATTCTTTGAAAAATATCTACACATAAAGAACTCCGGGATAGTGTTGAGAAAAGATGGGGATGAGACTAGAGTAGTGTACGATTCCAAACTGTGGCTCTACAAGAACTACTTTGGCTACAAATTCTCAACGTACTTCCCCAGAACACTTAGATTCCTACAGCACGCTCTGGCCAAGCTCATCCTGATAAGGAAGGGGTCATTGACTATAGTTTCTTCCCTCCAGCACTGGGTTGGAAGTGTGGATGTAAACTGGCCAGTCTTGATCATTCACTATCTCAAGACCCATGTAAACTCACATGATGTCTTGATCATAAGAATTCTACAAGCGGCGGAAGTGGATCTGACCGAATTTGAAGGGATTTATGGAAAGCCCATCCTTGAGTAGAATTTCCTCAATCTCCGCTTTGATGAGGAATGAGATGAAGAAAAGGCAAAACTAAAAAGGGATGAGCGAAAGATTAAATCCCGGAAGATAGTTGATCCGAAAGAGGAGGCTCATGTTCCCAAAAGGCCCAAAACCAACAAAGCCAAGGCCAAAAAGCAAGCTGAAATGGTTCCAGAAGAGATTGATGAGGACACTCTGCCCCTCACCCAAATCCTGAGCTCTGAAAAGCCAAGACCCAGGGGCAGACTGAATAAAGTTACAGCTAAAAAGGGACAGCTTGTGCTTGCTGCGGGTCTACCTCAAATTACTACAAAAGCAATTGAGGTCGAAATAAGGAAAGCCAAAAGAACATTGGTTGAAATGGAAGAGGAGGTAGATGATGAGGAGATAGAGGATGAGGCTCCTCCTCAAAAGCAACTCCGGAGAAAAGGGCTAACCTTTGATGAAGCCCTTACTGCCGAAGAAAAGAAAGCAAGTGAAGGCAGGAGACTTGTTGGGATAGTACTAAATGAGGAAGCCAAGCAGTATAAGGAGAAAGCTGCTTTGGAAAAAGCCAAGTCTAGCAAAGGGAAAAATGTTCCTGGAGCAACAGAAATCATGAGGAGAGATGATGAACGATTCGACACCATTCAAGCAGTGATCAAAGATAACTATCAAATAAATCGGGAGAGAACTAAAGGACCCAGAGACTCATCTCAAGTTCCCCCAATTCTAGTGGATCCAAAAGATATGGATGCTCTGTCAAAGATTCTAAAAGCAGATGAATTCATATTTGCTGATAGAATAGGACCACTTTCGAAGAATCTACTTAGATCTAGCAATGAAGTCAGAGATCTTGAAAGTCCGGAAAAGGCATTGGAGAAGGCTATTGAGGAAATTACTAACATGCCTAAGGGAGAAAAAGAAAGTCCTAAAAAGGCAATTGTAAGGGTGGTTGAGGACAGTTCCAACCATCTAGAGGCAAGGCTGGAAGAAGAGAATAAGGATGATGTAAACCATCAGGATCAGACACTACAAACCATAGAGGTAACCCCTGATCTCTCTCATCTTAATTCTGATCATGAAGAGCACAACCTAGCTACAGACTCTTATAATGTAGCTAAGGACATAGTGCTAAACCTGGATGAAATAACTCCGGAGGGAGAGAGTCTGAGTTCCAAAGGGCACACCTCTAAAGTGGACCCTACGGGCGAGGCTACTCCGGAGGAAAGGGAGATGGATAAGGGTGGAAAAGAGAAAGGAGCAGTTGAAGGCTCCAGTTCAGAAGATGATAGCCCCTCTAGAAGCAGTTCAAGCTCCAGAGATGAATCCAGCTCATCCGATGATGACTCATCCGGACCTTCGAACAAAAAGTTTCCTCCTCGCACAAAATCAGTGACTCTTCCTGATGAAAACTCCAAAGACTCCAAAGTCAGTGCCGCTCTTAAACTCCTTCAGGAGGCAACTCTTGAGCATCATGAAGAAGGATTTGTCAAGAAGAGTCTCCTGACAATCTGTATGAACCTAAAAGCTGTTGAGAAGGCATTGCTCAGGCAAAAATCTGATAAAGCAGTCCAAAAAAGATTTGGGTGAGATCAAAGAAAGTTTAAAGTGTCTCCCCAAAATTGAGCAGCAAATCATGAACTTCCCAACTCCCGGAGCTTTGGCAGTAGCTTCCCTATCAGAAGTCCAGCCTCTTCTATATGAGCTAAAGGAAAGCACCTCTACAGCTAATCGAAATGCCAGTCAAGCCAATACTAGATTGAGAGGTACCAACAAGGTGTAGCTCAATAGGCAACGCAGATTGAGTAAGATAGATAATAACAAGGTTCGAATCCTACTAAATACACTTATTAGGAGGGGTAAGGAGCCTTCACTGTAACTAAGCTCTGAACAAAATTATCTCAATGAAGATACTCCTAAATATTACTAAAAAAATTATAAATTAAGAGGTAGGAAAATGGATCTAGTTATAAAAAAAATACAAAGTAATAGCAAATCTCAAAGCAACTATATAAGACACCTTCAAACGAATTAACCTCAATGCATTAACTCTCTCATCTTTTCTTATTTCGCTTGCCGTCTCCTAAACTTTGAAATGCCCTCGCAACCCTCTTAACTTAAAACTATCCACCAATTGGCCTCTAAAACCCATATGTCAACTTCTCGTTGAAAAGAAAAATTTAAGAGCATGATATTTTTTAAAAGTCATATCAATTAGAAGCTAGCATGTGGCGTTCAGGAAAACTTGTGCACTTTTTAAAAGTTAAGGGTTATGGGAATTTTTTTATTGCCTATCTGGTTCACTAGATCTTTGCTCCCACTAAATCTAAATTTGACCCAGTCAGGTACGGAGATTTCTTTCAAGTTTAAGGAACAATAAGTAAAATAGGATATATTGAATAGCGGTTAACGCATTTGAACATGAACTAATGTCCACATATCACCGAATGTTTAATTGAATAGAAGTAGACCAACTCAGATGCTCTTGGGTTGGCTTATTCTACTTATTTCAAAGGATAATTTGGATCAAATATCACGGTAATATAATTCTAAATATACTATACTTATGAAATAATTACAACCCTCACACCTCCTTCATCCAATACACGCAATTATTACTTTTCTATTTTAATTTTTTGATTTGTTTTATTTATATCTTTCAAACCGTTCATTTTTTCGACATGTCGTTTAAGAATTTTTTGTTTCTCTTTTTTATCTTCGAAAGTAGATGCATGATGATATACTTTTATCGAGTTTTTTTTAACTTTCAAATATCCAATAAATATCCTATAGAAGTCTAATAGAAATCCATAAAAATAGAAGACATTTCAATAACACATGAATGTCCAATTTTAAAAAGTAGAAGACTCCTAAATTATACCTGTAAAATATTAGCAATTATTTTAATGGCAGCAGTTTATAAAATAACCGCATAACGATGGATACAATGAAATTTCCAGTGATATTGGACATCTATAGATGATCTATAGGAAATCTATTGGATAAAAAATGACGAAAAATCACAGTAGATGTCATTTCAAAGATAAAAATAAGACGAATAAAAAACTCTAAAACGACATGTCGAAAAAATAAGCGGTTTGAGAGATAAATGAAAAATAAGAAAAAAAATAAAAAAAAAACAAGTAACACGATAATTATATAAATAAAATTAAAAAAAATAAGAAAGTTAAAATATATCCAACAAACATAATATTTTTATAGATATTTTAATAAATATGAAATTAATTAAAAAAAAAGTGTCCAATCACAAATTCCTTTTTCAAGTTACCGGCCCAATTTCTTTACCCGACATATAATACACAATTTACATAATTCTTAAACAACACATTATTATTATTATTATTATTATTATTATTATTATTATTATTATTACTACACATTTTCTGTTCTAATAAATTAATTTTTCTCTTTTGGTTGCTAGAACTAAAACGATTTTTTTTTCTTGTTTCATGACGAAAAATTCCTTATTTCACGCACAAAACAAAACTAGCTTAAGTTGAATTAACGTAACTACCTATACATTAATTGACGATGGTAAAAAATAGCATATGTTTTGTATTTGCATGCCCACACATTTCTAATAATTAATTTAAGTTCTTAAATATTTCAATGATATATACCGAGTAAATCCTTGTGATAATATTTCTTACATGTCAATAGATTCAGATTCGGAAATATTTCTAATAATCTATTGAGCAAGCAATGTAAGCTTGGCTTTACACTTTTCTGTTCACAATGACAATTCATGAAATCTACGCCTTCATATGTCACACATTTATGTTACAACTTATTGACTATATTCAAAGATTCTTTTTTTAACGGCCTTTTAAACTACGTACTATTATTGATTATGCTCGATTTGATTTGTCCATTGTCAATATCCTTATACCAAGCCGAACCAATCTATCCGATTTTGTCTGCTTAGATGTGTTCGTTTTCAAGCAGGGTGTTATCAATAGCCATTAACGGACATGTAACTAGTTACAGAACCATGTGAGACATACGACCAAGTGACCAACCTAAAATAAATTGTATGATTTATAGGAACATCGCATGATGATTAGTTTTATTTTTATGTACTGAATTTTCACTTTAATGTATCATAAATAAAGAAAACACATACAAAATTTCATAAAAAATACATGTGATAAATGTGTATTCATTAGCGTAGACTAAAATATGATGTACCCCAATTCATAGTATTCCTAAAGTAATGAAAAAGATTTAGTCACTTTCATCACCATGCATATAAAATATTTTATAAATGATTAAGGTACGTGACTTTTTTTAATTTGATTAATAATAAATCTTTATGATTGCATTTTTTACAAAAAAAAATTTTCACAAATATTAATTTATTAAGTACATATCAACTGATATAATGAAAATAAATTAAGATCGTGCAAGAGTATGTTAACTCCGGTGTGCCATTTCGTTGGGACACGGGAGCTCAACTTATTTTGTTTTTGGATTCATTGAAAAAACTATTTCCTTAAATGAAAATCAAATAACGGATCAGTTTAATATTATTGTTTGAACTGCTTTTAAAATAAGTTATTCTCACAAATCTTTAATAGTATTATATATTTTGACTTTAAATAATACATTTTAATCTTTCATATTAATTAATTAAGAACTGACTGATTTATTTTTTTTCAAAATCAAATATGCAGCTTTTAAAAATAGTTTGAAAATGAAGCTGTCCAAAAAAATTGCTGAAAAAAGTTATAAAAACACACAGATAAACTGACCCAATATAAACTCACCGTACAGAAGAATAAGAAAAATTTGTCACAAGAATTAAAAAAATAAAATAAACAATAAAGAAAACAACAATTATGCAACTTATATTTTATTAAGCTACAACTCAGAACAAGTCAACGATGGTAACAACTCCAACATATACTGCTTAGTTTTGCATTTTAGTAGTTGTGTTTTGCATTATTATCGAAGATCGGAGTGTATTTTATTTTTTTTTTTATATTTACAAGTATCTCATCCAGATAATTTTATTCGAAATTTAGTAACAGTAGAATTTAAATATTATTCTCCTCCAACGTACACAACCTATTTAGCCGACTGAACTATATATTATTGGTAGTTTATTTGATTATTTAATCCTTCAACTTGTGTTCTCAATTTTTTAGTTGCTTAACATATCCATTTTCTTCTTAAAAAATATACAGTTAGCCAAAAATATTAAAACTTTCCAAAGCTAGGCCAGTCCAATTAAATTTTTTCCAACCAAACCTGTCCAATTAAATTCTGGATAGAAGATTTTAAATATTATAAAATCTAAAAAACGGCATAATGTAGATATATTTAAAATGGCAAACATATATTAGAAAGATCTTTACATGATAGAATCAGACCAAACACCTAACATGACGGCCACTTTACAACCCAAAATTTAAGATTAGGGGAAACACAAAATACTCATTTTTCATACATTCATCAAGCTCATACTAAATACACTTAACATGGAACTTACATTTTGAATTTCTACTTGCATTATCACGCTTCCCCCAAAACTTTTACTCTTTCAAATATAAATTCATGTAACTTCCTTGTTTTGTTTATATTTATTCTTCCAATCAAACTATTTATTTTTCTAAGATGCCACTTCATAATATTTTCTTCGTCTTTTTTTATCTTCAAAACGAGATTCTTGTACAAGCTGTCATTTTGTCTTTGTCTTAGGGAAAAGATCTTTGACTTTCATAAATCAACTAAGGTAAAAGGAAAGTTATATTTGAGACTTTCTTTAGATTTTAAATATAGGTCTTCCAGATGTCTTTTGGATCTATATGTTTCGGATGTTTCTTCCGGAGATAACTTTACTCAGTTTTTCCGGATGCTGGTTTTGAGGGTCAGAAGTTTGTTTCCTTTCCAAACTCTATCTAGATGATTTCCCATAGTGCTTAGGTTTTTAATTTGTTCAATGGATGACTTATGTCTTGATATTTGTTCTGATATTTCCATTTGGATTTTGGGAGAACTACATACATTGTTTTAGTTTCTTTCAAACTTTATCCGGATTTAGATTTTTTTATCCGGATCATTGTTTCCCAACAATCTCTCCCATTTGATGGAAACAAAAACTTAAGTCATCTAAGTATGAGTGTATTTACTAAGTGTAATTTCTGTTACTTAGTCTTTTACAATTCTCCCCCGTAATTTTAGCATCCTAACTCCCCCATGATTTCTGCTTCTTAGTTTGTTTTAGTACAATTACAGATTGTACTTTAGAAGCGATTGTTTTGATAGTTAAGAATTTTTAACTTCATATATACGTCTGCTGTTAACAATGGTTAACATCATGAAGTTCAGTATTACAAGTTACAGAAATACATATAAAGTGAATCTAGCCATTAAATAAGTATTACAAGCTTATCTAGCTAGCTTAACTATCTCTCCGGATGGATCACTTTTCCGGACTTGCAGCGTCTTTCCTTTCCCGCTTCCTTTTCCTTGATGACTCTGATCTTCCTCCCCCTTTTTGCTTCCATCAAGGGGATCAATGACCATATAGGTACGCTTGTCCCAAGATTACGGCCAGGCAGAGGAGTAGATAGAGTAGTCTTTGTTGCCTTTTGCCCGCTCATCAATAGTATGATCCACTATGGGCGGAGTCAAATAATAAGGGCGAAGGGACCTCCGGAGTTGATCATAGGATTGAGAGACTTGAGGAAGAATACACAGAATGTGCTCTTGGTCCTTGGGATCAAAATAGGGAAACACGACCTTGATTAGAGTAGTCAAACCTTTTTGGCTCATGAACCCTGAGTCCCCTATAGCTTGAAGAAGATTGTGCAGGACAGGAATGTGCTGAATTTCTGGAATGGTCGGAGACAAGGAAGATCCAGAGATAGATAGTTTATTTATTCCGGCTTGAAGGAGGGTGATTTCATCGCTAAGGCCCTTCTGGATGTTGTGGATAGACTCTATTTGATCTTTTAGCTCTTTGGAGACAGTCTTTTTCCATTCGTTTATTATTTGTTCAATACCAGAGTTTCTAGCCTGCATCTCATCACCTATATCATCTAGGATTTTTTCTTTGAGCTTGGGGATGGTTTTATTTATGAAGTTGGCAAGCATATCCTGAGTTACTAGCTGATCAGTCTCCAAGCTCAGCAGAGTAGGTTTCAGATCTCTGTCTTCCATGAATTTTGTCAAGTTTTCAAACTTGGAGTCAATATAGTCATTGATTTCTGTGGATAGATCAGTGGCGGATGAGGACATTCTATCCAGGACAGTTGCACAGTTATCAAAGGCCAAAGTATTGGCTTGACTGGCATTTCAATTAGCTGTAGAGGCGCTTTCCTTTAGTTCATTTAGAAGAGGCTGGACTTCTGATAGGGAAGCTACTGCCAGAGCTCCGAGAGTTGGGAAGTTCATGACTTGTTGCTCAATTTTGGGGAGACACTTTAAACTTTCTTTGATCTCACCCAAATCTTTTTGGACTGCTTTATCAGATTTTTGCCTAAGCAATTCCTTCTCAACAGCTTTTAGGTTCATGTAGATTGTCAGGAGACTCTTCTTGACAAATCCTTCTTCATGATGCTCAAGAGTTGCCTCCTGAAGGAGTTTAAGAGCGGCACTGACTTTGGAGTCTTTGGAGTTTTCATCAGGAAGAGTCACTGATTTTGTGCGAGGAAACTTTTTATTTGAAGGTCTGGATGAGTCATCATCGGATGAGCTGGATTCATCTCTGGAGCTTGAACTGCTTCTGGAGGGGCTATCATCTTCTGAACTGGAGCCTTCAACTGCTCCTTTCTCTTCTCCACCTATATCTAGAAGCAAATAAAGCAATTTAGTTATAAGAGTGCTTCTGATGCAATAAGTGTAAAAATAGATGTGTCAAATTTAGAGATTTTTACATAATGGTGTTATATTGGTTCGGACCTTGCCTACCACCAGTCCCCAAAGTGTCCGCTTCTGAGCTTTAATCCACTATATCAACACCTTTTGAGGCGGAGAAGCTTTTACAAATGGAATTCTTTGTAGCCAAGAGTACCTTCCTCTTCCTATCTCTAATTCTCCAATTTAAGAGTACCCTCCTCTTGAACTCTTCTAAAACACAACTTACACCAAGCTGCTTTTAGGGTTATACCAAGACCTTAGCAAACACCTTGCTTAGTCTTTTTTTTTTAGGAAAAAGGAGTGTGGTAAATATTAATGAATGAGATGGGCAACACAAACCGGTGGCACCACTGACCAAACCCTTGCTTAGTCCTTAAGAGTGGATTGAAATGATTTTGTGATCTTGTACTTTGAGTTATCAAGAATCACTTAACATATTTGAAATTGGTTGTTCTATGCTTTCTATGATTCAAACAGATTTGGATGAATGTTTGGTTGAGAGTATTTGCAAATGTATATGAGAGATTTGCAATTAATTATGACAGCTTGGACGATTTTCTCTCTGCTAGTAGAGGCCTTTTTATAGGCAATCTTCAAAATCTTCCTGTTGTGACTCATCCTCAGAGTCACAATCCTAGCCATTGTCTCACAACTGCTCTTTTCCATTAGAGTCGATGGATCTTCCGTTAGACTCATCTTCTGTTCCGTTAGAAACTTTGGTGGGAGTCAACTCTACCAACTTTCTGCAATTTTTCAGACTTTTACATCTTTTAGTCCCTTACAACTAACTTGTGTCAACTTGTTAGGTTGCTAAAAGGTTTCTTCTCTCTTTGTTGTCAACTCAATTTTGAAGACCTCTGATCACCTATCTTTTTGTGTCATAAAAAGTATAGACCTATTTTTAGTATTTGTCTTCACGTGAGTTGCTGTCTTGGGATTTGAGCTTTTGACAGTTGGAGATCGTTTCCTTCTCTTGTAAGGCTTATGAGTCTTCCAAGTTTTTTTTGGCTTCCGATCTCTTTTATCTTCTCTTGTCTTGCTTCTGATGTTACTTGTGCTTCTGAGCTTCGAGTTACTTCTGAGCACGCAGCTTGTTGGTCCCTGTGAGAGTATTTATAAGGGCAGAGCAGGTGGATGGCCCTTTTTCGCGAAATTAGCAGACTTAGAAAAGTCTTAGTGTAGCGTGTTTAATTATGATCCGAAAGATGGATCCGGATGATGCAAATGTGTGCAATTAAGTAAATGAGAAAGAAAATCAAACACAAGTATTTTATACTGGTTCGGCCCCGCCTACGTCCAGTCCCCAGAGTTTCCTTCCTCCGAGCTTGTCCACTAGTAGATTCCTTTCCAACTGGCAGGAATCAACCCTTAACCCTTTCCGGAAGTAGGATATACCACTAGAAGAACCAACTCCTAGCTGAGTCCTCTTATCTTTAGAAGGATATACCACTTAGCCTTCTCCCTTGAATCTAAGCTGAGTCCTACAGAAAGATCTCATTCAAAGCACCTACTTCAAGCTATATCCCAATCTCCCAACTTACTCAAGTTGGAGATTCTTTCACTTTAGTTTTTAACAAAGGATTAGTTTTTGGAGTTCCTCAAATTTATAGTTTCACTTGGGAATCCTTACAAACAGATGTTGAATCAAGATGTTGGTTCATTTACTATAGCAATTAGTAGCTAGCTTATAAATCCCAAATTCGGCAAGTCAATCACATATAAACATTATTATGCCTAGTAGCCAGCACAATTAATACCTCAAGATGTTGTACCCAAAAAGAAATAAGTTGTGAAGTATTTAGTGTCCATCCGATTTTTCTAAATTAATGAGTACTCTGTTTCATCAAGCGATGCTAAAATTGTCTCTTAACATGGTATTGATTGTTGAAAATTTCCCAATAATCATCAACCTTAATTACTTTTCTTTTGCAGCCATAATTGATCACTATAATCAAATATATGTCCACAAAAAACTCAAAGGATTATGAAATTCAGACACTCATGCCTCCGTAGATTGCAATACTATTAGTTAATATTGTTTTCAATTTGTACATATACAACAACAACATTACCCCAATGCCTAAAAAGGCTACCGCATAAGCGGGGTAAGGGGGTCGGATGTACGCAGTCTTGCCCCGTAATTACAGAGAGGTTTTTCCTAATTGACCCTGAAGTGGAGCTGCAATAGCTATCCGTGACTTCACAATAAAAGAAGTCCGGACAGTTTAATGAGTCATTTTGCTTTAGTCCATTATAATCTAAAGCCAAAGAATGGTGAATCTTTGGCCTCATCGAAATATTGGAAAGTTTCAATTTGTACATATCTGAATACAAAATATAACCTCATTCCAAACTATAAAAAAAATCAGCAAAACCTTAGTACAGAGAGGTTTTTCATAATTGACCCTGAAGTGGAGCTGCAATAACTATCCGTGACTTCACAATAAAAGAAGTCCAGACAGTTTAATGAGTCATTTTGCTTTAATCCATTATAATCTAAAGCCAAAGAATGGTGAATCTTTGGCCTCATCGAAATATTGGAAAGTTTCAATTTGTACATATCTGAATACAAAATATAACCTCATTCCAAACTATAAAAAAAATCAGCAAAACCTTAGCAAGTTCAAGCAAAACAATTGTCCAAAACTTATCTTGTTTCAGTTCCACCATAAAAAAAGATAACAAAGAAACAATTATTTGCATCAATGAGAAGCCATAGTTACCTCCTCTTTCTATGCAGAAGATTGGAATTGATATAAAGAAATCACAACGAGGCAAAGAATTGTAGAACTCAACACATTTATATATAAGCTAAAAGAAACAAAAATTGAGCAGACACCATAACCTAAGCAGTTTAGTGAACTAAGAGAACCAATTACAACTACCTAGTGACAAATACAACTGAGCTATACCAGAAACACGATTAAAGAGGACAATCAAAAGAGAGGGGCCACCAACGTATATCGGCAAGTTCCGAAGGTCTTCGTTAAACCACCAAATTTCTATTTGGCTTAGGCCCTTTATATAGTCCCTTAATTTCGATAAAATAGATAATCAAACCTCAAGAATAACCGAAATATTTAAGGAAAATCAAAAGGAAGAATGAACCTGAGATTTTGAAGATATTGAAATTCGCTTGGACGACAATCGGCACACTCTTTAATTACCAAATTAGAATTCGCTTGGACGACAATCGACAGTGGCTTAGGGATCGACAGTTTGGAAGCGATATCAGATTATGAGATTTGTAGGGTTCAAAAAATTCAAAGCGATAGAAATTCGAGAGAATTAGGGTTCGATATTTTGGAAGAGGGGAATATCCTGTATACACGGTGATGATTATCTATAAAAAAAAAACACACGGTGATGATTAACAAGGAGGGAAATGTTTTTTATCATATTTAAAGGAGGGAAAGTTGAAAATTTTGGATTGGTAGCAAGGGGACACTGTAATTGTGAAATTAATTATTTAGATATTGCATTAAAATGGTACAAACAAATTAGTCATCCCATTACTAGACCAGGGCATGGCTGGGCAGGCCAGCTTCGTGCTGGCCGAATTATGTCTAACTAAAAAAATTAGTAGCTCAAGTCTAATCTACCTCATAGAAAGTAAAAGTTAGGCTTGAATTGAGTCGAACTTTTATAAAATAATTAAAACTTCAGTTCGATCCACGGGCTTACTAATTAATATATAGAATTAAAAAAAAATTAATTCTTTTAATAAAAAATTACTATAATAAAATAGTTGTAACTAATTTTTAATATAAATCACAAAATCGAGTTTCGATACTAAATTTTACAAGAAAATTTTGAATTTTTCAACAATTATTAGTGTTATAAATAATAAATATATACATTTATTTAATATGTTTATTATTAGTTCGGCTCGGGCGGGTCGGGCTTGAGTTTTATACTAAAACTAAGCTCATCCTATATACTCTATTCGGACCCCTTCAAGTTCGGGTCGGGCCGTATCGATTCCCCAATTAATTTTTCCAAACCTAGTCCATAAAAAATGGACATGGACGACCCTCGCGAGCCGGCTGGTTAGTGCCCAGGTCTACATTACATTAATTGTCATGTAAGTGTTACATTAGCTTCAAATGTTGTAATTAAGCATTGCCATTAGGTGTTGCATTAGGTTCAACTGTTGTATTTGTCGTTACATTAGCCACAACCGTTGCATTTGAGCGTTACATTAGCCATAACCGTTGTATTTGGGCGTTACATTAGCCACAACCATTGCATTTGGGTGTTGCAGTTCTGTAGTTATGTAGTTATATCATTTGGTGAAGAGCTTCTTTTATAGGCTTTGATCATAAATGTAGCCGTTTATGGTTGGTGAGCTTTTATTCAATCTTCACCCCTGATCAGGTTGTGATGTGGAGCTTTCGGATCCGTTGATCAATCCGTTAGACTGTATTTTGATCCGTTTGAAATCTTAGGATTGAGGCTAAAAAGTTGTCAGTGATCGTTTTGCTTGTCATTTTGTGATGCACCAACTTTCATACCAATTGCTTTATGATGTGAGCTCCACGCGTGCCTTTATTAGTCTAGGAGAAAAAGTAGTTAGCTTTTCTCTGTTCGGTGTCAGACCCTTTTGACTTTTTCTAAAATGTACAAGCTGTCATTTTGTTTTTGTCTTGGAGAAAGGATCTTTGACTTTCATAAACCAACTAAGGTAAAAGGAAAGTTATATTTGAGACTTTCCTTAGATTTTAAATATAGGTCTTCCGGATGTCTTTTGGACCTATATGCTCTGGATGTTTCTTCCGGAGATAACTTTACTCAGTTTTTTCGGATGCTGGTTTTGAGGGTCAGAAGTTTGTTTCCTTTCCAAACTCTATCCGGATGATTTCCCCTAGTGCTTAGGTTTTTAATTTGTTCAATGGATGACTTATGTCTTGATCTTTGTTCTGATATTTCCATTTGGATTTTGGGAGAACTACATACATTATTTTTGTTTCTTTCAAACTTGATCCGAATTTAGATTTTTTATCCGGATAATTGTTTCCCAACAATCTCCCCCATTTGATGGAAACAAAAACCTAAGTCATCTAAGTATGGGTGTATTTACTAAGTGTTATTTTTGTTACTTAGTCTTTTACAATTCTCCCCCGTAATTTTAGCATCCTAACTCCCCCATGATTTCTGCTTCTTAGTTTGTTTTAGTACAATTACAGATTATACTTTAGAAGCGATTGTTTTGATAGTTAAGAATTTTTAACTTCATATATACGTCTGCTGTTAACAATGGTTAACATCATAAAGTTCAGTATTACAAGTTACAGAAATACATATAAAGTGAATCTAGCTACTAAATAAGTATTACAAGCTTATCTAGCTAGCTTAACTATCTCTCCGGATGGATCACTCTTCCGGACTTGCAGCGTCTTTCCTTTCCCGCTTCCTTTTCCTTGATGACTCTGGTCTTCCTCCCCCCTTTTGCTTCCATCAAGGGGATCAATGACCATATAGGTACGCTTGTCCCAAGATTACGGCCAGGCAGAGGAGTAGGTAGAGTAGTCTTTGTTGCCTTTTGCCCGCTCATCAATAGTATGATCCACTATGGGCGGAGTCAAATAATAAGGGCGAAGGGACCTCCGGAGTTGATCATAGGATTGAGAGACTTGAGGAAGAATACACAGAATGTGCTCTTGGTCCTTGGGATCGAAATAGGGAAACATGGCCTTGATTAGAGTAGTCAAACCTTTTTGGCTCATGAACCCTGAGTCCCCTATAGCTTGAACAAGAATGTGCAGGACAGGAATGAGCTAAATTTCTGGAATGGCTGGAGACAAGGAAGATCCGGAGATAGATAGTTTATTTATTCTGGCTTGAAGGAGGGTGATTTCATTACTAAGGGCCTTCTGGATGTTGTGGATAGACTCTGTTTGATCTTTTAGCTCTTTGGAGACAGTCTTTTTCCATTCGTTTATTATTTGTTCAATACCAGAGTTTCTAGCCTGCATCTCATCACCTATATCATCTAGGATTTTTTCTTTGAGCTTGGGGATGGTTTTATCTATGAAGTTGGCAAGCATATCCTGAGTTACTAGCTGATCAATCTCCAAGCTCAGCAGAGTAGGTTTCAGATCTCTGTCTTCCATGAATTTTTTCAAGTTTTCAAACTTGGAGTCAATATAGTCCTTGATTTATGTGGATAGATTAGTGGTGGATGAGGACATTCTATCCAGGACAGTTGCACAGTTATCAAAGGCTAAAAATTAAAAATAAACACCCAAAATGCATAAACATGTATAAGGGTATATGAAAAGTCATTAACAACGTATAACGGTGATATAAAAAGTAATTAAGTTTGTGATATTTTGCCTTTTGGTAATTTGATAAAATTTTACGTGAAATTAATTTTGTCAAACTAGCACATTTAAGTGTTTTTCCCTTTTGTTTACTCAGAATATATAAGCATGTTTTATGTTGAACCAAAAAAAATCTATCTCATGTGCGTTGCTCACTTTCTCTCCTTCTAACCCTTTCCTCTCTGCGATTTCATCCCTTTGATTGTTTGACTTGTTGATCAACGGCGATGATTCTCATACCGTTAGCAAGGCGGTTAGATTGCAATTTCTCTCTCATAAGCCTTTAAAAGGGGGTCCTCTCTTCTGCAAGATTTATCAGAGCTAAGTTTTGTACTTATGGGTTTTTGGGTTTATGCTTTCTGTATTTTTTGAGTTTGAGATTGAGGCTTATGTTTTTGTTGTTCTTGCTGAGTTTATTCCTTTTATGATTTCTTTGAGTATCTTGGCTTGTAATCAGATTTTGTAGCTTGGCTTGTCTTGAGCAACATTGTATGAATAAAGAATTCTCCTCTCCTTATATTCTTCAATCTTATTAAAGGCATTATACACAAAGTCACAAATTCACTTAGGTTCTGGCCTTAAAAGCGGTAGCTCGCTCCAATACCTCTTAAATTTTGTGTGGTATTGCATCACTGACAAGTCACCTTTTGTGAGTAAGCTAATGCTTTTCTTGATCTAGAACATCAGAGGTCCATTACTCTCTCTAAATTGCTGCTCTAACTCCTTCCATAATTCTTCCGCGCTATCAACATACAAGAAATCTTCACAGAGCACTACAAGAAATCAAGCTTTTTGTAACAACAAATGTTGTCACAGAAAAGCAAGAAGTTGTCACAGATAATATTATGTGACAATAAATAGTTGTCACGAGGTCGTCGCTAATAACTCTGTAACAGATAATATGTCCATTTTTACATCAAAATGTTGTCACAAATATTTAGCTTTTTGTGACAATAATTTCTTATGACAACATTAGTTGTAACTGAAAAGAAAATATTATCATCACAAATAAGCTACTTATCACATATAATACACCAAAATGAACGAAAAGTACATGAAAACATGAAAAAGTCATCACGCAAAAATGTATTTGTGACAATAAAGTTGTTACATATATTACATGTTTTTGTGACAACAATTTCTTGACACAATATTTTTTATTAGTTACAACTTTTGTTGTAACTGAAAAGAAAACTACTTGTCACAAATAATACGACAATTGATGTCACGAAAAAGGTTTGACATTGTCACACAAGACTATATGTGACAAGAGTAGTTGTCACAAAGATATCGTCGCTAATAACTCCTTTGCTGATAATATTTCCAAATGTGTTGTCATAAAAACTACAATTTTAGTGACAATATTTTCATGTCTGTGAGCATGGGATTTTGCAGTCTCTCTCGCGAGACGATGATGATGTGTACCCGATTTTAATGCCTCAAAATAAAAGTTCTCTTTAGAATTTTTATTACCAAAATAATATTCCTCACGAATTTTATACTTGGTAGAATCCAGTTCGATGTTGCCAATAATGCGTCCGGTAGGAGTTTGAACCAATGATTTGCACCCAAATAATAAATACCCATTAAAATATTATTAAAAGTAAAAAAGATGCCTTTCCACCCATTATTAAACCACTTTTCATGACTTTTTGGCTTTTGGGTCCGTTGGCTATCGGTATGCTAGAGGCTGATGCCACCAGCGGCATCGGCCATGCCACCAGCGGCATCATCATGTCACCGGCGGCATAACCCGAAATGGGTCCCTCCACAGACAGCCTTTTCGCCACTTTCGGCAGAATTGGTAAAAAAGGCCTAAAAAAGCACCCCATTTCACATATAAAAGCACACCTTGAGCTGCATTTTAGAAGAACAATGGAATGTTAGGATTTTAATGTGGGAATAGATTTTAGTGAGATAAGAATTAGATAAAATAGAAAAAAAGGATTCCGATCCATTTTTCCTGGTTTTTCTTCTTTGAATTCTGTGATTATGAGTTTGAAATCAGCAAGTCTTTAAGTTAAAATCAACTTAATTAGATTTAGAAACCAGAAGCACTTAAATTTATTGCTAAATCATCGTAACAAGCTCCCAGAGTTTGTTTCTTTCGGTTCATGAAGAGGTGGATTCACGACCTTGAGGTAAAAATCCTGAGTCTCATAGCTCTTTGGCATTAATATTACTGATTTGTGTTAATTTTCGTCGATTTATATTCATTTTTGGGTTTTCGGTCATTTTTACTGCCACCAATACTGCCTACAAACTGATATCACCGGTGACATAATTGATGCCGCCGGCGGCATCAGCCATGTCTCCAGCGACATCAATTATGTCGCCGATGGCATCAGTTGTATCGTCGGCGATATGACTATCTGGACAACAGTTTTATTTTCATTTGTTTCCGGATTAGCTCATTTTCCAAAGCTAGAACATATAATGTAATGATGGAAGTTCAAAATCTCTTGCAAATAGACCCCACCCCGTAATGTGTGGGTATTTTCACTCATAATCCGATTAAAGTAACGATTGAGCCTAAAATTTAATAAAAAATGGAATTTCCTCAAAAACACCGTTTGAATCTCATTTTAGCCATCCGATTGGGTTTTATGATACTGTAACTAAAATATCCTATACCCGTGCTAACAATCTTCTGCAGGCAGACTTATATTAGACATTCAGGTATTTTATTTATTGCATAGAAAAATGTATAGGACTTGGAAGCCTTGTAATAACTTTGTTTTCCGCACATATTTTTTTTATGGTTGTAAATATTTTATTCATTGCTTCAATTGCTTGATAAATGCGAAAACAACAAAATAACTGAAAATACAAATAAATAGGATGGGTTAAACCGATTAAGAAAGAATGAAGTATCTTAACTTGGCCTAATGAAAAATAGATAACATCATTCGAACTCGGAATCTCTACTTAAGGTATGGTCCAACCACCCGGTGGGAAATCGTACCAAAAATTTCCCGGTTGAGCTGAACTGGGTGGCGACTCTATTTTAAGTATGAGATTTCGATCTCGTGTCTTTTAAGCATTAAAATATGCAAAATCATTTTCAATCATATTATACGCATCTCCCCCGTCTCACCTAAAGAGGCTGGTCCAACCGGCCCAGATCCGCGCCGCCGCGCGAAACGTCGTCCACTCACAGTGGCGACTCTGCTGGGGATCTTCTCTCTAAACTTGAACTTTCTTTCATAAAGTTTAAAAGATTTTGATGATGTATGGAAATTATTGGCCAAATTTAAACTTCATTCTTTTTTATAACGTTTTATCCTCACGCGTGTAGATAGTTCGGTAATTTGAGGTGCCCTATTTTACCCGAGAAGCTCACGAAGTATCACTCATCCCCTTTTGGAATTGAGGATGCCTAGTGGGTGGATCACTCATTTTAACCAACATGTAAACTCCTACGATTGCACCTATTTGGGTAGTGGTTGAGTAACGTGGAATCAAGGTACACGAGAACCTTCTACATCAACAACCCTATACCAAAGCCGCGCTAGAAAAAGCCTTAGCACATCATTTCCCTTAAGATTACCCAAAACAAATAAAATAATTAGGACGTGCTTCTTTCGCCATTACCGGTGAAGAGGCCAAACTCTATCCTTCTAAAGAGGCATTACGCGGGAGTCATAAGGTTAGAAGAGGGACGATTCACGTGCTATGTGCTCTGTGATCATGCACCCCCATGCATCGGCTTTAAGAGCCGAAAATGAATTAACTTACCCTTACCACTTCCGCCTGTGGAAGAAGTTTAGCAACACACATAGGACTTCTCTTGTACCTCCGTTGCGTCACCACATATTGCTATGTATGACGTGAGGTACAAACATCCCACGTATGTTAGAGGGATAAGCCATCACGTCATCTCTAACCACATCTATGAGCAGCCATATGCATCACACATCACTCCCAAGGAACAAAAGGCATGCATACCATGCATACCATTCACCAATCCGTTCATGGTCTAATCCGCTGCCTACCATTTCAGCTAGGAGGAGGTGCACTGATCATCGCACCTCGGCTTGGAAAAGGATAGAACACCACCTGATATGTCATCCTCTGACCCCGATTATCACCACGAAAGTCAAACGAATTCCACACATCGATTCCAGCGGGGAGTCAGAGTCGGAACAAGTTCAGTTAAACCAAAATCCTTCTTGACCAGCCATGTCTTTTCCAAGAAATGAAGGGATCCCTCCTCTAGAAGAGCCCTTTGGCCCTACTTCCAGCTCGGGAATAGGATCCCAACTACCACCTGGTTTTGACTTTGCCAGTGCTATCACACAGTTCCTGAACTCGGACGCTTTCCAATCTTTTATCCAAACTACAGTTCAGGCACCTGTTAAGCGAGCTCTCAAAGACAGGAATTCCGATCGAGTATCGGCATCTGATATTCAGGCCCCGAATGGTTCAGCACAGATGTTGACCAGTCTGGTAGGGGCAAGACCCATTGCACCTATGTTTCAATCAACCCAACCCATGGCAAGTCCATTCCAGTTTAGGCAGGCTTCAGCTTTCTTATCAACTTTAAGCACCCATCAGTTGTGCCTTTCAATCCAAGACCCTTCGCTCAGAGCTCCACTCCTCCGATATTCACTCACCAAAGCCCAGTTTCTCAGCCACTACCCTCCTTCACACCTCCGCAGTTCATTATAACTCCTAAATGCACTACCTACCCCAAAATCCTTTTACCAGCCAGCTGACCATTCACCCTTGCTACCTCCAACACTTAACGACTAGGTCATGCAACCGCCGGGTGTGACACCTGAGGTAGCCGCTTTTGTTCGACAAATGATAGCTTCTCAAACTATCAACGACTAGTTCACACATTCTTTGGGTGCGACACCTAAAGCCCTGGCTATCTCTCATAAATCGGTCAGTGACCATGTTACACAGCCTCTGGGCTTGACACTTGAGATCCAAGCTTACATCAACCGCCTCATCACTGATAAGAAATCCGAAAGGGACGAAAATCTGGTCCCCGGTAATTTTACTATGCTAAATATGGCTCATTATGATGGCTCAGGAGCACCTGCCTCTCACATTATAATGTATGAAAAAGCAATGCGCGTGAAGAAGTTAAGTGATAAGGTGATTGCTGAAATGTTTCCCTACTCCCTTTGGGGTCATGCCCTCGAATGGTATCACACCTTGCCATAACATATTGTCGCCGACTGGACTCTCTTATTCGAAGCATTGAAAGTACATTATGGTTTCAATACTATGATGGAAATGACCCTCCAACATCTTGAGAGGGTCCGTCAAATGGCCAATGAAACTTTTAAGCAATACTTCAATAGGTGGATGTTGACTCAGGTCTTAATGAAGTCCAAGCTCAGCCTTGAGGAAATGATTGTCAAACTCCTCGAAGGGTCTCTCCCCCTGTTCCACAAGGAAATGGCTACAGATTACTTTCTTTCTTATAAGGCTGTATTTGAGAAAGCTAAGAAAATTGAGTGTGAGGCAGAGCGTGAGAAGGCCGAGAGAGTGGGGAAACCATGGTTCAGGAAGAATGAAGCTCAACCCTTAGCCCTGGTGCCGGTTAAGCCTAAAACACTAGCTGCAATTCAAGCCATTTCTCACTCCCCCGCTACGCCCCTCACAGTCACTCTGACTCCATCAATGATTGCCACAATCTAGCCTCCTCGCCACCTTTTGTTTTGACCAACCCTTATAAATTACCCCTGCGGGTCATCTTGCAGTGTTTGAGGGAAGCAGGTTTCATACAGTCCCTTCAGGAATACAAGCCACCAAGACCTAAAGATAAGAATAACTTCTATAATTATCACATTTAGGTAGGACACCAAACCAATAATTGCAAGGCCCTACTCTCAGCAATTCAACGGTTAGTTAGTGAAGCAAAGATCGCTGAATCGGACAAGGCTCCGAGCACTATGAATAATCCTTTACCAAATTTCAGAAGTAAGGTCAGCATGGTCCAATCTGGTTTATCCGAAGCCACAGTCTTCGATCTCCTTGCTCAGAGGCCGGACATTAGTAACTCTATCCTGGTCATCAATTCGGGTCTACCATCTTGCTCGATTTTTAATCTTATCAATCAAGCAAACCCGGGAGTCAGCTCCATTCAGGGAATGGAAATTGATCCAAACCAGCCAAAGCAAGAGAGCTGCAGGTCTAAACCATTTATCGCAAAAAGAAAGAAAGCTATGGAGAAAACACTGTTCAGCGTAGATTCCTTTATTTTAAAGGATAACTATTTTGATGAAGATGGGGAAATGGCTCGAGAGACCAAGGCCATAAGCACCAACTTATTCAAGGTTGACCACGATGACCTTTTTCGCATGGACAAGTATGAGCTACAAAACTCGGATTCGGACTCTAAAGAGCAATAGTGTCTGTTTGAAATGCTAGCCACTAAGAGCATCTTGCTCGATAATGTCCTTAATATTACCCGGAGTGGTCGTGTATATCGACCTGAAGACCGATTCCTTCACCTAAACAAAGACCCGATTCCTGGCAGAGTTAGAACTACTGCAAGACCCCCTTCTCTACCTCCGCCTGTCCCTACCATTCTTGAGGTTGACCCCCTCATTACCCAGCTGAAAAACACTCAAGCCCGATATAGCATTTGGCAACTAGTAATCGACTCTAAAGGGCATCATAAGGGTTTAATCAAATGGCTCCTTGATTTGGAAGCTAATTCCACCACCTCGGTCATTGAGATGTGTGCCACGATAGGAAAAGGCATTCCCCTGAGAAAAGGGACTCAGATTGTGTTTGATAGTTTTGATCTTACGCTCGAAGGCAGGGATCACAATAGGGCCTTATTCATCCGGATCCAAATTCTCGATAAGGTCATCCCGTGCGTCATGGTGGATGATGGCTCCGCTCTAAACCTGTGCCCTCTAAAAATCCTTCCTCATCTAGGACTACCGAAGGACATGCTTGAAAGGTCCAGCACCATTATTAGAGCTTATGATGATTCAAAGCACAATGTAATTGGGACTTTTGAGGCAGAAGTCACTGTCAAAGGTGTGGCAAGCAATGTGCGTTTCACCGTACTTGATATTCCTGTTACCTATTCTCTGTTGCTTGGCTGACCATGGCTCCATGCTTTGGGCGTATTTCCCTCCACACTACACCAGAAAATCAAGCTAATTAATGAAGACAGAATGGTGGCTATAGAGGCCGATCCCGCTTCCGTTATGGCCGTTATGGAAGCCAAAGCTAATTTAGAAAAAGGCCTTCAGATTGCTATGATTAGCAAAGTTTAAAAGCCCCATACCCTTTGGCATAGTTACCTTCATGCGGGTATGGGTAAACTAATGAAGAAGTCTGGTTACAAGCCTGGCAGAGGTGGAGGAATACATGAATAGGGAATTATTGAGGCATTGGAGCCGAAAATCCTTATTCATGGAGCCGGATTGGGATATAAGCCTAGAAAAGCCTATCATCATGTCCCTTCTTGCTACTGCCATATGGTCACTGTTTGTGAGATCCAAGGTAAGAGGCTTTATAAGGAGGAGCCTGAGCCAATCGAGTATGGCGGGAAAATGTGGCCCAACTTTGAGATCTTTAAAGATGTCTATGACTTTGAGACTAGTCATATGATAGTTTCAGTTGAACCTAGGCCTACTGAGCCTGATGCGCCTGTCAATGTTATTTCTGATAAGGCTAAAGGGAAAGGTAAGATGTATCCTGAGGATGAGCCTAAGAGAAGTAATGAAGGGTCTATCAATCCAGAAATTGAGAATGTTGTGGCAACTGTGACAAAAGCTATGGCACCACTGATGAGGAAAGGCTGGAAGGGTACCGGGGAAGAAGATGCTATGACAACCATAGTAGGAAAGCTCGCCAGGGCTCTCACCGAAAAGGCTGACCTGTCTAAAGGGCCATCACTCACCATTGTCTAAAAGACCACTTTAAAGCGCGACCTGAACGCCATTCTGACAGACGATACAGAGGACACTTCTCCCATTGACGTCACTACTGAAGCCCCTCCGCCTATGGAGGAAGACATGGACGATGTAATTTTTAATATTTCTAATGTTTTTTATGCAAACAATGCTGCTTATGAGGCTTTTAATGTAATGAATAACTCCCATTCTGCTTACTTGTTTGATGTCTTTCCTGATGGATCCATGCATTCACATAACAATACGCATAATGTTTTTGGCATTAATGATACATTATTAAGTGAAATAAACCTAAGTATAGATGACAATCCTAAAATGGTGACCATTTCCAAAGATTTAACTCCCAAGGAAAGAAGTAAGATCATAAAAGTGCTTCAAAATCATGTTAATGCTTTCACCTGGTCGTATGAAGACATGCCTGGGGTTGACCGACAAATTGATGAACACAGAATCCCAACTGATCCTAAATTTTGACCTGTCAAGTAGAAACTCCACCGGTTGAGACATGAATAGGAAGAATAGGTTAAGACAGAGGTTTCAAGGTTGATCGAAGCTAGATTCATAGAAGTGGTAGAATACCTGACTTGGTTGTCGAACATCATCCCAGTTTCGAAGTAGGATGGTAGGGTCCGAGTCTGTGTAGATTTTCGAGATCTCAATAAAGCCTCATTGAAAGATGACTTCCCTCTCCCGTATATCAATGTCCTAATTAATAGCACTGCTAGGGCAGCTATGTACTCGTTTATGGATAGATTCTCAGGGTACAATTAGATTCTGGTTAATATCGTCGACAAGGTTAAAACAGCTTTCATCACTGAATGGGGGGTGTATTGCTACAAGGTAATGTCGTTCGGATTTAAAAATGCCGGGGCCACTTATCAGCGAGCTGTAACTGCCCTCCTATACGACATGATCCATAAAGAAGTGAAAGTGTACGTGGACGATATGATTGTGAAGTCTACTACTCGAGAGGAGCACCCTGCTGTTATCGACAGATTCATGACTCGTATTAAAAAGTATAATCTCCGCCTGAATCCAAAGAAATACGTATTTAGAGTTACCTCTGGTAAGCTGTTGGGGCACGTGATTAGCCAGAAAGGGGTTGAAATGGATCCAGACAAAGCCAAAGCCATCAGGGACATGCCTTCCCCTAAGATAGAGAAGGAGGTTCGATCGTTTTTAGGGTCCTTGCAGTATGTTAGTCGGTTCATTGCACGCCTCACTACTGTTTACGAACCTATCTTTAAGCTGTTAAAGAAATAGCAACCCGTGGTATGGAATGATCACTGCCAAGTAGCATTTGACAGAATCAAGGCTTATCTTGTTGATCCACCCGTCTTGACACCCCCCATCCCAGGGAAACCACTCATCCTTTACCTAGCCATTGAGGAAACTTTCGTCGGGGCCATGCTTGTCTAAGAACATGATGATAAGTGCGAGCATGCCATGTACTACTTAAGCAAGAAATTGTTAGATTATGAAACCTGGTATTTGATTGTAGAAAAGACCTGTACTACCATAGTTTGGCTCACTAAGAAGTTACGACATTATTTCCAATCTTATCGTGTCCAAGCCATGGCCAAGATTGATCCAATGAAGTTTCTCTGTCAATCCCCTACCTTGGCCGGTAAATTATCCCAATGGCTACTTCTCCTGTCTGAGTTTGGCATTAAATATATAACCCGAAAGTTCATTAAGGGGCAGGCTGTAGCAGAACTCTTGGCTAATCAACCCCTTTGCTCTGACTATAAGGAAAATTTAGAGTTTCCTGATGAACAGCTCGCTTCTGTTACAACCCTTGACAACGTTTGGACAATGTACTTTGATGGTGCTATGAACCGTCGGGGAGCAGGTCTCGGGGTTATCATCGTCACGCCAGATAATGAGATAATCCCGTTGTCCAAACGCTTAGAATTCACTATCACCAACAACGGCGCTGAATATAAAGCTTGTCTGTTCGGCCTTGAGGCTCTTGTTCAAGTTAAAGCCCACCACGTATCCATCATCAGAGATTCGGCTTTAGTTGTCCGTAAAGTCATTGGAGATTGGGAAATTAAAGAAGAATCTCTTCATCCTTATGTTGAGGCTGTCTGCGAATTGTCAGAGAAATTTACCTCGTGCTTGTACCGCCATGTCCCTCGAGATGAGAATCAAATAGCGGATGCTCTCGCCACTCTCGCGTCTATGTGGGGAGGACCCCAACAGCAGCCTATCCACCCTTTGGTTTTGATGTCCACCAAGATCCTATATCATGTTCAATCGGCTCCTCCAATCCTCACCATTCCATCTGGACATTGTTGGCATTCTGACATCGTCCTATTTCTTCAGACCGGCCAATACCCCATAGATTCTTCTGACTCGGACCGTACCATCCTACGGTGGCTCACTATCCAGTTTCGTATTGTGGATAATGATCTATTCAAGTGCACCAGCGACGACCTACTTCTCCATTGCCTCACTGATTCTAAGGCTCAGAATGTAATGACCCATGTCCATGCCGGTGACTGTGGCCCTCATATGAACGGTGTTGCTCTCACAAAGAAAATCCAGCGGCTGGGGTATTTTTGGCTCACTCTCACAGCCGATTATATCACCCAGGTCAAATGATGCCACCAATGCCAGGTTTACGGAGATATGCAGCATCTGCCACCGACCGAGCCCCATCACTTATCCACCCCTTGGCCATTCTCGGTATGGAGGATAGATATAATTGGTGAAATCCATCCTTCCTCAACAAACGGCCACAAATTCATTATGGTAGCAGTAGATTACTTCTCGAAATGGGTGGAAGCTGAATCCTTCACCAATATCACCGCCAAGCAGATGGCCAAGTTCATAGAAAAGCACATCTTCGCTCAGTATGGGCTCTCACACCATATAGTCTCGGATAATGGGGTACAATTTCAAGGAGAAACTGCTTCTCTAATTGAGAAGTATAGGATCGAGCACTATAGATCTTCTCCATACAGACCATAAGCCAATGGAGCTGTTAAGGCAGCTAATAAATTGGTAAAGATGATCCTTTCTAAGATGATAACTGGTTACAGGGATTGGGCAGACAAGGTACATTTCACTATCTAGGGATATCGCACCAACATACGTACCCCGATGGGCCAAACTCCGTTCTCCCTAGTCTACGAGATAGAAGCAGTCTTGCTAGTTAAAACTCAGGTGACCTCATTAAGAGTCGCTCTAGAGGCTAAATTTGAAGAATCTGAATGGACTCGGGTGAGATTTGAATAGTTGAACATGATGGATGAGCAAAGATTGAAGGTCCTCGACAACCTTCAAAAGTACCAACAACGTATAGCTCGGGCATATAACAGTCGGGTAAGACATCAGAAGTTCCCCCTGAAGGCTGGTGATCCGGTTCTTAAGCAACTGAAACATTCTACCACTCAGGCGAAACTACAAAGGACCATATGTAATAAAGAAGCTGCTTAGCAAAGGGGCAGCTAAGCTTATGGACATGGATGAGAACGAGTTTGTAAATCCCGTAAACCAAGATAGGCTTAAGCGTTATCATGTTTAATTCAAAAGAAACAAATCAGAAAAGCAGCAAACCAAAAAATATATACGTGATAATTACCTGCCTTTCAGTCTTTTACTGATCGGGCAAAAATTAGGGTGACGCCCGACGATTGGTATCCTACGAACGAGCCGTGCAAAAATTAGGGGATGAGACAAACCCGCTAGATCGAAAACCTGAAAAGGGCAATCTAGGCAAAAGTTAAGGGAAGCAACGTTCTTTTGAGGTATGATTGTGTTTATGTGCATGATTTTAAAATTGTTTAGGAACGCTATTGACGTGTGTCTTTCATGTTTTTCAGGAACCCGCGAGGAAGAGAGGCCGGGATAACCAGAGTGGGACATGGTACTATGGTGTGTCGAAGAGCATAAACTTTGTGGAGGGGCATCTAGTCAATCTGATGGAAACCACATTCCTGCTGATGAATTCCCGGGGCGGGTTCCTTCCTAGGATTATAGGCTTGAGCCGACAGGCTCCAATTTTATGCTAGAAAATACTACTTACGTAAGGCCTGGTAATTATTTTCTTGTTTAGCCTTGGATGCGGGTGTCTAATGATTTGCCTTTTGGATTTTTCAGGTGGTGCGGAGCCATGTGGAGCAGCTTGCAGAGAATAACTTTGTTCTCCGGGATACACTTATCGGGCAGTCGCTCCTTGCTCAGGTACATTCCCTATTTATGCCTATGTTAGGGTAAGATGCATGTATAGATGCTATGAATGATATGCATCATTGATGTTTTCTCTGGTTTGCAGGATTTCTTGGCCCTTTCCTTGTCATATGCTGATGCAGTCCGGAGGCGGTATGAGGAGGAGACTACAGACCTACGGCGTCGTATGAGTGACCTTGAGGGTCAACTAGCAGCTACCGTTCAGGAATGGAGAAGCAAGCAAAATCTGGACCGTGTGTACCCTGGTAGTACCAGTAGTAGGGGGGTCAAGATGTCTGCCGGTCGACGCCCGCCTACTGCGGTCGAGGAGTCTAGCAGTGTGCCTAGGACAAAGGGAATGGAAGAGGACGACATTGATGACTGGCTTGTAAGCCTCGAAGACATTTCATGTCGCCCAGCCGGTAGTGGCGGGCATGCCTAGTTTTTCATTTTCATTTTGCTTTTTTATTTCCTTGCTTGTACCCTTAATACATTGGGGTTGGCATAATCTAGTTTTATCGTTGGGCATTGTTTTTGTCATGGTCTAGACATTTAGAATTTTTGGATGGTTTGTGCCTTCGGGCTTTTTATTTTGAATAAGAATGGATTGCTGTTTGGAAAGGCATTGGAAACGGGTTACAAGATTGTTTACTGGTTTCGTACAGGTCTGTAATGGAAAAAATGCTTCTGATGTCGCTGAAAAATTAACTCCATGCCGCCGGCGGCATGACCCATATCGCCCAAACTCATCCAACTAAAATAATATATACAGGGTTGTCTGAAAGTCCATATCGCCGACGGCATCATTTACATCGGTGGTGGCATCACTCATAGTGCCGGCGGTATCAGTTTTCTAGTAATCTGATTTCGACTATCTTGTCAATTCCTGTCATGGCAACCCACAATCAAAAGCTACGGGGTTTTCTGCAGAGTCTAGGGAATGCAGACTGGAAGAGGCTTGAAAAACTCAGGCTTTAGGGGTTTCGATAAATCACGGTATGGCCAGTAGGCCGTGAATTCCTTCGAGCGGCAC
The DNA here is from genome assembly GCA_947683365.1 of Euphorbia pulcherrima. NCBI lineage: Eukaryota > Viridiplantae > Streptophyta > Magnoliopsida > Malpighiales > Euphorbiaceae > Euphorbia > Euphorbia pulcherrima. The sequence continues at coordinate 45,175,672 of CANTUS010000010.1, forward strand.
TATTTTTTTAGGATCCGATGGACCACGTTTTTTGATTTTCATTATTCGAGCTTTTTCCCCTTGCTCGAAGAATTCCATGCTATTTTAGGGACACCGTGTCCTAAACGCGTTATGCTGGCGCTGGCGGACTTTCATTTTAGCATAGATGGAATTCCTCGAGGGTTATAAAATTTGGATTCTATAGACCCATTTCTGTCTTGGTTGCCCGATAAACTTGGGTTTCAGCTCGAATTAGTTCTAGAGTGGTGCCGTGGAGTGCCCCGATCCTATCCTGCTTAGCCATTCATGGTGGCATTGCTACTTATGGCGGAGTTTATATGCGGAGTGAGCCCGATTGCTCCACTCAGGCTGATTTCACTCATCAGTCCTATATCGACAAGGGCTTCTCCCGTGGCTATGGGATTGGCCGATGTTTTGCTGAACGTGGATGCTACTTCTATTGACCTGTCACTTATCGGAGATCAGCTCGTATTATTATAGGTACCTTTTATTCTTTCTGATTCTACACATTTCCTTCCCCAATCCTTACCTGAGTTTTGAATTATAGGTATAGCTGATGGAGAAGCTGAAGTTGAGGGAGGCGCCACGAGGGAACCCGAAAAAGTATCTTCCAGTCCATCTGAGGGAGAGAGGGCTTATGCGGGCTAATTTTGATGAGTTGACATATGATGATTGGGTGCCTATTTTGAGGGGGTATACTGACGCACAGGTTCAGTGGGTTAGTCTATGGTGGAGAATTCAGGATGTGGTTATAGAATCTTGGGGAGCATGTGTTCAACTAATAGGTCTGGAGAAATCTTCCTTTTATACCCCTTACCGGCTGTGCCGTCAGTATGGCAAGAGACAAAGATTCTCAATCAAACTATCCCATAACTAGATAGGAGTTTATAAAGTTAGGTGGGTCAACCATATTCGGGAGAAGTGGTCCAGCGAGGCTGTATTTGAGATTCTGGATTATGATCACATGGAAACCATCAAAACTGACACACACTACAGGGGATGGCTTGCTGAGATAAGAGACTTGCCAACCCATCGAAAGCGATCATGGGCCCGTTTTGAGGGGGAACGTGTGGAGCGGGGAGAGGAGCCCTTTTCTACTAGCACATTGAGGTGGATCTCTAGGTACTGTGATGATGATGCGGGAAGTTCAATTTGAGTCTTGCTTTTGTCAGAACTATCTGACCCTTTTTTTGCATCTGAAATAAAATGAACTCCGTCCAAGGCTTGTTGAAGTTGTCTTAATCTTATAAATACAAGATCCACATAAGTATAAGCATTTAGATTTTAATAAAAGAGAAACTTTTATTAACCGAGATAAAATAAAGTACATGATGTTTGGTTGACATTCCCATTAATTTAACTGCCAGTGCCAACTAGCCGAGACCAGTTTTCTAGAAGGCACTTGCTCTTTGCTCACATACCCTAACTTTTGCCTAGATTGCCCTTTTTGGGTTTTTGATCTAGCGGGTTTGTCTCATCCCCTAATTTTTGCACGGCTGGTTTGTAGGATACCAATCATCGGGCATCACCCTAATTTTTGCCCAATCAGTAAAAGACTGAAAGGCGGGTAATTATCATGTATATATTTTTTGGTGTGCTACTTTTTCGATTTATTTCTTTTGAATTAAACATGATAATGCTTAAGCCTGTCATGGTTTACGGGATTTACGAACTCGTTCCCATCCATGTCCATAAACTTATCTGCCCCTTTGCTAAGCAGCTTCTTTATTACATATGGTCCTTCCCAGTTTAGCTTGAATTTACCCCTCACATCAGTGGTAGAATGTTTTAGTTGCTTAAGGACCAGATCACCAACCTTTAGGGGGAACTTCTGATGTCTTACCCGACTGTTATATGCCGGAGCCATACGTTGTTAGTACATCTGGAGGTTATCAAGGGCATTCAATCTATGCTCATCCATCATGTTCAACTATTCAAATCTCACCAGAGTCTATTTAGATTCTTCTAATTTAGCCTCTAGAGCAACTCTTAATAAGATCACCTGAGTTTCAACTAGCAAGACTACTTCCATCCCGTAGACCAGGGAGAACGGAGTTTGGCCCGTCGGGGTGCATATACTGGTGGGATATCCTCAGATTGCAAAATGTAGCTTATCTACCCAATCCCTGTAACCGCCTATCATCTTAGAAAGTATTATCTTTACCGATTTATTGGCTGCCTCAACAGCTCCATTAGCTTGTGGTCTGTATGGAGAAGATCCATGGTGCTCGATCCCATACTTCTCAATTAGAGAAGTAGTTGCTCCTTGAAATTGTACCCCATTATCCGAGACTACATGGTGTGGGAGCCCATACCAAGTGAAGATGTGCTTTTCTATGAACTTGGCCATCTGCTTGGCGGTGACAATGGTGAAGGATTCGACTTCCACCCATTTTGAGAAGTAATATACTGCTACCACAATGAATTTGTGGCCGTTTGTTGAGGAAGGATGGATTTCATAAATTATATCTATCCCCCATGCCAAGAATGGCCAAGCGTTGGATAAGTGATGGAGCTCGGTGGGTGGCAGATGCTGCATATCTCCGTAAACCTGGCATTGGTGGCATCGTTTGACCTAAGCGATACAATCAGCTGTGAGAGTGATCCAAAAATACCCCAGCCGCTGGAATTTCTTTGCCAGAGCAAGATCGTTCATATGAGGGCCACAGTCACCAAGATGGACCTGGGTCATTACGTTTTGAGCCTCAGAATCAGTGAGGCAACAGAGAAGTAGGCCTCACTGGTGCGCTTGAATAGATCATTATCCATAATATGAAACTGGATAGCGAGCTGCCTTAGGGTGGTAAGATCTGAGTTAGAAGAATCTGTGGGGTATTGGCCGGTCTGAAGAAATAGGATGATGTCGGAATACCAAGAAGGTTCAGATGAAATGGCGAGGATTGGAGGAGATTGAACATGATATGGGATCTTGGTGGACATCAAAACCAAAGGGTGGATAGGCTTCTGTTGGGGTCCTTCCCACATGGATGCGAGAGTGGCGAGAGCATCTGCTATTTGATTCTCATCTCGAGGGACATGGCGGTACAAGCACGAGGTAAATTTCTCTTACAATTCGCAGATAGCCTCAACATAAGGATGAAGAGATTCTTCTTTAATTTCCTAATCTCCAATGACTTGACGGACAACCAGAGCCTAATCTCCAATGATGGACACGTGGTGGGCTTGAACCTGAACAAGAGCCTCAAGGCTGAACAGACAAAGCTTTATATTTAGCGCCGTTGTTGGTGATAGTGAATCCTAAGCGTTTGGACATTGGGATTATCTTATTATCTGGCGTGACAATGATGACCTCGAGACCTGCTCCCTGGCGATTCATAGCACCGTCAAAGTACATTGTCCAAACGTCATCAAGGGTTGTAATAGAAGCAAGCTGTTCATCAGGAAACTCTAAATTTTCCTTATAGTCAGAGCAAAGGGGTTGATTAGCCAGGAATTTTGCTATAGCCCGCCCCTTAATAACCTTTTGGGTTACATATTCAATGTCAAACTCAGACAGGAGAAGTAGCCACCGGGATAATTTGCCGGCTAGGGTAGGGGATTGATAAAGAAACTTCATTGCATCAATCTTGGCTATGGCTTGGACGTGATAAGATTGGAAATAATGTCGCAACTTCTTAGTGAGCTAAACCATGGTAGTACAGGTCTTTTCTACAATCGAATACCGGGTTTCATAATCTAATAATTTCTTGCTCAAGTAGTAGATGGCATGCTTGCGCTTATCATCTTGTTCTTGGACAAGCATGGCCCCGATGGAAGTTTCCTCAATGGCTAAATAAAGGATGAGTGGTTTCCCTGGGAGGGGGGGTGTCAAGACGGGTGGATCAACAAGCCTTGATTCTATCAAATGCTACTTGGCAGCAATCATTCCATACCACGGGTTGCTGTTTCTTTAACAGCTTAAAGATAGGTTCGTAAATAGTAGTGAGGCGAGCAATGAACCAACTAACATACTGGAAGGACCCTAAAAATGATCAAAACTCCTTCTCTATCTTAGGGGGAGGCATGTCCTTAATGGCTTTGGCTTTGTCTGGATCCATTTCAATCCCTTTCTAGCTAACCACATATCCTAATAGCTTGCCGGAGGTAACTCCAAATACGCATTTCTTTGGATTCAGGTGGAGACTATACTTTTCAATACGAGTCATGAATTTGTCGAGAAGAGTAGGGTGCTCCTCTCGAGTAGCGAACTTCACAATGATATCATCCACGTACACTTCCACTTCTTCATGGATCATGTCGTGTAGGAGGGCGGTTCCATGACCGCTTTCGATGTGTCGGCAAGTCTCTTATCTCAGCAAGCCATCCCCTGTAGTGTGTGTCAGATTCGATGGTTTCCATGTGATCATAATCTAGAATCTCAAATACAGCTTCCCTAGACCACTTCTCTCGAATATGGTTGACCCACCTAGCCTTATAACCTCCTATCTAGTTGTGGGACAGTTTGATTGGGATAATTTATCTCTTGCAATACTGACGGCACAGCTGGTAAGGGGTATAAAAGGAAGATTTCTCCAGACCTATCAGTTGAACACATGCTCCCCTAGATTCTACAACCACATCCTGAATTCTCCACCATAAACTAACCCACTAAACCTGCATGTCATTATACCCCATCAAAATAGGCACCCAATCATCATATGTCAACTCATCAAAATCAGCTCGCATAAGCCCTCTCTCCCTCAGATGGCCGGGAAGATACTTTTTTGGGTTCCCTCATGGCGCCTCCCTCAACTTTAGCTTCTCCATCAGCCATACCTATAATTTAAAACTCAGGTAAGGATTGGGGAAGGAAATGTACGGAATTAGAAAGAAGTACCTGTAATAATATGAGCGGATCTTCGATAAGTGACGGGTCAATAGATGCAGCATCCACGTTCAGCAAAACATCAGCCAATCCCACAGCCACAGGAGAAGACCCTGTTGACATAGGGCTGATGAGTGAAATCAGCTTGAGTGGAGCAATCGGGCTCACTCCGCACATAAACTTCGCCATGAGTAGCAATGCCACCATGAATGGCCAAGTAGGATGGGATCGGGGCGCTCCACGGCACCACTTTAGAACTGCTTCGAGCTGAAACCCAGGTTTATCGGGCAACCGAGACAGAAATAGGTCCATAGAATCCAAATTCCATAACCCTCGAGGAATTCTATCGATGCCAAAATGAAAGTCCACAGCGCCAGCGTAATGCATTTAGGACACGGTGTCCCTAAAATAGCATGGAATTCTTCGAGCAAGGGGCAAAGCTCGAACGATGAAAATCAAAAAATGTGGTCCATTAGATCCCAAAAAGATAGTGCCGCTCGAAGGAATTTGTGGCTTATGGGCCACACCGTAATATATCAAAACCCCCAAAGCTTGAATTTTTCTAGCCTCCTCCAGTCTGCATTCCCCAGACTCTGCAGAAAACTCTGTAGCTATTGATTGTGGGTTTCTATGATAGGAATTGACAAGATAGTCAAAATTAGATTACTAGAAAACTGATACCACCGGTGCTATGAGTGATGCCGCCGGCGATGTAAATGATGCCGCTGGTGATATGGATCAGATTGGGCGATATCAAGTGATGCCGCGGCAGATATGGACTTTCAGACGGCCCTGTATATATTATTTTAGCTGGATGAGTTTGGGCGATATGGATCATGCCGCCGGCGGCATGGAGTTAATTTTTCGGCGACATCAGAAGCATTTTTTCCATTACAGACCTATATAAAACCTGTAAATAATCCTGTAACCTATTTCCAATGCCTTTCTAAACAGCGGTCTATTCTTATTCAAAATAAAAAGCCTAAAGGCATAAACCATCCAAAAATTCTGAATATCTAGACCACGAAAAAAAAACCAAGGATAAAACAAAATTATGCCAACCCTAATGTATTAAGGGTACAAACAAGGAAATAAAAAAGCAAAATGAAAATGAAAAAACAAGGCTTGCCCGCCACTACCGGCCGGGCAAGATGAAATGTCTTCGGGGATCACAAGCCAATCATCAATGTCGTCCTCTTCACTTCCCTCTATCATGGGCACACTGCTAGACTCCTCGACTGCAGCAGGCGGGCGTCGGCCGACAGACATCTTAACCCTCCTATGACTGGTACTACCAGTATGCGCATGGTCCAGATTTTACTTGCTTCTCCATTCCTGAATGGTAGCTGCCAGTTGACCCTCAAGGTCACTCACATGATACCATAGGTCTGCAGTCTCCTCCTCGTACTGCCGCTGGGCTGCATCAGCATTTGACAAGGAAAGGACCAAGAAATCCTATAAACCAGAGAAAACATTAATGATGCATATCATTCATAGCATCCATATATGCATCTTACCCTAATATAGGCATAAATAGGGAATGTACCTAAGCAAGGAGTGATTGCCCGATAAGTGTATCCCGGAGAACAAAGTTATTCTTTGTGAGCTGCTCCACATGGCTCCGCGCCACCTGAAAAATCCAAAAGGCAAATCAATAGACACCCGCATCCAAGGCTAAACAAGAAAATAATTACCAGGCCTTACGTAAGTAGTATTTTCTGGCATGAAAATTAGAGCCTGCCGGCTCGAGCCTATATTCCTAGGAAGGAACTCGCCCCGGGAATTCATCAGCAGGAATGTGCTTTCCATCGGATTGACCAGAAGCCCCTCTATAAAGTTTATGCCCTCCGGCACACTATAGTATCGTGTCCCGCTCTGGTTATCCGAGCCTCTCTTCCTCGCGGGTTCCTTAAAAAAATGAAAGACACATGTCAACAGTGTTCCTAAACAATTTCAAAATCATGCACATAAACACAATCATACCTCAAAAGAACGTTGCTCCCCTTGGGACATTGGCGCACTCTCGCCGGCTACGTCCAAGCCCGCCTCATCCTCCCCCTTGGGCTCGATCCCAACATCCCTTTCAAGCTCCTCATCTTCATCATCTTCTTCCTCCTCGACATCCACAATACCTTTGAGGTGCCTTTTCTCCTCCTCCAATTGTTATTCGTTGATGATACTCAATCGTATCATTTCTGTGGATGCGAGGACACACAGGGAGTAGACGCTGCTGGAGCTGCTCGTAGAGGCCAGGGATGCTAGGGATCACTCGGCTGTTCCCCTCGATGTAATCAGCCTTGTTAGCCTCAGAGGTGATCACCAAATAGGGCCACCATAAGCCTTTGGAAGGATCAACAGGCACCGGTTTATCAGCAACTGAGACGGACCTCCAGCCCCGGACACGCTCACCTAGGTACCACTGCTGAGACAGAGGGCACTCAGTCACGAACCGATGGTTGTCCACCTCGCTCCTAACCCTCGCAACCTCTGCCAGGTTCTCCACTCCCTCAAATGGATCCAGGATAAGCTACACTAATAATCAGCCAAAACAACCAGTATAAGTTCATAAATGCTTTTTGTTTTGTCTAAGTGTAAAAATAAAGACTAAATTAAAAAGTTGCATACCGAGCTCAACTGCGCGCTCCTCAGGACCTCCTTATATTTCGTAGGGTACTTGGCCTTCCCGCCAATGCCCCAGCAATAGCGGGCGAGAAAGTGCAGCCCGGCGGCATAATCTTCTTAAACTCCACCGGCGGGAGGATCTGATGCTCAAAGGCCCAAGCCTGCACTAATAATGACCAATCAATTCAAAAAGTGACAAACAATAAATGAGAATGTGTATAATGAAATAAAATACTTCCAAAGAGATGTACCCAGAGTAGCAGATGGCAGAGGCGAAGGGCTTTCACCCTCTTTCGAGCTCCCATATCCAGCCCGTGGTATATTTGTGCTAAGATGGCCCTAGGCCAATTCTTCCTCCCGATGCCCGCCACATCCTTCACAACAGTTATCAGCATATAATTGATCTTGCTCCCCGAGATTGGGAAGAATAGCACAGTAAGTAAGGAAATCACGAAAGACCGGACACAGGCCTCCTCTCATCCTCAGGCACCACATCCACCCGGGTCCAGTGTTGGTGCAACTCACCGTAAGATAACTGCCTTGAGACGAGCTTCAGACCAAACAGCTCCTTCACCTGTCTCACCACGGGCCTCTCAACATGGTATTTATCCATGTAAGCATCAAAGTGTATGACCTCATCCGTTCAAGGGAGGCCGGTCATAGCTACGATGTCGGAGGGTGTAATCGTAGCTTCCCCGAATGAGAAGTGGAAAGTATGGGTGGTCTCAAACCACCTCTCAGTTAGAGCTATCACCGCTAAATGAGAAAGCTTGGGCTTCAGTATTGGCATAATCTAGGACAAGTCCCCAAATCCTATCTCATTAATGGTAAGCGCAAGCTCGGGGTCTTTCTCCGAAATATGGTGCCACCATTCACCTATGGTGCCCATTCCCCCTGTATAGGTCAGTTCATATGGCTGTAAAATTAGAAACAAAATAGATCAGTCCTGCTTATTTTCTCATCAGAAGAGTTGCTAATGTCGCTTCTGCTAGAAGCGATGTCACCGGCGGCATCACTCCATACTGCCAGCGGTATGGATGATACCGCCGGCGACATCACTTTAAATAGAAGTGGCATCAGACTTCCAAGGCCTGTTTGCATGAACTGATGTTGCCAGCGACATCATTCATGTCACCGGCGACATCACTACCTGCTGGCAGAACTTGTTTTCCCCAAAATCACACCCATCATGCCAAAACCATAACAAATCGCAATCAATCAAACAATAAGCCTAAAAAATTGAACCTAAACATACCATATCAGTTTATAATCAGTCTATGACTCCTACCATGACACGATTTCAATCCTAAAGCCAAATCAAATCGAACCCAAAAAGAGGAGATTCGGGTTTTATGGGATTACCTGAACATAGCAAAGGTGCTTCTCCTTCTCTGGGGTCAGATTAGTGATGGGAGAATTGATCCTATAGCCATACATCTTGGTCATCTCCTTCAGGCTATAAGCAGTAGGAACGGAGAGAATTTTCAATCCCTCGATAGAAGAATCAGGCAGGTTCTCCGTAGCCTTGGTAGATTTGCCCCTGAAAGCCTTGGTTATTCTCTTTATGATTTGAATAATGAAAGAGAAATTGTAGAATTTGGAGAATAAGATGTGAAGCAGTAGGTACAGTTTTCTGAATAAATAAGGAAGAAGGGAGTTTCACTTCCTTTTAAACTACCGCACGGAATTCGAGGAGTTTTAATTTATCTAAGACTGTCCACTCATGTCACCGGCAGCATTGATTCATATCGCCAGTGACACCACTCGTGTCGCCAGCGGCATCGATTCATACCGCCAGCGACATCATTCATGCCGCTGATGACATCACTCCTCCAATTCAGAATTTGCACAAGTCCAACCAAAGGACAATCACTACATAAAACATAAGCCAGACCGAAGGGCAATCTCTTAAAAGTGGAAAATCTAACCAAGGGATCAACTCCCCATGAATCGCAAGCCCGACCAAGGGGCAACCAATCTACAAAACACAAAGTCTGACCGAGGGACATTCTCTCCATAAGGCATAAGTCCGACCAAGGGACGATCACTCAACAAAGTATAAGTCTGACCAAAGGGCATCCTTTCCACAAAGCTCAAGCCCGACCAAGGGGCAATTTCTCCGCAAAGTTTCAAGGAGCAACTGCTTCTCTAATTAAGAAGTATGAGATCTAGCACCATAGATCTTCTTTATACAGACCATAAGCCAATAGAGCTATTGAGGCAGCCAATAAATCGGTAAAGATGATCCTTTCTAAGATGATAGCCAGTTACAGGGATTGGGTAGATAAGCTACATTTCGCTATCTAGGGATATCGCACGAGCATACGCACCCCAACAGGCCAAACTCTGTTCTCCCTAGTCTACGGGATGGAAGCAGTCTTGCTAGTTGAAACTTAGGTGACCTCATTAAGAGTCACTCAAGAGCCTAAATTAGAAGAATCTAAATGGACTCGAGCGAGATTTGAATAGTTGAACATGATGGATGAGCGGAGACTGAAGGCCCTCGACAACCTCTAGATGTATCAACAACGTATGGCTCGGGCATATAACAGTCGAGTAAGACATCAGAAGTTCCCCCCGAAGGCTGGTGATCTGGTCCTTAAACAACTGAAACATTCTACCACTGATGCGAGGGGTAAATTCAGGCTAAACTAGGAAGGACCATATATAATAAAGAAGCTGCTTAGCAAAGGGGCATCTAAGCTTATGGACATGGATGGGAATGAGTTTGTAAATCCTGTAAACCAAGACAGGCTTAAGCGTTATCATGTTTAATTCAAAAGAAACAAATCAAAAAAGTAACACACCAAAAAATATATACGTGGTAATTACCCGCCTTTTAGTCTTTTACTGATCGGGCAAAAATTAGGGTGACGCCCGATGATTAGTATCCTGCCAACTAGCCGTGCAAAAATTAGGGGATGAGACAAACCCGCTAGATCGAAAACCTAAAAAGGGCAATCTAGGCAAAAGTTAGGGTATGTGAGCAAAGAGCGAGTGCCTTCTAGAAAACCGGTCTTGGCTAGTTAGCACCGGGAGTTAAATCAATGGGAATGTCAACCAAACATCATGTACTTTATTTTATCTCGGTTAGTAAAAGTTTTTCTTTTGTTGAAATATAAATGCTTATACTTATGTGGATCCTATATTCATAAGATTAAGACAACTTCAGCAAGCCTTGGATGGAGTTCATTTTATTTCAAATGCAAAAAAAGGGTCTGATAGTTCTGACAAAAGCAAGACTCAAATCGAACTTCCCGCATCATCATCAGAGTACCTAGAGATCCACATTGATGTGCTAGTAGAAAAGGGCTCCTCTCCTCGCTCCATATGTTCCCCCTCAAAATCGACCCATGACTGCTTTCGATGGGTCGGCAAGCCTCTTATCCCCTGTAGTGTGTGTCAGTTTTAATGGTTTTCATGTGATCATAATCCAGAATCTCAAATACAGCCTCCCTGGACCACTTCTCCCGAATATGGTTTACCCACCTAGCTTTATAAACTCCTATTTGGTTGTGGGGCAGTTTGATTGGGTCTCTTTGTCTCTTGCCATACTGATGGCATAGCCGGTAAGGGGTATAAAAGGAAGATTTCTCCAAACCTATCAGTTGAACATATGCTCCCTAAGATTCTACAACCACATCCTGAATTCTCCACTATGGACTAACCCACTTAACCTACGCATCAGTATACCCCCTCAAAATAGGCACCCAATCATTATATGTCAACTCGTCAAAATCAGCCCGCATAAGCCCTCTCTCCCTCAGATGGATGGGAAGATACTTTTTTGGGTTCCCTCCTGGCACCTCCTCAACTCCAGCTTCTCCATCGGCCATACCTATAATTCAAAACTCAGGTAAGAATTGGGGAAGGAAATGTGCGGAATCGGAAAGAACAAAATGTACCTGTAATAATATAAGCTGATCTCCGATAAGTGATGGGTCAACAGAAGCAGCAACCATATTTAGCAAAACATCGGCCAATCCCATAGTCACGGGAGAAGCCCCTGTCGACATAGGGTTGATGAGTGAAATCAGCCTGAGAGGAGCAATTGGGCTCACTCCATACATAAAATCCACCATGAGTAATAATGCCACCATGAAAGGCCAAGCAGGATGGGATCGGGGCGCTCCACGGCACCACTCTAGAACTGCTCCGAGCTAAAACCCAGGTTTATTGGGCAACCGAGACAAAAATAGGTCCATAGAATTCAAATTCCATAACCCTCGAGGAATTCTATCTATGCCAAAATGAAAGTCCGGCAGCGCCAGCGTAACGCGTTTACGACACGGTGTCCCTAAAATAGCATGGAATTCTTCGAGCAAGGGGCAAAGCTCAAACGATGAAAATCAGAAAACATGATCCATTGGATCTCAAAAAGATAGTGCCGCTCAAAGGAATTCGCGGCTTACAGGCCACGCCGTGTTATATCGAAACCCCTAAAGCCTGAATTTTTCAAGCCTCTTCCAGTCTGCATTCCCCAGACTCTGCAGAAAGCCCGTAGCTTTTGATTGCAGGTTGCCATGATAGGAATTGAAAAGATAGTTAAAATTCGATTACTGGAAAACTGATACCGTCGGCGCTATGAGTGATGCCGCCGGCGATGTAAATGATGCCACCAGTGATATGGATCAGATTGGGCGATATCAGGTGATGTCACCGGCGATATAAACTTTCAGACAGCCCTGTATATATCATTTTAGCCGGATGAGTTTGGGTGATATGGGTCATGCCGCCTTTTTTCCATTACAGACCTGTATGAAACCTGTAAACAATCCTGTAACCCATTTCAATTGCCTTTCTAAACAGTGATCCATTCTTATTCAAAATAAAAAGCCACAAGGCATAAACCATCTACAAATTCTGAATGTCTAGACCACAAAAAAAACAAAACCCAACGATAAAACTAAATTATGCCAAACCCTTAATACAACATGGAAATAAAAAAGCAAAATGAAAATGAAAAAACTAGGCATGCCCGCCTCTACCAGCCGGGCGAGATGAAATGTCTTCGGGGCTCGCAAGCCAGTCATCAACGCCGTCCTCTTCCCTTCCCTTTGTCATGGGCACACTGCTAGACTCCTCGATCGCGGTAGGCGGGCGTCGGCCGGCAGAGATCTTGACCTCCCTATGACTGGTACTACCAAGGTGCGCATGATCTAGATTTTGCTTGCTTCTCCATTCCTGAACGATAGCTCCCAATTGACCCTCAAGGGTACTTACATGACGCCGTAGGTCTGCAGTCTCCTTCTCATACTACCACCGGGCTGCATCAGCATCTGATAAGGAAAGGGCTGAGAAATCCTGCAAACTAGAGAAAACATCAACGATGCATATCATTCATAGCATCCATATATGCATCTTAACCTAACATAGGCATAAATAGGGAATGTACCTAAGCAAGGAGCGACTACCCAATAAGTGTATCCCAGAGAACAAAGTTGTTCTCTGCTAGCTGCTCCACATGGCTCCGCGCCACCTAAAAAATCCAAAAGGCAAATCATTAGACACCCACATCCAAGGCTAAACAAGAAAATAATTACTAGGCCTGATGTAAGTAGTATTTTCTGGCATGAAAATTGGAGCCTGCCGGCTCGAGCCTATATTCCTAGGAAGGAACCCGCCCCGAGCATTCATCAGCAGGAATGTGGTTTCCATCAGATTGACCAGATGCCCCTCCACAAAGTTTATGCCCTCCGGCACGCCATAGTGCTGTGTCCTACTCTGGTTATCCCGGCCACTCTTCCTCGCGGGTTCCTAAAAAATATGAAAGACACACGTCAATGGCGTTCCTAAATAATTTCAAAGTCATGCACATAAACACAATCATACCTCAAAAGAATGTTGCTCCCCTTGGGACATTGGCGCACTCCCACCAGCTACATCCACGCCAGTCTCATCCTCCCTCTCGGGCTTGATCCCAACATCCCCTTCAAGCTCCTCATCTTCATCATCTTCTTCCTCCTCAACATCCACAATACCTTTGAGGCGCCTTTTCTCCTCCTCCAACCATTGATCATTATGATACTCAATCGTATCATTTCTATGGATGCGGGGACACATGGGGAGTAGATGCTGCTAATGCTGCTCGTAGAGGCCAGGGACGCTAGGGATCACTCGGCCATTCCCCTCAATGTAATTAGCCTTGTCAGCCTCAGAGGTGATCACCAAATGGGGCCACCATAAGTCCCTGGAAGGATCAGTAAGCACCAGTCTATCGGCAATCGGGATGGAACTCCAGCCCCGGACACGCTCAATCCCTCGATAGAAGAATCAGGCAGGTTCTCCCTAGCCTTGGTAGATTTGCCCCTGAAAGCCTTGGCGATTCTCTTCATGATTTGAATAATGAAAGAGAAATTGTAGAATTTGGAGAATAAGATGTGAAGCAGTAGGTACAGTTTTCTGAATAAATAAGGAAGAAGGGAGTTTCACTTCCTTTTAAACTGCCGCGTGAAATTCGAGGAGTTTTAATTTATCTGAAACTGCCCGTTCATGCCATCTGCGGCATCAATCCATGCCGCCAGCGATATCACTCATATCGCCGGCGACATCGCCCCTTTTAGTCTAAATTTTAAAATTACCTGACCAGTCAAAGCTGCCACGTGGCACTCATATCGCTGGCGGCATCGATTCATACCGCTAGTGACAGCATTCATGCCGCTGGTGACATCACTCCTCCAATTTAGAATTTGCACAAGTCCAAACAAAGGACAATCACTGCACAAAACATAAGCCCGACCGAAGGGCAATCTCTTTGAAGTGGAAAATCTAACCAAGGGACAAACTCCCCATGAATCGCAAGCCCGACCAAGGGGCAACCAATTTACAAAACACAAAGTCCGACCAAGGGACAATCTCTCTATAAAGCATAAGTCCGACCAAGGGACTATCACTCCATAAAGCGTAAGTCTGACCAAAGGGCATCCTTTCCACAAAGCTCAAGCCCGACCAAGGGGCAATTTCTCCGCAAACCATAAGCCCGACCGAGGGGCAACCAATCTCTTCAAAGTGGAAAATCCAACCAAGGCACAAACTCCCCATGAATCGCAAGCCCGACCAAGGGGCAACCAATCTATAAAACACAAAGTCTGACCAAGGGACAATCTCTCCACAAAGCATAAGTCCGACCAAGGGATGATCACTCCACAAAGCATAAGTTCGACCAAAGGGCATCCTTTCCACAAAGCTCAAGCCCGAACAAGGGGCAATTTCTCCACAAAGCATAAGCCTGACTGAGAGGCAACCAATCTACAAAACACAAAACCCAACCAAGGGACAATCTCTCCATAAAGCGCAAGCCCGACCAAGGAGCAACTAATCTACAAAACACAAAGTCCGACCAAGGGACAATCTCTCCATAAAGCATAAGTCCGACCAAGGGATGATCACTCTACAAAGCATAAGTTCGACCAAATAGCGTCCTTTCCACGAAGCTCAAGCTCGATCGAGGGGCAATTTCTCCACAAAGCATAAGCCTAACCGAGGGGCAACCAATCTACAAAACACAAAACCCGACTAAGGGACAAACTCCCTACAAAGCGCAAACCCGACCAAGGGGCAACCAATCTATGAAACAAAAGTCCAACCAAGGGACAAACTCTCCACAAAGCATAAGTCCGACCCAAACCTTTCCACAAAGCTCAACCCCGACCAAGGGGCAATTTCTCCGTAAAGCATAAGCTGGACCAAGTGGCAACCTCTCTACAAAGTACAAAGTCCGACCAAGGGGCAGACCAGTCACCCATCAGGTATCATTCCTATCCCTTGCTCTTTCGTGTGATCATACTGACCTGTGGCAGCAGTGATCCCCTGAGGGGCAGCCTGTGAGCACGAGATTTTACTGTCTCTCTCGCATGACGATGATGACGTTTACCCGATTTTAATGCCTTAAAATAAAAGTTTTCTTTAGAATTATTTTTACCAAAATAATATTCCTCGCAAATTTTATACTTGGTAGAATCCAGTTCGATGTGGCCGATAACCCGTCCGGTAGGAGCTTGAACCGATGATTTGTACCCAAATAACAAATACCCATTAAAATATTATTAAAAGTCAAAAAGATGCCTTTCCACCCACTATTAAATCACTTTTCATGACTTTTTGGCTTTTGGGCCCGTTGGCTGTCGGTATGGTAGAGGCTGATGCCACCAACGGCATCAGCCATGCCGCCGACAACATCATCATACCGCCGGTGACATCAACCATACTGCCGGCAGCATCATCATGTCGTCGACGGCATGACCCAAAATGGGTCCCTCCACAGATAGCCCGTTCGACCACTTTCGACGGAATTGGTCAAAAAGGCCTAAAAAAGCATCCCATTTCACCTATAAAAGCACACCTTGAGCTACATTTTAGAAGAACAATGGAAAGTTAGGATTTTAGTGTAGGAATAGATTTTAGTGAGATAAGAATTAGATAAAATAGAAAAAAAAGGATTTCGATCCATTTTTCCTAGTTTTTCTTCTTTGAATTCTCTGATTGTGAGTTTGAAATCAGCAAGTCTTTAAGTTAAAATCAACTTAATTAGATTTAGAAACCAGAAGCACTTAAATTTATTGCTAAATCATCGTAACAAGCTCCCCGGAGGTGTTTCTTTTGATTCACAAAGAGGTGGATTCACGACCTCCGAGGTAAAAATCTTGAGTCTCATAGCTCTTTGGCATTAATTTTACTGATTTGTGTTAATTTTCATCGATTTATATTCATTTTTGGGTTTTCGATCATTTTTACTGCCACCACTACTGCCTACAAACTAATATCGCCGGGGACATAATTGATGCCGCCAGCAACATCAGCCATGTCGCCAGCGATATCAATTATGTCGCCGACGGCATCAGTTGTATCGTCGGCGATATGACTTTCTGGACAGCAGTTTTATTTTCATTTGTTTCCGTATTAGGTCATTTTCCGAAGCTAGGACATATAATGTAATGATGGAAGTTTAAAATCTCTTGCAAATAGACCCCACCCCATAATGTGTGGGTATTTTCACTCATAATCCGGTTAAAGTAACGGTTGAGCCTAAAATCTGATAAAAAAATGGAATTTCCTTGAAAACACCGTTTGAATCTCATTTTCGCCATTCGATCGGGTTTTATGATACTGTAAATAAAATATGCTATACCCGTGCTAACAATCTTCTGCAGGTAGACGTATATTAGACATTGAGGTATTTTATTTATTGCATAGAAAAATGTATAGGACTTGGAAGCCTTGTAATAACTTTATTTTCCGCACTTATTTTTTTTATGGTTGTAAATATTTTATTCATTGCTTCAATTGCTTGATAAACGCGAAAACAACAAAATAATTGAAAATACAAATAAATAGGATGGATTAAACCGATTAAGAAAGAATGAAGTGTCTTAACTTGGCCTAATGAAAAATAGATAACATCATCCGAACTCGGAATCTCTACTTAAGGTATGGTCCAACCACCCGATGGGAAAATCGTAACAAAAATTTCCCGGTTAAGCTAAATCGGGTGGCGACTCTATTTTAAGTACAAGATTTTAATCTTGTATCTTTTGAGCATTAAAATATGCAAAATCATTTTCAATCACATTATACGCATCTCCCTCGTCTCACCTAAAGAGGCCGGCCCAACCGGCCCGGATTCGCGTCGCCGTGCGAAACGTCGTCCGCTCACAATGTCACATAAAATTAATTATCACAAATAGAGCAAATTGTCACATATTATACTACAAAATAAATATTTATGACAACTTTGGATTGAAGGGAACTCAAATTTATAATATTAATTTTGACAAACCTGAAAAAATAATAAAAAAGAAATTTGCATATTATACCAAAATGTTTCCATTACCAATTACATGAAAAAAGTCCATTTCCAAATGCAATAAATCATACAAAATTTACACATTTTAGAAGTGGTAATAGACTTTCTGAAAGAAAACAAAAAAATAATTATAAAACAATAAAGCATACGTTTTATAAGGATTAATATAATCCCCTCTTATAAATTGATAATGACTCTAAAATTCACAAATAGCAATACACAAAATACGCAAGGCCCTAACATCGAATTGAGTAGACATACTTTAAAATGAATAATAAATCATATTAGCTAAAAAAAGAAGTGCAAGCACAAAATAGGTGCCAAAATCGAACAAGATAAGCAATGACTGAGCCAATATTAGCTTAAAATTATCAAGGCTGGATATTTTTCAAGGTTTTAACTTACTTTAATCTATGTCTTCCATATATTTTTAAGAGTTTTAAAAATAATTCAAGGCTAGATATTCCTAATTCAATTTCTATTAAGGCTAGATTAACTCCAGGCTAGATATTCCTAATGCAATATGTAAATTTTACATACATATGTACATCTAATAATTCTCTTAGTCATTTTTCTAATATGTTATTGCATTTAACTTCACTTTTGAAGAAAATATTTGTGAGCGGATGACCTTTTTCTCACCCTGTGAGGCCCGTGTGAGAAGCGTAGCTCGGGAGGCGGAAAGATAACTAGCGCTGTGAAGCGTGCTGAGGGACTGAGCCTTATTTTAGTATGATGGAGATATTGAAGTTGATGTTGAATTTAAGTCCAATTTAGGCGTTAAAGGATACAAGATCAAAATCCTATACTCAAACTAGAGTCGCCACCCGGTTTAACTCAACCAGGAAAATTTGGTACGATTTTCCCACTTGGTGGTAGACCATACCTTAAGTAGAGATTCAGAGTTCGAATGATGTTATCTATTTTTCATTAGGCCAAGTTGAAATATTTCATTCTTTCTTAATCGATTTTAATCCACCCTATTTATTGTATTTTCAGTTTATATGTTGTTTTCATGTTTATCAAGCATCAAAGCGGTAAATAAATTATTACAGTCATCCAAATATAAATGCAGAAATTGAAATTATTACAAGGCTTTCAAATCTTATACATTTTCTATGCAATAAATAAAATACCCGAAGGCCTATCATACATCTAACCTAAATCTACCTGCAGAAGACGGTTAGCACAGATACGACACATCGTACGAGGTGTATCACTTATCATGCATAGTTAGAGGACAAAACAAGACCCGAGTTAGCGTGAACACGGCATATTCATTTGTTATGTTAGAAAGCCCAATTGGATATCTAAAAATGATATTTCAATGACGTTTGCGGGAAAATTCCGTTTTAACCAAATTTTAGACTCGATCGTTGTTTTAACCGAATTATTAGTGAAAATGCCACATGGTATGAGGTGGGGTCTATTTTCAGAAGGTTTTGGACCATTGTCATTGCACTGTACACCTTAGCTTCAGGAAAGTAACTAGGTCAGAAGAATAAATGAAAAGAAAACAGCTATCCAGAAAGTTATGTCGCCGGCGGCATTATTGATACCGCCGGCGGCATTAGTGATACCGCCGGCGGCATCAGTGATGATGCTAGCGATATCCATCAGACAGGCAGGTTACATGATTTTTTTGGATACCATAAAGAAAGGGTCCTACAAGAAGATGAGGCCTCTAGAAGAAGTGATATTGGTAGTGGTATCAATGATGCTGCTGGCGGCATGGTTGATACCGCCGGCAACATCAAATGCCTCCAACGGCTTCAGCTTTTTGCAGTAGTAATAGGTAACGGTAAAAAATAACCGAAAACCCAAAAAACAAGCATAAATAATAAACAATAACAAAACAAGCAAGAATAATGCCAAAGAGCTATGAGACTCAGAATTTTTATCTCGGGGTCGTGAATCTACCTCTTCGTGAACCAATGAACACCTCCGGGGTGCTTGAAATGGTGATTTTGGTAGTAGATTTAAGAGTTTAAGTCTCTAAATTCCTATTAAGTTGATTTTAATCCTAAAGTCTACTGATTTTAAGTTGTAACTAAGAGAATCAAAGAAGAAAAACCAAGAAAAATGGATTAGAATCCCTTTTCTTACCTTTTCTCTCCCTTTTCTCTCTAAAAGTGAGCTTTCTCACTCTAAAACCACTGGTTAAAATTTTAATATCTGTTGCTACTGTCCCCTCTTTTGAAATCCTAAGGTGTGTTTTCATAGGCAAATGTGGGTGGTCTTCGAGACCTTTCAGCCATTTTCACCAAAATGGCAAAAAAAGAGTCCGCCCAAGGAAGAAGAAGAAAGCATTCTGTAGGAGCCCATTTCAGGCCATGTCCCTGGCGATATGGTGATACCCCCGACCGCATGAGCGATACCGCTAGCAGCATCAGCTTCCTACAGGCTAATGCCAGTAGGCCCATAAGCCCAAAAAGATGCCAAAGGGGTCAAAAAGCGGGTTAAAGGCATCTTTTTGAATTTTGATGATATTTTAATGGATATCTAGAGATTAATTTAATTTTGGGTGTAAATCATCGGTTCAAGCTCCTACCGGACGCATTATCGGACACACCGAACTATATTCTTTCGAGAAATAAAATTCACGGGGAATTTTATATCAGTAACAAAAACTCCAAAGAATTTTTATTATGAGGAATAAAATCGGGAACACTTTATCATCGTCTCACGAGAGGGACTGCAAAATCCCGTGCTCACAGGCTGCCCCTCGGGGGATCACTGCTGCCACATATTAGTATGATTGCACGAAAGAGTAAGGGATAGGAATGATACCTGATGGATGACTGGTTTGCCCCTTGGTCAAACTTGTGCTTTGTGGAAAGGATGCCCCTTGGTCAGACTTGTGCTTTGTGGATTGGTTGCGCCTTGTTCAGACTTGAGCTTAGCGGAGAGATCGCCCCTTGGTTAGACTTATGCTTTGTGGATTGGTTGCCCCTTGGTCGGACTTATGCTTTGTAGATTGGTTGCCCCTTAGTCGGACTTGAGCTTTACGGAGAGATTGCCCCTTGGTCGGACTTATGCTTTATAGATTGGTTGCCCCTTGGTTGGACTTATACTTTGTGGATAAGTTGAGTGTAGTTTCTGCAACAAGTGACAAATTAAAAGATTAGACTGGTCTTTGAATGATTTTTACTGCTTGATTGATTTTGTGAAACAAAAATATTTTTGCCCCTTCAATCAATAGTAAAAATGTAATAAAAAAGTATAAGGATTTCAAAAGTCTTGGATGATAGGACGACGGTTGAAACCGAAAGTGGCATGTATGGGGTCACGCTACGATCTCAAAGGAGCGAACCTGAAGGAGACATGTATGGGGTCATACGAGACCATCAGTTGGCATTCTAGGGGTGAATGTAAAGATCAGAATGTATAGGGTCATTCTGTAATCTCCAATGATGTTATAGGGGATGAATTCAAAGATCGATATGTACAGGGTCATGCCGTAGTCTCTAGTTAGAAAACAGGGAATGAACTTAAAGATCAGAATGTATAGGGTCATCCCATAATCTCCAATGATGTTCCAGGGGATAAATTTGAAGATTGGTATGTACAGGTCATGCCGTAATCTTTGATAGCGAACAGGGGGTGAACTTAAAGGGTGATACATATAGAGACTGTATTAAGGACCTTCAATTAGTGTTCCAAGGGTGAAACCGAAGATTGACATGTATCTGGTCATGTCATAATCTCCGGTTGGCATATAGAATGAGCATATTGGGTTTGCAATTGTGGTTTTGTGTCTACAAAGAGTAGAATAAGAATAAGATTAAACAGATTTTAGATGACGTTTTTACTTCTTGATCGATTTTGTGAAACAAAAATATTTTTGCCCCTTCGATTAATAGTAAAAAATGTAAAAAGTACAAGGGTTTTGGAAGTCCTAGGATGTCAGGGCTAGAGCCGAGATTTCACCAAAAATGGCTGAAAACTGTAGGGAGGGGAGTTGATATCACCGGCGACATGGGTGATGCCGTTGGCGATTTGACTTGATGCCGCCAGTGATGTGATTGCCTTGTGGTAGCTTTGACTAGTCAAACAAATTCAAAATTCAATCTGGGGGAGATGATGTCACCAGCAGCATGATTGATGTAGTTGGCGGTTTGATTTCATACTGCTAGCGATATGGACTAGCAGTTTCAGATAAATTAAAACTCCTTGAATTCCGTGTGAGGGTTTTAAAAGGAGTAAAACTCCTTCTCTTCCTCATTCTGCATATACAGAAACCACACCCCTTTGCTCCACTCTTCTTCATAATACCAAACCTTTCAATTTCTTTTCTATTTCGACTATGAAGAGAATTGCCAAGGCTCTCAAGGGAGAGCCTGCCTGATTCTTTCGTTGAGGGGCTGAAACTTCTCTCAATTTCTGTTGCTTATGGTTTGAAGGAGATGGCCAAGATGTATGGGTACAGGATTAATTCCTCTATCCCCAATCTAACCCCAGATAAGGAGAAACACCTTTGTTATATCCAGGTAATCCTACCAAACTCGAAATTCCTTTTTTGGGTTAAGTTTCGATTCTGGCTTTAGGCTCAAAATCATGCCATAATAGGAGTTATAAGCGTAAAATAGATTAATTACAAACTAATATCACGTGTTTTAGGTTCAATTTTTACTATTTTTAGGCTTATTATTCGATTAATTGTGATTTTTGTGGTTTTGGCGCGATGAGTGTGATTTTAGGGCAAAACTGAGTTCTGTCCGCAGGTTGTGATGTCGCTGGTAACATTAGTGATACCGTCAGCAGCATCAGGCCTTGTAGAAAGGCCTAGGAAGATGTGATGTCATTTTTACTTAAGGTGGTGCCACCAACGACATCATCTATATTGCTAGCGGTATGGATGATGTTGCTGGTGACATCGCTTCTAGCAGAAGCGACATCAGCAGCCTTCCAGTAGGTATCAGCGATGAGAAAATAAATCGGGACTTATCTGATTTGCTTTTGATTTTTGCAGCCGCATAGCCTAACATACACCGGGGGTATGGGTATAATCAGCGAGTGGTGGCACCACATAGCGGAGAAGGATCGCAAACTTGCGCTGGCCATCAACAAAATGTGTTTTAGAGACTTAGCCCGAATCATGCCCATGTTAATGCTGAAGCTTTCCCTTCCGGCCGTGACGGCTCTTACGGAGAAGTGGTCCAAAACCACCCATAACTCTCACTTTTTATTTGGGGAGGTGACTATTATACCTTTCAATGTTGTGGCTATGACCGGGGCTCCCATGGATAGATGAGGCCATTCATTTTGATGCATATATGGATAAGTATCACACTAAGAAGCATGTGGTGAGGCAAGTGAAGCAGTTGTTTAGCTTGTAGCCCGTCATAGGGCAGCTATCCTATTGCGAGCTACACTAATATTGGACTAGAATAGATGTGATGCCCGAGGATAATAGAGATGCTTGTGTCCGCTCTTTCATGATTTTGTTACTCATCGTGTTGTTCTTCCCTGTTTCAGGGAGCAAGATCAACTATGGGCTGATATCCGTCGTTGAGGATGTAGCGGGTATCCGTAAGAAGAATTCGCCGAGGGCCATCTTGGCACAGATGTACCAAGGACTGGATGAGAGTGCTCAAAAGATGGGGAAGGCCCTCAGCCTCAGCCAATTATAGGTATACCTTCCTTGAAAGCATTTTGCTTGATTTTCTTAGTTTGATGTGCGTGCTTCATTTACTGTGGATGTTTTGGACTGAGTAATTGTTTACTTGTGCAGGCTTGGGCCTTTAAACATCAGATCCTCCTACCGGTTGAGTTCAAGGCTACCATGGCACCGGGTTCTCACTTTCTTGCCCGGTGTTGTGGTGGCATGGGTGGGAAAGCCAAGTATTCTACGAGCTACCAGGAGTCTTTGCGGACTGAGCGATTGAGCTTGATAAGCGATTTTTTGACTTAGTACCTGTTTCACACTTTAAACAAAATGTTAGTAGACAAAAAGCGTTTATGAATTTACATTATGCTTACATCGGTTGCTTGTTTGGTCGTTGGGTCAGGTTATTCTCGATCCCTTCAATCGCGTAGAGAACTTGATAGAGGTGGCCAGGGTCTGGAAAGAGGTAGATGATTGCCAATTTATTATGGAGTGCCCCTTGTCACTATAGTGGTACCTAGGGGAGCGTGTTTAGAGCTGGAGATCCGTCGCTACTACTGCTAGACCGTCAATCCTCCTAAAGACTTGTGGTGGCCCCATTTGGTGATCACATCTGCTGTTGATAAAGCCGATTACATTGAGGGGAATGGTTAGGTCATCCCAAACATTCCAGGCCTCTACGAGCAGCATCAGCAGCGCTTACCCCCCGTTTGCCCTCGCATCAAATAGAATGACACAATCGAGTATCACAACAAGCAAAGGATGGATGAGGAGAAAAGACAGCTTAAGGGCATAGTGGATGATGTTGAGGAGGAAGAAGAAGAGGAGGAGGAGGGAGAAGAAGAGGCTGAGATGAGCCCGAGGGAGAGGGCAAGGTAGGTGAAGGAGTGGTTGGCAGGAGCGCACTGATGTCTCACAGGGAGTACCGCCTTTTTGAGGTATGATTGCGCTTTTGTACATGTATGGCAATTGTTTGGGTTAAAAAATGGTTGTTTATGCTTTTCTTTTATACTTTTCAGGAACCCCCAAGGAAGAGAGGCCGGGGACGATTACAGCAGGATGCGGCACTACAGCTCACCCGAGGGCATTGACTTTATGGAGGGGCGCTTGTCCAATCCCCTAGAGACTCAGTTCATACTTATGAAATCAAGGGGTGAGTTCCAACCGAGGAGCATAGGACCAAGTAGGCATCCACCGATCTTTATACCAAAAAATACCACTTATGTAAGGCTCTGCATAATCCTGAACATATTCCTGCGATAACCCTTTTATGGACTTCTTCTGATTGCCCCTTTGGATTTTTTAGGTTGTTCGGAGTGAGGCAGAGCGGTTGGTCAGGAATGCCTTTGCTCTTAGGGATACTCTTATTGGTCAATCCTTGCTCACTCCGGTATATTTCCTGTTATGGCATGTTGAAATAAGATAAGATGTATGTATGGATGCTATGAATGATATGCATTATTGTCATTTTCCTTGGTTTGTAGGATTTCTTGGCTCTTTCACTATCGCATGTCGATGCATCCCGGTGGAGATATAAGGAGGAGACTGTAGCACTCTGACATCGTGTGAGCGACCTTGAGGGTCAATTGGAGGCTACTATCCATGAGTAGAGGAGCAAGCAAAATTTGGATCGCGCGTACCTCGGTAGTACCAGCGGTAGAGGAGTGAAGATGTCAGCCGGTCGGCACCTGCCTACTATGCTTGAGGAGTCCAGTAGCATTCCAATGATGGAGGATAGGGACAAGGATGAAGATGTGGCTAACCTGTGGCTCGTGGATGTCCTGGATGTCTCCTCTTATCCATCCAATAGCAACGGGATGCTCTAGATAGCTTTTTCTGTTCTTTTTCTTTTCACTTCGGGTTGTATGTCCTTGATACACTGGGTTTGAATAATTTAGATTGTCGCTTGATTTCGGTTTTATTATGCTAGGTGTTTGGGATGTTTGGATGACTTGAGCCTTCTGGCTTTTTCTTTCAATAAACTGGATTTGCGTTTGATTAGGTTTTGGAAATGAGATACATGGCTGTTTATAGGTTTTTGCACAGGTCAAAATTGGTGGGGATGGTTCTAATGTCGCCATGAAATTCTCCCATATCACCGACGGCATTACTAATGTCGCTAGCGAGATCACCCTATTAAATAATATAGACAAAGTTGCCCACACTCCATATTGCCGGCGGCATCAAGTGATATCGCCCCATCCCTATTCCATATCACCGGTGGCATCATCAACATCGCCGGTGGCATCACTTGCCCTTAAATCCAATTTTAGACATTTTACCGAATTTAGCCATGGCAAGCCATAACCAATAGTTGTGGGGCTTTTTGCAAAGCCTGAGAAATGCAGACTAGAAGAAACTGGAAAAGTTTGGTCTTTGGGGGTTTCGGTATGTTACGGGGTGGCCCGTGAGCCCTGAGTTCCTTTATGAGGCATTATCTTTTTGGGATCAGATGGACCACATTTTCCGATTCTCATCATTCGAGCTATGACCCTTGCTTGAAGAATTCCATGCTATATTAGGGGTACAATGTCCTAAGCTAGTGCCTTGGCACTCCCGGAGTTCTATTTTGGTGCGGACGACATTCCTCGAGGACTGTGGAATTCGGATTTTAAAGATCCATTTATGTCCCCACTACCTGACAGACCCGGCTTTCAGCTTAGCATAGTTCTGGAGTGGTATCGAGGGGCACCCAGATCCCATCTTACTTGGCCCTCCATGGTGGCACTACTACTTATGACAGAGTTTATGTGCGGAGTGAGGCCAGTTGCTCTGCTCAAGCTAATCTCACTTATCAGGCTAATGTCCACAGGGGCTTCTCCCATAGCTATAGGACTAGCCGAGGTTCTGCTAAATACGAGTACTGCTTCTGCCGCTCCAACCTTTATCAGCAACCACTTCGTACTACTACAGGTATTCATTTTCTCATAGGTCTGTACTTTATACATTACTTTCTGCCGTCGTCCGAAATTGATTTATAGGTATGGCTGATGAAGAAGCTGAAGCTGAGAGAGGCACCACGAGGGAACCCCAAAGAAGTACTTACCCGTCCATCTGAGAGAGAGGGGGCTTATGCGAGCTAATTTCGACCGACTGACATTTGATAACTGGATGCCTATTATAAGGGGTACACAGATGCACAGATTTAGTGGGTTAGCCTGTGGTGGAGGATCCGAGATATGGTTATGGAGTCTTAGGGATCCTACGTTCAGCTGATAGGTTTGGAGAGATCTTTATTTTATACCTTCTACCTGTTGTGCTGCCAGTACGGCAAATGACAGAGAGTTCTGATCAAGCTACCTCATAACCAAATTGAATTCTACAAGGCTAGATGGGTGCACCATATCTGGGAGAAGTGGACAAGGGAGGCCATATTTGAGACTTTGGATTGCAACCACGTGGAGACCCTTGAGATAGACATACACTACAGAGGATGGGTTACCGAGATTAGGTGCATGACCACTAGATCCGAGTGATCCTGCGCCCGCTTTGAGGGAGAGCAAGTGGAGCAAAGGCATGAGCCCTCCTTAACTACCTTCTTGAGGAGGATTTCTCAATATTATGACGGTAATGCAGGGAGTTCGGCTTGAGATGCGCTTTCCTTAGTTCTATCTTTTGCATAGGCCAGTCAAGGTGACAGACCTATCGAACTTTATTTTATTTTATGTCTTTTATTTGGTTCTAACTTTTACATAGACTGCCCCTTAGGGTTTTCAACCTATCGAACCTTGTCTTAATTTTGCCTAGACTGCCCTTTTTGGGTTTTCAATCCAGCAGACATATTCCGACTTTTGCATAGACTTCGCTCTTTTCAGCCTATCAGAATTATTTTTATTTATTTATTGCGCATTTGATTTGAAATAACATATACTCTGCATTAGGCTTGCTTGAGTTGTCTTGACCATATGGATACAAAATTCACATAGGCATAAGCATTCAGGATTCAGCAAAAGTGATATTTTCATTAATTGAAGCAAAACAAAGTACGTGATGTTTGGTTAACATTCCCATTGATTTAACTCCCGGTGCCAACCAGCCTAGATCGATTTTCTAGAAGGCACTCTCTCATTGCTCATATACCCTAATTTTTTCCTAAAACGCCCTTTTCGGTTTTCGATCTAGTGGGTTTGACTCGTCCTCTAATTTTTACGCGGCTAATTTGCAGAATACGACCATCGGGAGTCACCCTAATTTTTGCCCGATCAGTAAAGGACCGAAAGGTGGGTGATTTACTTTATCTATTTTTTTGCATGTTGCTTTTCTTGATTTATTTCTTTTGAGTTAGATATGATAACGCTTAAACTTGTCTTAGTTTATGGGGTTCATAAACTCGTTCCCATCAATGTCCATAAGCTTAACCGCCCCTTTACTAAGCATCTTCTTTATCACATATGGTCCTTCCCAATTTGGCCTGAATTTGCCCTTACATCAGTGGTAGAAGGTTTTAGCTGTTTAAGGACTAGATCACCAGCCTTCAGGGGGAACTTCTGGTGTCTTACCCGACTGTTATATGCTCGAGCCATACGTTGCTGATACATCTGGAGGTTGTCAAGAGCCCTTAACCTCTATTCATCCATCATGTTCAACTGTTCAAATCTCGCCTGGGTCTATTTAGATTCTTTTAACTTAGCCTCCAGGGTGACTCTTAGAGAGGTCACCTAAGTTTTGACTGGCAAGACCTATTCCATCCCGTAGACTAGGGAAAATAGAGTATGGCCGGTTGGGGTATGAATGCTGGTGTGATATCCCCAAATAGTAAAAGGCAGCTTATTTGCCCAATCCCTATAATCGGCTATCATCTTAGAAAGAATCTTCTTTGCCGATTTATTAGCTGTCTCAATAGCTCCATTAGCTTGTGGTTTGTATGGGGAAGATCTGTGGTGTTCAATCCCATATTTCTCGATTAGATCGGCTGTTGGTCCTTGAAACTGTACCCCATTGTCTGAGACTATATGGCGTAGTAGTCCAAATCGAGTGAAAATATGCTTTTCCATGAACTTGGCCATCTGCTTGGCGGTGACATTGGTGAAGGATTCTGCCTCTTCGATAAGTAATATACTGCTACCACATTAAATCTATGACCGTTTATTGAAGGATAAATTTCACCAATTATGTCTATCCCCCACATCGAGAATGGCTAAGGAGTAGATATATGATGGAGTTTGGTGGGTGGTAGATGCTGCATATCGTCGTAAACCTAGCATTGGTGGCACCTTTTGACCTAGCCAATGCAATCGGCTGTGAGAGTGAGCCAAAAATATACTAACCGCTAAATTTTCTTTGCTAGAGCAAGACCATTCATATGAGGGCCACAGTCACCGACATGGACTTAGGCCATTATGTTCTAAGCCTCGGGGTTAGTTATGCAACGGAGGAGCAGGCCATCACTAGTTCGCTTGAACAGATCATTATCCACAATATGGAACTAGACAGTGAGCCACCTTAGTATGGTTCGGTCTGAGTCAGAAGAATTTGCAAGATATTGGCCAGTTTGGAGGAATAGGACAATGTCAGAATACCAACAAGTTTTGGATGAGATGTCGAGGACCGGGGGGACTGAGTGAGCATGGTAGGGGGTCTTGGTGGACAACAGAACCAAAGGGCGAATAGCCTGCTGCTGAGGTCCTTCCTATAGGGATGCGAGAGTGGCAAGAGCATCAGCCATTTGGTTCTTTTTTTGACGGACATGGCGGTATAAGCATTAGGTGAACTTCTCAGATGAATTATGGATAGCTTCGATATAAGGACGAAGAGATTCTTCTTTAATTTCCCAATCTCTGATAACCTGATGGATGACAAGAGCCGAATCTCCAATGATAGATATGAGGCGGGCCCCTACTTGGAGAAGAGCCTCAAGACCAAATAGACAAGCTCCATACTTAGCGCCGTTGTTGGTGACAATGAATTCTAAGCATTTAGACAATGGGATTATTTCGTTATCCGGTGTGACGATGATGACTCTGAGGCTTTCTCCTCGTTGGTTCACAGCACCGTCGAAGTACATTGTTGAGCTGCTCATCAGGAAACTCCAAGTTTTCTACATAGTCCGAGTTGAGGGGTTGATTAGCCATGAATTCAGCTATGACCCTCTCCTTAATAACCTTTCGATCACATACTTAATGTCAAACTCAGACAAGAGAAGCAACCATCGGGATAATTTATCGGCTAGAGTGGGGGATTGACAAAGATACTTCATTGGGTCAATCTTGGCCACGGCTTGGACTCGATAAGATTGGAAATAATGTTGCAACTTCTTAGTCAGCCAAACTATGGTGGTACAGGTCTTTTTCACAATCGAATACCGGGTTTTATAATCCAAAAACTTCTTACTTAAGTAGTAGATAGCGTGTTTGCATTTATCATCATGCTCCTAGACAAGCATAGCCCCGACAGAAGATTCTTTGATAGCCAGGTAAAGGATCAGCAGCTTTCCTGGGATAGGTGGTTTTAAAATGGGTGGGTCGACAAGATACGTTTTGATTCGATCAAGTACCACTTGGCACTGATCATTCCATACTATAGGTTGCTGCTTTCTCAACAGCTTCAAGATGGGTTCGTAAATAGTGGTGAGGCTGGCAATGAATCGACTAACATATTGCAAGGATCCCAGAAATGATCCGACTTCTTTCTCTGTCTTAGGCGGGGACATGTCTCTGATGGCTTTGGCTTTGTCTGGATCCATTTCGATTCCTTTCTAACTAACCATATGCCCCAATAATTTGCCTGAAATAACCCCAAACATGCACTTCTTAGGATTCAGGCAGAGGTTATACTTTTCAATACGAGTCATGAATTTGTTAAGAATTGCAGGGTGCTCTTCTCGAGCAGCAAACTTCACAATCATATCGTCCACATACACCTCCACTTCTTTATGGATCATGTCGTGCAAGAGGCTGGTTACGACGCATTGATAAGTGGCCCCCATATTTTTTAACCCGAACTGTATTACCTTGTAGTAATACACCCCCCATTCAGTGATGAACGTTGTTTTAACCTTTTTGATAATGGTAACCAGAATCTAATTATACCCCGAGAATCCATCCATGAATGAATACATAGCTGCCCTGGCGGCACTATCAATCAAACATCAATGTGCGGGAGTGGAAAGTCATCCTTCAGCAAAGCTTTATTAAGATCTCAGATATATATATAGCCTCGAACTCTACCATCCTTCTTTGAAACCAGGACTGTTGGACAACCAAGTCGGGTATTCCACAACTTCGATGAATCGAGCTTCAATCAACCGTGAAACCTCTGCCTTAACCTGATCTACCCATTCTAGTCTCAACTAGCGGAGCTTCTGCTTGACATGCTAAAATTTAAGATCGGTTGGGATTCAGCGTTTGGCAATTTATCAATCAACCCCAAGCATATCTTCGTATGACTAGGAAAAAGCGCTAACATGATCTTTAAGCACTTTTATGATCTCACATTTTTCCTCGGGAGTTAAATCTTTGGAAATGGTTACCATTTTAGGATTATCAGCTGTACTTAGGTTTATTTCACTTAATGATGTATCACTAATGCCAAAAATGATATGCGTATTGTTATATGAATGCATGGATCCGTCAGGAAAGAAATCAAACAAGTAAGCAAAATGAGAGTCATTCATTGCATTATAAGCCTTGTAGGCAACATTGTTCGCATCAAATACATAAAAAATGTTAAAAATTACATCATCCATATCCTCTTCCATAGGTAGGGGCTTCAGCAACAATAGCAACAAGAGGAGCATCCTCTGTAGTGTCTATTAGAATGGCATCCAGGTCGTGCTCCAGAGTGGCTTTTTGGGTAGCGGTGAGCAATGGTTCCCTGAATAGGTTGGCTTTCTCAATGAGGGCCCTGGTGAGGTTCCTTACTATCTCTGTCATAGCATCTTCTTCCCTAGTTCTCTTACCCTTCTAGCCTTTCTTCATCAGTAGTGCCATATCTTCAGTCATGGTTGCCATAATATCTTCAATCTTTAGATCTATAGACTCCTCATTACTCCCCCCAGATTCATCCTCGGGATACATCTTACCCTTTCCCTTAGCCTTATCAGAAACAACATTGATAGGTGTAATAGGTTTAGTAGGTTTGGGTTCAGTAGAAACTATCATGCAGTCGGTCTCGAAGTCATAGACATCCTTAAAGACCTCAAAGCTGGGCCACATTTTTCCATTATGCTCGATTGGCTCAGGCTCTCCCTTGTAAGGGCTCTTGCCCTGTATTTCACAAATAGTGACCATGAGGCAGTAGCAGGAGGGAACACGATGATAGGCTTTTCTTGGCTTATATCCCAATCCAGCAATATGGGTAAGGATTTTCGGCTCTAAGGCTTCAACAATTCCCTGCTCATACATTCTGCCGCCTCTGCCAGGCTTGTAACTAGATTTCTTCATCAGTTTACCCATACTAGCATGAAGGTAACTATGCTAAAGGGGGGGAGATTTCTGAGCCTTACTAACCACGGCAATCTGAAGGCTTCCTTCTAAACTAGCTTTGACTTCTATAACAGCCATAATGGAAGTGGGGTCGGCCTCAATAGTCATTAGTTTGTCTTCATGAATAAGCATGATTTTTTGGTGTAGAGTGGAGGGAACAGCACCCAAGGCATAGAGCCATGGCCGGCCGAGCAACAGAGAATAAGCAATAGGAATGTCCAATACAGTAAAGCATACATTGCTCGTCACACCTTTCATAGTGACTTCTACCTCAAAGGTCCTAATTACACTGTGCTTTGAATCATCATAAGCTCTAATAATAGTGCTGGATTTTTCAAGCATGTCCTCTAATAGTCCCAGATGAGGAAGGAATTTTAGAAGCACAGAATTAGGACGGAGCCATCGTCCACCATGACACATGGGATAGCCTTATTGAGGACTTGGATTTAGATGAACAAGGCCCTGTTGTGATCCTTACCCTCAAGCGGAAGATCAAAATGGTCAAACACAATCTGGGGCCCTTTTCTCAGAGGAATACCTTATCCAATCATAGCGCACATCTCAACGACCAAGGTGGTCAGATTAGCTTCCAAATCAAGGAGTCGTTTAATGAACCCCTTGCAATGCCTTTTAGAGTCGATCACCAACTGCCAGATATTGTATCGAGCTTGGGTGCTTTTCAGTTGAGTAATGAGAGGGTCAACCTCAAGACTAGCCGGAGTATTCGGACGTGGAGAAGGGGGTCTCGCAGTAGTTCCAACCCTGTTAGGAACCAGGTCTTCGCTCAAGCGGAGATATTCGTCTTTAGGCTAATACACACGGCCACTCCGACTAATGTTAAGAACATCATCGAGCAAGATACTCTTAGTGTCTCATGTTTCAAATAGATACTGTTGCTCCTCAAAATCCAAATCTGAGTTCTACAACTCATACCCATCTATGCTAACAAGCTCATTTTGATCAACCTTGAATAATCCACTTGGTTTCTCCTTGGTAGGTGAATCAACCATAAATAACTCGATGCTTACGGCCTTGGTCTCTTGATCTACTCCCTTATCATCATCGGAGTAGTCATCCTTTGAAATAAAGGAATCTATCCTAAATAGTGGTTTTTTTCTCAACTTTCATTCTTTTTGCCACGAATGGCTAGGACTTGCGGCTTTCTAGCTTTGATGGATTTGGATCAACTTCCATCCCCTAAACACAGTTGACCCTTGGGTTAGCTTGATTGATTAGATCAAAAACTGAGTTAGACAGGAGACTCGAACTGATGACCAGGATAGAGTTACTAACCCCCGGCCCTTGAGCAAGGAGATCGAAGATTGTGGCTTCAGATAAACCAGACTAGACCATGACTACCTTATTCCTAAAATTTAGCAAGGAATTACTCATAGTGCTCGAAATTTTATCAGGTTCAGTAATCTTTGCTTCACTAACCAGACACTGAATTGCCAAGAGTAGGGCTTTGCAATTGTTGGTTTGGTGTCCTACCTGAACTTGATAGTTACAAAAGTTGTTCTTATCCTCGAGTTTAGGTGGTTTGTATTCCTGAAGGGACTAGATGAAACATGCTTCCCTCAAATGCTTAAAGATGACCCGCAAAGGCAACTTATAAGGGTTAGCCAAAATAAAAGGGGGGCGAGGAGGCTGGATTGCTGCAACCGCTAGCGGAGCTGGAGCGATTGCTAGGGGTGCAACAGGGGCTTGAGAATTGTCTTGAACTGTAAGAAGTGTAGCCATTTCTTTACATAACAGAGGAAGAGACCCTTTGAGGAGCTTGACAATCATTTCCTCAAGACTTAGCTTGGATTTCATCAAGACCTGGGTTGACATCCACCAGTTAAAGTATTGCTTGAAGGTTTCATTGGGCATTTGGCGGACTCCCTCAAGATGTTAGAGGGTTGTCTCCATCAGAGTATCAAAACCATAATGCACTTTTAGCGCCTCAGATAGAAGTTTCCAGTCAGTGACAATATGTTATGGCAAAGTGTGATACCATTCAAGGCAGGGCCCTGAAGGGAGCAAGGAAACATTTCAGCAAGCACTTTATCACTTAATTTCTTTATCCGCATAATTCTTTCATACATTATAATGTGAGAGGCATGTGCTCCAGAATCATCATAATGAGCCATATTCGGTATGGTGAAATTATCGAGGACTCAGTCTTCGTCTCTTTCAGGTTCTTTAGCGGTGATGAGGGGGTTGATGTCGGCTTGGATCTCGAGTGTCACACTCAGAGGCTGCATGACCTGGGCGTTGATCGGCTTGTGAGAAAGAGCTAGGGCTTCGGGTGTCGCTCTTAGAGAATGCGGGACCTGGTCGTTGACAGTTTGAGAAGCCATCATCTATTAGACAAAAGCAACTACTTTGGCGGAGATAGCGGAGGACCAATGGTCAGCTGGTTAGTAAAAGGATTTTATGGGTAGATGGTATCCTTAAGAGTTACAATGAACTACGGAGGAGTGAAAGATGGTAGTGGCTGAGAAGCTGGGCACTGATGAGTAAAGGTTGGAGGAGCCGAGATTTGAGCAAAAGGTCTCAGATTAAAAGGCACAATCGATAGAGTAGTCGAAGTTGACAGGAAAGCCGAAGCTTGCCTAAACTGGAATGGACTTACCATAGGATGGGTTGACTGAAAGATCGGTGCAATGGGTCTTGTCCCTATAGGACTGGCCAACATCTGTGTTGAACCGTTCTAGGCTTGTATATCGAATTCTGATACTCAGGCGGAATTTCTATCTTCGAGAGCTTGCTTAACGGCCGCCTGAACAGTGGTTTGGATAGAAGCCTAAAAAGCGTTCGAGTTCAAGAATTGTACTATAGCACTGGCAAAGTTAAAGCTGGGAGGTGGCTGAGATCCTGCCCCAAGGTGAGAGTAGGGCCAACTGGCTCCTCAGGAGGAGGGGTTCCTTTATTGCTTGGAAAAGACATGGCTGGATGAGAGGGCTTCTGGCCTAATGGAACTTGTTCAAAATCTGACTCCCTACTGGAATCGGTGTATGGAACCCCCTCGACTTCTATTGCGATAATTGGGGTGAGAGAATGATGAATCAAACGGTGCTCTAGCCTTTTCCAAACCAGGATGCGATGATAATTCCACCTCCTCCTAGCTGAAACGGTAGGCATCGGATTAGACCATGTATGGGTTGTGTGATGCTATGGATGAATGATTGTGCAATAACTGATGCATGGCATGTATGGCTGCACGTAGATGTGGTTAGAGATGAGGTGACGGCTTATCCCTCTAACATACGTGGGATTTTTGTTTCTCACGTCATACATAGTGATATATGGTGACGCAATGGAGGCACAAAAGAAGTCCTATGTATGTTGCTAAACTTCTTCCTCAAGTGAAAGTAGTAAGGGTAAGTTGATTTATTTTTGGCCCTTAGGCCCGATGTATGGTGGATGCATGAGCATATAGCACATAGCACACGATTCGTCCCTCTTCCAACCTTATGGCTCCTGCGTAACGTCTTTTTAGAAGGATGGAGCTTTGGTTTCTTCACCGATAACGGCGAGAGAAGTGCATCCCAATTATTTTGATTGTGTTGGTAATCCTAAAGGATGAAGTGCTAAGGCTTTTTCTAACGCAGCTTTGGTATAGGGTTGTTGATGTAGAAGGTTCTCGTTTACCTTGATGCCACATTACTCAACCACTCCCTAAATAGGTGCGATCACAGGAGTTTACGTGTTGGTTAAAATAAGTGATCCACCCACTAGGTATCCTCTATTCCAAACAGGGCATGAGTGATACTTTTGCAAGCTTCTCGGGTAGAATGGGGCACCTAAAAATTACCGAACTATCTACACGAGTGTTTAAGGATAAAATGTCATGAAAAAGAATGAAGTTTTTAATTTAGCCAATGATTTCAATATATCATCAAAAATCCTTTAAACTTTATGAAAAGATAAGTTCAAGTTTAAAAGGAGACAGGTCCCTAGCAGAGTCGCCACTGTGAGGGGACAACCTTTTTCCCGCCCCGTGAGGCCCGCGTGAGATGCGTAGCATGGGGGGTAGAAAGATAATTAGCGCTGTGAAGCGTGCAAAGCGAATGACCCTTATTTTAGTGTGATGGAGATATTGAAGTTGATTTTGAATTTAAGTCCAATTTAGGTGTTAAAGGATACGAGATTGAAATCCTGTACTTAAACTAGAGTTGCCACCCGGTTCAGCTCAACCGGGAAAATTTGGTACGATTTTCCCACTAGGTGGTAGACCATACCTTAAGTAGAGATTTCAAGTTCGGATGATGTTATCTATTTTTCATTAGGCCAAGTTGAAATATTTCATTCTTTCTTAATCGGTTTTAATCCACCCTATTTATTATATTTTCGGTTTATACGATGTTTTCATGTTTATCAAGCATCAAAGCGGTAAATAAACTATTACAGTCATCCAAAAATAAATGCAGAAATTTAAATTATTACAAGGATTTCAAATCCTATACATTTTCTATGCGATAAATAAAATACTCGAAGGCCTATCATACATCTAACCTAAATCTACCTGCAGAAGACCGTTAGCACAGATACTACGCATCGTACGAGGTGTATCACTTATCATGCATAGTTAGAGGACAAAACAAGACCCGAGTTAGCGTGAATATGGCATATTGATTTGTTATGTTAGAAATCCCGATTGGATGGCTGAAAATGGGATTTGAACGGCGCTTGCAGGAAAATTTTGCTTTAACCAAATTTTAGGCTCGATCATTATTTTAACCGGATTATTAGTGAAAATGCCACATGGTATGAGGTGGGGTCTATTTTTAGAAGGTTTTGGACCCTCATCGTTGCACAGCACACCTTAGCTTCAGAAACGTAATTAGGTCAGAAGAATAAACAAAAAGAAAAAACTTGTCCAGAAAGTCATGTCGTCGGCGGCATGATTGATACCACCAACGGCATGAGTGATGTTGCTAACGATATCCGTCAGACAGGCAGGTTACATGATTTTTTAGATACCATAAAGAAAGGTTCCTATAAGAAGATGAGGCCTTTGGAAAAAGTGATATCACTAGCAGTATCAACGATGCCGCTGACGGCATGGTTGATACCGCCGGCAACATCAAATGCCTCCGGTGGCTTCAGCTTTTTGCAGCAGTAGTAAACAATAGCAAAAAAAGCAAGAACAATGCCAAAGAGGTATGAGATTCAGAATTTTTACCTCGAGGCCGTGAATCCACCTCTTCGTGAACCAAGGAACACCTCCGGGGAGCTTGAAATGGTGATTTTGGTATTAAATTTAAGAGTTTAAGTCTCTAAATTCCTATTAAGTTGGTTTTAATCCTATAGTCTACTGATTTTAAGTTGTAACTAAGAGAATCAAAGATGAAAAACCAAGAAAAATGGATTAGAATCCCTTTTCTTACCTTTTCTCTCTGAAAGTGAGCTTTCTCACTCTAAAACCACAGGTTAAAATTTTAATATATGTTGCTATCCCCTCTCTTGAAACCCTAAGGTGTGTTTTTATAGGCAAATATAGGTGGTCTTCGAGACTTTTCAGCCATTTTCACCGAAATGGCAAAAAAAGTCTGCCCAAGGAAGAGGAAAGCATTCTGTAGGAGCCCATTTTAGGCCATGTCACCAGCGACATGGTGATACCACTGGCAGCATCAACTTTCTGTAGGCTGACTGCCAGTAGGCCCACAAGCCTAAAAAGCTGCCAAAGGGGTCAAAAAGCGGGTCAAAAGACATCTTTTTGAATTTTAATGATATTTTAATGGATATCTAGAGATTAATTTAATTTTAGGTGCAAATCATCGATTCAAGCTCCTACCAGATGCATTATCGGACATGCTGAACTGTATTCTTATGAGAAATAAAATTTGCTGGGAATTTTATATCGGTAATAAAAACTCCAAAGAATTTTTATTATGTGGAATAAAATCGGAAACACGTCATCATCGTCTGGCGAGAGGGAGTGCAAAATCCCGTGCTCACCATATTTTTTGCAAATTTTATGCACTTAGCTTACCTCAAGCACGCGCCTCGCCTTAAGCCGCACCTGGACCCCTAGCACCTAGCGCCTTGACAACTATGCATCGTACACATACAAGGGCGATTCTTTTTTAGCATAAAAAATGGAAAATGGCTCATTATTAAGAATACAGTTCTTTATATAATAAACCTATGGATGAAAGCTCATTCCTCAAGTGTCACATTCTGAATTCTCCTATTATCATAGCATATGAAAACCTCAAATAAGTATTCTATTCATTATGGCCATTCAAAAATTCCTGACAACGAACACAAGACTTGCCCATTTAAAACAATATTTGTTCTTAGAAGAGAAAGCCGAATCAGTATATTTCTTGTTTGTCTTTGGCATTCAAAAAAAATTCTCATATATTTATATAATTGGCATTAATTTTGGCAGCTACTATAAGCACACTGTTAAAGAAAGAGAATATTATGATGAGCTTGGAAATTGAAAACCTTAAGATTCTACAAGTGATTTGAAAGGTCCATAGTGGTAACACCAACACTATTGGCTACAGTAGGTATTTCAAACACATATTGCCCTTGCTTTGTTTCAGACCTGAACCATGATTAAAGGAACTTGTTAAACCAAAAGTTTGCATATAGAAACTGTCAATAAATGTAACGCTCACGAAATGTAAACTACGCACTTTCTTAGAATTGTAGAAACCACAATATCCTTGTTAGCCAGTACCGATGGAGAAGTCTGCATTTACATCTCAAGCATTAAAGTGTGAGTGAGTACCTTCACATTATGAGTAATCTTTTCTGAAAATGCTAATTTTAGCAAAGAATCCCAAAACAAATTAATCTGTAGCTTCCTTTAAACCGGCAGGCCAATATATATATATATATATATATGAAGTTGATAAACTTCAAAACACAGGGATTGAAACTATTTTGGAGCTGAGCACAACATATTCATGTATACTACGAAAAACAAATCATGTCATCAAATTTGGACAAGGAAAGCCTAAAACTATAAAGCTACTACAAAATCTTTCAAGCTCTCAGATATCCAAAATGGAAATACAGACCTTGTAGAAATTCATAATGCTGGTGACATTTAGCTCTGGCAACAGACTCAAGTATTGCACTTCTCCTAACTCCAGCTGGTTTAAAAGTGTGATCATGACTTGCCAGAAAAGAAAAACATCGTCCTCCAACATATCAAAAACGCTATGACAGAGGATATTATAAAAGCAAATTTGATGCAAATATCATGCCAGAATATAAATAGTTAAATTATTTTCAGCTAGATAATCCAACATATGAAAATATAAAATATCTAAAATTTGATGCATTGTAGGATAATGAGATAGACCTCCTCTTTCATATCAAATGTTCGAGATGCAGATTCTTTGCTTATTGAACAAATCTTCCTAAGCATGTCATTGTCAAATACTTGATGAAGGAACTTGCTTACAGCATATTCGTCAACCCCTTCACTGTGAACATAATTCTATGAATAAATTCCTGATATTTGAAATACGAAATCCGGGAAATACAAGATCAAGTTTGTAAATCAACATCTGTGCATAAGACTTCGAAGCTTGTAATAAGTGATATCATCATAAAAGAGATGGCAATAGGAAAACCTCCCATCTCGCCCATCACGACCAATCTACTGTAAAGCAAGAGAAACTATTTTATTTAGTGTATTGTCATAAAGAATCTCTCAACTTAAGAGCTATGATTGAATCAATTTCCACCTGAACATACTCTTCTGAACTTTCTGGCAGGCTATAATGAATTACCTAAAACAGATGAAGGCAATGAATTTGAAATATAATCACATTTCTACCAGAACCTTATAATATATATATTGTTAACTTCAAACCAGAACAAGGTTGTGACTGTAAAACCTAGCCATTAAGAATGTCGTCTTAATCAGTTATTTTGGAAAGAAAAAAATAGAAGACTGCCACATGTAAACCAAATAGCTTGAAGCAAAGCAAAACAGAGTACACTTTATTTCACTAGCCCAAAGAACAATTGCTTGGGTCAACTAATATAATTTATCACATCATATTCAAACTTCAAACAAAAAAGAAACAAATATTTTAAACAAATATGTGAAAACAAATAAATGGGTAGAGCTTTCTTATAGCTCCAACATCGCTTTTGTCCAGCCCCATGCCAAATGCCACAGTTGCAACCACCTTACAAATTCAATTCATCAGTTATAGAAATGACACAGCTATACTATGTGGTTTGCATCAAAACTTATGTTTATATGAACATGGAGACTCTTCTCACCACTCTGATCTTGTAGGAACATAATAACTCCTGTACACATCTGTGATCCTTTGAGAATATAGCACTATGGTAGCTCCAAAAAAAAATATGAATTCATACTGTCATCTTTTATCTAGCAATAACACAAAAAACAGGAAACATACAATTTTGTAAATACTAACCTTTGCAAAGATATTGTTATCACACAAGTAACTACTTATTATATCAGTTTCATGCTGCAAAAAGTCAATGCATAGTCATTAACTTCACCAATGACAATTAAAATTTTAAATCACTTGTCAACAAAACTGAACAAAAACTAGTCTCGTGCTAGCCATTTCTTAGAAATGCATCAAAAGAGGCCAATTATAGCCCAAGTCAAAAGGCAAACATGAATTTATTTAATAGGATATTTAGTATGGTAATAGCATGTCTAGAATCTGATTTCGCCTTTTTAAGTAATATACATCCAACAAGTGAACCATATTTTGTGTAAGCAGCAGGCAATAATATGAAAAAAAGGGATAGCAAAAATCATATAATCAATAAGGAATAACCAAGTTTAATAGATTTGACATAGTAATACCTGAAATTTGCAATATGTCATAATGCTCTTAACTTCCACGAATGGAGGAGGCTTTATCAATAGCAACAAATCTTTCATTCTTTCAAAACCAAAACCAAAAATCAGTATCCCAACAAGTTTATCCAATCACTTCCAAGGCAATAAAATTTCCAAGGTGAAAAAGAGTAATCTGGAGTAACCTATTTCCACTCTTAGATACTAATAATTGTATATTATCCCTCAACTGAGCTTTTTGAATGAGATTAGTCGAAGGAATCTCTAAAGCAGACATAATAGTTTTCAAAGTTGTGGTGGTCACGGTCGTTGTCATTGCTAGAATGCATCCAACTTTGAGTTTAGCACAGAGTATTGATGCCTTGAGTCTCATGTATGATGGCCAGAAGTTATGTTACCTATTAAAACGTAGATGATACTTTTTGTTAACTACAGATAATGTGAGTGCTTACAATGCAAAGGAACTGTCAAAAGTTCGATACAAAGGCACAAAGCAAACAACTCACCATTCAGAGACATAGTGAGCTTCATTTTCCATCAACCTTTTTAATATGAGGGTGAAAAAAAAGCTCAGCATGAGTAGATGCTCGACCCAACTACTTAACCTATATATTCAAAGTTCAAAATATGATTTAAATAGCAATGATCACATATTGGATTCATATGTACAATTTAAATGAAATGAGAAAACACACAACGCAGATCATAATTCATTAAAAAAAACATTGAACATATATAACATATAGTTATTATTCCAGTATATATTAACTAGAAGGAAAAGTAGTCATAGTAGGGGATAAGTGTGTCGTGCTCGGCAAAGTTGACAAGGCCCTAGGCACAGCCTAGGTGCCAGGGGTCAAGGCACGCCTCAAGGAGAAGCATACGCCTGAGGTACGCTAGGCGCATAAAATTTGCAAAAAATATGGTTTTCTCCTGCTCAAAGCATATTTTTTGCAAATTCTCATAATATGTCCATTGAATCTTAGAGGAATTCAGAGTGTGAGCATATCAAGCATGAAGTAGCGTTAATATGGTTTTCTCCTGCTTAGACAAATTCTCATAATATGTCCATTGAATCTTTTGCTACATATGTGGTGTTACACAAGGTCAGATAAAATTATTCATTATGTTTTATGACTTATCAAAGTTCAACAGAAGTTGTGAATCACATAATTCTCAATCTTACTGTGGTACATATGTACATTTAAGAGTTAAACAAGAATGAACTCACATCTAGTAACCAAGACTGCAAAAGACGTTACATAAACTCAATCAAATGAAACTGTTAACTCATAGCCCATCCTCAACATCAACATGGGTTATTTCAGATAATGAAAGAAATTTTGTTTCAAAAGACAAATAACAATCATACCCCTGCACAAAAATCCTATATCTCTTTACTGGGTTCACTAAGAACGACCCTCACTATTAATCTAAATTGTAATTATTCATACAACAAAACTTCTTTTCTAATCCAACCCAAACCCACATCCCCAAGACCTAAAATCAGACCCACCCACATTCGAATTAGGCCAAACTTAACTAACCCAGATGGATCTAATAGAAAAATTAAACTGAAATCATAAAAATCATAGTACTTATAGTCTAATTCTAATATGAACACAATATGAAAATCTCAAATTAAATAAACTTAAATTACGGGTTTAGTGCCGACCGGTTTCTCTAGTGAGGAACGAGCTATCTATTTCCATTGAGTAGAGGTGAGGTCTGGTGAGTTCCCAGCTAAGTTTATTGGCGGCGCATCAGGGAAAGCAAGCTTCATGACCTTGGTCGGTGGTGCATCTGAGTAGCAAGTTGGTGGCAGGACAACGACGGTGTTAATCTACTTCAAATCAGTGTGGCATCCGGCGACGCTTGACCCCGGTGGTGAGATGCGAGTGAAATGAACAAAGGAGAGAAGTGGGGGATGGCGGCTGTGAGTTCAGAGAAGGTGATGGTTTTGTCTATATGAGGGGTAGAAAGTTAGGTCATTATTTTCCAATTTTTTTCAAAATTTTCAAATCTCAGTTTTATAAATCATGTATTTTTCAACTTAATATATTTCATTTCACCTTCATTATATACAATTAATTCATTTATATTATTTATTATAATAACATGCATAAAATAAAATAATAATTTTAATTATTATTATAATGTTGATAGGTATATAAAATTTTAATTTATTTTGTAATAATGATTTATAAAATAATTTATATGACATAATTTTAAATAAAGTCAAGAAAATATCAATAAAAATAATATATTGATTATTGTAGTTAATTAAATTATTTAAATAATAAATATTTATTATCAAGATTCAAGGTTAAGGCATTGATTATGATAGTAAAGATCTTTTTTACGGCTCTGTGACTCTAAAGTCATAGATTCAAATCATATCTGAGGTGAGTTGATGATTTTTCATTGTATTTAATAATATAAGAGTATTTGTACAAATTTAAAAAAAATTATAGTGATGTTTTAAATTTTACTTTTTAGCTATTAATTATAAAATAATTTTATATACCTTAGAGAAATAATTTTATTTCTTAAAAGTTAAAAAAGTATTTATAAACATAATATATTATGTATTATAATTAACTAAAATATTTAGCATTTGGGGTTTAGGATAGGGATTTAGGGTTAGGGTATATATTTTTAGAGTTTAAGAATTATTTGTTATGCTTAATTACACACAATAATCGTTGTTCAATTATAAATTGTCTCATTGAATTTATCTCACCTCTGGCATCACAACTTTTAAGACTCAACCACAAGTTTAGGGTTTATGGTTACTTTCTTATATTTTATATAAACTTTAACCTTTCATTTAACTTGTACTTTTCTTGTAACTATCATATACCTTTGTTATTTCATTATACCTATGACTTTTAACTTTTTTATACATTTCTATAATTTGTTTATGTAATGTAATTTTCCTATACATTTTGATTAACTTTCATGGAACAAGCAACTTCTATTTACTTTTATATATATTTTCAAAAACTTTTCATATGTATAGTTATTTTCTATACATTTTGTAATGCTTTTCATAAAACTTATACATTTCTTATATGTAACACCCCTTTAATTAAAAATTTAAGAAAATGCTACAAAAAATTTCATCATCTAGTATTTAATTATATCTATTTAGACTTATAACGTGCTACATTTCTATAAAACTCAAGTATAATAAAGACTAAACATATTTTTGACATTCTCCAAAATACACTTCACACCGCCTACACTATTATATACATGCCATTATATTACAATATTTAACTATACTTGAACCACCTTAAAGCTTCAATGTTGGTTGCGCTTAAAAAAAATTGATCCACTTCCCCACTTTAGTTCAGGCTATCTACAAAGCTTCAAAAACCTACGTGTAGAAAATAAAATAAACTACACGCTAAGCAATTCGCTTAGTGGTGTATACTAATTTTATTTCACAAAGAAATTTCAATATATATATATATATATATATATATATATATATATATATAATACTTAGAATTATATCACATAAAATTTAATATACATTCAAACACCAAAACCGAACTAACAACTTCATAAAATCAAAACGTAAAACTTGTTTGATGAAACTTCATTAAACAACAATCAAATATATTCAAATATCTTAAACTCAATAGTCAAATGTTGCCCAAAGTAAACCACGTCATGAATAACGGAAAAATGGGTACGAAGTGATCAAGCCCAAAGCTGAAACTTCAATATCAATATATCGGTTAAGCCC
Source organism: Euphorbia pulcherrima (assembly GCA_947683365.1). Taxonomy (NCBI): domain Eukaryota; kingdom Viridiplantae; phylum Streptophyta; class Magnoliopsida; order Malpighiales; family Euphorbiaceae; genus Euphorbia; species Euphorbia pulcherrima. Next base: position 45,219,512 of record CANTUS010000010.1, read on the forward strand.
GAAGCTAAAGCTTCAATAACAATATGTCGGTCAAGCCCGAAGTCAAAACTTCAATATCAATATATCGGTCAAGCCCGAAGCAGAAGCTTCAATAACAATATATCGGTCAAGCCCAAAGCCGAAGCTTCAATTACAATATAACAATATCAATAATCTCAATCTCATAATATGTTACTCTATATTATGAGTTCGAAGGAAACTTTAAATATGGAAATTTAAGCATTACACACGAAAATAAACTCATCAAAATCAACCAAATTCATTCTCCAGAAATTCAATTTCGTCACTCAACTTGATTGATTTAAACGAATAAGAAAACAAAGAAATCTAACTAAACTTTCTTCTAATCATAATTACATATTTGTTTCATCTTTCCAAATCAACTTAAAACGCATTAATCCATGTTATATAACTCAAGTTATATAAAAAATACTTAACAAGGTGCAGACTGGATTTTTCAAAAAAATAGAATTCATAACTCATGTTCAACCAGCAATTTACACTTCTTAACGAAATAATTTCACAAAACTTTCTTCTATTAAAATTCTCATACATGTCTTATGAAACCATATAAACAAGAATTACTCAATTTGAACTTGTAAAAATCGATAAAACGTGCAAACAACAAGAAGTGCTCAAGTCTGAAAATTTACAGAAACAAAAATTGTTCATTGACTTAAATCAATCATTTGAACCCCTAAACAAAGGAATTTAACAAAATTTCTTGTAGTAAAATCTTCACTTATGTCTTTGAAACTCACATGCACTGAAATTACCTAATTCAAGTTCATAAATAAAGAGAAAACATCCAAAGAGTAAAACATGTACACAAACCTCATAATAGCTTTTCACTTGCTCTCTTCTATCTCCTTTCCCTTTTATAGTCCTTTGATAATCTCGTTCTCAACTTTAAACCTCCATTCCCATAAACCCTAGCTCTTTGAAATCACTCTTCTTTCTCTACTAATGGCCAAATTGATAAGCATAGAAGGCATAGACACTAATTTCTAGCAAGAATTCGAGATGAGATTGAAGAGATAATTAGTTTTGATCTTGACAGATTTTGAAGAATGAAAACTAGAAAATGAAGAAGGCAAAGGTTATAAGATAATGAAATAGAAATGGATGATAATAGAATCGTAGAAGTGGCCGGAAACTTGTATAGGAAGTAGTATTTTCTTTCAAATTACTATTATACCCTTGCTCAATTTACTTAATGCTTTATATATTATTTTTAGAAAATTTTAAAAAGCTTCATTTCTTACTTAATAGCATAAAGGCTAAAATATATATTAATTCATATTACTTAATAACTAAAATTTAGTTTATAAAATTGGGGTCGTTACATTATATATTTTCAAAACAATTTATATATATAATTTTTCATAAAATCTATAATTTTCTTCAACTTTTCAATATACTTCGTACACATTTTTCTATAACATTCCATATCATGTATAATTTTTCAATTATTTTGATATAGTTTTTAATATAACTTGTAACTTTCTTATATAATTTTTACACGTACTTTATAACTAAACATAATATTAAAACCGTCTTAATGATTTTGTATGATTCTTCATTTTAATCGTAGTCACAAGACTTTGTTGCCACATTATTTTATATGTTTTGCAACTAGTTGTTTTTATAATGTCATACATATAGATTTTGTGACGACAAAAAATATTGTCACATATTAAATAGTATTAATTACAACTTTACTTGTAATTGAAGTATTTTTTTTATTTCAAGTTAAATTTATTGTCACAAAAATAATATTGTTTTGCAACAAGCTTTCAACATGCATTGTCACGCATATAGTTTTTGTGACAATGAAAAATTAATTGTAACAAATTGAATAATTTTTGTTGCAACATTTACTAGTAACATAATATATTTTTTTTGTTTCAAGTTAAACTTAGTGTAATAAAAATAAAAAATTATTTGCAACAAACTTTTTATGTTGTCAATCATATAGTTTTTGTCACAATTACATATATCTTGTCACACATTGAATAGTTTTAATTACAATTTTTACTTGTAAAATGTTTTGTGTTTCAAGTTTTACTTATTGTTACAGTTATAATATATGTTTTGCAACAAGATTTCGTGTTGTCATGTATATAGATTTTGTTACGATAAACCAATTATTGTCACACATTTACTAGTTTTAGTTACAACTTTTACTTGTAACATAAGTGATTTTTGTTTCAAGTTTAACTTGTTGTCACCAAAATAATAAATGTTTTGCAACAAGATTTTTTTGTTGTCATATATTTAATAGTTTTGGTTACAACTTTTACTTGTAACGAAAATATTTTTTGTTTCAAATTAAACTATTGTCACAAAAACAAAAATATTTTTTACAACAATTTTTTATGTTGTCACCCATATGGTTATCGTGACGATAAAAAAGTTATTGTCACATATTGTATACTTTTAGTTACAACCTTTACTTGTAACATAAGTATTTTTTGTTTCAATTTAAACCTACTGTAACAAGACAATAAATTATCTGCAACAAGTACTTATGTTGTCACACATATAATTTTTGTGACAATAAAATTTTTTTATCACATGTTGAGTGGTTTTAGTTACACCATTTACTTGTAACATAAGTATTTTTTATTTCAAGTTTAACTCATTGTCACTAAACTAATTAATTGTTTGTAACAAACTTTTTATATTGTCACTTATATTATGTTTTGTAACAATAAAAAGTTATTGTCACATGACGAATCTTTTCAGTTACAACTGACACTTGTAACTAAAGTATTTTTTGTTTCAAGTTAAATTTATTGTCATGAAACTAATAATTTATTTGTAACAAGTTTTTAAGCTGTCACATAAATAATTTTTGTGACAATAAAAATTTTATTGTAACAATTTCTAAATTATAAGTTACAACTTAAGTTGTAACGGAAAAACATTCATTACAATCTTTAAAAATTTTCACAGAAATGTGACAATTTTACATCAAAATTTCAAAACATTAGTTTTTGTGACAATAAAAATTTTATATTAACAGATAATGGTCCTTTTGTGACAACAATTTAAGTGACAGAAATATTGTTGTCACATATCAACTGATTTCTTGTAGTGGAGTTCTTTGGACAAAAAATTCAGAATCCACGATGTAACTAGGCAAGCTGCCTTCTGCCATCGCGCATATTATGTTGTTCTTTTTTAGGCTTCTCTACATCTCCGGTGATAAATCAGAGCTTTTCTTTTGCAATTGAGGCCCTCTTAATGGCCCTACTCCATGGTAGATAGTTGTTTCTGGTTAGTACTGCATTTACGAGCACTGCGCCAAGACTTTCTTGTATTTTGATGTTGAAAATGTATTCCTTCCGGTTGTTTTGTTTCTTCTATTGTCTAATTCATGTTTTGATGATTTGAGCTATCTTTGATCTCTGTTGTCGCCAGAAAAACGGAAGCGATTTGTTTTCCTCACCATTTCTCTAGCTTTGCAACCATATTATCGGTAAAACAAGGTATTGAAAATGAATCATTTCATATTACTCTAATCAAGAATGTACAGATAGCTTGTTTATATACAGAGAGCGTGAAGCTGAAAATAATGGAGGGGAAATTTGTTAGGCGGTTGTGCCTATGTGTCAATCTTGCCAACTCATCAATCCTTGTGACCCTGGGTGCTCCTCAATGATTGGTTCTTCAGTTTGTCACATGAACAACACAAAAGAGATCTTTTATACGGGATCGGGTATTTAATACCCCTCCCGTTGGATGCTTGACACATATGCAGTTTATATATCATAATAATAAAAATTGTATACATGTCAAACATCCAACTAAAGGGGTATTAAATATTCAGTCCTATATAAAATTTGCCCTACACAAAAATCCCGTGTGTTGTTTACTTTCTGCAACTTTAATTTTCGTGCTTTGTATGTTTTGGTTAATTTGGAAGGCTTGAAATATATTTTAAATCAGACTGGCAAATTCAGAACTTATTTATGTGAGGTCTACGGACCTCACAAAATTTTTAAAAATATGTATTAAATATATAAAAATTAAGTTTGGATTCTATAAAATTATTGAGTGGATACCGTATAAATATTAAAATCACTCATTTATTTTAATAAAATAAAATTATTATTAAATTTTTTTATCTAGTATGTTAAGGAATTCATGGAACATCTATACAATTAGAAAAGGTAAAACTAGCTTTTTAGTCTTGTGGTATAGCTCAATTGATTATTTGGACAACTTACTAATATGGTCAGTATGATGTACAATTTATTACATGTTTTATCCTTTTAATATATGTCAAGGATAATAACATTAATAGAGATTATACACTCCAAGACCAAAAAAGTGATGACCATATAGAATAAGGATCAAACAGTATAAAAATTAAATGAGTATCATTTACACCATATGAACAAAATGAGAAATAAGTTATACAACATGTTCTAAAATAGATATTTTGCCAATTAAATTAATAAATACATTGTAATTTGATAGTTTATTAATTGTTACAACGTTATTTACCACTTAGAAAACCGAAATATTAATTATTATTCATACTCCCTCCATTCCTTTATGTAAGTTATTTTAGGATTTTTATTAATACCAATAAAAAATTAATTACACTACTAAAATAACTAATTTATCCTCTACTAAAATTCCCATTCTTCTTAATTACCAACATATAATTCCATCAATTCATAATTTCTCTCATAATAAATGAAAGAGTAAATTAGAAAAAAAAATGGTGAAAATGCATTGATATTCTAAAGTGAGAAACAAAAAGGAACAAAATAAAAAAGCTAAAAAGACTTACAAAAAGGAATGGAGGAAGTATTATTTATGACTTTTTTCAGAATTTATATTATTAGTATTATATAAAATTTCAAATATATATATATATATATATATAAAGTATTGAAAATAAGGGAAAAAATTTTCTATATTCGTCACTGTCACAGCAACCAATTTTGGCTTATAACTTTGAGTTCTTTTGTAAACAGAGAGTAAAAAATAGTGATTGATTTCCTTTACTAGGTATAAAGCACTTATACAAACAAAAATGAACAACAAAACTGGTGTGAAGTGGTTTATATCATGTATAAAACATTTATACCATAAAAAATTAACAATAGAAGTGGTATAAATAGCTTTATACCATATATAAATCATTTATAATATCGAAAATCAACAAACAAATGGTACAAAGTATAGAGCCTATGTACCATAAAAAAATGAACGATAAAATTGGTATTAAGTGATTTTTACTAGGTGTTGCCCCCAAAGTGTACCTAGCAAGTATACTAGGGTCTATATTGTGTATAGTGGCAAGAACAAGTGTCGTACCCACAAGGAGCGTGTAAAGTGCCTAGAGTTCTCCCTGATAAACGGGCTAAACAGTTTTCTATGATTTTGGATGAAGTACTTGTAAACATAAATCTCAAAGAGAAGAAAGTAAATGATGAAATTAACAATATTAAAGGATTTCAGGCTTATCCACTCAACTACACAGTCATAGAGTTCTCTCAACAGCAAACATAACATGCAAAATTAATAAGTAGTATAAAGATCTCCTACGTATCTAAACCAAGGTAATCTAAGCATTCCCTTCGGCCATCTTACACTAGAGTTATTTAACCTAAATCACTTTTCAAACTTAATAGGCAAATAGCAATGCATTAAGTGTAGTTGAGCATCTAGAGAAAATCTAAAACCTTAGGCTTACAATCAATCTCATTTTGGACTCATGAATCATAAGTGTAAGTTTGGGTCAGTTACAAAAGTCCCTTGCGGACTTACACTTGTAACTCTATATGAGTTGGATCCAAGACTCATAAGGAATAAGCATCCAAACACAGTAAAAATTATAAAGCTTAAAAAGTTAGATACATTATATAGCTGCTGAAGAGATCTCCTTCGACAGTCTACTTAAGCAGACTCACCAGGAGGAAGACTACTCACTCATGCTTTTGAAAGAAACAATTGCCATTAAAGGGAAAGAAATTACAACAGTTTCTGGGTAGTAAAAACTTGCTCACCAATGAAGAAGACGCCATTTATATAGGAGCCAATCCTCAAAGGAGAGAAGAAAAATATCCCTAAAAAAGATTACATAATGACCAAAATATCTAGATATTTGTCCAAAAATAACATTAAACAAATCCCCACTTGCATGAAAGCTTCTAGAAAGGGGTAAAATCGAAAAAGAGAAAAACTAGTCAAAATCTACTTTTTCTTCTGTCTCTCTCTCTCTCTCTCTGACGATGTCAAATCAGCCACCATCCACCATGCTACTACAGTAATCTCTATTATTAGCTAGGTTTTTGAACTAGTTTTTGTCCTTTTGACAGCAATACGATGGAGATCTCTTTCTTTAGAAAAAACTTGTAATATATGGAGATCTCTATAGAAATTGATTCTTTTTCAGTAATTTGTTACTATAAAATGCATGATTTAGATGGCATAAATTCAACGTATCAAATATCCCTATACTTAAATAATTGCTTATCCTCAAGCAATCCATTCCATGTTTAAGAAAGAGCACCTCTTAATTAATAACTATAGAAAGAGTAAAGACCTTTGAAAAATGATTCCACATGAGCAAGATCAAAAGAGAACTTTAGAACATAGAAAAACTATCAACATATTATTCTAACAATTCCCAACAAGTCATGCAACTAAAAAGAATTTAAACTTCTTACTTAAATTGAGTATATCAAATCAAAATTCCTCACCAGGAGTTCCCTCAATATGTTTGAGTGTTTTAGTTATGGGGTCCTTCGGTCTTCGCCCTCATTCAACAAGATCTTGTTGATTTAGACCATAGGCTTCCTACTTAGTCAAGCCTCCACCACATAGTTGTTGAAAAACTAGCACTATCATAAAAGTCTTTATGGGTTGTAACTTGGTTAGGGTTGGGGGTGTAGTTATGAAAGGAATTTTGTGTGTATAGAGGTCTTCTAATAGACAATTGATTCCAACAACTTTTTCTTCTGATTAGATATCTTCTTCTTCAATGGAGTTCTTCTTATTGTGGGAGATTTTCTAGCTAGTATAGTGCTCAAGCAATTATTCTTACAACACATTGTTTTGAAAGAAACAACAAGGAAATTTCAAACTTTGCTTCGAAGGTTCTCCATCTTCACAAGTTCTTCTTAGTTTGACGAGATCTTCATCCTATATCACTTGGTTGCTCCTTTTGTTGATTTCATTATTAGAAGACCTTGGGTTGTTTTGAGGGATCAAAGTGAAGGGGACTGAAGTTCTAACGTGTGTAAAGGAAGGAATGGCTTAAGGCTCAAAGGGAGTTCTCTAAGGGATAATGTTAAGGGTTGGCTTTTGGCTAAAGGGTGAACCTAATTGCCTTAATCATTTAGTGTAACAATTCAATAGTGATCTCAACAAGACAAACACACAATCATAACAAGCATTGCATGTATCTCCCATAGTAAGTTCTAGCTAAGCAACAAATCTACTCACTTAGAAGAACTTCAAAGCATGTAATTTTGCAATGAATGAATTATCTTAGAGTTCTTTCCAATTTGAGGTTCACATTTTGATTCAATCTACTTGGTTGAAGTAAAAATTAAAAATTCTTAAACTTTCAGCATGCCAAATAGGTCTTGCTAGCTTATTATGCCAATTTCTTTTAAGTTCTAAAGTTCATTCTTCTGTTCATATTCATGCATAACAAATTTCCAAGGTTTTCATGCTTCCTAGAGTTGTTAACAACAGGTTCTCTAATCAAAACATGAAACAAATTACTTGCAGAAATCAATCATTCAAATAGATGATATTTAAAAACAAAAAATTTTACCACATTTTCACAACCTAGAACTATCATACGTACAAGGTAATCACTTAATCATGTAAGAACAAAGTCTCCTACAGTTAAACAAGCTGTAATTCTTAATCCGCTCCCCATACTTAAAACTTGCTTTGTCCCCAAAGCAATATGAATGCAACACAGGCAGGGAAAAGAAAAAGACATTCATAAATTACAAAAGAAAGAGAAGCTGAAATGTGTACCATTTACCAAGGTCAGAGAGAGAGAGAGAGAGAGAGAGAGAGAGAGAGAGAGAGAGAGAGAGAGAGAGAGAGAGAGAGAGAGAGAGAGAGCACATCCACTTAGAGCACCATCTGATCGGAGGAGATCTCCTCCTCATCCTCTTTAAAATCATCAATTTCCTTCATTGCATCATCCCCTTCAGCAGGAGAACTCCCATCCTTTTTAGATTTGGCAGTGGTGAGTTCTTCAAGAGTTGCCTTGTTTTTCTTTTTTACAAGACCAAAGATCTCTTCTTTAAGTATCAGGGTTTTAATATTAGCCTTTTCACACAACTCATTCACCTTCCCCTTTAGTATCTCTATCGCCACTGCATTCTAATTGAGAACCTCTTTCATTTTATGGAACATCACACACATATCTCCCATACTTATGCTAGCAATAGCATCATACTAGTCAAGCCTATCCTAGTTAGTTATAGGGAGATCTTCATCCATAATGGAGGTTTTTATTTTTCTAGAAGTTCTCTTTATGATAGGAGGCAAAGCAGATGGAGTGTTCAAGGTGGCTCTCTTTCTCAGGCTTTGCTGGGTCGAGGTCTTTGTGCCTTTTCATCCTCTAGAACCCATTGGCCAGTGATTTTGTGTTGCCTACAGATTCCCATTTGGTTCATTGACTTAAATTTGATTAGAGAACTTATGTTTCCAATTGTGAGCCCTTCCGTAATGAACTCAGGAAATATATATTGGGCAATTCGGGTTATAAATGTCCCGCAAACAATTTTTCCAGGAATTTTGGCCAAGGTTTTGAAAGTGCTTGAGATGTACTTGGAAAAAATAGCTCCCTCATTGATTCTTTTCTTATTATTGAGACGCTATAGGATAAAGATATCATTGGAGGGCATGGTTGAAGTGTTACCTTTGCCAAAGAGAGCTCTAGAGATAAATTTGTGAATGATTTTATGTCCTTATTTTCTCAGGGCTTTGGGGGGCTTAGAGATCTTCTTCCAGTAAGCTTCTGCATTATACTCAGGGGGAGGTGTGAAGATTGCATCATCGAGAACTCCATCCAATACTTGTCCTCAGTAACAGCTTCCAAATAAACATTGAACTCATTCAAGGACATGGATTTTTGCCTTCCCAATAACCTAAAGTTAATTTTTTTGGAATCAGCATGGATTGCTATAGTGGTATCCACAAAGAAAGTGGTAAAAAATTCCCAGTGAGTCCTTTGTAAGCTAGATTAGTGGCTTTGGTAAAATTGAGCAGGCTGCCATTAACTAGCAGTGTAGAGACCTCCTTGTCAATGTTAAGAAAAATCATAATTATCCAGTCAAAACATCGAGAAGTGGAAAATAGGATTTTCTAGATAATTTCTAACCTTTCTTTTTCATATTCATCGGTGAAAGTGGTGATTCATCGAAGTTGTTTCTCAGGGGCGCTTTCACTTGATTAAGAACTAGGGGTAGAGTGAGTAGTGAGGGTGAGTTGAGTACTTTGGTTTTGAGGATTTGGGGGTTGAGAGACTAGAATAGGGATGATATTAGTTAGGGATTTCAGTGTTCGCCGAAGGAATTGTGGCTGAGGAAGTTTTAGTTTGTGGTAGGGGGTTATTTTTCTTTCTTGCCATCACTACAATTTCTAGGGTTAGTGGAAGGAAAATAGGAGAAAAGAAAATTAATTATGCAGTGCAAGAGAGAAGAGTGGCGAGGTAGAAATTTACTATGTGTGTGCTTAAATAGGAGAGATGTGAGACTCTTGAGTTTCCCTTTCATCCGTTCAAAATAAACACAAGGTTAGCAAAATACATAAATGGGCGATTAAAAGCAAAATTACAATTTCAAAAAATATTTGAATTTAAAAAATAACCACCCAAGGATACGGTTAAAAAAAGAGGTAAAGAAATAAATAAAAGAAAGCAAAGAAAAATTGGGGTTGAGTGAAGAGAGAAATCAATCACGTCATTAATGGGTGGTTGGCAACTGCTACACGCCATGCATGCCTTTAAATTTCCATGATTAGCATGTTTTTCGATAAAGTATGAGAGAGGTTAACAAGAGATAAATTTGAATAGCCATGCATGCAAGCCAAGTAAGGATACGTTAAGAGTTCACCATCAACCCAGCCTCCCCATATGTACAAAGAGGTCTTTATGAAGGATCCTCCATAAAATTTGCTTCACTTGGTGCGTGAAGTGGGCACTAGTGTTGAGATGTTGTCAGTGGGTGTCAAGGAGGAAAAAGGTCTCCTCCTTTGTGTAGAGTACTCCAGATGATTCATAGGATTTTATTCTCCCTATCTTAGCTCTAAAGGTTTTGCCTTTGTGATCGGTTAGTTCAACATGCTCAGGGAAAGAGAGCTTCTTAATGATATAAGAACTAGTCCATAATGCTTTAATATGCCCTTGCAAGGTCTCCATGTTGTAATTGAACAGGAGTACTCTTTCTCCTGGGTGGAATTCCTTCATTATGGAGTTCTCTTCTTGATCCTCCTGACATTTTTCTGAGCCAGAAGAAGGTTCACGTTCTCTTAAAGGTTTGTGAGGTTCATTTTGTGGCTCAAGTTCTCTAGAGTCTTGGTTTTCCTCAGCGGTTTCTTCTTTATTCTTATTGGTCTTGTACTTCTCCTTCCATTCCTTCTCCTAAAGTTCCTGTAAAAAGTATTGGTTTAGGTTTACATCAGTAGCTTCAACAACATTGCAATGATTTTCTATGGGAAGAGTTCTTTCATTGTCATTCATTTTTAATGTGACTATTCCATTATGAATCCTAAACACGAGTTCTCCTACATGCACATCTATGAGGGCTCTACCCGTAGCTAAAAATGATCTTCCTAAGATGATAGGTGTGTGCATGTCCTCGTCCATATCCATGATTAGAAAGTCAACATGTAAAATAAACTTTCCTATCTTCACTAGGACATCTTCCACTATTCCTTTAGGGTACCTTATAGTTCTATCTGTAAGTTGGATAGCTACTTTAGTGGGATGAGGTTCTCTTAATCCTAAATTGGCATACATGAAATAGGGCATCAGGTTTATGCTAGCTCCAAGATCACATAATGCATTATCAATGAAAAGACTTCCAATTGAGCAAGGAATTGAAAAACTCCATGGGTCTTTAAGTTTTGTAGGAAGAGGTATCCTGCTCTGCAAGATGGAAGAGCAATCCTGATTCAGTTGGATCATTGGCACGTTTTCTAATGTGGCCTTGTTTATCAGCAACTCTTTCAAGAATTTCACATACAGGGGCATTTGAGCATGAGCTTTCTGCAAAAGGGATGTTAATGTGCAATTTTCTAAATATATCAAGAAATTTATTGAACTACTTAGCTATGTTCTGGTCCTTTGCTTTCTGTGCATAAGGGATTTTATGTGGATGTGACAAGATGGTTTCCTTAACTGGTGTGGAGTGCTCTTCATTGCTCTGAAAATTTTCAGCTCTTGTTTCTGAGAGGTTCTCCTTAAGTGGATTTTTTGTAGAGATCTCTTTGGATTTTTCCTTAAAGATCCTCTCCTTTCTAGTCTCAGTTCCTACATCATTATTAGTAAAAAAAACCTTTGGGTTAGTAGAATCAGCCATTTTACCATTACGGATGGATAGGGCATTGCACTCTTCTTTGGGGTTCTTCTAGATATTACTTGGAAGAGTTCCCTTATTAGGTGAGGCTATGATTTGAGTGAGCTAATGAATTTGGGTTTCCAAATTCTTCAAATGCACCTGGTTTTGCTTTATGTATTAATTCAACATATCCTTTATCTCTTCTGCTTCAGGTTTCCTTAGTGGTTGTGAAGGACCTGCTTGTCGATTCCCTTGGTTGTGCTAAGTTTGCTAGAATTGTTGAGGTTGTTGAAACTAATTCTGGGCTGAACGAGATCTCTATGCAAAATTGGGATGAGATCTCCATCTAGGATTGTAAGTGTTAGAAAAAGGGTTTGCTCCTCTGTGATTTCCTTGTAAGAAGTTGCACTGCTCGTCTGTGAGAGTCATTTCACAATCAATACTTCTATGATTACCTCCACAAAAATCGCAACAACTTGGTGAAGGACTTGTTATAGCGGACACATTTTTCTTGTTGAAATGCTACAAGAGAGCATCAACTTTGTTAGAGAGTTCGACAACAACTTGAGATTCAGAGCTTTTATGGCGTTCTTCTTGGACAAAATGCCATTTGGAACTTGTATTAACCAGTCTTTCAATAATTTCAAAGATCTCTTCAGGGGCATAGTTTTCAATATCTCCATTGGCAATGAATTCGAGTTGCATTTTATGTGCATTTGCAACACCATTATAAAAGTGCTGAACTTGGAGCCATATAGGAATTCTATGACTTGGAACTTTTCTAAGCATCTCCTTGAATCTTTCCCAACATTCAGAGAGTGATTCATTAGGAAGATGTGGAAATCGAGTAATCTCATTTCTGAGATGCAGAGCTTATTTAAGAGGGAAGTACTTGTTGAGGAAGGCTTTGGCCATGTCACTCCATGTTGTAATAGACCCTGGTTGCAAGGTCTTCAACTAGATTTTAGCTTTGTCCCTTAGAGAAAATATAAAGAGTTTCAATCGAATGACATCATCAGAGATACCTCTGTTGGTTCTGAAGGTATTGGACATATTGACGAAATCCTGAATATGTGCGTTAGGGTCCTCTGCGGCTAATCCTCCAATTTAGATTGCTGCTTGGAGCATGTGAAACATCGAGGGCTTCACCTCGAACATATTGTCTCCCTCCTGAGGTATCACTACGCATGATGAGTTTCCCTCAGTGTTGGGCTGCAAGTATATGCAAAGAGTTACTCTCCTTGGTATGTTGACATCATCCTCTTCGTCTCCATTGTGGTTTTGATTGTGGTCTTCATTTTGTGCAATTCTATGAGGTTCTTCCACCTCATCATCCCCATTAAGGTTAGGAGGTCTTTTTCTATCCATTGCTTGTCTTGCACGCGCTCTTCTCTGCTCCGCTAAGTCTTCTACAAGTTCTTTCAATTTCAGGATTTAGAGGAATAGCAGGGGATAGACTAGCTCTTCTTCGCATGCAAAGAGTTCTCCTTAAAATGGCCTGTAATCAAAAACACACATTAAGCAAAAGAGAGGTGAAAAGCACCTATTTACAGTTAAAATTCTAAGGCTTCTTCTAGCGTCGCCCCTCAGCAACAGTGCTAAAAACTTGGTGCCCCCAAAATGTACCTAGCAAGTATACTAGGGTCTATATTGTTTACAATAGCAAGAACAAGTGTCGTATCCACAAGGAGCGAGTAAAGTGCCTAGAGTTCTCCTTGGTAAACGAGCTAAACAGTTTTCTGTGATTTTGGATTAAGTACTTATAAACATAAATCTTAAAGAGCAAAAGTAAATGATGAAATTAAAAATATTAAAGGATTTTAGGCTTGCTACTCAGCTACACAGTCATAGAGTTCTCTCAATAGCAAACATAACATGCATAACCAATAAGCAGTATAAAGATCTCCTAAGTATCTCAACCACGGTAATCTAAGCATTCCCTTCGACCATCTTAGACACTAAAGTTATTTAACCTAAATCTCTTTTCAGACTCAATAGGCAAATAATAATGTATTAAGTGTAGTTGAGCATCTAGATAAAATTTAAGACCTTTGGCTTACAATCAATCTCCTTTTGGACTCATGAATCATAAGTGTGTGTTTGGGTCAGTTACAAAAGTCCCTTGCAGACTTATACTTGTAACCCTATATGAGTTGGATCCAAGACTCAAAAGGAATAAGCATGCAAACACGACAAGAATTATAAAGCTTAAAAAGTTAGATATATTACATAGATGCTGAAGAGATCTCCTTCGACTGTCTGGTTAAGCAGACTCACCATGAGAAAGACTACTCACTCATGCTATTGAAAGAAACAATTGTCATTAAAGAGAAAGAAATTACAGCAGTTTTTGAATAGTAAAAACATCCTCACTAATAAAGAAGACGCCATTCATAACATTAAATAAATCCCCACTTGCATGAAAGCTTATAGCAATGGGTAAAATTGGAAAAGAGCAAAACTAGTCAAAATCTACTTTTTCTTCTCTCTCTCTGACGGACGTTAAATAAACCACCATCCACCATGCTGCTATAGTAATCTCTATTATTAGCTGGGTTTTTGAACTGGTTTTTGTCCTTTTGACAGCAACACGATGAAGATCTCTTTCTTTAGGAAAAGCATGTAAATTTGTGGAGATCTCTATAGAAATTGATTCTTTTTCAGCAATTTGTTAGTATAAATTACATGATTTAGATGGCATAAATTCAAGGTATCACTAGGTCTTAAACATTTATACCACAGAAAATCAACAAAACAACAAGTATAAATCACTTTATACCACGTGGAGACATGAAATTAAACAAAAAATCAATAGCCAAATTGCAGATTATAGAATGATGGAAATCACCATCTAAGCTGAATGAAATGACCACACATATTCCATAACCCTTTTATTGAATTAGGTATGAGACTGAGACGAAACTCATTAACTTTCAAATTGGACTCTTCCTCATACAAAACTCCATGGGCTAAGTTAATTAATGGCCCATTGTCACCAAGCCAAGCTTCCTTCTAAAATCTTATGGCTTTTCCATTGACCACCGCCTCCATAAAGTGGGAATTTTTTGCCCCTTTTTTAATCCTGGCTTCATTGAAGTTGGAGCACGTATACAATCAACAAATCATAAACGATTAATTTACATGTAAACAAAGCCAAAATCATCTCCAACGAAGTAATGTTGCAAGATTATATAAAAAACCTAAAGCTACAAATACCCAATCCAGTTCCAAAAAACTACCTCAGATGCTTGATAAAGAACAATGATCACTACCAAAAGAATTTCCAACTACCACTGATACATATTTCCATCAACATTGCGTCAAAATAACAAATAACGTCAACAAAATCTTTGTCTAAGTGAAAACGCTCGATGCTCCTAATTCAAGGACGACAATTTCGCTGTTGACGCAAATTAGCAATAACATTGTGTCGCTCTTAGAAGCGAATAATGAAGAACTTGCAATTTTTTAAGGTCTCAATAGGGGTTCATTTTACGGTAGACATGTAGGGGTGCTAACAATGTCTCACATCGGTTAACAAAGAAGAGATCAAACGGTTTATACAGATGGACAATATCCCTAATGGGATGAGGCCTTTTGGGGTAAAGCTCAAGAATAAATCCATGAGGGCTTAGGCTTAGAGTGGACAATATCATATCATTAGTGGGGATATGTCTTGTCTAAGTGCTTCCGCGAGCCGTAACAATTAGTATCAGAGTCATGCTCTAACTTTAGCAGTGTGGATGGATCCTCGGAAAGTCGAACAAATGTGGTTTGCCCAGTTGATCACCAGTGATCTGTGAAATCTGTAGTGCTCTTTATAAGGCATGTCCTCCAACGCATTAGAGTGGACAAATATCGGTTTGTAAAGAATTTACAGATGGTTGATCAGTTGATGGGAAACTCGATGGATATTTGTTCAATGGGATTAATGTTGGGCAAACAAATATCCCACATTGCTTAGAAAGTAGAAGATTGAATGGTTTATAAGTGTGGACAATTTCCCCAATGGTATGGGGCCTTTTGGGGGTAAAGCCCAAGAGTAAAACCATGAGGGCTTATGCCCAAATTGGACAATATCATACCATGTGTGGGGATATGTGATGTCCATGTACTTCTGCTAGCCACTATAATTGTAAGGTGTCGATGATGTGTGGGTCTCCCTTAGTGCCTCTGTGAGAGGTGGGGCCCACTGGGGGTTTGATTGGATTTAGGCGTGACAAAATATTCCTTAGTTAAAGTTTGCACAATAAGCCAATTTTAATGAATAAAAGAATCGAGACCCAAATCTCGAAACAAATGGTAGAGTCGCCACCCAAGTTGTCTACTTGGTAAAGAGTTTTGGTACGGTTCCCTCCGGGCAGGAGACTCATACTTATTAGATCAGAGATTCGGGTATCGGATGAGTCACTTATTTCTCATTTAGTTGATTCAAAATTATATTCACCGCGTAAAGCTGTTTTCGTTTCCATCATTTGGGGAATTATCATAAAAGCCTATTTTTCTACAATCTTTCACACTCGTTATGTGTGTTTACATATTACAATAAAGCACAAATAGTAAGTGGGGGAGTAAAAGTTACAACCGGGGGAAAATGAGGGAATTGCAAGAGAACCTATACATTTGTTCTAAGTTACAAAACAAAATAAAAATAAATTCCCCTGCATCCACAAAGATTAGCACAGTTTACAGCATCTCATAAGTCAGCATTTCATTGAGAAAAATGTGATTATGTTAGCGTTGCGGTTTTACGATCTATAGTACCCGAGCGATTTCTAGGATTAGAGAGAAATGACGGGTCATCAACATATTTTGTTCTAAAAACACATTTTAACTTTTGTGGGTTGATTTCGGATTATTAGTGAAAATGATCGCATGACATATGGTGAGTTGGATTGATTTTTAACCAGTTCAAAATGAATTCTTGGTTCTGCCTGGGAGGGCTGGTACCCATACAGGTATCAAGGAGGACTGGTGCCCGTACGAATGGGAGGGACCCGTACGGGTATCAGGGAGAACTGGTATGGGTATGGGGGACCTATACGGGTCCTATCTAGTCCTAGGCAGAAACTCAGTTCAGTTTAATTTACAGATTAACAGATTAATGGCAGAAAAAATAAAATAAAAGGGATTTCCCTCTATTTGGGTATGGTGCACCAATTTTACATCCTAGAGGCTATGTGGTGATAACATGGTTCATACAGGGTTAGACCAGACCCAAAACAAGAAATAAAAAGCGCAGATATGATAAAAGAAGCAGAGGATAATATTAATAAAACAACTGAGATATGAGTCTCTTTAAAACTCAGGAGCATTTCCTTTGCAACATGAATCCACTTTGAGGCAATCCCTTTGCTGCTAAGAGAGTCCGACCAAAGTATATGGTGAAATAGGAATATTTAGGTGAGTATTTGTATAGATAGAACCTCCCCTAAACCCTAATAAACGAAGCTAGGAATGAATAAAATGTGGACAAAACCTCAAAGAAAGGGTTTTCTCCTTATTTTATACTTCTTATACCCCTACTATACCTTTTCTATACCTATAGAAATTGCTAGAATTTTAGTATCTTTTTCATATCAAATGTCTGTTATGAAATGAGGGAAAAGGCCCTACTTATAGGGTCAGAGTCAGGTCTAAATGCAATAAATCGCATTCAAGACCTGCCTTTTCCTGAAAATGGTAAGAGATTACTTCCGAAAGAGGCTGATTAGGCAATCAGATGATCTGTATGGGTGGAGCCCCACCCGTACGGGTCTCCTCCACACGTATGGAAGGTAATCCCCGTACGGGTCCGTCAATGGATCTGTACCATTAAACAGAACCCGTACGAGGTACCTAAAGGCAAACCAGGTCTTCAAACTTGGCCAAACTCAACTTTACAGTAATAGGAATACCTCTAATGGACAACACCTGAAAGACATTGCATTACATAGCTCTCATCATAGTTTTGTGAGAAGGATCATTAAAATCGAGTGCTCATAAACTGCCCCTCGTGCGATCACTGCAGATATGGATCTGTATGATCTCACATGTGAGTGAGGGTTTAGTACCTTTGGTGATGACATAGGCGAGTTCCTTTCTTGAAGCGAACTTCTTTCATTTGGTGATGCGTATCCTTTATAATTCTACTGGGGAATATGTATCCTTTTCCTAAGGCGGATGACTTTCCTTTCCACTACGTATCCATTTCTTGAGGCAGCTGACATTCCTTTTGCTGTTGTGCATATCCCTAGTGAATCAATTAGGGAAGGTGTGTATCCCTTTCTTAAGGTGGACTGACTTTCCTGACTGATGCATATCCCTTTCCTAAGGTGGATTGATTTTCCTGACTAGTGGTGTATTCCTTTCTTAAGGTGGATCGACTTTCTTGACTGGTGGTGTATCCCTTTCTTAAGGCGGATCGACTTTCCTGACTGGTGTATCCCTTTCTTAAGGCAGATCGACTTTCCTAACTTGTGTATCCCTTTCTTAAGGTGGATCAACTCTCCTTGACTGGTGTGAGCGGGCAAGGGTTTTGGATGGGGCTAGCACGCGGGGTGCGACACGCGGGGTGCATCTTCGAATTTGGTGCAGTTTGAGAAAACCGCGGTGTTTGGTTTGCTTAAATGCAGTGACTTTATACAAGCCAAAAATGTGATTATATTGAGAAATATATTTGCACATTTTATTAAGAAAATATATTTTTAAAATAAAACATTTTTACTTTATTTAAAAATAAAATAGAGTCGCCAGCTGATTCAGCTCCACCGAGAATTGTGGTATACCGATCCAAAATGGGATTTTTATACCGAAAAGAAAATGAGATTCTGAGTTCGGACATGATAGGTACTCATATTGTTCAAAATTTTTGGATTAATTTAGAATTTTGGAATTTGTGGTAATTTTGGCATTACAATGGCTTTATTTAAGAATTAAATTCAAGAAATAAAACGGGCATTATAACGGCATAATAAATTGATATTCTCTATCGAAATTTTGGCAGAGTAACAACAGCACTTGAGCTTTGGCCCGAAAACTTGGATAGAGTTTCCTCTCGTTCTAGATGTTTCATCCGTACCTGCGAGCTTATTTACATATATTATAGTTTAAGTGGCTCCAGTGGCTCACTTAACCAGAGAAATGAAAATGCAATGTACAATAATAGAATAATGAAAATGAATTTTAATGAATTTGAAAGTTAGGCTTAGAGCTGATTACCCTCAGTTTACCTTTTCGTCTATCCAGGATGACTTGAGAACCTGTGCGGGACCAAAGTTGTCAAGGATTGTGATTTTAGTGGAAAACAGGTTTAACCCAAGTTATGGCTATAATCTTGGATTATTTCTGAGAGAAATGCAGGATTTTGAGAGAAATTGAGTCATTTTTAGACCGAAGATCACTGTGGGATCTTGATCTAAAAAGACAGTAAATCGAGTTTATACCTAGTGTAGGTGATGAACCTCAAATTTGAAAGTGTTTTGGCAGAGTTTTAGGGCTTTTAGGACCCCCAAAACTGAAAAAAGATACAAAGGTAATTTTGGGATTTCTAAAAATTTGCGTCTCTATCGAAATGAGGAGGGGGGTGACCCCGTATTTATAATACGGAGGTAATTAGCCGTCGGCTACTTACCTATCTAACAGGATTTTACATCAGATTCCGTAAAATCTTGCTAGATCTCGATAAGATTTGATTTTTTTTACTTTAGATAGGTAATTACCCGGCGGAAGGAGTACCTACGTTTGACCAAATTTTGACTTTTTGATTTTTCAGTAGAAAATGCTAAATCGGAGCTTCCCTAGAATGTAGATTTTTTAATTTTGAATTTTGGATGACAATTCGGTCCTTTTTGGCTCTTTTGCCTGATCACTGAATGAAATAGGCGTTATTCCTCATCGGGCCGGAACGGAAATGAAGTTTGCCCCTCGCATACATAAATTTCGTGCTAGAAATTTTGTCGTATGCAAAACAAACAAAATAGTGTGTGTGAAATGTAATGAGTTAAAATATTTTTAATCCATAAATTTTGAAACAAAATATATTTTGCCCCATGGATTAAAAATTTATTAAGGAGTTGCATGAGGTTAAAATTGACCGGGGGCCAAAATTAATATTTTTGGATGCTTGATGCATGAGTGACCGTGTAAAAATAGCTTTTAGGTCCGTTCGTTTCATAAATAATATAGAAAATGGATGAAATACGCAAAATTGTAAAAAATTTCAAAATATACGTAATTAGCTGGCGGGCTAATTACCTATGTAAAGTTAACTTTTATAGCCGTTAAGCGTAAACACGTGGGATGCGTAAACGCGTGACAGCTGGATAGGTAATTACCCAGTGGGCTAATTATATATGTAATTAGCCGGTGGGCTAATTACCTGCGATCTATAAAAGTAGCAGTTTGGCTTCCATTTTCACCAAAAAAAAAATATTTCTTTCTTCCCTCTTTGCATTTTCTGCTCTTCTTCTTCAAAAATTCCTGTCTCTGAGCCATTTTCGAAAATGATTTCCTTCATCTTTTTCCCTTTTCTGCCCCTTCTTTTCAGATTTTGCGGGGTTTCCATGTGGTTCAAGCTTTATAATATCCGCTTGGATCTATCGGCCATTCAAGTGACTACTCGGAATGTGCTTATTGATAGTCAGCAGGTGGAATTGTCCGAGGTTCTTGCCGACGCTTTATACGGGCTCCAACCGAATAGGATATACCACGGGATTCATCCGGGGAATTTTATTCCTCCTGCCTTGAAGCCTTCCGACCATCTTTTTTGGATTCTGGTAAGCCTTACCGCTGCTTTTATTTTGCGCAATGACTTATCCATTTTATTGCTTATTTATTTTATGGAATGATTTATATAATGCAATGATTTTTTGATAATCTTTTGATTTATCGGGAACTAGTGTGTGATACATGTGCATGCATTGAATTAGGTAGCCAAGCATGAGGGCGCTAGCACTATCCACATTTATAAGTGGTATAAGGTGCTATCTCCTGGTGCTAAGGCCATCATCGATGAGACAACTTTGGGGAGCATGGTGAGGAATTGGAGGTACTCGAGATCTCGCAGGTACCCCTACATCCCAGCCGGCACTTCTACCCACATCTTGAGCAGGTGGTCTGACACTACCCATACTTTCCACTTTTGTTGTGGGTAGTATAGCATCACTTTGCAGGATTACTGTGCCATCACTGGTCTTCATGTCCACGCTAATGTGATCCACTTCAATGCTTGTTTTACTTACCACAACTTTAATATGGAGACCATCAAGGCTTTGATTGGCTATTCCGGTGACAAGCTTGAGCGAATTTGTTGCGAGAAACTCATGACCTTCTGGACTACTAGGGATAGAAGGCATTTGACTTCCGCCTGTGAATCTAGAGCTTTTATGGCTACTACTCTATCATGGTTGTGTTTTCCTACCGGGGGTTCAATCGTGAATCTCCACATCCTACCGACTTTGATTGGCCTGTCTTATTTTGATGAGTACACATGGGGTCGAGCCGCATTGGGTCACCTGTATTGGGCCCTCGATTAGTGTGCGAGGAACAAGATTGGCAAGTTCAAATCTTGCCTCCAGATTGTCTATGTGCGAACTTAGCTCTTTTTCTTCCTTATGAATATTTTTGGTTTGTCTTTTAGCACTCTGACTTCTTTGTCTTCTCGCAGATCTGGTTTTTTGAAATGGGGATTCTCCTAGGGACCAAGCTTATGCGAGATGGTACCTACCCTTTTTGTCCTTGGGCGCCGCATTATTGGCGTGGTTGGTAGATGGAGTCTCGATCTGTACTTTCTGCTCACCTCC
The DNA here is from genome assembly GCA_947683365.1 of Euphorbia pulcherrima. Classification (NCBI taxonomy): domain Eukaryota; kingdom Viridiplantae; phylum Streptophyta; class Magnoliopsida; order Malpighiales; family Euphorbiaceae; genus Euphorbia; species Euphorbia pulcherrima. The sequence continues at coordinate 45,240,849 of CANTUS010000010.1, forward strand.
GCAATCTATCTTCGGTGAGGGTACACCTCATGATTCCTTGATTTGCTTTAATTGCTATATCTACTTCAATCGTTGTATCATTGTTTGGTCTTTTCTTTCTTGCAGATCAAGCCGTAGCCCTAGGGTCATGCTCTTTACTTGCCAGAGGTCATGAGGCAAGCTGGGGAGTTTGTGAACACTCGACTAATTATAGAGACTCCTTCCTATTTGGAGTGGTATCTGGAAGAGCACATCCAGGGTTGGCATCTTCCTCCTAGGTCACGTTCCATCCCTCTGGAGGTGCCTCAATGGATTTTTTGGCCATATAGCTCACCTGACTTTGCATGATTGGCCTCCAACGGTTTACCCAGCTCCTTCCCGGAGTAGGTTGGGGGATACAAGGAGTTTTTCTATTCGCAGCTGCTTGGATGGCTAGAGACGGATCCCATTCATGTCGAGATCGAGCCGGACATTCATAACCCTTCTGAGGGTGACGACCCTTTCACTTCTACTCCTAGCGGCTAGGCAGGATCGCCTGAGAATGTCCGAATGACGGTACCTTCTTTTCATTGTGCTAATTTTGCTCTGTTGTCTTTATAGGATCACCAAGGTAGGAGGAGATCTGTGACTAACTCAACTCACGTGGGTAGCTCTTCGGCATCATCTGTTCCGCCTCAGGGTCCGGTAATGGTAGAGGGACATTGGGGGTTTCAATATCAGCCGCCCATGTCTCTGATGTACTGTCCCAACCTAAGTATCTATACTCCGGTTATTCTGCCTTATCTAGATCCCAAGCATCCGGTGGCCTTCCACCCAGCCGATACAACTCATGTGAGCTTCTTTTGCCTTTTCTTCTATTTTTCCTTAGAATCTCGGATCGTGATGGTTCTAACTTATCCCCGATCTTTTGTTCTTGCAGGTGCCCATTACTGATAGCATCTCCGATTGGGGATATATTCAAGGGCAGCAATGGTTCATGATGAACCAAAACTCTGATATGGCGGTATGTTCATTTTTTTAGTATTTTAATGATTATGCATGGTATGTCATGAAATGCATATGAATGATAAATGTTAAAATGTTGTAGCTGGAGATCCGAAGGCTTCGAGGTCTATTGGGGATGCTCCAGGTGGATGACCCCAACAGCAGCTGTAGTAGGGACAAGGAGATCCTCCCAGATTCTTTCCTCAGTAGTAGATAGGCTTTTCTTCCATTGTTGTTTGCTTCTTTTTTTGGGCCTTTTGTAGCACCTTTTCTTGTATGAACACATTTTTATATATAAATAACAAATTTTCCTTTATTCCTTTGCTTTGTGCTTTCTTTTATCATTGATCGAGTTTATCGGGGTAATCTACCAGATATTGGAAGATTGCCCCATAAACTACATATAGCGAACTGCTACTCTTGTGAAATTTTGCCATGGAGGGCTATATCCTTTTTCATTCATATTTGAATGTTTATCTGAAGAATTTTAACGGTTGGGACCATCTCAGGGTCTGCGGTCTGGTGCATATGAAGGAATACTATCGCATCATTGTCAAGGATAACGTGATTTAAGATGCCGTTAGGTTTTAGGACCCTGTTGATAATGTGTATCGATTTCGAGATCATGATTATGCCCCTTGTATGAGGAACTTTATGGGCTCCTAAGCTCTTCAGCTGACACGCCTCCAGCCATTCCAAGTCATCATCCTGAGTTCTCCGATCCGCTAATGAATCATTTTTAGCTACAATGATTTGATAGGCGTCGATTGATTTATGATGAGGGCTTGAGGTTGGATCTGGCTTTTGACATAGTCAGGGGTCTTTCTCCTAATGATGCGAGTTAGCTTCCGCCTATTTACTTGCTCTTGTTAGGGGTCTTCCTTTGTGAGGTTCCTACTATGATTTGTGGCTTTGCCTTCCTAACTATCATTGATCAAATGTTAGAGGGGAAATCTCCCATTGCGGTGAGTTAGGCTCAGACACTGATCTTAGTGCATTCTTCCTGGAATGGGACTGAAGCTACTACTAGGGGTAGCAGGCTTCTCCTTCAAGTAAATTTTATTTGAGCCTTTCTTTTTGCATGAAACGCCCTCTCGAGTTTTTGATTCAGCAGGCTTGCCTTAATTTTTGCCTGTACTGCCTTTTCAGGTTTTCAATCCAGCAGGCTTTTTTTTCTCTTTTTTTCTTTTTTTCTCATTTGTTGCTTTTATAGCTTTTGGCTTTGGGACAAGCTTTCTATGTTATCAATTCCCACAATCATGGATTATCATCCAAGGTCCTACTAGGTGCGGGGCTCTATAGTTTGCATTAGAAATCGTCCTTACAGTGATTTCACCATTGAGGTGTGGGTCGAGTCTATGGGTAGCCGAGCTACCGAGGATATTCATTGGGTTTGCCCTTGGTAGGGTATCACGCATGTGACTACTGATGTTGCTAGAGGTGGCGTGGTTCTTATTGGCCATTCTGAGATCATTACTTACTCTCCCGATTGTTTGCGTAGGTGGTACGACCATCCTCAGGGATTCCCTACATCCCTGTGTATACTCCATCCCCTTTGATGCCCATCCTTCGGAGGCTTACTCATCTGGGCTACGAGTACTCGCGGGCTTCCTACCCTTGGAGATAGGCTCATCGAGATATAGAGACTTCACAGCTTCCTTGAGGGCCTTTGAGCTTTTATATCTTTCACTCTTGTGAAAAATAAAGGTTTTAGTCCTCTTTGTTTGCCTATCTCATTTCTATTTCCTTTTTGTAATGTACTTTTAAGTGTAATGAAGAAGAAATGATGTTATTTGAATGCGTGTTTCATTAAACACTTTGCAGTTTCCCAAGAAGTACCCATCATTGCCTACGGTTCCGAATGGATTTTGCCTAAGGCTTCACTCTTTTATTGCAGGGTCTTTATTTTTGCCCAAGAGCCCTCACTATCTCTTGACAGACCTTTACATTATTTTTTTATTATTATAATTTTTTACACGAGATAGTGCTTCAACTTGTCATGATTTACTGGATTCAAAAACTCGTTGCCATCTAGGTCTGAGATTTTCACTACTTCTTTACTGAGAGTCTTTCTTACCAAGTACAGACCTTCCAAATTCAGCTGGAACTTGCCTCGAGCATCCGTGTGTGTTTTACGATACTACTTTAAGACCATATCACCCGTTCTTAGAGGTCAGTCTTGCCCCTTGACTTTTCGGTTATAACCCCTGGCCATGCGCTGTTGGTACATCTGTAGATTTTTTAGTGCAGTTAATCATTTTTTGTCGATCAGAGTTAGTTCCTCGTGTTTTGCTCTTGCCCATTCATCTTCAGGAAGTCTGGCTTTGAGAGCTATGTGCAAAGATTTGATTTCCATTTCAACGGGCAATACTGCCTCTATCCCATAGATGAGAGAAAAAGGCGTTTGACATGTAGGGGTTTTGACACTATTTCTGCATCCCTATAAGGCATAGGGAAATTGATCGGCCCAATCCTGGTAGTTCGAGACCATCTTGGAAAGGATTTTCTTGATTACCTTATTAGCCGCTTCTATAGGTCTGTTGGCTTAAGGGCGGTAGGGTGGAGAGCGATGGTGCCCGATCCCGTGTTTCTCGATAAGGTCGGTTGTTTCCCCTTAGAACTGTATGCTGTTATCACTTACTATATGATGAGGAATGCTGTATCTGGCAAATATATGTCGCTGCATGAACCAGGCCATCTTCTTGGCCGTGATGTTTGTGTATGATTCTGGTTCAACCCATTTGGAAAAGTAATCGACGGCCACTATAGTGAAGCGATGGCCATTAGTTGAAGATGGTCTTATTTTGCTGATGATATTGATGCCCCAACCTGAGAATGGCCAAGGTGTTGTCAAGCTTTGTAACATTGTTGGGGGTAAGTGGCTCACATCCCCGTATATCTAACAAGCATGGTAAGTCTTTGCTTCTAGAATACAATCAGCGAGCATGGTTAACCAAAATTATCCCATTCTTCGGATTTTCTTTACCATCATGACACCGTTCATGTGTGGACCGCAGTCTCCTGAATGTACCTCTTTCATTATCCTTTCAGCTTCCTATTTAGGTCAGACACTTTAACAGTAAGCCATTAGAGGACCTCTTGAACAAAGCTCCTTTAATCAGTTAGAATTGCACAACAAGCTTCCTCAGCGTACTTCCTGTCAAAATGCGTAGCTTCAACTAGAAATTCACAATTTTTGAGGAGCTTGATAATCTCAGAGTACCAGGGCTCATCCTTATTTATGGCATAATTTATTGTGTGGACGTAACAAGGAGATCGAGTTGTCTCCATAATAAGAAGCTTGACTGGCTGCTTTTGGGGCCCTTCCTACATGGAGGCTAAAGTAGCCAATGCATCCACCATTTGATTTTCTTTGCGGGGCATGTGACAAAACTCGCATTCGCTTAACATTGTGGCTTTTCTCTATACAACCTCTAAGTAAGGCCTGAGGGATTCTTCCTTTAATTCCCAATCGTCTGTGACGTTCTTGATGACCAAAGCTGAATCACCGATGATTTTTACCTTGTCTGCTCTGAGAGTAATTAGGGTAGACATTCCAAATAAACAGGCTTCATACTCTGCCCCATTATTTATGGTGAAAAATTTCAATCACTTTGACAGAGGTATGAGCGCCCCATCTGGTGTTATGATGATGACCCCCAAACCAGCCCCTCGATTGTTAACGGCGCCATCGAAGAATATAGTCCATTTTCCAGGATTCCCTATAGTGGTTGTAAAACATTCGTTAGGAAATTTAAGGTTTTCCTGTTCTCCTTCCTCGAGTGGCTGATTTACTAGGAATTTAGCTACTGCCCTACCCTTTATGGTCTTCTTTGTTACATACTCGATATTGAATTCTAATAGTAATAAGAGCCACCTAGATAATTTTCTAGTTAATGAGGGAGCCTGGCACAAATACTTCATCGGATCCACTTTCGCAACTGGTTGGATTCTGTATGATTGGAAGTAATGCCTGAGCTTCTTGGTAAGCCAGACCATGGCGGAACAAGTGTTCTCCACGATGGTGTATCGGATTTCGTATTCTAGCAATTTCTTGCTGAGGTAATAAATTGAGTGGTCCTTCTTATCTTCATGTTCCTGAACCAATATAGCCCCCACAGACGTCTCTTCTATCGCTAAGTAGAGAATGAGTGGCTTTACAAGAACTGGTGGCTTCAACACTAGGGGGTTCATTAGGTAAGCTTTAATTCTATCAAATGCCTCATAAAACTGGTTGTTCCATTCTATTGGTTGCTGCTTCCTCAGGAGCTTGAAGATACGCTTATATGTGGTGGTCAATCATGCTATAAAGCGACTAACATATTGTATAGACCCCAAGAAACTTCTAACTTCTTTCTCAGTTTTCAGTACAGGCATTTCCATGATGGTTTTAGCTTTATCAGGATCCATCTCTATTCCTCTCTTGCTAACCACGTGCCTTAGTAACTTGCCTGATGTGTCCCCGAATATACATTTCTTTGGGTTGAGACGAAGATTGTACCTCTCTATCCTTGTGAGGAATCGCTCTAACACTATTGGGTGCTCTTCTAGTGTGGCAGACTTTACAAGCATGTCATCTACATAGACCTCAACTTCTTTGTGGATCAGGTCATGGAGCAATGTTGTGACTGCTCGTTGGTAGGTTGCCCCTGCATTTTTGAGTTCGAAAGGCATTACCCTGAAATAGTAGGTTTCCCATTCTAAGATGAATGCGATTTTGAACTTATCTATTATGTTTATGAGGATTTAGTGAAATCTCAAGAATCCATCCATAAAGGAATCCATGGTGGCTCTTACAGCGCTGTCTACTAGAACATCGATGTGTGGTAGCGAGAAATTATCCTTTGGGTGGCCTTATTCAAGTCCTTAAAATTAATGCAAAATCGGACGTCACCATTCTTATTGGGCATAAGAACTACATTGGACAGCTAAGTGGGGTATTCGACGACCTCGATACAATTAGCCTTGATCTGTTTAGCCACTTCTACTTTAACCTTGTGGCCCATTCTGGGTGCATTCTTCTCATCTTTTGCTTCACCAACCGAATTTTCAGGTCTGTGGGGATCTTGTGCTTTGCAATGTGCCGATCAAGTCCTGGCATATCTTCGTGAGACTAAGCAAAGGCTAAAACATGATTTTTCAATACTTTTATTAACTCTCTCTCTTGTTCGATGGGCAATTGATTGGAAATGTATACCATTTTTGGATCATCTTTCGTATTTAAGTTAATTTCTTTTGTAATATCATTATTGATGTTAAAGATGCTAGATGAATGCTGGAATGGATACATGGAATCGTAATCAGAAATACAATCCAAATAAGCAAAGTTATTCATCTTACTATCATTATAAAGTACATTATAAATTTCAAACAAACTAGAAATGGAAACAAAAGACTCATCCTGGTCGGTAGGGTTTAGCTCTACAGTGGATGATTCTCCTATAGCAGCTGGCTTTAATAAGATTTACTCATCGTCTTCCTCTTATACCTTTGCCTTGTCTTTCATGGTTGTGACAATGCCCACAATGGTTTGGCTCAAGCCACCTCCCTTGCTTTTTGCTTCCTCCACTATCTTGAGTTACACTTGAAGGTGTTTGGCTAGGGTGTCGAGGATTCCCTCCTCTCTACTCAGCTTTTTTAGTTTCTTCAAATGTACCTGTTCATCAAACTTAATCTAATCTGGGATCACCCCTGCATCTAGCTGATGACCCCTTCCTTTCAACACGTAGGTTATGGAACTTCCACCATGCTTGCTATAGCTGACTACATCTGAGAAAATCTCAAATCTCGAAATCATCTTTTCTTGGTGAGTAATAGGCTCGGGTGCCCCATTATAGGGCTGTTGCGACTTCTTTTGAATGACCAATCTGTGGGCGATTCTTCTAGGGCCTGTGTAACCGAGTCCTGTGGGCTTTCGTTCTCCTGCCCCTATATTGAAGGTCAACATTCCTTGTTCATGGGCACCTAGTCCCATGCTAGGAGTGTGGTGCCTTTGCATGTATCCCTGAATCCATGGGCCCCAGTGCACCTCTAGTTGCTTGTCCAATTCTTGGCCAATTATGGCTGTGGTAAATCCTTTTATATGGCTTTCTTCCATTTTTAGTGCTACCACCACTGATGCCTTATCAGCCTCTAGAGTGACAATCATTTTGCAGAATGGGATCTTGATCTTCTAGTGAAGAGTGGACAGAACTCCTCCTAGAGCATCAGGCAGCATAAAGAAGGTCACTAGGATGTCTATAACTATGAAAAGTGCTATGGATGAGATCTCGCTGATGGTAACTTCGGCTTTAAACGTGCCAATGATGGTCCTCTTAGAGTTATCGTAGGCCTTGATGACTATTGTGGATCTCTTTATGTCCATCTCGATTAGTCCTAGGATTGGTAGAATATCCTTAGGACAGACATTCAGTGATGAACCATCATTGACCATTATGCAGGGTATGATGCGCCCAAAGACACTAGCCTTTAAGTAGAGAGCCTTGTTTTGGCGAATGCCTTTATCGGGTAGATCCAAGCTCGAGAAGACGATGTCCGGGATAACAGTGCTAGTCTTGTTATTAAGCAGACTTGTTTTGGTGATGCTAGGGGAGATGTTTTGATTTCCAACAGTTTTTTGACGATAGCAAGCCTGTGATCTTGAGAATCTAGGAGCAGGTCCCATATACTCATCTTAGTTGTAGTGGCTTTCAACTAATCCACAATCGGGCTTTTATCTATCCTGAGGGTTTAACCAAAGTGGGAGGTGCTGGAGGCTCAGCTCCCAGCGCTATTGTGATTATTGACCTAGTGGATTTTCCTCCTCTAATGATAGGACTAACAATCCGGGTTGGCAAGTTTATTGTTTCGAAGACCTCAAACTCATTAAAGTCTTTATCAAGCGGTATCTTTCCCAAGTCGATCGGTTTGTTTATAGAAGATGGGGTTTTGGTGGCGAAGGGCCATTATATGAAGGGAACTTTTTCAGGCTATTTTTCTGGAATAATGGAGTTCTCCTGTAGGATTTGGCATAGGATAGGGTTGGATTCCTGTCTAATCATATGGATAGGCGATTTGCTTGTCATTATATTTATTCATCTACCATGGGTATTCCCTGGCTGATTCCATTGACGTCGAACAGATAGCGTTGGTTGCTTTCCACTCCTAGTACCATAAGGGATTCCTGTGCCTGTCTAACTTAGGGGTTGTGTTTTCTGGTGGGTCTATCTATGTAAAGTAGTCAATGAATTGCTTAGCAAAAATATTCTGGAATGATTTCTAGTAAAATGTCAGCCCTTCATACCAAATGATTACCTTTTCTCGGAGAGTCCAGCGGAACCTTTCGGGCCAATGGGCATAGTGAATGTACCCATCATTCATCATTTGCACAAATTCATGGATATGGGGGTGCGGCGTTGTATTTTCGTCGTAAAATATAGGATAAACTTCCCTCAAATCTGGACCCCAGATCTGACAGCTAGCTCATGCTAACTCATACTCAGTGCAAATTCTCTCTATGATGTATTCCTGAGAAGGTTCTTGTCCCCCTTGTCGGATCATATTAATGATATGTTTGCTACCTGATTCAAAGTCTGTAAAGTATCCGGAATAGTCACTTGCTACAGACCATAAGGCACCCAGGGAGTCATGCTCTAAAGATGAGGCATAGCTCTTAGCATCATCGTAATTGACCGTCATACCATTAGGGAAGGGAGTCTCATATTCGAAATCTTCTAGTAAGTGATTTAGCTTATCGTCCGAAAAGGTCTCTAATTCAAATCCCAAGTTATCCACCTTACTTTCATCTTCGTGATCTGATTTAATGGAGTCCATAAATTCTTCTACTTCCTCACCTGAATCCTTGAAAGGTTGTTGTTCATTCCACGATTTGAAGACCCAATTTGGTGCGTGCTGAGTTAGGAAATCGTCATCAAAATATTCTTTCAGATCATCCTCGGGGTTTTCTTCTGGATATTCCTCGAGATCTTCTCAGGATCTTCCTCAAGATCCTCCTCAGGATCTTCCTCAACATTTATTCCGGCCTCGACTCCTGCGATGGGTACATAAAATTCAGACACCATGGTTCGTATGCTAGCAAATGTTTCCTCCATACGGGTACCATATGCTGTAATGTCGGAACAAATTCCTCCATATAGGTCTTGTGTACACATCTAGATTTAGGCGAGATACCTCTACTGGTCTTTGTAGCATTTCCACGCCTACTCAGGGTTGTATAGTTCTTGGGTTTCTAGGCATACTACTCCGAAGGAGCTCCCAAATTCGAACAAACTTATCCCGATGTAGTTTGGACTCATGTAATCTGGGGGAGTGTACATAGAAGGTTGTGGAGGAGGGACATCCTGCCATCCGATATTATATCAGTCTACCTGTGGTGCTAACCACTAGTGGAGTTCATCTCGGTACGGCTGAGATGCCCTAAAGTAGTGGAGGAAAGATCTCTCCATAAAGTATCTGTTCCAACATCCTTTGATTGGCACCATGACGTACCACTCCATGGCTGGACCTTCTAAGAATCTGGGGAATTGAGGTGCAAAACCCATCATAGCTATTCCTTATTCATGCATAAACTGAAGGAATTCCTCTACATATTAATTCGGGTTGGAGCCCAGCCCTTCTATCCTCATTCTCAGGATGTACTAGTCAACCATGTAGATGATATCCATGTTATCAAAGATCGTATTATCCCTCCATCCTGTTTCATGTCAGAAGTTATCCGTTATGTAAATACCATATTCGTTGGTTTCTACATGAATACCGATAGCATTCATCGTAGCTTGAAAGTTTGGTAGAGGATTAGTCTGAGTGCTTGGTTTCTTCTCAGGCTCTTTCATTCTCCCATTGGCTATCATCTACTATAGATCTTTTAGTAGCTGGGTGCCTTCATAGGTATGATGCCCTTAGGTAATGTGATAAGCACAGAAGTTGTCTCAGTCAGCCGTAGCAGGAGGAGCGAGTAGCTTATTGCTCTGGAGTTGGTTAGACTTTCTTAGTTTGGTGAATATCTGTGATAGCAATTCTACCCATGGGGAGATAGATTGGTGAGTCTACACTTGAGTGGCAGTTACGACTTTGGCTGGGACCTTTGGGTACTCAAAACTGCCTTGTTTGGAGGATCAGCCCTTTTCCTAACATTAAGGTATAGTATAAGCTTGCTGCTCTTGCTTCTTTGCTCAATATTCTTCCTCGTACTTTTCAAGTCTCTTGGCATAGTCTACCACATCGTTGAAGGTGTTGAATCTTTTCATTTTCTTTTCATCTCGGTATTTTGGGCTAGAACCTACAACAAGCTTCACTATCAGGGCTTCTTAGTCAGGTGCCTCAGTTACGAGTACACGAATAGCCATCCACCTCAAGTAGAATCCTTTGAAGGACTCATTTAGCCATTATTTGATTCTTTCAAGGTCTTGCAAAGTAGTCTTGACCTTCAGATTGAAGGTATAATAGGAATGCCGAGCATAGCTTTCTCCAATTAGATTTTACACCCATTGGCATCCTCATGTACCATTCAGAGGCAAGTCCTTATAGAGTAGCTTGGAAAAGATTTACTGTATGAACCTTAAGGATGTTTATGCTGCTCATAATCCTAAGATAACCCTCCAAATGTGCATGAGGCGGTCTAGTACTAGTATATGAGGCTATGTAAGGCATCACAAAGTTAGCCGGAAGGGCTTCTGATTCCTATGGCAAGAATCGGTCAATATCCATATACTGCTCAATGGAGGGAGCAATAGATTTGTCTTTAGCCAGTGATAACTTCCCCATATCTGCCATCTTTGCCTTGAGTGCTGCTATTTTTGCCTCCGATTCCTGGGTTTTCCAAGCATTAGCCGAGCTCAGCCTTTCCCAGACATTATGAAATTCTGGAGTGTCAAGAATCCTTCTGAGGGACTGTCCAACCGCATCATTGTTCGCCATCACGGCTTTAGGTTCTGGATTGGAGAAAAATCTGGTTAGAGATTCAATTGGTGGTGAGGGTGTGACTTTTGGACTTCTCGTAATACACCTTAGCCTCCTTCTCTCTCGCTTCTAGCCTGAAAATGCAAGAGATCAAGTGTTAGTTAGTGCGTCGAAGGTGGCAGTAAGCTTCACTTACCTCAGCCTATTGGGATGCATGAATGGATGAATGAATGAGTGAGCAAATTAATGGGTAGATATGTATAAATAATAAGGGAGTTGAGCATATGCCAATTGTTCGAGGAGCAATCGGTAAGGGTTGTCTGCGACATTCATGGAACATCACAAACATGCGGTCTAAAGACCAAAGGTTTGAGTTAGATTAGACTCGATAGCCCAAAGGTGAGCTGACTCACTGGTCAAAGGTGGGATAAATCATTGTCCAAGGGTAAGGTGCCTCTCTAGTCACTCAAAAGGTTTGTTGACTCATTGGTCCAAGGGTGAGCTAAATGTCTAGCCACTCGAAAGGTTTTGACTCATTGGTCCAAGGGTGAGTTGAATCTCTAGCCACTCAAAAGGTTTCAACTCATTGGTCTAAGGGTGAGCTGACTCTCTGATCACTCGAAAGGTTTTGACTCACTAGTCCAAGGGTGAGCTGACTCTAGGGCTACTCAAGGTTTTGACTCATTGGTCCAAGAGGTGAGCTGACTCTCTGGTCACTCAAAAGGTTTTGACTCATTGGTCCAAGGGTGAGCTGACTCTTTGGCCACTCAAAAGGTTTTGACTCATTGGTCCAAGGGTGAGATGACTCTCTGGTCACTCGAATGGGTTTGACTCATTGGTCCAAGGGTGAGCTGACTCTCTGGCCACTCGAAAGGTTTTGACTCATTAGTCTAAGGGTGAGCTGACTTTCTGGTCACTCAAAAGGTTTTGACTCATTAGTTCAAGGGTGAGATGACTCTAGGGCCACTCGAGGTTTTGAGTCATTGGTCCAAGGGGTGAGCTGACTGTCTAGCCACTCAAAAGGTTTATTGACTCAATGGTCCAAGGGTGAGCTGACTCTAGGGCCACTCAAAAGGTTTTTGACTCATTGGTCCAAGGGGAGAGCTGACTCCAGGGCCACTCGAAAGGTTTGTTGACTTTCAGCTTATAGGTTGAGCCTAGGTGGACTCACTAGTCTTGGCTAATTTTGGCTCACGGGTTGACCCTAGGTGGACTCTCTAGTCTCGATTAACTTCGAATCATGGGTTGAGACTAGGTGGACTCTTTGGACTCAGTTATCTTAGTTTCTTATAACTTAAGGAAATAAAATGGTATGGCACACATCAATGTCATGGCTGCACAAAGATGTGGTTAATTTTCACATAATCATGATGTTTATGATGTTCTTTTTTAGTTTATTTTTATTTAATAAACCTGCATAGGTAGCAAACGGTTAGATCGCGCCTACCGCCCTTTTAACTCCATTTGGCTACTTCGCTTTAAAGCCAATGGGGGACTTAGCGAAGTCTGCTCGCACGCACTCAAGGTTTTTTAGGTAAACCTATAGGGAAGTGTCTACGGTTCATCTATATATGGGTTTCGGTCTTAGGATTAGGTGTGATTGGGGTACCTTACGCCTTTATATACCGAGTCCCAGTGGCCCTAAGTGAACCAAAGGAAACTTTTCCACATATAATATGCGTAGATAGTTTTGCCGTTAAGCAAGCAAGGTCATCGTATGTTATGCAAGGGGTTTGATTGGATCCATACCCCTCATGCCCTAAGCAAACTTGGAGATACTTCACCAAAAGACACCTAAATTGGTTTTGGGGGTAAATAATGCAGATGCTATGCAATCCTAAAAATTATGTAATGCTGAAATTACCACATATTCCGTAATTCCAAAATTTAGTTTGAACAATATTTTAATTCTCATGTCAAAGAAAGAATTTTTATAAAAATTGAATTTTTATAGAAATCTATCCCCAATAAAGTTGCCACTGTGAGCGGGTAAGGGTTTTGGATGGGGCTAGCACGTAGGGTGGGGCGTGTAGGGCGCGTCTTTGTATTCGGTGCAGTTTGAGAAAACCGCGGTGTTTGGTTTGCTTAATGACTTTGTATAAGCAAAATATGTGATTATATTGAGAAATATATTTGACATTTTATTAAGAAAAGATATTTGTAAAATAAAGCGTTTTTACTTTATTAAAAAATAAAATAGAGTCGCCACCCGGTTCAGCTCCATCGGGAATTGTGGTATACCGATCCAAAATGGGATTTTTATACTAAAAAGAAAATGAGATTCCGAGTTTGGACATGATAGGTACTCATATTGTTCAAATTGTTTGGATTAATTTGGAATTTTGGAATTTGTGGTAATTTTGGCATTAAAACAGGCATTATAACGGCATAATAAATTGATATTCTCTACCAAAATTTTGGCAGAGTAACGACAGCACTTGAGCTTTGGCTCGAAAACTCGGATAGAGTTTCCTCTCGTTCTGGATGTTTCATCCATACCTGCGAGCTTATTTACACATATTATAGTTTAAGTGGCTCCAGTGGCTCACTTAACCAGAGAAATGAAAATGCAATATGCAATAATAGAATAATGAAAATGAATTTTAATGAATTTGAAAGTTGGGCTTAGAGGCGATTACCCTCAGTTTACCTTTTCGTCTGTCCATGATGACTTGAGAGTCGGTGTGGGACCAAAGTTATCAAGGATTGTGAATTTATTAGAAAATAGGTTGAACACAAGTTATGGCTATAATCTTGGATTATTCCTAAGAGAAATGCAGGATTTTGAGAGAAATTGAGTAGTTTTTAGACCAAAGATCATTGTGTGATCTTGATCTAAAAAAAGACAGCAAATCGAGTTTATACCTAGTGTAGGTGATGAAGCTCGAATTTGGAAGTGTTTTGGGAGAGTTTCGGGGCTTTTAGGACTCCTAAAACTGAAAAAGGACACAAAGGTAATTTTAGGATTTCTAAAAATTTGCGTCTCTATCGAAATAAGGGGGGATGACCCCGTATTTGTAATAGGGAGGTAATTAGTCGGCGGGCAAATTACCTACCTGACAGGATTTTACATCATATCCCCGTAAAATCCTGCTAGATCTCGCTAAGATTTGATTTTTTTTACTGTGGATAGGTAATTACCCAGCGGGAGAATTACCTATGTTTGACCAAATTTTGACTTTTTGAATTTTCAATAGAAATGCTAAATCAGAGCTTCCCTAGAATGTGGATTTTTGAATTTCGGATTTTGGATGACAATTCGGTCCTTTTTGGCTCTTTTGTCTGAACGAAATAGGCATTATTCTTCATCGGGCCAGAATGGACCTGTGCTAACAACTGGTGGTGTATCCCTATCTTGAGGCGGATCGACTATCCTGTTGGCGAATTTTGAATAACCTGAAAAGAGACAACAATCAAACACCGAGTTCGTCGTTGTCTAAGAAGACAAGTCTTTATTCTTAATTGATTTTTGTGAAAACAAAAATATTTTTGCCCCTTCAATTAAGAATAAAGAAGTATGGATGAGATAAATTGAAAATTATGTGCAGGAAATGTCGGGTTTGGGCCGATCGCTAATTCTTTTGCTGCTGGGGAATGCACCTAGGGTGGGTGCCCCTAGGGTCTGTCAATTTTTCTACTAGGGAAATGGGGGGATGCCCCTGGGTTGGTAGAGGGAATGCCCCTTTGGATCAGATGATTTTGCTACTAGGAAATGTAGGGATGCCCCTGGGTTGGTGTGGGGAATGCCCCTTCGGATCTGATGATTTCGCTACTAGGAAATTGGGGGATCCCCCTGGGTTGGTGGGGGAATACCCCTAGGATTTAATGATTCTGCTACTAGGGAATGGGGGGATGCCCTTGGATCTGATGATTTCGCTACTGGGAAAAGGGGATACCCCTGGGTTAGTGGGGGGAATGCCCCTAGGATCTGATGATTTTGCTACTAGAAAATAGGGGAATGCCCCTAGGATCTAATGATTCTGCTGCTGGGAAATTGGGGGGGGGGGGGCGGTGCCCCTGAGTTAGTGGGGGAATGCCCCTGAGACCTAATTCCTCTACTAGGGGATGGCCTTAGGGTGGGGTATCCCTAGGATTCTTGATGACGGGGGTTTTCCCCTTGACTTGATTCCACTGCTGGGGAGTAAAGTAATATCCTTTGAGTAAAGCCTCTTATATTGGGGAAGAACTCCTATGCTAGGATGGACCTGTACATAAAAATTTCCTGGTTAGTGATCAATTTGAAAACTTCTTACCTTGATTCTTGATTGACTTTTATGAAAACAAAAATATTTTTGCATCTTCAATCAATGATCCAGGTGAGCACAGGGACTTGTCCTGAATATAATTGAAATATAAGGTTGAGGAGGAGTGGGGAACTTGGACTGGATGAATTTTTGGTGCTTTTTGAAACACTGGTTAAAAAATCTGCCCCTAGATAGGAAGAGAGGGCCCGTACGGGTGGGCTAGGACCCGTACAGGTGGGGTCCTTAAACATTGGGACCCATATGGGTAGGGTGGGACCCGTATGGGTCCTCGACATGGGTTTTAAAAGGCCGATTAGTCCCCTCATATCCCGCCTCATACAAAAACTTCCCATTTTGTAATTTCGGCGATTCTCTTCCTAAAATTGGCCAAAAATATATAAAAAATCCTAAAGATCGGCCGTTTCTCCCATAGACTCAAGGATTTGCCCTCGGTCGGTGATTCAGGGCTTCAAGAATGCCCAATTTCCATCAAGTATGCTTTTCACGAAGGAGACTCATTTATGGGGTTCACTCCCGTCTTCGAAGTGCCCCTAATCCCTTCTCCTGAGACCCACGCATCAAAACTCCAGGTAATTTAGCGTGATTCTCCATTTTCCATTTTCAAACTTTTGGCAATTTCTCGAATTTTGGCATGAATTAGGGTGTTTTAGACCTTGGAATAGAACCTGATGCATGTAACTTTAGTCTAGGATGATTTTAGGCTACTTTTGGATGAGCTTTGATTGATTTTGGATGAATTTGGATTTTTGGGGTATTTGTCTATAGAGAGACTATTTACAGGGGACCTATACGGGTAAGGGGGGACCCTTAAGGGTCCCATGTTTGATACAGGCACTCCTTTTGGACCCGTACGGGTGGGGTGGACCCGTACGTATCCTTCTTCTCAAGACAGAATTCTTGAAACCTATATTTCTACAATCCATTTCTGATTTCTGACTTGTCTGCTCTGTTCTAACTCTATTAAACTATAATTTTATCTTTGTAGTTCAAGTACAAGACTATAGGGGCTCTGAGCTTCTGCATGGTACAAGGAGATTCATGCCATGAGGGATACAGAGTTGTTGACCCGTATTAATTCTTTCAGCTTTAGTGATATTATTAGGGCCATCCCTCAGGCTCCCAAGGTGTTAGCCCCGAGTGCTATTTTAGGTCTGATAGAGAGGTGGTCGGAGATGACCCATACTTTTTACTTGCCTATTAGGGAGGTCACTATCACTCCCTTAGATGTGTGTGCCTCGACAGGCCTAGAGTGGAGCAGGGATATTGTCCACTTTGACGTTTACGTCAATAGGTGGCATTCTCGGCCTAAGGTAAGGGCCTATATTGCTAGATTAGTTAGGCTTTATCGGGGTGGGACACACAAGCTCAAGTACAGGGATCTGTATGCTTATTGGATTGGGAAGCCAAGCCCTCTTGCGGCTGAAAGGAGGGACCAGTATGTCCGATCTTTCCTGCTGACGTTCTTTACCATGATCCATTTTCCCGTGTATTCGAGGAAACTTAACTATGGTTTGCTCTCCGCTATGGAGGACCTTGCTGTAGTGCCCTGCAAGAACTAGTGCCAGCCATTCTAGCATAGTTATACTATGGGTTGGACATCAAAGTTCGGGGTGAGCAGTCTGGGCTCAAGATCCGCCATCTAATACTACTAGTAAATCCTGAACTAATCTTTTATGCTTTAACCTTTTGTCTGAATTGTGTTGCAACTAATCCTTACTTTATCTTACAGATTTAGGCTATTAAGCATCGACTGATTGATAGGCAGGGTTTGCCCATGCAGCCCGAGACACCGTATATTATATCCAAATGGATGGGGCTTTAGCAGGGCCAGCCTTTGACTACAGTGCAGTACCAGTAGTTTCTGTGTCAACTGTGCTCAGATCGGGTAAACTTCTTCCCTACTAAACCTACATTTTACATTCAACAAACCATTTGTACAAACTGTATTTAAGAGACTGTGATACTCACAATGCATTCATTCTGTGTAGGTTATTCAAGACTCATGAGAGAGATTAGCCACGTATAGGGCTATCAAGCAGATGCGGGCTGGCGTGGATGATCGGCGCTTTGTCTTGGAGTCTCCACTCTCCTACGAGTGGTATTTCAGTAAGCGGGTCAGAGGGTGGAGGACCAGTGCCATAGTGGAGAGACCGATTCCTCCCCTAATCTCGGAGGGCATCTTCTGGCCTCATCTTATGCTAGTGACCGATCAGGGGCTGTACTTATTAGGCAAGGGGGCTCGCGTGTTATTCATAGGGGGATCCCATGTTGAGTTTATTGATTGTTTACTTCTTCCTCCCTGTGAGAGGATCAATTATGAGGACGAGCCCCTAAAGGTCCATAGGAGTGATTATAAGGATGATGATGATGATGATGATGATGACGAGGAGGGTGGGCCGAGGGATGACCGTAGGGTTCATCTATAGTTCGGGGCACTGGGGGCTTAGTCAGGTCGACTACCCCTTCTTCTTAGGTATGCTTCTAACTTGGCCTTTGTGAATACCTTACTACTTTTTAAAAATGACTGTGATTCTAAATCTGATTCTTTGTTGCTACAGCCTCCTGCTTCTTTGTGGAAGAATATGCCACTGCTGCTCTTGCCCTTAAGCCTCCGGCAAAGTAGTTACAAGCTTCCAGATGTGTAAGGGAGTGGATCCTCTGAGATGAGCTAGATACTTTCTTCTGGCTCCTCAATCATTCAGGGAAACAAGCTGTCAAGGAGCTCAAGGAGTCGGTCCAGCCTATCGATTTCACTCCTTCCAGCTCTACTCATGTTAGGAATCCTTTGTCTTAATATTCATCCAATACTGTTGTGATTGCTTAGAATGTCCTATCCTGATATGACCTTTTCCCTTCAGGTGACCATTTTTTAGGTTGAGAGAATTGCCATGGGCTATTTTTCAGTGCGGGATCTGCTACTAGCCCAGGATGCATTAGCTTCAGTAACTTTCTTTTTCCTGTAAAATTTAAAAAACTATGCATAATGCATCTATGACATTTATATATTTGTACTGATCTTATGATTTCTATTATAGACATTGTTGACCATGGAGTGCAGCAAGTCCACTTAGGATTTGGATGCTTATGATGAGAGAGCTAGATTTTTATAGGAGCAGCTGCGGGCAGCCACTACTGAGGCTGACTAGGCTAGGGCCAAGACCGCTCTGGCACGAGCCGAGATAAAGACTCTTAGGGGCTAGCTGGCAAGGATGACTGAGGATAGACAGATGCCGGTTCCTTCTGATGATGAGTTTGAGGATGATCTTTTTGCATATTGACTGACTCAGAGGAGTGGAGATCAGCATGTTGAGGGAGCTGATGTTGCTAGGACTGATGTGGGGACTTTAGAGATTAGGGACCCTACTCAGCTAGCTACTAGTACTAACAAGGTCGAGGATCACATGACTATAGACTTGGATTATCTCTTGGTAGATACTTAGGATCAGACTTAGGAGGGTCATCAGGGACAGGATCCCCCGGCTACTTAGGTTGTGATTACTTTCTGTGCTATTGATACTTTTGGGCCCTCCATGGCTTATTTTGATTGTAAACTTTGGATTGGTACTTT
Organism: Euphorbia pulcherrima; assembly: GCA_947683365.1. Lineage (NCBI taxonomy): Eukaryota > Viridiplantae > Streptophyta > Magnoliopsida > Malpighiales > Euphorbiaceae > Euphorbia > Euphorbia pulcherrima. Next base: position 45,259,542 of record CANTUS010000010.1, read on the forward strand.
TGACATTTGACTTATATGCATGCTAATTTCTCTTGAACTAAGACCATTAAGTATTACCGCCTTGAGAACCCCGTATCTTATCTAGTCATTTCATAGTGAGGGGACCGAGTGATGTTCTAACTTTTGCATAGGCCACCCGATGTAAATTGACCTATCGAACATTTTATTTTTCTTTCTTTTTGTCCTAATTTTTGCCTGAATTGTCCTTGACAGCTCAATCCAGCAGACTTTTTCTTTTTAGCTCTAACTTTTCCCTAGACCGCCCTTTTGGGTTTTCAACCTAGCAAGTTTTTCTTTATTTTTTTCGCCTTAATTTTTGCCAAGACCGCCCTCTCAGGTTTTCAATCCCGAAGGCTTTTCTTTTTCTTTTTGCGTTGTCTTAACCATTGCCTGGATTGCCCTTTCAGGTTTTCAATCCAGTAGACTGTCTTAATTTTTGCCTGTATTGTCCTTCACGGCTCAATCTAGTAAACCTTTATTTTTGCCTCAACTTTCGCCTAGACCGCCCTTTCGGGTTTCAATCTAGCAGGCTTTTCTAGATTTTGCAAATGTGTAGTAAAGACGAATAAAATGATGGATAACACGTAGAGAAAAATTGATGTTCACATACCAGCGATTATTTCACCTAAAAACATGAATGCATTCATAAGACCAAGATTCTTAGGAAAACAATAACATGTTCATTGATGAGATTAATTTGAGTACGTTGGCAATAGTAATAATTTTCAATGGTTAACCCCTACTGCCTACTGGTCTTTTACAGATTTCTAGAAAGCAACTGAAACTTTTCTCTCGATGCCCTAACTTTTGCCTAAGTCACCCTTTTTGGGTTTTCAACTTAGCGGGCTTTATTTGTGTTGGAGTGCCCTAATTTTTCCCTGATCAGTTTGCAATATACCGATCAGCGGGCTTCACCCTAATTTTTGCCCGAGCAGTAGAGGACCACTCGCCAGGTGATTTATTCTTTATTTCTTTTATTCTTTGTGCCTCTTTTTATGATTTAATTCTTTTGACTTAGACATGATAATGCTTAAGCCTATCTTGATTCACTAGATTCACGTACTCATTTCCATCTATATCTATAAGCTTGATTCCTCCTTTACCAAGGACTTTCTTCACAACAAACAACCCTTCCCAGTTAGGCCTGAATTTTCCCCTAGTGTCAGTATTGACGTGGTGTAGCTGCTTGAGAACTAAATTACCCACTTTGAGAGGCTATTTTGGGTATCTGATTCTTTTATTATAAGCTCGAGCTATACACTGCTGGTACATCTATAAAGGGTCAAGTGCCTGGAGCCGCTTTTCGTCTATCACATTTAGCTATTCATTCTTCGCTCTTGTCCAATCTGACTCTTTTAACTGAGCTTCAAGTACCACTCTCAGAGATCTTACTTCTGTTTCAACCAGTAACACGACTTCCATTCCATATAGTAAGGAGAAAGGTGTTTGATTGGTGGGAGTTCTTATACTGGTTCTATATCCCCAAACTGCGAATGGAAGTTTATGAGTCTAATCTCTGTAAGTAGTTACCATTTTTGACAAGATCGTTTTGATTGACATATTGGCGGCCTTGACTGCCCCATTAGCTTGTGGTCTATATGGAGAAGATCTATGGTGCTCGATGTTGAACTTCTTAAATAATTCAGTCGTAGCCCCTTGAAATTGAACTCCATTATCGGATACCACATAATGCAAAATCCCATACCGAGCAAAAATATGCTTCTCTATGAACTTGGCCATTTTCTTGGTGGTGATACTAGTGTAGGATTCAACCTCTACCCATTTTGAAAAGTAATCGACTACGACTATAATGAATAGGTGCTCATTACTTGATGATGGTCGAATTTCACCTATTATATCTATCCCCCACGTTGAGAAAGGCAAAGGAGTAGACAAATTATGAAGTTTGAATGAGGGTAGATGCTGTATATCCCCATGAATCTAACATTCATGGCATTTCCTAACCTTGTCGACGCAGTCGGCATTCATTGTGACCTAAAAGTACACCATCCTCTAAAACTTTCTAGCTAAAGCCATCCCATTCATGTGTGGACCACAATCCCCTGAATGTACCTGAGTCATGACCCTTTCTGCTTCCCCTTCTAATAAACATCTCAACAATAATCCTTCAGTCGTCCTTTTAAAGAGCCCCTTATTAACTAGTCTAAATTGTGTTGCTAATCTCTTGAGAATTAGGTGATCTAAACCTGATGACCCTTCAGGGCACTTCCCTTCTTTTAGGATCCTTTTAATGTCATCATATAAAACAAACCTTTTGCTCCTCTACAATCATAACCCGAACCTTTTAATGAAATGGAGAATGAGTCATTTCTACTATAAGCAGACGGATGGGCTAATTCTCCTTCCCACATTGAAGCTAGGGTAGCCAAAAAATCAACCATCTAATTCTCATCCTTTGGTATATATTGGAAGAAGCATTGGCTAAATTGTGCTGACAAATCCCAAACTACTTCCACGTATGGCATGAGTGTCTCTTTCCTGATTTCCCATTCTCCCACATCATACTTTATCACTAACACGGAATCTCCCATCACCTTGTCTTCCCTTACCCCTACTTTTAAAAGAGCATCAAGACCAAAGATACAAGCTTCATATTCATCCCCATTATTAGTGACTAGAAATTCCAGTCACTTTTTTAGTGGGATAATCTCACCTTGCGGGGTGAATATGATTATCCCAAGACTAGTGCCTTTTTGATTCATAGCTCCATTGAAATACATGATCCATTCAGCCTTCTCAGCTTTCACTTCTGCTAACTATTTGTCGAGAAAATCCAGATTTTCAACATAATCAAACTCTATAGGTTGACTTGCCAAAAATTCAGTCGCTACTCTTCCCTTGATGACTTTCTTTGTGACATGCTTGATATCAAACTAAGATAGCAATAGGAGCCAGTGAGAGAGTTCTTCTACCTATGTAGGGGATTGACAAAGATACTTCATTGGATTAACTTTTGCAACTGCTTGAATTTTGTAGGACTTGAAGTAATGCCTTAACTTCTTGGTCAACCATACCATTGTGGTGCAAGTCTTTTCCACTATTGTGTATTCCGTTTCATATTCTAACAACTTCTCACTTAAATATTAGACATCATGCTCGCTCTTATCTTCTTGCTCTTGAACCAGCATTGCTCCTACAGACGACTCTTCTATAGCCAAATAAGAATCAATAGTTTGCCAGGCATTGGAGGGTTTAAAATTGGGGGGTTCACGAGATAAGCCATTATCTTGTCAAATGCTATCTGGCATTGGTCATTCCATTCTATCAGCTACTTCCTTCTCAATAACTTAAAGATTGGCTCACATACGGTCATTAGCTTAGTAATAAAATGACTCACGTACTGGAGCGATCTAAGGAATGACCTAACTTCCCTTTCGGTTCTAGGAATAGGCCTTTCTTGGATAACTTTAACCTTATCAGGGTTGACCTCAATTCCTCTGACTGTTGATGTGGCCCAAGAGTTTTCCTAATATAACCCCGAATACATACTTCTTCGGATTCAAACGCAGTTTGTACTTCTCAATTCTCATCAAGAACCTTTCTAAAATCTCAGGGTGCTCTTCCCTCATACTAAACTTTACTAACATGTCATCTACATAAACCTTAACCTCTTTATGGATCATGTCGTGTAGTAAGTCTGTCATTGCTCTTTGATAAGTTGCCCCTGCATTCTTCAGCCTAAAAGGCATTATCTTATAGAAGTATACTCCTCATTCTGTGATGAAGGCTATCTTGACCTTTTTGATGATGTCCATTAGAATCTGATTATACCTAGGGAACCCATCTAAGAATGAGTACATTGCAGACTTGGTGGCACTATCTACCAATACATCGATGTGTGGTAGTGGAAAGTCGTCCTTGGGAGATGCCTTGTTTAAATCGTGAAATTCGACACACATTCTGACCATTCCATCTTTTTTAGGAACCGAGATAACATTTGCTAACCATATCGGGTACTCAATTACTTCAATGAATTTAGCTTCTAGTAATCTAGCAACTTTAGCCTTGATTTTATCAGCCCATTATGGACGCAATCTTCTTAGCTTTTATTTGACTGGTTTGAACCTAGGGTCAATTGGGGATGTAATGCTCGGTAATTTAGTGATCTACCCCGAGCATGCCCTCGTTGGACCAAGTAAAAGCATTAACATATTTTCTAACCACTTTTATCATCTCTCTTTTTTTGATAGGGGTCAAATCATTGGATATTGTTACCATTTTTGGATTTTCCTTAGTGCCCAAATTAATGTCATGCAATGAAGCATTATGAATGCTAAAAATGTTATGCATATGGTCAGATGAATGCATGGTGCCATTAGGCGAAACATCAAATAAGTAAGCAAAATCATTATCATTATCATTAGGAAGTCCAAAGGCTACGTCATTTTCATTACATATAATTGCATTGTCATCCTCCATAGGCGGAGGGTATTCTTGGTCACTCATCAGAATGTGAGTCAGGTCATGATCCAGATCTTACAACTATTTCTCGGTCAACACATCGTCGATAGATTCCCTTGTGGCTTAGGCCAAGTTTCTCAAGGCTTCCTAAATCGGTGTCTTCTTCTTATTCCCCAAGCATAGGATGGTGTATATTGAAGTAGTAAGGGTATCTATAGCTTTTTCCACTTCAATCTTTGAGGGTCACTGTCTTCCATTTGTTTGACACACTTTTTTGCTTCCATAGCTACTTCATAACCCTCAAGAATGGTCTTGTATGCCTTTATAAATGCTATCTTATGGAGGTGAGGAGATAATCCAAAGATGAATCGATCGGCTAATTCATTTTCTTGAGGTTTCCTTTTGAGTGCTATCACGACTGTTAACCACCTCTGAAAGTAGTCGTGGACAGGTTCCCCACTCTATTGTTTGATAGCTATAAGGTCAAATACATATGGTTCTTCTCTTGCTTTCTTGGTCTCTATGATGCGTTTCCATACCTCCCTTTCTTCTAATCCTTAGTTAATCATGGCTACTTTCCCCCCTCTTCTATGGGGTTCACAGACTTTTTCTTTATCAATTAGTGTTATGTTGGCCTTGAGGAGATCCTCACATAACCTAGTCGGATGATCAGGACTGACATGATATATGCAGAAATTGCCCCTCTCCTCAAGCATTGGCCGGATATACGGACGGAGATAATCAATCAGCTGGTATTTCTTCAGCTTCTTAATGATGTTTAAAAGAGGAGTATCCCAAAGGAAGATGTCATTTAGAGTCATAGGATGGATCGCTCGGTCGTGGGTCATGCCGTAGGGTAAACCCATCATATAAGGAAGGATTGTCCCCTTTTGCATAACCACGAAGTTTGGCCACTGACTTGGGTCCTTGCTACTGTGAAATTACAAAATTGCCTATTGACGGAGCAAATGAGTCCCAATACTAACTATGCAAAGCATTGGGTTTGTTGGTTGAACTGACCGACCAAACTGAGCGATGATAGTGACTGGGATGAGTGCTGGATGGGATTGCCGGTTCCTGTCTTGAGCTAAGGTAGAAACCAAGAGATCAGCACATGTATGGGATGCAGTATGCATGTGCAAATTACAATGATGCATGGTGGGGTTAATCATAAGGGTATGTAACGCAACACATGCAAAGCAATCGATTTCGTCCTTATTTCTCCCATCAAATCTGAGGGTATTATTCCTTAGTCTAATCCCATAAAGAAATCAGGATACCTAGAGGATAAAATTCTAAGGCTCTCGATAAGAATGGCATAGGGACATATCGAAAGTTGATGTAGAAGGTTCCCATGGCATCAAGCCTCTTTTGAAGGGAGATGACAATGAGTGCTCTACCCACTAAGGTGTCCCCAATTTCCTGGTAGGCATGTAGACCTGTTCATGGGCTGGGTTGGGAAGGTTTCAGGTCGGGCCTAGCGGGGCTTTTATCTAATAAAGCTTATCCCAAACCCATCCCAACCCACCTAAAATATTGTTTAGGCTGGGCTGAGCTGGGCTCAGCCAGGGTTGGGCTGGGCTTGGCACGGGTTTACCCAAAGAAATGTACATGTGCATTTTATTACAAAATATGCTAAATTATAAATACTTATATAAATAATTTTCTATCCCAATAATATTATATTAAACTTTTAGAAATTAGAATGGTACAAAATATATTTTTAACTAATAATATTTATATTTTTTGCCTCAACAATTATAAATATTACATTATATGTATAAAAAATTATTTTTTTTATATAAAGAATGCAGGTTAGGCTGCCCAATGAGACTTGAGATTATTCCCAAACTCATCCCATATACCTTACGGGCTTTAATGGGTTCGGGCTGGGAGGAAAAAAAATCAAAAAATCTTCTCCCAAACCCCGACCAATACACCACGGGCTTGGGTGGGTTGGGAGGGCCACGAAGCTCATGAACAGGTCTAGGCATGGGTAACACCTTCGCGAGTGCCATGGAAATAATAGGGCACCCAACCTAGTGCTAGAAGAAGAGCGCATCTAACTAAAGAGAGAAGGAGATAAGAAGATAGAGTATGATAATTTTACCAAATGACAAAAACAAAAGCGGGTTACATCAAGTAAATGATTTTCGATGCTCATCTTAATCTTTTAAGCTTTTAGAAACAAACTAAAATTTTGCAAGTTAAAAGATTCATATCCCTATTAGAGTCGCAACTGTGAGGTGTCGATGATGTGTGGGTCTCCCTTAGCGCCTGTGTGAGAGGCGGGGCCTACTGGGGGTTTGGTTGGATTTAGGTGTGACAAAACATTCCTTAGTTAAAGTTTGCATAATAAGCCAATTTTAATGAATAAAAGAATTAAGACCCAAATCTTGATACAAATGATAGAGTCGCCACCCAAGTTGTCTACTTGGGAAAGAGTTTTGGTACGGTTCCCTCTGGGCTGTAGACTCATACCTATTGGATCTGAGATTCGGGTATCGGATGAGTCACTTATTTCTCATTTAGTTGATTCAAAATTATATTCACCGGGAAAAACCATTTTCGTTTTCATCCTTTAGGGAATTATCACAGAAAGCCTATTTTTCTACACTCTTTCACACTCGTTACATGCGTTTACAAATTACAATAAAGCACAAACAGTAAATGGGGGAGTAAAAACTATAACCGGGAGAAAATGGGGGAATTCCAAGAGAACCTATACATTTATTCTAAGTTATAAAATAAAATAAAAATAAATTCCTCTGCATCCACAAAGATTAGAATAGTTTATAGCATCTCATAAGTCAGCATTTCATTGAGAAAAATGTGATTATGCTAGCATAGCGGTTTTGCGATCGATAGTACCCGGGCGGTTTCTAAGATCGAAGAGAAATGACAGGTCTTCAACGTATTTTGTTGTGAAAACACATTTTAACTTTTGTGGGTTAATTTACCGGATTATTAGTGAAAATGATTGCATGGCATATGGTGAGTTGGATTGATTTTTAACTAGTTAAAAATGAATTTTGGGTTCTACCTAGGGGGGCTAGTACCCGTACAGATGGGAGGGACCCGTATGGGTACTAGGGAGGACCGGTACAGGTATGGGAGACCCGTATGAGTCCTGTATAGTCCCAGGCAGAAACTCAATTTAGTGTAATTTACAGATTAACAGATTAATGGCAGAAAAAATAAAATAAAAAGGATTTCCCTCCGTGTGAGTATGGCACACCGATTTTACATCCTAGAGGATATGTGGTGTCAGCAAGGCTCATACGGGTTAGGACCAGTATTGGTCCCTATGAGGGTCTTTATTAGGGCATAGGGGGGTGATTGGCTCTTTTTTGCGGAATAAATAGACTTTAACAAGTCTTAGTGTAGCGTGTTTGATTATGATCTTAATGATGGATCCGGATAATGCAAGTATGACAATATAATGCAATAAGTAAAGAGAAGAAAATCAAACACAGTGATTTTATACTGGTTTGGCCCTACTTATGTCTAATTCCCAGAGTTTCCTTCCTCCGAGCTTTTCACCTAGTGGATTCCTTTCCAACTGGCAAGAATCAAGCCTTACAATTTGTCTCCAGATGGTACCCCTTTCGGATGTAGGATATATTACTAGAAGCACTAACTTCTAGCTGAATCCTTTAGTCTTTAGCAGGATATACCGCTCAAACTTCTACCCCAAATCTAAGCTGAGTCCTACAGGGAGACCCTACTCAAAGTACTAACTTTAAGTTGTTCCCCAATCTCACAACTCACCCAAGTTGGAGATCCTTACACTCTTGTTTTCACAAAGGTTTTGGTTTGGGATTTCCTTAAGTTTATAACTCACTTAGGAATCCTTACAATAGATATGGAATTGTATGATTCTTGGAGGGATTGTGATTACTGATTCCTTGAGCAAATGTTCTTGTGAATAGCTTTTTCAAATCAACCAGCCAAACTTCTCAATGTGTGAAGCTTCCCTTTTATACGCTTCTGTCATAAATGTACCCATTATGGGTTGTTGAACTGGCATTAAATCTTCACCCTTAATCAAGTTGTATGTAGCACTTTTGAAGCCGTTGATCAATCCATTAGACAGTAATTTGACTCGTTTGAATTCTTGGGATTGAGGCTGAAAAGATGTCAGTGATCGTTTTCCTTTTATTTTTGTGACACACTAAATTTTATACGAGTAATCTTTTGGTGTGAACTCCACCCACCTCCTTATTGGCCTAGGTGAAAAAGGTTGTTAGCTTTTTCTGTCCGGTGTCAGTCCTTTTATCCTTTTTCTGAAAAGTGCAACCTGTCACTTTTGTCTTGTTCATGGGGAAAGGATCGTTGACTTTGTAGACCAAAAGGTGGAGGGAAAAGCTATCTCTGAAACTTTTCCCATTGTCTTCAAGCATGAGTCTTTCGAAAGTGTTCAGACTTATTATCTCTAAATCTTTCTTCTTCCGGAGCTAGTGCGATCAGTTCTTCTAGATGCTGATCTTGAAGGATTTTGTTTCCTTTCCAAACTTTATCTTGATGGTTCCAGTATATACTTAGGTACTTGATGTCTTAAATGGATGACCTTGTGGTTGGATCTTGTTTGGATGATTCTATTTGGATTTAGGAGTTTAAGTTTTTGTTTATTTCAAACTTGATTCGAATATTTTAGTTCAATTTTATGATCTAGATTATTGTTTCCTAACAATCTCCTAAATTTGATGGAAACAAAAACTAAGCATATGGGAAGGGAGTTTATATGAGCTAAGTATGATTCTTGATACTTAGTCATTTATAGATTTTACTCCCCCATAATTCTAGCTACCTAACTCCGCCAATATTTTTGAATTCTAGCTTCTAATGTTCTTATAGTACAATTACATATTGTACTTTAGAAGCAATTTTGTAGAAATTAGATATTCACTATATACTTCTGTTGTTAACAATAGTTAACATCAATGAAGTGCAAGACTACAAATATAGAGATATATAAGTGAATCTAGCTATTATAAAATTTTACATTGAAGAATAAGCTAGTCTAATTTCCTCTGGATGGTCCTCCCTCCTTATCCTTACCTTTGCAGGTTCCTTCCCTTTACTGAATTTTCTCCCCCTTTTTGTTTTTTGCTTGGGGATTGATTACCATGTAGGTTCTGTTACCCCAGGCCTCTTACTGAGCTTTGGAGTACACAGAGTAGTCAATAATACCTTTGCTCCTCTCTTCAATGATTTGATCAACTGTTGCAGGAGTGACGTAATAGGGTAGGATGGCTTTCTTCAACTGGGTATATGTCAGTTTGATAGCAGGATGGATGTGGAGTTCAAAATCTTGATCTTTCTTGTCAAAGTAGGGGAATAGCGCCTTTAGCAGAGTTGTCACTGCCTTTTGTCCAAAGAAGCTAGAATCCCCAATGGCTTAAACAAGATTGTGGAAGACCAGAAGGAGTTGCCTTTCCAAAATTAAGGGTACAGAGGAGGATCCGGATAAGGATAACTTATTAAATCTAATTTGAAGGAGAGTTATTTCTTCACTAATTCCCCTCTAGATGTTATGGATGGATTCCGTTTGGAGCTTGACTTCTTTTGTAATAGAGGTTTTCCAATCATTTATTATTTGCACTAATCTGGCCAGGTGACTCCCCATCTCTTTGTCCATGTCATCCAGCATTTTCTCTTGGATTGTGGGGAGAGATTCATCCAAAAAATTCTCAAGCATTTCCTGGGCTACTTGCTGGTCTATGCCCAGTTCCGTGATCACGTGCTTGAGATCCCTTTCGGCCATGAATTTTGACAAGTTTTCAAACTTGGTATCTATGTACTCCTTGATGTCTATTGAGAATTCGGAGAATGAGGATGTAATTTTGTCCAGAACTGAGCTACAATTATCTGATGCTAAGGTGTTGGCTTTATTTGTAGTCTGGTTGCCTGTAGTAATGCTTTCTTTGAGCTCATTAAGGATAGGATTGACCTGAGACCAGGAAGCTTCAACAATTACTCCAGGAGAAGGGAAATCTTGAACTTTATCTTCTATCTTCTTCATTGTTACTTTATTTCTCCCAAATTCTTGCTTCAAATCTAGATTTTAGAATTCATCCAGAAGTACTTTTTCAGCAGCTTTCAAGTGTCTGCAGATGTTTCGGAGACTCTGCTTGACATACCCTTCTTTATTTTCTTCAAGGGCAGCTTCTTGTAGAAGTTTAAGCACGACTGTGACTTTGGCTTGTTTGGTATTGCCTATAGGAATTTTTATAGGGCTAGCAGAGGAAGGAGTTGTATCTTCGGATGAGCTTGACGAATTATCTCTGGATGATCCAGAAGAGCCATTGTGACTTTCTTCTTCTTCCTCCAACCATTCCTCTGGACTAGTCTCGCCCTTTGAGTCCACTCTAGGAGTGTTCTTATTAGATCTTAGACTAAGTACCTCCTTTAAAACTTTATATTCCGGGTCAGACTCCTGGTCCTTAGATGCAATTAGGGAATGTGCATCTAAGTTGTCTCTTTGTTCATCTACGGTTTCACCACTAGCAGCAACATCAGCATTGATATCAAAAGAGACTGAATTAGGGATTACCTCAATGGATGTCTATTTGTTCAATTTAGTTGCTTCCTCTCTTCCTTCTTCAACCTCTTCAACCCCCAGATGGCTAGTAATGTCCTCAGCCATCCCTACTAATTCCTTAACAGGACTTACAATCGTTTCCATAGGCACATTGGAAATGTCCTTAATGCCCTCTCCATATACCTTTTATAGGACTTATTGCAGTTAGAATTTTAGCTTCCAGATTAAGAAGGTTCTCCGGAAGGGGTTCGGATCTTGGTAGAAAGGGGAAAATCTTGGCTTCTAGATCTCTAGTGATTTCTTCTAGATCTTCTAAATCAATCTAGATAGGTTGAGTGCTAGAACTGGCCCCGGGTCCATCTATTGTGAGATTTTTATTGATGGCAGCATTTTCCTTTATGGCTTGCCTTATCTCTTCAAATTGTAGATCATCCGGTTGTATCACCTTAGTAGATCTAGGCACATTCTTGCCTTTTGCAATCCTGGCCTTAACCAATTCCTCCATCACTACTTTGGTGGTTGCTTCCTCATCAATAACAATAGCAGCAGGCTTTTTAGCCTTCTTCTTTTGATGCTTTTGAGCTTGGACTGCTTCGTCAAATGTAAACCCCTTCCGAGTGAGTTGCTTCTTTGGCATAGGGGTCTCATCCTCCATTTCCTCCTCATCAAACAATTACTTGTTGGTCCCTGTGAGGGTCTTTATAAGGTCAGAGGGGGGGTGAATGACCCTTTTTTGTGGAATACATAGACTTTTAAAAAGTCTTAGTGTGGAGTGTTTGATTATGATCCGGATGATGGATTTGGATGATGCTGTTATGACAATATAATGCAATAAATAAAGAGTTAAAGAAATCAAACACAAAGGATTTTATCTTGGTTCGGCCCCACCTACTCCAGTCCCCAGAGTTTCCTTCCTCTGAGCTTTTCAACTAGTGGATTCCTTTCCAACTGACAGGAATCAAGCCTTACAATTTATCTTCGGATGGTAAGCCCTCTCGGATGTAGGATATACCACTAGAAGCACCAACTCCTAGCTGAGTCCTTTAGTCTTTAGTAGGATATACCACTTAGACTTCTACTACGAATCTAAGCTGAGTCTTACAAGGAGTTCCCACTCAAACCACCAACTTTAAGTTGTATCCCAATCTCACAACTCACCTAAGTTGGAGATCCTTACACTCTTATTTTCACAAAGGTTTTGGTTTTAAATTTCCTTAAGTTTATAACTCATTTAGGAATTCTTACAATAGATTTGAAATTAATTGATTCTTGGAGGGATTTTAAATGATTAAATGCTTGTGCTTTGTTACTTGCTTTTTATCAATAAAAAGCCAACCATCTCAATTAGTGAAGCTTCTCTTTTATAGGCTTCTATCATAAATGTAGCCATTGTGGGTTGTTGAGCTTGTAATTAATCTTCACCCTTGATCAGGTTATATGTGGCGCTTCCAGAGCCATTAATTAATCCGTTAGACTATAATTTGACCTGTTTGAATCTTAGGGATTGATGCTGAAAAGTTGTCAGTGATCATTTTACTTGGCTTTTTATGATGCACCAACTTTTACACCATTAGGTTTTTGGTGTGAGCTCCACGCGCCCCCTTGTTGGTCTAGGCAAAAAAGTTTATTAGCTTTTTCAGTCTGGTGTCAGTCTTTTTTTCCTTTTACTAAAAAGTGCAAGCTATCACTTTTGTCTTGTTCATGGGGAAAGGATCTTTGACAATGTAGACTAAAAGGTGGAGGGAAAAGTTATCTTTGAAACTTTTCCTATTGTCTTCAAGCATGAGTCTTCCGGATGTCTTCAGACTCATTGTCTCCGGATATCTATGCTTTCGGAGTTAGGGCAATCAGTTCTTCCGAATGCTTTTCTTGAGGGATTAAAGCTTTTTTCCTTTCTACGCTTTATTTTGATAATTCCATGTGCTTAGGCACTTGATGTCTTTAATGGATAACCCTGTAGCTGGATCTTTGTCTGGATGTTTCCATTTGGATTTAGGAGGATTACTTAATTTAAGTTTTTATTTCTGTCAAACCTGATCCAGTTAGTTTAGTTTAATTTGTGGTTCGGATCATAGTTTTCCTACAATCTCCCTCATTTGATGGAAACAAAAACTAAGTACTAGGGAATGGAGTATATATGAACTAAGTATGATTCTTGATACTTAGACATTTACAGGTTTTACTCCCCCATAATTCTAGCATCCTAACTCCCCCAACATTTTTCAATTCTAGCTTCTAAGTTTGTTTTACCACAATTGCAGATTGTACTTTAGAAGCAATATTTTGAGAATTAGATTGTTTTACTATATATGCTTCTGCTATTAGTAATAACTAACATCAATAAAGTTCAGATTACAAATTACAGAAATATATATTAGTGAATCTAGCTATTATAAAATTTTATAAAATTAGCTAGTCTAATTCTCTCTGGATGGTCCTCCTTCCTTTTCTTTCCCTTCACTTCCTCCTTCCCCTTATAGACTTATCTCCCCCTTTTTGTTGCCAGCTTAGGGATCAATCACCATGTTTGTCTTGTTATCCCAGGCCTCTTGCCAAGCTTTAAAATAGATTGAGTAATCAGGATTACCTTTGGTTCTTTCAGCAATGATGTGGTCAACAGTAGGAGGAGTAAGATAGTAAGGTTGGAGAGTCTTCTTCAACTGATCATAGGATTTTTTAATGGATGGATGAATGCACAAGACAAACTGTTGATCCTTTTTGTCAAAGTATGGAAAGAGCACTTTAAAGAGAGTTGTCATTCCTTTCTGACCAAAGAAGCTGGAATCTCCAATTACTTGAATAAGGTTATGGAAGACTGGAAGAAGCTAGCTTTCCGGAATAGCAGGAGAGGAAGAGGATCCAAATATTGAGAGGATATTGATTCCGGTTTGGAGCAGGGTTATTTCTTACTAATCCCTTTTTGGATATTATGAATGGATTTCGTTTGAAGAGAGATTTCTTTGGTGATGGATACCTTCAAATCATTTGTTATCTTCTCTAATCCGTCCAGATGGCTCTGCATTTTTGTCGCCCATGTCATCTAGTATTTTATCTTGGATTTTAGGAATAGTCTTATCAATAAAGTGTACTAACATTTCCTGAAAAACTTGCTAATCTATTCCCAGATCATTGATGATAGGTTTGAGGTCCTACTCGGCCATGAATTTTGACAAGTTTTCAAACTTGGTATCCAGATAGGCTTTAATTTCTTCTGAAAGCTTGGAAGAGGAGGAAGTGATTTTGTCAAGTACTCTTCCACAATTGTTTGAAGCTAGGGTGTTGGCTTAATCAATAGTCCGATTAGCTATGGAAAAATTTTCTTTAAGCTCATTTAAGGTTGATGTGATCTGGGAGAGAGAAGCTTTAGCAATAGCTCCTAGAGTAGGGAAATCCAAGACTTTTTCTTCTATGTTCTTCACTGATTATTTGATTTCATCCAACTCCTTCTTCACATCCGAACCATAGGCTTGTCTGAGTAATTCCTTTTTAACTCCTCTTAGATAAGTGTAGATAGTTCGGAGGCTCTGCTTGATGTACACTTCTTCATTTTCCTCTTGAGCAGCCTCTTTTAGCAAGTGAAACACTGCCAAAACCTTGGCCTTTATTGTATTGTTAGCCAGAATTCTCATAGGACTAACTTTTGGAGGGAACCGTTCTTCAGAGGAGCTGGAGGAGTCATCTCCGAAACTAGAGCTACTTCTAGAGGGTTCATTATCTGCTTCGTTATCACTCTCCTCTAAATGAGAATGATCTTTTTCTTCTCTCCCCTCATCTGACCTTTCCTTCGGACTTGCCTCGCCCGATGAGTCTACTCTAGGAGTGTTCTCATTGGATGCCAGACAATGTCCCTCCTCTGGAATGAGATTATCTGGGTTAGGCTCACCATCCTTAGATACACTTAGAGCATGTGTATCCAAGTTGTCCCTTGTTTTAACTGCTATTTCATTTCCAGTAGTAATGTCAGTATTAACATCAATATTTACTGAGATGGGGATTACCTCAATAGTTGGCAATTGGTTCTGATTAGCTGCTTCTTCATTACTTTCCTCCACCTCTACCTCCAGATGGCAGGAAATGTCCTCTATCACCCATTCACATGCCTTTTCAGGACTTTTAGTACTACCCTAGGCGTGTTGGAAATGTCCTTAACACCCTATATAATTGCCTTTATAGGACTTATTTCTCCTGAGATCTCTGCTTTCGGATTCAGCAGGTTCTTCAGAAGTGGTTCTATGATGGGTAGGAAGTTAAATGCACCAAATTTCAGAATCTTTGACATCTCAGCCAAGGCAGCTTGATCTATAAGGATTGGTGTACCAGAGTATCCTCCTCATCCCTCTATGGCAAGGTTATTTGTCCTATAGTTATCTGCCATAGAGGCCATCATCTTCTCATATTGAGGATCTTTCGGAAGGATATCCTCATTGGCTCCGGGCACATTTTTGCCTTTTGAATTTTTTGCCCTAGCAAACTCTTCCAAGATAACCGTCTTAGCAGCCTCTTCATCAATCATAATGGTAGTTGGCTTCTTAGCTGTCTTCTTTTGATGTTTTGAAGCCTTGACTGCTTCATCAAAAGTGCACTCCTTCCGAGTGAATTGCTTCTTTGGCATTGGCATTTCATCTTCTATTTCCTCCTCATCAGACCCATTTTTCCTAGTTAGTAAATCTGATATCTTTCTCGTTTGCCCATTTTAATAACCCTTCCTTATTGTAGTAACAGCTACAGCAATTGATTCTGTTGCTTTCAGATCACAAACCGGTGTTTAGATTAGTTTCCCATTGACTTTGTCTTTTCTGAAGATTTGTTAAGTAGCTAGGTGATTGTTTAGGTATCTTCATTCTCTTTTTCATTCACTGGAATCAAGGCCAATTCCTTCCTTGTCTTAGGCTTGGATGTTCTAGCCTTTTTAGGTACCGGACCACTTGCTTTCGGATTTATAGCTTTCTTGGTCTTGCTTTTCTTCTCATCCCTTAGCTTCTTGGCTTTATCCTCATCCTAGGTTTCATTGAATCTTAGATTGAGGAAATTCCTCTGTATAATTGGCTTTCCACTGACACCTTAGAATCCAGTCAAATCTAACCCATTTGCTCGAAGAATTCGGGTGATAAAGCCCTATGGGAATTCCTATATTGCTTAAGATAGTGAATAAGGAGCACATGCATGTTAACCTCCCTGCTTTCTACCCAGTGCTCTAACACACAGTGCCGAAAAGAAGACACTATAGTTAGTGAGCCCTTCCGGATCAGGACTAACTTTATTAGCACATGCTGGAGGTATCTTGGGATTTGAGGCCAGTAAGTTGAAATTTGTCCCCAAAATACCTTTCCCAAAGCATATCTCGAGATCATGCTTCACCTTAGCTTCATCTCCATCCACCCTCATCAAGACTCCGCTGTTCTTCATATTCATGGAATTTTCAAAGAAGTCTGGAGTGACAGTTATTTCCTTGCCCCAAACCTTAGTTTTTATGGCATCAAATTTCATGTTGGCTCATAAATTGTCATAGAATTCCCAGACTAAATCTGGGTAGGTTGGGTAATTTATTTTTAGAAAGTTTATTAGGTGTTGATCCTCAAATAGCCGGCAATAGGGATCAGTTTCGAAGAGGTAATTATCTCCCAAAGAATCTGTGGGGATGATAAAATCGGAGGGTTTGCAATCTATAGGGATGAAATCTTTATCTTTCATATCAGATTCCGAGAAGACATTTTGGGTTGGAATCATCACAGGACCAGTTTCAACCATGATTGCTGCCATTTGAGAGTTAGAATGAAAGTTGGGGTTTTGGGTTTTTAAAATTGCAGAGTAATAGCACTTAATTACTCGCGTGAGGAAGAAGGGTGAATTTGAGGGGTTTATATAGAATTTTCAAAGTGAGGTAGTTTGGTAATCTGGACGTCAGTAATTTGGCTGGATTGATGACATGGCAACCGGATTTTTAAGAGAGACGTAAACTCAGTTTAACCGGAGAATAGGAATAGTTTATTTAATATCAAATTTACCACGCATGTAACAGCCAATAGACATTTGAAATTCAAAAAGTAACTGTTACCTTTATGCACTTTTACTGTTATTTGTCATTCCTGTCTGCTGACATGGTAGAGTTTCTTCCGGTATAGATTTTTCTCCAATGTATCTTCTCTTCCGGATTGATTTTTCTTGATATGGCTTGATTTCAAGCTGTCTTCCAGATTAGCCCTAAATTGGATTAGACATTTCAATTGACTCCCTTAGCTTCCTAAATTGATCCTTACTCAGTGGCTTAGTAAAGATATCTCCTCTTTGCTCATTGATTAGAATGTATACCAATGCAATATCCTTGTTCATCACATGATCTCTGATGAAATGATGCCTTATGTTGGCATGCTTCATCCTCCTATGGAGTACTAGATTCTTTGACACATTAATAGCACTTTTGTTATCACACATAACATCCATACATCCAGATTAAACTCTATAATCTTCAAGTTATTGCAGGATCCAAAGAAGTTGAGCTACACAACTTCCAGCTGCCATATATTCAGCTTCTGTAGTAGACAAGGTAACTAAAGTATGCTTCTCGCTGTACCATATAACTAAGCAATCTCCAAGGAAACGTCAACCTCCTGATGTACTCTTTCTCTCAAGAGTATCTCTGCCATAATCTGCATCAGTGAATCCTTGGAGTGTGAAATCACCATTACTAGGATACCATAGCCCAACTTTAGTGGTTCCTAGCAGGTATCTAAGAATCCTCTTTACTAACTTGAGATGAGAATCCTTAGGATCGGCTTCACACCTTGCACAGTAGCAAATTGCATAGTGTATGTCAGGTCTGCTAGCTGTCAAGTATAGAAGTGAGCCAATCATCCCTCTATAGAGCTTTTGATCAACATCTTCTCCTTTACAATCCTTTGATAGGACTGTATCTGATCCCATTGGAGTGGACATATGCTTGTTCTTGTCCATTTTAAACTTCTTCAAGATTTCCTTGGTGTACATTGACTGGTTAATGAAAATCCAATCTGGACTTTGCTTGATTTGTAGACCAAGGAAGAAATTGAGTTCTCCTATCATGGACATCTCAAATTCCTTCTGCATTTAAGAGTTGAATTCTTCACACATCCTTTCATCAGTTTCTCCAAATATGATATCATCCACATAAATTTGGACTAGAATGATATCATTTTTGTTCTTTTTTATGAACAGTGTGGTGTCTACCTTGCCTCTGATATAACTCTTGGATATAAGAAATGATGTTAATCTCTCATACTAACCTCTAGGTGCCTACTTTAATCCATAGAGAGCCTCTTTTTAACTTGTACATATGATCCGGATGCTTTGGATCTTCAAATCTGGGTGGTTGCTCAACATAGACTTCTTCTTGGATAACAGCATTAAGAAATGCACTTTTGACATCCATTTGATATAGTGTGAACCCCATGAATGATGCAAAGGCACATAGAATCTGGATTGCTTCCAACCTTGCTACAGGTGCAAAGTTTACTTCAAAGTTAATCCCTTCTTGTTGATTATAGCCAAGCAACCAATCTTGCTTTATTTCTCACCACTACTCCGGATTCATCTAGCTTGTTCCAGAAAACCCATTTGGTGCCAATGATTGACTTTCCCTTTGGAGGTGCTACTAGATCCCATACATCATTCTTGGTGAATTGATCTAGCTCTTCCTGCATTGCCATTATCCAACTTTCATCTCCGTCAGCATCTTGAAATTTCTTTGGCTCAATAAGAGAGACAAAAGCAGTGTGGCTCATCATCCTCTGGTTCTTACTAAATTTCTAACATCATCCAGAATATTTTCAATGGAATGATCTCTATGTGTCCGGATCTCCCTTTGTAGGCCATCATGTTGAACTGGGACTTGCTCGATTCCAACTTCAACCAGTCCTTCTCGGCCTTCATTAAAGTCAATCACTTGTTGGTTGAGATTAACTTATTGTATTTTTGGTTCAAAAGATATTCCTTCATCTTCCTCTTTGTACTTCTTGATATGGAATGAATCAGGAACTTCTGTCTCTTTCTTTTCTCCAGGGTTTTCAATTTTCAGAACTGGATCTTTTAGAGTTTAACTTTTCTTACGTGCAGGGTTAGTCTCATCTAAATCTACATGTATCGACTCTACTACTGTTTGGGTTCGTTTATTGAAGACTCTGTAAGCCTTACTGTACTTTGAGTAGCTAAGGAAAATTGCTTCATCAGATTTAGGATCAAATTTTTCTAGTTGCTCTCTATCATTAAGGATGTAGCATTTACATTCAAATACTTTAAAATACCCAATTTTAGGTTTTCTTCCCTTACATATTTCATATGAGGTCTTTTTTTATGGTTTTTCTAATGAGAGCTCTATTTAGAATATAATATGCCATATTCACGGCTTCTCCCTAAAAGTATTTTGGCAAACAATTTTCACTGAGCATTGTTCAAGCCATCTTAACTATGGTCCTATTCTTTCTCTCAACAACTCCATTCTATTGAGGAGTGTGAGGGGCAGAGAAGTTATGTTTAATGCCCTTGGAGTCACAAAACTCAGCAAAATGCTTATTTTTTTTAATTCTCCACCATTATCACTCCGGATGCATGTAATGCTTATGCCCTTTTCTATTTCTATCCAGATGAATGTTTTTGCTAATTGGTCAAAGGCCTCATCTTTGCTTGCTAGCAAGAGGACCCAGGTATATCAAGAATAATCATCCACAATAACCATGGTGTATTCTCTTCTACCTAAACTCAATGGTGTGATTGGACCAAAGAGATCAATATGCAAGAGCTCAAGTACTCTTTTGGAAGGAATGTATAAGATGGAAGGGAAACTTTTCTTATATTGTTTACCTAATTGACATGAAGTGCATAGATGATCCTTATCAAAAGCAACCTTAGGCAAACCCACTACTAATTCCTTTATAGCTAGTTTTGACAGGAGGTTCATGTTGACATGTCCTAACCTCCGGTGCCATAGCCATGATTCTTCATCTTTAGACACCAAGCAGATATTCTTTTTATCATTCTTAATGTTTACAGAATAGACATTATTTACTCTAGGTGCATAAAGAATGAGTTGGTTGGACTTACTATCATAGATTGAGCAGCCTTTGGAATCAAATGTGACTTTTCTTCCTTTGTCACAAAGTTGGGCCACACTTAGCGAGTTGAATTTTAGTCCATCAATCAATGAGATATCTTTTATCTTTAATTCAGATCCAATGGTTCCATGACTAGTGATCTGTCCCTTTTGATTGTCTCCAAAGCTTACTTTGCCTCCCTTCTTCCAGGTCAATGTGATGAAGGCCTTCTCATCACCTGTCATGTGCCTTGAGCATCCACTATCAATATACCAAGTGTGTTGATCTACTGTGGATCTAAGGCATACCTATAAAATAGATCAAGTGGGTTTGGGTACCTAATCAGATTTGGGTCCTTTCGGGTTAATTAACATCTCAGGCCAAGGGTAAACATCATAATAACCATTTTAAATCTTCATAATTTAGTAATATGATTGTTTTTCCCACAAAACCTGCATCCTGCAATGGATCTATTCTATTCCTGCTTCTTTTTTATCTTTTCAAGATCTTCCTTCCCATAGTTCCCTCTATATCCAGCTTCTTGTACACTAGTAGGTGGTCCGGTGTGAATCTGGAAGCTGGTTGATGGTGCAACTTCTGCTCCATAATTTTTCTCTGTTTGATACGTTGTTGGTTGTAAGCCACCTTAGCCTTTCCCTTTTAAATAGCAGTACATCTTTAGGCTTTTGGTTGCCTGCAAACTTCCTTCATCCTTTGATTAAGGGTCATTTGGAATCTATTATGAGCTGGAGGATGATGATCTCTTCTTAGAGCTTTTATCTCTGGCCTCTTCCTGTATACTTCCTTTAATAGATTAATTTCTCTATCCAGTCCTACTACATTTGCATTTAGAATCAGGACTTGATTCCTCAGGAAGTTCCCTTCCATAACATCAATATGCTTGGTTGCTCTAACCAGATTGATGTTTTGTGCCATTTCTTCTGCATCTTCTGCTAACTCCATCACTGCTCTCTTGAAAGACTTGATTGCTTTTGCATTCTTCTTTACACTATTGATTACAATAGATAGAGCTCTAGCAAGGTCAAAATTAGAAGCATAATGGAACAAGAATTTACCTCAATGTTTGCTGTTTCTGATTCTTATTCTTCAATTTGCATTATATCTTGCTTAAGGGCATTTCTTCCGGATTGGTCTGCTTCCGTATTAGTTAGAGACATAAATGCGCAATTGGCAGTCTCCTCTTCTTCTATTGAAGATGAGGTGCTACTTTCTTCACTATTGCTCCAGGTAGCTACCATTGCCTTCTTTTTGAACTTCTTTGCTCTCTTAAGCTTGGGATAATTTGTTCTGAAATGGCATTTTTCTCCACATTCAAAATAGGTAGGTTCTTTTTTTAGATCCTTTTTTTCTTCCAGAATCTTTCTAGGTCCGTCCCTTTTAGATGTGCCTTCTTTTGATTTCCAAGATTCATACTTTCTTGGTTTCCTTCTGTCTTTCTTTTGTATGAATCGATTGAGTTTTTTGGTCAACAGAACAAGTTGATCATTGGTGCTCAGTGATTCACTGATTTGCTCTTCTTCTCCGAATTAAGCTAATCCGATGGATTCTGCCTTAACTGCAATGGCTTTCTTTTTCTCCTCACGCTTCTTTTCTTACCCTTTTCATCTTATTCACTAGATTGGTGTATCTAGTGTTCATGTTGCTAATTGATTCTTCAGGTTCCATTTTAAAGGATTCAAGCTTTTGCTAGAGTAAATCAAGTTTAGCTTCTCTTACTTTGGTAGTTCCTTCACAGGTTACCACCAGCTTCTCCCAAATTTCCTTTGCAGTCTCACATCCTGATATTCAGTTTAAATTCAGCTGCACTCAAAGTATGATGAAGCATGTTAATACCATTTGCATTTTTACGCAACTTTTTAAATCATTCTCATCCCACATACTTCATGGCTTTCGGGTAGTGATACCCTCTACTTGATAAGTAGGCTCATAAGTACCATCTTTAACAACTAACCATGCTTGCATGCTTTGTGACTAGATGAAGTTCTTCATCTGATTTTCCCAGAATGTGTAGTGTTCACCGGTGAAGAGTAGAGGATGGGTAATTGACGTACCCTCGGGTAGGAGTTGTGAGTTTTGAAAACTCATTTTGATATATGAATCAAAATATTGTACATTTAGCTTGAGATTTTTAGATCTCTAGTTTTGAGCGCTTGCTCTGATACCACTTGTTGGTCCCTATGAGGGTCTTTAAAAGGTCAGAGGGGGGTGAATGACCCTTTTTCGCGGAATACATAGACTTTTAAAAAGTCTTAGTGTGAAGTGTTTGATTATGATCCGCATGATGTAGTTATGACAATATAATGCACTAAATAAAGAGTTAAAGAAATTAAACACAAAGGATTTTATCCTGGTTCGGCCCCGCCTACTCCAATCCCCAGAGTTTCCTTCCTCCGAGCTTTTCCACTAGTGGATTCCTTTCCAACTAGCAGAATCAAGCCTTACAATTTATCTTTGAATTGTAACCCCTTCTAGATGTAGGATATACCATTAGAAGCACCAACTCCTAGCTTAGTCCTTTAGTCTTTAGTAGGATATACCACTTAGACTTCTACCCCAAATCTAAGTTGAGTCCTACAGGGAGTTCCTACTCAAACCACCAACTTTAAGTTGTATCCCAATCTCACAACTCACCTAAGTTTGAGATTTTTACACTCTTATTTTCACAAAGGTTTTGGTTTTGGATTTCCTTAAGTTTATAACTCACTTAGGAATCCTTACCATAGATTTTAAATTAATTGATTCTTAGAGGGATTGTAAACTGATTGAATGCTTGTGCTTTGTTTCTTGCTTTTTATCAATCAAACATCTAACCATCTTAATTAGTAAAGCTTCCCTTTTATAGGCTTCTATCATAAATGTAGCCGTTGTGGGTTGTTGAGCTTGTAATAAATCTTTACCCTTGATTAGGTTATATGTGGTGCTTTTGGAGCCATTGATTAATTCAATAGACTGTAATTTAACCTGTTTGAATCCTAGGGATTGATGCTAAAAAGCTATCAGTGATCGTTTTACTTGGCTTTTTGTGGTACACCAACTTTTACACCTTTAGCGTTTTGGTGTGAGCTCCATGGGTCCCCTTATTGGTTTAGGTGAAAACATTTATTAGCTTTTTCAGTCTGGTGTCAGTCTTTTTATCCTTTTATTGAAAAGTGCAAGCTGTCACTTTTGTCTTGTTCATGGGGAAAGGATCTTTGTCTGTGTAGACCAAAATGTGGAGGGAAAAGTTATCTTTGAAACTTTTCCTATTATCTTTAAGCATGAGTCTTCCGGATGTCTTTAGACTCATTATCTCTGGATCTCTATGCTTTCGGAGTTAGGGCAATCAATTCTTCTAGATGCTAATCTTGAGGGATTAAAGCTTGTTTCCTTTCAAGATTTATTCTGATAATTCCATGTGCTTAGGCACTTGATGCCTTCAATGGATAACCTTGTAGTTGGATCTTTGTCTGGACATTTCAATTTAGATTTAGGAGGATTACGTAATCTAAGTTTTTATTTCTGTCAAACCTGATTTAGATAGTTTAGTTTAATTTGTGGTCCGGATCATAGTTTTCCAACATTACCCTCTGTTAACATTTCTGTTATCTTTCTCTTCTACCCCTTCTGATACCCTTTCCTAATCACAAAAGCAGCCATTGCTATGGTTTCTCTTGCTTTCATATTGCAGACAGGCTTGTTTAGTTTATCAGCAGATTTGATTAATCTACCTCTAGATTTAGACTTTTCTATAGATGTAGCCAAAAGCTGGGTCAAGGATAAAGCATCCTCATTAACATCCTTAGACGGAACTACAGCTAGTTCCTTCCTTGCCTTGGGCTTGTATGTTTGTGCTTTCTTAGGGGCATGAGCAATTTCATCTAGATTGGTAGCTTTCCAGGTCTTGTTCCTCTTCTCATCCTATTGCTTTTTGGCCTTATCCTCATCCCAAGTCTCATTAAACCTTACGTTGAGAAAATTCTTCTTGAAGATGGCTTTTC
The DNA here is from genome assembly GCA_947683365.1 of Euphorbia pulcherrima. Taxonomy (NCBI): domain Eukaryota; kingdom Viridiplantae; phylum Streptophyta; class Magnoliopsida; order Malpighiales; family Euphorbiaceae; genus Euphorbia; species Euphorbia pulcherrima. Next base: position 45,283,568 of record CANTUS010000010.1, read on the forward strand.
CGTTGGTACCCTTGAATCTAGTGAGGTCAATTTCAGAAGCTTAAAGGATCTAGGTGATCAGAGTACTATGGGAGTTCCTGTGATGATTCAGGAAGTGGATTATGAGTACTTGTATATTGACTTCTCTACTCTCTACCTAGTGCTATAACACACAGTTTTGAAAATTTAACACTATGGTTAATGATCCCTTCAGGATGAGGATTAGCTTGGCTAGTGTGTGCTGTAGGATCCTTGGTGCTTGTGGCCAGTAAGTGGAGAATTTATCTCCAAAATATCTTTCCAGAAGCCACATTTTCTGATCATATTTCACCTTTAGTTCATCTCTATCAACACGCATTTGAACTCCACTATTCTTCATGTGGAGATATTACTCAAAGAAATCAGGGGTTATCGTGATTTCCTTACCCTGTACCTTGGTGCGGAGAGCATCAAACTTCTTATAAGCTCTTAGATTGCTGTAGAACGATTTCACCAAATCTGGATATATTGGGCAGTTGATCTGAAGGAAATCCTTTAAGTGTTGATCTTCAATCAACTTAGAGTAGGGATCGGTTTCGAAGAGGAAGTTGTCACCTGAATAGTCAATGGGGACGACGGAATCATTCTCTTTGAGTTTGAGGGGTTTGAAATCTGTATCTTTCAGATCGAACCCTATAAAGATATTTTGAATTGGAAGCATTATAGGTCCTTCTATTGTCATAATAGCAGCCATTTGAAAAGGATTGAAGGAATTAGGGTTCTAGGTTTTGAAAATTGCAGAGTAACAGTACTTACTTGCTTACGTGAGGAAGAAGGTGTTTTTGAGGGGTTTATATAGATTTTTCAAGGTGAGGGTATTTTAGTAATCTGGATGTCATTAAACTTGACTAGATTGATGACATGGCAGTCGGAAGTTTAGGAGAGAGGTAAATTCAGTTTAACCAGAGAATGAGAACTGTTTATTTTAAAAATAAATTATTGAATTTTCCGCGCGTGTAATCCCCAATAAACATTTAAAATTCAAAAAAGGACAGTTACTTTTCAGCGCTTTTACTGCCATGTATCTTGTCTTGTCTGCTTATATGGCAGTATTTCTTCTGGAATAGATTTTTCTTCTAATTAATTGTGGACTATCTTTCGGAGTAGCTTCAAATTGGATTAGACATACCAATTGACTCCCTTAGCTTCCCAAATTGATCTTTACTAAGTGACTTAGTAAAGATGTCTGCTCTTTGCTCATTGGTTGGAATGTATACCAAAGCAATGTCCTTCTTCATCACATGATCCCTAATGAAATGATGCCTTATGTTTACATGCTTCATTCTGCTATGGAGTACTAGATTTTTTGACACATTAATAGCACTTTTGTTGTCACATATAACATCCATACATCCGGATTGAACTCCATAGTCTTCTAGTTGTTGCTTAATCCAAAGTAGTTGAGCTACACAACTTTTAGCTGCCATATATTTTGCTTCTGTAGTAGATAAAGCAACTGAAGTTTTCTTTTTTCTGTACCATGACACTAAGAAATCTTCAAGGAAATGGCGACCTCTGGATGTACTCTTTCTCTCAAGAGTATCTCTGCTATAATCTGCATCAGTGAACCCTTGGAGTGTGAAATATCCATTACTAGGATACTATAACCTAACTTCAACGGTTCTTAATAGGTATCTAAGGATCCTTTTTACTACTTTGAGATTAGAGTCCTTAGGATTAGCTTGATATCTTGCACAGTAATAGACTGCATAGTGTATGTCAGGCCTGCTAGCTGTCAAGTATAGGAGTGAGCTAATTATCCCTCTGTAGAGCTTCTGATCAACATCTTCTCCTTCACAATCCTTGGATAGGACTGTATCTGATCCCATTAGAGTGGATATAGGCTTGCTCTGGTCCATTTCAAACTTCTTTAAGATCTCCTTGGCGTATTTGACTGGTTAATGAAAATTCCATCCGGACTTTGCTTGATTTGTAAACCAAGGAAGAAATTGAGTTCTCCCATCGTAGACATCTCAAATTCCTTCTGCATTTGAGAGGTGAATTCCTCATACATCCTTTCATCAGTTGCTCCAAATATGATATCAACCACATTAATTTGGACTAGAATAATATCATTTTTCTTCTTTTTGATGAAGGGAGTTGTGTCTACTTTGCTCTGGATATACCCCTTAGATATTAGAAATGTGGTGAGTCTCTCATACCAAGCTCTTGGTGCTTGCTTTAGTCCATAGAGAGCTTTCTTCAGTCTATAGACATGATCAGGATGCTTTAAGTCCTCAAATCTAAGTGGCTACTTCACATAGACTTCTTCCTAAATAACTCCATTGCGAAATGCACTTTTGACATCCATTTGAAACAATGTAAATCCCATGAATGATGCAAAAGCACATAGAATCTAGATTTCTTACAGTCTTGCTACAGAGGCAAATGTTTCTTCAAAGTCAATCCCTTCATGTTGATTGTAGCCTTGTGCAACCAGTCTTGCTTTATTTCTCACTATTTCTCCGGATTCATCTAGCTTTTTTTGAAATACCCACTTAGTGCCAATGATTGATTTTCCTTTGGGAGGTGGTACAAGATCCCAGACAACATTTCTAGAAAACAGATCCAGTTCTTCTTGTATAGCCATCATCCAACTTTCATCACCTTCTGTATCATAGAATTTCTTTGACTCAATTAATGAGACAAAGGCAGCATGACTCATCATCCTATTTAGTTGACCTCTGGTTCTTACTAGATTATGAACATCATCCAGAATATTATCCATTGAATGATCTCTGTGAGTTTAAATTTCCCTTTATAATCCTTCATGTTGGATTGGAGCTTGTTCTACATCTGCCTCACCTGCTTCTTCTTGACCTTCATTAACATTAATCTCATATGGGTTGAGATTAACTTGTTGTACTTTTGGAGCAAAAGATATTCCTTCATCTTCTTCCTTATACTTCTTAATTTGGAATGAATCAGGAATTTCTGCTTCCTTCCTTTCTCCAGAGTTTTCAGCTTCCGGAGTTGATCTTCTTTTACCTATGTGGTTAGTCTCATAGAAATCTACATGTATAGACTCCACCATAGTTTGGGTTCATTTATTGAAGACTCTGTAAGCCTTACTATGTGTTGAGTAGCCAAGGAAAATTGCTTCATCAGATTTAGGATCAAATTTTCCTAGTTGCTCTCTATTATTTAGGATAAAGCTTTTACATCCAAATGCGTTAAAGTACCTAATTTTGGATTTTCTTCCCTTCCAGATTTCATATGGGGTCTTTTCTATGGTTTTTCTAATGAGAGCTCTATTTAAAATATAGCATGCTGTATTTACAGCCTCACCCTAAAAGTATTTTGGCAAACAATTCTCATTTAGAATTGTTCTAGCCATTTCAACTATAGTCCTATTCTTTCTCTCAACAACTCCATTTTGTTAAGGAGTGTGAGGGGTAGAGAAGTTATGCTCAGTGCCCTTAGAGTCATAAAATACAGCAAACTACTTATTTTTTAACTCTCCACCATTATCACTCCGGATGCGTATAGTGCTTATGCCCTGTTCTACTTCTATCCGGATGAATATTTTTGAGAATTGGTCAAAGGCCTCATCTTTGCTTGCTAGTAAGAGAACCCAGGTATATCGAGAATAATCATCCACAATAACCATGGTGTATTCTCTTCTACCTAAACTCAGTGGTTTAATTGGACTAAAGAGATCAATATGCAAGACCTCAAGTACTCTTTTAGAAGGAATGTAGGAGATGGAAGGAAAAATTTTCTTATATTGTTTACCTAATGGAAATGTAGTGCATAGATGATCCTTATCAAAAACAACCTTAGGCAAACCAACTACTAATTCCTTTTTGGCTAGTTTGGACAGGAGGTTCATGCTAACATGTCCCAACCTCCGGTGCCATAGCCATGATTCTTCTTCTTTAGACATTAAGCAGATATTCTTTTTCTCATTTTTAATGTTAACAGAATAGACATTGTTTACTCTAGGTGGATAAAGAATAAGTTTATTAGACTTACTATCATCGATTAAGTAGCCTACAGAATCAAATGTGACCCTTCTTCCTTTGTCACAAAGTTGGGCTACACTTAGTAAGTTGAACTTCAGTCCATCAACCAGTGAGACATCTTCAATTTTCAATTCAGATCGAATTTTTCCATGTCCAATTATTTGTCCTTTTTTATTATCTCCAAATCTTACTTTGCCTCCCTTCTTCCGGGTTAATGTGATGAAGGCCTTCTCATCACCTGTCATGTGCTTTGAGCATCCACTATCAATATACTAAGTGTGTTGATCTACTGTAGAAGGCATACCTATAAAATAGATCAAGTGGGTTTGGGTACCCAATTAGATTTGGGCCCTCTCGGGTTAATAACCATCTTAGGCCAAGGATTAACATCATAATAACCATTTTTTAATCTAAATAATTTAGTAATATGATTGTTTTTCCCATAAAACTTGCACCCAATAATGGGTCTGTTCTATTCCTACTTCTTTTTTATCCTTTCAAGATCTACCTTCCCATAGTTTCCTCTATATCCAGCTTCTTGGATACTTGTAGATGGTTCGGTGTGTATCCGGAAGCTGGTTGGAGGTGCAACTTCTGCTGCACAATTTCTTCTTTTTTTGGAAGGTTGATGACTGTAAGCCACCTTAGCCTTTCCCTTTTGGTTCGAGGGTTTTAGATTTTTTTAGGTAGCCTTCCCTGGATTTTTCCTTTTTTATGGAGAATTGGATTTCCATCCGGATGCCTTCTTTATTAGGGCTATTTTCTCTATCCGGCGCAATCAGATTGGCACTTAGCATTTGCACTTGATTCTTCAGGTAGTTCTCCTCAACTTCATCAATGTGCTTTGATGTTCTTATTAAGTTGACATCTTATGCTAAGGCTTCCTTATCCTCAGTAATCTCTAACACTTGTCTTCTTAAGGATTTGATTGCTTTTGCATTCTTTTTCACACTCTTGATCATAATAGATAAAGCTCTAGCAAGGTCAAAGTTAGAAGCAGAATTAGAATAAGAGTTTAGCTCAGTGTTTGCTATTTCTGATTCTAATTCTTCGATTTACATTGTATCTTGCCTAGAGATATTCTTTCTAGATTGTTATGCTTCCAGATCAGTCAGTGCCATAAATGCACAGTTAGCAGTCTCCTCTTCTTCTGTTGAAGAGGAGCTACTACTTTCATCACTGTTGATCCATGTCGCCACCATTGCCTTCTTCTTAAACTTCTTAGTTCTTTTAAGCTTGGGGCATTTTGTTCTAAAATAGTCTTTCTTTCCACATTCAAAATAGGAAGCTTCTTTTTCTGGATCCTTATTTTGCTCTGGATTCTTTCTAGGCCTGTCTCTTGCCTTCTCTTAGTTCCAGAATTTATACTTTCTTGATTTCCTTCTATCTTTCTTTTGTATGAATCTATTAGGCTTTCTAGTTAATAGGGTAAGTTGATCTTTGGTGCTCAATGATTCAGTGATTTGCTCTTCTTCTCTGGATGAAGCTGATCTGGTGGATTCTGCCTTTAGTGCAATAGCTTTCTTCTTTTCTTCAGGCTTCTTCTCTTGATGGCTATATCTCTCCAAGGATAGCTCTTGAGTCAAGAGATCGCCAATGAGCTCATCATAACTATAAACATTTAAGTCATGAGCTTCCTCAATAGCAGTCTTTTTATTATCCCACTCCTTGGTGAGACTCCGAAGCACCTTTTTCACCATTTCACTTTCAGAAACTTCCTTTCCAAGACCCTTCATCTCATTCACTAGATTGGTATATCTAGTGTTCATGCTACTAATGGATTCTTTTGGCTCCATTTTGAAGGATTTGAGTTTTTGGTGGAGTAGATCAATCTTTGCTTCTTTCACTTTACTTATTCCTTTATAGGTTACCTCCAGCTTCTCCTAGATCTCCTTTGCAATCTCACATTCGGATATCCTATTGAATTCTATTGCACTAAGAGCACAATGAAGCATGTTAATAGCATTTGCTTTTTCACGCAACTTTTTAAAATCATTCTCATCCGATAAGCGTGATGGCTTTCGGTGATCATACCCTCTACATCATGAGTAGGCTCATATGGGCCATCCTTGATAACCAACCATGCTTGCATGCTTTATGTTTGAATGAAGTTCTTCATCCTATTTTTTTAGAACTTGTAGTGTTCACGGTGAAGCATGGAGGACGGGTAACGGACATACCCTTAGGAATAAGTTGTGAGTTTTGGAAACTCATTTTGATATTTGAATAAAAATTTTGGACCTTTAGCTCAAGATTTTTAGATCTCTAGTGTTGAGCACTTGCTCTAATACTACTTGTTAGTCCCTGTGAGGGTCTTTATAAGGGTAGAAGGGGGTGAATGGTCTCTAGTGTAGCATGTTTGATTATGATCCGGTTGATGGATTATGATAATGCAAGTATGATAATATAATGCAATAAGTAAAGAGAAGAAAATCAAATACAGTGATTTTATACTAGTTTGGCATCGCCTACGTCCAGTCCCCAGAGTTTCCTTCCTCCGAGCTTATCCACTAGTGGATTCCTTTCCAACTGGTAGGAATCAAGCCTTACAATTTATCTCCAGATGATACCCCCTTTCGGATGTAGGATATACCACTAGAAGCACCAACTTCTAGCTGAGTCCTTTAGTCTTCAGCAGGATATACCACTTAGACTTCTACCCCAAATCTAAGCTGAGTCCTATAGGGAGATCCCACTCAAAGCACTAACTTTAAGTTGTATCCCAATCTCACAACTCACCCAAGTTGGAGATCCTTACACTCTTGTTTTCATAAAGGTTTTGGATTTGGATTTCCTAAAGTTTATAACTCACTAAGGAATCCTTACAACATATTTGGAATTGCATGATTCTTGGAGGGATTATGATTACTAATTACTTGAGAAAATGTTCTTATGAATAGCTTTTTCAAATCAACCTACCAACCTTCTCAATGTGTGAAGCTTCCCTTTTATAGGCTTCTGTAATAAATGTATCCATTGTGGGTTATTGAACTTGCATTAAATCTTCACCCTTGATCAGATTGTATGTGGCGCTTCCGGAGCCGTTGATCAATCAGTTAGATAGTAATTTGACCCATTTGAATTCTTAGGATTGAGACTGAAAAGATGTCAGTGATCATTTTCCTTGTATTTTTGTGACACGCCAAATTTTATAAAAGTAATCTTTTGGTGTGAACTCCGCGCGCCTCCTTAGGTCTAGGTGAAAAAGGTTGTTAGCTTTTTCTGTTCGATGTTAGTCCTTTTGCCCTTTTTCTGAAAAGTGCAAGCTGTCACTTTTATCTTGTTCATGGGGAAAGGATCTTTGACTTTGTAGACCAAAAGGCGGAGTGAAAAGCTATGTTTGAAACTTTTTCCATTGTCTTCAAGCATGAGTCTTCCGAATGTCTTCAGACTCATTATCTCCGAATCTGTCTTCTTTCGGAGCTAGTGTAATCAGTTCTTCCGAATGTTGATCTTGGAGGATTAAAGTTTGTTTCCTTTCCAAACTTTATCCTGATGGTTCCAGTATATGCTTAGGTACTTGATGTCTTTAATGGATGACCTTGTGGTTGGATCTTGTCCGGATGATTCTATTTGGATTTAGGAGTTTAAGTTTTTGTTTCTTTCAAACTTGATCCAGATATTTTAGTTCAATTTTATGATCTAGATTATTGTTTCCCAACAACTAGACCCAAAATAAGAAATAAAAAGAGAAGATATAATAGAAGAAGTAGAGATTAATAAGAATAAAATAACTGAGATGTGAGTCTCTTTGAAACTCAGGAGCGTCACCTTTGCGGCGTGAATCCATTTTGAGGCGATCCCTTTGCTGCTAAGAGAGTCTGGCCAAAGTAGATGTTGAAATAGGACAGTTTAGGTGAGTATTTATACGGATAGAACCTCCCCTAAATCCTAATAAACGAAGCTATGAATAAATAAAATGTGGACAAAACCTCAAAGAAAGGGTTTTCTCCCTATTTTATACTTCCACTATACATTTTCTGTACCTATAGAAATTGCTAGAATTTTAGTATCTTTTTCATATCAAATGTGTGTTGTGAAATGAGGGAAAAAGGCCCTATTTACAGTGTGAAAGTCAGGTCTGAATGCAATAAACCTCATTCAAGACCTGCCTTTTCCCGATTACTTTTGAAAGAGGCTGATTAAGCATTTAGAGGACCCGTATGGGTGGTGCTAGGGGTCCCGTATGGGTCCCCTCCATATGTATGGAAGGTAATCCCTATACGGATCTGTCAGCGGATCCGTACCACTAAACAGAACCCGTTAGGGTACCTAAGGGCAGACTAGGTCTCTGGACTTCGGCCAAACTCAACTCTGCAGCAGTAGGAACACCTCTAATGGATAACACCTGAAAGACATTGCATCACATAGCTCTCATCATAGTTTTGTGGGAAGGATTGTTAAAATCCAGTGCTCACAACAATATTGTTGGGGCAAGGGTAGAGTTGAGTATCCCACATAGAAAGTTAATGAGTTAAGTGAGTCATATATAATTGGGAACGGCCCATTATCCCATCACCTTAGGGTTTTGGATTGTATGTGGTATAAGCCCATAAAATATATCACCACATAAAGAACATATCTAAAATAACCAACTAATTAGGTTAATTTCAAACAATTGTCATATAAATAAAGAACATAATTTTTTTTAAAACATTTCTATAGTAAATTCCAACTTTGACAAGCACGGAAGCAAAGCAAATTAAAAGGGGAATTTATTGTCAAATTAAAGTAAAGTACGAGAATATGACCATACCTCGTAGAGTGGTGTTTTGGTTTATTGAAGTAAAATGGCTACCGCTAGATCATAATGTGTAAAGTGTGTACACTTTCTATGTGACAATACAAATTTTTTGAGTGTGCAAAGGTGATAAGGACCGTGAAGGCGGTGTTGAAGGTTTTAACCTAAAAATCAATAAAGAAGATATTCGCAAGCCACGCTTGCCGAAAAATTAGGTTTTCCTTAAGAAATTCTCAAGCTAAACTTGAATGTTAGAAACTCAATTTGAGGCAAAACTCTATAAAATATTATTATTTGATTGATGTAGCATTAAATGATTACAAATGAAAAATGAAGCTCTATTTAGAGGCTTCTCTCTAAATGAAAATAAATGAAATGAATTAAATATTTCTTTGAGTGGGGATCAAGTATATTCCAATTAAGCATATACTTGGAGTTGGGGAAAAGTAATATTTATGTAGGAAAATGATTATTATTTTTGTAGGAAAATAATTAAATTATTTTCCAATTAATCATGTCCTTGGGCCAGCTGTACTTGGGTCGGATATTTGGATGTCCCTATCATTCTCCCCTTCTTCGAAAGAGTTGGACCCCAACGAACATGTCAGATATGATATTTAAGGAGAGGTGATTGGTAGACAAAGGCATGATCTAGTGGTCAGCCATGTGGGCGAATGTATAGGCGGGCGAACACTGAGTGGATGAATATGCAATCAGGCGGACGACCGTGTGGGCAAATTCATGAGCATGCGGACACTAAGCACATGAACGTATAATCGGGTAGCTGGTCGTATGGGCGGATGTATGAGAGGGCGGGTCGACATTCAGATGGACTTATGAATAGGTTGCTTTCCCTATAGGGCGACCTTTTCTCCTAGCGACCTTCTGCGCGATGCTTGATATTCCCTTATGCTCAGCAAGTAGGACTTCCTTGGCTAATAGTCATCCATTTGGTCCTTCTCAAGCCGATAGTTGTTAGAAAGACTGATATACCTCCCCTCTTTCCTTGCACTTTGCATTTTGGTTAACCTCCTTATTGAACCAAGCACAAGTTTGGACTGACTTAGTGGATGACTCAGTAGTGCTTAAGTTTTGATCATAACAATTAAGTTAAGAATCGGATAAATAAATCAATAATGATGTTAAAATAAATAGTCTATGGTTGCAAGGGAGTTAGTAAATTCAAGGGTAGAATTTCAAGTCTCCGCTGACCTAGCTATTTAGTTTAACTTTGAGTTGTTTCTAGGCAGAGTATCTACTTAGTTGCCGACTTAGTAATATTCACTCAGCGCTTGATATTTTAATTTTTTTTAGCTGTGTGCTTTACGATTTATCATTTTTGCAGAGTTACTTTATGTATGTCAACGCTGCTGACCTTACCTTTTAAGGTAAAAAGGTATCTTTGCTTTTAGTATTGCTTTTTGCAGGAACATTAATGAGACAGAGACAAAAAGAATTAATGCCTTGACAAGACTCTGATTAATGAAGAAAATGACAAAGTCTTCCAATGCCAAGCTACAACAAGTCAATTGCCACTTTGGGTAATTCTGCAGATCTACTAACCTTATATCACACACTCTGCAACATGTCAGAATACTAGAGGGAATGGGATGAAGACACATGGCAAATTAGTGCAAGTTCTCTATAACGGAAGACTGGCATCAAACGATAAAGGATTCAAATTGAAGCTCGAATCTCAATCTAACAGATTGATTTTCTATCTCACAATGGTGCAATTCTATCTCTTAATGGAATTATTTGAAGAAGCAAAGGGTAGATAGATGAGCTATCAATTTCAGAAGATGCCAAGATAAGTTCAACGGCTACTTTCTCAATCCATCTATAAAAGGTATAAGAAGGCAAGTGTTAGAACTTGGTGATTACACCTGAATTTCCTAGAAGCAAAAACTCTATCAATTTACAAGCTTTGAAGGAGTTCAAGCAAGAAAGCACAACTCAGCGAGAATCTACTTTAGAATAAGAGAGAATAGTATAGATCATTCAATTATAGTATCAGATCATTTGTGACTAGATCACCATTTTTATAAGTTGAATCCAGCTCTTGTTTAGACTCATAGTGAGTTACTGATAGAAGAGGGTATTCTAGTCATCAGGTGAGTGATTGTAGTTTGCAGGGTACTTACTGTAATTGGGAAATTTGTGAAAGGCTTCTCCGCCTAGGGTAAAGGAGTTGAGATTAGTGGATTAAAGCTAAGACACTCTCTTGGAACTGGATGTAAGCACAGGTTGCCGAACTAGTAGAAAAATCTCAGTGTTCTTTTCTTTACTGCATTTTCCAGGTTTTCACTCAATAAGTTGACCTCACTCAATGGAGTAAGTTATTATCATGAGAAAATTTCATTAGTTCTTGAGCACTATACTTACTGGAAGAACAGAATGACTAATTTCATTCAATTCCAAAGTACGATTCTTGGATGACTATTGTAGAAGGGCCATATGTTCCATCACATATGAAGAATGGAGTAACTGTTGATAAGTACTCAACCGAATGGGATAATCAAGATTTGGCCAGACTGAAAGAAAATGTCGTTGCTATCAACTTTTTTCATTGCGCTCTTAATACAACTGAGTTTAATCGTGTCTCTGGATGCCAAACTGCCAAAGAGATTTGGAAGAAGTTGGAAGTAACTTATTACGGTACTGATAAGGTGAAAGAGTCCAAGATCAATATCCTTATAATGAATTATGAATGGTTTTACATGAAGCCCAAGGAGGATATTTCCAATATGAACACCAGGTTCATGAATATAGTCAATGAGCTAAAAAGACTTGGCAAGACCTTCACAAAAGAAGAGACTGTCAAGAATATATTTATAAGCTTAACTCAAGATTAGGAAGCCAAGAAGAGTAATATTAAGAAGCCCATGATTTGAAGACCTACAAGTTTGATGAACTGATTGGAACTCTACTAACTCATGAGATGTCCTAAAAGCAATATGAAGATGAGTTCAAGAAGCACATGCATAAGGAGAAAGAAAGCTCAAGCAGAGATGTAGTTCTGAAAGCTAGTGATGATGAAGAAGATTCCTCTGAGGAAGGATATCCAGAAGACATAAAGGAAGAAATTATGCCGATGACCAAGAATTTCAGAAGGTTCTTGGGGAAAGACAAAAACTTCTAGAAATTCAAAAAGACGGGCAAGTACAAGAAAGGAGCAGATGATAGACCACGAAAGGAATTCAATCAAGAGCATAACAAGGATATCAAGCGCTTCGAATGTGGTGAGAAGGGGCATATTCAGTCTAGCTGTCCTAAAGCTAAGAAGGACAAGTTTAAGAAGAAGAATAGTAAGAAATCCCTTGCTACTACCTGGAGCGACTTTAAGTAAGAGTCATCATCCTCAGATGAAGAGGCACAAGATTCTACCAATGTGTGCCTCATGGCTAAGGATGATCTTCCTAACTTAGCTTCAGCTGACCATCAAACTACTTACACTGCCAACTAACTAGCTGACAAGAGCAGATGCAAAGGAAATTACTCTGAGGTAAATTTTGAGCACCCCTTTGTCCTTATATGAGCTTGCCGTAGTGCTTAATGATGTTATTAATATGACTAAAAAGTCAACCAAATACATCATAGTACTTTAGAGGAGGTGTGATGATATAGAAGATGTCAACTCCTCTACTTCACTTGACATCTTATACCTGATGGAAAAAGTTAAGTACCAAAATGGATATAATAGCAAACTCTCTAAGAAATTAGATGAGCTAGCTGCTGAATTAACAGCTTTGAAAAAGGTGCAGGTCCCTCCTCAACCTAGCAGGAATACTCAGAGTAACCGCACTCATCACTCTGAGAAGGTTTCTCAAAAGAGTAAAGTGAGCAGGCCTAATCCTAAGGCCTCTTATAGTTTTTGTGGTAAGCCAGGACATACAATAGTCACGTGTAGGCATAAAAATGGTTACTATAATGAGTATGACTAGTCAAGGATGACCACCACTAACAATGGAGGACCCAGCTAGAACAAGGCATGGGTACCTAAGAAAACTTAACTATTTTGTAGGTGAGCCTGAGATCCACTAATGATAGCAAAATGTGGTATTTGGATAGTGGATGCTCGAGGCATATGACCTGTGATGAAAAGCAATTTATCACTTTAGAGCGAAGAAGAAATGGAAGTGTCAGTTTTAGAGACAACAAAAAGGGAAAGATTGTTAGCAATGGTACAGTGGGAGTCAAGCCCAATTGATAAGGTGTCTCTGGTGAAAGGCCTAAAGTTTAACTTGCTAAGCGTTGCTCAGCTATGTGACAAAGGCAGGAAAGTCATATTTGACTTAGCGGGCTGCTTAGTCATTTTGGTTACTCTAACCAAACTATTCTTTATGCTCCTAGAATTAATAATGTTTATATGTTTGATCTATCCCCCGACTCCAATGATATATGCTTAGTTTCTAAGGAGGAGAATTCATGGCTATGGCACAGAAGGTTAGGACATATCAATATGACCAATCTGTCCAAATTAGCCAAAAATGAACTTGTTGAGGGATTACCCAATCTAGCCTTTGAAAAAGATACACTCTGCTCAGCATGCTAACTTGGGAAATAATTTAGGAGGACCTTTAAATCTATAGCCGATGTATCTTCTTCTTGTCCCCTTGATCTTCTACACATGGATTTGTTTGGGCCTGTTGTGCCAATAAGTCTAGTTTGAATGAAATACACCCTTGTGGTTGTAGATGATCTGATCTGGTTCACTTGGATTGTCTTGCTAGCAAGCAAAGATGAAACATTTCAATCATTCTCTAGGTTGGCTACCCGGATCATGAATGAAAAAATCTTAAAATTAATAAAATCTGCAGTGACCATAGAAGAGAATTTAAAAACATGCAGTTACAGTAATTCTATTCTAAGCATGTTATTGACCACAATTTTTTTGTCCCTCATACACCTCAATAAAATGGGGTTGTTGAGAGAAAGAATCGTACTATTGCAAAGATGGGTTGTTCTATGGTGAGTGATAACAATCTACCAAAGTATTTCTAGGGAGAGGCTATTAATATAGCTTGTTACATTATATACCGGGTTTTATTTCGCCTAGTTTTGAATAAAACTACTTATGAACTTCGGAAGGGGTGCAAGCCCAAGGTTGGTCATCTCAAGGCCTTTGGTTGTAAATGCTTCATATTAAACACTAAAGATCAATTGGCTAAATTTGACCCCAAGGCTAATGAAGGAATCTTTCTGGGTTACTCAACACACAGTAGGGCATATAGAGTGTATGTCAAAAGGACTGGCATTTTAAAGGAGTCTATGCATGTAGATTTCAATGAAACTAATAATACAGGTAGAGAAGCTAGTGATGATGAAAGAGAAAAGGAATAAGTTAGCGGATCAATCAGTCAGCCCATAATTATTCTTGATCCAATACCAGAAAAAGAAGACCATGAAGTAGACTTGGACCAGTCAATCAACTTTGGTGATTATGTGGATGCTTTACTAATGACAATAGCTCAGTGAGCTGATCCTGATCTACCAAAAGAAGTTAGAGCAAGAGAGATCACCCTGTTGACAAGATTCTCGATAGTGTGCAAAATCCAGTGCTGACTAGAGGTCAGCTGAACAGGATGATTAGCCATTCAGCATTTGTTTCATTGATTGAACAAAACAAGTTTGAAGATGCTGAGTTTGATGACAACTGGATGATTGAAATGTAGGGAGAGCTAGACTAATTTAGAAGAAATGAAGTTCGAGATTTGGTAGAGAAACCCAAAGGAAAGTCAATAATAGGCACCCAATGAGTTTTCAAGAACAAGCTAGATGAAGCCGGTATTGTTGTCAGAAATAAAGCCAGACTAGTTGCTCAAGGATACAATCAACATGAAGGCTTTAACTATAGAGAAACATTTGCCCCAGTAGCTAGGGTTGAAGCCATAAGAATTCTGTGTGCTTTTGCATCCCATATGAACTTCAAGTTGTTTCAAATTGATGTGAAGAGTGCATTTCTTATTGGTTATATTCAAGAAGAAGTCTATGACAGATAGTACCCAGGCTTTGAAGACCCCAAGTATCCAGACCATGTCTTCAAGTTGAAGAAAGCTCTATATGGACTAAAATAAGCTCTAAGAGCTTGGTATGAGAGACTGACTAACTTTTTGATCAGCAAAGGTTATGTCAGAGGGAAAACAAATACAACTCTATTTATCAAGAAGAGGCATCAAGATGTGTTGCTAGTCCAAATCTATGTGGATGACATCAATTTTGGAGCAACTAATGAAAAGCTATGTGAAGAGTTTAGCTAGCAGATGAAGAAAATAAAGATGAGGAAGTTAAACCTGTAGAGAGTAAGCTCTACAGAGGTATTATTGGTTCTCTACTTTACTTAACTGCTAGTAGGCCTGACATTCAATATGTTGTATGTTATTGTGCAAGATATCAAGCTGACCCCAGAGAATCTCACTTAGCTACTGTTAAGAGAATTCTCGGGTATTTGCTAGGCTCTATTGGTGTAGGCTTATGGTATCCAAGTAATGCAAACTTCACTCTGAGAGGATACACAAATGCTGACTATAGAAGAGACAAACTTGAAAGAAAATGCACCACATGAGGTTTTCATTTCCTTGGTGATTGTCTAGTAACATGGTATAGCAAGAAGAAGACTTATATGGCTCTGAGTATAGCTGAGACTGATTACATGGCTGCAGAAAGTTGTGTAGCTGAGACTGATTACATGGCTCTGAGTATAGCTGAGACTGATTACATGGCTGCAAGAAGTAACTGGAGGATTATGGTATAAAGTCAAATTGTCTTGAAGTCATGTGTGATAAAAAGAGTGCAATTAACCTATCCAGGAACCCAGTTCAACATGGCAGGATGAAACATTTCAATATTAGACATCATTTCATATGGGATCATATGCTAAAAGGAGAAGTCAAGCTCACATGCATTCCTACTGAAGAACAGTGAGCTGACATATTCATAAAGCATATTGGAAAGGATCAATTCAACATGCTAAGACAGCTGATTTGGATGTCCAATCCAATTTAAAGAAATACATTCCACTCTAACCTATTCAGGAGCTGACCAAACTAGGGCACACTCTGAGCTTCTACAAATTAGGTTAAGTATTTCTTTTGTCGCTTGAATTTTAGACACATCATTAATTGTCACCGATTATCTTTCAAATTTAAACTTGATAGAAATGGTAGCAAGTTATGAAACGATCAATATTCAGTAGCAGTTATCCTGTGTTTCTCGCATTCAATAATCTTATTATATACATTGTGCAATCTAGCCGTTGAATCTTAAGACCATGGATTGTGAGTCGTACATGTAGCTTTATAGGTTTAAGCGAAGAGACTCTGGCTATTTAAGGAGAAATATAGAAAGAGGAAAGGTTACTTTACCAAAATTCCTTTCTCTACAATTCTCTTCCTAAATCCCTAAAATCTCTACTTTTCTCAAAGCAAATTAAATGACGATCACTTTAGGAAGGAAATCTGATCTCTTTGTGAGGAATAAGAAGGATACTCACTGGTTAACCATAAGAGATCATATCGCTCATATGGCTATTAGTATGGAAAAAATTGCAGAACTTAGAATTCCCGATGGAACTAAGTATATTCCGACGAAATGGTGCTTTATAGAAAAGACGAAAGGGGAGAAGCCAACAACTAGAGATATGCTCAATTTTGCGAGTTATGAACGATTTGGCAAGTGGACACGCCAGTACCACTTTAATTGAATTTTTTAAAAGCCTAGTGGCTGCTATGAAGAAATGGTTGAGAGATTCTACCACGGAATTCACATGGTGGAAGGTTAGAAGGATCTTTTCGTGACCACCATAATGGGGAGGAAGGTTTATGTTACTCCCAAGCTAATAGCAGGTTTATTAGGGATGCAAGAGAGAGGACTCAGACTGTGAGTTATTAATGATAAAGACCATGTTGATATTCCAATTGACTATGAAGTTCTAGAAGATTACAAGGCTGGTGAACTCATTGCCTCTATGTTCACTAAGGAATGGAAGCAAGCCCATGAACTTGTTACTAAAGTTTCGTTCCCAAGACAGGTTCTACAGGAAGCTGTTCAAAGTTTGAAAGGGTATTTGTTTATGCGCTGCCCCATGGCATGAGCATAAATTGGCCCATGCCATTCTACACAGATTTCTTAAGGGCTCGAAGCACAAGGTGTATGGGATGGAGATTTGCAAAGCGTATGAGATCGATATGAAAGGATGGGCTGCTAAGTGCAACATTCAGATGAAAGTGATAGAGTCTAGAGTCCTTAGCAATGCTCACTTTCATGGACTAAGAGCAAATGAGAGGCCTTCCAACACTAAATACATCAAGCTAAAACCAGGGGAAGTAAGGGTGAAAGATCCTAAGGCAATAATGGAGATGAAGCCAATTTAGCCTAATGAAGAGGATTTGACTCTAGATGCCTTTGTGGCAAGTTAGCTGGAAAGAATCACCAAGCTCAAGGCAGGGAGAGGAGAAGATATGCTAGAAAAGAATGTTATGAAGAAGGAGGTGAGGAAGGACTCCAAAAAGTATGCTAAGAAAGGGAGTTCATCGAGCTCAGTCCCAGCCATTGTTCCCAAGAAAACAAGATCATCAAAGGGAATTAAAGAAGGTAAGCACAAAGAACTGACTACCAAGGAGATAGAGGAAGAGAAGCAGGCTGAGGAAGAGATGAGGGGAAAATGCCCCTGAATAGGGAGAAGAAAAGGAAAGTTGAAGATGCTCAGCTGGATATGGTGACTACAAAGGGAAAGGAAGTTACATCAGTTCCTATTCCCCAAGTAGGTCAGCCCAAGAAGAAGTTGATGGTGAGAAATGGGACTGGAATTATCTAGGATGTAGAAGAAGCTGAAAGAGTTAAGGCTACAGAAGAGGAAAGAATAAGGAAGAAGCAAGAGGAGATTGAAGCTACTATCAGAAGGAAGGCTGAGGAAGCAGCAGCTAGAGCTAAGGCTACCACTAAACAGATTTTGCAAAATGATGTAGCTAGCTTGGCTAAGAGAGAAGTACCAAAAGTTGTGGAGGAAATGATAGGAGCTCTTAAGGGAATTGAAAATCAAGAAGAGAAGGAAGGAGAGGAAGATGATGTTGCAGAAGTAGAAGCTGTAGAATTTGATGTGTTGAACTCTGACTAGCAAGTCACTCTGACTGCTGATGATGCTAAAGAAGCTAGGAAGGAGAGGAGGAGGAGTTTGTTTAAGAAGATGAAGGTAGTGATAGATGAGGATGAAGGAGATTTGGAAGATAAGGAGAAAGAGGATGATGTAGTTGAGTACAGAGCTCAGCTGATGGAGGAATCTTAAAATCAGGTTAGCAAGTCCGCTGTTGAAGGTGCTGTGGAAGAGAAGGAGGAGGAAACTGAAGAACCATTTGTTTTCCCAAACACATCTACTGAAACACCACTCTCACCTACACCAATTTTTGCCTTACTGTGAGCGGACGACGGTTCGAGCGGCTGCGGCGCGGGGCCGGGCCCTGTCGGGCGGGCCCTCTTTTTATGCGTCGGGGAGACGAGTGTGATATGGTTGAAAAGAAAATGATTTTGTGTATTGTAATGCTTAAAAGATACGAGATCGAAATCCCGTACTTAGAATAGAGTCGCCACCCGGTTCAGCTCAACCGGGAAATTTTCAGTACGATTTTCCCACCGGGTGGTTGGACCATACCTTAAGTAGAGATTCCGAGTTCGGATGATGTTATGTACTTTTCATTAGGCCAAGTTAGGATACTTCATTCTTTCTTAATCGGTTTAATCCACCCTATTTATTCGTATTTTCAGTTATTTTGTGGTTTTCGCGTTTATCAAGCAATTGTAGCGATAAATAAAATATTTACAATCGCAAAAGAAAAGTAAGTGCGGAAAGTAGAATCATTACAAGATTTTCAAGTCCTGTACTTTTTCTACGTAACAAATAAAATACCCGAATGTCCGATATATACCCACCTGCAGATGATAGTTGACACGAATATGGCATATCTATTTATAATATCATAAAGCCCAATTGAATGGCTAAAATGAGGTTCGAATGGCGTTTGAGGGGAAATTCCATTTTTATCCAAATTTCAGATTCGGTTGTCGCTTTAATTGGATTACAAATGAACATACCACTTGTTATGGGGCGGGTCTGTTTTCAGGAGATTTCGAATCTCCATCGTTACACTATAGATCCTAGCTTCAGAAAATAAATTAGTTTGGAAACAAACGAAAACGACACTGCTGTCCAGAAAGCCAAGCCGCCGATGGCATCTGATGCCGCCGACGAAATAATCGATATCGCTGGCGGCATGGATGATGCCGCCGGCGACATCAACTATGTCACGGGCGACATCAGCATGCAGATGGGCATAGGGTTTTCTGAATACCGTAAAGAAAGGGTTTCGCGAGAAAGCGAGGTCTCTGGGTAATGTGATGCTAGCGGCGGTACCAACGATGCCTCTCGCGACATGGGTGATACAGCCGGCAACATTACATGTCTCCGGTGACTCTAATTCCTTGCTATAGCAGTGGTTTGTAGTCAAAGCGGCCGAAAACTCAAAAAGATCGTAAATGAACGAAAATTCTTACAAATCAGTAATAACAATGCTAAAGAGCTATGAGACTCAGGATTTTTACCTCGGGGTTGTGAATCCACCTCTTCGTGTTCCGAATAAAACACCTCCGGGGAGCTTGTTACGATGATTTAATAATGATTTTTAGTGTCTTTTGGTTTCTAAGTTCTACCAAGATGATTTTGACTTAAAGGTTTGTCGATTTCAACTCACAATCAGAGAGTTCAAAGAAGAAAAACCAGGAAAAATGGGTTGGAATCCCGTTTTTTCTGTTTTATCTAATTCTTATCTCACTATTATCTATTTCTACCTTAAAAATCCCTTTTCTCCTTTTCTTTTCTTTTTCTCCTCATTTAAGTGCAGCCCAAGGTGCCCTTTTATAGGTGAAATGGGGTGCTTTTTGGGGCCTTTTTTAATAATTCCACCGAAAGTGGTCGAAAAGGCTGTCTGTAAGAGGACCCGCTTCGAGTCATATCGCCGGCGACATGAAGATGTCGCCGGCGGTATGATCGATGTCGCCGGCGGTATGGCCATATCGCCGGCGACATGGATGATACTCTGGGCGGCATCAGCTTTCAACATGCCTTCAGTTAGTGGGTCAAAAACAGCCAAAAAGTCGGGAAAAGTGGCTTAATAGTGGAAAAAAGGCATCTTTATGACTTTTATCAATATTTTAAAGGGTATTATTTAATTTGGGTGTAAATCATCGGTTCAAGCTCCTACCGAACGCGTTATCGGCCACGCCGAACTGGATTCTACCAATTATAAAATTCACAAGGGATTTTATTTTGGTAATAAAAATTCTGAAGAGAACTTTTATTTTAAGGTATTGAAATCGGGTACACGTCATCATCGTCTCGCGAGAGGGACTGCAAAATCCCGTGCTCACAGGCTGCCCCTCGGGGGATCACTGCTGCCATAGGTCAGTATGATCACCCGAAAGAGCAAGGGACAGGAATGATACCTGAAGGATGACTGGTTCGTCCCTTGGTCGGACTTATGCTCTGTCGACGGTTCGTCCCTTGGTCAGACTTACGCTTTGTTGACGGTTCGTCCCTTAGTCGGACTTACGCTTTGTTGACGGTTCGTCCCTTGGTCGGACTTACGCTTCATTGACGGTTCATCCCTTGGTCGGACTTACGCTTCGTTGACGGTTCGTCCCTTGGTCGGACTTACATTTTGTTGACGGTTCGTCCCTTGGTCGGACTTACGCTTTGTTGACGGTTCGTCCCTTGGTTGGACTTACGCTTTGTTGACGGTTCCTCCCTTGGTCGGACTTACGCTTTGTTGACAGTTCGTCCCTTGGTCGGACTTATGCTTTGTTGGCGGTTCGTCCCTTGGTCGGACTCGCACTTTGCAGTCGTTTGTCCCTTGGTCGGACTCGCGCTTTGTTGACGGTTCGTCCCTTGGTCGGACTTATGCTTTGTTGACGGTTCGTCCCTTGGTCGGACTTACGCTTTGTTGACGGACTTATGCTCTGTCGACGGTTCGTCCCTTGGTCGGACTTACGCTTTGTTGACGGTTCGTCCCTTGGTCGGACTTACGCTTTGTTGACGGTTCGTCCCTTGGTCGGACTTACGCTTCGTTGACGGTTCGTCCCTTGGTCGGACTTACGCTTCATTGATGGTTCATCCCTTGGTCGGACTTACGTTTTGTTGACGGTTTGTCCCTTGGTCGGACTTACGCTTTGTTGACGGTTCGTCCCTTGGTCGGACTTACGCTTTATTGACGGTTCGTCCCTTGGTCGGACTTGCGCTTTATTGACGGTTCATCCCTTGGTTGGACTTATGCTTTGTTGGCGGTTCGTCCCTTGGTCGGACTTATGCTTTGTTGGCGGTTCGTCCCTTGGTCGGACTCGCACTTTGCAGTCGTTTGTCCCTTGGTCGGACTCGCGCTTTGTTAACGGTTCGTCCCTTGGTCGGACTTATGCTTCGTTGACGGTTCGTCCCTTGGTCGGACTTATGCTTTGTTGGCGGTTCGTCCCCCCGTCGGACTCGCTTTATTGGCGGTTCGTCCCCCGGTCGGACTCGCACTTTGCAGTTGTTTGTCCCTTGGTCGGATTCGCGTTTTGCAGATTGTCGGTCCTTTGGTTGGACTCGCGCTTTACAGATTGTTTGTCCCTTGGTCGGACTTACGTTTTGCAGATATCGCCCTTCGATTGGGCTTTCGTTTAAAAGATATCGCCCTTCGGTTGGGCTCGTTTTGAAAATCTAGTTTGGAGGGGGAACATCGCCGGCGGCATGATTGATATCGCCGGCGGCATGAGTTGATGTCGCCGGCGACATGGATGCCGCGTGCAGCTTTGACTAGTCAAATAATTTCAAAATTTGAACTAAATGAGGCTATATCGCCACCGGTTTGAGTGATGTCGCCGGCGGCATGGACTGATGTCGCCGGCGGCATGGAGGGACAGTTTCAGATTAATTAAAACTCCTCGAATCCCGCGCGGCAGTTTAAAAAGAGATTGGAACTCTCTTCTTCCCCATTCTTTCTCAAAACCGCATCTCTCTTCATCTCTTCTCCAATTTACTTTTTTTTGAAATTATGAAGAGAATTAGCAAGGCTTTTAGGGGTAAATCCAAGGCTAGGGAGAGCCTGCCCGATTCTTCCGTTGAGGGACTGAAAATCCTTTCCGTTCCTACTGCATACGGTCTGAAGGAGACGTCCAAAATGTACGGCTATGGCATTAACTCTCCTATCACAATTCTGACTCCGGAGAAGGAGAAACACCTCTCTTATATCCAGGTAATTTCGCAACAAAACTTGAATTACTTCTTTTCGAATTCGATGTGATTTGGCCTCAGATTTGTAAACATGTTATGATAGGTTCGATTTTTGCTTCGTTGTTCGATTGATTTGGGCTTAGAGCGGAATATATCAGTCATATTGTATGCTTTTAGGGTCGATTTTTGCCTTGTGGTTCGATTGATTTGGGATTTTTGTGATTTTTGGCACGGTGGGTGCGATTTAGGGAGAAAGCAGGTTCTGCCCGCGTAGAGTGATGCCGCTGGCGGAATCACTGATGCCGCTGGCGGTATCAGTGTTGTTGCTGGCGACATCAGCCTTTGTCAAAGGCTTTATGGGAGTCTGATGTCGCTTCTGTTGAAGCTGATGTCGCCGGCGTTATGAGCCATGCCGCTGGCGGTATGGGCTGATGCCGCCGGCGACATCGCTTCTAATAGAGGCGACATCAGCAGCCTTTTTGACAGGAATGCACAGAATTGATCCGTTTTGCTTTCGATTTTACAGCCATACGAACTGACTTACATAGGAGGGATTGGCACCATCGGCGAGTGGTGGCATCATATTTCAGAGAATGATCCCGAGCTTGCGCTCGCGATTAACGAGACGGGGTTTGGGGATTTGGCTCGAATCATGCCTATGTTGATGCCTAAGCTACCTCATTCTTCAGTAACGGCCTTAACTGAAAGGTGGTCCGAGACTACCCACACCTTCCATCTCCCCTTTGGGGAAGTTACAATTACGCCTTCTGATGTGGTAGCCATGACCGGCCTTCCTTGGACGGATGAGGTTATCCATTCTGATGTCTACATGGACAAGTACCATATTGAGAGGCCCGTGGTGAGGCGGGTAAAGGAGTTGTTCGGATTGAAGCCCGTTTCTGGGCGGCTGTCCTATGGTGCGTTGTACCGTTATTGGACCCAGGTGGATGTGGTGCCTGAGGAGGAAAGGGAGGCATGTGTCCGTTCCTTTGTGATCTCACTACTTACCGTGCTATTCTTCCCAATCTCGGGGAGTAAGATCAACTACATACTTATAACCGCGGTGGAAGATGTGCCGGGAATCAGGAGGAAGAATTGGGCGAGGGCCATCTTGGCCCAATTGTACCATGGGCTGGACGTGGGAGCCCGGAAGAATGAAAAAGCCCTTCGCCTTTGCCATCTGCTACTCCAGGTATAGATCTTTTTTTTTTCTTTTTTTTTCTTTTTTTTTAGATAACATGTGTTCTTATGACGTCTTTTGAATTGATCGATCGGTCGTCATTTGTGCAGGCCTGGGCCTTTGAGCATCAGATCCTCCCACCGATGGAGTTTAAGAAGGTTGTGCCGCCGGGCTCTCATTTCCTTGCTCGCTGGTGCGGGGGTATTGGTGGGATGGCAAAGTACCCTACGCTGTATAGGGAGGTCCTAAGGAGCGTGCGACTGAGTTCGGTACGAATTTTTTTTTTTTTTTTGGGTCTATGGACTTATGTTGGTTGTTTTGATGTAGCTCGTCTTGGACCCGTTCGATGGGGTGGAGAACTTCGCTGAGGTTGCACGGGTTCGGAGGGAGGTGGATGACCGCCGATTTGTGATTGAGTGCCCCCTGTCCCAGCAGTGGTATCTGGGCGAGCGCGTCCGGGGCTGGAGGTCCCTTCCGATTGCAGCTAGACCGGTGCCTGCCGATCCTCCGTGGGGCTTGTGGTGGCCTCATTTGGTGATTTCTGCCGAGGCCGACAAAGCCGATTATATTGAAGGGAACGGCCGAGTGATCCCTAGCGTTCCTGGCTTATATGAGCGGCTTTTTCAGCGTCTACTCCCCGTGTGTCCTCGTATCCATGGCAACGATACAATTGAGTATCATAACGAGCAACGATTGGAGGACGAAAAGAGGCGTCTCGGAGGCGTTATGGAGGATGATGATGAGGATGATGATGAAGATGAAGCGCTAGAAGGGGACGTTGCGGTCGACCCTGAGGGGGAGGATGAGGTAGGTGCGGGTGTAGCTGGTGGGAGCGTGCCGATGTCCCAAGGGGAACAACGTTCTTTCGGGGTATGATTGTGTTTGTGTGTATGATTTTGAAGTCGTTTAGGGATGTTGTTGACGTGTGACTTTCATGTTTTGCAGGAACCTGCGAGAAAGAGGGGTCGGGATAACCAGAGTGGGACCCGACATTATGGCGCGCCGGAGGGCATGACCTTCATGGAGGGGAGATTGGTCAATCCGTTGGAAACCACTTTCCTGTTGATGAACTCCCGAGGCGAATTCTCTTATAGGAATGTTGGCTCGAGCCGGCAAGCCTCGATTTTTATGCCCGAAAATACAACCTACGTAGGTCCTAATAATTATTTTCTTATTAAGTCTTAGATGCGGGTGTCTAAGGATTTGCTTTTTGGATTTGTTAGGTGGCGCGGAGTCATGTGGAGCAACTCGCGGAGAACAATTTCGTTCTCCGGGATACCCTTATTGGGCAATCGCTTCTGGTTCAGGTATTTTATTCATATGATAAGATGGGATATATGTATGGATGTTATGCATGACATGCAAGGCTGATACTTTCTCCGGTTTGCAGGATTTTTTAGACCTTTCTATGTCTGATGCTGACGCAGCCCGGCGGCGATATGAGGAGGAGACTGCAGCTTTACAGCGCCGCGTGAGCGATCTCGAGGGACAGCTGGCGGCCACCGCTCAAGAACAGAGAAGTAAACAGAATCTGGACCGTGCGCATCCTGGGGGTACCAGTCGTAGGGGGGTCAAGAAGTCTGCCGGCCGACGTGCGTTTACCGCGGCTGAGGAGTCTAGTAGTGTTCCCATGACGGAGGGAAGAGAGGCAGACGATGTTGACGATTGGTTCGCAAGTCCCGATGACGTTTCATCACGTCCAGCCGGTAGTGGCGGATATGCTTAGTTTTGCTTTTCCTTTTTTGTTTTGCCTTGTTCTTGTTTGTACCTCCGACACATTGGGGTTTTGACATTTTTGTTATGGGCCAGAGGATTCGATACAATTTGAGCAATTTGTGCCCCCGGGCTTCTATTTTAAATATAAAGATGAATATGATTGTTCACAGGTTTTGCACAGGTCTGAAATGGCAGAAATGTTTCTGATGTCGCCGGAAAATTCACTCCATGCCGCCGGCGGCATGACCCATATCGCCCAAATGGTTTGAGCTAAAATAATATATACAGGGCTGTCTGAAGTCCATATCGCCGGCGACATCGTCTGATATCGCCCTAGTTGGCTCCATACTGCCGGCGGCATCAACCAAATCGCCGGCGGCATCAACCACTTCGCCGGCGGCATCAACTTTCCAGCAGTCTGATTTCAACCATTCTGTCCACTACTTGTCATGGCAACCCATAATCAAAAACTACGGGGTTTTCTGCAGAGTTTGGGGAATGTCGACTGGAAGAGGCTCGAAAAATTCAGGCTTTGGGGTTTTCGATATGTCGCGGCGTGGCCTGTGAGCCGCGAATTCCTTCGAGCGGTATTGTCCTTTTGGGATCCAATGGACCATGTTTTCCGCTTTTCATCGTTCGAGCTTTGCCCCTTGCTCGAAGAATTCCATGCTATTTTAGGGACTCCGTATCCTAAGCGCGTTTCGCTGGCGTTACCGGATCTTCAATTTGGCATAAATGGAATCCCACGAGGGCTATGGAATTTAGATTCTATCGATCCATTTCTATCTCAATTGCCTGACAGACCTGGTTTTCAGCTCAAAGCAGTCTTGGAGTGGTGTCGTGGAGTGTCTCGATCCCATCCTGCTTGGCCATTTATGATGGCCTTATTACTTATGGCGGAGTTTATGTGTGGAGTGAGCCTGGTCGCTCCGCTGAGGTTAATTTCCCTCATTGGTCCCATGTCGACAGGGGCTTCCCCCGTGGCCGTGGGATTGGCCGATGTTTTGTTAAACGTGGATGCTGCTTCTGTTGACTCGTCACTCATTGGGGATCAATTCACATTATTACAGGTATCTCTTGTTCTTTTTGATCCCAGCATTTCTTTCTCCTATCCTTACCCGAGTTCTGCATTTATAGGTCTGGTTGATGGAGAAGCTAAAGCTGAGGGAGGCACCCCGAGGGAACCCAAAAAAGTATCTTCCTGTCCATCTGAGGGAGAGAGGGCTTATGCGGGCCGATTTCGATGAGCTGACATATGACGATTGGGTGACTATCCTGAGGGGGTATACTGACACGCAGGTTCAGTGGGTTAGTCCGTGGTGGAGAATTCAGGATGTGGTCGTAGAATCTTGGGGAGCCTGTGTTCAATTGATAGGCTTGGAGAAATCTTCATTTTATACCCCATACCGGCTATGTCGTCAGTATGGTAAAAGGCAGAGAGTCCCGATCAAATTGCCCCACAACCAGATCGGAGTTTACAAAGCTAGGTGGGTCAACCATATTCAGGAGAAGTGGTCCAGGGAGGCTGTGTTTGAGATTCTAGATTATGATCAACTAGAAACCACTGAAACTGACACATACTATAGAGGATGGCTTGCCGAGATAAGAGGTTTGCCGACCCGTCGAAAGCGATCATGGGCCCGTTTGGAGGGGGAATGTGCAGAGCAAGGGGAAGATTCTCTCTCTACTAGCACACCAAGGCGGATCTCTAGGTACCAGGATGATGATGCGGGAAGTTCGTTTTAAGTCTTGTCATTGTCGGAATCATCAGTTTTTTTTTTTTTTTACTCTAAAATGGAACAAAATGAACCCTGTTCAAAGCTTGTCGAAGTTGTCTTGAATTTATGAATACATGATTCACGTAAGCATAAGCATCTAGATTTTAACAAAAGAAAACTTTTTATTAATCGAGATAAAATAAAGTACATGATGTTTGGTTGCCATTTCCATCGACTTAACTCCCGGTGCTGACTAGCCGAGTTCGGTTTTCTAGAAGGCACTCGCTCTGTGCTCACATACCCTAACTTTTGCCTAGATCGCCCTGTTCGGGTTTTCGATCTAGCAGGTTTGTCTTATCCCCTAATTTTTGCACGGTTGGTTCCCAGAATACCAATCGTCGGGTATCACCCTAATTTTTGCCCGATCAGTGAAAGACTGAAAGGCGGGAGATTATTATGTATGTGTTTTTTCGTGTGCTGCTTTTTTGATTTGTTTCTTTTAAACATGATAACGCTTAAGCCTGTCTTGGTTTACTGGATTTACGAACTCGTTCCCATCCATGTCTATAAGTTTAGCTGCCCCTTTGCTAAGCAGCTTCTTTATCACATATGGTCCTTCCCAGTTCGGCCTGAATTTTCCCATCACATCAGTGGTAGAGTGTTTCAACTGCTTGAGGACCAGATCACCGACCTTTAGGGGGAACTTTTGATGTTTTACCCGACTGTTATATGCCCGAGCCACACGTTGTTGGTACATCTGGAGGTTGTCAAGGGCTTTCAACCTTTGTTCATCCATCATGTTCAACTGTTCGAACCTTGTCCGAGTCCATTCGGATTCTTCTAACTTAGCTTCCAGGGCAACTCTTAATGAGGTCACCTGAGTCTCAACTGGCAAGACCGCTTCCATTCCGTAGACCAAAGAAAATGGAGTTTGGCCTGTCGGAGTGCGTATGCTGGTGCGGTATCCCCAAATAGCGAAGTGCAACTTATCCGTCCAATCTCTATAACCGGCTATCATCTTAGAAAGAATCTTCTTTACCGATTTATTGGCTGCCTCAACAGCTCCATTGGCTTGTGGTCTATATAGAGAAGACCTGTGGTGTTCGATCCCATACTTCTCGATTAATGAAGCGGTTGCTCCTTGAAACTGTACCCCGTTATCTGAGACTATATGATGTGGGAGCCCATACCGCGCAAAGATATGCTTTTCTATGAATTTGGCCATCTGTCTGGCAGTGACATTGGTGAAGGATTCGGCTTCAACCCATTTTGAAAAGTAATCTACTGCTACCACAATGAATTTATGGCCATTCGTTGAGGAAGGACGGATTTCACCAATTATATCTATACCCCATGCCGAGAATGGCCAAGGGGTGGACAAGTGATGGAGCTCGGTCGGTGGCAAATGTCGCATGTCCCCGTAAATCTGGCATTGGTGGCATCGTTTGACTTGGGCGATACAATCGGCTGTGAGAGTGAGCCAAAAATACCCTAGTCGCTGGATCTTCTTTGCAAGGGCCAGACCATTCATGTGAGGGCCACAGTCGCCGGCATGGACCTGGATCATTACGTTCTGAGCCTCGGTATCAGTGAGGCAACGGAGGAGTAGGCCGTCACTGGTGCGCTTGAATAGATCATTATCTATAATACGAAATTAGGTAGCAAGCCGCCGTAGGGTGGTACGGTCCGAGTCGGAAGAATCTGTGGGGTATTGGCCGGTCTGAAGAAATAAGACTATGTCAGAATACCAACAAGGTTCGGATGAAATGGCGAGAACTGGAGGAGTTGTTTGAACACGATATGGGGTCTTGGTGGATAGCAAAACCAACGGGCGGATAGGTTGCTGTTGGGGTCCTTCCCATAAGGACGCGAGAGTGGCGAGAGCATCTGCCATTTGGTTCTCATCTCGAGGGACATGGCGGTACAAGCATGAGGTAAATTTCTCAGACAATTCGCGAACGGCCTCAACATAAGGGCGAAGGGATTCTTCTTTAACTTCCCAATCTCCAACAACCTGACGAACTACTAGAGCTGAATCTCCGATGACGGATACATGGTGTGCTTGAACCTGAAGAAGAGCCTCGAGGCCAAACAAGCAAGCTTCGTATTCAGCGCCGTTGTTGGGGACAGTGAATTCTAAACGTTTGGATAACGGGATTATCTCATTATCTGGTGTGACGATGATGACTCCGAGACCTGCTCCCCGGCGGTTCACAGCGCCGTCAAAGTACATTGTCCAACTGTCAACAAGGGTTGTAGCAGAGGCTAGCTGTTCGTCAGGGAACTCTAAATTTTCCTTATAATCAGAGCTGAGGGGTTGATTAGCCAAGAATTCGGCTACAGCCCTCCCTTTAATGACCTTTCGGGTTACATATTCAATGTCAAACTCAGATAAGAGAAGTAGCCATCATGACAATTTGCCGGCTAGAGTAGGGTACTGACAAAGAAACTTCATTGGATCAATTTTGGCTACGGCCTGGACTCGATAGGATTGGAAATAATGTCGCAACTTCTTAGTGAGCCAAACCATGGTAGCACAAGTCTTCTCTACAATTGAATATCGGGTTTTGTAATCCAACAGTTTTTTACTTAGGTAGTAGATGGCATGCTCGCGCTTATCATCATGTTCTTGGACAAGCATGGCTCCGACGGACGTTTCTTCAATGGCCAGATAAAGGATGAGTGGTTTCCCTGGGATGGGAGGCGTCAAGACCGGTGGATTGACAAGGTATGACTTAATTCTATCGAATGCTACCTGGCAGTGATTGTTCCATACCACGGGTTGCTGTTTCTTCAACAACTTAAAGATGGGTTCGCAGACAGTAGTGAGGCGGGCAATGAATCGGCTAACATACTGTAAGGACCCTAAAAACGATCGGACTTCTTTCTCCGTCTTAGGGGAAGGCATATCCCTGATGGCTTTGGCTTTGTCTGGGTCTATTTCAATTCCTTTTTGGCTAACCACGTGTCCCAACAGCTTGCCGGAGGTAACTCCAAACACGCACTTCTTTGGATTTAGACGAAGATTGTATTTTTCAATGCGAGCCATGAACTTGTCAAGAACAGCAGGTTGTTCCTCTCGAGTGGCGGATTTCACAATCATATCGTCCACGTACACTTCCACTTCTTAATGGATCATGTCGTGTAGTAGGGCAGTTACAGCTCATTGATAAGTGGCTTCGGCATTTTTCAACCCGAATGGCATTACTTTGTAGCAATAAACCCCCCACTCAGTAATGAATGCTATTATTCGGCGATATTAACCAGGATTTGATTGTATCCTGAGAACCCATCCATGAACGAATACATAGCCGCCCTGGCGGCACTGTCAATTAGGACATCGATGTGCGGGAGAGGGAAGTCATCCTTTGGTGAGGCTTTATTGAGATCTCGAAAGTCTACGCAGACTCGAACTCTACCATCCTTCTTTGGCACCGGGACGATGTTGGACAACCAAGTCGGGTATTCTACTACTTCTATGAATCGAGCTTCGATCAACCTCGAAACTTCTGTCTTAACTTGTTCTGCCCATTCAGGTCTCAATCGGCGGAGCTTCTGTTTGACAGGTCGAAATTTAGGATCAGTTGGGATCCTGTGTTCGGCGATTCGTCGATCAACCCCAGGCATGTCTTCGTATGACCAGGCAAAAGCATTAACATTATTCTTAAGCACCTTTATGATCTCACTTTTTTCCTCGGGAGTTAAGTCTTTGGAAATGGTTACCATTTTTGGATTGTCATCCGTACTTAGGTTTATTTCACTTAATAGAGTTTCACTAATGCCAAAAACATTATGCATATTGTTACGTGAATGCATGGATCCATCCGGAAAGGCATCAAACAAGTAAGCTGAACGGGAGTTATTCATTGCGTGAAAAGCCTCATAAGCAGCATTGTTTGTATCAAAAACATCAGAAATATTAAAAATTACATCATCCTTGTCTTCCTCCACATGCGGAGGGGCTTCTGCGGCTGCATCGGTGGGAGAGGTGTTCCCTGTATCATTTGTCGGGGTGGTGTTTAGGTTGTGTTCCCAAGTGGTCTTTTGGGTAGTGGTGAGCGACGGCCCCTCAGACAGGTCAGCCTTTTCGGTTATAGCCCTGGCGAGCTCTTCCACTATAGTCATCGTGGCATCTTCTTTCCCATTACCTTTCCAGCCTTTCTTCATCAGTAGTGCCATAGCTCTCGTCACGGTTGCCACGGCATCCTCAATTTCTGGATCGACAGACTCACCTTCGGGATACATCTTATCTTTCCCCTTATCTTTTTCAGAAATCACGCTGACAGGCACATCAGACTCTGCAGGTTCAGGTTCAGCTGAAGTTATCATGTGACCGGCCTCAAAGTCGTAGACATCTTTAAAGATTTCAAAGCCGGGCCACATTTTCCCGTCATGCTCGATTGGTTCGGTCTCCCCTTTATAAAGCCTCTTTCCCTGGATTTCACAAGTAGTGACCATGCGGCAATAACAGTAAGGGACGCGACGATAGGCTTTTCTAGGCTTATACCCCAGTCCAGCTCCACGAATGAGGATCTTTGGTTCCAATGCCTCAATAATCCCCTGTTCATGTATTCCTCCACCCTTGCCAGGCCTGTAACCAGACTTCTTCATTAGCTTGCCCATACCCGCGTGGAGGTAGTTGTGCCAAAGGGGAAGGGATCTTTCAGCCTTACTAATCACGGCAATCTAGAGGCTCTTTTCTAGGTTTGCTTCGGCTTCCATAACGGCCATGACAGAAGCAGGATCGGCCTCTATAG
Organism: Euphorbia pulcherrima; assembly: GCA_947683365.1. NCBI lineage: Eukaryota > Viridiplantae > Streptophyta > Magnoliopsida > Malpighiales > Euphorbiaceae > Euphorbia > Euphorbia pulcherrima. Next base: position 45,314,915 of record CANTUS010000010.1, read on the forward strand.
TTATCATTCTATCACCATGGATTAGCTTGATCTTTTGGTGTAATGTGGAGGGTACTGCACCCAATGCATGGAGCCATGGCCGGCCAAGCAGCAGAGAATAGGTAACAGGAATGTCAATGACGGTGAAATGTACATTGTTTGTGATACCTTCGACAGTAAACCCTGCCTCAAAGACCCCAATTACATTGCGCTTTGAGTCGTCATAAGCTCTAATAACAGTGTTGGACCTTTCGAGCATGTCCTCTGACAGTCCCAGATGAGGAAGGATCTTTAAAGGGCATAGGTTTAGGGCGGAGCCATCATCTACCATGACGCATGGGATGACCTTATCAAGAATTTGAACCCGGATGAACAAGGCCCTATTGTGATCCCTTCCTTCAAGTGTAAGATCAAAACTATCAAACACGATCTGAGGCCCTTTTCTTGGGGGAATGCCTTCTCCTATCGTAGCGCACATCTCAACGACCGAAGTGGTCGGACTAGCCTCCAGGTCAAGGAGCCGTTTGATCAAACCCTTACGATGCCTTTCTAAGTCAAATACCAGTTGCCAGATGCTGTATCGGGCTTGGGTGTTTTTTAACTGGGTAATGAGGGGGTCAACCTCAAGACTAGTAGGGACAGGTGGAGGTGGAGAAGGGAGCCTCGCTGTAGTTCCAACCCTGCCAGGAATCGGGTCTTTGTTTAGACGGAGATACCGGTCTTCCGGCTGATATACACGACCACTCCGGGTGATATTGAGGACATTGTCGAGTAAGACGCTCTTGGTGGCTCGCGTCTCAAATAGGTACTGCTGCTCTTCAGAGTCCGAATCTGGGTCTCGTAGTTCATATTTATCCACACTAAAAAGGTCATGGTGGTCGACCTTGAACAAGTTGGTACTTACGGCCTTGGATTCCCGAGCCATTTCCCCCTCCTCATCAGAATAGTTCTCCTTTGAAACAAAGGAATCTACACTGAATAGTGCCTTTCCCTCAGCTTTCCTTCTCTTTGCCATAAATGGTTTAGACCTACGACCCTTTTGTTTTGGTTGGCTTGGATCCCTTTCCATTCCTTGAATAGAGTTAACTCCTGGGTTAGCCTGATTGATAAGTTCAAAAACTGAGCAAGATGGAAGTCCTGAACCGATGACCAGGACGAAATTACTACTGCCCGGCCCCTGGGCAAGGAGGTCGAAGACCGTGGCTTCAAGTAAACCAGATTGGACCATTCCAACCTTACTTTCGAAGCTTGGTAAAGGGTTATTCATAGTGCTCGGGGCTTTTTCTGGTTCAGCAATCTTTGCCTCGCTAACCAATCGCTGAATAGCTGAGAGTAGGGCCTTGCAGTTGTTGGTTTGGTGCCCCACCTGAACGTGATAATTACAGAAGTTATTCTTATCTTCAGGTTTGGGTGGCTTGTATTCTTGAAGGGACTGTATAAAACCCGCTTCTCTCAACCGTTGGAAGATGACCCGGAGGGGCAATTTATAGGGGTTGGTCAAAACAAAAGGGGGCCGAGGAGTCTGGACCGAGGCAATCGTTGATGGTGGCGTAGCAGGGGTATGAGAAATGGTTTGGATAGCAGCCAGTGTTTTTGGCTTAACCGGCGCTAGGGTCGAGGGTTGCGCTTCATTTTTCCTGAACCACGGTTTTCCTGCCCTCTCGGCCTTCTCGCGTTCTGCCTCACGCTCAATCTTTTCTGCTTTCTCAAACACAGCTTTGTAAGAAAGGAAAGAATCCGTAGCCATTTCCTTGCGGAACAAGGGGAGAGATCCTTCGAGGAGTTTGACAATCATTTCCTCAAGGCTAAGCTTAGACTTCATCAAGACCTGGGTTGACATCCACCTATTGAAGTACTGCTTAAAGGTTTCGTTGGGCATTTGACGGATCCTCTCAAGATGTTGGAGGGTCGTCTCCATTATAGTATTGAACCCATAGTGTACTTTCAAAGCCTCAGATAAGAGCGTCCAGTCGGCGACAATATGCTGCGGCAAAGTGTGGTACCACTCGAGTGCAGGTCCCCGAAGAGAACAAGGAAACATCTCAGCCAGCACTTTATCACTTAGCTTCTTTACCCGCATCACCCTTTCGTACATTATGATGTGAGAGGCGGGTGCTCCCGAGCCATCATAATGAGCCATGTTTGGCATAGTAAAATTGTCAGGGACCCAATCCTCATCCCTTTCAGGTTTTTTATTAATGATGAGGCGGTTGATGTAAGCTTGGATTTCTGGTGTCACGCCCGGAGGTTGCGTGACCTGGTCGCTGATCGGTTCGCGAGAGATGGTTGGGGCTTGGGGTGTCGCGCCCGGAGAATGCACGACCTGGTCGCTGACGGTCTGAGAAGCTATCATTTGTCGAACGAAAGCGGCTACCTCAGGTGTCACACCCGGAGGTTGTGTGACCTGGTCGTTGAATGTTGAATGCAGCGTAGGACGGACAGTCAGATGGCTGGCAAATGGATTCTGGGGGTAAGTGGTACCTTTAGGAGTTACAACAAACTGCGGAGGTGTGAATGAGGGTAGAGGCCGAGATGATGGGCTTTGGTGATTGAATGTCAGAGGAGTTGAGGTTTGGGTGAAAGGTCTTGGGTTGAAAGGTACAGCTGGTGGAGTGGTCGAAGTCGACAAGAGAGCCGAAGCCTATCCAAACTGGAATGGACTTGTCAGGGGTTGGATTGATTGAAGTATAGGTGCGACAGGTCCTGCCTCTACCAAACTGGTCAGTATCCGAGTTATACCGTCCGGGGCATGGATGTCGGATGCCGATACTCTATCGGAATTCCTGTTTTCCAGAGCTCGCTTAACCGCTGCATCAACCGTAGTTTGGATTGAGGCTTGGAAAGCATCTGAGTTTAAGAACCGCAACATAGCATTGGTCAAGTCAAAGCCAGGAGGTGGTTGGGATCCTGTTCCCGAGCTGGAAGTGGGACCAAGGGGCTCTTCTGGAGGGGGGGTCCCTTCGTTTCTCGGGAAAGACATGGTCGGTCGAAGGAAACTTTGGCTTAACTGCACTTGCTCTGAATCTAATTCCTCGCTGGAATCGGTATGGGGGATTCCTTCAACTTTCGTGGTGGCAACCGGGGTCGGAGGATGACGTATCAGGCGATGTTCTATCCTTCTCCAGGCCGGGGTGCGACGGTCAGTGCGCCTCCTCCTAGCTGAAATGGTAGGCAGCGGATCAGGCTATACGTGGGTGGGTGAATGATATGCGTGGTATGCATGCTTTTCGTGCCCTGGGAGTGACGTGTAGTGCGTATGGCTGCACGTAGATGTGGTTAAGGATGATGTGATGGCTTAACCCTCCAACATATATGAGACGTGTGTGCTTCACGTCATACATAGCGATATGTGGTGGCGCAACGGAGGTACAAGAGAAGTCCTACACATGTTGCTAAACCTCTTCCACGGGTGGAAGTGGTAAGGGCAAGTTGATTCATTTTCGGCCCTTAAAGCCAATGTATGGGGGTGCATGATCATAGAGTACTTAGCATGCGAACCGGCCCTGTTCCAACCTTTTGACTCCCGCGTAATGCCTCTTTGGTAGGATGGAGTTTGGCTGCTTCACCGGTAATGGCGAAAGTAGCGCGTCCCAATTATTTTATTTGTTTTGGGTAATCCTAAGGGGAAATGATGTGCTAAGGCTCCTAACGCGGCTTTGGTATAGGGTTGTTGATGTAGAAGGTTCCCGTTTACCTTGATTCCACGTTTACTCAATCACTACCCGAATGGGCGTGGTCATAGGAGTTTACGTGTTGGTTGAAACGAGTGATCCACCCACTAGGCATCCTCAATTCCAACAGGGCATGAGTGATACTTTGTGAGCTTCTCGGCTAAAATAGGGTTCCTAAAATTACCGAACTATCTACACGCGTGAGGACAAGATGTCATAAGAAAAGAGTGAAGTTTTAATTTGGCCAATGATTTCAATACATCATCAAAATCTTTTAAACTATGAAGGAAGATTCAAGTTTAAAGAAAATTCCCCAGCAGAGTCGCCACTGTGAGCGGACGACGGTTCGAGATGCTACGGCGCGGGGCCGGGCCCTGTCGGGCGGGCCCTCTTTTTGTGCGTCGGGGAGACGAGTGTGATATGGTTGAAAAGAAAATGATTTTGTGTATTGTAATGCTTAAAAGATACGAGATCGAAATCCCGTACTTAGAATAGAGTCGCCACCCGGTTCAGCTCAACCGGGAAATTTTCAGTATGATTTTCCCACCGGGTGGTTGGACCATACCTTAAGTAGAGATTCCGAGTTCGGATGATGTTATGTACTTTTCATTAGGCCAAGTTAGGATACTTCATTCTTTCTTAATCGGTTTAATCCACCCTATTTATTCGTATTTTCAGTTATTTTATGGTTTTCGCGTTTATCAAGCAATTGAAGCGATAAATAAAATATTTACAATCGCAAAAGAAAAGTAAGTGCGGAAAGTAGAATCATTACAAGATTTTCAAGTCCTGTACTTTTTCTACGTAACAAATAAAATACCCGAATGTCCGATATATACCCACCTGCAGATGATAGTTGACACGAATATGGCATATCTATTTATAATATCATAAAGCCCGATTGAATGGCTAAAATGAGGTTCGAATGGCGTTTGAGGGGAAATTCCATTTTTGTCCAAATTTCAGATTCGGTTGTCGCTTTAATTGGATTACAAATGAACATACCACTTGTTATGGGGCGGGTCTGTTTTCAGGAGATTTCGAATCTCCATCGTTACACTATAGATCCTAGCTTCAGAAAATATATTAGTTTGGAAACAAACGAAAACGACACTGCTGTCCAGAAAGCCAAGCCGCCGATGGCATCTGATGCCGCCGACGAAATAATCGATGTCGCTGGCGGCATGGATGATGCCGCCGGTGACATCAACTATGTCACGGGCGACATCAGCATGCAGATGGGCATAGGGTTTTCTGAATACCGTAAAGAAAGGGTTTCGCGAGAAAGCGAGGTCTCCGGGGAATGTGACGCTAGCGGCGGTACCAACGATGCCTCTCGCGACATGGGTGATACAGCCGGCAACATTACATGTCTCCGGTGACTCCAATTCCTTGCTATAGCAGTGGTTTGTAGTCAAAGCGACCGAAAACTCAAAAGATCATAAATGAACGAAAATTCTTACAAATCAGTAATAACAATGCCAAAGAGCTATGAGACTCAGGATTTTTACCTCGGGGTTGTGAATCCACCTCTTCGTGATCCGAATAAAACACCTCCGGGGAGCTTGTTACGATGATTTAATAATGATTTTTAGTGTCTTTTGGTTTCTAAGTTCTACCAAGATGATTTTGACTTAAAGGTTTGTCGATTTCAACTCACAATCAGAGAGTTCAAAGAAGAAAAACCAGGAAAAATGGGTTGGAATCCCGTTTTTTCTGTTTTATCTAATTCTTATCTCACTATTATCTATTTCTACCTTAAAAATCCCTTTTCTCCTTTTCTTTTCTTTTTCTCCTCATTTAAGTGCAGCCCAAGGTGCCCTTTTATAGGTGAAATGGGGTGCTTTTTGGGGCCTTTTTTAATAATTCCACCGAAAGTGGTCGAAAAGGCTGTCTGTAAGAGGACCTGCTTCGAGTCATATCGCCGGCGACATGAAGATGTCGCCGGCGGTATGATCGATGTCGCCGGCGGTATGGTCATATCGCCGGTGACATGGATGTTACTCTGGGCGGCATCAGCTTTCAACATGCCTTCAGTTAGTGGGTCAAAAACAGCCAAAAAGTCGGGAAAAGTGGCTTAATAGTGGAAAAAGGCATCTTTATGACTTTTATCAATATTTTAAAGGGTATTATTTAATTTGGGTGTAAATCATCGGTTCAAGCTCCTACCGAACGCGTTATCGGCCACGCCGAACTGGATTCTACCAATTATAAAATTCACAAGGGATTTTATTTTGGTAATAAAAATTCTGAAGAGAACTTTTATTTTGAGGTATTGAAATCGGGTACACGTCATCATCGTCTCGCGAGAGGGACTGCAAAATCCCGTGCTCACACTTACCCTTACCAGAAAGCCAAACACCATCCACATCCAACACAAACCAAAACAGTCAAGCCTCTAACCAAACACTTAACCCAGACTCTGACCAAATAGCCATCATTCCACACCTTTCTCCAATCGGATCTCGTGTGCATGAACAGCTATACCTGGAAGGACGTTCACCAGTTATACAACCTTCAATTATCACAGAGATTCCTGAACAACCACAATAGCCTTAACAACCACAACCACAACCCTAATTCAACCCATAAGCTGAGTTATTCGGAGACTTAAGGAGAATAGGAAGAGCAAGGTTTCTAGGATTGAGGATAGATGCATAAATTGATGATGAGATAGCAAAATCACTACTCTTTGAGGAAGTCCTGAGGAGGATTGCAAAGGCTATGGAGCCAGTGCAAGGATTTATGGAAGCTATTGAGGAAATGAAAGCCCACTTCAGATATGTTCCTACACAATTCTCACTGGTAAAGGCAATAGTTTTCCATGTGTTGCCTTTATAATCTATTACAGGTAGGCAGGCCGGTGGATTTAAATTGGAAGTTGTAGAACTCAAAAAGTAGATGGAGAAGATGTATAAGATTAACTGCAAAGTGCTTAATGATGAAAGGGATTTCAAAAACTTAATGATAGAAAAGTTTAATCCCTTACTAGAAGCTATGTTGAATGTGCTTGATGGGTATAGCATTCTAAGCAAAGAAAATCAAGATAACACAACTCCATTGAATGATGTAGTTGATGGTCTTAATGCTCTAATCACAGTGGTAACCAAGCATCATGAGTTATACACTGGGTTAAGGACTATGAAGGAGGAGATGATGAAAGGAGTGAAAGACTCAGAAGGAGCTATGCTTAATGCCTTAAAAAGGCTGAATATTTCAGATGCTCTGAGCAGTGACATAGTTATGGCAGATGCAGAACTAGAGCCTACACTTCACCAGAAACTTGGTCACATCAGAGACCAAATGAAGCAAGTTAAAGCAAATGTCATTAATGATTAAGAAGCCATTAATAAGATTCATGATGAAGTCGCTACTCATATGAGGACCACTCTTATGCTAGAGCGAATACTCAGAGAAAATAATCAGGCCAAGGGTCTGGCTAGTCTCACCTAGATATCCAAGGAAGGACTGAGCGCTCAATATCAAGTCAATCTCTCTTAATCTTATGCTTTGGTAGGCTTATTCCCCTTTCTCAGAGAGCAAGATGCTATATCACAAGAAATCTACGAGCTGTTGGTACAGAACTTTTCCACCAATGTTTATGGATAGCTTGAGACTTTTGAGGCATCTCTAAGTTTGTTTGATCTTCAAGCCCAAGACATTTTGGATGCAATATCAATGTGGGAGAAGGATCATGAGAAGCGTGGGAAGGAGCAAAAGGAAAGAGAGCAGAGGATTACTGAATTTTCCTACAATCTGTCCAAGGATCTAGAGCGCATACAAAGAGAATATCATGAGACAAGGAAGTGGAAAGGCAAGGAGATTGTGCTGCCCAAGGAAAAGAAGACCATACGGGATTAGCAAGTGTATGAAGAAAGGAGAGCAAATTTTGGAGCCCCATCTATAATAAAAGAATAGAATAGAATATTGTAATCGTAGAGCATATTGTAAAACTTAGTATAGAGTAACTCATTGTTATCTGTACTCAAGTTGTTATTTAATGAAAGATTACATTTTCTGTTCTAAGTTAGGATCTTCTTAACTTCATATAATTTCTTTTGTATATATATGTGTTGATCTTTTGCAGAAATATATGAGAAGTGCTGAACTCAGAAGATTCAAGAATTATGGCGGAGTTAGCATTCACTCTGAGCTAATTGAAGATGCTGAACAAAGATATATCAAGCATAAGTATCAGGAACTCTGATCTAAATATTTTATTAATTTAATTCTCGTATAGTTAATTGTCATTGATCAAAATGGGGGAGATAGTTGAACCAAGCATGAGTTTGGACTAACTCAGTAGATGACTCAGTAGTGCTTAAGTTTTGATCATAACAATTAAGTTAAGAATGAGATAACTAAATCAATAATGATGTTAAAATAAATAGTCTATGGTTGCAAGGGAGTTAGTAAATTCAAGGGTAGAATTTAAAGTCTCCGCTGACCTAGCTATTTAGTTTAACTCTGAGTTGTTTCTGGCCTGAGTATCTACTTAGTCACTGACTTAGTAATATTCACTCAGTGCTTGATATTTAGATTTTGTTTTAGCTGTGTTCTTTATGATTTATCATTTCCGCTGAGTTACTTTATGTCTGTCAATACTGTTGACCTTACCTTTTAAGGTAAAAAGGTATCTTTGCTTTTCGTACTGCTTTTTGCAGGAACATTAATGAGATAAAGAAAAAAAGAATTAATCCCTTGACAAGACTCTGATTAATGCAGAAAATGGCAAAGTCTTCCAATGCTAAGATGTAACAAGTTAATTGCCACTTTGGGTAATTCTGCAAATCTATTAACCTTGTAATGCGCACTCTGCAACATGTCAGAATACCAGAGGGAATGGGATGAAGACATGTGGCAAGTCAGTGCAAGTTCTCTCTAATGGAAGACTGGTATCAAACGATAAAGGATTCAAATTGAAGCTCGAATCTCAATCTAATGGATTAATTTTCTATCTCACAATAATGCAATTCTATCTCTTAACAGATTGATTTAAAGAAGCAATAGGTAGATAGATGAGCTATCAAATTCAGAAGATGCCAAGATATGTTCAATGGCTACTTTCTCAATCCATCTATAAAAGGAGCAAGAAGGCAAGCGTTAGAACTTGGTGATTACACCTGAATTTCCTAGAAGCAAAAACTCTTTCAATTTACAAGCTTTAAAGGAGTTCAAGTAAGAAAGCACAACTCAGCGAGAATATGCTTCAGAACAAGATAGAATAGTATAGATCATTCAATTGTAATATCATATCATTTGTGACTGGATCAACATTTTTATAATTCGAATCCAACTCTTGTTTAGACTCATAGTGAGTTGCTGATAGAAGAGGGTATTCTAGTCAGCGGGTGAGCGATTGTAGTATGGAGGGTGCTTACCATAATTAGGAAATTTGTGAAAGGCTTCTCCGCCTATGGTAAAGGAGTTGAGATTAGTAGGTGAAAGCCAAGACACTCTCTTAAGACTAGATGTAAGCACAGGTTGTCGAACTAGTAAAAAAATCTCAGTGTTCTTTACTTTTCCTTATTTTCTAGGTTTTCACTCAGCAGAGCAAGTTATTATGGCGAAAAAATTTCATTAGTTCTTAAGTGAGGCATTCAACCCCCCAGACTCAGTGAGTGTTCGCATAGGGACCAAAAAGTGGTATCAGAGCAGTTCTCATTTTATAGATTTTACAATATTTGAGACAAAGAGCATGGCGTACAAAGGAGAATCTAATGCATGGGCTCAAGCATATATTCTTCCTGAACGCATGTCAGTCACTAGGTCTCCTATGTTTAATAGAGAGCGCTATACATACTAGAAGAATAGAATGACTAATTTCATTCAGTCCCAGAGTATGCATGCTTAGATGACTATTGTAGAAGGGCCATATGTTCCATCACATATGAAGAATGGAGTAACCGTTGATAAGTACTCTATTGAATAGGATAATCAGGATTTGGCCAGATTGAAAGAAAATGCATCTGCTATCAACTATCTTCATTGCGCTCTTGATGCAACTGAGTTTAATCGTGTCTCTGGATGCCAAACCGCCAAAGAGATTTCAAAGAAGTTTGAAGTAACTTATAATGGTATTGACAAGGTGAAAGAGTCCAAGATCAATAACCTTATGAGGGATTATGAATGGTTTCACATGATGCCCAATAAGGATATTTCTAATATGAAAACCAGGTTTAAAAATATAGTCAATGAGCTGAAAAGACTTTGTAAGATCTTCGTAGAAGAAGAGACTATCAAGAAGATCCTTATAAGCTTGACTCAAGATTGGGAAGCTAAGAAGAGTGCTATTGAAGAAGCCCATGATTTAAAGACCTACAAGTTTGATGAGCTGATTAGAACTCTACTAACTCATGAGATGTCCTTAAAGTAATATGAAGATGAGTCTAAGAAGCACATGTACAAGGAGAAAGAAAGCTCAAGCAGAGCTGTAGTTCTGAAAGCTGATGATGATGATGAAGATTCATCTGAGGAAGGATTACCGGAGGACAGAAAGGAAGAAATTGCGCAGATGACCAAGAATATTAGAAGGTTCTTAGGGAAAGATAAAAACATCCAGAAATTTGAAAAAGTAGGCAAGTACTTGAAAGGAGCATAAGGTAGACCACGAAAGGAATTCAATAAAGAGGATAACAAGGATACCAAGTGCTTTGAATGTGGTGAGAAGGGGCATATTCAGTCTAGTTATCCTAAAGCTAAGAAGGACAATTTAAGAAGAAGAAGAGTAAGAAAGCCCTTGCTGCTACCTGGAGCGACTCTAAGCAAGAGTCATCATCCGCAAATGAAGAGGTACAAGATTATGCCAATGTGTATCTCATAGCTAAGGATCATCTGCCCAACTCAGTGTCAGCTGACCAGAGCAGAGACAAAGGAAATCACTCTGAGGTAAATTTTCAACCCCCTTTGTCCTCAGATGAGCTTACCGCAGTACTTAATGATGTTATTTATATGACTAAGAAGTCAACCAAATACATCAGAGTACTTCAGAGGAGGTGTGATGATATAGAAGATGTCAACTCTTCTATTTCCCGCGACATCTTATACCTAATGGAAAAAGCTAAGTACGAAAATGGATATAATAGCAAACTCACTAAGAAATTAGATGAGCTAGTTACTGAATTAACAGCTTTAAAAAAAGTATGGGTCCCTCCTCAACCTAGAAGGAATACTTAGAGTAACCGCAATCACTACTTTGAGAAGGTTTCTAAAAAGAGTAAAGTGAGCATGCCTAATCCTAAGGCCACTTGTAGTTTTTGTGGTAAGCCAGGACATGCAACAGTCATGTGTAGGCACAAAAATGGTTACTATGATGAGTATGACTGGTCTAGGATGACCACCACTAACAAGGGAGGACCCAGCCAGAAAAAGGCATGGGCACCTAAGAAAACTTAACTATTTTGTAGGTCAGCCTGAGATCCACTAATGACAGCAGATTGTGGTATTTGGACAGTGGATGCTCGAGGCATATGACCGATGATGAAAAGCAATTCATCACTTTGGAGCGAAGAAGAAATGGAAGTGTCAATTTTGGAGATAGCAAAAAAGGAAAGATTGTTGGCAATGGCATAGTGGGAGTCAAGCCTTCAATTGATAATGTATCACTAGTGAAAGGCCAAAAATTCCACTTGCTAAGCGTTGCTCAGTTGTGTGACAAAGGCAAGAAAGTGATATTTTACTCAGCAGGCTGCTCAGTCATTGATGGTAACTCTGACCAAACTATTCTTTATGCTCCTAGAATTAATAATGTTTATATGTTTGATTTATCCCCCCGGCTCTAATGATATATGCTTAGTTTCTAAGGAGGAGAATTCATGGCTATGGCATAGAAGGTTAGGATATATCAATATGACCAATCTGTCCAAATTAGTAAAAAATGAACTTGTTGAGGGATTACCCAATCTAGCCTTTGATAAAGATAGACTCTGCTTAGCATGCCAACTTGGGAAATAATTTTGGAAGACCTTTAAATTTATAGCTAATATATCTTCTTCTCGTCCCCTTGATCTTTTACACATGGATTTGTTTGGGCCTTTTTTGCCAACAAGTCTAGGTGGAATGAAATACACCCTTGTGGTCATATGATCTGATCAGGTTCACTTGGATTGTCTTGCTAGCAAGCAAAGATGAAACATTTGTATCATTCTCTAGGTTGGCTACTCGGATCATTAATGAAAAAGATCTTAAAATTATTAGAATCTGCAGTGACCATGGAAGGGAATTCAAAATCAAGCAGTTTGAGGAATTCTGTCCTAAGGATGGTACTGACCACAATTTTTCTGCCTCTCATATACCTCAGTAGAATAGGGTTGTTGAGAGAAAGAATCGCACTATTGCGGAGATGGGTCATTCTATGCTGAGTGATAACAATCTGCCAAAGTATTTCTGGGGAGAGGCTGTTAACACGGCTCGTTACATTCTAAATAGGGTTTTAATTCACCTAATTTTGAATAAAACTCCTTATGAACTTTGGAAGGGGCACAAGCCCAAGGTTGGTCATCTCAAGGCCTTTAGTTGTAAATGCTTCAAATTAAACACTAAAGATCAATTGGCTAAATTTAACCCCAAGGATGAAGGAATCTTTCTGGGTTACTCAACACACAGTAGGGCATACAGAGTGTATGTTAAGAGCACTAGCATTTTAGAGGAGTCTATGCATGTAGATTTAGATGAAATAAATAATACAGGTAGAGAAGCTAGTGATGATGAAAGAGAAAAGGAACAAGTCAGCAAATCAATCAGTCAGCCAATAATTATACCTGATCCAACACTAGAAAAAGAAGAACATGAAGTTGACTTGGACCAATCAATAAACTTTGGTGATTATGTGGACTTGGACCAATCAATAAACTTTGGTGATTATGTGGATGCTCAACCAATGATAGTAGCTCAGCGAGCTGATCCTTATCTACCAAAAGAAGTCAGAGGAAGGACAAATTACCCAGTTGATAAAATTCTTGATAGTTTGCAAAACCCAGCACTGACTAGAGGTCAGCTAAATAGGATGATGAGCCATTTAGCATTTGTTTCATTGATTGAACCAAAGAAGTTTGAAGATGTTGAGTTTAATGACAACTGGATGATTGCAATGCAAGAAGAGCTAGACCAATTCGGAAGAAATGAAGTTTGGGATTTAGTGCAGAAACCCAAAAGAGAGTCAATCATAGGCACCAAATAGGTTTTCAAGAACAACTAGATGAAGCTGGTAATGTTGTCAGAAACAAAGCCAGACAGGTTGCTCAAGGCTACAATCAATAAGAAAGCATTGACTATGGAGAAACATTTGCACCAGTAGCTAGAGTTGAAGCCATAAGAATTCTCTATGCTTTTGCATCCCATATGAACTTCAAGTTATTTCAAATGGATGTGAAGAGTGCATTTCTTAATGGCTATATTCAAGAAGAAGTCTATGTCAGACATCCCCCAAGCTTTGAAGACCCCAAGTATCCAGACCATGTCTTCAAGCTGAAGAAAGCTCTATATGGACTGACACAGGCTCTAAGAGCTTGGTATGAGAGATTGACTAACTTTTTGATCAGCAAATGTTATCTCAGAGGGAAAGTAGATACAATGCTCTCTATCAAGAAGAGGCATCAGGACTTGTTGCTAGTCCAAATCTACGTGGATGACATCATTTTTAGATCAACTAATGAAAAGCTATACAAAGAGTTCAGCCAGCAGATGAAGAAAGAATTTGAAATGTCAATGATGGGAGGCTTAATTTCTTTCCTGGTTTTCAAATCAAGCAAGATGATGATGGGATCTTCATCAGCCAAGCTAAGTATCCTAAGGAAGTAATCAAGAAGTTTGATATAGATAAAGCCAAGCCAATGTCAACACCCATGGCCACTGATACTATTCTGAGTAAAGATAAGGAAGGTAAACCTGTAGAGAGTATGCTCTACAGAGGTATTAATAGTTCTCTACTTTACTTAACTGCTAGTAGGCCTGACATTCAATATATTGTATGTTATTGTGCAAGATATCAAGCTGACCCCAGAGAATGTCACTTAGCTACTGTTAAGAGAATTCTCAGGTATTTGCTAGGCTCTATTAATGTAGTCTTATGGTATCCAAGTAATGCAGACTTCACTCTTAGAGTATACACATATGCTGACTATGAAAGAGACAAACTTGAAAGGAAAAGCACCGCAGGAGGTTGTCATTTCCTTGGTGATTATCTAGTAACATGGTATAGCAAGAAGTAGACTTATGTAGCTCTAAGTACAGCTGAGACTAAGTACATGGCTGTAGGAAGTTGTGTAGTATAACTGCTATGGATGAAGCAGCAACTTGAGGATTATGGTATAAAGTCAAATTGTCATGAAGTCATGTGTGACAACAAGAGTGCAATTGACCTATCCAAGAACCCAGTTCAACATGGCAGGATGAAAATTGTCAATATTAGACATCATTTTATAAGGGATCATGTGCTAAACAAAGAATTCAAGCTCACAGACATTCCTACTGAAGAACAACGAGCTGATATATTCGCAAAGCCTATTGGAAAGGATCAATTCAACATGCTAAGACAGTTGATCGGGTGTCCAATCCAATTTAAAGAAATACATTCCACTCTGATGTATTCCGAAGCTGACCAAACTAGGGCACACTTTGAGCTTCTGTGAATTAGGTTAAGTATTTCTTTTGCCGCTTGAATTTTGGCACGTCATTAATTGTCACCGGTTATCTTTCAAATTTAAACTTGATAGAAATGGTAGTAAGTTATGAAATGATCCATATTCAGTCGCAGTTATCCCGTGTTTCTCGCATTCATTAATCTTATGGTATACATTATGCAATCTAATCGTTGAATCTTAAGACCATGGATTGTGAGTCATACATGTAGCATTGCAGGTTCAAGCGAAGAGACTTTGGCTATTTAAGGAGAAATACAAAAAGAGGAAGGGTTACTTTACCAAAATTCCTTTCTCTCCAATTCTCTTCCTAAATCCCTAAAGTCTCTACTTTTCTCAAAGCAAATTCAATGACAAGCACTTCAAGAAGGAAATCCAATCTCTTTGTGAGGAATAAGAAGGATACTCATTGGTTAACCATAAGAGATAATATCGCTCAGATGGCTATTAGTATGGATAAAGTTGAAGAACTTAGAATTCCTGCTGAAACCAAGTATATTTCGATGAAATGGTGCTTGTGGAAAAGACAGAAGTGGAGAAGCCAATAACTATAGATATGCTCAGTTTTGCGAGTGATGAGCAATTTGCCAAGTAGACATGCCAGCACCACTTAAGGGGATTTTCTGAAATGCCTAGTGGCTGCTATGAAGAAATGGTTGAGAGATTCTACCACGAAATTCACATGGTGGAAGGTCAGAAGGATCTTTTCATAGCCGCCATGATGGGGAGGAAGGTTTATATTACTCCCAAGCTAATAGCAGTTTTATTGGGGATGTAAGAGAGAGGACTTAGACTGTGAGTTGTTAATGATAAAGGCCATGTCGATATCCCTATTGACTATGAAGTTCCAGAAGATTATGAGGCTGGTGAACTCATCGCCTCTATGCTCACCAAGGAAGGAAAGCAAGCCCACGAACTTGTTACTAAAGATTTATTGCCTAAGATAGGTTCTATAGGAAGCTGTTCAAAGTTTGAAAGGGTATTTGTATACGCGCTGACCCATCGCATGGGCATAAATTGGCCCATGGCCATTCTACACATATTTCTTAAGGTCTCTAAGCACATGTGTATGGGCAGTTGGTGATGGAGATTTGTAAAGCGTATGAGATTGATATGGAAGGATGGCCTGCTAAGAGCAACATTCAGATGAAAGTGATAGAGTCCAGAGTCCTGAGCAATGCTCACTTTCATAGACTAAGAGCAAATGAGAGGCCTTACAACACTAAATACATCAATCTAAAATTAGGGGAAGTAAGGGTAAAAGATCCCAAGGCAATAATGGGGATGAAGCTAATTCAGCCTAATGAAGAGGATTTGACTCTGGATGCCTTTATGGCAAGTGAGCTAGAAAGAATCACCAAGCTCAGGGAAGAGAGAGGAGAAGATATGCTAGAAAAGAATGTTGTAAACAAGGAGGTCAAGGACTCCAAAAAGGAAGCTAAGAAAGGGAGTTCATCGAGCTCAGTTCCAGCTATTGTTCCCAAGAAAACAAGATCATTAAAGGGAACTAAAGAAGATAAGCATAAAGAACTGACTCCCAAGGAGATAGAGGAAGAGAAGCAGGCTGAGGAAGAGATGAGGGGGAAAATGCTCCTAAAGAGGGAGAAGAAAAGGAAAGTTAAAGATGCTCAGCTGGATGTGGTGACTATAAAGGGAAAGAAAGCTACATTAGTTCCTATTCCCCAAGTAGGTCAGCCCAACAAGAAGTTGATGGTGAGAAATAGGACTGGAATTGTCTAGGATGTAGAAGAAGCTGAAAGAGTTAAGGCTGCAGAAGAGGAAAGAATAAGGAAGAAGCAAGAGGAGATTGAAGCTACTATCAGAAGAAAGGCTGAGGAAGCAGCAGCTAGAGCTAAGGCTAGCACTAAATAGATTTTGCAAAATGTTATAGCTAGCTTAGCTTAGAGAGAAGTACCAGAAGTTGTGGAGGAAATGATAGGAGCTCTTGAGGGAATTAAAAATCAAGAAGAGCAGGAAGGAGAGGAAGATGTTGTTGTAGAAGTAGAAGCTGTGGAATTTAATGTGCTGAACTCTGACCAGCAAGTCACTATGACTACTAATGATGCTAAAGAAGCTAGGAAAGAGAGGAGGAGGAAATTATTTAAGAAGATGAAGGTAGTAATATATGAGGATGAAGGAGATTTGGAAGATAAGGAGGAAGAGGATGATGTAGTTAAGCACAGAGCTCAGCTGATTGAGGAATCTCAAACTCAGGTCAGCAAGTCCGATGTTGAAGGTGTTGTGGAAGAGAAGGAGGAGGAAACCAAACAACCATTTGTTTTCCCAAACACAGCTACTGAAACACCACTCTCACCTACACCAATTTCTGCTTTACCCTGACAAGAAAGCCAAACACCATCCACGTTCAACACAAACCAAAACAACCAAGCCTCTGACCAAACACTTAACACAGACTCTGACCAAAGAGCCATCATTCCATACCTTTCACCAATCAGATTCCTATGGGTGAACAGCTATACCTAGAAGGACCTCCACTAGTTAGAGGACCTCTAATTATTGAGGAGATTCTTGAACAACCACATTAACCACAACAACCACAACCATATCCCCAATTCAACCCACAAGCTAAGTTTTTGAGAGACATAAGGAGAATAGGAAGAGCACGGTTTCCAAGATTGAGGACAGATGCAGAAAATTATATTGAGATAGCAAAATCACTACTGTCTGAGGAAGTTCTGAGGAGGATTATAAAGGTTGTGGAGCCAGTGCAAGGATTTATGGAAGCTATTGAGGAAATAAAAGCCCACTTAAGATCTGTTCCTTCACAATTCTCACTGGTAAAGGCAATAGTTTCCCATGTGTTGCCTTTATGATCTATTGTAGGTAGGTAGGCTGGTGGATTGAAATTAGAAGTTGCAAAACTCAAAAAGCAGATGGAGAAGATAAATAAGAGTAACTGCAAAGTGTTTAATGATGAAAGGGATTTTAGAAACTCAATGATAGACAAGTTTAATCCCTTACTAGAAGCTATACTAAAGGTGCTTGATGGGTATAGCATTTTGAGCAAAGGAAATGAAAACAACATAGCTCCTTTAAATGATGTAGTTAATGGCCTTAATGCTCTGATCATAGTGGTAACCAAGCATTATGGGTTACACACTGAGTTAAGGACTGTGAAGGAGGAGATGCTGAAAGGAGTGAAAGACTCAGAGGGAGCTATGCTTAATGCCTTACAAAGGCTGAATATTTATGATGCTCTGAACAGTGACATAGTTATGGCAGAAACTGAACTAAAGCCTACACTTCACCAGAAACTTGGTCACATGAGAGACCAAATCAAGCAAGTTCAAGCAAATGTCATTAACGATGGAGAAGCCATTGATAAGAATCATGATGAAGTCACTACTCATATCAGGAGCACTCCTATGCTAGAGAGGATTCTCAAAGAAATTAATTAGGCCAAGGGTCTGGCTAGTCTAACCTAGATATCCAAGGAAGGACTAAGTGTTTCATATCAAGTCAATCTCTCTCAATCCTGTACTTTGGTAGGCTTATTCGCCTTTCTCAGAGAGCAAGATGCTATATCGCAAGAAATCTACTAGCTGTTGGTACAAAACTTTTCAACCAATGTTTATGGACAGCTTGAGACTTTTGAGGCATCTCTAAGCTCATTTGATCTTCGAGCCCAAGACATTTTGGATTCAATGGCAATGGGGGAGAAGGATCGTAAGAAGCATGAGAAGGAGGAAAAGGAAAGAGAGCAGAAGATTGCTGAATTTTCCTACAATCTGTCCAAGGATCTGGAGCACATACAAAGAGATTATCATGAGATAAGGAAGAGGAAAGGCAAGGAGATTGCATTGCCTAAGGAATAGAAGACCAGATAGGATCAGCAAGTGTATTAAGAAAGGAGAGCAAATTTGGGAGCCTCGCCTATGCCAAAAGAATATAATAGAATATTGTAATCCTTAGAGCATATTGTAAAACTTAGTATAGAGTAACTCATTGTTATATGTACTAAAGTTGTTATTTAATGAAAGATTACATTTTCAGTTCTAAGTTAAGATCTTCTTAACTTCATATAATTTCTGATGTTTATATATGTGTTGATCTTTTGTAGAAATATATGGGAAGTGCTGAACTCAGAAGATTCAAGAATTATGGGGGAGTTAGCATTCACTCCGAGCTAATTGAAGATGTTGAACAAAGACATATAAAGCATAAGTATAAGGTAACTCTAATCTAAGTACCTTATTGATTTAATTCTCGCTTAGTTAATTGCCATTGATCAAAATGGGGGAGATTGTTGAACCAAGCACGAGTTTGGACTGACTCAGTGGATGACTCAGTAGTGCTTTAGTTTTGATCATAATAATTAAGTTAAGAATGGGATAGATAAATCAATAATGATGTTAAAATAAATAGTCTATGGTTGCAAGGGAGTTAGTAAATTCAAGGGTAGAATTTGAAGTCTCCGCTGACCTAGCTATTTAGTTTAACTCTGAGCTGAGTATCTACTTAGTCACTGAATTAGTAATATTCAATCAGAGCTTGATATTTAGATTTTGTTTCAGCTATGTGCTTTACGATTTATCATTTCTACTGAGTTACTTTATGTATGTCAACGCTGCTGACCTTAACTTATAAGGTAAAAAGGTATCTTTGCTTTTAGTGTTGGTTTTTGAAGGAACATTAATGAGACAAAGACAAAAAGAATTACTGCCTTGATAAGACTCTGATTAATGAAGAAAATGAGAAAGTCTTCCAATGCCAAGCTGCAACAACTCAATTGCCACTTTGGGTAATTCTGTAGATCTACCAACCTTGTATCGCGCACTCTGCAACATGTCAGAATACAAGAGGGAATGGGATAAAGACATGTGGCAAGTCAGCGTGAGTTCTCTCTAATGAAAGACTGGCATCAAACGACAAAGGATTCAAATTGAAGCTCAAATCTCAATCTAATGGATTGATTTTCTATCTCACAACGGTGCAATTCTATCTCTTAACAGAATTATTTAAAGAGGCAACGGGTAGATAGATGAGCTGTCAATTTCAGAAGATACCAAGATAAGTTCAACGGCTACTTTCTCAATCCATCTACAAAAGGAGCAAGAAGGCAAGCGTTAGAACTTGGTGATTACACCTGAATTTCCTAAAAGCAAAAACTCTGTCAATTTACAAACTTTAAAGGAGTTCAAGCAAGAAAGCATAACTCAGCAAGAATCTGATTCAAAACAAGAGAAAATAGTATAGATCATTCAATTGTAATATCAGATCATTTATGACTGCATCAACATTTTTATAAGTTGAATCCAGCTCTTGTTTAGACTCATAGTGAGTTGCTGATAGAAATGGGTATTCTAGTCAACGGGGTGAGCGATTGCAGTTTGGAGGGTACTTATTGTAGTTAGGAAATTTGTGAAAGGCTTCTCCGTCTAGGGTAAAGGAGTTGAGATTAGTGGATTAAAGCCAAGACACTCTCTCAGGATTGGATGTAAGCACAGGTTGCCGAACCAGTATAAAAATCTCAGCGTTCTTTACTTTACCACATTTTTCAGGTTTTCACTCAGCAAGATGACCTCATTCAGTGGAGCAATTTATTATCGCAAAAAAATTTCATTAGTTCTTGAGTGAGTCATTCACCCCCCCTTTGACTCAGTGAGTGTACGCATAGGGATCAACACTCCTAAAATCTAGTTGCTTAATAAATTTGAAAGAGCTAAACTTCTTAGGTCAAAGTTTGCCTCTTGAATAATCCTTCCCACAGGTCATCCTGTATGTTGAGTGCTTGTTGTTAGGCCATCCCTTACATAAGGTTAGCCTTTGATCCAAGAGTCTACTTCTTCGCATAGTGAACTTTGTAACTTCCTTGATATCTTGACACTGGGTTGATAATTGTATGATAGATTGTTCTTCAGTTGTTTGTTGTACTTGCACCGGTTGGATTTGGGATGATTGTGTTTGGACCAATTTAGCCTCCAAAGAGATGTCCTCATCATACACTCCTTCTTTTAAGTTCAAGGAGATGCCCTCATCATACTCTCTTCCTTCCAAAGGACTCTTCTAATAAGATGGTCTGACGCTAGAGGAGATGACCTCATCAATCACTTTCTCTTTCAAAGAACTCTTCCTTAGAACCTCCTCCTTCTTGTAACATTGGTAAAAGTACCAATTTTATTCGGGTGGAAGAAATTGTTTTCTCAACATTACCTTTATCCTTCAGTCATTGCTATGTTGCTAGAAGCATTACCCTCCCTATCTGGAGAAGAGAGCAATCAATTAGACCGAAGCAATAAGAAAATTAAAGGACCAGATGGGGGTGTGGGAATTTGTGAGAAGTTGGATAAAAATGCACTTTAGAAACCTATATTAACTCCGGTTAGGAAAAGATCCCCCTACAAAGACACGCTTCGAGGGGTGACCATGGATGAAGATGAAACTATGTCAGATAAGGCAAACTACTTTAAAACTGAGCCCTGTGAAGAAGTAGACTTTGTGGCTAAATCCGATAGCAAGAATGAAGACTAGGAAGATGAAAAATGTCCAACAATACGTTTCTCTGCTGTTGAAAAATTAGCTTTTTGGAAATCGTGGAAGTGTTCCCTCATTTGCAAAGTGTTGGGGAGAAGGGTAGGATTTAACTTTTTGGCTTCTAAATTGTACAAATTCTAGAAAAAAAAGATACCACGGAGTTGATAGATTTATCCAATGACTTCTACCTTGCTAGATTCTCCACAGAAGAAGATTTTTTTTATGTGCTACAAGGAGGCCCTTGGATGGTTGCTATGAGCACTGGATTTCAATGATCCTTCTCATGAAACTATGATGAGAGCTATATAATGCAATGTCTTTTAGGTGTTGTCCATTAGAGGTGTTCCTACTACTACAGAGTTGAGTTTGGCCAAAGTTTGGAGTAGGGGTGCTGCCTGGTGGTACGGATCCACTGGCAGACCCGTACGAGTCATTCCTTCCATACGCCTGGAGGGACCCGTACGGGGCCTCTTGTTGCCTAAATAGGCTCTTTTGGAAGGGAATCCTTTCCTATTTTGGGAAAAGACAGGTCATGAATGAGATTTATTGCATTCAGACCTCCTTTCCCCTATAAATAGGACACTTCTCTTCACATTTTACACACACACATCTCATATGAAAATCATACTAAAACTCTAGCAATTTCTATAGGTATAGAAAAGGTATAGTGGGGTATAGGAGGTATAAAATAAGGAGAAAACCCTTCCTTTGAGATTTTGTCCACATGTTATTCATTCCTAGCTTATTTTATTAGGATTTAGGGGAGGTTCTATCCATACAAATGCTCACCTAAGTAGTCCTAATTCATCATCTACTTTGATCGGGCTCTCTCAATAGTAAAGGGATCATATCAAAGTGGATACACGTCGCAAAGGTAATGCTCCTAAGTTTCAAAGAGACTCACATCTCGGTTATTTCATTATTATTATCCTCTATTCCTTCTATTATATCTGTTCCCTTTATTTCTTGTTTTGGATCTGGTCCTAACCCATATGAGCCTTGTTAGCACTATATATCCCCAAAGATAGCAAGTCGGTGCGCCATGCTCATACAGAAGAAAATCCCTTTTTATTTTATTTTTATGCCACCAATCTGTTAATCTGTTAATCTATAAACTGAACTAAACAAAATTTCTGCCTGGACCAGACAGGACCCGTACGGGTACACCATACTCGTACGGGTCCTCCCTAGTAGTCGTACGGGTCCTACCCATCCGTACGGGTATTAGCCCTAGGCAAATTCCAAAACTCATTTTAACTAGTTAAAAATCAATCCAACTCTCCATTTTCCATGAGATCATTTTCACTAATAATCTGGTAAATCAACCCACAAAAGTTAAAATGTGCTTTCACCATAAAATTCGCTGAAGTGCTGATTCATGATGTTCTATAAACTGTGCTAACATCTGTGGATGCATGGGAATTTATTTTTATTTTATTTTATAACTTAGAACAAATGTATAGGTTCTCGTTGCAATTCACCCATTTTTCCCCCTATTGTAATTTTTTATTCGCCTATTTATTGCTTTTGCTTTATTATAATATGTAAACACATGTAATGTGTGTGAAAGAGTGTAGAAATAGGATTTCTGTGATAATTCCCTAAATGATGAAAACTAAGACGGTTTTACGCGGTGAATGTAATTTTGAATCAACTAAATGAGAAATAAGTGACTCATCCGATACTCAAATCTCTGATCCGATAGGTACGAGTCTCCCGCCCAGAGGGGACCGTACCAAAACTTTTTCCCAAGTAGACAACTTGGGTGGTGACTCTATCAATTGTATCGAGATTTGGGTCTTGATTCTTTTATTTATTAAAAATTAGCTTATTGTGCAAACTTTAACTAAAAATGATTTGTCACGCCTAAATCTAACCAAACCACCCATTGGGCCCTGCCTCTTACACAGGTGCCAAGGGATACCCACATGTCATCGACACCTCACAGTTGTTGATCACTTGGCTTCAGAGTATTAAAATGCCTTTGTCCTAATAAAGCTTGGTAACTTAGGTTGTAAAGCTTTTTATGTTGATAGCACTACTTTGAGTGCCACTAGAGGGAAGTATACTTGTGTGTGTGTGTGGAAATTGATCTTAGCAAACTGCTGCTGGCCAAATTTTGTTTGAAGCACAGGATTTACATAATAGAATATGGGGGCTTGCATAATGTCTGCTTCCATTGTGGTATTTATGGACATAACCAAGAAAATTATAAGAACAAGGAACCGGATGAAAACAACCAAGGTAGAATGAAGGAGTGGAGACTTACCCTAACATCGATTCTGTAACAAGACTTGAAATTTTTGATGATTTTAGACCTTGTATGTTGGCTAGAAGAAACAAGAAGAGAAGGAACAATCCTCTGGCAAGAAACACAGCTGGGACGCCGGCGACGGGAAACACTATTGCTTCTCAGGCTAAAACGGTCAAAAGTATGGAGCCCCGTGCAAAGCCTAACAAAAACAAAGGTGACATGACAGGTACTGCTATAAGTGGGATTAGGTTTCAGATCCTAGGTTATACTGTTAGTATTGAAAAAGAAGATCCTGTGAAAGGGAAAGAAAATGAGGCTTCATCTCATTTGGGCCCAAAAGGTATTAGTAGGCCTCTTTTTAATCAACTCTCTAAGCCTTTGAGTAAGCCACCTAATTCTAAAGATAGCATGCTTATTTTACCTTATACAAGCATGGAGGTTGATAGTCCAAAACCAGCCCAATCCTTCAATAATGAAACTCTACCTGAAGCTAGTGGTCCACATACATCCCCACCCCTAATTCCACATACCATTGAAATTAGGGATTCTAACTTTCCCTTGATTTTAGAGGATGGTGTTGCTAATCCCGTACCAAAATTAATAAACATTTTGAAGCCAAGGGAGCTTTGCGATTCTTCTAGAAATTCAAACTCACCAATGGGACATAACATGGCTAAGGTTGGACAAGAAGCGGCGGTAGCCGATAATGCTAATATGGTCAGGCTAAGACCTAAAAATATCCCACCTCCTACCCCCCTGATGCTTTCAATTACAAAAATGGCAAGAAGAATAAGATGAAAGGAAAGACGAAGACCACAACTAGTGGGTCTCCCACTAATCGTTAACTTTATGAGTACGTGCTATAGAGTACGAGTTTTCTCTCAAATTAATATCTTGTTATGAATTTTGTACTGTGGAACATCAGAGGCTGTGCAAGCCACCAAAGTTTGCTTCACTTGAAGGATCTTGTCAGGTCTAATTGAGTTAACATGTTTGGACTGGTGCAGACTAAAGTTGGTAGCTCTAGAGCAAAGGAAATTGTAGGTAAGTTTAAAGGGTGGCAGTATGAATGCATTGACCCTACTGGCCTCTCAGTAGGCATTTGGCTTTTTTGGCACTCAAAATTTGCTAAAATTGAGGTTCTGCAAGTTAATTGTTTTTTTCTTCATTATCAAGTCAAAGCTGCCAAAATTGAATATTATATGACTCTTGTGTATGCAAGCACTCTATCTACTATAAGGAATGGGATGTGGGATGATATAAGTAAATTGAATGTGGACTAAAATTCAGTGTGGTTTGTTTTGGGGTATTTTAAAGACATAGCAAAATTGGAAGATCAAAAAGGGGGTTCATCTTATTATGTTAACCGTTGCTTTAAGCACAGGAAGCAGATTGACAGTGTTGATCTTATTAATTTAGGGGCCTCAGGAAATAAATTCACCTGGAGGAGGAACAAACTTCAAGTCAGACTTGATAGAGTATACTCTAACCTACATGGTAAATTGGTTTTCCCGAATGCTACGGTCACCAACCTATCATTCCATCACTCGAATCATTGCCTACTCTTACTGAACTCTATATGAAAGACCTATGATGCATCCAATAGGCCATTTAGGTATGAAGTGGCATGGGAAACTCACCCTAGATTCAAGGCTTTTGTCGAGGATAAGTGGTCTCCTCGTTCTAACTTGTTATTAGATGCTAACAACTTCAAACAAGCAGTTGGCCCATGGAATCGTAATGTGTTTAGCCATATTACTCATAGAAAGAAGAGACTCCTTGGCTGAATTGCTGGTATTAATAGAGAATTAGAAGTTAATTGGTCACATTCTTTATCTCTTTAAAAAAGGAAGTCAAGAAGGAGCTATTAGACACTTTGACTCAAGAGGAGCTTTTGTGGAATCAAAAATCTTGAAAAGCCTGGATTAAAGATGGGGACAGGAATACCCGTTTCTTTCATATATCTACAGCCAGATGTAAAAGGAACAAATTTGATTGGCTATAAGATGATGTAGGAAATTGGGTGGAGGACCAAGTTCAGCTTAAGAATATGGCAGTCTACTATTTCCAAAATCTTTTCACCTGTGAGGGAAATTCTACTCATGGGACACACCTTAGTCATAATTTTCCTAGCCTAGACCCTAAGATTACATTCTCGGCTTTTGCCCCATTTTAGTCTCAAAAATAAAATCTATTGTTTTCAATATGGGTCCCCTGAAAGCACCAGGGATCGATGGGTTCCCAGCCGGTTTCTTCTAGAAGTATAGGAATGTTATCAGTGAGGTTTTGTCTAATTTATTTCGTACTCTTTTATAGGAAAGACAGACATAGCCAGAATCAACGAAGCTCTCTTAGTCCACATCTCAAAACAGGATCACCCCAATAATATATCCTAATTCCGACCAATCAGTCTATGCTCGGTCATTTACAAAACCATTACGAAGATTATTGCCAACTGGATCAAACCCCTCTTACCCACCTTGATTGCGCCTAACCAATGGAGTTTCATTCCTAGGAAGTAGATTAATGAAAACATTATAGTGGCATCAGAAATCGTGCACTCCATGAGAATTAAGAAAGGAAAGAAGGGTTTTGTGGCGATTAAAAATGATCTGGAGAAAGCTTATGACAGATTGAGATGGGATTTTATAGTCGACACCTTAAAATGTCTTGATAGACCATCCCCTTGGATCGACCTAATTCATCAGTGTATATCATCCTCCTCGATGCGTATCTTATTTAATGGAAGCATGACTGACCGTTTCTCTCCATCTCGAGGTATTCGTTAAGGCGACCCTCTCTTGCCTTATTTATTTGTTCTCTGTCTTGAACGACTGGGACATATGATTCGGTCAAAGGTGGATGTCGGCCTCTGGAAAGGGATTAATTGTTCCAAGAGGTGTCCAACTATCTCTCATCTCTTTTTTGTAGATGACCTATTGCTTTTTAGTGAGGCTTCTGAAGATCAGATCATGGTAATGGAAGAATGCCTAACCGAGTTTTATGGCATGTCTGGAAAAAGAATTAGTCTACAGAAATCTAGGATGTGCTTCTCCAAAAATGTCAGCCCAGCAGTAGCTAAAGGACTTAGTTAGAAAAGCGGTATCCCCCTTACCTCATGTTTGGGAAGATATCTCGGAGTGCCATTATTACAGGAACGGGTTAATAAGAGTACATTTGCAGCGGCCTTGGATAATGTGCATACTAGGCTGTCTGGTTGGAAAGCATCTTACTTATCACTAGCTGGTCGTGCCACCTTAATCAAGGCAGTTACAAGTGGAATCCCATATCACTATATGCAATCCAATCTTTTACCAGTTGCTACATTAGAGTCACTTGACAAAAGCCAATCGCAATTTTCTATAGGGAAGCAAAAATGGGAAGAGGAAAGTTCATCTTTTTCCTTAGGAGGAAGTATGTAGATCGAGGACGCAAGGAGGAATCAGCATCAGACCGAGTAAAGAACATAATTTTGCCCTCTTAATGAAACTTCTTTGGTGGATTATAAGAGAACCTGAGACTTTATGGGTCAAGCTTTTAGTTGGGAAGTATTTAAACAAGCTGATATTTTCTCATATTCAGGCAACTCGGGCAGGAAATCACACCTTTGGCATAGTTTGATGAAAGTTATCCCTGAATTCAAAAAAGGAATTGTGTGGTGCCTAAGAAAGGTTCTAAGGTGAGATTTTGGTTGGACAAATGGCTCCTAGAAACACCTCCGTGTGACATTGTGGAGAGGATTCCTATTGATCATCTTGAGAAGAAAGTCAATGATTATGTGCTAGAAGACGGAACATGGGACTGGATATGTCTTAAAATGATTGTTCCTAATGAGATCCTTCTCCATCTAGCGGCATATAAGATCAGTGTGGATACCAATGATGAAGATGACATTGTTTAGAGTAAAACCTCATCTGGTAAATTCACAACCAAATTAGCTTTTGAGCTAATGACCTCTCCCCTTCAACAACCAGCTGATCCTACATACAAAGTTATTTGAAAGCTGAATATTCCTCTATGGATACAATATTTCATTCGGCTTGCTTTTTGCAGTAGAATTTTGACAAATGAAGAAAGGCATATAAGACACACGATTGAGTATTCTACTTGCAAAATATGTTCTCAACATAGTGAATCCATGATACATGTCATCAAAGATTGTCTAGGTAGTTTAAACATATGGAGTAAGTTGTGGGTAATTAATTTCTAACAAAATTCTTTACCACAAATCCTCAAAACTAGTGGAAGATGAATCTCAGCCGAACCAATCATGATATTTGGGATGTTTGTTATAGCCAAGTTTTCGCTACCACGGCCTGGTGGATTTGGAAGTGGAGAAACCAACACATATTTAACAATGGTCAAAGTATCCCGATAGACAAATGCAACACCATTAGGAATTTTGTAGAGCAATGCAAGATAGTTTGGTCCCCATCCTTGGTTAGCATAGTTCCTGGTAGTAGAGAGATGCCTATCATATGGCAAAAACCTCCAAAGGAATGGGTTAAAATTAATGTTGATGGGGAAAGAAGTCAAACCTCAGGAATCATTGGAGCCAGGGGCACCATTAGAGATCACAATGGCACATGGCAAATCAGATTTATTCATAACATTGGAAAGGGTGACTCCCTCATGGCTGAAACTTGGGCTGCTTTCACAGCTATGCAAATCACTTTAGAGAGAGGTTACACCAATATTATATTGGAATCCGATTCCCTAGACCTTATTCAACTCCTAAAGCAACCTCAAAATGCAGTACAGATCTGCCATTTTCATAACATCCTCAAGGAGATCCAAAAAATGTTACATGTTGTTTCCCATTTCAAGATTGTTCACTGCTTTCGGGAAGCTAACATGTGTGCTGATTTCTTAGCAAAATTGGCACTCTAGTTCCAGGTTGGTGTTCAAATTATGCAAGATCCCCCGCCAGACATGATTGCTCTTCTTCTCTAGGATTATTGGAGCGTTTCTACAGACAGAGCTTGGTCCAGCACTGATATAGGATAGCTCCTATGTTTTTTTGTTGTCCTCCTCAAGAGTATTTTGTTTTTTGTTTTCTTATCTTCCCAGTTACAAAAAAAATATTACATTCATCCTTGGCCAGGATCTTATAGTCTCAAATCTACTCCTCCTCCTCTCTTCTTTGCACTGGTCCCACCATCTGGATGTTATACCCTTCAGTGGACAAGTTACTATTCTCACTTTCTCGTGGTTAGGGACTCCGTTGTAACTAAAGAATCTCTCAACTTTAGTCAATCAGTTAAGAAAGTCTCCAATATCAAGATCTCCACTATAAAATGAAATCTCCATATTATTCTTATAGACTTCATGAAACTCAATTCTTTCATATGGATCCCCTCATATCTACCATCACATGGTAGTTGGTGACCTGCTACTACATAATTATATCTACCTAAGTTCCTTCTCTCCCTTCTATTAAACGCAACATGGCTTTTCTAATATAATAAGCATTTTCTTCCTCCATACTTCCATCTTCAAATAAATATGTATTATATGGTCTTACCTTATAAAATTTCTGATAGTTGGGACTTCTTTTATGAGCTTGTATTGGTGGCGATGGTGGTCTTGTATGAAACATGGTGACGAGAGTGTTTTTCAAAGGAAAACTTTGAGCTCTGATACCAAACTGATAAGGATCGTGAAAGCGGTGTTGAAAGTTTTAACCTAAAAATCAATAAAGAAGATATTCGCAAAGCGTACTTGCCTGAAAACTAGGTTTTCCTAAAGAAATTCTTAAGCTAAACTTGAAGGTTATAAACCCAATTTGAAAGAAAACTCTATAAGATACTATTATTTGATTGATGAATCAGTGAATGATTATAAATGACAAATGAAGCTCTATTTATAGGCTTCTCTCTAAATGAAAATAAATGCAATGCATTAAATATTTCTTTGAGTGGGGATCAAGTATATTCCAATTAAGCATATACTTGGAGTAGGGGAAAAGTAATATTTATGTAGGAAAATTATTATTATTTTCGTAGGAATATAATTAAAAATATTTTTCAATTAATCATGTCCTTGGGCCAATTGTACTCGGGCCGTACCGGATGAAATAAAGTTTTCTTTTATTATTATTATAAGCCCATATGAGAAAAAAAAATTTTAAAAAATATAAATTTGTTGAGTATGATATGCATAACCAATATAAATCATTTGTCAATACATCATTCTTTTTACCACTTGTAGTATGATCTTTAACCATTTGTCACGTATGATATGCACAATCAATTTAAATTATTTCTAACAATCATATTCCATTTTGATCTTTTAATAATTCTGTTAATCGGATATTGTCAAATATATTCACTAAAATTCATTTATAGATCTTTTTTTTATAGCAATAGACCAACTCGATATGGTCATTTTAGAGCATTTTTATATGCAATAAAAACTAAAAGGAAAATTCTACAATACACTGTAGTGTATTGTAATGCACGGCTAAATTATCCACAATTTAAAATAAAATTATTATGTGTATGGTTATGAAAGAAAAACAACCCAGGTGGCCACGTTCTTTACAAAACTTTCTCTCTTCCCCCTTTTACTCAATTCATTCATTCCACTTTTATTTTAAATTCCGTTTAAAATTACTTCTTCATTCTGCAGGATTTTTTTCTTATCTTTGAAAACCCTTTCATCTATTGCCAAGTGATTGGAGCCCGATTTGAAATTGTCGGCGGAATCCTTTACCTCTCAATACCGGTCATCGTTGCTGACCACCACCATTAGCCAGCTTAAGTTTTTATTTAAAGACTTCCACAGTTCAGCTCTTCCATTTTTCATCTGCACTCTTTGATATTCTTACATTTAAATCCATAAGAGGCGCCAATTTGAATCTAAAAGCTAAGTACAGAGAAATAATAAACCGCAAGGAACCAACAAAAAAATTGAAACCATTATTGATATAATTTTTCTGAGTTTGACTCGCTGATTGTATGAATGAGTTGGATTATAAAGGGAGCTGGGGATAAGGTTGGTTGGATGGGTTAGCATATGAATTTAAGATAAAAAAAATGTTGACAGTGATATGCAGACAAAAATAGTTCTAGGATGAAAAAAACACAAATTATTAACAAGTACAATTTTAATTAAAATTCAGATATCGATTGTTAATCCAAACCCAAAGTGAAAAATGATATTTAATTTCAATACCTACGGAAAGTGACAGATTTGAATAAAAAAAGAAAAAAATTATAAGAATGTCTACTGGGTATTGCTAGAAAAACTGGGGACTTTGAAGAATACATAGGCGGTGCCGTATGTAGCCGTTGCAATCAATTACATAGGAGTTACTTTTGCTTGCTTTTCACAAACTGCCGCTAATTATTTTATAATTTTAACAAAATATAAAGATGATGTTTTCCACAATTTTGATTTTTGATTGGCTAATAAGTTGTAATAAAAATTAATAAATTAAGTTAAAATACATTCTAATACACTGAGAGTACTGTAGAAGCATCCAAACTAAAATAGAGGTAGGAGACTAAAGTAGAGGTAGGAGGTTGGGAATTACACAAAGTAATCTTAAATTTTGGATTTAGTTATTTTTTTATTCGAGGCACCCGTAAATTGATGATTGAGAATTAATTTAAATGTGAATATGATTTAAAGATGTCACCTACAGTTGAAACATATTCATGACCACCTCATGGTGAAAATAAAAAAATAGAGGTAAGAGTTCCCGAATTCAATTCTGAGTCCAATTCGGATCATCTGCAAAAATCTTGATTTATAAAAAAAAAAAAGTGGGTTAACTTTATGAAACATGCATTGGCATGTGTATATGCACCATGTGTATATTTTTATTTTTTAATATATTGTTGGGTGTGTCATTGAACAGTAAAAATTAAGTGCCTGAATTTATATAAATATGTATAGAATCAAATCAGTGGGAGTTATGGGAATCTGAGTCGTTGTAATTATTTAACAAAAATTCTACCATTTTTAATATGGTAATGTAGTGTATTATAACTCTATCTATTAAATTTTATTATAATACATTTTCTAATTAAAAATTATATTTGCGGAAGGTAATGAGTGCTATTATATTATATTTTTAAAATTTTATATTATGTATCTAATATTTTACACCTTTTTTAATTTAAGAGTTGAGAATTTATTAATAATTAATTAATTATTTTCTCACTCTAATTAAATACTCCTGAATAAATTTTTAACCCTTAAATTGAAGAAGGGTGTAAAAAGTCAGGTGCATAATATAAAATCCATGTATTCTTTATCAACAATTAATTTTGATATAAAGTTAACAAATCCACTTCTTATGTGTTTTCAACATTTTCTGATTTATTTATAATTAATTATAAATTGTAAATTTTATCTGATTTTTTTTATTTCAATTTGTAAATATTAGTTAGTCTGATCTAAGGAATATGTATATAGTTAGAAGATAATTTTATTAAAAAATTTTATATATATTTAAGACAAGTACATTATAATATTTGATAAATTAGTTCATTTTATCTATATAGAATAGTCTAGTTTATCTTCTAATTATAAATTATATATTAAAGTTTGGTCAAAATATCAATACCCAGTAAAAATTTATAATTTTTATTTTCATCATGTAAAGGTACATAGATCTATAAAAATAGGCCTAATGCATCATTAGCTACCTGAACTTATCTGCAAAAATTTGATGCCTTCCTGAACTTTTGAAGTGAACTCGTAGCTCTCTCAACTATCAAAAAGTGCATCACTTTGCCTCTTAAATGCCACGTGTTAGTTTCCGATTGGTTTGACTTTTCAAATATGTCATTTTTAAGATTTTCTCTCTCTAATCAGGAGCAGACACGTGGTTTTCTGGAAGCAAAGAGGAGCACTTTTTGAAAGTTGATGAGGGAGCTACGGGGTCACTTCGAAAGTTCAAAAAGCAACAAGTTTTTATGGATTAGTTTAGATAGCTAATGATACATTAAACCAAAAAATATAAACTCTAATATAAGTTAACTATGCACAACCCTAAACCCCAACTCTAACATTAACTTTAACCTAGCCTAGTAACCCTGAACCCTAACCATACTCTAAAACAAACAAATTACAATAAAACATGTCAATGTATAAATATTTCCGTTATTTTAAAATTTTTTGTCTATTTACAAAGTACCATAAATGTAGTAGGTAGATAAAAATTATGTGGATTAATTTGACCATTGACTAGGAGTAGTTGCTCTAAATATAAATCAATATTTTGTATAATAAAAAAAAGTTTATATAAGAAATTTAAAATCATATATAAATTGAATATAAAACTTTTGCTTATATATTTTACCATATCACATGAAAGTTTACAAGGAAAAGTAAATATTGCTAAAACTCCATATTTATAGTTTTCTTTTCTAAACTCAACTTTAAATCAATGTATTCAAACTCATAACTTAAACTTTTGTACTAATGCCTTTTAGATGCGTTTGGTTCACACAAGAAAACAGAATGGAATGGAATGGAATAGTCTTTGATTATCTTATATGTTTGGTTACAATCCAGAAAGGGAATCTAATTTCATGTATTCATTTTAGTATTGTTGATTTAAACTGAACTATAATTACAAAATCCAAATCAACCATAAATTTCCAATTTAACAACCTTAAAGCTTAAATCTATTTGATAAATTCACTCAAAAGTTAATTTTATAATAAATTCGTAATAGATTCCACAAACAAGTTGAATGAATTTTGAAAGGCATAGTCGATGGCCTGAAATTGGACGAAAGCTAAGGTAAAGGGAAAAATTGAGAATGGTAGCGACTATCAAAGCACCGTTTGAAATCCAAATGAGTTTTGCAGATAAATTCGAAGAGCGATTTTAATTTGAGATGTAAAACCAAATGAAGCTGACAATGATTGTGGCGATGACAAGGTATCGGCAGTGGAGATGAAGTTGACGCCGGTGGAGATGATGCTGGTGACGCCGATGGAGGTGACGACGACAACAACAACAACAACAACCATGGAGGTTTTGGTGGTGGCTGCTAGTTTGAGGGTACGAGAGATAAAATATGCAAGGCGTGATAAATTAAGGAAAGGGAATACAAAACCCTGGTCTAGATGGGTAATGGGTTAGAGGCTTTTGGGGTAATGTAAAGAGTTAGGGGTAATAAATTTGATTCCCTACTTTAATCAAACAACAAGAAATGGAATGATAAATTTTTATTCTATTTCCCTTTCCTAAAAACCCCAAACCAAACGTCCCCTTTTAATATTCAAAAATCTTAAATGCAAATATAAAAGTGACATCTAAAATACAATCCGAATATAAAAATAGAAAACAATATGAATTAAAATTTTATACCCTAAAATAGAATATTTAAAGTAAGAAATTATTGAGATAAAAAATAAAAAAGTTATAATCTAATCTCATATCTAAAATAAAAAAATAACTAAACTTAATTAGAAAAACAGTATACAATATGAAATTTAAAATGCATTTTTTTCAAATCTATAAGTAAAAATTTGAATTATAATTTAAAATTTTAATTGAAAATTAAAAAATTGAAATTCAAAATTTGTTACCCAAAAAAAATAAAAAAGCAACTTTGAGATAAAATAAAATCTAAACAAAAAAAATCTGAAATTTTAAATAGTTTTTTTTAATCTATAAGATTAAATTTGTAATTTAATCTCAAACTCTAAATAAAAATTTAAAATCTATCATTTAAAACAAAAAAATTAGCAAACAACTATTTGATGATAACAAAATCTGGAATTTAGAATAAAGAGATGTGAGGGGAAAGAGGAAAAGGTAAAGAAACTATGAGTTTTAGGAGAACGTGTATCTTATATAAAATAAATAAATAAAAAGTTAATCGTATAATTTTGCATCTTTATATTTGACTTTTTAAAAAAGTGGCTACGTTTAATTTTTAAGGAATCTAAATCTTGAATTGAGGAAGAATTTTAATAAAAACTAACTGTTAAGATTAGCATATATTAGAATACTTCACCAAACACAATAGAATCATCCATTATTTAATACTGATAATTAATTAAGTGGTTGTGTACTTTTTTGACAAATTATAACTCTTTCCCGAGAACCGGTATCATTTGTATGCCTTTTATTTTGTAAACAAAAAATAATAAAATTATATATGCATATAATTTTAAAGATAAAAAAATTAAATTTATGTATCATAAAATTAATAGTTTATAAAAGATTTCTAATTTTTTTTATCTAATTTGGAAATAAAGCTTTAAAAAGTGTAGTGTTTTAACAATATTTCCCGATATACTAATGTTATTATTAGTTTAAAGATTTTTTTATAGTAATTTTATTTCACATTATCAATATAACCATTTGATTGAATTTCACCCTATTAATCTAATGATAATGAAGTGTAAAGTTACTTTTATTATTTTGTAAAAAATAAAGTCAGTATAGCCTTCACCTAATTTAAACATGTATTTGGTAGGTAAAAAAAATAATAAGCTGCTATATTTGTTCCAATAAGAAGTACTTTAAAGTACCTCTTTTTCAAGTTCTTTTTTTTGTGTGTATTATTTATTATTAGTTTTTTGAAACAATTACAACTTGTTTAAATTCAAACAAGTATCGGTTGTTTTGGAAAATTAATAATAAATATTACAAATTAACAATTATAACAAGAAAAGACTTAAAGAAGAGATGTGCATTTACTAATGTAAAACAATAGAAATATTCTTAATAAGTTATCTTTGTTGTATAACTTCTAATGATATATATAAAACCGAAAATGTACACTTATCCGCCATAATATGTATGTTGTATTAGAAAACTAATATAACAGATGAAAAATAAAGGAATACGTTAATCACTCCATCTTACTTCTCCAAAATTCTTTATTTTTGACTTATTTTTTTTAACTTCTGAAAGCTGAACTGAATTAAATTGAAATTGGCTGAATTGAACTGAATTGAACTTATTTCAGTGTAAATTTATAACTATGTATAACTGAATCGAAATGAAGTGTGCTGAACTGAACTAAACTGAAGTGATCTAAACTGAATCGAACTACATTTAATTATAATCCAAGAGAACATGGCCATTCTCTACAACAGTACACCATGCATGTTCTATCTGGATTAGTTCAGATTGAAAATGATATGGTGCATATAATATTTTTTTTTGAAGGAATAAACCCAGGAGAGGAAAAAATCCCCCTCCTAGGCGGATGGTGCATATGATGTAATATAATATTAAATTGGGGGATTGCGAATGTAGTTAAATTATTAGATTACTTATCTTTTATTTTTTTGTAGTTAAATTATTAGATTACTTAGCTTTTACTTTTGTAAGCACGATAGATTTATGAGTAAATATATACTTATTTTTTATAGCGAGGACATTTGTCTGTGGTATTATTCATTTACATATTCGATACCTTTATAATACATGTTATCTATTTGATTATATGCTATGTACCCTGTTACCTTTTGACTCCTTTATTATATATTAAGCATAGTTACATCAATATATATTTCACAATGTAAGAGCTAAAAAGGTAATAAATTGCAGAGTATAAGGATTTCACCGGCAATTGTTGCAAAGCGTAAGGTTCGAAAAGGTAAGCTTATATAAAATGTGTACCAAATGGATAGCATGAACAGTAAAAAGATTAAATAGATAAATGAGTTATGCAACATGTACCGAAGAAAATTCTTTTATATATTTTTTATGATAGAAGTACTCATTTAAATAAAAACACATTATTAATTTAATTATACCACACGATTGATTTATCTAATTCTATTTATTACCGTTATAAATACCTATCTATGAAATAACTAGAAGCAGCTAATAATCAGCTGTGAGCAAAACAATTAATACTAAATTCTAATGCCAAATAGAAAAAAATAGAGCTAGTGGTTATTGATCCACTTTTTGCTCCCATTATATCTCTCTTAATTGGACTTGTTCAAGCCTATCAATGTCCCTTAATTTCTTCCCAAATCTTGTATATTAATGTTATTTGTCACTATGAAAGGCTCCCTCTTAAGCTTGTTCATAATTTTCCACTTTCATTTCATTCTCATCCCCACAAAATCTCAATCTATTCAATTCAAACTTCCTTCCCCATTGCCACATTGCCCTTCAGGTTACTTATTTGTTACATTTACAATCCATTTAACCATTCATTGTTTGATGACTAACATTATTTTTTCCTGTTAGGAGGAGGTTTTGGAAGTGGAACAATTGATCTCGGCGGATTACAAGTGCGTCAAATATCATCTCTCAACAAAGTTTGGACTACACATGAAGGCGGACCGGCTAATCCCGGAGCTTCATTCTTTGATCCTATTGACATTCCACAAGGTTTTTATATGTTGGGTTGCTATGGTCAACCCAACAATGTGCCTCTTTACGGGTGGGTCCTTGTTGCTAAAGACCAACAACCTGAAACCCTAGCAAAACCCGTCGATTACAAGCTCATTTGGAGCAGTGAATCTTTGAAGATTAGGCAAGATGGGTTCGGTTATTTTTGGCTCCCTATTGCTCCTAATGGTTACAAACCGACCGGTCTTGTTGTCACAAATTCATCAAACAAACCTTCTAGTGATAAAATCCGTTGCGTCCGATCAGACCACACAGGCCAACTCCAGACTGGTTCGTAGATCTGGGGGTACGGTAATGGCATTGACCCGTCTGGATTAAACGTTTTTAGCCTCAGACCAACCAATCGAGGGACTCGAGCCATGAGTGTTAGGGTCAACACTTTTTGGGCTCAGAACTAGAATTCCAATATTAACCCTAATGTTCTTTCTTGCTTAAAGAATGTCGACCCGAAAAAGCTATCTTACATGCCGAATCTAAACCAAATTCGGGCGATTTTTCAGGCCTACTCACCTCTAATTTGTTTCCACCCTAATGAGGAATACTTTTCATCTTCAGTCAATTGGTTTTTCACAAATGGAGCGTTGCTGTACAAGAAAGGAAACGAGTCGAACCCGGTTCATATTAACCCGACCGGGTCAAACCTACCCATAGCCGGTTCGGACGATGGAAATTACTGGCTAGACCTTCCTATTGATCCCAGTTCAAAAGAGAAAGTCAAAAAAGGAGATTTACAAGGGTCTCAAGTGTATTTACATGTAAAGCCAATGCTAGGGGCAACATTTACAGACATAGTAATATGGGTATTTTGCCCATTTAATGGAGCTGCAAAGGCTAAAGTTGGGATCTTTAATGTAAATTTAGGTAAAATTGGAGCACATATAGGTGATTGGGAACGTATAACATTAAGGGTAAGCAATTTTAATGGAGAATTAAAAAGTGTTTATTTTTCAGAACACAGTGGAGGCACATGGTTTAGTGCATCAGAGCTTGAATTTCAGAGTGGTACTAATAAATTTGTGGTTTATTCGTCTTTTCATGGGCATGCAATGTATCCAAAACAAGGTGTTGTTTTGAGAGGAAGGGGTAAAATTGGAATTAAGAGTATTGATACTGCTAAGAGTAATTTTGTTTTGGATGCTGGTAAGAATTATTCTGTAATGGCTGCAGAGTATTTAGGGGGAGAAGTTGTGGAAGAAGAATGGGTTAATTATATGAGGAAATGGGGTCCTAAAATTAATTATGAGATTAATGATGAGATTAACAAAGTGAAGAAAGTATTGATTGGGAAACTGAGATCTGATTTTGATAAGTTAATTCGTAGCCTACCTAATGAATTTCTTGGACAAGATGGACCAACTGGTCCTAAAGTCAAAACTAGCTGGAATGGTGATGAAATTTAGTTAATTTATTTGTTAACAGAAATGATTTTGTTAACTGTTATGTTTCAGTTGTTTATTATATTTTGTGACAAATTTGCTAATTGTTTAGATTGAGTTGATAAGAGTATTGAAATTACTAATTATGCCCTCATTATATATCTGTAATTTTTAATTTTATTATTCATTAAGTGTATGTTTCCATTTTAGTATGTCAGAAATTATAGGCAAATTTATATTTTCAAAATTCAATTAAATTTTAAATCTTTTTTATTATGATCATATTCAATGTAAATTTAAGAGTAATGCTTTATGCTGCCCAAGAATTGCTTCACGCCGCCCGTATATACACCCCTTGTTAATAATTTTGCCCCTCTCATAATTTCACTCCCAACAAAAAATTTCACATGCTCTAAACCCACTCATCTCCTCCTCTTCGTTCCGCCTTCCACTCTAGTTTTCTCCTCAAGCTAAAGTCTGAGACAATTTATTTTCTCTACTTTACGACTTGATTTTAAATATTGGAAATATTAGAAATCGATATCACCAACTTCTTTTCCCTCTCTCACGCATCTCGTAACCAAGTCGATCCTCTTTTTCTGGCTGATCTTGCTGCTACCGAGAAATTGATATCACCTTTAAAGTCGCCGTCCAAGTTAAGTTTTTGATTTTGTTTCTGGTTGTCTTATTATTTGCAGGTATTCATCTATCTCTCTTATTTTTCTCTGAATTTTATTTAGGATTTTTTGTTTATTCAATTTGGGTAAAATTAGGTTTTAATTTATTATTGAACGGAAGTGGATTTCATTTATATGTATATTCACATTTTGAATTTCATCCCTCTATTAATGGATTGCAATTGACTTTGCTAATATTAGTTCAAATCTTCTTTCTTAGTTTTAGATCCCTTCAATTTCAATCGGTGTACTCCTCAGTGATTCACATTCTTTTCATTCTTAGATTTGCTTCTATGTGATGGGTTCTCAAAATGTTATTAATTATGGTGACGGAGAGTTCGAAGCTGAAAAGGTTCCTGTTAATGAAGTTGAATTGAAGCGAAAGGAATTATTGGCTGTGTTTGATCATTTTCATGGCATAAAATCTGGATCAAATGACAAGTACTGCCGGGTTTTTCTCTAGTTACCTTCTGGTTCTTTTTTATGTATATATCAATAGATTATTCATTGTCACTTCCTCTCAATCAGCTCTTGAAGGAGGATTATATTTAAATAGTGTTCTTGGTTAGTAAGCAGCCATAATTAATTGATGAAATTTCATGTCATTGCTCCAAAACACATCAAGAAAGGAGAGCCAAAGTGTCTATGGAAGGCTTCACTTCATAGTGTTGGTATCTTTGGGCTGAGCTTGTTTCGGTGATTGCAAGTCTTGGTTGTTGGATATTGCTATTATTGTAATAGCATTTACATTTTCACACCTATCACTAGTTCTAATAGCTACTTAGAGAGTGTTGAACTTAAATGTGTTTGAGACTTGTTTTTGGAATTTGTGTTTGTTACTTACCCCTTTACAATCAGTATTCACTAACTAGTAAGTCTGTGTTCTTATGATTATTAAGTGAATGATGTATATCTCTACCACTTCTAACTCCTAATGTGAGGAGCGAAATTTTGAAGTGTTTTAGGAATCTTAATATGTTTATTAGATACTTTCACTAAATGAGAGATTAAGAAATTCAAATATTTAAATGACTCGTGAATAATTTGCAGCTATTGTCTTGCAGGCAGCTCATGGATTCTATTATTGGAAACACAAAACTAACTGTGAGCACGGGATTTTGCAGTCCCTCTCGCGAGACGATGATGACGTGTACCCGATTTTAATGCCTCAAAATAAAAATTCTCTTTAGAATTTTTATTACCAAAATAATATTCCTTGTGAATTTTATACTCGGTAGAATCCAGTTTGGCGTGGCGGATAACGCGTCCGGTGGGAGCTTGAACCGATGATTTACACCCAAATTAATTAATACCCATTAAAATATAATTAAAATTCAAAAAGATGCCTTTTGATCCACTTTTTCCCACTTTTGACTGCTTTTCACGACTTTTTAGGCTTTTGGGCCCATTGGTTGTCGGTATGCTGGAAGCTGATGCCACCAACGGCATCAGCCATATCACCAGCGGCATCACCATACCGCCGGCGGCATTAGCCATACCGTCGGCAACATCATCATATCACTGGCGACATGGCCTAAAATGGGTCCCTACATAGACAGCCTTTCGGCCAGTTTCGGCGGAATAAGTCAAAAAAGTCTCGAAAAATAACCCAATTTGCCTATAAAAAGACACCTTAGGCTGAAAGAAGAGGGGGGACTGAAATTGCAAAATAGGGAGTCGAAATTGGGCAGTTGAGAGGCTGCAATTTAAGAGAGTAGATTTTAGTGAGATAAGAATTAGAAAAGGTAGGAAAAAGGATTCTAATCCACTTTTCCTGGTTTTTCTTCTTTGAACTCTCTGATTGTGAGCTTAAAATCAGTGGGTCTTTAAGTTAAAATCAACTTGATAGGATTTAGGGACCTAAAAACTCTTAAATTAATTACTAAATCATCGTTATAAGCTCCTGGAGGTGTTTATTTTCAGTTCACGAAGAGTTGGATTCACGACCCCGAGGTGAAAATTCTGAGTCTCATAGCTCTTTGGCATTAATATTACTGATTTGTGCTAATTTTTGTTGATTTGTGTTCATTTTTGAGTTTTCGGTCATTTTGACTGCCGCCCGCTGCTGCTACAAGAAATTGAAGTCGCCGGAGACATGTGATGTCACCAGCGGTATCACCCATGTCGCCAGAGACATCGTTGATACCGTTGGTGGCATCGCATTCCCCAGAGACCTCACTTTCTTGCAGGATCCTTTTCTTTATGGTATTCAGAAAGCCGTGTAGCCTGTCTGCATATTGATGTCGCCCGCGACACAATTGATGTCGCCGGCAGCATCAGCCATGCCGCCAGCAACATCAACCATGTCGCCGGCGGCATCAGTTGCCCCGTCGGCGGCATGACTTTCTGGACAACATTTTTATTTTCGTTTGTTCCCGAATTAACTTATTTTCTGAAGCTAGGACATATAGTGTAACGATGGAGGTTCAAAATCTCCTGAAAACAGACCCCACCCCATAACGAGTGGCATTTTTACTTACAATCCGATTAAAGCAACGATCGAATCTAAAATTTGGATAAAAATGAAATTTCCCCGCGAATGCCATTCAAACCTCATTTTAGCCGTCCAATCGGGCTTTATAATATCATAAATGAAACATGCCATATCTGTGCCAACCATCTTCTGCGAGTAGATGTATATCGGACATTCGAGTATTTTATTTATTGCATAGAAAATGTACAGGACTTGGAGTCCTTGTAATAATTTTATTTTCCGTACTTATTTTTTTATGACTGTAAATATTTTATTCATCGCTTCAATTGCTTGATAAACGCGAAAACAACAAAATAACTGAAAACACAAATAAATAGGATGGATTAAACCGATTGAGAAAGAATGAAGTATCTTAACTTGGCCTAATGAAAAATAGATAACATCATCCGAACTCGGAATCTCTACTTAAGGTATGGTCCAACCACCCGGTGGGAAAATCGTACCAAAAATTTCCCGGTTGAGCTGAACCGGGGTGGCGACTCTATTTTTAGTACGGGATTTCGATCTCGTATCTTTTGAGCATTTAAACATGCAAAGCCATTTTCCAATCACATTATACGCATCTCCCCCGTCATCTTCAAGAGGCCGATACATAGGCCCCACACGGCAGCAGCACGAAACGTCATCCGCTCACAGTGGCGACTCTGTTGGGGATATCTGATCTCTTTAAACTTGAACTTTCTTTCATAAAGTTTAAAAGATTTTGATAATGTATTGAAATCATTAGCCAAATTAAAACTTCATTCTTTTTTATAACTTTTTATCCTCACACGTGTAGATAGTTTGGTAATTTTAGGTGCCCTATTTTACCCGAGAAGCTCACGTAGTATCACTCATGCCCTGTTGGAATTGAGGATGCCTAGTGGGTGGATCACTCATTTTAACCAACACGTAAACTCCTACGATCGCACCTATTTGGGTAGTGGTTGAGTAACGTGGAATCAAGGTAAACGGAAACCTTCTACATCAACGACCCTATACCAAAGCCGCGCTAGAAAAAGCCTTGGCACTTCATTCCTTTAGGAGTACCCAAAGCAACAAAAAAAAAATAATTGGGACGCGCTTCTTTCGCCATTATCGGTGAAGAAGCCAAAACTCCATCCTTCCAAAGACGCGTTACGCGGGAGTCATAAGGTTGGAAGAGGGACGATTTGCATACTCTATACTTCGTGATCATGCACCCCCATGCATCGGCTTTAAGAGCCAAAAATGAATCAACTTACCTTTACTACTTTCGCCTGTGGAGGAGGTTTAACAACACACGTAGGACTTCTCTTATGCCTCCGTTGCGTCACCATATATCACTATGTATGAAATAAGGTACAAACGTCCCATGTATGTTGGAGGGATAAGCCATCGTGTTATCTCTAACCACACCTACGTGCAGCCATACATATCACGCATCGCTAAAAAAAATACATACCATCCATACCATTTATAACCCATTCATGATCTGACCCCCGGTTCGTAACCCTGAAGAGTCTTCCTCCGAGATCCGAACCTTCACCATGTCTCTTCCTGGAAATGACAACTTTGCCTCACCTAGAGAACAGACTAATCTTCGCCCCACCACAGGAGGAATAGTTCACCCTTCGTCTCTTGGGTCAGAGATCACCACCGCTATCATCCAGTTTCTAAACTCGGATCAGTTTCAAAACATCATTTAGGAACTAGTACGTGTATCTATCAAGAAAGCCCTCGGATGTCAGAACCTCGACCAGGTCATGCAACCTCCGGGCATGACACCCAAGAGTAATACACTCTGGCAATCACTGCCAACCGCCTACCCCGAACAAAGGGAAGGAGCCCAAAGTTTAATTCCTCTATCATTCTTTAATACCTTGCCTCTGACATTGGTCACTCCATCACAGTTTAAGATCCCTACTAACCCGATGCCTCCTCAGTATGACCAGGTCATGCAACACGAGGTTGAAGCCCTCTCACTTCAATTGGTGACGGTAGGCTGCAATCAGAAAGAGGGGAGGGTCTGACCAGAAGGGAACTAGGTCTTTCAAAACACTGACTCACCCATACCCCCACCTTAAATTCTGGAGAAACTAGCATCAGCTGCCACCATTCAGCCAAATAATGGCCTTAAGTGTAGCACAAATCCATGGAAACTGCCACTTAATGTAATCTTCACCGGATTAAGGGAAGCTGGCATTCTTAAACCTCTTCGCAAATTCAATCCTCCCACGAGAGAAGGAGGAAAAGGCTTTTGCAGGTATCACGTGCTGTCTAGTCACAACACCAATCAATGCAAAGCTTTGATTCGCACCATCCAACGTCTGGTGAAGGATAAGAAGATTATCGACCCTGAAAGACCATCCAGCCCTTTACCAGAGTTTGGCGACCAGACACAGATGATTAATCTCGACTATCCTAAACAAGGGAATGCGCCGCAAGATCTCATCAAGGCCATTTACTCCAATGGTAGGGGAAAATCTCGCTCCGAGAGTAAGGACGAAGAGTCTTGATTTGCAATCCTTAGTTTAGACTTTTTAGCTCCATGAGCAACTTCCATTTTTCTTACTTATGTCATGTCTCTATCATTTGATCCACGCATTCATATGAGCATACACATGATGCTTCCAGTATTCAAGACATTTTATTGAATAAAATTGAGTTGAGTACAGATATAGGCTCTAATGTGGTAATCAAATCTAATAATTTAACTCCTGTCAAACACATGTGAGATGATAAAGTGCTTAAAGACCACGATAATGATTTTGCTTGGTCCTCAGATCAATAGTTAGATTGTTGAACACCACGGGTCGCTTCTAGAATTAACTCAACAACCCTGTAATGGTACACCTTCAAGCTACCAAAGAAGTATCAACCGATCCCCTGAAATAGAGAATCGAGGCTTACACCCAACGATAACTAACGAAGCCCAACCTTTATCAAATAAACATCGTAGCCAAATCTCAGACTAATGTCACCACCAAGAATATGACCAAATTTGCAGAGAAACATATCTTCACCCGGTACAAATCAACCCCATCAAACCCTTCGACTAACAAAGGTCAGGGGGCAACCACTTCCTAGAACACCAAGTCTAAGGGCAAGCACCTTTATCCCACATACAACAAAGATGTTCGCAAAGCCAATGTCACGATCAGCTTGCGAAATAAACTAATAAAGCAAACTACCACTTCACCTCTTAAAAGCACCAAACAAAAGGTCCTCAAACCAAACATCACTTGTTCAAAACCCTTCACCACCGATACAAGGTGCAAATTCAAGCCTAAACAAGAAGGACTCTGCAAACCATAGACTGAAGGAACAATCAAAATAGCAATTAGGATGACAATCGAACCAATCAATAAAGCTTTGGGTAAGTGCCAAAAACTCTCGCAAACTAAACAGCTTGCAATAAGGTCAGCTAAAATCAAAACAAGGTTACCTGATGAATGTTAGAATGAATCGGGTGATCCAGGCAAAAACTGAATGGACACCAAGAATATTTATAAAGGCACAACTAAGCGCACAACAGCAAATCAGATACTCAATGCCCTTGCTGAGAGTCATAGGCCCGACACTAAAGCATCTGAGAACTTTCGATACCAAT
The DNA here is from genome assembly GCA_947683365.1 of Euphorbia pulcherrima. Lineage (NCBI taxonomy): Eukaryota > Viridiplantae > Streptophyta > Magnoliopsida > Malpighiales > Euphorbiaceae > Euphorbia > Euphorbia pulcherrima. Next base: position 45,359,419 of record CANTUS010000010.1, read on the forward strand.
GAAAAGTTCAGACCAAATTGAGAAGGCTGTCATATGGCTAAGGATAGTACCGAAGTCATGAACATAAACAAGAGCGAGTTCATCAATCTAGTCAACCAGGATGAGGTTAAGCATTATCGGGTCTAAACAAAAGAAATAAATCAGAAAAGCAGCACACAAGAAAAGTATATATGATAATCACTCGCCTTTTGGTCTTTTACTGATCGAACAAAATTAGGGTGACACCCGACGGTCGGTATCCTGCAAACCAGCCGTACAAAAATTAGAGGATAAGTCAATAACGCCTGCTAAACTGAAAACCCAAAAAGGGCGGTTCAGACAAAAATTAGGGCACGAGAGAAAAATTGCAAGATGTTAACTTAAAAACTTCTAAAGGTCGGTTAACACCAGGGGTTTCGCTAATGGAAATGATCGCCAACATCTTGTACTAAAGTTAGATTCACTCGATAAAAGTGTCATTTATACTGAAACCTCCGTATTTGTGATTGTATGAATGTCTAGCGATCAAGTGATGGAAGCATCGCAAGTAAGCTTAATCGAAGAAGCTCCGAGCTCCATATATATATATATATATATATATATATATATATATATATATATATATATATATATATATATATATATATATATATATATATATATATATATATAAAATTCGGATAGACTGAAAACATCTAGGTCTATGCAAAAGTCGAAATAAGTCTGTTAAGTTGAAAACTCGAAAGGACAGTCTATGCAAACGATAGGGTCAAGTTGGAGCCCAAATTTCCCCAGGTCCCTCCAATCTGCATTCCCCAGACTCTACAGAAAACCCCGTAGCTTTTGATTGGGGGTTGCCATGACAGGAATGGACAGAATAGTCAAAATCAGATTGCTAGAAAATTGATACCACCGGCGATATGGGTGATGCCGTCGGCGATATGGATTAGATTGGGCGATATCAGATGATGCCACTGGCGATATGGACTTTCAGACAGCCCTGTATATATTATTTTGGCTGGATGAGTTTGGGCGATATGGGTCATGCCACCGGTGACATGAAGTGAATTTTCTGGCGACATCAGAAGCATTTCTTCCATTTCAGACCTGTATAAAACCTGTAAACAATCCTATACTACATTTCCAATACCTTTCCAAATAGTAACCCATTCTTGTTCAAAATAAAAAGCCCGAAGGCACAAACCATCCAAAAATTCTGAATGTCTAGACCACGAAAGAAACAAAACCCAACAGAAAAAAGCCAAATTATTCCAACCATAATGCATCAAGGGTACAAACAAGTAAATAAAAAAAGAGAGCAAAATAAAAACTAGGCATGCCCGCCACTACCGGCCGGGCGAGATAAAACTTCTTCGAGACTCACAAGCCAGTCATCAACATCATCCTCTTCCCTTCCCTCCGTGATAGGCATACTACTAGACTCCTTGGCCACGACAGGCGGGCGTCGGCCGGCAGACATCTTGATCCCCCGATGACTGGTACTACTAGGGTGTGCACGGTCCAGGTTTTGCTTACTTCTCCGTTCCTGAACGGTGGCTGCCAGCTGGCCCTCAAGGTCACTCACACAACACCATAGGTCTGCAGTCTCCTCCTCATACCTCGCCGGGCTGCATTAGTATTTGACAAGGAAAGGGCTGAGAAATCCTGCAAACCAGAGAAAATATCAACAATGCATATCATTCATAACATCTATACATGCATCCCATCTTAACATATACATAAAATACCTGTGCAAGGAGCGACTGCCCGATAAGTGTATCCCAGAGAATAAAATTGTTCTCTGCGAGCATCTCCACATGGCTCCGCGCCACCTGAAAAATCTAAAAGGCAAATCATTAGACACCTGCATCCAAGGCTAAACAAGAAAATAATTACCAGGCCTTACATAAGTTGTATTTTCGGGCATGAAGATTGGAGCCTACCGGCTCTAGCTTATATTCCTAGGGAGGAACTCGCCCCGGGAATTCATCAGCAGGAATGAAGTTTCCATCGGATTGACTAGACGCCCCTCCACAAAGTTTATGCCCTCTGGCACAACATAGTGCCGTACCCCACTCTGGTTATCCCGGCCTCTCTTCCTCGCGGGTTCCTGAAAAACATGAAAGCCACACGTCAATAGTGTTCCTAAACAATTTCAAAATCATGCACATAAGCACAATCATACCTCAAAAGAACGTTGGTCACCTTGGGACATTGGCGCACTCCCACTGGCTATGTCCACGCCCGCCTCATCGTCCCCCTCGGGCTTGACCCCAACATCCCCTTCAAGCTTGTCATCTTTATCATCTTCTTCCTCCTCGACGTCTACAATGCCTTTGAGGTGCCTTTTCTCCTCCTCCAACCATTGTTCGTTATGATACTCAATCATATCATTTCTGTGGATGCAGGGACACACAGGGAGTAGATGCTACTGAAGCTGCTCATAGAGGCTAGGGACGCTAGGTATCACTCGGCCGTTCCACTCGATGTAATCAGCCTTGTCAGCCTTAGAGGTTATCACCAAATGGGGCCACCATAAGCCCCTAGAAGGATCAGCAGGCACCGGTCTATCAGCCACCGGGACAGACCTCCAGCCCAGGACGCGCTCACCCAGGTACCACTGCTGGGACAGAAGGCACTCAATCACGAACCGACAATCGTCTACCTCCCTCCTAACCCTTGCAACCTCTGCTAGATTCTCCACCCCATCAAATGGATCCGGGACAAGCTACACCAATAATCAGCCAAAACAACCGATGTAAGTTCATAAATGCCTTTTGTTTTGTCTAAGTGTAAAAATAAAGACTAAAATAAAAAGTTGCATACTGAGCTCAACCGCGTGCTCCTCAGGACCTCCCTATATTTCATAGGGTACTTGGCCTTCCCACCAACGCCCCCGCACCAGCAAGCAAGAAAGTGGGAGCCCGACGGTATAATCTTCTTAAACTCCACCGACGGGAGGATCTGATGCTCAAAGGCCCAAGCCTGCTTAAATAATGACCAATCAATTCAAAAAGCATCATACAATAAATGAGAACATGTGCTATCAAGTAAAATACTTCCAAAGAGATGTACCTGGAGTAGTAGATGGCAGAGGTGAAGGGCTTTCTCCTTCTTCCGGGCTCCCATGTCCAGCCCATGGTATAGCTGAGCCAAGATGCCCCTCGGCTAATTCTTCCTCCTAATGCCTGACACATCTTCCACAGTAGTTATAAGCACATAATTGATCTTACTCCCTGAGATTGGGAAGAGCAACACGGTAAGCAAAGAAATCATGAAGGACCAGACACAAGCCTCTTTATCATCCTCGGGCACTACATCCACCCGGGTTCAGTGTTGGTATAACTCACTATAAGATAGCCACCCAGAAACGGGTTTCAGACCAAACAGCTCCTTCACCCGCCTCACCACAGCCCTCTCAACATGGTATTTATCCATGTAAGCATCAAAGTGTATGACCTTGTCCGTCCAAGGGAGGTCGATCATGGCTACAATGTTAGAGGGTGTAATCGTAGCTTCCCCGAAAGAGAAGTGGAAAGTATGGGTAGTCTCAGACCACCTCTCGGTTAGGGTTGTCACTGCTGAATGAGAAAGCTTGGGCATTAGCATTGGTATTATCCGGGCCAAGTCCCCAAATTGTATCTCATTGATGGCAAGCACAAGCTTGGGGTCGTTCTCCGAAATATGGTGTCACCATTCGCCAATGGTGCCCATCCCCCCTGTATAGGTTAGTTCATATGGCTGTAAAATCAGAAACAAAATAGATAAGTCCTGTGTATTTTCTCACCACTAAAATCTGATAGAAAGTTGCTGATGTCACTTTTGCTAGAATTGATATTACCGTCGGCATCATCCCATACCGCTGGCGGCATGGATGATATCGCCGGCGATATTGATTCAAACAGAAGCAACATTAGACTCCCCTGGCCCCTTTCGCAAGGACTGATGCTGCCAGCGATATCACTCATATCGCCGGCGACATCACTACCTGCGGGCAGAACCTATTTTCCCTAAAATTGCACCCATCGTGCCAAAACCACAGAAATCGCAATCAATCAAACAATAAGCCTGAAAATGGTAAAAATCAAAACTAAAGCATGCAATATAGTCAATCTATTTCACACTTAAACTCCTATCATGGCATGATTTTAAGCCTAAGGCCAAATTGAAACTCAACCTAAAAAGAGGAGATTCAGGTTTTGCGGGATTACCTGGACATATTAGAGGTGCTTCTCCTTCTCTGGGGTCAGATTGGTGATGGGAGAATTGATCCCATAGCCATACATCTTGGCCGTCTCCTTCAGGCTATAAGCAGTAGGAACGGAGAGAATTTTCAATCCCTCAATAGAAGAATCAGGCAGGTTCTCCCTAGCCTTGGCCGATTTGCCCCTGAAAGCCTTGGCGATTCTCTTCATGATTTGAATAACGAAAAAGAAATCCAAAAAATTGGAGAAGAAGATGGGAAGGGGTACGGTTTTCTGAATAATAAGGAAGAAGGGAGTTTTACTTCCTTTTAAACTACCGTGCGGAATTCGAGGAGTTTTAATTTATCTGAAACTGCCCGCTCATGCCGCCGGTGGCATCACTCCATGCCGCCAGCGACATCACTTATATCGCCGGTGACATCGCCTCCTTTCAGTTCAAATTTTCAAATTATTTGACCAGTCAAAGCTGCCACGTGGAAACCATGCCGCCGGTGGCATCACCTTATACCGCCAACGATATCACTCATGCCGCCAGCGATATCGATCCTTACAATTCAAAATTTGAAAATAGTCTAACTAGTCAAAGCTGCCATGTGGTAGATGCCGCCAGCAGCATAATTTGATACCGCCAGCGACATAATTTATGTCGCCGATGACATCAGGTCTCTCCCTGCTTTTCTCAGCCATTCTTGACAAAATCCTAGCTCTAGTCCCGGTAATCCAGAACTTGCACAAGTTATAATCACAAACCCAATATGCTCATTCTATAAAACTACCCAGAAATTACGGCATGACCCAATACATATCACCCTTTTCGGGTTCATCCTCAGAACACCAACTGAAGGTCACTAATACAGTCACTGTACGTATCACCCTTTGGGTTCATCCTTAGAACACCAACTGAAGGTCACTGATACAATCACTGTATGTATCACCCTTTTTGGGTTCATCCTCAGAACACCAACTAAAGGTCACTGATATAGTCTCTGTATGTATCACCCTTTAAATTCATCCTCAGAACACCAACCAAAGGTCCCGGCATGATCCTGTACATGCCACCTTTGGGTTAACCCCTCCAAGATCATGGCGTGACCCAGGGCAATCACTTCTCAATCAAACAAAACACAAAGCCTGACCAAGGGGCAATTTTTCCACAAAGCATGAGCTTGATCGAAGGGGAATCTCTTCACAAAGTGAAAGCCCGACCAAGGGGCAATCACTCCATAAAACATGAGCCCGACTAAAGGGAAATCTCCTCACAAAGTGAAAGCCCGACCAAGGGGCAATCACTACACAAAGCATGAGACCAATCGAAGGGCAACCTCTTCATAAAGTGAAAGCCCGACCAAGGGGCAATCATTCCATAAAGCATGAGCCCGATCGAAGGGCAATCTTCTCACAAAGTGAAAGCTCGACCAAGGGGCAATCACTCTACAAAGCATGAGCCCGATCAAAGGGCAACCTCTTCACAAAGTGAAACCTCGACCAAGGGGCAATCACTCTACATAGCATAAGCCCGATCGAAGGGCAATCTCCTCACAAAGTGAAAGCCCGACTAAGGGACAACCAACCTATAAAGCTCAAGTCTGACTAAGGGACAATCTCTATAAAGCATAAGTCCGACCAAGGGGCATCTAACCTATGAAGCATAAGCCCGACCAAGGGGCAACTAATCCATAAAGCTCAAGTCCGACTAAGGGACATCTAATCCACAAAGCATGAAGCCGACCAAAGGGCGACCAATCTACAAAACAAAAGTTTGACCAAAAGATAAACTCTCCACAAAGCATAAGTCTGGCCAAACGGCGTCCTTTCCACAAAGCTCAAGCCCGACCAAGTGGCAATTTCTTCTCGAAGCTAAAGCCCGACCAAGGGGCAAACCTCTCTACAAAGCTCAAAGCCCGACCGAGGGGCAAACTCTTCACAAAACAAAAGTCTGACCAAGGGATAACCTCTCCATAAAGCTCAAGTCCGACTAAAGGACAATTTCTCCATAAAGCATTAGTCCGACCAAAGGGCAATCTTTTGACAAAGGATCGAGTTCGACCAAGGGACATCCCTTAACAAAACAAAAGTCTAACAAGGGACAAACTCTCCACAAAGCGCAAGCCCGACCAAGGGGTAACCAATCTATAAAACAAAAGTCCAACCAAGGGACAATTTCTCCACAAAGCATAAGTCCGACCAAAGGGCAATCTTTTGACAAAGGATCAAGTCCAACCAAGGGGCATCCTTTCCATAAAACACAAGTCCGACCAAGGGACAACCACTCCACAAAGCACAAGTCCGACCAAAGGACAATCTCTCCGTAAAGCATAAGTCCGACCAAAGGACAATTTCTTTGCAAAGCTTAAGTCCGACTAAAGGACAATTTCTCCACAAAGCATAAGTCCAACCCAAGGGTAATCTTTTGATAAAGGATCAAGTCCGACCAAGGGACATCTTTTCCATAAAGCATAAGTCCGACCAAAGGACAAACTCTCCACAAAGCTCAAAGTCTGACCAAGGGACAACCAATCTTCAAATCGTAAGTCCGACCAAGGGACAACCAATCTTCAAATCGCAAGTCCGGCCAAGGGGCATCCTTTCCATAAAACACAAGTCCGACCAAGGGACCACCACTCCACAAAGCACAGGTGCGACCAAAGGACAATCTTTCCGCAAAGCATAAGTCCGACCAAAGGACAATTTCTCCACAAAGCTCAAGTCCGACTAAAGGACAATTTCTCCACAAAGCATAAGTCCGACCCAAGGGCAATCTTTTGAGAAAGGATCAAGTCCGACCAAGGGACATCTTTTTCGCAAAGCATAAGTCCGACCAAAGGACAAACTCTCCACAAAGCCCAAAGTCTGACCAAGGGACAACCAATATTCAAATTGTAAGTCCGACCAAGGGACAACCAATCTTTAAATCGCAAGTCTGACTAAGGGGCATCCTTTCCATAAAACACAAGTTCGACCAAGGGGCAACCAACACACGAAGCATAAGACCGACTAAGGGGAAACTAACCCATGAAGCATAAGCCCGACCAAGGGGCAACTAACCCACAAAACTCAAGTCCAACCAAAGGGCAACCAATCTACAAAGTGTAAGTCCGACCAAAGGGGCAACCAATCTACAAAGCGTAAGTCCGACCAAGGGGCAACCGATCTACAAGGCGTAAGTCCGACCAAGGGGTAAGCCAGTCATCCCTCAGGTATCATTCCTATCCCTTACTCTTTCGTGTGATCATACTGACCTGTGGCAGCAGTGATCCCCCGAGGGGCAGCCTGTGAGGCCGGGATTTTGCAATCCCTCTCGCAAGACGATGATGACGTATACCCGATTTTAATGCCTCAAAATAAAAGTTCTCTTTAGAATTTTTATTACCAAAATAATATTCCTTGTGAATTTTATACTTGGTAGAATCAAGTTCGGCGTGGCCGATAACGCGTCCAGTAGGAGCTTGATCGATGATTTACACCCAAATTAAATAATACCCATTAAAATATAAGTAAAATTCAAAAAGATGCCTTTTGACCCACTTTTTCCCACTTTTGACCGCTTTTCACAACTTTTTAGGCTTTCGGGCCCCGTTGGTTGCCGGTATGTTGGAGGCTGATGTCACCAGCGGCATCAGCAATACCGTCGACAACATCATTATATCGCCGGCGGCATGGCCTAAAATTGGTCCCTACATAGACAACCTTTCGGCCACTTTTGATGGAATAAGTCAAAAAGGTCTCGAAAAACACCCCAATTTATCTATAAAAAGACACCTTAGGCTGAAAGAAGAGGGGGGACTGAAATTGCAAAATAGGGAGTGGAAATTAGGCAGTTGAGAGGCTGCAATTTAAGAGAGAGTAGATTTTAGTGAGATAAGAATTTGAAAAGGTAGGAAAAAGGATTCTAATCCACTTTTCCTGGTTTTTCTTCTTTGAACTCTCTAATTGTGAGCTTAAAATCAGTAGGTCTTTAAGTTAAAATCAACTTGATAGGATTTAGGGACCTAAAAACTCTTAAATTGATTACTAAATCATCGTTACAAGCTCTCAGAGGTGTTTATTTTCAGTTCACGAAGAGTTAGATTCACGACCTCGAGGTGAAAATTTTGAGTCTCATAGCTCTTTGGCATTAATATTACTGATTTATGCTAATTTTTGTTGATTTATGTTCATTTTTGGGTTTTTGATCATTGTGACTGCCGCCTGCCGCTGCTGTAAGAAATTGAAGTCGCCGGAGACATGTGATGTGGCCGACGGTATCACCCATGTCGCTAGAGACATCGTTGATACCGCCGGTGGCATCGCATTCCCTAAAGACCTCACTTTCTTGCAGGACCCTTTTCTTTATGGTACTCAAACGTCGCCTGCGACATAATTGATGTCGTCGGGGGCATCAGCCATGCCGCCAGCGGCATCAGTTGCCCCGTCGGTGGCATGACTTTCTGGATAGCAGTTTTATTTTCGTTTGTTCCCGAACTAACTTATTTTCTGAAGCTAGGACATATGGTGTAACGATGGAGGTTCAAAATCTCCTAAAAATAGACCCCACCCCATAAGGAGTGGCATTTTTACTTATAATTCGATTAAAGCAATGATTGAATCTAAAATTTGGATAAAAACGAAATTTCCCCGCAAACTCTGTTCAAACCTCATTTTAGCCATCCAATCGGGCTTTATAATATCATAAATGAAACATGCCATATCTGTGCCAACCATCTTCTGCGAGTAGATGTATATCAGACATTCGGGTATTTTATTTATTGCATAGAAAATGTACAGGACTTAGAATCCTTGTAATAATTTTATTTTCCGCACCTATTGTTTTTATAACTGTAAATATTTTATTCATCGCTTCAATTGCTTGATAAACGCGAAAACAACAAAATAACTGAAAACACAAATAAATAGGATGGATTAAACCGATTGAGAAAGAATGAAGTATCTTAACTTGGCCTAATGAAAAATAGATAACATCATCCAAACTCGGAATCTCTACTTAAGGTATGCTCCAACCACCCAGTGGGAAATTCGTACCAAAAATTTCTCGATTGAGCTGAACCGGGTAGCGACTCCATTTTTAGTACGAGATTTCGATCTCGTATCTTTTGTGCATTTAAACATGCAAAACTATTTTCTAATCACATTATACGCATCTCCCCCGTCATCTTAAAGAGGCTGATACACAGGCCCCACGCAGCAGCAGCGCGAAACGTCGTCCGCTCACACTAACAACAATGATGTTGTAGGTAAGTAAACCCATTTTGTTACACCATATATCAAATAATGTAACTTTTATTTTTTGAGATTCATTTATAAGATATTGTCACGATTGTGACTGGAAATGGGATTATAAATTAGGAAAAGATATGAGAAGAGGATTAGATCCAATTAGGAAGAGAAAGAAATAGAGAGAAGTAGAAGAACAATAAAAACTAAAGTATAGGACATCATTAGTCATGGTTGTTAGGGGCGCAAGGCACAAAGGGACCAGGCACCAGGAGCGCCCATATTTGCTAGGCGCAGTGAATTTGCAAAAAATATTTGCTTGAAATGTATGTAAAATTTACATATTGCACTAGGAATATCTAGCCTTAAAAGAAATTGAATTAGGAATATTCGGCCTTGAATTATTATTAGAACTCTTTAAAAAATAGATTAAATGAATCGTTGTTCTGATTATTCTGTTTTCAGATCCATCAAGGGCAGATAAGCGCCCTGCATTTTCTCTACTGCTCGCTAAAAATATTTGCAATAAACTTAGAGTTAAGGTGAATATGATTGTCAAAAGAAATATAAAGATTATCTCTCAAGATCTTTTAATTCATTAATTTTTGCTTTATCATTTTATTTTCTTCGTTGTATGGTGATATGAGAATCAAGAAGCGAGTTCATTTACAGGTGCAAAATCTAGTTGCGGAAATCGTTGACTCCAAATTAGGGAAACAAGTAAACATTCTTTTACAACCTTGATCAGTTCTTTGCGGTTTTTTTTCACATATTTAGAATACCTTGCTCTCCAAAAGAAATATCTGTCCCAATTTACAATTAGTGGTACAGATGTCATCTACAGAGAGTATGGTAATCCAAATACTCAGCTCTCTGCAACATTTACCCAGTTGATTGAGGTGACCATATTATGCTTTTATATCTAAACGGGCTTTTGTAGTTCCTTCAGATAAGTAGAATCAAGCCATCCCTGACTTATATAGCTAAAGAGGAAGTAATTGGCCTTGTTACAGCTCAAGGTCTTTTACATTACCCTCGATGTAAAAAAGTTTATATTGTTACATTACTGATTTTCGAGTAATAAATATCATCATTTAAGTGGCAGAAAATAGTGAACTCAATAAAGTGTGGAAAGAAATCATGGACTCTTGACGGTGATAAAATATATGTGAAGGTGACTGAAGTCCTATTACGTAATGTCACTTAATTCGACTTATGAATTTTTTTAAAATTCTTTGAAAATGGACCCTAATTTGAATTTAGTCCGGCAATTAATGTTCCTGTAGTTAATTAAGTAAGCTACATCACGATTTTGGGTTTGAAAGATCGAATCCGAATGAATTTAATACCAATTTGAATAATTAATGTCACTTAATTTGACTTATGGGTTTTTAAAATTCTTTGCAAATGGACCCTAATTCGTTTTATTTTCACATTAGTGAGTGAAAAACAGTTAATTAAGTAAGCTACATTGCAATTTCGTGTTTGTGGGATCGAATCTAAACGAATTTAATACCAATTTGAATGTTGGCGTACTTAATGTCACTTAATCCGAATTACTGGTTTTTTTAAAATTTTTTTCAAATGGATCCTAATTTATTTTATTTTTACATCAACGAGTGAAAAATAGTTAATTAAATAAGCTAAAATGCAATTTCATGTTTGTGGGATCGAATCCGAATGAATTTAATACCAATTTGAATGTTGGCATACTTAATGTCACTTAATCCGACTTATGGGTATTTTTAAATTCTTCACCCTAATTTATTTTATTTTTGCATCAATGAGTGAAAATTAGTTAATAAAGTATGATACATTATAATTTCGGGTTTGTAGGATCGAATCCGAATAAATTTAAGACCTCTTTGAATGTAGGTGAAAATACTGTACCTTGATCCGATATTTCGGAACTTTAACTACTATGAACTTGATTGGATCTATCTATGAATTCCTGCAAAACAAAACGCAGCTTGGGGGCGATCGGTGTTACCCCGAGGGGACCCTCCGATGCCTAAGTCAGTAATGGGTTTTGAGGAATATATTGAATGTAATCGTGAGAATGTATGATACCTGTTGAACTGACCTAGGGACCTATTTATAGGCATAGGATCTGCCCTATTTTTGGTGAAATAGGGAGCCCAAATCTTGATGAGTTTAGGACTCTTCATGTATATCTAATCCTTGCACCCAAGTAGATTAGAATAAGGATAGAGGAGAGAATATAAGGACTAGAGTCAGACCTGGATTCTCCTTTCCTGTAGGATACGAAGAGACCGTTGAGCCAGTCATGAGCCGGCTGGGGGCTATGACCATTCAAGGCTTCCTGTGATCCCAGCCTTATGGGTTCTTCGGCCAGGATGAGATCCCAATCAATTTCTCCAGCTGAGCCAACTTACCTGGGAAGACGAGTTAAATGGCCCTTTTATTGACCCGGTCTCTCAGGCGAGACGGGCAAGACATATTTAGTAAGTTATCAGAAAGCCCCCCCCCCCCCCCCCCCCCCCGCGAAAATGTGAGAAGCTCTTTAGGGCTTCACACGGCGTGAGCCAGCTTGAATCCAAGCGGCCCAATCTTAGGGCTACATGGCCAACTATGGCCCAAGCATGCTCGAAGCTTCTCTAGGGAGTCTCTTCATCTTCCCTAGTGGCAGATGCGATTTTTCAAAATTTGAAACCAGCGACACCTTGAGTGATACGTGGCACTGCACGTCTATACTTTAATGATTGTGACCCTCCACTTTCATTTTCTCTTCCTATTTAAGCTTTTTCTCTCCACATTTCACCATTTTTGCCTACCTAATTCTCCTGACACTCTGCAATTGTCCAAGTTTTCAAGGCTTTTTCCGGCGACTTTTGCTTCTTTTCCTTCCACTTTTTGCAAGTAAGTAATCTTCTTCATATCTTTTTTTAAATGATTCCCTTATTCTGCGAATTTGTTTATGCTTTCTATACTTTGCTACCCTTAGCCTGGATTTCATGCCATAAATCTGTATATGCTTTATATGCTTTATATGCGGCACATCTCGAACTCTTAGGGTAGGTATAGTTTCATTTGTGAGCACCTTTATTTATAGAAATAATCTTAACTGCTAACTTAGCATTGCCAAAATCTGGGATTCTGCTTGCCAGATTCTAAGTTTAGGTATGAACACTGATGAATGTGATGAACATAGGTTTAAGGTCAAAACACCACCCGACTAAAAAAGGACCATAGATCTTGATAAAGTGGCTAGATCTGTGTCTAGCTTGTTCTAGGTTTTTGCTTTCTTTCTAGGCAATCATGTCTTCTACCACTTCCATTAGTACTAGATTGGTCGATAGGTTGTTTGATGAATATTGTGCCGAGTTTCCTGACTTGATGTCAAGGTGCTATGTTAATATTGACCAATCTAACATTCTTCTAACTTTAGGACTAAACGAACAGTCGGGAAGATGGATCGGGTAGGAAGAAACACGGATGACGAGCGGAGGGCATCCCATGAGACGTCCTCGAGCTCACAGATCCATTTGTTGGACTTGGCTTGGGCTGGAAGAGATAAGCAAGAGGTTCAGCAGCCAGCTTACCAAGATGCTACTGCTTCGACCCCTAAAGGTTTTAAGGTTAAGAGGGCGGCCAACAAGGGGAAGGCAAAAATCATTGGTGGAGAATCGACTGAAAAAGGACCTCCCAAGCCGAGGAAAATGACTTATAGGATAGAAGATATGATTTCCATCATCCATCCGGTGGATATTAAATTTGAAAAGGCGACCTTCCCTTGGATGAGAAGGTTAGAATTATGCTCCTGTCACCCAATCAGTTTGTCTATAAGCAGCCTCCCGGGTGGTTTAGCGTTTATCTAGAGCAGATTTGGTCGGGATTTATATACCCGCTACCCCCGGAGATTTGCGACTAGCTAAATTATTAAAACATTTGCCCGGCTCAGATACATCCAAATGCCTGGGGTGAGGACCACTTGCATTTCTCCTGAAAGAAGGGATTCTACTCTTTCTCTGGGAAGTCTAATTCGGTGAAAAATTGCAAGCAGTTTTATGTGTATATAAGTTGTAAGAGGGGTTCCCCGCCTTCCCAACCCAATGGTCTTTCAAAGTACCACCTACTTTTAACGTCCCCAAGAATGATCTGGACATCCAAGTAGGGCTATTCGAATGGTTAAAGAGAGGGCTGGGACCTTGGACAATATTTCTTATGCCTTAGTTCATAGGTATAGGGTGATAGACTACGCGTTGGAGTCGGATGACGGCTTTGAATATTTTCCTGGTCCTCAGCTGCCCGATAAGTTATCTTACATTCTTTTTATTTTTTGTTATGCTTTCAACCATGTCTGGAGTTAGAGCTAAAATTTTTGGTGCTGTAGCCAAACGGGTTAGGAACTTGCAGCAAGAGAATACTTGAATGGCTCCGGTTGATTTGGCCGCTCAATCTAACAAAGCTATTGATCTAGTTTTGCTAGGCAAAGGCAGCGACTCAAGAGGAAAGCGTGCTAGCATTCAGGATTCGGAGCTGGCCAAGAAGCAGAAGAAAGCCAAAGTGGCTAGTGAGGTAATACGTTGTTCTTTAAACTTAGTAGTTGTGCTTAAATTTTTTTGCAATTTAGCTATTAATTACAATATGTCAGGCTGTTGTTGACCCGGTCACTGCTCTAGAACCAGGCACTGATGCTGATCCGATTACTCCCCCCTCCGTCCTGATTGTGAAGGAGGCTTTACAAAATGTGGCGGGGGTCAGGCAGTGTATCACTCTCCCCTGGGTACAAGAGTCTCTTCGCGAAGCATTTCCCTTGGAGTGGGAGGGTCAACGATATGAGAAGGAAGATTTTCTTACCCTTTCAGGCTTACTCTTCCAATCCATTAGCCAGATATGCTTTTACTCCTGACAAATATTCAGGTTTACGCCTGGCGGTGTTCTAATCTCCCGTTTGTTTTTTTTCAGTCCTTGTCTGGAGGAGCCGAGTTATACCGCCGAGGAGACAAATGCTGAGAAACTTGTCGAGGCGATTGATATGTGCAAGAGCCTGAAGAGATAGCTAAAGGAATTGGACAGAGCTAACAAGTTGCTGGAAGGTGAACTCACGAAGCTAAAAGGGGAACGCGAGCTACTTTAATTGGCCCATAAGGTCACCTCCAGTGAATTACTCAAAGCTCAGGCGAACCTTGCTGCCAGCTGGCTGGAGAGTCAGTCCATCTTAGCTTCAAAGGAGAAGGATGAAGCAGAGTACATTTGCTCGATCGAAGGCATGGTGGATGACGGTTAGCAGTTTGGCCAAATGGTATTGGATGCCTGCTGACTTCTCCACTCGAATATTCCTGAGAACCTCCTGCAAAAGCAAAAATATCCAAGATCCGAGGAGTAGGAGGCGGTTTAAGAGGACTCGACTGGACTGGCTAAAGATGGTCAACCCGAGTCGGGGAGAGTGAAGGACGAGTCTAGAGGATCAGACCCAACAGCTTAGTTTTTCTCTTGTAACTTTTTCATTTTATATGTACATTTTTGTAAGTATAGTGTAGTTTAATTTAAGCCCATATTTTAGGGCATTTTTTGAAGGTCTTATTTCTGTGCCTTTATATATTATTGTTGTTCGGTCTTACATTTTATTGCCGACTAGATGATTGTCTAGGCCTTGAAACCTTTTTCATCAAGTATTTAGTAGTGATTCTATAGGGGTGTGACCGCCTAAAATTGTCTGTAGTAGTTTTAACTAGGTCTTATGTGCAAGATATTTGAGCCGGTCTTATGTCATGCCGGGGATACGCCATAAAGTGTGATCAGTACTTTTTGAGGCGAATGTATAAATAAAAGAATGCTTTTATTAATGAATTGAGTACAAGTCCGGGAATTCTACGCATCCAGAGTTCTACTTGAGGGGAGCCACCTCGTTAAAAACTTCCTTAAAGAAAAAACCCAATAGGATAAAAAATCTTAAGGAAGGAAAAAGAATGCAGCTGCTAGAGTCCCTAAGTGTCTACTGTGTAGTAGGGCCTAAGATTAGCAATGTTCCATGTGCGAGGAAGCTCCTTGCCTTTTATAGTCCCTAGCTTGTAGGTGGCCTGCCGAATGACTTTGGTGACCTTGTAGGGGCCTACCCAGTTGGCGCCCATCTTCCCTTTGCCTTCCCAGGCCTGTGAGGCGGCCAAGTCTTTAAGAACTATGTCTCCTTCTTTAAGGCAAACTTCTCGTATGCGCCTATCATGATATCTAGCGATCTTTGCTTTATAAGCCGCCATTAAAATCCAAGCTCGCTCTCTTCTTTCATCCAAGTTGTCCAAGTAATACCTCATATTGATGTTATTCTCTTCCTCTGTGTAGTACGCCACTCAATCAGATGGAGCTCTGATCTCTACAGGGATGACCGCCTCTAATCCATATACTAGAGAGAAAGAGGTTTCACCTGTTGTTCCGCTAGGAGTGGTTCTGTTGGACCATAGGACTTTAATTAGTTCATCCGACCATCTTACTTTTCGATCCAGTAATCTTTTCTTCAACCCTTCTTCTAGGGTTCTATTGGTGACCTTCGTCTGACCGTTAGTTTATGGGTGCGCTACTGAGGTGAAGTGATTCTCTATGTTCCATTGCCTATATAAGTCTTTAAATTTTTTTGAGATGAACTGCGAGCCGTTGTCTGCTATTATTCTTCTTGGTATGCCTAATTGAGTGATTATGTGCTTCCACACGAAGTCAATTATTTGTTCGGCCGTGACCGAGCTAAGCGCCCCGCCTAAACCTATTTAAAGAAATGGTTGATTGCTACTAATATCCACTTCCTCTAGCCGAACGCCTCCGGCATCGGTCCAGCAATATCAATACCCTAAGACACGAATGGCCAACTGGTATTGGCTTTTAGTTGGCTTTTATGTGTGATTTCTACGCATGTGTTTGGCATTGGTGGCAAGTCCTCACATATTCTTTTATGTCAGCTTTAATAGTCTCCTAATAGTATCCTGTCAGGGTGATTCTCCTAAGTAATGTTTATGCCGCCTGGTGGCATCCGCAACTTCCTTCATAGACTTCTTCTATTATGAGTTTTCCTAGCTTGAGGGTGACACACTTGAGCCAGACATTTGAGTAGGATTTCTTATATAATCCATTGCCCACCAGTGCAAACCGCATGGACTTCTAAGTTATCTCCTCCGCTTCGATTTTGTCCTCGGGCAACTTATCATAAGCTAAATAGTCGTATAGAGGTTGTATCCATCTGAGGGACTTCTTTTGAATCCATACGTTTTCACCCTACTCTTCAAAAGTTGGCCGAGTCAAGACCTCATAAGGGCAACTTAGCTCTTTCCATGAGTCTTTTCCTGCGGCCGCTTTCACCAATTCATCTGCCTTCTCATTCTGAGTTCGAGAAATATATTCAATCTTCCACTCGGTTCCCTTATCTTCAAGTTTTTCTAACAGCTTCCCTACTTTAGCTAGGTATTTAACCATTTTAGCTCATTTGGTTTCGTACATCTTGTTGATCTGATTTGCAACTAGCCGGGAGTCGCTTTTAAGCACGGCCACGTCGATTGTAATCTCATTGGCTAGCTCTAACCCTTTGATAACTACTTTGTATTTAGTTGCATTGTTGGTGGAAGGGAAACCCAACTTGGTGGCATATGATAGTCTGATCCTTTTGGGTCCTTGGACATAAACTCTAATGCCGGCTCCTTCTACGTAGGAGGAACCGTCTACAAAGATTGTCCAAGTTTTAGAGGGATGGTTTGTTCCAGCTCCATGCCTGTGAATTCTACCACAAAGTCGGCTAACGCTTGAGCCTTTAAAGCCTTTCTTTCTTCAAAATGGATGTCATACTCTCCAAGTTTGATGGCCCACTCGGTCAGGTGGCTCGAAGTGTCTGGTCATTGCAACACTTTTTTGAGAGGAACTTTAGTCCTTACCACCATGGTGTGTGCCTGAAAATATGGTTTGAGCCTCTCGGCCGAGTGAATGAGGGCCAAGGCTAGCTTTTCCATCTTCAGGTATCTTAGTTCTGCATTTCTTAACACTTTGTTGGTGTAGTAGACAGGATTTTATTCTTCTTGATCTTCTAGAATCAGGATGGTTCTTACCACCTCATCTATTGCTGCCAAGTAGAGATAAAGTGTATCCCCAACGTTGGGGCGGCTCATAAGTGGAGGTTTGGCCAAAAAGTCCTTCAATTTATTAAAGGCCTCTTAACAATCTTTAACCCACTTGAAATCTCGATCCTTCTTGATCGCCTTGTAAAAGGGCATGCACCTCTTTGTTAAGAAAGAGATGAATCCCCCCAAGGCATTAATCCTAACGTTGAGATGTTGAACTTCATTGATGGTTCGGGGCGGCTCCATTCATATAATGGCTTCTATTTTTTTGGATTCGCCTCGATGCCTCTCTCTAAAATCATAAAGCCTAAAAACTTCCTGATCTTCACCAAGAAGACACATTTCTCCGGGTTGAGCTTCGGCCGGTATGCTTGCAATGTTTTAAAAACTTTCTCCAAATCATCCGCATGTGATTCTTCATCTTTGCTCTTCACTATCATATAATCCACATAGACTTCAACTGTTTCACCAATCATGTCTTTGAACATTTTATTTACCAGCCTTTGGTAGGTTACTCCTACATTTTTCAATCTAAACGGCATGATCGAGTAATAGTATGTTCCTTTATGAGCGATAAAGGACATTTTCTCCTCATCGACTGGATCTATAGGGATTTGGTGGTACCTGGCCTTTGCATCTAGAAATGAGTAGATGGTATAACCGGTTATGGAGTCCACCAACTGGTTTATACTTGGTAGAGGGTAACTGTCTTTTGGTGTTGCCTTATTCAAGTCTGTGAAATCTACGCACATGCAATAATTTCCGTTTAGTTTTTTTAACCAGCATGACGTTTGCTAGCCATCTAGGATAATGCACTTCCCTGATATGCTTGGCTTTGAGTAACTTGTCTATCTCTTCTTCAATTGCCTTCCGTCTTTTAGTAGCATGGTTTCTTTTCTTCTGTACCACTGGGGTCGCCTCCGGGTCGAGGTTGAGACCATGCTGTACTATTTTTGATCGAATTCCCAATAAGTCATCGTGACTCCAAGAGAATGAATGTTGCTGCCCAACCAGGATGGGATTGATACCAACCTTTGTGTCCACTTTTAAATCTTTAGCCACCTTTGACGCTCTGCCCGATCCTACCATCAGACATTCTTGTTCCCCTACCGGCTCAGCTATCAAATTGTTACTATCTGAGATAGTATCTTCTCTACTTTCTTCTGATCTTTCACATTGAGGTGGTTGTTTTTCTCCTTTCAACGAGGCTATGTAAGTTTCATAAGCCACCGTGGGGTTTCCTACAGCTACTGTCGTCCCCTTTTTTATTGGTATTTATAATACCAAGTAAGCGGGGAAATATTAAGGCAAACAATTCGCACAAGAAGGGACGTCCCAATATGATGTTGAATTCGACTAAAATTTTGGCAATAGTAAAGTCTACCTCACGCTGTATATGCTCGTGGTCTCCTATTTCCACATTCAGCTTCACTTCTCCTAAGGAAATGGTTGTGTGTCCGCTTAAATCAGATATGGTGGCGTAGCCCAACTAAACCCTATGATTATTTATTTTCAACTGTTCGAACACCAACCTGGTGATCAGATTTACGGAGCTTCCCATGTTAACCAGTACCTGGTACACTATGCAATTTTCTACCATTGCTTCGATAACGAGTGGGTCCGAGTGGGGCTTTGTGACCATGGTCACTTTCCTGTAGGATTTATTTGCTTTCGAATTATTGCTTATTGTGAGCGGATTCCTGGAAGAATGTCTCACTTTCTTGGAAGGCGGCTCTCTATTTTTGGCTCCGTGTATAACCATTACATTGATTCCTTTATTTTCCTCATCCTTCTTCAATTCTTTGGGCTTTTCCTTTGAATCATCAGAGTCATCACGCCTATCTATTCTCTTTGTCACCCCTTTAATGAATTGGCTGAACTTTCCTGCTTTGATTAGGGCATGCACCTCTTCTACCAGGACTTTGTAATCATCTGTATGATGTCCCCTGGCCTTATTAAACTTACAATACTTGTCATAATCTCTTCCCAGTGTCTTACCTTCTTGGACATTTGGAAAATGGATGCTTCTTCTTTCCGGTCCGCTCTTGATAGCTACCAAAATTCTGCTCAGTGATGTATTAAGTTTTAGCTTATCTTCCTCCCGGTCATACCAATTGGACCCTCGGCCCTCACCTCGACTTTGATCTCTCTTTCTCTTCGCCCTCTTATCATCCCACCTAGGATGTTCACTGTCGTCTGAAATCCTCTTGTTGGACTTGCTTACTTCATCCACTTCAACTAAGTTTTAGGCTATGCCAATCATCTGGGGGAAGTGAGTTGGTTTTCTAGTGATAATTTCTTGCTTGAGGCGGTTGTTCCGGGTTCATTTTATCAAAGCTTTCTTAGTCGTCCCAAAGTCCAAGTTAGCAATGCCTACACAGGCTTCCAAAAATCTTTTCAAATAATCTTGTAAGGATTCATCTGGGAGATTCCGGCTAACATTTTCTGGTTGAGCCGATCCCAAGAAGTGTTTCTGGAATTTAGCTCTTAGTGTTTCAAAATCTTTGATTAAGTTAGGCGCTAAACGGAGGAACTAGTTCTTGGCCGCGCCGGTTAAAGTAGTGGGAAAATACCTGCACCAGAAGGCTTCTGGAGCATTTATTAAATCCATCCGGTCAATGTAGTCCATTATGTTTAGTTTCGGGTCGTCCCTCCCACTATATTTATCCAAGATGGGGGGGAAGACGTATTCAGGTAGCTTTTGGTTTAGAATGTTCTTCTTGAATAGAGAGAGGGTCTTCTCGGTGATTGGTTCTTGGAATGAAATAGCGTACTTCTTGAGTCGCCTTTTAAACTTGGTATCAAAGTCTTCTAAATTTCCCAACTCAAAATGGGAGGAAGATGAGGGAGATTCAGAAGGAGAGATAGTGGGGGATCTGTGCTTTTTCCCTTTACCTTTCTTCCCTCTCAATTTACGTTGAGACCTGGTCTTGTCCGCTGCATCTTGCTTCGTCGTTACAGCCGTTGAGTCGGTAGCTACTCCTTTAAGTTTGAGGTTCCCATGCTGTAGTGATATTCCAACTGGAATTTCCCTTCCTTCTTGCGCCATCATAAGAATTCCTCACAACATTGCGAGATCTGACTCTGTGAAACCACCTGGGGGTATCTGCGTCGGAGCCGGTATTTTATCCGGCTAGGATATCGTCATCTGCTTAAATCCTTCTATCACCTGGGACACGGGTGTAAGGACATTGGTGACTAAGTTAAATTGAGGGAGGAGGTTCCGGTTGGCAGCTATTTTTGGTGGAACTACCATATCTTCATTTAGTTCTCCTCCTAGTCAGCCTACGGACACGAAATGGTTATAGGCTAATCGCATAATTAGTTCCTATTGCTTGGGCATAAGTGCCGCCTGTCGAGCAATTTCAATTAATGTTTCCAGTTCCTTCAAAGGATGGGAGGAGCGTTCCTCCACCTCTTTAGCTCCTAAACTTCCTGCTGTTAGCGGTGCCTTGGCCTTGGGATCTGGCGTGATTAACATTTTCCATTTGTGTTGGCATTTTCGGCACCGCCTTAGGTATTTTCCATGCCGGAGTTGATGAGGGGATCAGAGTTTTCGAGTGACATAGTCATAACGAGAGCTCCTAAAAAATCTGAACTGATGTGTTTCGTCCGATGAACAACGATTCTTGCCTGAGCAAGTAAACGAAGTCCACACTCACCGCACCACTAAAAATACCATACCTTGATCCAATATTTTGGAACTTTAACTACTATGAACTTTATTGAATCTATCTATGAACTCCTGCAAAACAAAACACAGCTTGGGGGTGATCGGTGTTACCCGGGGGACCCTCCGATGCCTGAGTCAGTAAAGGGTTTTGAGGAATATATTGAATGTAATCGTGAGAATGTATGATACTTGTTGAACTGACTTAGGGGCCTATTTAAAGGCGTACGAGCTACCCTATTTTTGGTGAAATAGGGAGCCCAAATCATGATGAGTTTAGGCTTACTTAATGTCACTTAATTCGACTTGTGGCTTTTTTTAAACTTTTTTGCAAATGGACTCTAATTTGCATTATTTTCACATCAATGAGTGAAAAATAGTTAATTAATTATGCTAAATTGTAATTTCGGGTTTGCACGATCGAATACGAATGAATTTAATGCAAATTTGAATGCATGTGTACTTAATGTTACTTAATCCGACTTATGGAATATTTTATAATTCTTTCCAAGTGGACTTTAATTCACTTTACTTTCACACCAATGGGTGAAAAATATTTAATTATGTTAAATTTTAATTTTGGGTTTATACGATCGAATCCGAATGAATTTAATGCAAATTTGAATGTAGGCATACTTAATGTCACTTAATCCGACTTGTGGGTTTTTTTAATATTCTTTGCAAATGGACTCTAATTAATTTTATTTTCATAGCAATGAGTGAAAAATAGTTAATTAAGTATGCTAAATTTCAATTTCAGATTTGTGGGATCGAATACGAATGAACTTAGTGCAAATTTGAATGTAGGCGTATTTAATGTAACTTAATCCGACTTATTTATTTTTTAAAATTCTTTGCAAATTGACCTTAATTTGCTTTAATTTCACTTAAATGAGTGAAAAATATTTAATTAAGTAAGCTACATTGCAATTTCGTGTTTGTAGGATCGAATCTAAATGAATTTAATACCAATTTGAATGTTAGCGTACTGTCACTGAATCTGACTTATGGGTTTTTATAAATTCTTTTCAAATGGATCCTAATTTATTTTATTTTTATGTCAATGAGTGAAAAATAGTTAATTAAATAAGCTACATTGCAATTTCATGTTTGTGGGATCGAATCCGAATGAATTTAATAACAATTTGAATGTTGGCCTACTTAATGTCACTTAATCCAACTTATGGGTATTTTTAAATTCTTCGCCCTAATTTATTTTATTTTTACATCAATGAGTGAAAATTAGTTAATAAAGTATGATACATTGTAATTTCAGGTTTCTAGGCTAGAATCCGAATGAATTTATGACCTATTTTAATGAAGGCTTACTTAATATCACTTAATCCGACTTGTGGATTTTCTTAAAATTCTTTGCAAATAGACTCTAATTTGCATTATTTTCACATCAATGAGTGAAAATTAGTTAATTAATTATGCTAAATTGTAATTTCGGGTTTGCATGATCGAATCTGAATGAATTTAATGCAAATTTGAATGTAGGTGTACTTAATGTTACTTATTCCGACTTATGAAGTTTTTTAAAATTCTTTCCAAGTGGACTTTGATTCACTTTACTTTCCCACCAATGAGTGAAAAATATTTAATTAAGTATATTAAATTTCAATTTCGGGTCTATACGATCGAATCCAAATGAATTTAATGCAAATTTGAATTTAGGCGTACTTAATGTCACTTAATCCAATTTGTGGGTTTTTTTAATATTATTTGCAAATGGATTGTAATTAATTTTATTTTTAGAGCAGTGAGTGAAAAATAGTTAATAAAGTGAGCTAAATTGCAATTTCGGATTTGTGGGATCGAATACGAATGAACTTAGTGCAAATTTGAATGTAGGCGTACTTAATGTGACTTAATCCGACTTTTTTATTTTTTAAAATTCTTTGCAAATGGACCCTAATTCACTTTAATTTCACTTAAATGAGTGAAAAATATTTAATTAAGTAGCCTACATTGCAATTTCGTGTTTGTGGGATAGAATCTAAATGAATTTAATACCAATTTGAATGTTGGCGTACTTAATGTCACTTAATCCGACTTATGATTTTTTTAAATTCTTTTCAAATGGATCCTAATTTATTTTATTTTTACATCAATGAGTGAAAAATAGTTAATTAAACAAGCTACATTGCATTTTCATGTTTGTGGGATCGAATCCGAATGAATTTAATACCAATTTGAATGTTAGCGTACTTAATGTCACTTAATCCGACTTATGGGTATTTTTAATTCTCCACCCTAATTTATTTTATTTTAACACCAATGAGTGAAAATTAGTTAATAAAGTATGATACATTGTAATTTCGGGTTTGTAGGCTCGAATACGAATGAATTTAAGACCTATTTTAATGTAGGCTTACTTAATGTCACTTAATCCGACTTGTGGATTTTCTTAAAATTATTTGTAAATGGACTCTAATTCGCATTTTTTTCACATCAATGAGTGAAAAATAGTTAATTAATTATGCTAAATTGTAATTTCAGGTTTGCACGATCGAATCCGTGTGAATTTAATGCAAATTTGAATGTAGGTGTACTTAATGTTACTCAATCCCACTTATGGAGTTTTTTAAAATTCTTTTCAAGTGGACTTTTATTCACTTTACTTTTCCACCAATGAGTGAAAAATATTTAATTAAGTATATTAAATTTCAATTTCGGGTTTATACGATCGAATCCAAATGAATTTAATATAAATTTGAATGTAGGCGTACTTAATGTCACTTAATCCGACTTGTAGGTTTTTTTAATATTCTTTGCAAATGGGCTCTAATTAATTTTATTTTCAGAGGAATGGGTGAAAAATAGTTAATTAATTATGCTAAATTGCAATTTCGGATTTGTAGGATCGAATACGAATGAACTTACTTCAAATTTGAATGTAGGCATACTTAATGTGACTTAATCCAACTTATTTATTTTTTAAAATTCTTTACAAATGTACCCTAATTCGCTTTAATTTCACTTAAATGAGTGAAAATTTTTTAATTAAGTAAGCTACATTGCAATTTCGTGTTTGTGGGATCGAATCTAAATGAATTTAATACCAATTTGATTGTTGGCGTACTTAATGTCGCTTAATCCGACTTATGGGTTTTTTTAAATTCTTTTCAAATGGATCCTAATTTATTTTATTTTTCTATCAATGATTGAAAAATAGTAAATTAAATAAGCTACATTGCAATTTCATGTTTGTGGGATCGAATCCGAATGAATTTAATACCAATTTGAATGTTAGCGTACTTAATGTCACTTAATCCGACTTGTAGGTTTTTTTAATATTCTTTCCAAATTGACTCTAAATAATTTTATTTTCACATCAATGAGTGAAAAATAGTTAATTAAGTATGCTAAATTTTAGTTTCGGATTTGTGGGATCGAATACGAATTAACTTAGTGCAAATTTGAATGTAGGCGTACTTAATGTGACTTAATCCCACTTATTTATTTTTTAAAATTCTTTGCAAATGTACCCTAATTCGCTTTAATTTCACTTAAATTAGTGAAAAATATTTAAATAAGTATGCCACATTACAATTTCAGGTTTATATGATCGAATCCGAATGAATTTAATGCAAATTTAAATGTAGGCGTACTTAATGTCACTTAATCCGACTTATTAGTTTTATTTTAAACGGACCCTAATTCATTTTGTTTTCACATCAGTGAGTGAAAAATAGTTAATTAAGTAAGCTACATTGCAATTTTGTGTTTGTGGGATCAAATCCAAATGAATTTAATACCAATTTGAATGTTGATGTACTTAATGTCACCTAATCCGACTTATGGGTTTTTTTAAATCTTTTGTAAATGGACCCTAATTTGTTTTATTTTTACCTCAACGAGTGAAAATTAGTTCATAAAGTATGATACATTGTAATTTCAGGTTTTTTAGGCTCGAATCCCAATTAATTTAAGGCCTATTTGAATGTATGCTTACTTAATATCACTTAATCCGATTTATGGGTTTCTTTAAATTCTTTGCAAATAGACCCTTATTCATTTTATTTTCACATTAGGGAACGAAAATTAGTTAATTCAATAAGCTACATTGCAATTTCAAGTTTGAGGGATCGAATCCGAATTTAATATCAATTTGAATATTGGCGTACTTAATTTCGCTTAATCTGACTTATTGGTATTTTTAAATTCTTCGTAAATGGACCCTAATTTATTTTATTTTTAAATCAATCTGTGAAAATTAGTTAACAAAGTATGATACATTGTAATTTCGGGTTTGTGGGCTCGAATCCGAATGAATTTAAGACCTATTTGAATGTAGGCTTACTTAATGTCACTTAATCCGACTTGTGAATTTTTTTAAAATTCTTTGCAAATGGTCTCTAATTCGTATTATTTTCACATCAATGAGTGAAAAATAGTTAATTAATTATGCTAAATTGTAATTTCGAGTTTGCATGATCGAATCCGAATGAATTTAATGCAAATTTGAATATAGGTGTACTTAATGTTACTTAATCCGACTTATGGAATTTTTAAAAAAATTTTCCAAGTGGATTTTAATTCACTTTACTTTCACACCAATGAGTGAAAAATAGTTAATTAAGTATGTTAAATTTCAATTTTGGGTTTATACCATCGAATCCGAATGAATTTAATGCAAATTTGAATGTAGGCGTACTTAATATCAATTAATTCGACTTGTGAGTTTTTTTAATATTCTTTGCAAATGGACTTTAATTAATTTAATATTCACATCAATGAGTGAAAAATAGTTAATTAAGTATGCTAAATTGCAATTTCGGATTTGTGGGATCGAATACGAATAAACTTAATGCAAATTTGAATATAGGCGTACTTAATGTGACTTAATGCGACTTATTTATTTTTTAAAATTCTTTGCAAATGGACCTTTATTCGCTTTAATTTGACTTAAATGATTGAAAAATATTTAATTAAGTATGCTACATTGCAATTTCGTGTTTGTGAGATCGAATCTTAATGAATTAAATACCAACTTGAATGTCGGCGTACTTAATGTCATTTAATCCGACTTATTGGGTTTTTTAAATTCTTTTCAAATGGATCCTAATTTATTTTTATTTTTACATCAACGAGTGAAAAATAGTTAATTACATAAGCTACATTGCAGTTTCATGTTTGTGGGATCGAATCCGAATGAATTTAATACTAATTCGAATGTTGGCGTACTTAATGTCACTTAATCCGACCTATGGGTATTTTTAAATTCTTCGCAAATGGACCCAAATTTATTTTATTTTTACATCAATGAGTGAAAATTAGTTGATAAAGTATGATACATTGTAATTTTGGGTTCGTAGGCTCGAATCCGAATGAATTTAAGACCTATTTGAATGTAGGCGTACTTAATGTCACTTAATCCGACTTGTGGGTTTTTTTAATATTCTTTGCAAATGGACTCTAATTAATTTTATAGTCACATCAATGAGTGAAAAATAGTAAATTAAGTATGCTAAATTGCAATTTTGGATTTGTGGGATCGAATACGAATGAACTTAGTGCAAATTTGAATGTAAATGTATTTAATGTTACTTAATCCAACTTATGGAATTTTTTAAAATTCTTTCCAAGTGGACTTAATTCACTTTACTTCCACACCAATGAGTGAAAAATATTTAATTATGTTAAATTTCAATTTCGGGTTTATACGATTGAATCCGAATGAATCACTTAATCCGACTTGTGAGTTTTTTTTAATATTCTTTGCAAATGGACTCTAATTAATTTTATTTTCACATCAATGAGTGAAAAATAGTTAATTAAGTATACTAAATTTTAAGTTCGGATTTGTGGGATTAAATACGAATAAACTTAGTGCAAATTTGAATGTAAGCGTACTTAATGTGACTTAATGCGACTTATTTATTTTTTAAAATTCTTTGCAAATAGACACTAATTCCGTTTAATTTCACTTAAATGAGTGAAAAATATTTAATTAAGTATGCTACATTGCAATTTCGTGTTTGTGGGATCGAATCTTAATGAATTAAATACCAATTTGAATGTTGGCGTACTTAATGTCACTTAATTCAACTTATGGGTTTTTTTTTAAATTCTTTTCAAATGGATCCTAATTTATTTTTATTTTTACATCCGCGAGTGAAAAATAGTTAATTAAATAAGCTATATTGCAATTTCATATTTGCGGGATAGAATCCAAATGAATTTAATATCAACTTGAATGTTGGCGTACTTATTGTCACCTAATCCGACTTACAGGTATTTTTAAATTCTTCGCAAATAGACCCTAATTTATTTTATTTTTACATCAATGTGTGAAAATTAGTTAATAATGGATGATACATTATAATTTCGGGTTTGTGGGCTTGAATCCGAATGAATTTAAGACCTATTTGAATGTAGGCATACTTAATGTTACTTAATCAGACTTGTGGATTTTTTTAAAATTCTTTGCAAATGGACTCTAATTCGCATTATTTTCTCATCAATGAGTGAAAAATAGTTATTAATTATGCTAAATTGTAATTTCGAGTTTGCACAATCGAATCCGAATGAATTTAATGCAAATTTGAATGTAGGTGTACTTAATGTTACTTAATCCGATTTATGGAATTTTTTTAAATTCTTTCCAACTGGACTTTAATTCACTTTACTTTCACACCAATGAGTGAAAAATATTTAATTATGTTAAATTTAAATTTCGGGTTTATACGATCGAATCCGAATGAATTTAATGCAAATTTGAATGTAGGCATACCTAATGTCACTTAATCCGATTTGTGGGGGTTTTTTTTTATATTCTTTGCAAATGGACTCTAATTAATTTTATATTCACATCAATGACTGAAAAATAGTTAAACAAGTATGCTAAATTGCAATTTCGGATTTGTGGGATTGGATACGAATGAACTTAGTTCGAATTTGAATGTAGGCATACTTAATGTGACTTAATGCGACTTATTTTTTAAAAAAAATTCTTTGCAAATGGACCCTAATTTTCTTTAATTTCACATAAATGAGTGAAAAATATTTAATTAACTATGCTACATTACAATTTCGGGTTTATACGATCGAATCCGAATGAATTTTATGCAAATTTAAATGTAGGCGTACTTAATGTCACTTAATCCGACTTATGAATTTTTTTAAAATTCTTTGCAAATGCACCCTAATCTTTTTTATTTTCACATCAATGAGTGAAAAATAGTTAATTAAGTATGACAATTGTAATTTCGGGTTTGTGGGATCGAATATGAATGAATTTAATACAAATTTGAATGTAAGCGTACTTAAGGTCACTTAATTCGGCTTATGAGTTTTTTAAAACTCTTTGCAAATAGACCATAATTCATTTTATTTTTATATAAACGAGTGAAATATGGTCAATTAAGCTAGATACTTTGAAATTTCGGATTTGTCGGCTCGAATCCGAATGAATTTAATGCTCATTCGAATGTATGCGTACTTAATGTCACTTAATTCCATTTATGGTTTTTTAAAATTCTTCGCAAATGGACCCTAATTCGTTTTATTGTCACATCAATGAGTGAAAAAATAGTTAATTAAGTAGGATACATTGCAATTTTGGGTTTGTGAGATCGAATACGAATGAATTTAATACCAATTTGAATGTGGGCATACTTAAGGTCACTTTATCTGATTTATGGGTTTTTTTTTTCAATTCTTCCAAATGCACCATAATTCATTTTATTTTCACATCAATGAGTGAATAATAGTTAACAATACCGCTAATTTCTCTCTTGTATAAATCTATTTTTTTATTATTGAATATAACATACCCATTTAATTATTTTCAATAGAATTTTATTATATTATGTAAATTCCGCACTAGTAGAAAAAAGGTCATTGCGGACGGTTATTTTAGGCCTATTTGGACGGTTTCAAACCGTCCATAAAGATCGCGACGCGAATGATCGGGCTTATTGCAGACGGTTTTGAACTGTCCGTAATAAGGATCATTGCGGACGATTTTTTAAGAAGAACCGTCCGCAATACACCGACAAAATGGTCGCCTGATCATTAACTATTTCGGACGGTTCTTGGAAACAACCGTCCAAAATGACATGAGTTTTTTTATAGTGTTTTCCAATTCTACATATTCAGTGAACCAGTAAACAACAGCAGTTCCAGTAAACCTAATATAATACAATCGATTTCTAGTAAACCCGAAACTAAATAGAAGAACCAATATAAAAAAACAATAATCGATTATATTCCAAACTCAACTTCATATTTCTCCAAAAACAATGAAATCGATCTCTCCAAAGAAAACACTTGAAAAGTGTAGCTACCTATGTACAATATGCCAAGCAAAATACTATCGATTTTCAAGCCTATTAGCGACCTATAAGAAATTTAAAACCTTAAGAAGCTAGGTAATAAACAAAATACGTACTCCAACTAACTACACTTAAAATTTAATAGACTTGCCAACATATGAGAAGCAAAAATGTCCAAAACTTTATCTATCTCGCACTGTGTGTAAGTAATGCTTCTTGCATAAGACTGCAGATAACAAAAATATGGTAATAATTATTAATGTAAGATCACATATTCATTTTCTTATATGCATTATAAAATCAAAAGTCATGTATATGCCAAAATTTTCATTCAAAATATTCGTATATGCCAAAATAAAAGTTCAATTCTAAATAAACTATATATAATTTAAGTATACATCCAACAAAGATTCTGCATCACCATGATTCAGAAGTATATCATACACAAAACGCAAAACATAATACTCGCACTGAACTGAGCCGGGTTGCTTTTGACACTACAAATACCAATTGTGTTAAACAAAGTGACAAGTGCAGTATTGCAATGTCTAAACATGATAAGAAAGTGGATAGCAATCTTACCAGTCCCTAGATATAGTTAAAGGTTATTGCTCTGGCACTCATCAGCTTCGAACTTTCCTCATCCACACAGCATGACAATAATGCTCCACATATACAAATAAATCATTACTTTTAATATTAGGATAGATCAAAGTGTACAAAAAAAATTGTATGATGAAAGTAAAAATAAGTAACTTATCCAAATATGGCTTAATAAGAAGATCTCGGTCTGGTTTCAGGCGCCAAAGAGGATCATATATGTACACCTCTCTCTTTCTCATACAAATGACCAAAAGAGTCCAATGATCACTGTAGGATTATTATGTTGCAAATCGTTACAATTTATAACTTCGTGTACCACTGACAACACAAATGAAAAGGAATCAGTACCTTTCATTATATGGCAAGAAAATGAATCTCTTCGATCTATTCTCTGATATAGTATGAGTTAGGTATAATGAGGAATCATCTTTGCTTTTGCTTGCCCACATTGCTTAAGATACCAAAGTTGGATTCACAAATCCAAAATTGTTCGCTTCCTTATAACCATATATCAGTGCACTGTAAAAATATACAAAAAACCACTTAAAGTAAATTAAAGTCAATCAAAATGGCAAAGAAAGATATATAAACCATATTTAAATGCATTAAACTAAGTAAAACAACCCGAGTATATAACTTACAGCAAATAGATCTCAATGATATTTAATTCGATCTTTTCTCCATCAAGCAACTCCTTTATAGCGGTTGGGAAAATCGAAACACCTCCATCAGTGTTGCTAGCATAAATTAAAGCTTTGTTGATATCTGGAATGATAATTTGTTCGAAATCATTCTTCGACCGCATCACGTCGCGCAATAATCCACATCTAAAACTCAATTGCATTGCATTTTTTATATTGGGTTTATTGGCACTTGGTTTTTTAGGAATGGGTTGCTTGTCAAATGGTTTTTTTGAATTTGGAATTTTGGATTTTGGATTTTGGGGATTCGCTTTTTGGGGAATTGGATTTTGGGGATTTTTTTTTTTGGAAATTGGATTTCTGGGATTTAGATTTTTTGGGATTTCAATGGCAGAATTGTTAAAGGAAGAAATCGACTTCCCACCCTACATAGATATTTTATATAATTAATCACATACTGAAAATGCTAAATAAGACATATGCACATATATAGTTTAAGTCACTCACCTCTTTAAGTATTACAAGATTCCTTGGCCATTGCACAAAACAAGCTGCCGCTCTCCCGATAGTATCAAAATCATCAGTTGGAAAAGGAAGGTTCTCATTGGTGTACATCTGCTCAACCGAGTCTACGTAAAAGCTCACATTTTCTATCGGAATGGAAGTTCCGTGCATAATATGCCTGTTAGGATAGACAACCCCATCCGCAACTTTTACCGTATTTCCATTAATACTTAAGAGTTAGTTGCATTTGGTAGGTTCCTATGAAATAACAAAATTATTTTTACAGTAATTGTTCAATATTTCAACCACATAGATGACAATGGGTGAGAATTGTTGTAATATGGACATAATTATTTACCTTTAGGCCAGCAAGATGATCCACGCTTCTTGATTGACTATCCCCTTTTGAAGCAGTGGAGACATCAACATTATTGGAATTCGTCGAACTTAGAATACCCATACTCTCTTTCAACGCTCTAAGTTCCTACAAGAAATGTCAATAAATCATCATGTCAGTTAATGTTAATAAAAGAATTACACAAACACCCGTAAATAATTTCAGTTTATTGTATACCTTATGAACTCCCTGAACTTCAGCTTTCACACCCTCTTTCACACGTCGCTCGATCATCTTTTCAATTTCAGCTATATCTGGTACATATCTATTTCGATACTCTGTTGAGCACCCATACACTTTAGAATAGCCAATTTGAGAACTTATTCCACGTGGACGGCCTGGATGTTCTTTTTTTTGAAGCACTTCATTAAGGAAAGAGTTAGTCCCGGTTGGGGTGAACTCACCACGCTTAGCCTTCTCTTGCAAATCCATCTACAAATTCGCATATATATATATATATATATATATATATATATATATATATATATATATATATATATATATATATATATATATATATATATATATATATATATATATATATATATATATATATATATATATATATATATATATATATATATATATATATATATATATATATATCGAAGAATAAAAACACTTGAACCCATAAAAGTAAATGTGATAATGAGAAACACTATTATTATTATTATTAACTCATAATTGCACTGTGCATGATTCTTATTGCTTCATCGGGAATCACCCTATTTCCCTCTCCATCGATTGTAGTTCTTCCAAGCACGTAGTTTGCAGAACTTAGCTCGTGAGGAGTAGCAGTAGTATGATCTATGCCCATTAACTTCATATAATCACCTCGATTCCCCCATAATACTTGATTTTTTTCATATGACCGAGAGCCCATGGTATGAGGAACACCCGTATCTTGTTTCTTGCTCTCCGCCGCCTTCTTGTTTTTCTCCTACATGTGTATATAGCATTGTCAAATGTTAGTATAACACAATTTAAAGTGTCTAGTTGTAAGTATTAATATTTAATTTACCAGTTACTCTTCGCTAGTTTGATGTTTTACAAACGTATCCCACTCCACCTTTGTACATCTGCCCGTTTCATATGGTAATGGCTTGCCCTTAGGATTTCCATTTACAATGAACTCTCTATTCCATTTTGATTTTTGCCAATGCAATACTTTATCAATTTTTTGCAAAACAAAAGATCTCCTATCATCTTCAAGTCGGAATTGTTCCTGTCACACAAAAAAATAAACATAAGTCAAGTTTATATATTTTCAATGATCATCTCATTTGAATCCAAAATTTTATATAACTTACTTTAATTATTTACCTTCATATCTTGCCATAGCATATCTTTAAGGGAACGAGGAGCCTCAAACCATGTCCTGTAAGTAATAGAAACCCTATATCTTCCAAGTAATCCGATGTGTTTCGTAAAATCATCAGCCCATTTACCATCTAGGTTGCCAAGATCATCCCATATAATATATCTTTAGCCGTTGAATTTAGGGTTCATTCCCTTTGATGGGCCTCTTCATCTCTTGGTATTTTGAGATGTTGATGTTTCCATGATGTACCTGCAGGCATACCACATTAATTAGACAATCAAACAAATAAAAAAGTAAACGACAAATATATACATATACACATACCACATTAATTAGACAATCAAACAAATAAAAAAGTAAACGACAAATATATTTGCATACACATACCACATTAATTAGACAATCAAACAAATAAAAAAGTAAACGACAAATATAGTTGCATACACATACCACATTAAATAGACAATCAAACAAATAAAAAAGTAGACGACAAATATATACACATACACATACCACATTAATTAGACATAATAGCCTTCATTGTGATCTTATCGAGTTGATGTTGCAGTAGGATCTAGTACCATGTCAATTACAGGTGCACCAAACAAAGAGGAAGGCATTTCATGAAATTACTGGTCATACTCTTGTTCATCAGCCACATCATCAATGCCTAGTATGCGTCTCTTTCCTTCAAAAACGATTGAGAACCTCTTATCTATAGGATCAGACATGTAAAAAACTTGTTTTGCTTGAGAATCCAAAATGAATGGATCTTCTTCATGGCCAAGTTTGTTTAAGTTGACTAGTCTTAAGAAATCATGTTCATCGTTCATGATGCCTTGAAGATTATCAACCCATTGGCATTGGATCAAAGCAATCTTCATTTTTTCTGTATAATGCAACTCCAATATATTATCAATGAATCCATAAAACATCCTCCTCTTTTCGACCAATGTTTTGTTCTTTTTGCTTACATATTCCGGTGATAATGCAACAACTGAAACCCCGCTGTTTTGGATTGTGGAATTTTCATCTTGTCGCCTCGTATAAAAGGAAAAACCATTGATGTCATACCCTTCATAAGTTTGGACAACACTATTACATCCATATGCTAGCCATCTCAATGTCAGGGACAATTCAGGATTACTGCTTAGTTCAGATATCACCCGTTCCTTGAACCATGCTAAGAACGATTGGTCATGCATATGGGTCAACTCGACTTCATTTTTTTCAGGATTTTTATCTCTTAGAATTGAAATATGTTCTTCAATGTATGGATGAACTTCTGAGAGATGTTGGAGCATATATAATTCTGCCTTATGCCACATCGATGGGTCGATACGTAAATATTTGGCACTAATAGTACCCTTGCCTAGGAGCCTATCAAAATGTCGACATTTAGGCAATCCAACGGTTTCAACATTTGCAAGTTACTCTGAACACCATGAAATAACTTCTTCAAACATATATCTCTGGACAATACTAGCTTCTGGTCAAGACAGGTTTATTACCATCCCTTTTAGCATTCCCATTACTCGTTCAAAAGGATACATATACCTTAAGTAAATAGGTCCACACCATTTAATTTCATGAACCAAATGTACTACAAGATGAGGCATTATGTCAAAGAATGACGGCGGAAAATATATTTCAAGCGCATATAGTGTTTGAACAACATCGTTCTATACATTTTGTAACTTCTCTAGGTCGATGATCTTGCTGCTAATAGGGTGAAAAAACAGGCACAATCGGGTGATAGTATACCTAACTTCACTTGGTAAAATCCCTCGAAGTGAGGCTAGTAAGAAGTGTTGCATAAGAATATAACTGTCATGTGATTTCATACCTACTAGTTTCAAGTCACTCATGGAAATAATTGACCTAAAATTTGAACAATAACATGAAGGTACTTTTAAACTATGTAAAGACTCACAGAAGCTGGTTTTTTCTGCTTTAGACAAAGTGTAGCAAGCTGGTGGAAGTAAACGCGCTTGCCTCGATAATCTGGAGCTAACTCTTTTCTACCCATTGCAAGCATGTCTTCTTTAGCAATTAAACCATCCTTTGTTTTCCCAAGCATGTTTAGAAGTGTTCCAACAATAGCATCACAGACGTTTTTTTCAATATGCATGACATCAAGGCAATGCCTTACCTCCAAATCTCTCTAATATGGTAGATCCCAAAAGATTGACCTCTTCTTATATCCGTCGTCAATCTTACCCTTATAAGGTTTACCATACTCTATTGTAATGCCTTTGACCCTCTCATAAACCTGTATTCCTGTCAAAGGCACTCGCGCCTTACTCGAGTCCATCTCTTCATTAGAAGCTTTCCTTTTCTTTCGAAAAGGATGAGTCATAGGGAGAAACCTTCGATGATTCATATATACATGTTTCTTGCAGTTTTCTAGATGAATCGATTCCATATCATCCTCATAAATTGGACATGCTTTTTTCCCCTTCATTGCGTATCCAGACAAATTTCCATAAGCTGAAAAGTCATTTATAGTACAGAAGACAATGGCACGAAGGGTAAAATAAGATCTACTACATGCATCGAACACTGTCACGCCTTTTTCCCAAAGCAACTTTAAATCATCAATTAAAGGAGCGAGATATACATCAATGTCATTACCGGGTTATTTTGGCCCAGAGGTGAGAAGTGATAACATAAGGGACTTGCGTTTTATACACAACGATAGGGTCAAATTATATATAGTTAGAATAACAGGCCAGGTGCTAAATTGGGAACTTAAAGTTCTAAATGGATTCATCCCATCCTTATATAGACCAAGACGTAAGTTTCGGGAATCACTACCGAATTCTGGGAACCTATCATCGATTCTTCTCTATTGGGGAGAATCAACAGGATGCCTCATGAGGTTATCGTCCTTCTTAGCATCGTAATGCCATCTCAAGAGCTGTGCAATTCTTTCATCTGAGAAAAGATGTTTAAATCTTGGTATAATTGGAAGGTACCACAATACCTTTACTGGTGCACATTTCTTTTTCGTACCTGAATCTTTTTTCTTGTACCGACTAAAACCACACCTCGGACAAGCTTCTAGATTCACATACTCATTTCAAAACAAGATACAATCTTTTATACATGCATGAATCCTCTCGTACTCCAAGCCCATACGGCACATGAGTTTCTTTGCCTTGTACAAGTTGTTAGGGAGTGTGTTCCCATCAGGAAACATGTTTGCCAGCACTTCCAACAAATCCTTGTAATATTCATCGATCACATTGTGCCTTGTCTTCAAATTGAATAATATGAAGATGGCCGATAGTGCTGTGTATTTAATAGAACCCGAAAATAGCTCCGTCTTTGATGATGTAAGAATACTTTCAAACATGTTGGGATTCTACGTGAAGTTGTCTTCTACATCATGCAACATTTCATCAATTCTATCTTCTTCATCTCCCACATCTTCATCTCCAAAAAAAGAATCAACTACTGTCTCAGTAACTGGAGTAGTTAAGCTCTCTGCAATATCTGACACTTCACCATGCCAGGTCCACCTTGTATAATTTTCCGTGAATCCCCGACGAATTAAGTGATTTTTTAATAAATCTACGCTCTCTAAAATCCTTGTGTTATAGCAATCGTAACAAGGACACCGAATACCAAGCCCATTTTTTGACTTGTGTTCAATGACAGCGGCAATGAACTCATTAACACCTTGCAAGTACTTAATGGAAGGCCGTTTCATATACATCCAACTCCGGTCCATTATCTAGATAATATATCTCAGAGAAGCACATCTAATTAAACTATACTCATACATGTTAAGCTAGGCATAATATAGTTATAATAATAAAGCTAGTGGAGCCTACAATGACCTTTTCAAAGTTAATAGGGCAACAACAAAGCTAATGATGCAGTAGATCTTAAACATATAGTATGCTTTTGTGCACTCATCTTATTATTTGGGCTAATAATTATTTTTTTTTCAGACTCAACCATCTCAAAGTTGTTTCAGGTCATCAATAGATTTACATACACAATACTCATATCAGGTTGCTACTCAACATCATTTGGTTCATTTGAGAATAGAACACTATTAAAATTGACTAATTTTAATCATTTTCTATGCTATGCTCTATGCAATGCATTAAGGCAATGGTACCCGAGGCCTTTGCTATTGTTATGGCTCCTACCAATACTTCAAGGTTTTGTTTCTTTCTTTTATATAAACATTTACAAGTGCTTGTAATTTACATAATTTTGTTTCATATGTTGAGTTGCCTTATTGATGGGGATATTGCAGGAGCTATGGAAGTAGAACTAACTTAAATAGTTTGCAAGTTGCAGAATATGTTCAACAACTAAAAGGAGCATTTGTATTTTTTACTTTTAAGTCAATTTTAAGTGCTTATAAAGGTAACCCCAAATGAGATTATGTATGTCCTTTTTTTTTTGTAACTCTTCAATGGTTATAAGCTGCTCCGAAATAAGCTATAAGCAAAAGCTCATAACTCATGAAACACTTCATCACCTAACTTATAACTTAAAAAGTGATTACTATCCAACAACCTAAGATGCGCTACTATAAGACATGAGCAAAAAAAATAGCTTTAACTTACCAATGATGTTGTACAATGTCTTAGTGAACGGTTAATAGCAGGGGAACATCAAATGCTTTTTCTTGTAATTACAAGAAACAAAAAACAATAAAGGTCTGGATCCTGAATTTAAGAAAGGAACTTTAAATCTGAAATACTAACCTCTAATTAAATGGATTTTGAGGGGGGTTTGGGGGCGGCGAGACAGCAGTGAAAAGGAGAGGCGGCGGGAGACGGCGGCGGAGCAAGACGAGGACAGGTTTTGAGACGCGGGGGTTTTGCGAGTTCGAGATGGACAGGGAAGGAGGGTGAGTGAGATGCCGGCGAGAGATGGCGGAATGAGGGTGAGAGAGACGGCGGGGGAGCAACACGATGGGAGGATTTCAGGCGGGGGGTTTTACGATTTGGAGATGGCGCATGGGTGAGTGAGAAGGTTATTGTAAAAGCTGTAATTTTAAGGTAATTCGGACGGTTATTTCTTTTTAACCGTCCGAAATACGTAATTACTCTGCCACAATTTGGACGGTTGAAAGTAAATAACCGTCCGTATTGTCAATTTTACTACCGTACCACAATACGGACGATTATTTACTTTTAACCGTCCGAAATAA
Organism: Euphorbia pulcherrima; assembly: GCA_947683365.1. Taxonomy (NCBI): domain Eukaryota; kingdom Viridiplantae; phylum Streptophyta; class Magnoliopsida; order Malpighiales; family Euphorbiaceae; genus Euphorbia; species Euphorbia pulcherrima. The sequence continues at coordinate 45,397,468 of CANTUS010000010.1, forward strand.
GTATTTCCGCTTGCACAATTCGGACGGTTAAAGTTAATAACCGTCTGTATTGTGCTATTTACATTTACCATCGGACAATACGGACGGTTATTAACTTTTAATCGTCCGTAATGTCTCCTCCGCGTTTTTTGAAAAACTTTTCCAAACGATTTTTCCATAAACCGACTGGAAAGACACGACCTTATTGACCCTTTTTGTACTCCTTTTTTTCCGGATATGTCTTATCACATTCCACATATATTTTTTTGGTAATATGTGATATTTTTGCTATTCCATATATATTTAAGTCTTCCTAATATAAAACATCTCTATTTATATCTTTTATTGATATTTTATTAATTTTTCTCTTTTTTATATCAAATTTTTTAAATGAAATTTTCATATTAATTCTATTCTTCCTAATCTACATCTACTAAATTCTTCCTAATTTAAAAAATTTCTATTTATTTATGGTTATTAGTACCGCTAATTTCTCTCTTGTACATATTTATTTTTTTTTTAAAAATATAACATACCCATTTAATTATTTTCAATAGAAATTCATTATATTATATAAATTTCTTTTCTTTTTTTGGATGTCTTATACATATTCCATACATATTTAATTCTTCCTAATATAAAAAAAATCTCTATTTATTTCTCTTATTAATATTTTGCTAATTTATCTCCTTTCCATATCGAATTTTTTAAATGAAATTTCCATATTATTTTTGTTCTTCCTAATCTAAATCTAATAAATTCTTTCTAATCTTAAAAATCTCTATTTATTTATGGTTATTAATACCGATAATTTCTCTCTTATAAGTATCTATTTTTATTAATCAATGAATATAACTTACCCATCTAATTATTTCAAACAGAATTTTATTGTATTATTCAAATTTCTTTCTTTTTCCTGATATGTGGTATACATATTCCATATATATTTAGTTCTTCCTAATATAAAAAATCTCTATTTATTTTTTTATTAATATTTTACTAATTTATATCCTTTCCATATCGAATTTTTGAAATGAAATTTTCATATTAATTTTATTCTTCCTAATCTAAATCTACTAAATTCTTCCTAATCTAAAAAATCTCTATTTATTTATGGTTATTAATACTGCTAATTTCTCTCTTGTATATCTATTTTTTCTTTATTAATGAATATAACATACCAATCTAATTATTTCCAATAGAATTTTACTATATTATTCAAATTTCTTTCTTTTTTCTTGATATGTCTTATACATATTCCATATTATTTTATTCTTCCTAATATAAAAAATTGCTATTTATTTCTTTTATTAATATTTTACTAATTTATATCCTTTCCATATCGAATTTTTTAAATGAAATTTTTATATTAATTTTATTCTTCCTAATTTAAATCTACTAAATTCTTCCTAATCTAAAAAATCTCTAGTTTTTTTATGGTTATTAGTACCAGTAATTTCTCTGTTGTACGTATCTATTTTTTTGGTAATGAATATAACATACCCAATTAATTATTTCCAATAGAGTTTTATTATATTATTCAAATTTCTTTCTTTTTCCATATGTCTTACACATACTCCATATATATTTATTTCTTTCTAATATATAAAATCTCTATTTATTTCTTTTATTAATATTTTACTAATTTATCTCCTTTCCATATCAATTTTTTAAATGAAATTCCATATTAATTTTATTCTTCTTAATTTGATAATCTTTTATTTAATTGCTAGAAAACTAAAATTGAAACAATTCCAAAACTTTTCTAGATTTCCCTATCTTTAAGTTATTTATTAAAAAAAAATTAAAAAATATTTGGCGTGAACATTTTTGCCAAACGGCCAAGCCGCAGGCCGGCCATTTTCTAGACTGGCGACGCGCCGTTGGACAGCCTTTTTCAGGCCGGTGACGCGCCATTGGACAGCTGTTTTCCAGGCCGGTGTAGCGTCGTAGGACAAACGTTTTCCACGCCGGCGTCGTGTCATTGGACGGCCGTTTTGGTGGCCGGTTTGTTTGACTGCTAAAGAAATCATCGTCGGAAGATTTAGCGGCGGCAACCTACATATCAAAGTTATCATCAGAATCCATATGTAGAGAATCAAATCAAACGCAAATGAAACCTTAAATAGAACGAATCGAAGGATTAGATAAAGGAGGAAGAATTAGATAAAATTTTGAAAATTTTGAAATTGAAAATCATTTGGGCTTTTGACTGAGCAAGAGACCGGCAAACGAGGGGATTCCGGTGACTGGCAAACGAGGATTTCAAGTGAGGAGATTTGGACTCAGAAATAAGCTAGAGAGAAGGTTTAAAGGTGAGATTTTAGAGAGAAGTTAGAGAGCTTCAGAGAAAGAGAAAGTTAGAGAGCTTCAGAGAAAAATCAGAATTGTGAGAGGGGTAAAATTGTCAACAGAAGGGTATATGTGAGCAGCGTGAAGCAGTTCCTGGACGGTATAAAGCACACGAAAAATTTAACTGTATGTTATATTAAACCGGTAAATTTATCGGTACATGATATAACTGATTCAACTGTTTTTAGAGAAATGATCACTTCGGATCTCTACGGTTTTTGGATAATCCTCTCCACCTCGTTAACATGGACTGTTGAAGTTGTATACAACACCAATTCTAAAGGTCCTCAATGTCCAAACAAGAATGAAGCCTCATTTTCATATAACTTTGGGCCAGTTTGACATTATTATTTGATCTGTTTTTAAAGTAAGTTGTCCTCACAAACTTTAATAGTACTACATATTTTGGTCTTGAACAACACATTTTAATCTTTCATAATAATTTATTAGGAACTGTCTGATTTATTTTTTCTAAAATCAAATTTGCAGCTTTCAAAAAAAGCTTGAAAATGGAGATTTTTAGAAAAGCTGCAAAAACTCACTTCCAAACTAACCCTTCAATTGCAACTTTTGAATATTCAACTGATTTAGACTAAAACTATGACTTTAGAGGTTACAAGTTCGAACCACATCCGATTTGAGTTAAAAAATTTTATTTTTATTTAATTATATAAGCACATTTGCATAATTTTTTTTAAAAAAACATAAGTTTGAAATTGGTTATCACCTCAAACCACCGAACCATTCAAGCAAATAAAGAAAAACTACTTTGAACTTAAGCTTTTGGGTCAATTAATTCTTGGATATAAATATTAATGGTTCGAATCAAGGTAGCTCCATTTGTTGGCATGACCGGCCATTAGGGGTAGCGAGTGGAAGTTTTGGGGCCTCAAATTACAGATGGGGTATTATACAAGTATAAGAAAATTCTGATATAAATGTCTCGCGTAAGAATGGGCATGAAAGTGGCTGTAGTCAGGCGGTAGAGATGGGCGTTCATTCCCTTTAAACTCACGGATCGGATCCTCATTTACGCTCTTTCTCCTTCTTTTCTCTTTAAATAAATTGCAGTTAAGTTTGCTTGCTTATTAAAGTAAAGTCAAAATACATTCTTTTCAAATCATTTAAAGTTTTAATATAATAATTAAATTTTTTTATTTTAATTATCAATTTAAATTTTTATTAAAAAGGTTAAAATCTAATAGTAACATTAAAACTAAACAAATAATCTTATAAGTTAATTCTCGTAATTAATGTTGTTACAATACTTTTTATTAGAAATTTACTTTTTATAATCTCAAGTATTTCAAAGTAAAAAAGCTTTAACAAGAGTTTTAAGTATTTATTACTTTACTATTTATTAGAAGTAATAATGAATATTTCAATTTTATATTAGTTTAAAGATCAATTTGGTTGTGCTTATTTCAGTTGCTTTTCGTAAAAGCTTCATTTCCAAATTTTTTATAGAAATAACAGATTTAATTTTAAAAAAAAATATATTAGAAAATTCTGATTAATTAGTATAAAAGATCCAAATGTGTTGTTTAAAGATAATTTTATTAAAAGTTTATGAGATCAACTTATTAGGATAACAGTTTGAGGAACAATACCAAACATGCCATAAACTTATATAAAGCAACTTTTTCATTGCAAAAGACAATTTTGATGTTCAATTTTTGTTTTTTCAATTTTAATATTAAATGAAAAAATCAGCGTCACATATTGAGTATAAGAATTTGATAAATACTTTTATTTTAAAAAAGTAATTTTAATAGTTTCAATATATATTTTATAGATCTAGATATCATATTTTAATGAAAGCTATATTATCAAATAATTTAAAAGCTAGTGTATTTTTAAATCTTTAAACATATTATTAATAATTTAGATAAAATTAATTACAAAGACATGACTGAAATTAGCTTAATCGTAATAGAATTGTAACCCCAAAAAATATCAAAGGTTAATAATTATTTTTGTGGTTTTCCTATTGAAATATTAAATTTATTATTGAAATTATGTGGATATATTTTTTTATAAAGGTCTAAAATATTTTTTTTTCAGGCCTGAAATTTTCAACCCTATTTATTGGACTATACTTAGCATATAATAAGGTGGACTTGTATTATACTTGTTGAAAGAGTGTAAGAAATGATATAAAATTTACGATTGAGTCTAACATATGTGTAACCTTTTCGATTGATTAGTAATACGACACATGTATAATAGGAATACATTAAATTTAAGTAATCAAAAGTGACATTTTTAAAAAAATAGAAGACTTGTAATAACCCGTCGCAGACCGATTCGATTTTAATAGCATTTGTGTCTAACACAATCATTTTATATATTTCAAGTAACCATAACTATTTTTTGGGAATCAAATTAAAATTCAAAAGAAATTATGAGTACATTAATGATAGTGTTTTAAAATTTTCCGTCTAGCTTTGTTTAAGCCTCGTTTAGGTGTTATTTTAGGGCTTGTTGTCCGACTTTTCATTCTTCGGACGCTATCAGGCGCTAGACTGACATATTACCGCCTAGGCACCGCCTAGTCCAATTTTTTTCACCTGGGCACCGCCTAATCCGATATTTTTCCCATTTTTTAAGATATTGATACCTATAATAATTACAGTTCAATTTTTTCAATTCAAAAAAGGTAGCACGGTTGGTAAAACTAATGTACAACAAAATATTCTCAACATATAATTTTCATTTTGAATATCAAACCGAAAAATAATACGCTATAAACCACAAAAAAATTAGTGAGAATATTTATTTTTAAGGAATTGATTTTAATATTGATGTATTTTTATGTAAAAATTAACTAAGACCTATGTTTTTATATACTAAACTATATTTTTTTGTAAAATATATTTATATTATAATTTATTTTTTAGTTAAATTTATACTTTTATCTATTAATAATTATAAAAAATTAAAAATTTACAAATCCGCCTAGGCGCCACCTAGGCCCCTCCGAAATACCACCTAAGAGTTTAAAGCCCCGATCACCCTACTAAAGCCTAACGCTTTTTAAAACCTCGACTAATAATAATAATAATAATAATAATAATAATAATAATAATAATAATAATAATAATAATAATAATAATATTCTTTTGAAAATAAGTAAATTTGTAAAGAACATGTGACTCAGTGGTGATGATAAAAATAAGGCTTAATGGATTTAAATCTCCCTAAATTTAATTCTAATCATTCCTTACTCTCTCTGACTACCAAACATATCTAAAGTATATCTTAGGATCTGAGCTGATGTGGCTGATGATTTGGTGTTGAAATTTTGAGCGAGTGAGTTATTGTTTTGAATAAAAAATACAAAATTAGAAAAAATGGTCCAAACTACCAGATCAGTTTGACCCTTCTCCACCTCCCCCATCTTCAACACTTCACTCCGCCTCTTATACGTATACCTTCACCGCCATTACCGCCGACACCTGAATCCACCTTATCCACCTCACTAAATAAATAAAATCGAATCTCTTTCTGCCATTGATGCTCTGCTTCGTATGAGTATGGCGTAATTCATAGAAAATAAAAAATCATTGGTAAATTGGAAACCCTTATCTCAGCTCCATAAAATCAAAGAGGATCAAGGCGATTTAAGATTATGAAAATCAAATTGCTTCAGGGTAATTGAAGACGAAACCAAACGCCAAAGAAAAAGCACATAAATGCTTCAAGGTAATTGAAATTAAATTGCTCTGCTCACCAAAATTCAACCATACACCCAGAAATCAAATTCAGGTATATTCCCATTTTTTTCATAATAATTGCTTATTTCTTCTGTAACTACTTGCTAATTGTTTCGCAACAATTTACCAGCTCTTTTTTTTTGGGTTAACCGCCGTCGATTCCGCCACCGTTTCCAAACTCCTCTCCGATGGACAAGATGGAGATGAAGGGCTACGATAAGTAGAATATTTGATTCGAGTGAGGGAAGCAAATTCAATGAGGAATTTGATTCTAGTTGGGCTTAGATACATCGGATCAGATGGATAGACTGAGTATGCGGAGGCGAGAGAGTGGTGCTAATTTGGTGCTGTTGAATTTCTCAGTTCTTGAGTTTCTTTTGGTTTCTCAGATAACAAACAGTAAATGAAGTGGATTTGGGAAAATTGAAAAAAGAAATTACATTGACACGTGTCAGAATGTAGCTGGATTGACGATTCAAATTGCTGCACTTCCGAGTGGATTAGACCCTCGATGGGAGACTGGTATAATTCTATTAAGGAGTCGAGCGATGCAATTTGAATGAGTTTGGGGGTGATTGGAAAATTTGAAAGTTTAGGAGGTGATGGATGATTAGGGTTAAGTTTTTGGAGTTCAGATATATTAGGCCTAAAAATAATAATAAAGTTATTGATACTGATATTTTAGTTAATGTAATACTTTCAGAGAAGCTATCAAAAATATTCATATTTTATAAACTATTTATAAATTCATCATAAGTCAAATTATTTATAAATATACATTTATTTAATTTTATTTACATATCATGTCATTCACTTATTTCTCTTATTTTTTTTTATTTTTTCTTATTTTTCATTTATCTTTTAAACCGTTTATTTTTTCGACATGTTGCTTTATAGTTTTTTGTTCATCTTAATTTTATCTTTGAAATGACATCCATTGTGATATTTTTGAATTTTTTTGAACCAATAGACATCTGATAGACGTCCAATAGACATGTGATAGAAGTCTGATAAACATATGGTAGATATTAGTTTTTAATGGTTTTTTTATGGAATCGTTATGTTAGTTTGTGCAAATCTTGAAATCAAACCACTAACTAAACAATGATAAATTAGTGGCAAAAATCAAATAAATAATAAGAAGAGAAAGAATCGAGATACGATTTTTAGATCAAGAAAAGAAGGTAAAAACAGATCCAATTGAGAAAAAGTACAATATACAGATTATAAGAGAAAAAAGGCTAATGAAAAAAAATAGATTCCACACATTTACTAGACTTCTACCACATGTCTATCAGACTTCTATAACATGTCTACCAGACATTTACCACATGTCTATCAGTTGAAAAAGTTTGAAAAAGTCATAGTGGATGTCATTTCAAAGATAAAAAAGAGACGAAAAAAAAACTCTGAAGCGGCATGTCAAAAAAATATACAGTTTGAAAGATAATATAAATAAAAGTAAAGAAAATAAAAAAAATATGGACAGTAGGGGACGTTTAATTGTAAATATTTTAATTTTTAGTCCAAATTAATTTATAAAGAGGGGTATTTTTTTTAACAGCACCATAATATATAGCCAACAATTCCATAAAATAACAAAAATCTATATCGTATATAACTGAAATCAATAAAACAAACTCAAAACACATATCAACATCTTCTTGAAAATGCTTGTAAACTCCCCGATGAGGCTACCGTCCCGTTGCGGGTAATTTTGTTTTATTTTAAATATTTTAAATAATTAATCTCTCTTTTTTTTCAATCTCTCCAATCTAAACTCATTAATCATTGACTTGGTATTTTTTAGATATCGGGTGAAAGGCTAATAGGGTGCCACATCATCAGTCGAATTCGCAGCAGGATCACCATTCGGCTAGCCGCATTAAGGGTTTTGGTCACGCTGGCCTGATTAGGAGATATAGTCCCGTTATAACTCCCTTTCCTAAACAGATAAATAGGAATAATATCCTTTCCTAAACGAATAAATGAGAAGAAACCTCTTATAGAGGAAATCGTGTCTAAATAGGATCCTTACATGATAAGGACTCCTCATCGCCAATAGAGGAAATAGGTTCCTATCATGACAAGATAACTACACACTATAAATATAGGGTTACCCCCATATCTCAGGTATTATATTATAAACCCTAAAACTCACTTACTTATTTGCCTCCTCTTTATCACCGTCACTTACATAGGGATCGGAGAGGCTACGCTGTTCACACGGCTAGTCACTTTGATGCTCTTTTCTGTCTTACAGCCACCATCTCAGACGAAGGCATACCCTCTCTCTTTCTATGAAGGTTAGCTCAAGGAACCCTTTCTTTGACCAATCTTTCAGTGGTGCGGTAAGCGTGGACAAACTTACTTGCTCCGGCGAAAAATTTGTCTTCTGACGAACACAAAAATTCAACCAGATGGACGACAGCCAAAATCATGATCAAACGATCAATGATAACACCGATGACTCAAGAACGACAATCAACTCCCAATCAACTGCAGTGGCACCCCTCTCTTCCACGATCCAAGCCATGGACTCCGCCGCAACGCCACTGGCAAATTCCGCAGTCGGAATGGCGTTCTTCGAAAGTTTCGCTCAATGCTATCAAGTTTACCCCAAGACCAAAATCAACTACGAAGGAATCTATTCGGAGTGATGAAGGAGGGAATGGATGGACACACAACAAGCGGACTGCTGCACCATACGGAAGCTCTCATCCATCCTGTCACCCACTGGGTTGGGCTTTGCAACACCCACCCAGGAGGGTTATCCAACACCAATCAAGGTGAGCCACACAACGTTCACCCTAAAGGGCCACACAATGCCCAACTGTATGGATCTCTCAATACTCACTCAGTGGGACCACACAATGCCCACCCGAGTTATAACATTACAAGAGGCGTCTCCCAACCAGCTCAACATAAAGCCAGCTTAGACGCATCCTTTACGGACAGAAGTATGGAGGTCCCCTCATGGAGGGATATGATTGGCATGTCGAAAGCATAACAAATAGAACGGGCCGCAGTGAATGAACCTGCGTACGACGTGCACTACCGGTGAGGACCTACTCTGTCAGGCTTCTTTCACCCGGGCAGTCCGTATCAAGGTCCAACTCACTCCACTCGTCTTCCTTCGCCACTGCCGCTGGGTTCATAGTCGAAACCCAAGATGTTCAGATATTGGGATGACTCGGAGTTCCAGAAGAAGTTTCAGGAAGGTCTCAATGGCTATGCTATTTCTCTTCCAGAACCCCTGTTGGAAATTTCTGACTCCTCATTTTTTGTGGAGATCCTCGCAGAACAGCTCAACTCTTGAGTCAAGCTACCATTCACTGATAACTATAGCGGAGACATGGACCCTCGGACCCATGTCCGGACTTACAAGAATAAGAGAGACTTAGCATATGCCTCAGAAGCACATGCCTGCAGAAACTTCCCCAACACATTAGTCGGTCTGACAGCCTACTAGTTTGACTCGTTGCCAGCCTAGTCCATAGGTTCGTGGGATAACATAAGGCAAAAGTTTTGTATGCAATTCATCGGATCCATTCTAGCAAGAACTACCACTCGGACCCTCAACAAGATCACTCAGAGGAAAGATGAATCACTCCGCTCTTACATTGAGCGATTCAATAAAGCATGCCTACAAATATAAGACCTGGATTATAGCACCACAAGGAAAGCTATGGTTAGAGGCACGAGGAATGAAAGACTCCATGCAGAGATCATTCAAAGGCAACCTAAAAAGCTAGATCAGATGATCACCATTGCGAAGAACCTAATTGAAGTGGACAAAGTCGATAGGCCACACAAGACATCTGAAAGAGCTCGGCCTAAAGATTGGAAGGCTAGGAAGAAGGGGGGAACTACCGTGAGCAGTCCTCCACCCAAAGCAGATACAAACTAAAATAGAATGCTCCCTTGCATCACATCTTGATAGCTGTGCAGAAAAAGCGATGAGAGGAAATTCATCAAATATCCATGGATGATGCCTGAGCAGTTTGTAAGGAAAGACATGAACAACTACTGCAAATTCCATAAGTCTAGGGGCCATGGCACGGATGAATGCCACATCCTAGCAAATAAGATCCATGCCCTAATCGAGCAAGGGAAGCTTTCACAATTTGTAAAGGGGATCACTAAAGAAAGTAGATCCGGACTAAAGAAGGATGATGAAGATAAATCCTCACAGAAATCAAAGGGGCTTGTGATGGTAATCATAGGCGGACCATGCTTTGAAGGATTCCCCTCAAAGGGGAAGAGTTTCGAGCGCAAAAGATCAAATACTGAAGAAAACTTAGAACTCAGCAGGCCTTTCCAGAAATAAAACTTGGTGAAGAACCAGCATGCTGACCCCTTTGTACCAGAGGCCCTAGTAGAAGGGTACATTGTCAGAAGGATCATTATTGACACTGGCAGCTCCATCAATCTAATCAGGAAGGAGGTGATCGATAAGCTAGAAGTTCATCACTGCCAGATGTTACCAGCCCATTCACCACTTATCGGCCTTAGTGGCCATTCAGTTCTAGCGCTTGGCCAGACCACCTTGGAAGTTGAGCTTGGTGATCACAAAACTAAATAAAGAGTCGGCTATAACATCAGCATGGGCAGACCGTTCCTAGAGAGTCAGATGCGCCAATCTCAATCAAACATCTGGTCATTCCGATTCCTACCACAAAGGGAGTCGCGGTAGTCACAGGCAACCCTCTAGTGGCATAGGATACCTACTTAGCATTCCTAAAGACGGATGAAGTGGTCATAGAACCAGAAGAGATGGAGAATGCCAAGCTAGTCGATCTCATAAAAACACTAACAGTAGAGCATAATCGGCAGATTTGCATAGTCGCTAATCTCCTACAACCCGTGAAAGCAAACATCAGCCTTGTGATGATAGAAGAACAGTATACCCTTTCCTGGACGAATAAAGATATGACTGGGGTACCACCTGAGGTAATTCAACATAGCTTGAACCTCATCCTGGAAGCATCTCCGGTCAAACAAAAGAAGCACAATCACGTGCCAGACATGCATAAGGCAATTGAAGCTGAGATCTTAAAGCTCTTAAAATCCAACCACATATGAGTGGTGCATTACCCTAAGTGGCTAGCGAATATGGTCTTGGTGAAGAAGGCAAATGGGGCTTGGCGAATGTGTGTGGACTTTACAGATCTCAACAAAGCAACACCAAAAGACAGCTATCTACTTCCCAGGATTGATCAACTGGTAGACTCAACAGCGGTTACGCCATATACTCCTTACTAGATGCAAAAACAAGGTATCACCAAATTCCTATGGATCTGGCTAATGAAGAAAAGACATCCTTCATAACGCATGGAGGAACATATTATTACAGGGTTATGCCATTTGGCCTGAAGAACGCTGGAGCCACCTATCAACGCCTGGTGAATGACATCTTCAAAGGCCAAATAGGAGAAATAGTGGATGTCTATATTGATGATATGATCATCAAAAGCAGAAGCTTGGAGTAACACGTGGAAGACAATAGAGCCGTGTTTAAAACCCTACAACAATACCAGCTAAAATTAAACCCAAAAATTGCACTTTTAGAGTTAGAGGTGGTAAATTCCTCGGTTTCGTAATTTCCCAAAGGGGGAATCGGGTTGAACCCAAAAAAGATAGAAGCTATCATGAAAATGGAGCCGGCTAAGACGTTGAACGAAGTTCAAAGATTGAATGGAAGGGTTAACGCCCTTGGCCGATTCATCTCATTTTCAGCCAAGAGATGCCTCCCATTTTATAGAGCCATCAAGAAAGACAAAGCATTTAGTTGGGATAAACACTGCCAGGAAGCCTTTAAAAACATCAAAGAGTTCTTAAGCACACCACCTCTCTTGAGTTAGTCAGAGAAGGATGAAGAACTGATCATGTATCTAGCAGCCATAGATAAAGCAGTAGGATTAGTGTTGATCAGAGAGGTAGATGGGACCCAACACCTAGTCTACTACATAAGAAAGTACTAAAGAATGCCGAGCTCAGATACCCAAAAATCGAGAAGTTGGCTCTAGCCTTAGTCTCAGTAGCAGAAAGGCTTCGACCCTACTTCCAAGCTCACACAGTCATTATGAGAACCAATTTCCTCTTGAAGAAGGTACTGTAGAGGCCAAAAACCTCAAGACGACTAGCCGGATGGGCCATACGGTTGGGGGAGTTTGATATACGGTTTGAGGGAAGAAAGGCACTAAAATTACAAGTCTTGGCAGATTTTTTTACTGAGTTTGTAGGGCTTGAACCTTGACCCGATCTCAAGATTGAGTCTTGGCATATATACGTTGATGGGCATCTTTCCACGAAGGAGCCGGAGTCGGAGTTTGGATAGAAGGGCCAGAGAGGATACAGATGAGCTATACAACAAAAATAGCCTTTCCAGTCACCAATAACACTGCATAATATGAGGCAATGATCAAAGGCTTGGAACTGGCTAAAGAAATTGCTCCAGATAGAATAAGCATCAAAAGCAATTCGAAGTTGGTTTCCAATCAAATCAACAAGAATTACGCAATAAAAGAGGAAGGAATGATGAAATACTTGGCCAAAGTAGAAGCCCTGCTGAAGGAACTCGAGTAAAAGGAACCGTGTGGGTACTTGAACACATCCCCAGAGAGGAAAATGAGAAAGCAGATGAGCTGGCTAAAGATGTAGCTAGTACAAACCGATGGAAGAAGCTTAGTTGCCCATTTGAAGTTATTCATGCCCCAACAATAGAAGAGCAGAACCTGATGCTAGTAGAACAGAAAGAGCCCGAGTGGATGCCACCATTGATTGACTACTTGGATAAAGACGTCCTTCCTGAGGATAAAATTAAAGTATCTAGACTTGTAAAAAAGCCATCAAGATACCTGGTTATTAACGGTACGCTATAAAAATGGTCCTACTCGGACGCTTTACTTAAATGCATTACTCCAGAAGAGGGAAAGTACGTGATCCAGGAGATACATAAGGGAAACTGTGGCTTCCATCAAACAGCCTCCACCGTCACATGAAGAGCCAAGCTCTTGAGGTATTACTAGCCAACCATGAAACTGTGAGCACTAGATTTTAACGATCCTTCACGAAACGATGATAAGAGTTATATGATGCACTCTCTTGAAGTTGTTATCCATCAGAGGGTGTTCCTACCGCTGCAGAGTTGAGTTTGGCCAAATTTTGAAGACCTAGTCTGCCCTTAGGGACCTATACGGGTGCTGCCTAGTGGTACGGATCCACTGGCGGACCTGTACGGGTCATTCCTTCTATACACCTGGGGGACCCATACGAGTGGGGCCCTACCAGTATGGGTCCTCTTGTTGCCTGAACAAGCTCTTTTGGAAGGGAATCCGTTCCTATTTCGGGAAAAGGTAGGTAATAAACGCGATTTATTGCTTTCAGACCTCCTTTAACCTATAAATAGGGCCCTTTTCTTCACAGTTTTAACACACACAGCTCATATATAAGAATAGTTAGTATACTATACACAAATTCTACAAGTTTTTATTGGGATAGAAAGGTTATAATTGAGGTATAGGAGGTATAAAATAGGGAGCAAACGCGTTCCTTGAGGCTTTGTCCTCATTTTATTCATTCCTAACTTCGTTTATTAGGATTTGGGGGAGGTTTTGTCCACACAAACACTCACCTAAATCGTCATGTTTTATCTAATTTGGCTAGACTCTCTCAACAACAAAGGGATCGCTTCAAAGTGGATTCACACTGCAAAGTAAACGTTCCTGAGTTTTAAAGAGACTCACATCTTAGTTATTTTATTATTGTTATTCTCTACCTCCTCTATTATATCTGCTCTTTTTATTTCCTGTCTCAGGTCTAAACCTAACCCTTATGAGCCTTGTTGGCACCTTGTGTCCTTGGGGATATCAAATTGGTGCGCCACGCTCATACTGAAGGAAATCCAATTTTAAATTTATTTTTCATCCTCTAATTTGCGTATTAAACTGAACAAAGTTTTTGCCTGGACTAGACAAGACCCATACAGGTACACCATACCCGTACAGGTCCTCCCTGGTAGCCGTACGGGTCCCACCCACCCATACAGGTACCAGTCCCAGGCAAAATCCAAAATTCATATTTCAATTAGTTAAAATCAACCCAACTCACCTTTTTCCATGCAATCACTTTCACTAATAATCCTGCAAATCAACCCACTAAAGTTAAAATGTGTTTTCATAACAAAGTATGTTGAAGACTCATTATTTCTCTCCGATCTTAGAAGCGCCTGGGCACTATCGATCGTAAAATCACCACTCTAACATAATCACATTTTTGCTAATGAAATGCTGGCTTATATCATGCTATAAATTGTGCTAATCTTTATGGATGCAAGGGAATTTATCTTTATTTTGTTTTATAACTTAGAACAAATGTATAGGTTCTTTTGTAATTCCCCCATTTTCCCCTAGTTGTAATTTTTATCCCCCCATTTATTACTTGTAATTTATTGTAATCTGTAAATGCATGTAATGAGTGTGAAAGAGTGTAGAAAAATAGGATATCTATGATAATTACCCAAATGATTAAAATAAAAATAGTTTTACGCGGTGAATGTAATTTTGAATCAATTAAATAAGAAATAAGTGACTCATCTGATACCCGAATCTCTGATCCAATAGGTATGAGTCTCCCACCCAATGGCAACCGTACCAAAACTCTTTCTCAAGTAGACAACTTGGGTGGCGACTTTATCATTTATATCGAGATTTGGGTCTCGATTCTTTTATTCATTAAAATTGGCTTTTTGTGCAAAACTTGAACTAAAAAGTTTTTGCCATGCCTAAATCCAACCAACCCCCAATGGGCCCTGCCTCTCACACAGGCGCCAAGGGAAACCAATACGTCATCAACACCTCACAGTGGTGACTCTACTGGGGAATAATCTTTTAACTTGCAAAATTTTGGTTTACTTTAAAAGCTTAAAAGATTAAGATGATCACTAAAAATCATTTACTTGATTCAACCCGTTTTCTTTTTCATCATTTGGGAAAATTATCACACTTTATCTTCTCATCTTGTTCTCTCTTTAGTTAGATGCTCTCTTCTTCTAGCGCTAGGTTAAGGTGACCCATTATTTTCGCAAAACTTATAAAAGTGTCCCTCATGCTTACCAGGAATTGGGGACACTCTAGTGAGTAGAGCATCATTGCTATCTCCCTCCAAAAGAGGCTTGATGAGATGGGAACCTTCTACATAAAACTTTTGATATGTCCCTATGCCATTCTTATAGAAAGCCTTAGGATTTTACCTTCTAGGTACCCCTTTCTATGTGAGATTAGACTAAGGAGGAACACCCTCAAAACTGGCGGTAGAAATAAGGACGGAATCGATCACTTCGCATGTGTTATGTTACATTCCCTTGTAGTTAACCTAGCTATGCATTGTTGTAATTTATGCATGCATAACGCATCCTATGCATGTACTGATCTTTTAGTTATCACTTCAGCCAAAGCTCAAAGGGTTAAAACTTAGCAATGTTCTCACGTCCATTTGACTCAAATTCTGGCTTCTCCTCCACCTCCTCCTCTTCTAGCTTAGTTAAGGGTTGCTCCGCCTTTGTCTACGAGTATTTTGTCCAACGGTCAGTTTGGCCTGGTAGATCTTGATTCTACTTATCATCCTGAGGTAATGTCTCATATCCTGACTCTAGAGGGCCAGATTGACATTGAGGTTGAGAATGTTGCTAATGGTGAGGAGGCAAATGCATCAAGGGCTGAGGTTAGGTCGGAGATTGCAAATGCCGTCTCACAGTACTTGGGAAGTGACCAGTCCTTAGACCGAATGAATGATAAGATGTTAGCTTTCATCAGGACAATCTTAGCCGTAGAGAGAATGGTCAATGCTTCTCATAGCACCCCTGTCAGTGCTCCAGCAATGAATGCAGTAATTAGTGAGTAAGTATCAAGAGTTACTCACAATCCGTTCACTCAGTTTCAATTGCCACTTATGTGGACTCACAGGGATTCTTTCAGTCAGTTTGGTCGGTTAGGTTCTATTGGTCCATTTGGTTCAGTTAGCCAGCCATTGCAGTTAGTAGGTACAAGGGTTCCACTAGTCATTAGTTAGTTCGCTCAGCCTAGTCAAGTGTTTGTTCCACCTCCATTTCAATTTGGGGCATCTGGCCCAACCCCTAATTTTGTGGTCACACCTATAGGGACGACCTTGCCTCAAATCAACAGGTTTACCCTTGGGTGCGATTACTCAATCGGAGGAATCATCCTTATCCGTGGAATTACGTGTTCTACTTTAGAAATTACTTGCTAACAATCCCAACTCTCAGCCATCATCACTATCAGTCTAAACTGCTAAAGAGGAGGATTGGGTCCACAAAAACTTTAGTATGCCTAGTATAGTGGAGTATAAGGGAACTGGTCCACCTCAATCCTATATCACCACCTATCATAGGGTTATGAGAATCAGAAAGTTAAGTGATAAGGTCATAGCCAAAATGTTCCCTTGCACCCTGAAAGGTCCTGCTATCGAGTGGTATAATACCCTATGAGATGAGGTGACCCCGAAATTGGAAAGATTTATTTGAGGCTTTCATTGAGTAGTATGGTTTAAATGCCATCATTAAAACTACCATACAGAATTTGGAGGCAATCAAGCAAGCCCCCAACGAGGAATTCAAGCCCTATTTCGAAAGATGGATAGCCACTCAAGTTTTATTGAAAGATAGACCAAGTCTCCCTAAGATGATCATAAAGTTGATGGATGGTGCCCTGCTTGCTTATTATAAGGTTCTTGGTTTGGATAAATTCTCTAGCTATGTTGAGGTCTTTGAAAAACCTGAGAAAGGGGAAAGAATCCAGGAATTGGAGAAGGCAAGAGTGCCGGCCAAACATTGGTTTAAAAAGAACCACACTTCAGCCCCAGCCCAGGCCTTTAAGCCAAAGTCTCGCTCTAATCCTAAAGCAGTGGTACTGCAAGAAGAAGTGGCTGCAGTCCGCACCATTGAAGATGACATTTCCCCTTGGAAAGAATCTCTGCCTGCCATCTTTGCTAAGTTGAGGGCACTTGGTCTTCTTCAGAGTATCAAGCTCTATATCCCTCCCAAACCTGAAGATAGGGATCAGTTTGGTGCTTATCATGTTAGTAAAGGTCATCGCACTAGTGCCTATAGAGATCTACTTGAGGCTATTTATGGTTCGATTAGGGAAAAGAAGATATACAAACTTAAGCTTAAGCCCAGCACCATGAATAACCCCCTGCCAAATTTTGAAAAACAAGTTACAGCTGTTGAGTAAGGGTTGCCCTCCTACCATGTCTTTAATATGATCTCGCAAGCTAATCCTATGGTTCACTCAGTAGTGGCTTTACCCGATGAATTGATCCCCATTGACATCGATGCATACGAGTTAGAAGGAACTCAGGATGAGGAAGCTATGTTAGTTCAACCGAAACCAATTGATATCGATGCTTATATGTTGGAGAATGACGAGCTCAAAGGACCAACCTTGTTGGTGGAAAATTCTTAGGGGAGAAGTTATGTAAAGAATGGGGTGTTGCATGTTACCCAAAGTGGAAGTATTCCTCCTGATCCTCTCCCAAAAATAAGAAGGGGCAGAGATATAGATATCCATGTCATTCCAAATATCAATCAGGGTCCAACCTTTACACCTGCTATTGAGACTCAAACTTTGGTTGGTACTGAAAAGAAATATTTAAAAGTCACCCCTCTTATCCAACAATTACAAGTTACCCCAGCCAAGTATAGCATTTGGCTGCTTCTCATTGACTCTGAAGATCATCGCAATGGTCTGATAGAAAAGCTATTAAGCATAGAGGCCACACCTTCCACTACTTTGGTGGAAGTATTTTCATTTATTAGGGGATCTCCCCTTGATCAAGTTGAACCCATTAAGTTCTACCCGTCAGACCTTCCGGCTAAAGGGAATGAGCATAATAAGGTCCTTTTCATTAAGGTGCAAATCTTCGATCGTTCTATCCCATGTGTTATGGTGGATGATGGTTCCGCCCTTAATCTCTGCCCTGCTAAGATCCTTCCTCACTTAGGGCTGGATGAATCCATGTTGGAGAAATCCAATACTGTTATAAGGGCATATAATGATACAAAGAGAAGTGTTATGGGGGTCTTTGAAGCTGAAGTTACGGTTGGGGGAGTGAAGTCTAAAGTCTTATTCACTGTCCTCGACATTCCCGTCACCTACTCATTATTGTTGGGTCGACCTTAGCTCCATGCATTATAGGCCATCCCTTCTACGGTCCATCAGAAAGTTAAGCTCATCAACAATGGAAAGCTATTAACCATTGAAGCTGATGAATCATCAGTTATAGCAGCTATGAAGGCCAAAGAAAAGGAATCTAGGGTGGCTATAGCTCACTAGGGTACAGATTTTTCAGTTAAGGGGTACATATCGCTTAAAATTGAAAAGATCATGATGAAGCAAGGTTATGTGAAAGGTAAGGGGCTCAGAAAGAATCTGCAGGGTATGCTGGAACCCATTTTACCTCTTCTATGGCCATTCAAACTTGGTTTGGGGAATCATCCAGGTGCTAAGAAGTCTAAACCCCAGTCCTACCTCATGATAGGGGCTAAGGACAAGTAAAAGATATTCACGGGTGAGTAAGAGGCTATCAAAGTAAGGGGCAAGAGGGTCCCTGGTTTTGAGATCTTCAACGATGTGTATGATTTCAAGAAAGGCTGCATGATTGAAACCTCAGTTTCTATGGAAGTATGTGGGGATGCTGAAGAAGATGAAATGAATGAAGAATTGAGTCCATCACTAAGGCACTAGCAGTATTGTGAGGGAGAATTGGAAGGGAAGTGAGAAGGGAAATCCCATCAACAAGGCTGTCAAAAACTTAGCAAGAGCAGTGGATGAAGAAACTCAACAAACTTGCACACTAGAGCTACCAGTTCAACTGTCAGTATTACCAAAGTTGATCAACAAGGCCCTCCACATGTGGATGATGATTCAAATGAATGTTGCAAATATTTTTGATGCGTACAATGCCACTTATAAGGCATATTATGGATAAGTTGTAACATAAGTACTTTTTAAAGCATGTCATGAATAAATTGATGCATCTCTCATTCACATTTCAATCGAGTATTTCATTTTAATGACACCATGCACTCATAACAATAACATTCTTAAAACATCATCATATTCATTAATGAAGTTGACTTTAAATACATCGCAATGGTATAAATACCAATGGTTAAAATCTATCACCAAAAGAGAGATAATAAAAGTGCTTAGGAAACATGATAATAACAAATCTTAGTCTGTCTTTCTTCACGAAAGGGGAAAAGAGGTACAAGGGTGTGCATCGTCAAGAAAGAAGACCAAGAAGACTCATGAGAGCATCAACAACAGGCTGGATCTGGTTATGAAAAATGGAAAGAACATCTTGGGTAACAAAAAGATGCCTAAAATCCTTCAAGAACTCTAAAGGGAAGTTGATCATTAATAAGCCAATCAAGAAGATCTTGTCAAAGATAGTGGCTACCTATAGAGACTGGACTGATAAACTTTCAATTGCAATTTGGGAGTATAGAACCAGTATAAGAACTTCCACTGGTTAGACACCTTTCTCCTTGGTATATGGAATGGAAGCTGTGTTACCAGTTGAAACAAAAGTAAGAACTCTAAGAGTGGCACTTGAGGGGCAGTTAAAAGAGTCAGCTTGGGCAAGGGCTAGGTATGAGCAGTTGAATGTAATAGATGAAAAGCGACTTAAAGCGCTTGACCACCTTCAGATGTACCATCAGCGTATGGCTTGAGCTTACAACAACAGAGTCAGATACCCGAAACAATCTCTCAAAGCGGGTGATACGGTTCTCAAACATCTACATCAAGTCAACACTAATGCTAGAGGCAAGTTCAGGCATAATTAGGAAGGACTGTTCGTAGTTAAGAAAGTCCTTGGCAAATGAGGGATCAAGTTTATGGATATGGATGGAAATGAGTTCGTGAATCCAGTAAATCAAGATAGGCTTAAGCATTATCATGTCTAAGTTAAAAGAATTAAATAGTAAAAAAAGCAGCACAAAGAATAAAAAAGAAATAAAGAATAAATAACTCGGCGAGTGGTCCTCTACTACTCGGGCAAAAATTAGGGTGCAACCCGTTGATCGGTATTCTACAAATTGGTCAGGCAAAAATTAGGGTAATCCAATGCAAATAAAGCCTGCTAAGCTAAAAACCCGAAAAGGGCGGCTTAGGCAAAAGTTAGGGCATGGAAAGAAAAATGTTAGTTGCCTTCTGGAAAATATGTAAAAGACCAATATGCAGTAGGGTTAACCATTGAAAATTGTTACCATTGGCTATGTACTCAAATTAATCTCATCAATGAACATGTTACGATTTTGTTAAGAATCTTGGTCTTCTGAATGCATGCATGTCTTTAGGTGAAATAATCGCAGGTGTGTGAAACATCAATTTTTCTCTACATGCTATGAATCATTGTTATTCCTTTCACTATACATGTAATCCAACAAAGATAAAAGTACCAAAGAAATCAGACATATGCAAAGTTCGGAAAAAAGTCTGTTGGATTGAGCTGTCAAGGAAAATTCAAGAAAAAATTAAGACATCCTGCGAGGTCGAAAACCCGAAAGGGCGGCCTCAGCAAAAATTAAGGCAAAGAAAAAATAAAGAAAAGGCATGCTGGATTGAATACCCGAAAGGGCGGTCTATGTAAAAATTAAGGCGAAAAAGAAAGAAAAAGCTTGCTAGATTGAAAACCCGAAAGGGCGGTCTAAGCAAAAGTTAAGTTAAAAAGAAAAAGTCCGCTGGACTAAGCCATCAAGGACAGTTCAGGCAAAAATTAGGACAAAAAGAAATAAAAGTTTGATAGGTCATCTCATATCGAATGGCCTTTGCAAAAGTTAGAACATCACTTAGTCCCCTCGCTATGAAATCACTGGAGCGAAGTACTATGGGTTCGCAAAGCAGAAATACTCAATGATATCAGTTCGAAAAAAGAAAAACCAGCATGCATAAGAGTTAAATGTCAAAAGTACCAAATCAATTTTACATTCAAAACAAGCCGCGTAGGGCCAAAAGTATTAACATTTTAGAAAGTAATAAAAGCGCATCATAATCTAAGCTGCCGGGGGATCCTATCCCTGGCGACCCTCTAGAGCTGAATCCTGTGTATCCGCCAACAGATAATCCATATCTATAGTCATATGATCCTCGGCTTCACGAATACTAGCAGTTGGCTGGGCAGGGGCCCTAGTCTCTAATATTCCTGCAGCAGCCCTAACAGCATCAACTCCCTCACCATACTGATCTCCACCCCTCTGAGTCACTCGATATGCAGAAATATCGTCCTCACACTCAACATCAAATGGATCCAGTGTCTGTCTATCCTCGGTCATCCCTAATAACTGACCCCTTAGTATCTCAATCTCGGACCTCGCCTAAGCAGTCTCAGCCCTAGCCTAGTCAGCCTCAGCAGTGGCTGCCCGCAGCTGCTCCTCCAAGAATCTGGCTCTCTCCTCAGAAGCATCCAAGTCCCGAGCGAACTTGCTGCGCTCCATGGCCAGTAATAGAATCATAAGATCAATACACATACATGAATTTCATGGCATGCATAATGCATAGTTTATCAAATTTTATAGGTAAAAGAAACTTACCGAGGCTAGCGCATCTTGGGCCAGCAGCAGATCCCACACAGAGAAGTAGCCCCTGGCGATCCTCTCAACCTCAGAGATGGTCACCTAAAAGGAGAAGGTCACATCAGAATAGACATTCTAAGCAATCACTATAATGGATAAAGTTAAAAGCAAAGGATTCCTTACATGAGTGAAGCTGGGAGGAGTAAAACCAATGGGTTGAACCAACTCCTCGAGCTCCTTAACAGAATGCTTCCCCGAATGATTGAGGAGTCAAAAGAAGGTATCTAGCTCTGCTCAGAGGACTCTCTCTCTCAAGGACCCCGAAGCATGAGATCGCTTCATCGGTGGCTCAGAAGCAGCAGCAGCAACATGGCTCTTCCATGTTAAAACTGGAAGCTATAGCAATAAAAGATTGCAATTAGGATCACAATCAATTTCAGGAAATAGCAAGGTATTCACAAAGCCTAAGTTAGAAGCATACCTGAGAAGAAGGGGTAGTGGACCTAGCCGAGCCCCCGGTGCCTTGAACTATGGATAGACCTCACGGTCGCCCCTCTGTCCATCCTCATCGTCATCATCATCATCCTCATTGTCGCTCTAATGGAACTTGAGAGGGACATCCTCGTGGTGAATCCTCTCGCAAGGAGGAAGAAGTGAGGAATCGATGAACTCTATGTAAGAGCCCTCTACAGATGGCAAGCAAGCCCTCTCACCCAATAGGTATAACCCTTGGTCAGTGCCCGAAATCAAGTGCAGCCAAAAGATGCCCATTGGAATCGGTCTCTCTACGACAACACTGGTCCTCCACCCTCAGACCCGCTCACCGAAATACCACTCATAAGAGTGATGACTCTAGGATGAAGTGGCAGTCATCCATGCCGACCCGCATCCGCTCAATAGCCCATGCATATCCAATCTCTCCAACCGGTCTCGAATGACCTACACAAAACAAATGCACTGTAAGTATCACAACCTCGTAAATACAGTTTTTACTAATGGTTTATTGAAATGTAAAATGCAGGTTTAGTAGGGAGGAAGTTTACCCGATCAGAGCGCAGCTGGTGAAGGAACTCTTTGTATTGCGCTGTAGTCAAGGGCTGACCCTGTCAAAGTCCCATCCATCTGGATATAATATGCAGTGTCTCGGGCTGCATGGGTAAACCCGGCCTAGGGATAAGATGGTGCTCAAAGGCCCAAATCTGTAAAACAAAATAATGATTAGTCACAACACAATTTGCTAAAGCATAAAAGATCAGTCCGGGATTTACCAGTAAAATCAAGTGACAGATCTTGAGCTCGGACTGCTCACCCGAACTCTGACGTCTAATCCATAATATAATCGGGCCAGGATGGCCTAACACCAGTTTTTGCCTAGCACTATGACAAGATCCTCTACAGGTGAGAGCAAACCATAGTAATAGACCGGAAAGAAGGCAGTGGTAAGGAGTGTCAGCATAAAAGACCGGGCGCATTGATCTCTCCTATCACTGCAATAGGACTCGACTGCCCGATCCAGTAAGTATGTAGGTCCCCATACTTTAGCTTGTTCATCCCGCCCGGACGAAGTTCAAGTAATATCTCAATATGGGCCTTCACCTCAGGCCGGGATGCCACATATCGGTATAAACATCAAAGTGAACAATATCCCCGCTCCACTCCAATCCCGTCATGGTACACTCGTCTGATGGAGTGATAGTGACCTCTCCAATTGGTAGATGGAAGGTATGAGTTATCTCCGACCATCTCTCGACCAAGGCTGAAATGGCACCTAGGGCCAGCATCTTCGGAGCCTGAGGGATGGCCCCGATAATGTTACTGAAGCCAAAAGAATCAATATAGGCCAGCAACTCAGTGTCGCCTGCGGTATGGATCTCCTCGTACCACTTACTGCAAAAGCTCTAGGCTCCCATAGTCTTATACTGAAACTGTAAGGACAAAATTACGACTCAACAGGGTTAAAATATAGTAGACAAGTTAGAAATTAGAAAAGAATTACAGAAATCAAAGAAATCAACATTATGTCCCTGAGAATAGGACCCGTATGGGTCCGCTCCACCCGTACGGGTCATCTAGTGGCTTCCGTACCAAAAATGGAATCGTACGAGTGCCCCCACACCCGTTCGGGTCCCCTGCACACAGTCCCTAAGCAAAAAATTTCCCATAAATTCCAAAATCATCCAAACTCAACCAAAGCTCATTCAAAACTATCCTAAAAGCATCTTAGACTAAAGTTACATGCATCAGACTCTCTTCCAAGGTCTAAAACACCCTACTTCATGCCAAAATTTGAGGAATTCTCAAAGAGTTCGAAAATAGAAAATGGGGAATTGTGTGAAATACCTGGAGTGTTAAAGCGTGGGTATCAAGGGAAGGGATTAGAGGCACTTCAGAGATAGGAGTGAGCCCAGAAATGAGTCCCCCTCACGAAAAGCATACCCGACGAAAACTGGGCATTCTCGAAGCCCCGAATCCTCCACTGGGGGCAAATCCTTGAGTCTAACAGAGAAATAGCCAATCTTTGGGATCTTTTTATACATCTTGATAGGTTCTGGAAAGAAAATCGCCGGAGAATGCAAAATGGGAAGATTTTTTATAAGGGGGGATGCAAAGAGTTTGATTAGCCTTTTGAAACCCCCGATGGGGATATGTACGGGTCCCAACTCTCAATGATGCCACCCGTATAGGTCCTATCCCACCTGTACGGGCCTTCTCTTACCATCTACTGGTAGATTATGAACTAGTATTTCAGAAAGCACCAGAAATTGATCCAGTCCGAGTTTGGAGCCAACCCCACTTCTCCTCAACCCTATGTTTCAGTTATATTCAGGGCAAGCCCCTTAGCTCACCTTAATCCTTGATTGAAGGGGCAAAAATATTTTTTGTTTTCACAAAAGTCAATCAAGAATCATGGTAAGCCATTTTCAAATTGGTCACTAACAAAGATGATTTTTGTGTACAGGATCATTTTAACACAGGAATTCTTCCCCAGCAAACAAATCTTACTAGGAAAGACTTCCCTAGCAGAAGAGGTTTTACCGAAGGATATTACTTTACTCCCCAGCAACGGAGTCAACCAAGGGGCATCCCTCCATCTCTCAGCAGTGGAATCAACTAAGGGGCATCTCCCCACCAATCTAGGGGCATCCCCCATCTCCCAGTAGCGGAATCAACAAGGGGAATCCCCCCATTCCCCAGCAGTGGAATTAGTCAAGGGGCACACCCCCATAATCAGTAGCCCTAGGGTCACTAACCCTAGGGGCATCCTCAGCAATATAACTAATCAAGGGGCATTCTATCCCTAAATCAATCGAGCCAAACCCGACATTCCTCGCACTTATTTCTCAATTTATTTCAGGGGCTAACCCCCATCCATAAGTCTTTATTTTTAATTAAAGGGGCAAAAATATTTTTGTTTTCACAAAAGTCAATTAAGAATAAAGATGTGTCTACTTAGACAATGACTAACTCAGTGTTTGATTGTTATCTCTTTTCGAGTTATTCAAATTCCCCAGCAGGAGGGTCATCTGCCTTAGGAAAGGGATACATCACCAACAGGAAAGTCAATCTACCTCAAGAAAGGGATACATCAGTCAAAAGAGTCATCCGTCTTAGGAAAGGGATACGTCAGCCAGGAAAGTTGATCCGCCTTAGGAAAGGGATACATCAATCAGAAGAGTCATATGCCTTAGGAAAGGGATATGCCATCAGCCAGGAAAGTCAATCCGCCTTAGGAAAGGGATACACCATCAACTAGGAAAGTCAATCCGCCTTAGGAAAGGGATATATCACCAGTTGGGAAAGTTGATCCGCCTCAAGAAAGGGATACATCAGCTAAGAGAGTCATCCGCCTCAGGAAAGGGATACACCATCTACCAGGAGAGTTGATGCGCCTTAAGAAAGAGATACACACACCTTCCCCAGTAGAGTCACTAGGGATGCACACCAGCAAAGGAAAGTCATCTGCCTCAAGAAAGGGATATGCAATGGCTAGGAAAGTCATTCGCTCAGGAAAGGGATACACATCGACAAAGGAAGGTCATCCTCCTCATGAAAGGGATATGCATTAGCAAGGAAAGTCATCTGCCTCACGAAAGGGATACGCATTGGCAAGGAAAGTCACCCGCTTCCAGAAAGTGATACGCATCGGCAAAGGAAAGTCATCCACCTCAGGAAAGGGATACGCATTGGAAAGGATAGTCATCCGACTCCAGAAAGGGATTCGCATTGGCAAGGAAAGTTTTTCGCCTCAGGAAAGGGACACCCAGGAAAGAAGTTCACCTCAAGAAAGGAACTCATCCATATCATCACCTCAGGTATGATTTCTAAACCCTCGCTTACATCATGAGATCATATCTGTATCTGTAGTGATCCCACGAGGGGCAGTCTGTGAGCACTGGATTTTAATGATCCTTCTCACGAAATGATGATGAGAGATATATGATGCACTCTCTTGCAGGTGTTATCCATAAGAGGTGTTCCTACTGCTGCAGAGTTGAGTTTGGCTAAAGTTTGGAGACCTAGTTTGCCCTTAGGGACCCATACAGGTGCTGCCTAGTGGTACGAATCCACTGGCAGACCCGTATACGTCATTCTATCCATATGCCAGGGGGACACATACGGGTCCCCTAAAACTCGTACGGGTGGGGGCCCACCCATACGGGTCCTCTTATTGCCTGAACAGGCTCTTTTGGAAGGGAATCCTTTCCTATTTTAGGAAAACGCATGTAATGAATGTGATTTATTGCATTCAGACCTCCTTTCCCCTATAAATAGGGCCCTTTTCTTCATATTTTTAACACACACAACTCATATACAAGAATAGTTAGTATACTATACACTAATTCTACCAGTTTCTATAGGGATAGAAAGGTTATAGTTGAGGTATAGGTGGTATAAAATAGGGAGAAAACCCATTCGTTGAGCTTTTGTCCACATTTTATTCATTCCTAACTTCATTTATTAGGATTTTGGGGAGATTTTGTCCACAGAAACACTCGCCTAAATAGTCCTATTTCATCTAATTTGGCTAGACTCTCTCAACAGCAAAGGGATTGCCTCAAAGTGGATTCACGCGGCAAAGTTAACGCTCTTGAGTTTTAAAGAGACTCACATCTCAGTTATTTTATTATTGTTATTCTCTGCCTCCTCTGTTATATCTGGTCTTTTTATTTCCTATCTCGGGTCTGGTCCTAACCCTGTATGAGCCTTATTGGCACCTTGTAGCCTTAGGGATATCAAATTGGTGCGCCATATTCATGCAGAAGGAAATCCCATTTTTAATTTATTTTTCATCCTCTAATCTGGGTATTAAACCGAATAAAGTTTCTGCCTGGACTAGACAGACCTGTACGGGTACACCATAGTGTACCGGTCCTCCCTGGTAGCTGTATGGGTCCCACCCACTCGTACGGGTACTAGCCCCAGGCAGAATCCAAAATTCATGTTTTAATCAGTTAAAATCAACCTAACTCACCTTTTGCCATGCAATCACTTTCAACAATAATCCGGTAAATCAACCCACTAAAGTTAAAATGTGTTTTCATAACAAAATAAGTTGAAGACTTGTTATTTCTCTCTGATCCTAGAAGCCACTGGGGCACTATCGATCATAAAACCACCTTACTAATATAATCACATTTTTTCCTAATGAAATGTTAACTTATGACGTGCTATAAACTGTGCTAATCTTTGTGGATGCAGGAGAATTTATCTTTATTTTTTTTATAACTTAGAACAAATGTATAGGTTCTCTTGCAATTCCCCCATTTTCCCCCAATTGTAATTGTTATTCCCGCATTTATTACTTATGGTTTATTGTAATCTGTATACGCATGTATCGAGTATGAAAGAGTGTAGAAAAATAGGATATCTTTGATAATTCTTCAAATGATGAAAATAAAAACGGTTTTACGCGGTGAATGTAATTTTGAATCAACTAAATGAGAAATAAGTGACTCATCCGATACCCGAATATCTGATCTAATAGGTATGAGTCTCTTACCCAATGGGAATTGTACCAAAACTCTTTCCCAAGTAGACAACTTGGGTGGTGACTATATCATTTGTATCGAAATTTGGGTCTTGATTCTTTTATTCATTAAAATTGGCTATTTATGCAAACTTGAGCTAAAAATGTTTTGTCAAGCCTAAATCCAACCAACCCCCAGTGGGCCCTGCCTCTCATACAGGTGCCAAGGGAGACCCACATGTCATTGACACCTCATAGGAAGCAGATTCAACCGATTACGTACAGTCTTGTCACCAATGTCAGATTCATGTAGAAAAGTCACATGTCCCGCATACAATGTAGAAACCTCTACTTACCGGTTTGGCATTCGCCCCTTGGGGACTTGATATTTCTGGACCAATGCCTAAAGCCATCAGACAGAAGAAGTTTAACATCATTGCAATCGACCACTTATCAAAGTGGGTCGAAGCAGTGGCCGTTAACACCATCACTCCTGAGAAAGTAATTGATTTTATTTGGGAGAACATTATCATCCGTTCAGCGTTCCAAATGAGATCGTCTCAGACAATGGGTCATAGTTCATCTCTGTGAAATTTTGAAATTTCTATGAAGGACTAAATTTCCGGAATCGATTTACCCCTATAGCACACCCACAGACGAATGGGCAAGCGAAAAGAACCAACAAGACACTTAGAGAAGGACTGAGGAAACGACTGGAGGGAAAGAAAGGCACATGGCCAGAAGAGTTGAATAATATCCTTTGGTCGTACAGAACGACTCCTTGCCGATCGACTGGAGAAACCCCATTTCCCCTAGTTAGTAAGGTGGAAGTAATCGTACTAGAAGAAATTGGTGCTCCTTCGGACAGAGTGGTCTATTACACGGAAGAAGAAAATGACATCAACCTAAGACACCACTTAGATAGTTTAGAAGAATGCAGAGATAGAGCCTACATCCGGATGGCCGCGTACAAAACTTGAATTGCCATGTTCTATGACAAGAAGGTTAAGGAAGTGAAACTCAAAGACAACTACTTGGTACTCAGAGATGCGGTGGCTTCACAGAGCCGGGAAGGTAAAGACAAGCTAGGAGCTAATTGGGAAGGACCTTACAGAATTATTCAAGTCATGGGACCCACTACCCACCGACTCAGCCAAATGGATGGAAAAGAACTCCCTAAAATATGGAACATAGCTAGCCTTAGAAAATACTATGTAGCTATGAACCCTTAGAGGCCAAGTGTCTACACTCTTTTTCCCTTGCTATAGATTTTTTCCCCCTAGCTTTTTTCTGTAACAAGGTTTTTAACGAGGCAGCACTCCCTTAGTGGACTTTCATCCGACATGATTCTATAAGCCTAGATATTGTAATCTTTTTATTTTTATAATAAATAAAGATTCAATTTCTCATACACACTTGTGCACCTTAGAAGTTCTGATCAAACTCTCTTACCAATTTACACGACCACAGAGTCGGTGTCAAACCAGCTTCGCGCACCCGGCTTTATGAAAAGTCCTAGGTTACTTAAGCCCTCAAGCATGACTAAAATTCCTAGACCACACTTGAGCTATCAGGCATATCAAAAGTCCTAGACCAAACTTATAAGACTGCAGGCATAACAAAAAGTCCTAGGCCCCAGAAGCCATCAGGTGAATAAAAGTCCTAGGCCATTCGTAAGCCCGCTGGCATATTTAGTAAGACCTCGGCCACGCTTGAGTCCTCAGGCATATTCAAAGACTAGGCAATCCATAAAGCCCTCAGGCGCCTAAAAGATCTAAGCAAGCAGTAAGGCTTAAGACACTATAAAAATATACAAGACATGTCATTTGTCACCAAGACTAAATGCAAGAGTATAAGGCATAATACGTGCAAAGAGAAATCTTAAGTTAAACTATTCGTCCCTGAGATTGAGTGCATTATATTTGGGAAAATCTCAAACTAAAAGTATTCATTGCAAAGAATAAATAAAACATTAAAAAATTCATCTCTAAGACCGAATGAAGCTTCATTAACAACAATGGAAAAATCTACAATAACCATCCTTATGACCAAATGTGAACATTCATTCATCCTAACGGATCAAGGAGGTAAACAAGCATAATAGAATTATTCAAAGAAAAACGCAAGTAAAATCATTCGATAAGCATACGAATGAAGAAGAAAATTAAAAATATGCCATAAATAAATGAAGCAAAGGGCAATTGTACGACTGTTACAAAATTAATACAACAAATTTTCACTCGGTGGGAGGAGGGGCATCCTTTGATCTAGCATCAAGATCCTCATTGGCAGCCTTCTCATTTATTTCATTGGCACCATCTGCTTACAGATCGACCTCTTGAGCCTTGCCATCCCCCAGACTCCCTTGGTCTACAGTCTCTTCATCCTCCTTCTCCTCCTCCGCCTGGGCGGCCTTGTGAGCAGCTAGATCGTTATAGGATGGGAAATCCATGTCATCAATATCCGACCAAGAGAGATCCAGATGAACACGTTGGCACGCCTAAAAGATCAACTTGCCATAGAGGAAGCTGCAGTCATCTAGCTGATCAGTTATCATGGCAGCCATCCCTTTGGCTTTAGATGCTTCCTCCCGAACGGTTGCCAATTCCTTCTCCTAAGCAACCACCTTGGCCTCTGCCTCGCCCTTCGCTCGATCACTCTCCGCTTGGAGCCTCCTGGCCTCATCTCTCTCATCCTCGAGTTTGGGGACGCTCTTTAGGGCTAACGTAAGCTTCTGCTTATTGTCGGTAAGCTCTTTTTCCTTCAACTTCAACTTTGTTTCACTCTTATCCTGGCCCCTCTAGATGAGCTCCGATCCTCGGGACATGGCTTGAGAATGAATTAAAATACTTAGCATCAAAATTAATAAAATCAAGAAAACATAGAAAGCTAGAAGAATACCCGAGTAAGGTCTTGGAAAAAGAGAGAAGAAAGCAAGGCAATAGGCTCCTCCTTGTAGCCCTCCGCATCGGCTCGGAGAGGAAAAGCACCCTTCAAAGCACTCTGCACGGTCACATCCATGCAAGGGAGGTTGGGGGAAGACTGATCAAGGAACTCAGCCAGCACCGGCTGAGGAAGAGGGCGAGGAGAAAAGGACCCGCCATTCATCCTCAGACTAGGTAAAGAGGTCTACGCAAAAAAAATCTTCAAACTAAGAAAGATTAAGAAAAACTTAAATAAAATTAAAATATACCTCAGGATATGGGAGTTGCACATTTGGCGTAGAAGATATGTTTAGGAGTGTCACCGCAGCCCTTTTGCTGGACTCATGGAGCTCGATAGACTTCCTCTTCTGTCCACCAACAATGAACGCCTGGGTTCAGTTGTTCTTGAGCTGTGACTTCTTATTCGCTAGCAGAGCATTAGTAGATTCCATATTATACATGATTACCTGAAATACAAAAAGAAAAATATGAGTGAGAAGAAGAATATACCAGTTGTAGCAATCGATCTAGAAAGATAGATTAGCCCAGTCGGTCCCCGAGCTAGGAGATGATATCCAAAAATAAAAGCCCAAGCGGCCGAGTTAAAACTCTATCTCTCTTGTTCTAAAGAGTGGAAAACTTGTAGGCGTAGATCCGGATCGTTGCCCTTAGTCTTTTTCTTAGGCGAGGTCGCAATTGACCAGGTCATAGGAAAGGAAGGATAATCATCATTCACCCAATTATAGAACTAGAATTCCTTATAGTGGTGCACGGACAAAGGCCGGTTAGAGAAGTGATACATACCATTTTTCCTCACGAACTGGTAATGATCATCATCCTTATTCCGCTTGATAAAACAAATCTTACGAAAGGAGGCATCAAAATTTAGGCTGAGGTTGAGGGACAATTAGTGATGTCCCATCATCACCACCCACACGTTCAGATGTAACTCAGTCGGACATAATTCCCAAACCTCTAGCAGGTTGGCAACAAAAGTAGGAAGCGAATACCTAAATCCACCTCTAATAATGTCTAAGCACATGCTAAAGTACCTAGTTGGAGGAGCATTTATTCGTTGGTCCACACTTGGTAGCAAGACATGACAATCCTTAAGCCATGGTTACATCATAGCTTCCTTCTCTATGTGGTCCTCATATATGCACGAGACCATGTTGTCCACTCAGGGAGTCATGTTCTTCTCCTCCTCTCCCTCTTCTCCCTTAGGGGAGCCCTCCTCCATGTGGCCACTTGTGCCGACCTCCTCTACTGGGTGAACTCCCTCCTCATCCCTATAATCCTTCACATCTTCCATTACCTTTGAGGAATCCGCCTCAAGGCTCATATGGATCATATGTTCAACACTCTCATCATTCTTCTCCTAGCGATACACTTAACCCTAGGGGTAGGACGGTAATTAGACCTATCAACATTTAAAGGGGGGCACAACCGAGACAGTAGTTCAGCAAATTCACAACTCATAATGTGAGACTCCTCACTATCATAGCCACTACTGGGTAAAGGAGCGCCACACCAATTTCTCATTTCTAGTAAATTCAAGGGTCTAAGGACGCTAAAATGTACGAGTTTCCCGAAAAATCAAATCAATAAAATAGCGTATACAAATCAGGCGAGAAACAAAGCACAAGTTTGAAAGTAGCATACATAGCAAAGATGAAATCAAAAGCACAAAGCACTCCAGCGATTCTAAACAAATAGAGCAAATTCAAACAAATGTATAGCGAGCAAAAATTCCAGAAATTAGTGAAAAATCAAAGCACATTTCTCAAAATATGAAGCTAGAAACAAAGGAACTCAAGGTTAGAGACTCACCGGAGTTAGAAGAGGAGAACATCGAAGGAAAGCTTGCTCAGAGAAACATCGCCAGAAGTTCTAGAGTTGCGGGAGAAAAAGAAATCAAAAGCTTCGAAGAAAAGAAGATGAAGTGTAAAAAGTGTAAAATGAAGAGAAACACGTTATTTAAATCAGTCACAAAAAGATACCTCTCCAAATTCAATCGTTGATCATGTACACATGTGATAACTTTCAAGTCTTATATGTTTTAAGGTTATTTCTTTTCACTTTTTGAATGGTTTACTGCTGATTATGTGAAGATTTTGTGCTTATTTCGGTCTTGGATAGTATTTGTACTGATTTGGCAAGTTTGGAGCATTTTGGTGCATTTTAGAGTTGTTCTGGAAGTTATCCTGGAGTCTAGGCTAAGCAGTAACGAGATGAGCTGTTAATTTTGGGATTTTTCAAGAAAAGAGAAAATTACAGATTTGAAGCTTCATATTTGAACACAATGACTACAAACTGATATACATCATGCCCCTTTTTTGTTTTTTGATTGATCTATTATGTTAATCCCTCTTTAGTTTTGAATTAGGAGTCTACAATCCTAATTTAATTAAGATTTCTTTTTATTAGTTTTTTAGGCTGAATAGGAAGCAACTGATGATAGACCTATTTAATTCTTGGCTAGGTTTTTAGAAGGTGACGTTCACTGCCTCCTATTTCTGTTCTTTACTTTATTTTCATAATGAAAATTCCAGCGATGTTTAATTCTATTATGTTTAGCTAATTATCTATCTTTCGTTTAAGGAATTATTAAAGCTAGTTTCATGTTGTGCGGTTTGTTCTTAATTATTAAAAATCAATTTTTGATCAATCGATGTTTTTGGAGTTTCAACATACAATTATTTTCATTATGTTCATGCTATCATAATATGATGAAAAGTTTGTAATAAATGATTTACTATATTATCGTGATTTTATTCGGTTTGATTTAGTAATTTATGCTATCATGAATTATTAAGTCAAAATTGGTTCTTCAGATCTTAATGCTTTTTGAAGATTAAATCTTGTCAGCTATTTCTACAAGTGCATCGGATAATCAAGGGAATTAATTTACCTATCTACAATCAACCCGGTTTTAGAAAAAGAATTAACTGAACTATTTTATAGTTAATACCAATGAATTGATATTTCAAGAGTTATCTTTTTGCCTATGATCAACTATAACTAAGCTGAGAACCTCCTTAATCGACAGAATTTTAAGTTCATATTTTTATTTTTGTATTTTACATTTATTTTCTTTTAGCCACAAACAATTCTCAAAACTCCCCATTTTTATTTAATTTATTTTATTCTTTTTTGGTCATTAATTTGAATTGAACTTATTTTATTAGTCTCTGTGGATTCGACCCTACTTACTCAAAACTACAAATCCAATCAATAGAGTAATAGAAATTATTTTTTGTGGATTCAACACCCATCAAATTTTGGCATCATTGTCGAGGACTAATACTAATTAGTTATATTTGTTTTGATGACCATGACTGATCATGTAAGTATTGCAGCCATGACACTCGAAGAGATGATAGCAGTATTAGGAGGAGCCCCACCTGTAATTTCTTGTGAGTTTTGCGAGGTTAGTATACATATACTCGTTACCTGTCCACTACTTTTGAGTGATGAGCATCAACCAAAGGCATTTTGCACTACAAAGACATTTTCCAATATCAATCAAGGTAAGTTGGAAAATCAAGGTATGCTTCCAACTCAAGTTGAAGTTAATTTGAAACAGATTGCATGTGCTATAACCGTTCTAAATGAGAAAGGGCTTGTAAATTATAAATCTGAAATTGAAGTTGTTAACCTGGAGTCCATGGTAAGCAGTTTTAAAAATTTAGATTCGAATTTAAACTCCAATTCAGAAAAGGAGATAAGCTCTAATGTTAAAAAGGAATCAAAACTAAAAATCACAAAGCTAATAGTCCATCAACTCCCATTTTTGAAAAGGTTGTCAAAAACCAAGGTAGAAAAGGAAGATGGTGAACTAAAGATTATTGAGATAAATGATCCATTCCTTGATTACTTTGATATGATTGATAATATTGCAAATGATTCATTGCTTATGCTTGTGGGGATAATTTTGCTTGATGACATTTATTTCTCTAATCTTTTGTTGAATATTGAGCTGAAGGAAACTATTAAAGAATTGAGCATTAAAGAACTTAGCTCAGAGAAACTACCATGGGACACCGGTTGAACGAAGTCTACGTCGGGCTAAACGACGTTAAACAAAAGCGCTTTTTGGAAGGCAACCCAAAATTTTTATTTTTCTGTCTCTTTTTATTTTTAGTTCATTTTTCAGATTTTTGTTTCAGTTAATTAGTTTTTATGTTTTAGGGACATATATGTAATTTATATATTTGTCTTCAACCTCTTTTCTGAAGAAAAATTTTCACTTGGTGCAGGTCTATCATTGATCTTTCTTTGAGGATGTTCACTTGATGGCTTGAATAGTCAAATTGGAAAGAGTATGCATTTCAATATTGAAGGGTTGGACTTTGATCAATTCTGCGTATTTTGCCCACAACTTTTTCATCCGATGTCGGATTGATGCGATTTAAAATTCTAACAAAATCTGAGAGAACGCTCCATAATTTTGTATCTAATAGTTATCACCAAATTCAGACTATATACTGGTCAAACATTGGATCAAAATTACTACTGATGCAAGTAGTAGATATTCTTCAATGGTACAATGATTTTTTTGTGCTTGCTCTTAACTACTCAGAATATTCTTTTCGACTGAACATCATGTGAATAAGTGGAACCCTAACCACCACTTCTAGGTCGTTTCTTTCTTGATCTCCATCTTTATTTTTTTGTTTCCTCTTGTGCATAAATGGGGACATTTCTAGTTTTAAGTGTGGGGGAGGGGATTTTAAAAGGTCCTCAACAAAATTTTGTTTTTTGATGTCTTGGTAGCACTTTTTGCCATATCAACATCAATTGGCCACCCTGGTTTTCACCACAATTTGAAGAACATTCACTATAAAATAAATTTTTGTCTAACAAGTTTGATTTGCATCGGTTTTAAGCCAATTTTGTTATTAGACTTGGGGAACTTGAATTAAGATTTCTTTGATGGTTAGAATTGTTAAGACTTTCTTATAAAGTAAATACAAAAGCTCACTTAAACCAATGTGCATTCTATTTTGATGTTTATGTTATTAATTTTAGTAAAAGAAAAAAAACAGTGAATGAAGAAAAAAAGAAAAAAAAGAAAAGGAAAAACAGAAGAAAATTGTTTGAAAAGATCTTGCAGCCTAAGAAACACACCTATAGCAATGCCTATGAGTGGAGCTAGTAGCCACCTGGAGGTAAGCGAGTAAGATCCGCTTTTCGTATTTTACCAGGCACGATTTAGTAGGTAATGCAAGTGACAAAATTTTTGGTTTATGTTTATTCTAATTGGTTTGCTTGGGTTCGAGTGTCAAAACTTTAAAGAATGTAATAACCTTTTTAATCCTCAGTTAAGTTGTCTTTTAAACTTCCCTATACTTTAACTTGATGCTTAAACCTATTTGAGTACTTGCTAGAGATTTATTTTATAGTGAATTCTTTTCAATTTTGTTGGAATTTCTGAGCTGTGCCGAATTTGGTTGTTAATTGAAACAAAAAGATGTTTACTTTGATTCTAAATGTTTGCTTCAGGACAAGCAAAAGGCAAGTGTGGAGGAATTTGATAACTTGCAAGTCTTACATGTTTTAAGGTTATTTCTTTTGACTTTTTGAATGGTTTGCTGCTGATTATATGAAGATTTTGGGCTTATTTAGGTCTTGGATGATATTTGGACTGATTTGGCAAGTTTGGAGCATTTTGGTGCATTTTAGAGTTTTTTTGGAAGTTATCCTGGAGTTCAGGCTAAAGCAATAACGAGATGACCTGTCAATTTTGAGATTTTTAAAGAAAAGAGGAAATTACAAATTTGAAGTTTCCTATTTGAACACAACGACTACAAACTAATATACATCATGTCCCTTTTCCGTTTTTTATTGATCTTCTATGTTTTTTTGAAAATGATCTTTTATGTTAATCCCTCTTTAGAGCATCTCCAATAAATTGTGGGTTTTGAGTTGATTTGGCATATAGAATAGATATTCAAATTGATGAGATGTCAAAATAGACAAGAAAATTAAAATTCTAACTACAATAGATTGTCTATGTAATTAGTTCTTGTATTTTTTTAAAATAAAATAATATCAACAAAAATTAAACAACTTATTAGATAGCCTCTAACTATTAAAATATTATTATTCAATCTTCTATTTGATTGTCTATTTGTGGAAGATCAAATAGACAATATTTAAAATTAAAATGACACCTCATATTAGAAAGAGTAACTAGAAGATCTATTGGAGAGTATTTTTTTAATTTAATATCCATTTTTGCTTATGTGTTAAGAAGATAAGTAGAATAAAACATCTATTGAAAATGCTCTTAGTTTTGAATTAGGAGTCTACAATCCTAATTTAATTAGGATTTCTTTTTGTTATTTTTTTAGGCTGAATAGAAAGCAACTGACGATAGACCTATTTAATTCTTGGCTGGATTTTTAGAAGGGGACGTTCACTGCCTCCTATTTCTATTCTTTACTTTATTTTCATAATGAAAATTTCAACAATGTTTAATTCTATTATGTTTAGCTAATTATCTATCTTTCGATTAAGGAATTATCAAGGTTAGTTTCATGTTGTGAGGTTTGTTCTCAATTATGTTTTGAAAATCAATTTTTGAATAAAATCGGTTTTTCCTATTATTGTTGTCTTTTTATTTACTTCGAACTGATCAATCGATGTTTTTGGAATTTCAATATACAGCTATTTCCATTATGTTCATGCTATCATAATATGATGAAAAGTTTGTAACAAACGATTTCCTAAGTTATCGTGATTTTATTCGGTTTGATTTAGTAATTTATGTTTTCATGATTTATTGAGTCAAAATTGGTTCTTCAGATCTTAATGCTTTTTGAAGATTAAATCTTGTCAGCTATTTCTACAAGTGCGTCAGATAATCAAGGGAATTGATTTAGTTATCTACAATCAACCCGGTTTAAGAAAAAGAATTAACTATACTATTTCATAGTTAAAGCCAATGAATTGATATTTCAAGAGTTATCTGTTTGCCTATGATCAACTGTAACTAAGCTGAGAAGCTCCTTAATCGAGAGAATTTTACATTCATATTTTTATTTTTGTATTTTGCATTTTGCATTTATTTTCTTTTAGCCACAAACAATTCTCAAAACCCCCCAATTTTATTTAATTTGTTTTATTCTTTTTTGGTCATTAGTTTGAATAGAATTTATTTTATTAGTCTCTGTGGATTCGACCCTACTTACTCAAAACTACAAATCCAATCAATAGAGTAATAGAAATTATTTTTAGTGGATTCAATACCCATCAACTTGTCGCTTCATCCACGGCTTGCGTGCTATTCGAAGAGAAGTTAATGATGAAATAGCTGTCACAAACTAGTCGTTGTTGAAGTCGAAGAGGTGGAGCCGAATGCTCACTCGGCATCGAAACCCAAAATGGAAGATGAAAAGTCTGACCGATTCCTCATACGGACAAAGAAAATCCTAAAAAATTTGATAAAGTACTTAGTGTGGACTTCTGTTGACTCAGTGTTTTATAGATACCGAGTGGAAGGCCAGTAAGGTACTATGTCACCGGTCGGATTCGCAATAGGATCACCATCCGGCTAGCCGCATGAAGGGTCTTGGTCACACTAGCCTGATTCGGATATATAGTCCCATTATAACTCCCTTTCCTAAACAGATAAATAGGAATAATGTCCTTTCCTAAATGGATAACTATGAAGAAACCTCTTATAGAGGAAATCATGCCTAAATAGGATCCTTACCTGATAAGGACTCCTCACCGCCAATAGAGGAAATACGTTCCTATCATGACAAGTTAACTACACACTATAAATATGGGGTTACCCCCATATCTCAGGTATCACATTCTAAATCCTAAAACTCACTTACTTATTTGCCTCCTATTTATCAGCGTCGCTTACTTAAGCATCGGAGAGGCTACGCCATTCACATGGCTAGTCACTTTGATGCTATTTTCTGTCTTGCAGCCACCATCTCCGGCGAAGGCAGACCCTCTCTCTTTCTGTGAAGGTTAGCTCAAGGAACCCGTTCTTTGACCAATCTTTCATTAATTATAATATTATTTTAATTAAACAATTAAATCTCCTTATTTATCCACAAAAGGAATTCCTTTTTTTTCTCCCCTCTCTCCATTGCCTTCTTTTCGTCGTTCTTCTCACACCTAAAGTCGTCGTCCTTCTTTTATTAAAATAAATCGAGTTTTTTGTAGTTTGTAAATCCAACATGTATATATACTCATTTCTATATCATTGAGACCATATTTTTAGTCTTTTTGGCTGCTATTACTTGCTTTTCTATTGTTTCAAGTTTTGAATGTGATTTGGATAAAACATGCTAAAATTGGACAAAAAGTGCATTTCACCGAGATCTTGATGCATGGGGCAGGAGTGATAGCTAGTCCCGGTGATTCCAGAATGTTTCAGAAAGACCAAATCAATATTTTTCTACCATACGCATCAAAGTCAGATCTGGAAAATCACTAGATAAGGGCGAATCCTTTTTAGGAGAAATCCTATTCAAGAAAGGAGTTTAAATTCCTAAAGAGTTCTCTCATGGGAAAGATCAAGATAAGCATAAGACTCCTAAAAAGGCTAAAGAGGAAGAGACATATTAAGGAAAGAAGACTAGAAACCCTAGGAGCATTAGGAGCAGGCATTTACGAATTATAAAAGGAAAAGGCCGACGCATTTTCAAGCTCTCTGCTTCTTCATCAATTTTTGCTTCATATTCCAGTCTAGTTTAGTTTTTATCTTTTTTGTTTTATATTCTTGATTTCATTTCATTTTCAAGCACTTTAGATTCAAGC
This sequence comes from Euphorbia pulcherrima, assembly GCA_947683365.1. Lineage (NCBI taxonomy): Eukaryota > Viridiplantae > Streptophyta > Magnoliopsida > Malpighiales > Euphorbiaceae > Euphorbia > Euphorbia pulcherrima. The sequence continues at coordinate 45,436,789 of CANTUS010000010.1, forward strand.
TCTTATTTACTATTTTTAAGTATCCATTTTTGGATTCATTTGAGTTTAATTGCAAGTTTATATTCAGTTCTTATTCTTTGAAGTCTCGCAATTCACTTTCTAGTTTTTATATTTTGCATGCTTTACTTCATGTCTCTTTACATTTTCGCACATTTAAATTCAGTCATGTCTAGCTAATTTCTTTATGACTTAACAAAGTAAGGGTCAAGGCTGAGTTTAAACAGTGTGAGGACCGCAGTTGAATAAAGTAACCCACAAGGAGACCTATTTACCAATCTCGGTACTAAAATGGTTTTATGGTAAGATTATCACTGAGTCTCGATATTGGCCTGATCAACCATTTGGTAAATCTTTGTAATTATTTTTAATTCTTATTTTTGCATCCGTAATTGTGCCTAAAGAGTAATATAGTAATGACAGTCTCCACCAAGATTGGAGAGTGGTAATCTTTCGCCTGTTGGGAGTTCTTCACTACATGTCGGTAAGGGTTTAGGCTTTTCTAGCCTTTATTGCTCTTCATCAGCGAGCTCTTTTGCGCGATGATGAGAGTCACGGTGAGTAAGAAGTTGGTCGTGATGCGAAGTCCGGTCTCCATACACAGTAAGGAGTTGCTAGTGTTGTACGGTACAGAATGCTAGTTAACTAAGCCTAGGTCCCGGTGCAATTAATATCTTGTTCCATGATCACTATGATGCTCAGTTTTACCTTGCTTTGGTCTAGTCATTTTATTTCATTGATTTATTACCTGATTTATTTCATTTTATTCCAATTCCCAAAGAGACTACTTTTAGGTCACATTGTCAGTTGTCTATTGAAAATAACATTGTTAAATATCGTTCCTTATGGGATCGACCTCTGCTTGCTACTAACTATTAGTTTATATTGTGTAGGGATTTATTCTTGGTGGTCTCAATAGCAATCAAATTTTGGTGCCGTTGCCAGGGAACGGTTCCTTTTGACTAGTTATTTTTTGTTGATGACCAGGGCCACAAGTCGTGGCAATGAGCCTTTTTATGACCTAGAGATAGAAAGATCAAATAGGGCTCACGCTAAGCAAGCTCGTGAGCGTAGAGAGTCTCAACATCAAGCAAAAACATCAACGGATCCAATGACGACACTATTCTTATAGAAGGACTATTTGACGATCTATACGACTCAGATTTCAAACCTAAAGTAGTCATCGTGACCATGGCTAACAAAGAGCAGTTAATTTGAGACCTTACACGGGCCCTAGTGGATCAACATTCACTTTGTATCACTTACTCGGTCAAGACTAATAATAGCAACTTTGAGATGAGATCTGGGTTTGTCCATAGCTTATCCAAATTCGCCGAGAGGGCCACTAAAGACCCTTACAAACATTTGTAGTAGTTCCATTTGACAGTTTCTTCCATGAAGCCACCGAATGTCGATCTAGACATTGCAAAATTGAAGTCCTTTCCTTCTTCTCTTGAGGACTTAGCTAAAGACTGTTTCTGTGATCTAGACCCTACCTACAAAATAGGTATAATTCCTAAACCCTCACCCATATCGTGAGATCACACAAATCTGTATATGCAGTGATCCTACGAGGGGCAGTCTATGAGTAATGGATCTTAATGGTCCTTCTCATAAAACAATGATGAGGAATACATAATGCAATCTTCTACACGTATTATCAACAGGAGGTATTCCTAATGATGTCTAAATAAGTTTAGCCAAATCTTAAAGACCTAGACAAACTTTAGGGACCCGTAGGGGTCACACCCGGAGGTACGGGTCCATAGGTTAACCCGTATAGCTCCACATAAGCCGTATGCCCATGGGATGGTATGTGTCCTAGCTAGGACTCGTACGGGTCTTCTCCACCTGTACGGGTGTCAATCACGGTAAATTAGGCCAGATTGGTTTCAATAATACCTTATTTGGCACCAATCAGCCATAAGTGATGTCTGGGCCGGATTTATGCTATAAAAAGACGCATTTGCCTCACATTTTGAAAAAGAACAATTGAGAAAGAAATTAGACTATAGGAAATATAATTCCAACAGTTTAGTAAGGGTATAGTGGGGGTATAGAAGAGAGAAAATAGGGAAAAAATCTTTCTACATAGGTTTTGTCCACATTTTATACCATTCTTGCTTCATTTTAGGATTGGGCAGAGGTTCTGTCCATAAACACCAACCAAAAAGCCCCTAAAATAACCTCATCCAGATCTATTACTTTGGCTAGGCTCTCTCTCGACCTTAAGATTGCTTCAAAGTGGATTCACAGCTTAGAGGTACGCTCCTGAGTTTCAAAGAGACTCAATTTCTATTTATTTTTCTGCCATTTTATTACCTTTTCCTTGATTTGATGTTAAAACTATTTTAGGTCTGGTCCTGACCTATACGGGCCTTGTTGGCACTCGTACGCCCCCTATGGGGGCCATACGGGTGCGCTATACCCATATGGAGGTAAATCCCACCTTTTTATATGTTTTCTCATATATCTATATTAACTTGTGATTTGGATATTTTGTTTGGGTCCTCTTGAGACCCATATGGGTCCCCAATACCCGTACATCCCCTCCCCAGAGGTCGTATGGGTCCTCTATAGCCGTATAGGTCCTATTTCCCTAGGCAGAATGTTCATTTCATGTAAATATGTAAAATGAACCTAACTCCACCATTTGCCATATGATCAATTTCATTAAGAATCTGATAAATCAACCAATGAAAAGTTAAAATGTGTTTTCACAATAAAATACATTGAAGACCCGTTATTTCTTTTAGATCCTAGAAGCCACCCAGGCACTATCCATCACAAAACCGCCATGCTAACATAATCACGTTTTCTTCAATAAAATACTGACTTTATGGGTGCCTTAATTGTGCTAATCTTTGTGGATACAGGCGAATTTATTTATTTTATTTTATAACTTAGAACAAATGTGTAGGTTCCCTTGCAATTCCCCTTCTTCCCCGGTTGTAATTTTACTCCCCTTATTGCTTAAGTATTGGTAGAAATTCTTAATCGTGTGAAACGTGTGTGATAGAATGTCGAAAACAGGCTTTCTTTAATAATTCCCCAAATAATGAAAAGAGATGGTTTTACGTTGCGAATGTGATTTTGCATTAACTACATGAGAAATAAGTAGCTCATCTTATACCTAAATCTTTAATCCAAAAGGTATGAGTCTCCTGCCCAAAAGGGAACCGCACCGACATCTTTCCTAGCTAGATAACTTGGGTGGAGAATGTGTCTTTTGTATTAGGATTTGGGTCTCGATTCTTTTATTCATAAAGTTGGATAAATATAAACTAAATTGGCTTTCTATCATCACACCAACACCCCCGAGTGGACCCTACCTCACAGCGTAGGATAATATTTCATCCGTTAACAGTAGTGAAGCATGTTAATAGCATTTGTGTTACTTTAATAACACTTTGCCTCAAGTTCAGTCCATTGGTTTTCAGGCTTAGGTTGAGGTTGGTTGTTTACAATGATGGTGGCACTAAAGGGGCCATTGATAACTGCTTTCTAAGCATAGTAGTCTTGAGATTGTATAAAATTTTTCATACAATTCTTCCCGAATGTGTAGTTCTAGCCATAGAAAAGGGGTGGTCTCGTTACAGAGAGTCCCTCAAGGAGGGTTTGGGCAGTTTTCTTATCTCCTCCTGAAAAATGTCTCAAGCTTCTATCAACTATAGTGATCTTTAGACTCTTTAATTGTTAAGTCTATGAAATAGAGCTTGCTCTAATACCACTTGTTGGTCCTAGAGGGGTGATTTGGAGTCGGAGGGGGGTGATTGACTCCTTGTTGCGAATTAAGCAAGTAATTAAAGAAAGTGCTTTTGATGCAGCAGGTGTAAAAGAGATATGAAAGAGTTAGAAATTTTACACAGTTATTTTATACTGGTTCAGACACTACCTACCTCCAGTCCTCAAAGCATCCACTTATGAGCTTTAATCCACTATATCAACTCCTTCCAAGCCAAAGAAGCCTTTACAATTAGAATTCTTTATAGCCAAGAGTACCCTCCTCTTTCTGTCTCTAATTCCCTAGTTCAAGAGTACCCTCCTCTTGAGCTCTTCTAAAACACAACTTATCCCCAAGTTTTTCAGGGTTACAACAAGACCGCAACAAGCATCTTGCGTAGTCTACTAATTAGATAGAAATTTTTTTTTGATCTTGTACTTTGTGTTATCAAGAATCATTTACAACAGATTTACAATGATTGTTCTAAGCTTTCTAGTTTTCAAACAGATTTGGATGACTGTTTGCTTGAGAGATTTTGCAAATGTGATTGTGAAATTGCAATTGGTGAAATCTTAGATAATTTTCTTGTTATGGTAGTGGCCTTTTTTATAGGCAGTCTTCAATTTCTTCCAGTTGTGACTCATCCTTAGAGTCACAATCTTAGCCGTTGTCTCACAATAACTCTTTTCCTTGAGAGCCGTTGGATCATCCGTTAGAAACATCTTCTTTTCTGTTAGGCACTTTGTCAGGAGTCAACTCTACCAACTTTCTGCATTTCTTCAGTCTTTTGAACCTTTTAGTCCCATACAACTTGCTTGTGTCAGCTTGTCAGACTGCTAAAAAAGGTTTCTTCTCTCTTTATTGTCAACTCACTTTTGAAGTCCGTTTGATTACCTATCTTTTTGTGTCATAAAAAGTAGAGGCATATCTTTAGTATTTGTCTTCACATAAGTTTTTGTATTGGGATTTGAGCTTTGAAAATTGGAGATCCTTTCCTTCTCTTGTAAGCCATGATGATCTTCCGAGATTTTTGGCTTTCTGATTTCTTTGCCATTTTGTCTTGCTTCTGATGTCTCACAGTCAACTGAGCTTGACTGTCTTCTGAGCACGCAGTTTCTAATTTTTAGCTATCTTCAAAACTTTGTCTTCTAAGTTCTAAACTTTAGCTTCTGAGAAGATTTGAGCTTTGACAGTTGGAGATCCTTTCCTTCTCTTATAAGCCATGATGATCTTCCGAGTTTTTTGGCTTTCTGATCTCTTTACCATTTTGTCTTGCTTCTAATGTCTCACAGTTAACTGAGCTTGACTGTCTTCTAAGTGTGTAGTTTTTAGTTTTTAATTATCTTCAAAACTTTGGCTTCTAACTTCCGAACTTTAGCTTCTGAGAATTCTTCAGATCTTCTGAGCTAAGTTTAATAGAGATTATTAATAATAACTAATTTTGTGGAATTCAATGAGGAGATAATTAAAGTTAATAACAAACCATTAATTATTATGGCTACACTAATAAGGAGATAATTATGTTAAATTAATAAACTTAATTCAATTAATCAACGAGCGCGAGAATGATTGCACCTGTCTCTGCTCTTTTAGGTCAAGAAATCGATCGACCTACTTTTCTTCCATTCACGAGACTCCTATTAATCGTCTTACCTAACTGGACATGTGTGAAAATATGGTTGGACAAAAAAGTGATAGTAATTAGGAACTGTGAGGTGAGAATTTGAGCATTGTTGGCATAATATTGGCCTAGTTAGAATTTGAGCATTGTTGGCACAATATTGGCCTAATTAGGATTTGAGCATTGTTGGCATAATATTGGCCTAGTTAGAATTTGGGCATTATTGGCACAATATTGGTCCAGTTAGAATTTGGGCATTGTTGACACAATATTGGCCATTTTTGTTTTGGCTCCCTTCACTATAAATATAGAGCAAAAGAATGTATCAAGCATAGTGAGTAAAGTGAAAAGAAATAGAGTGTGAGTAAAAAATAAAGAGAAGAGTGAGTATTGGCTTTGTAGTACCTTGTGTCAATAAAAGTGTAATGTTTGTTTGAGTTTAGTAAAATTATTTTTGTGTAATAGAGTTGTTAATTATCCTCTTTTCAACAAAGAGGTATTAGAGCTATTTTGGATCTGATCCTCTTCCCAAAAAAACTCCCGAGTAAAAAACCCGAGTTTAAGAAATTCAAGTCATACAGCCTGGAAGTGTGGCCATAGATTGTAGAGGTGTTGCCAAAGACTGCACAAGTGTTGCCAGAGACTGATGAAGGCTGTTTGAAGGCGTTATTGTAAGTCCAGCGTGTCGCAATAAAGTTCTAGAAAGTGTAGCAACAGCCCATGTACGCCAAGAATTAAATTGTCCTCTATAAAAATGAATTACAACGGTGTTTCCTTCATTTTCCCTTCACTTACCAAGACCAATTACAAAAATTGGTGTATTAAAATGAAGTCGATTCTCAAAGCCCAAGACGTTTGGGATATTGTTGAAAGTAGTTATGAAGTTCCAACTGTAGATGCACAACTATCTCAAGCAAAAAAAGACAGTTTGTATAAGTGCCGTCATAATGACCAAAAGGCTCTTAGTATAATTCATCAAGGATTAGATGAGGTGATATTTGAGAAATTGGCGATAGCAACCACCTCTCAATAAGCTTGGGATATACTCCAAGTTTCTCTTCAAGGAGAAGAGAAATTACATAAGGTACGACTTTAAATGTTGAGAGGAGAATTTGAGATGATGAAGATGAAGGAGACAGAAGTAGTTGTTGATTATTCCTCACGATTAAAATCTGTTGTCAATCAAATAAAATAGTGTGGAGAAAAGATCAATGAATCGAGAAATGTAGAAAAATTTCTACGGTCACTACTACGAAGTTTGACTTCATAGTAGTGGCCATAGAAGAGTCGTGAGATACAAGTGCAATAACGTTGATGAACTTGTTGGCTTATTGTAAGCAGGTGAGGAAAGACCAAGTAGACAGAAATAGGAGTCTATTGAACAAGTCTTGGCAGCAAAGGCTTCATTAAAATAAGGTGAAAATAGCCGCGCTTCTAGTCAATTTGGTCAAGCATGCGGTAGAGGTCGAGGAGGAAACAGAAGAGGAATAGGACGTGGCAAAAATCAACAACACAGAAATCAAAATGATAGGATCAACCAGTCTACAAGAGGTAGATGTCATGGACATGGACGAGGAAGAGGAACAGAAAACTAGAGGTAAAATGATGGAAGTGACAAGTCCAATGTCCAATGCTATAATTGCTCTAGATTTGGCCACTATACAGCAGAATGTCGGAGCCTATCGAAGGAAATAGAGGAAACAACGAACAGCATTAAAGAAGAGGATGTAACCGACACGGTAATACTACCTCGTGAAGATGAATACAGTCAAGAAAACAACATATGGTATCTTGACAATGGTGCAAGTAATCATATGTGTGGAGATAAGAAGATGTTTATAGAGCTGGATCAATCGTTCAATGGAAATGTTGTTTTTGGGGATTCCTCAAAAGTTACTACTCGAGGAAAAGGAACAATTCTTATTTGTTCTAATAATTGAGAGTACCAATTCATCAGCAATGTGTATTACATTCCAAAAATGAAAAGCAACATTTTAAGTTTGGGATAAATGTTGGAGAAAAATTACCAGGTTCGCATGAAGAATCAAAAGTTGGTGCTATTGAACAAGAACAAGGAGCTACTTGCAAGTGTTACTATATTAAAGAACCAGATGTTCACTCTCAATATCAAGACAGAAATTGAAGCTTGAAAGCATGCCTAAAGGATTCTCATTGGATTTGGCATTTAAGATTTGGGCATCTCAATTTTGGAGGTTTGAAACTGCTAAGCCAAAAGAAGATGGTGCATGGTCTTCCCCCTATTGACAAAACTCATCAGCTTTGTAAAGGATGTCTTTGGAAAATAATCTAGATCGAGTTTTCCAAAAGAGTCTATGTCGAGAGCTAAGGCGCCCCTTAAGCTCATTCATATCGATGTTTGCGGACCAATGACACCAACATCATTGGGAGACAACAAATATTTCTTGCTATTCATTGATGATTATAGCAGGATGACATGGTTTTACTTTCTATAGGAAAAGTCAGAAGTGTTCAGAGCTTTCAAGAATTTCAAGGTGTTAGTGGAGAAAGAAAGCGACTATTACATCAAAGCCGTAAGATCTGATAGATGGGGAGAATTCACATCTAATAAATTCAAAAGATTCTATGGGCATCATGGAATCCGCCATTTCCTGTCAGTCTTGAGATCGCTATAACAAAATGGTGTTGTTGAAAGAAAGAACAGAATGATGATGAATATGGTGAGAAGCATGCTAAAGAGAAAGAATTTGCCTAAGGAACTATAGGCAGAAATAGTTAATTGCGCAGTATACATCTTATGAGGCCCCAACAACAAGTGTCTCAGATATGACAACCCAAGAAGCATGGAGTGGGAGAAAGCCCAATCTCTAATTTTCATGTTTTTGGGAAGGAGAAAGTTGGATGAGAAGAGTAAAAAATACTTATTTGTGGGATATTCAGAATTTTGAAAAGGTTACAAAATGTTCAATCCTGATAAGAGAAAGACGATCGTCATTAGGGATATGACTATTGATGAGGAAGCGGTTTGGGAATGGAATGATGATAAGAAAAACTATAGTTGTTATCCTTTTCCTATAGATGAAAACAATGATACTGATGCAGAGGAATCAGCTACAACATCAACGTCAAGCAGTCATATTTCAGTTCATCTTTCAGACAAGAAGATGATGAAAGTGAAAATCCTAGATAAAGACCGAGAAAGTTTTGACGTGTAGAAGATCTTTATGATGCTACGAGAGAGCTCGATGTAGAATTAACTATTTGCTGTCATCTCATTGACAGTGAGCTTATTGATGCTGAAGAGGCCATGAAAGATGAAAACTGGAGAAAAGCTGTGGATGAGGCGATCCAAGCAATTAAGAAGAATGAGACATGGGAGTTGACCAAACTTCTAGCTGACAAAAAGCCCATTGGAGTCAAATGGGCGTTCAAGGTGAAGAAGAATGCAAATGGAAAAATTGATGTACACAAAGCAAGGCTCATTGCGAAAGGATATAGCCAAAAACTTGTTATTGACTATGATGAAGTGTTTGCACCTGTCATAAGAATGGAGACCATCAGACTTGTTATCTCAGTTGCTGCTCAAAATGGATGGAATATCCACCAAATGGATGTAAAGTCAGCATTTCTGAATGGCTACTTGGAGGAAGAGTTTTCTATCGAACAACCTCCTAGTTACATTATCAAAGGCCATGAAGGAAAAGTGTTGAAACTAAAAAGGTATTGTGCGGACTCAAGTAAGCACCGAGGGCTTAAAACAGTCGCATCGATAGATACTTTCATGAGAATGGATTTGTCAAGTGCCCACATGAGTATGCTTTGCACGTAAGGTGGAGACATATTGCTTGTTTGCTTCTACGTGGTGTTGTGAACTGACAGTCACTTTGAACATGCATAATAGGCATGGCGGAATTTCAAAATTTTGTCCCTGGTCCCTGGAAACTCCTATTAGTTGCATATAAATTAATTAAACCCTTAACTAAATAAATTCTCTACCTAGGTTAGCATGCATAGGCTAGGCACACTATAATTCTAAATTATATCCTAGCATAAATATATTTTATACTAAGCATGTTATAACTCTTAAGTTATAACCTAAGCATAAAATAAAATAAGCATGCAAAACAAACTAAGCATAATAATTATTAAGTCTAAAAATGCTTAAAGAAAAAGACCTAATAATTAAAAGAGAAAGAAGGAAACTTACCAGTTGAAGCGTGCTTTGCTGAACCATCTTGCAATAGCCTCCAAGTGTAGGATGGCCTCTATGAGTATCCACACAAACCCCACCAACCGAAACGTCCCAATGAGGAAGAACTACATAGCCTTGAGTAGCTGCTAGTCTACTCCAAAAGCCCATAAGAAAATATTAACTAGAGGTGCCTCAAAAATGTTTAAAGCTCCTTAAAAATATTCTTCTCAGTCAACTCGAGAATGCTCAAGTCAAGAATTCGAAAAGAATACTTGGTGTGTTTTGAAAGAGGGAGAGGTGAAGCCTATTTATAGGCTTGGGGAAGCCAAATGGCTTCCCCATTTCTGATGTGGGATGTGCAAAATGCACAACCCACATGCGGGTCTGACCTGCGGGGCTTGAAGCCCCAAGGGTTGGCCCGCGTGCATGGCGTGCACAGCATGTTGTGCATCTTGCAAGCCCAACTTGCGAGGAATCTCACGCTGGGCTAGCAAAGCTGGCGAGCCCATTTTCGCGGGCCTCTACAAGTGCTGCATTGCGGCTCTTATGAGCCCACAGTGCAGGATTTCGAGCACCTTGCATGTCACGAATCCTGCAGCCCATTTTGCAGTCTAGGATATCTAATATCTTCTGGGTCCAACCCGATCGAAAAACTTCCCCTTTGATCCCTTTCAAATAATTATATTTTATTTATGACCCTAATAAATTAGTTACCGGTCAAAATAAAATCTCTGTTTTAACCAGGTAATGTTCCAACCATTCAACATTTAGTATTCTCGTAATACATCAAGTCTATTAATTCTTTACTTTGTCCAATGAAAGTCCAATATGTGTGACCTTATAGGATCTCGAAGTATTGAGCTGTTAAGGCTTAACCAATCCTTATTTTATAGGAACTATTGGCTCGAGGTTCTAGACCGTGATTAGCACTTGATTGGCTTAAATGACTGTAGTACGCCTCTAGCAAGGTTCTACCATCCCCATTACTTGGAACTTATGACTTAATCCTAGTTAATACAATAGTTGCCCAATGCGATGAAATCCTTCCATTCTTTAATATAAGTACCATCTGGTTTATTGGGTTTGGTTAAAGTGTTAACCCATTAATAGTGAGGTTGCTCCAAGCTATCCCGGTTATTTACTTGTTACTGAAGTTTATTGCTCTTTACTATAATGTGATTGACTAGAAACTAAACACATACTCTGATCAGAGGTTTATAACAATCATAACTTCAACAATTGGCTAGGCACAACTCCTTAATATATCTGGAGTGATGAATTCTTTCCGACTACATAGCTTACCAATGTGTTGTTATCACTATACTCGTAATCATCCGTGACACCCTAAATTAATGAGTGAATAGGAATGACCCAAAGTATAGCGATAGTACTACATAAGGTAACTAGTCTATCAAGTATGAGGATATATGCAAAGCTACTGCATAAAGATAAACACTAACACCTTGATATATATACCAAGTGTTTATCTTATTATGGTCTCCAATATATCTACCAGATATATCCATGTGTCAATCTTAAGGCACTACCTTCAGTTATCGGAGACTAACTGCTTGGACCTATTCCAAGAAAGTTAACCACATGCTAGTCTTAGTGCTTCATCAATATCCTTTCTTGATGAAACTATGACTAGGGATAGTTTTAGATATAATCATAATTGCACATGAAGCATGTCTCACTAAGTACAGTCCAACTATAATTTCTCTCATTTCATGCTATGATATGTCAAGGACTTTTGTACATAGATATCAATGAATATATTTTAACCAGTCATAGTGTGTGTGTGTGTGTGTATATATATATATATATATATATATATATATATATATATATATATATATATATATATATATATATATATATATATATATATATATGAAAACATCGATATAAATAAAATATTAAATGCCTTTATTAATTAAATAAGATTATTCGTACTAATACATAATTAAGATATATCGCTCTAATTGCCTTAAGGGCATACATCATATCTAACAAACTCTCACTTGCACTAAGGCCAATTAGCCATATGTCATAATCCATATGCTCTAACATGCTGGTCATGTTTGACTTGAGTTAATGGCTTTGTCAGACCATCCACAAGGTTTTGATTAGTGGGAACATATTCTAGTCTTATCACCTTAGCATCAACAATCTCCTTGATTATATGATACTTTCTGGATACATGTCTTTTTTCCTGGTGAGACCGTGGTTCTTTTGCCTGAGCAATAGCACCATTGTTATCGCAATAAAAAGTAATTGGATTAACAATCTCAGACACCACACCAAGATCACCAATGAACCCCTTTAACCAGATAGCTTAATTTGTTGCTTCATAGGAAGCAATGTATTCAGATTTCATGGTTGAATCAGTAGCAGTTTCTTGCTTGGAACTCTTCCAGCACATTGCCCCTCTATTTAATATATACACAAATACTGACTAAGACTTAAAGTCATCCTTGTCGAATTGGAAACCGCATCTGTGTAACCTCTAACTGTGAGGTCACCATCTCCCTATATCAAGAACTAATCTTTAGTCCTTCTCAAGTACTTCAGAATTGCCTTGATGGCCATCTAGTGTTTTTCACCTAGATCTGATTAATATCTACTCGTAAAACTCAAAGCTTGAAAGACATCTGGCCTAGTACATATCATAGCATACATGAGGGATCCTATTGCGGATGTATAGGGTACATCCTTATTGCGCATTCTTTCCTGAGCTGTCTTCGGATCTCAGCCTTAGATAGGTTAATCCCCTTTGTCATCGGGAGATAACCCTTCTTTGAATGCTCAAGGTTGAACCTATTTAGTACCTTGTCTATATTTATACTTTGAGAAAGACCTAACAGCCTCTTGGATCTATCTCTATAGATCTTTATACCTAGTATAAATGCTGCTTCTCCAAGGTCTTTCATGGAGAACTTTCTTGACGACCATATTTTAATACTTTGAAGAAGAGAAATGTTGTTTCCTATTAGCATAATGTCATCAACATACAATACTAAGAAAATGACTGCACTCCCACTAACCTTCTTGTAAACATAGGGCTCATTAATGTTTGGATAGAAATCCAGTTCACGGATTGTCTGATCAAACCTAATATTCCCACTCATGGATGCTTGCTTAAGTCCATAAATAGACTTTTGCAGTTTGCATACCTTCGAGCCACTCTGAGATGTAAAACCCTTAGGCTATGCTATATACACATCCCAGTCCAAATCCCCATTCAGGAATGCTGCTATTACATCCATATGCCAGATCTCATAATCATAATGAGTAGCAATAGAGAGGAGTATTCTTATGGATTTAAGCATGGCTACCGGTGAGAAAGTTTCATTATAGTCAATACCTTCGAGTTGACTATAACCTTTCACAACCAACCTTGCCATATAGGTAATTACATTACTATCCATGTCAGTCTTCTTCTTGAAGACCCATTTGCACCCGATAGGTCTAACCTCTTTCAGTGCATCAACAAAGTTCCAAACTTGATTTTCGTACATGGAATCCATCTCTAATTTCATGGCTTTAAGCCATTTATCAGAATCAGAGCTCTTCATTACTTTATCATAGGTTCTTGGTTCATCATCCTCCATGAGATATAGTTCCCTATCATTCGTGATGATAAAACCATATCTTTCAGGACCTTTATGAACACCACCTGATCTTCGCAATGATTGTGTTTTGACATGTTGTTCTTGGATCACACCTTCTTGTGTATCTAAAATTGGGTCAATCAGTTGATTGTCTATTTCTTCCTCTTGAACTTCCAATTCAAGATTGCTCCCACGGACTTTTGTGAGTAAGTGTTCTTTTACAAGAAAGTGAGCACTCTGAGACACAAATACCTTTTGTGCTTCGGATTGGTAAAATAAATATCCAATAGTTTCCTATGGATATCCAATGAACAGACACTTGTCAGATTTAGAGTCTAGCTTATACGATGCTATACTCTTTACCATGGAGGGACAGCCCCATACTCTTAGGTAACTTAGAGATGGCCTTTTATTACACCATCTTTCGTAATATGTAAAATCAACTGATTTAGAGGGCACTCTGTTTAATACATAAACTGTTCTCTCTAGTGCATATCCCTAAAAGGATTTATTGAGATCTGCTTGGCTCATCATGGACCGAACCATATCTAATAAAGTTCGTTTCCTCCTTTCAGACACTCCATTTTGTTGGGGTGCATAAGGAAGGGTCCACTAGGGAACTATCCCGTTTTCTTTTAGATGATCCTAAAACTCTATTCTCCACCTCGATCAGATCGACGTGTCTTAATACTTTTCTCAAGCTATTTCTCTACTTCATTTCTGAATATCTTGAACTTTTTAAAACTTTCAGACTTGTGCTTTATTAAGTACATATAACTGTATCGTGAATAATCACTGATGAAGGTTATGAAGTAGGAGTATCCTCCTAGTGTCAGAACACTCATTGGACCATATACATCTGTATGTATAAGCTCCAATGTACTCATGGCTCATTCACCCTTTCCTTTAAAGGGTAACTTTGTCATTTTTCCTTTTAAACAAGGCTTGTAATCACCATAACACTCTAAGTCTATTGGACACAATTCTCCACGCTTATGCAACTTGGTTAAGCGATCTTTGTTTATATGGCCTAAATGACAATGCCATAAGTAGAAAGATTTCTCATTATCTAATTTAACTTTCTTCACATTGTTCAAATTAAAAACTTCTGTTTTAGTATCAAGAATATAAAAGCCACCATTCAACATCCTCTAGCCATAAAGAACATTATTTAAATGAATCTGACAATTATTATTCGAAAATAAAACTTCAAATCTCTCTGCTGCTAAACGCACAACAGAGATAATATTCTTAGTAACATCCAGAATAAAATAACAATTATTCAAAACTAAAACTAGGCCACTCAGCAAAATAAGATTAAAGCTCCCTACGGCTAATGCAGAAAATCGTGCTCCATTTCCCACACGCAGGTCCATCTCCCCTTATGCAAGCCTCCTACTATTCCTTAATCCCTGCATAGAAATACAGATGTGAGAATCACAACCAGTATCCAATATCCAAGTTGATTCATAAGGAAAAGTAGCTTAGTTTAGAATTACAAACATACCTAAAGTAGATGCCTCTGTAGGCTTCTTCTTCAAGAGCTTTGTAATCAATCCCTCTTCCAGTGTCCCGGTTTCCCACACTAGAAGCAGACATATTAAGATATGTTCATTTCTTTCTTCTTCTTACTGATTCTTTTCTTGGCCCCCAATGCGTTCTTCCTTTTATTGGAATTTTGCCCTTCTCGAGCAATAATAGTGTCTTCTGATCTTTCTTGATATGAGGTTACTGTCTTCAGCATGTTGGTTAATTCTGGAATCGTAGAATCAATCTTGTTCATGTAATAGTTAGTCACAAAATTTAAGTAACTATCTGTTAAGGACATCAACACAAGGTCAATACTTAACTCATGATTCGTTTCGAATCCCAATTGATTCAGCTTCTCAAGGTATCCCAAGCGTTTTAGTACATGCTGAGAGGCAGAGGTGCTAGCCTGCATCTTGGTTCCAAAAAGGAGTTTTGAGGTCTTAAACCTCTCTGTCCTTTCTCGCTTAGCAAAAAACTCCTCTAGATGGAGAACCATGTTCTCTAAGTCCATGTTCTCATGTTGTTTCTGAAGCTCAGGATTCATGGACCCCAACATTATGCATGTTGCAACCTCACGATCTTTCCTGTGCTTCAACTAAGCATCATGTTACACTTGATCCTCAACATCAGGTTCAACGAGGAAAATCTCATCTAGAACATAGACAATTCCCTTGGATCTGAGAACTATTCTCATAGCTTAGAACCAATCAGAAAAGTTCAAGCCATTCAGTTTGGTGTCAAGTAATGGACGGAGATAAATGTTGGAAGTCATATTCAACCTATAAGATGTAAGAAAAAAATTGTTTAGACTTTAGTATATAGTACATGTATTTAATATAAGGACTTTCAATTAAATACATTTATCCTACCATTTTTCGAAATTTACAATAGCCCATTCTATGGAATTCTGGAAGTCTAGCCTAGCTAAATTTCCAAGTAGGTAGCATCTACAACTAGTAATACGACCCTCAATTTTATGAGCCAAGCCATATTAGTAAGTTGTAGTTGGAATCATATTCCATTTGTATCGTATGCAATTGCTAATTTATTCAAGTTCCCTAATTCCAAGGGACATGTGCTCTTATATTAGCATCTCCTTGAACATGTCTCAGTCCTGCGGCTAGCCCCCAATTTTATGGTGGACTACCCCAGTCCTGTTAAGGCAGACCCTATCTTAATTTTTATAGCCGGTCGATGTAGACGAAAGGAACGCTTTGCTCAACACTTTATGGCCGAAAAAGACCGTATTATAAATTTGATTAAGGAAGACTATAACTTGCCTTAATATATTTACTTTGGATTTTATTGATGTTAAACTTGTCACCCAATCTAGGATTTTATTAGATGGACATATTCATAATAATTTATATTAATTCAAGGAATTTTAGAATTAATTTATAAGGTCTCAACTTAGGTGAGTTCGAGCTCTTTATTATAATGATTTCATAAACTTAGATTATATGCGAAATTATTAACATGCTTTATTTGTTATATATATAGCATTTCCTTTAAGCTTTAATTCGATAATTTAATTTTTACTTTGTTATAGAGACATATATAATCACCATCTTATATACTAGAAATAAATCAGTTCATATATAATCCCCTCTTGGTTAATTCTAACTGCACCGATATAGGTTCCCAGGTAGGAGAGGTGTCCTATGAGAAGTAGACACCAAGTTCAATCCTTGCCAGAACAAACACGGGCACAAACTCGAAGACCATGGAACCTCTTAACTAATAAATTTCGTTCTTTCAATTCATGTAAATTGAAAGCATCTAAAACCCTTGTAACTTATATAATTTATTGAGTCTTTGATAATTTTTGAATAAGTTGAACAGGCTTATTCGAAATTATCTATATCCATTTTCTAACCTTGAAATGAAAGCCTAAGTTCATCTATTGTTCCAAACAATTTAATAAACTTTAAATCATTTCATATAGAAAATAAAATTCAGTTCGCTTCTAACTTAATTATGCACTATATAGGCAGGCTCTGATACCACTGTTGTGAACTGACAGTCACTTTGAACTTACATAACAGGCATGGTGAAATTTCAAAATTTTGTCCCTTGTCCCTAGAAACTCCTATTAGTTGCATATAAATTAATTAAAGCCTTAACTAAATAAATTCTCTACCTAGGTTAGCATGCATAGGCTAGGTATACCATAATTCTAAATTATATCCTACCATAAATATATTTTATACTAACCATGTTATAACTCTAAGTTATAACCTAAGCATAAAATAAACCAAACATGCAAAACAACCTAAGCATAATAATTATTAAGTCTAAAAATGTTTAAAGAAAAAGACCTAATAATTAAAAGAAAAAGAAGGAAACTTACCAGTTGAAGCGTGCTTTAGATGAACTCTCTTCCAATAGCCTGCAAGTGTAGGATAACCTTCATGAGTATCCACACAAAGCCCACCAATTGAAACCTTCCAATGAGGAAGAATTGCAAAGCCTTGAGTAGCTGCTAGACCACTCCAAAAGCCCACCCGAAAATATTAACTAAAGGTGCCTAAAAATTGTTCGAAGCTCCTCAAAAATATTCTTCTAAAACCCAAGAATGCTAAGTCAAGACTTAGAAAAGAATACTTGTGGGTTTTGAAAACAGGAGAGGTGAAGCCTATTTATAGGCTTGGGGATTGGCTTCCCCACATTACAAGATAGATGGCCTCTAGCAACAACAGCAAAGTATTGCATAAAGTGCCAAAAAAGTCACAAAAGATGAAATCGTAACGCTTTTGCCAAAAATAAAGGGTTGGTATTTTTCTCCTTACTAAAAGTCATATAGGTGACACTTGGGGTATTTCTTGTGACTCACATAAAAGAGTTGCCTAAAGCGCATGTTGTGACGCTTTTCACACATAGGCAACTCATGTAGTGAGTTGCAAAAAATCTGTCAATTGTTACAGTTAACGGCCGTCTGACGGGAGTTTCATTCACATTACCAACATTTTGTAATTCAATCGGAATACTTTTTAAATAACAGTTTACCATGTAACTACAACTCCTTTGAACACATTTGCAACTCTTTTTATTTATAAATATAAACCTTTTGACTTAATAATTTAGTTTGTAGCAACTTATATTCAATGTATTTGCAATACTTCTTTTAATAATTGAAATACCAATAAAATCAATATTTCAATACAATACTTTTAAATTCAATATTCAATACAAAAGAATCAATATTGTATAATTGATACATAATACATACATTATTTTAATTAAATCCGAATACAAAAGAGATAAACCAAAAAATACACAATGCTTTATAAACTAAAAAAACTATACTTACTTATTTCTTATCTATCTTTTGAGACATTTTCCACCACCATTCTTTTTTCAACATTTTTGTATAGACCCTTGCTTTCTATCAACTTTTCCTCGTCCACGGTCCAAAAACCATCCATTGTTCAGTCAGTAGATCAATACTCAACATAGTCCATATATAAGAAAAAAATACTATTAGAATGAGTATATTTATTAACATTTCAATCTCTTTTAAAATAGACACATGCTACAACATAGACCAAAATGCATTTACGAACATTCCAACTGAATCAACGAACAACAATATTTGTATACAATTATAATGGACTTTTAGAACTATAAAATGCCAGTAGATAACTAAAATTATGAGCATGCATTTACTTTTCTACAAGGTATACAGATGCCCCTTGAGTAATTTCAAAGTTCTATTGTAGATCAATAATCTAGCCTAAGTATCACAAAGTAAGCTGTCAAAAAAAATAACGGAAGATTACTAGAAATGAGAGATCAGACATCTGACATATAGGTATTCCATAGTACTAGTAATGATAGCATAGATTTGAAGGAGAAATCTAGAACCTAATGTAAGCTATGATAGGATGTATAGGCTATTCAATTTTTATGACATGATTAAATATTTTCAAGCATACCTGAAATGTAATTCTTGCTCGAGCTATTGCTTCATCCAACAGCTCCATGTAGAAGAGTAAGTGCATATAAATTTAATGCAACAAATAAACTATGAGGAAATACTTTTAATCAACAAGTAGATAGAAATGCATACAATATAATCTTTTCATGCTACAAGTATAGTCGTCAAGGCACTAGGCACAACCCAAGCGCCAGGGGGTCCTGGAGCCTAGGCACAAGGTGCAAGGCGCACTCTAGGCCCGCCAACTAAATAAATATATAAATTGTGCTAAGGGTCATAAAAGCAAATTTTAAAAGTTCATTGAAATTTGAAAACATACCAAAAACAAATGCTTATTTATGACTAAATAGAGAACTAATATCCAACAAACAAACAACTGAAAGAAAATAGGCAGCCAAGAACGAAGAGCTGATAGAAATATACAACCAAGAAAATTGCTGAATCAGGATATTCAAAATAAATTTCAATGATAAAATGGCATTCTCTAAAAGCACCTATACAAAGACTTGAGTTCAAATTCATCCGAGAGAGAGATTTTAGCAATACAAATCAACGAAATCATACTACTTGTAGAGGCTTCATATGTGATTCCACATTGTCTATTAGAATTTAGAAAGTAAACAAAACAGTTTATTCTTGTAAGTCAACAATAGGCAGGGTTTTTCAACAATTTATAATTTACTCACTACTCACTACAAAATATTAAATACAAAAACTAAGTTCATATATCCTGAAATGCAGTGCAAAGCAAAATAGATATCTCCATTAGTTAATCCTGTCTCTATCCTATATAAACAGAGAAAACACCAATGCTGCAGGATTCTACAGTTATAGCTTAGTTAACTAAAGAGCAAGCTTAGCGCACTAAAGGTACATATTCGTATTCATTTACTTGTTGATTGATTTGCTTAGTTAACTTTCAACTCTCAATGTAGTTAAGAACCTTGATTATATTCGACATTAAAGAAACCGCACTACACTATACTATGCGCATTCACTAAACTAAGCAAAATAAACAGTAAAACAATAAGCTATGGCTCATTTAGATCATAGATTTCAACAAAGAAACTCTTATTACCTTTCCTCGCATCTTGTGGCAGGAGATCGGGATGAAGAAAACGTGAGCCTGATCCGGATGATTCAAACCACACTTCTATGACCATCAAATTTAACTAACAGATTCAAATTTACAAATTCATCTTCTTCAATTTCCTGAACAAAATTCAACATTTTTTTTTCTTTTATGCTTTACTGGTAAGAAAGAAGCTAATAATATAACAGAGAGGAATTCCAATAAAAAGCCTTAATCAAGTACTAAGGTCCATCTGCACATATTTAAAAAGGTTAAATAAGAATTCCTTATTCCTTGAAAGTAACTTCATTGTATCAAAATAACTATTATCCAATTAAAATAAGAAATGAAGAGTTTTTTTTGTTTGTCCTCTAGTAGGCTAGTGGACATTTAGCTCTTTACTGGCCTAATACAAATGCAGAAATTTCTCGTAAAAGGCATCTTGGTTTATTGCGAAAAAGACTTGGACAACGAAAATGGATACTCGAAATGTATAAACTAGGCCAAAGTTAAACTTGCTGCCAAATGATTTAAGGAATGAAACTGTTAAGTGAGAGTAAGCAGTTGATGTACAAATAAAGAGTATCAATTGAAAATGAGGTTGATATGTAATGAAAGACAAAGTAAAAAAGACAAAAGGATGCCAATAAGTAAAGAGACAAGTTCAGCCTTCTGCTTGGTAAGTATGTGCTTGCCATTTACCTTATTTATATATGTGCCTGTAAAAGGGAAACATATTTCTTCTTAGATACTGAAATTTGAAATTGTCAAAGCTCAAGCATTGTATTTTCAATTAATTTTCTTTTGATCTTCAAGCTGATTAATAAATTAATCACTACTGCATTTTAATAACTAATTAACTTTTATTAAACAAGATGGACGCTAATGATGATGACCTGCGAGACCAACAACTTATAATTAGATAAAAACAAGTTGTGATTCTTTTGGTCCCCTCTGTAGACCAAAAACAAGAGAACAGCAACCTAATAGCAAATAGGTAATTATAGCCAGTAAATAGAGTGAATTCCCAAACTACAGGGTCAAAATCATTCCCATAAGATACTTAATTGATTGGGGGTTTGCTATGTAATTGTTGTATGTGAAAAAAGAACTACACTAAAAACAATCTTCTACGCATAAAACCCTGAATTTTCCCTATAATCAAGCAGGTATGGAAACGATGGCGGTGTAGGTCGATGGATCCGAAAACAACATAAATTACAAAATTAGACACAAAATAGAGAGGGAAAAAGAAGAAGTACCTAGATCAGTAGAACCATGTGGAGAAGAAAAGTCGTACAATCGGAGGAGGGGAAGTGGAACCCTAGTTTTATGCTTTGCTTCATTTACCCCCACACAAATAAAATAAAAGGTCAACGTTGATGGCAGCGGCAGTGGAGAAGGTCATCGGTGGTGGAGAAGGGCATCGGCGGTGGAAGCTTTGATGGTGGCGGTGGAGATCGCAGTCAGGAGAAGTGAGAAAGAGGGGTGAGCGAGGGGAGAAAATGAGAAAAGGAAAGATTATGTATAATGATAAAAAAAAATTTATAATTTATATTATAAATATTAATAAAATCATAATTAATTGCTCCCTCTGGAAATTATTATCTCTTTAGTCATTTTATTAATTCTCTTTTTAATTATCAATTTAGATTATCAATGAATTTTATATAATTTTTTTTCTAATTTACCCTTGTATTAACTATGAGAGAGATTATGTATTGTTAAAATTATAAGTGAGTAATTAAGAAGAAAGAGAATTTAGTAAAGAATAAATTAGTCATTTTAATTGTGTAATAAATTTTTCATTGATTTTAATGATTCGGTTAAATGGATAATATTTTATAGATGGAGGGAGTAATAAAAACATTAATGTTACAAAATACTATTGATTAATAAAATGGATGGCTTTGATTAAGGAATCCTTTTTCATGTCTATGTGTTTAATATATAGTTAATGTTTTAATTTTATTTTTTATTAATTAATTTTGATAAATAAATTCAAAAATATAACTAAAAAATATATTCAACATAAATAAGAGAATATTTATTTAGTATATAGGGTTGAGGTTTAGGATTCGGAGTCTGAGTTTGGGGTTTGGGTTCAGGGTAAGAGTATATCTATTTAGCGTTTAAATATTATTTTTTAATAAATAATATTTAAATAATATAAAATATTTCTAAAAATAATATCATTGTATTTTCACATTTTTATTTTTTATTTTTTTCTAAATTTTTCACTTTCTCTGTTTCATTCTATTATGGCCTAGTCTAATTTGACACTCATTCAGGGTTTAAATTTGGGGTTTGGGTTTAGGATTTAGAATTTGGGGTTTAGGATTAGGGTAACGTCTATTTAGAGTGGTAATATTATTTTTTAATAAATAATTGAAATAAATATGAAAATATTAAAAAAAGAATAATATCATTTTCTTTTCAAACATTTTACTTTAGATTTTTTTTCTAAATTTTTCCTTTTTTTATTTAATTTTATTATATCCTAGACTTTGACACTCATCCTAGGTATAGAATTTGGGGTTTGGGGCTTAGGATTCAAGGCTTAGAATTTGGGCTTTGAGTTTAGGGTAACCATATGTCTATTTAAAGTTTTAATATTGTTTTTATAAATAATTAAAATAAATATGAAAATATTTTAAAAAAATAATATCATTTTATTTTCAAATATTTTATTTTCCATTTTTTTACAAAAATTTCACTTTTCTTTTAAAAATTTACTCCGATTGTATTATGCTTCCACAAAAAATATTTTATTCAATTATGTCAAGTCCATAATAAAAATAACATTATTATTATTATCATCATCATATCATCATCATATTGACAAGTATTCATATGATAATGTTTTAATTTTATTTTAAAATAATTTAAATGACATATAGGGAAAAATAATTTTATTTTTTAAAAGTTAAGAAAATATTTATAAAAAATATTGTTACTGTAGTTAACTAAAATATATAAGTAATAAATATTTATTATGAGGATTCGGGGTTTAGAGTTTGGGGTTTAGGGTTTACTGTTCATGGTAACTTTTTATACCTTTTATATAATATTTTTAAATAACTTATTACTTTAGTATCATTTTTTCTATATCTTTTCCAAACCATTGATGTAACTCTTTAACCACATTGTGACTTTTTTATACCTTTAGTATGGCTTTCATGTAACTTTTTGAATAATATATAACTTTCCTATACTTTATACAATGTTTTAAATAACATATAACTTTTATACATCATTATTATACATTTTCTATATTTTTTATACAACTTAATATATAACCTATAACTTTCATATACCTTTTATATAACTTTTCAAATAATTTACAACTTTCCTATAAGTTCTTTTACATTTATACAACATTTCAAATAACTTACAACTTTCTCACACATTTCCTATAAGTTCTTCTACATTTATACATTATATATCTGTGAGCATGGGATTTTGCAGTCCCTCTCGCGAGACGATGATGACGTATACCCGATTTCAATACCTCAAAATAAAAGTTCTCTTCAGAATTTTTATTACCAAAATAATATTCCTTGGGAATTTTATAATTGGTAGAATCCAGTTCGGCGTGGCCGATAACGCGTTCGGTAGGAGCTTGAACTGATGATTTACACCCAAATTAAATAATACCCATTAAAATATAATTAGAATTCAAAAAGATACCTTTCCACCCACTAATAAACCACTTTTCCCGACTTTTTAGGCTTTTTAACCCGTTGGTTGTCGGTATGCTGGAGAATGATGTCGCCACCGACATCATTCATGCCGCCGGCGGCATCACCATACCGCCGGCAGCATGATCCATACCGCCGGAGACATAATCATGTCGCCGGCGACATGGCACGAAATGGGTCCTCCACAGACAGCCTTTCGGCCACTTTCGGCGGAATAAGTCAAAAAGGTCTCGAAAAATACCCCAATTTGCCTATAAAAGGCACCAAAAAACTGCAATTAAGGGGGGGGGACTGAAATTATAGAGGGAATGAGCTAAAATTGGGCAATTAAGAGGCTGAAATCGAGGGAATAGATTTTAGTGAGATAAAAACTAGAAAAGGCAGGAAAAAGGATTCTAATCCATTTTTCCCGATTTTTCTTCTTCGAACTCTCTAATTGTGAGCTTAAATCAATGGGTCTTTGGGTTAAATCAACTCAATAGAATTTAGAGACTTAAAAACTTTAAATTAACAATCAAATTATCGTTGCAAGCTCCCCGGAGGTGTTATTGTTCAGTTCACGAAGAGTTGGATTCACTACCCCGAGCTGAAAATCCTGAGTCTCATAGCTCTTTGGCATTATTATTATTATTATTATTATTATTGTTTTGCACTATTTTTTGTTGATTTGTGTTCGCTTTAAGTTTTCGGTCATTTTGACTCCAAACCGCTGCTGCTGCTAGGAATTGGAGTCGCCGGAGACATGTGATGTTGCCGGCTGTATCACCCATATTGCGAGAGACATCGTTGGTACCGCCGTTAGCATCACATTCCCCGGAGACCTCGCTTTCTCGTGGAACCTTTTTTTTACGGTACTCAGAAAGCCCTGTGCCTGTCTGCATGCTGATGTCGCCCGTGACACATTCAATGTCGCCGGCGGCATAATCCATGCCGCCAACGACATCAACTATGTCGTAGGCGGCATCATATGCCCCACGGCGGCATGGCTTTCTAGACAGCAATATTGTCTTCATTTGTTTCCAAATTAATTTATTTTCTGAAGCTAGGACCTATAGTGTAACGATGGAGGTTCGAGACCTCCTGAAAACAGACCCGCCCCGTGATGAGTGGTATATTCACTTGTAATCCGATTAAAGCAACGATCGAATCTGAAATTTGGATAAAAACGCCATTCAAATCTCATTTTAGCCATCCAATCGGGCTTTATGATGTTATAAATAAAATATGCCATATTTGTGTCAACCATCTTCTGCAGGTAGATGTATATTGGATATTCGGGTATTTCATTTGTTACGTAGAAAATGTATAGGACTTGAAAACCTTGTAATAATTCCACTTTCCGCACTTACTTTTCTTTTACGATTGTAAATATTTTATTTATCGCTTTAATTGCTTGATAAATGCGAAAACAACAAAATAACTGAAAATACAAATAAATAGGGCGGATTAAACCGATTAAGAAAGAATGAAGTATCCTAACTTGGCCTAATGAAAAGTAGATAACATCATCCGAACTCGGAATCTCTACTTAAGGTATGGTCCAACCACCCGGTGGGAAAATCGTACCGAAAATTTCCCGGTTGAGCTGAACCGGGTGGCGACTCTATTCTAAGTACGGGGCTTCGATCTCGTATCTTTTAAGCATTACAATATGCAAAATCATTTTCTTTTCAACCACATCACACTCATCTCCCTGACACACCAAAAACGGGCCGGCCCGACCCGGTCCGGCCCCGCGCCGCAGCCGCACGGATAGTCGTCCGCTCACATTGGCGACTCTACTGGGGAAATTCTTTAAACTTGAATCTTCTTTCATAGTTTAAAAGATTTTGATGATGTATTGAAATCATTGGCCAAATTAAAACTTCATTCTTTTCTTATGACGTCTTGTCCTCATGCGTGTAGATAGTTCGGTAATTTTAGGTACCCTATTTCACCCGAGAAGCTCACAAAGTATCACTCATGCCCTGTTGGAATTGAGGATGCCTAGTGGGTGGATCACTCATTTTAACCAACACATAAACTCCTGTGACCGTGCCCATTTGGGCAATGGTTGAGTAACGTGGAATCAAGGTAAACGGGAACCTTCTACATCAACAACCCTATACCAAAGCCGCGTTAGAAAAAAAAAAGGCCTTAGCACATCATTTCCCCTTAGGATGACCCAAAACAAATAAAATAATTGGGACGCGCTTCTTTTGCCATTACCGGTGAAGCAGCCAAACTCCATCCTACCAAAGAGGTGTTACGCGGAAGTCATAAGGTTGGAACAGGGCCGATTCGCATGCTATGTGCTTTATAATCATACACCCCCATGCATCGGCTTTAAGAGCCGAAAATAAATCAACTTACCCTTATCACTTCCACCCATGGAAGAGGTTTAACAACATACATAGGACTTCTCTTGTACCTCCATTGTGTCACCACATATTGCTATGTAAGACGTGAGATACGAAGTCCCATGTATGTTGAAGGGATAATCCATCATATTATCTAACCACATCTGTGTACAGCCATACATATCACGCACCACTTCTAAAAAAAATATACATACATACCATCCATACCATTTACAACCCATTCATGGTCTGATCCGTGACTCGTGATCCTAAGCAGCCTTCCTCTTGAACCGAGACATTCACAACCAGCCATGTTTCTTCCCCATGATGACAACCGTACCTCATCCAGAGGACAAGCTAGCCTTCCCTCCACCGTAGGGGCAACAGCTCACCCACCGTCTCTTGGATCGGAGATCACCGCTGCTATCATTCAGTTTCTGGACTCCGATCAGTTTAGAAACATCATTCAGGAGATAGTGTGTGTATCCGTCAAGAAGGTCCTAGAAAGTCAGGACTTCGACCAGGTCATGCGATCTCCGGGCATGACACCTGATGGCGATACACTCTGGCAATCACCGCCAACCGCTTGCCCTGGACAAAGAGAAGGAGCCCAGAGTCCAATTCTTCCACCATTCTTTAACACCTTACCACCAACTTTGGTCACCCCATCATAATTTAAAATCCCCGCTGCCCCGATGCTTCCTCAATACGACCAAGTCATGCAACACAAAGTTAAAGACTTCTCACGTCAATTGATGACAGTAGACTGCTATCAGAAAGAGGGAAGGGTCCAATCAGAGAAAGACCAGTTCTTTCAAAACACTGAATCACCCACACCCCCACCTCAAATCATGGTGGACCAAGAGACCTATCAGAAGTCGGCACCAGTTGCCATTATTCGGCCAAACGACGGTCTTAAGTATAGAACCAATCCGTGGAAACTGCCACTTAATGTAATCTTCACCGGGTTGAAGGAAGCTGGGATTCTTAAACCTCTTCACGAATTCAATCCCCCCATGAGAGAAGAAGGAAAAGGCTTTTGTAGATATCACATGTTGTCGGGTCATAACACCAACCAGTGCAAAGCTTTGGTCCGTACCATCCAACGACTGGTGGATGAAAAGAAGATTACCGACCCTGAAAGGGCATCCTACCCCTTACCAGAGTCTGGCAACCAGACACGAACGATTAATCCCGGCTTTTCCAAACAACGGAAAGCTCCTCAAGATCTCATCAAGGCCATCTACTCAAATGGTGGGGGAAAATCGCGCTCTGACGGTGAGGACGAAGAATCCCGATTTGCAATCCTTAGAGTTCAGACCTTTTAGCTCCATAAGCCACTTCCATTTTTCTTACTTACGTTGTGTCTGTATCCTTTGATCAGCATCTTCATATGAGCATACGTACGACGCTTTCAGTGTTTAAGATATTTTTATTAAATGGAATTAAATTGAGTACATTATGTGGTAATCAAATCCAATAATTTAAACCCTGTCAAACACATGAGGGATAATAAAGTGCTTAAAGACCATGATAATGCTTTTGCTCAGTGCAATAATCGGATTGTTGAAACGCCATGGGTCCCTTCTAGAATTGACTTAACGGCCCTACAACGGTACACCTTCAAGCCACCAAAGAAGTATCAATCGATCCCCCGAAATAGAGAATTAAGGCTTACACCCAATGGAGCCCAACCTCCATCAAATAAACATCGTAACCAAAATCTCAGACCAACATCACCACCAAGAACATGACCAAATTTGAAGAGAAACACATCTTCACCCGGTACAAATCAACCCCATTGGGCCCTTCGACTACCAAAGGTCAGGGGGCAACCACTTCCTAGAACACCAAGTCTAAAGGCAAGCACCTTCATCCCACAAGCCACAAAGACGACCGCGCAACCAATGTCGTAATCGGCTTACCAAATGAACCAACAAGGCAAACAACCACTATAAAGGCACCAAACAAAAGGTCCTTAAGCCGAACATCACTTGTTCACAAGCCATCACCACTAATACAGAATACGAGTTCAGACCTAAACAAGAAAGGCTCTACAGACCACGAATTGAAGGAGCAATCAAAATAGCGATCAGGACAACAATCAAACCAATCAATGAAGCTTTGGAGTAAGCACCAAAAACTCCCGCAAACTAAACGGCTTGCAATAAGGTCAGCCAAAAACTCCCGACGTAACTTTGAAGGTCAGAATGAACTGGGTGATCCAGGCGAAAATCGAACGGGCACCAAGGAACTTGGAGAATCTGCAAAGGCATAACCAGGCGCACAACAGTGAATCAGATACTCAATGCCCTTGCCGGGAGACAGGCCTGACACTGAAGCATCCGAAGACCTCCAATACTAGTGAAAAGTCCAGACTAGATTGAGAAGGTTGTCATATGGCTAAGGATGATTCCAAAGTCATAAGTATAGTCAAGGGTGAGTCCATCGATCTAGTCGACTAGAACATGCCTAAGCATTATCATGTCTAAACAAAAGAAATAAATCAGAAAAAGCGGCACATTAAAATATATATATATATATATATATATACAATAATCGCCCGCCTGTCGGTCTTCTATTGACTGGGCAAAAATTAGGGTTACACTCGACGGTCGGTACCCTACAAATCGGCTGTACAAAAATTAGGGGATAAGTCAATAATGCCTGTTGAACTGAAAACCCGAAAAGGGCGGTTCAGACGAAAATTAGGGCACGAGAGAAAAATAATAGGATGTTAACTTGAAAACCTGTAAAGGCTGGTTAACACTAGGGGTCCTATTAATGGAAATGATTGCCAACATCTTGTACTCAAATTAGATTCACTCGATAAAAGTGTCTTTCATATTAAAACATCTGTGTTTGTGATTATATGAATGCCGGGCGACCGAAGGATGGAAACATCACAAGTAAGCTTAATCGAAGACACTATGCACTCAAAGGTCGGAATAAATCTGTTAGGGTGAAAACCCGAAAGGGTAGTCCATGCAAACCATGGGATCAAATTGGAGCCCAAAATCTGTGTTCCCCAGGCTCTGCAGAAAACCCCACAGCTTTTGGTTATGGGTTGCCATGACGGAAACGGACGGAATGGTTGAAAACAGGTTGCTGGAAGATTGAAGCCGCCGGCGATGAGAGTGATACCGCCGGCGATGTAATTAATGTCGCCGGTGATATAGGATTGATTTGGGCGACTTGGGTGATGCCGGCGGCGGCATGGAGTTAACTTTCTGGGCGGCATCAGAAGCATTTCTGCCATTTTAGACCAGTAAAAAGCCTATAAATAATCCTTTGCTATGTTTCCAATGACTTATCAAACAGCAATTCATTTTTTATATTCAAAATAAAAGCCCGAAGGCGCAAATTGCTCAAATTGTACCAAACCATCTAGCCTATGACAAAATCAAATTATCGAAATCCCAATGTATCAGAGGTACAAACAAGAACTCAAAGGCAAAACAAAAATGAAAAGTAAAACTAAGCATGTCCGCCACTACCGGCTGGACGGGATGAAACGTCATCAGGACTTGCGAGCCAATCGTCAACATCGTCTTCCTCTCTTCCCTCCATCATGGGAACACTACTGGACTCCTCAGCCGCGGTAAACGCACGTCGGCCGGCAGACTTCTTGACCCCCCTACGACTGGTACCCCTAGGGTGCGTACGGTCCAGGTTTTGTTTACTTCTCTACTCTTGAGCGGTGGCCGCCAGCTGACCCTCGAGATCGCTCATGCGGCGCTGTAAAGCTGCAGTCTCCTCCTCATACCGCCGCTGGGTTGCGTCAGCATCAGACAAAGAAAGGGCTAAAAAATCCTGCAAACCGGAGAAGATATCAGCCTTGCATGTCATGCATAACATCCATACATATATCCCATCTTAACATGTGCATAAAATACCTGAACGAGAAGCGATTGCCCAATAAGGGTATCCCGGAGAACAAAATTGTTCTCCGCGAGTTGCTCCACATGACTCCGCGCCACCTAGCAAATCCAAAAAGCAAATCCTTAGACACCTGCATCTAAGACTTAATAAGAAAATAATTATTAGGTCTTATGTAGGTTGTATTTTCAGGCATGAAAATCGGGGCTTGCCGGCTCGAGCCAACATTCCTATGAGAGAATTCGCCTCGGGAGTTCATCAACAGGAAGGTGGTTTCCAACGGATTGACCAATCTCCCCTTCACGAAGTTCATGCCCTCCGGCGTGCCATAATGTCGGGTCCCACTTTGGTTATCCCGACCCCTCTTTCTCGCAGGCTCCTACAAAACGTGAAAGTCACACGTCAACAACATCCCTAAACAACTTCAAAATCATACACACAAGTATAATCATACCTCGAAAGAACGTTGCTCCCCCTGGGACGTCGGCACACTCCCACCAGCTACACCCGCACCTACCCCATCCTCCCCCTCAGGGTCGACCGCAACATCCCCTTCCAGTGCTTCATCCTCATCATCATCCTCCTCATCAATATCCACAACGCCTTTGAGGTGCCTCTTTTCGTCCTCCAATCGTTGCTCGTTGTGATACTCAATTGTATCGTTGTCGTGGATACGAGGACACACAGGGAGTAGGAGCTGAAAAAGCTGCTCGTAGAGGCCAGGAACGCTAGGGATCACTCGGCCATTCCCTTCAATATAATCAGCTTTGTCGGCCTCGGCAGAAATCACCAAATGAGGCCACCACAAGCCCCGCGGAGGATCGGCAGGCACCGGTCTAGCTGCAACTGGAAGGGACCTCCAACCCCAGACGCGCTCGCCCAGATACCACTGCTGGGACAGTGGGCACTCAATAAAAAACCGACGGTCATCCACCTACCTCCGGACCCGTGCAACCTTAGCCAAGTTCTCCACCCCATCGAACGGGTCCAAGACGAGCTACATCAAAACAACCAACATAAGTCCATAGACCAAATAAATAAATAAATAAATAAAAAATAAATAAAAACAATTTCATATCGAACTCAACCGCACGCTCCTTAGGACCTCCCTATATTGCGTAGGGTACTTGGCCTTCCCGCCGATACCCCCGCACCAGCGAGCAAGGAAATGAGAGCCCGGCGGCACAACCTTCTTTAACTCCACCGGTGGGAGGATCTGATGCTCAAAGGCCCAGGCCTGCACAAATGACGACCGATCGATCAATCTAAAAAACGTCATGCAATAAATGAGAACACATGCTATCAAGGAGAATATCTATAAAAAGTTATACCTGGAGTAGCAGATGGCAAAGGCGAAGGGCTTTCTCCTTCTTTCGGGCTCCCACGTCCAGCCCGTGGTACAACTGGGCCAAGATGGCCCTCGGCCAATTCTTCCTCCTGATTCCCGGCACATCTTCCACTGCGGTTATAAGCATGTAGTTAATCTTACTCCCCGAAATTGGGAAGATCAGCACGGTGAGTAGTGAGATCACAAAGGAACGGACACAAGCCTCCCTCTCCTCCTCGGGCACCACATCCACCCGGGTCCAATGATGGTACAACTCACCATAGGACAGCCGCCCAGAAACGGGCTTCAGATCGAACAACTCCTTTACCCGCCTCACCACGGGCCTCTCAACATGGTACTTATCCATGTAGACATCAAAATGTATAACCTCATCCGTCCAAGGAAGGCCAGTCATGGCTACCACATCAGAAGGGGTAATTGTAACTTCCCCAAAGGAGAAATGGAAGGTATGGGTGGTCTCGGACCACCTTTCAGTCAGGGCCGTTACTGAAGAATGAGGAGGCTTAGGCATCAACATAGGCATGATTCAAGCCAAATCCCCAAACCCTGTCTCGTTAATCGCAAGCGCGAGCTCAGGATCATTCTCTGTGATATGGTGCCACCATTCACCGATGGTGCCCATCCCCCCTGTGTAAGTCAGTTCGTATGGCTGTAAGGTAGAAAACAAAATGGATTAGTTCTACTTATTTTTGTCAGAAAAGCTGCTGATGTCGCCTCTGTTGAAAGCGATATCGCCGGCGGCATCAATCCATACCGCCAGTGGCGTGGTTCATGTCACCAGCGACATCACTTTAAATAGAAGCGACATCAGATTCCTATAAAGCCTCTTCAAGGACTGATGCCGCCAGCAACAACACTGATGTCGCTAGCGGCATCACTCATGCCGCCAGCGGCATCACTCTGCGCGGGCAGAGCCAGTTTTCTTCCTAAATCGCACCCATCGTGCCAAAAATCACAATCAATCGAACAACAAGGCAAAAATCGATCCTAAAGCATGCAATATGACTGATATATTCCACACTTTAAACCCCTATCATGGCATGTTTTCAAATCTAAAGCAAAATCACATCGAATTCGAAAAGAAGTAATTCGGGTTTTTGTGGGATTACCTGGATATAACAGAGGTGTTTCTCCTTCTCCGGAGTCAGATTGGTGATAGGAGAGTTAATGCCGTAGCCATACATTTTGGCCGTCTCCTTCAGGCCGTATGCAGTAGGAATAGAAAGGATTTTCAATCCCTCGACGGAAGAATCGGGCAGGCTCTCCCTAGCCTTGGATTTGCCCCTGAAAACCTTACTAATCCTCTTCATAATTTGAAAAAACAAAGATAGAAATCAAAGAGCTTTGGGAGAGAAGAGAGGGGGATGCGGTTTGTGAATAGTGAGAAAGAAGGGAAGTTCCATTCCCTTTTATAAACTGCCGCGCGGAATTTGAGGAGTTTTGATTTATCTGAAACTGTTCGCCCATGCCGCCCGCGATATCAACTCATGCCGCCGGCGATATTAGTAATGTCGCCGGCGACATCGCCTTATTTAGTTCAAATTTTGAAATTATCTGACCAGTCAAAGCTGCCACGTGGCATCCATACCGCCGGCGATATTAATCCATGCCGCCGGTGATATCAGTCATGTCGCCGGCGACATTGCCTCATTTAGTTTGAATTTTGAAATTATCTGACCAGTGAAAGCTACCATGTGACATCCAAGCCGCCGGCGAGATTAAACCATGCCGCCGGCTATATCAGCCATGCCGCCGGCGATATTGCACATCGAAATCAGATTTTCAAAACGAGCCCAACCGAAGGGCAATCTCTTTAGAACGAGCCCAACCAAAGGGCAATCTCTTCAAAATGAAAGCCCAACCGAAGGGCAATCTCTTCAGAACAAGCCCAACCGAAGGGCAATCTCTTCAGAACGAAAGCCCAACCGAAGGGCAATCTCTTCAGAACGAACCCAACTGAAGGGCAATCTCTTCAAAACAAGCCCAACCGAAGGGCGATCTCTTCGAAGTGAGAGTCCGACCAAAGGACAATCACTGTACCAAACAAAAGCCCAACCGAAGGGTGACCTCTTCAAAGTGAAAGTCCGACCAAAGGACAATCACTATACCAAAATACAAAAGCCCAACCGAAGGGCGATCTCATCAAAATGAGCCCGACCGAAGGGCGATCTCTTCAAAATAAGCCCGACCAAAGGGCGATCTATTCAAAATGAGCCCGACCAAAGGGCGATCTCTTCATAGTGAGCCCAACTGAAGGGCAATCTCTTCAGAACGAGCCCAACCGAAGGGCAATCTCTTCAAAATGAAAGCCCAACCGAAGGGCAATCTCTTTAGAACGAAAGCCCAACCGAAGGGCAATCTCTTCAGAACGAAAGCCCAATCGAAGGGTAATCACTTCAAAATGAAAGCCCAATCGAAGGGCAATCTCTTCAGAACGAGCCCAACCGAAGGGCGATCTCTTCATAGTGAGCCCGACCGACAGGGCGATCTCTTCAAAGTGAAAGTCCAACCAAAGGACAATCACTATACCAAAATACAAAAGCCCAATCGAAGGGCGATCTCGTCAAAATGACCCCAACCGAAGGGCGATCTCATCAAAATGAGCCCGACCAAAGGGCAATCTCTTCATAGTGAGCCCGATCGAAGGGCGATCTCTTCAAAACAAGCCCAACCAAAGGGCGATCTCTTCAAAACGAGCCCAACCGAAGGGCGATCTCTTCAAACGAGCCCAACCAAAGGGCAATCTCATCAAAATGAGCCCAACCAAAGACCGATCTCATCAAAATGAGCCCAACTGAAGGGCGATCTCTTCAAAATGAGCCCGACCAAAGGGCGATCTCTTCATAGTGAGCCCGACCGAAGGGCAATCTCTTCAAAACGAGCCCAACCGAAGGGCGATCTCTTCAAACAAGCCCACCGAAGGGCGATCTCTTCAAAACAAGCCCAACCGAAGGGCAATCTCTTCAAAACGAGTCCAATCGAAGGGCAATCTATTCAAAGCAAAAGCCCAACCGAAGGGCAAACCTCTCTATTCAAAGCAAAAGCCCGATCAAGGGGTAAACCTCTCTATTCAAAACGAGCCAAACCGAAGGGCAATCTATTCAAAATGAAAGCCCAACTGAAGGGCAAACCTCTCTATTCAGAACGAAAGCCCGATCAAGGGGCAAACCTCTCTATTTAAAATGAGCCTAACCGAAGGGCAATCTATTCAAAGCAAAAGCCCAACCGAAGTGGCAAACCTCTCTATTTAAAGCAAAAGCCCGACCAAGTGGCAAACCTCTCTATTCAAAGCAAAAGCCCGATCAAGGGGCAAACTTGTCTCTTCAAAGCACGAGTCTGACCAAAGGACAATCACTATATAAAGTGACAAGCCCGATCAAGGGGCAAACTTTCAAAGCACAAGTCCGACTAAAGGACAATCACTATACCAAAATAAAAAAACCCAACCGAAGGGCAATCTCTTCAAAACGAGCCTAACCGAAGGGCGATCTCTTCGAAGTGAGAGTCTGACCAAAGGACAATCACTGTACTAAATAAAAGCCCAACCGAAGGGCGACCTCTTCAAAGTGAAAGTCCAACCAAAGGACAATCACTATACCAAAATAAAAAGCCCAACCGAAGGGCGATCTCATCAAAATGAGCCCAACCGAAGGGCGATCTCTTCAAAATGAGCTCGACCAAAGGGCGATCTCTTCATAGTGAGCCTGATCGAAGGGCGATCCCTCCAAAATGAGCCTGACCGAAGGGCGACCCCTTCAAAGTGAAAGTCCAACCAAAGGACAATCACTGAACCAAATGAGAGCCCGACCAAGGGGTAAACCTCTCTATTCAAAGCAGAAGCCCGACCAAGGGGCAAATCTCTCTATACAAAGCACAAGTCCAACCAAGGGACAAATTCTCTACGAAGCACAAGTCCGACCAAGGGACAATCTACAAAGCACAAGTCCGACCAAGGGATAAAATCCCTACAAAGCACAAGTCCGACCAAGGGACAATCTACAAAGAATAAGTCCGACCAAAGGACAATTTCTCTATAAAGTGTAAGTCCGACCAAGGGACGAACAGTAGATAAAGTGTAAGTCCGACCAAGGGACGAACAAACGATAAAGCGTAAGTCCGACCAAGGGACGAACAAACGACAAAGTGTAAGTCCGACCAAGGGACAAACAAACGATAAAGCGTAAGTCCGACCAAGGGACAACAAACGACAAAGCGTAAGTCCGACCAAGGGATAAATAAATGACAAAGCGTATGTCCGACCAAGGGATAAACAAACGACAAAGCGTATGTCCGACCAAGGGACAAACAAATGATAAAGCGTATGTTCGACCAAGGGACAAACAATCGACAAAGTGTAAGTCCGACCAAGGGACCAACAAGCGACAAAGCATAAGTCCAACCAAGGGACCAACAAATGACAAAGCGTAAGTCCGACCAAGGGGCAAACAATCGACAGAGCGTAAGTCCGACCAAGGGGCAAACAATCGACAGAGCGTAAGTCCGACCAAGGGGCAAACAATCGACAGAGCATTAAGTCCGACCAAGGGACAAACCAGTCATCCTTCAGGTATCATTCCTATCCCTTGTTCTTTCATGTGATCATACTGACCTGTGTCAGCAGTGATCCCCTGAGGGGCAGCCTGTGAGCACGGGATTTTGCAGTCCCTCTCGCGAGATGATGATGACGTGTACCCGATTTCAATACCTCAAAATAAAAGTTCTCTTCAGAATTTTTATTACCAAAATAATATTCCTTGTGAATTTTATAATTGGTAGAATCCAGTTCGGCGTGGCCGATAATGCGTTCGGTAGGAGCTTGAACCGATGATTTACACCCAAATTAAATAATACCCATTAAAATATAATTAGAATTCAAAAAGATACCTTTCTACCCACTAATAAACCACTTTTCCCAACTTTTTAGGCTTTTTAACCCGTTGGTTGTCGGTATGCTGGAGAATGATGTCGCCACCGACATCATTCATGTCGCCGGCGGCATCACCATACCGCCGGCGGCATGATCTATACCGCCGGCGGCATGATCCATACCGCCGGCGACATAATCATGTCGCCGGCGACATGGCATGAAATGGGTCCTCCACAGATAGCCTTTCGGCCACTTTCGGCGGAATAAGTCAAAAAGGTCTCGAAAAATACCCCAATTTACCTATAAAAGGCACCCAAAAACTGCAATTAAGGGGGGGGGGGGGACTGAAATTATAGAGGGAAGGAGCTAAAATTGGGCAATTAAGAGGCTGAAATCGAGAGAATAGATTTTAGTGAGATAAGAACTAGAAAAGGCAGGAAAAAGGATTCTAATCCATTTTTCCCGATTTTTCTTCTTCGAACTCTCTGATTGTGAGCTTAAATCAATGGGTCTTTGGGTTAAATCAACTCAATAGAATTTAGAGACTTAAAAACTTTAAATTAATAATCAAATTATCGTTGCAAGCTCCCCGGAGGTGTTATTGTTCAGTTCACGAAGAGTTGGATTCACTACCCCGAGGTGAAAATCCTGAGTCTCATAGCTCTTTGGCATTATTATTATTATTATTGTTTTGCACTATTTTTTGTTGATTTGTGTTCGCTTTAAGTTTTCGGTCATTTTGACTGCAAACTGCTGCTGCTGCTAGGAATTGAAGTCGCCGGAGACATGTGATGTTGCCGGCTGTATCACCCATGTCGCAAGAGACATCGTTGGTACCGCCGTTAGCATCACATTCCCCGGAGACCTCGCTTTCTCGCAGAACCTTTTTTTTACTGTACTCAGAAAGCCCTGTGCCTGTCTGTATGCTGATGTCGCCCGTGACACATTCGATGTCGCCGGCGGCATAATCCATGCCGCCAGCGACATCAACTATGTCGTAGGCGGCATCATATGCCCCACAGCGGCATGGCTTTCTGGACAACAATATTGTCTTCATTTGTTTCCAAATTAATTTATTTTCTGAAGCTAGGACCTATAGTGTAACGATGGAGGTTCGAGACGTCCTGAAAATAAACCCGCCCCGTGATGAGTGGTATATTCACTTGTAATCCGATTAAAGCAACGATCGAATCTGAAATTTGGATAAAAATGGAATTTCCCCGCAAACGCCATTCAAATCTCATTTTAGCCATCCAATCGGGCTTTATGATGTTATAAATAAAATATGCCATATTTGTGTCAACCATCCTCTGCAGGTAGATGTATATTGGATATTCGGGTATTTCATTTGTTACGTAGAAAATGTACAGGACTTGAAAACCTTGTAATAATTCCACTTTCCGCACTTACTTTTCTTTTACGATTATAAATATTTTATTTATCGCTTTAATTGCTTGATAAATGCGAAAACAACAAAATAACTGAAAATATAAATAAATAGGGTGGATTAAACCGATTAAGAAAGAATGAAGTATCCTAACTTGGCCTAATGAAAAGTAGATAACATCATCCGAACTCGAAATCTCTACTTAAGGTATGGTCTAATCACCCGGTGGGAAAATCATACCGAAAATTTCCCGGTTGAGCTGAACCGGGTGGCGACTCTATTCTAAGTACGGGGCTTCAATCTCGTATCTTTTAAGCATTACAATATGCAAAATCATTTTCTTTTCAACCACATCACACTCATCTCCCCGACACACCAAAAACGGGCCGGCCCGACCCGGTCCGGCCCCGCGCCGCAGCCACGCAGATAGTCATCCGCTCACAATATCCTATCCCCATTTTATACCTATTATTACATTTTTCTATAATATTTTTTGGCAACTCTTTATAAAAAGGTAAAGTGTTGCATTTTATGGTTTTAGAGTTCTTTCCTGCCTATTCCCCTATTTCCCGCCTATTTTATTAATGTTCACCCTACTTTCTTGCATTTGCCTAAAATACACTTTTTCATGTTATAGCAACTATTAACCAACTTTTTTCAAAAGCGTCACTACAAATCCATTTTTTCATCACTTTTGCAACGTTTTTTTATGCAACCCTTGGCCTTTCTGTTGCGACAAGCCATCTATCTTGTAGTGCCATTTTCGATGTGGGATGTGTAAAATCCACACGTGGGTTTGACCGACGAGGCTCTGAGCCCCACGGGTTGGCCCGCGTGCCCAGCATGCGCGGCACGCTGTGCATCTCATAAGCTGGGCTTGCGAGATTTCTCACAAGCCCAGCTTGCGAGGAATCTCGCGTTGGGCTTCCAGCGCTGCTATGGCAGCACTGGCGAGCCCAGGTTCGCGGGCCTCCATAAGTGCCGCTTTGCGGCACTTGCGAGCCCTCAGTGTAGGATTTAGTGCACCTTGCGTATCGCGAATCCCACAGCCCATTTTGTAGTCCAATATATCTAATATCTTCTGGGTCCAACCCGATCGAAAAAATTCCCCTTTGACCCCTTTCAAGTAATTGCATTTTTTATGACCCTAATAAATTAGTTACCGGTCAAAATAAAATCTCTAGTCTAATCAGGTAATGGTCCAACCATTCAACATTTAATATTCTCGTAATAGATTAAGTCTATTAATTCTTTACTCAGTTCGATAAAAGTCCAATGTGTGTGACCTTATAGGATCCCGAAGTATTGAGCTGTTAAAGCTTAACCAATCCTTGTTCTATAGGAACTATTGGCTCGAGGTTCTAGACCGTGATTAGAACTCGATTACCTTAAATGAATGTAGTACGCCTCTAGTAAGGGTCCACCATCCCTATTACTCGAAACGTCATTTGTGCTTATGACTTAATCCTGGTTAATGCAATAGTTGCCCAATCGATGAACTCCTTCCATTCTTTAATATAAGTACCATCTGGTTTATTGGGTTCGATTAAAGTGTTAACCCGATAATAATGAGATTGCTCTAAGCTATCCCAGTTATTTACTTGTTACTAAAGTATAATGCTCTTTACCATAATGTGTTTGACTCAAAACTATTTCTATTAAACACATACTCTGATCAGAGGTTTATAGTAATCATCACTTCAACAAGTGGCCAGGTATAACTCCTTAATATATCCGCAGTGATGGATTCTTTTCGACTACATAGCTTACCAACCTGTTATCATCACTATTCTTGTAATCATCAGTGACACCCTAAATTGATGAGTCAATAGGAATGACCCAAAGTATAGCGATTGTACCACACAAGGTAACTAGTATCTTAAGTATGAGGATATTCGCAAAGCTACTGCATAAAGATAAACACTAACACCTTGATATATATACCAAGTGTTTATCTTATTGCCGTCTCAAATATATCCCCCAGATATATCCATGTGTCAATCTTAAGGCACCAACTTTAGTTATAGAAGATTAACTTCTTGGACATGTTCTAAGAAAGTTGACCACTTGCTAGTCTTATTGCTTCATCAATATCCTTTCTTGATGATACTATGACTAGGGGATAGTTTTAGACATAATCATAACTGCATGTGAAGTAGGTCTCACTAAGTATAGTCCAACTATAATTTCTCTCATTTCATGCTATGATATGTCAAGGACTTTTCTACACAGATATCAATGAATATATTTTAACCAGTCGTAATATATATATATATATATATATATATATATATATATATATATATATATATAAGCATCGATATAAACAAAAGATTAAATGCCTTTACTAATTAAATAAGAATATTCGTGCTAATACAAAATTAAGATATATCCCCTTAATTGTCTTAAGGGCATACATCATATTTAACACATGGATAATCTTATTTTTACTAGGAATATTCCTCAAATGTTCGATGATACAAGAAGACGATGACTTGCGAATTTGAAATGACTGACATTGTCCATATGTCTTATTATTTAGCATTGATGTGAAGCAAAATAATGATCGTATTTTTATTTGTCAAAGTGGCTTTGCTAAGGAGATCTTGCAGAAATTTAAGATGGAGAATTGCAATCCCGTCAGTACTCCGGTTGAATGCAGTTTGAAATTGACCAAGGATGAAAATGGTGTAGGTGTCAACCCGACAAGCTTTCGAAGTCTGATCGGGAGTCTCAGATACTTGACATGCATAAGGCCAGATATTTGTATTCAGTATCGGACTAGTGAGCAGGTACATAGAAGCACTAAAGGAATCTGATTGGAATGTAGAGAAAAGAATACTCCTCCATGTTAAAGGTACTACTAATTTTGGATTGCATTATTCAAATCTCACGAATTCAAATTAGTTGGGTATAGTGATAGTGATCGAGCCGGTGATAAAAATGATCGGAAAAGTACTAGTGGATTTGTCTTCTTTCTTGGTGAAACGACGTTCACTTGGAGCTCGAAAAAACAACAGATTGTGACATTGTCAACTTGTGAAGTTGAATATGTTGCTGCAACCTCATGTGTGAGTCATGCAATTACGATGATTGTTGAAGGAACTAAAATGGTACAACATGATTCAACTGATATTTTTGTCGATAACAAGTCGACCTTGGCGTTAGCGAAAAAACTTGTGTTCCATGATCGAAGTAAACACATTGACACGAGATTTCATTTTATTAGAGAGTGCACTGAGCAAAAGGAAGTCATGTTGAACTACGTAAAAATGCTAGATCAAATTGCTGACATTTTTACGAAGCCATTGAAATACGACGTGTAAGCAAGTTACGAGCATCGTTGGGAATAATCGAGAATTAAGTTTAAGGGGGAGTGATAAATTAATAGACTTAATTCAATTAATAATACACGTGTGGATATATGGTTAGACAAGAAAGTAATAGTAATTAGGAATTGTGCGGTTAAAATTTGAGCATTGGTGGTACAATATTGGCCTTATTAGAATTTAGGCATTGTTGGCACAATATTGGCCATATATGCTTTGGATCCCTTCACTATAAATATAGAGCAAAAGAATGTATCAAGCATAGTGAGTAGAGTCAAAAGAGTCAAAAGAAATAGTGTGAGTAAAAAATAAAGAGACCAGTGAGCATTAGTTTTGTAGTGCATTGTATCAATAAAAGTGTAATGTTTGTTTGAGTTTTATAAAATTATCTTTGTATAATAGAATTGTTAATAATCCTTTTTTCTCCAATAAATTAAAAGTAATAACAAATCATTAATTATTATGAATAAACTTATCCTACATCATCTTTCGCCCGCATGGACCATAGAATTATTGCTATCACAAACACTTAAAAATGCATGTTTCTTTCTTTTTAACAAGCTATACTTAATAAATCCATTTGATAAAGAATTACATAGAGAATTGTGAGCAATTGGATTCTCTTCTTTCCATGTGTGGACGGCAGCGAACAATTCTCTGTAACCCCATAAAGTTAGTACGAATAAATTGAGACAAATGTTTCACCAGTACAATGTGGACTGAAGGTCCAAATCCGAATTGTAATGAATTACTAAGAAACCCCTAAAGGCGACAACCAATGGGTAGATTTCTGATTAAAATTAGACCTATTGCTCACATTTTTAGCGACGCCTTTCGGAATATAATGTTGCTGAATGATAAGTATAGATGAACTCTCAGCAAAGTCAGAAGAAAGCAAAGTGTCACCTAAAGCTCCAAGTTCTTCACAATCACTCCACTCCAACAATCCAGATAATAGCTGTGAATTGGCTCCCTGCCCTCTTCCAACTATATACAAATCGAATCCATTATGCATTCTTCTCAATGCCGTAATTATTTCATCTCCCGATTCTACCGAAATTTCAGCATACGATATCAATTGTTCATACATTGTCTTATACCTAAAATCATTAATATACTCATCATCAAGTTTCCTCTCTCTCTCCTCTTCTGTTAGGGCTTGCTCTTCGTCGTCTACATTATTCCCACTCGGTAAAAATCTCACAACCGTTAAACTAACATTCGTGGACCCCGCCATTCTCCACGCATAGGCCAAGGCCTCCCTACTATCGGCCCCCCCTATAAACAACATAACAAAGTGACTTTGTGCTTGAGATTCCCCGAGTCCTCTGTCTATAAGGATTCCTATTGAGCAAGGAGAAGTTGTAAGAAGGCTTTGGTTTACCGCTCTTAACGAGACATCCTCGTCGTCTCGTAGCTTTCCATACACATCGGGTTGTTTGTGAAACGGTACTAAAATGAAATTTACCCTTTTCTCCTCGGCGAGTCTACAAACGTCTTCGTGCATTGAGGTATATGGAGAGACAACCGTTAGGGATTGAACTGAGACTGCTGAGGATCGGTTTTCATAGTTTTGGAAAGCGGTTATTATATGGTCCGATTCTTCTATTTCTCGGCTATAGTTTTCTTGGCCTCCAGCGGTTTGTGATCTATGGTAAGCGTCGTGGACTATTAGCATTGCTGAAACTCGTCTTGCTGTGAGTTGAACGAGATGGAGGGCGAATATGAAGATTGGAGATTGTTTTGTAGGGTTTGATACTTCGAGGAGATTGATTATTCCTGATAGATTGCTAACTGAATGGATGCAAGCAAGTAATCGTAGCTCAGAGTCTTGTTTGCTTTTCTCAATTGTTCTTCGTTTGTATTGCCGTATTTGTTTCGATGTCTTGTTAGCTGCCAAGACGATCGGTTTCACCATTATTGTCATCAGTATTAATGAGATTGTCATTAGAGCAAACATTGGATCATCAAAGCCCTGCGGTTCATAATTTGTGAATATATTATCAACAGATCCAACTTGGTATATAAAAAAGAATCTGACCATTCAAATTTATATCAAAATTTGAAGCATATATAGTAACTATTACTTGTTTATGACACAAGATTAAAAAGGAATGATATCCATTGAAACACCAAATTCTATTTTTGACCCGGACACACACTACTACAAGTCGGCTGTCATTGCGACAACTCAGCATTGTTGCTAATGTGTCGCAATGGTATTGGTCACAAACCAATGCAATTAGGATTTGTGTAGAATTTCTTCTACTTATGGTACTATGAATAAAACAACTACTTTGTTAAATTTTTTTTCCTCGTATGGACTTACAATAATAATAAAAGAAAACCTTATCCCACCCCGCCCCGAATGTGGATTCGAACCTGCGACCTCTAGGACCACAGCTTCAAAGCTCAACCACTAGACCAAACCTTTGCCACCCCGAATAAAACAACTACTTGATATACAATTAGAACCTAACAATTCAAATCTATATGAAAACCTATATAGTAACTATTACTTGTTTATAACATTTTACTAGATAAAAATGGAATGATATCCTTTGCATAAATCGTGTCTCGTTCTATGTACAAGCTTCAAGGATGTTTTTAAAATAAAGTTGGTCGGAATTTTCAGTATCAAAGTCAATTAATTCGGCAACTGTTTTTATAATGTTCGATATGGTCTAGACATCTAAGCTCGAGTCTGTTTAACTAGATAAAGAGGAAAATACGCCTATTTGTTTTAGATAATCATTCCTTTAATCAATGTGCTTATTAGGTTTGAGTTAGAAAATAAAGGTTGCGGGAAATTTGAGAATCATACAATAGAATTTTCATCATGCTAATTATTATGCTACAAGAAATGATAGAATCAACAAACAATAATAGCAACTAACTTTTGTTACGTACAAATATGTAAAGAAATGAATAGAAATATCTTACATTCATATCGCGTCCGGCATTCATAATAATCAAAGCCAAGACTCCTTTCGTGTTCATCAGAACCCCGAGAGTAATACCCTCACGAACCGGATAGCCATGAGCCATTGAGAACACAAAAGCACTTATAATCTTGCTAACACAACTCAATAGTATAACAAATATAATCACAAATATATTATAATATGGACTTGTCCATAAAGCAGCAAAGTTAATCTTAAGTCCATTTGACCAAAAGAATGCCGGAAGCAAAATCCCCGATACTAAATCCTCGAGTTTTTCCATTAGTCTCATTCCAAGTTCCCCTTTCGGTATTATAAGACCAAACATAAAAGCACCAAACATAGATTGTGAGCCACAAGCATCAGTTATTAATCCGAATATCACAACTCCGCCGAGAATAAAGTAAATCAACAACTCGTAATCCATTCCTCCATTGAACGAGTTGTTGAGGCGAATGGCCCATGCAAGAAACGGTCGAATAGCATACCAACACAACAACACGAACAAGATGATCGCAAAAACGTTCAAGAAATAGAAATGGCGGTTGACCATTGTTATTGAAAGAACAAGAAGTGTCCAAGCTACTAGGTCCGAAACTAGGGCCGAAGATAGGGCTAATTTCCCGATGTCTGTGTGTAGGAGCTTCATGTCGGATAGGACTCGAGCCAGGTCCGAAAAGCTAGTGACGGTTAGGGTTATAGCCCAAACTGCGCCGCCCATTCCAACGCTATCCATGCCTTTTAGAAATGTGAGTAGGAAATATGAACATATTCCCATTCCTAAAGGGAATACAATACCGAATGCCGCGTTCCACATTGCCTTCTTTTCAATGTGTTTTAACATTGTAAGATCCATCTCTAATCCAACTAGAAACATGTAATAAACAAGACCGAGTTGTCCCATTGTGTCTAATGTTTTTGTGGTTTTCGCGGGATGGATGAATTTTGCATACCATGGTGTTTTTGCTAAGAAAGCCGGACCGACTAGAACAGCTCCCTACATTTGCATTCAAATTCAAACGACATTAAATATTATGATACTTGAATAGATTAAATTTTAATGTTATCCCACAAAATCATCCAAAGGTGCTTTATAGTAGAAACTTATCTTTTTCATGCAAAAAATCAAAATAGCAACCAAAAAAATTCTTTCCAAAATGAAAAATAAAAAATATTATAATCTCCCATTACATACCCACATATTAAAATCTGACTTAGTTACCAATAAATAATTTTTTTACAATTACTATCGA
This sequence comes from Euphorbia pulcherrima, assembly GCA_947683365.1. Classification (NCBI taxonomy): domain Eukaryota; kingdom Viridiplantae; phylum Streptophyta; class Magnoliopsida; order Malpighiales; family Euphorbiaceae; genus Euphorbia; species Euphorbia pulcherrima. The sequence continues at coordinate 45,481,500 of CANTUS010000010.1, forward strand.
AATCTTAAATTAAATTAGGGTTTTTATCAGTGATGCAAAAATTTATCATTTTGATATGATAATTTTGCAGCAACGTCATTCCGAATAACTTTATAACAATTACAAAAAACAGATTGATAACGAAATAAACTTACGAGTAGTTCTGCAAGAAAACGAGGTTGACGAAGGGGTTTGAGGATAAGAAATAAAATTCGAATTAACAACATCATGATGCTTAATTGTATAACAAAATAAGGAAGAGAGGTAATTAAAGAATTTTCACTCTTCCAAAATGCATTGTCATCTGTAATATTTTCAAAGTAACAAAGGGTAACTGTGTTCCCACTTCCTCTATATAAATATTCTCCATCTCTGCTATCATTTCCTGCCATTTTTAATTTGCAGATATATATTTAATATCTTAATTCAATTATGAATGAAAATAATTACTAATTTTGGTTTGACTGTGCTTTTGCAGCACAATACAAATCAATCAAATTGAAGAAGAAAAATATTGATTAAGAAGACAAAGTTCCATAATTAGGAACTAAAGAAAGCCAAAGTTGTTATTCTTTTCGGACAAACAATTTAATTTCATACATAGAATAAATTCAATGGTTATCCGCATAAATTGCTCTTTGCTTTTAATATTTGGACTTTGGTTTACTTTTAGGAAAGTTTCCCCATTTTTTTTTGAATGAAAATCGAAAATACCCAAAGAATGCCATTGCGGCTCTTCCCGGACACTTTATTAATTCAAAAACGAAGCAAAAATCACAAGGTGTGATCTCACTTCTTCATTACAAGAAAGTAGCTGCTGCGGAAAGGCAAATACATCAGTTATGAGAAAGCCCATATTACGCTTCTTGCATACAAATAAAAACCAACAAAAATAAATGCTCGATACTAAAATGTCCTCCGATCCATGCACTCCTTCAAATATATATTTGTTGCTCCTTTTCCATAGCGCCCACGAAATCATGAACCACAATGAAGTCGCGAATTCTATACTGGGTCCTGCGTTGAAGAAAGAATGCCATAGTTCAACGAACACCCTGCTCGAAGATGGAATAGTAATTGAGACGCCAAACATTATGAAGAGTTGGTGCCAAATTTTCAGGCTCCTGGGACAGAAAATAAAGCGTGCTCCATTGTCTCACAGACACCACAGAACGAGCATTCGTCATTTTCAATCGCCCTGTAGCCCCGACGAATTAGGAAGGATCTCGTGGGTAAGCACCCATGAAACATGAGCCACCCAAAGAACTGAATTTTCGGAATAAGATTTGACCCCCAAATGAGTTTATAGTTCATCATAGGAGGTGTCCAAGTAAGTTGACGGAAATAGAGACGACAAAAGGACCCTGCCAAATACCGATAGTGTGGTTCTGCCAACCAAAGGAATCTGTCCGCTACCCTAGGAAAAAAGCACACCCACTGTTCATTACTAATCAGTAACCACTCATTCCTTTCAAAGTGACCCGGGTATGCCTCCACAATCCATCTTCTTAATTTATGACACCGTTCCGTAGCTGAGATACGAAGATTCCATTTCCAAAAGGGTCTGCTAAGAGCGCCAGCCCCAAACAGGAATTCACACCCTTGCTGTACCGTGCAAGATTTTTGATTGCAAATAGGATAAATATCTGAAATAAAGGTCGCAAAGAGGTTGGTCTGAGGTCCAATTGTCATGCGAAAACAATGCGCTGATCCCATTTCCAACAATCACTCTAGTCTTTTTCTTAAAAAGAGACCATAATTGCCCATCCGAGATACAATGCGCAACCACTCCTTTCCATATAGGAGAAAACACCCATAAATCGCAATTAGCTAGGTCTATCCATGATGAAAAACCGTTCATTTTAACGCAAATATCATACCAGAGCGATTGCTGGCTGACGCTACGTAATCTCCAAAGCCATTTCAAGAGCAAACTACAATTGACAAGTTTAAAGTCTCTTATGTACATGCCTCCTAGTTCTTTCGGCAAAGCAATCGTACTCCAGGTCACTTTACAAACACCACTTTTGGAAGAGTCACCCCTCTAGAGAAAGTTCTGCATCAGCCTAACTACTATATCATTAATCACCACATGCATTTTATATAGGGACAACATATAAATTGGGATTGAAGACAACACTGATTTGATCAAAACTACTCACCCTCCATATGAGAGGTAGTTTCCTTTCCACCCTGCCAACCTATTCTGAAATTTCAGTACCAACAGAGTCCAAGCTAAAATTGGAATACGTTTCCAACTCAAGGGAACTCCTACATATTTAATCGGAAAAGAATCCATTTTACACCATATGAAATCTGCACCCGAGAGTAGTATCTTTTCTTGTACATTAACCCTATTAGCGAGCTCTTGTTATAGTTTATTTTTAAGCCTGGTATCAACTCGAAGCAACAAAACACTCTAATAAACATAGATAAAGTAGCTATATCCGTAGGTAGGAAATAAATAGTGTCATCAGCAAACTGTAATACTAAAACATCTTGTGTCAAACCCTTCAATTGAAACCCCGGAAGCAGCCTTCCCTAACACTCGCATCCAACATTTGTTTCAAACCTTCTACTGCCAATAAGAAGATAAAAGGAGACAATAGGTCTCCTTGTTTAACACCTCTGCGAAGCTGAATTTGGTCACTAGGTATCCCGTTAATAAGAATAGATGTAGATGAGTTCTTCCTACAATTACGCAACCAAGAGACCCATTTATCATCGAAATTCATTCTCTTCAGCACCTCATCAATGTAGGCCCAAGACACACTATCGTATGCCTTATGAAAATCCAATTTTAATACAAAATAAGACTGTTGCAGTGAGTGAATTACATGTAACACTTCTAAAGCAATGAAGGAGCATTTGTGTATGCTCCTTCCTTTAACGAAACCAAATTGTGAGTCTGATATAAGCCCTGATAAACAAGGTTGCAACCGATTAGCTAACACCTTTATCACTATTTTGTAAACTCCACGGATCAATGCTATAGGCCTATAATTAGAAAGGCGGCAGGAACCCAAAATTTTTGGGATTAGGATCATATGAGATGACTTTATATTTTCTGGCAGCCTACACGTCTCGTGGAAATCGAGAAATAACTGTTTCAAATCGTCCTTAATTACCCCCCAGAAACTTTTGTAGAAATAAAAGTTGAAGCCATCAGGTCTCGGAGCCTTATTCTCCCCACACGAACACAAAGCATTCCAAATTTCCTCCTCAAAGAAACTAGCTATCAGCCTAGAATTGGAAGATGAATCCACACAACGAAACGCCAACCTCCTTAGTGAGTATGGTATTACCTGTCTTTTAGCAAATAACTCCTCCCAAATTTTTGCAATAATGGTATCTGCATTATTGATCAACATCCCATCTACTTCCAATTGGCTAATATGATTAATCTGAGCCCTTGCAGAAGCAGTTCTATGAAAGAAGCTAGTGTTGTTATCACCTATCAATGTCTATGAAACTCTCGATTGCTGGTGTCGAATGCTATCTAGATTCCTCCTACACAATAGCAGTTCTGAATGAGTTCTATGTAGATCCAACCCTTTCGACCCATCAATAGGCCGTGCAACTGAGCTAGAAGTAAGGCTAATCACTCAAGCCTCTAACTCTCTAATTCTCTCCTCCAACATACCAAAATCCGCCCGATGCCATGAACGGATGAATTCTTTCAATTTACTCAACTTGAAATGAATGTCCCGGTTTGGGTAGGTTGATGAGATCAATACGCATTTCTGACTCGCCCACCACACATTCAAGGACCTAAACCGTTTCCATTTCATAATCCTAGAAGTATGGGAAGTAAAAACTATCAGAAAATGGTCTGAAAGAGCTGAATCAATAGTTGAGATCTGCATTATCGACCATTGGTCCAACATCTCTGCGGCTACAAGAACACGACCAATTCTATAAAAGGAGATAGAGTTAGCCGACGTATAATCTCGCCCATGAAGAGGTAAATTGTAGAGTGCACAATCATCTACAAACTCCCTAAAGTCCAACAACGAAGCCAAAGATCTTTCCCCAAATCTTTCCAAAATATGCAGCACCTCATTAAAGTCCCCACACAAAATTACAGATTGAAGACTAGTAATAATGTCCCTCAACTTGTACCACAATTGTCTCCTAATTTCCATATTGTTATCCACATATATACACACTAAGTGTACCTCCACCTAACTTGAAACAAGTCATACAATCACCCATCTATCTAACTCACGAAGGACTGAACCTTAAAATAATAGTGAATTCCATGATACTATGACCCCTCCAGATAGACCAACAGTCACTATAATATGAAATTGGAAGTCATTATGTCCCCAAAATTTCCTTACTACCTGACCTGAGTGCTAGGAACTGACATTCAGATTGAACATGCATAACAGGCATGGCAGAAATTCAAAATTTTGTCCTTGTCCCCAGGAACTCCTATTAGTTGCATATAAATTAAATAAAGCCTTAACTAAATAATTCTCTACCTAGGTTAGCATGCAAAAGGGCTAGGCATACCATAATTCCAAATTATATCCTAGCATGTATATGTTATGCTAAGCATGTTATAACTCTAAGCTATAACCTAAGAATGTTATAACTCTAAGCTATAACCTAAGCATGTTATAACTCTAACTTATAACCTAAGCATAAAATAAACTAAGCATGAAAAACAACCTAAGCATATTATTAAGTCTAAAAATGCTTAAAGAAAGAGACCTAATAATAAAAGAGAAAGAAAAGGAACTTACCAGTTGAAGCGTGCTTTAGCAGAACCCTCTTGCACAAGCCTCCAAGCGTAGGATAGCCTTTTGCGGGCTTGCCATGCATGCGAGCTGGACCTCACAGCCCATGCCGCCAGCCCAGCTGGCTGTGCACCCCTTTAGGGGCTGCTCATGTGCAGCCCATTTTCATGGGTTGCCGCGAGCAATGCCCAACATCGCTCACGCACCTTTCAATGTATTCCCGCGCACTCGAACGTGTAAAATTTACTTTTGTACTCTCGATCCAATTTAACTCGCCAACGCAAAATTTCCCTTTTAATCCTTTTCAAATAAATATTTATTTTCTGACCCTAATGAATTAGTTACCAGTCAAAATAAATTTCTTGGTCCAACTAAAATTGATCTAATCAATTATAATTTATTTATGACTCTAATTAATTAGTTACCGGTCTAAATAAATTCCCTGGTCTATCCAAAATTGATCTAATCAATTTTAACCAATCAAATAATAATTCAATTATTATTTATGTTATATTTTCGTAATAGAATAAATCTGTTAGTTCTTTACTTAGTCCGATGAAGGTCCAATGTGTGTGACCATATAGGATCCCGAATTATTGAGCTGTTAAGGCTTAACCAACCCTTGTTCTAATGGAACCATTGGCTCGATGCTCTAGACCGTGAATAGAACTCGACTACCTAAAATGACTGTAGTACGCCTCTAGCGAGGGTCTACCATCCCCCATTACTCAAAACGTCATTTATGTTTATGACTTAATCCCAGTTAATGCAATAGTTATCCAGTGTGATAAATTCCTTCCATTCTTTAATATTAGTACCATCTGTTTTATAGGGTTCGGTTAAAGTGTTAACCCACTAATAGCGAGGTTGCTCCAAGCTATCCCAGCAGTTACTTGATTACCTTTCACCATAGTGTGTTTGACTAGAAACCATTTTTATCAAACACATACTCTAATCAGAGGTTTATGGCAATCATCACTTCAACAAGTGGACAGGTACAACTCCTTAATATATCCGAAGCGATGGATTCTTTCCGACTACTCAACTTACCAACGTGCTATCATCAGTATACCCATAATCACCCACAACACCCTAAATAAATGAGTGCATAGTAATGACCTAAAGTATAGCAATAGTACCACACAAGGTAACTAGCATCTCAAGTATGAGGACATTCACAAAGCTTATTGCATGAAGATAAACACTAACACATTGTTATTTATACAAACTGTGTATCTTACTGCGGTCTCCAATATATCTCCCAGTTATATCCATGTGTCAAACTCAAGGCACCACCTTCAGTCTTTAGGAGATTAACTGCTTGGACCCTTTCCAAGAAAGTTGACCACATGCTAGTCTTTCCGCTTCATCAATATCCGTTCTTGATGAAACTATGACTAGGGATAGTTTAGATATAATCATAATTGCACATGAAGCAGGTTCCACCAAATATAGTCCAACTATAATTTCTCTGACTTCAAGCTATGATACGCCATGGACTTTTGCATACATACATCAATGAATATATTTTAACCAGCTATAATATATATACAAACACATTGATATAAATAAAAGATTAAATGCCTTTATTGATTAAAAAAACTATTTATACTACTACATAATTAAGATATATCGCCCTAATTGCCTTAAGGGCATACATCATATCCAATAAAATCCCACTTGCACTAAGGCCAATTAGCCATATGTCTTAATCCATATGCTTTAACATGCTGGTCATGCTTGACTTGAGTCAATGGCTTTGTTAGACCATCCTTAAGGTTCTAATCAATGGGCACATATTCTAATCTTATTATCTTAGCATCAACAATCTCCCTGATTATATGATACTTTCTTGATACATGTCTGTGTTTCTGATGAGACCATAATTCCTTTGCCCAAACTATGGCACCATTTTTTATCACGATACAAAGTAATTGGATCAACAGCCTTAGGCACCACACCGAGATCACCAATAAATCCCTTTACCCAGACAGCTTCTTTTACTACTTTGCATGCAGCAATGTATTCAGATTCTATGGTTGAATCAGCAGTAGTTTCTTGCTTGGAACTCTTCCTGCATACCGCCCCTCCATTTAACACATACATAAAACCTGACTGAGACTTAAAGTCATGCTTATCAGATTGAAAACTCATGTCAGTGTAACCTCTGATTTTGAGGTCACCTTCTCCGTAAATCAAGAACTCATCCTTAGTCCTTCTCAAGTACTTAAGAATTGCCTTGAGGGCCATCCAATGCTTTTCACCTGGATCTAACTGATATCTACTCGTAAAGCTCAAAGTTGAGAGACATCTGGCCTAGTACATATCATAGCATACATAATGGATCCTATCGCAGATGCATAGGGTATATCCTTTACGCACATTCTGTCTTAAGCTATCTTCAGACACTCAGCCTTAGATAGGTTAATCCCCTTTGTCATCAAGAGATAACCTTTCTTAGAATGCTCAAGGTTGAACCTATTTAATACCTTGTCTATATATGTACTTTGAGAAAGACCTAATAGCCTCTTGGATATATCGCTTTAGATCTTTATACCTAGTATAAATGCTGTTTCACCAAGGTCTTTCATGGAGAACTTTCTTGACAACCACACTTTAACATTTTGAAGAAGAGAAATGTCATTTCCTATTAGTAGAATGTCATCAACATACAATACTAGAAAAACAACTGCACTCCCACTAACCTTCTTATAAACACAAGGCTCATTAGCTTTTAGGCAAAAATCTAGTTCCCGGATTATCTGATCAAACCTTATATTCCAACTCCTAGATGCCTACTTAAGTACATAAATGGATCTTTGTAGCTTGTATACCTTTGGGCCATTCTGAGATGTGAAACCCTCAGGTTGTGTCATATACACATCTCGATCTAAATCCCCATTCAGGAATGCTATTTTTACATCCATTTGCCAGATCTCATAATCATAATGAGCAGCAATGGCGCGGAGTATCCTTATGGATTTAAGCATGGCTACCGGCAAGAAGGTTTCATCATATTCAATACCTTTACGTTAACTATAACCTTTCACAATCGACCTTGCTTTATAGGTAATTACATTACCATCCATGTCTGTCTTTTTCTTGAAGACCCACTTGCATCCAATTAGTCTAACCTCTTGTAGTGCATCAACCAAATTCAAAACTTGGTTCTCGTACATGGAGTCCATTTCTGATTTCATGGTTTTTAGCCATTTATCAGAATCTGAGCTTTTCATTGCCTCATCGTATATCCTTGGTTCATTATCCTCTATAAGATATAGTTCCTTATCATTAGTGATGATAAACCCATATCTATCGGGGCCCTTATGAACACGACCTGATCTTCACAATGATTGTGTTTCAAAAGGTTATTCTTGGATCACACTCTCTTGTGTATCTAGAACGGGGCCAATCAGTTCATTGTCTGTTTCTTCCTCTTTAACTTCCAGTTCAATATTGCTCCCACTAACTTTTGCAAGTAAGTGTTCCTTTTCCGAAAAGTGAGCATTCCGATATACAAATACCTTTTGTGCTTTGGGTTAGTAAAATAGATATCCAATTATTTCCTTTGGATATCCAATGAACAGACATTTGTCAACCTCGGCATTCAGCTTATCTGACGCTATCCTCTTTACCATAGCAGGACAACCCCAAACTCTTAAGTGACTTAGAGATGGCTTCTTATTACACCACCTTTCATAAGGTGTAAAATCAACTGATTTAGAGGGCACTCTATTTAAAATATAAACCGCGCTCTCTAGTTCATATCCCCTAAAGGATTTACTAAGATCTGCATGGCTCATCATGGACCTAACCATATCTAATAAATTCTGATTCCTCCTTTCTGACACTCCATTATGTTGGGGTGTATATAGAGGGGTCCACTGGGGAACTATCCCATTTTCCTTTAGACAATCCTGAAGCTCCTAACTTAAGTATTCTCACCTCAATCCGATTGAATTATTTTAATACTTTTCTCAAGCTGTTTCTCTACTTCATCTCTGAATAGTTTGAACTTTTCAAAACTTTTAGACTTGTGCTTCATCAAGTACAAATAACCGCATCGTGAGTAATCATCAATAAATGTTATGAAGTAGGAGTATCCTCCTAGTGCTTGAACACTCATTGGACCACACACATTGGTATGTATAAGTTCCAATGTACTTGTGGCCTGCTCACCCTTTCCTTGAAAGAGTAACTTTGTCATTTTTCCTTTTAAACAAGGTTCACAATCACTATAAGACTCCAAGTCTATTGGGCCCAAGTCACTACGCTTATGCAACTTAGTTAAGCAATCTTTGTTTATGTGGCCTAAATGACAATGCCATAAGTAGAAGGAATTCTCATTATCTAATTTAACTTTCTTCACATTGTTTATATTGGAAACTTCTATTTTAGTATCAAGAACATAAATGCCACCTTTCAACATTCTAAAACCATAAAGAACATTATTCAAACGAATCTGACAATTATTATTCTAAAATAAAATTTTAAATCCCTCTGCTGCTAAACACGCAACAGATACAATATTCGTAGTAACACTTGGAATGTAGTAATAATTATTCAAAACTAAAACAAGTCCACTTGGCAAAACAAGACTAAAACTCCCTACGGCTAATGCAGCAACTCTGGCTCCATTTCCCACGCATAGGTCCATCTCCCCTTTTGCAAGTTTTTTATAGTTCCTTAATCCCTACACAGAAGTATAAATATGAGAACCATAACTAGTATCTTATATCCAAGTGGATTCATGAGGAAAAGTAATAAAATTTTCAATTAGAAACATACTTGAAGTAGATGCCTCTATAGAGTTCTTCTTTAAATGCTCAGAAGTAGGAGCTTTGTAATCCCTCTTCCAATGTCCCGGTTTCCCACATTGGAAGCAAAAATCTTAGATGCCTTCTTTTCTTTCTTCTTCTTACTGATTCTTTTCTTAGCACCCAGTGCCTGCTTCTTCTTCTTAGAAGCCTTGCCTTGTTCAACCAACAGTAGAGGTTGCTGATCCTTCTTGATATGAGGTTCTACTATTTTTAGCATGCTGATTAATTCAAGGATAGTAGAATTAATCTTGTTCATGCAATAGTTAGTCATGAAGTCTAAGTAACTATCTGTGAAGGACATCAACACAAGGTCAATGCACAAGTCATGATTCATCTCTAATCCCAATCGATTCAGCTTCTCAAGGTATCCCAAGAGTTTCAGTACATGTTGAGAGGCAAAGGTGTCAGCCTGCATCTTGGTCTTGAAAAGGAGCTTAGAGATCTCATACCTCTCTGTCCTTTCCCTCTCCAAAAAGAGTTCTTTAAGATGGAGAACCATGTCCTCCAAAGGAATGTTCTTATGTTGTTTCTAAAGGTCAGGGTTCATGGACCCCAACATGATACACATAGCAGTCTCTCGATCTTTCATGTGCTTCAACCAGGCATCGTGTTCCACATGATCCTTAACATCAGGTTCTACAGGGAAAATTTCACTTAGAACATAGGAAATTCCCTCGGATCTGAGAACTATTCTCACAGCTTGGAACTAATCAGAAAAGTTTGAGCCATTTAATTTAGTGCAAGTAACATACGGAGATTAACATTGGAAGTCATTTTCAACCAAAAATATAAGAAAAGAAAAAAAGTTCAGATATTAGTTTAAGTACATGCATTTAATATAAGGTCTTTTAATTAAACACATTTGTCCTACTATTTTCTTCAATATTTACAATAGCCCATTTATTGAATTCGGGAATTTTAGCCGAGCTAAATTTCCTAGTAGGTAGCATCTATAACTAGTCTATTACAACCCCCAATTTTAGGAGTCAAGTCATAATAGTAAGTCATAGTTGGAATCCCATTCCATTTGTATCGCATGCAATTGCTAATTCATTCAAGTTCCCTAATCCCAAGGGACGTGTGCTCTTATATTAGCATCTCCTTGAATATGTCTCAGATCTAGGCCTAGCCCCCAATTTTATGGTGGACAACCCTAGCTCTATTAAGGCAGACCCTATCCCAAACTTTACAACCAATCAATGTGGACTAAAAGGAAAGCTTTGTGTAGCACTTTGATAGCCCAAAGAGACCGTATTATAAATTTGAGCAAGGAAGACTACAACTTGCCTTAATATATTTACTTTAGAATTTTATTGGTGTTATGTGTCTCACCCAATCTAGGATTTTATCAGATGGACAAAATTATAATAACTTGTATTAATTCAGAGAATTTAAGAATTAATTTATAATGCATAACTTTAGGTGGGTTCAGCTCTTTATTATAATTATTCCATCAACCTAGATTATATGCAAATTAATTAACCCTTTTATTTGTTATATTTATATTACATTTTCTTTAAGCTTTTATTCAATAAATTTAATTTTTTTACTTTGTTATAGAAACATATATAAGCACCATCTTATATACTAGAAATAAATTAGTTCATATAAATCCCCCGGTTGGTCAATTCAAATTTCACCGATATAGGTTACCAGGTAGGAGAGGTGCCCTATGAGGAGTAGACACCAAGTCCAATCCTTAGAGTTATAACATGCTTAGGTTATAACTTAGAGTTATAATATGCTTAGTATAAAATAAATATGCTAGGATATAATTTGGGATTATGGCATGCCTAGTCCTTTAGCATGCTAACCTAGGTAGAGAATTATTTAGTTAAGGCTTTATTTAATTTATATGCAACTAATAGGAGTTCCTGGGGACAGGGACAAAGTTTTGAATTTCTGCCATGCCTCTTATGCATGTTCAATTTGACTGTCAGTTCCCAACAGTGATATTAGAGCCTGCCTATTTAGTGCATAATTAAGTTAGAAGCAAACTAAATATTATTTTCTAAATGAAATGATTTGTTTATTTAATTGTTTGGAACAATATATATATACTTGTGCCTTTCATTTCAAGGTTAGGAAATGGTTATGAATAATTTTGAATAAGCCTGCTCAACTTTCTCAAATTATATAAGTGTCAATAATTTATTTAAATTACATGGGTTATAGATGCTCCCAATTTACATGAATCGGAAGAACGAAATTTATTAGTTCAAGAAAATCCATTGGTCTTCAAGTTTGTGCCCGTATTTATTCTGGCTAAGGATTGGACTTGGTGTCTACTCCTCATAGGGCACCTCTCCTACCTGGAAACCTATATCGGTGCAATTTGAATTGACCAACCGGGGGATTAATATGAACTAATTTATTTCTAGTATATAAGATGGTGCTTATCTATGTTTCTATAACAGAGTAAAAAATTAAATTTATTGAATGAAAGCTTAAAGGAAATGCAATATTAATATAACAAATAAAAGTGTTAATTATTTTGCATATAATCTAGGTTGATGGAATAATTATAATAAAGAGCTGAACCCACCTAAGGTTAGACCTTATAAATTAATTCTAAAATTCCCTGAATTAATACAAATTATTATAATTTTGTCCATCTGATAAAATCCTAGATTGGGTGAGACGTTTACACCAATAAAATCCCAAAGTAAATATATTAAGGCAAGTTGCAGTCTTCCTTACTCAAATTTATAATACGGTCTCTTTGGGCTATCAAAGTGCTATGCAAAGCATTCCTTCTAGTCCACATTGATTGGTTGTAAAGTTTGAGATAGGGTCTGCCTTAACAGTGCTGAGGTAGTTCACCATAAAATTGGGGGCTAGGTCCAGATCTGAGACATATTCAAGGAGATGTTAATATAAGAGCACACGTCCCTTGGGATTAGGGAACTTGAATGAATTAGCAATTGCATGCGATGCAAATGGAATAGGATTCCAACTATGAGTTACTATTATGACTTGACTTATAAAATTGGGGGTTGTAATAGACTAGTTATAGATGCTACCTACTAGAAAATTTAGCTGGGCTAAAATTCACAAATTCAATAGAATGGGCTATTGTAAATTTCGAAGAAAATAGTAGGAAAATGTATTTAATTAAAAGTCCTCATATTAAATACAAGTACTTAAACTAATATCTAAACACTTTTCTTTTCTTATATCTTAGGTCGAAAATGGCTTCCAATTTTAATCTCCGTTTGTTACTTGACACCAAATTGAATGGCTCGAACTTTTTTGATTGGTTCCGAGCAGTGAGAATAGTTCTCAGATCCAAGGGAATTGCCTGTGTCCTAAGTGAAAGTTTCCCTATAGAACCTGATGTTGAGGATCATGTGGAACATGATGCCTGGTTGAAACACAAGAAAGATCGTGAGATTGCCATGTGTATTATGTTGGGGTCCGTGAATCCTGAGCTTCAGAAACAACATGAGAACATGCCCTTAGAGGATATGGTTCTCCATCTTGAAGAACTCTTTTCGGAGAGGGAGAGGACAGAGAGGTATGAGACCTCCAAGCTCCTTTTCGGAACCAAGATGCAGGCTGGCACCTCTGCCTCTTAGCATGCACTGAAACTCTTGGGATACCTTGAGAAGCTGAATCGATTGGGAATCGAGATAAATCATGACTTGGGCATTGACCTTGTGTTGATATGCTTGACAGATAGTTACTCAGGCTTCGTGACTAACTATTACATGAACATGGTTAATTCTACTATCCCTAAATTAATCAACATGCTGAAAATAGTAGAACCTTAGATCAAAAAGTATCAGAAATCTCTACTGTTGGTTGAAAAAGGCAAGGCTTCTAAAAAGAAGAAGCAGGCACTGGGTGCTAAGAAAAGAATCAGTAAGAAGAAGAATGAAAAGAAGGCATCTAAGTATGTCTGCTTCTAATGTGGGAAACCGGGACATTGGAAGAGGGATTGCAAAGCTCCTGCTTCTGAGCATTTGTAGAAGAAGCCTACAGAGGCATCTACTTCAGGTATATTTGTAATTGAAAACTTTGCTACTTTTCCTCGAGAATCCACTTGGGTATTGGATACTGGTTGTGGTTCTCATATCTGTACTTTTGTGCAGGGACTAAGGAACTGTAGAAAACTTGCAAAAGGGGAGATGGACCTACGCATGGGAAATGGAGCTAGAGTTGCTACATTAGCCGTAGGGAGCTTTAGTCTTCTTTTGCCAAGTGGACTTGTTTTAGTTTTGAATAATTGTTACTACATTCCAAGTGTTACTTAGAATTTTGTATCTATTGCGTGTTTAGCAGCAGAGGGATTTGAAATTTTATTTTCAAATAATAATTGTCAGATTCGTTTGAATAATATTCTTTATGGTTACGGACTGTTGAAAGGTGGCATTTATATTCTTGATACTAAAACAGAAGTTTTCAATATAAACAATGTGAAGAAAGTTAAATTAGATAATGAGAATTCCTTGTACTTATGGCATTACCGTTTAGGCCAGATAAACCGCTTAACCAAGTTGCATAAGCGTGCAGACTTGGGCCCAATAGACTTAGAGTCTTATGGTGATTACGAACCTTGTTTAAAAGGAAAAATGACAAAGTTACCCTTTCAAGGAAAGGGTGAACGGGCCACAAGTACATTGGAACTTATACGTATTGGTGTATGTGGTCCAATGAGTGTTCAGGCACTAGGAGGATACTCCTACTTCATAACCTTTATTGATGATTACTCATGATACGGTTATTTGTACTTGATGAAGCACAAGTCTGAAAGTTTTGAAAAATTCAAACTATTCAGAGCTGAAGTAGAGAAACAGCTTGAGAAAAGTATTAAAACACTTCGATTGGATTAAGGTGGAGAATACTTATGTCAGGAGTTTCAGGATTATCTAAAGGAAAATGGGATAGTTCCACAGTGGACCCCTCCTTATACACCCCAACACAATGGAGTGTCAGAAAGGAGGAATCAGAATTTATTAGATATGGTCAGGTCCATGATGAGCCATGCAATTCTTATTAAATCCTTTTGGGGATATGCACTGGAGAGCGTGGTTTATATCTTAAATAGAGTGCCCTCTAAATCAGTTGATTTTACACCTTATGAAAGATAGTGTAACAAAAAGCCATCTCTAAGTCACTTAAGAGTATGGGGCTGTCCTGTTATGGTAAAGAGGATAGCGTCAGATAAGCTAAATGCTAAGGCTAACAAATGTCTGTTCATTGGATATCCAAAGGAACTAATTGGATGTTTGTTTTACCAACCCGAAGCACAAAAGATATTTGTGTCTCAAAATGCTCACTTTTTGGAAAAGGAATACTTACTTGCAAAAGTCAGTGGGAGCAATATTGAACTGGAAGTTCAAGAGGAAGAAACAAATAATCAACTGATTAACCCAATTCTAGATACACAAGAGAGTATGATCCAAGAACAACCTGTCGAAACACAATCATTGTGAAGATCAGGTCGTGTTCATAAGGGTCCCGATAGATATGGGTTTATCATCACTAATGATAAGGAACTATATCTTATGGAGGATGATGAACCAAGGACATATGATGAGGCAATAAAAAGCCCAAATTCTGATAAATGGCAAAAGGCCAAAAAATCAGAATTGGATTCCATTTACAAGAACCAAGTTTGGAATTTAGTTGATGCACTGCAAGAGGTTAGACCAATTGGGTGCAAATGGGTCTTTAAGAAGAAGACAGACATGGATGGTAATGTAATTACCTATAAAGCAAGGTTAGTTATGAAAGGTTATAGTCAACGGGAAGGTATTGACTATGATGAAAACTTCTCACCGATAGCCATGCTCAAATCTGTAAGGATACTCCTCGCCATTGCTGCTCATTATGATTATGAGATCTGGCAGATAGATGTAAAAACAACATTCCTGAATGGGGATTTAGACCGAGATCTGTATATGACACAACCTGAGTGTTTTACATCTCAGAATGGCTCGAAGGTATGCAAGCTACAAAGATCCATTTATGGACTTGAGCAGGTATCCAAGAGTTGGAATATAAGGTTTGATCAAACAATCTGAGAACTAGATTTCTGCCTAAATGCAAATGAGCCTTGTGTTTACAAGAAGGTTAGTGAGAGTGCAGTCGTTTTTCTAGTATTGTATGTTGATGACATTCTGCTAATTGGAAATGACATTTCTCTTCTTTAAAATGTTAAAGTATGGTTGTCAAGAAAGTTCTCCATGAAAGACCTTAGTGAAGCAGCATTTATACTAGGTATAAAGATCTCTAGGGATAGATCCAAGAGGCTGTTAGGTCTTTCTCAAAGTACATATATAGACAAGGTGTTGAATAGGTTCAACCTTGAGCATTCTAAGAAAGGTTATCTCCCGATGATAAAGGGGATTGACCTATCTAAGGCTGAGTGTCCGAAGACAGCTCCGGAGAGAATGCGCATGAAGGATATACCCTATGCATCTGCGTTAGGATCCATCATGTATGCTATGATATGTACTAGGCTGAATGACTCTCAGGCTTTGAGCTTTACAAGCAGATATCAGTCAGATCCAGGTGAAAAGCACTGGATGGCCGTCAAGGCAATCCTTAAGTACTTGAGAAGGACTAAGGATGAGTTCTTGATTTATGGATAAGGTGACCTCACTATCAAAGGTTACACTAACGTGAGCTTTCAATCTAACAAGGATGACTTTAAGTCTTAGTCAGGATTTGTGTATGTGTTAAATGGAGGGGCAGTATGCTGGAAGAGTTCCAAGCAAGAAACTACTGCTGATTTAACCATGGAATCTGAATACATTGCTGTATGCAAAGCAGCGAAAGAAGCTATCTGGTTAAAGGGATTTGTTGGTGATCTCGGTGTGGTGCCTGAAGCTATTGATCTAATTACTTTATATTATGACAACAATGGTGCTATAGCTCAGGCAAAGGAACCACGGTCTCATCAGAAAAAAGACATGTATCCAGAAAGCATCATATAATCAGGGAGATTGTTAATGCTAAGATAATAAGATTAGAATATGTACCAACTGATCAGAACCACATGGATAGTCTGACAAAGCCGTTGACTCAAGTCAAACACGACCAGCATGTTATAGCATATGGATTAAAACATATGGTTAATTGGCCTTAGTGCAAGTGGGAGTTTGTTGGATATGATGTATGCCCTTAAGGCAATTAGGGCGATATACCTTAATTATGTAATAGTATAAATAATTTGTTTAATCAATAAAGGCATTTAATTGCGGCAACCCTTGTTCGCGGCAGCCCTGGTTCATGGGCTGCATAAAGGCAGCCCATGAAAAGGGCAGCCTTGCCACATGTAGCGTGCATAGCACGATGCATGTATATATATTAATTAATGGGATGGGAGTAATTACTCCCATCCCACATCGCTCATAGGGGGACCAATTTTGCTCCCCCAAGCCTACATATAGGCTATTCCCTTTCCTTTCAAATTGTACCAAGCTCAAAGCATAAATCCTAAGTGAGATAATTAATCTTTTGGGTAATTGAGCAAGTTATTTTTTTGGAGCGTAAATTTATTCGGGCACCGCTAGTTTATATTTTTGGGTGGGCTTCTAGAGTGGTCTAGCAACTACTTGAGGCTTCTTAGTTCTTCCTCTTGGGGAGGTTTTGGTTGGTAGGGTTTGTGTGGATACTGATAGAGGCTATCCTAGGATTGGAGGCTTGTGCAAGAAGGTTCTGTAAACGTACGCTTCAACTGGTCAGTTCTTTTTCTTTCTGTTTTAATTATTAAGTCTTTTTCTTTAAGTGTTTTTAGACTTAATAATTATGCTTAGGTTATTTTTGCATGCTTAGTTTATTTTATGCTTAGGTTATAACTTGGAGTTACAACATACTTAGTATAAAATAAATATGCTAGGATATAATTTGGAATTATGGTATGCCTAGTCCTTTAGCATGCTAACCTAGGTAGAGAATTATTTAGTTAAGGCTTTATTTAATTTATATTCAACTAATAGGAGTTCCTGGGGACAGGGACAAAATTTTGAATTTCCGCCATGCCTCTTATGCATGTTCAATTTGACTGTCAGTTCCCAACAGAAACAACCTAAGCATATTATTAAGTCTAAAAATGCTTACAGAAAAAGACCTAATTATGAGCGGACGACATTTCGCGTTGCCGCCATGCGGGGCCTGCGTATCCACCACTTTAAGATGACGGGGGAGATGCATATAATGTGATCGAAAAATGGTTTTGCATGTTTAAATGCTCAAAAGATACGAGATTCAAATTCTGTACCAAAAATAGAGTCACCACCCGGTTCAGCTCAATCGGGAAATTTTTGGTACGATTTTCCCACCGGGTGGATGGACCATACCTTAAGTAGACATTCCGAGTTTGGATGATGTTATCTATTTTTCATTAGGCCAAGTTAAGATACTTCATTCTTTCTCAATCGGTTTAATCCATCCTATTTATTTATGTTTTCAGTTATTTTTTTATTTTCACGTTTATCAAGCAATTGAAGCGATGAATAAAATATTTACAGTCATAAAAAAAATAAGTGTGGAAAATAAAATTATTACAAGGATTCCAAGTCCTGTACATTTTTTGTGCAATAAATAAAATACCCGAATGTCTGATATACATCTACTCGCAGAAGATGGTTGGCACAGATATGGCATGTTTCATTTATGATATTATAAAGCCTGATTGGATGGCTAAAATGAGGTTTGAACGACGTTTGCGGGGAAATTTCATTTATATCCAATTTTTAGATTCGATTGTTGTTTTAATCAGATTATAAGTAAAAATTCCACTCGTTATGGGGTGGGGTCTCTTTTCAGGAGATTTTGAACCTCCATCGTTACACTATATATCCTAGCTTCAGAAAATAAGTTAGTTTGGGAACAAATGAAAATAAAACTGCTATCCAAAAAGTCATGCCACCGACGGGGCAACTGATGCTGCCGGCAACATGTTTGATGTCGCTGGTGGCATGGCTGATGCCGCCGGCGACATCAATTATGTCGCGGGCAACATCAATATGCAGATAGGCTACGCAGCTTTCTGAGTACCATAAAGAAAAGGGTCCCGCAAGAAAGTGAGGTCTCTGGGGAATGCGATGCCACCGGCGACTTCAATTTCTTGCAGCAGCAGCGGGCGGCAGTCAAAATGACCGAAAACCCAAAAATGAACACAAATCAACAAAAATTAGCATAAATCAGTAATATTAATGCCAAAGAGCTATTAGACTCATAATTTTCACCTCGGGGTCGTGAATCCAACTCTTCGTGAACTGAAAATAAACACCTCTGGGAGCTTGTAATGATGATTTAGTAATCAATTTAAGAGTTTTTAGGTCCCTAAATCCTATCAAGTTGATTTTAACTTAAAGACCCACTGATTTTAAGCTTACAATCAGAGAGTTCAAAGAAGAAAAACCAGGAAAAGTGGATTAGAATCCTTTTTCCTACCTTTTCTAATTCTTATCTGACTAAAATCTACTCTCTTTTAAATTATAGCCTCTCAACTGCCCAATTTCCACTCCCTATTTTGCAATTTTAGTCCCCCCTCTTCTTTCAGCCTAAGGTGTCTTTTTATAGGCAAATTAGGGTATTTTTCGAGACCTTTTTGACTTATTCCACCGAAAGTGGCCGAAAGGCTATTTGTGTAGGGACCCATTTTAGGCCATGCCGCCGGCGACATGATGATGTCACCGACGGTATGGCTGATGCCACCGGCAGTATGGTGATGCCACCGGCGGTATGGCTGATGCCGCTGGTGGCATCAGCCTCCAATATACCGATAACCAACAGGCCCAAAAGCCTAAAAAGTCGTGAAAAGCGGTCAAAAGTGGGAAAAAGTGGGTTAAAAGGCATCTTTTTGAATTTTAATTATATTTTAATGGGTATTATTTAATTTGGGTGTAAATCATCGGTTCAAGCTCCTACCGAACGTGTTATCGGCCACGCCAACTGGATTCTACCAAGTATAAAATTCAGAAGGAATATTATTTTAGTAATAAAAATTCTAAAGAGAACTTTTATTTTAAGGTATTAAAATCGGGTACATGTCATCATCATCTCGCGAGAGGGACTGAAAAATCCCGTGTTCACAAGCTGCCCCTCGGGGGATCACTGCTGCCACAGGTCAGTATGATCATATAAAAGAGTAAGGGATAGGAACGATACCTGAGGGATGACTGGCTTGCCCCTTGGTCGGACTTACGCCTTGTAGATTGGTTGCCCCTTGGTCGGACTTATGCTTTATAGATTGGTTGCCCCTTTGGTTGGACTTACGCTTTGTAGATTGGTTGCCCTTTGGTTGAACTTGAGTTTTATGGGTTAGTTGCCCCTTGGTCGGACTTATGCTTCGTGGGTTGGTTGCCCCTTAGTCGGGCTTATGCTTTGTAGGTTGGTTGCCCCTTGGTTGGACTTGTGTTTTATGGAAAGAATGCCCCTTGGTCGGACTTGCGATTTAAAGATTGGTTGTCCCTTGGTCGGACTTATGATTTGAAGATTGGTTGTCCCTTGGTCGAACTTTGAGCTTTGTTGAGAGTTTATCCTTTGGTCAGACTTATGCTTTGCGGAAAAGATGTCCGTTGGTCGGACTTGATCCTTTGTCAAAAGATTGCTCTTGGGTCAGGCTTATGCTTTGTGGAGAAATTATCCTTTGGTCGGACTCGAGCTTTGCAAAGAAATTGTCCTTTGGTCAGACTTATGCTTTATGGAGAGATTGTCCTTTGGTCGGACTTGTGCTTTGTAAAGTGGTTGTCCCTTGGTCGGACTTGTGTTTTATGGAAAGGATGCCCCTTGGCCAGACTTACGATTTAAAGATTGGTTGTCCCTTGGTCGGACTTATGATTTGAAGATTGGTTGTCCCTTGGTCGGACTTTAAGCTTTGTGGAGAGTTTGTCCTTTGGTCGGACTTATGCTTTACGAAAAACATGTCCCTTGGTCGGACTTGATCCTTTGTGAAAAGATTACCCTTGGGTTGGACTTATGCTTTGTGGAGAAATCGTCCTTTGGTCGGACTTGAGCTTTGCAGAGAAATTGTCCTTTGGTTGGACTTATGCTTTACGGAGAGATTATCCTTTGGTCGGACTTATGCTTTATGGAGTGGTTGTCCCTTGGTTGGACTTGTGTTTTATGGAAAGGATGCCCCTTGGTCGGACTTGATCCTTTGTCAAAAGATTGCCCTTTGGTCGGATTTATGATTTGTGGAGAAATTGTCCCTTGGTCAGACTTTTGTTTTGTAGATTGGTTACCCCTTGGTCGGGCTTGCACTTTGTGGAGAGTTTATCTTTTGGTCAGACTTTTGTTTTGTAGATTGGTTGCCCTTTGGTCTGGCTTCACGCTTTGAGGATTGGATGTCCCTTGGTCGGACTTGAGCTTTGTGGATTGGTTGCCCCTTAGTCAGGCTTATGCTTTGTGGGTTGGATGCCCCTTGGTTGGACTTACGCTTTGTAGAGATTGTCCCTTGGTCGGACTTGAGCTTTGTGGGTTGGTTGTCCCTAGGTCGGGCTTTCACTTTGTGAGGAGATTGCCCTTCGATCAGGCTCATGCTATGTGGAGTGATTGCCCCTTAGTCGGGCTTTCACTTTGTGAAGAGGTTGCCCTTCGATCGGGCTCATGCTTTATGGAGTGATTGCCCCTTGGTCGGGCTTTCACCTTGTAAAGAGATTGCCCTTCGGTCGGGCTCATGCTTTGTGGAGTGATTACCCCTTGGTCGAGCTTTCACTTTGTGAAGAGGTTGCCCTTTGATCAGGCTCATGCTTTGTGGAGTGATTGTCCCTTGGTCGGGCTTTCACTTTATGAGGAGATTGCCCTTCGGTCGGGCTCATGTTTTATGGAGTGATTGCCCCTTGGTCGGGCTTTCACTTTGTGAAGTGATTGCCCTTTGATCGGGGTCATGCTTGGCAAAAAAAATTGCCCCTTAGTAGGGCTTTGTGTTTTGTTTGATTTTGGAGTGATTGCCCTGGGTCACGCCACGATCTTGGAGGGGTGAACCCGAAGGTGGCATATACAGGGTCATACCGGGACCTTTGGTTGGTGTTCTGAGGATGAATTTAAAGGGTGATATATACAGAGACTGTATCAGTTACCTTCAGTTGGTGTTCTGAGGATGAACCTAAAAAGGGTGATACGTACAGTGATTGTATCAGTGACCTTCAGTTAGTGTTCTCAGAATGAACCCGAAGGGTGATACGTGCAGTGACTGTATCAGTGACCTTCAATTGGTGTTCTGAGGATGAACCCAAAAAGGTGATATGTATCAGGTCATGCTATAATTTCTGGGTAGTTTTACAAAATGAGCATATTGGGTTTGCGATTATGACTTGTGTAAGTTCTGGATTGCCAGGACTAGAGCCAGGATTTTATCAAGAATGGCTGAGAAAATCAGGGAGAGACCTGATGTCTTTGGTGATATAAATTATATCACTGGCGATATTAAATTATGCTGCCGGCGGCATGACTACCATATGGCAGCTTTGACTGGTTAGACTATTTTCAAAATTTGAATTGGAGGGATCGATATCACC
Organism: Euphorbia pulcherrima; assembly: GCA_947683365.1. Classification (NCBI taxonomy): domain Eukaryota; kingdom Viridiplantae; phylum Streptophyta; class Magnoliopsida; order Malpighiales; family Euphorbiaceae; genus Euphorbia; species Euphorbia pulcherrima. Next base: position 45,503,520 of record CANTUS010000010.1, read on the forward strand.
AGTGGCATGAGTGATATCGTTGGCGGTATAAGGTGATGTCGCCGGCGGAATGGATTCCACGTGGCAGCTTTGACTGGTCAAACAATTGCAAAATTTGAACTAAAAGGAGGCAATGTAACCAATGATATGAGTGATATCGCTGGCAGCCTAGAGTGATTCCACCGACGGCATGAGCGGGCAGTTTCAGATAAATTAAAACTCCTCGAATTCCGCACGATAGTTTAAAAGGAAGTAAAACTCCCTTCTTCCTTATTATTCAGAAAACCGTACCCCTTCCCATCTTCTTCTCTAATTTTTCTGATTTCTTTTTTGTTATTCAAATCATGAAGAGAATTGCCAAGGCATTCAGGGGCAAATCCGCCAAGGCTAGGGAGAACTTGCCTGATTCTTCTATTCAGGGATTGAAAATTCTCTCCGTTCCTACTGCTTATGGCCTGAAGGAGATGACCAAGATGTATGGCTATGGGATAAATTCTCCCATCACCAATCTGACCCCAGAGAAGGAGAAGCACCTCTGCTATGTCCAGGTAATCCTGCAAAACCTGAATCTCCTCTTTTTGGGTTGAGTTTCGATTTTGCCTTAGGCTTGAAATCGTGCCATGATAGGAGTTTAAGTGTGAAATAGATTGACTATATTGCATGCTTTAGGTTCGATTTTTACCGTTTTTAGGCTTATTGTTTGATTGATGGCGATTTTTGTGGTTTTGCCATGATGGGTGCGATTTTGGGGAAAATAGGTTCTGCCCGCAAGTAGCGATGTCGCCAGTAATATGAGTGATGTCGCTGGTAGCATCAGTCCTTGTGAAAGGGTCCAGGGGAGTCTGATGTCACTTTTGTTTGAATAGATATTGCCAGCGATATCATCCATACCACCAGCGGTATGGGACGATGCCGCCGGTGATATCACTTCTAGCAGAAGCGACATCAGTAGCTTTCTATCAGATTTTAGTGGTGAGAAAATATAGACGACTTATCTATTTTGTTTTTGATTTTGCAGCCATATGAACTGACCTATACTGGGGGGATGGGTACCATCGGTGAATGATGGCACCATATTTCGGAGAACTACCCCGAGCTTGCGCTTGCCATCAATGAGATAGGATTTGGGGACTTGGCCCGGATAATGCCAATGCTGATGCCCAAGCTTTCTCATTCAGCAGTGACAGGCCTAACCGAGAGGTGGTCTGAGACCACCCATACTTTCCACTTCTCTTTTAGGGAAGCTATGATTACGCCCTCTGACATTGTAGCCATGACTGGCCTCCCTTGGACGGATGAGGTTATACACTTTGATGCTTACATGGATAAATACCATGTCGAGAGGCCCGTGGTGAGGTGGGTGAAGGAGCTATTTAGTCTGAAGCCCATTTCTGGGTGGCTGTCTTATGGTGAGTTGTACCAACACTAGACCCGGGTGGATGTAGTGCCCAAGGATGAGAGGGAGGCTTGTGTTCAATCCTTGGTGATTTCTTTGCTTACCGTGCTGTTCTTCCTAATCTCGGGGAGCAAGATCAATTATGTGCTTATAACTGCTGTGGAAGACATGTCGGGCATTAGGAGGAAGAATTGGCCGAGGGCCATCTTGGCTCAGCTGTACTATAGGCTGGACATAGGAGCCTGGAAGAAGGAGAAAGCCCTTCGCCTCTGCCATCTGCTACTCCAAGTATATCTCTTTGGAAATATTTTACTTAATAGTACACATTCTCATTTATTTTATGATGCTTTTTGAATTGATTGGTTGTTATTTGTGCAGGCTTGGGCCTTTAAGCATCAGATCCTTCCGCTGGTAAAGTTTAAAAAGATTATGCCACCGAGCTACCACTTTCTCGCTCACTAGTGCGGGGGGATTGGTGGGAAGGCCAAGTACCCTACGAAATATAGGGAGGTCCTGAGGAGCGTGCGGTTGAGCTCAGTATGCAACTTTTTATTGTAGTCTTTATTTTTACACTTAGACAAAACAAAAGGCATTTATGAACTTACACTGGTTGTTTTGGCTGATTGTTGGTGTAACTTGTCCTGGATCCATTCGATGGGGTGGAGAATCTAGCAGAGTTCACAAGGGTTAGGAGGGAGGTAGACGATCGTCGGTTCATGATTGAGTGCCCTCTATCCCAGCAGTGGTACCTGGGTGAGCACGTCCGGGGCTGGAGGTCCGTCTCGGTGGCTGATAGACCATTGCCTCCTGATCCTCCCAGGGGCTTATGGTGGCCCCATTTGGTGATCACCTCTGAGGCTGACAAGGCTGATTACATCTAGGGGAATGGCCGAGTGATACCTAGCGTCCCTAGCCTCTACGAGCAGCTTCAGCAGCGTCTACTCCCTATGTGTCCCTACATCCACAGAAATCATACGATTGAGTATCATAATAAACAACAGTTGGAGGAGGAGAAAAGGCACCTCAAAGGCATTATGGACGTCGAGGAGGAAGAAGATGATGAAGATGAGAAGCTTGAAGAGGATGTTGGGGTCGAGCTCGAGGGGGAGGATGAGGTGGGCATGGACGTAGCCGGCAGGAGTGAGCCAATGTCCCAAGGGGAGAACGTTCTTTTGAGGTATGATTGTCCTTATGTGCATGATTTTGAAATTGTTTAGGAACACTATTGACGTGTGGCTTTCATGTTTTTCAGGAACCCACGAGGAAGAGAGGCCGGGATAACCAGAGTGGGACACGACACTATGTTGTACCGGAGGGCATAAACTTTGTGGAGAGGAGTCTGGTCAATCCGATGGAAACTTCATTTCTGCTGATGAATTCCCGGGGCGAGTTCCTCCCTAGGAATATAGGCTCAAGCCGGCAGGCTCTAATCTTCATGCCCAAAAATACTACTTATGTAGGGCCTGGTAATTATTTTCTTATTTAGCCTTAGATGGGGGTGTCTAATGATTTGCCTTTTGGATTTTTCAAGTGGCGCGGACCCATGTGGAGCAGCTCGCAGAGAACAATTTTGTTCTCTAGGATACACTTATCGGGCAGTCGCTCCTTGCTTAGGTATTTTATGCATATGTTAAGATGGGATGCATGTATGGATGTTATGAATGATATGCATCATTGATATTTTCTCTGGTTTGCAGGATTTCTTGGCCCTTTCCTTGTCAGATGCTAATGCTGCACGGCGGCGGTACGAGGAGGAGACTGCAGACCTACAGCATCGCGTGAGTGACCTTGAGGGTCAGCTGGCAGCCACCATTTAGGAATGGAGAAGTAAGCAAAACCTGGACCTTGCGCACCCTGGTAGTACCAGTCGTAGGGGGATCAAGATGTCTGTCGGCTGACGCACACCTGCCGTAGCCGAGGAGTCTAGAAGTGTGCCCATAACGGAGGGAAGGGAAGAGGATGATGTTGATGACTGGCTTATGAGTCCCGAAGACGTTTCATCTCGCCTGGCCGGTAGTGGTGGGCATGCCTATTTTTTTCATTGTGCTCTCTTTTTTTTATTTGCTTATTTGTACCCTTGATACATTGGGGTTGGAATAATTTGGTTTTTTTTCTTCTGTTAGGTTTTGTTTCTTTCGTGGTTTAGACATTCAGAATTTTTTGATGGTTTGTTCTTTAGGGCTTTTTATTTTGAATAAGAACGGGTCTCTGTTTGGAAAGGCATTGGAAACGTAGTATAGGATTGTTTATAGGTTTTGTACAGGTCTAAAATGGAAGAAATGCTTCTGATGTCGCTGGAAAATTCACTTCATGTCGCCGGCGGCATGACCCATGTCGCTCAAACTCATCCAGCCAAAATAATATATACAGGGCTGTCTGAAAGTCCATATCGCCAGCGGCATCATTGGATATCACCTAATCTAATCCATATTGCCGGCGGCATCATTTAAATCGCCGGCGAGACAGAATAGTCAAAATCAGATTGCTGGAAAATTGATACTGCCGGTGACATCACCCATATCGCCGGCAGTATCAATTTTCCAGCAATCTGATTTTGACTATTCTGTCCATTCCTATCATGGCAACCTACAATCAAAAGCTACGGGGTTTTCTGCAGAGTCTGGGTAATGCAGATTGGAGGGAACTGGGGAAATTTGGGCTCCAACTTGACCCTATCGTTTGCATAGACTGTCCTTTCGAGTTTTTGACTTAATAGACTTATTCCGACTTTTGCATAGACCTAGATGTTTTCAGTCTATCCGGAATTTTTTTTTATTTTTTTTATTTTTTTATATATATGTATTTTTTTTGGAGCTCAGAGCTTCTTCGATTAAGCTTACTTATGATGCTTCCATCACTCGATCGCCAGACATTCATACAATCGCAAACACGGAGGTTTCAGTATAAAAGACACTTTTATCGAGTGAATCTAACTTGAGTACAAGATGATGGCAATCATTTCCATTAGCGGAACCCCTGGTGTTAACCGGCCTTTAGAGGTTTTCAAGTTAACATATCGCAATTTTTCTCTCGTGCCCTAATTTTTATCTGAATCGCCCTTTTCGGGTTTTTAGTTCAACAAGCGTTATTGACTTATCCCCTAATTTTTGCACGGTTGGTTTGCGGGATACCAACCGTCGAGTGTCACCCTAATTTTATCCGATCAGTAAAAGACCGAAAGGTGGGAAATTATCATATATACTTTTTGTGTGCTGCTTTTCTGATTTATTTCTTTTATTTAGACCCGATAATGCTTAAGCTCGTCCTGGTTGACTAGATCGATGAACTCGCTCTTGTCTATGCTCATGACTTCGGTACCATCCTTAGCCATATGATAACCTTCTCAATTTGGTCTGAACTTTTCATTAGTATCGGAAGTTCTCAGATGCTTCAGTGCTAGGCCTACGACTCTCTGCAAGGGCATTGAGTATCTGATTCGCTGTTGTGTGCTTGGCTATGCCTTTATAGATATTCTTGGTGTCCATTCGGTTTTTGCCTGGATCACCCGATTCATTCTAACATTCATCGGGGTAACCTTGTTTTGATTTTGGCTGACCTCATTGCAAGCTATTTAGTTTGCAGGAGTTTTTGGCGCTTACCCAAAGCTTTATTGATTGGCTTGATTGTCATCCTAATTGTTATTGTGATTGCACCTTCAGTCTGTGGTTTATAGAGTCCTTCTTGTTTAGGCCCGAATTTGCACCTTGTATCGGTGGTGAAGGTTTTTGAACAAGTGATGTTTGGTTTGAGGACCTTTTGTTTTGTGCTTTTGAGAGGTGAAGTGGTAGTTTGCTTTGTTGGTTTATTTGGCAAGCTGATCACGATGTCAGTTGTGCGAACATCTTTGTGGTTTGTGGGATAAAGGTGCTTGCCCTTAGACTTGGTGTTCTAGGAAGTGGTTGCCCCCTGACCTTTGTTAGTCGAAGGGTTTGATGGGGTTGATTTGTACCGGGTGAAGATGTGTTTCTCTGTAAATTTGGTCATATTCTTGGTGGTGACATTGGTCTGAGATTTGGCTACGATGTTTATTAGATAGACGTTGGGCTTCGTTAGTTGTCGTTGGGTGTAAGCCTCGATTCTCTGTTTCAGGGGACCGGTTGATACTTCTTTGGTAGCTTGAAGGTGTACCGTTTTAGGGTGGCTGAGTTAATTCTAGAAGAGACCCGTGGCGTTCAACAATCTAACTATTGATATGAGGACAAAGCAAAAGTATTATCATGGTCTTTAAGCACTTTATTATCTCACATGTGTTTGATAGGAGTTAAATTATTGGATTTGATTACCACATAGGAGCCTACATCTGTACTCAACTCAATTTTATTCAATAAAATGTCTTGAATATTGAAACATCGTGTGTATGCTCATATGAATGCGTGGATCAAATGATAGAGACATGACATAAGTAAGAAAAATGGAAGTTGCTCATGGAGCTAAAAAGTGTAAACTAAGGATTGTAAATCAAGACTCTTCGTCCTTGCTATCGAAGCGAGATTTTCCCCTACCATTGGAGTAAATGGCCTTGATGAGATCTTGCAGCGCATTCCCTTATTTAGGAAAGTCGGGATTAATCATCTGTGTCTGGTCGCCAAACTCTAGTAAGGGGCTAGATGCTCTTTCAGGGTCGATAATCTTCTTATCCTTCACCAGACGTTGGATGGTGTGAATCAAAGCTTTGCATTGATTGGTGTTATGACCTGACAACATATGATACCTACAAAAGCATTTTCCTTCTTCTCTTATGGAAGGATTGAATTTACGAAGAGGTTTAAGAATGCTAGCTTCCCTTAATCCGGTGAAGATTATATTAAGTGGCAGTTTCCATGGATTTGTGCTACACTTAAGGTCATTGTTTGGCTGAATGGTGGCAGCTGGTGCCAGTTTCTGGGAGGTCTCTTGGTCTGCCAGAATTTGAGGTAGGGGGTATGGATGAGTTAGTGTTTTAAAAGACCTAGTTCCCTTCTGGTCGGACCCTCCCCTCTTTCTGATTACAGCCTACCGTTACCAATTGAAGCGAAAGGGCTTGAACCTTGAGTTGCATGACCTGGTCATACTGAGGAGGCTTCGGGTTAGCGGGGATCTTAAACTATAATGGAGTGACCAATGTCAGAGGCAAGGTGTTAAAGAATGATGGAGGAATTGGACTTTGGGCTCCTTCCCTTTGTCCAGGGTAGGCGGTTGGCGGTGATTGCCAGAGTGTATTACTCTTGGGTGTCTTGCCCGGAGATTGCATGACCTGGTCGAGGTTCTGACTTCCGAGGGCTTTCTTTATGGATACACGTACTAGTTCCTAAATGATGTTTTGAAACTGATCTGAGTTTAGAAACTAGATGATAGCGGTGGTGATCTCTGACCAAAGAGACGAAGGGTGAACTATTCCTCCTGAGGTGGGGGGAAGATTAGTCTGTTCTTTAGGTGAGACAGAGTTGTCATTGCCAGGAAGAGGCATGGTGAAGGTTCGGATCTCGGAGGAAGACTGTTCAGGGTTATGAACCGGGGGTCAGACCATGACTGGGTTGTAAATGGTATGGATGGTATGTATGTTTTTTAGCGATGCATGATATGTATGCTGCACGTAGGTGTGGTTAGAGATAACACGATGGCTTATCCCTCCAACATACGTGGGACGTTTGTACCTCACGTTATACATAGTGATATGTGGTGACGCAATAGAGGCATAAGAGTAGTCCTACGTGTGTTGTTGAACCTCCTCCATAGGCAGAAGTAGTAAAGGTAAGTTGATTCATTTTTAGCTCTTAAAGCTGATGGATGGGGGTGCATGATCATGAAGTATGTAGCATGCAAATCATCCCTCTTCCAACCTTATGACTCCCGCATAACACCTCTTTGGAAGGATGGAGTTTTGGCTTCTTCACCGCTAATGGCGAAAGAAGCGCATCCCAATTAATTTATTTTTTGTTGCTTTGGGTACTCCTAAAGGAATGAAGTGCCAAGGCTTTTTCTAGCGTGGCTTTGGTGTAGGGTTGTTTATGTAGAAGGTTCCCGTTTACCTTGATTCCAAGTTACTTAACCACTACCCAAATAGGTGCGATCGTAGGAGTTTACGTGTTGGTTAAAACGAGTGATCCACCCACTAGGCATCCTCAATTCCAATAGGGCATGAGTGATACTACGTGAGCTTCTCGGGTAAAATAGGGCTCCTAAAATTACCGACCTATCTACACGCGTGAGGATAAAAAATTATAAAAAAGAATGAAGTTTTAATTTGGCAAATGATTTTAATACATTATCAAAATCTTTTAAACTTTATGAAAGAAAGTTCAAGTTTAAAGAGATCAGATATCCCCAGCAGAGTTGCCACTATAAGCGGACGACGTTTCGCGCTACTGCCGCGCGGGGCTTGTGTATCGGCCTCTTTAAGATGACGGGGGAGATGCGTATAATGTGATTGGAAAATGGTTGTGCATGTTTAAATGCTCAAAAGATATGAGATCGAAATCCCGTACTAAAAATAGATTCGCCACCCGGTTCAGCTCAATCGGGAAATTTTTGGTATGATTTTCCCACCGGGTGATTGGACCACACCTTAAGTAGAGATTCCGAGTTCGGATGATGTTATCTATTTTTCATTAGGCCAACTTAAGATACTTCATTCTTTCTCAATCGGTTTAATCCATCCTATTTATTTGTGTTTTCAGTTATTTTATTGTTTTCGCGTTTATCAAGCAATTGAAGCGATGAATAAAATACTTACAGTCATAAAAAAAATGAGTACGGAAAATAAAATTATTACAAGGATTCCAAGTCCTGTACATTTTCTATGCAATAAATAAAATACCCGAATGTCCGATATACATCTACTCACAAAAGATGGTTGGCACAGATATGGCATGTTTCATTTATGATATTATAAAGCCCAATTGGATGGCTAAAATGAGGTTTGAACAGCGTTCGCGGGGAAATTTCATTTTTATCCAAATTTTAGATTCGATCGTTGCTTTAATCGGATTATAAGTAAAAATGCCACTCATTATAGGGTGGGGACTGTTTTCAGGAGATTTTGAATCTCAATCGTTATATTATATGTCCTAGTTTTAGAAAATAAGTTAGTTCGGGAATAAATGAAAATAAAACTGCTGCCTAAAAAGTCATGCTGCCGATGGGGCAACTGATGTCGCCGGCGGCATGGCTGATGCCTCCGGCGACATCAATTGTGTCGCGGGTGACATCAGTGTGCAGACAGGCTACACGGCTTTTTGAGTATCATAAAGAAAAGGGTCCCGCAAGAAAGTGAGGTCTCTAGGGAATGCGATGCCACCGACGACTTCAATTTCTTACAGCAGCAGTGGGCGGCAGTCAAAATGACCGAAAACCCAAAAATGAACACAAATCAACAAAAAATTAGCACAAATCAGTAATATTAATGCCGAAGAGCTATGAGACTCAGAATTTTCACCTCGGGGTCATGAATCCAACTCTTCGTGAACTGAAAATAAACACCTCCGAGAGCTTGTAACGATGATTTAGTAATCAATTTAAGAGTTTTTAGGTCCCTAAATCCTATCAAGTTGATTTTAACTTAAAGACCCACTGATTTTAAGCTCACAATCAGAGAGTTCAAAGAAGAAAAACCTGGAAAAGTGGATTAGAATCCTTTTTCCTACCTTTTCTAATTCTTATCTCACTAAAATCTACTCTCTCTTAAATTGCAGCTTCTCAACTGCCCAATTTCCACTCCCTATTTTGCAATTTCAGTCCCCCCTCTTCTTTCATCCTAAGGTGTTTTTTATAGGCAAATTGGGGTGTTTTTTGAGACCTTTTTGACTTATTCCCCCAAAAGTGGCCGAAAGGCTATCTGTGTAGGGACCCATTTTAGGCCATGCCACCGGTGACATGATGATGTCACCGGTAGTATGGCTGATGCCGCCGGCGGTATGGCTGATGCCTCTGGTGGCATCAAGCTCTAGCATACCGACAACCAACGGGCCCAAAAGCCAAAAAAGTCGTGAAAAGAGGTTAAAAGTGGGAAAAAGTGGATCAAAGGCATCTTTTTGAAATTTAATTATATTTTAATGGGTATTATTTAATTTGGGCGTAAATCATCGGTTCAAGCTCCTATCGGACGCATTATCGGCCACGCCGAACTGGATTCTACCAAGTATAAAATTCACAAGGAATATTATTTTGGTAATAGAAATCCTAAAGAGAACTTTTATTTTGAGGCATTAAAATCGAGTATACGTCATCATCGTCTCATACGAGGGACTACAAAATCCCGTGCTCACACTAATAATAAAAGAGAAAGAAAAGGAACTTATCAGTTGAAGCGTGCTTTAGCAGAACCCTCTTGCACAAGCCTCCAAGCACAAGATAGCCACTATGAGTATCCACATGAACCCCACCAACCAAAACCTCCCCGGGAGGAAGAACTAAGAAGCCGCGAGTAGTTGCTAGACCACTCCAGAAGCCTCACCCAAAAATATAAACTAGAGGTGCCCGAATAAATTCAGGCTCCTAAAAAATAACTTGCTCAATTACCCGGGAGAAAAATATCTCGCTTAGGATTTATGCTTTAAGCTTGGTGTACTTGAAACAAGAGAAGGGGAAGCTTATATATAGGCCTGGGGAGCAAAAAATTGCTCCCCAAAAGCAATGTGGATGGGAGTACGCGGGTTGCTCACATGCGGATCCAAAGGATCCACGTGTGACCTGCCCCACATGCAGCGTGCTACGCACGCTGCATGTGATAGCTTACAAGGCAAGCCCTTGCGGGCTTGCCTTGAATGCGAGCAGGGCCTCGCGGCCCATGCCGTGAGCCCAGTTCGCGGCGCACCCCTTTAGGGGCTGCGCATGTGCAGCACATTTTCATGGGCTACCGCGAGCAATGTCCAGCATCGCTCGCACACCTTTCGAGGTCCTCCCGTGCACCTGAGCCTGTAAAAATTGCTTTTGTACTCTTGGTCCAATTTGACTCGCCAATGCAAAATTCCCCTTTTAATCCTTTTCTAATAAATATTTATTTTTAGACCCTAATAAATTAGTTACCAGTCAAAATAAATTTCTTGGTCCAACCAAAATTGATCTAATCAATTATAATTTATTTATGACTCTAATTAATTAGTTAACTGTCAAAATAAATTTTTTGGTTTATCGAAAATTGATCTAATCAATTTTAACCAATTAAATAATAATCTAATTATTATTTATGTTATATTTTCGTAATAGAATAAATATATTAGTTCTTTACTTGGTTCGATTTAGGTCCAATGTGCGTGACCTTATAGGTTCCCGAAGTATTGAGCTATTAAGGCTTAACCAACCCTTGTTCTAATAGAACCATTGGCTCGATGCTCTAGACCGTGAATAGAACTCGATTACCCTAAACGACTGTAGTACGCCTCTAGCAAGGGTCTACCATCCCCCATTACTCGAAACGTCATTTATGCTTATGACTTAATCCCGGTTAATACAATAGTTATCTAGTATGATAAATTCCTTCCATTCTTTAATATTAGTACCATCTGATTTATAGGGTTCGGTTAAAGTGTTAACCTACTAATAGCGAGGTTGCTCCAAGCTATCCTAGTAGTTTACTTGTTACCGAAGTATATTGCCTTTTACCATAGTGTGTTTGACTAGAAACCATTTCTATCAAACACATACTCTAATCAGAGGTTTATGGCAATCATCACTTCAACAAGTGGCCAGGAACAACTCCTTAATATATCCGGAGTGATGGATTCTTTCCGACTACTCAGCTTACCAACGTGCTGTCATCACTATACCCGTAATCACCCGTAACACCCTAAATTAATAAGTGTATAGTAATGACCCAAAGTATAACAATATTACCATATAAGGTAACTAGCATCTCAAGTATAAGGACATTCGCAAAGCTTATTGCATGAAGATAAACACTAACACATTGATATATATACTAAGTGTTTATCATACTGCAGTCTCTAATATATCTCCCAGATATATCGATGTGTCAAACTTAAGGCACCACCTTTAGTCTTTAGGAGGTTAACTGCTTGGGCCCATTTCCAAGAAAGTTGACCACAGGCTAGTCTTTCCTCTTCATCGATATCCTTTCTTGATGAAACTATGACTAGGGATAGTTTAGACATAATCATAATTGCACATGAAGCAGGTTCCACCAAATATAGTCCAACTATAATTTCTCTGACTTCAAGCTATGATACGTCAAGGACTTTTGCATACATACATCAATAAATATATTTTAACCAGCTATAATATATATACAAACACATTGATATAAACAAAAGATTAAATGCCTTTATTGATTAAACAAACTATTCGTACTATTACATAATTAAGATATATAGCCCTAATTGCCTTAAGGGCATACATCATATCCAACACTGAGATCCTACTAACTTTCATTTCAAGAAGGACAAAAACATGCATACTCCATTTTCTAATGAGAGATTTTACCAATGACTGCTTCCCCCATTGTTCAGACCCCCTCGACAATTCCAACTCAAAAAATTTAAATACATAAAAACTAATAGGATTACCTTGAAAAAACCACGCACAATTAGATCGCACACGATTCCAACGCCTTTAGAATGACTTTAGCATGCTTATCCTGGAAAACACCCAAGCACTTTTCCACTTCAAGGGCTGCCTTGTTCTCATTCACCATGGATGGTCTAGCTTTGGAACGAGTAATAACCCTATTCATATTTGCAATGTCAGGTCTTGTTGATTCCGACGAAATAGTCCTTCTAGACGATGATACTTGTTTGACAATCCCATCCACAGGGTAAATATTTCGGTGGTCCTATTCACCTATGAGGCCGAAACTTGTCTCGATAAAGAACTAGAACTGGCTGAGAGTGATTTCTGATTCTGGCTGCTAAGAGGATGGCTATTAGCCTTTACGATTGGCTGGGGTACAGGATGATGATCGACAGAAATTTTAGCTTCATTTTCCCACAACGTATAAACCCTGGATAACGAACTAGACAATTTCGGAGACCCTGAAATTGATTTCTTACCAATAAAAGGGGAATGAGGCTGGGGACATTGTTAGTAAATCCACGGTTGATACCATTATTCTCACACTGTAAGACAGACGTTTAAACTAAATTCTCTTTAACTGAAGGATTGCTGGGGACACTGTCAGTAAACCTATTGACCGAACTAACAATATCACGTTGTATGATAGAAATTTTAGCTATGTTCTCCCTTAGATGAGAAGGAGTGCTAGGGACACTGTCAGTCAACCCGTCTTTACAAGTAAAATTCTATTTGGCAGAAATTTCAGTACCCTCCTGATGAAGGGGTAGGATATTGGGGACACTGCTAGTCAACCAGTCTTCGCAAGCAATATCTTGTTTGACAAAAATTTCAGCCCATTCCTTCAGCTGGATACAAAGAGGAGAGCTGGGGACACTATCAGTCAACCCGTTTAGGTCTAGAGTATGAGGATGAGAGCTGGGGACACTGTTAGTTAACCTATTTAGGCCTACAGTATGCTGCTTAATAGAAATTTCAGGTCATTCCCTCCATTGAAAAGGAGGAGAGCTGGGGACACTATCAGTCAACCCAAGATTACTTGAAGGAGAGGGAACCTGTCGGGGAGCAATAGAAACCTGAAGCACTGAATTAACATCATTACCCCTCGTACCACACCTAGAACATGCAATGGCTTGTCTAAAAGTAACACGAATTGCAAACTCGTTATCAACACCAATATAGGAGACCTGATGGCTGGAGTAGCTAAATGGCGCAGAGATCAAGCATGAGACAACGTCTAGTCTATTTGGGTAGTTATAGTTAAAATCATGAGCCACAAAGGAGCCAAATAATGAAGCAAGCTGCTGCACAAGGTGTTCAGTAATCAAACCAGGAGGCAATCCTAAGAAATCCACATAAACAAGGCATTCTATCAGGGTAAAATTCGAGGATAAATCCTTGCACTCAGAAAAGATATCCTGAATATGGAGCCTATGTCCTTCCATGAAAGCCGATTTCGCATCAATAGAGTGAAACACCATAATTACCTGATTCCCTCCAGTAGGGGCAATACAACCGAAGGAGAATTGCCTACTCTCAACCATCTCTTCAAGGTTGGGAATAAAGGATAGCTTCCTTACAGTCAACAGAACCGCATATTGAGCCCAGCTAGCTTGTAGGAAGCCAGACTCCAAATTGATCTTGAGTGAATATGAATGTAGGGCCACAACCCGAGCATAGGATCTGTCATCTCTAGGGGATTCCCAAAACACTGGTAGTGGCTTGTTTCTAGGTTGTGTTGGCAGCTTATGGTTTCAAATTTGATGCTTGTCCGGTTCTTATATATGAATATAATTTTAGTCTTCATTACAGTTTTTATACTGAATTTGTTTTCTTTCAATTTATATTAGTCTTTGTTCTCTAGAAATTATACAAATGATTGTGAACATTGACGTGGATTAATGACCGTCAATTTTCATTTTGACAATGTCTGATCGTGGAACCTAAATTTATTACAATTGGGGCATCGTCAACACATTAGTCAAAATGTGTATTAATTAAGATTCCTTTTGATACGGCCCAACACTTAGACATACGGAGTTTCTCGCGGAACCTCACAAAGTCTCGTAAATCGGCTCGCAAAGGAGGTTTTACTCGATAATATTCTAGTATTTTGTAGAATTGTATAGAATAATCTATACTTAGCTAGATGTTTCTAGAATTCTCTTTACTTGTGTAGAAAAGTCAAGTAAGATTTGTATTATTGTAGAAAAATCTAGAAGGCGAATATTAGCCATTAGATCATGGAACATTCTAGATGAATCGATCTCAATCGTCGGTTGAGGAGGTGGAAATGACTATAAATAAGTAAGCATCCCTCATTTGTAAATCACACTTGAAAAGTAGTAAAACAAAGCTCTCTTGTGAGTTCCAAAAGCTCTCCTTTCTCGCATTACTTAGCTTCCGCATTTCTATCGCAAGTGGTGTTGAGTTTTCGTAAAGGCTTTGCTAGCATAATCGTCAGTTGTTTTGTGCTAGTGCCGCACGGTGTTTAAGTCTGAAAATCTTGGCCCGTGACACATTTTACACGTCTTATTATCGAACAGTATAAAAACACTTCTTCTTCATTTCTACCTTTATCACCTTAACAATTATTTAAAAAGAGTCGTGGGTGTGACTCCAAGGGACGATGTGCCTAAGCCCGATATGTACAACGGCGGCCGAAAATTGAGGGACATAAAGGATTTTCTCTACTCGATGGAGCGGTACTTTGGTGCCCTTGGCATCGTGGATGACACGGTAAGGACATTCCAAGCTTCTCTTTATTTAAAAGATAGTGCCTTGTTGTGGTGGAAACGTATGTCCCAACCAATTGGCGGCGACGAGGTGACTGTCACCATATGGGACCAATTCAAAGATAAGTTAAGGTAGCAGTTCCTACCCGCTGATGCGGAAAATGAAGCCCGCGTCAAATTACGCCATCTTCACCATAGAGATGGCCACATTTGAGAGTATGTCAAGGAGTTCTCCGACTTGATGCTAGAGATCCCCGATCTTTCTCCAAAGGAGGCACTCTTTTGCTTTATGGACAGGCTAAACCGATGGGCTAAATTTGAGTTACAACGCCGAGATGTTCAAGACATCAAACAAGCCCTCCGCATCGCTGATTCCCTCGTGGAGTATCAAAAGAAGGAAAGCACCAAGGACAAGGGGAAGAAGCCGTTCTATAGTAAAGGTGGGGGAGGCAAATGGAGGTCTCACCATAAGCCATCCGATAGCAAGGCGACATCAAGCGACAGGCCTAAGGGAGACAAGCCAACATGTACGCCAAAGTGCTTTTTATGTGAAAGGACACACCTTGCCCAAGATTGTCCCTCGAGAAAGAAACTAGCAGCCTTTGTCCAAGACCTTGAGCAGAAGGACGAGGAGAGACGAGTCGCATGCTTAAGGCAATTGGACGCGGTGAGGGCAAAGACGAACAAGGGTGAACAAGGTCGCTTGTATGTCGAAGCCATATTTGAGAAAGGGGCTCGATGGTGACTACTTGATACCGGGGCTGATTCAAGCTATTTAAGCATGAAGGTAGTATGTTCTCTCAGCAACACATGGGAGCCGTCTAAGACTCGATTCAAGGGAGTGAATAGCGAGTGGATTGGGTTAGTTGGGGTTGCCAAAGACGTGCCGCTTACGATAGGAGCCTGGTCAGGTAAAGCCAACTTTGCCATTGCCCCGATAGATGATTATGATCTCATTCTTGGTATGGAATTCATGGACCAAGTGAATCCGATAATCATACCAAGCAACAATACCATGGTGATTATGCAAGGAGAGAAGCCTTGCGTGGTGCAGTGCAAGAGGGAAGGTGCGCCGAGCCCTAATCAGTTGAACAAGGGGCTTAAGCGAGGGGAGCACACCTTTGCCGCAATTATGGTGGAAGAGGATCCACCATTGGAGGAGTTTAACAAAGGCCAGCCAATCCCGAAGGAAATTGAGCCAGTGCTTGTCGAATTTAAAGACATTATGCCTAATGATCTGCCAATGGGTCTCCCGCCTAGGAGAGAGATTGATTATGCCATCGAGCTAGTCAAGGGGGCCAAGCCGATAGCAAAAGCACCATACCGTATGTGTCCAAGTGAGCTCGAGGAGCTTAAGAAGCAGTTGGGGGAATTGCTCGAAGCAGGCTATATTCGACCTTCGAAGAGTCCATGGGGCGCACCAGTCCTTTTTCAGCGAAAGAAGGATGGATCTCTTCGATTGTGTGTGGATTATCGAGCACTCAACAAGGTGACGGTGAAGAATAAATATCCCGTGCCACTCATTGCCAATCTCTTCGACAATCTACAGTAGGGAAAGTATTCTTCGAAGCTGGACTTGTGCAAGGGGTACTACCATGTCAGGATAGCCCAAGGGGATGAGCCAAAGACCGCGTGCATTTCAAGGTATGGTTCATACGAGTTCTTAGTCATGCCATTCGGTTTGACGAATGCTCCCGCAACATTTTGCACCTTGATGCAATGAGTCTTGGCGGATTTCATTGACAAGTTTGTGGTCGTATACTTGGATGACATAGTCGTCTATAGCAACACCATGGATGAGCATAAGGAGCATTTGTGGGTTGCCCTCCGAGTTCTATGGGAAAACCAGCTTTATGTCAAAAAGAAGAAGTACTCGTTCAAATTAAGAGAAGTATCTTTCTTGGGACACATCATCGGTGGTGGGAAAATTCGGATGGACCCATCAAAGATCAAGGCCATAGTTGAGTGGGAGCCTCCCACAAAGCCAACAGAGCTGCGATCTTTCTTGGGCCTTGTCAATTAGCGGTTCATCGAGGGGCATTCGGCCATTGCCTCACCACTTACTGATCTATTGAAGAAGAGCCAAGCATGGTGTTGGGGAGCCAAGCAGCAAACCGCATTCGAGGCGTTGAAAGATGTGGTGACAAGGCAACCGGTTCTTGCACTTCCCGACTTTGAGAAGCCATTCGAGGAGTGCTTATACAAGATGCCACCCCATTGCCTACTAAAGCCGAAAGCTTAATGATACCGAGCGACGATGGCCGATGCATGAGAAGGAAATGTTAGCGGTTGTGCACTGCCTCCATGTATGGGAGCATTACTTGAAGGCAGCCACACCATTCAAGATCAAGATAGATAACAAGGTAGTTAGCTACCATCAAAGCCAACCGAAATTGTCGAGCAAGCAAGCACGATGGCTAGATTATTTGGCGGAATTTAAGTACGAGCTGGAGTATAGCCTAGGAAAGATAAACAATGTGGCCGATGCCTTAAGTCGAAAGTCATGTCTAGCACCGATGGTGAGTGCGCCCGAGGGGACATTGCTGGAGTGCATCAAAGAGGGATTGACGTGAGACCAGCAAGTACAGAGATTCATCGAGTTGGTCAAGGAAGGCAAGACCGCTCGTTTCTGGATCGAGGATGGGGCACTTTATGTTAAAGGCAACCATTTGTACATCCCAGCCTGGGACAACTTAAGGCGGGACATTCTTAAAGAGTGCCACGATTCGAGATATGCCGACCACCTAGGTACTCATCGCACCTTAGCTCTAGCTCAAGAGCGATTTTACTAGCCAAACATGCGGGATGATGTGGAGGCATATGTGCGGACATGCCTTGTATGCCAGCAAGACAAGGTGGAGCATGAGCACCCGGATGGTTTGTTATCGCCACTACCAATTCCAGAACATGTATGGGATAGTATCTCAATGGATTTCATCATGAGCCTGCCCATATCCGAAAGTTGCACCAGCATATTCGTAGTGGTGGATCGATTGTCAAAGTATGCCATCTTCATTCTTGGCCCTAAGGAATGCACAGCCGAGACCACGGCCAAGCTCTACCTCAAGCATGTGGTGAAATACTGGGGACTGCCAACATCGATTGTCAGTGATAGGGACTCATGATTTATAGGGAGGTTTTGGCAAGAACTCTTCCGCTTGTTCAGTACCGAGTTAAAAATGAGCACCATAATGCACCCTCAAACGGATGGCCAGACGGAGCGTTCAATAGTTTGCTCGAAGTCTATCTTCGACATTATGTGGCAGCCAACCAAAAAGATTGGGTGAAGTTGTTAGACATTGCCCTATTTTCATACAATCTTATGAGGAGCGAGAGCACCGATAAGAGCCCATTTGAGATTATCTTAGGGTTTCAACCAACAACCCCCAAGGACATTGTCAGCAGCTATAAGGGGAATAGCCCACCAGCATACAAGTTTGCCAAAGATTGGCAAGAGGGGGCCGATGAAGCAAGGATTTACTTGGAGAAATCGGCCAAGCAAACAAAGAAGTGGGCCGACAAGAAGCGGACGCCCCGTGAATTTTAAGTAGGCGATCAAGTCTTAAGGAAGCTGTACGAGGATGGTCAAGTGCGTGGACTTCACAAGGGACTTATGCGACAATACGAGGGGCCGGTTGTGGTTATCAAGAAAGTAGGCTCCGTAGCTTACAAGTTAGAGCTGCCCGAGGCATACTCGAAGCTTCACCCAGTTTTTCATGTGAGCCTACTCAAGCCATACCGGAAAGATCCCGATAATGAGGAGCAGAATGTCAACACGAGGGCACCCGCCGGCATTTGGGAACATTTTGAAAAGCAAGCCGAGGAAGTCCTTTCAAAGAGGGTCGTTCGAGCATGCAACGGAGCTGCCACCAAGGAGTACTTAGTAAAGTGGAAAGGCATGCCAACAAGCGAAACTAGTTGGGAGCCTGCTGAAAAACTTTGGCAGTTTTCAAACTTGGTCGAGGAATTCGAAGCACAAGGCGCTGTGAGCGCAATACATGGCAACGAGGGCGTTGCCACCTCAGGTGGGGGAGAATGACACTGCTCAACACTTAGACATGCGGAGTTTCTCGCGGAACCTCGCAAAGTCTCGGAAATCAGCTCGCAAAGGAGGTTTTACTCTGTAATATTCTAGTATTTTGTAGAATTGTATAGAATAATCTATACTCAGCTAGATGTTTCTAGAATTCTCTTTACTTGTGTAGAAAAGTCAAGTAAGATTTGTATTATTGTAGAAAAATCTAGAAGGCGGATATTAGCCATTAGATCATGGAACATTCTAGATGAATCGATCTCAACTGTCGGTTGAGGAGGTGGAAATGACTATAAATATGTAAGCATCCCTCATTTGTAAATCACACTTGAAAAGTAGTAAAACAAAGCTCTCTTATGAGTTCCAAAAGCTCTCCTTTCTCGCATTACTTAGCTTCCGCATTTCTATCGCAAGTGGTGTTGAGTTTTCACAAAGGCTTTGCTAGCATAATCGTCAGTTGTTTTGTGCTAGTGCCGCACGGTGTTTAAGTCTGAAAATCTTGGCCCGTGACACATTTTACACGTCTTATTATCGAACAGTATAAAAACACTTCTTCTTCATTTCTACCTTTATCACCTTAACAATATTTAAAAAGAGTTATATTTCAGACAACAAATATTGTTCTAATTTTCAATTCCTTTGTTTTGGCTCATTTTGTCATCCAAAAGTGAAATAGGTAATTTGAATATTAAATAATAAAGAAGAAAATATTACAAGTTACTTCTTATTCTAGTTAGGGCTGTAATTAAGCCGAGCTGTTCATAAATAACTCGGTGTTCAGTTTGATAAAAGCCCGACTCGGCTCGACTCGATTTATTATAATGAACTGTTCATGAACATTATTTTTGGGCTCAGTTTGTAAATGATATTTTTGGGCTCAGTTTGTAAATGAACCGAACACGAACAAGCCTAAGCTCGACAATGAGCGATATCCCGATTCATGACATGATCATCCGAGTGAATGAAATGGTGGATAATGAAGGGAAGTGGCGGTGGGAATTGTTCCAAAACAAGCTGCCAACTACTTGCTTACTTTAAATTGCCTCACACCAAGTACATATAGATGTGAGTAATGATGATTGTTGCTATTGGAATGGGACTTCCAACAGATCTTTTTTCAATTAAGAGTGCGTATCGACAGCTTATGAATGATGATGGTGTAGTAGAGCAAAGGGATTGGCGATTTGTTTGGGAGTGGAAAGGACCAAAAAGGGTGAAAACATTGTTGTGGTTGTGTTTCCACCTGAAATTATTGACAAATAAGGAGAGGGTGGGAAGGCATTTGGTGGATAACCCCTCTAATTATCGATGCCATGGTGTAGGAGAGGATATCAATCATGTTTTGAGACAATGCTCCTTTGCCAAAAAGGTGTAGCGTATCAGGCTTCCTAGCGATCGTATGGATGTTTTTTTACCAGGGTCTTGGGTTAAGTGGATGTGTAAGAACTCATGTGTAAAGTCGGGCGAGGGTAAGGAGAATTTGAGTTTGGCATTTGGAGGGTGTTGTTAGGCGTGGGGGTGTAGAAACTAAGCTATTTTCGAAAATAAGGTGGTTGATAAGAGGGGAGCAACTCAGGTTTGGGCTATGGTTAGGGGCTATTCCGATGGAGTGTTGGAGGAGTTTTGCACTAAACCTCCACGTAGCCGGTTGGATATCGGATGACATCCTCCTAACAAAGGTTCGATTAAGCTTAACTCTAATGGATCGGTAAGGGGAATGGATTATAAAGCTTTGATTGGAGGGCTACTGAGGACGAGAATTGGAGGTGGCTTGTTGGTTTTGCATGAAATATTGGAGTTTGTTCACTTGCTAGGGCTGAACTATAGGGAGTTTTGGATGGTTTGGCTTTAGCTTGGGACCGTGGTTTTAGGAAAGTAGTGTGTGAGGTGGATAGTAAGTTTGTTTATGATTTATTATACAAGTGCGAGCACGGTCCGCCCGGTCTGATGATGATTAATACCTATTCATATAGATTTCCGAATGTCGGAAGTGCTATGAATCGAGCATCTCTTTCCTTGTACAAAGTCCCTTGAATAAACCTTAAAGTATTCTAAAGGAAAGAACCTTAAACCAGTAATTTCGTATCCGAACTTCTACCTTCGACAAATTTTCTCTTGAACTCAAAAAAAATTTCCAATGGTCAAAAGTTAGCAGTGTGCGTTAGGAACCATGTGTCAAAATTTCATAAAAATCTAACAGTTAGATATGCATCGATCGATGGTACCATATGCGTCGATTGATGCTCATTGCTGCTGACACGTGTCGAGTCTAGTAATGACTTAGCAAAACTACAGACGTGTCAATTGACGCTGCCAGATGTGTCAATCGATGGTTCTTGGACATATGTTGAGTCTAGTGATGACTCAACAAAGCTAAAACCGCCCTAAATGCCTGGATTGACGCTCCCAAGATGTGTCAATCGATGCTGCCAAAATTCCTACAAAAAGAACGCGATCCTTGCTCATTTTCAACAACTTTCAATGGCGAAAAACATCGGAAACCTCCGAAAACCTCTGAAAACTTCCTTTATTTTTTGATTCCACAAATCCATGCCAAAAATCCCTTTCCTTGATCCCAAAACTATACTCAGATATAGAATCCTTCCCTAGGCAAGTTTTAGCTATAAACTGGCATAGCCTTATTTCCTAAAACACCATCCCGATACTATAGTTCAATATCATCAACTGGTTTTAGCTATAAACCTTCCTCATATTGTCCTTTAAACCCTAGCTATACCAAGGTACAATCCATTATTCCTAACGGGCTTTAGTTATAAACTGTCTTGGCGGATCTCAAGGTTATTAACCTTAATCCTTTAAACATTCGGTTCTAGCACGAACTGGCTTTTAGGACACTCGAAAGGTAACGAGGGTAATTGGATCTAATCCCACCTTTATTGCATTCATTTTTATTTTATTCGTAGTTATTAAATTATCGGGAGCATCCGAGGTAGGGGAATCCATCACTCAGGTATAAATATTTTCCCTTTATTTTATTTATTTCATTATTTCCATATAGGAAAACTGTTTTTAATAAACTAATTAAATATCAGTATCTCGAATCAAATGTATAAGAAACTATTTTATCCGACTCAGTATCTCTACTTCATAGGTATAGGAATCCGACCTGAATTGGCTATACCATTATTTCCTGGAAGAGCTGATACATGTGGTGACTCTTGTACTTCATAAAATACTACTTTTGGCTCTATTTTAATTTGCAAGGTTTCACCAAAAACAATTCTCTCAAAGACAAGTCACTAAAAGGGTCCCACGATCCCTATTGCCAAGCACTCTAAAAAGTAAATGAGCCCCGCGCTCGAACTGCAATAGCTCCCAGCATAAAACCCCGAGCCCGCGCGCGCCCGAAAACCCACCCACTCACGGTGGAGACTCTGCTGGGGAATGGTCTTCCCAGAATTGGTTTTTATAAAATTTTAAACCAATTTTAGATAAAATAATGAAAGTATATTTGATTCGAGAATTAATATTTGAAATGTTTATTTACAAACTTTATTTTGGATTTGTTGCATAGCATCTGCATTTGTCCTACCCAAAACCCCAATGTTCTCGATGATGTATCTCTAGAGCTTGCCTTAAGTTCATATAGGGGCACAAAGTTAGGATTCACTAGTTGTATGTAGTATAATATAATCTAGATGGCTTGACTAAGGCTACTAGGTTTTAGTATATCAAACATCGAAAAAGGGCTCTTGAACTCGATTAGGGTTCCTGAGCTTAAGTACATAATGTGCGGTTACCATCAATCGAAACCCTGTTGGACTTAGCCCAGCATATAGCGGTGCAGCCCTAGAAACTTCCCTAGGGATACCCAATGATTTTCTTAAAATCACAAAAGAGAGTATGTCCTTGCCTACCTCAGGTTGGTAATAGAGGTAAGAACCCCCCACCTAGGAAAGATACTCATCTCGATGGAGTAATAAGGTTGGAAGGGAGAGATTAAAAAGCAAATGTTCTAACGATATTCTTGTCTAAATGGACATGGACCATGCATTGCTAAACACATCTTCTGCGGCCATGACATTTTGACCAAGAATACAACACATACACACCATATATTTTGTGACTATGCCATGATAATATCATGATAACCACAGAAATATTCATGTGTATGCCATGATTATATCTTGTTGATGATATTGTATGCTCATACAATATATACCATGCCTAAGACAATAAGCCTTACTTATTTCTAATGCTCTATTATGTGTTTCACATGTATAACATAACATGTTGTGTAATATCGTACCATACAAATGCCATGCAAGTTACATATGTATAATATGACATGCCATGCGATATTGTATTTATCCCATGTATTCCCATGCGATATTGTATTTATCCCATGTATTCCCATGCTTACAACATGTAGTGCCATGTAATTCTATTCTTACAACATGCAGCACCATGTGTTACCATGATTGTAGTATGCAGGGCTATGTAACTCTGCTCTTACAGCATGTAGTGCCATGCAATTCTGTTAGTGCCATGTAATTTCATTCTTGTAACATTTAATGCTATGCTTCGACATGCATTGTCATGTTAGGTTTTGTTATGCTTTTAACATGTAGTGTCATGTTACATTTTTATTTGCTATCCATGCTTTGACATGCAGCTTCATGTCATCTAGTGCTTTCCTTGCGACATGCAGCATCATACCATCTTGTGTTTTCCTTACGACATGCATAGTTATGTCATCCTATGTTGTGCTTATACAACATCCAACGTCATGTTATATTATGTTATGCTTACGACATGCAGCGTCATGTCATACTTATGGTACTTATATGACATGCAACATCATATTATATTATTTTATGCTTATTAGTATGCTAGCTCCGATCCTGTAGGTACTCAAAATACACACGACGTTAGCATCTCTAGGATGTTAATCATAATTGAAAAAAAAACTTTTCTTTAATTCATAATATGCAAATGCATACATATGTTACATCATTCATCGAAAGTTGATTCTTGTGAATTCATTCATCACATCTTACCAATCGCTTCACCTCGTAATATAAATACTTCCCCTCATATCATTTATTAATGAGCATGTGAAGATAATTAATGTCATCAACCATCAAGCATCATATGTGCCTAATGTTTGGCATGCATTACATACTCATCCCATACTAGGATAAGAAAGGTCCTAATTGCACACATCATGCTTCAAGTATACATTGGCCCCCTCTCTATCACACAGCTCGGATCCGCAAGAAAGGTTATTTGAGGAAAGCATGCAGGAAGAAAAATCGACAACACTCTCTACTGTCCACCTAATCGAAATGGCAAAGAATAACCAAAAGGCGACCCTTGAGGCAGTACAAAACATGATCCTTTTCGAAGATTTCGTTAGGAAGTTTGAAACCGTGATAAGTAACATAAGGGCCACACGAATCTCGGGATCTGGTCAGGAAGATAAGGTTGTAGAAATAGAAAAAAATTCTTAAATTTTGAGGAAATGATTCCAAAACTAAAATGCATCACTAGGCCATCAGTTGCAAAATACTTCGAACCATAGAACTTTGTACTCACTATCCCGGAGCCACTTCCAACCAACTTTGTCATACCTTATATCCTGCCCTTCAATGGGACTGGTTCGCCTGAGGCACATATCAAGAGTTACCTATGAGTAATGATAAGTATGGGCGTTCTTGAGGTCCATAGAATCAACCTTTTCCTAACAACCCTACAAGATTCAACGATTGATTGGTAAATGAGAATGCTAATCCATGTGAAATCTAGCTGGAAATCTCTCAGTGTGGCTATCATTAAGAGTTATGCATACAATGTGAAAGTTGAAACTACCCTCCAGGATCTTGAAAGGGTACAATAGAAACTTGGTGAACCTTTTGAAGCATATTATAAAAGGTGGAAAGTGATCCAAGCCCTGGTCGATGGAGCCTCGAAGCTTGATGCCCTGGTAGTCAAATTGGTGGAAGGATGCAACCCACGATTCAGGGATGAGATAAAGATGATTACATTCAACACATTCAGTGATGTGGTTGAATATGCTAAGAGAATTGAAAAGTACGATGAAGAGGACCAGTGGAAGAAAGGCAAATTCGACTACAAGATGCAAAATGATGACATAGAAGGTACACAGTTGTATCTTGAGTACCAAGAACTCAAGACCTATACTGAAGAAGACACTTTGGAGTTCTAAACTGCATTTCAAGTAGAAACAACCTAGAGGAAGCTAAACCAAATCAGCCATGCTGCATGTCAAAAATAAAGATGTTTCCATCTCTAGTACTTTTGAAATAAGTTGTATAATATTTGATGAATGACTTTTTTTTGCGTGATGTTTCTAATAATCATTTTGTGTGTTCATTCTAGCATACATTTGGCATATTCAGTATTCATAATACACCAATTAAAGAAATTGATTTAGTCACATTCAAAAATGGTTTCTAATTTGAACGACTTTACCTCGAGTAAAAGAGAGAAAAAAATTACCAAAAACACATATAACCGCCTGATCCCACGAAGCATGCCATATCTTGTGCACCTATAGTAGGGGCAAATGAAGAACAAATGCAGAAATAATACCCTAGTTATCGAGCAAGTTATCTTAAAGAAGAATCGCTTAAAGCATTTTAAATGAAGTCTGCTCCGACAAACCCTACATAAAGATTCCCTTGCTATTTAAGCAAGAAATGGTAGAAACCACATAAACCTCACCATGTTAGTCACTCATGCAAAAGCACCTTAGATAGTCAAGGGGAAATCATTAAAAAAAAGTCCAACAATAAGTGTCTAACTCAACAAGGAGCTCATATGCTCAGAATGAAGAACTCTAGGATGAGATGACAAAATCAAGCATGATAAACAAAAGACTTAGTCCTTAAAGTGAACTAATGCTAGGGGAAAATTCCACACGAAATAAAAGGAACCATACCTAATAGGGGCAATGAACACGGAAACGAGCTAATGATCCACTAACTCGAACAAGCTCAAGAAAATTTGCATAAAAGAACAAAAAAGTAATTGTCTGCTGAAAGCTAGTAAGGGCTTTTGGGCAAAAATAAAGACAAAAAGAAAGAGAGAAGTCAACTGGTAAAACCTCAAAAGGACCATTGACAATAAAGGGAAAGTTGTTGGGAATAGATACCATTAACTTTTGTGCCTCAAAATATTTCTTTGACTAATACATTACTTTGCTTAAATGTCAAATGTATGCATGTAATGAATATACCAAAATGTTAGAAGAAACATTCACGTTAGAATTTTTGTTCATGATAGGACATGCATGCACACAAAAGAAAAAAGGGAAAATAAAAGGAGCCTGCTGGATTGAAAATCTAAAAGGGCGGTCTATGCAAAAGTTAGAATCAAGTAAACAAATCGCTCAATCTGCATCAAATATCTAAACATTGTTGATACTACGTTGCATAATGCGGACTCGACCGGCCATAAGCCAATGCTACCTGAAGTACAACTCAGAACTAAGGAGCTACAAGAAAGGCTCAAATAAGCATATCCACTAAAGGATGCATTCCCTCCGATTGGACAAAGTGGCAATGCCAACTTAATGCATCTTGCGCTTGTAAAACTCATCATATAGCAATAGCAATAAATGTTTAAAGTCACATGCATAATAAAAGACCAAATTTACCATCCCAGTCCAGAATTAAACTATAGGACACAAAAACCTTAGATCTAGCGAGATATGCACCTCGGCACATCATAGCCAGTCCTGAGATCCAGCGAGAACTTCACTTAGGCACATCATAGCCAAACCTTAGATCCAGCGAGATCTTCACCTAGGCACATCATAGCCAAATCTTAATATCCAATAACATTTTTTCAATATACACAATAAGACTTTATATCCAGTGAGATCTTTACCACAACCCATCTAGTTTTGTCTGATGCAGTGTTATGTCTAATTTTATGATGGCATGCAGTGTCATGTCTAAGTTAATGACATGTAGTATCATTCTAATCACATGCAGTGTCATGTAAGGCTATATAGTATTTTGTACTATCATATTATGTTTGCGACATGTAGTGCCATGTCAGATTATATTTTGTAGGAACTCATAATAGCAGTTCAATAGTGGCAGACAATACCCGACTCGATGGTGAGACAAACTGGTCAATGGTGGCAAATAGTGCCTAACTCAATGGCGAGACAAATTTCTTAGTGGTGGCAAGATGGTCCCCAACTCGAGGGTGAGATAAACTGCTCAATGGTGACAAGAAGGTGCCTAAATCGATGGTGAGACAAACTGCTCAATGGTGGTTAGATAGTGCCCAACTTGATGGTGAGACAAACTGGTCAATGGTGGCTGACAGTGCCCAACTCCCCGATGAGACAAATTGCTCAAGGGTGGCCGACAGTGCCTCCTCAAAGGTTAGAAAGATGATCAACGTCAATGTCCTGACTATGAGCAACACCAGAAGCAGATATAACCCTTTACTCGCTCTTTGCATCATCTTAAAACCATTTTGAAATTGACAGACCAAAATTTTGTAAAAATATGACACGTCACTAGGGGCACAAAACCTTTTGAAAAGCTCTTAATTTTCATTTTCCTCAGTAAATTTTTCCTTTCATTACCTTCTTTGATTTTATCGTTTTCATCCCCAACAGGACTATAACTTGAAAAGATTTTCGTCAACATTCTTAATCGAAGGGGCAAAAATTTTTATTTTCAAAATTCTCGATCAAGTAATGTCAACTCTTTTAAAACCCTTTTGTCTGTATGACCTACCACACACGAAAGCACCTATTTTGTTTACCGCACTTACTTCATATATGCAAAATTTCTCATACGGTCAAAAGTTTTAAAATGCGTGGAGCAAACTGTGAGCACTGTCCGCCCGACCTGATGATGATTAATACATATTCATATAGATGTCCGAATGTCGGAAGTGCTATGAATCGAACGTCTCTTTCCTTGTCCAAAATCCCTTGAATAACCCTCAAAGTATCTTAAAGGAAAGAACCTCAAACCAATAATCTCTAATCCATACTTCTGCCTTCGATAGAATTTTCTCTCGAACTATAAATAAATATTCCAACGATTAAAAGTTAGCACTGTGTGTTAATAACCACGTGTTAAAATTTCAAAAAAATCCAACGGTTAGATATGCATTGATAGATGCTCCTATATGCGTTGATCGATGCTCATTAATACTAATGTCGAGTCTAGTAATGACTCAGCAAACCTACAGATGTGTCAATTGACACTCCCAGAAGTGTTGATCGATGGTTCTTGAACATGTGTCGAGTCTAGTGATGACTCAGTAAAGCTACAACTGCCGTAGGTGCATCGATTGATGCTCCCAAGATGTGTCGATCGACGCTGCCAAAATTCCTATAAAAAGAACGCGATCCCTGCTCATTTTTAACAACTTTCAATGGCAAAAAACATAGAAAACCTCCGAAAACTTCCTTTATTTGCGGATTCCCCAAATCCATACCAAAAATACCTTTCCTTTATCCCAAGACTATACTCAGATATAGAATCCTTCCCTAGGCAAGTTTTAGCTATAAACTAGCCTAGCCTTATTTCCTAAAACACCATCCCGATACTATAGTTCAATATCGTCGACTGGTTTTAGCTATAAACCTTCCTCATATTGTCCTTTAAACCCCAACTATACTAAGGTATAGTCCATTATTCTCGACGGGCTTTAGTTATAAACCGTCTCTGTACATCCCAAGGTTCTCAACCTTAATCCTTTAAACATTCGGTTCTAGCACATACCGGCCTTCGGGGCACTCAAAAGGTAACTGAGGGTAATTGGATCTAATCTCACCTTTATTGCATTCATTTTTATTTTATTCATATTTATTAAATTATTGGGAGCATCCGAGGCTCGGGAATCCATCACTGAGGTATAAACATTTCCCTTTATTTTATTTATTTCATTATTTCCACACAAGAAAACTGTTTTTAATAAACTAATAAAACATAATTATCTCGAATCAAATGTATAAGTAACTATTTTTTCCGTCTTAGAATCTCTGCTTTATAGGTATAGGAATCCCACCCGGATCGACTATACCATTATTTTTCGGAAGAGCTGATCCGGGTGGCGACTCTTATACTTTATAAAATAGGGCTTTTGACTCTATTTTAACTTTCAAGTTTTCACCAAAAATAATTCTCTAAAGACCAGTGGCTAAAAGGGTCCCATGGTCCCTATTGCCAAGCACTCCAAAATTTAAATGAGCCCCACGCTTGAACCATAGCAGCTCCCCGCATAAAACCCGGGAGCCCGCACGCGCCCAAAAGTCCGCCCGCTCACACCAAGCAAGGGATGGTACCGAATGATTATTACAATCTTATTTGGTCGATCAAGAAGGTATTGGAGTGGGAGTGGGAGATAGTGTTGTTTTTTTTAAGATAAAAAAAAATTTACTGGGAAGGGAACAGAAGTGCGGACCGCAAGGCAAGCTTGGGAGCGTCTGTCCCTGTGGGATTCCATAATTTCGAAGCACCGATGCATGGCATGCTCGAAATCATCCACCAAGATGCAGCAGGAATCTGTTTTCCTAGATTAGGAGTTGTTTAGGTCTTTTTATCTTTCTATTCTATAATAAAAAGAATAACAAACTTCCTAATATCTCACATATTCAATTAAAACCTCAGTCACCATCTATCATCCCCCTCTCTCTCACTCAACTGAAAATCAAGGTCTGGGTGTTTAAATAAATGGTATGATTCTCGGTTTTTTCATTTTTATTCAAGGTCTACTCTTGAATTTTTTTGTTGATTTGTTTGTTTTAATGAATTGAAAAGTTTGTGAATTTCTGGGATTCCCTCTCCTTTCTTTATTTATATTAATGCTTCTCTAGTATATATGATCAGTTTGATGAAGCATTTATTGCTTTGTTTTGTTTATGGTAGTGATAGTTTAACTTTAGGAAATACCAGTTGGTTTATTTTCAAGGATTCTAGTCCTTTCTTAGCTATTTAGTATCTTAGGCTTCTGTATATGATATCTATTACAAGGATAATTTTAAGAATTGAAAATATCATACATGAGATTTTGATATTTCAGAATTAATCTACGAACTGTTTAGGTTTTTGGTTGGATTTCTGCAAAACAATACACGAATAGGGAGGCGATCGGGAAGTCAGTAAAGGCTTTGAAAGAATAATGTAGTAGTGAGTTGAGAATGTGATACCTTTGGTCTGCCAGCGTGGCCTTTATATAGGTGTGTGTGGTGTCCCACTCCTGGTGAAATAAGGAGTCTAAGGCCCTATTCTTTTCAACTTATATTCAGTCCATTTTAGTTCAGTTCAGTTCAGTACTTATCAGTACTGCATACATATAAATTTACACTGAAATAAGTTCAGTTCAGTACTGCTACTTATAAGTTGAAAAGAACAGGGCCTAAGCCACAATAGGATTATAATTTCTTTGATGTTTATCTATTGCTTGAACCATAAGTAGATTAGGATAAGATCAGCGATAAGAGGGAATATAGGGATTGGCATCTTATCTGGATTCTCCTTTCTTGTGCGGTATGAAATCTCCATCCAACCAGTATGCAACGGCTCAAGATCTTGCCCGCTTAAGCCATACATATGCCAAGTATGACTATCTTGTCCATGCATCACTGGCTAGGATGTCATTCCAGCCGAGTTCGTTAAGACATGAATGGTGGTTGTTTATATTTCCTAAAGGGACAAGCCATGCAGCCTAGGTTGACCTGATATCCTATACCAAGACGGATAAAATATATTCAGTAAGTTATCAGAAGTCCCCTCACAAGTGTGGGAAGTTCTTTAGGACTTCAGCGGCAACGTCCGGTTCAAATTTTGCAAGAATATTGGATAATCATTGGTGATGTGGCAGATTATCATCCTTTCATTCTTGAAGCTTCTTAAAGAAGCCAACGTCTCTTCATATAGATTAGCGGTAGTTCAAATTTTTTAAATTTCAAAACCGGCATGTGTCTGTTCACCACGTGGCATTGATTATAATAATGGTGACTTTTTATTTCATCTTTCCCCTATTTAAACGCAAGGGAAATTCATTTTATTGCTTTTGCCATCCCTAAAACTTTGTTCTGTGATTTACGGTGAAGCTACTTCAAGCATTTTTTCGGCATCTTCCGCTTTTCTTATTGCGTTTTATTAATCATCAACAAGTATGTGTCTTTACCTCTGCTACTCTTCCCCAAATGTAATTTTTGTTTGAATTCTTATGTGTCAAACGAATGTTACTATATGATTTTTGTTTTTATTTCAATCTCGTTGCCTTAGAGCTGATGTTTTATACTCGTGGAAGTATGCTAGTTTCCACCGTTCTGCTTAGGGATAGTGTGAGCGGACGACATTTAATGGATGGGCTGCGAAGTGGGGCAGGAGGATCGGTCTCCTAAAAATAATGTGATCGTGGAAAATGGGGGTAGAAAATGGTTTTGCATATTTTAATGCTCAAAAGATACGAGATCAAAATCCCGTATTTAAGACAAAGTTGCCACCCGGTTCAGCTCAACCGAGAAATTTAGGTACGATTTTCCCACCGATCGGTAGACAATACCTTAAATAGAGATTCCGAGTTCAAATGTTGTTATCTATTTTACATTAACCAAGTTAAAAGTTTCATTCTTTCTTAATCGATTTTAATCCGCCCTATTTATTGTGTTTTCGATTTACATATTATATTCATGCGTTCTAGTAAGCAATCAAAGCGATAAATAAATTATTACAGTCATCCAAAAATAAATGTGGAAATCAAAATTATTACAAGGCTTTTCAAATCCTATATAGTTGTCTGAAGTAAAAAAATAAAATACCCGAAGGCCTAGCATACATCTAACCTAAATCTACCAGCATGGAAAGGTTAGCACAGATATGGCATGTTGTACGAGATATATCACACATAGCGGTGCCCCCGGCAGCAGGGTTGGGGGGTGGCAGCCCCTCGCGGGAGTCCGGCGGCAGCGCCCCCGATGGCGGGGTCGAGGGGCGGTAGCCCCTCGCGGTGTTCCGGGGCAACACTTAGGATGGGGTTTGGGGGTAGGGCCTCTGATTGGGATCGAGCTACCTTGTTAGCTTAAAAATTTTTAATTTTTGGATGTAAGTTATTTCCCTTTGAAAGATTCATTTTTTGAACGAATTTTAGGGAAAAAGTCCATTTTGGGCACGATTATTATTTTAACCAAATTATTAGTTAAAATAACGCATGTTATGGGGTTTGGAATGTTTTCAGGGAATTCTGGATTTCTGTCGTGGTACTGTACATGAAAATACAAGCAATGATAAATCTAGGTTGAAGGGCAGCATGCAGGGCAGCTGCCCAGAAGCCCATGCCGACGGTGGCTTGGATGATGCCGGCAGCGGCATGAGTGAAGCGGATGGCGGCTTCACCTATCGGCGATTTGGTGAAATCACCGGCAGTTTTAGAATCTACAGAAACAGTAGAAAATTGGGCAAAAATGCCCGAAAACCTAAAAATCGAAATTGAAACACCAAGTAACACAACAAACAGCAAGGAATAATGCCAAAGAGCTATGAAACTCAGAATTTTTAACTCGGGGCTATAAATCCACCTCTTCATGATCCAAATGGCACCTTCAGGGAGCTCAAGTGATGATTTGGGTAGTAAGTGTGGGATTTTTGTGAAAAACCAAGAAAAGATGGATTAACTTCCATTTTATTACCTTTTCTATACCTTATCCCACTAAACTGGCTAGAATTTGCTTGAAATCTCTCTAAGATTTCAAGTGGTGAGAGTCTAACCCCTATTTCAGCTGCAAACAGCTGCTTATATAGGCTAAAATCCGGTGGAAAATTGACTTTAATCAATTATCCGGTGGGTATCGAGCAAGCAGGGCAAAAAGCTGTATGCTGTGGAAATTCATGCCGGCGGCGGCATGGATGATACCGTCAGCGGTATTGTTGAAGCCGCTTGCGGCTTCAACTTCTGCCAGGTCTGAAAAGTAAGCATGGCCTAGCCTAAAAAACTGGAAAAGTGGTTAAATCCGACTAAAAAGGGGTTTAAGCGAGAATTTTGGGTAATTAGGGTTATTTTTGAATACTTTAGGGTATTTAGGACTAAATTATTTTTTTGGTGCAAATCATCGGTTCGAGCTCCCACCGGACGCGTTATCGGACACGCCGAACTGAATTTTTTCAAAAATAACATTCGTAAAGAATTTTGGGTAAACTTAAAAAAAGTACCTTATGATTTCACATATTTGCAAACACAGGGTCTGAGGAATGTTTTTTTTGCAAAAGGGATTTTGTAGTTTCAAAAAATGTGCAATAAGGGGCCTTTGACTTCAAAATAGTGATGTTACTTTAAATATTTCAAATAATTTAGCATTCTAATAATTTAACCTTATTATTTAAAAAATATACGTCCGAGTTTGAGTAATTTTTGGGGATTTTTTTATATTTTTTATAGTTTCTTATCATAATTTAATTAAACCAATATTTGCACTAGTCAAAAAATTTCAAAATTTTTCACTGATATGCATTGTATTTTTAATAACTATCACGCGAAAATTTGGATAAAAATGAACAAGATTACCCATTTTTGCGACATAATTTAATATTGAATATCCTTTAATTGCAAATTTTTTGAAACCACGGACTCTGTTTTGCAAAAAAAATTCCTCAGACCCCGTTTTGCAAATGAGTGAAACCACAAGGTACCTTTTTGAAGTTTACCCATGAATTTTCTAATGGTAATAAAAGTTCCAAAGAATTTTTATCATGAAGAATAAAATTGAATATGCATCATCATCGTCTCGCGAGAGGGACTGTAAAACCTCATGCCACAGATAGGCTTTTCTGATTGTTGGAAATTATGTTTATAATATCGCTAGAAACTGGATTTGATCTCGCTGGAATCTAGGTTTATCTTTCGTCGAAATCTAGGTTTGATTTTGAATGTTTTAACGAACTGAATATATTAAACTAGAATACAATCTAAGATTTAATCTCCTGAATGACATTGACTATAGATCCTTTAGGATAGGAAATTTGGAATCTAACTTGTTTTAGGTAGTTTTTCCTTTTTAGGCAGTCATGTCCGCGTCTTCTTCATTTAGTTGCAAGTCTGGTGATAGTTTGTTTTTACCTTGTGTAAAGAGTTGTCAGACTTGGTTTCTTGTTCTTTTGTAAATATCGACCGCACTGACTTTCGTCCTAACATTATGGTTAAGAGATCAGCCGGGAGGATGGACCACATATTGGTCTAGATTAAGGGTTTTAGTAAGTAAAACATGCACAGCGGAAATTCAAAAATTAATCGAGTGTCTAAGATCTCCTAAGCATGGCATTATTGATAATAGTGCTAGTCTTAAATTATTGTAGGTCATAAACACTTATTAAAAGGACCTAATAATAATTTAACCACTTACCAGTTGAAGCGTGAATCCCGTAGTCAGTAGAAAGACTCCTCAGCTACGTGCATAGACTTCAAAGTAGAAGCCCTCTATAAATAGTCCACTTGAGCACCACTGATGAAAACCTTCTAGAAAGGGAGTACCGATAAATAAGTGGAAGATAGCTAGATCTTCCCTACTAATTTATTCTAGGAGAAAATTCCCTTAGTTTTCTATTATAAATAAATACGTCTTTCGACGGATTACTTTAAGGAACCAAAACAACTAAGAGAATAAGAGAGCAAGAGAAGGAGTATGAAATTAAGGACAAAAAATAATGAAGGAGGAGACCTATATTTATAGTGGTTAGGAATTATTCAAAGAACAACGAAGTCCCTAACCTTAACCAATCAGAAATAAAATAAAAAGGGCAAATAGGTTATTTAATTAACCCTGGCAGAGTAGGAACATAACTCAAATACTGGGAGCTTGCTTAAGTAAGGTCCCATAATGGGTTGCGCTACATGCTACACATGCCCATAACGGCTGCGCAGGGCTTACGCAGCTCGCAAACGGGATGCATCTTGTAGTGTTCTTATGCGTGCTCTATGGACGCACAACACTATTCCAAACTGTTCTGTCGTGTGGCCTATGCGCAGGCCCTATATTTGTACTATCCTATAGTACATTTATAGGCCCACTCATACAGATTTATTCACCCTTTATTTATTTTATCCACCTTATTTTTTAACAGGTTCATTGGTCTAAACAATGAATATTGGCCTAACTAATATTATGGTCTAACCATATTTCCTTGCTCTTCTAGATTAGACCTAGTATAACAGTTCTTTATATAGCACGGTCGTAACTAAAAGTGTGTGACCTTATAGGATCCCGTAATATTGAGCCGTCAAAAGTTTAACCTAGCTCAATTCCTTTTAGGAATTGACCGGCTAGAAGCTCCAGACCGTTATGGACTCTGATTACTTTGATCGGTCATAGTGGCTCTTGTTGGACTAGATTAACATGATTGAACATGTAAAACAGGTGCAATGGAAATTCAAAATTTAGTCTAGAGTCCAAGATCTCCTATGCATGGTATGATTGATAATATAAACTAGTCTATTATTATTCAGGTCATAAATACTTATTAAAAGGACCTAATAATAATTTAACCACGTACCAGTTATGAGCATGGGCTTTTCGATGTCCAGCGGAAATATGATGACGTTATTCTCTAACCGTGCATGGTCCTATTATTCTATCCTTTTAGGGTCGAATCAAGTTTGGCAAGTACCTTTTTGATAATTTTGGACCTTTGACCGCGCTTAAAAATCATTAGAATGTGTTTAAGAATTAACCGTTATCTTTCTCTCACGCGCAATAATTTGTTTCACAATTTTCAATAAACTCCAAACATTTTTAGTGAGGCTCAGTTACATCATTGGATTCTAAACTCTCCAAGGTTTCCAGAATGTTAAGAATCGCCTTAATCAGATAGCCGTAATGAAAGTTATGACCCTAATCGAAGCGCTAGACCCCTTTCCCCGTCGGCCTGAGCCACCGCTGCTATCGGTGGCAGCAGCCCCCTCCGATGGCAGCGGTGGCCGCCATTGGAGTGGCGGCCACTGCCACCATGGTGGCGACCACTGCCACTATTGTGGTGGTGGGCGCCACCTGGTTGGCTACCCCTTGCTACCACAGTGGCCTTCCCCGCAACCGTGATAGCGGCGGTCGCCATGGCTATGGCGGTGGCTGCCGTAGCTAGAGCGGCTACTGCGGTGCCGATAGTGGCAACTATGGAATGGCTAATTTTCGGCCGTGTCACCTATTATTTCTCTCTTTTTTGCAATAGGGCCATGTATTTTCCCTACAAATTTGCCAAGGTCGGTGTATTTTTGAGTGTGAGAGTATTTAAACCCATCTAAGAGAGAGATTGAGAGGCTTTTTCTCAAGAATTTGAATTATAATATGATTTTAGAGCGAAAATAAGAACAAGTAAGAGAAAGTTAAGAACTAAAGAGAGAAAGTTTAAGAAAGGCATAGAATCCGGATTAATTCTTGGTAATCACGATTCTTAGTTGTTCTTAGGCTTGATCTTATAGCTTAAACACTGGAATCAATTATAAATCAAAGGTTTAAACGGATTAAATAGGGGTTTAAAGACTTTTTCTCAAATACCACCTAAAATTCTATCACTAATCTATCACTGATTCCGTCACAATCTTCCATCACCATTTCGTTTGAAAATCATAAAAAAGATCTCGCCAAGGGTTGATTTGAGTCTCCAAAGTTAGATTCACGGCCTAGAGGTAACAAAACTGAGTTCCAGTATCTATTTACCACTTTTTATTACATTTTGTTATTGTTCTTGGTGATTTCGGTGTTTGTTCTTTTGCTATTCTTTAGTGTTCTTGCAAAATCGTCAGAAAATGGTCTGGCCTCTATAGGGATAGCCTTCACCGCTATCCCTATAGCCTTGGCCACTACTCCTATGTTGGTGAAGGCTATAGCTATAGCGGTCAACCCTAGCACTATAGAGGTTACATCATTCTTTGCAATTTTTGGGTATTTTCTTACATAGATCCATGAAATCAACATTATTTATGTGTTTTAAGTCCAGATCTGTTGAAATATGGTTGATTACGACTTAAAACTTCGATGATTTTGAGTTTATGGATGTGAAAATGCTGAGTTCCCCCTTAAAAACGAATTTTGACGATCAAGGCTATTGCAATAGCCTTGATCGCCGTTGGTATAGGCCTCACCACTGTTACTATAGCGGTGAAGGTTATGGCAACGGCGGTCAAAGCTGCTACCACAGCTTTGACAATCAAAATTAGATTTTAAGTCCCCCTTTCATCGTTTTCTTGCTTTTTTACCATGATTTTCACCCAAAATATTTTCTAAAAATCATAATAATCTGTAAATGTTTTATTTAATTTTTAATTTGATTAATTTCTTGTTTAATTGATTAAATAACCATTAATGATTTAAAAAAGCCTTTTTTAACTCTAAAAATTCCAAAAAAATGTTTTTCTACATAATATGATTTTATTTTCTGCCTTTATTTATTTATGCATTTTTTTGTGATTTTTTTGTGAATTTTTTATGTCATTTGAACTCGGGGTCCATGTTGATCAGTTTGGTTGAGATCCAGTTTCACCGTTTTATTTATTTATCCGCTTTATTTACTTTCCCGCATTAGAAAAATGTATAGGTATTTATAAAGTCTTGTAATAATTATTTATTTGCTTTATTTATTATTTTTGTGTGATGTATGACTATATAAACCGAAAACTCTAAAGATTAATGGAATTTAAATAGCATAAAAACTAAAGTCGCGTTTATTAAAGTGTATATGGCTTGATTTAATAAATGAAATGTAAGCAACATCATCCAAACTCGGAATCTCTATTTTAAGGTACGGTCTAACCACCAGGTTGGAATATCGTACCCAAATTCCTGGTAGAGCTAAACCGAGTGGCGACTCTGTATTAAAATCCGGGATTTCGGGTCTCGTATCTTTTAACATTTAAATAGAACCTAAAATTCAACTTCAACATCATTTTCATCAGTCTATTTTTCATCACGCCTCTAATATGAGGATCAATCCTTAAGGGTCGGGAAAAGGTTGCCCACTCATAGTGGTGACTCTACTGGGGATCTCCTTTTAACTTAAAAATTTGAAAATCGCTTTCATTTTCAAAAAATTATTAAAGGATTTTGATGATGTGCCTAAATCGTTTTTAAATCAAAGCTTTATTTCTTATGCCTTTTTTATCCACCGCATAGCTAGAGGACTCTACTAGGTTAACATGCCATTATTTCACCCCGTGAAGCCCACTTGTATACCTCATGCCTACCAGGAATTGGGGATATTTATGGGTGGATCACTCATTTCAACTAACGTGTGATTCCTGCAATAGCACTCATTTGAGGAGTGGTTGAGTTACACGGAATGAAGGTAAATAAGACCCTTCTATAGTATCGTTCCACGATACCAACAGTTGAGACTATGAACCATGATAAATCTAGCAATAACAACTTCCCCTTAGGTTCACCAAAACAATTTAGATTTAGGTCACATACTTAGTTGCCGTTCAGTGGTGTTTGGGTTAAGCTCTAGATCTTTTGAACGGCGTTGCGCTGGAGTCATAAGGTTGGAAGACATTATTCGCTTTTTGTGTGTTATTTGTGTTGTGTTCATGCATATGCACCTCATGCATAGGTCACCTCTGGTTGACTTTTTTATGTTTTTGTTCAGCTCTACTCTCCCCTCGCTTGAAGGGGGAATTCAACAAAATGCACTAGATCGTTTGAGCCCCGAGGAACCCTATCTAGTTCGCTAGGCATAGCGAGGGTTTCACATGTTTCACGTATTTTAGGGTTAAGCTTCGCATCATAAGCTCTTTTGCTCTCTTCCTCTCTAAACTACCCCTGTATATACGGTATTCATCACTTGAATTATTATATAATCATTCACTTCATTCATGGTTTGATTCGGGCTGATCATCTTTCAGTTTCTCAGTTAGGTCGAGACATCCTCACTATTACAGTCCTCTTTGGCTCCGACTCGATCATCGTTTAGTTTACCGGTCAGTGATTTCAGTTTTAAAATCTGCACTATCTGCCATGTCTGATATTCCTCTAGCTAGTGGTGTTCTATCCTAGGGTACTCCTCTTCCTCTTACTCCTCCTCTGATCGATCAACATCAGTCGCAGTTAAGTACCGAGATAGCCGGTGCTATGGCCATGTTTTTATAGTTTGATCTATTCTGGGTTTCCATCCAAGAGCAAGTCTGATCAGCTCTAGGGAAATAGAGAGAGGCTCAGTAGCCATCAGGCCTATGTTTCAAGCTTAGGGAAAGTTAGAAGTCACTTAGAATGGATCTAGTTAGGCTTTGCTTGTTCAGCATCAGTTTTTGGCTTCGCCACTCCCACCTGTCCGATTGGTTTAGTTTCAGTTTAGTCAGACCTCATTTCAGTCTCCCTTATCTTTTACTCCTCTAGTCTTTACTTTAACTGCTGAAAATTCTAAACCAGCCACTCAGACACCCCCGTCGTCCTCTCCATCGAACTTTATGTTCCCTCATCAAGACTCAAGGCCGATTGTTCATACTTCTATTTTCCTCGCTTTCTTAGGGGTATTTACTCCGTAGATGAATGTACGTTCAAGTGGTTTGACCCTTCCTCCTACATCCTAAATGTCATTTTCAGCCTCTCCTCCTAGTTTCACGTTTTCTCTAAGGGGGACTATTTATTCTCCAAACCCTTTTGCAGCTAACTTGTAAGTTTATCCTCAAGTTGAGATTCTAGTTCCTCCACCATTTTAGTTTGGAACCTCTTCTATGCATAATGACCAGGTCACACATCCTCTGGGTGTGACACCAATTAACCAGGTCACATAATCTCTAGGCGTGACACTCGAAATGGTGACATTTTTGAGGTAGTTACTAACTAAGAATGAAAAGAAAGAAGAAGAGATGGATGAAGATTGGGTCCTAAAGAACTTTTTAAGGCCTAGAATCGAAGCCTACTCCAGTGAAGGACCCCCCAAATCCCACATCGTGATGTACAAGTGGATTATGCATGTTCAAAAAATTAGGGATAAAGTTCTTGCTAAGTTATTTCCATGTACTTTATTAGGGCCAACTCTTGAATGGTATAATACCCTCCTTAAGTCGAGAATCCTAGACTAGAAGTTCCTTTTCAAAGCCTTAATCGTCCACTATAGATTCAATTCTACCATGGAAATGA
Organism: Euphorbia pulcherrima; assembly: GCA_947683365.1. Lineage (NCBI taxonomy): Eukaryota > Viridiplantae > Streptophyta > Magnoliopsida > Malpighiales > Euphorbiaceae > Euphorbia > Euphorbia pulcherrima. The sequence goes on from CANTUS010000010.1 coordinate 45,543,254, forward strand.
CCCTCCAGCATCTTAAGGCTATAAAGCAAAAGCCAGGCGAGCCTTTTAAGTCCTACTTTAATTGTTGGATGGCCACTCAAGTCTTGTTGACACAAAAGCTCAGTTTGAAAAAGATGATCTCGAAGCTTCTCAATAGGACTCTCTCGATTCTTTGTAAGGAAATGGAAACAAATTCTTTTAAGTCATACACGAAGGTTTTTGAGAAGGCCTAGAAGATCGAGTGCCATGAGGAGAAAGAGAAAGCTAACAAGCCAAATGGTGGCAAACCCTGGTTTTACAAGAATAGCAGTTCCGAAACTTTTGAAGCTGCTCCCGTCTAGACTCAAGAGAAGACACCCACAGTTCAAGCCATTACCTGAGAGAATGTTTCGGCTGCCTAGGTCACCCCTCAAAAAGGTAACTTTGTTTCTTTATGGAAATTGCCCCTCAGTGTCATTTTCGCCAAGTTATGGGATGAAGGCAAACTTGACCATATGCGTGAGTATAGACTTCCCACAACCAAAGAGAGGGGAAGATTCTGCAAGTATCATGTTCAGAGGGGGCATTTAACTGATCAGTGTTGGACTCTAGCTTCCACTATCACTCATATGGTTGAGGAAGGAAGATCGATGAGCTAGCTAGGAAGACCAGTACTAAGGAGAAACCATCACCAAGCTCGGATGGTGAGGTAGGTGCGATCAATTCAGGTCTCCCTGAGGAAGTTGTGTTGGCCATGGTCTTCTACAGTTCAGTTGACACCATTATTAAAGCCAATCCTATAATCAAAGCTAGCAAGGATATCACAAGGCCTCTAGCAAATGAAGGAGAGAAGTCATCAGCCAAACAATTGAAAGTTTTGGATCTCATCCTAGATGACATACCAATGAAAATTACTGAGGATGCTTAATCTACCAGTTCTACCAATCAAGACCCTACGCCTGTGGAGGACAACTATCTTATGATGTAATTTTCTTTTCTAGTATTTAGATTTGAACAATTCTGCCTTTAAGGCATCTTTATTTCAATGAAGACTTTACTTTTGCTTATTTGTTTGATGTTTCGCCCGATGGGTCCATGCATTCTTTTTATCATAAGCATAATTTGTTCAGTATTCATGACGTTTCTTTAATTGAAATAAATTTGAGTACATGTGATAACCTAAAATGGTAATAATTTCTAATGACCTAACATTTTGGAAAAGAAAAAGAGAGATAAAAGTGCTTAAATATCATGATAAAGCTTTTGCTTAGTCGTACCTAGTCACACCAATGATTCATTGTTAGAATGTCGAGCATCAGATCTTCATGCCTAAAATAGAAAAAGAAGCTTAGTCCTTTCTATGGATAGATCCAATATGTCTATCGGTTCATCATCGGCCTCACGACTATATGCAAACCTATTTTTAAGATACTGAAGAAGCATTGGTCGATTATGGAGAAGGAGCATCGCCTGATCACCTTCGATAGAATTAAGGCTTACCTTTTCTTCGCCCATCCATTCTCAAAATTCCCATCCCCGATGCCCCATTGATTCTTACTCATTTCCTATACCTTCCAATTCCCAAACCTTCACTATTTCTCTCATCATTGGCCATTCTCAGAGAGGGGGATGCATATGATCGGCGAGATTCAACCCTCATTAGAAAATGAACATTGCTTCATCATTGTAGGGGCAGGTTACTTCTCAAAATAGGGGGAAACCAAGCCTTGCACCATCATTATTGCCGAAAGGATGGCCAATTAATCGAGAAACCCCTCTTAGTTTGGTACGACCTACCTCATCACATCATTCCAGATGACGAGTTTTGATTCCAAGGGGCAACTATTGATTTGATCAAGAGATATGGATTTCAACACCATAGGTCCTCACCATGCAGACCACAAGCTAATGGGGCAACCAAAGCTGTAAACCAGCTTATCTAGAAATTTCTCTCTAAGCCTACTGCAAAGTATAGAGACTGAGCTGATAAGCTACCATTCGCCCTTCGAAGATGTCAAACAACTATCAGAATTCCCATAAGTCCAGTGCCTTTCTATTTGGTTTATACTATGGAAGCCGTAATCCCAGGCAAAATCCAGATGAAATTCTTAAAAACCGCACTGAATCCAAATCAAAGGCACTAGTGGCAAGTAACAAATAACAAAGTCGAGCAACAATCGTGTCAAGCATCGAAAGTACCCATCAAAGGCCAATGACATGATTTTAAAGCAAGTGAAGCTTACCTACTATGAGGTGTCGATGACGTGTGGGTCTCCCTTGGCGCCTCTCTAAGGGTGGGGCCCACTAGGGGTTTGGTTGGATTTAGGCATGACAAACATTTTTTTAGTTAAAGTTTGCACAATAAGCCAATTTTAATGAATAAAAGAATCGAGACCCAAATATCAATACAATTGATAGAGTCACCTCCCAAGTTGTCTACTTGGGAAAGAGTTTTGGTATGGTTCCTTCTAGGCAGAAGACTCATACCTATTGGATCAGAGATTCGGGTATTGGATGAGTCACTTATTTCTCATTTAATTGATTCAAAATTACATTCACTGTGAAAAACCGTTTTAGTTTTCATCATTTAGGGAATTACCACAGAAATCCTATTTCTACACTCTTTCGTACTCGTTACATGCATTTACATATTACAATAAAGCACACGTGATAAATAGGGGGATAAAATTACAGCCGAGGAAAAATGGGGGAAATTGCAAAGAGAACCTATACATTTGTTCTAAGTTATAAAACAAAATGAAAATAAATTCTCTTGCATCCACAGATGTTAGCACATTTTACAGCACATCATAAATCAACACTTCAACATATTTTGTTGTGAAAAAGCATCTTAACTCTTGTGGGTTGATTTACCAGATTATTAGTGAAAATGATCGCATGGTAAATGGTGAGTTGGGTCGATTTTAATTGATTAAAAATGAGTTCAGGGTTCTGCCTGGGGGCCGGTACCCGTATGGATGGGGGTGTACCCTTACGGGTACCATAGAGGATAGGTATAAGTATGGTGTACCCATATGGGTCCTATCAGGTCCTAGATAGAAACTCTATTCAGTTAAGTTACAGATTATAGACCAATAAATTGGTGACAGAAAAATAAAATAAAAAGGGATTTCCTTCTGTATGAATATGGCGCACCAAATTGATATCCTTGGAGATATATGGTGCCAACAAGGCTCATATGGGTTAGGACCGGAACCAAAACAAGAAAAGAAAATAACAAGTATAATAGAAGCAACAAGCAATAATAATAATGAAATAATTGAGATGTGAGTCTCTTTAAAACTCAAGAGCGTTACCTTTTCAACGTGAATCCACTTTGAGGTGATCCTTTTACTGTTGAGAGAGCCTAGCCAAAGTAGATGGAATAGGACAATTTAGGTGAGTATTTTTGTGGACAGAATCTCCCCTAAATCCTAAAAAAAGAAGCCAGGAATGAATAAAATGTGGAAAAAACCTCAAAGGAAGGGTTTTCCCCCTATTTTACACCTCCTTTACCCCTACTATACCTTTTCTATACCTATAGAAATTGCTAAAATTGTAGTATAATTTTTATCTGACGAATGTCCTTTGTAAAATCTGAAGGGAAGGCCCATTTTTATAGGGCAGAGGAGGTCTAAACGCAATAGATCACGTTTAAGACCTACCTTTCTAGGAAAGGATTTCCTTCCAAAAAGGTCTGTTTAGGCAATAAGAGTACCCATATGGGTCACCCATATGGGTACTAAGGGACCCATATAGGTCCCTACCCAAGCAAATGGAGGGAACGACCTATACGGGTCCCCTAGTGGATCCGTACCACTACGGTGTGCCCGAAGGGGTCCTTAAAGGCAGACTAGGTCTCTAAACTTTGGCCAAACTCAACTCTACAGTAGTAGGAACACCCCGGATGGACAACACCTAAAGGACATTGCATCATATAGCTCTTATCATAGTTTTGTGAGAAGGATCATTAAAATGTAGTGCTCACAGATTGCCCCTCATGGGATCATCGCAGATACAGACCTGTATGATCTCACGATGTGAATGAGGGTTTAGAATTCATACCTAAGGTGATGATACGGGTTAGTTCCTTTCTTGAGGCAAACTTCTTTCCTTTGCTAATGCGTATCCCTCGTAACGCTACTAGGGAAGGTACCTATATCCTTTTCTTATAGCAGATGACTTTCCTGATCGATGTATCCTTTTCCTGAGGCAGATTGACTTTCCTGATATACGTATCCCTTACCTTAGGCGGATGACTTTCCTTTTGCTACTGTGTATATCCCTTTCTTGAGGCAGATTACTTTCCTTTTACTACTGTGCATATCCCTCTCCTGAGGTGGATGACTTTCCTTTTGCTACTGTATCCCTTTCTTAAGGTGGATTGACTTTCCTGACTGGCATATCCCTTTCCTAAGGTGGATGACTTTCCTTCTGCTACCATGCATATCCCTCGTGACTCTGCTTGGGGAAGGTGTGTATCCCATTCTTATGGCGGATTGACTTTCCTGACTAATGATGGTGTATCTCTTTCTTAAGGCAGATGACTTCTCCTCGTATCCCTTTCCTAAGGCGGATCAACTTTCTCGACTGATGATTCTTCTGGGTAAGATATGTGTATCCCTTTCTAAAGGCGGATGACTCTTCTGGTTGATGATGTATCCCTTTCCAGAGGTAAATGTGTCTCCTACTAGGGATTTTGAATAACCTGAAAGGAGACAACAATCAAACACCGAGTTAGTCATTGTCTAAGTAGACACATATTTATTCTTAATTGACTTTTGTAAGAACAAACATTTTTTTGCCCCTTCAATTCAGAATAAATAAGTATGGATGCAATACACTAAAAATCATGAGCGGGAAATGTCGGGTTTGGCCCGATCGAAGTTATGCTTATTTTGCCGCTGGGAGAATGCTCCTAGGGTGAGTGCCCCTAAGGCCCATCAAATCTGCTACTGGGAAGTGGGGGGAATGCCCTAAGACTTGATGATTAGATTGTTAGGAAGTGGGGGGTGCCCCTAGATCTGATTCTGCCACTAGGGAGTGGGGGGATGCCCCTAGATTGGTGGGGGGATGCCCCTGGATCTAATTTCACTACTGGGGAGTGAAGGGATGCCCTTGGATCTGATTCGCTATTTGGAATTGGGGGGATGCTCCTAGATTGGTGGGGGGATGCCCCTAGATTGGTGGAGGGATGCCCTTGGATTTGAATCCACTACTAGGAAGTGCGGGAATGACCCTGGATTGGTAGGGGGATGCCCTTGGATCTGATTCCACTGCTAGGAAGTGGGATGCCCCTAGATTGATTGGGGGATGCCCTTGGATCTAATTCTACTACTAGGAAGTGGAGGTAATATCCTTTGGTAAAACCTCTTCTATTGGGGAAGAATTTCCTAGTAAGATTTCCTTGCTTGGGGAAGAATTCTTGTGCTAGTATGGACCTATACATAAAAATCATCCTTGTTAGTGACCAATTTAAAAATGGCTTACCTTGATTCTTGATTGACTTTTGTGAAAACTAAAATATTTTGGCCCCTTCAATCAAGGATCAAGGTGAGCTTAGGGGCTTGTCCCCCAAATATAATGAAAATGTAAGGTTGAGATGGAATGGGGTTGGCCCCAAACTTAGACTGTATGAATTCCTGGTGCTTGCTGTAATGTAAATGCAAAAATATGCCTCTGGATGGCAAGAAGGGGCCCATACTGGTGGGCTAGACCCGTACGGGTAGGGGTCTCAAAAAAGGGAACCGTATGGGTGGGGTGGGACCCATGGGTCCCTGACAGATAGGTTTAAAAGGCAAACAACCCCCTCATCTCCCACCTCATACCAAAACTTCCCACTTTGAGTTTTCCAATGATTTCTCCTAAAACTCAGCTGAAGATCTATAAAGTGATCCCTTAGACTGGCCATTTCTCCCTCAGGCTCGAGGACTTGCCCCCGATTGGCAATTTGAGGCTTTGGGAATGCCCGGTTTCTTTCAGGTATGCTTTTTGCGAGAAAGACTCATTTATGGGGCTTACTCCTGTCTCTGAAGTACCTTTGATCCCTTCTCTTGAGACCCATGCCTCAAAACTCTAGGTAATTCCATTCGATTCTCTATTTTTTAGTTCTAAACTTTTGTCGATTTCTTGGATTTTGGCCCGATTTAGGGTGTTTTAGACCTTGGGATAGAGCCCGATGCATGTAACTTTAGCCTAGGATGCTCTTAGGATAGCTTTAGATGAACTTTGGCTGAGATTGTGCAATTTTGGATTTTTGGGAATTTTGCCCGCATGGGGACTACTTATAGAGGACTCATACGGGTGAGGGGGGACCCGTACGGGTTATATTTTTGATACAGGTCCGATTTGTGGACCCTTATGGGTGGGGCTTACCCGTATGGGTCCTGTCATGAGGGAAAAAATCTTATTTCCTTTGATTTCTACAATGCTTTTCTGATTTCTAATTCTTCCACTGTATTCTAACCATGTTAAACTATAATTCTGTTCCTACAATTCCAATACAAGACTATGGGGGTTTTGAGCTTCTGCAGGAGATGGTACGAGGAGATTCATGTCATAGAAGACACGGAGATGCTAACCCACATTGATTCCTTTAGGTTTACCTACATTATCTGGGCCATCCCTCAGGCCCCCAAGACACTGGCTCCTAGTGCCATTTTAGCTATGATGGAGAGGTGGTCAGAGATGACCCATACATTCCATTTTTCTATCGGGGAGGTCACTATTACTCCCTTGGATGTGTACTCTACCACTAGATTGGAGTGGAGCAGGGACGTGGTCCATTTTGATCTGTATACCGACCGATGGCATTCTCAGCCTGAGGTGAAGGCCTATATTACTAGATTACTTGGGCTTCATTCAGGTAGGATGAACAAGCCTAAGTACGAGGACTTGCATGCTTATTGGATTGCGTAGTAGAGGCCCATTGCGGCTGATAGGAGGGACCAGTATGCTCGATCTTTCCTGGTGGCATTCCTTACCATCGTCTTCTTTCCAGTCTACTCGGGTAGCCTTAACTATGGTCTACTCTCTGTTGTGGAGGATCTTATGACTATGCCTCGCAAGAACTATTGTCGAGCCATTTTAGCATAACTGTACTATAGATTGGACATAGGGGTTCGGGTTGAGCAGTCTGAGCTCAAGATCTATCATGTGATACTGTTGGTAGTTCTCCAACCGAGCTCTTGTGTTTTAACCCTTTATCTAAATTGTGTTGCAACTAATCCTTACTTTGTCTTGCAGATTTGGGCTTTCAAGCACCAGCAGATCCCCAAGCTGGGATTGCCCATGCAGCCTGAGATGCCGCATATCATCTCTAATAGATGGGACTTTGGTAGAATTAGCCTCTAACTATGGTGCAGTACCGAGAGTTTCGACTCCAGCTACACTCAGATCGGGTAAGTTCCTCCCTATTGAACTTATATTTTGCATTCCAACAAACCATTAGTAGAAACTATATTTACTACATTGTGATACTCACAGTGCACTCATTATGTGCAGGTTATCTGAGACTCGTGGCAGAGATTGGTTGCCTACGGAGCCATCGAGCGGATGCGGGCCGGCGTGGATGACCACCACTTTGTCCTGGAGCCACCACTCACTTATAATTAGTATTTTAGCTAGCGGGTCTGAGGGTGGAGGACCAGTGCTATGGTGGAGAGACCGATCCCTCCTCTGATCCCAACTAGCATCTTCTAGCCCCATCTTATGTCGGGGACTGACCAGGGACTATACTTGCTGGGCGAGGGGGCTCGCGTGCTATTTGTAGAGGGCTCCTATGCTGAGTTTATTGATTCTTCCCTCCTGCCACCCTATGATAGGATCCGTCATGAGGATGAGCCCCTAGAGTTCCACTAGAGCGATGGCGAGGATGATGATGATGATAATGAGGGTGGACCAAGGGGTGACCGCGGGGGTCCATCTATAGTCGGGGGTGTCCAAGGTTCGACTAGGTCAGCTACTCCTTCTTCTCAGGTACCCTTCTAACTTGGTCTTTGTGAATACTTTACTGCTTTCTATAATTGACTATGATCTGGAATCTAATTCTTCATTGCTTGTAGCCTCCCATTTCTACACGGAAGAGGTCTGCTGCTATCGCTGCTACTGCTGCCCCAGAGCCACTAGCAAAGTAGTCTCAAGCCACTGGATCTATGAGGGAGGGCATCCTCTGGGCTGAGTTGGATACTTTCTTTCAATTCCTTGACCACTCGGAGAATCAGGCTGTCAAGAAGACAGAGGAGTTGGTCCAGCCTATCAGTTTCACTCCGTCCAGCTCCACCCTTGTAAGGAATCCTTTACCTTGGCCTTTGTCCATTACTGCTTAAGATGTCTCATTCTGATATCACCCATTCTTTTTAGGTGACTATTTCTGAGGTTGAGAGGATAAACTGGGGTTATTTTTCAGTGCGGGATCTGCTATTGGCCCAGGACGCACTAGCTTTGGTAAGTTTCATTTACCTGCAAAATTTTAACAAACTATGCATGCATGCCACGACATTTGTATATATCTACTACTCTTATGGTTTCTATTGCAGACTTTATTGGTCATGGAGTAGAGTAGATCTGCCCAGGACTTGGATGCTTCTGAGGAGAGAGCCAGATTTTTAGAGGAGTAGCTGCGGGCAGCCACTACTAAGGCTGATTGGGCTAGGGCCGAGACCGCTTGAGCGAGGGTCGAGATTGAGATGCTAAGGAGTCAGCTAGTAAGGATGACTGAGGAGAGGCAGACACCGGTCCCTTTCGACGATGAGTCTGAGGTTGATTTTTCCGCATATCAAGTGACTCAGAGTGGCGTGGATCAGCATGTTGAGGGGAATGATGCTGCCGGGGTTGCTGTAGGGCCTTAAAGACCAGGGCCCTCGCCCAATCGGCTATCGATGCTAATGATGCTAAGGACCATATGGCTATAGACATGGATGATTTGCTTACAGATACTCAGGATCAGACATAGGCGGGTAACTAGGGAAAGGGTCCCCCAGCTGCTTAGGCTATGGTTACTTTCTTTCTTGGACCATTCGATACTTTCGGGCCCTGCGTGGCTTGTTTGATTGTCAACTTCTGAATTAGTACTTTTGATATTTCTTTTTACGCATGTGGGTTTTTCTTGAATTGAGAAGGTTGAATATTATTGCTTTGAGAACCCGTATTCTGGTGATTTTCTAGTGAGGGGACTAAATTAAGTTCTATTTTTTGCATAGGCCATTCGATGTGAGGGGACCTATCAGACATTTTATTTTTCTTTTCTTTTTGTCCTAATTTTTGCCTAGGCTATCCTTGACAGCTTAGCCTAGCGGACCTTTTTCTTTTTAGCTTTAACATTTTCTTAGACAGCCCTTTTGGGTTTTTAACCTAGCAAGCTTTTGCCTTAATTTTTACCGAGGCCGGCCTTTCAGGTTTTCAATCCCGCAGGCTGTCTTGATTTTTTCTTGAATTGTCCTTGATAGCTCAATCCAACAGATCTTTCTTTTTGCCTTCACTTTTTCCTGGACCGCCCTTTTAGTTTTTCAATCCAGCAGGCCTCTCTGAATATTGCAAATGTATAACATATAGAGAAAGATTGATGTTCACATACCAGCGATTATTTCACCTAAAGACATGCATGCATTCATAAGACCAAGATTCTTAGCAAAATCATACATGTTTATTAATGAGAATAATTCGAGTACATAGGCAATGGTAACAATTTCCAATGGTTAACCCCTACTACCTACTAGTCTTTTACAGATTTTCTATAAAGCAACTGACATTTTTCTCTTGATGCCGTAACTTTTGCCTAAGCCACCCTTTTTGGGTTTTTAACTTAGCGGGGTTTATTAGAGTGCACTAACTTTTTCCTTACTAATTTATGGAATACCAATCAGCGGGCTACACCCTAATTTTTGCCCGAGTAGTAGGGGACTGCTTGCCGGGTGTTTTACTCTTTATTTCTTTTATTCATTGTGCTAATTTTTTATGATTCAATTCTTTTGACCTAGACATGATAAGGCTTGAGCCTATCTTGATTTACAGGATTCACGAACTCATTTCCATCCATATCCATAAGCTTGATTCCTCCGTTACCGAAGACTTTCTTCATAATGAATGGTCCTTCCAATTTAGGCTTGAACTTACCTCTAAGATCAATGTTGACCTGGCGCAGTTGCTTGAGGACCAGATCACCCGCTTTGAGAGGTTGCTTCTGGTATATGATTCTGTTGTTATAAGCTCATGCTAGGTGTTGTTGGTACATCTAGAGATTATCAACTACCTTGAGTTGCTTTTCATCTATCTCATTCAACTGTTTATACCTGGCCCTTGCCCAATCTAGTTCTTTTAACTATGATTCTAGTGCCACTCTTAGGGATCTTACTTCTGTTTCAACCGGTAATACGACTTCCATTCCATATACCAAGGAGAAAGGTGTTTGATTGGTTGGAGTTCTTACACTGGTTTTGTACCCCTAAATGATGAATGGACATATATCAACCCAATCTCTGTAAGTAGCTGCCGTTTTGGACAAACTCTTCTTGATTGACTTATTGGCAGCCTCAACTGCCCCGTTAGCTTGTGGTCTATATGGTGAAGATATGTGATGCTCAATGTTGAATTTTTTAAACAACTCAGCCGTGGCCCCTTAAAATTGAACTCCATTGTCAGAAACTACATGGTGCGGGATTCCCTATCTTGCAAAAATATGCCTCTATATGAATTTGGCCACTTTCTTGGTGGTGATGTTGGTGTAAGATTTGGCCTCTACCCATTTTGAAAAGTAATCAACTGTGACTATTATAATTTGGTGACTGTTTGTTGATGATGGCTGAATTTTGCCAATTATACCTATCCCCTAAGCTGAGAAAGGCTGAGGAGTCAACAAGTTGTGAAGTTCGGAGGAAGAGAGATGTTGTATGTCTCCGTGAATCTGACATTCGTGACATTTCTTGACTGATCGGTTCCCTTTGAGCTCTTGAGATGGTCAACTTATGACTTTCTACTTTTATGATTAAAGTTGTTCTACGGTTTACCCCCTTATGAAGAAAGAAGGACCTAGGCTAATTGTTATCATGTTTGCTAAGCACTTTATAGTCTCTCTTTTGATGATAGATTTTCAATATTAGACATTTATACCATTGCGTTGCACTCAAGGTCAACTTCATTAAAGAATATGATGGTAGTTTTAAGAATGCCATTGTTATGAGTGCATGATGTCATTAGAATGAAATACTCAAGGAAAATGTGAATGATAGGTTCATCAATTTATTCATGACATGTTAAAAATAAAGATACTGATGCTTACAACTTATTCATGATATGCCATATAAGAGGCATTGTTTGCATAAAAAATGTTTGTAACATTAAAAATTACATTATTTGAATCATCCTCCACAGGCAGAGGGCCTTGTTGATTGACAGCTGAACTGGTAGCCCTGGTGTGCAAGCCTGCTTGTGTTTCCTCGACCACTGCTTTTACTAAGTTCTTGACAGCCATGATGATAGGGTTGCGATTCTCATTCCTTTTCCAATTCTTCCTCATAAGAACCACTAGTGCTTTGTTGATGGACTCGATTACCTCATTCATTTTATCTTGTTCAGCATTCCCACATACTTCCACAGAAACTAAGGTTTCAATCAGGCAGCCTTTCTTGAAGTCATATACATCATTGAAGATCTTAAAATAATGGACCCTTTTACAACTAACTTTGACAGGTTCCTCTTCACCGGTGAACTCCTTTTGCTTGATTTTAGCTCCTATCATGAGGCAGGACTAAGGCTTGGACTTTTTAGCACCTAAACGATTCCCTGGACCAAGTCCAAATGGCCATGGAAGAGGTAAGAGGAGTTCTAGTATTCCCTGCAGATTCTTTCTGAGCCCTTTACCCTTTACATAACCCTGCTTCATCATTATCTTCTCAATTTTGAGTGATATATGCCCCTTAGGCAAAAATTTAGTGCCTTGGCGAGCTACATCCATCCTAGATTCATTTTCCTTGGCTTCCATAGCCGCTATGATGGATGGTTCATCTGCATCAATGGTTATCAGCTTGTCATCATGGATGAGTTTAACTTACTGATGAATGGGGGAAGGGACAACCCCTAATGCATAGAGCCAAGGTTGACCCAACAGTAATGAGTAGGTGAGGGGAATATTGAGAATAGCGAACAGGACCTTGGACTTCACTTCCCCAATGTAACTTCAGCTTTGAAGACCCCAATGACACTCCTCTTCACATCATCATACACCCTTATAACAGTATTGGACTTCTCGAACATGGATTCGTCCAGCCCTAAGTGAGGAAAAATCTTGGTAGGGCAGAGATTGAGGGCGGAACCACCTTCCACCATAACACAAGAGATAGAACGATCAAAGATTTGCACCATGATGAAGAGTGCCTTATTATGCTTGTTTACATCACTTGGGAGGTCTGATGGATAGAACTTGATGGGTTCTATTTGATCAGGAGGAGACCCCCCAATAACTGAGTGTACCTCAACCAGAGTAGTAGACTGTGTAGCTTCCATACACAACAACTTTTCTTTCAGACCCTTGCGATGATCCTTAAAGTCAATGAGGAGCTGCTAGATGCTATACTTAGCAGGGGTAACTTACAATTACTGGATGGAAGGGGTGACTTGCGAATCTTTCTTCTCACTACCGGCTGAGGTTTGAGTTTCAATAGCAGGTGTGAAGATTGGGCCCTGATCGATACTTGGAATGACCCGAATATCTACATCTCTGCCCCTTCTTCTTTTTAAGAGAGGACAAGGAGGAATCCTTCCACTTTGAGTGCCATATAACACACCATTTTTGACATAACTTCTTCCTTTGGGGGTTTCCACCAATAAAGCGGGTCCCTCGAGCTCATTATTCCTTAATATATAAGAATCGATATCAATTGGTATAGGTTGCACCAATATAGCCTCCTCGTCATACACTCCTTCTAACTCGAATGCATCGATGTTAATGGGGGTTAGCTTGTTTGGCAAGGCCACTACCGAATGGACTATGGGATTAGCTTGAGAGATCATATTGAAGACATGGTGGGAAGGAAAGCCTGATTCAACAGCTGCAACCTGGTTCTCAAAATTTGGCAGGGGGTTATTCATAGTGCTGGGCTTAAGCTTGGGTTCTTGAATCTTCTTATCCCTAATCCAACCATGAATAAACTCAAGTAGATCCCTACAGGCACCAGTGCGATGCCTCTTACTGACGTGATAAGCACAAAATTGATCCATATCTTCAGGTTTGGGTGGGACGTAGTGCTTGATGCTATGAAGAAGGCCAAGTGCCCTTAACTTAGTGAAGATGGCAGGCAGAGATGCTTTCCAGGGGGAAATCCTATCTTCGATGGTACGGACTGCAGCCACTTCTTCTTGTACTAATGCCATTTTAGGATTAGAATCTGATTTCGACTTAGAAGCTTGGGCTGGGGCTGAAGGGTCATTCTTTTTAAACCAAGGTTTGGCCGGTACACTTGCCTTCCCAACTCCTCAATTCTTTCCCACTTCTCAGCTTTTTCAAAGACCTCAATGTAGCTAGAGAATTTATCTATACCAAGGACTTACGATAAGTGGGTAGGGCACCATCCATTAACTTTCAAATAATTTCTGGGAGACTTATCCTATCTTTCAATAGAACTTAAGTGGCCATCCACCTTTTAAAGTAATGTTTGAACTTCTCATTGGGGGTCTGCTTGATAGCCTCAAAATTCTATCTAGTAGTTTTAATGGTGGCATTAAAGCCATACTGCTCGATAAAAGCCTCCGATAAAGATTTCCAATTTTCGGTCACTTCGTATGATGGAGTGTTGTACCATTCGATAGCAAGATCCTCCTTAGTGTAGGGGAACATTTTGGCTAGGACCTTATCACTTAACTTTCTGATCCTCATAACCCTCTGATAGGTGGTGATGTGAGATTGAGGTGGACCAGTTCCCTTATACTTTGCTATGCTAGGCATACTAAAGTTTTTAGGGACCCAATCCTCCTCTCTAACTGCTTGGATGGATGGCTGAGGGCCAGGATTAGCATCAAGCAATTTCTAAAGCAGGTCTTGCAATTTTAAAGATAGAGATGATCCCTCTGATTATGTAATAGCACCTAAGGGTAAACTCGCTAGTTGAGGAAAGGTTGTCGCTTTAGGCACGACCAAAAAATTTAGGATCGGACCAGATGCCCCAAACTAAAATAGCAGCGGCACAAACCCTTAGCTAGGTTGAGTAAACTGACTAAAAATCGGAGGTTCCACTGGACCCATTGACTGGAATGGCATGCTAGCTAAACTGAATGGACCCACAGAACCCAACTGACCAAATTGACTTGAAGAATCCCCCTGAGTCTGTACTGGCTGTAATTGAAACTGAGTGAACAGATTATGAGTAATTCCTGATGCTGGCTCACTGATTACTACATTCATTACTAGAGCACTAATAGGGGTATTTGACCTTGTCTCCTCGGCCATGATTGCCCTGATGGCAGCTAGCATCTTATCATTCATTCGATCTAAGAACTGATCACTTCTTAAGTACTAAGAGACGGTATTTGCAATCTCTGACTGAATCTCAGTCCTCGATGCATTTACCTCCTCCTTAATAGCAATATTCTTAACCTCAACATCAATCTAGCCATCTGGAGTCAGGATGCAAGACATCTCCTCAGGATGATATGCAGAAAGATCAATCGGACTTAACTGACTACTAGACGAAATACTTGGGGACTAGCTTGGATTAACCCCTAATTGTACTGGAGGAACTGGGATTTGAGTCATATTGACTTAAGATCATAGCCAAGCTCTTTCCCTTTGAGGTTTGGTTTTGCCTGAGGTGATAACCAAGAGATCAGTACATGCATGAGATGTAGTATGCATGCATAAATTGTAGTGATGCATGGGGTTAATCACAACACATGTAAAGCGATCGATTTCATCTTTATTTCTCCTATCGAGTCTAAGGGTATCCTTCCTTAGTCTAATGTTACATAAAAATTAGGGTACGTAGGAGGTAAAATTATATGGCTTTCAATAAGAATGGTGTAGCGACATATCAGAAGTTGGTGTTGAAGGTTCCCATCGCATCAAGCCTCTTTTGGAGGGAGATGGCAATGAGTACTCCACCCACTAAGGTGTACCCAATATCCCTGGCAGTCATAGGTATCATCGTCGTGAGTATCGCAGAAATAATAGGGCACCCTATCCTAGTGCTAGAAGAAGAGTGCATCTAACTAAAGAGGGAAGGAGATGAGAAGATAGAGTGTGGTAATTTTCCCAAATGATGAAAACAAAAGCGGGTTGAATCAATTAAATGATTTTTGGTGATCTTTTAAGCTTTTAAAATAAACCAACATTTTGCAAGTTATAAGATTAATTCCCTAACAAGGTCGCCACTGTGAGGTGTCGATGACATGTGGGTCTCCCTTGGCGCCTGTGTGAGAGGTGGGGCCCACTGGGGGTTTGGTTGGATTTAGGCGTGATAAAATATTTTTTTAGTTAAAGTTTGCACAATAAACCAATTTTAATGAATAAAAGAATTGAGACGCAAATCTTGATACAATTGATAGAGTCACCGCCTAAGTTGTCTACTTGAGAAAGAGTTTTGGTACGGTTCCCTCTAGGCGGGAGACTCATACCTATAGGATCAGAGATTCAGGTAATGGATGAGTCACTTATTTCTCATTCAATTGATCCAAAATTACATTCATCGAGTAAAAATGTTTCAGTTTTCATCATTTAAGGAATTACCACAGAAATCCTATTTCTACACTCTTTCGTACTTGTTACATGCATTTACATATTACAATAAAGCACAAGTAATAAATAGGGGGATAAAAATTACAACCAAGGAAAAATGGGGGAAATTGCAAAGTGAACCTATACATTTGTTCTAAGTTATAAAACAAAAAGAAAATAAATTCCCCTGCATCTACAGATGTTAGCACAATTTATAGCACATCATAAATCAGCACTTCGGTGTATTTTGTTATGAAAACGCATCTTAACTCCTGTGGGTTAATTTACCAGATTATTAGTGAAAATGAATGCATGCCAAATGGTGAGTTGGGTTGATTTTATCAGATTAAAAATGAATTCGGGGTTCTGCTTGGGGGCCGATACCCGTACGGATGGGAGGTACCCGTACCGGCACCAGGGATGACAGGTACGAGTATGGTGTACCCATACGGGTCCTTTTAGGTCCCAAACAAAAACTCTACCAGTTAAGTTACAGATTACAGACTAATAGATTGGTGGCAGAAAAATAAAATAAAGAGGGATTTCCTTCCATATGAGTATGGCGCACTAAATTGATATCCTTTGAGATATGTTGTGCCAACAAGGCTCACACGGGTTAGGACTGGACTCAAAACAAGAAATGAAAATAAAAAGTATAATAGAAGCAACAAGCAATAATAATAATGAAATAACTGAGATGTGAGTCTCTTTGAAACTCAAGAGCGTTACCTTTTCGATGTGAATCCACTTTGAGGTGATCCCCTTACTGATGAGAGAGCCCGACCAAAGTAGATGGAATAGGACTATTTAGGTGAGTATTTGTGTGGACAGAATCTCCCTTAAATCCTAATAAAAGAAGCTAGGAATGAATAAAATGTGGAAAAAACCTCAAAGGAAGGGTTTTCTCCCTATTTTATACCTCCTATACCCCCATTATACCTTTTTATACCTATAGAAATTGCTAGAATTTTAGTATAATTTTTGTCTGAAGAATGCCCTCTATAAAATGTGAAGGGAAGGCTCCTTTGGGGAGAGGAGGTCTGAACACAATAAATCATATTTAAGACCTGCCTTTTCCCAAAATAGGAAAGGATTTCCTTCCGAAAAGGCCTTTTTAGGCAATAAGAGTACCTGTATGGGTAGGGGCCCACCCGTACGGGTACTAGAGGACTCGTACGGCTCCCCCCAGGCATATAGGTGGAATGACCTGTACGGGTCCCCCCAAGTGTATGGATGGAATGACCCATACAGGTCCCCTGGTGGTGTATGTGTCCCTAAAGGCAGACTAGATCTCAAACTTTGGCCAAACTCAACTCTGCAGTAGTAGGAACACCCCTGATGGACAACACCTGAAAGACATTGCATCATAAAGCTCTCATCATAGTTTCATAAGAATGATCATTAAAATCAAGTCTCACACCGACACTGGCCCAAGGGGGAAATTCTATCCAAATGGGAAGTACCTCGTATAACCAGAAGAGCACTCGATACAAGGGGTATGGTTATCGATGGTAAAGAGTTTATAAACCCTATCAATTTGAATCAGTTGAAGCGTTATCATATCTAACAAAAAAGAATCAAAACCAAAAAAGCAGCACATAAAAAACAAATAAAATCAATGACGCGGCGAGTGGTTTTCTACTACTCGGGCAAAAATTAGGGTGTATCCCATTGATCGGTATTCTATAAATCGATCAGGCAAAAGTAAGGGTGCAAGAATAACCCGCTTGACTGAAATTCTTGAAAGGATGGTCTAGCTAAAAATTGGGGTAAAAGTGAGCTATGTGAGTTATTGACTAGAAAACCTTTATAGGGTAGTTAACACTAGAGTTTGGGTCAATAGAAATGGTTAACATTGTCATGTACTCAAACTTAATTCATTTAATAGAAATGTCATCTTTACTGAATCCTTTATATTTATGCTTGAATGAATATATTTGGCCCTGAGGCAAAATGTTGCAAGTAAGTCGAATGTATGATCCTGCGTAGTGAGTCCGATTCCTCAAAAGAAGAATAATAACAAAAGGCAAAAATCCTGATAGACTGAAAAGAAGCGAGATCTATTTAAAAGCCGGGATAGTCCATCGGATTGAAAACTAGAAAAGGGCGGTCTAAGCAAAAATTAGGACATAAATCAAAATGGTAAATAAAGTCTGATAGGCCCACCTCGATGTTCAGGTCTATGCAAAAGTTAAGACAAATAAAGATAAAGTTAGGCAACTGACATTAATTGCATCAAGATACCCGCATCATTATCAACATAAATCATGGTACCGAAATATCCTCTGCAACCTAGTGGACTCTAAAAACTCAAATTTTTTTGTTGCACGTGTCCACTCCAATCTCAACCGCAACCGAACATCTCTAGTCTGCAACATCCTAATCTTTTGAAACCATCCTTGGTAGAATTCATTGGTAGTGATAGCGCCCAGTCGTTTGTTATCTAGAATCTTGAACTTCGCTTCGTACATCCCCTTTGTCTTCATCAAGCTTGATCCAACAATCATTTTGCAGTCGACTCGTCACTCTGAATAGACCGTGAGGAGCCCTTTGCCACTTGTCATTCTAGCAACGCAGAATTCATATGCCCTTTCTCTGCCATGGTATCCAAACACGAGTCTTGTGTGTGTGCCACTGCATCTCTGGTCCTCCGCCGGGGGCATTCTTTTCTTGTCCGTGTTGCAATGCGATTTTGTATATTCTCTCTCTTCAACCAAGTCAATTGAGCAAGTTAGTCAAGCAGGTGATCCAGAAGATGATCAGCCTAAGCAGCTCATGCATTCATACATTCATGCGTAATATTGATGAATATCATGTCTATTTTCTATGTTGAATTCTACAGGAACCAAAGCAAAGAAAAGTATCGTCGAGCTATACGCTCGACCTCTAATCAAGCGTCTGTATTAAGGGGCATCTTAGAATTGTTTTCAATCTTATATCCTAAGCCATGTCCAAGGGGCATGTCAGCCAATGCCCTTGAGCTATACGCTCAACCCCAGCTTCTCCAGACCTCCGAAAATATCAACTCAATTTACATTTCATTCTTCCATTTTTATTGCTTAATTGAAGAGGTAAAAATATTTTAGTTTCCACAAAATCAATAAGCATTAAAAATGCAATTTATAGCATTTAGTAATACTTTAAAATTTCCTTATAGGTACTCCATACGAAAATCGCGACGGACAACCATCCCGATTAATCTTAAAATTAGAACTCAGAATTTCTCCCGAGGGCACCTTAATGCATATACCCAAGAGCACCTCGATATGATCATCGAGAGCATCCCAACATATATTCTAAGCTGCATTCGAGGGGCATATCAGCTAGTCCCAATAGACATATCAGCATAATATTCATAGTTTGATTATCTCATTAGACATCCTCGGCATCTTTTAGTGATGTTCTTGGTATGCATTCTAGTCCACGGATCTCGTTAGTCATCCTCGGCATGCATTTCAATCTAAGCAAGTCTTCCCAGTTCGATGATCTTGTTAGACATTCTCGACATCTTTTAGTGATATTCTTGGTGTGTGTTCCAGTCCAGGGATCTTGTTAGTCATCCTCGGCATGCGTTTCAATCCAAGTAGGCTTTCCTAGTCCGATGATCTCGTTAGACATTCTCAGCATGTGTTTCAGTCCAAGAAAATCATTTTGGTCCAAGGGTCTCTTTAAATTCTCTCAGCAAATATTCTTAGTAGTCCGAGGGTCTCTTCAGATGCTCTTGGTAATCAATTTAGTCCAAGGATCTCTTCAGATGCTCTCAGTAATGCTCAAAGTCCAAGGTACTCTTTTGGCACTCTTGGCAAATCCAACCGTAAACAACCATCAATTCATATTAGAGTTTCTGTAATGGAGCGACATAATGCCATTCGACTAGGCATTTAATCCTTGGTTATATTATAGTGATGTAAGGCAACCAGCAGTTTACATCAGAGTATCTCTATTTAAGGCAACCAATAGTCTATCTCGAATCCGTAAGGGATCGAAGGCAATACCAAATCTCTAAGTCAACCTTATTCTTGAATGGTCTGCTGATGAAAACCCTAGTAGACAACCAATTCAAGAATCCGTAAGTGAGATATAACCCTTCTAACCCTTGCTCTTTTGTGAGATCACACTTGGCCCACCAAGTGATAATCTCCTGAGGGGTAGCCTGTGAGCATGGGTTTTTCAGTGTCCCGCAGAACAATGATGATGTTTTTCTCTGACCTCATATGATTAGGTTATTCTATCCTTTTAGGGTTGAATCATGTTTGGCAAGTAGCTTTTTGATGATTTTGGACCTTTGACCATGCTTAAAAATCATTAGAATGCGTTTAGGAATTAACCGTTATCTTTCTCTTGCATGTACTAATTTGTTTAGCAATTTTCTCTAAAATCTAAACATTTTCGACAAGTCTCATTGATATGATTGGATTCTAGACTCTCCAAGGTTTTCTAAATATTAAGAATCACCTTAATCGGATAGCCATAGTGAAAGTTATGAGCGTTTGAAATTGAAACCCTAATCGAAGCCCTAGCCCCTTTTCCCATCGACCGGAGCTACCAGTGGTGTCCGCCACTAGAGTGGCAGCCGCCGCCGTCACCAAGGTGGCAGCCACTGCAACCATTGTGGCCACCTCTTGCCACCATGTAGCCCTTCCCGCTACCACGGTAGCGATGGCCGCCATGGCTATGGCGGTGGGCGGCAGCTATGGCTCGGCCAATTTCAGGCCATTTCACCCATTGTTTCTCTCTCTTTCATGATTAGGCCATGCATTTTCCTCGAAAATTTGCGAAGGTCGGTGTTTTTTGAGCGTGGAAGTATTTAAACCCATCTAGGAGAGAGATTGAGAGGCTTTTTCTCTAGAATTTGTAATATAATATGATTTTAGAGAGAAAATAAGAACAAGTGAGAGAAAGTTAAGAACTAGAGAGAGAAAGTTTAAGAAATGCATAGAATATGGATTAATTCCTATTAATCACGATCCTAAGTTGTTCCTAGGCCTGATATTATAGCTTAAACACTAAAATCAATTAGAAATCATAGGTTAAAACATATTAAATAAGGTTTTAGAGACTTTTTCTCAAATACCACCTAAACTTTCATCACTAATCTATCATTAATTTTGTAACAATCTTCTATCACCATTTCATTTGAAAATCATCAAAAAGATCTCGCCAAGGGTTGATTCGAGTCTCCAAAGTTAGATTCATGGCCTAGAGGTAACAAAATTGAGTTCCACTATCTGTTTACTGCTTTTTATTACATCTTGCTGCTGTTCTTGGTGATTTTGGTATTTGTTCTTTTGCTTTTCTTTGGTGTTCTTGCAAAATCGGAAAATGGTCTAACCTCTATAAGGATAGCCTTCACTGCTATCCCTATAGCCTTAGCTGCTGCTCCTATGGGGGTGAAGGTTATAGCTATAGCGGTGAACCCTACCCCTGCAGAGGTTACATCATTTTGCGTGATTTTTTGTTATTTTCTTACCCAGATCCATAAATTCAATAATATTTGTGGGATTTGGATTCTTTGAAGTTCAAACTCTCTAAAGTTATACATTTCGGTCAATCCTAACCATCCATTGAGTTTTAATGGGCCAGATTCAATTTTAGTGGTTTATGGGGTCCGTAGTGCAATAAAATCAGGACCATTAAAACTCAATGGATGGTTGAGATTGACTGAAATGTATAATTTTAGAGAGTTTGAACTTTAGAGAATCCAAATCCTTATTTGTGTGTTTTAAGTCCAAATCTGTATAAATATGGCTGATTACGACTTAAAACTTCAATGATTTCGAGTTTGTGGATACGAAAATGCTGAGTTCCCCCCTAAAACCAAATTTTGACGGTCAAGGCTATAGCAACAGTCTTGACCACTATTGGTATAGCCCTCACCACTGTTGCTATAGTGGTGAAGGCTATAGCAACGACGGTCAAAGCTGTTACCACAGATTTGACCATCAAAATTCGATTTTAAGTCCCCCTTTCATCGTTTTCTTGAATTGTTTACCCCGATTTTCACCCTATATATTTTATATAAATCAGAATAATCTGTAAATCTTTTATTTAATTTTTAATCTAATTTATTTTATTTATTTATTATTTAATTGATTAAATAATCTTTAATGCTTAAAAATGCCTTTTCAACTCTAAAAATTCCCCAAAAAATGGTTTTCTCCATAATATGATATTATTTTCTGTCTTTATTTATTTATGCATTTTTTGTGATTTTTTGTGAATTTTTTATCTCGTTTGGAGACGGGTCCATATTGGTAAGTTCGGTTGAGACCCGATTTCACCCTTTTATTTATTTATCTGCTTTATTTACTTTCCCATACTAGAAAAATGTATAGGTATTTGTAAAGGCTTGTAATAATTATTTATTTGCTTTATTTATTGCTTTTGTGTGATATATGGCTATATGAACAGAAAACTCTAAAGATTATTGGGATTTAAATAGCATAAGTGTTGGATATGAGGTATGCCCTTAAGGCAATTAGGGCGATATATCTTAGTTATGTAATAGTACGAATATTTTGTTTGATCAATACAAGCATTTAATCTTTTGCTTATATCGATGTATTTATAAATATATTATAGCTAGTTAAAATATATTCATTGATGTATGTTTACAAAAGTCCTTGACATATCATAGCATGAAGTTAGAGAAATTATAGTTGGACTATATTTGGTGGAACATGCTTCATGTGCAATTATGATTATGTCTAAACTATCCCTAGTCATAGTTTCATCAAGAAAGGATATTGATGGAGCGGAAAGACTAGCATGTGGTCAACTTTCTTGGAAAGGGTCAAAGTAATTAATCTCCTAAGGACTGAAGGTGGGGCCTTAAGTTTGACATATGGATATATCTGGGAGACATATTTGAGACCGCAGTAAGATAAACACTTGGTATATATATCAATGTGTTAGTGTTTATCTTCATGCAATAAGCTTTGCGAATATCCTCATACTTGAGATACTAGTTACCTTATGTGGTACTATTGCTATACTTTAGGTCATTACTATACACTCATTAATTTAGGGTGTTACGGGTGATTATGGGTATAGTGATGACAACACGTTACTAAGTTATATAGTCGGAAAGAATCCATCGCTGCGGATATATTAAGGAGTTGTACCTGGCCACTTGTTAAAGTAATGATTGCCATAAACCTCTGATCAGAGTATATGTTTGATAGAAATGTTTTCTAGTCAAACACACCATGGTAAAAGGCAATATACTTTGGTAACAAGTTAATAACTAGGATAGCTTGGAGCAACCTTGCTATTAGTGGGTTAACACTTTAACCGAACCCTATAAACCAGATGGTACTAATATTAAAGAATGGAAGGAATTTATCGCACTGGATAACTATTGCATTAACCGGGATTAAGTCATAAGCATAAATGACGTTCCAAGTAATGGGGGATGGTAGACCCTTGCTAGAGGCGTACTACAGTCGTTTAAGGTAATCAAGCTCTATTCAAGGTCTAGAACTTTGAGCCAATGGTTCCATTAGAACAAGGGTTGGTCATGCCTCAATAGCGCAATATTCCGGGATCCTATAAGGTCACACACATTGGACCTTCATTGGACTAAGTAAAGAATTAATAGATTTATTCTATTACAAAAATATAACATAATAATAATTGTATTATTATTTAATTATTTAAAAGATGATCGAATCATTTTTAAATAAGCTAAGGAATTTTATTTTGACTAGAAACTAATTTATTAGGGTCATCAAATAAAATGTTGAGTAGAGCTAAAAAAATCCGATTGCCAAAGCGACGGTTGGACCCTGCCCACATAGGCCACAAAAGCCCGAAAGGGCTTACAGGGCTTATGATGAAAAGGCCACTTGAGTGCATGTTGCACTCGTCGGCCGTATGCCGCACAAGCCCAGCTTGCACAGGCATGCAGCCTGGGTTGAGCAAGCGTTGCACAAGCCTCCAAGTGTAGGACAGCCTCTAAGAGTATCCACACGAACCCCACCAACCGAAACCTCCCAATGATCAAAGAACTTTGAGTAGCTGCTAGGCCACTCCAAAATCCCACCCGAAAATATAATCTAAATTATTCAAATTCCACTTGAATCGGTGCAATGAACAACAGGGGACCTATATCAGTGCAGCTTGAATTGACCAACAGGGGATTAAATATGGACTAATTTATTTCTAGTATATAAGATGGTGCTTATATATGTTTCTATGACAAAGTAAAAATTAAATTCATCGAATAAAAGCTTAAAGGAAATGCAATATAAATGTAACAAATAAAAGTGTTAATTACTTCGCATATAATCTAGGTTGATGGAATAATTATAATAAAGAGCTTGAACCCACCTAAGGTTGGACCCTATAAAATTAATTCTAAAATTCCCTGAATTAATATCAGTTATTATAAATATGTCCATCTGATAAAATCCTAGATTGGGTGAGACGTTAAACACCAATAAAATCCCAAAGTAAAGATATTAAGGCAAGTTACAGTCTTCCTTACTCAGATTTATAATATGGTCTCTTTGGGCTATCAAAGTGCTACACAAAGCATTCCTTCTAGTCCACATTGATTGGTTGTAAAGTTTGGGATAGGGTTTGCCTTAATGGAACTAGGGTAGTCCACTATAAAATTAGGGGCTAGACCCAGATCCGAGACATATTCAAGGAGATGCTAATATAAGAGCACACGTCCCTTGGGATTAGGGAACTTGAATGTATCAGCAATTGCATGCGATGCAAATGGAATGGGATTCCAACTATAACTTACTAATACAAGTTGACTCATAAAATAAGGGGTTATAATAGACTAGTTATAGATGCTACCTACTAGGAAATTTAGTTGGGCTAAAATTCCCGAATTCAATAGAATGGGCTATTGTAAATTTCAAAGAAAATAGTAGGACAAATGTATTTAATTAAAAGACCTTATATTAAATACATGTACTTAAACTAATATCTGATCTCTTTTTTTTCGCATATCTTAGGTTGAAAAATGACTTCCAACGTTAATATCCGTATGTTACTTAACACCAAACTGAATGGCTCAAACTTTTTTGATTGGTTCCAAACTGTGAGAATTATTCTCAGATCCGAGGGAATCGCCTATGTTCTAAGTGAAATTTTCCCTCTTGAACCTGATGTTGACGATCATGTGGAGCATTAGGCCTGGTTGAAGCACAGGAAAGATCGTGAGACAGCCATGTATATAATGTTGGGGTCCATGAATCTTGAGCTTCAAAAACAACATAAGAACATGACCTTGGAGGACATGGTTCTCCATCTTGAAGAGCTCTTTTTGGAGTGGGAAAGGACAGAGAGGTATGCGACCTCCAATCTCCTTTTTGGAACCAAGATGCAAGCTGGCACCTCTACCTCTCAGCATGTACTGAAACTCTTGGGATACCTTAAGAAGCTGAATCGATTGGGATTCGAGATGAATCATGACTTAAGCATTGACCTAGTGTTGATTTCCCTGAAAGATAGTTATTCAGGCTTCATGACTATCTATTACATGAATAAGATTAATTCTACTATCCCTGAATTAATCAACATGCTGAAAATAGTAGAACCTTAGATCAAGAAAGATTAGAAACCTCTACTATTGGTTGAGAAAGGCAGGGCTTCTAAGAAGAAGAAGCAAGCACTGGGTGTCAAGAAAAGAATCAGTAAAAAGAAGAAAGAAAAGAAGGCATCTAAGTATGTCTGCTTCTAATATGGGAAATTGGGACATTGGAAGAAGGATTGCAAAAGCTCCTTCTTCTAAGCGTTTGAAGAAGAAGCCCGTAGAGCATCTACTTCAGGTATGTTTGTGATTGAAAATTTTACTACTTTTCCTCTTGAATCCACTTAGGTACTAGATATTGGTTATGGTTCTCATATCTATACTTCTGTGCAGGGACTAAGGAACAGTAGAAGACATGCAAAAGGGGAGATGGACCTACACATGGGAAATGGAGCCAAAGTTACTGCATTAGCCCCAGGAAGCTTTAATCTTATTTTTCCAAGTGCACTTGTTTTCATTTTGAATAATTGTTACTACATTCCAAGTGTTACTAATAATATTGTACCTGTTGCTTGTTTAGCAGTAGAAGGATTTGAGATTTTATTTTCGAATAATAATTATCAGTTTCGTTTAAATAAAGTTCTTTATGGTTATGGGATGTTGAAAGGTGGCATTTATGTTCTTAATACTAAAACAAAATTTTTCAATATAAACAATGTGAAGAAAGTTAAATTAGATAATGAGAATTGCTTCTTCTTATGGCATTGTCATTGAGACAATATAAACAAAGATCACTTAACTAATTTGCATAAGCGTGGAGACTTGGGCCCAATAGACTTTTAGTCTTATGGTGATTGTGAACTGTATTTAAGAGGAAAAATGACAAAGTTACCCATTTAAGGAAAGGGTGAACGGGCCACGAGTACATTAGAACTTATACATACTGATGTGTGTGGTCCAATAAGTGTTCAGGAACTAGGAGGATACTCCTACTTCATAACATGTATTGATGATTAGTCTCGATATGGTTATTTGTACTTAATGAATCACAAGTTTGAAAGTTTTGAAAAGTTCAAACTATTCAGAGCTGAAGTAGAGAAGCAGCTTGAGAAAAGTATTAAAACAATTCGATCAGATCAAGGTGGTAATACTTAAGTCAGGAGTTTCAGGATTGTCTAAAGGAAAATGAGATAGTTCCCCGGTGGACCCCTCCTTATATGCCCCAACAAAATGGAGTGTCAGAAAGGAGGAATCAGACTTTATTAGATATGGTTCGGTCCATGATGAGCCATGTGGATCTCAGTAAATCCTTTTAGGGATATGCACTAGAGAGCGCGTTCTATGTTTTAAAGAGTGCCCTCTAAATTAGTTGATTTTACACCTTATGAAAGATGGTGTAATAAAAGGCCATCTCTAAGTCACTTAAGAGGATGGGGTTGTCCTACTATGGTTAAGAGGATAGCGTCAGATAAGCTAAACGACAAGTCTGACAAATGTCTATTCATTAGATATCCAAAGGAAACAATTGGATATCTGTTTCACGAACCCAAAGCACAAAAGGTATTTGTGTCTCGAAATGCTCACTTTTTAGAAAAGAAACACTTACTTGCAAAAGTAAGTGGGAGCAATATTGAACTCAAAGTTTAAGAGGAGGAAATAGACAATTAACTGATTGACCCCATTCTAGATACACAAGAAAGTGTGATCCAAGAACAACCTGTCAAAACACAATCATTGCGAAGATCAGGTCGTGTTCACAAAGGTCTCGATAGATATAGTTTTATCATAACTGATGACAAGAAACTATATCTTATAGATGATGATGAACCAAGGACATATGATAAGGCAATGAAAAGCTCAGATTCTAATAAATGGCTAAAAGCTATGAAATTAGAAATGGATTCCATATATGAGAACCAAGTTTGGAATTCAGTTGATGCACCGCAAGAGGTTAGACCAATTGGGTGCAAATGGGTCTTCAAGAAGAAGACTGACATCCACGGGTAATGTAATTACCTATAAAGCAAGGTTGGTTGCGAAAGGTTATAGTCAACAAGGATACTGCTTCCCATTGCTGCTTATTATGATTATAAGATCTAGCAGATGGATGGAAAAACAACATCCCTAAATGGGGATTTAGACCAGGATGTGTATATGACACAACCTAAGGGTTTTACATCTCAGAATGGCTCGAAGGTACGCAAGCTACAAAGATCCATTTATTGTTTTAAGTAGGCATTCGGGAGTTGGAGTATAAGGTTTGATCAAACAATCCATGAACTGGATTTCTATCTAAACATTAATGAGCCCTTTGTTTACAAAAAAGTTAGTGGGAGTGCAGTCGTTTTATTAGTATTGTATGTCGATGACATTCTACTAATAGGAAATGATATTTCTCTTCGTCAAAATGTTAAAGTATGGTTGTCAAGAAAATTCTCCATGAAAGACCTTCTTGAAGCAGCATTTATACTAGGTATAAAGATCTATAAGGATAGATCCAAGAGGCTATTAGGTCTTTCTCAAAGTACATATATAGACAAGGTATTAAATAGGTTCAACCTTGAGCATTCGAGGAAAGATTATCTCCCGATGGCAAAGGGGATACACCTATCTAAGGCTGAGTGTCTGAAGACAGCTTTAGAGAGAATGCGCATGAAGGATATACCCTACGCATCCGCAATAGGATCCATTATGTATGCTATGATATATACTAGGCTAGATGTCTCTTAGGCTTTGAGTTTTATGATCAGATTTCAGTCAGATCCAGGTGAAAAGCACTGGATGGCCGTTGAGGCAATCCTTAAGTACTTGAGAAGAACTAAAGATGAGTTCTTGATTTATGAAGAAAGGGACCTGACAATTATAGGTTACATAGACACGAGTTTTCAATTTGACAAGGATGACTTTAAGTCTCAGTTAGGTTTTATGTATGTATTAAATGGCGGGGAGGTATTCTAGAAAAGTTCCAAGCAAGAAACTACTACTGATTCAACCGCAGAATCTGAATACATTGCTGCATGCAAAGTAGCAAAAGAAGCTATCTTGTTAAAGGCATTTATTGGTAATATCGGTGTGGTGCCTGAGGGTGTTGATCCAATTATTTTGTATTGTGATAACAATGGTGCTATAGCTCAGGCAAAGGAACCACGGTCTCATCAGAAAAATAGACACGTATCCAGAAAGTATCATATAATCAGGGAGATTATTGATGCTAAGATAATAAGACTAGAATATATTCCCACTGATCAGAACCTCACGGATGGTTTGACAAAGCCATTGACTCAAGTCAAACATGACCAATATGTTAAAGCATATGGATTAAGACATATGGCTAATTGGCCTTAGTGGAAGTGGGAGTTTGTTAGCCTTAGATTATACCTAGTCTAACAGTTCTTTACAAAGCTCGATCGTAAATCAAAATGTGTGACCTTATAGGATCCCATAATATCTAGCCATCAAAGTTTAACCTATCTCAAATTCCTTTTAAGGAATTTGACTACCCCAGGACCCCATTTAGGGTGCTGCCCCAAGACCCCGCAAGGGGCTAAGGCACTACCCCTTGGACCCCGAGAGGGGCCGTCGCCCTCGACCCTACTACTAGGGGTGCAGTTTTGTATGATATACCCTGTATATGTGCCATATCTATGCTAACCATTTTACGTAGGTAGAATTAGGTTAGATGTATGTTAGGCCTTCGGGTATTTTATTTATTGCATAGACAAATGTATAGGATTTGGAAAGCCTTGTAATTATTTTTTTATTTCCTGCATTTTATTTGGGATGACTATAATAATTTATTTATTTACGGCTTTAAATGCTTGATGACGCGATAATAATACATAAACTGAAAACACAATAAATAGGTGGATTAAAACCGATTAAGAAAGAATAAAATCTTTTAACTTGGCCAATGTAAAATAGATAACATCATCCGAACTTGGAATCTCTACTTAAGGTATGGTCTACCACCCGATGGGAAAATTGTACCAAAATTTCCAGATTGAGCTAAACCGGGTGGTGACTCTATTTTAAGTACGGGATTTTGATCTCGTATCTTTTGAACATAAAACATGATAAATCATTTTTACAATCACCATCACACTCACTCATTATTTTCAAAGGGATCAATCCGCCGGCCCGGCTTTGCAGCCGTCATATAAAACGTCGTCCGTTTACAGTAACATGGATCTTAACAACCTCCAAGGTGTCGTATCATCGTTTCCTTCATGCTACTTACATAAGGTAACATGGATCTTAACTACCTCTAAGGTGTTGTATCCTTATTTCCTTCATGTAATTTCTGCATTTCTATTCAAGGTAGAAATACTTGCATCATATTGTTTAGTATTGGGCTCATATAGTATATGGGCCAAGCCCTAGGCTTTGAGGACTATCCTCATATTTCTAAACAAAACCTTTGAAGCTAGAGCCAGTTAAATACAATTATCAATACATGTGAAATTTATGTAAGCAGTAAAATTCAAACCTAGATATAATAATTAGAATAAAAGCTTAGACTTAGTTTTGTACATGCATTTAATTTTTGAGGTCTCTAAATTAAATACATTATCCTACTATTTTATTAAGATTTATTTGAAAACATAATAGCCCATTCTATTGTCTTTTGGGAAACTTGGTCTAACCATTTTCCTTAGTAGGTAGCATCTATAACTCATTTAAGCTAACCCCCGCTATCACGAGTCAAGCTAACTTAAACAACTATAGTAGGATCTAGTCCCTTTGTATCTAATGCAATTGCTAATCCATTTGAGTCCCAACCAATGGACGTGCATAACCAATTATATGACTCCTCAAATGATGCCTCCAGACTGGCATTAGCTCCAATATTACGGACAACTAACCCAGTCCAGTTAAGACTTAAGCCTAATTCAAATCATGTGATCAGACGATGTTAAAGAAGAAGGCACGCTCTGCATGGGCAACTCATTCAATGAAAAGGCCTAGAACCACACTTCGATTTTAGGAAAGCTAATTTTGTCTTAATATTTTAATGGGGATTTATTGGTGCAACAGGTCTCGCATAATCTAGGACTTACACATGGATATGATTATGAAACTATAACTAATTCCGGGCTATAAGGCATTAGTAGGTCCAACCTAGGGGTCATGCTCAACTGGTATTTCATAATCATTCCATCATGCCAAGACTCCACATAGCATGCAAAATAAACAAGGGTGTTAATTGTTTTAAGTTCTTGCACCTATGTCTATAAGTTTTAATTTAAAAATTTAAACTTTCATTGTAAAACCATATAATGAATCCGATTCATTATACTAGAAATCAATAAATTTATAACATTCCCTTTGGTACTTATAATATAGAATCGATGCAAATTCCCAGGTAGGAGAGGCCCCCTTGAAGTAAATGAGCAGCCAAGTCCAATCCTAGTAAGAATAAACACGGGCCCTTCTGACTCACTTAACCATAGATTATTTAAAATTAAAGATTTCGTTCTTTTCTAATTTAAGAATTATTCCACTTAATTCAAACATCAAAGTATTTACAATCTCAAGTAAAACATTGTTAATTCATAGATAACTACCATAACTAAGTTTGAGCAACACTTAATCTAGTTATCACAATGTTTTCTATTGCAAGAAATAAATTCCTAGGCATGGCATAGCATAGCATACTTGAAAATATTTCATAGAAAATTAGACCTAGCATATTTCTAGTCAATCATACAATCACATTAGGTAGGATTTGATACCACTGTTGGACTAGATTAATCGAATTGAACATGTAAAACAGGCGCAGCAGAAATTCAAAATTTAATCTAGAGTCCAAGATCTCCTAAGCATGGTATGATTGATAACATAAACTAGTCTATTATTATTTAGGTCATAAACACTTATTAAAAGGACCAAATAATAATGTAACCATGTATTAGTTGAAGCATGAATCCCAATGTTAGCAGAATGACCCCATCAGCTGCATGCATAAACTCCAAAGTAGAAGCCCTCTATAAATATTCCACATTAGAACTACCGACCAAAATGTTCTAGAAAGCGAGTACCAATAATTAAGTAGAAGATAACTAGATCATCCTTACTAATTTATTCTAGAAGAAATTCCCTTATTTTTCTATTCTAATTAAATACGTCTTTTGATGGATTACTTTTAGGAACTAGAACAACTAAGAGAGTAAGAGAGAAATCAAGACGGATTCAAAAATCTAGAGTGAAAAATAATGAAAGGGAAGAGCTCTATTTATAGTGGTAGGAATAAATTAAAAGGACTATATAATCAAACCAACAACCAATAGAATTAATTAAATAAAGGGCAAAAAGGTTAATTCAAGATAATCGAAGTTATAGTTTGATACAAACTCAATTGGGAGCTTGGTTGGGGAGCAAGCTCTCCATTTTAACTCAAACACTGCTGGCCAAAAGGCCAGTAGTGGCATGCTAGGCTTGCGTAGGCATGCAGGCTGAAAGCCCGTAGCAGCACAGCCCTTGCGAGCTGTGCTGCACAGTGCTATACGTTGGCCAATTAGCCGTGCACCTGCGTAACCCAATAGGCTGCGCATGGCGCATTATGCGCCTACTGGGCCGCACACTAGAACAACCCAATAAGCTATGCATTGCGTAGCCTATGATGGGCCGCACACCAGTGTAGCCCAGCAGGCCGTGCATTATGCATAGTGGGCTACCCTTGGCAGCCCACCAAATCCCAAGGCCTCCTTTCTGTAGGCGTTGAATAGTGTTGTTCGGGCCACATGAAGATTTCATTCTCGAAAGATATGTCTAACAATTTTTGCTTATAGATCCACTTGCACCAATTCAAGCAATACATAGTAATCTTAATTGTGTTGTTTTTTTCTTATTCTCCCTTATTATTTAATTCTCTTTCTCCCTATTATTTCACACCTTACTGGTCTAACCAGTAATATTGGTCAAACAAATAAAATGTTCTAACCATTAATTTCTTGTAAACTAGTCCAACCATTATAAATTGGTTAAACCAATTAAAATGGTCTAACCATTTATTTCTCTTCTAGATTAGACCTAGTCAAACAGTTCTTTACATAGCTTGGTCGTAACTCAAAGTGTGTGACCTTATAGGATCCCATAATGCTGAGCCATCAAAGTTTGACCTAGGTCAAATTCCTTTTCAAGAATTTGACTGGCTCGGAGCTCCAGACCATTGTGGACTCTGATAACTTTGATCGGTCAAAGTGTCCCTCTAGCAAAGGGCACATGACCCCTCAATTTTTGAAATGTCACGTGCATGTGACTTAATCCCAATTCTATAATAGTATCAATACAATTCTCTCCTTCTATAAACTATTAAGTACCATCTGGTTTCTTCAACTCGGTTTAAGTGTAAGTCCACTAGTAGCCTTAGAGGCTACCCCAGTAGTTTAGTCTTACTACCAAAGTACACTACTCAACCATATTAATGTGTTGACTAGAATCTCATCCTATCAACCCATACTCTGCAGAGGTTTATGAGTGTGTCACTTCTAACAAGTAGCCAAGGTATATCTCCCTTATATTGCTATAATGGAGTGATAGATTCCATCTCGACTACTCAGCTTACCAACGGACAAACATCAACTATACCCATAATCATCCGTATTACCTAATCTATGAAGTGTTTAGGTGTGACCCAAAATATAGCAATAACTGAACAAGGTAACTAGTATCTCATGTCTAAGGATATTTGTATTGCTGTTGCAATGAGATGATAAAACACCAACACATAATATAGATTACCGAGTGTTGTCTCATAACGGTCTCCACTATATTTCTCTAAATACATTCATGTGTTAACCCAAGGTACCACCCTCTAGCACTGGAAATATGCGACTTTGAATCAAATTCAAGAGGTATGATGACATATGCTAGTCTTTCCATATTCATCAATGTCTAGTCTTCATGATACTATGACTAGGGATATTTAGACAAATCATAATTGCACACGAACCAGTTCTCACCAACATAGTCCCACCATGCCCTTACAATACGTGATATGATTATATCATGGACTTTTGCAAACACATCAACGAATATATTTAACCAGTCATAATATATTTTTTACAGTCATTGATGTAACAAAAGAAATTTCTTTATATTTGTTCGTTCAACTTTAACTAAGATATATCGCTCTAATTACTCTAGGTCATACACCATATCTAATAGCTCTCTAGCAAAGGGCATATGATCCCTCAATATTCAGAATGTCACGTGCATTGTGACTTAATCCCGATTATGCAATAGTATCAATACAATTCACTCCTTCTATCAATTGTTAAGTACCATCTAGTTTCTAGGACTCAGTTTAACTGTTAGTCCACTAGTAGTTATAATAGCTACCCTATTATTTAGTTGTGCTACCAAAGTACACTACTCAACCATTTTAATATGTTGACTAGGATCTCATCCTATCAACTCATACTTTGATCAAAGGTTTACGAGTGTGTCACTTCTAACAAGTGGTGAAGGTACATCTCCCTTATATTGCTATAATAGAGTGATAGATTCCATCTTGACTACTTAGCTTACCAAAGTATAGACATCAATTATACCCATAATCATCCGTATCACCCAGTCTATAGAATGCTTAGTTATGACCCAAAGTATAGCAATATCTAAATAAGGTAACTAGTATCTCAGGTCTAAGGATTTTCGTATTGCTATTATAATGAGACGATTAAACACCATCACATAATATAGATTATCGAGTGTTATCTCATAGCAGTCTCCTATGCATGTCCCTGAATACATTCATGTGTTAACCCAAGGTACCACCCTCTAGTACAGGAGATATGCTACTTTGAATCAAATTCAAGAGGTATGATGACACATGCTTGTCTATCTGTATCATCAATGTGTAGTCTTGAGGATACTATGACTAGGGATATTTAGATAAATCGTAATTGCACACAAACCAGTCCTCACCAATATAGTCCCACTATGCCCTTGCAATACGTGCTATGATTATGTCACGGACTTTTGCAAACACATCAATGAATATATCCTAAACCATTCACAATTATTTTCATAGTCATTGATATAACAAAAGAATCCCTTTATTAATATAACTTTGTTCATACAAATAAAAGTAACTAAGATATATTTCCCTAATTTCCTCTAAGGCATGCATCATATCTAACAATCTTCCACTTGCACTAGAGCTAATCAGCTACGTGTCGTAAGCCATAACTATTAACATGCTAGTTATTCTTAATCTGTATCAAAGACTTAGTCAGACCATCTGCCAGGTTCTGATCTGTAGGTACATATTCCATCTGTATATCCTTATCCCTTATCATATCTTGAACTATATGATATTTTCTTTGTACATGTATGTTTCTTTGATGATACCGTGGTTCTTTTACCTGAGAAATATCCTTAGTGTTATCACAATATAATACTATTAGATCATCACTGTTAGACACCACACTAAGATCATCAATAAATCTCTTTTTCCATACAACTTGTTTTGTTGCTTTTGAAACTGCAATGTACTCAGATTCAGTGGTTGAATCAGCAGTTGTATCTTGTTTAGAACTTTTCCGAACAACCGCCCCTCTATTTAACATAAATAGCTAACCAGACAGTGACTTACAGTCATCTTTGTTAGATTGAAAGCTCACATCAGTTAATCCCTTTACAGTGAGATCTCCTCTAATTACTAAGAACGTTTCATTAGTCCTTCTCTAGTACTTAAGGATATTCTTAACAAC
This sequence comes from Euphorbia pulcherrima, assembly GCA_947683365.1. Taxonomy (NCBI): domain Eukaryota; kingdom Viridiplantae; phylum Streptophyta; class Magnoliopsida; order Malpighiales; family Euphorbiaceae; genus Euphorbia; species Euphorbia pulcherrima. The sequence goes on from CANTUS010000010.1 coordinate 45,578,115, forward strand.
CTTTCAGTGCTTCTCAGCTGGATCAGATTGCAATATGCTCGTGATGCTCAACGTGTGTGAGACATCTGATTGTGTACATCCCATAGCATACATGATAGATCCTATTGTAGATTTATAGGGTATTCTATTCATGCACAATCTCTCATCTTGTGTCCTCGGACACTCAAATTTAGAAAGGTTAATTCCATGAGACATTGGAAGACAACCATTTCTTGATTGCTCAAGGTTAAACCTCATCAATACCTTGTCTATGTATGTATCTTTTTGGTCCCTATGAGGGTCTAAATAAGTTTAAAAGGGAGTGAATGTCCCTTTTTTGCGGAATTAATAGACTTTAAAAAGTCTTAGTGTAGCGTGTTTGATTATATTCCAGATATGATTGATTCAGATGATGCAAATATTAATTATAATGCAAACAAGTAAGGAGTAAGAAAATCAAACATAGAATTTTATCCTTGTTCGGCTCCGCCTACTCCAGTCCCTGGAGTTTCCTTCCTTTGAGCTTTTCGACTGGTGGATTCCTTTCCAACTGGCAGGAATTAAACCTTATAATTTATCTCCAGAGGGTAACCCCTTCCAGATGTAGGATATACCACTTAGATTTCTATCCAAACCTAAGCTGAGTCCTACAGGCAGATCCCACTCAAAGCACCAACTTCAAGCTATATCCTTATCTCACTACTCACCCAAGTATGAGATTTTACACTTTGTTTTTCTTAAAGATTTTGGTTTTGGATCTCCTCAAGTTTATATCTTACACGGGAATCCTTACAAACTAATTGGAATTCATTGATTCTTGGAGGGATTATATCATTGATTGCACTAGGGAATTCTCTTGTGTATGCTTTCTCAAAACAACCAACACCTTCTTAACTTGTGAAGCTTCCCTTTTATAAGCTTCTATCTTAAATGTAGCCGTTGTGAGTTGTAAAAACTAAATTTAATCTTCACCATTGATCAGGTAAGATATGGCGCTTCTAGAACCAATGATCAATCCCTTAGACTTAGATTTTGACCCGTTTGAATCCTTGGTATTGAGACTGAAAAGTTGTTAGTTATCATTTTCCTTGGATTTTAGTCCAGAATGGTGAGCTTCATGAGCCATTCCTATTGGTCTAGGTGAAAAAAGTTATTACCCTTATTCTTTTTCCCACACTAGTCCTGCTGTCCTTTTCTTAAAAGTGCTAGCTGTCATTTTTGTCTTTCATAAGGGAAAGTATCTTTGACTTTTCAGATCAAATAGGTGGAGGGAATGTAATTTTTGAATTATTCCCTTTGTCTAGATATTTAACTCTTCCGGATGTCTTTAGACTTAATATCCCTGGATCTGTTTTTTGTAGATGCTAATACAATCAGTTCTTCTAGATGCTAATTTTGAGCAGTTTAAAGTTTTTTCCTTTCCAAACTTTAACCGAATGCTTCCATTATGCGCTTAGGTACTAATGGTCTTCAATGGATATCCTGATGGCTTGATTTCGACCAGATGCTTCCATTTAGATTTAGGAGCTTATATGTTTAAGTTTTTACAAGTTTTTGTTTGCTTCAAATTTGATTCGGATAGCTACTTGACTATTTTTCTGGATCATTATTTCCCAACAATCTCCCTTATTTAATGGAAACAAAAACTAAGCATATGGAAAAGAGGTTTTATAATCTAAGTATGATTCTTGATACGCAGTCGTTTACAATTTTACTCCCCCATAATGTAAGCAACCTAGCTCCCCCAATATTTTTGAATTCTAGCTTCTAAGTTTTTGAAGTACAATTATAGATTGTACTTAGAAGCAATTTTGAGTAAAAGTTTTTCACTATATATACTTCTATTGTTAATAATAGTTAACCTCATGAAGTTCCAGAATTACAATTACAGAAATATATAAGTGAAAATAGAACTAGCTACTACAGATTTTTACATTTGAAAAAATAGCTATTCTAAAGATGATCTCTTCATCTGCTACAACTTTTGGATGACTCCCCCTCTTTCCCTTTTCCTTTAACTCATTTGATTTTCTCCCACTTTTGGTTTACATTAGATTGGGGGTCAATAATCATGTAAGATTTTCCATGCCAGCTCTTTTGCCAAGCTTCTAAGTAGACAGAACAGTCTATATTACCCTGTAGGTGCTTTTTAATGATGGTGTCAACCATTTCCAAAAGAAGATGGAGTGACTTTAGAGAATTTTGAAGCTCCTTATAGGATTTGGTCACAAAGGGGATCATCTTTAAGGTATGGACTTGGCCTTCCTTATCAAAATATGGAAATATGCACTTACGGAGAGTTAGACCGCACTTATAGCCAAAACAGTAGTGTCGCCTATATGCTGGACTAGATTGTTGACCACTAGAATGAGAAGATTGTCTAGAGTAGAAGATAAGGATCCAAAGGAGGAGATGGATAAATTAGCTATACCTGACTTTATAAGATCTATATCCTGGCAGATATCTCTCCGGACATTGTGGACACTTGTGTTGAGCATAGTGAGATCCTTGTGAAAAGCCTCTTAAAGATTTTTGATTAATTCATTAGCTCCGTATACATGGTTGCCATAGTCATCACTGATCTCATCCACTTGCTTCTTCAGCAGTTTAGGGAGGGCTTCATCAAGAAAATTAGTGAGCATTTCTTGTACAGCTTGATGCTCCTCATTAAGTAAGGTAAGTCTAGAGGTATCTTTCCCTCATTCTGCAACAGCTCCAGGAATGAATTTTACTAACATTTCAAACTTCTAGTCCATATATTCTTTAAGCTCAATGGTTGTATCTATGGAAGAGGAGGTGATTTTGTCCATTAAATTAGGGCAATTATTGTCAGCTCCGGTGATAGCTTGGTCTGCAATATCGGAATTGATTTGATTGAGCACCGGAGTGATCCTGGAAAATGAAGCTTCTATGATTTAGTCTGCTAAGGGATATCCTTGCACTCTTTTTTCAATGCATTGCACTAAGCCTTTAATTTCTCCTAATTCAGACTTCAAATTAGGAGCAAGTGATTTGTCATTAATGATGCTTTCCATGGACTTGAGTTGAGAGTAGATGCTTTGAAGGGTCCGCTTAACATAGCTCTCCTCATGCCTCTCAACTGCCACCTCTTGAATCATCTTAAGTGTAGTGGTCATCTTGTCATCTCTTGCAGGATTATGCTTAGGAGTTAGCTGTTTAAGGGTTTCCTCATAGAAGGATATTTCCTCAGAACTACTTCCAGAATTCTCAGATCCGGATGACTCTTCCTCACTTGCTTCAATAGATTTTTCTTTGTCATCTTTTTCTTCTTCCTTTTCCTCTTCCAACCTTTCCTCTAGCCTAGCCTTGCCCTTTGAGTCCACTTTAGAAGTGTGCTCTTTGGAACTCAAATTAGCTCCCTCCTCTAGAACTCTGTGTTTCAGGATGGACTAATTTTCCTTAGATGCAGTTTGGGTATTTGAGCCTAAGTTGTCCTATGTTTTAGCGGCATCACCAACAAGAATCTCATTTTCAGTAGAAATGGATGGGAGAATGATTACCTCACTTACTTGCTGAGTATTTTCTTGTTCTACCTCATTCTGCCCATGTGACCCAACATCTAGAAGACTGGAATTGTCCTCAGTCTCCAATTGCCTGTATAGGACTTGCTACTATGATCATCTTACTTCCCGAAATGGTAGAATTATCCTCACCATTCCCTCTAGTTGCCTTTTCAGGACTTTCAATCTCTACTACCTATGGTTCTACATTCAGAAAGTTCTCCAAAAGAGGCCCTGATCTAGCTTGGAAGTTGAATAAATCCTCATCCTAATACTTGGATTCTTTGAGAAGTGCCAGATCCTTTGGAGTTAAGAGGATAGGTGGGCTATCTGTGGCTACTACTCTAGATAAGCCTCTGGGTCCTTCCTTAGTCAATAGATTTATTTTCTAATTAACCCAGACTGCTGACATCATTTCAGCAAACTAAGGATCTTCTAGGAAGATATTATCCTAAGGAATTGGCTTCTTAGTGAACACCACTGGCTCCTTTCCCTTGCTTAGATCAACTGGTATGGCTACTTTGGGAGATGGTTCATGGATTGAGATTCCTGTAGAGGGCTTTTTAATTGGAAGCTTTGCTCTCTCTACTTCTAATGCTTCACGAAAGGTTAATCCCCTCTTTTAGAGTTGCCTTTTGGGTGCTAGTTCCCCATCTCGGGTCTCCTAGCTGTCAGACCCTTTTTCTTCTGTTAGGATATCTTTAATGCTACACTATTCCCCTTCTTACATCCCTCCCTAATTGCAGTAGCTGCTACTGCAATATTTTCTCTTACTTCCAGTTCACAAACTGGCTTCTTCATTTTATCAGTAGCTTTTATAAGCCTTCCTCTTACCTTCTTAGGCTATTATGGTGTGGCTTTCATCAATAGTGTGAGAGGAATTCTATCCTCATCCTCATCTTCCTTAACTACCTACTTCACATTGGTCTTTCTTTGAGCCTTGGGTTTGGTAGTTCTGGCTTTCTTTACTTCTGAAGCGATATCAGGTCCTACCTTCCTGACCCTTGTCTTTTCTTTTCTTTCTTCCCTTAGTCGGATTGCCTTTTCCTCATCCCATGTTTCTCCAAAACTTAACTTTTTGAAGTTCTTTTCTAGAATCTCCTTCCCTTGGACATATTGGGCTCCTGATAGATCACTTTTGTTTACTAAGAGGATTATGGTGATGAGGGCGCCATGGGAATTCCTATGCTGCCTTAGGAAGTGAATGATTATCACAAGCACATTCACAACCCTGCTCTCTACCCTATGCTATAGGATACAATGTTGAAATGATGAACCAGTGGTTATGGATCCTTTCTAGATAAGTACCAGCTTTACTATGATATATTGAAGGAATCTGGGTGTTTCCAGTAAGTATGTGGAGAATTTGTCTCCAAAATAGTTGGTTGGAAACCATTTCTTTGGGTAGTATTTCTTTAAGAGTTCATCCCGCTCATTCCTTAGTTGAACTTCATCATTCTTCATGTTCATATTTTTGACAAAGAAATCCGATATGACAGTAATCACCTTCCCTTGAACTTTGGTTCTAAGAGCATCATAGTAAGAGTGAACTCGTAAGTTATCATAGAATTTTGTTACCAATTTTGGATAAGTGGGACAATTAATCTTAAGGAAGTCTTCAAGGCATTGGTCCTTGATTAGTTATGAATAAGGTTTTATGGTGAACAGAAAATTGTCCCTTAATGGTACCATAAAGTCTGGGTTTTTCCATTTGAGCGGGGTGAAATCTGCATCCTTAAGATCAGATTCATTAAAGATATATCTAGGATGAGGTGGAGTAATTTGATGTGAGACCATTTGAGAATTTTGGAAAGGAATACAAGTGTTTAGGGTTTTTGAAGAAAAATTTGTAGAGTAACAGTAGAAGATTAGAAAAAGAGGGATTTTTTAGGAGGGGTTTATAGAATTCCCAAAGTGAGGGTAAAATCGTAATCTAGACACCGTTAGTCTTGACTGGATTGATGATTTGTTAGGTAAAATTGATAAGAGAGGTAAATGCTGTATAGCCAGAGAATTGAACTGTTATTTTCTAAAATAACTGTTGATTTTGCCACGCTTGGAATGACCAATAAACATTAGAAATTCAAAATATGTACAGTTACTTTTTAGCGCTTTTACTGCCATTTGTCCTTTCTGTCTCCTGAGCTGGCAATCTTTGTTTTAGATCCAGAGTTAATTTTACTAATTCTTTTCTTCCTGACTCCTTGATTTATTAAAGTTCAAATTAAACCCTGATTGTCTTCTGGATTCATCTTCAAATTGGGTTGGACATTCCAATTGACTCCCTTAGCTTGTTGAATTGATCTTTACTTAATGGTTTAGTGAAGATATCTACTCTTTGCTTATTGGTTGGAATGTAAACCAATGTAACATACTTTTTCATCACATGATCCTGGATAAAATGATGCCTAATGTTTACATGCTTCATCCTACTATGGAGCACTGGATTCTTTGACACATCAATGGCACTTTTGTTGTCACACATCACTTCAACACATCCGGATTGAACTCTATAATCTTCTAATTATTGCTTAATCCATAGGATTTGAGCTACACAACTTCTTACTACCATATGTTCTACTTCTGTGGTTGATAAAGCAATTGAGGTTTGCTTCTTGCTATACAATGATACCAACCAATCCTCAAGAAAGTGACAGCCTCCAGATGTACTCTTCCTCTCAAGAGTATCTTTGCCATAATCTGCATCAGTGAAGCCTTGGAGTGTGAAATTCCCATTACTAGGATACAATAATCTAACTTTAGTGGTTCCTAGGAGATATCTAAGGATTCTCTTTTCTACTTTGAGATGTGAATCCTTATGATTGGATTGGTATCGTGTAGAGTAACAAACTGCATAATGTATGCTAAGTCTACTAGCTGTCAATTACAATAGTGATCCAATCATTCCTTTATAGAGCTTCTGATCTACTTGTTCTCCTTCACACTCCTTTGATAGGACTATATCTGATCCCATGGGAGTGGACATTGGCTTGCTTTTTTCCATTTCAAACTTCTTCCGAATTTCCTTAGTATACTTGGATTGATTAATGAAAATCCCATCCAGACTCTACTTGATTTGTAGACCAAGGAAGAAATTAAGTTCTCCTATCATAGACATCTTAAAATCCTTTTGCATTTGACTGCTAAATTCTTCACACATCTTTTCATCTATTGCTCCAAAGATGATGTCATCAATATAAATTTGGACTAGAATCACATCATCCTTCTTCTTCTTAATGAAAAGAGTTGTATCTGCACTGCCCCGAATACACCCCTTGGATATGAGAAATGTAGTGAGTCTCTCATACCAAGCTCTTGGTGCTTGCTTCAATCCATAAAGGGCTTTCTTCAGCTTGTATACATGATCTATATGCTTTGAGTCTTCAAACCCAGGTGGTTGTTTGACATAGACTTCTTCTAGAATGACTCCATTTAGGAATGCACTTTTGGCATCCATTTGGAACAATGTGAATCCCATGAATGATGCAAAATCACATAGAATCCGGATTGCCTCTAATCTTGCTACAGGAGCAATGAATTCTTCAAAGTAAATGCCTTCCTACTGATTGTAGCCTTGGGCAACCAATCTTGCCTTGTTTCTTACCACTACTCTAGATTAATCTAGCTTGTTTCAAAACACCCACTTGGTGCCAATGATTGACTTTCCCTTGTTTCAAATAGCCAATTTTAATGAATAAAAGAATTGAGACCCAAATCTCGATACAAATGATGGAGTCGCCACGCAAGTTGTCTACTTGGGAAAGAGTTTGGGTACCTTCCCATTGGGTGAGAGACTCATACCTATTGGAAGAGATATTCGGGTATCGGATTAGAGATTTAGGTATCGGATGAGTCACTTATTTCTCATTTAGTTGATTCAAAATTACATTCACCTCCTAAAACCATTTTTATCATTTAGGGAATTATCAAAGAAATCCTATTTCTACACTCTCTCACACTCGTTACATGCATTTACAGATTACAATAAAGCACAAGCAATAAATTAGGGAATAAAAAGTACAATAAGGGAAAATGGGGGAATTGCAAGAGAACCTATACATTTGTTCTAAGTTATAAAACAAAATAAAAATAAATTCGCATGCATATACAAAGATTAGTATAGTTTGTAGCACATCATAAGTCAGCATTTCATTACTAAAAATGTGATTATGTTAGCATGGTAGTTTTACGATCGATGTGCCTAGGCAGCTTCTAGGATCGGAGGGAAATAACGAGTCTTTAACGTATTTTATTATGAAAACACATTTTAACTTTTGTAGGTTGATTTACCATATTATTAGTGAAAGTGATTGCATGACAAATGGTGAGTTGGATTAATTTTAACTGACTAAAATAGGAATTCTGGATTCTATCTAGGGCTAGTACTCGTACTGGTGGGTGGGACCAGTACGGCTACCAAGGAGGACTGGTAGGGTATGGTGTACCTGTATGGGTCCTGGCTGGTCTAGAGAGAAACTTTGATTTGATTAATATGCAAATTAATAGATGAAAAATAAATTAAAAATGGGATTTCCTTCTGTATGAGTATGGCGCACCAATTTAATATCTTAAAGACATAAGGTGCCAACAAGGCTCATACGAGTTAGGACCAAGCCCGATGCAAGAAATAAAAAGAGCAGATATATAATAGAGGAGGCAGAGAATAATGATAAAATAATTGGGGTGTGACTCTCTTTGAAACTCAAGAGTGTTACCTTTGCGGTGTAAATTCACTTTGAGGTGATCCCTTTGCTATTGAGAGAGGCTAGCCATAGTAGATGAAATAAGACTATTTAGGCGAGTGTTTGTGTGGACAAAACTTCCCTTAAATCCTAATAAACGAAGCTAGGAATGAATGAAATGTTGTTAAAACCTCAAGGAATGGGTTTTCTCCCTATTTTATACCTCATATACCTCCACTATATCCTTTTTATACCTATAAAAGTTGCTAGAATTTGTGTATAGTATACTTACTATATTGCATTATGAGTTTTCTATATAAAGTGCGAAAAAGGGTCCTATTTATAGGGGAAAGGAGGTCTGAACACAATAAATCGCGTTCATGGCCTGCCTTTTCCTGAAATAAGAAAGGATTCCCTTCTAAAAGAGCTTGATTAGGCAACAAGAGGACCCATATAGGTGGGGCCCCACCTACACCCATTCTGAGGGACCCATACGGGTCTACTTATGGATCCGTACCCCTAGTCAGCACCCGTACTGGTCCCTAAAGGTAGACTAGGTCACCAAACATTAGCCAAAATCAATAATACAGTAGTAGGAATACCTCTGATGGATAACACCTCTAAGAGAATGCATCATATAGCTCTCATCATTATTTCATGAGAAGGATCATTAGAATCCATTGCTCACAGACTGCCCCTCATGATATCACTACAGATATAGATCTGTATGATCTCACGATGTCAGCGAGGGTTTAGAAATCATACCTGAGGTGATGATAGGGGTGAGTTCCTTTCTTGAGGCAAACTTCTTTCCTGGGTGATGCATATCCCTTTCTTGAGGTAGATGACTTTCCTTACCAATGTGTATCCCTTTCCTGAGGCAGATGACTTTCCTTGCGAATGTATATCGGTTTCTTGAGGTGAATGACTTTCCTTTACTACCGCGTATCCCTTTCCTATAGTAGATGTCTTTCCTTTGCTACTATATATCCCTAGTGACTCTACTAGGGAAGGTGTGTGTATCTCTTTCTTAAGACGGATCGACTCTCCTGGCTGATGGTGTATCCCTTTCTTAAGGCAGATCAACTTTTCTGACTGATTTATCCCTTTCCTAAGGCAGATCGACTTTCTTGACTGATGTATCCCTTTCCTAAGGTAGATCGACTTTCCTTGCTTGGTGATGTATCCCTTTCCTAAGGCGGATCAACTCTCCTTGCTGTTGGTGTATCCCTTTCCTAAGGTGGATCAACTTTCCTGACTGATATATCCCTTTCCTAAGTTAGGTCAACTTTCCTAACTTGGTGATGTATCCCTTTCCCAAGGCGGATGACTCTCCTTACTGACTTATCCCTTTCCTAAGGTAGATCTACTCTTCTAACTAATGTATCCCTTTCCTAAGGTGGATGACTCTCCTGACTGATGGTGTATCCCATTTCAAAGGTGCATGACTCTCCTAACTGATGGTGAATTTGCATAACTTGAAAAAGAGACAACAATCAAATACCGAGTTAGTCATTGTCCAAGCAGACACATCTTTATTCTTGATTGAATTTTGTGAGAACAAAAATATTTTTCCCCCTTCAATTATAAATATAGATGTGTGGATGGGGGTTAGCACGTATAATAAAATGAAAACTAAGCGGCAGAAATGTCGGGTTTGGCCTGATTGCTTTAGGGATGGAATGCCCCTCGTTGGTTCTATTGCTGGGAATGCCCCTAGGACGGGTGCCCCTAGGGTTTTTGATGATGGGTCGATGCCCCTAGGATCTGATTTCGCTGCTGGAAAATGGGGGGATGCCCCTTGATTGAATGATTCCGCTACTGGAAAATGGCGGGACGCCCCTAGATTGACTTCGTGGTTGGGGAGTATAGTAATGCTCTTTTGGTGTATTCTTTTCTACTTGGGAAATCTCTTCTTATAAGATTTGTTTGCTAGGGAGAATTTTATGTGCTCGGGATGGACCTATACAGAAAAATCATCCTTATTAGTGATCAATTTGAGAATGGCTTACCTTCATTCTTAATTGACTTTTGTGAAAACAAAAATATTTTTTCCCCTCCAATCAAGGATCAAGGTGAGCTAGGGGGCTTGCCCCAAATATAACTATAATGATTGAGTGAAGAGATGTTAGGTTGGTCCTAACTTGACTTGGTGTACCCTTAGTGTGCCCTTTCTACTGGCTGGCACTCCCTCTTAGTAAAAAATCATGCTTTGAAAATGGAAGTGAGTGCTCGTATGCTTAGTGGGGATGGGTTGGAGTTGAGTCTGAGTCTGACTAGTTTGCCCTTATAAAGGTCTTTATGATGTTGTAATATGGGTGGGTTCCTTTCTTGAGGCAAACTCCTTTCCTTGGCGTTCTTTTCTAAAGGCAAACATCTCTCCTTTGCTGTGCGTATCCCTTTCTTAAGCAGATGACTTTCCTTTAACTGATGCTGGTGTATCCCTTTCTTTAGGCAGATGAATTCTCCTCATGTCCCTTTCTTAAGGCAGATCAACTTTCCTGGTTGTTATTGCATCCCTTTCCTAAAGTAGATGATTCTCCTACTGATGATGTATCCCTTTCCTAAGGCAGATGACTATCCTACTACTGGAGTATCCTTTTCCTAAGGCAGATGACTCTCCTACTACTGGAATATCCCTTTCTTAAGGCAGATAACTCTCCTGCTGATTGTGTTGAGCTACCTGCCAAAAAAACAATAAAAATGTTGCGTTAGTTACTGTCTGAAATGATACATCTTAATTCTTGATTGAATTTTGTGAAAACGAAAACATTTGTTCCCCTACAATTAAGAATAAAGATGTGTGGATGGGGGTTAGCCCCTGAAATAAACTGTAAACCATGTTTAGAAATGTTGGGTTTGGCTGAACACGAATCTGGGTGCCCCTAGGGAGGCGACTACTGAGGAGATAGCTTCTAAATAACTAGTCTATATAGACTACCGGGGGGATACTACACAAGGTCGATTTCAATTGTTTAGAGGAAGGTGTTCCTGGGACATCCTAGCTGTTGGGGAGTATCCGTTGAAACCATCTCGAGAAAGCCTGACTAGTTGGGGGGTGCCCCCAGAAATTTTCCCTTAGGGGGATTTGGGGTTGATGTCCCTCAAGTATTCTTCTGACTAGGGGAATGGTTTCTCTAACCGCCTAACCATCGGGGACAAGGATTGATTCTTTGTGGGTTCAGGAGGAATGCCCCTTGAGTGTTCCATCTGCTGGGGAATGAGCTATCCCGATGTGGATGCTCTACCGGAGAAAAGGTGCCCCTTTGGTTGGCATTCAGGTTTTGACTTCTCTGATCTGCAAGGGAGAAACAATTTTTATTAGAATATGACCTAAGATATACTAGGGTTCTGCCCCTATTTAACTATAAAGAGTGAGTGAAGAAATGTTGGGTCAGTCCCAATTCTACTTTGCTATGCCCTTAGAGTGGCCTGACTACTGGGGGAAAATAGCCTATGAGTGGCTCAACCGCTTGGGGGCAAGTTTCCTAGATGACTTGGATTGCTATAGGGTGGCCCTTTAAAAGAGAAACATAGCTGCTCAGGGGCCCCTTGGAATTTTCCTTAGGTGGCTTGATCGGTTTCGGGGATGCCTCTCAAATGGTTCTCTTGCTAAGGAAATGATCCCTCTAATGGTCAAGTTACTGGGAATGCTTCTTTGGAAGATGCCCCTAGGTTGGTGCCCCTCTGACAGCACCTCTGTTGGGTATGTCCTTTGAATGATGCCCCTTAGGTGGTAATGTGGCTGAGGGAATTCCTTGTTTTCCTACAGATACCTCTCCTAAGGTTCTTGCACATGATGATGGAACTTATCAGTAAAACTTTAAGATATGCGGGTCGAGACTTTCCCGGATTAAAAGAAAACACTGAGTTTAGTGATGTTGGGTTAGTCCTAACTTAAATTAGGGTGACCCTAGTATGCCCCTTCTACTAGCTGGCACTGTTGGAGAGTGCCTTTAGGGTGCTTGATGATGGGGGGATACCCCTCGATTGTGTCACTTTGGGGAGTGCCTCTAGGGTGGGTGCCCCTAGTGTGTTAGATGATGGGGGGATGCCCCTCGATGGTATCCACTTCTGGGGAATGGAGGGATTCCCCCCACTTGATTTCTTTGTTGAGGAGGTGTCTTGTTAGTTGATTTTTCTGATGAGGATTTCTTCTAGGTTAACACTTCCTTGGTTCGGGCTAGAATCTCTTGTCTTGTGGGTATCGTTGCCCCTTGATGTTTTGACAGTTTGGGGATACTCCCCTTCCACATGAAAAGGTATTCACATTAGTGATTTCTTTGGACATGGCTTACCTAGATTCTTGATAAACTTTGTGAAAACAAATATTTTGCTTCTTCAATCAAGGATCAAGGTGAGCTAAGGGTTTAACCCTTAATTAACTGAAAGAATCGGGTTTGAAAAGTGGGGTTTACCCCAATTTTGATCTGATGTGTCCCTGCTATTTGAGGAATCCTGCTCCCATTTAAAAAATTGCCCTGAGGTGTGAGGAGGGGACTCATACGAGTGGTGTCGACCCGTATGGGTGGCGTTTTGCCGAGGTAGGACCCATACCATGGGTAAAATGTCTAAAAAGGGTTTTCTATGACCTTTTTTTAGATTTTTGACTTGTACGCGGTATCCTAACCCTATTAAACTATTGTTTTTCTTTTATAGTTCCTTTGTAAGAGTGTCGGAGCCTTGAGCTTTTGCAAAAAGTAGCATGATGATATTCGGGCTGTCGGGGATGCTGAGCTACTGTCCAAGATTGACCCATTTGGGTTCATTGATATTGTTAGGGCCATTCCCCAGGCTACTTTTTCCAGGGCAGCTGGAGATACCCCACACTATTTCCAAGTGGTTGGGGACTTGGCAGGGCCAGGCCCTGTCTATAGCGCAGTACAAGGAGTTCCTTCGCCAGTTGCGATCAGATCGGGTAAACTTCTTTTATACTAAACCTGTAACTTTTGTTTCAACAAACCATCAGTAGAAATTGTATTTACGAGGTTGTGACACTTACAGTGCATTTTATTTTGTGTAGGTCATCTGAGATCTATGGGAGAGGTTAGGCACATATAGGGGCATTGAGTGGATGCGGAGTGGCGTAGATGACCACCGCTTTTCTAGAGTCACCACTCTCCTTTTGGCGATATTTCAGTGAATGAGTCCGAGGGCGGAGGACCAGTGCTGTGGTAGAGAGACTGATCCCGCCCCCGATCCTAGTGGGAGTCTTCTGACCGCATTTGATGCCTGAGATGCATCAGGGACTGTACTTGCTCGTCTGGGACTTGCTGTTAGATTAGGATGCACTAGCTTCAAGAAGTTTCCTTTACCTACAAAATTTAACTAACTATGAATGCCATGACATTTATATATGTGTTCTGATCTTATAATTTTTACTGCAGACTCTGTTAGCTAAGGAGCATTGTAGGTTTGCTCAAGATTTGGATGTCTCTGATGAGTGAGCTAGATTCCTAGAGGAATAGTTATGAGTAGATAATGCTGTGAGCAATGGATTTTAGTGATCCACCTCACAAAACAATAATGAGAGCTATATACTGCATTCTTTTACAGGTGTTTTCCATCAGAGGTGTTCCTACTACTGTAGAGTAGAGTTTGGCCAATATTAAGAGACCTAGTCTGTCCTTAGGGACTCGTAGGTTGTTTACTGGTGGTACAGATCCACTGGCAGTACTCGTATGGGTATGATCTTCTATATGACTGGAGAGGACTCATATGGGGCCCCCTATACCAGTACGGGTGGGCCCCCACCCTGTACGGGTCTAGTTATTGCCTATTTAGGCTCACTTGGAAGGTAAGCCTTACCTATTTCAGAAATGGCAGGTTATGAATGATAGTTAATACGTTCAGGCCCCATTTTCCCTATAAATAGGGCCTTTTCCCTTGATTTCACAACACACACAACTCTTAAACATAAAACTATAGAGAAATTATAGTTCTAAAGGTATAAAAAGGTATAGTGGGGGTATAGGACGTATAAAATAGGGAGAAAACCCATTCCTTGAGGTTTTGTCCACATTTTATTCATTCCTGACTTCATTCCGTGCACTTTGGCCAAGCTCTCTTAATAGTAAAATGATCGCCTTAAAGTGGATTCACGCCGTAAAGGTAACTCTCCTGAGTTTCAAACAAACTCACACCTCTTTTATTTCATTATTATTCTCTACTTCTATCATTTCTATTTCTACTGTTATTTCGGGTCGGGTCCTATCCCTTGTAAGTATTGTTGGCGCCATACATCCCTAGGGATATTATACCGGCGCGCCAAACTCATAAGGAGGAAAATCCCACTTAGTTATACTATTATTTCTACTATTGGTATTATTACTTGTTATATTTGCCTTATTATTCTTTTGGGTTCGATCCCGATTAATATGAGCCTTGTTGGTACCTAATATACCATTTTAGTGGTTATCTTGGTATGCCATACTCATATAAAGGGAAATCCTATCTCTTCCTCTCTCGTCCTTTTTGTTATTTCAATCTCGGCTTTCCCAGGCCCGTACAGGTCCCCTATACCCGTACGGGGTCCCCCTTATACCCGTATGGGTACCCCATTGGCCATACGGGTATAGGCCCTAGAGGTAGATTCCGGGTTTTCTTTATTTATTTTCCTGTTTTCACTATAGAACGAACCTGAAATCACCATTCGCCATGCGGTCATTTTAACTAATAATCTAGTAAATCAACTCCCATAGATAAATAAAGTTCTTTTCAATAGAATGATTGTTAATGGTGTGCTATAAGCTATGCTAACGTCTGTGGATGAAGGGGAATTTATTTTTATTTTGTTTTACAACTTAGAACTAATGTATAGGTTCTCTTCGCAATCTCCCCCATTTTTCCCCTGGTTGTAATTTTTATCCCCCATTTATTGATTGTACTTTATTGTAATATGTAAATGCATGTACTGAGTGTGAAAGAGTGTAGAAATAGGATTTCTGTGATAATTCCCTAAATGATGAAAACTAAAACAGTTTTACACAGTGAATGTAATGTTGAATCAACTAAATGAGAAATAAGTGACTCATCCGATACCTGAATCTCTGATCCAATAGGTATGAGTCTCCCGCTAAGAGGGAAACGTACCAAAACTCTTTTCCAAGTAGACAACTTAGACGGTGACTCTATCAATTGTATCGAGATTTGGGTCTCGATTCTTTTATTCATTAAAATTGGCTTATTATGCAAACTTTAATTAAAAATATTTTATCACACCTAAATCCAACCAAAACCGTGCCGCTCTCACAAAGGCACCAAGGGAGACGACCTACATGTCATCGACACCTCGCAGTGGCGACTCTACTGGGGACATAATCTTTTAACTTCCAAAATGTTGGTTTGTTTTAAAAGCTTACAAGATTAAGATGAGCACCGAAAATCATTTACTTGATTCAATGCATTTTTGTTTTCATCATTTGGGAAAAGTATCACACTCTATCTTCTCATCTCCTTCTCTCTTTAGTTAGATGCACTCTTCTTCTTGTGCTAGTATAGGGTCCCCTATTATTCCTGCAACACTCGTGAAAGTGTTACCCATACCTACTAGGAATTGGGGACACTCTAATGGGTGGAGCACTCATTTCCATCTCCCTCTAAAAGAGGCTTGATGCGATGGAAACCTTCTACATCAAACTTCGGATATATACCTACACCATTCTTATCAAAACCCATAGAATTTTATCCTCTAGGGTACCTTTTTCTAGTGAGATTAGACTAAGGAAGTATGCCCTCAGACTCGACGGGGAAAATAAGGACGGAATTGATTGCTTTTCATGTGTTATGTTACCTACTCTTATGATTAACCCCACCATGCATTGTTGTAATTTATGCATGCATTACACATCCCATACATGCACTGAACTCTTAGTTATCGCCTCAGCAAAAACCAAACCTCAAAGGGAAAGAGCTTGGCAACAATCTCAAGTCCGTTTGACTCACATTCCAATTTCTTTAGTACAGCCAAGGGTGATCCATGTAAGTCTTTAGGTATTTTGTCCAGTAGTCAGTTTGATTCAATTGATCTTTTTGCTTATCATCCTGAGGAGATGTCTCGCATTCTAACTCCGGGTGGCTAGATTGATGTTGAGGTTGAGAATGTTGCCACTGCAAATGAGGAAAATGCATTAAGGATCGAGTTAAGGTAGGAGATTGCAAATATTGTCTCTCAATACTTGGGAAGTGATCAGTTCTTGGTCTGAATGGATGAAAAGATGTTGACTACCATTATGGCAATCATGATCAAGGAAAGATGGGCAAATGCTCCTGTCAGTGCTCCAATAGTGAATGCAGTGGCCAGCTCACTAGTATCGGGAATCACTCACAATCTATTCACTTAGTCTTAATTGCCACCACTACAGACTTAGAGGGATGCTTTCGGTTCATTTGGTCAGTTAGTTTTGTGGGTCCACTCAAATCTGCTAGCTTATCATTCCATTCTGCAGGCACAGTGGCCCCTCCAATTGTCAGTCAATTTGCTCAGTCTAGTCAGGGACTCATACCACCACCATTTTGGGAATCTGGTTCGATCCTAAATTTTATGGTCACGCCCAAGGGGATGACCTTCCCTCAATCAGCGTGTCTACCCTTAGGTGCAATTACCCAACTAGAAGGGTCATCTCTATCTATGGAATTACGTGAATTGCTTCAAAAATTGCTTGCTGCTTATCTTGGATTCCAACCATCCATCCAAGTAACTAGAGAGGAAGATTGGGTCCTTGAAAACTTTAGTATGCCTAGCATAGCGAAGTATATAGGAACCGGTCCACCTCAATCTCATATCACTACCTATCAGAGGGTTATGAGGATCAGGAAGTTAAGTGATAAGATTATAGCTGAAATGTTTCCCTACACCTTGGAAGGTCCTACTATTGAATGGTACAACACTCTATCAGACGAGGTGACCAAAGATTGGAAGGCTTTATCAGAGGCCTTTATCGAGCAGTATGGTTTCAATGCTACCATTAAAACTACCATACAAAATTTGGAGGCTATCAAGCAGCCCCCCAATGATAAGTTCAAACCTTACTTCAAAAGGTGGATGGCCACTCAAGTTCTATTAAAAGATAGGCTAAGTCTCCAGGAAATGATCGTAAAGTTATTGGATGGTGCCCTACCCGCTTATCGTAAGATCCTTGGCATGGATAAATTCTCTAGCTTAATTGAAGTCTTTGAGAAGGCCGAAAAGTGGGAAAGGATTAAGGAATTAGAGAAGGCTAGTACACCGGCCAAACCATGGTTCAAGAAGGGCAACTCGACCTCAGCCCAGGTTTCTAAGCCAAGGTCTAGCTCGGATCCTAAAACCGCAGCCGTACAAGAAGAAGTTACCACAGTCCATGTCTTTAAAGATGGTATTTCCCCTTGGAAGGCATCCCTACCTACTTCACCAACCTATGGGCATTGGGCCTCCTTCAAATCATTAAACCCTATGTTCCCCCAAAACCTGGAGATAAGGATCATTTCTACGCCTATCATGTTTTAAGGGTCATCACATAGGTGCTTGTAGAGACTTGTAGGAGGCCATCCATGGCTCGATTAAGGATAAGAAAGTCTAGGAACCCAAACTTAAACCAAGTAACTTGAATAACCCCCTACCGAGATTTGAAAGCCAAATAATGGTTATTGAGTCGGGGCTCTCCTCCCGTTATATCTTCAATATGATCATGCAAGCTAACACGATAGTTCACTTGGTGGTAGCCATAACCCATGAATCTATCCCTATTGATATTGATGCATACGAGTTAGGAGATGCATATGATGATGGAGCTATGCTAGTCCAACCCAAACCAATCAACATTGATTCTTCCGTATTAGAACACAATGACCTTGAAGAGCTAGCGCTATTGGTTGAAACTCCTGAGGGAAGAAGCTATATGAAAGATGGGGTCTTGCATATGACCTGCAGTGGAAGGGTGGCTCCTATCGCCCTCCCAAAAAAGAGAAGGGGTAGAGAAGGTAAAATCCAAATCCTCCAGAATGCCAGCACGGGACCTACTTTTGTGCCTGCCGCTGAGACCCAGGTTCTAATGGATATTGGTTCAAAAGTTACTTCCCTCAACCAACAATTGCAAGTTACCCTGGCCAATTACAGTGTTTGGAAACTTCTCATTGATTCTGAGGATCATCGCAGGGGTTTGATAAAAAAGTTATTAAGCATGGAAGCTACACCTACCACCTCTCTCATGGAAGCATTCTCCGTTATGGGGGGGTTCATCCCAGCCACATGGACATCTTATTTTACCTGTCAGATCTTCCGGCTGAAGGAAATAAGCACAATAAGGCACTTTTCATTAAGGTACAGATCTTTGATCGTTGTATTCCGTGTGTTACGGTGGATGATGGTTCCGCTCTCAACCTTTGCCCTTCCGAAATTCTCCCTCACTTAGAATTGGATGAATCAATGCTTGAAAAATCTAATACCATCATAAGGGCCTATGATGATACGAAGAGGAGCGTAGTTGGGGTCTTTGAAGCTGAGGTCACAGTCAGAGAAGTGATATCCAAGGTCTTGTTCACTATACTAGACATCCCTATCTCTTACTCACTATTATTGGGTTGTCCCTGGCTCCATGCACTAGGGGCAGTTCCTTCTACAGTCCATCAAATGATTAAACTCATTCGCAATGGCAAGTTAGTAACCATCAAACCCAATGAACCATCAGTTACAATGGCTATGGAAATAGAAGAGAAAGAGTCTAGGGTGGCTGTAGCTCACCAAAATAAGGTTAAGAGGCTGGTGTCTCTTAAAGTTGAGAGAATCATAACGAAATAAGGTTATCGAAAGGGAAAGGACTCGAGAAAAATCTTCAAGGCATGTCAGAACCTATCATACCTCTTCCTTGGTTGTTTAGATTTGGTTTAGGATATCATCCAGGTGCTAGAAAATTCAAGATATAGCCGTGTCTCATGGTAGGAGCTGGAGTAAAAAAGAGAGCATTTTTAGGTGAGGATGAACCCGTCGAGGTTAAGGGCAAATGGTTCCCTAGTTTTGAGATTTTTAATAATGTGTTTGATTTTAAAAAGGTATGCATGGTTGAAGCCTCACTTTCTACAGAAATATATAGTAGTACTAAGGGGGAGGAGATGGGTAAGGTAGTTGAATCGATCACCAAGGCTCTAGCGGCACTCATGAAGGAGAATTGGACGGGGGATGACAAAGGAAATCCTATAAGTAAGGCTGTCAAGAATTTGGCAAAGGCAGTAGCTAAAGAAGCTCAAGCCATCCTGCGCGCTGCTACTTCAGCTGAACTCGATCAACAAGGCCCTTTGCCTATGGAGGATAATTTAAATGACATAATTTTTAATATTGCCAACATTTTTTATGCAAATAATGCTGCTTATAAGGCATATCATGAGTAGTTATAGCATGAGTTTCCTTATTATGTCATGAATAAATTGATGCATTTTCCATTCACATTCCATGACAGCATTTCATTTAAAGACTTCATACACTCATAACAACAATGTTCTTAAGCCAATGATAAGATTTTATTGATAAAATTGACTTCAAGTATATCGTAATGACACCAAGATCCAATGGTTAAAACTTATCATAAAAAGAGAGATAAAAAAGGTGCTTAGCAAACATGATAACAGTAGGCCTTGGTTCATCTTTCTTCATGACGGGGGGAAAGGGCACGAAGATACACATCATCAAAAAAAGAAGACCCAGAGAATTTCAAACAAAAACAAGAAAATGGCCAAGTTCATGGAGAGGCATATTTTTTCTCGATATGGGGATTTCCCATCATATGGTCTCCGACAACAGGGTTTAATTCCAAGGGGCAAACAGTGAGTTACTTGAGAAGTTTAATACACCACAGATCTTTCCCATATAGGCCACAAGCTAACGGGGCAATAGAAGCTGCTAACAAGTCAATTAAGAAAATCTTATCCAAGATAGTAGCCACTTATAGGGATTGGGCTGACAAACTTACATTTGCAGTTTGGGGTTATAGAACCAGTGTGAGGATGCCTACTGGCCAGACACATTTCTTTTTAGTATATTACATGGAAGTAGTATTACCTATTGAAATGGAAGTAATGTCATTACATGTAGCACTCAAGGCTCAGTTAAACAAGTCAGACTAAGTAAAGGCTAGATATGAACAGTTAAACATGATAGATGAAAAGTGACTCAAAGCACTTGACCACTTGTAGATATACCAACAATGCATTACTCGCACTTACAACAACAGAGTTAGATACCCAAAATAACCTCTCAAGATGGGTGATCTAGTTCTCAAGCAGTTGCACCAGGTCCACACTAATGTTAGGGACAAGTTCAGGCCTAACTGGGAAGGACCGTTCGTAGTTAAGAAAGTCCTTTGCAAAGGTGGAATCAAGCTTATGGATATGGATGGAAATGAATTCGTGAATCCAGTAAATTAACCCAAGCTTAAGTGCTATCATGTCTAGGTCAAAAGAAATAAATCACAAAAAAGCAGCACAAAGAATGAAATAAATAAAACACCCAACAAGTGGTCCTCTACTGCTTGGGCATAAATTAGGGTGCAACCTGTTGATCGATATTTTGCAAATCGGTCAGGCAAAAGTTAAGGAACTCAAAATAAGGCTCGCTAAGTTTAAAACTCAAAAAGGGCAGCTTAGGCAAAAGTTAGGGCATCGAGAGAAAACACATCAGTTGCTTTCTGAAATATCTGCAAAAGACCAGTAGGCAGTAGGGGTTAACCATTGGAAATTGATACCATTGCCTATGTACTCAAATTATTCTCATCAATAAACTGTTATGAATTGTTAAGAATATTGGTCTTATGAATGCATGCATGTATTTAGGTGAAATAATCGCAGGTATGTGAACATCAATTTTTCAGTATCATGTTATGCATCTTTGTTAAAATTCTTTGTATTGCGCATACCATTCAGTAAAAGACAAAAAATACCAATGGGTCACAAAAGAAATTAGACCCATGCAAAAGTCGGAAAAAGCCTGCTGGGCTACAAACCCGAAAGGATGGCTCAGGCAAAAGTTAAGGCAAAACCCCTATTGGATTGAAAACCTAAAAGGGCGGTCTAAACAAAAGTTAAGGCAAAAGGCCTATTGGATTGAAAACCCGAAAGGGTGATCTAAGCAAAAATTAAGGCAAAAGAAAAGAAAAGAAAAGAAAAAGTTCGCTGAGTTAAGCCGTCAAGGACAGCCCAGGCAAAAATTAGGACACAAAAAATAAATGTTCGGTAGGTCATCTCACATCGAGTGGCCTAGGAAAAAACTAGAACACCCCCTAATCCCTTCGCTATAGAATCATCGGGAAGCAAGTAACTTGGGTTCTCAAGATGGCAATATCCAATGGTCTCGGTTCAGAAAAGTCACATGCATAAAAGTTAAAAGTCAAAAGTAGTAGTTCAAAGTTCACATTCAAAACAACCCATATATCAAAGTAATCAAATCTAAGATGCCGGGGGATCCCATCCTTGGACACCCTCCTGAGCCTGATCCTGGGTATCCGCTAGTAGGTTATCCATATCTATGGACATATGCTCCTCGACCCTATTAGCACCAGCGGCTGGCTGAATAGAGTCCCTAATCCCTAATGCCTCCGCACCCATCGTAGCATCCTCACCCTTAGAAGGCTGACCTCCTCCCCTTTGAGTCACTCGGTATGTAGAAAGATCATCCTCAGACTCTACATTGAAAGGGCCGGGGTCTGCCTGTCCTCAATCACCAATGTAAGCTAGCCCTCCGAATCTCTATCTCGGCCCTCGCTTGAGCAGTCTTGGCCCTAGCTTGATTAGCCTCAGTAGTGGCCGCCCTCAGCTGCTCCTTTAGGAATCTGGCCCTCTCCTCTATAGCATCCAAGTCCTGAGCGGATCTACTACGCTCCATGGTAGCAGGGTCTGCATTAGAATCACGAGATCAGTATACGTATATGTCATGACATGTATCATGCATAGTTTGTTAAATTTTTCAGGTAATACTTACCAAGGCTAGTGCATCCTATACCAGTAGCAGGTCTCTCACTGAAAACTATCCCCTGGTAATCATCTCTGCCTCAGCAATAGTTACCTGAAAATAAAGGGCCACATCAGGATGGAACATTCCAGGCAATCACTATAATGGACAAGGGTAAAAGCGAGAAACTCCTTACATGGCTAGAGTTGGAAGGAGTGAAACCAATAGGCTGGACTGACTCTCGAGCTTCTTAACGGCGCGCGTCACCGAATGATCGAGGAGTCGGAAGAAGGTATCCAGCTCAACTCAAAGGATCCCCTCTCTCACGGACCCAGAAGCACGAGACCACTTCACCGGCAGCTCAGGGGTAACAGCAGCAGTGGAAGCAGGTCTTCTCCATGTAGGGGTAGAAGGCTATAACAATAGGACATCACACTCAAGCAATTATAAGAAATCATAAAGTATTCATAAAGCTTCGAGTTAAGAAAATACCTGGGAAGAAGGGGTAGCAGACCTAGCCGAGCCCTCAGTACCCCAAGCCACGAATGGGCCCCTATGGTCACCCCCAGCCTATCCTTATCATCATCACCGTCGTCGTCCTCATCATCACTCCAATGAAACTTGAAGGGGACATCCTTATGATGAATCCTCTCGCAATGAGGGAGAACTGAGAAATCAATGAAGTCTCTATAAGAACCCTCCTCAGATAGCACTCGGGCCCCCTTGTCTAATAGATAGAGTCCTTGCTCGGTCCCTGGCATGAGGTGAGGCCAGAATATGCCTGCTGGGATCTTAGGTTGGACAGATCTCTCTACAACTGTGCCAGTCCTCCACTCTCAGACCCACTTGCCAAAGTACCACTCATAGGCTTAATGGCCCCGTACATGAGTTTAATAGGGAAGGAGTTTACCCGATCTGAGTGCAGCTAGCGTAGGAACTCTCTATACTGCACCGTACTCAAAGGCTAGTCCTGCTAAAATCCCATCCACCAGGAGATGATATGCGGTGTCTCGGGCTACATAGGCAATCCCGGCCTAGGGAAAAACCAGTGCTCAAAAGCCCAATTTTCCCTATAAATGGGGCCTTTTCCCTTCATTTCACAACACACACAACTCTTGAGCATGAAAACTATACAGAAATTATAGTTCTAAAAGTATAGAAAAGGCATAGTGGGGGTATAGAAAGTATAAAATAGGGAGAAAACCCTTTCCTTGAGGTTTCGTCCACATTTTATTCATTCCTGGCTTCATTCCGTGCACTTTGGCCAAGCTCTCTCAATAGTAAAGAGATCGCTTCAAAGTGGATTCATATCGTAAAGGTAACTCTCCTGAGTTTCAAAGAAACTCACACCTCTTTTATTTTATTATTGTTCTCTGCTTCTATCATTTCTATTTGTACTGTTATTTTGGGTCTGGTCCTATCCCTTATAGGTATTGCTGGCACCATACGGTGCACCAAACTCATAAGGAGGGAAATCCCACTTGGGTATACTATTATTTCTGCTATTAGAATTATTACTTGTTATATTTACCTTATTATTCTTTTAGGTCTGGTCCCGATTAATATGAGCCTTGTTGGTACCTAATATGCCATTTTAGTGGTTATCTTGGTATGCTATACTCATATAAAGGGAAATCCCATCTCTTCTTCTCTCATCCTTTTTCTTGTTTCTGTCTCGACCTTCCCAGTCTCATACGGGGCTCCCTTATACCTGTACGGGTACTCCATTGGCAGATTTCGGGTTTTCTTTATTTATGTTCCTGTTTTCTTTTATAGAATGAACCTGAAAACACAATTTATTAGACGACCATTTTCACTAATAATTTGGTAAATCAACTCCTATAAATAAATCAAGTTCTTTTCAATAGAATGATTGTTAATGGTGTGCTATAAGTTATGCTAACGTCGGTGGATGCAAGGGAATTTATTTTTATTTTGTTTTATAACTTAGAATAAATGTATAGGTTCTCTTCGCAATCTCCCCCATTTTTCCCCTAGTTGTAATTTTTATCCCCCATTTATTGCTTGTGCTTTATTGTAATATGTAAACGCACGAAACGAGAGTGTAGAAATAGGATTTTGTGATAATTCCCTAAATGATGAAAAATAAAACCGTTTTACATGGTGAATGTAATTTTAAATCAACTATATGGGAAATAAGTGAGTCATCCGACACCCGAATCTTTGATCTAATAGGTATGAGTCTCCCACCCAGAGGGAACCATACCAAAACTCTTCCCCAAGTATACAACTTGGGCGGTGACTCTATCAATTGTATCGAGATTTGGGTCTTGATTCTTTTATTCATTAACATTGGCTTATTGTGCAAACTTTAACTAAAAATGTTTTGTCTTGCCTAAATCCAACCAAACCCTCCCCAGTGGGCCCCACCTCTCTCACAAAGATGCTAAGGGAGACCCACACATCATCGACACCTCATCATTGCTGAGGTCGATCAGGTTAGGCCACTAGAGTTAGAGAGGGATTGAGCGAGGGCTGAGGTAGAGGTGTTGTGAGGGTAGTTAGCCCGGATCACCGAGGGTAGGCAGATACCTGAGCCATCTAATTCTGTGACCTAGGAGATCTTTCTGCCTATTAATTTGCACCGATAGCGACCCAGAGGGGTGGAGCTAAGTAGGAGGTAGACCAGCATGCTAGGGGAGCTGATGCTGCTGCTGAGGATTCCGTAAGGACTGAGGACCATGTGATGCTTAACATGGATAACTTGTTGGCGGATACATAGGATCGAACTTCAAAGGATCATCGGGGATAGGATCCCTTAGTAGCTTAGATTGAGATGTACTTTTACTTTCCAGATGTTTGATACTTTTCGGCCCTGTGCGGCTTACTTTGGTGTAAACTTGGATTTGTACTTTCGGCATTTAACTTTTTATGCATGGTAATTTTTCTTTTCTTGAACTAAGATCATTGAATATTACCACTTATAGACCTGTAATACTTCTTGGTATTGCTAACAATAAGACCAAATATGGCTGGTTTGAAGTTAAGACTCTCGGGGATACGTGCTATCAAGTGATTTCATAGTGAGGGGACTAAGTGATGGTCTAACTTTTGCATAGGCCATTCGATGTGAGATGACCTATCAAACTATTATTTTCCTTTCTTTTTGTCCTAATTTTTTTGTGAACTGTCCTAGATGGCTCAGTCCATCGGACCTTTTCTTTTTTCTTTAGTTTAACTTTTTCCTAGATCGCCCTTTCGGGTTTTCAATCTAGCAAGCTTTTTCTTTTATTTTTCTTTCCCTTAATTTTTGACAGGACTTTCCTTTTGGGTGTTTGATCTTGCAAGGATTTTCCTTTATTTAGAGGAGGATAGTTTGGCTTTATCGGGTGGCACCGACGGGCACTCAAGTGGTGGGAGCTGAGAAAGAGTTAGAGCAGCGAGTAGAGGAGACCAGTATTGTCGCTAGAAGTATAGTAGGAGCTTGATAGACTGGGGTTCCTAACCTGCCTACTACGAATGCTGGTGGGGTAGAGGATCATGTAATGATAGATAGGGATGACTTGCTAGCGGATGCACAAGACTAGACTTAGGATGAGTACCAGGGACAGGACCACCCAGAAGCTTATATTAGGATGTGCTTTTCTTGCTTGTCTAGGCCCTTGATTGATCCTTTGCCTCGAGGATGTTGTTTTTGTGTCCTTCTTCGATAAAGGCTTTAAATTGCTTGTGAATTGACTAGTAACAAAATTTTCCTAGCTCTAAATTACTGAAAGACTAGCCCAACTTAGACTGACGAGTGCTACTGAGATTTGATAGCTGAGACTTACACTTTGTGCACTAGAGGAGTGTGTTTTTTGGGTGTCCAAACTGTAAAATGGTGTAAGCTGGATGATACTAGTGGGGGCACTTGGTGTTTTGGATTATTAGTAGCTTCATAGTGGGAAACTAAACTTGAGGGATCCCAACTGTGAAACATTGCTATTACAAAGGATGCTTGAAAAAGTAAGTGCAAAATAGTGGCGTTTTTGAATTGAGTTCTAACTTTTTCATAGACCGCTTGATGTGATTCGATCTATCGTACTAATTTTGTATTTTTCTTGTCCTAATTTTTGCCTGAATTGTCCTTGGCGGCTCAACTTATTACACTTTCTCTTTCTTTTCTTTTGCCTTGACTTTTGCCTGGATCGCCCTTTTAGGTTTTCAATCCAACAGACTTTTTCTGACTTTTTCATAGGCCTTATTTCTTTTGTGACCTATTGGTATTTTTGCCTTTTTTTTTGAATGATACGCGCAGTACAGATAATTACAAAGAGCACAAAATATAGAGAAGAAACTGTTGTTCATATACTTGTGATTATTTCACCTAAAGACATGCATGCATTAATAAGACCAGGATTCTTAGCAAATCATAACATGTTCAGCAATGAAATTAAATTTTAGTGCATGGGCAATGGTAATAGTTTCCAATGGTTAACCCTTACCCGCTTTCTAGTCCTTTTACAAATTTTCTAGAAAGCAACTGACGTTTTTCTCTCGATGCCCTAACTTTTGCCTAAGCTGCCCTTTTTAGGTTTTCAACTTAGCGGGCTTTATTTTTGTTAGAGTACCCTAACTTTGTCCTGACCGGTTTGTGGAATAGCGATCAGGGGGTTGCACCATACTTTTTGTCCGAGCAGTAGAGGACCACTCATCGGGTGATTTATTCTTTATTCATATTTTTTTGGCATGCTACTTTTTTGTGATTATTTATTTTAACCTATACATGATAGCTCTTAAGCTTGTCCTAATTCACTAGATTCACAAACTCATTTCCATTCATATCCCTGAGCTTAATTCCTCCCATGTCAAGGACTTTATTAACCACAAACGGTCCTTCCCAATTAAACCTAAACTTGCCCCTTAGTATCAATGTTTACTTGGTTTAGCTATTTGAGAATTAGATCACCTACCTTGAGGGGTTGCTCTGGGTATCTGACTTTATTGTTATGAGCTTGGGCCATTTAGTGTTGGAATGGACAAGTTTTTCTCTTTTATGAAAGAAGGAGGACATGTTATAGTGGGGAGAGTTTGGGATCATTATGTAGGGTGATGGATCTTCTTTCTTTTGAACAAATGGTGAAATCATTTTTGGAGGGATATTTTGATGGGAATATAGGTGCAAGGGAGGTAACCACATTGATAAGAAATTCCCATTTGTTGGATGTAATTGTTAACCCCTTTGAAACTTTTGAAAGAGCATTAGATTTAAGCTCGCCTTGATTTTAGATTTGAGTTGTAAGATCTTTTACTTCAATGGTGTTTTTGATGAGGAGTATGTCGGCCCCTTTTTTTTCTTTTAGCTCTTGGCTTTCTTTCTTAGTGATGTGCATCTTCCTCCCCCCTTATGGAAAAAGTTGAGCTAAAACCCAAGGCTATCATATTTGCTAAGCACTTTTTATCTCTCTCTTTTTTATGGTAAGTTTTAATCATTGGAACCTTATACCATTGGGATGTACTTAAATTAAATTTCTTTAATAAACATGATGAAATTTTTAGGAATATTGGTTTATGAGTGCACGATATCTTTAAGAATGAAATGCTCATACATAATGTGAATTTATCAATGCATTTGTGATATGCTTTACAAGTGGTATTGTTTGTATCAAAATACTAGCAACGTTAAAAGGTTACCTCGTCCTTGAAATCATCCTCCTGGTGTGGAGGGTCTTCATCTTTAATCACGGTAGGATCCATCGGTGAATCGGTGGACTCTCAATCCTGAGCATTTACTTATATTGGCATTAATCCTCTTTCTGCTTCATCAATGTACTCCAATTCCTCAAATATTTCCCATTTTCCAGCCTTTTTGGGAATCCAATCTTCCCCTCTTATGGCTTAGACCATAGGTGAAGGTTGTCAAGTGTTCTGGTCACACCAAAGGGTAGACCTATTAGAAGATGGAAGTTTGTCCCCTCAGGCGTGGCTACGCAGTTGACACCTTGGCTAGATCCCCTAAATTGAAACACTAATAGCATGAATCCTTAGCTAGGCTGAACAGATCGACTGACGGCTGGTTGAACTATCGTACCACCTAAATCATACGGACCAACTAAACCCAACTGTCTGAACTGACTGGATGATGGATTATTAAGAGATGGATATGGAGATTCAACCATTAATTGAACTGAATTCAGTTGTGTAGAAACTGGAATGTAGACCAAATAAACTTAAGATGGTTGCCATGCTTTGACTCTTCTTAGGTGGGAACCAAACAATCGATGCATGCATTGGTTCGATTATGCATGAGGCATGTATAATGATGCATGGTGAGGTTAATTAGAAGGGAACGTATCACAACACATGCGAATCGATCGATTGCATCCTTATTTCTCCCGCAGGTTCTGAGGGTATTCTTCCATAGTCTAATCTTACACAGAAAGGGGTACCTAAAAGGTAAAATTCTAAGGCTTTCGATAAGAATGACATAGGGACATATCAGAAGTTTTATATAGAAGGTTCCCATTGCATCAAGCCTCTTTTGGAGGGAGATAGCAATGAGTGCTCCACCCACTAGAGTGTCCCCAATTCTTAGCGAGCATGGATAGCACCTTCGCAAGTGTTGAGCAAATAATAGGGCACCTTAACCTAGCACTAGAAGAAGAGTGCATCTAACTAAAGAGAGAAGGATATGAGAATATAGAGTGTGATAATTTAACAAATGATGAAAAAGAAACTCGGTTGAATCAAGTAAATGATTTTCGGTGCTCATCTTAATCTTTTAAGCTTTTAAAATAAACCAAAATTTTGCAAGTAAAAGATTAATTCCCGAGCAGAATCGCCACTATAAGGAGTCGATGATGTGTGGGTCTCCCTTGGCGCCTATGTGAGAGGCGGGGCTTACTAGGGGTTGGTTGGATTTAGGCATGAGAAAACATTTTTTTGTTCAAGTTTGAACAAATAGCCAATTTTAATGAATAAAAGGATCAAGACCCAAATCTCGATACAAATGATAGAGTCACCACCTAAGTTGTCTACTTGGGAAAGAGTTTCGATAGGATTCCCATTGGGTGGGAGACTCATACCTATTGGATCAGAGATTCGGGTATTGGATGAGTCACTTATTTCTCATTTAGTTGATTATAAATTACATTCACCACCTAAACCCGTTGTTGTTTTCATCATTTGGGGAATTATCATAGAAATCCTATTTCTACACTCTTTCACACTCGTTACATACGTTTACATATTACAATAAAGCACAAGCAATAAATGGGGGAGTAAAAATTACAACCGGGGGAAAATAGGAGAATTGTAAGAGAACCTATACATTTGTTCTAAGTTATAAAACAAAATAAAAATAAATTCCCCTGCATTCACAAGGATTAGTATAGTTTATAGCACATCATAAATTAGCATTTCATTAGGAAAATGTGATTATGTTAGCGTGGCAGTTTTACGATTGATAGTGCGTGGGCGGCTTCTAGGATCGGAGAGAAATAATGAGTCTTCAACGTGTTTTTTATGAAAACACATTTTAACTTTTGTGGTTTGATTTACCATATTATTAGTGAAAGTAATCGCATGGAAAATTGTAGTTGGGTTGATTTTAACTAATTAAAACAAGAATTCTAGATTCTGCCTAGGGATGGTACCCGTACAGGTGGGTGGGACCCGTACAGCTACTATGGAGGACCGATACGGGTATGGTGTACCCTTACGGGTCCTGTCTGGTCCATACAAAAACTTTGTTTGGTTTAATTTGCAGATTAATGGATGAAAAATAAATAAAAAATGGGATTTCCTTCTATATGAGTATGGCGCAGAAATTTAATATCTGATGGACAAAAGGTGCCAACAAGGCTTATACGGGTTGGTACCAGACCCGAGGCAAGAAATGAAAAGAGAAGATATATAATAGAGGAGGCAGAGAATAATTATAAAATAACTGAATGTGAGTCTTTTTGAAACTCAGGAGCATTACCTTTGAGGCGTGAATCCGCTTTGAGGTGATCCCTTGCTGTTGAGAGAGTCTAGCCAAAGTAGATGAAATAGGACTATTTAGGCGAGTGTTTGTATGGATAGAACTTCCCCTAAATCCTAATAAACGAAGCTAGGAATGAATAAAATGTGGACAAAACCTCAAGGAATGGGTTTTCTCCCTATTTTATACCTCCTGTACCTCCACTATACCCTTTCTATACCTATAGAAACTGCTAGAATTAGTGTATAGTATACATACTATGTTGTCTCATGAGTTGTCTATGTAAAATGTGAAGAAAAGGGCCCTGTTTATAGGGGGAAAGGAGGTCTAAAAGCAATAAATCACGTTCATGACTTGCCTTTTCCCAAAATAGGAAAGGATTCCCTTCCACAAGAGCCTGATGAGGCAATAAGAGGACCCATATGGGTGGGTACCCAATCATACGGGTCCTACAGGACCCATACGGGTGCCCCCCAAGTGTATGGAAGGGATGATCGATATAGGTCCACCAGTGGATCTGTACCACTAAGCAGCACCCGTACGGGTCACTAAGGGAAAATTAGGACTCCAAACTTTGGCCAAACTCAATTGTGTAGTAGTAGGACCACCTCTAATGGATAACACCTATAAGAGAATGCATCATATAGCTCTCATCATCGTTTCATGAGAAGGATTGTTAAAATCCAGTGCTCACAGTGTTTACAGCCTCACCCCAAAAATATCTAGGCAGATTGTTCTCACTTAACATTGTTCGGGCCATTTTAACTAAGGTTATGTTTTTCCTTTCAACAACCCCATTTTATTGATGTGTATGAGGGGCAAAACATTTATGCTCAATGCCCTTAGAGTCACAAAATTCAGAAAAGTGCTTATTTTTGAACTCACCTCCATTATCATTCCTGATGTGTGTAGTGGTTATCCCTATTCAACATCTATCTGGATGAATATTTTTGAGAATTGGTCAAAGGCTTCATCTTTGCTAGCTAGAAAAGCAATCCTGGTATAGCGGGAATAATCATCCACTATGACCATGGTGTATTCTCTTCTACCTAAGCTCGTTGGTTTGATTGGACCAAAGAGATCAATATGTAGTAGTTCAAGAACTCTTTTGGAAGGAATGTATGAGATGGAAGGGAAGCTTTTCTTATATTGTTTACCTAATTGACATTCAGTGCATATGTGATCCTTGTTAAAAGCTACCTTAGGCAAACCCATAACCAATTCTTTTTGGCTAATTTACACAGGAGGTTCATGCTTACATTTCCCAACCTCTAGTGCCATAGCCATGATTCTTCTTCTTTAGACACAAAGCATATATTCTTTTTCTCATTTGAATGTTAACACAATAAACATTATTTACTCTAGGTGCATGAAGAATGAGTTGATTTGACTTACTATCATAGATTGAGCATCCTCCGGAGCCAAAGGTGACTTTTCTTCTTTTATCACAGAGTTGCTCTACACTAAGCAAGTTGAACTTTAGTCCAACAACTAATGAGAGATCTTTTATCTTAATCTAAGATCCAATGGTTCCATGTCCAATGATCTGTCCTTTTTGGTTATCTCCAAAGCTTACTTTTCCACCTTTCTTCCAGATTAAAGTGATGAAGGCTTTCTCATCACCAGTCATGTGCCTTAAGCATCAACTGTCAATATACCATGTATGTTGATCTACTGTGGATCTAAGCCATACCTGCAAAATAAATCAAGTAGTTTCGGGTACCCAATCAGATTTGGGTCCTCTCAGGGTTATCAACCATTTCAGGCCAAGGATAATCATCATAATAACCATTTTTTAATCTCTATAATTTAGTAATATGGTTGTTTTTCCCACAAAACCTACACCCTGAGGTGGTTCTGCTCTACTCATGCTTCTTCTGGATCTTCTTTAGATCCTCCTTTCCGTAGTTTCCAACATATCCAAGTTCTTGTATACTTGTCTGTCTGGTGTGTATCTGAAAGATGGTTGGAGGTGCGATTTCTGCTTTATGATTCTTTCTTGGATTGGCAGGTTGCTCACTTGATATAGCCTGAGCTTTTTTTTAGCAGCTGTGATTTTTGTGCTTGAGGTTGCCTCTGAGGTTTCTTCTCTTTTTGATTTGAGGGTCCTGGATTCTTTCTTTATTGAGAAGGACCTGGTTTCCTTCCGGATGCTTCCTTCATTAGAATTAGCTCCCAATCTAACCTTATTAAGTTCACACTCTAGATTTGCACTCGATTTCTCAGGAAGTTTTCTTCAACCACATCAATGGGCTTAGTGGTCCTTACCAAATTGACATCTTGTGCCACTGCTTCACCATCTTTAGCAAGCTCCATCACTTGTCTATGTAGGGATTTGATAGCTCTTGTGTTCTTTCTCACATTCTTGAGCACTATCCCTAAAGCTCTAGCAAGTTCAAAGTTAGAAACAGAGTTAGATTGAGAGTTTACCTCAGTACTAGCTATTTCTGATTCTGATTCCACAATTTGCACAATATCTTGCTTGGATGGATTTTTTTCCGGATTGTTCTACTTCTAGATTCAGTGCTATGCGTGCACAGTTGGAAGTTTACTCTTTTTTTATTGAAGATGAGCTACTACTTTCCTCATTGTTGCTCTAAGTGGCCACTATTGCCTTCTTCTTGTGTTTCTTATCTCTTTTAAGCTTGGGGAATTTGGTTCTAAAATGGCCCTTTTCTCCATATTCAAAACAGGCAGCTTCTTTTTCCAGATCCTTCTTTTCTTTTGGAGCCTTTCTTGGTCTATCTCTTCTAGAGATGCCTCCCTTTGATCTTTTGGATTCATATCTTTTGGATCTCCTCCTATCTTTCTTCTTTAGGAATTTATCAAAATATCTGGCTAGTATTGCCATATCTTCTTTATCGTAGCTAGATTCCTTTGGTAGTTTATCTTATCTGGAGGAGGCTAATCCGGCTAAATCTGCCTTGAGTGCAATGGCCATCTATCTTTCTTTAGGCTTTTTCTCCTGTTGGCTGTATCTATCCAAGAATAACTCTTAAGTTAGGAGATTACCAATGAGTTCATCATAACTATAGAAGTTTAATTCATGAGCTTCCTCAATGGTAGTCTTCTTGTTGTCCCATTCCTTAGTGAGACTTCAGAGTATTTTCTTGACCATATCTACCTCTGAGACTTCCTTCCGAAGCCTCTTCATTTCCTAAACTAGATTGGTGTATCTAGTATTCATGATACTGATTGAATCCTTGGGCTCCATCTTGAAAGATTCTATCTTCTGTTGTAGTTGGTTAATTTCAGCCTCTTTGACTTTGTTTGTTCCTTCATAGGTTACTTCCAGCTGCACTAAGATCATAATGAAGCATATTAATTTCATTTGCATTTTCACACAATCTTTTATAGTCATTATCATCCCATACACTTGAGGGCTTTCAGGTAGTCATACCATTTACTTTGTGAACAGGCTCATATGGGCCTTCCTCAATGGCCATCCATGCCATCATGCTTTATGCTTGTATGAAGTTATTCATCCGGTTCTTTCAAAATGTGTAGTGTTCACCGATGAAGAGTGAAGGACGGGTAATAGACATACCCTCGGGAAAGAGTTGTGAGTTTTGGAAACTCATTTTGATTCTTGGATCAAAATATGGACCTTTAGCTTAAGATTGTTAGATCTCTAGTTTAAGAACTTGCTCTGATACCACTTCTTGGTCCCTGTGAGGGTTTAAATAAGGTCAGAGGGGGGTGAATGACCCTTTTTTGTAGAATTAACACACTTTAAAAAGTCTTAGTGTAGCGTGTTTGATTATGTTCCAGATATGATGGATCCGGTTGATGCAAATATGAATTATAATGCAAACAAGTAAGGAGTAAGAAAATCAAACACAAAATTTCATCCTGGTTCATCCCCGCCTACTCTAGTCCCCGAAGTTTCCTTCCTCTGAGCTTTTCCACTAGTGGATTCCTTTCCAACTGGCTGGAATCAAGCCTTACAATTTTTCTCTGGATGTTAACCCCCTTTGGATGTAGGATATATCACTAGAAGCACCAACTCCTAGCTGAGTCCTCTTGTCTTTAGCAGGATATACCACTTAGATTTCTACCCAAACCTAAGCTGAGTCCTATAAGGAGATCCCACTCAAAGCACCAACTTCAAGCTATATCCCTATCTCACTGCTCACCCAAGTATGAGATTTTACACTTTGTTTTTTCACAAAGATTTTGGTTTTGGATCTCCTCAAGTTTATATCTTACTTGGCAATCCTTACAAACTGATTGATTCTTAGAGGGATTATATCACTGCTTGCACTAGCGAATTCTCTTGTGTATGCTTTCTCAAAACAACCAACACCTTCTCAACTTGTGAAGCTTCCCCTTTATAGGCTTCTATCATAAATGTAGTTATTGTGAGTTGTTGAAACTGAATTTAATCTTCACCGTTGATCAGGTAAGATGTGGCTCTTCTGGAGCCATTGACCAATCTATTAGACTAAGATTTTGACCCATTTGAATCCTTGGGATTAGAACTGAAAAGTTATCAGTGATTGTTTTCCTTGGATTTTAGTGTTTCACCAACTTTTACTCTAGAAGTTCATAATCGTGATCTTCATGCGCCATTCCTATTGGTCTAGGTGAAAAAGGTTATTACCCTTTTTCTTTTTCCCATGTCTGTCTTGCTGTCCTTTTCTAGAAAGTGCTAGCTATCATTTTTATCTTTCATGAGGGGAAAGGATCTTTGACTTTTCAGACCAAATAGGTGGAGGGAATGTAATTTTTTAATAATTCCCTTTGTCTAGATATTTAAGTCTTCTGGATGTCTTTATACTTAATATCTCTAGATTTGTTTTTTTCCAACCCCTAATACAATTAGTTCTTCTAGATGCTGATTTTGAGTGGTTCAAAGTTTATTTCCTTTCCAAACTTTAATCGGATGTTTCCATTATGTGCTTAGTTACTTATGATCTTCAATAGATGTCCTTATGGCTTGATTTGGACCGGATGATTCCATTTGGATTTCGGAGATTATATGTTTAAGTTGTTACAAGTTTTTGTTTTCCTCAAACTTGATCTGGATAGCTACTTGACTATTTTTTCAGATCATTGTTTCCTAATATATCTTGTGAAAGACCTAGCAGGCTCTTGGATCTATCTCTACAGATCTTTATACCTAGTATAAATGCTACTTCTCCAAGGTCTTTCACGGAGAACTATCTTGATAGCCACGACTTAACCATTTGAAGAAGAGAAATGTCATTTCCTATTAGGAGTATGTCATCAACATACAATATAAGAAAAATGACTACACTCCCACTAACTTTCTTACACATATAAGGCTCATAAGCGTTTGACAGAAAATCTAACTCTTTGATTGTATCATCAAACCTTATATTCCAACTCCTAGATGCATGCTTAAGCCCATAAATGCATCTTTGTAGCTTGCATATCTTCGAGCCATTCTGAGATGTAAAACCCTCAGGTGGTATCATCTATACATCCCAATATAAGTCTCTATTTAGGAAAGCGATTTTCACATCCATCTACAAGACCTCATAATCATAATGAGCAGCAATGGCCAAGAGTATCCTTTTGGATTTAAGCATGGCTACCAGTAAAAAGGTTTCGTCATAGTCAATACCTTCTCTTTGACTATCACCCTTTGCTAGCAACCTTGCCTTATAGGTAATCACATTACCACACATGTCATTTTCCTTCTTTAAAAACCATTTGCAACCTATGGGTCTAATCTCATCAGGTGCATTGACCAATTCCCATTCTTGGTTTTCATATATGGAATCCATTTCTGATTTCATAGATTTTAACCATTTATCAGAGTCTGAGCACTCCATTGCTTCCTTTTAGGTCTTAGTTTCATCATCCTCCATTAGAAAGATTTGTTTATCATCCATGATGAAAAATTCGTATCTTTCTGGAGCATTGGGAACCCTTTCAGATGTATGCGATGGTTGTTATGTAACAGGTTGTTCCTCAATCATACTCTGTTGTGTATCAGGCATAGGAATTATCAGTTGATCATCTTATTTGCCTACTTCAACCTCAAGTTCAAGATCGCTCCCACTAGCTTTTGCAAGCAAGTGTTCCTTATCAAGGAACTGAGCGGTCCTAGAAACAAACACCTTTTGTCCATTAGGATCATAAAAGGTGTATCTTACTGTCTCTTTAGGATAACCTATGAACAAGCATTTGTCAGCCCTAGCTCCTAGCTTGTCTGACATTGTCCTTTTAACATAGGCAGGACATCCACAAAATTTTAGGTGAGAAAGAGAGGGTTTATTACTGTTGAACTAAGCACAAGGTTGGGCTAACTCAGTGGATGACTCAATAGTACTTAAATTTTGATCATAACAATTAAGCTCAGTATGAGATAATTAAATCAATAATGATTTTAAAATAAATTGTCTATGGTTGTATGCAGGTAAGTAAATTCAAGGGTATATTTCTATGTCTCCCCTGATCTAGCTATTTAGTTTAACTCTGTGTTGTTTTGGGCCGAGTAGGTACTTTAGTCGCTGACTAAATACTATTCACTCATGGCTTGATATTTAGATTTAGCTTGAGCTGTGTTTATTGATTTATCTTTTCGCTGAGTTACTTTATATCTATCAAGGACACTGACTTTTCCATTTAAGGAAATATGGAAACTTTGCTTTTAGTGTTGCTTTTTGCAGGACATAATGAGGCAAAGATGAAA
Source organism: Euphorbia pulcherrima (assembly GCA_947683365.1). Taxonomy (NCBI): domain Eukaryota; kingdom Viridiplantae; phylum Streptophyta; class Magnoliopsida; order Malpighiales; family Euphorbiaceae; genus Euphorbia; species Euphorbia pulcherrima. The sequence continues at coordinate 45,614,797 of CANTUS010000010.1, forward strand.
AGAATTAATGCCTTGACAAGACTCTGATTTGTGAAGAAAATGACAAAGTCTTCCATATTCAAGCTGTAAAAAGTCATTTGCCAATTTGGGCAATTCTACAGATCATAAACATCGTATCGCGCACTCTGCAAAATGTCAGATTACTAGAAGGAATGGGAAGATGACACGTAGCAAGTCAGTGTGAGTTCTCTCTAACTGAAGATTGGCATCAAGCGATAAAGGATTCAAATTAAATCTCGAATTTCAATCTAACAGATTGAATTCTATCTCACAACGGCGTAATTCTATTTCCTAACGGATTGATTTGAATGAGCAACGAGTAAATAGATGAGTTGTCAAATTCAGAAGATGCCAAGGCAAGTTCGATGGCTACTTTCTTAATCCCAACTATAAAAGTAGCAAGAAGGCAAGCGTTAGAACTTGGTGATTACACTTGAATTTCTAAGAAGAAAATCTCTGTCATTTCACAAGCTTTAAAGAAGTTCTATCAAGAAAGCATTACTTAGCGAAGAACCTACTTTGAAGAAGAGAGAATAGTATAGATCATCTAAATTGTAATATCAGATCATTTATGGCTGGATCAACGCTTCTATAAGTTAATTCAAGCTCTTGTTTAGGAATTGTTGAAACTGCTAAGTAGAAGAGGGTATTCTACTCAGCGGTGAGCGATTATAGTTTGGTGGGTACTTTCTATAATTGGGGAAATTTGTGAAAGGCTTCTCTGCCTAAGGTAAAGGAGTTGAGATTAGTGAATTAAAGACAAGACACTCTCTTGGGACTGGATGTAAGCATAGGTTATCGTACTAGTATATGAAACTATATGTCCTTTACTTTGAAGTTTTTCCATATTTCACTCAGCCATCTTACCTACTTAGCGGTGCTCATTGAATTGCGAAAAAGTTTCCTAAGTAATTATAGTGAGTCATTTAAAAGATAGTGTATGCATAGGGAACAACAAGTGGTATCAGAACTGTTCTCATTCAAAAGATCTCACAATCTTGAGATAAAGACAATGGCTTACAAAGGAGGAGAATCCAGAGGAAGGGCCCAAGCTTATATTCTATTAGAAGGCATGTTAGTCATCGGGCCTCCCATGTTTAATGGTGAGCACTATACCTATTGGAATAATGGGATGAAGAATTTCATTCAATCTCTGAGCATGCATGCTTGGATGGCTATTGTTAAAGGGCCATATGTCCCTACTATAGTGAAGAATATAGTACATGCTGATAAAAAGGAAAATGCAGCTGCTATCAACTATCTCCATTGCGCTCTTGATGCAACTGAATTTAATCATGTTTTAGGCTGTGAAACTGCTCGAGAGATATGGAAAAAACAGAGGTAACTTATGAAGGCACTAAAAAAGTCAAGGAGTCCAAGATCAATATCCTTATAAGGGATTATGATTGGTTCCACATGAAACCTAAGGAGGAAATTTCCAACATGAACACTAGGTTTATAAATATTGTCAACGATCTGTAAATACTTGGCAAGAACTTCACAGAAGAAGAAACTATCAAGAAGATCTTGAGAAGTTTGACTCATGAATGGGATGCAAAGAAGAGTGCTATTGTAGAGGCTCATGACTTGAAAACCTACAAGTTTGATGAGCTGATTGGAACCCTACTAACTCATGAGATGTCTTCAAAGTAATATGAAGATGAGTCCAAGAAGAAAAAGCAAAAGAAGAGAGAAAGCTTAAGCAGGGTTGTTGTCCTTAAAGCTGATAATGAAGAAGATTCCTCTGAGGAAGATTATCTAGAGGACAGGAAGTATGAGATAGCACTAATGACCAAGAATTTTAGTAGATTCTTGAAGAAAGATAAAAATTTCCAAAGATTTAGAAGGTCAATCAAGCACAAGAAAGGAGCAGATGAAAAACCATGAAAGGAGTTCAACAAAGAGCATAACAAAGATATAAAATGCTTTGAATGTGGTGAGAAAGGGTATATTAAGTCTAGATGTCCTAAGGCTAAGAAGGACAAGTTTAAGAAGAAAAAGAGTAAAAAGGCTCTTGTTGTTACCTAGAGTGACTCTAAACAAGAGTCATCATCCTCACATGAAGAGGCACAAGATTCTACTAATGTGTGTTTTATGGCTAAAGATGATCAGCCCAACTCAGAGTCAGCTGACCAACCATCTACTTCAGCTACCAATAAATCAACTGACCCGAGCAGAGATAAGGGAAAGCAAACTGAGGTATTTTTTTGAATCCCCTTTGTCTTCAGATGAACTTACTGCAGTACTTAATGATGTTATTAATGCGACTAAGAAGTCAGCTAAATACATCCAAGTACTCTAGAGGAGGTGTGATGATCTAAAATATGTCAACTCTTCTACCTCACTTGACATCCTATACCTAATGGAAAAAGCTGAGTACCAAAATGGATATAACAATAAACTAACTAAGAAGTTGGATGAGCTAGCTGCTGAATTAATAGCTTTGAAAAAGGTGCGCATCCCTCCTCCTCCTAGCAGGAATACTTAGATCAACTGCACCACTCTGAGAAGGATTATCAAAAGAGCAAAGTGAGCAGGCGCAATCCTATAGCCGCGATGGGTTGTATTTTTAGCATGTATTTGTGTCTATTTCCATATCATTGAGACCATGTTTTTAATCTTTATGGCCGATATTACCCCCTTTTCTGACTTTTTCAGGTCTTGAAGGCAATTCGGAGAAAATATGTGATATTAGGAGAAAAAAAGCCTCTCACTGATACCTAAAGTAGGTAGCAGGAGCGATAGTTGGTCCCGGTGACTCTAGAACACTTCAGAATGACAAAGATGACATCAATACCAAAGCATGCCATTTCCAGATCTGGAAGTTACCTAATTCGGGCAAATCCTATTCACAAAGAGCCATCTCAAAAGGAAGTTTGATCTCTGTCTTAATCTCATATAAGGAAGGATTTTACTGCCATTTGTAGACCAAGACTAAAAGGAAATGAATCCGTCAAAATAAATACAAAGAGTACTATTTTGTCACTAAAGAAGAAACTTAAGGAGGAGAACTCAGCTATAAATACCAAGGCCGACCATTTCAAAGGGGACACATATACACAATTGATTCAGAATTTCGATCCAATCCATCATTCAGTCTTTCTAGTTTAGCTTTAGTCTTTGTGTTCTTTAATTTCAAGCATTTTGATTTATAGTTTTGGTTTTGAACGTTTCTAAGTTTAATTAAAATTACAGTTTCAGTTTCAGTTTTATTTCCTTTTTTAATTTCAGCCTTTATATTCTCAGCATGATTTATTTTCAGTCTCTTTATATTTCTACACATTTAAATTCAGCCATGTTTAGCTAGAACTCTCATGGCTTGACCAATTAATGGTTAAGACTGAGTTTAAATGGTGTGAGGACCGAAATGAATAATAAAATCTACAAGGCAACTTATTTGCCAATCTCAGTACTTGAAGGGTTTTATGGTAAGAATATCACTAGGTCTCACTGTTTGGACTGATCACCCATTTGGTAAGTCTTTGTGATTATTATTAATCTCTATTCTTGCTTCCATAATTGTGCTTGAAGAGGGATAAAGTAACAACAGTCTCCACTGAGACTAGAGAAAGGTAATCTTATGCCGGTTGGGAGAGCTTCATAACCTATCGTTAAGGATTTAGGCCTTTCTTGTTTATATTGCTATTCATTAGCAAGCTCTTGGCGCGAAGTCGAGAGGCATAGTGAGTAAGAGTGAGGTCGTGGTGTGAAGTCTGATCTCCATACACAATAAGGAAAAGTTGCTAGTACTATACGGTGCATGAGTATTAGTATAGCTAAGACTAGGTCTCATTGTAATTAATTTCTTATCCTATGATCACCATGATATTCAGTGTTGTCCTATATTGGTTGAGCCATTGTTTCCTATTATTTCATTACCTACTTTATTTAGTTTCAATCCACAAATTCCCATCAAGAGTACTTTTCGGTCATGTTGTCTTGTTAAAAACTATTCCTTGTGGATTCAACCCCCTCTCACTGCTAACTACCAGTTTGTTTTGTGCAGGGAGTTATTTTTGGTGGTCTCGACACCCATCAAATTTTAGCGCCATTATCGGGGAGTGGTTCCTTTTGACTAGTTGTTCGACATGGATTACCAGAGCTACAGGTCATGGTAGTGAATTCCTCTACGATCTAGAAATTCAAAGATCCAATAAAGCTCGTGGTAAGCAAGCCCGAAAGCTAGAGATTCAAAACATCAGGCATAGACTTCAAACGTACCCCCCGATGATCCAATTGATATAGAAGGACTATCTAACTATTCAGTTGACTCAAAATTAGAGCCTGAAATAGCCATCATGACCATGGCTAATTAAGAGCAGTCAATCTGAGACCTTACACGGGTCCGGGTGAATCAACAACCATTCTGTATCACTTATCCAAACGTAACTAATGATAACAATTTTGAGATGAGATCTAGGTTTGTCCAAAGCTTACCCAAATTCACTGGAAGGGCCACTGATGACCTTTACAAACACTTGCAAAAATTCCATTTGACGATGTGTTCTATGAAGCCTCCCAAGGTCTATCTAAACCTTACGAAATTGAAGTCCTTTACTTTCTCTCTTGAGGACTCGGCCAATGACTGGTTTTGTCATTTGAAACCAGGATCAATCACATCATATGAATAGATGTCGAGAGTCTTCCTTGACAAATACTTTCCAGCATCGAGAGTTACCACCTTGAAAAGATAGATCTGTTCAGCCAAGATGAATGACACAGAGAGTCTCTATGAGTATTATGAAAGGTTTCAGCACCTTTTGGCAGCCTCCCTACCTCATGGATTCACTGGTCAAGCCTTAGTCCAGACTTTCTATAAGGGACTCCCGTTCTCCATGTGGTCCACGATAGATGTCGCTAATAGGGGTGCTCTCATCAATAACACCCCAACTCAAGCTTGGGTAATCATTAAGACTATGGCAGAAACTGCTCAATAGTTTGGCATTCGTAAAGGAAAATCTACATCGAGATCAATCAATGAGATCAACTCTTATGATCTCAATGACAACATAGAAAGACTCGCTGAACTTATGCACAAAATAGCTATCCAGACCGAGTACACAAAGGAGTGTGAACTGTTTAAAAAGACTACTCATGCTACTGATGAATGTCCTCGCGTAGGAGGCCCTGAGTTTGAGCAAGTCCATGCCATGGGAAACTATGGCAATTATAGCCATTATAGTATCTATGGGAACTACAGTAACCATAATAACTATGTTAATCAGGGGAACAAATAGCTATACATTCCACCATAATAGAGAAATCAAATAGGATGGCGAGATCATCCAGGACGTGCTTGGAGAAATAATGACCATCGATAACCACAGAGACCATAGAATCAACTCGTGGTGAGAAATCAGTAGAATGGGATCGTACCAAACCACCTCAACAACTCTAGGTCTAGCCCAACCCACCTCAGCAGCTATAATATAATCCTTTTGAGCTTTTCAATACTCTTGTTGAGGGTTCCAATAAGTGATTTGAGCTGGTAGATGATCGGATACAAGGACTACAAGGTAATTTCTCAAACCTGCAAAAACAAATGGCCCAGATAGCTAGCACTCTCTATAAGATCGAGAATATGGGGAGACTTTTGTACCAAATAGAGGATAATCCAAGAGAGAATGTCAGTGTAATCTCACTGAGGGAAAAGAAAGAGACTCAATTATAACCACCGAGAGTGGAAATAGAGGATGAAGTTAGAGTGATTCCCGATGACCTAGAGGAACCAGTGATTTCTATTGAGACTAGACCTCCTTTTCTAGAAAGGCTAGAAAAGACCAAGAAGCTGAAAGAAGGGAAAGAGATCTTTGAGACCTTAAGAAAATTTGAGATCAACATCCTGTTGCTTGATGTTATTGGACAGATACCCAAATATGCTAAATTTCTCAAGGAGTTGTGTACTAATAGGAAGAAGCATCATGACCTGGATTAGGTCATGATGGGGTAAAATGTGTCTATCGTGATCCAATATAAATTACCCCCTAAGCTAAAAGATCAGGGAAAGCTCATGATCAATTGCACCATAGGTCAGGTTGGAATTCGAAAGGCTATGTGTGATCTCGGTGCATCTATAAATGTCATGCCTTCCAATATCTACCAATAGATATCAGCCAACTACAATATACCTGTCAAGGAAATAAGGACTGTCTTGTAACTTGTAGATCGCTCTGTTGTTACCTTGAGGGAATTTTAGAGGATGTATGGGTCAAGGTAAATGATTTTTTTCCCGCTGACTTTTATGTTCTTGATATGTGCAATGCAGAAAGAAAGGAGAACTCAGATTTGCTACTAGGGAGACCATTTTTGAGTACAGGCAAGACCAAAATTAAGGTGTAAAATGGTTCTCTCACTATAGAATCTAATGGGGAAATAGCCACTTTCAATGTTTATGATGCGATGAAGACCCTAGAAGAAGATTCGAGCCTATACAGTATTGATAGTCTTGATCCTATCATCCAAGAAATTTTTGAGCTTAATCTTTTAGATGAGTACTTAGTCGCGTTAAATGAAGCTCTTGACACCGAGAGCCTCGATGACACTAATTTAGATGAGAAGGTGAAAGAAGCTATTCATGATCTCGATCCACCTCAACCTATATCGAGACCTGGACCAAAACTCGCTCTGCCACCTTCCAAGAAACTCACCCCTTCCATCATCCAACCACCGAAACTTAAACTCAAATGCCTACCAACTCACCTCAAGTATGCTTTCTTGGGGGATAATGATAAACTCCTAGTGATGATTTCCAGTAAATTGAGTCCTGATAAAGAGAAATGACTGGTCTCCTTGCTTCAGCAACATAAGGAGATGATTGGATGGACTAAGGGATTAGTCCTTCCACTTACAAGCACAAAATTAAGTTGGAGGGGAACGCCAAGACCTATCGCCAACCTCAAAGGTGACTCAATCCTACTATGACGGAAGTAGTGAAGAAAGCAGTACTCAAGCTCATGGAAGCTAACCTCATTTATCCTATCTCTAATAGTGCGTGGGTTAGCCCGGTACAAGTTATTCCAAAGAAGACAGGGATCACGGTGATAATGAAAGAAGCAGGAGAATCAGTTTTGATGAGAATACTAAATGGATGAAGAGTTTTCATTGACTACTGCAAGCTCAATGCCGCAACTAAGAAGCACCATTTCCCACTGCCATTCAATTATTAGATGCTAGAGAGACTGGCAGGAAAATCACATTTCTGCTGTCTTGATGGAATATTAGGTTTCTATCAGATCCTGGTAGCACCAGAGGACCAGGAAAAGACAATATTTACGTGTCCCTCTTACACCTTTACTTACAGATGGATGCCTTTTGGTCTCTACAATGCTCCCGCTACATTCCAAAGGTGCATGATGAGTATCTTTTCTGATTACATGGAAAACATCACTGAGGTATTTATGGATGATTTTACTGTATATGGTGATTCTTATGATGCATGTCTCGATAACCTTGGTAAGATTCTTAAATGTTGCATTGAGTCTAATTTAGTGCTTAGTTATAAAAAATGCCACTTCATGGTAGACCAGGGTATGATATTAGGTCATGTTCTATCTAAGAAGGGTATTGAGGTAGATAAAGCTAAAATTGATGTTATTCAATCCTTACCTTACCCTACTTCTGTAAAGGAAGTTAGGTCTTTTTTGGGGCATGCAGGTTTTTATCATAGGTTCACCAAGAACTTTTCAAAGATCGCCTAACCCCTATGTAGATTACTTCAGAAAGACACTAACTTTGAGTTTGGAGATCTTTACAAGGAAGCCTTTGACACCATCAAGAAGAAGTTGGTCTCTACACCCATTATCCAGGCACCTAATTGGGACTAACCCTTCGAGATCATGTGTGATGCAAGCGACAAAGCAGTAGGAGCAGTATTGGGACAATGGGATGGCCAAGAGCCTCATGTCATTTATTATGCCTCCCGGACTCTCGATGCAGCTCAGGAGAACTAAACCATGACTGAGAAAGTGGTCCTTGCTATCATTTTGCATTGGAGAAGTTTAGTTCTTACCTTCTCTATTCCAAGGTCATTGTATACTCTAACCATGTTACTTTAAGGTATCTAATGACCAAAAAGGATGCTAAATCGAGATTGATTTGATGGATCCTTTTGCTTCCAAAATTTGACATTGAGTTCAGAGATAAAAAGGGCATAGAGGACCTGGTGACCAATCATCTGAGCAAGCTGACCATTTTAGAAAAACAAAGGGAAGTCCAAGATGAATACCCAGGGGAAAGTCTCTTTGATATCACTGAGACTCCATGGTATGCAGACCTTGTCATCTATCTTGTAATCAGGAAATTTTCGGATGATTTCACACATAATGACAAGTAGAAGATGAAGAGAGAAGCTGACAGGCACTTTTGGGATAATCCTTATCTATGGAGACAAGGGAACGACCTAGTTTTAAGGAGATGTGTTTACGGGGAAGAGATATCCAGACTTTTACATGCATGTCACTCTGAAGTTTGCAAAGGTCACGGTGGGCCAAGGAGGATAGCACAACATATTCTTGATTGTCGATTTTATTGGCCCCAAATCTTTCGTGAGTCCTATATATTTTGTAAGGCATGCACCAATTGTCAGTAGATTGGTAATCTTGGACGTTGAGATCAGCTCTCGATGACTCCTATCTTGGTCATTGAGATCTTTGATGTGTGAGGTATCGATTTTATAGGCCCTTATCCTTCTTTTTATGGGTTCAAGTACATCCTCCTAGAAGTTAATTATGTCTCCAAGAGGATAGAAGCTAAGGCGACCAGGAATGACGATGGAAAGACCAAAACAGATTTCATTAAGGATAATATCATCTGTAAAAATGGGACACTGAGACTACTCATCAGTGATCGCGGTACACATTTTTGCGAGAAGACGATCTCGGCATTACTGACTAAATGGGGAGTCAAGCATAGGACTTCCACGGCATACCACCCATAGATAAATGGACAAGCTAAGGTAAGCAATAGAGATGTCAAGCTCGTCTTGGAGAAAACAGTCAATCACAACAGGAAAGACTGGAGTCTCCGTCTCTTTGAAGCTCTCTAGGCAGTCCGCATAGCATGGAAAGCCCCTATCGGGATATCACCTTATAGAGTTGTCTATAGAAAAGCATGCCATCTGCATGTCGAGATCGAGCATAAGGCGTATTGGGCCATCAAGGAGACTAATTTTAGGCTCAATGCCGCCAAAGAGAATAGGAGATTGCAACTACATGAACTAAAAGAGATTTGTTAGGATGTTTATGAAACGAATAATGCTTACAAAGAGACAACTAAGTGCCACCATGATCTTTTTTGCTTCTAGGAATGTCTTTAACGTGGGACAGAGAGTACTTCTCTTCCAATCTCAGCTCAAGCTATTCCTTGGAAAGTTGAGGTCCCAGTGGGTCGGACCTTACGTCATCACCAAAGTGTTCCCACATGGATTAGTCATTATATAGAGCATCAAGGCTAGGAAAGTTCTAAAAGTCAATAGGCATCGTCTTAAGCCCTACTATGAAGGATTTCAACCTCACTCCGTGGAAATAGCTCTCATAGAGATTGCTAATACCACACCATAATCTCAGTGTCATACGTCGAGCTCACCGATATTAAACAAAGCGCTCTTGGGAGGCAGCCCAAGAATTTCTAACTCTTTATCTCTTCTATCACTCTTTTTGTTGAGGATTAGGTCTCCGTACACTCTCTATGGAAGTTGAACCATCACATGCCAAGAGACATGACTGAGAAGATAGGGATGTGAAGGGACTCATGTCGACCGATGCAAGCACAGTGGGTGACATGGCAGTCGTGCAAAGAACATGGAAATTTTTGATGGTTCGGTACCCAAACAGACCATGATTACTACTGCTCCTATTAATGCCCCTCGAGCCACCTTTGAACACCTAAAATCCTTACTTAAACCCCTCTCCTCATTCTCAATAGTCATGCTCTCCTTCAAACTCTCAAAGAAAAAACTCTTTCTCTTCTCCAGCAAACTTTCCTTTTTCAACCACCATCAAAACCACCGCAATGTCATCAAATCAAGAGACCTCCACCACTAACCCTATGACTAGTGAGGTCATGATTGGCAGCATTGCCTGTGATACCACTCCTTTAACCACCACCACTCATGCCGTTGCTATTCCTGTAGTAGAGACCTTCTCCACTATCACCACTTCCATCATCACAATGGCAGACCACAGTCTCGCCGCTCCCGCCGCCGTTGCTACTACCATCTCCACCCCACCCACTACTATTATTTCTCCTCCCATTGCCTTGGTGGGCTTGTAAAAGACCATGACGATGCCAAGCCAAGGCGTCCCTACTCCTGCCACATCTGTTAGCACCACCGCTACCCCTAGTGAGACTCCTCTTGCCATTGATCCTATCTCCAAAATCTTTCCCACCGCCGATGAACAGGAGGAGTCCGACGAGACTCCACTAAAAAAGGAAAAGAAAACCAAGGGAGGGGCCAAGATCTAAGATGCCCCTATAAAAACTAATTCTGATGGGGAGAGCGACTGTACACCTACCCCTCCCCCTGCCAAAAAAAGATGCTCACCAAGAGCGTCGCCAAAGACCAAAGCTCTAAAAAGGACAAGACAACTAAGGAAGAGAAGACCCCTGCTCTCGGCATAAAGAGCAACATCCACGGCTCTTTTGACCACCCTACTCCATGCACTACTTATCCTCGATTTAAGGGCCAGTCATTAAACCCCTGTAAGTCTGCCTGCAAAGACACCATGACCACTCTTGGCATCAACCAAGCTGTCATTGATGCCTTTACCACGATCACGTGGCTTCCCTTGCTGTTCATTAATTTCCCCTCCTACCAGGAGCTTATCTGGGAATTTTATGCTACTTTCTAGTTTAAGCAAGACTACATAAGATATCAACAGGAGGGGGTGATCAAATTCTATCTCGCTGGGAAGAATGTGATTTGGAGTCTTGATGACTTCAACATCGGTTTAGGGGTGACTGACCCCTCTGATGACATGTGTGATGCTCTTCCTTCCAACTTCAATCCCGTCGATACCTACTTCTCACTCTACAACAATGATCCCCGAGTCACCACTTTGAAGTCCGGTGACTCCTGAGACTTCTACATTCACAAGCCCCACCTAAGGTATGCCCACAAAATTCTTTCATTTAACTTTTTTGGTCGCCATAGAAGTTCAGGGACCTTAAATGAGAAAGAAGTGCATGTTGGAAAATAGTGATCTGGAATCTCAATTAAACTAAATTATCCAGATCAAGTTTGAAAGAAAGAAAAACTTAAACAAAGTATCTCCTACATCCAAACGAAAGCATCCGGTTAAGATCCAGGAATTAAGACATCCATTGAAGACATCAAGTACCTAAGCATATAGCGAAATCATCAGGTTAAAGTTTGGAAAGGAAACAAACTTTAAATTCTCAAGTCTAGGATCTGAAAGAACTGATTGTACAAGCTCTAGAAGAAGAGAGATCCAGAGTCAGTGAGTCTGAGAACATCTGGAAGACTAAGATATCAAGCCAATGGGAAAAGTTTCAAAGATAACTTTTCCCTCCACCTTTTGGTGAACAAAGTTAAAGATCCTTTCCCCATATGAAAGACAAAAGAGATAGCTTGCACTCTTCAGTAAAAGGACAAAAGTACTGACATTGGACTGAAAAAGAGAACAACCTTTTTCACCTAGAGCAATAAGGAGGCGCGTGGAGCTCACACCAAAAAGTTACTAGTGTAAAAGTTGGTGTGACACTAAAATACAAGGAAAACGAACACTGACATCTTTTTAGCCTCAATCCCAAGGATTCAAATAGGTAAAATTTGTATCCAATTGATTGATCAATGGCTTTGGAAGCTTAAGATATATCCTGATCTAGGGTTGTGAGCACGGGATTTTGTGGTCCCTCTCGCGAGACGATGATAACGTGTACCCGATTTTAATGCCTCAAAATAAAAGTTCTCTTTAGAATTTTTATTACCAAAATAATATTTCTTGTGAATTTTATACTTGGTAGAATCTAGTTTGGCGTGGCCGACAATGCGTCCGGTAGGAGCTTGAACCAACGAGTTACACCCAAATTAAAAGAATACCCATTAAAATATAATTAAAATTCAAAATGATGCCTTTTGACCCACTTTACCCACTTTTTACCGCTTTTCATGACTTTTTAAGCTATTAGGCCCATTGGCTGTCGGTATGCTGGAGGCTGATGCCACCAGCGGCATCAGCCATGCCGTCAGAGGCATCACTATATCGCCAGTGGCATAAGCCATACCGCCAGCAGCATGACCAGAAACGGTCCCTATACAGACAGCCTTTCGGCCACTTTCAGAGCAATTAGTCAGAAAGGTCTCGAAAAACACCCTAATTTGCCTATAAAAAGACACCTTAGGCTGAAACAAAAGGGGGGGGACTGAAATTGCAAAATAGGGAGTGGAAATTGGGCAATTGAGAGGCTGCAATTTAAGAGAGAGTAGATTTTAGTGAGATAAGAATTAGGAAAGGTAGGAAAAAGGATTCTAATCCATTTTTCCTGGTTTTTCTTCTTTGAACTCTCTGATTGTGAGCCTAAAATCAGTGGGTCTTTAGGTTAAAATCAACTTGATAGGATTTAGAGACCTAAAAACTCTTAAATTGATTACTAAATCATTGTTACAAGCTCCCCGAAGGTGTTTCTGTTCAGTTCACGAAGAGTTGGATTTACGACCCTGAGGTGAAAATTCTGAATCTCATAGTTCTTTGGCATTAATATTACTAATTTGTGTTATTCTTATTAATTTGTTTTCATTTTTTTGGGTTTTTGGTCATCTTTGACTGTTGCCCGCTACTATTGCAAGAAATTGAGGTCGCCGGAGACATGTGATGTCACCGGCGTTATCACTCATGTCGTCAGAGGCATCGCTGATACCGCCGGTGGTATCGTATTCCCTAGAAGACCTCACTTGTGGGACCCTTTCTTTATGGTACTCAGAAAGCCCTGTAGCCTATCTGCATACTCATGTTGCCCGTGACACAATTGATGTTGCCGGCGACATCAGCCATGCCGCTAGCGACATCAACCATGTCATCGACGACATCAGTTGCCTCGTCGGCGGCATGACTCTCTCGACAGTAGTTTTATTTTTGTTTGTTCCCGGACTAACTTATTTTCTGAAGCTAGGTCATATAGTGTAACGATGGAGGTTTAAAACCTCCTGAAAATAGACCTTACCCCATACTGAGTGGCATTTTCACTTATAATCTGATTAAAGCATCGATCGAATCTAAAATTTGGATAAAAATGGAATTTCCCCATTAACGCCGTTCAAACCTCATTATAGCCATCCAATCGGGCTTTATAATATTATAAATAAACATGCCATATCCATGCCAACCATCTTTTGCAAGCAGAGGTATATCAGACATTCGGGTATTTTATTTATTGCACAGAAAAATCTACAGGACTTGGAAGCCTTGTAATAATTTTATTTTCCGCACTTATTTTTGAATGGTTGTAAATATTTTATTCATCGCTTTACCTGCTTAATAAACGCGAAAATAATAAAATAACGAAAAACACAAATAAATAGCATGGATTAAACCAATCAAGAAAGAATGAAGTATCTTAACTTGGCCTAATGAAAAATAGATAACATCATCCGAACTCGAAATCTCTACTTAAGGTATGGCCCAACCACCCGGTGGGAAAATCGTACCAAAAATTTCCCGGTTGAGCTGAACTCGGTGGCGACTCTATTTTAAGTACGGGATTTCAATCTCATATCTTTTGAGCATTTAAACTTGCAAAAACATTTTCCAATCACATTATACGCATCTCCCCTGCCATTTTAAAGAGGCCGGCCAAATCGGCCCGGCGCCGCATGCCACCGCGCGAAACGTCGTCCGCTCACAGTGGCGACTCTGCTGGGGAATAATCTCTTGAACTTATCTTTTCATAAAGTTTAAAAGATCTTGAAGATGTATTGTAATCATTGGCCAAATTAAAACTTCATTCTTTTATAACGTTTTATCCATATGCGTGTAGATAGTTCAGTAATTTCTAGGTGCCGCATTTCTCCCGAGAAGCTCACAAAGTGTCACTCGTGCCCTGTTGGAATTGAGGATGCCCAGTGGGTGGATCACTCATTTTAACCAACACGTAAACTCCTACAATCGCACCTATTTGGGAGTGGTTGAGTAACGTGGAATCAAGGTAAACGAGAACCTTCTACATCAACAACCCTATACCAAAGCCGCGCTAGAAAAAGCCTTAGCTTATCATTCCCTTAGGGTCACTAGAAAAAATAAAATAATTGGGTCATGCTTCTTTTCCCATTACCGGTGAAGAAGCCAAACTCCATCCTTCCAAAGAGGTGCTATGCAGGAGTCATAAGGTTGGAAGAGGGACGATTTATGTGCTATGTGTTCCGTGACCATGCACTACTATGCATCAGGTTCAAGAGCCAGAAAGGAAGCAACTTACCCTTGCTACTTCCGCTTATGGAAGAAGTTTAGCAACATACATAGGACTTCTCTTGTGCCTCTGTTGCATCACCACATATCACTATGGTGGCATGAGGTACAAACATCCCACATATGTTGGAGGGATAAGCCATCTTGTCATTTCTAACCATGCCTATGCACAGCCATACATATCACACACCACTTTCAAAAAAAACAAAAAAAAAAACATACATACATACCATCCATATCATTTACAACCCATTCATGGTCTGACCCACGGTTCATAATCCTAAACAGTCTTCCTCTTGAACCGAGACCTTCACAACTGGCCATGTCTCTTCCTCACAATGATAACTTTGCCTCACCCAGAGAATAGACTAGCCTTCCCCCCACCTTAGAAGCAACAGTTCACTGTCCTTCTCTCGGATCAGAGATCACCGCCTCTATTATCGAGTTTCTAAACTCGGATCAGTTCTAAAATATCATTTAGGAACTAGTATGTATATCTGTCAAGAAGGCCCTAGGAAGTCAGAACTTTGACCAGGTCATGCGATCTCCAGGCATGACATCCAATAGTAATACACTCTGGCAATCACCGCCAACCACTTACCCCAGACAAAGGGAAGGAGCCCAGAGTCCAATTCTTCCACAATTCTTTAACACCTTACCTTCGATGTTGGTCACCCCATCATAATTTAAGATCCCCGCTACCCCGACGCTTCCTAAATACAACCAGGTCATGCAACACAAAGTTGAAGACTTCTCGCGTCAATTAATGATAGTAGGCTGCAATCAGAAAGAGGGGAGAAGAGGAGAACCAGGTCTTTCAAAACACTAACTCACCTATACCCCTACCTTAAATCATGGTGGACCAAGATACCTCTCAGAAATTGGCACCAACTGCCATTATTCAGCCAAATGATGGTCTTAAGTGTAGCACAAATCCATGGAAACTGCCGCTAAATTTAATCTTCATCGGATTAAGGGAAGCTGGCATTCTTAAACCTCTTCACGAATTCAATCCTCCCATGAGAGAAGAAGTAAAAGGCTTTTGTAGATATCACATGTTGTCGGGTCACCACACCAATCAATGCAAAGCTTTGATTTGCACCATCCAACATCTGGTGAAGGATAAGAAGATTATCGACCCTGAAAGAGTATCCAGCCCCTTACTAGAGTTTGGCGACCAGACACGGATGATTAATCTCGACTTCCCTAAATAAGGGAATGCGCCACAAGATCTCATCAAGGCCATCTACTCTAATGGTAGGGGAAAGTCTCGCTCCAACAGCAAGGATAAAGAGCCTTGATTTGTAATCCTTAGAGTTTAGACTTTTTTGCTCCATGAGCGACTTCCATTTTTCTTACTTATGTCATGTCCCTATCATTTGATCCATGCATTCATATGAGCATACGTACGATGCTTCCAGTATTCAAAACATTTTATTGAATAAAATTAAGTTAAGTACAGATGTAGGCTCTTATGTGGTAATCAAATCCAATAATTTAACTCATGTCAAACACATGTGATATAATAAAGTGCTTAAAGACCACGATAATGCTTTTTGCTTACCCACCAGATCAATAGTTAGATTGTTTAACACCATGGGTCACTTCTAGAATTAACTTATCAACCCTGCAACAGAACACCTTCAAGCTACCAAAGAAGTAACAACCGGTCCCCTGAAACAGAGAATCGAGGCTTACACCCAACAACAACTAAAGGAGCCCAACCTCCATCAAATAAACGTCTTAGCCAAATCTAAGACCAATGTCACCACCAAGGAAATGACCAAATTTCTAGAGAAACACATCTTCACCCGGTACAAATCAACCCCATCAAACCCCTTGACTAACGAAGGTCAGGGGGCAACCACCGTGTCTAAGGGAAAGCACCTTTATCTCATAAACCACAAAAATGATCACACAACCAACATCGCGATCAGCTTGCCAAATAAACCAACAAAGCAAACTACCACTTCACCTCCCAAAAGCACCAAACAAAAGGCCCCCAAACCAAATATCACTTGGTCAAAACCCCCAACCACTAGTACAAGGGGCAAATACAAGCCTAAATAGGAAGGGCTATGTAAACCATAGACTGAAGGAGCACTCAGAATAGCAATCAGAACGATAATAATCAAGAAAGCTCTGTGTAAGCTCCAAAACTCCCACAAACTAAAACCCCTTGCAATGTGGCTAGCTAGAATCAAAATAAGGTTTCCCGAGGTAACTTTGAAGGTCAAAATGAATCGGGGTGATGCAGGTGAAAATTGAACGGGCACTAAAGACCTTGGAGAATCTACAAAGGCACAACCGAGCACACAGGAATAAATCAGATACCCAACACCCTTACCAAGAGTCAAAGACCCAGCATAGAAATGTCTGAGTCCTTCTGCTATTGACATTAATGAAAATTTCAGACCAAATTAAGAAAGCTGTCATATGGCTAAGGATGGTACCGAAGTCATGAGCATAGACAAGAGCAAGTTTATTGATCTAGTCAAACAGAACAAGCTTAAGCATTATCGGGTCTCAACAAAAGAAATAAATCAGAAAAGCGGCACATAAATATATATATATATATATATATATATATATATATATATATGATAATCACCAACCTTTCGGTCTTTTACTGATCGGACAAAATTAGGGTGACACCCGACGGTAGGTATCCCGTAAACCAGCCGTGCAAAAATTTAGGGATAAGTCAATAACGCCTGCTGAACTAAAAACCCAAAAAGGGCGGTTTAGACAAAAATTAGGGCACGAGAGAAAAATAGTGAGATGTTAACTTGAAAACCTCTAAAGGCTAGTTAACACCAGTGGTTCCGTTAATTGAAATGATTGTCAACATCTTGTACTCAAGTTAGATTCACTCGATGAAAGTGTCTTTTATAGTGAAACCTCCGTGTTTGTGATTGTATGAATGTCTGGCAATCGAGTGATGGAAGCATCACAAGTAAGCTTAATCAAAGAAGCTCCGAGCAATATATAAAAAATAAAAATAAAAATAAATAAAAAAAATCCGGATAGACTGAAAACATCTAGGTCTATGTAAAAGTCGGAATAAGTATGTTAAGTCAAAAACTTGAAAGGACAGTCTATGCAAACGATAGAGTCAAGTTGGAGCCCAAATTACCCCAGTTCCCTCCAATCTGTGTTCCCCAGGCTTCGCAGGAAGCCCCATAGCTGTTAAGTATGGCTTGACATATTAGAGTTTGAAGAAATGGCCGAATCTATGTTTTTGAAAAGCTGATACCGCTAGCGAAATGAACAATGTCACCGGCGACATGGATTATTTTGGACGATATTAGTTGATGCCGCCAGCGACATGGATATAGGCAGTTTTGAGTCGATGCACCTGGCGATACGAATGATACCGCTGGTGGTATAGAGTTAATTTTCTGGGCGGCATCAGAAGTAGTATTATCATTTCAGACCTATACAAAACCTGTAAATAATCCTATACTACGTTTTTAATGCCTTTTCAAAGAGCAATCCATTTTTATTCAAAGTAAAAAAAAAACCCAAAGGCGCAAACCACTCAAATATCCTAAACATCTAGCCTACAAAAAAACCAAATTATCCAAACCCCAATGTGTCGAGGGTACAAGCAGAAATAAAAAAGGCAAAATGAAAATATAAAAATAGGCATACCCGCCACTGCCAGCCGGGCGAGATGAAATATCTTTAGGGCTCACTAGCCAGTCACTAAGCTCATCCTCATCCTCCTCCCTGCCTTCTGTCATCGGAACACTATTAGATTCCTTAACCGCAGCAAATGCACGACGGTCAGCGGACATCTTGACTCCCCTACAACTGGTGCTACCAGGCTACGCACGATCTAGATTTTACTTGCTTCTCTGTTCCTGAACGGTAGCTGCCAGGTGACCCTCAAGGTCACTCACACAATATTAGAGGCCTACGGTCTCCTCCTCGTACCTCCGTCGGGCTACATCGGCATCTGACAAGGAAAGGGCTAAGAAATCCTGCAAACTAGGGAAAACATCAATAATACATATCATTCATAGCACCTATACATGCATCTTATCTTATTTTAGCATAGGCATAAATAGGGAACACACCTGAACAAGGAGCGACTGCCCAATAAGCGCATCCC
Source organism: Euphorbia pulcherrima (assembly GCA_947683365.1). Lineage (NCBI taxonomy): Eukaryota > Viridiplantae > Streptophyta > Magnoliopsida > Malpighiales > Euphorbiaceae > Euphorbia > Euphorbia pulcherrima. Next base: position 45,633,334 of record CANTUS010000010.1, read on the forward strand.
GGAGAGCAAAGTTGTTCTCTACAAGCTGCTCCACATGGCTTCGCGCCACCTAAAAAATCCAAAAGGCAAATCATTAGACGCCCACCTCCAGGGGTAAACAAGAAAGCAATTATCAGGCCTAACGTAAGTAGTGTTTTCTGGTATAAAGATGGGAGCATTTCAACTCGAGCCTATATTTCATGGGAGAAACTCGCCCCGAGAATTCATCAGCAGGAATGTGGTTTCCATCGGGTTGACTAGATGTCCCTCCACGAAGATTATGCCCTCCGGTACACTATAGTACCTTGTCCCACTCTAGTTATCCCAGCCTCTCTTCCTCGCGGGTTCCTGAAAAACACGAAAAATGCACGTCAGCAGCATTCGTGAACAATTACAAACCATGCACATAAATAGAATCATACCTCCAAAGAATGCTGCCCCCCTTGGGACATTGGCACACTCTCGCTGGCTACATCCATGCGTGCCTTATCCTCCCCCTCGGGCTCGATCCCAACATCACCTTCAAGCTCTTCATCTTCTTCGTCTTCTTCCTCCTCAACATCCATGATGCCTTTGAGGCGCCTTTTCTCCTCCTTGAGCCATTGTTCATTATGATACTCAATCGTATAATTCCTATGGATGCGAGGACATAAGGGGAGTAGACGCTGCTGGTGCTGCTCATAGAGGCCAGGGACGCTAGGGATCACTCTGTTGTTCCCCTTTATATAATCAGCCTTATCGGTCTTGGAAGTGATCACCAAATGGGGCCACCATAACCCCTTGGGAGGATCATCAGGCACCGGTCTATTAGCAATCAGGACAGACCTCCAACCCCGGACATGCTCGCCCATATACCACTACTGGGATAAAGGACACTCCATGATGAACCAACGGTCGTCCAGCTCCCTCCTAACCCTCGCAACCTCTGTCAGATTCTCCACCCCATTGAATGGATCCAGGATAAGCTACAACAATAATCACCGAAAATAACCAATATAAGTTCTTAAACACTTTTGTTTTGTTCTAAAGTGTAAAAAACAAGGACTAAGTTAAAAATCGCATACCAAGCCCAACCGTGTGCTCCTCAAAACCTCCCTGTATTTCATAGGACTCTTGGCCTTCCCGCTAATACCCCTGCACCAGCGGGTGAGAAAGTAGGAGCCCAGCGGTACGGTCTTCTTGAACTCAATCGGTGGGAGAATCTGGTGCTCAAAGGCGCAAGCCTGCGCAAATAACAACCAATCAGCATCAGCGAATAATGAGATGTGAACAATCAAGAAAAAAGCTTCTGAGAGAATATACCCGGAGTAGCAAATGACAGAGGCAAAGGGATTTCACCTTCTTTCGAGCTCCCACGTCCAGCCCATGGTACAGCTAAGCCATATTAGCCCTCAGCCAATTCTTCCTCTTAATCCCTGCCATGTCCTCCACTATAGTTATCAGCACATAATTAATCTTGCTCCCCGAGATTGGGAAGAACAGCATGTGAGCAAAGAAATCATGAAAGACCGGACACAAGCCTCTCTCTCATCCTCGGGTACCACATCCACCCAGGTCCAATATTGGTACAATTCATAGTAAGACATCCGCCCTAAAACGGGCTTCAAATCGAACAGCTCCTTCACCCGCCTCACTATGGGCCTCTCGACATGGTATTTATCCATGTAAGCATTAAAGTGGATGACCGCGTCCGTCCAAGGAAGCTCACTCATAGCAACAACATCGGAGGGTGTAATCGTTGCTTCCCCAAAAGAGAAGTGGAAAGTGTGGGTGGTCTCAGACCACCTCTCGGTTAGGACTATAATGGCTGAATGAGAGAGCTTGGGCATCAACATTGGCATAATCTGGGCCAGGTCTCTAAATTCCATCTCATTAATGGCAAGTGCAAGCTCAGGGTCCTTCTCTAAAATATGGTGCCACCACTCGCCAATGGTGCCCATCCCCCCGGTATAAGTCAGTTCATGTGGCTATAAAATTAGAAATAAAACAGATAAGTTCTGTGTATTTTATCATCACTAAAATCTGATAGAAAGCTGCTGATGTCACTTCTGCTAGAAGTGTTATCACCGGTGGCAGCATCCCATACTGCTGGCGGCATGGATGATATCGCCGGTGATATCGCTTCAAACAAAAGTGACATTAGACTTCCTTGGCCCCTTTTGCAAGGACTGATGCCGCCAGCAACATCACTCATATCGCCGACGACATCACTACCTGCGGGCAGAACCTATTATTTCCCAAAATCGCACCCATCATGCCAAAACAAAAAGTCGTAATCAATAATAAACCTGAAAGCGGTAAAAATCAAACCTAAAGCATGCAATATCAATTTATAATCAGTCTATTTCACACTTATGACCCCTATCATGGCACAATTTCAAGCCTAAGGCTAAATCAAAATCCAACCTAGAAAGAGGAGATTCGGGTTTTGCGTGATTACCTAAACATAGCAGACGTGCTTCTCCTTCTCTGGGGTCAGGTTGGAGATGGGAGAATTAATCCTATAGCCATACATCTTGGCCGTCTCCTTCAGCCCCTTTTGCAAGGATTGATGCCACCAGCGACATCACTCGATGTCGCCTATTTCCCAAAATCGTACCTATCGTGGCAAAATAAAAAAAATCTTAATTAATCAAACAATAAACCTAAAAATGATAAAAATTGAACCTAAAGCATGCAATATCAATTTATAATCAGTCTATTTCACACTTATGACCCCTATCATGGCACAATTTCAAGCCTAAGGCTAAATCAAAATCCAACCCAAAAAGAGGAGATTCAGGTTTTGCGTGATTACCTAAACATAGCAGAGGTGCTTCTCCTTCTCTAGGGTCAAGTTGGAGATGGGAGAATTAATCCCATAGCCATACGTCTTGGTCGTCTCCTTCAGGCCATAAGCAGCAGGTATGGAGAGAATTTTCAATTCTTCGATAGAGGAATCAGGCAGATCCTGCCTAGCCTTAGCATATTTTCCTCTAAAAGCCTTAGCGATTCTCTTCATGATTAGAACGACGGAAAGAAAAGAAATCAAAAAATTTAGAGAGAAAGATGTAGAGAGGTATGATTTCTGAATAATAAGGAAGAAGGGAGTTTTACTTCCTTTTAAATTGTTGTGCGGAATTCAAGGAGTTTTAATTTATCTGAAACTGCCAATCCATGGCATGGAGTGATGCCGACATCACTCCATGCCACCAGCGACATCTCTCATACCGCCGACGACATCGCCCTCTTTTAATTTAAATTTTAAAATTGCTTAACCAGTCAAAGCTATCACGTGGCACTCATGCTGCCGGCGGCATAACTCCATGCCACCAATGACATCACTCATGCCGCCGGCAACATCATCCCCTTCAATTTAAATTTTGAAATTGCTTGACCAATCAAAGCTACCGCGTGGCACTCATGCCGCCGGTAGCATCAGTCTATACCGCCAGTGACATCATTCATACCGCCGGCGACATCAGATCTCTCCATGCTTTTTTCAGCCATCCTCGATAAAATCCCAGCTCTAGCCCTGACATTCTAGAACTTGCACTATACCATAATCACAAACCCAATATGCTCATTTTGTAAACTACCCACAGATTCTGATATAGACCCTGTATGTGTCACCTTCGGGTTCACCCCAAGATGCCGACTGAAGGTCCTTGATACAGTATCTATATATAACACCCTTCGGGTTCACCCCTAGAACGTCAATCAAAGGTCCCGACATGGCACTGTACTGTCACCTTTAGGTTCACCCCCCCAAAATTATAACATGACTGAGTACTACACTTAAGCACTCCTCAAAGCATAACTCCAACTAAAGGGCAATCTCCTCACATAAAAGTGCAAGTCCGACCAAGGGACAATCACTCTATAAAATATAAGCCCGACCGAAGGGCAATCTCCTCACAAAGTGAAAGCCCGACCAATGGGCAATCACTCCACAAAATATAAGCCCGACCGAAGGGCAATCTCCTCACAAAGTGAAAGTCTGACCAAGGGATAAACTCTCAGTCTGACAAAAGGATAAATTCTTCACAAAGCATGAGTCCGACCAAGGAGCAACCAATCTACAAAGTGTAAGTCCGATCAAGGGGCAACCAATCTACAAAGCACAAGTCCGACCAAAGGACAAGCCCGACCGAAGGGCAATCTCTCAATAAAGTGAAATCTCAACCAAGGGACAATCTCCATAAAGTGTAAGTCCGACAAAAGGACAATCTCTCTGAAAAGCATAAGTCCGACTAAAGGACAATCTCCATAAAGCATAAGTCCGACTAAGGGACAAACTCTCCACAAAGCATTAGTCCGACTAAAGGATAAATTCTTTATAAAGTATGAGTCCAACCAAGGGACAACCAATCTACAAAGCGTAAGTCCGATCAAGGGGCAATCGATCTACAAAGCATAAGTCCGACTAAAGGACAAGCCCGACCGAAGGGCAATCTCTCAATAAAGCATAAGTCTGACCAAGGGACAATCTCCACAAAGCACAAGTCTGACCAAATGACAAACTCGACCGAAGGGCAATCTCTCAACAAAGTGAAAGCCTGACCAAGGGATAATCTCTACAAAGCGTAAGTCTGACCAAAGGACAATCTCTCCGCAAAGCATAAGTCCGACCAAAGGACAATCTCCACGAAGCATAAGTCCGACCAAGGGACAAACTCTCCATAAAGCATCAATCCGACCAAAGGAGAAATTCTTCACAAAGCATAAGTCCAACCAAGGGGCAACTAATCTACAAAGCGTAAGTCCAATCAAGGGGCAACGAATCTATAAAGCACAAGTCCGACCAAAGGATAAGCCCGACCGAAGGGCAATCTCTCAACAAAGCATAAGTCCGACCAAGGGACAATCTCCATAAAGCAAAAGTCCGACCAAAGGATAAGCCCGATCGAAGGGCAATCTCTCAACAAAGTGAAAGCTCGACTAAGGGATAATCTCCACAAAGCGTAAGTCCGACTAAAGGACAATCTCTCCGCAAAGCATAAGTCCGACCAATGGACAATCTCCACAAAGCATAAGTCCGACCAAGGGACAAACTCTCCACAAAGCATCAGTCTAACCAAAGGACAAATTCTTCATAAATTATGAGTCCGACCAAGGGGCAACCAATCTACAAAGCGTAAGTCCGATCAAGGGGCAATCAATTTACAAAGCACAAGTCCGACCAAAGGACAAGCCCAACCAAAGGGCAATCTCTCAACAAAGCATAAGTCCGACCAAGGGATAATCTCCCCAAAGCACAAGTCCGTCCAAAGGATAAGCCCGATCGAAGGGCAATCTCTCAATAAAGTGAAAGCCCGACCAAGGGACAATCTCCACAAAGCGTAAGTCCAACCAAAGGACAATCTCTCTGCAAAGCATAAGTCCGACCAAAGGACAATCTCCATAAAGCATAAGTCCGACCAAGGGATAAACTCTCCACAAAGCATTAGTCCGACTAAAGGACAAATTCTTCATAATGCATGAGTCCGACCAAGGGGCAACCAATCTACAAAGTTTAAGTCCAATCAAAGGGCAATCAATCTACAAAGCACAAGTCTGACCAAAGGACAAACCAGACCGAAGGGCAATCTCTCAACAAAGCATAAGTCTGACCAAGGGACAATCTTCACGAAACACAAGTTTGACCAAAGGGCAAGCCCGACCGAAGGGCAATCTCTCAACAAAGTGAAAGCCCGACTAAGGGACAATCTCCATAAAGCGTAAGTCTGACCAAAGGACAATCTCTCTGTAGAGCATAAGTCCGACCAAAGGATGATCTCCACAAAGCATAAGTCCGACCAAGGGACAAACTCTCCACAAAGCATCAGTCTGACCAAAGGACATTCTTTACAAAGTGTAAATCCGACCAAGGGGCAATCGATCTACAAAGCGCAAGTCTGATCAAGGGGCAACCAATCTACAAAGTGCAAGTTCGACCAAGGGGCAACCAATCTACAAAGCAAAAGTCTGACCAAGGGGTAAAACAGTCATCCATCAGGTATTATTCCTATCCCTTGCTCTTTTTGTGCGATCATACTAACATGTAGCAGTAGTGATCCCCCGAGGGGCAGCCTGTGAGTACAGGATTTTGCATTCTCGTTCGCGGGATTATGATGACGTGTACCCGATTTTAATGCCTCCAAATAAAAGTTCTCTTTAGAATTTTTATTACCAAAATAATATTCCTTGTGAATTTTATACTTGGTAGAATCCAGTTCGACGTGGCCGATAACGCATTCGATAGGAGCTTAAACCAATGATTTACACCTAAATTAGAAGAATACCCGTTAAAATATAATTAAAGTTTAAAAAGATGCCTTTTGACCCACTTTTTCCCACTTTTGATCACTTTTCACGATTTTTTAGGCTTTTGAGCCCGTTGGCTATCGGTATGCTGGAGGCTGATGCCACCAGCGGCATCAGCCATGCTACCAGTGGTATCACCATATTGCTGGCGGCATCAGCCATCCCACCGGCGGCATGGCTCGAAACGGGTCCCTACACAGATAGCCTTTCGACCATTTTTGGTGAAATTAGTCAAAAAGGTCTCAAAAAACACCCTAATTTGCCTATAAAAAGACACCTTAGGTAGAAACAAAAGGGGGGGGACTGAAATTGCAAAATAGGGAGTGGAAATTGGGCAATTGAGAGGCTGCAATTTAAGAGAGAGTAGATTTTAGTGAGATAAGAATTAGGAAAGGTAGGAAAAAGGATTCTAATCCATTTTTCCTGGTTTTTCTTCTTTAGACTCTTTGATTGTGAGCCTAAAATCAGTGGGTCTTTAGGTTAAAATCAACTTGATAGGATTTAGAGACCTAAAAACTCTTAAATTGATTACTAAATCATTGTTACAAGCTCCTCAGAGGTGTTTCTGTTGAGTTCACGAAGAGTTGGATTCACGACCCTGAGGTGAAAATTCTGAGTCTCATAGTTCTTTGGCATTAATATTACTTATTTGTATTGATTCTTGTTGATTTGTTTTCATTTTTTTGGGTTTTCAATCATCTTTGACTGTTGCCCGCTACTGCTGTAAGAAATTAAGGTCGCCGGAGACATATGATGTCGCCGGCAGTATCACTCATATCACCAGAAACATCGCTGCTACCGCCGGTGGCATCGTATTACCCAGAAGACCTCACTTTCTTATGGGACCATTTCTTTACGATACTCAGAAACCCTTTTAGCCTGTCTGCATACTAATGTTGCCTGTGATATAGTTGATGTCGCCGACAACATCAGCCATCCCGTCCACGACATCAACCATGTCGTCAATGGCATCAGTTGCCTCATCGGCGGCATGACTCTCTGGATAGCAGTTTTATTTTTGTTTGTTCCTGGGCTAACTTATTTTCTAAAGCTAGGATATATAGTGTAACGATGGAAGTTTTAAAACCTCCTAAAAATAGACCATACCATATATTGAGTGGCATTTTCAATTATAAGCCGATTAAAGCAACGATCGAATCTAAAATTTGGATAAAAAATGGAATTTCCCCGTGAACGCCGTTCAAACCTCATTTTAGACATCCAATTGGGCTTTATAATATTATAAATAAAACATGCCATATCCGTGCCAGCCATCTTCTGTATGTAGAGGTATATCAGACATTCGGGTATTTTATTTATTGCATAGAAAATGTACAGGACTTGAAAGCCTTGTAATAATTTTATTTTCCACACTTATTTTTGAATGGTTGTAAATATTTTATTCATCACTTTAATTGCTTGATAAACACGAAAATAATAAAATAACTGAAAATACAAATAAATAGGATGGATTAAACCAATCAAGAAAGAATGAAGTATCTTAACTTGGCCTAATGAAAAATAGATAACATCATCCGAACTCAAAATCTCTACTTAAGGTATGGTCCAATCACTCGATGGGAAAATCATACCAAAAATTTCTCGGTTAAGCTGAACCGGGTGGTGACTCTATTTTAAGTACGGGATTTCAATCTCGTATCTTTTAAGCATTTAAACATGCAAAACCATTTTCCAATCACATTGCATGCATCTCCCCCATCATCTTAAAGAGGCCGACCAAACCGGCCTAGCGCCGGGCCAAACGTCATCCGTTCACAAGGGTGAAGATTAAATTCAAGTTCGACAACCCACAGCGGCTACATTTATGATGAAAGCCTATAAAAGGGAAGCTTGAAATTATGAAGGTTGGCTGGTTGATTTCACAAAAGCTTATATGAGAGAAAGTGCTGGAAAATAATCAGATTCACAAATTCCCCCAAGAATAAAACAATTCCAAATCAGTTTGTAAGGATTCCTAAGTGAGCTATAAACTTAAGGAAATCCAAAATCCAAAACCTTTGATGGAAACCTAAGTGTAAAGTATCTCCTACTTGAGTGAGTAGTGAGATTGGGATACAGCTTAAAGTAGGTGCTTTGAGTGGGATCTCCCTATAGGACTTAGCTTTGATTCGGGGTAGAAGTTTAAGTGGTAGATCCTGCTAAAGAGAATGGGACTCAGCTAGGAGTTAGTGCTTGTAGTGGTATATCCTACATCCAGAATAGGTGCCATCCGAAAATAATCTGTAAGGCTTAATTCTTGCAGTTGGAAAGGAATCCACTAGTGGATAAGCTCGGGGTAAGAAATTCCAACAACTGGACGTATGTAGGGCCGAACCAATATAAATCACTATATTTGATTTTCTTACTTTTGCTTATTGCATTATATTATTATATTTGCATCATCTAGATCTACTCACCAGATCAAAATCAAGCACGCTACACTTAGACTTATTAAAGTCTAAAAATTCCGTGAAAAAGTGTCATTCACCCCCCTTTTACCTTAGATAGACCATCATAGGGACCAACAAGTGGAATCAGAACAAGTGCTCAAAACTACAGATCTAACAATCTCGAGCTAAAGGTCTAAAATTTTGATTCAAACATCAAAATGAGTTTCCAAAACTCATAACTCCTTCCCGAGGGTATGTCCATTACCCGTCCTCCACTCTTCACCGATGAACACTACACATTTTGGAAGAACCGGATGAAGATTTTCATTCAAGCACAAAGCATTCTGTGAGCTAGCGACCTTCTTTCCCACCCACGAGGACCGCGTGAGATGCGTAGCATGGGGGGTTGAAAAATAATGAGTGATGTAAAGTGCGCTAAGGGAGAATCCTTATTTTAGGTGTGATGAAAATAATAATGAAAGTGATGTTGAAGTTGAGTTTTAGTCCAATTTAGGTGTTAAGGGATATAAGGCTTAAAATCCCGTATTTTAAGATAGAGTCGCCACTCGGTTTATCTCCATCCGGAATTTGGGTATGATATTCCCATCGGGTGGTTGGACCATACCTTAAAACAGAGATTCCAAGTTTGGGTGATGTTGCTTACTTTTCAATTTTTAAATAAAAAATGTTTACATTTTAAAATACGCGACTTTAGTTCTTATGTGATTTAAATCCGGTTAATGTTTGGAGTTTTCAGTTTATATGCCACACATCACACAAAAGCGGTAAATAAAGCAAATAAATAATTATTACAAGGCTTTACAAATACCTATACATTTTTCTAATACGGGAAAGTAAATAAAGCGATAAATAAATAAACGGCCAAAATCGGGTTTTAACCGAGCTTACCAACTCAGACCTAACTCCAGACGAGGCAAAAATACGCTATAATAAACACAAATAAAGCATAAATAAATAAATGGCAGAAAATCAACATATAACATGGAGAAAACATATTTTTTTATTTTAATTTAGGATAAAAAAGATTTATTAGGCATTTATTTAGTAAAAAAAAGTCATTTTTAAGCCATTAGATATTCATTTAATCCATTAAATAATAAATAAAATAATTCCAGCAGATTAAGAATTGCTTTAATTAATTCTAGATTATTTATGATTTTTGGACATTTTTTGGGTGAAAATTAGGGTTAAAAATGCATTAAAATGACAAAACAGGGCCAAAAACACGAAATAAAACAGACAGGACCATTTGGACATTTTTTACCAGTAGGCCAACACAGTGAGGTGGTAGGTCGATTTAGTGATATGGTATGCCAACTCAGTGAGTCAGCCTAGATGACATTACTCAGCCTTCTGCTCCCAGACGTGGCCTGCTGAAAAAAGTGTCTAAACAGGCCGGAAGCGACATTTTTATGCCCGAAAACCCAATATTACTGACACTTCAAGTCGTTTCCTATATTATTACAGTAGATTTGGACTTAAAATGCTAAAATAACTTTGGTTTTTCAGTTTGGCGGAAAAGAATCCATGAAATCCGATGAAATAACGATTGGCTGATTGAGTGACGCGTGCCGTTCGTTGGAGTGGTCAGTCGGAGTTTCACCGAAAAATCACAAAAAGGTTGAAAATAAGGGCCAAACAATAAGAAAACCAGCCAAAAACACAGCAAAGGATAATAAATAATTAAATGACATAGATTGGAACTCTGAAAGTTACCTAAAGGCCGTGAATCCACTCTTGACACTTATCAACCTTTGGTGAGCTTTTGAGAGTTTTGTGACAGGAATGTCAATGAATAGTGACCAATTGAGCAAAGGATTTAGTGATTTGTAAGGAAAAAGTCCCTAAATCCTATTTAAATCAATTTTTACCTAAGATTTCTAATTGATTTTAACTTTTAAGCTAAAGAATGAAGCCTAATAAAGCTTAGGAAATTACAATAATTAGATTATCACCACTTTTGATACTTATTCTTCGTAAAAAGCCTTAAACTTCAAAATCAGAATTTTCTTTCAAAAATGAGTCAAAAGTCCTCAAAATCTGAATTTTTGGGGTTTTTATAGACTCTAAAGAGTGCAAATTTCCCAATTAATCCTCCAAATGTTTGGATTTGACGAAAAAATCGCAAAACCCGACTTGCAGGGCAAGAAAAACCCAAAAAAATGCAGAGAAGGGGAGAGCCTGTGGCAAGGTAGCGTTGTTGGTGCGGCCGGGCTGGGTTGCATTAGTTGATGCGGGAGGCCGTGTCAGGTAATGCAGCCAGATCTAGGCCGTGTTACCGACATGGCCTGGGGTGTGGTCCCTGAGATATAAGGGACCACACCAGGACGTATGAGCCATATGGCCCACTAAGTGGACCACGCGGCCCACCAATCTGGCACCGGCCGCTGTCGTTAGAACAGGGGCACCAGTCGGAGAGGACTACGCCAGGGGTAGGCTTTAGACTTCGAACGCTCATAACTTACACTACAGTTATCCGATTAAGATGATTCTTGACATTCTAGAATGCCTGGAGAGTCAACAATCCAATGATATAAATGAGACTAGCTAAAAATGTTCAAATCTTATGGAAAATTGCAAAACAAATTACTGCATGGGAGGAAAGAAAATGATTAATTCTAAATGCATGTTAATTATTTTTAATCGCTGTCAAGGGCACAAATTCATCAAAAGAAGCTTTCCAAATGCAATTTGACTTCAAAATATAGAACGAAAGACCTATAAAAGGTTAGAGCAAAAAGTCATCATCGTTTCGTGGGTCACCGAAAAGCCCGTGCTCACAAGTGGCCCTCGTGAGATTACTATTTAATGGGTCCAATGTGATTTCACAAAAGAGTGAGGGATAGGAGGTTATACCTGACTTGCAAATTTCTAAGCTGATTGTCTACTGGGGTTGCCATCAACAGATCTTACAGGAGGAACAAGACATGCATAAAAGCAAAATTCTCAAAACTGTGGTCTACGGATGGTATAGGGGCGCGTCATCAATAGACCAGACGAGGATAGAAAATTCTTTGAGTTTGTTGTCTACGGACGGTACAGGGAGGCATTATCAACAGACTAGACGAGGATAGAAAATTCTTTGAGTTGGTTGTCTACGGATCGTACGGGGACGCATCATCAACGGACCTTTCAAAGCCAAAAATCTCAAGTTAGTTGTTTGCTGGCTGTTTTGAGAACGCACCATAAATAGACTTATCAAGATAAAATTCTTCTGAGTTGTAACATTCTGAATCTGTTGTATTCTGGGTATGCCATCGACAGACCTATCAAGAATTAAAATTGAGAAACTAGCATATGATGAATATGTCCCTTTTTTATTGCTTAATTGATTTTGTTGAAACAAAAATTTTTGCCCCTTCTAAAATAAAAAAAGGGAATATCAAATAGTAGAGATTAGAGATGTCCGGGAGCCGAAAAGAAATAATCAATTGGAGGATTTTACCCCTTGCTGAAAGGAATATTCCCGAGAATATGCTATGCATAAAATGATAAAAAGGAATGTATCCCTTTTACTTTTTCTTTTCTTTCCTTCCTTTCCCTGCATCTTTTCTTTTCATACTTTTCTTTCCTTTCATTCATTTCATTTTCTTTTCTTCTTCTTTCATAGTTACTCCCATTCTCCTCTCTTAACAAAGCCCGAGCCATTGCCTGATTTTTTTAGCTTGGAGAAAGATGTACTGCAAGAAAAGGCTTAAGAGGTCCTACAACCTCAATCAAGACACGCTACTGTGAGGAGAAGATAACGGATGAATTTGTCCGGTTTATTGGGCATACGTGTTGTGGAATTCTGACACCTAATTGGGATGCACACGGACTTCTTAGGTTCAGACATTCACTAACTTAGCTGGACATGCTTTTGACCATCAGTTAAACCACTAAAACCCGATTTTTGCCGAAATTTCCATAAAATGCCATGAACTATATTTTAGTTTTTAGGGTGTTTTAGGCTTGAAATCAGGTGAAATAGGTTGAATGATGATGTTTAGGATGCATCTAGGTGTGCTTTGGGACTAATTTGGACTGAAATTGGGTTAGAAAACACTAAAAAAAGGTTTTATAGGGATAAGCCCCCAGCGGCAAGGGGTCGGCCACTACCGCAACGACTGCAGGTGGCCGGAGAAAAGGACGGACATGCTTTGAGGGGTTTATCTGGATCGATTTTTCTTGCTGAGCCCAATTTTGCAGTTAAAATTCAGATCTAAGATAGGCTAAATGCTGAAAATTTGATTTATTTCTGACTTTGCACACTTTAACTGCTAGCACTAATGCTTGACATTAATCTTTTTGCAGCTACAGGGTCTTAAGCCGATGGGTTCATTACAGAGATGTGCCAGGTGTTGGGTCAAATCAAAGACCAGGCTGACAACCCACTAGTTATGGTTGTTCAAGGCATGGGGTTAGAGCAGATGCTGGATTCACTAATAACGTCTCACCATCTGATGAGCCCGGATATATTACGGTGTTTGATCGAGCATTGGAGCAAGACTACACACACATTCCACCTTCTGTTTGGTGAGATGACTATCACCCCGTCCGATATATGTACTATAACCGTGATGCGATGGGAGGGTCACCTGATGATATTCGATGTCTATCCTGACTACTTTCCTAATGAGCTGGAGGCTCATGCCCGGGTGTTGGCACTTTTAGGGGTTTTGATGTCGGCCGATGGTAAATTAGGATACGCGGAGCTCAATGGGCATTGGGTTGCAGCGACTGACATTAGTAGGGTGTACTTCGACTAGTACTTCTGTTCTTTTCTCCTGATAATACAAGCATGCTTATTCTTTCCCTCTTCCTCGAGCAGGGCTACATGAGGACTACTATGCGCTATTGAGGATTTGAGTACCTTCAACTTATAGAATTGGCCGAGGGCCATCCTCGGCCAGATATATTATGCTCTTGATTGCTCGGCACAAGGGAAAGTCGCCAAATTCAAGGCTGGTCAATTATGGGTTTTGGTAATGGATCCCCTTTTGATTGAAATCCTTAACATATGCTTTTGCTTTTAAACGCTTTTTGAACTTCATTATTTATTGCACTTGTAGATGTGGGCTTTCAAGTATAGAATTATGTGTCCCCCTAATTTAGAAGATCAGCCACCACTCGGGTCACATGCTATTTCCCGATAGATAGTAGGTTGGTCAAACATTGATCGAGAAGGTAGACCATGTTGTACCGAGAGTATCTAAGATAGCTACATCATCATCGGGTACCCTTACTTTCTACGCATTTAGTTTAAACATTAGTTCGAAACCGTATTCATAAGAAGAGCAAGAATACTTACATTAGTTATTGATACGGTTTTCTTTGTTCTTATTTTGCAGATTGTTTCCAAACCGTGGAAGAAGCTGACAAACTATGAGCATGTGAAGGAAGTTTGAGGGACCGTAGATAGGTGCCAATTTGTATTGTAGTGCCCATTTTGCCTAGAGTGGTATTTTAGCGAGTGAGTCCGTCAATGGAGGACCAGCACCAGTGCTCAGAAGAGAGTCCCCCCTGATGTTCCTGTTGGTATCTTTTGGCCTCACTTTATGTAATTGGAGGACCATAATGGATTTAGGGGATGCGACTAGGTTCGAGTGGCCTTGATTGGTAGAGATTATGATGCCCATCTAAGGTGACTAATTCCTTCTTGCCCCAGGAGGATGCGAGATGATGTGGAGCAGAACTTTGAGTTTGATGTTGATGGCGTTGAGACAGAAGGTAGTACTAGACTCGACGGATTGATGACGATGGCGATGATGTTCCTTCTGAGGATGATGATGGGATGGCTGATATAGACCTAGGTGAGATGCTTTCTGGCAATTCCAAGTCGGGCATTGAGCCACCTACCCCTAGGTGAGGGAGTAGAGGGGTACATCTATCAAACTTCTGTCAAACTTTCACCATTCTTGTTGAAATTACTATATGATTTTGATTATGATTCAACTAACCAATATGCCAATTCTCTTAATTTTAGGGAACTCGAAGAGATAGGTGGAGAGCCCCTTGTGCTCAATACTAGAGCATGCTTAGGGCCTTCACACCAGTATACAACAAACCTAGAGACTATTTCTATCAGACCAGTTCCTCCTACTTAGAGAGCGTTCCCACCAAGATTAGTTGAGGGGGTGTTGGCGAATCAGCTGGATACCTCTTTATGCCTTATGACCCAGCCGAGAGTTTGAGAGCCCAGGCGTATTAAAGAGTATACCATGCCTTTGACCTTTGCCCTGCCGGAGACTACACACATAAGAATCTAACTCATGCTTTACTTTATCGATTCTTATATACTGCTGCTGTCCAACCATGGTGATTGGTTAGTTTCTCTTTCGATTGTGTAGGTACCTATCTCGAAGGCTCAGTGCTTCGGCCGGGGATGCTTTAGCATGAGGGACTTGGTCATTGCATAGGATTTCATAGGCTGGGTAAGATTCTATCTTACAACCTATTAAGATTTAAAACAAGAAAAGCATATAGGATATTTGTTAGCTTTATGCATGTATGTTATGAATGCATGAATTGTTGTGCTACTAATATTTGCAGCTCTTGGTTGGGATGGGGCAAGACAAGTATCGGAGTGAGCGAGAAGAATGAATGCAGATCGAGCGTGAGTGGGCTGATCACTAACTTTTTATTTTTCTTGATACATTGGTGAACTTATGGATGATTTAATTGCGTGGTGCTTAGCCTGTTTGATTTTGATTATGATCCTTGCTCGCTAGACGAATGCTAGGCACAATAGATGCTTGACTAGGAACAAAATAATTAATGCTTACAATCATCTGAATTAACTATTGCAACCCTATTTGATAGGTAATTAGCAGAGAGATCATTGATCGAGACATACAATGCTAGGTTGAGGCTATTTATGCACACTTTAGCGAGCTCTGATTGGGACCCAATGGACCATGTATTCTGCTTCTTGGGTTTGGAGCTATACCCGATGGTGGAGGAGTATCATGCTATTCTTAGGATGATCTACACTCATAAGATGCACTTTGCCATGCTAGAGGTGCACTTTGGGGCTGAGAATCAGCTGACCGGGTTATAGAACCTGGATGCCCCTACTACTTTTCTTTCCCAAATTCCTAGATCACCGAGATTCAATCTCCGTAGAGTACTTGATTGGTGTATAGCCACTCCTAGGTCCCATATTTCTTACCCTTTTATGGTAGCCCAATTACTTATGGCTGAGTTTATCTGCGGGGTCAGCACCGTTGCCCCATTCCGACTAGTTTCAATCATTGGACAGGCCTCGAAGGGCATATCACCATTATTTCTAGGGTTAGCTGAGACCCTATTCCATCTTGATAGAGCTGCCGGTGATCCTAACGGCATTAGAGACCACTTCTCTAGACTACAGGTATTCCTCTTAACCGACTCTTAACCTAAAACTGATATTGAATCTAAATCTGAATCCAAATCTGAATCTAAAACTGAAACTGAAACTGGATCTGAATCTGAATTTAAAACCAAAACTAAAACTGAATCTGAATCTAAAATGAAAACCAAAACTGAAATTGAAACAGAATCTGAAACTAAAACTGAAACCAAAACTGAAATTGAAAGTAAAACTAAATCTGATGCTAAAACTGAAATCAAAACTAAATCTGAAACTGAATCTGATGCTAAAACTGAATCTAATGCTGATGCTACAGGTTTGGCTCTTAGAGAAGCTACCTTTGCTCTAGGCTCCTCAGGGCAATTCAAGACGATAAGGGCCCAGGAATTATCATGGCGGAGCTCGTATCATTGAGGGTCATGATACCCTAACAGCTGGCGATTGGACTCTAATCATGGAGGGTTTATCTGATGTAGACATTCACTAGATCCACCACTGGTGGGAGATTTTTTATGTTCTAGGGGACACTAGTGGTGGCAAGGTTTAGCTTGTAGGTCTACGGTACTTTAAGCATTACTCGTCTTATCGCTTGTGTTGATAGTGGGGGTGACGATAGAGGGTCCTACTGCACTTGGACAACTTTGAGGCCAGGCCATTCTCAGCCCATCTTCTTGACCATGCCAAATAGCTATGGGCCTGCTAAGAAAGCTATAAGACCTTAGATTACGATCTGCTAGACACTACCACTGTCGATGGATTCTACCGAGGATGGCTTTGACAGGTTAGGAGACTGTGGAGTCGGGCGAAGTGCCTGCACTCGTGGTTCAAGTGGAGAGATAGGCAGGCAAGACGTGATCCTTTATCAGCAGAGGAGCAGCTAGTTTGAGCTTTCAAATCTGACTATGATGATGATGATGAGGGTGTAGGGCCTTCTGGGTGATTGATGATTGTGCTATCTTTCTTTTCATTTGTCTTTACTTTTGCACATGCCTGAACATTGTGTTAGGCCCATCAAACTTTTATTTGCTGCTTTTATGTCCTAACATTTTCTGGGACCGCCCTTTCGGGTTTTCAATCCAGTGGACTTTATGGCTTTTGCATAGACCTAGATGTTGTCAGCCTATCAGAATTTGTGCCTCTTTATTATCTTATGTTTTCTATTTCTTATTTAGAGTGCAAAATTTGATGACACCCCAAATTCAACTTGTCTGCAACATTTTTCCTTTAGGGCCCAATATATTCATTTGCACATAAACATAAGAGCTCAGTAAAAGTGACATTTCCATCAATTAAAGTAAGCTTAAGTACATAATAATGATAACTATTTCTACCGACTCAAACTTTGGCGTTAACTAGCCTATGAAAGTTTTTTAGTCAACAACTCTCGTGACTCACTTTTACCTTAACTTTTGCCTAGACCGCCCTTTTTGGGTTTTAAGTCTAGTGGGCTATTTTTTGCACCCTTACTTTTGTGTGAGTGGCTTGTAGAATACCAATCAACGAGATACACCCTAATTTTTTCCCGAGCAGTAAAAGACCACTCGTCGGGTGATTTGATTTTATTTATTTTTTATGCGCCGCTTTTTTGGATTTGATTCTTTTGATTAAGATATGATAGTGCTTTAATGAATTATGATTGATAGGGTTTATGAATTCACTACCATCCGTGTCCATGATCTTCATTCCGCCTTTACTGAGGACTTTCTTAATCACATAAGGTCCTTCCCAATTTGGTCGAAATTTCCCCCTTGGGTTAGTGGTTGCAGGCTTTACTTGCTTTAGGACCAAGTCACCAGCTTTAAACAGGCATCAAAGATGCTTGACCCAGCTATTATAAGCTCTTAACATGTGCTACTGATACATTTGGAGGCTATCCAAGGCTTTCAGGCATTGCTCATCCAGGGTATTTAACTGCTCAAACCTTCCTTTTATCCATTCAGTCTCTTCGAGTTTAGACTCGAGTGCCACTCATAAAGACTTCATCTCAATTTCAATAGGTAAAACTACTTCTATACCATAAACCAAGAAAAAGGGAATCTAACTTGTAGGAGTTTTGATACTTGTTCGGTACCTCCAAAGAGCAAATGGTAACTTATCTGTCGAATCTCGATAACCGGCTATGGTTTTGGAAAGGATTTTCGTAATGGACTTGTTGGCTGCCTCTACCGCACCATTGGGCTGAGGACGGTAGGGTGAAGATCTATGATGCCCAATACTATATTTCTCAATTAAGTCTGCAGTTGCCCCTTGGAATTGAACCCCATTATCTGATACAATGTGATAAGGCTGACCATAGCAAGCAAACATGTGCTTTTCAATGAACTTGGCCATCTTCTTGGCGGTAATACTGGTGTATGATTTGGCTTCCACCCATTTTGGGAAATAATCCACTACCACAATGATGAAGCGGTGACCATTATCTGTCGATGGGCAATTCTCGCTAATGGTATCTATCCCCCACGCCGAGAATGGCCAAAGAGTAGATAAATTATGAAGTTCAGTGGTAGAGGATGCTAAATATCTCTGTAGATCTGACACTGGTGGCACCTCTTAAACTCAGAGACACAGTTTGCGATCAGAGTTAACCAAAAATACCCCAGTTGCTGAATTTTCTTAGCTAAGGCTAGACCATTCATATGCGGTCCACAATCACCTGCATGAACCTCTCCCACAACCCAATGAGCTTCTGATTCTATCAAACAACGGAGAAATAAACCATCAAAAGTTTGCTTGAAGAGATGATTGTCCACAATCCTGAATTGAAAGGCTAACTTGCAGAGTGTAGCACGATTCGATTCTATAGTGCTCTCGGGGATATTGACCGTTCTGAAGAAATTGCATAATGTCTGAATACTAGCAGGGTTTATCACTGATGGTGAGAATTTGGGCAATGTTACGCAAATGTTAGGGAACCTTTACCAAAACCAAGAACAGAGGGAAAATGGGTTGGCGCTGAGGACCTTCCCACATCAAAGCTAATGTAGCTAACAAATCAGCCATCTGATTTTCATCTCAAGGGACATGTTGATAGAGAAATGTCTCAAATTTAGCTGATAAACCCCAAATGGCATTAAATTAAGGATGGAGAGACTCTTCTTTGATTTTCCAATCTCCCATGACTTGACAGATGACCAAGGCCAATTCTCAAATCATAGTAACATGCTTTGCCCCTACAAGAAACAGGGCTTTAAGACCAAATGAACAAGCTTCGTATTTGGCCCCATTATTAGTAGTAGGAAACTCCAAATGCTTAGACAGAGGATAACTTCACTGTCGGGTGTGAATAAGAGAACTCCAAGACCCGCTCTGAATCTGTCCACGGCACCATCGAAGTACATAGTCCATATAGGCTTGGCTACATCAATAATTGCTAATTACTCATCGGGAAAGTCCAAGTTCTCAATATAATTAGAGTCGACAGCTTGGTTTACCAAAAATTCTGCAACCGCTCGACCTTTGATAACCTTCATCGTGACATACTCAATATCGAATTCAGAAAGCAATAGTAACCATCTTGACAACTTGCCAATTAAGGTTGGCAACTAAGAAAGATATTTTATTGGGTCAACCTTAGCAACGGCTAGAACCTTGTAAGACTGGAAGTAATGGTGCAACTTCTTAGTTAACAAAACCATGGCAGCACATGTCTTTTAGACAATCGAATAACGAGCTTTGTAATCTAAAGGCTCCTTACTTAAGTAGTACATTGTATGCTCCTTCTTACTATCATCTTCTTGAACTAGCATTGCCCCCACGATGGAGTCATCAATTGCTAAGTACAAGATCAATGGCTTGCTTGGGGCGGGTGGACGAAGGACGGGTGGATGTAGAAGGTAGGCCTAGATTTTGTCGAATGCGATCTGACAATCTCATCCTACACAATCAGGTGACACTTCCTTAGTAGCTTAAAGATCGGCTCGCAAATGGTGGTGAGGCTAGAAATGAACCTACTAACATATTAAATGGAACCAAGGAAAGACCGAACCTTTTTTTCTATCTTCGGAGCGAGCATGTCTCTGATCACTTTAATCTTATCTAGATCTATTTCAATCCCCTTTGACTGACCACATGGCCTAAAAGCTTTCTCTTTGTAACCTCAAAAATGCACTTCTTCAGATTAAGGTGTAAGGTATATTTCTCAATGCGAGTCATAAACTTATCCAAAACTATGGGGTGCTCTTCTTTGGTAGCAGGCTTAACCAACATCTCATCCACATAGACTTCTACTTCTTTGTGGATTATATCATGTAAGAGAGTGGTGATAGTACACTGGTAGGTTGCTCCAGCATTTTTCAGACCTAATGGTATAACCTGATAGCAGAATACTACTCATTCTATGATGAAAGTTGTCTTAACCTTATCGATTATATCCAACAGAATCTGATTGTACCTAGAGAATCAGTCCATGAATGAGTACATAGCGGCCTTGGCAGCGCTATCAATTTGCACACTGATGTGAGGTAGAGGAAAATTGTCTTTTGATGAAACCTTGTTCAGGTCTCGGTAATCCACACAAACCCTTACTCTTCCATCCTTTTTTGGAACTGGGACAATATTGGATAACCAGGTCGGATATTCAATGACTTCAACATGCTTAGCCTTAATCGTGTTAGCAACCTCCGCCCTAACCTTGTCGGCCGACTCGGGTCTCATTCTTTGGAATTTTTGCTTGACAGGATGGAATCTAGGATCGGTTGGTTTACAATGCTCGGCGATATGGCTATCGACACTAGGCATGTCCATATACGACCAACCAAAAGCATTAACATGATCTTTTAGCACTTTAATTATCTCACTTTTTATCTTAGGGGTTAAGTCATTAGAAAGGTTATCATCTGTACTCAAGTTTATTTTAGTTATAGAAACAACATGAATATTGAACACATTATGCTTATGATTAAATGAATGTATGGGCCCATCAGGCAAAACATCAAGCAAATAAGCAAAATCAGAATCTTTCATTGAATTAAAGGCCTTATAGGCTACAATGTTCTCATAAAAAACACTAGAATATTAAAAGTTACATCATCATAGATAGAGTCATCCTCCACAGGTGGAGGGTCTTGAGCAATGACATCAACAGAGTTGACACCCTGGGTAAGTTCCATGAGCAGGTCCTCCAGATCGCAATCCAGGGCTTTCACTTGATTGGTAGACAGCATACCTTCTCTAGTAGCAAGTGATCAGGCAAGCTTCTTCATAGCTTTGGCCAGAGGATTGGCTCCATCATTCTTTATCCACTTCTTCTTAAGCAGAATAGACATGGCCTCAGACATAGTAGCTATAGCATCTTCAATCTCTATTTCCATAGGCTTCTCTTAATCTAAATCAGAGAACAGCTTCCCCTGGTCTTTCTCATTGGATGCAACAACAGATATTAGCTCAATTGGGTTCTTCCCCTTCTCAATAAAGCAATTCTTCTCAAAATCATACACATCCTCAAAGATCTCAAATCTTGGCCAAACTTGACCATCATGCTGAATAGGCTCGTATTCTCGCTTGCAGACACTCTTCCCCTAAACCTCACAAACAGTCACCATGTTATAGTAGAATTGATGAACACGCCTATAAATCTTCTTTAGAGTGTACCCCAAACTAGCTCGCTTGGGGTGCTTCTTGATTGGGACAGGATCGATAATTCCCCCAAAGCGCTTGCCTAAACATTGACCCGACTCATGTCCATGTTTCTTCATCAACTTCCTCGCTACAGATGAGTAGTGCTTATAGTAAGGGTCCTTAGGTTTCTCATTGTTGATAACAGCCATTCGAAATTCAGACTCCTCCTCGGCTTTTATGCTGGCCATGACCGAGGCATGATCAGCTTCAATAACCTTAATCTTTCCATCTTTCCCCACAGTTTTGATCTTTTGATGAAAAGTTGACTAGACCACTCCTATAGAATGAAGCTAAGGTTGACCCAATAGTAAATAGTAAGTAATGGGAATATCAATGACGGTAAACTGAACCTTAACAGAAATTTCCCTCGTAGTCACTTCGACTTCGAAAACCACAATCACATCCCTCTTTGAATAATTATAGGCTTGGATGATAGTGTTGGATTTCTCGAGCATTTCCCCGGATAGACCCAAATAAGGAAGAACCTTCAAAAGGCAGAGATTTAGGGAGGAACCATTATCAACCATAATGCACGGGAAAATTCTTTCGAGGACTTGGGCAAGGATGAACAAGGCTCGGTTATAACTGTGTCCCTCTAGTGGAAGGTCTTGATTGGAGAACATTATCGGATCATCCCCTCTCGGGAGCGGTATTCCCTTCCCTACTAGGTTGCACATCTCAATAATAGAAGTAGTAGGCTTCACTTCAAGCTTTAGAAGCCTCTTAATCAGAGCCCGACGGTAATCATCAGAACCAAGAACTAATTGCCAAATGCTGAAATGGGATTGAGTCGTCTTCAATTGAGTAATCAGAGGATCAATATCGGCACTTGCTTCAACTTAAGGAGACGGTGCCAATGGCTTAGCTACATTCTAAAAGGGGTTTGGGATTTGATGATTCTTGATGTGGAGGCGGTTGTCCTTAGGCTAGTATACTCGACCACTGCGGGTGACATTTGTAATTCCATTAATCGATATGCTTTTAGTGGTCGAGGTTTCAAACGAATACGGCGGTTCCTCATATACAAATGACGAATCTCAAAGCTCATACTCATCCACATTGAAAGCATGAAACTCTCATTAGAATACTCTCCCTTTAGAACATAATCATCAACATTTAACAGTGCCATTTTGACAATTTCCACATCTTCGGTTTTGGTCACCTCTTCTTGCCCCATTTCTTCAATTTCCATAGAGCTTACCACAGGATTGGACTGTGAGATCATATCAAATACAAAGCTTAATGGGAGACCAGAGCCGATAACCATTATGAATTCCTCGGTTATCATCTCCAAAATATACTCTTTCTTAATGCCAAAATTGATCATAGAGACCTTGCCCCCGAAATTAGGCAAAGGGTTTTCCATAGTGCTCGGCTTCCTGGCCGGCTCAACCATTTTTCCCTCTTTGACTATAGTAGTGATAGTGGAAGCGAGAGCCTTACATTGATCAGACTGATGCCCCTTTTGTACATGAAACTTGCAGAAATTTTTGTTTTCATCCGGTTGAGGAGCCCTGACATCACGGTGAGGTTTCAACTGGCCCACTTTATACATCTTAGGAAAAATGACTCCGAGGGGCAACTTCCATGGGGATACAAATGATTACTGAGAAGGGTGAGAGACTTGAACTGCTAATGCTTCCTCTTGAACCACGGTTTACACTGTAGGTGATTTACCCTTAGTAGGAGCTGCGGCGATTTCATATGATTCATTCTTCTTAAACCACAGCCGATTACCACTTGACTTGTTAGCCTTTTCTTTCCTCTCTAGATGCTCAATCTTCTCGACTTTCTCAAAAACTTTCGGATAGGATTTGAAAGATTCGATTTCCATTTCTTTCCAGAGAATCAGGAGAGCCCCGTCAAGTAACTTTAGGATCATTTCTTTTAGGGTGAGCTTTTACTTTAAGAGAACCTGAGTGGCCATCCACCTATTAAAATATGACTTGAAGGATTCACCTTACTTTTGTTTGAATGACTCAAGATGCTGAATGGTGGTATCCATTGTGGAATTAAAACCATAGTGGGCAATCAAAGCTTTAGATAGGAGTTTCCAATCCAGGATTATTGACTCCAAGAGAGTATTATACCACTCGGGAGGAGGTCCTGATAGGGTACCCAAGAATAATTTAGCCAGAACTTTATCCCCAAATTTTTGGACACGCATGACCTGCTCATGCATCACTATATAGGACTTGGGAGGTCCCTTACCTGAATAAGCTTCCATTCGAGGCATTGAAAAATTCTTCGGCACCCAATCATCATCTCTCACTTCTTCCTTATCCTCACTCCTATTCAAAAATTGCCTGAAGAAAGCCACCATTTTGGGTGTCATGCCCAAAGGCTGCGTGACCTGGTTGTATGGTGTCGCACCTGGAGGCTGTGTGACCTGGTTATTGAGCATTAAGGATGATCTGAACTGAAATAGTAGAGGAGTCGGGGTCTCTATCTGAGGGCGACCAAAAGGATTCTGGGGGTAAGTAGCTGCACTCAGGGTAACCATGAAATTGGGCAGAGTTAGCACAAAAGGCATTGGCGGCATCGAGGAGATGATGAAACCGTTGGAGGGAACAACCATTTGTAGGGTAAAACCCCTTGAAAAAGTCAGGAATATAAGAGCTTGGCTAATGTGCCTCGAAGGCACATGGGAAGGAAAACCAGAGATTGGTGGAGTAAATGACAAGGGTGGCTGAGAGGAACTCTGCCCAAACTGAAATTAGCTCTGTTGGATAGGACGAATAGGGGGAAGTAGCGAGAACAAAAACTGATTCTGAACCGACGGAGACTGACTAGCCATATTTTGAATGATTTCTCCCTAAGCTTAAATTAGAGGCCCCACTGGCCTTTAAGTCTCTCTTTCCTCCCTAAGAGTCGACCTAACTTGCTCTTGAAGAGTGGCCCAAAACATATCCAATTAAAGGAATATAGCCATAGCATTAGCCAACTCAAAACCCAACTAAGCCTGACCCTAACCTTGACTCTAATGAGGTAGGGAGGGAGACGGGGAAGGAGTGCTCTTGTGAGGCACGTCATTTAAATGCGGATTAGAGATGGCAGGAAGAACTGATTTTGACACTAAACTCACTAGCCAGCAAATTAAATGGCAATCCAGATGCAACCAAAGAGGACTGCGGTAATGAGGACATCTTGACCTAGCTAGAGAAATCAAAAGATGATCAGGCCGAATCGAATGATGGATGAGATGGATGATAACATAGATATTTGAGTGATGAATGCCATGTATATGGGGGTGGTTTAGAGAGGTAGAGAGCAGATGGGCTTATGATGCGAAGCTTAACCTTAAAATACGTGAGACGTACAAATTCCTTACTATGCCTAGCGAACTAGATATGGGTCATCGGGACTCAAATGATCTCAGGCATTTTGTTCAATTCCCCTATCAAGCGAGGGGAGAGTAGAGTTAACCAAAAATCGAAAACAAAGGTCAGCCACAGGCGGCCTATGCATGAAGTGCGTATGCATGAGCACAACACAAGTAGCACACGAAAGAAAATAAACTTCTTTCGACCTTATGACTCCCGCGCAATGCCAATTTGGAATTTGGGGCTAACTCTAGCGCCAGGGAATGGTAAGAGAGCATGCGACCTAAATCTAAATTGCTTTGGTAAGCCTAAGGGGAAGTTGCTATTGGTAGATTTATCGTGGTTTATAGTCTCAAACTGCTAGTGTCGCGAACGACACTATAGAAGGGTCTCATTTACCTTGATTCTCTGTAACTCAACCACTCCTCAAATGAGTGCGATCACGGGAATTACACATTAGTTGAAATGAGTGTTTCACCCACAAATATCCCCAATTCCTAGCGGAGGTGATAAAAATGGCACCTTAAAACTTAGAATTCTAACTAAGCGGTGGATTCAAAAGACATAAGAAACAAAGCATTGATTTAAAAATGATTTAGGCACATCATAGAAATCCTTTAACCAAATTTCGAAAATGAGAGCAATTTTTTAGATTCTAAGTTAAGAGGAAATCCTCAGCAGAGTCGCCACTATGAGCTAGCGACCTCCTTTCCCAACCGTGAGGACCATATGAGATGCGTAGCACAGGGGGTGGAAAAATAACGAGCGCTGTTAAGCATGCCAAGGGAGAATCCTTATTTTAAGCATGATGAAAATAATAATAAAAGTGATGTTGAAGTTGAGTTTTAGTCCAATTTAGGTGTTAAGGGATACGAGACTTGAAATTCGGTATTTTAAGATAGAGTTGCCACCCAGTTTACCTCCATCAAGAATTTGGGTACGATATTCCCCCCGGGTGGTTGGACCGTACCTTAAAACAAAGATTCCAAGTTCGGTTGATGTTGCTTACTTTTCAATTTTTAAATAAAAAACGTTTACATTTTAATAAACGCGACTTAAGTTCTTATGCGATTTAAATCCGGTTAATGTTTGGAGTTTTTGGTTTATATGCCATACATCACACAAAAGCGGTAAAGAAAGCAAATAAGTAATTGTTACAAGGCTTTACAAATACCTATACATTTTTCTAATGTTGGAAAGTAAATAATGCGACCAATAAATAAACGGGTGAAACAGGGTTTTAACCGAGATTACCAACTCGGACCCGACTCCAAACGATGCAAAAATATACTAGAATAAACACAAATAAAGCATAAATAAATGAATGGCAAAAAAACAACATATAACATGGAGAAAACATATTTTTGGATTTTAATTTAGGATAAAAAAGATTTATTAGGAATTTCTTTAGTAAAAAAAGGTCATTTTTAAGCCATTAGATAGTCATTTAACCCATTGAATAATAAATAAAATAATTCTAGCAGATTAAGAATTGCTTTAATTAATTCTAGATTATTTATGATTTTTGGAGACTTTTTCGAGTGAAAATTAGGGTTAAAATGCATTACAATGACAAAACAGGGCCAAAAACACAAAATAAAATAAATAGGGACCATTTGGACATTTTTTAATAGTAGGCCGACTCAGTGAGGTGGTAGGCCGATTTAGTGACATGGTAGGCGACTCAGTGAGTCAGCCTAGATGACACTCAGTCGGCCTTCTGCCCACTGAAGTGACCTACCGGAAAAAGTGTCTAAATAGGCCGGAATCAACATTTTCGTGCTCGAAAACCCAAGATTACCGACACTTCAAGTCGTTTCCTACATTATTACAGTAGATTTGGACCTAAAATACTAAAATAACTTTGGTTTTTCAGTTTTGGGGAAAAGAATCTAGAAAATCCGATGAAATAACGATTGGCCGATTGAGCGACTCATAGGCCGATTGAGCGATGTGGTAGGTTGACTCGCCGAGTTGACCAGCCACGTCGTTCAGGCGGCCTACCCTTCACCGGAGTGGTCAGCCAGAGTTTTGCTGGAAAATCACAAAAAAGGTCAAAAATAAGGGCCAAGCGCCCAGAAAACCAGCAAAAAACACAGCAAAGGACAATAAATAATTAAATGAAGAAGATTCAAACTCAGAAAGTTACCTAAAGGCTGTGAATCCACTCTTGACACTCGAATAAACCTTTGGCGAGCTTTTGATGATTTTGTGACAGGAATGCCGATAAATAGTGACCAATTTAGCAAGGGATTTAGTGATTTGTAAGGAAAAAGTCCCTAAATCCTATTTAAATCAGTTTTTACCTAAGATTTCTAATTGATTTTAACTTTTAAGCTAAAGAATGAAGCCTAATAAAGCTTAGAAAATTAGGATAATTAGACTTCCACCACTTTATGAGACTTATTCTTCCTAAAAAGCCTTAAACTCTAAAATTGGAATTTTCTTTCAAAAATGAGCCAAAAGTCCTCAAAATCTGAATTTTTGGGGTTTTTATAGACCCTAAAGAGTGCAAATTTCCCAATTAATCCTCCAAATGTTTGGATTTGACGGAAAAATTGCAAAACTCGATTTGAAGGGCAAGAAAAACCCAGAAAAAATGCAGAGAAGGGGAGAACCCATGCCAAGGCCTTGTCGGTGACCCGGCCGGGCATAGGCCGCGTCACCTGACGCTGCCCGCGTTAGGCGATAAGGTCAGATCTAGGCCGCATCGCCGACTCGGCCTGGGGCATTGTCCCTAGACACGGGGTACCATTCCAGGCCATGTGAGCCATGCGACACACCATATAGACCACGCTTACCCACCCGTTCGGCGCCGGCCACCTTAGCCTGAGTAGGGGCACCGACGGGTGTGGGCTAGGCTAGGGGTAGGCTTCGGACTTCGACCACTCATAACTTACACTATAGTTTTCTGATTAAGGCGATTCTTGACATTCTGGAAAGCTCGGGGAGTCAAGAATCCAACGATATAAATGAGACTCACTTGAAATGTTTGAATCTTATAGAAAATTGTGAAATGAATTACTGCTCGTGAGGGAAAGAAAATGATTAATTCTTAATGCATGTTAATTATTTTTAATCATGGTTAAAGGCACAAATTCATCAAAAGAAGCTTTTCAAATGCGATTCGACTTTAAAAGATAGAATGACAAACCCATAAAAGGTTAGAGCAAAAAGTCATCATCATTCTGCGGGTCACTGAAAAGCCCGTGCTTACACATGCAAGCATGGTTGGTCATTAAGGATGGCCCGTATAAGCCTACTCTTAAAGTAGAGGGTATGATCACCCGAAAGCCATCATGTTTATGGGATGAGAATGATTTTAAAAAATTACGTGAAAACGCAAATACTATTAATATGCTTCACTGTGCTCTTAATGCAATGCAATTTAACAGGATATCCGGATGTGAGACTATAAAGGAGATCTAGGAGAAGCTGGAGGTAACCTATGAAGGAACAAATAAAGGGAAAGAATGAAAGACTGATCTACTCCAACAAAAACTTGAATCCTTCAAGATGGAGTTAAAAGAATCTATCAGCAGCATGAACACTAGATATGCCAATCTAGTGAATGAGATGAAGAGGCTCGGAAAGGAAATATCTAAAGTAGAAATGGTGAAAAAGATACTCCAAAGTTTCACCAAGGAATGGGATAACAAGAAGATTGCCATTGAGGAAGCTCATGACTTAAATGTTTATAGTTATGATGAGCTCATTAGAAATCTGTTGACCCAAGAGCTGTCTCTGGAGAGATATAGTCAACAGGAGAAGAAGCTTGAAGAAAAGAAGAAAGCTTTTGAGCTTCAGGCAGAATCTGCCGGATCAGCCTTATCCGGAGTAGAAGAGCAATTCACAGAACCTTAAAGTACCAAGGAGCAACTAGCTCTATTGACTAGATAGCTCAACAGATTCATTCTGAAGAAAGAAAGTAGAAAGTTCAGATAATATGAATCCCAAAAACCAGGGGAAGGCACATTTAGAAGAGATAGGCCTAGAAGGAATCTGGAACACAAGAAGAATCCAAAAAAAAGAAGTTGCTTGTTTTGAATATGGGGAGAAAGGCCACTTTAGAAAAAAATACCCTAAGCTTAAAAGAACCAAAAAGTATAAGAAGAAGGCAATGGTGGCTAACTAGAGCAACAGTGAGGAAAGTAGTAGCTCATCTTCAATAGAAGAAGAAGAGACTGCCAATTGTGCATTCGTGGCACTGACTAATCCGGAAGCAGATCAATCCAAAAAGAATGCCTCTAAGCAAGAAACTGTGTATATTGAACAATTGGAATAAGAAATAGTAAACACTGGGTAAACTTTTATTCTAATTCTACTTCTAACTTTGACCTTGCTAGAGCATTAGCTATTATGATCAAGAGTGTGAAGAAGAACACCAAATCAATCAAGTCCTTGAGAAGGCAAGTGTTGGAAATCGCTAATGACAATGAAGCATTGCACAAGATGTCAACTTAATCAAAACAATAAAGCACATTGATGATGATGAAGAAAACTTTTTGAGAAATCAAGTGCAGATATTAAGTGCTAACTTGATGGGGTTAGATAGGGAGCTAGCCTAATAAAGGGAGCATTTGGAAGCAGATCAAACCCTTCTCAACCAAGAAGGAATCCAAAGGAGAATACACAAAGAATCAACACCAATCTGCCAAAGGAAATCCAAAGCCTTCAAATCAAAAATTGAAGGAGGTTAGCAGGCAACCTCAGGCTTAAAGAAATACTGCTACATAAAAAGGAAAAGCTAAGGCAGTATATAATCAGAAACCTACCAACCAGAAGAGGAATTATGCAGCAAAAGTTGCACCTCCAACTAGCTTTTAGACACATTTCGAACAATCCACAAATGTATAAGAAGCTGGATATCGAGGGAACTATAGGAAGGAGGATCTGGAAAAGATCTAAAAGAAGCAAAAGCAGAACAGACCCATCTTACGGTGCAGGTTTTATGGGAAAAACAATTATATTACTAAATTATATAGATTAAAAATTGGTTATTATGATGTCAATCCTTAGCCTGAGATGGTTATTAACTCGACAGGACCCAAATCTGATTAGGTACCCAAACCCACTTGATTTGTTTTACCGGTAGGCCTTAGATCCACAGTACATCAACACACTTAGTACATTGATAGTGGATGCTCAAGGCAAATGATATGTGATGAGAAGGCCTTCATCATATTAACCCGAAAGAAGGGAGGCAAAGTGAGTTTTGGAGACAACTAAAAGGGACAGATCATTGGACATGGAACCATTGGATCTAAGTAAAAAATAGAAGATGTCTCATAGGTTGATGGACTGAAGTTCAACTTACTAAGTGTAAAGGAAGAAAAGTCACATTCGATTTCGAAGGCTGCTCAATGTATGATAGTATGTCTAATCAACTCATTCTTTATACACCTCGAGTAAACAATGTCCATTATATTAACATTCAAAATGAGAAAAAGAATATATGCTTGGTGTCTAAAGAAGAAGATCCTGACTATGGCACCGGAGGTTGGGACTTGTTATCATGAACCTTATGTCCAAACTATCCAAAAAGGAATTGGTAGTGGGTTTGCATAAGGTTGCTTTTGAGAAATATCATTTATGCACTGCATGTCAACTAGGTAAATAGTATAAGAAAGGTTTCCCTTCCATTTCATATATCCCTTCCAAGAGAGTACTTGAGCTCTTGCATATAGATCTCATTGGTCCAATTAAACGATTGAGTTTAGGGAGAAGAGAATACACCATGGTAATCGTGGATAATCATTCTTCCTATACCTCTTGCTAGCAAGCAAAGATGAAGCCTTTGACCAATTCTCAAAAACATTCATCCGAATAGAGGTAGAATAGGGCATAAGCATTGCAAGCATCCGGAGTGATAATGGTGGTGAGTTCAAAAATAAGCATTTTGCTGAATTTTGTGACTCCAAGTGCATTGAACATAACTTCTCTGCCCCTCATACTCCTCAACAGAATGGAGTTGCTGAGCAAGAACAATGCTAAGTGAGAATTGTTTGCTAAAATATTTCTGGGGTGAGGTCGTGAACACAGCATGTTACATTTTGAATAGAGCTCTCATTAGAAAAAGACCATAGAAAAGACTCCTTATGAAATCTAGAAGGGAAGAAAACCCAAAATTTGGTGCTTTAAAGCATTTAGATGTAAGTGCTACATCCTAAATGATAGAGAGCAACTAGGAAAATTTTATCGTTAATCTGATGAAGCAATTTTCCTTGGCTACTCAACATATTGTAAGGCTTACATAGTCTTTAATAAACGAACACAAACTGTAGTAGAGTCAATACATGTAGCTTTCGATGAGACTAACCATGCAGGTAAGAAAGGCTCCACTCCAGAAGATCCAGTTCTGGAAGCTGAAAACTCTGAAGAAAAGAAGGAAGCAGAAGTTCCTATTTCATTCCAAATCAAGAAGTACAAAGAGGTAGATGAAGGAATATCTTTTGATCAAGAAGTATAACAAGTTAATCTCAACACACAAGAGATTGATTTAAATGAAGGGCAAGAAGGAATGGTTGATATAGAAGTGGAACTTGTCCCAATCCAACATGAAGACCTACTAAGGGAAGTCTGGACTCACAGAGATCATCTAGTTACAGGCCTTTTGGACAATGTCTAAAATCCACTTAGAACCAGAGGTCAACTAAACCGAATGATGGGCAGCTGCTTTTGTCCCTCTTATTGAGCTGAAGAAATTTTAAGATGTTGAAGGAGATGAAAGCTGGATGATGGCAATGCAAGAAGAGATAGATCAATTCACCAAGAATGATGTATGGGATCTAGTAACACCTCCCAAAGGCAAATCAATCATTGGCACCAAATGGGTATACCGGAACAAGCATGATGAATCCAAAGTCATGGTGAGAAATAAGGCAAGATTGGTTGCCCAAGGCTACAATCAATAGGAAGGGATTAACTTTGAAGAAACCTTTAACCCTTTGGCGAGACTAGAGGTAATCTAGATTCTATGTGCTTTTGCATCATTCATGGGATTCACATTATTCTAAATGGATGTCAAAAGTACATTTCTCAATGGAGTTATCCGGGAAGAAGTCTATTTGAAGCAGCCATCTAGATTTGAAGATTCAAAGCATCCGAATCATATCTATAAACTAAAGAAAGCTCTCTGTGGATTAAAGCAAGCATCGAGAGCGTGGTTTGAGAGACTCACCACATTGCTCATAACCAAGGGATATATCCAGGGTAAAGCAGATACAACTCTCTTCATCAAGAAGAAGAAAAATGATATTATTCTAGTCTAAATTTATGTGGATGATATCATATTTAGAGCAACCGATGAAAAGATGTAAGAGGAATTCAGCTCTCAAATGCAGAAGGAGTTTGAAATTTCCATGATGGGAGAACTTAATTTCTTCCTTTGTTTACAAATCAAGCAAAGTCCGAATGGGATTTTCGTTAACCAGCCAAAGTATACCAAGGAGATCTTGAAGAAGTTTGAAATGGACAAGAGCAAGCCTATGTCCACTCCAATAGGATTAGATACAGTCCTATCCAAGGATTGTAAAGGAGAAGATGTTGATCAGAAGCTCAATAGAGGGATGATTGGCTTACTTCTCTATTTGACAGCTAGTAGGCCTAACATACACTATGCAATTTGCTACTATCCAAGGCATCAACCCAATCCTAAGGATTCTCATCACAAGGCAGTAAAGACAATTCTTAGATATCTCCTGGGAACCACTGAGGTTGGACTATGGTATCCTAGTAATGAAGATTTCACACTCCAAAGGTTCACTGATGCAGATTATGGCAGAGATACTCTTGAGAGAAAAAGTACATCCGAAGGCTGCCATTTCCTTGGAGATTGCTTTGTATCATGGTACAGTAAGAAGCAAACTTTGGTTGCCTTATCAACCACTGAAGTAGAATATATGGCAGCTGGAAGTTGTGTAGCTTAACTCCTTTAGGTCAAGCAATAACTAGAAGATGATGGAGTTCAATCTGGATGTGTGGATATAATGTGTGACAGCAAAAGCGCCATTGATGTATCAAAGAATCTAGTACTCCATAGCAGGATGAAGCATGTAAACATAAGGCATCATGTCATTTGGGATCATGTGATGAAAAAGGATGTTGCTTTGATATACTTTCCAACCAATAAGCAAAGAGTAGATATCTACTAAGCCATTAAGTAAAGATTAGTTTGGTAAGCTAAGGGAGTCAATTGGTGTGTCTAATCCAATTTGAAGGAAATCCAGAAGGCAGTTAATTTGGATCCATTGATGAATCTAGAAAGAAGTCGCATTGAAGAAAAATGTACTCCAGAAGAAAAATTGCCACATCAGCAGACAAGACAGGACACATGGCAGAAAAAGTGCTAAAAAGTAATTGTTTCTTTTTGAATTTCAAATGTTTATTAGGTATTACACACATGGTAAATTCAATAGTTGGTTTCCAAAATAAACCATTCCCATTCTCCAGTTTAATGAAATAAACCTTTTTCCTAAAATCTCAATTGCTATGTCATCAATTAGCCTAATTACTGGCATCTAGATTACCAAAATACCCTCGCCCTAAAAAATCTATATAAACCCCCAAAAATCCTTTTCTTCTTCACGCGAGCAACAATTAAATGCAGTTACTGTGCAAAAACCCTATCTCAAACCCTAATTTCTTTAAATTCCTCAAATGGATGCCATCATGACAAGTGAGGGACCTTAAATGCTACCAACCAAAAACATCTTTACAGAATCTGATCTGCAAGATAAAGACTTCAAAGCCCCCTAAAAATGAAAACTAGTGACTCCATTATCCCCACTGATTTTTTGGGAGATAACATCCTATTTGAAACTGACCCCTACTCCAAATTGATTGAGGATTAACACTTGACTGATTTCCTTAAGATCAATTATCCTACCAATCGAGATCTGGTTAAGGAGTTATACGATAATCTCTAAGCCCACTCCTTCCATGACACTTTGAGAACTAAGGTACAGGGAAAAGTGATTACGATTACCCCTGAATTTTTCACAAAATTCCTTAACATGTGGAGTACTGCTCAGAGTTGATGGGGATGAACAAAAAGTCAAGTATGAACCCAAGCAGTGGCTGCATCCAAATTATTTTGGAGATAACTTCTCCATATACTTTCTAGAGGTACCAAGATTCTTCCAACACGCTATGGCCAAACTAGTCTTGATGAGGAAGGGGTCGCTCACCACGGTATCAGCATTTTAACACTGTACGCTTCAACATTTGGTGGAAAGCAGGGTCGTAAATATGCTGTACTCATCCTTCACTATCTAAGGCAATAAAGGAATTCACATGGCGCCCTTATCACCTGGGTCCTGATTGCCAATGAAGTGAACTTAGCTGTATTCAACTCAGTAACCGGAAAGGAAATTCTTGAAAAGAATTTCAAAAAGTTGAGTTTTGGGGAGATGTGGAATGAAGAAAAGGCTAAGAAGCTAAGGGATAATAAAAAGAGCAGGGCAAGAAAAGCAGTGGATCCAGTAGAGGCTTCAGTTCCTAAGATACTAAGAACCAACTAGCCAAAAGCAAAGAAGGAACTTGCCTTAGTTCCGATTGAGGAAGTCAATGAGGACACTATGTCCTTAACCCAACTAATGGCTAAATCTCCTGCCAAAAGCCAAGGGGAAAACTCAATAAAGCTGCTACAAAAAAGGGGAGAAATATTTTAACTTCTAGAGTTGAGGTGGTGGATTAGCCTTCGATAATAGCTAAGGCAATTGAGGCCGAAAGGAAAAAGGCCAAGAGAACTTTGGAAGAAATGTTAGAAAATGAGGACGAAGATGAGGAAACAGGGGATGAAGCCTTAGAACCAAAGAGATATTTCATCCAAAAGGGGGCAACTTTTGATGAGGCCATGACTGCCTAAAACAGAGAAAGAAGGTCATAGGTATAGTGATTGCTAAAGAAGGGTGTAAATGGGTTGAGGAAGCCAAATTAGCTTGAGCTAAAGTATCTAAGGGCAAACTCATGCTCGGATTAAATGAAGCTATTCTTCCAGAATATCCTCAGTATGAGGACATGATGGCATCAGTTGTAGAGAATAACCGGATCAATAATCTGACCATCGAAGGTCCTGGTGGCTCTTTCGGTGCCCAACCTATCCGTATTGATCCGGCGGATATGGCTAAAATCTCTCGGGATCCAGAAGCAGAAAATTTTCACTTTTTACCTAGATCCAGACCCCTTCCTGAAAATCTACTATATGTGGAAGATGAAACCCTTACTGAGACAACCCTTGTAAAGGCAAATGAAGAGGGCATTGAGGACATTTCCAATATGCCTAGGGGAGAGGTTATGAGTCCTATTAAGGCATTAGAAGGGGTGATTGAGGACATTGCCAGTTTTCTAGGGGTTGTGGAGGAGGAAGCAAGAAGAGAAGACCAAGCCAATCAGATTCCGGATCAGCATATAAGTGAGGTAACTCCTAACACAATTTCCTTTGATATTAATATTGCCACTACTGGCGGTTATGACACGGAGGATGTGATAGAGGACAACTTAGCTATACACTCCTAAAAGGTAGCCAAGGAACTATTGCCTAACTCGGATCACATCATTTTGGAGGAGGGATAGGATCTGAGATCCGAAGGGAACACTTCTAAAGTGGACTCTAAAGGCGAAGCCAGTCCGGGGGAACGGGTGGAGGAGAAAGATGATGGTAAGGATGAGGAAGAAGGTGCGAAAGATAGTAGTGGATCTTCCAGCTCATCCAGAGATGGTTCCTTAAGCTCATTTGGATATAAAATCCCTCCTGCTGCTAGCCCTATCAGAATACCTACAGCGAATATAAAATAGGCAAAGGTAACTGTGCCACTTAAACTACTTAAAGAAGCTTCTCTTGAAGAAAATGAGGAAGGGTATATCTAGTAGAGTCTCTAGAATATTTGCAGACATTTAAAGCCTATTGAAAAGGTACTCTTAGATGAATTCCAGCCTCTGGATTTAAAGGGAGAGCTTAGGGAAATTAAGGGAAAGTGCAGAAAAAGCAGAGGATTTTCCCACTACCGATCTGGTAGAAGAAGTCTCTCTTGCTAAAGTCACTTTAATCCTCAACGAGCTTGAAGAGAGTGCTATATAGGCCAATAGATCAACTGCTCAAGCCAACACTGTGGCTTCAAATAATTGTGCAACAGTTTTAGATAAGATAACCTCCTCTTCCTCAGAGCTCTCAACCAAAATAAAGGAATATATTGATACCAAGTTTGAAAACTTGTCAAAATTCATAGCTAAGAGGGATGTCAAGCCTACCATCACAGAATTGAGAGAAGAACAACAAGCTATCCAGGAAATGCTTGTGAATTTTCTGGATAAATCTCTCTCAAAAATCCAAGAAAAAATTCTGGATCACAAGGGAGATGAACTTGGAAGCCGTTTGGCCAGACTTGAGAGGATAATAAATGATTGGAAAGCTAACTTCACCAAAGAAGTAAGCTCTAAATAGAAACTATCCACAACATCCGTCGGGATCTTGTAAAGAAATTGAAAATCTGCAAACCCGAATCACCAATCTTTCAATATCTGGATCCTCTACCATCCCCTACATTCTAGAGAGCTAGTTCTCTGTTGTATTCCAAATACTAGTCCAGCACATTGCGGACTTGGGATTTTTTGGCCAAAAGGGAGTAACAACATAAGGCACTCTTCCCATACTTTGATGAGAAAGATAGGGAGTTTGCTCTATATCTTCATCCGGCTATTAAATAATCTTATACCAACCTGAACAAAGCCTTCAAACCCCTACATCTTAATCCGGCTAGAATTGATCAGATCATTGCCGAGAGAAGAAAAGGCAATATTGACTACTCCATCTACTCTAAAGCATGGCAAGAGAGCTGGGATGGAAGAACCTACATGGTTATCGACCCCCAAGCTGCAGATAAAAAGGGGGAGAAGTGTCAACAAGGGGAAGGGACCAGGAAAGGAAAGGAAAAGGAGGACGGAGCATCCGAAAGATAGTAGTCTAAGCTAAAATTCTTTTGTAATCAATGTAATAGCTAGATTCATTTTTCACTTATATGTATTTCTGTATCTTGTACCTGAACTTCATTGATGTTAACCATTGTTAACAGCAGAAGTATGTATAAAGTGAAAAAGTTCATAAAACATTGCTTCTAAAGTACAATCTAAAATTGTACTATAAAAATCGTTAGAAGCTAGAATTCAAAATATTAGGGGAGTTAGAATGCTAGAATTATGGGGGAGTAATTCTAAATGACTAAGTATCAAGAATCATACTTAGCTCATATAACTCCTTTCCTTATACTTAGTTGTCTTAGTTTTTGTTTCCATCAAATGGGGGAGATTTTTAGAAAATAATGATCTAGAATCTCAATTAAACTAAATTATCCGGATTAAGTTTGAAAGAAACAAAAACTTAAACAAAGTATCTCCTAAATCCAAACAAAAGCATCCGATCAAGATCCATGAACTAGGACATCCGTTGAAGACATCAAGTACTTAAGCATATAACGGAATCATCAGGTTAAAGTTTGGAAAGCAAATAAACTTTAAATTCTCAAGTCTAGCATCCGGAAGAACTAATTGTACAAGTTTCGGAAGAAGAGAGATTCGGAGTCACTAAGTCTGAGAACATCTAGAAGACTCAGAAATCAAGACAATGGGAAAAGTTTCAAAGATAACTTTTCCCTCCACCTTTTGGTCAACAAAGTCAAAGATCCTTTCCCTATATGCAAGACAAAGGAGACAGCTTGCACTTTTTAGAAAAAGGATAGAAGTACTGACATCGGACTGAAAAAGAGAACAACCTTTTTCATCTAGACCAATAAGGAGGTGAAAGGAGCTCACACCAAAAAGTTACTAGTGTAAAAGTTAGCATGACACTAAAATACAAGGAAAACGATCACTGACATCTTTTCAACCTCCATCCCAAGGATTCAAATAGGTCAAATTTGTATCTAACAGATTGATCAATAGCTCCGAAAGCACCACATACATCCTGATCAAGGGTGAAGATTAAATTCAAGTTCAACAACCCACAATGGCTACATTTATGACAGAAGCCTATAAAAGGGAAGCTTCATATTGATAAGGTCAACTGGTTGATTTTACAAAAGCTTATACAATAGAAAGTGCTATAAAACAATCAGATTCACAAATCCCCCCAAGAATCAAACAATTCCAAATCAGTTTGTAAGGATTCCTAAGTGAGCTATAAACTTAAGGAAATCCAAAAACCAAAACCATTGATAGAAACCTAAGTGTAAAGTATCTCCTACTTGGGTAAGTATTGAGATTGGGATATAGCTTAAAGTAGGTTCTTTGAGTGGGATCTCCCAGTAGGACTCAGCTTAGATTCAGGGTAGAAGTCTAAGTGGTATATCCTACTGAAGACAAAGGGAAAAAGCTAGGAGTTGGTTCTTCTAGTGGTATATCCTACATCCGGAAAAGGTTACCATCTGGAGACAATCTATAAGGCTTGATTCCTGCCAATTGGAAAGGAATCCACTACTTGATAAGCTCGGGGGAAGGAAACTCTAGGGACTGGACGTAGGCAGGGCTAAACTAGTATAAATCACTGTGTTTGATTTTCTTACTTTTACTTACTGCATTATATTATTATATTTGCATCATTCGCATCTACTCATCGAATCAAAATCAAGCACGCTACACTTAGACTTATTAAAGTCTATAAATTCCATAAAAAATGGTCATTCACCCCCCTCTAACCTTATATAGACTATCACAGGGACCAATAGTGCACATTTTGAGGTGCATGAAGAACAACAAAAGCTCAATCTAGGAGCCTGGCGGGCAAAGCAGTTTCAGTATGTCCTTACCCACCCCAAGAGCCATCCAATTCTAGGCGTCATGATCTTAATCATTATGCATGGCATGGAGCATTTCAAGCCTGTCTAATATACCATGACCCCTAAAACTCCACTCCTAGAATTGGAGACTCACTAAAACAGTAAATGGGACTGTCATTATGCACCCTCAGGGTCCTCCTGAAG
Organism: Euphorbia pulcherrima; assembly: GCA_947683365.1. NCBI lineage: Eukaryota > Viridiplantae > Streptophyta > Magnoliopsida > Malpighiales > Euphorbiaceae > Euphorbia > Euphorbia pulcherrima. The sequence continues at coordinate 45,672,251 of CANTUS010000010.1, forward strand.
AAAAACCTGCTCTACCTACTCCCCGAGGACCCCCAGCTAGACCAGCCTGCCCGTGATGACTCTATTCCTCCTACCACCTACACCAAACTCCTCTAGAAAGTCACAATTCTAGAGAACCAGTAGAAAGACCTCTTTAAAAGCCTCATTGAGCTCAGGGCTGAGAACCATGACCTCTGGACCCAATGCAATGCCTTAGAACTAAATGTGAACCTCATCCTCCAGCAGTTCGGGAACCCAACTGATGTAGCGAGACTAGCCAAGCCTCTTTTTCCGCCTTCCTCCTCCACTAGGACAGTAATGTTTTAATTTGTCCTCTCTCTTTTTTCTTTTTCTTCTTTTTCTTTTCTTATTTTGCATTGAGGGCAATGCATAGTTTAGATGTGGGGAGGGGATTTTTATGTTTTTTCTTCTTCTACTAAAATCTTGTTCTTATTTTAATATATTTTTATATTTTGCTTAAGAAAGAGATTTCACAGGACTCATGCTTCATATTTTTTCCCCTGCAATGACCTTATTTGCTCTAACCTGTCATTAAGACATGATGACAGCCAAGATAAGGAATGTTGTGTAAATAACTAACTAAATGAGTAACAAGACTACCCAAATTAACTGAAACTTATACCGAGACTTGAGTTGAACATTGATATTCCAATCTAAGATTTCTGATAATCACCTTGTAAATGCCTTAATCCCAGTGAGTACAGAAAAGTGTAACATGATTTTATTGTTTCAAGTCCTTTAATCTGACCTTGATTTGATTTGAGTTAGACCCTGTGTATTATAAGAACCTCCTCCAAGACCTTGTAAAACTAGCATCAAATCTTAGTGGTTATTTTTTGCTTCCACAATTAGTTGAAATGAGGCTTACTTAGCTTGCAACCCTGTTTGTCTCTTTCATAAGGCCGATAGAAGAAAGAGCTATCCATGGCTAAACACCAGGTGAAGATGCTTTCATAGGTTCGATAGAAGAAAGAGCTATCCACGGCTAAAAACCGAGTGAAGACTCTTTCATAGGGCCGGTAGAAGAAAGAGTTATCCATGGCTAAAAACTAGGTGAAGACTCTTTCATAAAGAATAATTGTTAGAAAATGCAGTGGAACCTAAGAAATGGCAAAGCACATAATGAAATAAATTGGGTTGAAAAATCTAAAAAGAGTTAGCAAAGTTATTAAAATCGCAAAACTCAAACTTTAGCTAGATGTATCTTAGCGACCCCACCAAGTAAAAATGTGCTTCAAATAAATAAAAGGTTTAGAAGGAGTCATCTTATGATCACCGGGACGCGCTTAAATCTAAATCTAGGTATTTATGAACAATAACAATATTTTATGTACTTGTTCTTCAATTTGGTAAATACTCTCGGGTAAAGTTTTGAACAAGGTCTTCTTGATGATAATCTTACATTGGAATGCTCAGTGGTCAATGAAAGGCCTTGATATAAGTCTCGTTGAAAGAATTTTATCTCTGTTTAGTTATTCAAAGGTTATTTGCGCAGTTTTCCCATCTTCCTAATTCTCAATGCATACTTAAGGGCAAGCATGGAATAAGTATGGGGAGATTTGATGGGTTGTATTTTCAGCATGTATTTATGTCTATTTCCATATCATTGAGATCATATTTTTAATCTTTATGGCCGCTATTACTCCCTTTTTTGTCTTTTTCAGGTCTTGAAGGCAATTTGGAGAAAACATGCAATATTTGGACAAAAAGAGACCCTCAGCGACGCCTGAAGCAAGCAGCAGGAGTGATAGCTGGTCCTAGTGACTCCAAAACACTTCAGGACCACTAAGATGACATCAATACCGAAGCATGCCATATCCATATCTGGAGTTACCTAATTCGGGCAAATCCTATTCAGGAAGAGCCATCTCAAAAAGAAGTTCGATCCCTTTCCTAACCTCATAAAAGGAAGGATTTTACTGCCAATTGCAGACCAAGACTAAAAGGAAATGAATCCATCAAAATAAAAACAAAGAGTCATATTTTATCACTAAAGAAGAAGCATAAGAAGGAGCACTCAACTATAAATACCAAGGCTGGCCATTTTAAAGGGGACATGCATGCACAAATGATTCAGAATTTCGATCCAATCTATCATTCAGTGTTTCTAGTCTAGCTTTAGTCTTTGTATCCTTTAATTTCCAGCATTTTGATTTACAGTTTTGGTTTTGAATGTTTCTAAGTTTAATTACGATTTCTGTTTCAGTTTTATTTCTTTGTTTTAATTTCAGCCTTTATATTCTCAGCGTGATTTATTTTCAATTACGTTTCTGCACATTTAAATTCGGCCAGGTTTAGCTAGAACTCTCATGGTTTGACCAATTAATCGTTAAGACTGAGTTTAAATGGTGTGAGGAACGCAACTGAATAAAAAAATCTGCAAGATAACTTATTTACCAATCTCGGTACTTGAAGGGTTTTATGGTAAGAATATTAATTGGTCTTGTTGTTTGGACTGATCACCCATTTGGTAAGTCTTATTGATTATTGTTAATCTCTATTCTTGCATCCGAAATTATGCCTGAAGAGGGATGAAGAAACAACAGTCTCCACTGAGACAGAGACTGGAGAAAGGTAATCTTATGCCTATTGGGAGTGCTTCACTACCTGTAGGTAAGGATTTAGGATTTTCTGATTTATATTACTATTTATTGGCGAGCTCTTGGCTCAAAGTCAAGAGACATAGTGAGTAAGAGTGAGATCGTGGCATAAAGTCCGATCTCCATGCACAGTAAGGAAAAGTTGCTAGTACTGTACGGTGCATGAGTATTAGTATAAGTAAGTCTAGGTCTCATTGCAATTAATTTCTTATCCTATGATCACCATAACATTTAGTCTTGTCCTAAATTGGTTGAGCCATTGTTTCCTATTATTTCATTACCCGCTTTATTTAGTTTTAATCCATAAATTCCCATCAAGAGTACTTTTAGGTCATGCTGTCTGTCATCTTCTTAGAATAACATTGTCAAATACCATTCCTTATGGATTCTACCCCCTCTCACTGCTAACTACCAGTTGGTTTTGCGCATGGATTTGTTTTTGGTGGTCTTGACACCCATCAAGCCATTTGTAATTTTTTATGGAAAGTTAGGACATCCAACAGTCATGTGTAGACATAAAAATGGTTAGTATGATGAGTATGACTGGTCAAGGATGACCACCAATAACAAGGGAGGACCCAGCCAGATAAAGGCATAGATACCTAAGAAAACTTGATTATTTTGCAGGTGAGCCTGAGATCCACTAATGAAAAAAGAATGTGGTATTTGGATAGTGGATGCTCGAGGGATATGATAGGTGATGAAAAGCAATTCATCACATTAGAGCGAATAAGGAATGTAAGTGTCAGTTTTGGAGACAACAAAAATGGAAAGATTGTTGGCAATGGTACTGTAGTATTTAAGCCTTCAGTTGATAATGTTTCTTCTATGAAAGGCCTGAAGTTTAACCTATTAAGCATTGCTCAGTTGTGTGACAAAGGCAGAAAAGTGATATTTGACTCAGCAAGCTGCTCAGTCATTGATGGTAACTTTGACCAAACTATTCTTTATGCTCCTAGAATTAATAATGTTTATATGATTGGTTTATCCCCCTAGCTCCAATGCTACGTGCTTAGTTTCTAAAGAGGCAAACTCATGGCTATGGCACAGAAGGTTAGGACATATCAATATGACCAATCTGTCCAAATTAGCTAAAAAAATGAACGTATTGAGGGTTTACCCAATCTAGCCTTTGAAAAAAGATAGACTCTGCTCAGCATGCCAACTTGGGAAACAATTTAGGAAGACCTTTAAATGCTTAGCTGATATATCTTCTTCTGGTCCCCTTGATCTTTTACACATGGATTTCTTTGGGCTAGTTGTGCCAACAAGTCTAGGTAGAATGAAATACACCCTTGTGGTTGTAGATGATCTGACTAGGTTCACTTGGATTATCTTGCTTGCAAGCAAAGATGAAACATTTGAATCATTCTCTAGGTTGGCTAGCCGGATCATGAATGAAAAAAGACCTTAAAATTAATAGAATCCGTAGTGACCATGTAAGAGAATTCAAAAACAGGTAATTTGAGGAATTCTGTTCTAAGCATGGTATTGACCATAATTTTTCTGCCCCTCATACACCTCAGCAGAATAGGGTTGTTGAGAGAAAGAATTGCACTACTGCAGAGATGGGTAGTTCTATGTTAAGTGATAACAATCTGCCAAAGTATTTGTGGCGAGAAGTTATTAACACATCTTATTACATTCTAAAAAGGGTTTTAATTCGCCTAGTTCTGAACAAAACTCCTTATAAAATTTAGAAGCTGCACAAGCCCAAGGTTGTTCATCTCAAGGCCTTTGGTTGTAAATATTTCATATTAAACACTGAAGACCAATTGACTAATTTGACCCCAAGGCTGATGAAGGTATCTTTCTAGGTTACTCAACACATAGTAGAGCATATCGAGTGTATATCAAGAGGACTGGCATCATAGAGGAGTCCATGCATGTAGTTTTGATGAAACTAACAATGTAGGTAGAGAAGCTAGTGATGATGAAAGGGAAAAGGAACAAGTCAGCGGATCAGTCAGTCAGCCCATCATAATTCCTGATCCAGTACTAGAAAAAGAAGATTATGAAGTTGACTTGGACCAATCCATTAACTTTGGTGATGATGTAGATACTCAACCTATGATAGTAGCTCAGTGAGCAGATCCTGATCTACCTCAAGAAGTCAGAGCAAGGAGAGTTCACCCAGTTGAGAAAATTCTTGATAACGTGCAAAATCCAGTGCTGACTAGAGGTCAGCTGAACAGAATGATGAATCATTCAGCATTTGTCTCACTAATTGAACCTAAGAAGTTTGAAGATGTTTAGTTTGATGACAATTGGATGATTGCAATGCAAGAGGAGTTAGACCAATTCAGAAGATATGAAGTTTGGGATTTGGTGAAGAAACCCAAAGGTAAGTCAATTATTGGCACCAAATGGGTTTTCAAGAACAAGCTAGATGGAGCTGATAATATTGTCAGAAATAAGGCCAGACTAGTTGCTCAAGGCTGCAATCAACAAGAAGGCATTGATTTTGGAGAAACCTTTACACCAGTAGTAAGACTTAAAGCCATAAGAATTCTATATGCTTTTGCATCTGATATGAACTTCAAGCTATTTCAGATGGATGTTAAGAGTGCATTTCTCAACGGTTATATTCAAGAGGAAGTCTATGTCAGATAGCCACTAGACTTTGAAGATCCAAAGTATCCAAATCATGTCTTCAAGCTGAAGAAGGCATTGTATGGACTGAAATAGGCTCCAAGAGCCTGGTTTCAGAGACTGACTAACTTTTTACTCAATAAAGGTTATGTTAGAGGCAAAGCTGATACAACTCTGTTTATCAAGAAAAAGCATCAAGATGTGTTGCTAGTCCAAATCTATATTGATGACATCATTTTTAGAGCAACTAATGAAAAGCTATGCATAGAGTTCAGCCAATAGATGAAGAAAGAGTTTGAAATGTCTATGATGGGAGAGCTTAATTTTTTTCTTAGTTTGCAAATCAAGCAAGGCAAAGAAGGAATCTTCATCAGCCAAGTTAAGTATGTCAGGGAAGTACTCAAGAAGTTTGACATGGATAAACCAAAGAAAATGTTAACACCCATGGCCACTGATACAATTCTGAGTAAAGATGAGGAAGGTAAACTTGTAGAGAGTAAGCTATATTGATGTATTATTGGTTCTCTAGTTTACTTAACTGCTAGTAGGCCTGGCATTCAATATGTTGTATGTTATTGTGAAAGATATCAAGCTGACCTAAGAGAATCTCACTTAGCTGCTGTTAAAATAATTCTCAGGTATTTGCTAGGCTCTATTGATGTAGGTTTATGGTATCTAAGTAATGCAGACTTCACTCTAAGAGGATACATAGGTGCTGACTATGGAAGAGATAGACTTGAAAGGAAAAGCACCACTGGAGGATGTTATTTCCTTATTGATTGTCTAGTAACATGGTATAGAAAGAAGTAGACTTTTATGGCTCTGAGTACATATGAGGCTAAGTACATGGCTGCAAGAAGTTGTGTAGTACAACTGGTATGGATCAAGCAACAATTAGAGGATTATGGTATAAAGTCTAAGTGTCTTAAAGTCATGTGTGATAACAAGAGTGCAATTGACCTATCTATGAATACAATTCAACATAGCAGGATGAAACATGTCAATATTAGACATCACTTCATAAGGGATCATGTGCTAAATGGAGAAGTCAAGCTCACATACATTCCTAACGAAGAACAGCGAGCTGACACATTCACAAAGCCTATTGGAAAGGACCAATTCAACACTCTAAGAGAACTTATCAGAATGTCTAATCCAATTTGAAAAAGTCCACTACACGCTGACCTATTCTGAGCTGACCAAGAATCTAGGGCTCACTCTGAGCTTTAGCAAAATAGGTTAAGTGTTTCTTCTTCGCGCTTGAATTTTAGACACGTCATTAAAATGACACCTGGCTCTTTTCAAATTCAAAATTGATAGAAATGGTAGCAAGTTATAAAATGTTCCATATTCAGTTGTAGTTATCCCGTGTATTTTGCTATCATCAATCGTATGGTAAACTCTATTTAATCTCCCTTTAAAATTATGACCATGGATTATGAGCCATACACGTAAGCTTTGCAGGTCTTAGCGAAGAGTTTTTGGCTATTTAAAGAGAAATTCAGATGGAGGAAAGGTCACTTTACCAAATTTTTTCTTCTATAATCTTCTTCCCAAAATCCCAAAAATTCTTTCTCTTTCAAGGCTATTCAAATGGCGTGTACATCTAGAAGATCTTCAGAACCTGATTCTGAGAGATCATTGTTTTTAAGGAGTGAAGATGACTCCTGTTGGGTCATCATTATGGATCATGTAGCGCAAATAGTGACAGGAATCAATAAAAGGGAGGAGTTACTGATTCCTAGAGGAACTGAGTATACACCCACAGAATGGTGCACTAGGGATCAAGCGGTAGTTGAGAAGCCTACTACAGTTGACATGCTCAGCTTTTCGAGTGATGAGCTATTTGAGAAGTGGATGAGCCAACATAATCTCAAAGGATTTTTTGAATTACAAAATGGCTAATATGAAGAGGTTGTGATAAGATTTTACCATGTAATTCACATGGTTAAGGGCTTCAAAGATATGTTTGTGACAACCATGATGGGGAGGAAGGTGTATGTAACCCCTAAACTAATTACTGGGTTGTTAGGCATGAGAGAAAGAGGACTCAAGATGCGAGTAATAAGGGATAAAGATCATATGGGCATCCTTATTGATTATGAAGTCCCCTATAACTATAAGATAAGTGGACCGATAACCTTTAAGTTCATAAAAGAAGGAAAGCAGGCACATGAGCTTGTTACAAAAGTGTTGTTGCCCAAGACTACTTCTACAGAAAGTTGTTCTAAATTTGAGATAGTGTTTATCTACACTCTAACTCATGGGATGTGCATAAACTGGCCTTTGGCAATCTTACACAGGTTTTTGAAGGTGTCTAAGCACATGATCTGTGGACATCTAGTGATGGAGATTTATAGAGCCTATGAACCAGATCTGGAAGGATGGGCTCTAAAAAATAGGATCAATCTGACTGTGATTGAATCTAGGATTCTGAGCAATGCCCACTTCCATGGCTTAAGATGTAATGAAAATCCAAACAACACTAAGTACATTAAGCTAAAAAAGGGAGAGGTCAGAGTAAAGGATCCTAAAGCCATTTGACACTCAGACGTATTAAGTCTAAAGAAGAGGACCAGACTCTTGAAGATTTTGTGGCCAGGGAGCTTGAGAGGATTACCAATCTCAGAGTAGAAAGAGGAGAAGATGTAGCTGAGAAGAAGGCTAGTAAGAAGAAGGTCAGGAGAGACTCTAAGAAGGAAGTGAAGAAGGGGAGCATAATTAGTTCTAAATCAATAGTTGCCCCTGTCCCTAAAAAGACCAAATCTTCAAAGGGAACTAAGGAAGAGAGGCCTCAAGAGCTGACTCCTAAGGAAGTTAAAGAAGAGAAGCAGGTTAAGGAAGAAATGAGAGAGGAGATCCCTCTAAAGAGATAGAAGAAGAGGAAGAGTGAGGAAACTCAACTAGACGCAGTGACTACTGAAGCTCAGGAAGCTATATCAGTTCCTGTGCCTCAAGTAGGTCAGCCCAAGAAGAAGCTAATGGTGAAAAAGCAAACTAGCATAGTCTATAATTTAGAGGAGGCTGAGAAGGTGAAGGCAACTTAGAAGGAAAGAATCAGAAAGAGGTAGGAAGATCTAGAAGAGGAGATAAGAAGAAAAGTTAAGGAAGCAGCAACAAAGACTAAGGCTAACACTAAGAAAGTTATTGAATTTGTAATAGCTAGTCTAGCTGATAAGTAGGTTCTTGAAGTGGTGGAAGAGACAATAAGAGCCCTGGAAGGAATTGAGGATCAAGAGGAGTAGGAAGAGCATGAAGTAGTGGAAATTCAGGTAGTTGAGTTTGATGTGCTTGAATCAGACCAGTAGGTTAGTTTGACTACTGAGGAAGTCAAGGAAGAAAGGAAAGAGAGGAAGAGAGGATCTCTAAAGAGGATGAAAGTGGTAATTGATGAGGATGAAGGAGCTTGGAAGATGAGGATGAGGAGGAAGTAGTTGTAGTTGAGTAGGGAGCTCAACTAAATGAGCAATCTTAGGCTCAGGTCAGTGAGTCCACTATTGAAGGTGCTGAAGAAGAGAAGGAAGAGAACAATCTAGAAGAGCCATTCATTTCCCCAATCTTTCAACAGAAACACCTTTATCACCTACACCCAAATTTGCCCTACCTTTACCTGAAACCCAAATACCATGTACATCTACCACTAACCAACCAAACACTTCACACTCTAACCAAACAGCCATCATTCTATATCTTTCCCTTATAGGATTTCCTATGCATGAGCAGTTGCTTTTGGAAGGACTAGTTATCAGAGGTCCTCCAGTTATTGAGGAGATTCCTAAACCTCAACAACCACCTTAATAACCTCAAACCCAACTTAACCCCCAGGATGAGTTATTGAGAGACATAAGGAAGATGGGAAGAGCTAGATTTCCAGGACTTAGGATAGATGTTGAAATGGATGCTGAAATTGATATATCTTTACATTCTGAGAAGGTTCTAAGGAGACTTACAAAGGTTGTTGGAAGAGTGCAAGGGTTTGTAGAAGTTGTTGAGTAGATGAAGGCCCATTTCAGATTAGTCCCTACCCAGTTTTCACTGGTCAAGGCTATAGTATCCCATATATTGCCTTTATTAAAAGTTGCAGTTAGGAAGGTTGACTATTTGAAGATGGAGAAAATTTATGAAAGCAACTGTAGAGTTTTGAATGAGGAAAGTGAATTCAGGAACTTAATGATTGACAAATTCAACCCTTTACTTCAAGGAATGCAGGCCGTGTTGAATGCATACAACATTTTGAGCAAGGAGAATAATGCCAATACATCTAAATTAGATGTTATTGATGCTATCAATGCTGTGATTATAGTAGTCTCCAACCAAGACAACTCAAATATGCTAACTTAGATGCGAGGAGATATTGAAGGCGGCTAAGGACACAGAGGGAGAAGTGCTAAGAGCTTTAAAGAGACTGAACATATCTGATGCTCTAAATAGTGACGTTGTAATGGCAGATGTTGAACAAGAGCCATCGCTTTATCAAAAACTTGGTCGCATTTGTGATCAAATCAAGAATGTTCATGCAGATCTCATTAATGATGTTCAAGCAATTGATCAGATTCATGAGCAGGTATCCAGTCAAATCAGAAGTACTCCCATGCTAGAGTGCATCTTAAGGGAGAATACTCAAGCCAAGGCTCTACCTAGTCTTACCTAGATTTTCAAGGAAGGACTTAATGCTCAGTACTAGGTCAATCAATCTCATTCTTGTGCCTTGGTAGGTCTCTTTGTTTTTCTCAGAGAACAGGATGCTATTTTTCAGGAGATCTATGAGTTCCTAGTGCAGAACTTTTCTACCAACATCTATGGCCAACTCAAGACATTCAAAGATTCTATGGGCTCATTTGATCGTCAAACCCAAGCCATTCAAGATGCAATGGCAATGGGGGAGAAGGATCGCTAGAAGCATAAGCAAGAAGAGAAAGAGATATATCATAGGGTCGCTAAATTTTCTTATAATTTGTCCAAGGATGTAGAGCGCATTCAAAGAGAATATGTTGAGAATCATAAGAGGAAGGGAAAGGAGATCGCGCTACCCAAAGAAAAGAAGTCTAGATGGGATCAGCATACATTTGAAGATAGAAGAGCAAATCTTGGTAGTCCACCAATGCCCAAGTAGAATAGAATTTATTGTAATCTGTCACGCTGACTGTAAAACTTAGTATAGATTAACTTTTCATTATTTGTACTCAAGTTATTCATATATGAAAAGATCACTTATTCTCTTCTAAGTTAGGATCTTCTTAACTTCTTGTATTTTCTACTATATCTATGTGTTGAATATCTTGCAGAAATATAAGAAGTATTGAGGAATGTTGAACTTTAAAGAAATCAAGGATTATGGGGGAGTTAGCATTCACTCTAAGCTAAATGAAGATGCTAAACAAAGACATATCAAGCATAAGTATAAGGTAAATATGATCTAGATATCATATTAATTTAATTCTCATTTAGTTGATTGCCATTGATCAAAATGGAGGAGATTGTTGAACAAAGCATAAGGTTGGACTGACTCAGTGGATGACTCAGTAGTGCTTAAGTTTTGATCATAACAATTAAGCTCAGTATGAGATAATTAAATCAATAATGATGTTAAAATAAATACCCTATGGTTGTATGCAGGTAAGTAAATTCAATGGTAGAATTCTATGTCTCCGCTAACCTAGCTATTTAGTTTAACTCTGAGTTGTTGAAGGCTGAGTAGGTACTTTAGTCACTGACTAAATACTATTCACTCAGCACTTGATATTTAGATTTAGCTTCAGATGTGTTTATTTCGCTGAGTTACTTTATGCCTGTCAAGGACACTAACTTTTCCATTTAAGGAAATATGGAATCTTTGCTTTTAGTGTTGCTTTTTACAGGACATTAATGAGACAAAGACAAAAAGAATTAATGCCTTAACAAGACTCCGGTTTATGAATAAAATGACAAAGTATTCCATATTCAAGCTGCAAAAAGTCATTTGCTGATTTGGGCAATTCTGCAGATCATCAAACATCATATCGCGCACACTACAGAATGTCATATTACTAGAAGGAATGGGAAGATGACACATAGCAAGTCAAAGTGAGTTCTCTCTAACGAAAGGCTAGCATCAAGTGATAAAGGATTCTAATTGAAGCTCAAATTTAAATCTAATGGATTGATTTCTATCTCACAACGATGTGATTTTATCTCCTAACAGATTGATTTGAAATAGATGAGCTGTCAAATTCAGAAGATGCCAAGGCAAGTTCAACAACTACTTTCTTAATCCCAGCTATAAAAGGAGCAAGAAAGCAAGTGTTAGAACTTGGTGACTACACCTGAATTTCTAAGAACCAAATCTCTTTCATTTTACAAAATCAAGAAAGCACTACTCACCAAAGAACTTGCTTTGAACAGGTGAGAATAGTGTAGATCATTTAAATTGTAATATCAGATCATTTGTAACTGGATCAACATTTCTATAAGTTGATTCAAGCTCTTATTTAGGAATTGTTGAAATTGCTAAGTAGAAGAGGGTATTCTACTCAGCGGTGAGCCATTACAGTTTAGAGGGTACTTTCTGTAATTGAGGAAATTTGTGAAAGGCTTCTCCACCTAGGCTAAAGGAGTTGAGATTAGTGAATTAAAGCCAAGACACTCTCTTAAGACTGTATGTAAGCATGGGTTGCCAAACCAATATAAAAATCTATGTGTCCTTTACTTTAAAGTTTTTCCAGATTTCACTCACTCAGCAGACCTACTAAACGGTGCTCATTGAATTACGAAAAAGTTTCCTAAGTAATTATAGTGGGTCATTCACCCCCCTGACTCATTGAGTGTATGCATAGGGACCAACAATTACCATACCACCTTTCATATGGTGTTGTATCAAATGATTTTGAGGGCACATGGTTTAGTGTATAAACTACGCTCTCAAATTCGTATCCCCAAAAGGATTTGCTGAGACTTGCTTGGCTTATCATGGACCGAAGCATGTCTAACAAAGTTCTATTCCACCCCTTAGGCACACTATTGTGCTGAGGAGTATAAGGAGGGGTCCATTAGGGTAATATTCCATTATCCCTTAGTTAATCTTGAAACTCTTGCCTTAAATATTCTCCTCCTCGGTCTGACCGTAGTGCCTTAATATTCTTTCCAAGCTGTTTCTCAACTTCATTCTTATAGTCTTTGAATCTTTCAAAACTATCTAATATATGCCTCATAAGGTACAAATACCCATATCGTGAGTAATCATCGACAAAAGATATGAAGTAGATGAATCCTCCATGTGCTTGCATATTTATTGGACCACATACATCTGTGTATATTATTTCCAATGTACTTGTGGCACGTTGCCCTTTACCTTTAAAGGGTTTCTTTGTCATTTTGCCTAGTAAACAATGTTCGCATGTCCCATAAGACTCCCAGTCTATTGGGCCCAAGTCACCACCTTTATGTAACTCAGTTAAGCGAGTTTTGTTTATATGGTCTAAACGACAATGCCATAAGTAGGATGATTTGTCTTTATCTAATTTCAATCTCTTAGCATCATTCATATTAAAAATTTCAGCTCTAGTATTTAAAACACATGCCATCAATCAAGACTCCATTGTCATAAAGAACACTATTTTTATGAATTTGACAATCTTTATTATTAAATAAAACTTCAAATTCTTCTGCTGCTAAACCTGCAACAGAAATAATATTCTTAGTAACAACTGGAATATAATAGCATTTATTTAATTCTAAAACTAGGCCACTTAGCGATTTGAGACTATATGTTCCTACAGTTGATGCAGCAACCCGTGCTCCATTTCTAACTCGTAGGTCTAGCTCTCCTTTAGCCAGCCTTCTATGGTTTTGCAACCCTGCACAGAAGTACAAATATAAGTACCACATCTAGTATCTAATACCTATGTAGACTCATAGGGAACTGTAGTGAAATTTTCAATCATGAACATACCTGAAGTAGTTCCCTTTTTAGGGCTCTTCTTCACATGCTCAGAGACAGGTGCCTTGCGATCCCCTTTCTAATGTCCTTGTTTTCCACACTAGAAATATGTAGCTCCTTTCTTATTTTTCTTCTTCTTATTGATCTTCTTCTTAGCCTTCAGCCCCTTCTTTTTCAGTGTCTTACCCTTCAAAGGTTTGGTATTCTTAACCATCAGTAGATTTTCTAATCTTGCTCGATCTTAGGTTCTACTGTTTTCAGCATGTTGATCAATTCTAGGATTGTCGTATCAATCATGTTCATGTAATAATTAGTCATAAAATATGAATAAATATCAGTGAGCGAAGTCAAAATGTGATCTATGCTCAACTCATAATCCATGACAAAACCCAATTGACCAAGCTTCTCGACATAGCCAAGAAGTTTTAAAACATATTGAGATGCTAAAGCACTAGCCTGCATCTTAGTACCAAACAAAAGTCTCGAGGTCTTAAACCTCTTAGTCCTTGCTTGCTCAGAAAAGAGTTCCTGAAGATGGAGAATCATGGTATCAAGGTCCATATTCTCATGTTGTTTCTGAAGCTCAGGATTCATGGTTCCCAACATTAAACATGTTGTAGATTCACGATCTTTCCTATGCCTCTTCCACACCTCATGTTCCACATGATCACAAGCATCAGGTTCATCAGGAAGGGGCTCATCCAAAATATAAGCCAGGCCTTCGCCTCTGAGGACTATCCTCAATGTCCTGAACCAATGAGTAAAACTGGTACCATCCAATTTGTTCTCATGAATAGCACGAAAGTTTATGTTTGTTGTCATATTCAAACTAGATACAAGAAAAGAATTACTCCTTTAGACTTAGTTCTTGCACATGCATTTAATTTAAGGTCTTTAATTAAATACATATTCCTACTATTTTATCAAGGTTTATTCAAAAACATAATGGCCCCTTCTATTGTCTTTCGGGAAACATGATCAAACCATTCTCCATCGTAGGTAGCATCTATAACTCCTTTAAGCTTACCCCTGCTATCATGAGTCAAGCTAACTTAAATAGCTATAGGAGGATCTAGTCCATTTACAACTAATGCAATTGCTAATCCATTTGAGTTCCAACCAATGGACATGCTTAACCAATTATATGACTCCTTAAATGATGCCTCTATTGGAAAACAATGATATGGAATCTCAATTAAACTAAAAAATATGGATCAAGTTTCAAAGAAACAAAAAACTTAAACAAAGTATCTCCTAAATCCAAATGGAAGCATCCGCTCAAGATCCAGCTATGAGGACATCCATTAAAGACTATAATTACCTAAGCATATACTGGAATCATTAGGTTAAAGTTTGGAAAGGAAACAAACTTTAACTTGCAAGACTAGAATACGGAAGAACTGATTGCTAAGCATCCAGATAAGGACAAATCCGGTGATACTAAATCTAAAGACTTCCGAAAGATTCAATTATCAAGACAATGGGAAAAGTTTAAAAGATAAATTTTCCCTTCATCCTTTTAGTCTAACAAAGTCAAAGATCCTTTCCCTATAAGCAAGACAAAAGAGACAGCTCGCACTTTTCAGAAAAAGAACAAAAGGATTAACACTGGACAAAAAAAGTAAACAACCTTTTTCACCTAGACCAATAAGTTGGTGCGTGGAGCTCACACCGAAAAGCTAACGGTATAAAAGTTGGTATGACACTAAAAAATAAGGAAAACGATCACTGAAATCTTTTCAGCCTCAATCCCAAGCATTCAAATGGGTCAAATTACTGTCTAACGGATTAATCAACGGCTCTAGAAGCGCTACATTTCACCTGATCAACGACGAAGATTAATTATAGCTTACCAACCTACAGCAGCTACATTTATGATGGAAGCCTATAAAAGGGAAGCTTCACAAAGTGAGAAGGTACTGATTGATTTTGCAAAAGTATATAACAAGAGAATTTACACGAAAGCAATCAGAGTCACAAATCCCTCCAAGAACCAAACCACTAAAAATCAGTTTGTAAGGATTCCTAATTGAGTTATAAACTTAAGGAAGTCCAAAACTAAAACCTTTGTTAAAAATCAAAGGGTAAAAGCTCTCCTACTTGGGTGAGTAGTGAGATTGGGATATAGGTTGAAGTAGGTGCTTTGAGTGGGATCTCCCTATAGGACTTAGCTTAGATTTGGGATAGAAGTCTAAGTGGTATATCTTGCTAAACACAAACGGACTCAGCTAGAGGTTGGTGCCTTTAGTGGTATATCCTACATCCGGAAGGAGGTACCATCTGGAGACAAAGTGTAAGGCTTGATTTATGCTAGTTGGAAAGTAATCACACTAGTGGAAAAGCACAAAGGAAGGAACCTTTGGGGACTGGACGTAGGCAGGGCTGAATTAGTATAAATCATCGTGTTTGATTTTCTCTAACTCTTTATTTATATTTGCATCATATTTTAGTTTTGCATCATTCGGATTCATAACATTCGAAACCCATCAAACATGCTACACAAGACTTTTTAAAGTCTATTAATTCTGTAAAAAAAGGGCCATTCACCCCCTTCTAACCTCATATAGACCTATATAGGGACCAATAAGTGGTAGCAGAGCAAGTGCTCAAAACTAGAGATCAAACAATCTAGAGCTAAAGGTCTAAAATTTTGATTCAAATATCAAAATGAGTTTCCAAAACTCACAACTCCTTCCCGAGGGTATGTCCATTACCTGTCCTTCACTCTTCACAGATGAACACTACACATTCTGGAAAAAGTGGATGAAGAACTTTATTCAAGCACAAAGCATGCAGGCATGGCTGGTCATCAAGGATGGCCCATGTGAGCCTACTTATGAAGTAGAGGGTATGATATCCCAAAAGCCCTCACAATTATAGGATGAGAATGATTTTAAAAAGTTGCGTGAAAATGCAAATTGTATTAATATGCTTCACTGTGCTATTAGTGCAATAGAATTTAACAGGATATCCGATGTGAGACTGCACAAGAGATTTGGTAGAAGCTGGAGGTAACCTAGGAAGAAAAAATTAAAGTGAAAGAAGCAAAGATTGATCTACTCCAGCAAAAACTTGAATCCTTCAAGATAGAGCCAAAAGAATCTATCAGCAGCACAAGCACTAGATACATCAATCTAGTGAATGAGATAAAAGGCTCGAAGAGGAAGTCTTAGAAGTAGAAATGGTGCAGAAGATGCTCTAGAGTCTCACCAGGGAGTGAGATAATAAGAAGACTACCATTGAGGAAGCTTATGACTAAAATGTCTATAGTTATGATGACCTCATTAGTAATCTATTGACACAATAATTATCCTTGGAGAGATAAAGCCAATAAGAGAAGAAGCCAGAAGAAAAGAAGAAGGCTAATGCACTTAAGGCAGAATCCACATCCGGAGAAGAAGAGCAAGTCACGAAATCTTTA
Source organism: Euphorbia pulcherrima (assembly GCA_947683365.1). NCBI lineage: Eukaryota > Viridiplantae > Streptophyta > Magnoliopsida > Malpighiales > Euphorbiaceae > Euphorbia > Euphorbia pulcherrima. The sequence goes on from CANTUS010000010.1 coordinate 45,688,779, forward strand.
AGTACTAAGGAATAACTAGCTCTATTAACCAGACAGCTTAATAGGTTCATACAAAAGAAAGAAAGAATGAAGTCCAGAAAATATGAATCTCGAAGACCAAGGGAATGCTCATCCAGAAGAGACAGGCATAGAAAAAATCCGGATGAAAAGAAGGATCCAAAAAAAGAAGCTACCTATTTTGAGTGTGGGGAGAAAGGCCACTTCAGAACAAAATGCCCTAAGCTTAAAAGAACCAAGAATCATAAGAAAAAGGCAATGGTGGCTACCTAAAGCAACAGTGAGGAAAGTAGCAGCTCATCTTCAATAGAAGAAGAAGAGACTGTAACCTGTGCATTCATGGTATAAACTAATCTAGAAGCAGAGCAATCTAGAAAGAATATCTCTAAGCAAGATACAATGCAAATCGAATAATCAGAAACAACAAATATTGAGGTAAACTCTCATTCTGATTCTGCTTCTAACTTTGACCATGCCACAGCTTTGGCTATTGAGATCAAGAGTGTGAAGAATAACGCCAAAGCAATCAAATCCTTAAGAAGACAAGTGTTGGAAATCACAGAGGACAATGAAGCATTGGCACAAGATGTCAACTTGATAAGAACAACAAAGCACATTAATGAAGTTGAAGAAAACTTCCTGAGAAATCAAGTGCACATATTAAGTGTTAACTTGATGGGGTTAGTTAGGGAGCTAACCCTAATGAAGGAAGCATCCGAAAGGAGATCAAACCCTCCTCAACTAAGAAGGAATCCAAGGCAGAATACACAAAGAAATCAGCACCAAGCTGCCAAAGGAAATCCAAAGCCTTCAAATAAAAAATTGAAGGAGTTTAGTAGGCAACCACAGGCCTAAAGATATACTACTGCAGAAAAAGGAAAGGCTAAGGCAGTATACAATTAGCAACCTGCCAAACAAAAGAGGAATTATGCAGCAGAAGTTGCACCTCCAACTAGCTTCTAGACACACTCTGGACCATTCGTAAGTGTACAAGAAGATGGATATAGAGGGAACTATGGGAAGGAGGATTTTGAAAAGATTAAAAAGAAGCAGGATCAAAGCAGACCTATCTCAGGGTGTAGGTTTTATGGGAAAGACAATCATATTACTTAATCATATAGATTAAAAAATGGTTATTATGATGTTAATCCTTGGCCTAAGATTGTTATTAACCCGAGAGGACCCGAATATAATTGGGTACCCAAACCCACTTGATCTATTTTGTAGGTATGCCTTTGATCTACAGTAGATCAACACACTTCATACATTGATAGTGGATGCTCAAGGCAAATGACAGGTGATGAGAAGGCCTTCATCATATTAACTCGGAAGAAGGGAGGCAAAGTGAGCTTTAGAGATAATAAAAAACGGAAGATCATTGGACATGAGACTATTGGATCTTAATTAAAGATAAAAGATGTCTCACTGGTTGATGGACTGAAGTTCAACTTGCTAAGTGTTGCCTAATTCTATGACAAAGGAAGAAAAGTTACCTTTGATTCCAGAGGATGCTCAATCTATGATAGTAAGTCTAATCAACCCATTCTTTATGCATCTAGAGTAAACAATGTCTATTCTGTTAACATTAAAAATGAGAAAAAGAATACCTTCTTGGTGTCTAAAGAAGAAGAATCATGGCTACGGCACCGGAGGTTGGGACATGTTAACATGAATCTCCTGTCCAAACTAGCCAAAAAGGAATTGGTAGTGGGATTTCCTAAGGTTGCTTTTGATAAGGATCATCTATGCACTGCATGTCAATTAGGTAAATAGTATAAGAAAAGTTTCCATTCCATCTCCTACATTCCTTCCAAAAGAGTACTTGAGCTCTTACCCATTGATCTCTTTAGTCCAATTAAAACATTGAATTTAGGTAGTAGAGAATACACCATGGTCATCGTGGATGATTATTCTCGATATACCTGGGTTCTCTTGATAGCAAGCAAAGATGAAGCCTTTGATCAATTCTCAAAAACATTCATCCGGATAGAAGTAGAACAAGGCTTAAGCGTTGCACGCATCCGGAGTGATAATGGTGGTGATTTCAAAATTAAGCATTTTACTGAATATTGTGACTCCAAGGGCATTGAATATAACTTCTCTTCCCTTCACACCCCTCGACAAAATGGAGTTATTGAGAGAAAGAACACGACCATAGTTGAAATGTCTAGAACAATGCTAAATGAGAATTGTTTGCCAAAATATTTTTGGGGTGAGGCCGTAAATATAGCATGCTATATTTTGAATAGAGCTAATATTAGAAAGACAATAGAAAAGACTCCCTATGAAATCTGGATAGGAAGAAAACCCAAAATTAGGTACTTTAAGTCATTTGGATGTAAATGGTACATCCTAAATGATAGAGAGCAACTAGGAAAATTTGATCCTAAATCTGATGAGGCAATTTTCCTTGGCTGCTCAACACATAGTAAGGCTTACAGAGTCTTCAACAAATGAACCCAAATTGTGATAGAGTCTATACATGTAGATTTTGATGAGACTAACCATACAGGTAAGAGAAGTTCCACTCTGAAAGATCCAATTCTGAAAGCTAAGAAATCTAGATAAAAGAAGAAAGCTGAAATTCTGGATTCATTCCAAATCAAGAAGTACAAAGAAGAAGATAAAGGAATATCCTTTGATCTAGAAGTACAATAAGCTAATCTCAACCTACAAGAGATTGACTTCAATGAAGGCCAAGAAGAAGTAGTTGAGATAGAGGTGGAACAAGGTCCAATCCAATATAAAGGATTACAAAGGGAGATTCGAACTCACAGAAATCATCCGGTAGAAGCTATTTTGGATAATGTCTAAAATCTTGTTAGAACTAGAGGACAATTCAGTAGGATGATGAGCCATTCTACTTTTATCTCTCTCATTGAGCTGAAAAAAATTTTCAAGATGCGGAAGGAGATGAAAGCTGGATGATGGCAATGTAAGAAGAACTAGATCAATTTACCAGGAGTGATGTATGGGATTTAGTGGCACCTCCAAAGGGAAAGTGAATCATTGGCAACAAATGTGTATTCTGGAATAAGCTAGATGAATTCGGAGTCGTGGTAAGAAATAAGGCAAGATTGGTTGCCCAAGGCTACAATCAATAGGAAGGGATTGACTTTGAAGAAATGTTTGCCCCTGTAGCAAGATTGGAGGCAATCCGGATTCTATGTTCTTTTGTATCATTCATGGGATTCACATTGTTCCAAATGGATGTCAAAAGTGCATTTCTCAATGGAGATATCTAGGAAGAAGTCTATGTGAAGTTGCCACCTGGATTTGAAGATTCAAAGCATCCGGATCATGTCTACAAGTTGAAGAAGGCCCTCTATGGATTAAAGCAAGAACCTAGGGCTTGGTATGAGAGACTCACAACCTTTCTCATATCCCAGGGATATATCCAGGGCAAAGCAAATACAACCATCTTCATCAAGAAAAAGAAGTTGATGTCGTTCTGGTCAAAATTTATGTGGATGATATCATATTTGGGGCAATAGATGAAAGGATGTGTGAAGAATTCAATTCTCAAATGCAGAAATAATTTGAGATATCCATGATGGGAGAACTTAATTTCTTCCTTGGTTTACAAGTCAAGCAAAGTCCAGATGGGATTTTCATTAACTAGTTAAAGTATATCAAGGAGATCTTGAAGAAGTTTGAAATGGACAAGAGCAAGCCAATGTCTACTCCAATGGGATCAGATACAGTCCTATCCAAGGATTGTGAAGGAGAGGATGTTGATCAAAAGCTCTATAGCGGAATGATTGGTTCACTTTTGTACTTGATAGCAAGTAGGCTTGACATACATTATGCAGTCTGTTACTATGCAAGGTACCAAGCCAATACTAAGGACTCTCATCTCAAGGCAGCTAAGAGGATTCATAGATACCTCTTAGGAACCACTAAAGTTAGATTGTGGTATCCTAGTGATGGAAATTTCACACTCCAAGGCTTCATTGATGCAGATTATGGTAGAGACACTCTTGAAAGGAAGAGTACATCCGAAGGTTGACATTTCCTTAGAGATTGCCTAGTATCATGGTACAGCAAGAAGCAAACTTCAGTTGCTCTATATACTATAGAAGCAGAATATATGGCAGCTGAAAGTTGTGTTGCTCAACTCCTACGGATCAAGCAACAACTAGAAGATTATAGAGTTCAATCCAAATGTGTGGATGTTATGTGTGACAATAAGAGTGCCATTAATGTGTCAAAGAATCTTGTACTCCACAGCAGGATGAAGCATGTCAACATAAGACATCATTTCATCTGGGATCATATGATGAAGAAGGATGTTGCTTTGGTATATATCCCAACCAATGAACAAAGAGCAGATATCGTTACTAAACCATTAAGTGAAGATCAATTTGGCAAGCTAAGGGAAGCAATTGGGATGTCTAATCCAATTTAAGGAAAATCCGAAAGAAATTATGCATCAGATTTGGTTTCCCACAAGTCAAGTAATCCAGAAGAAAAAGAAAGAATTGAAGCAAGCTCTATTCCAGATGGAACATTGCCACATAAGCAGACAAGATAGGACACATGGCAGTAAAAGCGCTAAAAAGTAACTGTCCCTTTTTGAATTTCAAAAGTTTATTGGGCGTTACACGAGTAGTAAATTGAACAGTTAGTTTTCAAACTAAATCATTCCCATTCTCCGATTAAACTGAATTTAGCTCTCTCCTAAAATTCCAACTGCCATGTCATCAATCCAGCCAAAATTATCAATATTTGGATTACTAAAATACCCTCCCTTTGAAAATCCTATATAAACCCCTAAAAATCTGTCTTCTTCACCCGAGCAACAATAATATACTGTTACTCTACAAAAATCCTATCTCAAACCCTATTTTCCTTCAATTCCTTAAATGGCTGTTATAATGACCAGTGAAGGACCCAAAATGCTACCTACCAAAAACATCTTTGTTTAAACCCCTCAAACTGAAAATCAATGACTTCGTTATCCCCATCGACTTTTTGGGAGATAAATTCCTGTTTGAAACAGGGCCCTACTCTAAATTGATTGAGGATCGGTACTTGACTGATTTCCTCAGGATTAAATGCCTAACTTACCTAGATTTGGTTAAGGAATTCTATGACAATCTCAAAGCCCACTCCTTCCACGATGCTTTGAGAACTCAAGTCCAAGGAAAGGTGATTACGATTACCCCAGAATTTTTTGAAAAATTCCTGAACATGAAGAATGATGGGGTCCAGCTGAGAATCAATAGAGATGAGTAGCATGTCAAGTACGAACTAAAGATGTGGCTGCATCAAAACTACTTTGGAGATAAATTCTCCACCTACTTTCTAGAAGTGCCAAGGTTCCTACAACACGCACTTGCCAAGTTGGTTCTTATTCGGAAGGGATCTCTCACCGTAGTGTCATCTTTCCAGCACTGTGTACTACAGCATTGGGTGGAGAGCAGAGTAGTCAACATGCCAATCTTGATCATCGACTACCTGAGGCAGCATAAGAATTCTCATGGCGCCATTATCACTCAGATACAAAATGCAAATGAGGTAAACTTAACCGGATTCCAGGTAGTAAACGGTATAGAAATCCTAGAGAAAAACTTCAGGAAATTGAGTTTTGGGGAAACTTAGAATGAGGAAAAGGCCAAGAAGCTACAAGATGACAAGAAGAGTAGGGCTAGAAAAGCTATAAATCCAGTAGAAGCTCCGGTTCCTAAGAAAGCTAGAACCAGTAAGTCAACGGCAAAGAAACTGCTTGCCTTGATTCTGGTTAGAGAAATTAATGGGGACACCTTATCCTTAACCCAACTATTGGCTAAATCTCCAGCCAAAAAGCTAAGAGGAAGGCTAATTAAAGCAGCAGATAAAGTAAAAAAAACTAGTCTGTGACCTGGAAGTAAGCGAATCTATTGTAGTGGCTGCTACTACAATTAGAGAGGGATAAAAGAAGGGGCAAAAAAGAAATGTAATAGATATGCTAATAGAGGAGCATGGGTCTGATGAGGAAGAAATAGACGATGAAGCTGATATGCCCAGGAAGCAATTCAACCAGAAGGGGTTTACCTTTGATGAGGCAGTTCAAGCTCAAAAGCATCAAAAAAAAGGCTTAGAAGCCTACAGGCATAATCATTAATGAGGAAGCTAATAAGAAAGTGGTACTGGAAGAATTGGCTAAGGCCAAAGCCATTAAGGGCAAGCATGTGCCCGGATCCACTAAAGAAATTGATCTGGAAGACCCTCTATATGATACAATAAGGGAGGCTTTAAAGGATAATGATAGAATCAACAAAGAAACCATAGAAGGAACCCGGGGGCTCTTCCAGTGTTCAACCAATATTTGTTGATCCAATAGATATGGCAGCTATAGCCCGAGAATCGAAAGCTGAAAATTTCCCCTTCTTGCCTAAATCTGGACCACTTCTGGATAATCTACTACATGTGGAAGATGAAACCACTACTGAGAAAAGTCCTGTAAAGGCACATGAAGAGGGCTTTGAGGATATTACCAATGTGCCTGGAGGAGAAACTAAGAGTCCTGAAAAGGCATTTGTAGGGGTGATAGAGGACATTTCCTATAATCTAGGGGTTGAGGTGGAAATGAATGAAGAAAAGAAAGAAGCTGAAGCTATACAAAATCAAATGCCAATTCATTAGGTAATTCCTGACATTGTCTCATTCAATACAAATTATAATTCCTCTGCTACTGCTATTGAAACAATGAAGGACAACTTGGATGAATAATCTCAAAGTGCATCTAAGGAAAAATAGTCTAACCCAGAAAACCCCATTCCAGATGAGGGACTTGGTCTGGATTCCCAAGAGCACACCCCTATAGTGGACTTAAGAGGCGAGACCAGTACGGAGGATCGGTTGGAAGAAGAGAAGGAAAAAGGAAATGAGGAATCCGTTGAGGTAGAATCTTCAAAATCAACTGATACAAGCAGCAGATCCGGATTGAAGACTCCACTAGCTAGTCCAATTCGAATCCCAACTATAAATGCTAATCCCTCCAAAGCCAAGAGAATATCCACTACACTGAAAATCCTTCAAGAGGCTACTCATGAGGAACATGAGGAGAGCTATATCAAGTAGAGCCTATGGAACATATGCAAGCACCTAAAATCCTTGGAAAAAGTACACTTGGACAAATTCCAGCCTCTAGATTTGAAAGGAGAACTTAGGGTGATTAAGGGGAGTGTACAAAAAAATAGAAGCAAGAGTGGAGGATTTTTCAACTGCTGATTTTATAGCTGAAGTTTCACTAGCTAAAGTCGCTTCCGTTTTAAATGAGCTTAAGGCAAATGCTGTAGCAGCAAACCGTTCTGCAGATCAAGCCAACACAGGGGCTACTAATAAGTGGACAACACTCATAGACAAAATAACTTCCTCGTCTACTGGCCTGTCCACTAAAATAAAGGAGTATATAGATACCAAGTTTGAAAACTTGACAAAATTCGTGACTACAAAGGAAGAGAAATCCCATCTCCTAAGTCTTAATGAAAAGTAGCACTATTCTAAATAAGGTGACCCAGTTCATGGAAGAAGATCTTCCAAAGCTCTTTACTACACAATTGGTAACTATTGCATAAGAGGTTTGTGGATAACTCAATGGATAAGACTCTATCATTGAAAGAGCAAGAGATGATCTGCGTAAAGATTAGACAACAATAAACTCTAGTATTCATAATATCCGAAAGGATATAAGTCAAGACCTTCAAACCCTTTAGACTAGACTTTTAAATCTATCTATATCCAGATCCTCCTCCTCCCCATCAATTCTTGAAAGCCAGCTTCTTCCAGCCTTATAGGATCTAGTTCAGCACATTGGAGATACCGAATTCTTTGGACACAAGGGAACCACTACTCTTCTCAAAGTGTTAATTCCATACTTTGATGAGAAAGATAGAGATTATGTGGTCCAGATATAAACCTACATCACCAGATCCTACGCACAGCTTTAAAATCACTTCCGCCCCCTGCATTTATCTTCGAAAACTGTAGATCATATCATGCAAGAAAGAAGGCAAGGTAATTTGGATTACTCAATTTATTCAAAAGCCTGGCAAGAAAAATGGGATGACATGACTTATATGGTGATCAACCCCTCCATTGAAAACAAAAAAGGGAAGAAAGATAAAGGCTAAGAAAACAAAGGAGGAGTGTCTGGTGCATCCGGGAAGAAATGATTTAGCGTTGTAATAGATAGATTAGCTATGGTGTTCATATGTAAAATCTATAATAGCTAGTTTTACATTTTCACTTATATATTTCTGTATTTGTAATCCTGCACTTCATTGATGTTAACTATTGTTACCAGTAGAAGTATATATATGTAGCGAAAATCAATTACAAAATTACTTCTAAAGTACAATCTGTAATTGTATTATAAAAACATTAGAAGCTAGAATTCAAAAATATTGGGGGAGTTAGGATGCCAGAATTATGGGGGAGTAAAATTGTAAATGACTAAGTATCAAGAATCATACTTAGTTCATATAACTCCTTTTACCATATGCTTAGTTTTTATTTCCATCAAATGGGGGAGATTGTAGGAAAATAATGATCTGGAATCTCAATTAAACTAACATATCCGGATCAAGTTTGAAAGAAACAAAAACTTAAACAAAGTATCTCCTAAATCCAAATGGAAGCATCCCGTCAAGATCTAGCTACAAGGACATCCATTAAAGACTACAATTACCTAAGAATATACTGGAATCATTAGGTTAAAGTTTGGAAAGCAGACAAACTTTAACCTCCATGAATAGCATCCGAAAGAACTGATTTCTAAGCATCAGGATAAGGACAAATCCGGTGATATTAAGTCTGAAGACATCTAGAAGATTTAGTTATCAAGACAATGGGAAAAGTTTAAATGATAACTTTTCCCTTCATTCTTTTGGTCTAACAAAGTCAAAGATCCTTTCCCTCTGAGCAAGATAAAAGAGGCAGCTCGCACTTTTCAGAAAAAAGGATAAAAGGACTAACACTGAATAGAAAAAAGTAAACAACCTTTTTCACCTAGACCAATAAGGAGGCACGTGGAGCTCACACCGAAAAGCTAATGGTATAAAAGTTGGTATGACACTAAAACATAAGGAAAGTGATCGCTAAAATCTTTTTAGTCTCAATCCTAGGGATCCAAATAGGTTAAATTACTGTATAGACGAATTAATCAATGGCTTCGGAAGCGCCACATTTCACCTGATCAATGATAAAGATTAATTACAGCTTACTAACCCATGATAGCTACATTTATGATGGAAGCCCATAAAAGTGAAGCTTCACAAAGTGAGAAGGAGTTGGTTGATTTTGCAAAAGTATATAACAAGAGAATTTACAAGAAAGCAATCAAAGTCACAAATCTCTCCAAGAACCAAATCACTGGAAATTAGTTTGTAAGGATTCCTAAATGAGTTATAAACTTAAGGAAGTCCAAAACCAAAACCTTTGTTAAAAATCAAAGTGCAAAAGATCTCTTACTTGGGTGAGTAGTGAGATTGGGATATAGCTTAAAGTAGGTGCTTTGAGTGGGATCTCCCTACAGGACTCAGCTTAGATTCCGAGTAGAAGTCTAAGTGGTATATCTTGATAAAGACAAAAGGACTCAGCTCGAGGTTGGTGCCTTTAGTGGTATATCCTACATCTGGAAGGGGGTACAATCCGGAGACAAACCATAAGGGTTGATTTCTGCCAGTTGGAAAGAAATCACACTAGTGGAAAAGCTCAAAGGAAGGAACCTTTGGGGACTGGATGTGGGTGGGGCTAAACCAGTATAAATCATCGTGTTTGATTTTCTCTAACTCTTTATTTATAGTTGCATCATATTTCACTTTTGCATCATCCAGATTCATAACATCTGAAAGCCATCAAACAAGCTACGTAAGACTTTTTAAAGTTTATTAATTCCACAAAAAAAGGGTCATTCACCCCCTCTAACCTTATATAGACCTACACAGGGACCAATAACCTCCAGCCTGGCATTAGCTCCGATATTACGGACACTAACACAGTCCGATTAAGACTTACCCTAATTCAAATCATGTGAATAGATGATGTTAAAGAAGAAGGCACACTGTGTGTAAGCAATTCATTTAATGAAAAGGCCTAGAATCACACTTCGATGATAGGAAGGCTAATTTTGTCTTAATATTTTAATGGGAATTTATTGGTGCAACATGTCTCGCCTAATCTAGGACTTATACATGGACATGATGATGAAATTATAATTAATTTTTGGGCTAAAAGGAATTAGTAGGTCCAACCTAGGGTCATGCTCAACTGGCAATTCATAATCATTCCATCATGCCAAGACTCCACATAGCATGCAAAGCACAAGGGGTTTCATTGTTCAAGTTCTTGCACCTATGTCTATAAGTTTTAATTTTACAATTTAAAATTTCATTTGTAAAACCATATAATGAATCCAATTCATTATACTAGAAATCAACTAATTCAAAATGTCCCTTTGGTAATTAGAATCTAGAACCGATGAGAATTCCCAGGTAGGAGAGACCCTCTTGAAGCGAATGAGCAGCCTTGTCCAATCCTTGCTAGAATAAACACGGGCCCTTCTAACTCAGTTAACGATAGACTAATTAAATTAAAGATTTCGTTCTTTTCTAATTTAAGAATTATCCCATATAATTCAAAAATTAAAGCATTTATAATTTGAAGTAAAATATTGTTGATTCTTATATAACTAACCTGACTAAGTTTGAGAAACACTTAACCTAGTTATCATATGATTTTCTTTTACAAGAAATATATTCCTAGAAATGACATAGCATACTTGAAAATATTTCATAGAAAATCAGACCTAGCATATTTCTAGTCAATCATACAATCGCATTAGGTAGGCTTATGATACCAATATTGGTCTAGATTAAGTGTTTTAGCAAGTAAAATAGGCGCAGTGGAAATTCAAAAATTAATCTAGTGTCCAAGATCTCCTAAGCATGGCATGATTAATAATAATGCTAGTTGAAGCGCGAATCCCATAGTCGGTAGAAAGTCCCCTCAGCTACGAGCACAGACTCCAAAGTTGAAGCCCTCTATAAATAGTCCACACATCAACCACCGACCAAAACCTACTAGAAAGGGAGTACCAATAAATAAGTGGAAGATAGCTAGATCTTCCCTACTAATTGATTCTAGAAGAAATTCCCTTATTTTTTTATTCGAGGTAAATACGTCTTTCGATGGATTACTTTTAGGAACTAGAATAACTAAGAGAATAAGAGAGCAAGAGAAGGAATATAAAATTAAGGAAAAAAATAATGAAGGAGGAGGCCCCTATTTATAGTGGCTAGAAATTATTCAAAGGATAATAAAGTCCCTAACCTCAACTAATCAGAAATAAAATAACGAGGGCAAATAGGTTATTTAATTAACCCTGGTAGAGTTGGAAAACAAATACTGGGAGCTTACTTAGGGAGCAAGCTCCCAGTTGGACTGGGAGACTGCTGGCCGAATGGCCAGCAGTCCCTTATTGGCTTGCGCAAGAGCGCAAGCCTACAAGGCTTGCGCCATGCGTGTAGGCCTATAAGGGCTACGCACTTGCGCAACCCTTTGGGCTTGCATAGCCCTCTTTCATGTGCCCTATGGGCCAAGCACAACACCGTTCCAAATGGTGTTATTGTGCGGCCTATGCATAGGCCCTATATTTGTACTATCCTACGGTATATTTATAGGCCCACTTATGCAGATTTATTCAACATCTAATATTAATAAATCTTGCTAAGTTCAAGTCCCAATTTTCCCTTTCTTTATTTTATCCTTCTAATTATTTAACAGGTTCATTGGTCTAACCATATATTATGGTCTAACCATATTTCCTTGCTCTTCTAGATTAGACCTAGTCTAACCATTCTTTACATAGCTTGGTTGTAACTCTAAGTGTGTGACCTTATAGGGTCCCATAATATTGAGCCATCAAAAGTTTAACCTTGCTCAATTCCTTTTAGAAATTAACCGGCTCGGAGCTTCAGACTGTTATGGACTCCGATTACTTTGATCGGTCATAGTGGCTCTCTAGCAAAGGGCATGTGACCCCTCAATATTCAGACATTACATGCATTATGACTTAATCTCCGCTCTATAATAGTATCAATAAAATTCACTCCTCCTATCAACTATTAAGTACCATCTGGTTTTTAGGAATCGGTTTAAGTGTTAGTCTACTAGTAGCTATAATAGCTACCCCAATATTTAGTCTTTCTGCCAAAGTACACTACTCAACCATTTTAATGTGTTGATCAGGATCTCATCCTATCAACTCATACTCTGATCAGAGGTTTATGAGTGTGTCACTTCTAACAAGTGGCCAAGGTACATCTCCCTAATATTGCTATAATGGAGTTATAGATTCCATCTTGACTACTCAGCTTACCAATGTACAGACATCAACTTTACCCATAATCATCCGTATCACCCAGTTTATAGAATGCTCAGGTATGACCCAAAGTATAGCAACATCTGAATAAGGTAACTACTATCTTAGGTCTAAGGATATTCGTATTGCTATTGTAATGATATAGATTACTGAGTGTTTTCTCATAGCGATCTCTAATGTATCTCCCTCAATACATTCATGTGTTAACCCAAGTTACCACCCTCTAGCACTGGAGATATGCTACTCTAAATCAAATTCAAGAGGTATGATGACACATGCTAGTCTAGCCATATCATCAATGTCTAGTCTTGATGATACTATGACTAGGTATATTTAGACAAATCATAATTACACACAAACCAGTTCTCACCATCATAGTCCCACTATGCCCTTGCAATACTTGTTATGATTATGTCATGGACTTTTGCAAACACATCTAGGAATATTCTAAACTAGTCATAATAAATTTTCACAGTCATTGATATAACAAAAGAATGCCTTTATTAATATAATTTTGTTCGTATAAATAAAACCAATTAAGATATATCGCCCTAATTGCCTCTAGGGCATACATCATATCTAACACCATATAGGCGATAACGAAGAGAGGGCAAATTCAGGAAAGGCTGCCTCAATCTCTGAGATCCACTCTTCTGATCCTGTCTTAGTGGATAACGAAGAGTCTAGCCCTAAAGTAAATCAGCCCAAGTTGGAAGCTAAGCAAAATCTCATGCCTAAAGGTTACCGTATGAATAAGGCACCTAAAAAGAAGTCCGTAGCAAAGGGCAAGGGAAAGGTTAGCAATGCTGAGCCAGCTAAACAAAAGGAGAGAAAGATAAATCCCACTATAGAAGACATGGTCTCTATTATTGAGCGAGTGGATCTCCATTTTGACATGCTAACTTTTGAATGGATGCAAAAGCTTTACTGCATGTTGTCGTCTACTTCCAAATGAGTCCACACTCCACCTGAGGGTTGGTTTAGCATATATTTAGAGCAAATCTGGTTAGGATTTGTCTATCCTCTTCTAGCCATCATATGAGACCTATTGAATATTTGGAAGGTTTTTCCGGCTTAAATTCACCCTAACTACTGGAGCGATATTGTTGGGTGCTATCCCTTGTACCAGGATTTGGGATTGGACTTTGATGCTGAATACTTCAAGCAGATAACATCGTGTAAAATAAACAAAGGTGAGGACAGCCTGCACTTTGCTCCTATGTTGGGCTTTTATCCTTTCTCCAACCGACCCGACTCGATGAAGAACTTTAAACATATCTTTTTATATGTTATGGTAGGGGAAGGAGCGCCCACCTTTCCAACTAAGTGGGTAATGAATTTGCCACCTACTTTTCAAAGCTCCTAAGGACGATTATGACTTTAGAGTAGAGCTAATAGGAGGGTTGCCGCCTAGGATTTGGTCTTCAGCCAACATTGCTTATGCCTTTATAAATAATGTTAAAGCATTAGATCTTGACCCGTCTGCCGAGGGGAATTATCTCTTTTATCTTGGCCTAAAGCTCCCTATTGAGTTTTCCATAACCCGTTTTTATTTTCATTTGTTTTCAGAATGTCATGAGTTCATGATTATATGTTCGACTTAATAGAGAAAAGGGTCCGAAACCTATAGCAAGGGAACACTTATGTTTTGCTTGTGACGGTTCGAGGCATCGCTGACCTTCCTACTGATGCAGTTTTAAACAGAAAGTCAGATTGAAAGAGGAAGAGGGCAAAACGGAATATCCCCAAGGGAGTTATGATGGACCAGCCGGCTAAAAAAGCCAAGACCACTAAAGTATACTGCGCTTTTGATTTGGCAGCTGAATACCTTTTGTGACCTTCTAACCTTTGGGTATGGCTATTTCAGACAGTAATTGAGAATGTTTTATCTCAATTGTTAGACTGTTCTTCTCCCGGCCAATATTACGCTCTGAATTTCAGAGAAGAAAAATAAGAAGAGAAAGTAGAGAGAAATATGTTTTCTTGATTCTATAAAATGGGAAATTATAAAGATTGTGGCTAATATAGCCTGAGTAAAGGGACAAAACAAAGAGAATAGCAAAATGACTCCTCGAGATATTCAAAACGCAACAACAACTAAAGTAATTAACAACTAAAACAAGTAACAAAACGCAAAGGCTAAAGCATAAAATGCAACCCAGTCAACTTTTGCTTTGGTCAACTTCTTCTTGTAATTTTACCACGTATCAATCCATCCCCCTTAAAAGACCTTGCCCCTAAGGTTGTACTCAATAAACTAGGGAAGATTTGTCTCTTATAGACTTGAGCCAATACCATCAATGTGCTTGGTGACAATAATAACATTCTCAATGGCCTAGCAACCTGAGTATAATTCAACACCAAACTCTCCAATCCTGTTCACATCAAATCCACCAACCATTGCCTTGATAAATTCCTCAGTTCCAGTACTTACAGTTGTACCATACTTGTTCCCCAAATCAACTGTGGTCCTTCTAATACTAATATGATTGATAAACAGTGTATTATTTATTTTATCATGAAAAATGTGAATGAGGATTTCTGCTTGAGCTTGAAGTTTGCTCTCACCATTTAGACTAAAACTCGAAGCATCAAAAGTGTGGTTAGTGAGATTATCAAAGAAAATCTTCTTCGATACCCTTCCCTTACCATTAGTAATGGTGATTTTGTTCTTCTACCCAATAATTTCATCTTTTGCACAAACATACAAAATGCCATTAGCATTAACGTCAAACCATACATTAATTGGAGGTACGCCTCTAGGTGCAGGATTAATCCTAGATAGCTCAAAATTGCTTGATATTTTATTGTTATGGGTTCTTGTACGTTCTTCTTCATACACCGGAATCGACAAGTCTAGTTGGTTAACAGAGTTTATACAGAGCACTTGAACCTTCTTGGTGGGAATCGTTGTGTTTCTTAACATTAAAATAGTCATGACTCTGCTAGCTGGCCTCAAACCAAAAGATAATGGAGTAACATCTAGTAGCAAAGGGCATTTAACCTTCTCATTGCCCTCTTTACTTACAAGAATGGTGCCATATGGAATAATTTTGGTAGATTTAATGTCCCCTCTTAGCCCTCTACCATTGAAAAAATCTTGTAGCGATCATTGTACCTCTTGGATATTAGTTAATCCACAAACAAGAACAACATGTTAGGTTTCTGGATATTTTGGTAGAGAACTAATTTTAGTTTTCCAATATTGCTCTTCCCCTGAGGGTCCCCATGTAGGTTCAAACAAAATTTTCCTTCTCTTCCTAATAGATTGGTGCCATTCATGATCTCGTCTTAATTGATGTGGAGCTTTTATCTAAACCTTACCATGATAGTGTTCTATGGAAGACTTCATTTTGAGTTCAAGCATTCGAACAATAACAGCTTCCTCATGCACTTGGTCATTCTATTTCACTACTTCATCCCATTTCACTTTGTAGATTATAAATAGAGTTCGATTGCACCTAACTTCCTCTACTTTTTGCATCTTCTCTTCAATATGTGTTTTTGGCATTTCTTCGAATAGCTTACAAGCTTCACTTAAATTCCCAACATCATCCAAAATCAAGTCAATACACTTGTTCAAACTTTTAGGCTCATTAGCATTACGCTCAAACATTTCATTCAAATTGAAGCTCAACTCAAGATTCAATTCACCAATAGTAGTCACATCAAAATATCCATTGTACTCACTATTCTCAGTTCCACTGATTTTTGCTACTATCAAATTACAAAAATTAAAACTCTTATTAGCAATATCATAAACCGCACCTATGATGCTCTCCTTAACTTCACTCATATTCTCTATATCTTTGTTCACATCAGCATTCTCAAGTGCCAGATTCTCACTAGCACACTTTCCTTCTTTCAAGTCTCCAACAAAATTCATATCTGACTCATGAGTGATATCATTAGATTTTTTAGATTTTCTAGCTCGATCTACCTCTACGCTTTCATAATCTCTAGGACCGGGATCAATTTCAAGTATAACACTTAGCTTAGGGATAATTTCAGTATAGGGATCATGATCTATTTTAGGGATAACCTTGTCACCTTTACCTAGATCGGGATTTAACTCCTCCATAATGCCTTCATTCTTAATCTTATCCTCGGTATAAGTTTTATCAATAATCAACAGCTCATTATTATCTTCCATCTAGCTAAACAATAATGCAAAATTGAATAGTGATTCAGAATCTTCAACGACCAAATCAACCTGTAGCTTTAACTTTGATTCATCACTAGTTAGAACTAAATCTTCACCAGTGAGCAATTGGAGCTAAATCCTTCACCGTGCCCTTCCATTTCAAGATTTTCCTCTAACTATGGTAATTCAATGGCAGTAGCTTCTGGTTCTTTGGCAAAAACAAGCTCGAGGTATTCATAGAGGTGAACTTCAAATCGATTCCAAGCTTTATCAGAGATAGTCATCATTAGATTTTTAGGAAGCGATTCCGACGAGGAACCACCGCTCTGATACCAAGTGTTATGCTCTGAATTTCAGAGAAGAAAACTAAAAAGAGAAAGTAATGAGAAATCTATTTGCTTGATTCGATGAAATGGGAAATTATAGAGATTATGGCTAATATAGCCTGAGTAAAGGGACAAAATAAAGAAAATAGCAAAACGACACCTCGAGGTATTCAAAACGCAACAACAACTAAAGTAAATAACAACTAAAATAAGTAAAAAAATGCAAAGGGTAAATCATGAAACGCAACCGAGTCAACTTTTGCTCTGGTTAACTTTTTCTTGTAATTTTACCACGTATCAATGTATCAGCGCAGCTACGACAGCTTCTCCCTCTCGAATGAAGGAGTATTTAACTAGTTTAGCCAGTAAACCAGGTTATGTATCTTTCATACCAATTCAAGAAGCTCTATGCTTGGCTCTCCCGCTTCCTCAAAGTCCTCCAAGTATAGGACTGGGAAGTTTAGGCAGGTGGTTACTCTTCTAGTTGAGGCATCTTCTCATGTTAATATATTGTACTTACTTTTTTTCTTCACAAATTAAGGGATTTCTAATCCTTTAATTTTGAGATGAAGTCTCGTGTGGTGGATATGTACCAATGGGCAGATGATATTGAGTCGTCTCAATTTTGACTAGAGTCGGCTCAAAATGAATCTTCTTGGCTACAAGACAAGGTAGCAGCTGCTGAGGCCAAGGGAAGAAAGTTTGAAGTGGAGCTACAACAAGCGAATGCCAACAACAACCTTCTCAAATAAGCCCAAGACGAGGCGAGTTTTTAATGCTTATCGAGCTAAATATCCTAACTTATCCTTCAATCTTTTTACCAGCGTTGGCTATCCAAAGTCAGGTGAAGGTCTTCCAGAGCTAGATCGATGTGAGCCAGCCAAAGAGGACGAGGGAGAGGGGGAAGAGCCTACGAATGAGAATGTGACTAGGGAAGGCGATCGTCAAGACGAGGCGGTGGATGTGGAGGGAGATAAATCGAAATCTCCAAAAGATCCGAGAGGGAATGAAGAGGATTTTATCCACCCAAACGTCTAGTGACCTTGTACTTAGCTTTTTGTAAATTATTTTATGGTTGTTTGGGCGTATTGTAATTACAATTTAATATTTAAAGAGAAACTACCAAGAATAATCATACTTTGTAAACTATTTACAAATTCACCATGAAATCAAACTATTTACAAATACACATTCCATTCAATTCTATTTACAACTATGTCATTTACTTGTTTCTCCCCTTTTTCTTTTGATTTTCTTTCTTATTTTTCATTTATCTCTCAAACCGTTTATTTTTTCGACATGCTGCTTTAAAATTTTTTGTTCATTTTATTTTTATCTTTAAAATCACATCCATTGTGATTTTTCAAAAAATTTTACCCAATAGTCGCATGGTAGATATTCAATAGTCGCATGATAGATATCCAATAGACAAGTGGTAGATCTTAGTTTCGACAATGTTTCTACGAAATTGTTTATGTTAGTTTTGTGCTGCTGTTTCTTAACTAGATCTAGTGCTGCTCTGATTTTTGGGTGTGGGATATTGCTTATTTGTTGCTCAAATTGAGAAGTTTTGATTGTCGTTCTTCATTAGGTTTTCCAAGTTTAGCTCTAAATCTTTTGTTGATGAAGATTGTACACTAATTCTTGATAATTTGAAACAAATCAGTTGCAAAAGATCATACAATATCGGTGTATATTTATTTTGGAATTTAGTAATTCAAGGCATGGGCGATTAGACATCTATTGGATGTCTACAACATATCTATTGGATGTCTACTATATATCTATTGGACGTCTACCAAACTTCTATTTGGAAAAATTTGATTTGAAGTTGATATTAGACATTTGTTCAAGTATATTTTAAAGTTATGATCTAGTAAAAATGTATCTAGAGTTTTGAATCAAATTATTTTACATTTTACTAATTTCAATTGGACTTCTATTGGATATCTACTGAATACGTGACAGTTCAAAAAAATTTCAAAAAAAATATCACAGTGGATATCATTTGGAAGATAAAAAAGACACGAACAAAAAACTCTAAACCGGCATGTCAAAAAATGAACGGTTTGAGATATAAATACAAAACAAACAAAAAAATTAAAAAAAAATATGCAGGCACATGTTTTCAATATAGGCTGTGAATTTGTCAATATTTTGGGCTGTTTTTGCTTGTTTGTAAAAATTTATTTTGTGGTCCAAATTATTTTGTGAAGAGGGGTGGTTTTTGTAAGAGCCTCATATTTAAACCTATTCTGGTTTTTTGTGGCGCTCTTATGATTGATTGCCACTTAGATTATTTTGTAGGTCTTATCTCTTGCCTATGTAATTTTAACTAAGTTTTTTTAACTTAGATAGTTTATGCTGGTCTTACATTTATAGCCGGTTGCCAGCGTGGCGCTATATCAGGCCTTATTGCCGCCTGGGCTGTTTTATTCGTTAGTTTTAACTAAGGGCTTTATACTTGTGTATAGTCACACGCGTTTTGGTTTTTGAGACGTTTTTACATTTTAGCATCAGTGTGTGCCATGAAGTTTGATCACGACTTTATTAGGGCGAATAATTTTTTAAATAAAAAGATGCTTTTATTAATTGAATAAAATACAAGTATGGGAATTCTAAACGTCTGAAATAATCTACTTGAGTGAAGCCGCTTTCCTAAAAAAACTTAGTGGGAAAAATTCTTAAGGAAGGAAAAAGAATGCGACTGCTAAAGTCCTCAAGTATCTCTGTATAGTAAGGGCTGAGATTGGCAATGTTTCAAATGCGAGGAAGCTCTTTGCCATTCATAGTGCGTAATTTGTATAAATTGAGGAGTTTAAGTAATAACGCAGTTATATACAATTTTGCCTCTATTAAATCCATACAAAAAAATTTATAATTTTTTTGTATGGATTTAATAGAGACAAAATTGTATATATAAATTTTTTTCATAAGCCATGAGGCTTATGACCTCATAAGCCGTGCTCGAACCTGGCCCAAGCCCTATGTTTCAAAGTATGGGTTGGATGGATTGATACTTTTAGCCAAAAGCCCGATCAAATCCGATCAGCCCGACGAACATGTATACAAGAAAGCGGGCAAAAGATAGCACATTCACTTAAAATCACAAAGTGAAAGCTCAAAAAGAAGGAAAAGCTAATAAATACCTATTTTTTTGTAAAAAGAAGAAAAAGAATGTTGTAAATAGTTGTATTTCCATTTTTTTTATATTTCCAAGTGAAACCCATCGTTCTTTTTAAGTATACGAGTAAATTGAACATACTTTAAAATTCATGGAAACAAAAGACTTTTACACCGAGTATTTAAGTTGATAGGGAAAATAATGCATTGGATATAAATTCACTTGTTGAAACAGTCACTTTTCATAAACATAGATATTTGGAGACTTCAGTTTCTTGAGATTTAATCGTGTAGCAGATAGCTTACAATAGATGTAGGCATAGACAATGAATATCTTAAAACATGAAGATCTTAAAAAATAACAAAACCAGGACCGCTTCTAAAATTGAAATAAAGAGTGATTACAGTGGTGGATCTAGCTAAGTTTTTTCTTCTTTAGCAAAGGCCACATGCATGTGTCTATGTGGAAAGCACATTATCCCACACAAGCACACTGTTTTTTATTAACAAAAAGATATATTGAAAAAGGAAGTCTTTGCTTAATTCACTCGCTAACGAAGCTTGCTTAAAGAGTATAGTTTTATGAGTAATATGGTAATTAAATCACTCTGAGCTGTACCTTATAAAAGGATCCGGTCTACCATATAAAAGCTCTATATACTCCAGTTCTCGAAAGCTCTATATACTTCAGTTCTCGAGGTTGACAGATAAATTGAATAGTCCTTGGAAAACTAATTAATGTTTAATTAGAATATAAATGATGTAAAAGAATTAGTATAATAATAATAGAATATTATTATTTTTAGATAATATAATATGGGAAATAAAAAATAGGGAAGATGGTTAGAGTAGAAACACTGTAGATCCTGTAAAATATAGTTTAGGAAATGAAAAATAGGGAATATGATTGGACTTGCTTTAAGGAACATATTAATATTTAATTAATATCCTGAGTTATATTTACAGAACCTTTTTTATAGTAAGTGATTCACTAAATTATATTATAAACAGTATATTAACCACAATATTTTCATATAAAAACCACAATATTATATACTTCCATCAATATCTAAATGTTAGTTGTCTAAGTAAATAATTTTTTTTCCGTCTAATTTTTACTTTCAAAACAAGATCTATTACAATATTTTATATAAAAAACTATAATAAAGCATTTATAAAACTAGTTCTTTTTGTTTTGAATTATTTTTCAAGTTTGTACCTTCAGCGTATGCCTAATATAAGAAGGAAAATCCCTTTACTTTTTTATGTTTTCTAATTTCCAGCCTTGTCACTTTATTTACAAAACATAGAAAAAACTTAATTAGTAATTTAATATATTTGCAAAATGCAGATTTTGGAGGGGTAAATGGTCGGTGGTTCGTGGCAGTACCCAATTGGCTAAACTTTTATACCATGAATATCGGCCATACAGAACTCGAGAAAAGTCTCACCGTCCTCCTTTGGACGTATCCTCTTTTCTTTTATTGATTGAAAGAAGCAGCTTATTAGAATCTTTTCTTTTCTATTTCAACTTATATATAAACAAATTAAACCCCTCTCTAAATATTCATATTTCTCAGTCATGCCATTACCCAATCTTTAACATTCCTTCCAATTGACTTTGGTATGGCGAATTCGACATCTTATTCATCTCAACCGGCATTGCCACTTCACCTTTGTTTCTTCCTAGTTACACTCATAACGCTTATGGGTTTTTCGTGGTATATAAACCACGAGCCAGTGCTGGAAAGCGTGTTTGATCAGGTGAAAGTAGTGGTAATCTTATCGCCCTTGATACTTCTACTAGCGGTTCAATGGCTTTCAAGTGATGAAAGCCAGACATTGTCGTATTTCATACCGTTGCCAGAGAAAGACTATATACATAGAGCGGGAGGAACATCTTGGGGGGTTGCCTTTCTTCTTATTTTTCTTTTCTTTATGATTTCCTATCAGTCTTCTTTCCATGAAAAATGGTTTCCTCTTTTGGCTAGATAGTCAATTAATTGAGGACAGGTTTGGGATTGTTGTCCTCCATTTTAAAACATGGCTTGAGTTTATTGTTTGATTAAGGGTGAGGCTTAGGATTGTTAAGCAAGTTTAGCGAGAATTTGGTGGATTTATGCATCTATTAACGTAATCTTACTGTTAAATTTGTTGTAAATGAATTACAAAGGGATGTAGCGCAGCTTGGTAGAGTGTTTGTTTTTGGTACAAAATGTCACGGGTTCAAATCTTGTCTTCCCTATTTATTACTTCGTCTTCTCTATATATAGTATAAGCATTTCAAATGGAGTGCGAGTGGAGGTAAAAAAAGACTCTTTTTTACTTACAGTTTACTTTTTTGTAATTTTTTTTGATAAGTAAAGCGCTCTTAGTATAGTTCGGTAGAACGTGGGTAATTATGATGTCAAATATGATGATGTTATATATTTATGAGTTCAATCTTATTAAATCCGTGTTGAATGAACTTGTAGTTAAAATGAATTTGTAATATTTAGAGGTTTCATTCGAGCACATTTGGGTGGGGTGTAAATTTTTTATTATATTTAATGTAAGTGCAAATTTAAACGAAATCCTAATATTCGTATATATACTAACATCTTCATATATAATGAATTTTATGATAAAGAATGTACTATTGGTACACATCTAACATCCTATTAGTGAGAAGCCGGACAAAAATGCGACTTTTATAAAGTTGCCATTTTATGTAATTGTATTTTGATAAAGTTAGTTTATGTTTAAGCCTTAATATATAATTGACTCTAACATGGGAAATTATATAATGGATTGAGTCTTTTGATTCCTTCTCGTCGCATGAATAACATGTGTTTCAAAAAGTACTTTATGATATCACTTTCTATTATTTTATTAATTTTCAGATACATATCATTCATGTGAGGAGAAAGGACTAAAGGATTCGGTCCATTGTGTAATTTCTCCTATATTAGATATACTCGTTTAGTGATTGAAATGCACAATCGCATATTATTTAATGCTCTATTCGAGTTGTCTTTTATTTTTCAACAATTATTTCAGATTGGAGAAATAAGTTTTATTTCTTGTCTTTTCTCTTTGATTCCTACAGATGATAATTTGGCTGCCCATTTTTAGCGCGGCGTGAACAGACGACTGTTGTGCCCAAACCGTACCACCTAGCAAGTACAAAAGAGTCGGGTTGTGTATAGAGGCAAGCACAAGTGTTGTATTCCATAACGAGCAAACACATAGAATCTGAAATTCTCCTAATAGATTGTTGTTAAAGTATTTTCTTTAAATGAAGGTTGTTGTTAATCTAAAGGGTAAACTTAAAAAAAGTACCTTATAGTTTCACTCATTTACAAAATGAGGTCTGAGAAATTTTTTTTTGCAATAATCAGGCGGTTTTCATCACAAAATCAAATTAAAAAACATTCAAAACCGTCATAGCCACAAGTCGATTAGAAGGAGCATAAATAGCTAGAACTGAATGCGGAAAGTATGGAAAAACATCTTGTAATGTATTTAACCAGAAAATCGATTATGCTTTTGCGGCAGATCGTAGAAACCGCTCTCATCAACTACAAAACTGACGGGATTTCTACAGATTCTGAAGTTCATTGGCGAAAACTACTACACACTACGATTTATGTTTCAAAATCAGAAAAATCTCCAAAGGTAAGAAATGAAAAAACCTAGCATTGTAACATTGTTCTGAAATCTTCAAATTAAAGTAGCTAATCGGTGAAATAAATGTATAAAATAGTTTCCGATGCCTCCAAAAGGAAGAAATACAAGAAGCAAAATAGCAGAAGCAACACAGAAGGAGAATGAGAAGGAGGTAGTAATCACTGAAATTCAGGTATTTCACACAAACTCAAGAATAGAACAATGTAGTATGCTAAAGTACTATATCTTGCAATTTAAAAACTAAAAATAAGAAATATAAAACAAAATGGTTCAGAAAATCGAAAATTAGAGCAAATCTATTAAATCTGTAAAAGAAACAAGCAAAAACGAACCTCTACTAGACAAATACTAGATAACCATGACATAACTAACAGGTTTATACTAGATTTCTACTACATAAACATTAGATAACCAACAAAGAAAATTATTGCATGGAAATTGCTGCATATCATATGTACTGGTAGTGATATAAACCCACCTAAACAAGTTGTAATGCCTACCAAATGTCTACTATAAATATACCAAATATTTATAAATTAACAACTACATGTCCACTAAATGTCAAATACGTGAACCATATACTAGATTTGATAAATATGTTTGTCAGCCTAATGAATGGTTTAAATATTCACATGCAATGTACTAGCTGCGACTATAGTATACATATACCAAAGAGTCATGAGACAAATTAGATGCATATTTTAAGAATACTAAACGTCTGCTAAACAAATACTAGAATTCTACAAGGTGAATACTACATAACAACCAGATGTCAAACAAATGCGATTTTGTTAGATGTGCTACATTACTTGGTTGAAAAACTGGATAACTTCTTTATTTAATCTCTGATTTTGTACTAAGAAAATATCATGAAATTCAAATGCCTTGTGTGAGGTGTCGATGGCGTATAGGTCTCACTTGGTGCCTGCGTGAGAGAGGCAGGGCCTATTGGGGTTTGGTTAGATTTAGGTCTGACAAAATATTTTTAGTTAAAGTTTGCACAATAAGCCAATTTTAATGAATAAAAGAATCAAGACCCAAATCTGGATACAATTGATAGAGTTGCCACCCAAGTTGTCTACTTGGGAAAGAGTTTTGGTACGGTTTCCTCTAGGCGGGAGACTCATACCTAATGGATCAGAGATTCGGGTATCGGATGAGTCACTTATTTCTCATTTAGTTGATTCAAAATTACATTCACCACGTAAAACCATTTACGTTTTCATCATTTGGGGAATTATCACAGAAATCCTATTTCTACACTCTTTCACACTCGTTACACGCATTTACAAATTACAATAAAGCACAAGCAATAAATGGGGGGATAAAAAGTACAACCAGGGAAAAATGGGGGAAATTGCAAAGAGAACCTATACATTTGTTCCATGTTACAAAACAAAATGAAAATAAATTCCCCTACATCCACAGATGTTAGCACAGTTTATAGCACCCCTTAAATCAGTACTTCAGCGCATTTTGTTACGAAAACACATCTTAACTCTTGCGGGTTGATTTACCGGATTATTAGTGAAAATGATTGCATGGCATATGGTGAGTTGGATTGATTTTTAACCAATTGAAAATGAGTTCTGGGTTCTGTCTAGGGACTTGTACCCGTACAGATGAGGGGGTACCTGGATGGGTACTAGGGAGAACCTTAGTTCAGTTAAGTTACAAATTACAAATTAATAGATTGGTGGCAGAAAAATAAAAAGGGATTTCCTTCCGTATCAGTATGGCGCATTAAATTAATATCCTTCGGGATATAGGGTGCCAACAAGGCTCATATAGATTAGGACCAAATCCAAAATAAGAAATGAAAGCAACAGATATAATAGAAGTAACAGGCAATAATAATAATGAAATAACTGAGATGTGAGTTTCTTTTAAACTCAGGAGCATTACCTTTGCGGCGTGATTCCACTTTGAGGTGATCCCTTTACTGTTGAGAGAGCCCGACCAAAGTAGATGGAATAGGACTATTTAGGTGAGCATTCGTGTGGACAGAACCTCCCCTAAATCCTAGTGAATGAAGTTAGGAATGAATAAACTGTGGACAAAACCTCAAAGGATGAGTTTTCTCCCTATTTTATACCTCCTATACCTCTACTATAACTTTTCTATACCTATAGAAACTACTAGAATTTTAGTATAATTTTGTATAAAATGTGTGTGTTCAAAATGTGAAGAGAAGGGCCCTATTTATAGGGGAAAGGTGGTTTGAACGCAATAAATCGCGTTCATGACCTGTCTTCTCCTGAAAAAAGAAAGGATTCCCTTCCAAAAGAGCCTGTTTAAAAGAGTACCCGTTCGGGCACTCCCCCTCAGGCATATGGAAGGGATGACCCGTATGGGTCTACCAGTGGATCTGTACTACCAAGCAACACTAGTACGGGTCCCTAAGGGCAGACTAGGTCTCCTAACTTTGGCAAAACTCAACTCTGTAGTAGTAGGAACACCTCTGATGGACAACACCTGAAAGACATCGTTTCATGAGAAGGATCGTTAAAACCCAGTGCTCATAGACTACCCCTCATGGGATCACTACAGATACGGATCTGTATGATCTCACAATGTGAGCGAGGGTTTAGAAATTATACCTAAGGTGATGGCATGGACGAGTTCCTTTCTGGAGGTGAACTCCTTTCCCGAGTGTCCCTTTCTTGAAGTAGACGACTTTCCTTAGTGGATGCGTATCCCTTTCTTGAGGCGGATGACTTTCCTTTGCCTATGCATATCCTTTTCTTGAGGTGGATGAGTTTCCTTTGCCAATGCATAACCCTTTCTTGAGGCGAATGACTTTCCTGACTGGTGTATCCCTTTCCTAAGGCGTATCAACTTTCCTTACCAATGCATATCCCTTTCCTAAGGTGGATTACTTTCCATTTGCTATTGTGCATATTGTGAGTGGGCGAAACATTTCATGATGGACCCTCTCAGGTCATCGATTGGATTGGCACGGCCAACGCGGGACTCCCTATTTTAATGTAGGGAGTCGCCGCTAGAGCGCGGGGCTCGTTGTATGTGTGAACATACTTGGTATTTCTAACTAGACAAAGGGGTCGAGGACTCCTTTGGGGATTAGCCTTTTTATTATGGGAGCAGGATCCCTGTTTTATACAATATTAGAGCCACCACCCGAATCAGCTCTTTCGGGAAATTGGTGGTATAGCTAATCCGAGCAGGATTTCTATACCGATGAAAGAGAGATTCTGGTTCCGGATGAAATAGTTACTTGCCGTTTGAATTTGGATGAAGCATAAAAAACCTTTTGTTATTTAAATAAACAAAAGAGATGAGTTAGGGTGATACGACCTTTGCTGGCCTAGCCCGTGGAGCGAGGGCCTAAGTAGGGGCTTGCTACTTCATGTTGAAATAATAATTGATATGCATGATTAAAAGTAGTATTTTACCCTCGGTTGCCTTTTAAGTCTCTTGAAGGTCAGTACGTGTGCTAAAACTGAATGATTGGAAGATTGGGGTTGAGAACCTTATCATTTGCGGAGATGGTTTATAACTAAAACCCCACTGAGAGTAATGGACTATACCTTGGTATAGTTGGTGTTTGAAGGTCAATTTGAGGAAAGTTTGTGGCTAAAACCCGTCGATAATATTGAACTGTGTTATTGGTTTGGTGTTTAGGGAATAAGGCTAGGCTAGTTTATAACTAAAACTTACCTAGGGGAGGGTTCTATACCTGAGTATAGTTTTGGGATAAAGGAAGGGCTCTTTGGTATGGATTCAGGGAATTCGTAAAAAGGAAATTTTCAGAGAGTTTTCGATGTTTTTCTCCGTTCGAAAGTTTTTGTCATCTGAAAGTTGTTGAAAATGAGCAGGGATCGCATTCTTTTTATAGGATTTTTGGCAGCATCGATCGACACATCTTGGGAGCGTCGATCGACGCATCTAGCATAGTTGTAGCTTAGCTGAGTCATCACTAGACTCAACACGTATCCAAAGAGTGTCGATCGATGCATTTGGGAGCATCGATCGACATATCTAGGAGCGTCGATCGACATATGTGTAGGTTTGATGAGTCATTGCTAGACTCGACTCGTATCAGTAGAGATTAGCGTCGATCAACGTATATGGTAGCATCAATCGATGCAAATCCAATCGTTAGGTTTTTTTGAAATTTTGACACATGGTTTTTGACACATAGGGCTAACATTTGATTGTTGGAAATCTTATTTGGAATTACAGAGAGAATTCTGTCATAGGCAGAAGTTCAGATAGGAAATTACTGGTTTGAGGTTCTTTCCTTTAGGATACTTTAAGGATTGTTCAAGGGGTTTTGGACAAGTAAAGAGACTATCGATTCATAGCACTTTTGACATTCGGACACCTATATGAATAGGTATTAATCATCATTAGGCTAGGTGGACCGTGCTCACAGGCTGCCTTTCACGTTTCACAAGTTTTGACTGTTTGGGAAATTTTGCATACGCGAAGTGAGCGCGGTGAACAAAATAGGTGCTTTCTTGAGTGGTAAGTCATAGGGACATAAGGATTTAAAAAGAGTCGACATCACTTGATCGATAATTTTTAAAAAAAAATTTTTGCACCTTCGATCAAGAATGTTGACGAAAATCTTTTTAACTTAAAATCCTGTTGGGGATGAAAACAAAATTCATAGAAGGTAATGAAAGGAAAAAATCGATGGGGAAATATAAAATTAAAAGCATTTAAAGAGGTTTTGTGCCTCTAGTGACATGTTATAGTTTTAAAAAAGTTGGTCCGCAAATTTTAAAATGGTTTTGAGATGATGCAAAGAGCGAGAATTATACCCGCTTCTGTTGCATATGTTGATAATTCTCCTTCTCTTTGAGGAGGCATTGTCATCCATTGTTGACAAATTTTCTCATCGGGGAGTGTGACACGGTCAGCCACCATTGATTAATTTTCTCATCAGGGAGCGTGGCACAGTCAGCCACCATTGATCAATTTTTATATCAGGGAGTGTGGCACTATCAGCCACCATTGATCAGTTTTCTCATTAGGGAGCGTGGTACTATCAGCAACCATCAATTAGTTTTCTTATCAGGGAGTATAGCACTGTCAGCCACCATCAATCTGTTTTCTTATCAGGAAGTGTGGTACTATTAGCCACCATCGATCAGTTTTCTTATAAGGGAGCATGGCACTGTCAGCCATTGTCGATCAGTTTTCTCATTAGGGAGCATGGCACTGTCAGCAACTATCGATTAGTTTTCTCATAAGGGAGCGTGGCACTGTCATCCACTGTCGATTAGTTTTCTCATTAAGAAGCGTGGCACTGTCAGCCATCATTGACTAGTTTTCTCATTAGGGAGCATGGCACTATCAGCCACTGTCGATCAGTTTTTCATTAGGGAGCGTGGCACTATTAGCCACCATCAATTAGTTTGTATTGCCATCAAGTTAGGCACTGTCTACCACCATTGAGCGGTTTGTCTCACCATTGAGTTAGGCACCGTCTTGCCACCATTGACCAGTTTGTCTCATCCGGCAGTTGGGCACTATCTTGCCACAATTGAGCAGTTTGTCTCACTAGGAAGTTAGGCACTATCTACTGCCATTGATATGTATTTGGGATTTCCTTTTGTAAAGATATGTAGAGGATTGCCTACTAATGTTCTAGAGAAGTTAAAGGTTCGACGTTAGTGTCGATGCATTATGTCTCTAGTTGCAAAGATTTCTTTAGGAGCTGCTTTGTCGCCATTTCTAAGTGGTGATGAATGGCTATGCCTTTGTTTTGACGTGTAGAGGTTATACCCTAATTTTTGCCTAAACCAAAGAATAGCAGGCTATCATTTTTTAACCTAATTTTTGCTTAAACCGCCTTTTCAGGTTTTCAATTTATCGATTTACCTTAACTTTTGCCTGGATTACCCTTTTGGGTTTTTAACCAAGCAGGCCTTTTTTTTTCTTTTTTTAGTGTCGACTTTCACCTTTCTCACCGTGCCCCAGTTTATAAGAGAAGGTGAAATATTCTGGATCTATTTGTTTGCAAGCTTTATCTCTCTAATTCTTCTTGGCTGTCTTAGTTGTGCACTGGATGTCACTTTGATGTTTCATCAATGTAATGATTTTAATGAGTATGAACATTAGTCGCAGGGACTAGGGTACGTTATAGTCCCAATTGGTGTGTACCAAGGGTACGTGCTAAGTCCTTTGTGGACTAATGCATAAGGGGATTCTTCCAACCTTATTACTCCATTGTGATGAGTATCTTTCCTAGGAGAGGGCTTTTCCTCTATTACTAACTAGGGGTAGATGAGGTCGTACTCTCTTTTGTGATTTTAAGAATATCATTAGGTATCCCTAGGGGAAGTTTTTGAGGTTGTCTTACAATATGCTGGGCTAAGTCTGACAGGGTTATAGTTGATGGTAACCATGCATTATGTACTTAAGCTCAAGAACCCTAAACGAGTTTGGGAGCCCATTTTCTAACTTTAATATACTCAAACCTAGTGGCCTTAATCAAGCCAACTAGATTGTATTGAACTATGCATGGCTGGTGCATCTCAAGCTTGGGCCCCTATACGAACTCGAGTCAAGTTCTAGAGACACGTTATTGAGAACACCAGGGTTTTGGGTGTGAAAAATATGAAGATGCTATACAGTAAACCCTAATAAATCAAAATTTAAATGACTTTCATTATTTCATCTTAAATTGATTTTATGGAAAATCAATTATAAAAGAGTATAATCCCCAGTAGAGTCACCACTGTGAGCGGGCAAAACTTTTTGTGATGGACCCTCTCGGGTCATTGATTGGATTGGCACGACCAACGCGAGACTCTCGGGTTTTAATGAAGGGAGTCGCCCCTAGAGTGCGGGGCTCGTTATATGTGTGAACATACTTGGCATTTCCAACTGGATAAAGGGGTCGAGGACTCCTTTGGGGATTAGCCTTTTTATTGTGGGAGCAGGATCCCTGTTTTATACAATATTAGAGTCACCACCCGAATCAGCTCTTTCAGGAAATTGGTGGTATAGCTAATCCGAGCAGGATTCCTATACCAATGAAAGAGAGATTCTAGTTCTGGATGAAA
This sequence comes from Euphorbia pulcherrima, assembly GCA_947683365.1. NCBI lineage: Eukaryota > Viridiplantae > Streptophyta > Magnoliopsida > Malpighiales > Euphorbiaceae > Euphorbia > Euphorbia pulcherrima. The sequence goes on from CANTUS010000010.1 coordinate 45,719,442, forward strand.
TAGTTACTTGCCATTTGAATTTGGATGAAGCATAAAAAACCTTTTGTTATTTAAATAATCAAAAGAGATGAGTTAGGGAGATACGACCTTTGCGGGCCTAGCCCATGGAGCGAGGGCCTGAGTAGGGGCTTGCTACTTCATGGTGAAATAGTAATTAAATGCATGATTGAAAGTAGTGTTTTACCCTCAGTTATCTTTTGAGTGTCCTGAAGGCCGGTACATGCTAAAACCAAATGATTGGAAGATTGGGGTTGAGAACCTTGGGATTTGCGGAGATGGTTTATAACTAAAACCCGTCGATAGTAATGGACTATGCCTTAGTATAGTTGGTATTTGAAGTTCAATATGAGGAAAGTTTATGGCTAAAACCCGTCAATAATATTGAACTGTATTATTAGTTTGGTGTTTAGGGAATAAGGCTAGGCCATTTTATAGCTAAAACTTGCCTAGGGAAGGGTTCTATACTTGAGTATAGTTTTGGGATAAAGGAAGGGCTTTTTGGTATGGATTCAGGGAATCTGCAAAAAAAACTTTTCAGAGAGTTTTCGATGTTTTGTTCCATTCGAAAGTTTTTATCGCCTGAAAGTTGTTGAAAATGAGCAGGGATCGCGTTCTTTTTATAGGATTTTTGGCAGCATCAATTGACACATCTTGGGAGTGTTGATCGATACATCTAGGGTAGTTGTAGCTTCGCTAAGTCATCACTAGACTTAATACGTGTCGAAGGAGGATCAATCGATGCATCTGGGAGCATCGATCGACACATGTGTAGGTTTGATGAGTCATCGCTAGACTCGACACGGGTTAGCAGCGATTAGCGTTGATAAACACATATGGGAGTGTCGATCAACGTAAATCCAGCTATTGGATTTTTTTGAAATTTGGACGCGTGGTTCCTAATACATAGGGCTAACTTTTGATCGTTGGAAATTTTATTTGGAGTTACAGAGAGAATTCTGTCAATAGTAGAAGTTCAGACAGAAAATTACTAGTTTGAGGTTCTTTCCTTTAGGATACTTTAAAGATTGTTCAAGGGGTTTTGGACAGGGAAAGAGACATTTGATCATCGCACTTTCAATATTCAAACACCTATATGAATAGGTATTAATCATCATTAGGCCGGGCGGACCGTGCTCACACATATCCCTAGTGACTCTGCTTGGTGAAGATTTGTATCCCTTTCTTAAGGCGGATTGACTTTCCTGACTGATGATGGTGTATCTCTTTCTTAAGGCAGATGACTTCTCCTAGTATCCCTTTCCTAAGGCGGATCGACTTTCCTGACTGATGATTTTTTTAGGGAGGATATATATATCCTTTTCTTAAGGCGGATGACTCTCCTGGCTGATGGTGTATCCCTTTCCTAAGGCGGATGACTCTGCTGACTAGTGGTGTATCCCTTTCTTAAGGTGGATGAATCTCTTACTGGGGATTTTGAATAACCTGAAAAGAGACAACAATTAAACACCGAGTTAGTCATTGTCTAAGCAGACACCTTTTTATTCTTAATTGACTTTTGTGAGAACAACAAATATTTTTTCCCCTTCAATTAAGAATAAATAAGTGTGGATACAATAAACTGAAAATTCTATGTGGGAAATATCGGGTTTGGCCCGATCGATGTGTGAGCACGGGCTTTTCGATGACCCTCTAAATGATGACGACTTTTTGCTCTAACCTTTTACGGTCTAGTTGTTCCATTATTTAAGAATTGAATCACGTTTGGCAAGTTATTTGTTGACGATTTTAAGATCTTTGACCCCGATTAATTAAACATTGGATCGCTTTTAATTTGTAACCTCTTCCTTTCCCCTCGCACGTAGTAAATTGTTTTGCAATTTTTTCCTTAAAAATTCGGACAATTTCAGTGAGTCTCATTTGTATCGTTGGATTCTGGGTTCCCCAAGCATTCTAGAATGTCAAGTATCGCCCAGTTTGGATACCCATGGTGTAGTTTGTTCACATTCCGGGCCCGGCTCCCCGAGCCCCTTTGCCTTTTTTTTTTCCTTCCTGGGTGCCCCAGATCCGTCGGCGGCGGCGGCTGGCACCGCCGCCGAGAGGCTAGGCCATGTGGCATGATGCCACCTAGATCTGGCCGCGTCATGTGATGCGGCCTCGGCCCAGCCGCGTTAGTGACACAACTTTCCCGGGAGATTTTCTTTATCTGGTGTTTTTTCAGTTTTTTCTTGGCTAACAAGTAGGGTTTTGGGTTGTTTTTGTCAAATATTGACATTTAGAGTATTAATTTGGGTATTTTACACTTAAAAAGTCTATAAATACCCATCAAAATCAATTTTGGAGGACTTTTTTTTCTTTGGCTGATTTTTAGAGAGAAAATTCAAGAATAAGAGAGAGAAATGGAAGAACTAGAGAGAGAATGCTCAAGAAAAGCTAGAATCCGGGTTTAATCGTCTCTAATCTTGATTCTTAGTTGTTCTTAGGCTTAATCTTGTAGCTTAAACACTAAAATCTATTAGAAATCTTAGGTAAAAATTTGTTTAAATAGGATTTAGGGACTTTCGCCTCACAAATCACTAAATCCCTTGTTCAATCGGTTGTTTCATCGGGTTTTCATCTCAAATCCGTCATAAAGCTTGCCAAAAGTCCAGTTCGAGTCTCAAGAGTGGATTCACGGACTTTAGGTAACTTTTTGAGTTCCAATCTATTTCTTTCTATTATTTATTTCTGCTGCTGTGTTTTTGGTTATTTTTTCGGGTGTTTGGCCCTTTTATTCGTCCTTTTTGTGATTCTCTTTAAAAAAATTCGGCTGACTGTCCCGGCGAACATCACGCCGACTAAACGTCACCTAGGCTGCCTCGCTGAGTCGGCCTACGGGTCGCTCAAGCGGCCAAATGTCATTTTGTTGGACTTTCTAGGTTCTTTTCCCCCAAACCAAAAAACCAAAGTTATTTAAGCATTTAAGTCCGTATCAACTGTAACGGGTGGGAAACGACTTGAAATTTTAGGAATCTTGGGTTTTCAGGCACAAAAAGGTCGATTCTGGCTTGTTTAGACACTTTTTCTGGCAGGCCACTTTAGTTGGATGAAGGCTGACTGAGAGTCATCTAGGCCACCTCGTTGAGTCGGCCTACCATGTCGCTAAGTCGGCCTACCACCTCACTGAGTTGGCCTACTAGTAAAAACGTCCAAATGGTCCCTGTTTGTTTTATTCTGTTGTTTTTGGCCCATTTCTGTCGTTTTTGACCCGGTTTTTGTCATTTAAATGCGTTTTCAGTCCCGTTTCCAACCCAAAAAATTTCAAAAAAAATATGGCTGACCTGAAATTTGCTTTTATTTATTTTATTTTGTTTTTATATTTTATTTATTTTTATTTGATTTAATATGAATTTTAATAGCTTAAAAATAGTGTTTTTAACTAAATAAATCTGAATAAATTGTTTTCGACCAACTAAAAATTCCAAAAATATTATGAATATGCTAAATATGATTTTAGGATGTTTAGTTAATTTATTTCACCCTTCTTAGGTTTTTAAATAATTAATTAATGCCCGAAAATTTTGTTTTTATCCCAAAAAATCCAAAAATATCGTTTTCTTCATGCTTTGTGTTTATTTTCCGCATTTATTTATCCATGCTTTATTTGTGATTATTCTTATATATCTATTGCCTCGTTTGGAGATGGATCTGAGTTGGTAAGCTCGGTTAAGACCCGGTTTCACCCCTTTATTTATTTACCGCTTCATTTATTTTCTTGCATTAGAAAAATGTATAGGTATTCGTAAAGCCTTGTAATAATTTTATTTTTCTTCTTTTGTTTATTTATTGCTTTCCGTGTGATGTATGGCATATAAACTAAAAACACCAAACAATAATCGGATTAAATCGCATAAGAACTAAGTTCACGTTTATTAAAATATAATCGACTTGATTTAAAAAATTAAAAAGTAAGCAACATCATCCGAACCTAGAATCTCTGTTTTAAGGTATACTCCAACCACCCGATGGGAATATCGTACCCAAATTTCCGATGGAGCTTAACCAGGGGGCGACTCTATCTTAAAATATGGGATTCTAAGTCTCTTATCCCTTAACACATTAATCAGACTAAATTTCAACTTTAACATCGCTTCCATTATCCATTTTCATCACGCTAAAATAAGGATCATCTTTTAGCCTGCTTCACGGCGCTCGTTGTTTCTCTGCCCCACGCCAAAGAGCATTAAAACTTACCATGCGGGCGGGGGGATCGGGGGTCGTCGGCTCACACGATGCTATGCTTATTTTACCGCTGGGTGAATGCTCCTAGGGTGAGTGCCCCTAGGGTCTACCGAATCCACTATTAGGAAGTGGGGGGATGCCCCTAAGGCTTAATGATTCCGTTGTTGGGAAGTGGGGGGGTGCCCCTTGTTGGTCCCTGTGAGGGTCTTTATAAGGTCAAAGGGGGGGTGAATGACCATTTTTCACGGAATATACAGACTTTAAAAAGTCTTAGCGTAGTGTGTTTGATTATGATCTGGATGATGGATCCAGATGACGCAGATATGACAATATAATGCAATAAATAAAGAGTTAAGGAAATCAATCACAAAGGATTTTATCCTGGTTCGGCCCCGCCTTCACCAGTCCCCAAAGTTTCCTTCCTTTGAGCTTTTCCACTAGTGGATTCCTTTCCAACTGGCAAGAATCAAGCCTTACAATTTATCTCCTGATGGTAACCCCTTCTAGATGTAAGATATACCACTAGAAGCACTAACCCCTAGCTGAGTCCTTTAGTCTTTGGTAGGATATACCACATAGACTGCTACCTTGAATCTAAGCTGAGTCCTGCAAGGAGCTCCCACTCAAAGCACCAACTTTAAATTATATCCCGATCTCATAACTCACCCAAGTTGGAGATCCTTATACTCTTGTTTTCATAAAGGTTTTGGTTTTGGATTTCCTTAAGTTTATGACTCACTCAGGAATCCTTACAATAGATTTGGAATTAATTGATTCTTGGAGGAATTGTAAACTGATTGAATGCTTGTAATTTGTTAGTTGCTTTTTGTCAATCAAATAGCCCACCTTCTTAATTGGTGAAGCTTCCCTTTTATAGGCTTCTATCATAAATGTAGCCATTGTGGGTTGTTGAGCTTATAATAAATCTTCAACCTTGATCAGGTTATAGGTGGTGCTTCTGAAGCCATTGATCAATTTGTTAGACTGTAATTTGACCCATTTGAATTCTAGGGATTGATGCTAAAAAGTTATCAGTGATCGTTTTACTTGGCTTTTTGTGATGCACCAACTTTTACACCATTAGCTTTTTGGTGCGAGCTCCACACGCCTCCTTATTGATCTAGGTGAAAAAGTTTGTTAGCTTTTTCAGTTTGATTTCAGTCCTTTATCCTTTTACTGAAAAGTGCAAGCTGTCACTTTTTATCTTGTTCATGGGGAAAGGATCTTTCACTATGTAGACCAAAAGGTTGTGGGAAAAGTTATCTTTGAAACTTTTCTTATTGTCTTCAAGCATGAGTCTTCCAGATGTCTTCAGACTCATTGTCTCCGGATCTTTATGCTTCTGGAGTTAGGTTAATCAGTTCTTGTGGATGCTGTTCTTGAGGGATTAAAGCTTGTTTCCATTCTAAGCTTTATTCTAATGATTCCATGTGCTTGGGTACTTAATGTCATCAATGGATAACCTTATAGCTGGATCTTTGCCCGGATGTTTCTATTTGGATTTAGGAGATTTACATGTTTTAAGTTTTTGTTTCTTTCAAACCTGATCTGGATAATTTGATTTAATAAGATTCTGGATCATTATTTCCCAATAATCTCTCCCATTTGATGGAAACAAAAACTAAGTCAACTAAGCAAAAGGAGTTTATGATCTAAGTATGATTTTTAATACTTAGTCAATAAAAATACTCCCCCATAATTCTAGCATCCTAACTCCTCTATCATTTTTCAATTCTAGCTTCTAAGTTTGTTTTAGTACAATTATATATTATACTTTTAGAAGCAATTTTTGAGAATTAGATTATTTTAGTATAGATATACTTTTGTTGTTAACAATAGTTAACACCATTAAACACAGATTACAAATTCAGAAATACATTATTGTGAATCTAGCTATTACAAAATTTTTACAAGTAGCTAGTCTAATTCTGATTCCCTCCTGATGGTTCTCCCTCTTTCTCCTTGCCCTTTCTTGATCCAGCTTGTTCTTCCTATTAACTTATTAAACTTATCTCCCTCTTTTTGTTGGCATTTTAGGGGGTCGATGATCATGTAAGTTCTATTAGCCCAAGCATCTTGCCATGCCTTCAAATATATGGATTAGTTAACATTTCATTTTATTCTCTCAGCGACGATATGATCAATAGTAGCCGGAGAGTTATTTGCTTTGTAATTAAAGCTCTTCAATCAGTGATTATCTTTTCAAGTCTAGCCTGATGGCTCTACATTTTATCACCCATGTCATCTAGGATTTTATCTTGGATTTTAGGAATAGTCTTCTCTATGAAGTGTACCAACATTTCCTGGAGAACTTGCTGATCTACGCCCAAATCACGGGTTTAAGGTCCTTCTCAGCCATAAATTTTGACAAGTTTTCAAACTTGGTATCTAGATATGCTTTAATTTCTTCTGAGAGCTTGGAGGAGAAGGATGTGATCTTGTTAATTACAATTCCACAGTTATTTAAAGCTAGGGTATTGGCTTGATCATCGGTCCGGTTAGCTATGGAACTATTTTCTTTAAGCTCATTTAATGTTGGTTTGATCAGTGAGAAGGAAGCTTTTGCTATTGATCCTGGAGTGGGGAAGTCAAGAATTTTATCTTCTATATTCTTTACTATGTGTTTGATTTCACCCAACTCCTTCTTTACATCCGAATCAGTGGCTTGTCTTAGTAGTTCCTTTTTAACCCCTCTTAGATAGGTGCATATTGTTCGGAGGCTCTGCATGATGTACCTTTCCTCATTCTCCTCTTAAGCAGCCTCTTTCAACAAATGAAGAGCGGCAGATACTTTAGCCTTTACTATATTATTTGCCGGAACTCTCATAGGGCTAACTTGAGGAGGGAACTTTTCTTCAGAGGAGCTGGATGTATCATCTCCGAAACTAGAACTGCTTCTAGAGGACTGTTTTTCTTCTTCCTCATCACTTTACTTTGAATTGAAGCTTCCTTCCTTCTCTACCACCCGTTCCCTGAACTGGCATTGCCCTTAAAGTCCGCTTTAGAAGCGTGCTCTTCGGATCTCAGACCCTATCCCTCCTCCGGAGTGATATTATCCGGGTTGGGCTCACCTTCCTTGGATACATTTGGAACATGTATATCCAAGTTATCCCTTGTCTCAACTACCATGTCATCACTAATAATAATATTAGCATTAATATTTAAAGTAGCTATGATAGGAAGTACCTCACCGAGTTGGTGCTTGGGATAGGATGATTGTCTCTTTAAGTGCTCCCACTTCAACCCTCGGATGACTGGAAGTGTCCTCAGTCATCCCTCCAAGTGCTTTGGAAGGACTTATTGTACCTTCCCCAGGCACATTAGTAATGTCCTAATGCCCTCTATAGTTGCATTTATAGGACTTATTTCTGCTTGATTTCCGGCTTCTGGATTTAGCAAAATTTTTGAAAGAGGCTCTAAGATGGCTAGGAAATTGAAAGATCCAGATTCTAGAATTTTGGATAGCTTGGTTATGGCATTTGAGTCAACTAAGTTTGGCTGAGTATAAGATCCCCCGGGTCCCTTTATTGTCAGGTTATTTGCTCGGTAATTATCTGGCACGGAGGCCATCATTTCTTCATATTGAGGATCCTCCGGAAGGATATCCTCATCGGCTCTAGGCACATTTTTGCCTTTGGAAACTTTGGCATTAGCCAACTCAGCTTTCTCTCTATACTGCCTTGCCTCTTCATTCAAAATAATTCCAGCAAGCCTTCTTCCCTTGGCAGCTTTCTTTTCTTACACAACCATAGCTTTAGCAAAAGTAGGCCCTTTTCTCATAAATTTCTTAGGCTTCAAGGCTTCATCCTCCATTTCCACATCATCCTTTAGATCAACTTGCATTTCCTTTAGGGTCCGCTTGGCCTTCTTTCTTTCGGCTTCAATTGCCTTAGCCACAGCTAAAGGCTGATCCTCCACCTCAATCCCCAGATACACTATATTTCTACCTTTCTTGGCTGTAGCTTTGATGAGCTTCCCCCTTGCCTTTGGCTTCTCTAGACTAGCCTTCAAGATCTGGTTGAGGGTTTGAGTGTCCTCATTAACATCTTTCGGAACCACATTGATCTTCTTTTGAGCCTTGGCCTTAGTGGTCCTAGGCTTTTTAGGTGTAGGGGCTATAGCATCCGGATTTATAGCTTTCCAGGTCTTATTTTTCTTATCCTCTCTTTTCTTTTTAGCCTTTTCCTCATCCCAAGTTTCATTATATCTTAGGTTCAGAAAATTCTTCTAAAGGATAGCCTTTCCGTTGACACCTTGAAATCCAATGAAGTAAACTTCAGATGCCTCGAGAATTCGAGTGATCAAAGCACCATGTGAGTTCCTGTGATTCTTTAAGAAGTGGATTATCAGGACTCAGAAATTCACTTCTCTGCTCTCCGCCAGCGCTGAAGTACGCAGTGTTGAAAGGTTGATACAGTGGATAAAGATCCTTTCTAGATGAGGACTAGCTTGGCTAGTACATGTTGCAAGATCTGAGGTGCCTGTGGCTAGTAAGTGGTAAATTTATCCCTAAAATACCTCTCCGAAAGCCACATCTCCAGCTCATACTTCACTTTGGCTTCATCTCCATCCATTCGCATTTAAACTCCACTATTCTTCATGTGGAGATATTTCTCAAAAAAATCAGGCGTTATCATGATTTCCTATTTTTAAACTCTAGTTCTTAAGGCATAAAGCTTCTTGTGGACACGGAGGTTATCATAAAATTCTTTTACTAACTCCGAATATGTTGGACAGTTGATCTGGAGAAGTTTCTTGAGATGTTGATCTTTAATCAATTTGGAGTAGGGGTACATTTTGAATAAGAATCAATCCTCTAAATAGTCTATAGGTACCACTGAGTCGCTTTCTTTAAGGTTAAGGGGTGTGAAATCTTCATCTTTCAGATCAAACTCTATAAAGATGTTAAGAACCTTCATGGGGCCTTCGCTAGTCATAATTGCGGCAATTTTTGAGAAAGAGTTGAAGGAATTAGGGTTTAGGTTTTGATTTTGCAGAGTAACAATGCTTCGTTGCTTGCGTGAAGAAGAGAGGAAGTTTTTGGGGGTTTATATAGATTTTTCAAAGTTAGGGTATTTTAGTAATCGGGTTAGCCTCATCGAAATTTACATGTATTGACTCTACCACGGTTTGGGTTCATTTATTGAAGACTCTATAAGCCTTACTATGTGTTGAGTAGCCAAGGAAAATTGCTTCATCAGATTTAGGATCAAATTTTCCTAGTTGCTCTCTATCATTAAGGATGTAGCATTTACATCCAAATGCTTTGAAATACCCAATTTTGGGCTTTCTTCCCTTCCAGATTTCATATGGGGTCTTTTCTATAGTTTTTCTAATGAGAGCTCTATTTAGAATATAACATGTTGTATTTACGGCCTCTCCCCAAAAGTACTTTGGCAAACAATTTGCACTGAGCATTGTTCTAGCCATCTCAATTATAGTCTTGTTCTTTCTCTCAACAACTCCATTTTGTTGAGGAGTGTGAGGGGCAGAGAAGTTATGTTCAATTCTCTTGGAGTCATAAAAATCAGCAAAATGCTTATTTTTGAATTCTCCACCATTATCACTCTGGATTCGTGCAATGCTTATGCCCTATTCTACTTATATCCAGATGAATGTTTTTGAAAATTGGTCAAAGACCTCATCTTTCCTTGCTAGCAAGAGCAAGCAAGTATATCGAGAGTAATCATCCACAATGACCATGGTGAATTCTCTTCTACCTAAACTCAATGGTTTGATTGGACCAAAGAGATCAATATGTAAGAGCTCAAGTACACTTTCTGAAGGAATGTATGAGATGGAAGGGAAACTTTTCTAATGCTATTTACCAAATTGACATGCATTGCATAGATGATGAGGCAAACCCACTACTAATTCCTTTTTGGCTAGTTTGGATAGGAGGTTCATGCTGACATGTCCTAACCTCCGGTGCCATAGCCATGATTCTTCTTCTTTAGACACCAAGCAAATATTCTTTTTTTTTTTTTATCATTTTTAATGTTTACAAAATAGACATTACTTACTCTAGGTCCATAAAGAATGAGTTGGTTGGACTTACTATCATAGATTGAGCAGCCTTCGGAATCAAATGTTACTTTTCTCCCTTTGTCATAGGGCAAACATCATAATAACCTTTTTTTAATCTACATGATTTAGTAATAAGATTGTTTTCCTCACAAAACCTGCACCCTAAAATGGGTCTGTTCTACTTTTGCTTCTCGTTGATCTGCTCTAGATGCTCCTTCCCATAGTTCCCCTTATATCCAGCCTTTTGCATACTAGTGGATGATCCGGTGTGAATTTGAAAACTGGTTAGAGGTGCAACTTCTGCTCCATAATTTCTTCTCTGTTTGATAGGATGTTGGTTGTAAGCCACCTTAGCCTTTCCCTTTTGAGTAGCAGTATATCTTTGGGTTTCTGGTTGCTTGCTAACTTCCTTCATCCTTTGACTAGGGGTCTTTTAGAATCTGTTCTGAGCAGGAGGATGATGATCTCTTCTTGGAGTTTTTATCTCTAGACTCTTCATGGATTCTTCCTTTAATAGATTTATTTCTCTATCCAGTCCCATCACATTTACATTTAGGATCTGGACTTGATTCCTTCCTCCACAACATCAATATGCTTGATTGCTCTAACCAAATTGATGTCTTGTACCATTACTTTAGCATCTTCTGCTAACTCCATTACTACTCTTTTGAGAGACTTGATTGCTTTTGGATTCTTCTTTACACTCTTGATTACAATAGACAAAGCTCTAGCAAGGTAAAGATTAGAAGCAAAATTAGAACAAGAATTTACCTCAGTGTTTGCTATTTCTGATTCTTTAATTTACATTGTTTCTTGCTTAGAGGCATTTCTTCCGAATTGGTCTGCTTCTAGATCAGTTAGAGCCATGAATGAGCAATTGGCAGTCTTATCTTCTTCTGTTGAAGATGAGCTGCTACTTTCTTCACTGTTGCTCCAGGTGGCTACCATTGCCTTCTTTTTGAACTTCTTAGTTCTCTTAAGCTTGGGACATTTTGTTCTAAAATGGCCTGTTTCTCCACATTAAAAATAGGCAGCTTCTTTTTCTGGATCCTTCTTTTCTTCCGAATTCTTTCTGGGTCTGTCCCTTTTGGATGTCCCTTCTTTTGATTTGCGGGATTGATACTTTCTTGATTTCCTTCTATCTTTCTTTTGTATGAATCTGTTGAGTTTTCTAGTCAACAAAGCAAGTTGATCTTTGGTGCTCAGTGATTCAATGGTTTTCTCTTCTTCTCTAGATGAAGCTGATCCGGTGGATTCTTTCTTAAGTGTAATGGCTTTCTTCTTCTCCCCAGGCTTCTTTTCTTGTTGGCTATGTCTCTCCAAAGATAACTCTTGGGTTAGAAGATTACCAATGAGTTTATCATAAATGTGAAAGTTTAAGTCATGAGCTTCCTCAATGGCAGTCTTTTTGTTGTCCCATTCTTTGGTGAGACTCTAAAGCACCTTCTTTGCCATCTCTACTTCAGAGATTTCTTTTCCCAGGCTTTTCATCTCATTCACCAGATTGGTGTATCAAGTGTTCAAGCTGCTGATTAATTCTTTAGGCTCCATTTTGAAGGATTCAAGCTTTTGCTGGAGTAAATCAAGTTTGGCTTATCTTACTTTGGTAGTTCCTTCATAGGTTACCTCCAGCTTCTCCCAAATTTCTTTTGCAGTCTCACATCCGGATATTCTATTAGATTCAGCTGCACTAAGAGCACAATGAAGCATGTTAATAGCATTTGCATTTTCACATAACTTTTTAAAATCATTCTCATCCCACATACTTGATGGCTTTCGGGTAGTCATACCCTCTACTTGATAAGTAGGATCATAAGGATCATCTTTAATAACTAACCATGCTTGCATACTTTATAACTGGATGAAGTTCTTCATTCAATTTTTCTAGAACGTGTAGTGTTCACTGGTGAAGAGTGGAGGACGAGTAATAGACATACCCTTGGCAAGGGGTTGTGAGTTTTGGAAACTCATTTTGCTATATGAATCAAAATATTAGACCATTAGCTCGAGATTGTTAGATATCTATTTTTTAGCACTTAATCTAATACCACGTGTTGGTCTTTGTGAGGGTCTTTATAAGGTCAGAGGGGGGTGAATGACCCTTTTTCATAGACTATACAGACTTTGAAAAGTCTTAGTATAGTGTGTTTGATTATGATCTGGATGATGTAGATATGACAATATAATGCAATAAATAAAGAGTTAGGGAAATCAAACACAAAGGATTTTATCCTGGTTTAGCCCCGCCTACTCCAGTCCCCAGAGTTTCCTTCCTCCTAGCTTTTCCACTAGTGGATTCCTTTCCAACAGGCAGGAATCAAGCCTTATAATTTGTCTCCGGATGGTAACCCCTTCTGGATGCAGGATATACCACTAGAAGCACTAACTCCTAGCTAAGTCCTTTAGTATTTAGTAGGATATACCACTTAGACTTCTACCTCAAATCTAAGTTGAGTCCTACAGGGAGTTCCCACTCAAAGCACCAACTTTAAATTATATCCCGATCTCACAACTCACCCAAGTTGGAGATCCTTACACTCTTGTTTTCATAAAGGTTTTGGTTTTGGACTTCCTTAAGTTTATAACTCACTTATGAATCCTTACAACAGATTTGGAATTAATTAATTCTTGGAGGGATTGTAAACTAATTGAATGCTTGTGCTTTGTTACTTGCTTTTTGCCAATCAAACAACCGACCTTCTCAATTAATGAAGCTTACCTTTTATAGGCTTCTACCATAAATGTAGCCGTTGTGGGTTGTTGAGCTTGTAATAAATCTTCCCCCTTAATCAGGTTATAGGTGGTGCTTCCGGAGCCGTTGATCAATCCGTTAGACTATAATTTGACCCATTGAATCCTAGGGATTGATGCTGAAAGGTTGTCAGTGATCATTTTACTTGAATTTTTATGAGGCACCAACTTTTACACCATTAGATTTTTGGTGTGACCTCCACGTGCCTCTTTATTGGTCTAGTTGAAAAAGTTTGTTAGCTTTTTCAGTTCGGTGTCAGTCCTTTTGTCCTTTTACTGAAAAGTGGAAGCTGTCACTTTTTTATCTTGTTTATGGGGAAAGGATCTTTGACTATGTAGACCAAAAAGGTTGAGGGAAAAGTTATCTTTAAAACTTTTCTTATTGTCTTCAAGCATGAGTCTTTCGGATGTCTTCAGACTCATTATCTCCGGATCTTTATGCTTCTAGAGTTAGGTCAATAAGTTCTTTCGGATGCTGTTCTTGAGGGATTAAAGCTTGTTTCCTTTTTGAGCTTTATTTTGATGATTCCATGTGCTTGGGTTCTTAATGTCATCAATGGAAAAGCTTGTAGCTGGATCTTTGTCCGGACGATTCCATTTGGATATAGGAGATTTACATGTTTTAAGTTTTTATTTCTTTCAAACCGGATTCGGACAATTTGATTTAATAAGATTCTGGATCATTATTTCCCAACACCCCTGGATCTAATTGGACTACTGGGAAGTGGGGGGATGCTCCTGGGACTTGATTCTTTCGCTGGGGAATGACCCTAGGGTGGGATGCCCCTAGGGTTCTTGATGATGGGGATTTTCCCCCTTTCTAATCCCACTGCTAGGGAGTGAAGTAATGTCTTTTGGTAAAACCTCTTCTACTGGGGAAGAATTTCCTAATAAGATTTATTTGCTGGGGCAGAATTCCTGTGCTAGGATGGACCTGTATATGAAAATCATCCATGTTAGTGATCAATTCAAAAATGGCTTACCTTGATTCTTGATTGACTTTTATAAAAAAAAAATATTTTTGCCCCTTCAATCAAGGATCAAGGTAAGCTTAGGGACTTGTCCCAAATGTAATGGAAGGTTGAGAGGGAGTGAGGTTGGCCTTGAGCTTGAACTAGATGAACTCCTGGTGCTTATTGAAACACTGATTTGAAAATGTACCCCTAAATGGAGCGAGAGTGCCCGTATAGGTAGGCCAGACCCGCACAGATAGGGTTCTCAGAAAAAGGGACCCGTACGGGTGGGGTGGGACCTGTATGGGTCCTCGATAGGGGTTTTAAAAGGCAGATTACCCTTTAATATCTCGCTTCACACCAAAACTTCCTATTTTGCATTTTTCGGTGATTTTTATCCTAAAAGCAATCAAACATTTATAAAAAGATCCTAAAGACCGGCTGTTTCTTCCTTAGACTGGAGGATTTACCCCCAGTGGATGATTCAGGGCTTCGATAACACCCAGTTTCCGTCGGGTATGTGTTTCATAGGGGAGACTCATTTTTGGGAATTACTCCTACTTCTGAAGTGCCTCTGATCCCTTCTCCTGAGACCCACGCTTTAAAATTCTAGGTAATTTCATTCCATTCTTCGTTCCCAATTTTAACCTTTTGACAATTTCTTGAATTTTGGCTTGGATTAGGGTGTTTTAGACTTTAGAATAGAGCCTGATGCATGTAACTATAGTCTACGATGCTTTTAGGATAGTTTTGGATGAACTTTGGTTGGAATTGAACAATTTTGGATTTTTGGGAGTTTTGCCCATATAAGGACTGCCTGTAGGGGACCCGTATGGGTGAGGGGGGATCCATACGGGTCCCATTTTTGATAGAGGTTCCACTCAAGGACCCATACAGGTGGGTCCTACCTGTATGGGTCCTGTTCTTAGGGATAAAATATTGCTTTTTTCTAATTTCTACAACCTTTTTTTGATTTTTGGCTTATTAGCTATATTTTAACCCTGTTAATCTGTAGTTCTATCTTTGCAGTTCTAATATAAGATTATAAGGGCTCTGAGGTTCTATTGGAAATGGTACGAGAAGATTCCTACCATGGGAGACACAAAGCTACTGACCCACATCGAATCATGTGGGTTTAGCAATATTATCAAGGCCATCCCTCATGCCCTTAAGACACTGGCCCCTGGTGCCATTCCAACTCTGATAGAGAGATGGTCAGAGACAACCCATACCTTCCATTTACCAAAAGGGGAGGTCACTATTTATCCCTTGGATGTGTGCACCACCACAGGCTTGGACTGGAGTGGGGACGTGGTCCACTTTGACGTTTATGCTGAACGGTGGCATTCTCGGCCTGAGGTGAAGGCCTGCATTTTTAGATTACTTGGGCTTCATCCAGGCGGTATGAATAAGCTCAAGTACAGGGTCCTGTACGTTGACTAGATCTAGTATTGGAGTCCTGCTATAATTGATAGGAGGGACCAGTTTGCTGACATTCCTTACCACCGTCTTCTTTCCCGTCTACTCGAGCAGCCCAAACTATGGTTTTCTCTCTACTATGGAGGATCTTGTGGCTGTGCCTTGCAAGAACTAGTGCAAAGCCATCCTAGCATAGCTGTACTATAGATTGGACATAGGGGTCTGGGTTGAGCAATCTGAGCTTAAGATCTGCTATCCGATACTACTAGTAAATTCCAAACTGATCTCTTGCATTTTATCCTTTTTTCTAAACTCTATTGCAACTAATCCTTACTTTGTTTTGCAGATTTAGGCTTTCAAGCACTAGTTAATTCCTAGGCTAGGATTGCCCATGCAACCTGAGACACTGTATATCATATCCAGATGGATGGGGCTTTGGTAGAATCAACCCTTGACTATGGCGCAGTACCGATAGTTCTTAAGCTAGTTGCGCTCAGATCGGGTAAGCTTCTTCCCCATTGAACCTGCATTTTACATTTTGACAAACCATTAGTAGAAACTATTTATTGAGTTGTAATACTCGAAGTGCATTCATTCTATGTAGGTTATTCGAGACCTGTGGGAGAGATTGGCCACCTACGGAACCATCGAGCGAATACGGGTCTATATGGACGACCATTGCTTTATCTTGGAGTCACCACTTTCCTATGAGTGGTACTTCAGCGAGCGGATTCGAGGGTGGAGTAATAGTGCTATGGTGGAGAGATCGATCCTGGTGGGCTTCTTTTGGCCTCATCTCATGCAGGGGGATCAATCAGGGACTCTACTTATTGGGTGAGAGAGCTCGCGTGCTGTCTGTTGAGGGTCCTTATACTGAGTTTATTGATTCCTCCCTCCTAAAAACCTATGATAGGATCCATTATGAGGATGAGCCCCTGTAGTTTCACTAAAGTGATAGTGAGGATGATGATGAGGAGGAGGAGGAGGGCGGACCGAGGGGTGACCGTGGGAGTCCATCTATAGTCGGGGGTGCCCGAGGTTCGGCGAGGTCAGCTACTCCTTCTCAGGTGCACTTCTAACTTGTTCTTTATGAATACCTTACTAATTTCTATAATTGACTATGATATAAAGTCTAATTCTTTATTTCTTATAGCCTCCCATTTCTACACGAAAGAGGTTCACTGCTACAACTGCAACTACTGCCCCTGTGCCGCTGGCAAAGCAATCTTGAGCCTCCAGATCTGCGCAGGAGGGCGTCCTACAAGCTAGGTTGGATACTTTCTTCCTACTCCTCAACCATTCAGGGGATTGAGCTACCAAGAAGCTCGAGAAGTTGGTCCTGCCTATTGGTTTCACTCCTTCTAGCTCCACCCATGTAGGAAAATCATTTACCTTGGCCTCCGTCCATTACTGCTTAAGATGTCTTATTATGATGTGACCCCTTTTTTTTAGGTAACCATTTTTAAGGGCGAGAGGATAGACCAGGGTTATTTTTTAGTGTGGGATCAACAGTTGGCATAGGATGCTTTAGCCTCGATAAGTTTTTTTTCCTACAAAATTTCAATAAACTATGCATGCATGCCATGACATTTATATATGTGTACTGATCTTATGATTTCCATTGCAGAATTTGTCGGCCATAGAGTAGGGCAGGTCCGCCCAAGATTTGGATGCTTTGGATGAGAGAGCATGCTTTTTAGAGGAACAGCTACAAGCAGCCACCACTGAGGCTAATCAGGCTAGGGCCAAGACTGCTCGGGTGAGGGCCGAGATTGAGAGGCTGGGGTTCAGCTAGCGAGGATGACTAATGATAGGTAGACACCGATCCCCTCTGATGATGAGTATGAGGATGATCTTTCTGTATATCTAATGACTTAGAGAGGCGTAGATCAACATGTTAGTTGATGCTGCTAGGACTACCAGCGGGGACTTCAGAGATTAGGGTTCCCACATAGCTAGCTATGGGTGCTAATGATGCTGAGGACCATATGACTATAGGCATGGATGATCTGCTGGCGGATACTCAGGATCAGACTCAGGAGGGCCACCAAGGACAAGATCCACCAGCAGCTTAGGTTATGATTACTTTCTGGACTGTTTGATACTTTTAGGTCCTGTGTGGCTTATTTTGATTGTCAACTTCTAAATTGGTACTTTTGATATTTCTTTTATGCATGTGGATTTTGCTTGAATTGAGACTATTGAATATTGTTGCTTTGAGAACCAGCATTTTATTCAGTGATCTTATAGTGAGGGGATTGGGTGACGTTCTAACTTTTGCATAGGCCACTCGATGTGAGGAGACCTATCAAACATTTCATTTTTCTTTTCTTTTTGTTCTAATTTTTGCCTGAGCTATCCTTGACAGCTTAGCCCAGCAGACCTTTTTCTTTTTAGCTTTAACTTTTATCTAGACCGCCCTCTCGAGTTTTCAACCTAGCAAGCTTTTGCCTTAATTTTTGCTAAGACCGCCTTTTTAGGTTTTCAATCCCACAGGCTATCTTAATTTTTGGCTGAATTATCCTTGACGGCTCAAGCAGACTTTTCTTTTTACCTTAACTTTTGCCTGGACCGCCCTTTCGGGTTTTCAATCCAGCATGCTTTTCTAAATATATGTGAATGTATGGTAAAGGCGAATACAATGATGCATAATATGTAGAGAAAAATTGATGTTCACATACCAGCAATTATTTCACCTAATGACATGCATGCATTCATAAGACCAAGATTCTTAGCAAAATCATAACATGTTTATTGATGTGATTAATTTGAGTACATAGGCAATGGTAACTATTTCCAATTGTTAACCCCTACTATCTACTGGTCTTTTACAGGTTTTCTAGAAAGCAACTGTCATTTTTCTCTTGATGCCCTAACTTTTTCCTAAGCCGCCCCTTTCCGGTTTCCAGCTTTGCGGGCTCTATTGGAGTGCCCTAATTTTTTCCTAATAGGTTTGTAGGATATGAATCAGTGGGCTGCACCCCAATGTTTGCCCCGAGTAGTAAAGGACCACTCGCTGGGTGTTTTATTCTTTATTTTTTTTGTTCTTTGTGATGCTTTTTCTTATGATTTAATTCTTTTTACCTAGACATGATAATGCTTGAGCCTATCCTGATTTATTGGATTCATGAACTCATTTCTATCCATATCCATAAGCTTAATTCCTCCTTTACCAAGGACTTTCTTCATGACAATTGGTCCTTCCCAATTAGGCTTGAACTTGCCCCTAGCATCAGTAATGGCCTGGCACAGTTGCTTAAGGACCAGATCACCTACTTTGAGAGATTATTTTGGGTATCTGATTCTGTTGTTATAAGCCCAAGCTATGCGCTGTTGGTACATCTAGAGATGGTTAAGTGCCCAGAGTAGCTTTTCATCTATTGCATTCAACTGTTCATACCTGGCTCTTGCCTAATCTGATTCTTTTGACTGTAGTTCAAGTGTCACTCTTAAAGATCTTACTTCTGTTTCAACCAGTAATATGACTTCCATTCTATATACTAAGGAGAAAGGTGTTCGATCGGTGAGAATCCTTACAGTGGTTATATACCCCCAAATTGCAAATGGAACCTTATGAGCCCGGTCTTTGTAGGTAGCCACCATCTTGGACAAAATCTTCTTGATTAACTTATGATCAGCTTTCCTTTAGAGCTTCTCAAGGACTTAGGCATTTTGTGCCCCAATATGTACTCTCTATCTTTTCAGAGCTAGTCCACTATCAGTGTTTTTATGTGTCTTCTTTGTCTTCTTTCTTGATGATGCTTGCTTTTGTACTCTCCCCCTCATAAAGAAAGAGGGACCTAGGCTAATTATTATCATGTTTGCTAAGCACTTTTCTTTATCCCCCTTTTGATGATAGGTTTTAACCATTGGATGTTTATACCATTACGTTATACTCAAGGTAAACTTCAATAATGAATATGATGATATTTTTAAGAATGTTGTTGTTATGAGTGCATAGTGTACTTAGAATGAAATACTCGAGTGAAATGTGAACGAAAGATGCATCAATTTATTCATGACATGTTGAAAATAAAGATGATGATGCTTACAACTTATTCATGATATGCCTTATAAGCGACATTATTTGCATAAAAAATGTTTGTAACATTAAAAATTACATCATTTGAATCATCCTCCATAAGCAGAGGGCCTTATTGATTGCTAGTTGAACTGGTAGCCCTGGCATGCAAGCTTGCTTGTGTTTCTTCGGCCATCGTTCTTGCTAGGTTTTTGATAGTTTATTGATGGTATTTCCTTTCTCATTTCTTTTCCAATTCTTCCTCATAAGTACTGCTAGTGCTTTGGTGATGGACTCAATTGCCTCATTCATTTTATCTTCTTCAGCATTCCCACATCCTGAGGTTTTAATCAGGTAGCCTTTCTTGAAATCGTATACATCATTGAAGATCTCAAAACCAGGGACCCTCTTACCTCTAACTTTGACAGGTTCCTCTTCACCTATAAACTCCCCTTGCTTGATTTTAGCTCCTATCATGAGGTGGGACTGAGGCTTGGATTTTTTGGCACCTGGGCGATTCCTTAAACCAAGTTTGAATGGCCATGGAAGAGGTAAGAGGGGTTCCAACATTCCCTATAGATTCTTTCTGAGTCCTCCACCCTTTGTGTATCACTACTTCATTATAATTTTCTTGATCTTGAGTGATATGTACCCCTTGACCGAAAATTTCGTGCCTTTGTGAGCTACAGCCACCCTGGATTCTTTTTCCTCAGCTTCCATGGCTGCTATGATGGATGGTTCATCTGCATCACTGGTCACCAGCTTGCCATTGTGGATGACCTTAACTTTCTGATGAACTTTGGAATGGACAACCCCTAATGCATGGAGCCAAGGTCGACCCAACAGTAATGAGTAGGTGATGGGAATATTGAGAATAGTATAGGACCTTGGACTTCACTTCCCCGAATGTAACTTCAGCTTGGAAGACCCCAATGGCACTCCTCTTCATATCATCATACACCCTTATAATAGTATTGGACTTCTCCAACATGGATTCATCCAGCCCTAAGTGAGGAAGAATCTTTGCAGGGTATAGATTGAGGGCGGAACCATCGTCCACCATAACACATGAGATAGACCGATTAAAGATTTACACCCTAATGAAGAGTGCCTTGTTATGCTGGTTTCCTTCGATTGGTAGGTCTAATGGATAGAACTTAATGGGTTCAATCTAATCAGGAGGAGACCCCCCGATAACCGAGAATACCTCAACTAGAGTAGTAGATAGTGTAGCTTCCGTACTCAACAACTTTTCTATCAGACCCTTGCAATCATCCTCAGAGTTAATGAGAAGCTGCCAGATACTGTACTTAGAAGGTGTAACTTGCAATTGCTGGATAAGAGGGGTGACTTTTCAATCTTTCTTCTCATTGCCGGCTAAAGTTTGGGTTTTAATCGCAGGTGTGAAGACCGAACCCTGATTGATACTTGGAATGACCTGGATATCTACAACTCTACCCCTTCTTCTTTTTAGGAGAGGATCAGGAGGAATCCTTCCACTTCGATTGACATGCGACACTCCATCTTTCATATAACTTCTCCTTTCAGAAGTTTCTACCACTAAGGCTGGCCCTTCGAGCTCCTCATTCTCCAATACATAAGCATCGATATCAAAGGTACAGGTTGCACCAACATAGCCTTCTCATCATGTACTCCTTCTAACTTGAATGGATCAATGTTAATGGGGATTAGTTCATCAGGTAAGGCCACTACTGAGTGAACTATAGGATTAGCTTGCGAGATCATATTAAAGACATGATAGGAGGGTAAGCCTGATTCAACAGCTATAACTTATTTCTTAAAATTTAGTAGGGGATTATTCATGGTACTTGGTTTAAGCTCAGGTTCATAAATCTTCTTATCCCTAATCAGACCGGGAATAGCCTCAAGCAGATCCCTATAGGCACCGGTGCGATGCCCCTTACTGATATGATAAGCACAAAATTGATCCATGCCTTCAGGTTTGGGTGGGACATAGGGCTTGATTCTCTAAAGAAGGCCAAGTGCCCTCAACTTAGTGGAGATGGCAGGCAGGGATGCTTTCTAGGGGGAAATCCCATCTTTAATGGTATAGGTTATGGCGACTTCTTCTTGTACTACTGCTATTTTAGGATCAAAACTAGATTTTGAGTTAGAACCCTAGGCTGGGGCTGAAGGGTCATTCTTTTTGAACCAAGGTTTGGCCGATACACTAGCCCTTTCTATTTCCTCGATCCTTTCCCACTTCTCAACTTTTTTAAAGACCTCTACATAGTTAGAGAATTTATCAATACCAACAACCTTACAATAAGCAGGTAGGGCACTATCCATCAATTTTACGATCATCTCTGGGAGACTTAGCCTATCCTTCAATAGAACTTGAGTGGCCATCCACCTTTCGAACTAGGGTTTGAACTTCTCATTGAGGGCCTGCTTGATAGCCTCCCAATTCTGTAAGGTAGTTTTAATGGTGGCATTGGAACCATACTGCTCAATGAAAGCCTCCGATAAAGCTTTCCAGTTTCTAGTCACTTCATCTGATAGAGTGTTGTACCATTCGATAGCAGGACCTTCTAAGGTGCAGGGGAAAATTTTGGCTAGGACCTTATCACTAAACTTCCCGATTCTCATAACCCTCTGATAGGTGGTGATGTGGGATTGAGGTGGACCGATTCTCTTATACTTCGCTATGCTAGGCATACTAAAGTTTTCAGGTATCCAATCCTCCTCTCTAGCTGCTTGGATGGAGGTTAGGATCCAGGATTAGCAGCAATCAATTTTTGAAGTGGGTCATACAATTTTGAGGATAAAGATGATCCCTCTGACTGAGTGATTACACCCAAGGGTAAACCCATAGATTGAGGAATGGTTATTCCCGTAGGTGTGGCCATAAAATATGGGATGAGACTAGATGCCCCAAACTGAAATGGCGGCGGCACAAACCCCTGACTAGGGTGAGAAAATTGATTGACGATCGGAGGGGCCATTGTACCCACTTCTTGGAATGGCAAGCTAGATAAACCAAATGAACCTACAGAACCCAACTAACCAAACTGACTGGAAGAATCCCCATGAGTCTGCACTGGTGATAGTCAAAACTGAGTGAATGGATTGTAAGTAATTCTCGATACTGGCTCACTGATTACTGCATTCACTATTGGCACACTAACAGGAACATTGGACATTCTCTCCTTGGTCTTGATTTCCATGATGGCAGCTAACATCTTATGATTCATTCGGTCCAAGAACTGATCACTTCCCAAGTACTATGAGATGGCATTTGCGATCTCAGACCTAATCTCGGTCCTCGATGCATTTGCCTCCACCCCAGTAGTAACATTCTCAACCCTAACATTAATCTGGCCATCTAGAGTCAAGATGCAAGACATCTCCTCAGGATGATAGGCAGAAAGATCAACTGGACTAAACTAACTACTGGATGAAATACCCGGGGACTAACATGGATCAACCCTTAACTGCACTGTAGGTGCCGGGATGTGAGCCAAACGAACCTGAGATAGTCGCCAAGCTTTTTCCCTTTGAGGTTTGGTTTTGGGTTATGTGATAACTATGAGATCAGTACATGCATGAGATATGGTATGCATGCATAAATTATAATGATGCATTAGGGGGGGGGGTTAATCACAACACATGTGAAGCGATCGATTCTGTCCTCATTTCTCCCACCGAGTCTGAGGGTATTCTTCCTTAGTCTAATCTCACACGGAAATCGGGGTACCTAGAGGGTAAAATTCTATGGCTTTTGATAAGAATGGTGCAGGGACATATCAAAAGTTGATGTAAAAGGTTCCCATCGCATCAAGCCTCTTTTGGAGGGAGATGGCAATGAGTGCTCCACCTACTATAGTGTACCCAATATCCCTGGCGGTCATAGGTATCACCATTGCAAGTGTCATGGAAATTATAGGGCACCCTATCCTAGCTCTAGAAGAAGAACACATCTAACTAACGAGAGAAGGAGATGAGAAGATAGAGTGTGATAATTTTCCCAAATGATGAAAACAAAAGCGGGTTGAATCAATTTATGATTTTTGGTGCTCATCTTAATATTTCAAGCTTTTAAAACAAACCAATGTTTTGCAACTTACAAGATTCAATCCCCAGCAGAGTAGCAACTATAAGGTGTCGATGACGTGTGGGCCTTCCTTAGGGCCTGTGTGAGAGAGGCGGGGCCCACTGGGGGTTTGGTTGGATTTAGGACTGATAAAACTTTTTTAGTTAAAGTTTGCACAATAAGCCAATTTTAATGAATAAAAGAAAAGAGACCCAAATCTCGATACAATTAATAGAGTTGCCACCCAAGTTCTCTACTAAAGAAAGAGTTTTTATAGGACTCCCTCTAGGCAGGAGACTCATACCTATTGGATTAGAGATTCGGGTATTAGATGAGTCACTTATTTCTCATTTAGTTGATTCTAAATTACATTCACCGCGTAAAACTGTTTGAGTTTTCATTATTGGGGGAATTATCACAGAAATCCTATTTCTACACTCTTTCACACTCGTTACATGCATTTACAAATTACAATAAAGCATAAACAGTAAATGGGGGGACAAAAATTACAACTGTGGAAAAATGGGGGAAATTGCAAAGAGAACCTATACATTTGTTCTACATTATAAAACAAAATGAAAATACATTCCCCTACAACCACAATTGTTAGCACAGTTTATTGCACACCATAAAGCAGCACTTCAACTCATTTTGTTATGAAAAAACAACTTAACTCTTGCGGGTTGATTTACCAAATTATTAGTGAAAATGATTGTGTGGCATAAAGTGAGTTGGATTGATTTTTAAGCAATTGAAAATGAGTTCTGGATCTTGTCTGGGGGCTGGTACCCATACGGATTGGGGGGGGGGGGGCGGTACCCATATGGGTACCAGGGAGAAACTTAGTTTAGTTAAGTTACAAATTACATATTAATAGATTGGTGGCAGAAAAATAAAAAGCGATTTCCTTCCGCATGAGTATGGCGCACCAAATTAATATCCTTGGGGATATAGGGTGCCAACAAGGCTCATACGGATTAGGACCATTACTGAAAAAAAAACAAAAGCAACATATATAATAGAAGTAACAGGCAATAATAATAATAATAATAATGAAATAATTGAGATGTGAGTCTCTTTGAAACTCAGGAGCATTAACTTTGCGGCGTGAATCCACTTTGAGGCGAATCCTTTACTATTGAGAGAGCTAGGCCAAAGTAGATGGAATAGGACAATTTAGGTGAGTATTCATGTGGATAGAACCTCCCCTAAATCCTAGTGAATGAAGTTAGGAATGAATAAAAAGTGGTCAAAACCTTAAAGGATGACCTATTTTATACCTCCTATACCTCTACTATAACTTTTCTATACCTATAGAAACTGCTGGAATTTTAGAATTTTTTTTTATGTAATGTGAGTGTTCAAAATGTGAAGAGAAGGGCCCTATTTATAGAAGAAAGGAAGTCTAAATGCAATAAATCGCGTTCATGACCTGCCTTTTCCCAAAATAGGAAAGCATTCCCTTCCAAAAGAGCCTGTTTAGGCAACAAGAGTACCCACACGAGTAGGGCCTCACCCGTACGGGTACTGGGGGACCCCGTATGGGTCCCCCCCAGGCATATGGAAGGGATGACCTGTAAGGGTCTGCCAGTGGATCCGTAACACCAAGTAGCACCCCGTATGGGTACCTAAGGGCAGACTAGGTCTCCTAACTTTGGCTAAACTCAACTCTGCAGTAGTAGGAACACCTCTGATGGACAACACCTGAAGGACATTACATCATATAGCTTTCACCATCATTTCTTGAGAAGGATCATTAAAATCCAATGCTCACAGACTGCCCCTCATGGGATCACTATAGATACAGATCTGTATGATATCACGATGTGAGCGAGGGTTTAGAAATTATACCTGAGCTGATGGCATGGGCGAGTTCCTTTCTCGAGGTTAACTCCTTTCCTGGGGGTCCCTTTCCTAAAGCGGATGACTTTCCTTTGTAGATGAGCATCCCTTTCTTGAGGTGGATGACTTTCCTTTTCTTATAAGTATCCTTTTCTTGAGGCAGATGATTTTCCTTTGCCAATGCATATCCCTTTCTTGAGGCGGATGACTTTCCTGACTGGTGTATCCCTTTTCTAAGGCGGATTGACTTTCCTTACCAATGCGTATCCATTTCCTAAGGAGGATGACTTTCCATATGCTACTATGCATATCCCTAGTGACTCTACTTGGGGAAGGTGTGTATCCCTTTCTTAAGGCAGATTGACTTTCCTAACTGATGATGGCGTATCTCTTTCTTAAGGCGGATGACTTCTCCTCGCATCCCTTTCCTAAGGCAGATCAAGTTTCCTGACTCATCATTTTTCAAGGGAAGATATATGTATCCCTTTCTTAAGGCGGATGACTCTCATGGCTGATGGTGTATCCCTTCCCTATGGCAGATGACTCTCCTGACTGGTGGTGTATCCCTTTCCTAAGGCGGATGACTCTCCTGCTAGGGATTTTTAATAAAATAAAAAGAGGCAACAATCAAACACCGAGTTAGTCATTGTCTAAGTAGGCACCTTTTATTCTTAATTGACTTTTGAGAGAACATAAAATAATCACCGGTATGTGAACATCAATTTTTCACTATGTGTTATGCATCATTGTATTCGCCTTTATCACACATTCACATTTATTCAGAAAAGCTAGCTGGATTGAAAACCCGAAAGGGCGGTCCGGGCAAAAGTTAAGCCAAAAATAAAAGTTTGCTAGATTAAGCCGTTAAGGACAATTCAGGCAAAAATTAAGACAGTGTGCGGGATTGAAAACCTAAAAAGGTAGTCTCAACAAAAATTAAGGCAAAAGCTTGGTAGGTTGAAAACCTGAGAGGGCGGTGTAGGCGAAAGTGTAAGCTAAAAAGGAAAAGGTCCGCTAAACTATGTCATCAAGGATAGCTCAGGCAAAAATTAGGACAAAAAAAAAAGAAAAATAAAATGTTCGATAGGTCCCCTCATATCAAGTGGCCTATGTAAAAGTTAGAACGTCCCCCAATCCCCTTATTATAAGATCACTGAATGGTTCTCAAAGCAACCATATTCAATAGTCTCAATTCAAGCAAAATCCACATGTATAAAAGAAATATCAGAAGTACCAATTCAGAAGTTGACAATCAAAAGAAGCCACACATGGCCTAAAAGTATCAAACGATCTAGAAAGTAATCATACCCTAAGCTACCGGGGGATCTTATCCCTAGTGGCCCTCCTGAGTCTGATCTTGAGTATCCTCTAGTAGATCATCCATGTCTATAGTCATATGGTCCTCTGCATCATCAACACCGGTAGCCAGCTAGGTAGGGCCCCTAATCTATAAAGTCCCCATAGTAGTCCTAACAGCATCAGCTCCCTCAGCATGCTAATCTATGCCTATCTGAGTCACTAGATATTCTGGAAGATCATCCTCAGACTCATCATCAGAGGGGACTGATATCTGCCTATCCTCAGTCATCCTTACTAGTTGACCCCTTAGCATCTCATTCTTGGCCCTAACTCGAGATGTCTCAGCCCTAGCCTGATCAGCCTTAGTGGTAGCTGCCCGTAGCTACTCCTCTAAAAATCAAGCTCTCTCATATAAAGCATCCAAATCCTGGGTAAACATGCCCTGCTCCATGGCCACCAAAGTCTGTAATGGAAATCATAAGATTAGTACACATATACAAATGTCATGGCATGCATGCATAGTTTATTAAAATTTTACAAGTAAAAGAAACTTACCAAGGCTAAATCATCCTGGGCCAACAATAAATCCCGTATTGAAAAATAACCCTGGGCTATCCTCTCAACCTCGAAAATGGTTACCTAAAAAGAAAGGATCATATTAGAATTAGACATCTTAAGCAGTAATGGCCAAAGGCCAAGGTAAAGGATTCCTTACAGGGCTACAGCTAGAAGGAGGCTAGACCGACTCCTCAAGCTTCTTGATAGATCGATCCCCCAAATGGTCGAGGAGCCGGAAGAAACTATCCAACTCAGCTTGAAGGATGCCCTCCTTAACAGATCCAAAGGCTTGAGACCACTTCGCCGGTGGCTCAAGGTCAGTAGTAGCAGCGGCAGCAGCAGACCTCTTTCGTGTAAAAATGGAAGACTGTGAGCAACAAAGAATCGGACTCTAAATTACAGTCAATTCTAGAAAAGTAGTAAGGCATTCACAAAGACCAAGTTAGAAGTGTACCTGAGAAGGAGTAGTTGACCTAGCCGAACCTCAGGCACCCCCGACTATGGATGGACCCCCATAGCCACCCCTCGGTCTGCCCTCCTCATTATCATCATCACATCATCCTCACTATCACTTTAGTAAAACTCTAGGGGCTCATCCTCATGATGGATCCTGTCACAGGGTGGCAGGAGTGAGGAATCAATAAACTCAGCACAAGGACCCTCAATAGATAGCACGCGAGCTCCCTAACCCAACAAGTATAGTCCCTGATCGGTCCCATATATGAGATGAGGCCAAAAGATGCCCGTCGAGATTGGTCTCTTTGCCATAGCACTGGTCCTCCACCCTTGGACCCACTTGTCGAAATACCACTCATAGAAGAGTGGTGACTCCAAGAAAAAGCGACGGTCATCCACACAAACCTACATCCGATCGATGGTTCCATAGGTGGCCAAAATCTTCCATGGGTCTTGGATAACCTACACAGAATGAATGCACTATGAGTATTATAACCCAGTAAATATAGTTTCTACAAATGATTTGTCAAAATGTAAATGTAGGTTCAATAGGGAAGAAACTTACCCGATTTGAGCGCAATTAGCGTAAGAACTCTCGGTACTGCCTATAGTTAAGGGCTGATTCTTCTAAAGCCCCATCCATCTGGATATGATATACGGCATCTCAGGCTGCATGGGCAATCTTGGCCTAGGAATCAACCAGTGCTCGAAAGCCCAAATCTGTAAGGTAAAGCAAGGATTAGTTGCAATATAGTTTAAACAAAAGGATAAAACGCAAGAGATCAGCTGGGAATTTACCAGTAGTATCAGATGACAGATCTTGATCTTAGACTATTCACCCCGGACCCCTACGTCCAATCCATAGTATAGCTATAGTAGGATGGCCCAGCATCAGTTCTTGTGAGGCACAACCGCAAGATCCTCTACAGTAGAGAGCAAACCATAGTTGAGGTCACTCGAGTAGACCAGGAAAGAAGATGGTGGTAAGGAATGTCAGCAAGAAAGACCTGGTGTACTGGTCCCTCCTATCAACTATAATAGGACTCAGCTGCCCGATCTAGTAAGCATACAGGTCCCTGTATTTGAGCTTATTCATCCTCCTCGGACAAAAGCCCAAGTAATATGAAAATGTTGGCCTTCACCTCAAGCAGAGAATTCCATCGGTCGGCATAAATGTCAAAGTGGACCACGTCCCCACTTCGCTCGAAGCCTGTGGTGGCACACATATCCAAGGGATAAATGGTGACCTCCCCTATAGGTAAATGAAAGGTATGGGTTATCTCTGACCATCTCTCTATCAGAGCTAAAATGGCACCAAGAGCTAGTGTCTTAGGGGCACGAGGGATGGCCCTGATAATATCGCTAAACCAGAAGGAATTGATGTGGGTCAGCAACTCCGTGTCTCCCGCGGCATGAATCTCTTTATACTATTTCCTACAGAAGCTTAGAGCCCCCACAGTCTTATAATGGAAATACAAAGACAAAATTATAGATTAACAAGGTTAGAAAACAGCGGATAAGCCAGAAATCATAAAAAGGTTGCAGAAATTAGAAAAAGCAATATTCTTTCCCTGAGGATAGGACCCATACGGGTAGGACCCACCCATATGGGTCCCTGAGTGGAATCTGTATAAAAAATGGGACCTATCTAGGTCCCCCCTCACCTGTATGGGTCCCCTGCAAGCAGTCCCTATACGGGCAAAACTCCCAGAAATCTAAAATCGTCCAATTCCAACCATAGTTCATCCAAAACTATCCTAAAAGCATCTTAGACTAAAGTTACATGCATCAGGCTCGATTCCAAAGTCTAAAACACCCTAATCCAAGCCAAAATTCAGGAAATTGTCAAAAGGTTGAAATTGGGAAACGGAGAATCAAATGAAATTACCTAGAATTTTGAGGCGTGGGTCTCGGGAGAAGGGATCAGAGGCACTTCAGAAGTGGGAGTAAGTCCTAAAAATGAGTCTCCCCCGTGAAATGCATACCCGGCGGAAACTGGGCATTCTCAAAGCCCCGAATCATCCAATAGGGGAATATCTTCTAGTCTAAAGAAGAAACGACCGGTCTGTGGGATCTTTTTATACATGTTTGATTGATTTCAAGGGAAAAATTGCCGAAAAATGCAAATTAGGAAGTTTTGGTGTGAGGCAGGACGTGAAGGGGCTAATATGCCTTTTAAAACCCCCGTCGAGGACCCGTATGGGTCCCACCCCACCTGTATGGGTCCCCTTTTCTAAGAACCCTACCTGTATGGGTCTGGCCCACCCATATGGGCACTCTCTCGCCATTCAGGGGCAGATTTTTGCATCAATCTTTCAACAAGCACCAGGAGTTCATCCAGTTCAAGCTCGGGGCCAACCCCACTCCCTCTCAACCTTATATTTCCATTATATTTGGGACAAGTCCCTAAGCTCACCTTGATCCTTGATTGAAGGGGCAAAAATATTTTTTTTCACAAAAGTCAATCAAGAATCAAGGTAAGCCATTTTTGAATTGATCACTAACAGGGATGATTTTAAATATAGGACCATCCTAGCACAGGAATTCTTCCCTAGCAAACAAATCTTATTAGGAAATTCTTCCCCAGCCAAAGAGGTTTTACCAAAAGACATTACTTTACTCCCTAGCAACGGAATTAGCCAGGGGGCATATCCCCATCACCAAGAACCCTAGGGGCTCCCCACCATAGGGTCATTCCCCAATGAAAGAATCAGATCCAAGGGCATCCCCCCACCTCCCAGTAGCGGAATCAAATCTAGGGGCATCCCCCCACTCCCTAGTAGCGGAATCAGATCCAAGGGCATCCCCCCACCTCTTAGTAGCAGAATCAAATCTAGGGGCATCCCCCTAGCGATCTAGGGGAATCCCCCCTCATTTCCTAGTAGTGGATCAAATCCAATGGCACCCCCCACTTCCCAGTAATGGAATCATCAAGTCTTAGGGGCATCCCCCCACTTCACAATAGCGGATTTGATAGACCTTAGGGGAACTCACCCTAGGAGCATTCCTCCAGCGACAAAATATTATTAGGAAATTCTTCCCCAGCAGAACAAGTTTTACCAAAAGACATTACTTCACTCCCCATTAATGAAATTAGCCAGGGGGCATATCCCCATCACCAAGAACCCTAGCAGCACCCCACCCTAGGGTCATTCCCCAATAAAAGAATCAGATCTAGGGACATCCCCCCACCTCCTAGTAGCAGAATCAAATCCAAGGGCATCCCCCACCTCCCAATAGCAGAATCAGATCTAGGGGCATCCCCCAACATTCTAGTAGTAGAATTAAATCCAGGGCATCCCCCACCGATCGAGGGGCATCCACCCACTTCTCAGTAGCATATCAGATCTAGGGGTACCCCCCACTTCCCAATAATGGGATCATCAAGTCTTAGGGGCATCCCCCCACTTCCCAATAATGGAATCATCAAGTCTTAGGGGCATCCCCCCACTTCCCAGTAGCGGATTTGGTAGACCCTAGGGGAACTCACCCTAGGAGCATTCCCCCTGTGATAAAATAAGATATTCAAAATCCCTAGTAAGAGAGTCATCCGCCTTAGGAAAGGGATACACCACCAGTCAAGAGAGTCATCCACCTTAGGAAAGGAATACACCATCAGCTAGGAGAGTTATCCTCCTCAAGAAAGGGATACATACCTTCCCCAAGTAGAGTCACTAGGGATATGTACATTAGCAAATGGAAAGTCATCCACCTCATAAAAGGGATATGCATTGGTAAGGAAAGTCAACCACCTCAAGAAAGGGATACACATTGGCAAGGGAAAGTCATCCGCCTCAAGAAAAGGACATGCATCAGCAAAGGAAAGTCATCCGCCTCAAGAAAGGGATACGCACCCTCAAAGGAAAGTCATCTGCTTCAGGAAAGGGACCCCTGTGAAAGAAACTCATCCATGCCATCACCGCAGGTATAATTTCTAAACCCTCACTCACATTATAAGATCATATAAATCCATATCTATAGTGATCCCACGAGGGGCAGTCAGTGAGCACTAGATTTTAACGATCCTTCTCATGAAACGATGATGAGAGCTATATGATGTAATGTCTTTTAGGTGTTGTCCATCAGAGGTGTTCCTACTATTGCAAAGTAGAGTTTGGCTAAAGTTAGGCGACCTAGTTTGCCCTTAGGGACCCATACGGGGTGCTGCTTGGTGATATGGATCCACTAGCAGACCCGTACAGGTTATCCCTTCCATACATTAGGAAGGGGACCCGTACAGGTCCCCTAGTACCCGTAAGGGTGGGGTCCTACCCCGTACAGGTACTCTTATTGCCTAAACATGCTTTTTTGGAAAGGAATCCTTTCCTATTTTGGGAAAAGGTAGGTTAGAATGGGATTTACTGCCTTTAGACCTCCTTTCCCCTATAAATAGGGCCCTTCTGTTCACATTTTCAACACACACATATCGTACAAAAATTATACTAAAATTCTAACAGTTTCTATAGGTATTGAAAAGTTATGGCAGAGGTATATGAGGTACAAAATAGGGAGAAAACTCATCCTTTGAGGTTTTGTCCACATTTTATTCTTTCCTAACTTCATTCACTAGGATTTCAGGGCGGTTCTGTCCACATGAATACTCACCTCAATAGTCCTATTCTATCTACTTTAGCCTGGCTCTCTCAACAGTAAAGGGATCACCTCAAAGTGGATTTATGCCGCAAAGATAATGCTCCTGAGTTTCAAAGAGACTCACATCTTAGTTATTTCATTGTTATTATTGCCTGTTACTTCTATTATATCTATTGCTTTCATTTCTTATTTTGGGTCTATCCTCATCTGTATGAACCTTGTTGGCACCATATATCCCTAAGGATGTTAATTTGGTGCGCCATACTCATACAGAACGAAATCCCTTTTTATTTTTCTACCACCAATTTATTAATCTATAATCCATAACTTAGCTGAATTGCGTTTCCGTTTGGGACCAGATAGGACCCATATGGGTACACCATTACCGTATCGGTCCTCCCTGGTACCCCGTATGGGTACCCCAATCCATACGGGTGCCAGCCCCCAGATAGAACCCAGAATTCATTTTCAATTGGTTAAAAATCAATCCAACTCACCATATGCCATGTGATCATTTTCACTAATAATCCGGTAAGTCAACCCATAAGAGTTAAGATGTGTTTTCACAACACAATGCACTGAAGTGCTGATTTATGGTGTGCTATAAATTGTGCTAACATCTATGGATGTAGGGGAATTTATTTTTATTTTGTTTTATAACTTAGAACAAATGTATAGGTTCTCTTTACAATTTCCACCATTTTTCCCCAGTTGTAGTTTTTATCCCCCCATTTATTACTTATGCTCTATTGTAATTTTTATCCCTTTTTATTTTTCTACCGCCAATCTATTAATCTCTAATCTATAACTTAATTGAACTGCATTTCTGTCTAGGACCAGATAGGACCTATACGGGTACACCATACCCGTGCTGGTCCTCCCTAGTACCCATACGGGTACCCCACATCTGTACGGGTACCAGCCCCCAGACAGAACCCAGAACTCATTTTCAATTGGTTAAAAATCAATCCAACTCACCATATGTCATGCAATCATTTTCACTAAGAATCCGGTAAGTCAACCCACAAGAGTTAAGATGTGTTTTCACAATAAAATGCGCTGAAGTGCTGATTTAAGATGTGCTATAAACTATGCTAATATCTGTGGATGCAGGGGAATTTATTTTCCTTTTGTTTTATAACTTAGAACAAATGTATAGGTTCTCTTTGCAATTTCCCCCATTTTTCCCCGGTTGTTATTTTTATCCCCCCATTTATTGCTTGTGCTCTATTGTAATTTTTATCCCTTTTCATTTTTCTACCACCACTCTACTAATCCCTAATCTATAACTTAACTAAACTACATTTCTGTTTGGGACCAGAGTGGACCTGTACTAATCCTCCTTGGTACCCGTATAGGTACCCCCAGCTGTACGGGTACCAGCCCAGACAAAACCCAGAACTCATTTTCAATTGGTTAAAAATCAATCCAACTCACCACATGCCATGCGATCATTTTCACTAATAATTCGGTAAATCAACCCACCAGAGTTAAGATGTGTTTTCACAACAAAATGCGCTGAAGTGCTAATTTATGGTGTGCTATAAAGTGTGCTAACATATGTGGATGCAGGGTAATTTATTTTCTTTTTATTTTATAACTTAGAACAAATGTAAAGGTCCTCTTTGCAATTTCCCTCATTTTTACCTGGTTGTAATTTTTATTCCAACATTTATTACTTGTGCTTTATGGGGGGACAAAAATTACAACCGGGGAAAAATGGGGGAACTTCCAAAAAAGAACCTATACAATTGTTTCAAGTTGTAAAACAAAATGAAAATAAATTCCCCTGCATCCATAGATGCTAGTACAGTTTATATCACACCATTAATCCGTTGGATATGATGTATGCCCTTAAGGTAATTAGGGCAATATGTCTTAATTATGTAATAGTATGAATAATTTATTTAATCAATAAAGGCATTTGTTCTTTTGTTTATATCAATGTCTTTTTATACATATACATTGTAGCTGGTTAAAATATATTCATTGATGTATGTATACAAAAGTCCTTGACATATCATAGCATAAAGTCAGAGAAATTATAGTTCGACTGTATTTGGTGGAACCTGCTTCATGTGCAATTATGATTATATCTAAACTATCCCTAGTCACAGTTTCATCAAGAAAGGATATTGATGAAACGGAAAGACTAGCATGTGGTCAACTTTCTTGGAAAGGGTCCAAGCAGTTAATCTCCTAAAGACTAAAGATGGTGCCTTAAGCTTGACACATGGATATATCTAGGAGATATATTGGAGACCGCAGCAAGATAAACACTTGGTATAAATATCAATGTGTTAGTGTTTATCTTCATGCAATAAGCTTTGCGAATGTCCTCATACTTGAGATGCTAGTTACCTTATATGGTACTATTGCTATACCTTAGGTCATTACTATGCACTCATTAATTTAGGGTGCTACGGGTGATTACGGGTATAGTGATGACAACACATTGGTAGGCTGAGTAGTCGGAATGAATCCATCGGTCCGGATATATTAAAGAGTTGTACCTGGTCACTTGTTGAAGTGATGATTGCCATAAACCTCTGATCAGAGTATGTGTTTGATAGAAATGGTTTCTAGACAAACACACTAAGGTAAAAGGCAATATACTTTGGTAACAAGTAAATAACTGGGATAGCTTGGAACAACCTCGCTATTAGTCGGTTAACACTTTAACCAAACCCAATAAACCAAACGGTACTAATATTAAAGAATGGAAGGAATTTATCGCATTGGATAGCTATTGCATTAACCGAGATTAAGTCATAAGCATAAATGACATTCTGAGTAATGGGGGATAGAGGCGTACTACAGTCGTTTAAGGTAATCAAGTTCTATTCACAGTCTAGAGCATCGAGCCAATGGTTCCATTGAAACAAGGGTTGGTTAAGCCTTAACAACTCAATACTTCAAGATCCTATAAGTTGACACACATTGGACCTTCATCAGACTAAGTAAAGAACTAATAGATTTATTCTATTACAAAAATATAACATGAATAATAATTGGACTATTGTTTGTTTGGTTAAAATTAATTAGATCCATTTTGGATAGACGAAGAAATTTATTTTGACCGGTAACTAATAAATTAGAGTCATAAATAAATTATAATTGATTAGATCAATTTTGGTTGGACTAAGAAATTTATTTTGAATGATGACTAATTTATTAGGGTCAGAAAATAAATATTTGAAAAAAAATTAAAAATGGGAATTTTGCATTGGCGAGTTTAATTGGACCGAGAGTATAAAAGTATTTTTTACAGACTCAGTGCACGGGAGTACACCGAAAGGTGTGCAAGAAATGTTGGGCATTGCTCGCTGTAGCCCATAAAAATGGGCTGCACATGCGCAGCCCACAAGCAAGGCAAAGGCCACAAGGGCTATGCCTTTCTATGTGCACAGCGTGTGATACGCTGTGCACAAGGGATGGGAGTAATTACTCCGATCCCACATCGTTTAAAAGGGGGAGCAAAATGCTCCCCCAAGCCTATATATAGGCTATTCCCTTTCCTTTCAAATGGTACCAAGCTCAAAGCATAAATCCTAAGCGAGATAATTAATCTCTCGGGTACTTGAGCAAGTTATTTTTGTGGTGCCTGAATTTATTCGGGCACCGCTAGTTTATATTTTTGGGTGAGGCTTCTAAAGTGGTCTAGCAACTACTCGAGGCTTCTTAGTTCTTCCTCCTGGGGAGGTTTTCATTGGTGGGGTTCGTGTGGATACTGATAGAGGCTATCCTACGATTGGAGGCTTGTGCAAGAAGGTCCTGCAAAAGCACGCTTCAACTGGTAAGTTCTTTTTCTTTCTCTTTTAATTATTAAGTCTTTTTCTTTAAGTGTTTTTAGACTTAATAATTATGCTTAGGTTATTTTTGCATGCTTAGATTATTTTATGCTTAGGTTATAACTTAAAGTTATAACATGCTTAGTATAAAATAAATTTGCTAGGATATAATTTGGAATCATGGTATGCCTAGTCCGTTAGCATGCTAACCTAGGTAGAGAATTATTTAGTTAAGTCTTTATTTAATTTATATACAACTAATAGGAGTTCCTAGGACAGGGACAAAATTTTGAATTTCCATCATGCCTCTTATACATATTTAATTTGACTGTCAGTTCCTAATAGTGGTATCAGAGCCTGCCTATTTAGTGCATAATTAAGTTAAAAGGAAACTAAATATTGTTTTCTCAATGAAATGATTTGTTTATTTAATTGTTTTGAACAATATTTATAAACTTGTGCCTTTCATTTCAAGGTTAGAAAATGGTTATAAATAATTTTGAATAGGCCTGCTCAACATACTCAAATTATACAAGTGTCAATAATTTATTTAAATTACATGGGTTATAGATGCTCCCAATTTACATGAATTGGAAGAACGAAATTTATTAGTTCAAGAGAATCCATTGGTCTTCAAGTTTGTGCCCGTATTTGTTCTGGCTAAGGATTGGACTTGGTGTCTACTCCTCATAGGGCACCTCTCCTACCTGGGAACCTATATCGGTGCAATTTGAATTGACCAATCTGGGATTAATATGAACTAATTTATTTCTAGTATATAAGATGGTGCTTATATATGTTTCTATAACAAAGTAAAAAAATTAAAATTATTGAATAAAAGCTTAAAAGAAATGCAATATAAATATAACAAATAAAAGTGTTAATTATTTTGCATATAGTCTAGGTTGATGGAATAATTATAATAAAGAGCTGAGCCCACCTAAGGTTAGACCTTATGAATTAATTCTAAAATTCCCTGAATTAATACAAGTCATTATAATTTTGTCCATTTGATAAAATCCTAGATTGGGTGAGACGTTTAATACTAATAAAATCCCAAAGTAAATATATTAAGGCAGGTTATAGTCTTCCTTACTCAAATTTATAATACAGTCTCTTTGGTCTATCAAAGTGCTACGTAAAGCATTCCTTCTAGTCCACATTGATTTGTTGTAAAGTTTGAGATAGGGTCTGCCTTAACCGAGCTGGGGTAGTCCACCATAAAATTGGGGGCTAGGCCCAGATCTGAGATATATTCAAGGAGATGCTAATATAAGAGCACACGTCCCTTGGGATTAGGGAACTTGAATGAATTAGAGATTGCATGCGATGCAAATGGAATGGGATTCCAACTATGACTTACTATTATGACTTGACTCATAAAATTGGGGGTTGTAATAGACTAGTTATAGATGCTACCTACTATGAAATTTAGCTGGGCTGAAATTCACGAATTCAATAGAATGGCTATTGTAAATTTTGAAGAAAATAGTAGGAAAATGTATTTAATTAAAAGTCCTCATATTAAATACATTTACTTAAACTAATATCTAAACTCTTTTCTTTTCTTATATCTTAGGTTGAAAATGGCTTCCAATTTTAATCTCCATATGTTACTTGACACCAAATTGAATGGCTCAAACTTTTCTGATTGGTTCCGAGTAGTGAGAATAGTTCTCAGATCCGAGGGAATTGCCTATGTCCTAAGTGAAATTTTCCCTGTAGAACCTGATGTTGAGGATCATGTGGAACATGATGCCTGGTTGAAGCACAGGAAAGATCGTAAGACTGCCATGTGTATTATGTTGGGGTCCATGAATCCTGAGCTTCAGAAACAACATGAGAACATGCCCTTGGAGGATATGGTTCTCCATCTTGAAAAACTCTTTTCAGAGAGGGAGAGGACAGAGAGGTATGAGACCTCTAAGCTCCTTTTTGGAACCAAGATGCAGGCTGGCACCTCTGCCTCTCAGCATGTATTGAAACTCTTGGGATACCTTGAGAAGCTGAATCGATTAGGATTCGAGATGAATCATGACTTGAGCATTGACCTTGTGTTGATGTCCTTGACAGATAGTTACTTAGGCTTCGTGACTAACTATTACATGAACAGGATTAATTCTACTATCCCTGAATTAATCAACATGCTGAAAACAGTAGAACCTCAAATCAAGAAGGATCAAAAACCTCTACTGTTGGTTGAAAAGGCAAGGCTTTTAAGAAGAAGAAGCAGGCACTGGGTGCCAAGAAAATAATCAGTAAGAAGAAGAATGAAAAGAAGGCATCTAAGTATGTCTGCTTCCAATGTGGGAAACCAGGACATTAGAAGAGGGATTGCAAAGCTCCTGCTTCTGAGCATTTGAAGAAGAAGCCTATAGAGGCATCTACTTCAGGTATGTTTGTAATTGAAAACTTTGCTACTTTTCCGTGAGAATCCACTTGAGTATTGGATACTGGTTATGGTTCTCATATCTGTACTACTGTGCAGGGACTAAGGAACTATAGAAAACTTGCAAAAGGGGAGATGGACCTACGCGCGAGAAATAGAGCCAAAGTTGCTGCATTAGCCGTAGGGAGCTTTAGTCTTATTTTGCCAAGTGTTACTAAGAATATTGTATCTGTTGCATGTTTAGCAGCAGAAGGATTCAAAATTTTATTTTCGAATAATAATTGTCAAATTCATTTGAATAATATTCTTTATGGTTATGGAATGTTGAAAGGTGGCATTTATATTCTTGATACTAAAACAGAAGTTTTCAATATAAATAATGTGAAGAAAGTTAAATTAGATAATGAGAATTCCTTCTACTTGTGGCATTGCCGTTTAGGCCATATAAACAGAGATCGCTTAACCAAGTTGCATAAGTGTAGAGACTTGGGCCCAATAGACTTAGAGTCCTATGGTGATTGTGAACCTTGTTTAGAAGGAAAAATGACAAAGTTACCCTTTAAAGTAAAGGTGAACGAGCCGCGAGTACATTGGAACTTATACACACTGATGTGTGTGGTTCAATGAGTGTTCAGGCACTAGGAGGATACTCCTACTTCATAACCTTTATTGATGATTACTCACGATATGATTATTTGTACTTAATGAAGCATAAATCTGAAAGTTTTGAAATTGAAACTATTTAGAGCTGAAGTAGAGAAACAGCTTGAGAAAAGTATTAAAACACTTTAATCGGATCGAGGTTGAGAATACCTAAGTCAGGTGTTTCAGGGTTATCTGAAGGAAAACAGGATAGTTCCCCAGTGGACCCTTCCTTATACACCCTAACACAATGGAGTGTCAGAAAGGAGGAATCGGACTTTATTAGATATGGTTAGGTCCATGATGAGCCATGTAGTTCTTAGTAAATCCTTTTGGGGATATGCACTTGAGAGTGCGGTTCTAAATTAGTTGATATTACACCCTATGCAAGCTGGTGTAATAAAAAGCCATCTGTAAGTCACTTAAGAGTATAGGGTTGTCCTGCTATGGTAAAGAGGATAGCGTCAGATAAGCTAAATGCCAAGGCTTATAAATGTCTGTTCATTGGATATCCAAAGGAAATAATTGGATATCTGTTTTACCAACCCGAAGCTCAAAAGGTATTTGTGTCTTGGAATGCTTACTTTTTAGAAAAGGAACACTTACTTGAAAAAGTCAGTGGGAGCAATATTGAACTGGAAGTTTAAGAGGAAGAAATAGACGATCAACTGATTGACCCTGTTCTAGGTACATAAGAGAGTGTGATCCAAGAACAACCTATCGAAACACAATCATTGTGAAGATCAGGTCGTGTTTATAAGGGTCCCGATAGTTATGGGTTTATCATCATTAATGATAAGGAACTATATCTTGTAGAGGATGATGAACCAAGGACATATGATGAGGCAATGAAAAGCTCAGATTCTGATAAATGGCAAAAGGCCATGAAATTAGAAATGGATTCCATGTACGAGAACCAAGTCTATAATTTGGTTGATGCACCGCAAGAGGTTAGACCAATTAGGTGTAAATGGGTCTTCAAGAAGAAGACAGACATGGACGGTAATGTAATTACCTATAAAGCAAGGTTGGTTGCGAAAGGTTATAGTCAACGGAAAGGTATTGACTATGATGAAACCTTCTCACCGGTAGCCATGCTCAAATCCATAAGGATACTCCTCGCTATTGCTGCCCATTACAATTATGAGATCTGGCAGATGGATGTAAAAACAACATTCCTGAATGGGGATTTAAACCGAGATGTGTATATGACATAACCTGAGGGTTTTACATCTCAGAATGGCTCGAAGGTATGCAAGCTACAAAGATCCATTTATGGACTTAAGCAGGCATCTAGGAGTTGGAATATAAGGTTTGATCAGACAATCCGGGAACTGGATTTCTGCCCAAATGCAAATGAGCCTTATGTTTACAAAAAGGTTAGTGGTAGTGCAGTCGTTTTTCTAGTATTGTATGTTGATGACATTCTGCTAATAGGAAATGACCTTTCTCTTCTTCGAAACATTAAAGTATGGTTGTCAAGAAAGTTCTCCATGAAAGACCTTGGTGAAGCAGCATTTATACTAGGTATAAAGACCTATAGGGATAGATCTAAGAGGCTGTTAGGTCTTTCTCAAAGTACATATATAGACAAGGTGTTGAATAGGTTCAACCTTGAGCATTCTAAGAAAGGTTATCTTCCGATGACAAAGGGGATTAACCTATCTAAGGCTGAGTGTCCGAAGACAGCTCAGGAGAGAATGTGCATAAAGGATATACCCTATGCATCCACGATAGGATCCATCATGTTTGCTATGATATGTACTAGGCCAGATATCTCCTAGGCTTTGAGCTTTATGAGCAGATATCAGTCAGATCCAGGTGAAAAGCACTGGATGGCCGTCAAGGCAATCCTTAAGTACTTGAGAAGGACCAAAGATGAGTTCTTGATTTGTGGAGAAGGTGGCCTCACTATCAAAGGTTACACTGACGCGAGCTTTCAATCTGACAAGGATGACTTTAAGTCTTAGTTAGGTTTTGTGTACGTGTTAATTGGAGGGGCAATATACTGGAAGAGTTCAAAGCAAGAAACTAATGCTGATTCAACCATAAAATCTGAATACATTGCTGCATGCAAAGCAGCAAAAGAAGCTGTCTGGTTAAAGGGATTTATTGGTGATCTCGGTGTGGTGCCTGAGGCTATTCATCCAATTACTTTAAATTATGATAACAATGGTGTTATAGCTCAGGCAAAGGAGCCACGGTCTCATCAGAAAAATAGACATGTATCCAGAAAGTATCATATAATTAGGGAGATTATTGATGCTAAGATAATAAGATTAGAATATGTACCCACTGAACAGAACCTAGCGGATGGTCTGACTAAGCCATTGACTCAAGTTAAACTTGACCAGCATGTTAAAGCATATGGATTAAAACATATGGCTAATTGGCTTTAGTGCAAGTGGGAGTTTGTTGGATATGATGTATGCCCTTAAGGCAATTAGGGCAATAAATCTTAATTATGTAATAGTGTGAATAATTTATTTAATCAATAAAGGCATTTGTTCTTTTGTTTATATCAATGTGTTTTTATACATATATATTATAGATGGTTAAAATATATTCATTGATGTATGTGTACAAAAGTCCTTGACATATCATAGCATGAAGTCAGAGAAATTATAGTTGGACTATATTTGGTGGAACCTGCTTCATGTGCAATTATGATTATGTCTAAACTATCCATAGTCACAGTTTCATCAAGAAAGGATATTGATGAAATGGAAAGACTAGCATGTGGTCAACTTTCTTGGAAAGGGTCCAAGCAGTTAATCTCCTAAAGACTGAAGGTGGTGCCTTAAGCTTGACACATGGATATATCTAGGAGATATATTGGAGAAGACATCAAGATAAACACTTGGTATAAATATCAATGTGTTAGTGTTTATCTTCATGCAATAACCTTTGCGAATGTCCTCATACTTGAGATGCTAGTTACCTTGTGTGGTACTATTGCTATACTTTGGGTCATTACTATGCACTCATTAATTTAGGGTGCTACGAGTGATTACGGGTATAGTGATGATAGCACATTGGTAGGCTGAGTAGTCGGAAAGAATCCATCGCTCCGGATATATTAAGGAGTTGTACATCACCACTTGTTGAAGTGATGATTGCCATAAACCTCTGATCAAAGTATGTGTTTGATTGAAATGGTTTCTAGCCAAACACAATAAGGTAAAAGGCAATATACTTTGGTAACAGGTAAATACCTAGGATAGCTTGGAGCAACCTTGCTATAAGTGGGTTAACACTTTAACCGAACCCAATAAACTAGATGGTACTAATATTAAAGAATGGAAGGAATTTATCGCATTGGATAACTATTGCATTAACCGGGATTAAGTCATAAGCATAAATGACGTTCCGAGTAATGGGGGATTGTAGACCCTTACTAGAGGCATACTACAGTCATTTAAGGTAATCGAGTTCTATTCACGGTTTAGAGCATCGAGCCAATGGTTCCATTAGAACAAGGGTTGGTTAAGCCTTGACAACTCAATACTTCAGGATCCTATAAGGTCACACACATTGGAACTTCATTCGACTAAGTAAAGAACTAATAGATTTATTCTATTACAAAAATATAACATGAATAATAATTGGATTATTTTTTGATTGGTTAAAATTCATTAGATCAATTTTGGATAGACCAAGGAATTTATTTTAACCGGTAACTAATTAATTAGAGTCATAAATAAATTATAATTGACGAGATCAATTTTGGTTAGACCAAGAAATTTATTTTGAATGATGACTAATTTATTAGGGTCAAAAAATAAATATTTGAAAAAGGATTAAAAAGGTGAATTTTGCATTGGCGAGTTTAATTGGACTGAGAGTGTAAAAGTATTTTGAACAGACTCGAGTGCGCGGGAGTACACCAAAAGGTGTGCAAGCAATGTTGGGCATTACTCGCGGCAGCCCATAAAAATGGGTTGCACATGCGCAGCCCACAAGCAAGGCAAAGCCCATAAGGCCTTTGCCTTGCCATGTGCACAGCGTGTGACACGTTGTGCACATGGGATGGGAGTAATTACTCCCATCGCACATCGTTTAAAAGGGGGAGAAAAATGCTCCCCCAAGCCTATATATAGGCTAGTCCCTTTCCTTTCAAATGGTACCAAGCTCAAAGCATAAATCCTAAGCGAGATAATTAATCTCTCGGGTAGTTGAGCAAGTTATTTTTGTGGAGCCTGAATTTATTCGGGCACCACTAGTTTATATTTTTGGGTGAGGCTTCTAGAGTGGTTTAGCAACTACTCGAGGCTTCTTAGTTCTTCCTCCTGGGGAGGTTTTGGTTGGTGGGGTATGTGTGGATATTGATAGAGGCTATCCTACGATTGGAGGCTTATGCAAGAAGGTCCTGCAAAAGCACGCTTCAACTGGTAAGTTCTTTTTCTTCCTTTTTTAATTATTAAGTCTTTTTCTTTAAGTGTTTTTAGACTTAATAGTTATGCTTAGGTTATTTTTGCATGCTTAGTTTATTTTATGCTTAGGTTATAACTTAGAGTTATAACATGCTTAGTATAAAAGAAATATGCTAGGATATAATTTAGAATCATGGTATGCCTAGTCCTTTAGCATGCTAACCTAGGTAGAGAATTATTTAGTTAAGGCTTTATTTAATTTATATGCAACTAATCGAAGTTCTTAGGACATGGACAAAATTTTGAATTTCCGTCTTGCCTCTTATGCATGTTCAATTTAACTGTCAGTTCCCAACATAATCTGCACTTTTATGCATTTTATTATGAAAACACATCTTAACTCTTGTGGGTTGGTTTACCGGACTATTAGTGAAAATGATTGCATGTCATATGGTGAGTTGGATAGATTTTTAACCAATTGAAAATGAGTTCTGGGTTTTGTGTAGGGACTGGTAACTGTATGGATGGGGGGGTCCCCATACGGGTCTTGTCTGGTCCTACAAAGAAACTCAATTTTGTTAAGTTACAGATTATAGATTAATAGATTGGTGGCAGAAAAATAAAAAGGGATTTTCTTCCGTATGAGTATGGCGCACCAAATTAATATCCTTGGGGATATAGGGTGCCAACAAGGCTCATACAGATTAGGACTAGACCCAAAACAAGAAATGAAAGCGACTGATATAATAAAAGTAACAGGCAATAATAATAATGAAATAACTGAGATGTGAGTCTTTTGAAACACAGGAGCATTACTTTTGTGGTGTGAATCCACTTTAAGGTGATCCCTTTACTATTAAGAGAGCCTGATATGGAATAGGACTATTTAGATGAGTGTTCGTGTGGACAAAACCTCCCCTAAATCATAGTGAATGAAGTTAGGAATGAATAAAATGTGGACAAAACCTCAAAGGATGAGTTTTCTCCCTATTTTATACCTCATATACCTCTGCTATAACTTTTCCACACCTACAGAAACTCCTAGATTAGTATAATTTTTATATTAAATGTGTGTGTTCAAAATGTGAAGAGAAGGGCCCTATTTATAGGGGAAAGGAGGTCTGAATGCAATAAATCGCATTCATGGCCTGCCTTTTCCTGAAATAGGAAAGGATTCCCTTCCAATAGAGCCTATTTAGGCAATAAGAGTATCCGTACAGGTGGGGACCCACCCATTCGGGTACTAGAGAACCCGTACGGTTCCTCCCTAGGCGCATGAAAGTGATGACCCCTATGGGTCTGCCAGTGGATCCATACCACCAAGCAGCACCCATAAGGGTCCATAAGGGTAGACTAGGTCTCCCAACTTTGGCCAAACTCAACTCTGCAGTAGTAGGAACACCTCTAATGAACAACACCTGATGACATGCATTATATAACTCTCATCATCATTTTATGAGAAGGATCGTTAAAATCCAGTGCTTACACCTTGTACAAATTCTCACCTAACA
This sequence comes from Euphorbia pulcherrima, assembly GCA_947683365.1. Taxonomy (NCBI): domain Eukaryota; kingdom Viridiplantae; phylum Streptophyta; class Magnoliopsida; order Malpighiales; family Euphorbiaceae; genus Euphorbia; species Euphorbia pulcherrima. Next base: position 45,764,300 of record CANTUS010000010.1, read on the forward strand.
ACTTGTGCAGGAGCCTAGCAGTCAAGAACTACAAAAGTACCAACTGATATACCTAAAAAACACCAATTGGGTTCTAGGGGTGAAAACATCACCAGATGACAAAGTAATATCATTCCCGAAAGAAAATTTGACAACCGAATTGATGAATGACTTGAAGTAGTCAATATTTGGAAATTTCTTCAAGGGACCAAGTCTAAAAGCTCAAAACACACTACTCCACCACCTCTTGTTCAGATAAATAAAGACATTGATGAAGAGTTCCATCTTCATTCTTCTTGTCAACAAATCTCTGTACTTTGGGATTGAGTACTTCTTACTGATACCTGGGCTACCAATAGGACCATTAGAATTCAAACTAAAAGAAATAGGGAATTCCAAGGAATTTCAAAAGAAATACTTCAAGGATAATCTGAAAAATATCATGCAGAGACATTTAAAGACATTGCTAGAATTTGATAGTACACAACCGTTAAAGGTATTGATAGAAGATGACCGTTTAATGCTTGATCTGGGGTATTTGATTGCTAACTACATAGTAAGCGTATATCCTCACAGTGTGATCCCACTTGAGTAAATTGACTGCGTCTGCATCAATGATTACAAAATTGCACCATGGGGAGATATCTCATTTGAATTGACAATGGCAGGCCTAAAGAAAAATGGAAAGAAAGTAAACAAACCAAGTAATTACACATTGAAAGGATGCCCGTTGGTATTCCAAGTGTGGTTCTACAAAGTGTTTAGAGCATGCAATAGACACATATGCAACTGAGTAGAACAAGCAGAATTCATGCCCTGACTTTTCAAATATGAAACGTTCACAAAGGACTACAAGACAACAGAACAGGATGAGCTTATATTCAATAAAGGCACCAAAAGTGTAAGCTATCCATGTACACAATCTATTATATTTCAACAAATTTTACAAGCAATTATGTATGAGATGATCTATTCACATGTATTATACATATAGTAAAGAGTTGATTGATATCCAATATTCATGTAGTAAGTTGCTAATATGAAGAAAAGTTTCAACGCTTACATCATAGACAAAAAAACTAACTAACTGGAACATAATAACTGACTTCAAAATTTGATTTCTTGTAGCTGCAGCTTCAAAAAATAGAAGCAACACATGAAGAGATAATGACACTGAAGCTAGAAGACATCTTGCCAATTCCGTTTGTAGAGCCAGTGAATTTTGAACATTTTTTTTAAACAAACAACTCAATCACAAACACAAGAGAGCAATCAGCCAGACTTCTCGAAAGAATTGGAGAAGCTTTCAACGAAGATGGAGAATGGATTCAAGAAAATGACGCAAAGGCTGAATGGGTTGGAAAAGAAATTAAACACTTTGATAGATAGGGTGGACAAGATCGAGGAGAGTCTGACAGATGTGACAGAGTCTGTTGATTCTATGGATGAGAATAAGCATGTTACAAATATAGCAGATGATGAGGGTGGACCTAATGATAAGATAAATAAAAGGAAAAGAAGTAATGATAGTAAGGAAGAAGATGATGATGAATTTGAAAGTGAAAGTGATGATGATAAGGGTGAAAATCAAGACAATAAGAAAGAGAAAAGAGATTCTAACACTAATAGAGACGATGGAAGTGAGACTGACGATAGCAAAATAGATGAGGACGATGAGGATGATAAAGGTGACAACCAAGACAACAAGAAAGGCAAGAGTGGTTCTAATGCGGATGGTAATGATGGAGGTGGGACTGACAAAAATAGAAGTGGGAGTGAAGAAAGTGAATCAACTGATGATGGAAGCAATAAAAATGATCCTGAATCTAAAGAAAACGAAGACAGTGACAACAAAGGAGAGAAAAATGATGAAAGAGGAAACAATAAGAATGAGAAAGATGAGAAAGAGCAAGAGAAAGGCTAGGAAGAAACATTAACGGTAACATAAATTTAAATGCAAACTAAAAAAATATTAAATTTCTCCCTATATGCAAAAATAAAACAAAAATTAACTGACCATTTGAAAATAATATCATGCAGCAGGAAGAGAGAGAAGACACAATGCCGATTGATAGCAAGGAAGATGAGGAAGGGGGCACGGTACCTATTGGCACAAGTACAATAGACACAATAATAATAACTCCAGAAAAGGGAACTGCAGAAATAGGAGGAATAATGCCAGTTGAAGGAAGCACGGCTGGGACATAGGTACTATCTGATGAAATAAGAGCAACTGTAAACATCAATGTAAGTAAAAAAAATCCACATTCTAAGTAGAAAAAAATTCAAACAAGTGAATACATGGATGCATAAAAAGATACACAGGCTAAAAGACTTCTTTTTTTATTATGATAACAAAAAAACTAAACTATAAAACATGAAACAACGTAAGAAGGAGAAGGAATGAGGACAATGGTAATGGAGATAGACATAGAAGAAGGTGAGAAAGGAGAAATAGAAGAAGATGAACATCCAATGATAAACTTGAACGTGACAGAGGTAAAATAATGAAAAACAAAATGCTTATATAGTACAAACCTATTAAACATCCAATAGATCAACATATGTTTGTTAAATATCTTTACAAGACAAAATGTCTAATATATGTCTGTGGTTAGTAAATGTTTGGTAAATATCAAATAAACATCTAGTAAATGTCTAATAGATGTCTAGTAGCATTCAACTATCTATCCAGTAGACATCTAGTAGATATATATAAATGGCTGGCAGTCTTCATCTAAATTTCTGATAAACACCTAGTAGTTGTCTAGCATGGACATCAACAATTGTCCATTTAATGCAATTATATTTATAGGACGTAATTGAAGGCAAAAAATAAAAAAACAATGACAAAATGGAAGGGGCCGACCTGAAAATATAGCATAAAGAAAGCATAACAAAATAAAAACATGAAGAACAAACACAGTTTATAGGAAAAGGTAAAGAACTGGTTGTTTTCAATTTTAGATGGGACTTGATCACTACAATAGAAGATGAAGCAGTATCAAATCTAGGTCAACTAGAACAAGAAGACAAGGAGGGGAAAGCAGATAAGAACAAACAACGAACTACCATCACAAGGGGGAAGGACAAAGAAAAGGTAAACTTCATAAACACAACTGTTATCAAATATAAAACTTTAAAATTAGACTGATTAAATTTATTGAAATTAAAAAATAATTAACCGGCTGGATCTCCTTGTTTCTTAGGCACTCTTGATCCAACAAAACTCGATAAGTTAGAGGCAGATAGTATTTGAAAGCAAGCCATTATTACATAAATAAAAAAGTGCATATCTAATTCATAAAAAAATGATTATATAAAAACAAAATTAGAAGAACAAGTATACTAACTGAACATGTTTTACAAATGTCATATTCAAGATCTTGAGGATGATGCGCAAGAGATCAAAAGTCAACATTATGTGCACATAAAAAGGAGAAAAACCAACACATCAGTGAAAGGGATAACTGGAAAGAAGAAGATGCAAAGAGAATGTGTTCTTGACACATATGGCTTGATAGGAAACCAAATCGAAGACACCAAGCTTGTTAAAGAACTCAATCAGTATATAAGGTAGAATATCAGAGATTCAAGAGGGTAAAAATAAATGTTAATAATTTAAGATTTATACCATCTAATTACACTAATATAAAAATATTAGTGAAAGAGACAAGAAGTGGTACAATGGTCAAAATGACATTATACCAACAATGCCGCTCAAAATCATGGGGGTGACAAGCAAGACATTCTTTGTAGATCTCTACTTAGAAGGACAAGGGATAACAAATGAGGTAAGCAATATTACAAATTTGAAATTTTCTCAAAAGTACATAAAGATTCTGAAAATTAAGTTACTTTAAAAAGGACTAATACAATGATCAGTTAGAATACATAAACAACTATTAGAATGCTGGTAAAAAAACTGTTAAAATGCTAGTAGAAAACTCGTAGATTAAGATTTCAGTGACTAATTGTTTGTACTTATGTGTTTTGAACTATAAATAGATGTTATGTTGTATTAAATAAGAAAGAAGGGTAAATACTGCAAACTAGTAAACTACAACTTCACTAAAACAGACAGGATTTTCGACCAACGAATCAAGGCAATAGGCAACACATTGAGGAAGCGAGGAGGGCAAAATAAAGTGAAAGAACAAGCAAGCATACAAGATACCATTGCATATCGAATGATGGGAAGAGGAATCTGGTATGGCAAGCATTGGAGTGAGGTGGAGCAAGTGTTATTTTCGATCCTGGTTTGAGAGAACCATTGGATTACTAGTAGATTTGATATCTACAGCAGGAAGATACACATATATGACTCAGCCATAAGAAAAACATCGCAAAGATTTATAAAGGTTGTAGTGAATGAGTACCGTACAATCTTGCCCTATTATCTCCAAGAGGTAAAATTTTTTATGCAAATAGTCGAATAGCAGAATCAAAAGCCTATAAGAAAAAGAAACCACCAGACAAGATCGAATATGAAACAGTCCAAGGACTACCCCAGCAAGTGCGCTAGTATAATAACACTCCTACTCACTCATTCTATCTTATAATGAAAAAACATTGAAATTAAAAATCTGATTTAACATATTGATATTGTGTTTGCTATAAAAATTACAGTGACTGTGGAATATTCATGACGAGCTTCATGGAATTTATAATTGAATAGAGAGAAATACCACAAAACTTTGATGTCAAATTACACAAGACTCAGTTAGCTCTAAGCCTCTACAAGCATGGAATTGAATATGTAGAAAATGACCTTGAGAGTGACGATGAGTATGTTAGAACATTCATTGATCCAGAAGACTAGATAAAGTTTGCTTGTGTTTGATATGTTGATAGAACTTAAGTAGATCTGGATATAAGTAGTTGAATTACATTTCTGGTTTGAACAATTTAAATTTTCACAAGTTATGATATTGTGTTTGCAAGATATGTGTTTGATAGTAGAAATCTTTAATGCAAAGAAAGAAAGTATGTTAAAAAAATGAACAAAACAGCTAAGTTTGAAAAAACAAAACACTACATATAAAGTAGACATCTGATAGACACCTGATATAAATTTGGTAAACATATAGTATACACCGGGTAAGTATCTAGTAGACATCTAGTACACAGCTGATACAAATGCAGTAAACATATAATATACACCTTGTAAGTATCTAGTGCACATCTGGTAGTCAGCCGGTACAAAAAAAGTGTCATCACTTAGTGAAAATATAAAAGAACAGTAACTAAAAATAAATCACACATGAAAATTTGTTGAACAAACAAAGGAAAAAGTGCAACAAATGGAATAAGTTCCTTAAGGAAAAAATTTGAATCATATACAGAAAATAAAAAAAAATGAACATCAGACATATGGTAAACATCTATTAGACATCAAGTAATCTATTGGTATGCAACTAGTATAAATCTGATAGAAATTCACCACCAAAGAATTTGTTCAAATGCTTGAATCATACTAATAGATGAAAAAGACCTCATTTCCAACCCTTACAAGATCGCTTATTACGCCCAACTTTCCTACAAGAACTGCATTTCATAGTGGATGTACTCCTTTTCTCCCATATCAAATGATATCGTTCTTTTCTCGGCCTACCTACTTTTTCCTTGACATCTGGAGGAAGAACTACTTTCTCCTTAATGTTGTCATGTACCCAAGAACCTCTTGAAGGTAGAGGGAATATTGTTCCTTCATATGCTGCTGACATTTTCTCTTTCGTAAAATACTCCGTACAGTAACTATAAGTAGACAAATTAATTTTCTTTATGTGAGCAAGAGCATGAACACATGAAAGCTCATCCATCTGAAAAACATTACACAAGCAAGTCCTCGTATCCAAATAAACTGAGAACTCTTGAACGTCACTAGTAACGGAAACAAAACAACCAGTGGATGGATTTAACTGTAACAATTGAAACAAAAATAGAATCAACTACTACAAATCTAGTAAATACCTAGTAGACATCTGGTTAGTATCCAGTAAACAAGTGATAAGTAGATGATAGAGTAACAGAAAATGATATGAAAACACCAACAACAAGAAAAAGAAGAACACAAAATCAATTAGAAAAAGAGGATTAAGAAAACAAACCCTCATCCTTGAAGCTAAAACAAAACAACCTTGAAGTTCTTTTTCATATGTTTGTGTTAAAGTTGAAAAGGTGTTCAAACCAATATTCTGGTTCTTATAAAACAATCCTTGCATTGTATATCTCAAAAAATAACAAACGATTCGATAGGATAAGATTTGGCATCCTATAACATAGAATTGATAGATTATGCAGCATTAGAAGTCAAAGAAAAATATCTCTTTTGATGAGCATAAAACCTTCTCCACTTCTCATAACCCGCCTTCTTTAAATAACCCGGAATGCCATCCCTAATTTTAGCTAAAAATGACATATGCCCATCAAATCCTTCAGCGTGTAAGATTTGAATCTAGCGTAAAAAACTTAGACATTTAAGCTGTCCTAGTTTTGAATTTAACCTTCATATTCTGAAGAAGGTGGAACACGCATATGCAATGTGTAACATCAGGGAAAAACCCTCATGCAGGTCTATTCTATGCTCTTATGACGATCGAAAATAAAAACCATCTCAGGTCTCTCACCATAGGCAACTTTCAATTGACTAAAAACCATAGACATGTAGCATCCTTCTCCCCATAAACAATAGGAAAAGCAAGTGGGAAGATCAATTCTATAATTATAACAACAACAAAACAATAAAACAAACATGAAATAAATAGAAACATGACTTTTAACAGTATAAAAACAAGGAAAAACAATATTACTAGATAAATAACAGATATCTATCAGATGAAAATTAGATATATACTAGATAAATAATAGATATATACTAGATCAATAACAGATAACCACTAAAAACATCATTCATATTTGAAAATATAGAAAAAAACCTACAACATCATGCGTAGAAGCAGATAACAAGCCACTATTATAACGGGAAATTAGAAATGTAGCATCGATAGTGATTACAGGCCTGCAATGTTTCCACCCTTCAATAGAAGCCGAAAAGGCAATAAAGAGATATTTAAATCGTAAGCCATCCATTGCAACATCAATTACTGAGCTGAGATTAGTTTGCCTAATCATGTACATCAAACTCGGCAACGAAGAGTACAAATCAAATGGTGACCCTCTAATCATCTTCAATGCATCTTCTTTTGCACGCCATGCCTTTTGATAGTTAATATCGACTCCTAATTGATCTTTCAAATCATCAACAATATCACCTGGTCTGTACACCCTCCTCAAGTTGAGGAATGATTTTTTTACAAACTTAGCAATAAGTTCAATAGTAGCTTGCCTCTTCTCACCATTCCTTGTGTCAATATCACATGTATGCAATTCAGAATACTTCCTAACAACAAAAGCAAAACCATGAAGTCTCTTAGAAGCTATAAAAAGCTAAGAACAGCTTGAATCAACACAAGTTAGCCAATACTCCCCTAGACACGATTTAATAAACCTTGAATTGGAACTCATTTCTTAATGCATATAAACTAACAACCTCTTTAAGTACAAACTTAACCTTAAACCCTTGACCGACTTTTAAAAAATCAACATTGGGAACATAAATTATAGGATCTCCAAAAAACTTTGATGAAGAGTCTACGATAACTAAACCATACAGCTCCTCTAATGCCATATGAGACTTATTCCTTATATAAGTGGAATGATCATCAAGTAATCCTTCTTCAACATCAGATACAAAGGGATCATAAACAATTTGTTGTTCAAAAATAGGGACAATACTATTATCACTTTTCTCAACTACAGAACCTAACAAAGGACTAAGAATATGTAAGAATAAAAACAAAACAAAGACAAAAATAAAGAATACCACAAACAGAAAGGCAGACAACAAACAAACAAAACCTATGTCAAAACAAAAACATATCTAAAATAGTTGTAAATAAAAATCGCATATGTAACTAGTATATGCCTCATATAAGGTATTAACTGGTAGACAACTAGTAGAATTATGACAAAAAACTACTAAGATACGAAAACAACCATGAAACTATAAAATATCTAGTAAAAATTGTTAGATGTCTGGAAGCCATCTAATAAACAACTAGTAAACAAAGTAACAAGATTACAAGACATAATGTAAAATGCTAGTAGACATATGGTAGAAATCTGGTGTACATCAAGTAAACAACTAGTAAAATCTTATCAGAAGCACAAAAAAAATAGATAACTAATATACATATGTTATTTATCAGATAAAAATGTGGTAACAACTTAGATAAAAATCCAAAAACTATTAAACCAAATGATGAGAATCAAAAGATATGAAACAAGGATTACCTTGAGCATTAGCTGAAACAGAAGAAATTGATGTAACACACAGATGATAATCTGTGATCATCAAATTTTGAGACTTCAATTGAATATAAAACTGAACAGAGAGATCATTTTTTATCTCAACAACAAGATATCCATCTGAGACCTGATACTCAATCCTAATACCAAAATTCTGCTCATCTAACTCCAAACTGTCCATTACAGATCATTGAAAAATAGAAAAGCTAGGTGGCCTAGGAATCAAGCCACAAACCGCACTAAAGGAGACAAACATAGTATCACAAGTCCATGTTCCATTATATTGAATTAAAATAGCAATATCATCCATTAAAAAACAAAACTATGAACTAGAATCCCAAAATTGGCAGAATGAGTAAAGAAAAAAATCAAACAAAATCACCAATAGAAAGTTAAAATTAAAATTACGAAAAGCAATAAGAGAAAGGGATGAAATCACAAAACCAGTGGAGTAAGCATAGTTGAATGGGGAGATCAACTGAACAACAAAAAATGTAAAATTATGTGAAGAAGATGAACTCACAAGAGAAAATTGAAGAACAATATCATCGTAGACACACCGGTAACAAAATCGGAGATGGAGAGATTAGATCCGAAAGAGACGCAAAGGAGAAGATCAGCTCAGAGAGGAAATCGAAAGAGAAGAAATTAGAGAGAAAACCGTTAACCAAACTGACTAAAAGGGGGTTATATAGGTGGTGTAGATGTAAATATTTTAGCAAAGTAATTAAAGATGTAAAATATTTAAGGAGCTTTGTGAATTTGTACATATTTTAGTGAGTGGTTGGGATTCTTGACATTTTCCCAAATATGTAATACATTTTGGAGCCATTTCTCAACAGAGCTATTTATAAAATCAAAAGTAATTAAACCAAGTTTCATTCTAAATAATATTACGTCAGAACGAACTTTCCTGGTTTTTTAAATTATTGTTTTACATAGTGTACTTCTTTTACTTATTTTATTTTTATTTTATATTTATTTTACAAATCGTTTAATTTTTGGACATGTCATTTTAAAACTTTTTTATTTATCTTATTTTACTCCTCAAAACTATATCCATAATTCTGTATAGTTTATGATTTTTTTTCGGTAACTAGTTCAAATAAGTTAAATGTAGTTATGTATTAGTTTATTACACTTTGTATTTATCTTATATCTTATTTTGTAATTATATGTAGTTCTCTTATAACACATCTTTATATCACACCTTATAATCAGCTTGTAGCTATCTTATAGTGTTTTCAAATTGATGTAATTTTGTTATATTTTACTATATTTTAATCATTGTTTACTTATAATCTGTCTCATTGATATTTGATAACTATAAAATGTGATATAAAATAATTACAAGATAACTATAAAATGCGATATAGGTTAACTAATAAAAAATTAGGGTAAACTTAAAAAAAGTACCTTGTGGTTTCACTCATTTGCAAAACGGGTATGAGGAATTTTGTTTTTACAAAACGAGGTCCATGGTTTCAAAAAAATTGTAAATAAAGGATCCTCAATATTAAATTATGTCACGAAAATGGGTAATCTTATTCGTTTTTATCTGAATTTTTGCTGGATGGTTATTAAAAATACAATACACATCAGTGAAAAATTTTGACATTTTTTGACTAGTGCAAATATTTTTTTAATTAAATTATGATAATTAACTATAAAAAATCATAAAAAATAAAAAAATTTCCAAAAATTACTCAAACTCTAACGTATATTTTTTTAAATAATAAGTTTAAATTATTATAATGTTGAATTATTTAAAATTTTAATGTAACATCACTATTTAGAAGTCAAAGGCCCCTTTTTGCAATTTTTTTGAAACCACAGACCCCATTTTACAAAAAAAAATTCCTCAGACCCCGTTTTGCAAATGAGTGAAACCGCAAGGTACTTTTTTGAAGTTTACCCAAAAAACTATAAGATAACTTATTTGAAAAACTTAATGGAAAAAAATCTGTAAAAAGTATATAATCATGGATCTAGTTTCGAAGAGAAAAAAAAGACGAAAAAAAAAACTCTAAAGATCATGTTAAAAAAATAAATGGTTTAAGACAAATAAAAAAATAAAAAGGAAAGATTAGCTTAAAATATAAAGAATTGCAAGCAATGTAAAAATGTAATTAAAAAATAGCTAAATGATTGGTTTAAAACATGCTAGTTCTATGCTTTTTCCAAATCAAAATAGAAATCTTATAAAAATTAATCAATTTTTTCAAAGTAATTTGAATATGCCAAAACAAGGGGAATGTACGTGATGTTAAATTATTTGATGATCAATCAATTAGTCTTCTTATTTAATATATTAGGAATATTTCTTTATAGTAATCAATCTTATAATTACTCATATGTCCTAAAATCTTTATTGTACATAGAACCCCTTTGTATCATTTCAAATCAAGCAATAAGAAATCTCATATTATTGTTCTCTCTTTCTCTTGTTATTCAGTTAGTTTTATAACACATTATCAGCATGATACGTCTCTACCGTTGATCCTGTTAAAGGTATCATTTTTTCTGTCATTTGAATCTTCTATTCTATTATGTAATTTGTTCATGATAATTTTAAAATTATGTGTTCCCGAAGAACATTTATATAATTATATTTCTGAAGAATAAAACGAATAATTTTAATTCATTTGTTCTTGATGAAACACATTTATAATTATATCCCTAAGGATATAAAGAATAATTTTAGTATGTATATTCCTGAAGAATATATATAATTGTATACATGAATGATATAATAATTTTGATGTATATATTCCCAAAGAATATATTTGTAATCATTGTAAGGTTGTAAACTCTTAATGAGTTTGGAATTATTGTGTTTTTGGAAAGAATCAATTTTTGTTGAGGGATGAATATTATTCTATATGTGTTATATATTTACATGTATATTAAGATTGTGATGATCTTTACATAATTATGTTACGGTGTAATAAGGAAAATACCATATATATTTGACCGTAAAAGATCATGAAGATCGTTGAAAATAAATGTATCATTTTGTATCAATAAAGACTCATTTTAAATGGAAAGAGAGTCATATATCAGAATATATTAAGAAAGAAGTTATTTATGAATTTATTGTGCTCCTGCAGCAGCACTATAGTTGAAAATGTTTCTCAGGATGAATAAAATTATTGCTTTGAGCAAAATTATGAGCTATTTATTGATACGAATCATGAACCACGTCCAAATGGAACAAATGTATTCCCTAAAATGAATACGATATCATATCATAATAATAAGTTTTTAATAATTGCAGACATGATAGCAGAAATATTCGTGTTTAATATTATACCTACCTGAAGTGGAGGATGAAATCCGTGATAATTATAACCACTGAAAGTGCAAAGATTAAATTTATACTTATATAGCCACCCGAAGTGGTATGTCGAAATGAATTTATTTTATATAGTTAAATTTAAGAAATGCACTTATATTGCATTCTTTATATGTTGATATTATTCATTTGAATCTATATTATAAATTTAGTGTTGTACCTCTCATTTGCATAGTTCTAACTTGGATCAGTTAGGTGTTACCTACTCATGTGTTAACTCTCATATGAATAACAGTAGTGAAAATATAAATATATCAAGATTCTATAGATCTTTGAAAGATTTATCTTTGCAGTCATTATAATATTTGACAATACAAGATCCTGTAGATCTCCGAAATGTATGACCAATTGAAAAATGTATATATTTACTAAAAGCTCATTTGAGAAGGAAATGATATCATTTATTAAGAAAAAAAAATTTCTTAATATGCTCCTGCAGTAGCATGTACTCCAGTAGTAACACCATATATGGAAAAGATTTCTCAAAATATGGTGAATTCATTTATTGCATTATATTGAGCAAAATAATAGCTTTTGTTAAAAAGCCATGAATATGCCTAATTGGTCAAATACATTCCTTAAAGTGAATGCAATATCATATTATTATATCATGAACATAAATGTAAATCCACCCTAAGTGGAAAAAATAATTTGATAATAATAGGCACCGAAGTGGATAAATATTTATGACATTTTATTTATTTATCATATACTTGAATATGTCTGAGTTAAGAGTAATGAAATTAGAATAGCCGACTATTAAATATCTTGTAGATCATTGCAAAGGTTTATATAATTATATTACTATTTTATATTTAAATGAATATGCTAACGATTTCCACATGAAGTGGAAAATCAGTTGATGATAATAATCACCAGAAGTGAAAATCAAATTGAAAGTTTTAATAGAAAGAAATGAAATACTATCGGTATTTATTGACTCCAAGGCTACTACTCTGAAATGAGTAAGTAAAATGTTACATCGATATCTATAACATAAAAATTGATGAATGCTTCTGAAGAGCCAATATTAATGTACCAAAGGGACAAAGATTTTTAGAAGCTCGAAGAGAAGCAAATGTTAATAGCCAATTGGTATAAATATTATTGTGAAATGATAATTATTTCTCCCCAAAGTTCTCATAATATCATATTGAAACTATGAAAAAAAGGACATGAAGTCTTAAAACCAGGTTTCTCATTGAAATGATCAAAAGCCAATTAAAATATAAACCAGAAGTTTATATAATTGGCACGATGGACTAGATCATTCTAGTTCCATAATGATGAGAAAAATAATAGATAATGCACATGGGCGTCTAATGAAGAATCTGAAGTTTCTTCAAAACAATGAATCATTTTGTGCTACTTGTTCGCAAGGAAAATTAATAATAAAACCTTTCAGAAATAAGGTTGACATTGAGTCGCCAGCATTTTTAGAATGTATACAATGTGATATATGTGAACTGATTCATCCACCTTGTGGACTATTTAGATACTTAATGGTTTTAATAGATGCCTCGATAAGATGGTCACATGTATGCTTATTATCATCACGCAATATAGCTTTTGCAAGATTACTTGCCCAAATAATCAGATTACGGGCACAATTTCCCGATTATACAATCAAGTCAATACGTCTTGATAATGCTGGAGAGTTTACATCTCAAACCTTTAATGATTATTGTATGTCGATTGGGATAAAAGTTGAACATCTTGTAGCACATGTTCATACTCAAAATGGTCTAGCAGAATCGTTCATTAAACGTCTGCAATTAATTGCACGACTAGTGATCATGCGAACAAATCTCCCTACAATAATATGGTAGTATGCAAAATTGCATGCAGCAGCTCTTATTTGTTTAAGACCAGCAAGTTACCATAAATATTCTCCCCTACAATTAGCTTTTGGTCATGAGCCTAATATTTCTCATTTAAGAGTCTTTGGTTGTGTAGTATATGTACCAATTACTCCACCATAACGGACCAAAATGGGTCCTGAAAGGAGATTAGGAATTTATGTTGGCTATGAATCTCCTTTAATTATTAAATATATAGAGCCACTAATTGGAGACATATTTCCTGCACGTTTTGCAGACTGTCATTTTGATGAAGGTAATTTTCCAAAATAAGGGGGAGAAAGTAAGAAAAATACAATTTTGGAAAAATCAATCGTATGGAATGCTTCATCATTGTCTCATAAAGATCCTAAATCAAAGGATTATGAACTTGAAGTTCAAAAGATAATCCATCTTCAATATTTAGCAAATCGATTACCTGATGCACTTGTTGATCCAAAATGAGTAACAAAATCGCACATACCATCAGTAAATGCGCCAATCCGAATAGATATTCCTAAAGAACAAACTAATAACTGCGTTATGACACGCCTGAAGCATGGATGACCAATTGGTTCAAAGGATAAAAATCCTCAAAAAAGGAAAACTATCGACAATAAAAATGTTCCCATTGAGGATAAAAATATTAGTACAAGTACACTTCTTGAAGAAGTAAAAACACTTGAAGTGCAAAAACCTGAAGTTGTTGAAAATCAAGAAATTCAAATAAATTATATCAATATCGAAAAAAGATGAAATCGAGACAAAATGGTTGTTGATCCTATTTTTGCATATAATGTTGCAATGTGTATTGAGAATGAAATTATGGATCACGAAAAACCACAATCTATTCAAGAATGCAAGGACAAAAGTGAGTGGTCAAAATGGCAAGATGCAATCCAAGCAGAATTGAATCCTCTTAACAAATGTAATGTTTTCGGACCTGTAGTTCAAACACCACAGGATATTAAACCTGTGGGTTATAAATAGGTTTTTGTAAGAAAGAGAAATGAGAAAAATGAAGTTGTGAGATATAAGTCAAGACTTGTTGCACAAGGTTTTTTCCTAAAGACCCGGGATTGATTATGAGGAGACATATTCTCCTGTAGTTGATGCAATAACTTTTTGCTATCTTATTAGTTTTGCAGTGCAACAAAATTTAGAAATGTATTTAATGGATGTTGTTACAGTATAACTATATGGGTCACTTGATAATGAAATTTACATGAAAATCTCTGAAGGATTGAAATTGCTGAAAAAAAATATGGCAAACACGAACTTTATTCAATAAAGTTACAAGATCATTAAATGGATTAAAATAATCTGGGCGCATGTGGTATAACCGTCTCATTGAATATTAAATAAAAGAAGGTTATAAAAATGATCAACTTTGTCCATTTGTTTTTATAAAGAAATCAGGATTCGATTTTATCATTATATCAATATATGTTGATGATTTAAATATCATTGGAACTCCTGAAGAGATTCCAAAAGCTGCCAATTATTTAAATAAAGAA
The DNA here is from genome assembly GCA_947683365.1 of Euphorbia pulcherrima. Lineage (NCBI taxonomy): Eukaryota > Viridiplantae > Streptophyta > Magnoliopsida > Malpighiales > Euphorbiaceae > Euphorbia > Euphorbia pulcherrima. Next base: position 45,779,359 of record CANTUS010000010.1, read on the forward strand.
TTTGAGATGAAGGATCTTGGAAAGACAAAATTTTGTCTTGAATTGATCACCTTGATAAAGGAATTTTTGTGCGTCAATCGAACTATACACAAAAGATATTGAAATGATTTAATATGGACAAAGCACATCCAATAAATAAACCAATGGTTGAACGATCACTTGATCCTGTTCACCCTCGAGAAGACAATGATGAAATTCTTGGTCCTGAAGTACCATTTGTTAGTGCAATTGGTGCGTTAATGTATCTTACTAATAATACAAGGCTTGATATAGCATTTGCTGTAAATTTGTTATCAAGATATAGTTCTGCACCAACTTGAAGACATTGGAATGGAATTAAGAATATAATGAGTTATCTTCGAGGAACTATTGATTTCAGTTTATTTTATTCACATGAACCCAATCCTAAAATAATTAGATATGCAGATGTGAGGTATTTATCTGACCCACATAAAACCTGATCTCAAACAAGCTATTTATTCACATATGGACGTACAACTATATCTTGGCGGTCAACAAAGCAAACTATCACGGCTACTTCCTCAAATCATGTAGAATTAATAGCCATCCATGAAGCTAGTCGTGAATGTGCATGGTTGAGATCATTAATAAAGCATATCCGAGCTGCATGTGGGAGATCAGTGACTAAACAAGATCCGACGACGATATATGAAGACCATACCGCATGTATTGCTCAATTGAAGGAAGGCTACTTTAAAGGAGATAGAATCAAACATATTTCGCCAAAATTCTTCTTCACTCATGGTGAGATAAGTATTCAACAAATTCGCTCTTGTAACAACTTAGCAAACTTATTCACTAAGGCTTTACCTTCAACAACATTCAAGAAGTTGGTTCATAATATCGGAATGCGTCATCTCAAAGATCTTCAATACTCTTGCGAACATGAGGAGTAAACACTATACACTTTTTCCCTTAACCATTGATTTTGTCCCACTGAGTTTTCCTTGGTAAGGTTTTTAATGAGGCAGTGTCCTGTTTGCAATTATTGACATCAAAGGGGGAGTGTTAAATTATTTGATGCTCAATCAATTAGTCTTCCTATTTAACATATTAGGAATATTCTTTATGGTAATCAATCTTGTAATTACTCCTATTTATTATAGTAATTACTCCTATGCCTTGAAATCTTTATTATATATAGAACCCCTTTGTATCATTTCAAATCAAGCAATAAGAAATCTCACATTGTTATTCTCTCTTTCTCTTGTTATTCAGTTAGTTTCATAACATGCGATACATTTTTTACTTTTTTTTTCAAGTTTTCATAACAATCATTCTCGCAATTTTCTTTAATTTTTAATACCTGACTTTACATTTATCTCTCAAAATATTTACTTTTCGACATGTGGCTGTAGAGTTTTATGTACCAAGTTGAGGAATCTGACCGGATGTTGGTTGGAACTATGGGCTACGCGGTTTGCTGCTTCAGTTTTTAAACCAGCCGAAAATATATTATTGATTATTGACCCACCTAATATATAAAGCTTCAATTTTTTCGGTCGTTATTATCATACTGGTTTACTTTATTCGATTCTCTCTTGTAAGAGTACATATTCTGTGCAAATGGGCATCTTCCATTAATAGTATACTTGTTTTTCTGAACTCTTGCTGTTTATCAAAAGCTGGATCTCTCAACGCCCATCTCTTCCCCATTCTGTAGTTTTCACAGATGGGTCAATCTAGGGGTGTTAACGAGCCAAACCGAAATCGAATAGTGCAGGGCTCGGCTCGGCTCGGCTCGAAGCTCGTCGAGCTTAGAAAAATGAAGTTCGGCTCAGGCTTGTGAAAAGCTCGGCTCGAGTTCGCGAGCTCGCGAGCCTAAAAGAGCCATAACATATATGCACTATTGCAACACAAAATAAAAGTGTTGCCCCTAAGTGTTTCAACTTTGATGATTAAAACTGATTTATGACAACACTAGTTAAAAAAAAGATTGCATCAGTAACATGACATTTTGTTACATTTTTTCAAAAAAAATATCGAAAATAACATTTCCAAATAAATAACGCAATTTATTCGCGCTTAAAGAAATAAAAAATTTAAACTAACATCATAATATTTTTACCACGATCCGTAATCACTCTCATTTCGTCTCTTTCTATGTTCCATCCTATACAATTCCATATTCATCACCACTCTTGCAAAGAAGTAGCAAGTTATTTTAAATCATCATTTTACGAATAATTATAATAAATGAATAATTATTACTCACCAGTCATATATATTTAATTTGTTTTTCACTAATTTATTAACTACAAAAATTATACGAACATGTTTGCGAGCTATCGAGCCGTACCTTAGAAGGCTTGATTTGGCTTGTTAATATCTCGAGCCGATCCCGAACTCGAGTTGAGCTCTATCGAGTCGAACTCTGACCGAGCTTTCACCAAGCCGAATCTCGAACTGTTTGCGAGCCACTGGGCTTGTTAACACCCCTAGGTCAACCGTTCGATCTATCCTTCTTTGGGGAAGTTTTGGTCTAAAGTTCGCTTGTGGTTTCTACTGCAATGGAACTTGTGATTCTTACCTCTTTGCCATTTTCATTGTTCAAACAAATAGTGGTTCAGGTATAGTATTGCCTGCCAGTGGCTTTCCTCAAGTAGTTTGGTCTGCCAATAGAAACAATCCGGTTAGGATTAATTCCACCTTGGGGCTTAAATCCAATGGAAATTTTGTACTGAAAGACTTTGATGGAACTGTAGTATGGTCCACATAGCAGGCAAGTCTGTTGTCGGCTTAAATTTGACTCAAATGGGCAACCTTGTTCTTTGCAAAAGAAAAACTTCAATAGTTTGGCAGTCTTTCGATCACCCAACTGATGCTTTAGTTACTGGACAGAAGTTAATTGCAGGGAACAAACTCATTCCTAGCATTTCTCCAACAAACTGGGCGCAACTCAACTTGCTCTCCATTTCTGTCAGAGATGACGGTATGTACGCAGCAATAGAGTCTAATCCAGTCCATGTTTTTGCTAAAATGTCTGTTTATGGCCAAAAAAACTAATAGAGAACCCACTTATGTCATGCTTCGAAATGGTAGTTTTCGATTGTTTGTCGATTCTTCTGAGCCAGATATATTCACTCCTATTTATTATTCCTCATCTCTCACAATATGCTAAGTTTTGGTCTCATGGGCATTTCAGGGTCAGTGATATCCACTATGATATTTTAAACTTTTCATAATCTAATAGCTATCTAACGAATCTTATCTAATTTGACAGTTTTTTATGGCATTTAATGAAATCTAACATATATATATATATATATATATATATATATATATATATATATATATATATATATATATATAATAGATGTGTATCCAATGATTTTATAAAATGTAATAGATGCATATCTTTCATGATGATTATTTTATAGAATGAAATATCTAATAGATATCTAATAAATATGTATCATTTATGATTTTAGTTATAAAAGATCTAACAAAAACATGTTAGACATCTTAAATAAATCTATAGGAAATCTAATATATTTTTAACATGTGTATCTTATTATTTTTTTATGAATGGGGTATATATATATATATATATATATATATATATATATATATATATATATCTCAATAAAAAGTGCACATAAGCTAGTCACAAACAGAGAGACTACCCTAAACAATGAGTCTACAGTACATAAAACTATCCATATCATTTTTAATCCTTCTATGGAACATACCCACTCTTCCTTGAGCTACCTCTTTAACTTGACTTAAGCAAGAACTAAGAGAATGACAATAATACTAGAAAATACATGCATCTCTATTACACCTGATACTATAAATTATCGCCTGCAAGATAACAATCAAACTCGCATCAAAAAATCTGGATGGTCTCTACTGGTCCCTTAGCATATAACTCAACGAGTCAGAAGGGGGGGGAATGACTCACTAGCTTGAAACAGTAAACTTTTATGCGAAATTAAGATACTCCGGTGAGTAGGTCAGCTAGCTGACTAGAAAATTGCTAAAGCTTCAAACGCAAAGTAAAGAAGACAGAGATTTATACTGGTTTTGACAACTTGTGCCTACTCAAGTCCCAAGAGTGTGTCTTGGCTTTAATTCACTAATTAAAACTCCTTTACCCTAGGCGGAGAAGCCTTTCAAAAAAATCTCCAATTACAATAAGTACCCTCCTTACTGCAATCGCTTACCCGCTGAGTAGAATACCCTTTTCTGCTTAGCAACCTAGAGAGTTTCAACAAAGATCAGGACTCAACTTGTGGAAACGTTGATCCTATTATAGTCAACTGATTTACAATGAAATTATTCTAATATATTCTTTCTTTTCTCTTTGAAGCAGTTTGTGGCTGAGTAGTGCTTCTCTTGATTGAATTTCTTTAATGTTGTGATTTAGATAGAGATTTAGCTTAGTAGAAATTTTAGGTGTATTCACTAAGTTCTAATGCTTGCCTACTTGCTCCTTTTATAGTGCGAAGCTTGAAAGTAGCCATTGATCATGAAATGGCATCTTCTGCAAATTTCCAACTCAACTATCCACCAGTTGCTTTTTCAAATCAATTCATTGGGAGATATAAGTGCACCGTTATGAGATAGAAATCAATCTGTTGTGAGCTGGATTGAATCTTTGCTGGAAATTTGAATTTTGTGTCTCCTTGATGCCAGAATCCGCTGGAGAGAAATTGGCGCTACTTACTACGTGTCACTTTTCCATTCCTTCTGGTACTCTAACGCATTTTTAGAAGCGTGCAATGGCAGGAGAAACGTACTGCAATTGATCTGCTTTGACTTCGTCCTCTTGCAGCTTTTCTCTAGGCAAGTTTTATTATGTAGCGTAGCCTTTATCGCGTATTAATTCTTTTTGTCTTTTGTATGATGTGTATCTTTAATTTATAAAAAAGATTAGACCAACAAGAATATTCCATTTTTCTACAAATGGAAAGGTTAGCATGCACAAAAGATAACTAAATAACTCAGCCAGAGATATATCAAATGAACAAAGTTGATATAAAACCTAAATACCGTGGTTGAGTGAACAGTACTCAGTCCAAAAATTTTAAGTAACTATCCAAACAAAGCACACTTACTTAAATAATAGAACTGAGTCAGCCAAAATAATTAACCTTGCCCTTGAGTCAATATATTAAGGTAAATAACTCAGTCTAACTAACCCAACATCGTGATTGATTTAATTATCATAACTTGAGCTAATTTGTCATAATCAAAACCTTTAAGCACTACTGAGTCAGCTCAAATGAGTCAATCCAACTTGTACTGGGTTCAACAATCTCCCCCGATCAATGGCAATTGGTTGAGTGAGAAATTAAATCAATAAATTATTTATATAATAGTCACATCAGAGTAGATGCACACTCCGCCATAGTTCAACATCCTTTAACTCAGAGTGAATGCTAACTCTCCCATAATGGTTGACTTCTTTTCATATCAGCATTTATTGAACCAAGCACAAGTTTGACTGACTCAGTGGACTGACTCAGTAGTGCTTAAATTTTGATCATAATAATTAAGTTCAGTTTGAGTTAATTAAATAAATAATGATATTAAAATAAATAGTCTATGGATGGTTGAGGAGTTAGTAAATTCGAGGGTAGAATTTCATGCCTCCACTGACCTAGCTATTTAGTTTAACTCTGAGTGACCTGAGCTGAATATCTACGATAGTCGATGACTTAGTAATATTCACTCAGCACTTAATATTTAGATTTTGTTTCAGCTGTGTGCTTTATGATTTACATATTTTGCTGAGTTACTTTAAGTTTGTCAAGCTACTGACTTTACCATTTAAGGTAAAAGGAATCTTTACTTTTAGTGTTGCTTTTTGCAGGACATTAATGAGACGAAGACAAAAAGAATTAATGCCTTGACAAGACTCAGATTAATGAAGAAAATGACAAAGTCTTCCATTACAAAGCTGCAGAAAGGCACTTGCCATTTTGGGCAATTCTTCAAATCTACCAACCTAGTATCGCTCGCTCTACAACATGTCAGAATACCAGAGGGAATGAGAAGAAGACATGTGGGAAGTCAGGACGAGTTCTCTCTGATGGAAGACTGGCATTAAACAATAAAGGATTCAAATTAAAGCTAAAATATCAATCTAACAGATTGATTTTCTATCTCACAATGGTGTAATTCAATCTCTTAATGAATTAATTTAAAGAAGCAATAGGTGGATAGATGAGCAGTCAATTTTGGAAGATGCTAAAGTAAGTTCCACGGATACTTTCTCAATCTAACTATAAAAGGAGTAAGAAGACAAATGTTAGAACTTGGTGATTACACCTCAATTTCTCAAAAGCTAAATCTCTGTCAAAATCAAGCTTTAAAGAAGTTCAAGAAAGAAAGCACAACTCAGCTAGAATATGGTTTAGAACAAGAGAGAATAGAATAGATCATTCCATTGTAATATCTGATTATTGTAACTGGATCAACATTTTATAAGTTGAATCTAGCTCTTGTTTAAACTCTTAAAGAGTTGCTGATAGAAGAGGGTATTCTAGTCAATGGGTGATCGATTACAGTTTGGAGGGTACTTACTGTGATTGGGGAATTTGTGAAAGGCTTCTCCGCCTAGGGTAAAGGAGTTGAGATTAGTGAATTAAAGCCAAGACACTCTCTTGGGGACTAGATGTAAGCATAAGTTGTCGAACCAGTATAAAAATCTCTGTGTCCTTTATGTTATTGCATTTCCCAGATCTTCTCTCAACCAGCTAACCTCATTCAACAGGGCCTTTAATATCGTGAAAAAAAGTTTCATAATTTCTTGAGTGAGTCATTCACCCCACCTCTGACTTAGTGAGTGTATGCATAGGGACCAACAGCATTCATCACTACTTCTTATAGTTTTCTACAAGGTCAACAACATATATATAGCAGATAAAACATTAGAAGTTTAGACGATTTTAACTTAGAACATCATCAATAATCTTTTTATATCACTCAACACAAAACAACAATTGGTTAACCTATACTAAGTTTCACAATCAAAGAAAAAGAATACAAGGAAATTCTACTCTAATAATTCTAGGCAGGGGGGTCCTTTGACTTGTGAAGCTCTCATTTCATACTCTTTCTGATCCCATCTTGTTGGCTTCTTTGGCGACGCTTCTAGCATAGGATGTTTCCCCTTATTCTGCCCTAGCTCATGATATTCTTTCTCTAGCCACCCAAGCCCTTTTGACATTTCAAAAGTTGCTTCAGCTATCTAAGTAGCTCTCTCTTCTCTAGCTCCTTCTCCCCTATTGCCATTGACTCAATAAGCTTTGCATTGCGGTCACATGACTGGAGAGACTTCTCAAAAGTAGTGAGGTCTCCATATATGGTAGCTTGCAAATGCTTGACTAAGCGCTTATATACAATGCCAGAGATGACATCCTACTCCCTAAGAAATGACATTAGCATAAAAATTGCTCTAGATTGAGATTGGTTGACTCTGAACTATGCACTAAGTCCCTCTTTTGAGATATAGGTCAGGCTTGATAGAGCTCTCTCTTAATTGTTCTCCTGGAGCATCTTCTCAAACATTTGTAACATTCCTGATGTTGGTAGATACCTATTTGTGAATGATATCAAGAGCTTTTCGATCATTAGATACATTAACATGAGCAACATTGATATGATCTCTGATAAAGTTAAGCTTTTTGTGTAGCTGTGGCTATTGCTTAGCTTCTATCATCACAATGTCGGTCGAAAAAGGATCAGAAATGTTCATTCTTCTTAGAGCTCCCAAAATCTCATCTTTATTGACCTTAACTCCCTCTAGAACCTCATCTTTTACTTGACTGAGTTATTTAGAGTTGCCTTGATTTTGTTAAACAACATATGTAAGATCTTCCACAGCTTGAATCAGCTTCCCTAAACTTATCTATGTTATCTTCATTCTCCTTATTCAGGATTGAATATCCATTTAGCACAACTTTCAGACTTAATAGAATTGGATTAAATTTATCAATCAATGCATCCCTCAGCTCTTCTCCATCCTTCTTGATTTTATTCTGTTCTTGGCCAATAAACAGAACCAGCTCTTTTAGCTCCTTCATTCCATTCTTTGAATGTCTGCCTTCCTCCTTGCAATATTAAAAAAGGTGCCAAATGTGACACAACAGCTTTGGTTGGAGAATAAGTAGTAGGCACTCCCTTCAATAGCTCCTTCAGCTTCTCAATAACATCAAACAACCCTTGCGTTGGCTCACTAGCCCTAGCAAGTCTCCTTAACACTTTCTCACACAATAATTGTGAACACTGGATTTTACCAGTCCTTCTCATAAAACTACGATGAGAGCTAGACAATGCAATCTTCTACAAGTGTTATCCATAAGAGGTGTTCCTAATACTGTAGAGTTGAGTTTAGCTGGAGTTTGGAGACCTAGACTGCCTTTAGGGACATGTATGGTGACACTAGAGGGGTATGGGTCCACAGGATGACCCATACAACCCTTGTTAGTAACTGACAGTCAGATTGAACATGCATAACAGGCATGGCGGAGATTCAAAATTTTGTCCCTGTCCCCAGGAACTCCTGTTAGTTGCATACAAATTAAATAAAGCCTTAACTAAATAATTCTCTACCTAGGTTAGCATGCAAAAGGGCCAAACATACCATAATTCTAAATTATTTTCGAGCATAAACATTTTTATACTAAGCATGTTATAACTCTAAGCTATAACCTAACCATAAAATATACTAAGCATGCAAAACAACCTAAGCATAATTATTAAGTCTGAAACGCTTTAAATAAAATGACTTAATAATTAAACGAGAAAATAAGGACATACCAGTTAAAGCGTGCTTTAGCAGAATTTCATTACATAAGCCTCCAAGGTAGGATAGCCTCTAGGAGTATCCACACGAACCCTACCAACCGAAACCTCACAATGACAAAGAATTGAAGAACCTTGAGCAATTGCTAGATCGCTCCAAAATTCCTACCCGAAAACATATATTCTAAAGATTCAAGATCCACTTGAATTTGGTGCACTGAACAATGGAGAAAGGGGGCACAATATATAGGGGAAGCTAAGGCTCCCCGCATTTAATGTGGGATGGGGAAAAATCCTCATCCCTCCCTTGGCAATATGGGGATCCTATAGGATTCGCGTGCTGCCCACGCCGACCTAACTTGATCCGCAAGTCGGGTCCTTACCACACAGGGCAGGCTCTTGCAAGCCTACGTTGTGCTGCCGGCTGGGCCTCCTGGGCTCTCCCGTGAGCCCAACTCACGGGTTTGCAAGGGCTGCACAAGGCAGGCTTTTGCAGGCTCTTACGAGCTTGCATTATCCCGCGGGCTGGGCCTCACGGGGACTTCTCACGAGCCCACCTCGAGGTGGCCTTGCGCTGCCTGCAGCCCATGAGTGCTCTTGCACTCGTGTGGGCTTGCGTAGGCCCTCAAAGCCTTTGAGCTTGCAAGTCCTATTAGCGAAGGGTCCAACACAAGAATTTTGCTATTCTAGCTTTTTGTCCAAATCAAATAAATATTTATTTTATGACCCTAATAAATTAGTTACCGACGAAAATTAATTTCTTCGTCCAAACAAAGTTGATCTAATTAATTATAATTTATTTATGACTCTAATTAATTAGTTACCGATGAAAATAAGTTCCTTGGTCTATCCAAAATTGATCTAATCAATTTTAACCAATCAAATAATAATCCAATTATTATTTACGTTATATTTTCATAATCTATTAGTTCCTTACTTAGTCCGATGAAGGTTTAATGCGTGTGACCTTATAGGATCCCGAAGTATTGAGCTGTTAAGGCTTAACCAACCCTTGTTCTAATGGAATCATTGGCTCGATGCTCTAGATCGTGAATAGAACTCAATTACCTTAAATGACTGTAGTACGCCTCTAGGAAGGGTCTACCATCCCCCATTACTTGGAACATCATTTGTGCTTATGGCTTAATCCCGGTTAATGCAATAGTTATCCAATGTGATGATTTTTCTTCCATTCTTTAATATTAGTACCATCTAGTTTTTAAGGCTCGATTAAAGTGTTAACCCACTAATAGCAAGGTTGCTCCAAGCTAGCCCAGTTATTTACCTGTTACCGAAGTATATTGCCTTTTACCATAGTGTGTTCGACTAGAAACCATTTCTATCAAACACATACTTTGATCAGAAGTTTATGGCTATCATCACTTTAACAAGTTGCTAGTACAACTCTTTAATATATCTGGAGTGATGGATTCTTTCCGACTATTCAGCTTACCAACGTGCTATCATCACTATACCCGAAATCACCCGTAGCACCCTAAATTAATGAGTGCATAGAAATGACCCAAAGTATAGCAATAGTACCACACAAGGTAACTAGTATCTCTAGTATGAGGATATTCGCAAAGCTTATTGCATGAAGATAAACACTAACACATTGATATATACACCAAGTGTTTATCTTACTGCGGTCTCTAATATATCTTCCAGATATATCCATGTGTCAAACTTAAGGCACCACCTTCGGTCCTTAGGAGATTGACTGCTTGGACCCTTATAAGAAAGTTGACCACATGCTAGTCTTTTCGCTTCATCAATATCCTTTCTTGTTGAAACTTTGACTGGGGATACTTTAGACATAATCATAATTGCACATGAAGTAGGTTCCACCAGATATAGTCCAACTACAATTTCTCTGACTTCATGCTATAATATGTCAAGGACTTGTTTATACATACATCAATGAATATATTTAACCAGCTATAATATATATATATATATATATATATATATATATATATATATATATATATATAAACAGAAACACATTGATATAAACAAAAGAACAAATGCCATTATTGATTAAACAAATTATTCGTACTATTACTTAATTAAGATATATCACCCTAATTGCCTTAAGGGCATACATCATATCCAATAAACTCCACTTGCACTAAGGCCAATTAGCCATATATCTTAATCCATATGCTTTAACATGTTGGTCATGTTTGACATGAGTCAATGGCTTTGTCAAACCATCCGCGAGGTTCTGATCAGTGGGTATATATTCTAATCTTATTAACTTAACATCAATAATCTCCTTGATTATATGATACTTTCTGGATACGTGTCTATTTTTCTTATGAGACCGTGGTTCTTTTGCCTTAGCTATGGCACTATTGTTATCACAATACAAAGTAAGTAGATTAATAGCCTCAAGCACCACACCGAGATCTCCAATAAATCCCTTTAACTAGAGAACTTCTTTTGCTACTTCGCATGCAGCAATATATTCAGATTCTATGGTTGAATCAGTAGTAGTTTCTTGCTTGGAACTCTTCCAGCATACTGCCCCTCCATTTAAAACATACAAAAAACCTAACTAAGACTTAAAGTCATTCTTGTCAGATTGAAAACTTGAGTCAGTGTAACCTCTAATTCATAGGTCACCTTCTCCATAAATCAAGAACTCATCCTTAGTCCTTTTCAAGTACTTAAGCATTACCATGACGACCATCTAGTGCTTTTCACCTAGATTTAACTAATATCTGCTCGTAAAGCTCACAGCCTAAGAGACATTCGGCCTAGTACATATCATTGCATATATAATGGATCCTATCGCGGATGCATAGGGTATATCCTCTATGTGCATTCTCTCTTGAGCTGTGTATAGACACTCAGCCTTAGATAGGTGAGCCCTTTGTCATTGGGAGATAAGCTTTCTTAGAATGCTAAAGGTTGAACCTATTCAATATGTTGTCTATATATGTACTTTGAGAAAGACCTAACGGCCTCTTGGATCTATCCCTGTAGATCTTTATACCTAGTATAAATGCTGCTTCACTAAGGTCTTTCATGGAGAACTTTCTTGACAACCACACTTTAACATTTTGAAGAAGAGAAATATCATTTCCTATTAGTAAAATGTCATCAACATATATTACTAAAAAAACGACTACACTACCACTAACCTTCTTGTAAACACAAGGCTCATTAGCATTTGGGCAGAAATCTAGTTCCTGGATTGTCTGATCAAACCTTATATTCCAACTCCTGGATGCCTGCTTAAGCCCATAAATGGATCTTTGTAGCTTGCATACCTTCGAGCCATTCTTAGATGTAAAACCCTTACGTTGTGTCATATACACTTCCCAGTCTAAATCCCCATTTAGGAATGATGTTTTTACATCCATCTGGCATATCTCATAATCGTAATGAGCAGCAATGGCGAGGAGTATCCTTATAGATTTAAGCATGGCTACCGATGAGAAAGTTTCATTACAGTCAATACCTTCCCGTTGACTATAACCTTTCGCAACCAACCTTACTTTATAGGTAATTACATTATCGTCCATATCTATCTTCTTCTGAAAGACCCACTTGCACCTAATTGGTCTAACCTCTTGCGGTGCATCAACTAAATTCCAAAATTCGTTCTCGTACATGGAATCCATTTCTGATTTCATGGCTTTTAGCCATTTATCAGAATCTTAGCTTTTCATTGCCTCATCATATATCCTTGGTTCATCATCCTCCATAAGACATAGTTCCTTATCATCAGTGATAATAAACCCATATCTATCGGGACCCTTATGAACATGACCCAATCTTTGTAATGATTGTGTTTCGATAGGTTGTTCTTGGATCACACTCTCTTGTGTATCTAGAATAGGGTCAATCAGTTGATTGTCTATTTCTTCCTCTTGAACTTCCAGTTCAATATTGCTCCCACTCACTTTTGCAAGTAAGTAATCGTTTTCCAAAAGTGCGTATTCCGGGATATAAATACCTTTTGTGCTTCAGGTTGGTAAAACAGATATCCAATTGTTTCCTTTAGATATCCAATGAATAGACATTTGTTAGCCTTGGCATTCCGCTTATCTGACGCTATCGTCTTTACCATAGCAGGACAGCCCCATACTCTTAAGTGACTTAGAGATGGCTTCTTATTACACCATCTTTCATAAGGTGTAAAATCAACTGATTTAGAGGGCACCCTGTTTAAAACATAAACTGCGCTCTCCAGTGCATATCCCCAAAAGGATTTACTAAGATCTACATGGCTCATCATGTACTTGACCATATCTAATAAATTCTGATTCCTCCTTTCTGACACTCTATTGTGTTGGGGTGTATAAGGAGGGGTCCACTGGGGAACTATCCCATTTTCCTTTAGATAATCTTGAAAATCTTGACTTAAATATTCTCGACCTCGATCCGATCGAAGTGTTTTAATACTTTTCTCAAGCTGTTTCTCTATTTCAGCTCTGAATAGTTTGAACTTTCCAAAACTTTCAGACTTATGCTTCATCAAGTACAAATAACCATATCGTGAGTAATCATCAATAAAGGTTATGAAGTAGGAGTATCCTTCTAGTGCCTAAAACACTCATTGGACCATACACATTAGTATGTATAAGTTCCGATGTACTCGTGGCCCGCTCACCCTTTCCTTGAAAGGGTAACTTTGTCATTTTTCCTTTTAAACAAGGTTCACAAGCACTATAAGACTCCAAGTCTATTGGGCCTCCATGCTTATGCAACTTGGTTAAGCGATCTTTGTTTATATGGCCTAAACAACAATGCCATAAGTAAAAGGAATTCTCATTATCTAATTTAACTTTCTTCACATTGTTTATATTGAAAACTTTTGTTTTAGTATCAAGAACATAAATGCCACCTTTCAGCATTCTATAACCATAAAGAATATTACTCAAACGAATCTGACAATTATTATTCGAAAATAAAATCTCAAATCCTTCTGCCGCTAAACACTCAACAGACACAACAGTCTTAGTAACACTGGGAATGTAGTAACAATTATTCAAGACTAAAACATGTCCACTTGGCAAAATAAGATTTAAAGCTTCCTACGGCTAATGTAGTAACTCCGACTCCGTTCCCCACACATAGGTCCATCTCCCCTTTTGCAAGTCTTCTACTATTTCTTAGTCCCTGCACAAAAGTACAAATACGAGAACTATAACCAGTATCTAATACCCAAGTGGATTCACATGGAAAAGTAGCAAAGTTTTCAATTACAAACATACCTGAAGTAGATGCCTCTATAGGCTTCTTCTTCAAATGCTTAGAAGTAGGAGCTTTACAATTCTTGTTCCAATAGTATGTTACATTAGTCATAGACATACTTACATGTCCTCTTCTTCCTTTTAAACCCTTTAACTACTCTTTTGGTGATAGAATCCTCCCAGCTATTTTCTTCAGAACGTTTGTTTATAGACTCTCTTGAAACTTCTTTGCTTTTGGCATTGAATTTTCTCAACGCATCAACCATTTTCGGGAAAGTACAGTCATGAACTTTAAAGCAATGTTCCTTTACAAAATCGGTGTAGCTGATGGGTAAAGAATCGAACAGGATATCTAATCCAATAGATTGACCGACCGAAGATCCCAACGATTCTAATTTCTCCAAGAAATCTCTAACCCTTTCGATGTATGCGACAACACTTGTCCCTTCCTTCATCTTAGAGTTTGAAAGTTCACTGGTAAATTTGAACTTTTCATACCTTGCCTTTTGAGGCAAACTCTTTAGATGGATCAACATGGTCTGCAGACTCATGTGATTGCACTATGAACATATCTCAGGATTCATAGTGTCTAACGACAAGTGTAAGACATAAACCGAATCCTTAATATATTTCAACCATGCATCCTTAATAATAGTCGATGCATGAGTGCTAGGAATTTTGTGAATGGATTTTCAAGAACGTATGCTAACTCATAATCCTTAAGGATATCCCTTACATCCTTAATCCATTCATGGTAGTTAATTGCTGTAAAAGTTTGGATGTATTTAAAATGAATTTTCAAAATGGAGTTCATATTCAACCTAACATAAAAGAAAAAAAAAGTTTAGATATTAGTTTAATTACATGCATTTAATATAAGGTCTTTTAATTAAATACATTTGTCCTACTATTTCCTTCTATATTTACAATAGCTCATTCTATTGAATTCGGGAATTTTAGCCCAGCTATATTTCCTAGTAGGTAGCATCTATAACTAGTCTATTACAACCCTCAATTTTATAAGTCAAGTCATAATAGTAAGTCATAGTTGGAATCCCATTCCATTTGCATCGCATGCAATTTCTAATTCATATCCTAAGGGACGTGAGCTCTTATATTAGCATCTCCTTGAATATGTCTCAGATCTGGGCCTAGGACCCAATTTTATGGTGGACTATCCTAGCTCTATTAATGCAGACCCTATCCCAAACTTTACAACCAATCAATATGGACTAGAAGGAATGCTTTGCGTAGCACTTTGATAGCCCAAAGAGACCATATTATAAATTTGAGTAAGGAAGACTACAACTTACCTTAATATATTTACTTTGGGATTTTATTGGTGTTAAACGTCTCACCTAATCTAGGATTTTATCAGATGGATAAAATTATAATAACTTGTATTGATTCAGGGAATTTTAGAATTAATTTATAAGGTCTAACCTTAGGTGGGTTCAGCTATTTATTATAATTATTCCATCAACCTAGATTATATACAAAATAATTAACACTTTTATTTGTTATATTTATATTGCATTTCCTTTAAGCTTTTATTCAATAAATTTATTTTTTTTACTTTGTTATAGAAACATATATAAGCACAATATTATATACTAGAAATAAATTAGTTCATATTAATCCCCCGGTTGGTCAATTCAAATTTCACCGATATAGCTTCCCAGGTAGGAGGGGTGCCCTATGAGGAGTAGACACCAAGTCCAATCCTTAGCTAGAACAAATACGGGCACAAACCTCAAGACCAATGGATTCTCTTGAACTAATAAATTTCGTTCTTCCAATTAATATTAGTTGGAAGCATCTACAACCCATGTAATTTAAATAAATTATTGACACTTGTATAATTTGAGTAAGTTGAGTAAGCTTATTCAAAATTCTTCATAACCATTTTCTAACCTTAAAATGAAGAGCATAAGTTCATATATATTGTTCCAAACAATTAAATAATCAAATCATTTCATATAGAATATAATATTTAGTTCGGTTCTAACTTAATTATGCACTGAATAGGTAGGCTCTAATACCGTTGTTGGGAGCTAATAGTCAGATTGAACATGCATAACAGGCATGGCAGAAATTTAAAATTTTATCCTTGTCCCCAGGAACTCCTGTTAGTTACATATAAATTAAATAAAGCCTTAACTAAATAATTCTCTACATAGGTTAGCATGCAAAAGGGTCAGACATACCATAATTTTAAATTATATTCTAGCACAAATATTTTATACTAAATATGTTATAACTCTAAGCTATAACCTCAGCATAAAATATACTACGCATGCAAAACAACCTAAGCATAATTATTAAGTCTAAAATGCTTTAAAGAAAATGACTTAATAATTAAACGAGAAAATAAGGACACACCAGTTCAAGCGTGCTTTAGCAGAACTTTGTTACATAAGCCTCCAAAGTAGGATAGCCTCTATGAGCATCCACACGAACCCCACCAACCGAAACCTCCCAATGAGGAAGAACTGAAGAACCTTGGGCAATTGCTAGATCACTCAAAAATTCCCACATGAAAATATATATTCTAAAGATTCAAGATCCACTGGAATTTGGTGCACTGAATGATAGAGAAAGGGGGCATAATATAAAGGGGGAGCTAGGTTTCCCCGCATTTAATGCAAGATGGGGAAAATCCCTATCCCGCCCTTGGCAATATGTGGATCCTATAGGATCCGCGTGCTGCCCACGCCGACCTGACTTACTCTGTAAGTCGGGCCCTAGCCGCACAAGGTAGGCTCTAAGAATCCTGCCTTGTCCCATGGGCTGGGCCTCGCGGGCTCTTCCACGAGCCAAGCTCACAGGTTGGCAAGGGCTACATAAGGCAGACTCGCATCCCACGGGCTGGGCCTCACGGGACTTCCCACGAGCCCCGCTTGCGGGTGGCCTTGCTGTAGGCCAGCGCAAGCCTAACTTACGCTGCATGCAGCCCACGAGTGCTCTTGCACTCGTGCAGGCTCACGTAGGCCCTCAAGCCATCGGGCTTGTGAGTACTATTAGCGATGGGTCCAACCCTCGAATTTTATAGTTCTAGCCTTTTCTCCAAATCAAATAAATATTTATTTTATGACCCTAATAAATTAGTTACCAGTCAAAATAAATTTCTTGGTCCCACCAAAATTGGTCTAATCAATTATAATTTATCTATGATTCTAATTAATTAGTTACCGGTCAAAACAAATTCCTTAGTTGATCCAAAATTGATCTAATAAATTTTAACCAATCAAATAATCATTGAATTATTATTTATGTTATATTTTCATAATCTATTAGTTCTTTACTTAGTCCAATGAAGGTCCAATATGTGTGACCTTATAGGATCCCGAAGTATTGAGCTGTTAAGGCTTAACCAACCCTTGTGCTAATGGAACCATTGGCTCGATGCTCTAGATCGTAAATAGAACTCGATTACCTTAAATGACTGTAGTATGACTCTAGCAAGGGGCTACAATCCCCCATTACTTGGAACGTCATTTCTGCGTAAGGCTTGTTAATGCAATAGTTATCCAATGCGATGAACTCCTTCCATTCCTTAATATTTGTACGATATGGTTTATAGGGCTCGGTTGAAGTGTTAATCCACTAATAGCAAGGTTGCTCTAAGCTATCCCAGTTATTTACTTGTTATTGAAGTATATTGCCTTTTACTATAGTGTGTTTGACTAGAAACCATTTCTATCAAACACATACTTTGATAAGAGGTTTATGGCATTCATCACTTCAACAAGTGGCTAGGAACAACTCTTTAATTTATCCAGAGCAATGGATTCTCTTCAACTACTCAGCTTACCAACGTGTTGTCATCACTATACCCATAATCACCTGTAGCACCGTAAATTAATGAGTGTATAGAAATGATCCAAAGTATAGCAATAGTACAACACAAGGTAACTAGTATCTCAAGTATAAGGATATTCACAAAGCTTATTGCATGAAGATAAACGCTAACACATTGATATATACACCAAGTGTTTATCTTACTGCGGTCTCCAATATATCCTCCAGATATATCCATTTATCAAACTTAAGGCACCACCTTCAGTCCTTAAGAGATTGACTGCTTGGACCCTTTCTAAGAAAGTTGACCACATGCTACTCTTTCGGCTTCATCAATATCCTTTCATGATGAAACTATGACTAGGGATAGTTTAGACATAATCATAATTGCACATGAAGTAGGTTCCACCAGATATAGTCCAACTATAATTTCTTTGACTTCATGCTATGATATGTCGAAGACTTTTGTATAATACATCAATGAATATTTTAACCAGCTATAATATATATATACACAGAAACACATTGATATAAACAAAAGAACAAATGCCTTTATTGATTAAATAAATTATTCGTACCATTATATAATTATGATATATCACCCTAATTGCCTTAAGGGCATACATCATATCCAACAACCCCACCAAAGTCCTACACCTGCAAGGGACCCGTACGGGTCCTCCCCACCTGTACAAGTGGTAATCACGACCAATCTGGCCTAATTGATTACAATCATACAATATTCGGTATCAATTAGCCATAAATTGCTTTTAAAGCATTCAGACCTGATTTTTACATACAAAAGGAGGCCTTTGTCGCACATTTCAAAAAAGGGAACAACACAAACCACAAATTATACTATAGCCATTTCATTTCCTGCAATATTTAAAAGTTATAGGCAAGGTATATAGGGGGTATAGAAGTGATAAAATATGGAGAAAACCTTTTTTATCTGATTCTACAGAAACACTCACCACCTTCATTTTGATCAACTGCTTTGGCTAAACTCTCTCAGCGTTGGGATGGCTTTAAAGTGGATTCACGGCATAGAGGTACGCTCTCGAGTTTCAAAGAGACTCACTTTCTATTTATTTTACTGAATTTTAATATATTCTGCTTAATTTATCTGTTAAACTATTTAAGGTCTGGTCCTGACCCATACAGGCCTTGCTGGCAACCATACACCTCAATGGCTATATGGGTGTACCATGCCCATATGGATGGAAATCCCACTTCTTTTTTACCTTTTTTTATAGATCTAATTTAAATGGGTGAAAAGAGGTTCTGTTAGGTCCAAACAGGATCCGTACGGGGTCCCCCATACCCATATCGGCCTTATTACCCCCAACAGAATGTCATTTTCATGTAAATATGTAAAATGAATATAACTCAAACATTTCCATGCGATCAATTTCACTAATAATATTGTAAATCAACCCTCGAAAAGTAAAATTGTGTTTTCATAACAAAATATGTTGAAGACCCATTATTTCTTTTCGATCCTAGAAGCCGCCTGAGCACTATTGATTGCAAAATAGCCACGCTAACATAAATCATGTTTTCCTAACCAAAATGCAAAATTTATCAATTGCTGTAACCCTGCTAACCTTTGTGGATGAAGGTGAATTTATTTAGTTTTTTTATAACTTAGAACAAATGTATAGGTTCCCTCCTAATCCTCATTTTTATCGGTTCTAATTTATTTATCTCCTTGCTTGATATATAAATATATATATTGTTGAACTGCATGAAACCTGTGTGAAAGAGTGTAGAAAAATGGGGTTTCTACAATAAATCCCCAAATAATGAAAAGAAATGGTTTTGTGCAACGAATGTAATTTGGAATTAACTAAATAAGAAATAAGTAGCCCATCCGATACTCAAATCTCTAATCCAAAAGGTATGAGTCTCCCAACCAATGGGAACCGTACTAAAACTCTTTTCCATGTAGATAACTTGGGTGGCGACTCTGTCTTTTGTACCAAGATTTGAGTCTCGATTCTTTTATTCATAAAACTAGATAAAAATATTAAACTAAAATTTATTTTAATCACATCTAAACAAGAGACAGCCTCCTGTGGACCCCGCCTTGCGGCGCACAGGAAATTTTCGTTCGTTCATAATGGCGTCTCTATAGGGGAAAGATCTTTTTACTTGTAAATTTTGGTTTTTTTAAAAGTCTAAAAGATTAAGATGAGAACCAAAAATCATTTAGTTGATTCAACCCTTTTCTTTTCATTATTTGGGAAAATCATTACACTCTATCTTCTCACCTCATTCTCTCTAGCTAGAGTTTCTTCTAAAGTAGTAGGATAATATTGCCAATTATTTTCTATAAATCTCACACAGGTATCAGTGATGCCCTACTTGCACATGAGGATACCCTAGTGGGTGGAGCACTCATTGTTATATTGCATGCCCTCCCTCTAAGAGGCTTGGTGTTTGTCTTTAGTTTAGTGGAAGCCATCTATATAAACTTCTGTTACATCCCTACACCCTTCCTATCGAAAGCTTTAGAATTTTACCCTCTAGTTACCTTTTCATGTGAGATTAGTTTGGGTCTCCCTTTGTTACCCTTGTGGTATTCAAAGGAAAATACCTTCAGAATTAGCGGGGGGAATACGGTTGGAAGAAAATTCTTTGCATGTGTTGTGTCGTATTTCCTTGTACACAAAACTCACCATGCATTCTTGTGCATAACCCATACATACCTAAACCCATGAATGTACTAATCTTTTGGTTCCCACCTTAGGTAGAGTCAAATCTTGGCAACATTCTCAAGTCTGTTTGGATCGCATTCTAGTTGTATCTCCATCTCCCCCAGTTCAGCTAAGGGTTGAGGTTCCGTCTCTACCTTTGAACAGTTTAATGAGCAATTAATTTGGTTCATTTGATCCCAATACTAATCACTAGCTTGAAGAGATGTCTCGTATTTGACTCATGATGGCTAAGTAGATATTGAGATTGAGGATGCTAGTCTCGATGAGGAGGCAAATGCATTGAGGGCTGATATTAGGTCGGAGATTGTAAATGCCATCTCATAGTTCGTGGGTAGTGATCAGTTTCTTGACTGTAAGAATGATAAGATGTTGGCATGATTAGAGCAATTTTGGCTGAGGAGAGGATGACCAATGTTTCCCAAGTTGCGTCCATCACAGTTCAGCCAGTACGAGTAGTGGTAAGTGAGCGACCTACCCCCTCAAGGGTTGCTCACAACCCATTGTTCCAAACTCAGTTCAGTCAGTCTCAACTGCCACCTATTCAAGTTTATGGATGATCATCTAGTCAATTTGGTTAGTTGGGTTTAGTTGGTTTGATTGGTTAGTTTAACCAGCTGCTTCAGTCAGTGGGTCCGACAGTTCTATTAGCCGATGGTCAATTTAGTCAACCTAGCCAAGCATTTGTGCCACTAGCATTTCAGTTTAGAGGATCTATCTAAGGTCCTAACTTTGTAGTCACACCTAATGGGATGACCTTCCCTCAATCAATAGGTCTACCCTCTAGTGCGACTGCCCAACAAGATAGTTCATCTTTATCTACAAAGGTACGGGATTTACTATAAAAGTTTGTCGGCACCAGTCCAAGTGTCCAATAACCTTCATCTTCGGTCCAAGCCACGAGGGAAGAGGATTGGGTCCCCAATAACTTTAGTATGCCTAGCATAGAGAAGTCTAGGGGAACCAGCCCTCCTCAATCATATATTACCACTTATTAATGGGTGATGAGGGTACAAAAGTTGAGCGACAAGATCCTAGCAGATATGTTTCTATGTACTTTGGAGGGACCACAGATCGAGTGGTAAAATACCTTGTTGGAGGAGGAGACTAGTAATTGGAAGGCCTTGACCGAGGCTTTCATTGAAAATATGGGTTCAATGCCAACATCAAGATTACCATACAACACTTGGAGGCTATCAAGCAAGCCCCCAATGAAAAGTTTAAGCCTTACTTTGAAAGGTGGATGGCCACCGAAATCTCATTGAAGGATCGCCTCAGTTTACCTTAGATTATAGTGAAGCTCATGGATGGAGCTCTTCTGGCATACCATTGTGAGCGGATGACCTTTTTCGCCCTAACCCGTGTGAGATGTGGGGATGGTAGGGAAAATAATAGGCGTTGTGAAGCGAGCGAAGGAATTGATCATCATTTTAGTGTATGAAGAAAATGATTGATAAAAGCGATGTTGATGTTGAATTTTAGTCCAATTTACATGTTAAGAGATACAAGACTTGAAATCCCGCACTTTAAGACAGAGTCATCACCCGGTTTAGCACTGCCGAGAATTTGGGTACGATATTCCCATTGGGTGGTTGGACTGTACCTTAAAACTAAGATTCTAAGTTCGGATGATGTTGCTTGCTTTTCATTTATTAAATCAAAACAACCATTTTTAATTAGCGCGGCTTTAGTTCTTATGCGATTTAAATCCAATTATTGTTTAGAGTTTTCGGTTTATATAGCCATACATCACAAGAAAGCGGTAAATAAAAAAATTAAATGATTATCACAAGGCTTCACAAATACCTATACATTTTTCTAATACGGGAAAAATAAATAAAGTGAGAAAATACATAAAGGATCGAAATCGGGTCCCAATCAAACTTACCAACACAGACCCAGCTCCAAAGAAGACAAAATATTCATAAATAATCTCAAATAAAGCATAAATAATAAAAGGGCCGAAAATAAATCAAACAAGAGAGAAAACATATTTTTTGATTTTTTGGGAATAAAAACATAATTTTCAGGCACTTATTAAATATCTGAACAACCTAAAATATTATTTAAATAAACTAAACTCCCTAAAAATAATAAAGGAAAATTACAAAATATTTTTTGGAATTTTTAATATGACAAAAAGATTTATTTAGTTAAAAAATCATTTTAAACCATTAAAATGAAAATTTTAACCAATTAAACAAATAATAAATCCTAAAATAGATTAAAAATTATATTATTAAATTACAGATTATGTGAAATTTTTAGAAATTTTTTAGGGTAAAAGATGCAAGGAAATGAAAGAAAAGGGCCAAAACATAAACAAGGGTCTTTTGGCATTTTCGCCAATCCAGATGCTGGAGTTGCATCTGAGATGCGACTGTTGCAGCCCCAGACGCTGTCGTTGCAACAACTAGAGGAGCACTGTAGCATCTCAGATGCTCACCTGAGCATCTAGATTGGAAAAATGCCAAACAGACAAAAATCGGTATTTTTACACCCGAAAATCTAATGTTACTGAAATTTTAAGCCGATTTCCACAATACTTAAGTAGATCTAGACTTAAAATGACAAAATAACTTTGATTTATCGACTTTGGGATAAAACACGAACCCAAAAATACCGGTGAAGGTATTTGTAGAAATATCGAAATAATTGGGAAAACAAGCATAAACAAAGGCAGCCAATTAATATAATAAAATAATTAAAATAGATTGGAACTCAGTTTTGTTACCTAGAGACTGTGAATCCATGTTTTGAGACTCAAACTGGTCATTTGGAAAACTTTGTGACGAAATCCAACGAATCAGTGGTGGAAAAGGCGACCAACTTAGTGATTTTGTGAGAAAAAGTCTCTAAATTCTATTTAAGCTCATTTTAACCTATGATTTCTAATTGATTATAATGATTAAGCTAAATAACCCTTTGAAATCCGAATTAACCAGATTTCCTAAGTTTAAATGGCTTTCTCTCTCTAAAACCTTGGAAATTATAAATGTGAAATTAAGCTTTCAATTTGGCAAAAAGTCCTGAATTAATGGATTAAATGGGTTAATATATGCCTTACTCACTCCAAAGAACTCAATTAGTCCCTAGAAATGCAAATATTCCCGAAAAAATCTAAATTATTTGAACTTAGAGAGAGAAAGACAAACTAGCGACGGAACCCAAAAGCCTGCGCAACGTCTCATGTCAAGAGGCTGCAGCGGTAGCAACTCACCGCTCTCTCACGTGGTGAGACACCCCAACACACTACGAGATGCTGTAGTGGCAGCGTCTTGCTGTGTGCATGCCATATCTTGGTGATGTGGCCATGTCCTGCCGAGACACAGGGGGTGGCGGTGAGAAGCGCAGAGAGGTGCGTCTAGCTATGCCCCCAGGGCGTCTCACCCACTCCGGCGGTGCTAGCGCGGGTCAGGCTAAAATATATATTTTTTATTTTATTTATTATTATTAATATTTATATATGAATTTAATGCATCTATATTAATTAATCGATCAAGGGAAATGATGCAATTAAAGATCCAATCTCGTCACGAAAATGCTTGCAAAATGCGATTTGACTCTGAAATAAATAGAACAACATACCCATAAATAGGTTAGAGCAAAACGTCATCATCATTGTTTAGGACACCGTAAAGCCCGTGCCCACAGGCTGCCTCTCGGGAGATTATCACTTGGTGGGCCAAGTGTGATCTCACGAAAGAGCAAGAGATAGAAGGTTATACCTTTGGTTTGAATTCTGGAACCGGTTGCCATCTGGGATTGCCATCAACAAACCTATTGAGACCAAGGTTGACTTAGAAATTTTGAATCGGTATTTCCTTTGACCCCTTAACATATTTGAGATAGAATGCTATTTTCCTACTATACTTTGACATTTTTATGGTCACCTTGGGTCCTTAAAAAATGGAATTAAACTCAAATGGTCACCTTAAACCCCTCGAACATCTTTTTGATCACCTCATACGCTTCAAAAATGGACTTAAATTTCAGTGGTCACCTCAGACCTTTCGAACATCTTTGTGGTCACCTCAGACACTTGAAAAATGAACTTAAATTTCAACAGTCACCTCGGACCTTTCGAACATCTTTGCGGTCACCTCGGACACTTCAAAAATGAACTTGAGATTTTAACAGTCACCTCGGACCTTTCAAACATCTTTGCGGTCACCTCGGACACTTCAAAAATTAACTTAATATTTTAAAGGTCACCTCAGACCTTTTGAACATATTTATGGTCACCTCGAGCACTTCAAAAATGAACTTGAGATTTCAATGGTCAACTCGGACCTTTCGAACAACTTTATGGTCACCTCGGACACTTAAAAAATGAACTTGATGTTTTAGCAGTCAGCTCAAACCCTTCGAACATCTTTGCGGCCACCTCGGAGGCTTCAGAAATGGACTTGAGATTTCAATGGTCACCTTAAACCTTTTGAACATCTTTGCGGTCACCTCGGATGTTTAAAAAATGAACTTGAGATTTCAATGGTCATCTCAGACGTTTTGAACATCTTTGCGGCCACCTCGAACGCTTCAAAAATGGACTTAAGATTTCAATGGTGACCTCAAACCTTCAAACATCTTTGTGCTCAAAATGAACTTGAGATTTCTTATTTTGACTATAGAATTTTGAAAGCTTTTTTTAGTTGTCCATCGGGTTTGCTATGTGGTGTACTTGATAAGGAAGGTTTTGAACATTAGTAATTGGCATGAATTGCATTTTTATTGCTTAATTGATTTTGTCATGACAAAATTTTTTGCCCCTTCAATTAACCATAAAAATGAAAGCATGAAATACGAATTGAGATGATTTTTCAGGAATCCGGAGAAGTTGCTGAGTTGTCCATCATGCCTAGCTTATATGCCTCTTGAATGTAGCGTAGAATATATGTCGAGATGCCCCTGATGACTACATCAAGGTGCCTCTGGGTATTTGCATCAAGGTACCCCTGGGAGAAAATCTGAGTTCTAATTTTAGGATCCATCGGGTTGGTCGTCCATTAGTATTGCCGTATGGTGTACCTATCAGGAAAAACTAAAGCATTAGAAAATGATATGAATTGTGTTTTATTGCTTAACTGATTCTGTGGAAACAAAAATATTTTGCCCCTTCAATTAATCAATAAGAAGGGAAGAACGAAATATAAGTTGAGTTAGGATTTTTGGGAGTCCAAAGAAGCTGGTGAGGTATCCATCGGGCCTAGCTGACATGCCCCTTTGATTCACTTATCCTTGAACGTAGATTTGAGAGCCATGCTATCGAGCGTATAGCTTGAGGATAGTTTTCTTTGCTTTGTTTCTTGAAGAATTCAATATAGAAAAATAGACAAGATATTCATCAATATTATGCATGAATGAATGAATGCCTGAGCTACTAGGGCTAATCACCTTCTACATCTGAGCTACATGACTGCTTGCCTGATCAATCTTACTTAAGTCGATTGCTTGCAAGGAGGGAGAATACACGGAATTGCATTGTGGCACAAACAAGATGAGAATGCCCCCGGTGGAGGGCTAGAGATGCGGTGGCGCACACATAAGACCCGTGTGTTTGGATACCATGGCTGAGAAAGGGATTATGAATTCTGTGTCACCAGTATGACAAGTGAATGAGGGCTCCTCAAGAGCAGTTCAAAGTTACAAGTTGACTGCCAGATGATTGCTGGATCAAGCATGTCAAAGATAAGGGGATGCATGAAGCAAAGTTCAAGATTCTAGATAATGAACGACTAGACACTATCACCACCAATGAATTCTACCAAGGTTGGTTATAGGAGATTGCAGACTTGAGATGCTTGGTTGCGGTCAAGATTGGAGTGGACTCATGTAGAGGATAGAATTAAGCCCTTCAAGTCTATCAAATTGTAGAAGATGTTCAGGCACTATAGTGACAATGATGATAATGCGGGTACCTCGATGCGATCAATGTCAGTCATTTATCTTTGTTTCTATTTGTCTTAATTTTTTATAGACCCGAACATTGTGTTAGGCCCATCAGACTTGTTTATTTTGCTTTTATGCCCTAATTTTTGCCTTGATCGCCCTTTTCGGATTTACAATCCAGCGGACTTTTCCTGGCTTTTGCATAGACCTTGCTATTTTCAGCCTATTAGGATTTTTGCCTTTTATTGTTATTTTCATTTCTTTTGAGGAGTTAGGTTGACTGCACAGAACCCCTCGTTCGGTTTACTTGCAATATTTTGCCTTTTGGGCCCAATATATTCATTCATGTACAAACATAAAGGATTCAGTAAAATGACATTTTCATTAAATGAAGTAAATTTGAGTACATAATGATGATAACCATTTATATTGACATAAACTCTAGTGTTAACTAGCTTATGAAGGTTTTCTAGCCAACACACTCTCGTTGCTCACTTTACCCTAACTTTTGCCTCGACCGCCCTTTTCGGGTTTTCATTCTAGCGAGCTATTTTGCACCTCAAATTTTACTTGACTGATTTGTAGAATACCGATGAGCGGGATACACCCTAATTTTTGCTCGAGTAGTAGAAGACCACTCGCTGGGTGATTGATTTTATTTATTTTCTTAGGTACTACTTTTATGGGTTTGATTCTTTACGTTAAATATTATAATGCTTCAACCTGCTTTGATTGGTAGGGTTTACGAATTCGCTACCGTCCAAATCTTCATGATCGAGTGCCTTTCCTGATTATAAGAGGCACTTCCCTATTTGGTTGGAAATTCCCCTTAGATCGATATTGGTAGGCTTCACTCTCTTCGAAATCAGATCATTAGCCTTTGACAGGTATCCCTGATGTTTGACTCAGTTGTTGTATGCTCTTGCTATGCTCTACTGGTACACTTGAAGATTGTTTAAGTTGTTCGTACTGCGCTTTAGTTTATAGGGGGTCCCTTTGACTTGGATTCAGTGCAACTCTCAAGTAGTCCATCTCAATTTTGACTGGGATCGTGGTTACCATACCATAAACCAAGGCGAATTGCATCAAATTCATGGGAACTCTGACACTCATTTGACATCTCCAAAGGTCGAATGGTAGCTTATTGACCCAATCTCTGTATCTTGCGGTAGTCTTGGAAATAAACTTTTTGATAGACTAGTTTGTGGTTTCGGTTGCCCCATTAGCTTATGGTTTGTAAGGTGAAGCCATACGACGCTCGATTCCATATTTCTCGATGGGACTGAATCTCATTTTCTGAGACTAAATGGTGAAGTAGGTTATACCGACCTAAGATACATTTCTTGATGAACTTGGCCATCTTCTCGGTGGTAATGATGGTGAAAGACTCAGCTTTCCCCAATTTTAAGAAGTAACCTACCCCAATGATGATGAAGCATCGTTCATTTGTTGACGAGGGTTGAATCTCGCCGATCATATGTGTCCCCCTCGCCAAGAATGGCCAATGAGGAAAGAAATTATGAAGGGTTGTGGATTTGGAAGGTATTGAAGATTAGAAAGGATCAATGTTATCTCAGGGGTGGGAATTTGAGAATGGGTGGGTTAAGAAAGGGTGAGCCTTAGTTCTGTCAGAGGTGACCTGGCGATGCTCCTTCCCCACAATAGGCCGACATTTCTTCTATGGCTTAAAAGTAGGTTTGCACATAGTGGCACGTGATTAACCGATTGATATATTGAACCTATCCAAGGAAGAACTGAGATTCTTCTATTTTAGGTGTCGGAAGGTGATGCTTGATTTTCTGGCGAAGAACCCTAGGTGTGGCTAGGTGTGACAAGGTGAAAGTGTTATCATAATCTTTAAGCACTTGTTATCTCTCATTTTCTTTCAGAGGTTAGGTAATTAGAAAATCGTTACCACTTTAGTTTATCATCTATACTCAAATCTATTTCAGTTAAAGAAACGTCATGAATATTGAACGCGTTATGCTTATGATAAAATGAATGCATGGGCCCATCAGGCGAAACATTAAGTAAATAAGAAAAAAATGAGAGCCTTTGATTGAAAAATTCCTTAAAGGTAGAGTTATTCACATCTAAATACTAGAAAAGAAGATTACATAAATAGATAGTCATCCTCTACAAGCGGAGGGTCTTGGGTTGTGGTATTGGTAGATTAGGCATCGTCGGTAGCTTTCATTGGTGCCTCATCCAGGACGAGATCCTGAACTTTCACTTGTTTGATAGATGACTTATCTCCTTCATTCGCTAGAGACGTCGTGAGATTCTTGTTAGCTTTAGTCATAGATCCAGTCTCATCATTGGTGTTGAATGAATTGGGAAAGACCATGGCTAACACAGCTTCTTCTGGGAGACCAGAATCGATCACACCTACCTCATCGCTTGAGCTTGGTGATGGTTTATCCTCAGTACTGGTCTTGCTAGCTAGCTCATCGATCTTCCTCTTCCTTAACGATATGGGTGATAGTAGAAGCTAGTGTCCAACACTGATTAGTTGAGTGTCCCCTCTAAACATGATACTTTTAGAAGCTTCCCCTCTCTTAAATAGTGGGAGGTCTTTACTCATGCATAGGGTCAAGTTTGCCTACCTCCCATAACTTGGCAAAAATGACACTAAGGGGCAATTCCCATGGAGATATAAAGATACCCTTGTAAGGGGCAACATGGGTGGCCAAAACACTCTCTCGGGTAATGGTGTGAACTGAGGACTGACCAAATTGAAACTGAATCGATCGGATAGATGGGAGCGATGGAGCTAAAAACTGAGGTTAAATGGACAAAGATTGACTAGACCCATTCTGAGCGATCTCTACCTATCCCCAAGCTTCAAATATGGGCCCTGATGGCCTTTGAGCATCTCTCTTCTCCCTTAGATCCGATTAGACTTGCTCTTGGATAGTAACAAGAAACATATCAGATCACAAGAACATGGCCATAGTAATGGCTAATTCGATCCATAACTGCAACTAATTCTGATCGGTTGGAGGAGGGACAAGAGGAGGAGGAGTACCCTCGGCCGAAACTCCACTAACTAGTGGAATATCAGGCATGGCAAATAGAGCATATTCTAAAACTGACCGGCGAACAAAAACGTGATCAAGAGGAAGCCAAAGAGGACTGCGGCAGTGAGGACGTCTTGACCTGACTAGAGAAACCGGAAGATGATCAGCCCAAATCAAACCATGAATGAATTGGATGATTATATAATAACTCAAGTGATGAATGTTGTTTATACAAGGGTGGTTTAGAGAGGTAGAGAGCAAAAGAGCTTATGATGCGAAGCTTAACCCCAAAATACGTGAGACACGCGCACCCCTTGCCATGCCTAGCAAACTAGATACGGGTTGTTGGGACTGGAAAGATCTCAGGCATTTTGTTAAATTCCCCCTTCAAGCGAGGGGGGAGTAGAGGTAAGCGAAAGAATAAAATAAATGTCAGCCACAGGCGGCCTATACATGAGGTGCGTGTGCATGAGCACAACACAAGTAGCACATAAAAAGCAAATAAATCTCTTCAAACCTTATGACTCCCACGCAACACTATTCAAAAGATCTGGGGGTAACTCTAGCGCTAAAGAATGGCAAGAGAGTATGCGACCTAAATCTAAATTGTTTTGATGAGCCTAAGGGGAAGTTGCTATGGCTAGATTTATCACAGTTCATTGTATCAAACCGCTGGTATCGTGGTATGACACTATAGAAGGGTCTCATTTACCTTGATTTTATGTAAATCAACTGTAGGGAAATAATGATCTCGATAAAAAATCTAAATCCAGATCAAGTTTGAAAGAAACAAAAACAACGTATGTAATTCTCCCAAATCCAAATGGAAATATACGGACAAAGATCAAGACACAAGTCATCCATTGAACAAATTAAAATACTAAGCACTAAGGGAAATCATTCGGACAGAGTTTGGAAAGGAAACAAACTTCTGACCATCAATACCAGTATCCGGAAGAACTGATTGAAGCCATCTTCAGAAGATAGATCCTGAGCATAAAGGACTAAAAGACATTCGAAAGACCTATATTTCAAAAATGGGGAAAGTATTCAAATATACTTTTCCCTTTACCCTTTTTGGTCTATGGAAGTCAAAGATCTTTTCCCTAAGACAAAGAGAAAATGACAGCTTGTACATTTTAGAAAAAGTCAAAAGGGTCTGACACTGAACAGAGAAAAGCTAACTACTTTTTCTCTAAGACCAATAAAAGCAGCGCGGAGTTCACATCATAAAGCAATTGGTATGAAAGTTGGTTGCATCACAAATTGACAAGCAAAACGATCACTAAAACTTTCTAGCCTCAATCTCCAGAATTTTAAACGGATCAAAATACAGTCTAACGGATTGATCAAACGATCCGAAAGCTCCACATCACAACCTGATCAAGGGTGAAGATTGAATAAAAGCTCACCAACCACAACGGCTACATTTAGGATCAAACCCTATAAAAGGAGCTCTTTACCAAATGAGAAGTTTAGCTGATTGATCTATACAAGAAAGTAACAAAGCAACACATATACAATCAGTTGATATAATCCCTCCAAGAACCCTTAATTCTAAATCTATTTGTAAGGATTCCCAAGTGAAACTATAAACTTGAGGAACTCTAAAATCCAACCCTTTGTTAAAAACTAAAGTGTAAAAAATCTCCAACTTAGGTAAGTTGAGAGATTAGGCTATAGCTTAAAGTAGGTGCTTTAAGTGAGATCTCCCTACAGAACTTAGCTTAGATTCAAGGTAGAAGGCTAAGTGGTATATCCTACTAAAGATAAGAGGACTCAGCTAGGAGTTGGTACTTCTAGTGGTATATCCTACTTTCGGAAGGGGTTACCATCCGGAGACAAATTTGTAAGGCTTGATTCCTGCCATTTGGAAAGGAATCCACTAGTGGACAAGCTCAGAGGAAGGAAACTCTAGGGATTGGACGTAGGAGGGCCGAACCAGTACAAAATAATTGTGTTTGATTTTCTTTCTCTTTTACTTAATTCCACACATTTGTATCATCCGGATCCATCTTTTAGATCAAAATCAAACACGCTACACTAAAGACTTTTTAAAGTCTGCTAATTCCTTGAAAAAGGGTCATTCACCCCCCTCTGCCCTTATAAATAATCTCACAGGGACCAACAAGTGGTATCAGAGTAAGTGCTCAAACTAGAGATCTAATAATCTCTAGCTAAAGGTCCATATATTTTGATTCACATATCAAAATGAGTTTCCAAAACTCACAACTTCTTCCCGAGGGTATGTCTGTTACCCATCCTCCACTTTTCACTGATGAACACTATATGTTCTGGAAAAACTAGATGAAGAACTTCATCCAGTCACAAAGTATGCAAGCATGGTTAGTTATTAAAAAAGGCCCGTATAAACCTACTTACGAAGTAGAGGGTATGACCACCCAAAAGCCATCAAGCATGCGGGATGACAATGACTTTAAAAAATTATGTGAAAATGCAAATGCTATTAATATGCTTTATTGTGCTCTTAGTGCAGCTGAATTCAACAGGATATCCATATGTGAGAATGCAAAAGAGATATGGGAGAAGATGGAGGTGACCTATGAAGGAACTTCCAAATTGAGAGAGGCCAAGCTTGATCTACTTCAATAGAAGCTTGAATCCTTTAAGATGGAGCCTATAGAATCAATCAGCAGCATGAACATTAGATACACAAATCTAGTGAATGAAATGAAGAGGCTGGGGAAGGAGATTATTGAAGTAGAAATGGTCAAGAAAGTGCTTCGGAGTCTCACCAAGGAATGGGACAATAAAAAGACTGCTATTAAGGAAGCTCATGACTTAAATTTTTATAGTTATGATGAACTCATTGGCAATCTTCTAACCTAAGAATTGTCCTTGGAGAGATACAACCAACAAGAAAAGAAACCTGAGGTGAAAAAGAAGGCCATTGCTCTTAAGGCGGAATCCACCAGATCAGTGTCATCCGGAGAAGAAGAGCAAATCGATGTGTTAGTAACCATGAAAGATCAACTAGCTTTATTAACTAGAAGGCTAAATCGATTCATACAAAAGAAAGATAGAAGGAAATAAAAAAAATATGAATCTCGAAAGACAAGAGAAGGCACCTTTGGAAGTAGTAAGCCCAGAAGGAATCCTAAAGAAAAGAAGGATCCAGAGAAAGACGCTGCTTGTTTCGAATGTGGTGAAAAAGGCCACTTTAGAACAAAGTGCCCCAAACTCAAAAGAACTAAGAAGTTCGAAAAGAAGGCAATGGTTGCTACCTGGAGCAACAGTGAAGATAGCAGTAGCTTATCTTCATCAGAAGGAGAGGAGACTGTTAACTGTGCATTCATGGCTTTAACTGAACCGAAAATAGAGCAATCCAGAAGGGATGCATCCAAGCAAGAAATAGTGCAAATTGAAGAATCAGAATCAAATGCAGCATACACTGAGGTAAATTCTGGTTCTCATTCTACCTCTAACTTTGATCTTGCAAAAGCTCTTTCTATTGTTATCAAGGGAGTAAAGAAGAATGCAAAAGCCATCAAGTCTTTGAAAAGAGCAATACTAGAATTGGCTGAAGATGCTGAGGTAATGGCACAAGACATCAATTTAGTTAGAGCAACCAAGCATATTGATGTAGTAGAAGAGAACCTCTTGAGAAAACAAGTCCAGATTCTGAATGCAAATGTAACAGGACTAGATAGAGAAGTCAATCTATTAAAGGAAGCATCCAGGAAGAAACCTAAAATGAAGAATCCAAGAAGAGATAATCCTCCTCCTCCTCCTTAGAACAACATTTAAAGGAACTCAAATCAAAGTACAAATGGAGTAAGCAGACAGCCACAAGCTCAAAGATATACTGCTGCTCAGAAAGCAAAGGCTAAGGTAGCTTATAACCAATAACCTATCAAGCAAAGAAGAAATTACAGAGCTGAAGTTGCATAGCGAAACAACTTTCGGAGTTATACCGGAACATCCACTAGTGTGCAAGAAGCTGGGTATAAAGACAACTATAAAAGGGAGGATTTGGAGAAGATTAGCAAGAAGTAAAAGCAAAACATACCTATTTTTGGGTGCAGGTTTTGTGGGAAAAATAATCATTTGACTAAATCATGCAGATTAAAAAATGGTTATTATGATGCGTATCCTTGGCCTAAAATGGTTATTAACCTGAGAGGACCCAAATCTAATTGGGTACCCAAACCTTCTTAATCTATTTTGTAGGTATGCCTTAGATCTATAGTAGATCAACACACCTAGTACATTGATAGTGGATACTCAAGGCACATGACAGGTGATGAGAAGGCCTTCATCACATTAACCTGGAAGAAGGGAGGCAAAGTGAGCTTTGGAGACAATCAAAAGGGTCAGATCATTGGTCATGGAATCATTGGATCTCGATTCAAGATTGAAGATGTCTCACTGGTTGATGGAATGGAGTTCAACCTGCTAAGTGTAGCCTAATTGTGTGAGAACGGAAGAAAAGTCACATTTGACTCCTGAGGCTGCTCAATATATGACAGTAAGTCTGATCAACTTATTCTTTACGCATCTAGAGTAAACAATGTCTATTCTATAAACATTAAAAATGATAAGAAGAATATATGCTTGGTGTCTAAAGAAGAAGAGTCATGGCTATGGCACCGAAGGTTGGGACATGTAAGCATGAACCTCCTATCCAAATTAGCCAAAAAGGAATTAGTTGTGGATTTGCCTAAGATTGCTTTTGATAAGGATCATCTATGCACTGCATGTGAACTAGGAAAACAACATAAGAAAAGTTTCCCTTCCATCTGATACATTCCATCCAAAAGAGTACTTGAGCTCTTATATATTGATCTCTTTGGTCCAATTAAGCCACTGAGTTTAGGTAGAAGGGAATACACTATGGTCATTGTAGACGACTATTCTCGATATACTTAGGTTCTCCTGCTAGCAAGCAAGGATGAAGCCTTTAACCAATTCTCTAAAACATTCATCTAGATAGAAGTACAACAGGGCATACACGTTGCACGCATCCGGGGTGATAATGATGGAGAGTTTAAAAATAAGCATTTTGCTAACTTTTATGACTCCAAGGGCATTGAACATAATTTCTCTGCCCCCCACACTCCTCAACTGAATGGAGTAGTTGAGAGAAGGAATAAGACCGTTGTAGAAATGGCTAGAACAATGCTTAGTGAAAATTATTTGCCAAAATATTTCTGGGGTGAGGCCGTAAATAGAGCATGCTACATCTTAAATATAGCTCTCATTAGAAAAACTATAAAAAAAACCCCATATGAAATCTGGAAGGGAAGAAAACCCAAAATTGGGTACTTCAAAGCATTCGGGTGTAAATGCTACATCCTTAATGATAGAGAGCAATTAGGAAAATTGGATCCTAAATCTGATGAAGCAGTTTTCCTAAGCTACTCAACTCATAGTAAGGCTTACAGAGTCTTCAATAAACCAACCCAAACTATGGTAGAGTCTATACATATAGATTTCAATGAGACTAATACTGCAGGAAAGAAAAGCTACACTCTGGAAGATCAAGTTTCAGAAGTTGAAAAATCATGAGAAAAGGAGGAAGTAGGAATTCCTGATTCATTTCAAATCAAGAAGTATAAAGAGGAAGATGAAGGAATAGCCTTTGATCCAGAAATACAACAAGTCAATCTCAATCAACAAGGGATTGAATTTAATGAAGGAGCAGATGAAACTGAAGTATAAAACTGAAGTGGAACAAGTCCAAGTTCAACATGAAGGCCTGAAAACGGAGATTCGGACCTACAGAGATCATTCTATAGAGGATATTTTGGAAAATGTTCACAATCCAGTTAGAACCAGAGGTCAGCTCAACCAGATGATGAGCCATGCTGCTTTTGTATCTCTCATAAAGCCAAAGAAATTTCAAGAAGCTGAAGGGGATGAAAGCTGGATGATGGCAATGTAGGAAGAGCTGCATCAATTCACCAGGAATGATGTATGGGATCTTGTGCCATCTCCTAAAGGAAAATCAATTATAGGCACTAAATGGGTGTTCTGGAATAAACTTCATGAATCCGAAGTAGTAGTAAGAAACAAGGCAAGACTAGTCACTCAAGGCTACAATTAGCAAGATGGAATTCATTTTGAAGAAACTTTCTCCCCTGTAGCAAGACTGGAAGCAATCCAAATCCTATATGCTTTTGCATCATTCACGGGGTTCACATTATACCAAATGGATATCAAAAGTGCATTTCTAAATGGTGTCATTCAATAAGAAGTATGTGTCAAGCAACCACCCGGATTTGAAGATCTAAAGCATCCGGACCATGTCTGCAGGCTGAAGAAAACTCTCTATGGATTAAAGCAAGCACTAAGAGCCTAGTATGAAAGATTAACCTCATTCCTTATATCCAAGGAATATACCAGAGGCAGGGCAGATACCACAGTCTTCATTAAAAAGAAAAAAAATGATATTATTCTAGTCCAGATCTATGTGGATGATATCATTTTTGGTGCCACTGATGAGAAGATGTACAAAGAATTCAGCTCTCAAATGCAGAAGGAATTTAAGATGTCCATGATGGGAGAGCTCAACTTTTTCCTTGTTCTACAAATTAAGCAAAGTCCAAATGGGATCTTCATTAATCAATCAAAATACACGAAGGAAATCCTAAAGAAGTTTGAAATGGACAATAGCAAACGAATGTCTACTCCATTGGGTTCAGACACAATCTTATCCAGGGACTGTGAAGGAGAAGAAGTTCAAGGTTCTTAGATCCCTGGTCTGCTATTGTCCATTTCAAACTTCTTCAGGATTTCCTTGGTGTATTTTGATCAAAAGCTCTATAGAGGAATGATTGGCTCACTTCTATACTTAACAGCTAGTAGACCTGACATACACTATACAATATGCTACTATGCAGGGTATCAAGCCAATCCCAAGGATTCTCATCTCAAGGCGGTAAAAAGGATACTTAGATATCTCCTAGGAACCACTGAAGTTAGGTTGTGGTATCCTAGTAATGGAGACTTCACACTCCATGGATTCACAAATGCTGACTATGGTAGAGATACTCTGGAGAGAAAAAGTATATTTGAAGAATGCCATTTCCTTGGGGATTGCTTAGTCTCATGGTATAGCAAGAAGCAAACTTTAGTTGCCTTATCCACCATAGAAGTAGAATATATGGTAGCTGGAAGTTGTGTTGCTCAACTCCTATAGATCAAACAACAACTTGAAGATTATGGAGTACAATCCGGATGTGTGGATGTATTGTGTGGCAACAAAAGTGCTATTGATGGGTCAAAGAATCTAGTGCATCACTTCATCCAAGATCATGTAATGAAGAAAGATGTTGCATTGGTATATATTCCAACCAATGAACAGAGAGCTGATATCTTTACTAAACCACTAAGTAAAGATCAATTTGGGAACCTAAGAGAATCAATTGGGATGTCAAATCAAATTTAGAAAAACTCTGGAAGTTAGTATTAAATCAAACCGGATCCTGAGATAGACACTCACTCTGAAAGACAAGAAGAGTTAGGAAGATCTATTCCGGAAGATTGCCATGTCAGCCGACAATAATGATGTATAGCAGTAAAAGTTTATAAAGGTAACTGTTACGTTTTGAATTTCAAAAGTCCATTGGATGTTACATGCGCGGTAAATACAACAGTTAATTCAAAAATAAATCATTCCCATTCTCTGGTTAAACTGAATTCACCTCTCTCCTAAAAATTCGCCTGACATGTCATCAATCCAATCAAAATAGTCGGAGTCTGGATTACCAATATACCCTCACTATAAAAATTCAATACTATTACTCTGTAAAAATTCAAACCTAGATGTCTATCTTTTAAAATCTCTCTAAAACAGTAGCCACAAACACGTCCAACACCCTCGAAATCCTCCTAAGCAAAAATATCTTTGAAGTATCTGACTTGAAGGATACTGATTTTGAATCCCTAAATCTCAAAACCTCTGACTTTGTCATACCTACTGATCACTTAGGTGATGATTACCTATTCAGAACCCCTCCTTTCTTCACCCTAATTGAAGATCAAAATCTAGGCGATCTTCTAAAGATAAATTGCCTAACCTACCCCAAGCGGGTGAAAGAGTTCTTCTCAAATCTCAGTGCTCATAATCATTTTGATGCCTTACTCAGTAAGGTACAGGGGAAAGTCATAATTCTCACTCTAGAATTCTTTAAGAAGAATCTAAACATGAAGAACTCTGGAATATTATTGAGGCAAGATAGGGATAAGACTGGAGTTGAGTATGAGTCCAAACTATGGCTCCATAAGAACTACTTTGGCAATAAATTCTCAATGTACTTCCCTAGAACGCCCAGATTCTTGCAGCATGCTCTGGCCAAACACATCCTGATAAAGAAGGGGACATTGATAACTGTTTCTTCCCTCCAGCATTGCATCCTGTAGCACTATGTTGGCAGTGTAGAATTAAACTGGCCAGTCTTGAGCATTCACTATCTCAAGACCCATGTAAACTTGCATGGTGCCTTGATCACAAGAATTCTCCAAGCGGCGAAACTGGATCTGACTGGTTTTGAAGGGATTTATGGAAAGCCCATCCTATAGAAGAATTTCCTTAATCTCCGCTTTAATGAGGAATGGGATGAAGAAAAGGCAAAACTGAAGAGGGATGAGTGGAAGATCAAATCTCGAAAGATAGTGTATCAAGAAGAGGAGGCTCATATTCCCAAATAGCGCAGAACCACCAAAGCCAAGGCCAAAAAGCAAGTTGAAATGGTACCGGAAAGAATGATGAGGACACTCTGCCCCTCACTCAAATCCTGAGCTCTGAAAAGCCAAGACCCAGGGGCAGACTGATTAAATCTGCAGCTAAGAAGGGATAGCTTGCGCTTACTGCGGGTCTACCTCAAATTGCCATAAAAGCAATTAAGGCCGAAGAAGGAAAGCCAAAAGAACATTGGCTGAAATGGAAGAGGAGGCAGATGACGAGGAGACAGAGGATGAGGCTCCTTTTTAAAAGAAGCTTAGGAGAAAAGGACCCACGTTTGATGAAGCCCTTGCTGCCCAAGAAAAGAAAGCCAGTGAAGGCAGAAGGCTCGCTGGAATAATCCTAAATGAGGAAGGAAGGCAGTATAGGGAGAGAGCCACTTTATAGAAAGCAAAGTCCAGTAAAGGGAAAACTATTCCCGATGCAACAGAATTTGTAGGGCAAGATGATGAGCAATACGAAGACATTTAGGCCTCATTAAAAGAAAACAATCAAATAAATTAGGGGAGAACAATCGAAAGACCTAGAGAATCATCTCAAGTTCCCCAATTCTCATAGATCCAAAGGATATGGATGCTCTGTCAAAGATTCTAGAAGCAAATGAATTCATAATTACTGATAGAATAGGACCACTTCAAAAAAATCTGCTTGGATCCAGCAATGAAGTCATTAATCATGAAGTCTTGAAAAGGCATTGGAAAAGGCTATTGAGGAAAATACTAACATGCATGAGGGAGAAAAAGAAAGTCCTAAAAAGGCAATTGTAGGGGTGGTTGAGGATAGTTCCAACCATCCGGAGGCAAGGCTGGAAGAGGAATAGAAGGATGAGAATCAGACGTACTAACACTGAGGTAACCATCGATCTCCTTCATCTCAATTCTAATCATAAAGAGCACAACTTAGCTATAATCTCTCATAATGTAGCTAAGGATATAGTGCTAAACCCGGATGCAACAGCTCTGGAGGAGGGAGAAAGTATGAGTTCCAAAGGTTACACTTCTAAAGTAGATCCTGTGAGCGAGGCTACTCTATAGAAAAAGGAAATAAACAAGGGTGGAGAAGAGAAAGGAGTAGTTGAAGGCTCCAGTTCAGAAGATGCTAGCCCTTCCAGAAGAAGTTGAAGCTTCGGAGATGAATCCAGCTCATCTGATGGTGACTCATCTAGACCCTCCAATAAAAACTTTCCCCCTCGAACAAAATCAGTTACTCTTCCTGATGAAAACTCCAAAGAATCCATAGTCAGTGCCACTCTTAAACTCCTTCAGGAGGCAACTCTTGAGCATCATGAAGAGGGATTCATCAAGAAGAGTCTCCTAATAATATGCACTCATCTAAAAGCTATGGAAAAGGAGTTGCTCGGGCAAAAATCTAATAAAGCAGTCCAAAAGGATTTAGGTGATATTGAAGAAAGGTTGAAGTGCCTCCCCAAAATTGAGTTACAACTCATAAACTTCCCAACTCCTGAAGCTCTAGCGGCAGCTTCCCTTTTTGAGATCTAGCCTCTTCTAAATGAGCTAAAGGAAAGTGCCTCCACAGTAAATCACAATGGCAGTCAAGCAAATAGTTTGGCCTGTAATAACTATGCAACTATCCTAGATAGAATGTCCTCCTCCACCACTGATCTATCTATAGAGATCAAGGATTATATTGACTCCAAGTTTGAAAGCTTGACAAAATTCATGGAGGACAGAGACCTAAAACCTACTCTACTGAGCCTAGAAACTGATTAGCTAGTAACTCAGGAAATGCTTGCCAAATTCATAGACAAAACCATCACCAAGCTAAAAGAAAAAATCTTAGATGACATGGGTGATGAAATGCAAGCTCATCACTCTGGTATTGAGCAAACAATAAATGACTGGAAGAAGGCTGTCTCTAAAGAGCTAAAAGATCAAACATAGTCTATCCACAATATTCGGATGGGCCTTAGTGAAGAAATCACCCTCCTTCAAGCCAAAATAAATAAGTAATCTATCTCCGGATCTTCATCATCTTCAGTCATTCCAGACAGTTAGCTCATTCCTGTCCTGCACAATCTTAATCAACCTATAGGGCACTCAGGGTTTATGAGGCAAAGAGGTTTGACTACTCTAATCAAGGCCATATTTCCCTATTTTGATCCCAAGGACCAAGAGCATATTCTACGCATTCTTCCTCAAGTCTCTCAATCCTATGATCAACTTCGGAGATCCCTTTGCCCTTATTATTTTACTCTGCCTATAGTGGATTATATTATTGATGAGCGTGCAAAAGGCAACAAAGACTACTCGATCTACTCATCTGCCTAGCAGTAATCTTGGGACAAGCTGACCTATATGGTTATTGATCCCCTTGATGGAAGCAAAAAGGGGGAGGAAGATCAGAGTCATCAAGGAGAAAGAAAAGGGAAAGGAAAGACGCTGCAAGTCCGAAAGAGTGGTCCATCCAGGGAGACAGTTAAGCTGGCTAGATAATATTGTAATACATATGTAATAGTTAGATTCACTTTATATGTATTTCTGTAACATGTAATACTAAACTTTATGACGTTAACAATTATTAACAGCAGAAGTATATATAAAGTGAAAAATTCTTAACTATCAAAACATTCGCTTCTAAAGTACAATCTATAATTGTACTAAAACAAACTTAGAAGCAAGAATCATAAAATTATGGGGAGTTAGGATGCTAAAATTATGGGGGAGCGTTGTAAAAGACTAAGTAACAAAAAGTACAATTAATAAATACACCCATACTTAGATGGCTTAGATTTTTGTTTCCATCAAATGGGTGAGATTGTTGGGAAATAATGATCCAGATAAATGATCTAAATCTAGATCAAGTTTGAAAGAAACAAAAACAATTTATGTAATTCTCCCAAATCCAAATGGAAATATCCAGACAAAGATCAAGACACAAGTCATCCATTGAACAAATTAAAATACTAAGCACTAAGGGAAATCATCCGGGCAGAGTTTGGAAAGGAAACAAACTTCTGAACCTCAATACCAGCATCCAGAAGAACTGATTGAAGCGATCTCTAGAAGATAGACCTGGAGCATAAAGGACTAAAAGACATCCGAAAGACCTATATTTCAAAAATAGGGAAAGTATTCAAATATACTTTTCCGTTTACCCTTTTTGGTCTATGGAAGTCAAAGATCCTTTCCGCAAGACAAAGACAAAATGACAGCTTGTATATTTCAGAAAAAGTCAAAAGGGTCTGACACTGAATAGAGAAAAGTATCCACTTTTTCTCCTAGACAAATAAAAGTGCGCGTGGAGCTCACATCATAAAGCAATTGGAATAAAAGTTGGTGCATCACAAAATGACAAGCAAAATTATCACTAACAACTTTCTAGCCTCAATACTAAGATTTTCAAATGGATCAAAATACAGTCTAATGGATTGATTAATGGATCCGGAAGCTCCACATCACAACCTGATTAAGGGTGAAGATTGAATAAAAGCTCACCAACCATAAATGGCTACATTTATGATCAAACCCTATAAAAGTAGCTCTTTACCAAATGAGAAGGTTAACTGATTGATCTACACAAGCAAGTAACAAAGCAACACATATACAATCAGTTAATATAATCCCTCCAAGAACCCTTAACTCTAAATCTGTTTGTAAGGATTCCCAAGTGAAACTATAAACTTGAGGAACTCCAAAATCGAAACCTTTGTTAAAAACCAAAGTGTAAAAAATCTCCAACTTAGGTAAGTTGAGAGATTAGGATATAGCTTGAAGTAGGTGCTTTAAGTGAGATCTCCCTATAGGACTCAGTTTAGATTCAAGGTAGAAGGTAAGTGGTATATCCTACTAAAGATAAGAGGACTCAACTAGGAGTTGGTGCTTCTAGTGGTATATCCTACTTTCGGAAGGGGTTACCATCCGGAGACAAATTTTTATGGATTGATTCCTACCAATTGGAAAGGGTACCACTAGTGGGCAAGCTAGAAGGAAGGAAACTCCGAGGACTGGATGTAAGCGGGGTTGAACCAGTATAAAATACTTGTGTTTGATTTTCTTTCTCTTTTACTAAATGCACCCATTTGCATCATCTGAATCCATCTTCCGAATCATAATCAAACACGCTACACTAAAGACTTTTCAAAGTCTGCTAATTCCGCAAAAAAGGGCCATTCACCCCCCTCTACCCTAATAAACACTCTCACAGGGACCAACAAACGAGTGACCTTAAACCTAGTATCTAACTAAGCGATGGATTCAAAAG
Organism: Euphorbia pulcherrima; assembly: GCA_947683365.1. Classification (NCBI taxonomy): domain Eukaryota; kingdom Viridiplantae; phylum Streptophyta; class Magnoliopsida; order Malpighiales; family Euphorbiaceae; genus Euphorbia; species Euphorbia pulcherrima. The sequence continues at coordinate 45,821,696 of CANTUS010000010.1, forward strand.
GCATAAGAAATAAAGCTTCGATTTAAAAATGATTTAGGCACATCATCAAAATCGTTTAACCAATTTTGAAAATGAAAGCGATTTTTCAAATTCGAAGTTAAGAAGAAATCCCCAGTGGAGTCGCCACTGTGATCGAACGACCTTTTTCGCCCAAACCCGCTTGAGATGTGGGGTTGGTAGGGAAAATAACAAGTGATATGAAGCGAGCTGAGCATTGATCCTCATTTTAGCATGTGAAGAAAATGATTGACAAAAGCGATGTTGATGACGAATTTTAGTCTAGTTTACATGTTAAGAGATACAAGAATTGAAATCCCGCACTTTAAGACAGAGTCGCCGCCCGATTTAGCTCTATCGGGAATTTGGGTAAGATATTCCCACCGAGTGGTTGGACCGTACCTTAAAATAGAGATTTCAAGTTCAGATGATGTTGCTTACTTTTCATTCATTAAATCAAAATGTTCATATTTTAATAAGCACGACTTTGGTTCTTATGCGATTTAAATCCAATTATTGTTTAGAGTTTTCGGTTTATATAGCCATACATCACTTGAAAGCGGTAAATAAAATGAAGAAATAATTATTACAAGGCTTCATAAATATCTATACATTTTTCTAATACGAGAAAATAAATAAAGCGAGAAAATAAATGAAGGATCGAAATCGGGTCCCAACCGAACTGACCAACACGGACCCGACTCCAAACGAGATAAAACATTCACAAATAATCACAAATAAAGCATAAATAATAAAAGAGCGGAAAATAAATCAAACAAGATAGAAAACATATTTTTGGATTTTTTGGGACTAAAAACATAATTTTTAGGCACTTATTAAATATCTAAACAACCTAAAATATTATTTAAATAAACTAAACACCCTAAAAATAATAAAGGGAAATTATAGAATATTTTTTGGAATTTTTATTATGACAAAAAGATTTATTTAGTTAAAAAACCATTTTTAAGCCATTAAAATGAAATTTTAACTAATTAAACAAATAATAAATCCTAAAAACACTTTAAAAATTATATTATTAAATTACAGTGTGAAATTTTCAGAATTTTTTGTGGTAAAAAATGCAAGGAAATGAAAGAAAAAGGCCAAAACACAAAACATGAGTCTTTTTGCATTTTTGCCAATCCAAATGCTAGAGTTGCATCTGAGATGCTACTATTGCAGCTGCGGACGTTGCCGTTGTAGCAAGTGGAGGTGCACTATAGCATCTCAGATGCTCATCGGATCACCTGAAATGGAAAAGTACCAAACGAACCAAAATCGGTATTTTTACTCCCGAAAGTCCAAGGTTACCAAAATTTTAAGCCGATTCACACAATATATTAGTAGATGCAGACTAAAAATGAAAGAATAACTTTGATTTCTTGAGTTTGGGATAAAAGACAAACCCAAAAATATCGGTGAAGGTATTCGTAGAAATACCAAAAAAGGGAAAACAAGCACAAACAAAGGCAGCCAAATAATATAATAGATTAATTAAAACAGATAGGAACTCAATTTTGTTACCTAGAGGCCGTGAATCCACGTTTGTGACTCGAACCGGTCATTTGACAAACTTTATAATGAATTTATGATGAAATCCGACAAAACAATGATGAAAAAGGCGACAAACTTAGTGACAAAATTTACTGATTCTAAGAGAAAAAGTCTCTAAATCCTATTTAAGCTCATTTTAACCTATGATTTCTAATTGATTTTAATGATTAAGCTAATGATCAAGATAAATAACCCTTTGAAATTTGAATTAACCAGATTTCCCAAGTTTAATTGGCTTTCTTTCTCTAAAGCCTTAGAAATTCTAAATGTGCAATCAAGCTTTCAATTTGGCAAAAAGTCCTAAATTAATGGATTAAATGGGTTAATATAGGCCTTACTCACTCTAAATAACTCAATTAGTCCCTAGAAATGCATAGGAAGCGTCTTGCTGTGTGCAGCGGAAGCGTCTTGCTATGTGCATGCCATGTCTCAGTGACATGGCCACATTGTGGCCACGTCTCACCGAGACGCGGGGATGGGAGACACGCACAGAGACCCGTCTCGCCATGCCGGTGGCGTCCCACCACTCTGGCACCGGCGGCGCCGGCGAGGTTCAGGCCAAAATATATTTTTAAGTTATTTATTTTTATTTATTATTATTAATATTTTTATATGAATTTAATGCTTCTATATTAATTAACCGATCAAGGGCAACGATGCAATTAAAGATCCAATCTCATCATGAAAATGCTTGCTAAACGCGATTCGACTCCGAAATAATAGAACAATAAATCGATAAATATGTTAGAGTAAAACGTCTTCATCGTTCCATGGGACACTGAAAAGCCCGTGCTCATAACCGTTAGGCCATTGGTATTGATAACTTAGAAACCTATGTGGAGGTCTTTGAAAAAACAAAAAAGTGGGAAAGAATTGAGGAGTTCGAGGACCTTGATGAAGCACAATGAGAATAGTGCCAAGATAAGTAGAAACTGAAGATTAGGAGACTATCAATTCACCAATGGATCCTACAGAGATTGAGAATGAAGACCCTCCGCATGTGGAGGATTATTTTGATGATGTAACATTTTTATGTTGCTAGTGTTTTGATGCGAATAATGCCACATATAGGGCATATATCGATTATATAATGAGATTGATATTTTCAAATACTTTTTTGATGTTTCACTTATAAAACACCATGCATTCATTTGATCATAATAATGTTTTAGCCTGCATATTATGCTCATTAGAATAAATTACCTTGAGTACATTGACTTGCAATAGTAAAAGTTTCCAATGGTTAAAATCTATCAAAAATAAAGTGAGAATAAAAGTGCTTATAGTTGTGGTAACGCTTGACTCTCACTAGCTTTTCAGCTTATCATCAAATTTGGACAGCAAGCTGGGTCGGCGTAGGCAGCAAGCTGATCCTATAGGATCTATGTATTTTCCATTGGCGGGATGGGGTTTTCCCCATCCCACATTAAATACGGGGAGCCTTTTCTCCCCCAATAAATTAAGCTCCTTTTCTCCTTTCTCAAATGAACAACAAGCTCATTCGAGCCTTGATTTGAGATTCCAATGCGATATCTCTCAAGTCAACTCAAGATCAAATACTTTTATTTTGGGTGGGTTTTAGAGTTATCTAGCAACTACTCAAAGCTCTGCGATTCTTCCTCAATGAGAGGTTTCAGTTGGTGGGGTTTGTGTGGATACTCATAGAGGCTATCCTATACTTGGAGGCTTGTGTAAGAAGGTTCTGCTAAAGCACGCTTCAGCTGGTAAGTCTCCTAATTCTGTTTTTATTATTAAGTCCTTTCATTAAGCTTTTTAAGACTTAATAATTATTATGCGTAGGTTGTTTTGCATGCTTAGTTTATTTTATACCTTGACTATAACTTAGAGTTATAACATACTTAAAATAAAATATATTGATGCTAGGATATAATTTAGAATTAAGATACGTCTAGCCTATGCATGCTAACTTAAGCAAAGAATTAATTTAGTTAATGCTTTAATTAATTCATATGCTACTAATAGGAGTTCCCAGCACAAGGGACAAAATTTTGAATTTATGTTGTGCCTCTTATGCATGTTCATAGTGACTGTCAGTTCCCAACAACTCAATCTTCTCTAGTTTAGCTAAGGGTTGAGGTCCCATCTCTGAGTGGTTCAGCTAGCAGTCCATTTGGTCAGTTCGATCCCGATACTACTCACCAGCTTGAGGAGATGTCTTGTATTTTGACCCGTGAGTGTCGAGGTTGAGAATGCTAGTATTGAGGAGGAGGCAAATGTATCAAGAGATATTATTAGGCTGAAGATTGCAAATGCCATCTCACAATTCTTGGGAAGTGATAAGTTTCTTGCCCTCATGAATGATAAGATGTTGGCTTCGATAAGGGAAATCATGGCAAAAGAGAGGGTTGCCAATACTTCTCAAGTTATGGCTACTCTGGTTCCATCAGTTTGAGCAATGGTTAGTAGGCAACCTACCCCATCTAGGGTTGCTCACAACCCATTATTCTAAGCTTAGTTCACTCAGTCTCACTTACCACCTATTCAAGTTTGAGGAGGATCATTCAGTCAACTTAGTTAATTGGGTTTAGTTGGTCCATTTGGTCAGTTCAACCAGCTGTTTCAATCAGTAGGTCCGATGGTTCCACCAGCTGATGGTCAGTTTGGTCAGCCTAGCCAAGGATTTGTGCCATTAGTATTTTAGTTTAGAGGGATCTATCCAAGGTCCCAATTTTATGGCCACACCTAAGGGGATGAACTTTCCTCAATCAATAGGTTTACCCTTCGGTATAGCTACCCACCAAGGAGCGTCATCTTTATCCTTACAATTGCAAGAGTTGCTTCCAAAGTTTCTTGCTGCCATCATGATTGCTCAATAACCTTCCTATCCAATTCAAGTATCAAAGGAAGAGGGTTGGATCCCCAATGACTTTAGTATGCATAGCGTAGAGGAGTATAAGGGAACCGATTCTCCTCAATATCATATACCACTTATCAAAGGGATGAAAAGTGGGAAATAATTGAGGAATTGAAAGACCTTGATGAAGCTTGAAGAGCACTAGTGCCAATACAAGAAGAAGCTTAGGATTGGGAGACTACTGATTCACCGATGGATCCTACTGAGATTGAAGATGAAGACCCTCCCCATGTGTATGATGATTTCGAGAATGAGGTAGCCTTTTAACGTTGCTGGTTTTTGATGCAAATAATGCCACTTATAAAGCATATCAAGAATAAATTGATGCATTCACATCATGTTTCAGTATTTCATTCTTAAAGGTATCATGCACTCATAAAATCAACATTCTTAAAGGTATCATGCACTCATAAAATCAACATTCTTAAAAATTTTCATCATGTTTATTAAAGAAATTGAATTTGAGGACATCGCAATAGCATAAGGTTCAAATGGTTAAAACGTACCACCAAAAAAAGAGAGATGAAAAGTGCTTAGCAAACATGATAGCCTTAGGTCTTTACTCATTTTTTCCATGAGAGGGGAGGAAGATACGCATCGCTGAGAAAGAAAACTAAGAGCCCAAGAGGAAAAGAAAGAAGACATACTCCACATCAAAAGCACCGCAGAAGGAAAATATTTTACAACACGAATCCAAAATCAATGCAAGCTTAAATCCAATGCTCTTCCAAAACCTTCAAAAGGATAAATCATCACATCCAATAAATGGGCATTTCTCATCAATGTAGGTACCTCCCTTAGACCTATATTCCCATTAAAATATCCCTCTAAAAATGCTTTCTCCATTTGTTCAGCAGAAAGAAGCCCCCTCACCCTGCACAATGATCCCTATTGGTCCCTGTAGGGGTCTTTATAAGGTCAGAGGGGGGATGAATGTCCCTTTTTTATGGAATATAAAGACTTTAAAAAGTCTTAGTGAGCGTGCTTGATTATGAACCAAATGCTAGATTCGGATGATGCAATTATGACAATATAATGCAAGAGATAAAAGTTAGAGAAATCAAACACAGAAGATTTTTATCCTGGTTCGGCCTCGCCTACTCCAGTCCCCAGAGTTTCATTCTTGTGAGCTTTTCACTAGTGGATTCCTTTCCAACTAGCAGGAATCAAGTCTTACAAATTGTCTCCAGATGGTAACCCCTTCCGGATGTAGGATATACCATTAGATTAACCAACTCCTAGCTGAGTCCTTCAGTCTTTAGTAGGATATACCACTTAGCCTTGTACCTCAAATCTAAGTTGAGTCCTAAAGGGAGATCCCACTCAAAGCACCTATTTTAAGTTGTATCCGAATCTCATAACTCACCCAAGTTGGAGATTCTTACACTCTGGTTTTTCACAAAGGTTTTGGTTTTTGGATTTCCTTAAGTTTATAGGTCACTTAGGAATCCTTACAATAGATGTGGAATTTAATTGATTCTCAGAGGGATTATATCAATTGATTGAAAAAGTATGCTTTGTTACTTGCTTTTTGTAAATCAACAAGTTTTTTTTATATGATGAAGAGCTCCTTTTATAGGCTTTGATCATAAATGTAGCCGTTGTGGGTTGTTGGACTTGAAATAAATCTTCACCCTTGATCAGGTTATAGGTGGCGCTTCCAAAGCCGTTGATCAATCCGTTAGACTATAATTTAACCCGTTTGAAGTCTTGGGATTGAGGCTGAAAAGTTGTAAGTGATCATTTTCATTGGCATTTTGTGATGCACCAACTTTTATACCAATTGCTTTTTCATGTGAGCTCCATGCACCTCCTTATTGGTCTAGGAGAAAAAGGTATTTAGCTTTTTCTGTCCGGTGTCCGTCCTTTTGTACTTTCTCTGATATATGCAAGCTGTCATTTTATCTTTATCTTGGGGAAAGGATCTTTGACTCCATAGACCAAAAGGTGGAGGGAAAGTTATATTTAAAACTTTTCCCTTTGTTTGATATAGGAGTCTTCCTGATATCTTCAGACTCTATATCTCCATATCTGCCTTCCTTCGATGTAGCTTCAATTAGTTCTTTTGGATGCTACACTTGACAGTTAAGAGTTTGTTTCCTTTCCAAACTTTAACAGGATGATTCCTTTTATTCTTAGGTACTTGTCTTGGCTTGAGTGCCTTGTTTAAGACTTGGTAATATCTTAACTTGTTGGATGATATAGCTTTAGTTCTTTGGATCATACGGATAAGTCTTATACTTAGGTTTTGTTTACTTCAAACCTAATCTAGATATCAGTGTTCTAGATCATTATTTCTAATAATCTCCCCCACTTGATGGAAACAAAAACCTGAGTCAACTAAGCATAAGAAAGAGAGGGTTTTATGATCTAAGTATGATTCTTGATACTTAGCCATTTACAATTCTCCCCCATAATTCTAGCATCCTAGCTCCCCCAACACTTTTCAATTCTAGCTTCTAAGTTTGTTTTAGTACAATAATAGATTGTACTTTAGAAGCAATTTTTTATAGTTAAGAATTCACTTTATATATACTTATGTTGTTAACAATAGTTAACATCATGAAGTTCGAGAGTACAGATACAGAAATACATATAAGAGTGAATCTAGCTATTATAAGATTTTACATTTGATATCATCTAGCTAGCTTAACTATCTCTCCAGATGGTTCGCTCTTCTTTACTCTTAGTGCCTTGTCTTCTCCACTTCCTTCCTCCCCATGTTGACCTCCCCCTTTTTGTTTGCATCCTGGGGATCAATGACCATATAGGTTCGATTATTCCAGGGTTGCTGCCATGCGCTCGAGTAAATGGAGTAGTCAGGATGGCCCATTGACCTTTCATCAATGATCCTATTTACTGTAGGAGGAGTTAGGTAGTAGGGGTGGATTGTTCTTTTGAGACAATCATAAGACTGCTAGATGATTGGATGAAGGTATAGAACAAGCTCTTGATCTTTGGGTTCAAAGTAAGGAAAAAGTACCTTACGAAGAGTTGTGACCCCTTTCTGCTCAAAGAATCCAGATTCCCTAAAAGTCTGAATGAGGTTGTGGAAGATAGGAAGTAGCTAACTTTTAGGAATTGATGGTCTAGAGGAAGAGGATCTGGAGATGGAGAGATTATTGAGTCCGGTTTGTAGGAGAGAGATTTTTTCACTTAAGCCCTTCTGGATATTGTGAATACTTGTGTTTGCTGCAGCGATTTCTTTGCATACTTCATCTTTGGCTTGCTTAACCACTCTATCTTGCTCATTTAACTGTCCACACACATCTTGAGCAATGTTTGCGGCATGAACAATAAGCTTCTTAGGCAGGTCTTCTTCAAAAAACTTTGTTAACTATTCTAAAATTTCTTATTGTTGCTTTGTTAGGCATGGGAGAGTGGCTTTTGCTTCTTTTTTAGATATGAATTTTGACAAGTTTTCAAACTTGGAGTCCAGATAGGCTTTTATTTCCTCTGTTTGCTCAGAGGAGGAGGAAGTAACTTTGTGTATGATGGTCCCACAGTTGTTGGAAGCCAAGGTATTAGCCTGATCAGTTGCTCTATTAGCTGTGGAAACATTTTCTTTGAGCTCGTTGAGGGTTGTATTAATCTGGGAGAGAGAGGCTTCAGCTATAGCCCCTGGGGTGGGAAAGGCCATGACTATTTCTTCAACCCTTTTTAGACTCCTCTTTATCGCATTCATCTCTTTCTTTATTTCTAACCCAAACTGCTTTAAGGGCTCTTTTTCCACTACTTTTAGATGCGTGCATATAGTCAGGAGGCTCTATTTCACAAATCCTTCTTCATGTTGTTCAAGAGAAGCCTCCTGTAAGAGTTTAAGAGCAACAGTGACCTTAGAGTCTTTAGAATTGCGTGCAGGTAGGGTAACTGGAGCAGTGGATGGGGGAAAATTGTCTTCTAGGGATGAGTCATATCCGGATGATCCGGATGAACTCTCTTCCTCGTCATCCTCACCAACTATATCTTCATCCTCCGGCTCTCCTTCTTCTTCCAACCTTTCCTCCAAATTGGCCTCATCCTTAGGGCCCACTTCAGAAGTGTGCCCTTCAGATCCCAGACCCAATACCTCCTCTAGATTTTTTTCATCCGGAATAGGCACTAGATCCTTAACTATAGTTGGAGAGTCTATAGCTAAGTTGTCCCTATTTTCAGTAGAAAGATTCTCAATATTAGAATCAAATTGGATTGAGGCCAGATTTACCTCATTAATTTATTGGGTCTGATTCTTATCTACTTTCTCTACCTCTTCCTCTTCAACCCCCGGATGGCTAGACTATCCTTAGCCACCCCTCCACTTGCCTTTATAGGACTTTCAACCATTTGCCTAGGGCTATTAGCATTTTCCTCAACATCCTCTCTAGATGCCTTTACAAGACTTTTAAGATTTATGATCACTGCCTACTCATTTAGTAGATTCCTCAGAAGGTGCTCTTGTCTGGATGCAAAAATGAAGGTGTCCACTTTTGGGATCATGGATAGAGTATCCATATCCTTGGGGTCTACCAGGATTGGTGGTATCTTGGATGAGCTTCCTGGTCTTGCAGTTCTTTCCCTATTGATTTTGATGTTATCCTTGTTAACTTGTTGGATAATTTCAAACTGCTCGTCCTTTGTTCCAATGATTTCTCTGGCCCCTGTAACTTGTTGGATAATTTCAAACTGTTTGGCTTTCTCCAATGCAATGTTTTCTCTATACTGCTTGGCTTCTTCATTAAGCAAAATCCCAGCCAATCTTCTTCCTTCTATTGCTTCTTGTGCCTTAATAACCATTATCTCATTGAATGTTAGACCTTTCCAGATAAACTATTTCTTAGGCACTAGCCTTTCATCCTCAATCTCCTCATCATCATCTTCCATTTCGGCCAAGCTTCTTTTATCCTTCTTTCTTCCTACATCAATTTAGCAGCAATTCCATCAACCACATTGCTTCCCTTCTTTGTTGCAGTTTTAATCAATCTCCCCCTGGGCCTAGGCTTCTCTGAACTACCTTTTAGATTCTGAGTGAGGGTCAGAGAGTCCTCATCGACCTCTTTTAGAACCACTTCCATTTCCTTTTGAGCTTTGGCTTTGGTGGTTTAGGGTTTCTTAAGAGTAGTGGCTAGTGCTTCTGGATCCACAGCTTTACGGGCCTTTGATTTCTTCTCATCCCTCTTTTGCTTGGCCTTTTCCTCATCCCATTTCTCATCATATCATAGGTTCTTGAAGTTCTTTTTAAGGATGGCTTTTTTGGACAGACCATTAAATCCGATGAGATCAACTCCAGTGGCTTGGAGGATTTGGGTGATAAAGCACCATGAGAGTTTACATAGGTCTTTAAGTAATTGATGATAACCACCGACCAATTTACTTCTACGCACCCTACTAAGTGCTGTAGGATCCATTGTTGTAAGGAAGACACTGTAGTCAGGGATCCCTTCGGAATTAGTATCTATTTTGCCATGGCATGTTGCAAGTACCTTGTGGTTTTTGGGAAATAGGTGGAGAACTTATCTCCAAAGTAGTTTTAATGAAGCCAGAGTTTTGGGGTATAGTCAACACCCGTTTTGTCTCCATCTTTCCTCATCAATATTCTAGAGTTCTTTAAGTTAAAGCGCTTTTTGAAAAATTCTGGGGTGTTGGTGATGTCCTTCCCCTGGACTTTTGTTCACAGGGCATCATAGTGATTGTGCTCGTAGAGATTCTTATAGAAATCTCAAACGAGATCAGGGTAGGTAGGGTAGTTTATTTTTAAGAAATCACCCAGATTTTAATCCTCAATCAGGGTTGAGTAGGGGGTAGTTTTGAAGAGATATTCATCACCCAGATAATCAGTGGGAATCACTAATTTAGTATTTTTTAGGTTTAAGGGAGAGAAATCAGAATCTTTCAATTTAGACTCTTGAAAGATATTCTTGCTAAAAAGGGCTTTAGGTATTTACGAGGTGTTGATTTCTACCATTTAGAAGAATTTGAAGAAATTAGGGTTCAAAGTTTTCAAATTTGCAGAGTAACAGTAAAAGTGCGTTGCTCGCGCGTGGATAGGGATGAAATTTAGGGGGTTTTTATAGAGTCTTCAAAGTTAGGATATTTTGGTAGTTCGGATGACAATTGTTTGACTCGATTGATGACATAGCAATCGGAATATTTGAAGAGAGGTAAATTCTGATTAACCGGAGAATTAGAATAGTTTAGTTTTAAAATAACTGCTGTATTTACCTCGCGTGTAACAGCCAATGGACTTTTGAAATTTACAAAGTAATTGTTACCTTTATGCGCTTTTACTACCATATGTCAATCTTGTCTATTGACGTGCCATTTTTATAAAATAAATTTTCTTCCAGTGCTTTTCCTCTTCCGGATTTAGTCTAGGGTCCGGCTTGATTTTGAAGCTGTCTTTCGAATTGCCCCTAGATTGGATTTGTCATTCCAATAGACTCCCTTAACTTTCCAAATTGATCTTTACTTAGTGGCTTAGTAAAGATATCTGCTATTTGTTCATTGGTTGGGATATATACCATTGGAACATCCTTCTTCATCACATGATCTCTGATAAAATGATGCCTTATATTGACATGCTTCATCCTACTATGGAGTACTGGATTTTTTGACACATCAATAGTACTTTTGTTGTCACACATAACATCCACACATCTGGATTGCACTCCATAATCTTAAAGTTATTGTTTGATCTATAGGAGTTGAGCAACTCAGATTCCAGCTGCCATATACTCTAGTTCTATAGTGGATAAGGCAACTGAATTTGCTTCTTACTATACCATGATACTAATCAATTTCCAAGGAAATGGCAGCCTCCAAGTGTACTCTTTCTTTCAAGAGTATCTCTGCCATAATCTACATCAGTGAACCCTTGGAGTGTGAAATCTCCATTACTAGGATACTATAAACCAACATCAGTGGTTCCTAGGATGTATCTGAGAATTCTTTTAACTGGCTTGAGATGGGAATCCTTAGGATTGGCTTGATACCTTGCACAGTAGCAAACTGCATAGTGTTTATCAGGTCTGCTAGTTGTCAAGTATAATAGTGAACCAATCATTCCTCTATAGACCTTCTGATCAACATCTTCTCCTTTATAATCTTTCGATAAGATTGTGTCTGATCCTGTTAGAGTGGACATAGGCTTGCTTTTTCCCATTTCAAACTTCTTTAGAATCTCCTTGGTATACTTTGATTGGTTAATGAAAATCCCATCCGGACTTTACTTGATCTGTAGACTAAGGAAGAAGTTAAGCTCTCCCATTATAGATATCTCAAATTCCCTCTACATTTGGGAGGTGAATTCTTCACACATCCTTTCATCAGTGGCTCTAAAAATGATATCATCCACATAGACCTGGACTAGAATAATATCATTTTCTTCTTCTTGATAAATAATGTGGTGTCTGCCTTGCCTCTAGTATATCCCGTGGATATTAGGAATGCGGTTAATCTTTCATACCAGGCTCTTGGTGCTTGCTTTAATTAGTAAAGCGCGTTCTTCAGCCTGTAGACATGATCTTGAAGCTTTGGATCTTCAAATCTGGGTGGTTGCTTAACGTAGACTTCTTCTTGGATGACACCATTTAGAAATATGCTTTTGACATCCATTTGGTATAATTTGAACCCTATGAATGATGCAAAAGCACATAGGATCCGGATTGCTTCCAGCCTTGCTACAGGAGCAAAAGTTACTTCGAAATCAATTCCTTCTTGGTGGTTATAGCCTTGGGCAACTAGTCTTGCCTTGTTTCTTACCACTACTCCAGATTCATCAAGCTTGTTCCAGAACACCTATTTGGTACCAATGATTGATTTCCCTTTAGGAGAGAGCACTAGATCCTATACATCATTCCTGGTGAATTGATCTAGCACTTCCTACATTGCCATCATCTAGCTTTCCTGGCCTTCAGCATCTTGAAATTTCTTTGGCTCTATAAGAGAGACAAAGGCAGCATGGCTCATCATCCGGTTGAGCTGACCTCTGGTTCTAACTGGGTTCTGAACATCATCCAGAATATTTTTTATAGAATGATCTCTGTGGGTCTGGATTTCTCTTTGTACGCTTTTATGTTGAACTGGGACTTGCTTCGTTTCAGTTTCAACCATTCCTTCTTAGCCTTCATTAAAGTCAATATCTTATCGGTTGAGATTAACTTGTTGTACCTCTGGATCAAAGGATATTCCTTCATCTTCCTCTTTGTAATTCTTTATTTGAACTGAATCAAGAATTCCTGCTTCCTCCTTTTCTCCAGATTTTTTGGCTTTGAGAACTTGATCTTCCAGAGTGTAGCTTTTCTTTCTTGCAGTGTTAGTCTCATCGAAATCTACATGTATAGACTCTACCATAGTTTGGGTTCGTTTATTGAAGACTCTGTAAGCCTTACTATGTGTTATGTAGCAAAGGAAAATTGCTTCATCAGATTTAGGATCAAATTTTCCTAGTTGCTCTCTATCGTTTAGGATGTAGCATTTACATTCGAATGCTTTGAAATACCATTTTTGGGTTTTCTTCCCTTCTAGATTTCATATAGGGTCTTTTCAATGGTCTTTCTAATGAGAGCGCTATTCAATATATAACATGCTGTATTTATGGCCTCTCCCAAAAAATATTTGGGCAAACAATTTTCACTAAGCATTGTTCTAGACATCTCAACTATGGTCCTATTCTTTCTCTCAATAGCTCCATTCTATTGACGTGTGTGAGGGGCAAAGAAGTTGTGTTCAATGCCCTTGGAGTCACAAAAATTTACAAAAAGCTTATTTTTGAATTCTCCACCATTATCACTCCGAATGTGTGTAATGCTTATGCCCTGTTCTACTTCTATTCGGATGAGTGTTTTGGAGAATCGGTCAAAAGCTTCATCCTTGCTTGTTAGCAGGAGAACCCCAGTATATCGAGAATAGTCATCCACAATGACCATGGTATGTTCTCTTCTACCTAAACTCAATGGCTTGATTGGACCAAAGAGATCAATATATAAGAGTTCAAGTACTCTTTTCGAAGGAATGTATGAGATGGAAGGGAAACTTTTCTTATGTTGTTTACGTAGTTGCCATGCAGTGCACAAATGATCCTTATCAAAAGCAACCCTAGGCAATCCCACAACTAATTCCTTTTCGGCTAGTTTGGACAAGAGGTTCATGCATACATGTCCCAACCTCCGATGCCATAGCCATGATTCTTCCTCTATAAATGCTAAGTATATATTCTTCTTATCATTTTTAATGTTTACAGAATAGACATTATTTACTCTAGGTGCATAAAGAACAAGTTGATTGGACTTACTGTCATAGATTGAGTAGCCTCCGAGTCAAATGTGACTTTCCTTCCTTTGTCATATAATTGGGCTAAACTTAGTAAGTTGAACTTCAATCCATCAACCAGTGAGACATCTTCAATATTAAATATAGATCCAATGGTTCCAGGATCAATGATCTATCCCTTTTGATTATCTCCAAAGCTTACTTTGCCTCCCTTTTCTAGGTTAATGTGATGAAGGCCTTCTCATCACCTGTCATGTGCCTTGAGCATCCACTATCAATATACCATATGTGTTGATCTACTGTGGATCTAAGGCATACCTGTAAAACAAATCAAGTGGGTTTGGGTACCCAATCAGATTTGGGTCCTCTCGGGTTAATAACCATCTCAAGCCAAGGGTAAAAATCATAATAACCATTTTTTAATCTACATGATTTAGTAATATGACTATTTTTCCCAAAAAACCTGCGCCCTGAAATAGGTATGTTTTGCTTTTGCTTCTCGCTGATCTTCTCCATATCCTTTTTCCTATAGTTGCCTTTATACCGAGCTTTTTGCACACTGGTGGATGGTCCAGTGTTCATCCAGAAGCTAGTTGGAAGTGCAACTTCTGCTCCACGGTTTTTTCTTTATTTAATAGGCTATTGGTTGTAAGCTACCTTAGCCTTTCCCTTTTGAGCAGCAGTATATCTTTGAGCTTGTGGTTGCCTGCTAGCTCCCTTCATCTTTTGATTGAGGGTCCTTTGAAATCTATTCTGAGTAGGAGTAGTGTTGTCTCTTCTTGGAGCTTTTGTCTCTGGCATATTCATGGATACTTCCTTTAATAGCTTGATTTCTCTCTCCAATCCTATTACATTTGCATTTAGGATATGGACTTGATTCCTTAGGAAGTTTTCCTCTACAACATCAATATGCTTGGTTGCTCTAACTAGATTGATGTCTTGTGCCATTACTTCAGCATCTTCTGCCAAGTCCTGTACTTCTCTTTTAAGAGACTTGATTGCTTTTGCATTCTTCTTTACACCCTTGATAACAATAGAAAGATCTTTTACAAGGTCAAGGTTAGAAGCAGAATTATAGCAAGAATTTACCTCAGTGTTTGCTGTATGTGATTCTGATTCTTTGATTTGCACTGTTTCTTGCTTGGAGGCATTCCTTCTGGATTGCTATGCTTTCAAATTAGTTAGAGCCATGAACGCACAATTTACAGTCTCTTCTTCTTCTATTGAAGATGAGCTACTACTTTTTTCACTATTGCTCCAGGTAGCCACCATTGCCTTCTTTTTGAATTTCTTGCTTCTTTTGAGCTTGGGGCACTTTATTCTGAAGTGGCCTTTCTCACCACATTCAAAGCATGCAGCTTCTTTCTCCGGATCCTTCTTTTCTTCTGGATTCCTTATGGTCTTGTCTCTTCTTGAAGTCCCTTCGCTTGGTTTCTGGGATTCATACATTTTTTATTTCCTTCTATCATTCTTTTGTATGAATCGATTCAACCTTCTGGTTAGTAGAGCAAGTTGATCTTTGGTGCTCATTGATTCATTGATTTGCTCTTCCTCTCTGGATGAAGCTGATCCAATGGATTCTGCCTTAAGTACAATGTTGGCTATATCTCTCTAAGGAGAATTCTTAGGTTAGAAGATTACCAATGAGTTCATCATAATTGTAAAAATTTAAGTCATGAGCTTCCTCAATGGCAGTCTTTTTATTCTCCCATTTCGTGGTGAGACTCCGGAGCACTTTCTTGACCATTTCTACTTCTGGAATCTCCTTTCCCAGCCTCTTCATCTCATTCACTAGATTGTTGTATCTAGTGTTCATGCTGCTGATTGATTCTTTAGGCTCCACCTTGAAGGATTTAAACTTTTGTTGGAGTAGATCAAGCTTAGCTTCTCTTACATTGGTGGTTCCTTCATAGGTTACTTCCAACTTCTCCCATATCTCTTTTGCAGTCTCGCATCCGGATATCCTATTGAATTCAGCTGCATTAAGAGCACAATAAAGAATGTTAATAGCATTTGCATTTTCATGCAACTTTTTAAAGTCATTCTCATCCTACATGCTTTATGGCTTTCAAGTAGTCACACCCTCTACTTCATAAGTAGGCTCGAATGGACCATCTTTAATAACTAACCATACTTGCATACTTTATGACTGGATGAAGTTTTTCATCCGATTTTTCCAGAACGTGTAGTGTTCACCGATGAAGAGTGGAGGACAGATAACAGACATACCCTCGGGAAGGAGTTGTGAGTTTTGGAAACTCATTTTGATATATGAATCAAAATATATGGACCTTTAGCTCGAGATTGTTAGATCTCTAGTTTGAGCATGTGCTTTGACTCCACTTGTTTATCCCTGTAGGGGTCTTTATAAGGTCAGAGGGGGGTGAATGACCCTTTTTTTTAGGAATATAAAGACTTTAAAAAGTCTTAGTGTAGCGTGTTTGATTATGAACCGGATGATGGATGTGGAAGATGCAGTTATGACAATATAATACAAAAGATAAAAGTTAGAGAAATCAAACATAGAAGATTTTTTATCCTGGTTCGGCCCCGCCTACTCTAGTCCCCAGAGTTTCCTTCCTCTAAGCTTTTCACAAGTGGATTCCTTTCCAACTGGCAGTAATTAAGCCTTACAAATTGTCTCTGGATGGTAACCCCTTTCGGATGTAGGATATACCACTAGAATTAGCAACTCCTAGCTGTGTCCTTTAGTCTTTAGTAGGATATACCACTTAGCCTTCTACCTTGAATCTAAGCTAAGTCCTACAAGGAGATCCTACTGAAAGCACCTACTTTAAGTTGTATCCTAATCTCATAACTCACCTAAGTTGGAGATTCTTTCATTCTTGTTTTTCCCAAAGGTATTGGTTTTTGGATTTCCTTAAGTTTATAGTTCTCTTAGGAATCCTTACAATAGATGTAGAATTTAATTGATTCCTGGAGGGACTATATCAACTGGTTGAATGAGTATGCTTTGTTACTTGCTTTTCGTAAATCAACCAGTTTTTTTCTCAAATGTTGAAGAGCTCCTTTGATAGGCTTCGATTATAAATGTAGCCATTATGGGTTATTGGACTTGAAATAAATCTTCACCCTTGTTCAGGTTATAGGTGGTACTTCCGGAGTCGATGATCAATCTATTAGACTGTAATTTAACCCATTTGAAGTCTTGGAATTGAGGCTGAAAAGTTATCAGTGATCGTTTTCATTGGCATTTTATGATGCACCAACTTTTATAGCAATTGCTTTTTGGTGTAAGCTCCTCGCACCTCCTTATTTATCTAGGAGAAAAAGGTATTTAGCGTTTTCTATCTGGTGTCAGTCCTTTTGTACTTTCTCTGAAATATGCAAGCTGTCATTTTGTCATTGTCTTGGGGACAGGATCTTTGACTTTATCGACCAAAAGGTGGAGGGAAAGTTATATTTGAAACTTTTCCCTTTGTCTAATATAGGAGTCTTATGGATATCTTCAGACTCTATATCTCCGAATCTGCCTTCTTCCGGTGTAGCTTTGATCAGTTCTTCTAGATGCTAGACTTGACAGTTAATAGTTTGTTTCCTTTCCAAACTTTAACTGGATGATTCCTTTTATGCTTAGGTATTTGTCTTGACTTGAGTGCCTTGTTTAGGACTTGGTAATATCTTAACTTTCTGGATGATATGGCTTTAGTTCTTTGGATCATCCGGATAAGTCTTATACTTAGGTTTTGATTACTTTAAACTTGATACGAATATTAGTGTTCCGAATCATTATTTCCAACACTCCCAAGCCTCCATAATAACATGATCTCCATCTTTCACAAGAAGAAGAACCTTCCCCGTAATAACATAACCCCCTTCTTTCACAAAAGAGAAGAACATGTTCATTCCAACACTAAATGGCCCTAGCTCACCCAAAGCAACTCCTCAAGGTGGGTGATCTGGTTCTCAAACAACTGTGCCAAGTCAACACTAATGCTATTGGCAAGTTCAAGCCTAATTGGGAAGGACCAATCATGGTTAAGAAAGTCTATGGCAAGGGAGGAATTAAGCTCATGGATATGGGTGAAAATCAGTTTGTGAATCCAGTGAATCAAGAATGGCTTAAGAGGTATCATGTCTAGGCTAAAAGAAATCAATCACAAAAAAGTAGCATGCCAAAAAAATGAATAAAATAAATATTCGTCAGTTGGCCATCCTTGTGTCAGCCGGGCAAAAATTAGGGTACCCCGATGCAAAAATAAAATCCGCTAAGTTGAAATCCCTAAAAGGGCGGCTTATGCAAAAGTTAGGGCATCAAGAGAAAAAGATCAGTTGGTTTTTGGAAAATCTGTAAAAGGACCAGAAAGCAGGTAAGGGTTAACCATTAGAAACTATTACCATTGCCTATGCACTCAAATTTAATTTCATCGATGAACAAATGATGATTTGCTGAGAATCCTGGTCTTATGAATGCTTGCATGTCTTTAGATGAAATGATCGCAAGTATGTAAACATCAGTTTTTTGCTACATTTTGTGCTCTTTGTTGTTATCTTTACTATGCATGCATTATTCAATAAAAGACAAAAGCACTAAAAGAAATAAGGTTTATGCAAAAGTCAGAAAATTCTGCTGGGTTGAAAACCTGAAAAGGCGATCCAGGAAAAAATTAAGATAAAAGAAAAGGAAGAAAGTCTATTGAATTGAACCGCCAAGGACAATTCAGGCAAAAATTAAGACAAAAGAAAGAAAGTCTTCTGAACTGAGCCTCCAAGGACAGTTCTGGCAAAAGTAAACACAAAAAAAGAGAAGAAGAAAGAAAGGAAATACAGAAATCACTTAGAAAGATGACATCACATCAAGCGGTCTGTGCAAAAGTTAGGACTCAAAGTAAAAGCGCCAGTATCAAGTGTTTCCACTAGCATCATCTAGCTTACATAATGTTACAGTTTGGACACCTCAAAGACACACTCCCCTAGCATACAAAGTGTAAATATCAGCTTACAAATCTTGGTAGTACTCGTTGGTCTGAGTCAAGCAAGTCTTTCAGTAATCTAGAGCTTAGAAAGTTTGATTGCTAGTCAATCTACCAACAATTCAAGTCTTTATCCTAACTAAAGATGGACAAGGCACCAATGAGAATATCCTTGAGGTGAAGGGTACCAAGTAGACCATGGAACCCTTTAAACGTAAGACATAAATCAAAGAAGAGCAATACAGGTCTAGGAGATCAATACAAGTGAACCTTATTAGTACGACATGTCTTCAATGAACTATTTATGTATAAGAAAGGTAAAGGTGTCAACCACATTTGAGCACAGGGAAACATCCCTAAGAAATGGACTTTTTTCTTTAGGAACACATATGAATCACAGTCTGATCATTTATGCTCCATAGCAAATAGATTATGAAAATAGGACTAAACATCAGTACAAACACTAAATTTTCATACATCAGGCATCATGCATAGTTTAGTTTTGAGTTTTGCAGGCTTGAACTTACCACGAGAGTATCATGCACCAACATCACATCCAACACCAAGAAGAAGCATAAGTCTCGTTTGGGCACACATTTTCCATTCACACTTATACGAGTCCATAAAAGGCGTACACATCCTCTTTTCAGATTCAAGATGAGGTTCTCATAAGGGTGAAACACAATGATGTTACAATGTTACACTAGTCAAACTCAGGTTCCACTTAAACCTATCCTTGTCCATATGGATCCCTAGCAGGCATATGTATACCATCTAATAGCTTCCTCATCAACATGGGTCAGTATCAAGAGTACGGGTCCCTTTCCATCAAATTCACCACCCATACAGGTCCCTAGCAGGCGTGTAGGTCCTCCCTAGTAGATCCCTTGCCGTACAGTCCCAACTTTGGGGAAAAATAGTTCTTGAGAAAAATGAGCCCTCCCTAGCAGCAAAGGCACATCAAATCTAGGATTGGGTACAACACCACATCTCTTCAACTCAATTATTTCAGTTAAGTAGGGGCAAACCCCCTAGCTCACCTTAACCCTTAATTGAAGGGGAAAAATTTTGGTTTGCAAAAAGTCAATCAAGAATCAAGGTAAGTCATGCCAAAGATAGTTACTAACATGGACAATTTTCATGTGCAAGTTCATTCAAAGGGAGGATCCTAAAGTAGTCAAAACATCAAGGGGCAATAATCCCCACAAGATAAGAATCTCTTGCGCGAACCAAGGAAATGTTGTCCTAGAAGAAATCCTAAGCAGAAAAATCAGCTAGGAAGACACCTCCCCAGCAAGGAAGTCAATAGAGGGGCACCCCCCATCCCCCAACATTACAATCAGTCAAGGGGTATTCCCCCATCATCAAGCACCTTAAGGTCGCTACCCAAGGCGCGCCACCGAGAGACATCCCAGCTCAAAACTATTGGGGCCAACCCCACATCTCTTCAACTCAATTCTTTATGTTATTTAGGGGAAACCCCCCACCTTGATCCTTGATTGAAGGGGCAAAAGTCTTTATTTATCATAAAGTCAATGAAGAATCACGATAAGCCATTTCAGAACATTTACTAACGCGAAAACTTTTTCATGTGTAGGTCTGTTCAAGGGGAACCATTCATAAGGGAGTTCCCCAAACTATCAAAACAACAAAGGGTAACAATCCCCTCAAGTCACAAGATTCCTGCATGAATCAAGGGGCATTATCTTACAAGGCATCCCTAATAGACAAAACATCCAGACAAACATCGTCCTAGCAGAGCAGTCAATCAAGTAGCATCCCCCCATTCCCTAGCAGTGGAATCCATCAAGGGGCATCTCTCTAACAGCTATGCTATGATAGGGGCATTTTCCCCATTCCCCAGTACTAGAATCCATCAAGGGGCATCTCCCCAATAGCTACGCTTCACTAGGGATTCAGTCCATTCCCCAGCAATAGGATCAGTCAAGGGGCATTGCCCCATCATTAAATAACACAAGGGCACTCCCCCATGGGGCACCACCAGGGGGCATACCAAAGTAGAATTGGGACCAACCCAACATTTCTTCGCTCAATCCTTACAATTAATTAAGGGGGAAAACCTTTATACATCTTAATGCTTGATTGAAGGGGAAAAATTTTTGTTCATCACAAAGTCAATCAAGAATTAAGATGTACCACTGTAGATCATATTTTGATAAAACATGTTTTTCCCTTATAGTTTAGACAAGACAAAACCTGAATGACAACCAAAGTTTCACTTTTCTCCAGCAAAGCAATCACATCAGAATAGTTCATTCCCAGCAAATGAAACATTCAAGGGGCATTCCCCCTATCCCCATGAAGAATCAATCCTTGTCCCCAACGGCTAGGCGGCTAAAGAAACCATTCCTCCCTATTAGAAGAATACCCAAGGGGCATCGACTCCAAAGCCTCCCAAGGGCAAATTTCTATGGGCACCCCCCAACTAGTCAAGCTTTCTCAAGACGGTTTCTAAAGATACTCCCCAACAGCTAGGATGACAAAGAAACACCTTTCTCTAAACAATTGAAACTGCCCTGGAGCAACTTCCCCCAGCAGCCCAACCCCCAGTAGTCTAAATGGACTAGCCATTCAAGAGCCATCTCCTCAGCAGTCAGCTCCCCAAGGGCACCCCAATTCGTGTTAGGCCAAACCCAATATTTTTAAACACAGTTTACAGTTTATTCAGGGGCTAACCCCCGTCCACACATATTTATTCTTGATTGAAGGGGAAAATTTTTTGTGTACCAGAAAGTCAATCAAGAATTAAGATGTAGCATTTCAGATAGTAACTATCACAACGTTTTTATTATATTTTTGGCAGGTAGCTCAAAATTCCCAATAGGAGAGTCATCTTCCATAGAAAGGGATACACCTTTATTAGGAGAGTCATCCTCCTTAGGAAAAGGATACATGATCAGCAGTAGCAAAGGGATACACCAGCAGGAGGAGAGTCATCCTCCTTAAGAAAGGGATGCACCATCAACAGGAGAATCATCCTCCTTAGGAAAGGGATGCAATATCAACCAAGAAAGTTGATCCGTCTTAAGAAAGGGATACTAGGAGAAGTCATCCACCATAGGAAAGGGATACACCAGCGTCAGTTAAAGGAAAGTCATCCATCTTGAGAAAGATATACGCATAATAGCAGAGAGATGTTTGCCTTAAGAAAAGAACACCAAGGAAAGGAGTTTGCCTCAAGAAAGGAACCCACACTTATCACAACATTATAAATGCCTTTACAGGGGCAAATTAGCCAGACTCATGTTCAACTCAAGCCCATCCCCAGTAAGTGCACAGGCCCTCGCTTCCATTTTCAAGCTAGATTTCTTACCAAGAGGGAGTGCCAGCCAATAGAAGGGGTACGCTAGGGGCACAGCAAGTCAAGTTGGGACCAACTATACATCTCTTCACTTAATCATTATAGTTAATTAAGGGGCGAACCCCCACCAGCTGACCTTAATCCTTGATTGAATGGGAAAAAAATTTTGTTTGCCATAAATCAATCAAGAATTAAAGTATGCCATTTTAAGACAGCTAACTAACATAACTACTTATCATGTGCAGGCTTATCAAGAAAGAGAGTGTACATGATAACAATACCATTCTAGGGGCATCACTTCAAGAAGTATCCCTAGAAGCCTAATCGAACAAAGGAACATTTTCCCCAGTAGTCAAATCATCCAAGGGGCATCCCTCCACCAGTCAAGTCGCTCAAGAGCAATTTCAAGAGGCATCCCCCTACCAGTCAAGCATCTTAAAAGAAATTTCAAGGGGCATCCCCCCACAAGTCAAGCCACTCAACGGTAATTTCAAGGGGCATCCCCCTACTAGTTGAGCCACTCAAATATGTCAACCGAGGGGGATCACTCGATTCCTATATAGTGGAACCAATCAAGGGGCATCCCCCTATAATCAAGTAACCTAGGGGCGCCTACCCTAGGGGAATTCCCTAGCAACAGAACCAGTCAAGAGGAATCCCTCCGTCATCAAGTACCCTAGGGACGTGACTCTGGGGGCATTCCCTAGCAGCAGAACTAGTCAAGGGGCATCCTTCCAAGAGACCCTCTCTAAGGGCATTCTAACCTAAAACAAATGGGCCACACCCAAGGTTTATCAAACTCAGTTTGCAATTCTTTCAGGGACCTATCCCCACCCATACATCTTCATTCTTGATTGAAGGGGCAAAAATTTTTTTATTTTCTAAAAATTCAATCAAGAATTAAGACGAGCCATTCCAGACAATGACTAACACAATGATTTTATTATTGTTAGGGAACTCAAAATCCCCAGTAGGAGAGTCATTCGCCTTAGGAAAGGGATGCACATTCGTAAAGGAAAGTCATCTGCCTTAAGAGAGGGATGCACACAATAAAATTCGCGTCTTACCGAGTAAAGTCGCTAGGTATACATGATCAGCCAAGAAAGTCAATCCACCTTAAGAAAGGGATATGCATCAGCAAAGGAAAGTCATCCGCCTTCAGAAAGGGATACGCATTAGCAAAGGAAAGTCATCTGCCTCAAGGAAGGGATACACATTAGCAAAAAAAGTCACCCACCTCAAGAAAAGGATACACATTAGCAAAGGAAAGTCATCCACCTCAAGAAAAGCATACATATAGGCAAAAGAGAGTGGTCCACCTCAAGAAAGGGATGCAAAGGAAAGAAGTTCGCCTGAAGAAAGGAACCCACCCTCATATCATCAACTCAGGTATGATTTCTAAACCTTCCCCCATATCGTGAGATCATACAGATCTGCATCTACAGTGATCCCATGAAGGGCAGTTTGTGAGCATTGGATTTTAATGGTCCTACAAGTGTTATCTACTTGGAATGGTTTTAATGTTGATTGGTCTAGCTTTGTCAAACCTAAACCCTAGAAAACCAATGTCCAAGTCCCTAAAAAAGTTAGTTTTAGTCAAAACTGGTCAAATTGTGTCAAAACAAGTCAATTTTGGCCATTTTCAGTTAAAAAAGGGTCAAAACTAGTCAGACTAGTTTGTATGGATCTGTACGGGTTGACCTAGATCTATACAGGTCGACCGGTCTGACCCATATGGGTCCACCAGACCCTTATGGGCCCAACCTATCTATATCAATCCTAAATCCACTAGAATTATCCATACCGGTCCTACCATGACCCGTACGTGTCCTAGGCCACCCGTACGGGTCTTCCCAATGCCCAAACAGTCTGTTTTAATGCACAAAATTAGCCATAAATACATAAAATCAGCAATAAATGGCATTTAATGCGATCACACGCATTTTATGCCTATAAAAGGAGGCATTCTCCACATTTTGAAGGGGAGAAAAATAAGAGAAACATATGAGAATAAAATACTACTATAGGAAAATAATTCTAGCAAGTTTGAGGTTATAGTAAGGGTATAGTTGGGGTATGGAAGAGATAAAATAGGGAGAAACCTTTCTGCAAGGATTTTGTCCATATTTTATTTTTCTCTAGCTTCATTTTAGGATTGAGGGGAGGTTCTATCCACACAAACACTCACCTAAAATAGTTCTAAATCCTTCATTCATCCTTCTACTTTAACAAAGCTTCCATTCGGTATTAGGATCACTCCAAAGTGGATTCACTACATAGAGGTAAGCTCCTGAGTTTCAAAGAGACTCACATCTCGTTTATTTACTATTATTTTCCATTTCTTCAATTCCATCTGTTCTTTTAATTTTGTTTTAGGTCTAGTCCTGAACCATATGGGCCCTGTTGGTACCATTACGTCTATAGGGATACCAAATGGAAGGAAATCCCTTTTTTATTCTATTCTTTCTCCAAAAACCCTCTTACTTTTCTGAACTGAGGTTCTGTCCGGGACCAGACATGACCCATACGGGTCCTCACCAGTAGCCGTACGGGTCCTACCCCACCTGTATGGGTACTGGCTCTAAGGCAGAATCCTAAGTTCCCTTTTTAATCATGTAAAATGAATCAACATCACCATTTGCCATACGATCGCTTTCACCAATAATCTGGTAAATCAACCCATAAAAGTTAAAATGTGTTGTCATAACAAAATACGTTGAAGACCTGTTATTTTTTCTTTCAATCCTAGAAGCCGCCCGGGGGCTATAGATCACAAAACGGCCACACTAACATAATTACATTTTTCCTAACAAAACGCTGACTTATAATGTGCCGTAAACTGTACTAATCCTTGTGGATGCATGCGAATTTATTTATTTTGTTTTATAACTTAGAACAAATGTAAAGGTTCCCTTGTAATTCCCCCATTTTCCCTCGATTGTAATTTTTATTCCCCCATTTATTGTTTGTGCTTTATTATAAATTTTAAACGCATGAATCGAGTGCGAAAGAGTGTAAAAAAATGGGATTTCTATAATAATTCCCTAAATTATGAAAAGTAAATTGTTTTACGTGGTGTTAGCATGGTCCGCTTAGCCCCATGAGGGTTTGTACCTATTTCAATCAACGATTAGACATGGAGCCAAGAAGGACAGAATTGTCATCAAAAAATCCTAAAAATTCGTATTCATCATAATATTACAAGTTGCACCCTCGAAGTCCATTTCAGAATAATTAAAGCAGTAAAAAATGTCAACTAGTGAAATAGTAAAACTATCTTGAAAACAAAAAAAGGCCATTTTGAGGGCTTAAACGATCGAATATGGTCAAAATATGGTCAAATAGGTAATTAGAGGCACGCTAATTACCTATGAATAGTAAAAAATTCAAATCTTACCGAGATTTGCCAAGATTTTTGGAGATTTTGGATAAGATTTTGTCAGATAGGTAATTAGTCCGCTGGCTAATTACCTATGTAATTAGCCCACCGGTTAATTACCACCTCTCTGTAAATAGAGGAGTTCCCCCCTTATTTTCAACAGATCAGAAACACATGAAAAATCAGTTTATGCTATTTTCGTTCCGGGAGTCCTAAAAGTCCCAAAATTCTGCAAAAACACTTCCAAATCTGAGTTTTATCACTGACATTCGGTATAAACTCATTTTCTGATCTTTTTAGATCTAGATCTCATAGTGATCTTCGGTTAAAAATGACTCAATTCTAAAAAATCCCCGCATTTCCTTTAGAAATAATCCAAGATTATAGCTATAACTTGGGTTAAATCCACTTTCCAACCTTATCATAATCTCTTTTGACAACTTTGGTCCCGTACCGGCTCTTACATGATCCTGTACAAACGAAAAGGTAACTGAGGGTAACTGGTTCTAAGTCAGCCTTTTTATTATTGCATATTGCATTCTCATTTGTCTTGTTAAGTGTGCCACTGGTGCCACTTAAATTATAATTTGTGCGAATAAGCTCGCAAGTACGGATAAACATCTAGAATGTGAGGAAACTCTATCTGAGTTTTGGGGCCAAAATCCAAGTACTGTCGTTACTATGCCAAAATTTGGTAGAAAATATCAATTTATTAAGCCGTTATAATGCCCATTTTATTTCATGAATTTATTTTTGAAATAAAGCCGTTGTAATGACAAAATTACCACATAAAACATAATTCTAAAATTAATCCAAACAATTTGAACAATATGAGTACCTATTATGTCCTAACTCAGAATATCATTTTCTTTTTGGTATAAAAATCCCATTTGGATCAGTAGACCACAATTCCCGGTGGAGCTGAACCGGGTGGCGACTCTATTTCTATTTTTAAATAAAGTAAAAAGGCTTTATTTTAAAAATATTTTCTTTTACTAAAATGTGTATATATATTTCTCAATATAATCACATTTTTTCGCTTATAAAAAGCCATGATTTTCACACTCAATAAGTTTACGTGAAAATAATAAAATAATTTCCTCTTTAATAAAATCAAGCATTTTATTATGAAAGAGGCATCGCATTTAAGCAAATCAGATTTTCTCAAACCGAACCGAATACACACCCCGCGTGCACTCTCACAAAATTTCGCTCGCTCATAGTGGCGACTCTGCTGGGGAAAAATTAATTTTTTATAGAAACCCAATTTTTTATCAAAATTCTTTTTTTTGACATGATAATTAAAATATTGTTCAAATTGTGTTTTGGAATTACGGAATATGTGAAAATTTCAGGCATCACACAATTTTATGGTTGCATAGCATCTGCATTCTATGCCCCCTAACCAATTTAGGTGTCTTTTAGTGAAGTATCTCCAAGTTTGCTTAGGCTTGCGGGATATGGATATGATCACACCCCTTGTGTAACGTACGAGGACCTTGCTCGCTTAAGGGCAAGACGACCCGAGTATATTAAACACATAAAAGCTTCCTTTGGTTCACTTAGGGCCACTGGAACTCTATACACAAAGGCGCAGGGTACCCAATCGCACCCAATCCTGAGATTGAAACCTGCATATAGATGAACCATAGACACTTTCTCTTAGGTTTACCCAAAAACCAGGAGTGCATGTGAGCAGACTCCGCTAAGTCCCCCGTTGACTTTATAGCAAAGTAACCAAATGGAGTTAAACAGGCGGTAGGCACGATCTAACTGTTTGCTACATGTGCAGATTTATTAAATACAAATAAACCTAAAAACATGATAAAAATCATGATTGTGTGAAAATTAACCACATCTTTGTGCTGCCATGACATTGATGTGTGACATACCATTTTATGTCCTTAGCCATAGGAACCTAGGATAACCGAGACCAGAGAGTCTACCTAGGCTTAACCTATGAGCTGAAATAAATCAAGACCAGTGAGTTCACCTAGGCTCAACCCATAAGCCGAAATAATCGAGACTAGTGAGTCCACCTAGGCTCAGCCCACGAGTCAAAACAAATCAAGACCAGTGAGTCTACCTAGGCTCAACCCATGAGCTGAAATAAATCAAGACTAGTGATTCCGCCTAGGTTCAACCAATGAGGCGAAATAAACTGAGACTAGTGAGTCCACCTAGGCTCAACCCATGAGCTAATATAAACCAAAACCAATGAGTCCACCTAGGCTCAACCCACGAGCCAAAATAAACTAAGACCAGTGAGTCCACCTAGGCTCAACCCATGAGATGAAATAAACTAAGACCAGTGAGTCCAGCTAGGTTCAACCCATGAGCAAAAATAAACTGAGACTAGTGAGTACACCTATGCTCAACCTATGAGCCGAAATAAACCAAGACCAGTGAGTCCGCCTAGGTTTAACCCATGAGCCGAAATAGCGTGAGACTAGTGAGTCCACCTAGGCTCAACCCATGAGCTGAAATAATTGAGACTATTGAGTCCACCTAGGCTCACCCCATGAGCCGAAATAATTGAGACTAGTGAGTCCACCTAGGCTTAACCCATGAGCTAAAATAATGGAGACCAGTAAGCCCACCTAGGCTCAACCCATGAGCCAAAATACGCAAACAATTGAGTGACCAATGAGTCAACTCACCTTTAACCATAGAGTCACCCCTCGAGTGACCAGTAAGTCAACTCACCTCTGACCAATGAGTCAACCCTATCGAGTGACCAACAAGTCAACTCACCAATGACCACCAAGTCAGCCTTAAAGTGACCAGTGATTTAACTCACCTTTGACCAGCGAGTCAATATTTGGGTGACCAACGAGTTAACTCAACTTTGACCAACGAGTCAACCTTCAAGTACCGAGTCAGCTATCGAGTGACTAGCAAGTCAACTCACCTTTTACCACCAAGTCAGCCTTTGAGTGACCAGTGAGTCAACTAACCTTTGACCTTTGAGAGACCAGCGAGTTAATTCGCCTTTGACCACCAAGTCAGCCTTTAAGTGACCAGTAAGTCAACTCACCTTTGACCATCGAGTCAACCTTCGAGTGACTAGCTAATTAACTCACTTTTAACCATCAAGTCAGCCCTTTCGAGTGACTATCAAAGTTATTTCAAAACCTAACAAGTTAGTCACCCGACTACTAAAGTCATTCCAAAACCTGACCAGCGAGTCAATTTAACTAGTGCGTCACCAACCTAAAAAAGTCAGCTTTAATCCCCAATTTAATTCAAACTCGACCAATGAGTTGACAAAAATTTGACTGATAAGTCATCAAGCCCTGACCAGTGAGTCATCTAATCTCGACCAGCGAGTCATCCAATCCCGACCAGCGAGTCATCTAATCTGGACCAGCGAGTCATCTAATCTGGACCAGCGAGTCAGCTAATCCTGACCACTGAGTGGACTTGAACCCAAATATGAGGCCTAAACCTTTTGGCATTCCCCAAATGGCTAAACCAAGGCAACCCTATGATTGTCGAATTAAATCCCATGGACTTCTTTGGCATTCCCCAAATGACCAAAGCTTTTCCAAGAATGAAGGCAACATAGTGATTACCAAATTAATGTCCAATGACACACAATAGCTAAGTCAATCCTACAATGACTTGACCGAATACCTAGGGGCATTCTACATGACCCCAACTTTTGGGCGTTCTTATAATGACACACTTTTTGAGTTATGCTTTCCATGAAAGAAAACTCAACCAAAACTTAACACTTAAAGTGATCGTTTGACCAAGCTTGATATTCCACGAGTATCAAAGACTTACCCATTTTGTTAGGCATTTCTTGAATGCTTAACTTTTATAAAAAAATTCTATAAATATTTGACCCCTATGTTACCCAGTGATTGCTTAAATGATACCCGTCGAGGTATAAAGCTTTTTAGCATTCCCCGAATGATAAAATCATACCCAAACTAAGGCAACATAGCGATTGCCAAATCAATGTCTAGTGAGACACACCCTTTTTGGCATTCCCCGAATGACCAAAACTTTACCAACTCCAAGGCAACATAGCGATTGCCAAATCAATCTCTAGTGAGACACAACCTTTTTGGCATTCCTTGAATGACTAAAACAAATCCTACCCTAGGGACATCCTAGATGATCCCAATCTTAGCGCACTCCTTAAATGACACTTCCATGAGTTGTACTTTCCTTGAAAGACACTCAAATTTGAGCATTCCATGAATATGGCAAATAACCCAATTGAACCCCATCACTATATATGACCATCCAATCTCATTTCATATTCCTTGAATATTGAGATTCATAACCCTGTTCGGTGTCCCTGAATACCCGACCTTTATCAAATATTCCTTGAATGTTTGACCAAAACCTATTCAATGTTCTGTGAATATTGGATTTCAAACATATATATTCATTCATATATGTACATATCATTAATACATGTATAACATCCATTCATTCAATCATTATAAAAACCATTAGGATCCTTGTAACGTGGGAAGCCCTAATTTTATTTTTTATGAAAAGGTTGGAAACAAGAAAGAAGCAGGCCGACACGTATCTCAAGCACTCCAATGGTTAGACCTCTATCACTAGTTGAGTCACTCACCAGATTTTTCTCCAATTCATCACCTGAGAAGAAGATGGTGGATGATGATGCTATTATCTACTCCCTTAAGAGAATATTGGATACTCTAGAATTTTGTAATATCTTGGAGGACTTGAACTCTCAAAAGTTGCAAGAACAAGGGGCGGAAATGGCAGCGTTAAAGGCAAAGATCAAGGACCTAGAGAACTCTTCCCCAAAGACAGGGAAATCCACTACTTCCTCCATCGAGCAATATGTGAATATTGACAAATTCATACCTAGTAAGTCTGAAGCACTCCCAACTAACTTCGTGATGCCATACATAGCTCCATATAATGGCATAGTTTCCCCACATACATATGTCGAGGGATATCTCTGAATCATGACTAGTATGGCAATTCCTAAAGTTCATATCGTCAATCTGCTCTAAGCCACTCTCCGTGGTCAGGCTTCTGAATGGTACATGAGGATGCCAAAAATATGTAAAGTCTGATTGGAAAAAGTTATGTTCTGCCTTCATAGAGGACTACGCCTTCAATCTAAAGGTAAAGACCACTTTGTAGGGCTTGGAAAGGATAAAGCAACATCCAAATGAGTACTTTGAGTATTACTATTTGAGATGGATGGCAGTCTGAGTGCTGGTAAGTGGGGCACCTAACTAGGAAGCCTTGATTGTGAAACTAGTGGAGTGTAGTTAAAGGTAAAAAGATGAGATGAAGATGGAAAGGTTCTACTCCTTCAATGATGTGGTAGATTATGCCAAGTAGCTGGAGAAGTATGATGAAGAAGATCAGTTGAAATAAGATGAGATATATGGGATGATGTGAAATGAAAACCTAGATTATGAACAACTTGATCTTGAGGACCCAGAGTTTGAATATCATTCAGATGAAGAAACTTTTGAAGACCAAAATGAAAGCCCAAATTAGGAATAGTATGGCCAACAGCAGCTACTCGGAAGACGTAGGATCTACTCTAAATAATAAAGATTACTCTTTTGCTTGTATCTCTAGTGCTTTCGAACTAAACAATGTAATAAATATTATTATGAATAAATCTACTTACATATGCAATGTTCCTGATAATGATTCTATGTATTTATTCTAGCATACATCTAACATATTCAACATTCATGACGCTCTAATTAAAGAAACAAATTTAGGCACATTTAACAAACCCAGAAATGGTATCTATTTAAAATAACTCAACCCTTGAAAAGAGAAAAAAAATAGATAAATAATCATTTGGCTGCCTTTGCCTAGTTCAATCAAGCATGTCCAATCAATAAAATGTCCTTACTACTCGTAGGGGCGAATGAAGAAAAGATCAACAGAGAATCTACTCAAGTCAACAGACAATTCACCAACCGGAATTGAGAAAGAAAATCACTCGAACCATGCCTCAAAGTAATCTAGATGAAATCTACGTTGTGCCATATGAGAAAAAAAAGTCAGATGGCAGACTCCCAAGTAACTCTAGCATGATGCAAAAAGGACCTCATCGATAACACGATCATAGTGAAAACCAAACCAACAAATCTTACTAGACTAATCTCTAAAGACTTGCTTTTCCTGAGGGTGTATGTGAGGTGTCAATGACGTGTGGGTCTCCCTTGGTTCTAGTGTGAGAGGCGGGCCCACTAGGGTTTGGTTGGATTTAGGCATGATAAAACTTTTTTAGTTCAAGTTTGCACAATAAGCCAATTTTAATGAATAAAAGAATCGAGACCCAAATCTCGATACAAATGATATAGTCACCACCCAAGTTGTCTACTTGGGAAAGAGTTTTGGTACGCTTCCCTTTGGGTGGGAGACTCATACCTATTGGATCATAGATTTGGGTATCGGATGAGTCACTTATTTCTCATTTAGTTGATTCAAAATTACACTCACCGTGTAAAACCATTTTTGTCTTCATCATTTGGGGAATTATCACAGAAATCCTATTTTTCTACCCTCTTTCACACTCTTTACATGTGTTTATATATTACAATAAAGCACAAGCAATAAATGGGGGAATAAAAATTACAACCGGGGAAAAAGGGGAGTTGCAAGAGAACCTATACATTTGTTTTGAGTTATAAAACAAAATAAAAATAAATTCCCTTTCATCCACAAAGAATAGCACAGTTTATAGCACTTCATTAGTCAACATTTCATTAGGAAAAATGTGATTATATTAGCATGGCAGTTTTGCGATTGATAGTGCCCTGGCGGCTTCTAGTATCAGAGAGAAATAACTGGTCTTCAATATATTTTGTTATGAAAACATATTTTAACTTTAGTGGATTGATTTACCAGATTAATAGTGAAAATGATCGAATGGAAAATGATGAGTTGGATTGATTTTTAACTAGTTTTAAAATGAGTTCTGGAATCGACCTGGGGCAAGTACTTGTAAGGGTAGGTAGGACCCGTATGGCTACCAGGGAGGACCGGTACGGGTATGGTGCACCCATACGGGTCCTTTCTGGTCCAGGCACAAACTTTGTTTAATTCAGTTTATAGATTAACAGATTAATGGATTGGTGGCAAAATAAAAAATAAAAAGGGATTTCCCTCCATATGAGTATGGCGCACCAATCTAATATCTCGACGATACAAGGTGCCAATAAGGCTCATACGGGTTAGAAGCAGACCCAAAACAAGAAATATAAATAGCAAAAATAATAGGAGAGGTAGAAAGTAACAATAATAATAAAACTAAAATGTGTGTCTCTTTGAAACTCAAAAGCGTTACCTTTGCAGCGTGAATCCACTTTGAGGCGATCCCTTTACTATTGAGAGAGTCTGGCCAAAGTAAATGGTGAAATATGACTATTTAGGTGAGTGTTTGTGTGGATTGAACCTCCCCTAAATCCTAATAAAAGAAGCTAGGAATGAATAAAATGTGAACAAAACCTCAAAGCAAGGGTTTTCTCCCGATTTTCTACCTTCACTATAGATTTTCTATAACTATAGAAATTGCTAGAGTTTTAGTATATTTTTCATATGAGGTGTTTTTGTTGAAATGAAGGGAAAAGGTCCTATTTATAGGGTGAGGGTCAGGTCTGAATGCAATAAACCGCATTTAAGACCTGCCTTTTCCTGATAAAGGCAAGAGATAGCTTCCGAAAGAGGTTGATTAGGAAATCAAAGGACCCGTACGGGTACTAAGGGACCTGTATGGGTCCCTTCCATATGTATGGAAGGAATCTGCTCATACAGGTCTGGCAGTGGATCCATACCACCAGACAGAACCCGTACGGGTGCCTAAGGGTAAACTAGGTCTCCGAACTTTAGCCAAACTCAACTCTACAATAGTAGAAACACCTCTAATGGACAACACCTAAAAGACATCGCATCATATAGCTCTCATCATAGTTTCATGAGAAGGATTATTAAAATCCGTTGCTCATAAACTGCTACTTAAATAAGAAGCATGAAAGTCGTTAAGGATCTTGCAAAATACATAAACATAGTCAATTCAGCCAGGAATATCTAGCAAATAGAATGTCTTCAGACAATTGTACTAAAATTTCTCAACCTCGGCATAACATCATAGAAATGATGCATCCTTCCTCTACCCAAGAGAACCAATGTCCAATCAAGCAAATATGTGTCAACAAAGGACAACCAGGACAAAAAAAATAACCGACACATAAACTAAAAAAAATATGTCTAACAAAAGCAAGTGAGGGCTTTTGGGAAAAAAATAAAGACAAAAGAAAGTGAGAAATCAACTACTAAAACCTGAAAAGGACCATTGATAAAAAGAGAAAGTTCTTGGGAATAGATACCAAACTTTTGCACTAAATATTTCTTTGACTAATGTGTGATTTTGCTGAATTGTTAAATGTCTGCACTTAATGAATACACATAATTGTTAAAAGAAACATTCATGTAAGTGCTCTTATTCATAGAGTGCATGCATAAAAAAATACAAAAAAGAGAACCTGCTGGATTGAAAACCTGAAAGGGCAGTCTAGGCAAAAGTTAAGGCAACCCAATAAATTAAAAACCTGAGGTTTATGCAAAAATTAGAGCAAAAAAGAGAAAGAAAAATAAAAATCCCAATCTGCTTCGTTTTAGGAAAAAATTAGGGCATAAGCTCTACATGCAAGCACAATCAAAGTCACTCATCGTAATGACTCACCAAATGATAATAGGCATGGTCACTTAATCCAAAGCCTTCGCAAAGGAGCAATATTCTTCATCAATACAAGTGTATGAATCTCCCACATCTCCAAAATGTGAGAAGACAATCTTCTTGCTCTAAGCTATATAAAGATTCTGAGAACTGCTGATACATGCTATACCATCTATACAATCAATCAAAAGAATAAAATCTAACCTCCGTCAGTCCAAGCAACTAGAGTTTAGCTTCTCAGGTTCATACTATATGCCACTAGGGTCAAAAGTTTTGCAACTTAGGAATTCATTGGATCTGAGAAGGACCCAAAAAATTGACTTGTTCAAATAGTCAAGTATAAAGTAGAATGCACGGCCAACCCTACGACCAAAATGAAATGGATGCAAAGGGAACACAACTACGTTGAAAACAATAAAGCTCATTCCTTGAAGCTATAAAGCCTACATCTAGGACTCAATCTCAAAATCATAATTTTCGTCATCATTGAGAATGATGGAAACTGAGAAGTCAATTGTACAGAAGAATACTGTTGAGAACGAAGCAAGCAGACCTCATCTTATAGTTGCACGATTCAATACATTACATAAACATGTCATGAATTACACATTACATGCATATTACAAGTGCAAAGGCAACATGTTGCCATGCAGACATCGTTAGTCACCAACAATTGCCAACTAAATGCATGATGCACTTGCACTACTCATCATACATCAGTAAATGTACTACATAACAAGCATCATTACACAAGAATGCATAAAACCCTTCCAAAAGACTAAGCTTCATTATCTTGAACCAAAATTAAACTATAGGCACATCATAGCCAAATCTTAGATCCAGTGAGATCTTTACACAGGCATATCACAGCCGAACCTTAGATCCAATGAGATCTTTACCCGACACATCATATCCAAACCTTAGATCTAGTGAGATCTTTATCCCGGCACATTATAGCCAAACCTTAGGTCCAGTGAGATCTTTACCCTAGCACATCATAGCCAAACCTTAGATCTGGTGAGATCTTTACCTTGGCACATCATAGCCAAACCTTAGATCTAGTAATATATTTATCTTAGCACATCATAGCCAAACCTAAGATCCAGTGAGATCTTCACCTCGGCACATCATACCCAAACCTTAGATCCAGTGAGATCTTTACCCCGGCCCATCACAGCTAAAATTTAGATCCAGTGAGATCTTTACCCCAATAAATCATAGCCGAACCATAGATCTAGTGAGATCTTTACCCCTGCACATCATAGCTGAACCTTAGATCCAATGAGATCTTGCCCCAACACATCATAGCCGAATCTTGGATCTAGTAAGATCTTTACCTAGGCACATCATTACCAAACCTTAGATCAACCAAGATCTTCACAATTTACATTATAGTCAGACATTAGATCTATGACATGTAGTGTTATGTTGAATTATTCTGATGACATGCAGTGTCATGTTGAGTTATATTGATGACATGTAGTGTCATGTTGATTTCTTTCAATGATACGCAACAACAGGTTGAGTCAAGTGAATTAAGTTTTGTAGTGTCGTGTATTGTGCTTGCGATATGCAGTGCCATGTTAGCTTGTATTTTGCAGGAAATCTCAATAATAAGTCCACGATGGCAGACAATGCCATAATCCTTAGTGAGATAAACTGCTCAATGGCAGAAGATGATGCCCAACTCCTTGGTGAGATAAATTGCTCAATGGCGGTAGATAGTGCCCAACTTTGTGTAAGATAAACTGGTCAATAGTGGTATATAGTGCCTAACTCCCTGACGAGAAAAACTGGTCATTGGTGGCAGACAGTGCCCAACTCCCCGATGAGAAAAATGATTAAGACATGGCTGATTGTGCCACACTCTCCGATGAGAAAGGTGATCAAACATGGCTGAAAGTGCCACACTCCTTGATGAGAAAAACTGGTCAATCGTGGCAGACAGTGCCCAACTCCCTGATGAGAAAAACTGGTCAACGGCGGCAGACAGTGCCCAACTCCCTAGTGAGACAAACTGTTCATTAGTTGTAGATGGTGCCCAACTCCCTAGTAAGACAAACTGCTTAATGGCGGCATACAGTGCCCAACTCCTTGATGAGAAAACTGATCAATTGATGCTACACCACAGATAAGTACGACCCTTCATTTATCTTCTGTATCATGCAAAATCATGTTTTAAAATGGGTGGGCCAAAATTTTCTATGCACGGTTAAGGACATGAAATTTTCCCAACCTGCCTTCTCTTTTATCCCCAACATCTTTTGTTTTTACATTTACTCCCCAACAGACTTTGGTTCAAAGATTTTCATCAACATTCTTAATTGAAGGGGCAAAATTTTTTTATTTTCACAGTTATCGATTAAGAAATGTTGATTCTTTCTAAAACGTTTTCGTGTCCTTATCACACAAGAACACTGATTTTAACAGTCGCTCTTTTATCCAGATATGTGCAATTTTACCTTCACGATAAAAAAATTTGTATGTGATGGGCAAACTATTAGCACGGTCGGCTTGGCCCGATGAGGATTTATACCTATTTAAATCAACGATTAGACAAGGAGCCAAGAATGACCGAATTGTCGATAAAAATCCTAAAATCCTAAAAAATCCCATTCATCATAATATTCCAAGTTGCATCCTTGAAGTCCATTTTAAAATAATTAACACAATAAAAAATGTGAGCCAGTGGAACAGTAAAACTGTCCTAAAAACACAAAAAAATGCCATTTTGAGGGCTTAAACGATCGAATTTGGCTAAAATAAGTTAGGCCATTTCAATTAAAATATGGTTAAATAGATAATTAGCTGACCGGCTAACTACCTATGAACAGTAAAAAAATCAAATCATACCGAGATTTTGGATAAGATTTTGTCAGATAGGTAATTCGCTCGCCAGCTAAATACCTATGTAATTAGCCCACCGGCTAATTACCTCCTCTCTATAAATAGAGGAGTTCCTCCCCCCCCACCCCCCCTCATTTTCAACAGTTCAGAAACGCACGAAAAAATCATTTTATGCTATTTTCATTCCAGGATTCCTGAAAGCCCCAGAACTCTGCTAAAA
The DNA here is from genome assembly GCA_947683365.1 of Euphorbia pulcherrima. NCBI lineage: Eukaryota > Viridiplantae > Streptophyta > Magnoliopsida > Malpighiales > Euphorbiaceae > Euphorbia > Euphorbia pulcherrima. The sequence continues at coordinate 45,858,780 of CANTUS010000010.1, forward strand.
CACTTCCAAATCCAAGCTTTATCACTAACATTCGGTATAAACTCATTTTCTGGTCTTTTTCGATCTAGATCTTATAGTGATCTTCGGTCTAAAAATGACTCAATTCTAAAGTATCCCCGCATTTCCTTTAGAAATAATCCAAGATTATAGCTATAACTTGGGTTAAATCTATTTTCCAACCAAATCACAATCTCTTTTGATAACTTTAGTCTCGCACCGGCTCTCATATCATCCTGTACAAATGAAAAGGTAACTGAGGGTAATTGGCTCTAAGCCCAGCTTTAAATTCATTCAAATCCATTTTTATTATTTATTATTGCATATTGCATTCTCATTTGTCTGGTTAAGTGACCCACTGGTGCCACTTAAATTAAAATTTGTGCAAATAAGCTTGCAGGTATGGATAAACATCAAGAATGTGGGGAAACTCTATCCGAGTTTCCAAGCCGAAACCCAAGTACTGTCATTACTCTACTGAAATTTTGATAGACAATATCAATTTATTAAGCCGTTATAATGCCCTTTTTTTCTTGAATTTATTTCTTAAATAAAGCCGTTGTAATGTCAAAATTTCCAAATAAAACATAATTCTAAAATTAATCCAAACAATTTGAACAATATCAGTACCTATTATGTCCGAACTCAGAATCTCATTTTCTTTTTGGTATAAAAATCCCATTTTTTTTATCAGTATACCATAATTCCCGGTGGAGTTGAACCGGGTGGCGACTCTATTTTTATTTTAAATAAAGTAAAAAGGCTTTATTTTTAAAATATTCTCTTTTATTAAAATCTGTATATATATTTCTCAATATAATCATTTTTTTGGCTTATAAAAAGCCATGTTTTTCACACTCAATAAGTTTACGTGAAAAATAATAAAATAATTTCCTCTTTAATAAAATCAAGCATTTTATTATGAAAGAGGCACCATATTTAAGCAAATCAGATTTTCTCAAACCGAACGGAAAACGTGCCCCGCACCCCTCATGAACTCTCACAAAATTTCGCACACTCACAAGCGATGAATGCAATTTTGAATGAACTAAATGAGAAATAAGTGACTCATACGATACCCGAATCTCTGATCCAAAAGGTATGAGTCTCTCGCCCAATGGGAACCGTATCAAAACTCTTTCCTAAGTAGACAACTTAGGTGGTGACTCTATCATTTGTATCAAGATTTGGGTCTCGATTATTTTATTCATTAAAATTTGTTAAAATGTACAAACTTAAACTAAATAGTTCTATGATGCCTAAATCAACCAACCCTTAGTGGACCCCACCACAAGGTGCCAAGGGAGATCCACATATCTTCGACCACCGAGAGTTCACAACAATAGTCTAGCATAGCTATTTTTCAATGTAAAAATTAGTAATAGCTAGCTCAATTTCTGCTTTTCACTTATATTCTTCTATAATCTGTAATCTGGAACTTCATTGACATTAACCATTGTTAACAGCAGAAGTATATATGGTGAAAAATTCTATCCAAAATTTGCTTCTAACTACAACCATCAATTGTACTTTAAAAGCTTAGAAGCAAGAATGCAAAAAGATTGGGGGAGTTAGGATGCTAGAATTATGGGGGAATTAAAATTCTAAATGATTAAGTATCAAGAATATACTTAGCTCATATCCCATTTTTAAGCTCTTTATACTTAGGTTTTTGTTTCCATCAAATGGGGAGATCGTTGGAAACAATGATCCAGAAGATTTTTATCAAGAACGATCAAGATCAAGTTTGAAGCAAACAAAACCTCTAAGTCCAAGAAGAGCATCTGGTTACATAGTGAAGATATCAAAACCCTAGGTCCATCTAAAAAGCAACCGGTTAAAGTTTGGAAAGGATAACCCTTCAAAAATATCATCTAAAGAAAGACTGATTGAAGAGCATCTGGATAATTTAGAGTCTGAAGACATCCGGAAGACTCAACTTAAGAGATAAAAGGGAAAAGTTTGAAAGTACCTTTTCCCTCCATATTGGTCTGAAGTCAAAGTTCCTTTTTCCTTGGAGAATAAAAGAGAATTCAGCTTGCATGCATTTCACGAAAGGATAAATATCTGACTTGACAAAGCACACCTATAATTTGGCAGTGCACTAAAACCCAAACAAACGACTGCTGACTACTTTTGGATCAATCCCAACAATTCAAATGAGTCAAATTATGAGTCTAACGGATTGATTAATGGCTCCGGAAGTGCCACCACCTTATCAACGATGAAGATTCAAGATCCGCCTCAATGGTACATAATGGCTAAATTTATGATTAAGGCCAATAAAAGGGAAGCTTCACAGATTTAGAAGAAGCTAATTGATTTCACTAGAAGCTATTACATTAAGATCTGAAGCTATTTCAATCTGTGAACAAAATCCCTCCAAGAACTAGAAACTCCAATCTGTTTGTAAGGCTTCTCAAGTGAGTTATAAACTTGAAGAATTGAAAACTCAAACCACTTGATAAAACAAGTTTGTAATATCTCATACTTGGGTGAGTATTGAGATAAGGGATTATCTTAGACAAGAGAGTTTAAGTAGAACATCCTAAAGGAAAAGGACTCAGCTAAGGTTAGTGCCTTTAAGGTATATCCTACATTCGGAGAAGAAATTCTAGAGACAAGTTGAAGAGGACTCAATTAAGGTTGGTACCTTGGTGGTATATCCTACTTCAGGAAGGACTCAGCCAGAGTAGTTAGCTTGGTGGTATATCCTATATCCGAAGACAATTATGAAGGCTTGATTCCTACCCAATTTAAAGGAATCCTACTAGTGGACAAAGCTCGGAGGAAGAAAACTCTAGGGGCTGCAGTAGGTGGGGCTGAAATAGTATAGATCTCAGTGTTTGAATTTACTTACTCAATCTTTACTTTAAGTGCATTTTAATTCATACCTGAATCATTTGGATCCAATATATCCGGATCATTTCAAACACGCTACACAAACTTATTATAAGTCTATAAATTCCATGAAAAGAGCTCATTCACCCCCTCTCTAACCTTAAATACATACGCGCAAGGACCAACATATTGTGGCTTAATCCCGATTCTATAATAGTATCAATACAATTTACTCCTTCTATATGTGGTTAAGTACCAACTAGTTTCTAGGACTCGGTTTAAGTGTTAGTCCACTAGAAGCCATAACGGCTACCCTAGTATTTAGTCTTGCTACAAAAGTACACCGCTCAACCAAATTAATGTGTTGATCAGGATCTAATCCTGTCAACTAATACTCTAATTAGAGGTTTATGAATGTGTTACTTCCAACAAATGGCCAAGGTACATATCCTTTATATTGCTATAATGGAGTGATAGATTCTATCTTAACTACTCAGCTTACCAATGGACATACATCAACTATACCCGTAATCATCCATATCATCCAGTCTATAGAATGATTAGGTATGACCTAAAGTATAGCAACATCTGAATAAGGTAACTAGTATCTCGGGTCTAAGGATATTCGCATTGCTATTGTAATAAGACAATAAAACACCAACACGTAATATAGATTATCAAGTGTTGTCTCATAGCGGTTTCTAATGCATTTCCCTAAATACATCCATGTGTTAACCCAAGGTACCACCCTCTAGCACTAGAGATATGTTACTCTAAATTAGATTCAAGAGGTATGCCGACACATGCCAGTCTATCCCTATTCATCAATGTCCAGTCTCGATGACATTATGACTAGGGATATTTAAACAAATCATTATTGCACATGAACCTATTGGATATGATGTATGCCCTTAACGTAATTAGGGCGACATATCTTAATTATGTAATAGTACGAACATTTTGTTTAATTAATAAAGGCATTTAATCTTTTGTTTGTATTGATGTGTTCATAAATATATTATAACTGGTTAAAATATATTCATTGATGTATGTATGCAAAAGTCCTTGACGTATCATAGCATAAAGTTAGAGAAATTATAGTTGGACTCTATTTGGTGGAACCTGCTTCATTTGTAATTATGATTATGCCTAAACTATCCCTAGTCATAGTTTTATCAAGAAAAGATATTAATGAAGAGAAAATACTAGCATTTGGTCAACTTTCTTGGAAGGGGTCCAAGCAGTTAATCTCCTAAGGACTGAAGGTGGTGCCTTAAGTTTGACACATGGATATATCTAGGAGATATATTAGAGACCGTAGATAAACACTTGGTATATATATCAATGTGTTAGTGTTTTTCTTCATACAAAAAGCTTTGCGAATATCCTCATACTTGAGATACTAGTTACCTTGTGTGGTACAATTGCTATACTTTGGGTCATTCCTATGCACTCAATAATTTAGGGTGTTACGGGTGATTACAGGTATAGTGATGATAGCACGTTGGTAAGTTGAGTAGTCAGAAAGAATCCATTGCTTCAGATATATTAAGTAGTTGTACCTGGCCGCTTATTGAAGTGATGAATGTTATAAACCTCTAATCAGAGTATATATTTGATAGAAATGGTTTCTAGTCAAACACAACATGGTAAAAGGCAATATACTTTGGTAATAAGTTAATAACTGGATAGCTTGGATCAACCTTGCTATTAGTGGGTTAACACTTTAACCAAACCCTATAAACCAGATGGTACTAATATTAAAGAATGGAAGGAATATATCGCACTGGATAACTATTGCATTAACCAGGATTGAGTCATAAGCATAAATGACATTGCAAGTAATGGGGGATGGTAGACCCTTGCTAGAGGCGTACTAAAGTCGTTTAAGGTAATCAAGTTCTATTCACGGTCTAGAACTTCGAGCCAATGGTTCCATTAGAACAATGGTTGGTCAAGCCTTAACAGCTAAATACCTTAGAATCCTAAAAGGTCACACACATTGGACCTTCATTGGACTGAGTATAGAATTAATAGATTTATTCTATTACAAAAATATAACATAATAATAATTGGATTATTATTTAATTATTTAAAAGTTGATCAGATCATTTTTAAATATACCAAGGAATTTTATTTTGACCAGAAACTAATTTATTAGGGTCATCAAATAAAATATTGAGGAGATCTAAAAAAATTAGATTGCCAAAGCGAGGGTTGGACCCTGCGCACATAGGCCTCGAAAGCCCAAATGGGCTTACGGGGCATATGACAAAAAGGCCACACGAGTGCATGGTGTGGGCTGCATTCCGTGCAAGCCTAGCTTGTATAAGCATGCGGCCTGGGTAGAGCAAGCACTGCATAAGCAGCGCTTGTACAGCCCATAAAGGGCAACCCACGAGCTAGGCTTGCAGGAAAGCCCATGAGGCCCAGCTTGCGAGACAAGGCAGGGTCGTAAGAGCCTGCCTTGTGTGACAAGCAGACCAGGCTTGCTATGCAAGCCGGGTCAAGATGAGGGACACGCGGATCAACTAGGATCCGTGTATTTCTCATGGGTGGGATGGGTATTTACCCATCCAGCATTAATTTGGTGGTGCCTTTGCTCCACCTATAAAAAGGGGGCTCCCTTCTCCATTGTTTAATGCACCGATTCAAGTTGAACTTGAATATTTTAGATTATATTTTTGGGTGGGATTTTGGAGTGGCCTACCAGCTACACAAAGTTCTTCGATTCTTCCTCATTGGGAGGTTTTGATTGGTGGGGTTCGTGTAGATACTCATAGAGGCTATCCTACACTAGGAGGCCTGTGGGAGGAGGTTCTGCTAAAAGTACACTTCAATCGCTACATCTTTATTTTTATTTTTAAATTATTTGGTCTTTTCTTTTAAGCATTTTAGACATAATAATTATTATGCTTAGGTTATAATGCATGCTTAGTTTATTTTATATTTAAATTATAACTTAGAGTTATAATTTGTTTAATATAAAATTTCATGCTAAGATTTAAATTTAGAATGATGGTATGCCTAGCCCCTTTTGCACGTAAGGGTTTATTTAATCTATATGCATCTATTAGGAGTTCCTGGGGACAGGGATAAAATTTTGAATTTCCACCATGCCTGTTATGCATGTTCAATTTTACTGTCAGTTCCCAACAGAACCAGTTCTCACCAATATAGTCCCACTATGCCCTTGCAATACGTGCTATGATTATGTCATGGACTTTTACAAACGCATCAATGAATATATTCTAAACCAGTCATAATATGTTTTCACAATCATTGATATAATAAAAGAATGCCTTTATTTATATAACTTTGTTCTTACAAATAAAACTAAATAACATATATCGCCCTAATTGGCTCTAGGCACATCATCTAACAATCTCCCACTTGCATTAAAGCCAATTAGCTACATGCCATAAGCATTAACTATTAACATGTTGTTCATGCTTAATTTATGTCAAAGGCTTGGTTAGACCATCCACCAGGTTCTGATCTATTGGTATATATTCCATCTGTATATCCTTATCCCTTATCATATCTTGAACTATATGATACTTTCTATGTACATGTTTGTTTCTCTAACGAGACCGTGGTTCTTTTGCCTGAGTAATAGCCCTAGTGTTATCACAATATAATACTATTAGATCTTCACTATTAGACACCATACCAGGATCACTAATAAATCTATTTATCCAGGCAGCTTATTTTGCTACCTCTGAAGCAGCAATGTACTCAGATTTAGTGGCTAAATCGACAGTTATATCCTATTACGAATTTTTCCAAAAAACTGCCCCTCTATTTAACATTAATAGGTAACCTGACTCTGACTTGCAGTCATCTTTGTCGGATTGAAAACTCGCAATAGTACCAAGAGCATTTCCTTAGTCCTTGTCAAGTACTTAAGGATTTTCTTAACAGCCATCCAGTGCTTCTCACCTAGGTCAGATTGAAATCTACTCATGATGCTCAATGCGTGTGAGACATCTGGCCGTGTACATACCATAGCATACATTATAGATCCTACTGCGGATGCATATGTTATTCTACTCATGCGCAACCTCTCCTCTTAAGTCCCCAAACACTCAGATTTTGAAAGGTTAATTCCATGAGACATATGAAGATAACCCTTTCTTGATTGCTCAAGCTTAAACCTAGTCAATACCTTGTAGGTATGTATCTTGTGAAATACCTAGTAGCCTCTTAGACCTGTCTCTTTAGATCTTTATACCTAGTATAAATGCTACTTCTCCAAGGTCCTTCATGGAGAACTTTCTTGACAACCATGACTTAACCATTTGAAGAAGAGAAATGTCATTTCCTATTACCAGTGTGGCATCAACATATAGCACGAGGAAAATGACTGCACTCCCACTAACCTTTTTATACATACAAGGCTCATAAGCATTTGATAAAAAAAATCCAACTATTTAATTATATCATCAAACCTCATATTCCAACTCCTGGATGCATGCCTAAGTCTACAAATGGATCTTTGCAGTTTGCATACCTTCGAACCATTCTAAGATATGAAACCCTCAGGCTATATCATATATACATCTCGATCTAAGTTTCCATTTAGGAAAGAAGTTTTCACATCCATCTACCAGATCTCAGAATCATAATGAGTAGCAATGGCATAGAGTATCCGTATGGATTTAAGCATGGCTATCGGTGAACATGTTTTATCATAGTCAATACCTTCTCTTTGACTATAACCCTTTGCCAAAAAGCTTGCCTTATAGGTAATTACATTACCATCGATGTTAGTTTTCTTCTTGAAACCTATGGGTCTAACCTCATCCGGTGCATCGACCAATTCTTATACTTGGTTTTCATACATGGAATCTATTTCTAATTTTATGGCTTTAACCATTTATCAGAGTCTAAGCTCTCCATTGCTTCCTTGTAGGTCTTGGGTTCATCATCCACCATTAGAGAGATTTGCTTATCAGCTATGATGAAAAATCCTTATCTTTTAGGAGTGTTGGGAATCCTACCAGATCTATACAATGGTTATTGTGCAGCAGGTTGTTCCTCGATCACATTCTCTTGTGTATTAGATGTAAGAATTATTAGTTGATCATCTTATTCACCTATCTAAACCTAAAGTTCAAGGTCACTCCCACTAGCTTTTGCAAGCAAGTGTTCCATCTCAAGGAACTGAGCAGTCCTGGAAACAAACACCTTTTGTTCCCCAGGATGATAGAAGGTATATCCTACTGTCTCTTTAGGTTAACCTATAAACATGCATCTATCAACTCTAGCTCCCAGCTTATCTAACATTATGCTTTTGATATAGGTAGGACATCTCCAAACTCTCAGTTGAGAAAGAGAGGGTTTCATAACATACCACCTTTCGTATAGTGTTGTATCAACTGATTTTAAGGGCACACGGTTTAGTATATAAACTACACTCTCAAGTGCGTATCCCTAAAAGGATTTTCTAAGACTTGCTTTGCTCATCATGGATCAAACCCTGTCTAACAAAGTTCTATTCCTCCTCTCAGACATATCATTGTGCTGAGGAGTATACGGAGGGGTCCATTGGGGTAATATTCTATTATCCCTTAGATAACCTTGAAACTCTCGGCTTAAATATTCTTTACCTCGGTCTGGCCGTAGTGATTTAATATTCTTTCCAAGCTGTTTCTCAACTACATTCTTGTAGTCTTTGAATCTTTCAAAACTATTAGATTTATGCCTCACAAGGTACAAATACCCATATCATGAGTAATCATCGATAAAGGATATAAAGTAGACGAATCCTCCACGTGCTTGCACATTTATTGGACCACATACATCCGTGTGTATTATTTCAAATGTTCTTGTGGCACATTGCCCTTTTCCTTTGAAGGGTTTCATTTTCATTTCACCTAATAAACAAGGTTCGTATGCAACATAAGACTCCCAGTCTATTGGGCCCAAGTCACCACCTTAGTGTAACTTAAGCATGTTTCATTTCTATAACCTAAACAACAATTCCATACGTAGGATGATTTGTCCTTATCTAATTTCAATCTCTTAGGATCATTCATATTAAAAAATTCAACTTTAGTATTTAAAACATATACGCTATCAATCAGAATTCCATTGCTATAAAGAACACTTTTTTTGCAAATTTGACAATCTCTATTATTAAATAAAACTTCAAATCCTTCTACTGCTAGACATGCAACAGAAATAATATTCTCAGTCACAATTAGAATATAATAGCATTTATTTAATTCTAAAACTCGGCCACTTGGCAAATAAGACTATATGTTCCTACAAGTGATATAGCAACCCGTGCTCTGTTTCCAACTCGTAGGTCCAACTCTCCTTTAGCCATCCTTCTACGGTTCCGCAACCCCTACACAGAAGTACGTATACGAGTACCACATCCAGTATCTAATACCCATGTAGACTCATAAGGAACTGTAGTGAAATTTTCAATCATGAACATACCTGAATTATAAGCATCTTCCAGCTTTATCTTCTCATGCTCAGAAAATACAGCCATTTGCCATTCCACTTTCATTTCGGAGAAAGATTTAGTCTCAGCACGACTTTTATTATATTATGCTTGCTTTATGAGTCTTCTTTTGACCTTTAAACCTCCCATCCTTTTGATTTTGAGGTCTTCAGCGATAAGTCGATCCTCCAAATCATTTCAATACTGAAAATCAACTTGCTCGAGCGTATCAATCATTTGAGATAAACCACAGTCACGACTTTAAAAGGCAAATTTTGATTTAAATGCATCCTACCTCTCAGGCAGACCTTTGAGAACTATACCTTTTAAGTCATCCAAACTATAGTTAATTCTAAATTTCTGTAGCTCCTCTGACGTATCATATAAACGTATAACCAGTTCAGCTGCTGAAGTGTCTTTTCCCATTCCCACATAATGCATGAAATATTCTAGTTCACTAAGTATTGGGAGATTCAGAAGCAATGACTCTAAGTCTATTTCTAAGTAGAAATCCTGACATTTAGGTAGTATAGCAACGACTATCAAGTATTTTACTAACTTACAGTCTCTTTAATGTCTCACATAATCATCAATTTTGTAAGCAAAGGCATTTGTACTAGGATGTTGTGAGCGGACAACGCTTTTGGGTGCGGGCGGACCACATTTGCTTTTTCATGTTAATTAGGGTCAACCAGGGCAACTTTCCTTTTTGGGACAATGGAGGCACTAATTATAGGCAACTGAGGCAACTTGGTAACTCGGCCGGGATTTTTTAAATTAAAATTGGTAGGAGAGAATATAAAACAATTTATAAAATAATGTGAAAAAGATTCATGGATCTAAATCTATAATTTAAAATGTAGAGTCGCCACCTAGATTAGCTCTTCTAGGAAATTCTTGAATAACACTTTCCTAAGAAAAAAATTATTTAATTTAGAGATTCGGGTCCGAACGAATTACTTATTCAATTTGTTTAGCCAATTTAAATTGAAATACCAAAATTGTTTATTAAATGTCAAACATATTACCTAGATTCATTTTAAGGAATGAGATTAGAAGAAGAGCTATTCTAATCAAAACACACCACCTCAATGTGGCCATGGCATCATTTTATGGCAGTTACTACATGCTTATAACATGCAATAAAAAACAAATTGATTCCGGGAAATTATCCTGCAAATAAAAGCTTAAGACAGGAGTATTGAATTTTGGCCTAATATAAATAGCAAAGCTAACATCAAAGACCACGGTGCCATCCTTCCAATATAACAGCGCTGTGACAAATTTAGAAATTAAGGAGATGATAGAATCGCAAATATGGTAGGCAATTTCACAAATCAAGAAGAAATTGGAAGAGAGGTATAGAAAAGTGTACCAGTGGTTGCAAGCTAATCCCTCGAACAAAACTATCGCAAAGAGCTCTTACCCACTCAACTATAATTAATGAAATTGACAGATAATGGAAATTAGTGAGAAAAATAAAGTGATGTATAACTAAGAAACATAAATAAAGCATGAAATAAATTAAGATGAGATGTGAGTCAATTATGACATAAAAATGAAGGATCAATTAAATGCATAATTGAAAATGGAAATGGGATAAAATGAAACGAGAAATGAAATATAACATAATTATAATTGGAAATATAAATATGGATTATTTACATTTTGGGATGTGAATCAATTATGTTATGGAAGAAAAATATAAACCATTTATATTATGGAAATGAAATATAAATTATTTATATTATAGAAATGGAATATAAACAATATATATTATGGAATATATATAATTTATAAGATTGAATATAAATAGCTCATATTGTATCATGAATTACAAGTAATTTTGGAAGCGAAACACAAGTAATTTATATCATGAATTAATTGGATTATTATTGATGATGAAATGTAAAATGAAGATGAGACATAAATAAAGTGGATTAATTTATAGTCAAGTTCAATTATAACAAGTTTAATTCAATTAATGTGACATAAATTGAATACTTAATAAATTGAAGCAAGAAATAAATTAAAATGGTTATTTTAGTCTTAGATTCTGTACCTTTTCATTGTGAATCCGTTGTTAGATTTGAAATGAAACGGCAATGGCCTCGTGGAGAGTTATCGGATCGGAAGGGATGAGTTAAAATCAGTACAGAATAACTAGGCAAAAATAAATTCCCCTCTTTTTCCTAACTTGCGAAAAACTCAGAAATGACTTAGACAGAACTTTGACAAGAACTTTCCTAGAGCTAATTTTGTAGAATGTATTTGATATACGTCAATTGTATATGAAAAATTGATTTTAGGCTTCTATTTATGGAGAAAAATGAGAGGTGAAATTGGGTAGAATAATTAATTCTACAACTGAATGAGAAAATTGAATTAATTCAGATGTATTTTCTAAAAAAAGTCGATGCCGGTACCCTTTTCAGGGAAGTCGGCACCGGCGTTGGTTAATTTTAAACAGGAAATTTTGAATTGAGTCGGTCAAAACTAACTAGGAAATAATAGATAGTGGTACCATTACAAGGGATAAGGTACCATTGTCTACTAAAGACGGTACCGGTGTCAAATGTCAGGGTACACCTAATGACTGATTTTTAGGGTTTTTGATAGGGGTGTGAGGGACTTAATGTACTTTCTAAAGGCCAATTCCCAAAAATCAATTTCAAACTTAACATATTAGGATAAAATAAAGTATAGAGCCAATCTTTCATCATCAACTAGCGGCATGAGAAAATTTCGTGCTCACAGACTGCCCCTCGCAGGACATAATAGATCGGAGTCTTTATGATCGTGCGAAAGAGAGTACAGAATAAGGTAAGAGATCATACCTAAAATGCCTCTAAAGGAGATAGTACTTGATTGACTCTGCTTTGGAATGAAAGTCCGTCTCTCCACTCAGGGTGAGAATCTGTTGAGAATACACATCTCTAATGGGGAAAAGGAATAATAAATATCCTCGCTAGGAAAAAAGAAAAAAAGAATAACTCTGTGGGGAATAAAATGTTAGTGTTGTAATAGAATATTAATGCATTAATGGAAATTGGCTATACGGCCAAGGGCCAAGCTAGTGGAAATTTGTCGGAGCTATGATTTCTACAAAGAGAAAAAATGGATGTATGGTCAGGGACCAAGATAGTCAAGATTTTGTAGAGCTATGATCTCAATAAAAGGAAAATTGGTTGTATGGTTAGGAACCAAGCCAATGGAAATTTGCCGGAACTATTATTCCCACAAAAGTAAAAATTAGCTATATGGTTAGGGACCAAGCCAGCAGAGATTTACAGGAGCTATAAGCTCTACAGTAACAATAATAATTGGCTATATGGTCAGGGACCAAGCTAGTGGAAATTCGTAGAGGCTATGATTCCCATAGAAGGTAAAAATGGCTGTATGGTAAGCGACCAAGCAGTAGAGATTTTTCGGAGCTATGATCTCTACAATAGTAATAATAATTGGCTGTATGGTCAAGGACCAAGCCAATTGAAATTTTTTGGAGCTATGATTCCCACAGAAGGTAAAAATGGATGTATGCTCAGGGACCAAGCTAGTAGAGATTTGTCAGAGCTTTGATCTCTACAACAATAACAATAATTGGTTGTATGGTTAGGGACCAAGCCAGTGGAAATTTGTTGGAGCTATGATTCGTACAAAGGTAAAAATTAGCTATATGGTTAGGGACCAAGCTAGTAGAGATTCACCGGAGCTATGATCTCTACAAAAACAATAATAATTCATTATATGGTCAGGGAGCCAGTAGACTTTTTAGGAGCTATGATCTCTACAACAATAATGATAATTGGTTGTATGGTTAGGGACCAAGCTAGTAGAAATTTGCTGGAGCTATGATTCCCACAAAGGTAAAATTGGTTGTATGGTCAGGGACCAAACCGGTAGAGATTTGCCAAAGCTATGATCTCTACAAAGGTAGAAATCAGGTTTACCTCATTTGAAAGTGTCATACTTGGGAGATAATGTAACTCCTTTTTGAAAATACTTAGCTTACTCACTTTGAAAAAGGATTTTGTTTGAAAAGTTAAAAGAAATATGCTAGGGGCTTAGACATTGGTACCGCTACTATTAATGATGGTACCATTATTAAGCTACACCGGTACCGTTATCGATAAATTCTAAAACTACAAATAGCACCATTTGCCCCAAACAACAACTCACTTGTCTTTTGCACCCTATTTAGAAATTCAACCCATTTTTCTCGATTCTACACCAATTCATATATCGTTTGTCACTATGTTTCACAAGGCGGGTTCTAAGAATGTGAGGACTATTCCCAAGACTTCTTTAGCCACTATTTGAGACTCAGAGCTTCGAGATTTGTCTATTACTCTGGCGTACTATCTCAAGGATGTAGAGAAGCATCTAAGGCCTGATCAAGAATTTGAGCTTACTATTGGTCATGCCTATAGATCTCATGCTTCACATAGATTGGTTAGTAGATGGATATTATGGTTCATAATTTATTAATTTCAAAATTCAAAGCTTTAGTTAAAAAACTCAAAATAAACTCAAATCAAAAGAAATATGCATGCTTGGTTAGACTTTATCATTGATTGAGACTCCCGAGTAGTTAAAGAACTTAAGATGATGAAATTCCAGGCCTCGGGAAGTTGATTAGGTCATTTTTTGGATTTTTCTTGTGGAAAGGAGTCTGTTAACCTCCCACCGCTATCGATAGCGATATCGTTATCATAAGATATCGGTACCGATATCGATGAGGCCTGTACCGGTACGAGTAAGAGCCATACCAATATTGATGCTAGAAATGGGTCTTTCTAATTTTTATTGTTTAAATGCAATTCTAAGAAGAATAAGGCCTCATGTAAAATGTATAAGTGTATGAAACTAATAAATAAAGATACTTAGCGAAGTTTTATTATGCATGAGCATCCGAGAGAGGGCTTAGGATCCTTGTCCTTTAACCAAAAGTGGTGGAACAAGATTACTAATGTTGATGTTTGCCAAGGAGTAGCTGATGCTGGATTCGAGGGGCTAGTGGAGGGTCTTCGACCAAAGGGGAACAACACTTCTATCGTTGCTTTAATGGTGCTTGTGGAGAGATGGTCCTATATTACCTATTCCTTCTAATTACTAGTCGGGGAGATGTTGATTACTCTCTCTTATATGCCAGCGATGACTGGGCTATTATTTTGAAGTGACATAGTTCACTTTGATGTCAATGCAGATAGGTTCCACCTGAAGGGGCCAGTTTTGGATTATATAGAGGAGCTTTTGGGTGTGAGGCCCATTTCGGGTCGCTTGGAGTATACCAAGCTACGTAACCACTGGTTGGCTTAGCGAGAGTTGACTACTGATTCAAGGAGGTAGTACATCAAGGCTTTTCTCATTGGCTTGCTTACTACTATGGTTTTCCCATGGGGATCAAGCCACATGCATTACTAGCTCCATTTATATTTGACGGACCAAACTCGAGTCCCCAAGCTGAATTAGGGTCGGGCGACACTTGGTTAGCTCTACTTGGGTCTCGATGCTAGCACTCAAGAGGACCTGATAGAGCTAATGTGTGGCTATCTATTCCTTTCGGTATATTCCTAAACTAGGCCTTTGTAACTTTACTTCTTTAGTTATGCATGTGGTACTGAGATTTTTTAATCTTTTGCAAATTTGTGCCTTTGAGTACAAGGTCCTTCCTCCACTTGAGCTAGCGGGTGATATTGCCCTAGGGGCAACTATTCTCTTTTCCTAGACCCGATCCTAGAAGAAGATGTCAAGGGATAAAACTGCTCTTCAAGTATATCTGTGGGGACTTACTCCAGACCAAGTATCTAAAAAATTTAAATTTATAATTAGGAGAAATTGTATTAACACAGAGTTTTTAGAATGATTTACCCTAACATTGGAGGATTTTGTAGATTTACCGAGAGCCATGGGAGGGCTCTAGTCATATAGGTTTGGTCACTGCTGCTTCCGAGCTATATGATGACCAACGCTTTGTGTTGGAGTGCCCCATATGCTTAGAGTGGTACTTGGGGGAGAGAGTGATGGGCTTCCAGACCGTAGCCTCCTTTGCTGAGAGGGTGGTTCCTACTGATCCGCCGGTTGACTTATTTTACCCACATCTAGTGGGGGAGGAGGACCAGGCTGCTTTATGGGATGACACAAGATACCGAGCTGATACTGTCGAGGGAGCTTACACTGATTTCATGGCAACATTGATCCCCTTTCTTGCCACTCTTCCGGCACCCCAGGTATAAACTTTGCAATTTTACAAACTTATTTTGCTTGCCTTCTTCTACTTTACCTAATATCATGTTTCCATAAGTCCCCTCATATAATAGGGGGAGAACCTCAGGTAGTAGCGGGACTCTCCTTGCAGCTCATGTGGCTCCTACTATTGTTCAGGTGCTAGTGGCTCCGCCTACTAGTCTGGCGCAGGTAGTTGAGGGTTATCTCTATACAGCCCTGGATACTGCTTTTATCATCATAAAATGAGTCGGTAGATAGGAGACTCGTGGACTACCTCTATCGGCTCATTAACTAGAGTTTGTGCCAGTCGATACTACTAATGTAAGATTCTGATCTTTCTACGAATTAGCTTTCTCTTATGCTGATTTTCTGTTGGATTTTAAACTTGGTTTTTATTTATAGGTGCCTTGGGTTACAGTAGAGCAGTTGGCTAGGGGGTACCAGTCTCTTAGTGATCTCCTTTCTACCCAGTGACACCTTATAGAGGTAAAGTACCTAAACCCATTGAAATAATTTATGTATGATGCATGATTATTTGCATAATGAGTGATGCATGATATGTTTGGATTTATAGTCAGCTTTGGAGGATATGACTGAGAGATTGGCCAGGGATGAGGAGGAGGCTAGGAGTGCCCTGCTAGAGCTGAGGCTTCTGAGGCAGAGGTAGAGCGCTTGAGGAATCTTCGCTCAAAGTGGCTTAGTGAGTTGGCTGTGCGAGGAGGACTGGAGAAGTTTGAGGGACTAGAGAGATCAGGCTCTAGTGATTCCTTTACTGTAGATGGCTTTGAGTAGATTAGACATTTTTTTTATTTACACTTCAAACCCTAAATATTTGATACAATTTTGTCATACAAAACTTTGCTTTGCTAAATAAAAATCATTTTTGCGAATTCCTTGTCGATTCCCTTGATTGTAATAGCAAATTCCACTAATCTACTCTAAGATCCCGGTGCCCCTATTGTAAACGATCATGACTGAATAGAATAGATAATGGTAGATGCTCGGTGACAACAGTACCGATGTCACTAATACTAGTATCGGTGTTGGTTTTAACAATCAGTGGTTTTCTTTGCTTCTTTAAATTCACTCGAATAATGGGTTCTTATAGCGTAGAACTGAGACAATTCCTGAAACATCTAGGTGAATAGGACTCGAAGAAGTTGAAATCATTCAGTTTATGGAATATCAAGTACTATATTGATGACTATGTGAATTCAAGACTTCTTAGGGAAATTTGTGCGTTGTGGGACCCGATCAATCTGGTATTTTATTCGTGGTAGTATAGAACTGTGTCCAATGTTTGAAGAATATAGTGCTATCTTAAATATCCCTTCTCTTCAATGAGTAAAGATATGAATTCCTCAACCTACATTTGGTTCAGAGAAGGATTTAGATTGCATTTTTGGGCTCGAATTTTCTGGGGATTTCTTATCTTAGGCCCCCAGCTTGGATGGATTCCATATTCGCTCAGTGTTTGAATGGTGCTAAAGTGCTTCTAGGGTTCATCCGGCTTGGCCTTCCATGGTTGTTACACTAATACTAAGTGAATACATGTATGGGTTAGGCGAGACCATGGCACCTTTTTGGTTGATTTCTTTGATATCACAGATAGCTAACAAGGCTTCTACAGCCGCTTTTGCCTTAGCCAAGACCCTCATTCATTTGGATGCCGCTTCCAGGGATCAAGCCTGATAGGGGACCACTTCACACTATTATAGGTAACTAGTCACAATGAGTTTACTATTTTCCAAATTTTCGAATATTGACAAATGCTTTCTCGTAGGTGTGGATCTTGGAGAAATGGGCTCTGAAATAACCGCTGCAAGGGAGCATCAAGAAGTATAACCCATCTAATTTCTTAGAGCATTATTTTACCACATCAGGCCACCAAATGCTATCATTGGCCGAGTGGGCCCCCATTCTATGGGTTTATGGTAAATCCCAAATTCGCTGGGTTTGCCCTTGGTGGAAGATTTCAGACGTCTTATTGGATATGTTCCAATATAGTTGCTTGGTTAATAGATTGTTATAACATATTCTCCATCTAGGTTGTGTAGATAATATGGACAAGTTTAGAAGATCCCTAATGAGCTTTGTAAGACTGTGCTAGCTAAATATCCTCGTAGTTGGTCGGAACATTTTGTTGAGAGGTGGGAAAAACGTATGAAGTATGCTAGATTGAAATACAAAGTTGAGAGGATTGTAATGATTGATGAGCTATAAAAGGGCAGGATAGCCGAAATTGAAACTGTGTCTACTGGGGAAAAGCAACTGGCGGCTAGCATTGATTGGTACTATTATTCTATAGGTGATGGACCTATTGTTCTTGAGGTGAAGAAAAGATGTGTAGCCTGAAGTTTGATGTGACCATGTTAGACTATTGATACAATATTTCCATTTTTAGTTGTAATTTTTGCATGGGGAGTTTATATTGTGTCCTCGACCTATCAAACTGCATATGTCTTAATTTTTACCTAGACCGCCCTTTTCGGGTTTTCAATCCGGCGGACTAATTTACCGACTTTTGCGTAGACCTTGCATTTTTTTAGTCTATCAGATATTTTTGCCTTTTTGGAAAAATACACACACACACACACACACACACATATATATATATATATATATATATATATATATATATATATATATATATATATTCATTTTTTAAATTGAGTATAAGTATGGAATGAGAGATAAGGCGTGAGTAGAAATATGAAACATATGCAAACTTGCAAATCCATCACTTTCACGTCAAAATACATTTATTATCGCATTCATACAAGAATTTCAGCAAGAATGCCACTTTTGTTGAATGAGCTCAAATTGGTTACGAATGTCAGCAACAATTTCAAACAACATGTTTCCCATTGCTAACTATCTTGTTACGATTTTATAGATAGCGACTCTCAACTATTTAGTCCTAATTTTTTCTTGAACCCCTCATGAAGGTCCAATGAACTTTATTAGCCTGAACTATTGCATGACCCACCCTTTTTCGATTTTCAAATCATCAGGCTGCCCTAATTTTTGCCCAATCCACCCTTTTAGGGTTTTCAAATTAGCGGGCTTATTCTATATTTTGTCATTTATTTTTTTTATTTGAAAGTGAAAGCATTTGAATTTATCTTGGTTGATAGGATTCACAAACTCATTGCCATCCATATCCATGATCTTTACTGCACCTTTGCCAAGGACCTTTTTGATGACATACGTTTATTCCAAATCAGGATGAAATTTTCCCCTAGCATTGGTGTTAACTTTTCTCAACTGTTTGCAGACCAGGTCTCCTATTTTAAGTGGTTCTTTCGGTTGCTTGACTCGATTGTTGTAGGCTATAGCCATACGCTATTGGTAGATCTGCAAGTGATCTAAAGCTTTCAATCATGCCTCATCTATAATGTTTAGCTATTCAAATCTGGCATGGACCCAATCCGTTTGTTTTAACCAAGGGTCTAATGCAACCCTAAGTGAATTGACCTTGGTTTCAACCGGTAGAGCATCTTCCATTATGTATACCAAAGAGAACGGAGTCTGATTCGTCGGAGTACGCACACTTGTTCTATGTCCCCATACTTCAAAAGGAAGTTTGTCAGCCCAATTGCAGTATGTGATAACCATTTTGGACAGGATTTTCTTGATTGCCTCATTGGCTGCTTCAACCCTCCATTGGTTGTGGTTGGTAAGGAGATGATCTATGATGCTCTATTCCATATTTCTCAATCAAATATGCTATTTTTTCTAGGAGCTGAACCCCATAATCAGAAATAAGATGGTGAGGAATCCCGTATCGAGTAAAAATTTAGCGCTCAAACCATCTTCTTAGTAGTAATATTGGTGTAAGATTTGGCCTCAAACCATTTTGAGAAGTAATCGATCACCACTACTATGTATCGGTGATCGTTTATAGAGGATGGTCGAATTTCACCAATTATATCTATCCCCCATACTGAGAATGGCCAAGGAATAGATAAATTATGGAGTTCAGTAGGTGGTAGATGTGAGATTTCTCCATGAATCTAACGTTCGTGACATATTTACTTTAGATACGCAATCGGCCATAATAGTAGTCTAATAGTAGCCGTGATTCTGTATCTTCTTTGCTAAGGCCACCCCATTCATATGAGGCCCACAATCACCTAAAAGCATGTTCCTCATAATGTGAGTAGCTTCTACACTAGTTAAACACTTAAGAAGTAACCCATCACCGGCACTTATGAATCGAACACCATCAACCATACTGAATTAGACTGCCAATTTCCTTAATCTTGTACAATCTAACTTAGACACGCCATCAGGGTAACGACCATCTCTCAAGAACTAGACTATATCAGAATACCACATATCTTGTTTGATTTGTGCCACTATTATTACTGATTAGTTAAAGAAAGGTGTCTTGGAGGATTGCATAACCAATGGTCTCATCGGCCTTTCCTGAGGATTTTCCCACATGGAAGCAAATGTTGCTAATGAATCTGCCATTTGATTTTCCTCCCTTGACACATGCTGATACAAACATTGTTTGAACCTTGCCGTTAGATCCCAAACCACTTCAAGATAAGGGCGAAGTGACTCTTCTTTGATTTCCTAATCTCCTACGACCTGGTGAATTACCAGACTTGAATCACCCACTACTAATACATCAGTTGCTCTAACTGAGATGAGTGCTTCTAACCCAAAAAGATAGGCATCGTATTCTACTCTATTACTAGTGGCTAAGAATTATAGGCATTTGGACAATGTGATTATTTTTTTAAGGGGAGTGACGATTATAACACCAAGCCCAGCGCCTCGTTTGTTGACTACACCAGCAAAATACATGGTCCATATGGATTCAGCTTCTTTTACAATAGCTAATTGTTCATCAGGGAATTCCAAGTTCTCTACATTATCAGAATCAATTGGATGATCGGCTAAGAATTCCACCATAACGCATCCTTTAATGACCTTCTTTGTGACATATTCAATATCGAATTCTGATAATAATAGTAACCAGCTTGGCAACTTCCCGGTGAAGTAGGCAATTAAAATAAATACTTCATGGGGTCAATTTTTGCGACAGCCTAGATCTGGTAAGACTAAATGTAGTGTCTCAGCTTTTTGGTTAGCCAAACTATAGTAGCACAGGTTTTTTCTACTACAGTATAGCAACTTTTGTACTCTAACAACTTCTTGCTGAGGTAATAGATTGCGTGCTCTTTATTATCCTCATGCTCTTGCACCAGCATTGCACCTACTGACATTTCCTCAAAATCCAAATATAAGGTCAAAGGTTTGCTTTGTATTGGAGGTTGAAGATCTGGTGGATTCACAAGGTAAGCCTTAACTCTATCAAAGGCTGTCTAACATTGATCATTCCACACCACTGGCTGCTGCTTTCTTAATCACTTAAATATGGGCCCGCAAACTGTAGTAAGTTGAGATATGAACCTACTAACATATTGCAAAGAACCTAAGAATGATTAAACTTCTTTCTCGATTTTTAGTGTAGGCATTTCACGGATAGCCTTGATTTTATTGGGATCCATTTCAATACCTTGCTAACTAAAAATGTGCTCAAGAAATTTCCTGGATGTAACTCCGAACACACACTTCTTCGAATTCAGTCAGAGATTGTATTTCTCTATTCTAGTGAGGAATATGTCCAAGATGGCCAGATGCTCTTCTCTGGTTGATGACTTTACTAACATGTCGTTGACATAGACTTTAACTTCTTTATGGATCATATTATGTAACAAGGTAGTAGCGGCTCTCTAGTGTGTTGATCCCGCATTTTTTAACCCAAATGGCATAACTCAAAAACAGTAAACTCCCCATTCAGTGATGAAAGCCCTCTTAACCTTGTCGTTAATATCCATGAGGATCTGACTGTAACCCAAATACGTATCCATGCATGGCGGCTCTAGCTACACTATCGACCAAAACATCTAGGTGTGGTAACTAGAAATCATCTTTAGGCGTGGCTTTGTTGAGATCACGATAGTCAACACAAACCTACACTCTTCCATCGTTCTTTCCTATAAGAACCATATTTGCTACCAAGTTGGATATTTAACCACTTCTAAGAAGTTTGTTTCAATCTATTTCGATATGTCGGCTTTAAGTTTTTTGGCCCATTCAGGTCTCAAGCGATGAAGTTTTCGCTTAACTGGTTTGAACTTAGGATAGGTTGGAATCCTGTGTTGTGCTATTTCCCAATCGACACCTGACATGTCTTCATAGGACCAAGCAAATGCCAACACGTGCCTTTTTAAGACTTTTGTTATTTCATTTTTCTCTATAAGAGACATATTATTTGCAATATATACCAATTTAGGATTATCATTTGTACCCAAGTTAAGTTCATGCATAGAAGTATCATGTATGCTAAACACATTATATGAATGTTCAAATAACTGCACAATGCCGTTAGGCGAGACATCAAACAAGTAAGCAAAATGATTATTTTTCCTTGATAAATTAACCTCATAGGCTTTATTGTTCACATAAAAAACATCATAAATAGAAATAAGAAAGTCATCCTCTAACTAGATGATCAGCTCTCCTTCTTCTCCTGCCTCAATCCCCGTTAGGTTCAATAAAGAAAAACTTAGGCAGATTTGCCCGTCCGTTCGAAATCCCAGAGCGAGCTGTCATGAATGAATAGATCAATTCACCCTCATAAATCTCCTCATTATTAGCATCATGAGCCTCATTATCAAGGACAAGAACTTTAATTCACAACTATAAGCGGGTCTTGTGGTGGTAGTTCTTCATCCCAAGAGGCGTAATCCTATAGTTCTTCTGATGGTGGGGGAGCAGAAAAGTACGATAGGAAAGCTTTGCTCAGATCTTCTCAAAATAGGCTTTGGGATTAGGGAAGGCTTGCATGCCATTCTAGTGCTCTGCCTCCAAGTGTTATAGTGAATTAGAGGGGCCAACGAGTAACGTGTAAATTAAAGATCTTCATAAATCTTGTGTATTCTTCAAGGTGTGCCTCTAGGGAAGAGGACCCATCAAAATAGAAACCCTTAGGAATATGGATGATTTTGGATGGAGGGCTAATTAATTCATATTTCTGAGCTTCCTCATCTGCTAACTGAACACGTTCCCATATCATATCTTCAAGTGTCTTTGGCAAATGTTGACATTCTAGATCTAATTTTCCCTTGTAAGCTATGCTAACTTGGGGGACTCATTTTCCTCTAGGGGCAGGATTTGTGATTTTCCCTTCCCTTATGTGCCCTTTTATGATAATCAAGAGTGTCTTACGGCTTTTGGTACAGTGCCCTGCAGCAACATGATAGGCACAGAAATTGCTAGCTTTATCTTCTCTTGAAGCAATGTGAGGTGAAGACCCGTTTAATATCCCAACCTTCCTCAGCTTCTGAAGAAGGACAGAAAGATCTTCCTTCATGGGGAAATACCATGGTTAGCCCCTTATTTCACACCATAAATTTTGAGGGTCAGTGCCTCTTCGTAGACCTCATAGAATTCATTGAAGTTTGTAGCTACAAGTTCTTTCTTGATTTTAGGAAAGGTTCCATTGATCAATATGTTAATCAGGATCTTCTTAGAGTGTACCAGATTTACTAGGACCCTAAAATCCATCCACCTCTTATAGTATCTACAGAATTCTTCATTCTCCCTTTGCTTGCAAGAGACCAAAAGACCAATGTTAATTCAAGGCTTAAGGTTATACAAAAAAAATGGTTGAGAAAAGCCCTCATGAGTTGCGACCAGTTAAGCCTTACTTCTTTAGGCTGAAACTAGAACCATTCATCAGCTAGCCCTTCTAAGGTTCAGGGAAACATTGCCGTTAGCTGCTTGTCAGTCAAACCCTTCAACTTCATGAAATTCTTGTAGCATGTCAGATGGAAATCTGGAGATCTGTTCCTAAAGTATGGTGATGGAACAGACATGATAAAGCCTGTTAGCAGAGGCTTGAAACTGCCTTCAAGATTTCCTTGCTTATAGAAAACCTCAATGCTAACAATAGTTTCTTTCACCATTTTCTATAGCATATCTTCAAGAGTATCCTTGAACTAATCAAACTTCAGTAACTCGATAAAGGCTAAGCAGATCTCTTCTATAAGAGCATTATTTTTGGTAGGGGAAGCCATTTGAGCTCGAGCTAGCCTTGATTCTAAAGTAATTCGGACCAAGCAATATTGAATACTCTTCCAAACTAAGAGATAATCAAGGTTGTATAAGCCATACGGGTTTGTGCATGGATAAATGAATGGGATGAAGAACCTGTTTAAAGTGAATGTATGCAAATATGGCTGTCAAAAGATAGTTAATGCTATGTAATGCAACTCGGACAAGACTCGTGTGTGCAGTGTGCTTAGAAAACTAAAACTCGTTAGTCACATAAGGAAACAAGGCTTCCCCTAAGACTTTCATGAAGGGAAATGGTGACACATCCCTAGATTCTAGGATGGACATGGTTATAATGAAATAATGTTATGCGACTGTGGTTTGGAAAAATGTGGTGGGCGCTTGGTGCAATATCGATAACACATCGCAATGCAGGTAAAGTCTTGCTAGGGTCCAACGACCTAAGCTCGACATAAGGTTGACTAGCGTAATGCATAATACGATGCATTTTAAGGACATATGGATGAGATATTAGTGGGATATCTCTATGCATGGACATGATGAATTTTAGTCAGACATTGATGGGACATCTCTAGAGACAAAAGATATAACAACATAGGTAAATGCATGACGACACTAAGGTTTAGGTGAGACATTAACATTACATCTCTAGAGGCAATAATGGTTTAAGTGAGACCATGATGTGGTACCGCTGAAATGATGATTGAGGAGATGCATGTGAATTGTTCATGGGTAAGGATCTAACGAGACATCTATGAGATATCTCTAGAAAAGGGTGATAATATGTAAAAGTGAAAAAGGATGGTCGAGATATCAACGTGACATCTCTAAGCATAACAATGTATCATGGATGCGAGGCTAAAAGGCGATATCAATGGGATGCCATCTCAAAAGGGTTTGCATGAATCTATCGACCCGCTATATGAGACATTTCATAAAAAGACTTGGGGAATATGAATAAAGCGCATGAGATAGACTTGAAAGCGATAACAAGAAAAAACATAGAGAATGACATGGTAGCATTTATCATGGAAACTGTTAGCATAGGTCCGTTCCGGCCCGATGATGAATAATGCCTATTTCGTTCAGCGATCAGAAAAAAGAGCCAAAGAGGACCAAATTGTCATCCAAAATTCAAAATTCAAAAATCCACATTCCAGGGAAGCTTCAATTTAGCATTTTCTACTGAAAAATAAAAACGTCGTAGTTTGGTCAAACATAGGTAATTACCCCGCCGGGTAATCGCCTGTCTAGAGAAAAAAAAATCAAATCTTCCTGAGATCTAGAAACAATTTACGGGATCCGAAGCAAATTTTGTAAGACATGTAATTAGCTCGCCGGCTAATTACCACCCCTCTATAAATACAGAAGTTCTCCTCTCATTTTAAACAGACGCACACACACACATACCCATATGAAAATCTTTTATGCCATTTTGGTTCCGGGAGTCCTAAAAGCCCCAAAACTCTACCAAAACACTTCTCAATCCAAGATTTATTAACGACACTCGGTATAAACTCACTTTATGTCTTTTTAGATCAAGATCTCATGGTGATCTTCTGTCTAAAAAATGACTCAATCTCTCAAAAACCCCACATTTTCCTTAGGTATAATTTGAGATTATAACCATAACTTGAGTTAAACCTATTTTCCAATCAAATCACAATTTCCAGTAACTTCGGTCCTGCATCGGCTCTCAAGTCATCTTGGACAGATGAAAAGGTAAACTGAGGGTAATTGGCTCTAAGCCCACTTTAAGAATTCACTTAAATCCATTTATAACATTTTTGTTATTGCACATTACATTTCATTTCTCTGGTTAAGAGAGACACTGGTGCCACTTAAACTATAATACGTGTAAATAAGCGTGTAGGTATGTATAAAACATCCTCGAATGTGAGGAAACTCTATCCGAGTTTTTAGGCAAAAACCCAAGTGTTGCCGTCGTTCTACCAAAATTTTGGTAGAAAATATCAATTTATTATACCGTTATAATGCATGTTTTATTTCTTGAATTTATTCCCCAGATAAAGCCATTGTAATGCAAAAATTACCATAAATTCCAAAATTTAAAAAATAATCCAAACAATTTGAACAATGTCAATACCTATTACAACCGAACTCAGAATCTCACTTTCTTTTTGGGATAAAAATCCCATTTGGGATCAATATACCACAATTCCCGGTGGAGATGAGCCGGTTGGCGACTCTATCTTATTTGTAAATATAGTAAATATGATTTATTTTAATGATATATTCTCTTAATAAAATGTATAAATATATTTCTTAACATAATCACATTTTTGGCTTATGAAAAGCCATGTTTTTCACATTCAATAAGTTTACGTGAAAAATAACAAAATTAACTCTGTTTAATAAGACCAAAACTTTTCATTAAAAGAATGACATCACGGTTTCCTCAATCGGCACAAAACCAAAACACGCCCTGCACACCGTACCCCGCATGATCCCATTAAAATTTCGCCCGCTCACAATGGCGACTCTGCTGGGGATTAGATTATTTTTATAAAGACCCAATTTTTATAAAAAAAAAATTTCTGAAAAAACAATTAAAATATTGTACAAATTTAATTTTGGAATCATAGAATGCATGGTAATTTTGACATTACACGATTTTAGGATTGCATTCTATCTGCATTCTTTACCCCTAAACTAATTTAGGTGTCTTTTGATGAAGTATCTCCAAGTTCGCTTAGGGCATGAGGGGTATGTTCTCATCACACCCCTTGCTTAACGTATGACGGCCTTGCTTGCTTAAGGGCAAGACTACCTGAGTATATTATATATGGAAAAGTTTCCTTTAGTTTGCTTAGGGCCAGTGGGACTCGGTACGCAAAGGCGCAAGGTACCCAATCGCACCCAATCCCGAGACCGAAATTGACAAACAGATGAACCATAGACACTTCCCCATAGGTTTACCCAAAACTAAGAGTGCACACTATCAAACTTTGCTAAGTCCCCCACTGACTTTAAAGCAAAGTAAACAAATGGAGTTAAAAGGACGGTAGTCGCGATCTAACCGTTTGCTACCTGTGCAGGTTTACTAAATATAAATAAACTAAAAATGAACATCATGAACATCACATTTGTGTGGAAACTAACCACATCTTTAATCAGCCATGACATTGATGTGTGAAATACCATTTTGTTTCCTTAGCCATAGCTTGTGCAGCTATGACATTGATGTGTGACATACCATTTTGTTTCCTTAGCCATAGGAACCTAAAGAAATCAAGACCAATGAGTTAATCTAGGCTCAACCCATGAGCCGAAACAAATAAGACATATAAGCCCACTTAGGCTCAACCCATGAGCCGAAACAAATAAGACCTATGAGCCCACTTAGGCTCAACCCATGAGCCGAAACAACCAAGACTAATGAATCTATTTAGGCTCAACCCATGAGCCAAAATATGCAACCCCCTACGAGTGATTAGTGAGTCAACTCACCTTTGACCATAGAGTCAAACCCCTTCGAGTGACTAGTGAGTTAACTCATCTTTGACCACTGAGTCAGCCTTCGAGTAACCAGTGAGTCAGCTCACCTTTGACCAGAGAGTCAAACCCCTTTGAGTGACCACTAAGTCAACTCATTTGTTGGCCACTGAGTTAGCCTTCAAGTGACTAGCGAGTCAACTCACCTTTGACCATAGAATCAAACCCCTTAGAGTGAACAGTGAGTCAACTCATCTTTGACCACCAAGTCAGCCTTCAAGTGACCAACAAGTCAACTCACCTTTGACCATAGAGTCAAACCCCTTTAAGTGACCAGCGAATCAACTCACCATTAACCACAGAGTCAAACCCCTTCGAGTGACTAGCGAGTCAACTCATATTTGACCATAGAGTCAAACCCCTTCGAGTGACCAGCGATTCAACTCACCTTTGACCACCAAGTCAACCTTCGAGTGACCAGTGATTCAACTCACCTTTAACCACCAAGTCAGCCTTTGAGTGACTAGCGAGTTAACTCACCTTTGACCATAGAGTCAATTTTTCGAGTGACCAGTGAGTCAACTCGCCTTCGACTATAAAGTCAACCCTTTGAGTGACCAGCCACTCAACTCACCGCAGACCATCATGTTGAGAAAAATTTGATTCAAAACCCTAGTCTTCAGACCACGTCCGTAACATTCTATGAATGTTATGAACAATCCTTGCTAATTGCTCCCTGAATAGTTAGCATGCACCCAATTCCTTGTTATTTGTGTATATCCATCCATCCATCCATTCATTCATTCATTCACTCATTCATTAATTCATTCACTCATTCATTTTGATAAATGAAGGTAAGTAAGGGTTAGAGAAACACCTGACACACTTACTAGCACTTGATCTCTTACATTTTCAGGTTGGAAGCGAGAGCGAAGGAGGTTAAGATGCATCACTTATAGCGTAAAAGTCAAACCCTTACCACTAGTCAAATCTCTAACTAGATTTTTCTCTAATCCAGAACCCGAAATCGCGATGACAGATGATGATGCAGTCGAGTAATCCCTTAGAAGGATTCTAGATGCTTTGGAGTTCCGTGATGTCTGGGAAAGGTTGAGCGCTTCTAGTTCTCAAAAGGCTCGAGAATAAGAGGCAGGGATAGCAGCATTGAAGGCAAAGATTGCAGACATGGAAAAGCTATCTCCAACAAAAGACAAGTCTATTGCTCCCTCTATCGAGCAATATATGGACATTGACTGATTCTTGCCAAAGTAATCTGAAGCCCTTCCAGCTAACTTTGTGATGCCTTATATAGCTCTATATACTGGCACTAGTTCTCCTTATGCGCATGTTGAAAGTTATCTCCGGATCATAACTAGTATGAAAATGCCTAAGTTCATATAGTGTACTTGTTTCAAGCCGCTCTACGTGGACCGACCTCTAAAAGGTATATGAGGATGCCAATGGATGTGAAATCTAACTAGAAAAAGCTATGTTATGCATTTTTAGAGAACTGTGCTTTCAATTTGAAGGTCAAAACTACTTTGCAAGATCTTAAAAAGGGTCACAAAATGCCTGAATGAGTCCTTTGAGGCATATTACTTGAGGTGGATGGCTATTTGCATACTTGTGACTAGGGCACAAGTCTAGGAGGCCTTAATAGTGAAACTCATTGAAGGGTCTAGCTAGAGATACTAAGACAACATGAAAATGAAAAGGTTTAATACCTTCAATGATGCAGTAGACTATGCCAAGAGGCTCGAGAAATACGATGAAGAAGAATGAATAAAGAAACAGGAATAACAAGCTTACCCTAAGCCTAGATATTGGGAAAAAGGGTTATCTTCCAAATAAGGCAGCCCTGAGTCCTCAAAAGCTCCACCAAAAGTCATAGCAGTCGATCAGGTGTAAACTCAACAATCCATCTCCCCGTAGGTGGAGTCATTATCACAAACATTCACCAAACTGAGGAAGTTTGACCAGCTTCAGAGTATCAAACTATTTGTCCCACCTGCTGCTATAGATAGAGATAACTTTTATGCCTATCATGTGATTAAGGGGCATCACACCAATAAGTCCACCCGGTTGCTAAAAGTTGGAAGAATGAAAGAGCCTAAGAAAAAGCTGAGAATGCAGACTAATCCTTCGCCAAACTTTGAGGCTGCGGTGAATGCTATCAATGTTTATATAGAAGCCGATGAGTACGGTATTGATATGACGAATAATTTCCGAGATGACCTAGGATGGGGGGATAATATAATTTTTGATGATATGGACATCATCTATATGGTCGACCAATATCTCTTGAGAATGAGGAGAAAAGGGCTAGATCAATATCAGGTACCACCACACCTCATATTTTGAGGTCATTCTTATTCGAATCAGCAGATGGAGGGATTCCTCCGATTTATGCATGAATAAGGGATTGATATGATGGGATTTGCACCACAATTCCCCTGCTTCTTAGAAGGTCCAACTATGGATTGGAACAATGTAATGCTAATGGAAGGTCGTTGGAACTGGCACTATATGGAGAGATCCTTCCTCCATTACTTCATGGCTTCTCAATCATACCCGGATGCACTTTTCTGGTGGTTGGCACCTCAAGTATACCAACCCAATGCTAATTTGCAAGATGTTCCTCCGCCTCAGCTAAATGTATATACTCCCCCTAATTACATGAGTCCCAACTACGTTGGAACGAATTTATTCAATTTTGGAAGTTCTTCTAGGATGGTACGCCTGGGTGGTCAGGAGTTATACAATCCTGAACAAGCATGGAGTAATCACAAAGATCAGTAAAGGTATCTCGGTATGAACCTAAATAAAGTAACGTGAGACCTATTCGCCGAACTCTGAGTAGATGTGGCATTAGAAGTGACCTTGAAGGTACCAAGTGAGCATTGAGTAGCGCGGGCCATTTAAAGGAATCCGTGCAGACATTATGGCATATAGTGCCCATATGGAACATACATTTACAGTATACAAAGCATGATCTCTGACTTTCATATAACTACTGAAGGGGATGAGGCAGGAGTAAATGCGGTGGAGAATGCAATAGAAGAGGACCCTAAGGAAGACCCTGAAGAGAACCTAGAGGACGACCGAGAGGAATCCCCTAAAGAGAACCCAGAGGAAGACCCCGAGGAAGACCCTGAGGAAGATCCAGAGGAAGATTTTAATGAGGGAACTGATGATGATGCACCATTTAGCATGCGCCAAATTGGATTTTTGAACCAATAAGTGGCAGCAACCTTTCAATGATTCAGATGAAGAAGTAGAAGAATTTGAAGACTCTGATGAGTCAGATCATGAAAATGAAAGTGAAGTGGATAATCTGGGCTACAAATCTGAAACCTCCACAGACTACGATCTGAACCATATTCCCAAGAATTTTGAGTATAAGGCCCCCTTTCCTAATGGCATGACAATCGACTATAAGGGTGCTGAAAGCTACGCCTCATCCTTGAGAACGGTTCCCCAAGTGCCTTATGGTCTGTAGCAAGCGATGATTCTAGAGACTTGAGAGACTTTGACGCGGGTAGTGAGAACTTTATTAACATGATCCAAGACAAGGGGTAAGAACCTTCTCAGGAATACATCATGGAGAGGATCCCAGCAGAAAACAAATTAGCTCGAGCTAGTTATCAAATTCAAAATCCAGACTTGGGAGAAATCTATCCCATATTCTATAATGGCAATACAAGGCCACACCCTTACATCCGTGAATTTGTACAACTGATGAACGATGGTACATACACTATGCCCATTGGCCTGAAAGGTTCTACATAACTCTCCAAGAAAAGGCGAAAGTCTAGTATGAAGAGCTAACATTTTACCAAAAGTCATTCTAGAACACTCTAGCTAGGGAATTCATTGATCACTTCACATGGGTCAATCCATCGAAAGACTCAACCCTTGAGCTAGACAAACATGGGAACCCAAATGGAAGGCAACCAATGCCATTTGCCCAATGTTAGTGGAATCTGCCAAGGAGTACCCCTGATGTTTAAATAACCACTATGACGAGACAGAAGAGTCGACCATATACAGTGACGATTTGGATGCGACCGATGGTGCCTCCTCATCTATCCATATGATTTAGCAATATTCCTATCCCGTTCTTTACCAAATCCTATAGGAGAACCCCATTGACCCAAAAAGACAGCCTAAAAAGGCCTCCTTTATATAGTGGCCCTTTGCCACCAAAGCACCATCTTTAGTAATAAAACCAATTGACTTGGGAGAAATACCGCTTGATGAAGATTTTGACCAATTCAAAGTCTTTGAAACAATAAACTCACCTACTCAGGTTGTTAGTCTGATCACCAGAGGAGGAAACATCACTGGGTCAGTAGCCCCCGCTATGCTAAGAACAGAGCCTCCGACACCTCCCCATTTTGTTAAGTCTTCAGAATAGATAGAAAGCCCGGTTATGGATCAGGTAAAAGCCACCACTACCAAGTTGAGCATTTAGGATCTTCTCCTCGGTTCTCAAGATCATACGCTAGCCATCATATAAATGTTGATGGAGATCGAAACGTCCCCCCTGCATTACTGAAACAAGTTTGTATGATACTCAACGCTAAAACTAGCACTATCATCCTTGACATTATTTTCTCAAGGTCAGACTTGGCCAACTAGGGCATTCTTCAAAATAAGGCTCTCTACTTAAAGGTGAGTGGTTTTGGGCACTTCATGCCATGTGTAATTGTTGACGATGACTCATCTCCAAATTTCTGTCCAAAGGACATTCTGCCAATCCTAGGATTAACTAAGAAGTACTTGAAGAAGTCCATGACGGTCATTAAGGCCTATGCTAATTCAAAGAGAACCATCATTGGTACATTTAAAGCCAAAATCACTATCGTGGAGATCTCTTCTATTGTTCTTTTCACAATTATAGACATCCCGATGACTTTCTCTATGCTCCTCGGACAACCATAGTTTTATGCTCTGGGAGGGGTCCCATCTACTCTTCACCAGAAGGTTAAAATTCTATTCAAAGGAAAAATCATCACTCTAGAGGTAATGAAGCATCAGTCGTGGCAGCTCTAAAAATGGAAGAGAGCTATATGAAAGGGTTTATTACAGCTATAATTGGTCAAGGGTCAAACTAGCAACCTGAAGAATATTAGGGCCCTTGGGTTTAAAGTTACATGCAAAAATGCCATACTCATGGAAAAGGACTAGGTGCCCATGAGTAGGGAATGCCAACCTTCAATATAGGGGTAAGAGAATGGAAACCTGTAGGACTCAGCTATATTATTGCCAGAAGAATCGCCAGCAAGAAAATCTTTAGGAGGAAGCTAGAGCAACCCTGTAATAGAACCCTAAACTTGTTACACACCAGGGAAGGACAGTTCCAGGATTTAAAATCTTCTTAGATGTAGTTGACTATAGAAAGCACAGTAAAAGCCCTATTACCTGTATGATGAAGAAAGCAGATCATTATCCAAATATTGAGGCGATTTAGAACCAGGCAAAACTAGGTGAATAGTTATATCCAAAGAAGCTCATGAAGCTGAGCAAAGAAGAAGAGATCCTTGACACTCTAACCAAACACTTCCAACCACAACTCAAGATAGTGGAGGAATCATGGAGCAAGGGAGGTTGCTTGAGCCCAACTATCATGGACATGGTCAAAGTCATGAAAGGCAAGGCAAAAGTAGAAGAGGAAGATGGTGAGGATATCCTGCTAAAGCCAGCTGCCATAGAAGAATCATCCGCTATAGAAACAATCCCTGTTGATCAGGATGAGTCTCTTATTTCCATTTCCAATATATTTGAAATGAATAATGTATTTTATGATGATAATAAGATGAACAACTTCGCTTATTTGGATTGTGTTTCTGCTTATGATTCCATGCATCCACTCCAGCATTCGTCTAGCATTTTTAAAATTAATAATGATATTACAAAAGAAATTAACTTAAATACGGAAGATGATCCAAAAAAGGTATACATTTCCAATCAATTGCCAATTGAGAAAGAGAGAGAATTGGTGAAAACACTAAAAAAATCATGTTTTAGCCTTCTCTGGGTCTCATGAGGACATGCTTGGACTTGATTAGCATATTGCAGAGCACAAGATCCTCATAGATCTAAAAATTCACCTAGTAAACAAAAAGATGAGGAGAATGCATCCAGAATGGGTAGAGAAGGTCGAAAAAGAAGTAGCCAAACAGATCAAGGCCAATTTTATGGAAGTTGTTGAGTATCCTACTTGGTTGTCTAATGCACTTCCTGTGCCCAAGAAAAATGGCGATGTTAGAGTTTTTGTCAACTCTAGAGACCTAAACAAGGCTGCCCCTAAGGGTGATTTTCCGTTATCGTACATTGACATTCTGATAGATAGGGCTGTAAGGGCCGCCATGTATTCCTTTATGGATGGGTTCTCCAGATACCACTAGATCCTTATAAACGTAACAGACAAGTTCAATATTGGATTCATTTTAGAATTGGGAATGTATTGTTTTAGTGTAGTGTCTTTTGGACTCAAGAATGCAGGGGCAACCTATTAGCAAGCAATCACAATATTACTACATGATTTGATCCACGAAGAAGTTGAAGTCTACGTGGATGACATGATTGTAAAATCCACCACACCAGAAGAGCATCTGAAAGAGTTGGAATGATTCCTCATAAGGATTGAGAAGTACAATCTCTATCTCAACCTGAAGAAGTGTATACTCGGTGTCACATCAGGCAAATTACTAAGGCACATGGTTAGCAAGAGAGGCACAGAGATAGATCCCGATAAAGCCAAGGCTACTAGGTAAATGCTTGTAATGAAGACTAAGAAAGAAGTAAGGAGTTTCTTGGGGTCCATATAGTATATTAGCCACTTTATAACTCGGCTGACTACCATATGCGAGCCCATCTTTAAGCTCTTGGGAAAGCAGCAACCAATAGAGTGGAATGATCAATGTTAGGAAGCCTTCAACAGGATCAAGGCTTATCTAATGAACCCTTATGTGCTGAAACTGCCAATTCTTGAAAAGCCACTAATTCTTTATTTTGCAATAGAAGAAACATCTATAAGGGCTATGCTGGTTCAAGAGCACGAGCATGAAAAGGAACACGCAGTTTATTATCTTAGCAAGAAATTGCTAGAGTACAAGACTCGATACACCATCATGGAGAAAACCTATGCTACCATGGTCTGGATGACCAAAAAGCTCAGACATTACTTCCAATACTATCGAATCCAAGTAGTTGCAAGGGTGGATCTAATGAAGTGTTTATACTAGGCCCCTTTGTTAACCATAAAACTTGCAAGGTGGCTCTTATTGCTATTGGAATTTGATATTGAATACGTCACTAAGAAGACCATCAAGGGAAGAGCAGTGGCTCAATTCCTAGCAAATCAACCACTCGAGGAGGGAGAACCAAAAAACCTAGGGTTCCCTGATGAATGTTCTGCAGCAACAACAAAGAATCCTGGGAAATGGACTATGTTCTTTGATGGTGCCGTTAACAAGCAAGGAGCGGGCTTGGGAGTTATCATCATTACACTAGGCAAAGCACTCATACCTCTATCAAAATGATAAGAATTCCTCACCATGAATAATGGAGCAGAATACAAAGCATGTTTATTCGGAATGTCTTGCTCTAGTCACTCTTAGAGCAGATAAAGTAAAAATTATTTGCAATTTAACATTAGTCATCAAACATATCATGGGAGACTGGGAATTGATGGAGGAGTCCCTCAGACCTTACCTAAAGGCTATATGGAGGAAAGCCGTAATGTTCAGCGAATGTGAATTTTGCTACATGCCCCGAGAAGAGAATCAGATGGTAGATGCATTAGCAACTTTAGCCTCCATGCGGGAAGGGCCTCAAAAGCAGCCAATCAAACCCTTTATTATGGAGATAACTCGATCTCCATACTACATCCGTGTGATAGAAGGAATCATGGTTAAGGAAGAGCCCTAGTACTCTGACATCATGAAATTCCTTAAAAAAGGTGAATTCCCGACAAAAGCTATGGATTCTGACAGGAATACACTAAGGAAACTCACCGTGCAGTTCTACTTGATTAAGGGAGACATATTCAAAAGGTCATCTAATGGTTTGCTATTAAAATGTTTGACTCGACAAGAAGTAGAGAAGGTGATGAAAGAAGTACATTTGGGAGACTGCGGTCCATATATGAATGGCGTCATGATGGCAAATTTAAAAGATGGGATACTTTTGATGCTTTTGGCTAACTATCCTGGCTATTTGTATTCAAGAGGCAAATACTTGCCATGCCTATCACATATATGGAGATGTGAGCCATTTGCCCCAAACAACATTATAGAATTTGATAACACCTGGTCCATTCTCAGCCTGGGGCATCAATATCATCGGTGAAATAAGACCATCTTTGATCAATAGCCACCGCTTCATTATAGTGGTAGTCGATTACTTCTCCAAATAAGTTGAAGAAGAGTCATATATGAACATCAGGGCTAAGAAAATGGCACAGTTTATTCAGTGACATATCTTCACCAGATATGACATTCCTTATCATATAGTAAGCAATAATTGTGTGTAGTTCCACAGAAAAACGGCCGAGCTTATTGAGAAGTGTGGGATTAAGCATCATCGCTCTTCACCCTATTTTCCTTAAGCCAATGGAGCTATAGAAGTGGCTATTAAGGAAGTTAAAAAGATCCTCTCCAAAAATGGTCACCAATTGTTAGATATGATGTATGCCCTGGAGGCAATTAGGGTGATATATCTTAGTTAGTTCTATTTGTATGAACAAAGTTATATTAATAAAGGCATTCTTTTGCTATATCAATGATTGTGAAAATAATTTATGACTGGTTTGAAATATATTCATTAATGTATTTGCATAAGTCCATGACATAAGCATATCACGTATTTTAAGGGAATAGTAGGACTATGTTGGTGAGAAATGGTTTGTGTACAATTATGATTTATCTAGCTATCCCTAGTCATAGTATCATCAAGACTGGACATTTATGATACGGATAGACTAGAATATGTCGTCATAGCTCTTGAATTTGATTCAAAGTAGCATATCTTCAGTGCTAGAGGGTGGTACCTTGGATTAACACATTAATGTATTCAGAGAGATGCATTGGAGACCGCTATAAGACAACACTAGGTAATCTATATTATGTGTTAGTGTTTAATCATCTCATTGCAATAACAATACGAATATCCTTAGACCTGAGATACTAGTTACCTTGTTCAGATTCAGGCAATTCCCCCATTTTCCCCCAGTTGTAATTTTCATTCCCCCATTTATTGTGTGTGCTTTATTGTAATCTGTAAATGCATGTAACGAGTGTGAAAGAGTGTAGAAATAGGAATTCTATGATAATCCCCAAATGATGACAACAAAAATGGTTTTACGTGGTGATTGTAATTTTGAATTAACTAAATGAGAAGTAAGTGACTCATCTGATACTCGAATCTCTAATCCAATAGGTATGAGCCTCCCACCCAATGGAAACCATACCAAAACTCTTTCCCAAGTAGACAACTTGGGTGGCGACTTTATAATTTGTATCAAGATTTGGGTCTTGATATTTTTATTCCTTAAAATTGGCTATTTGTGCAAACTTGAACTAAAAAGGTTTTGTCATGCCTAAATCCAACCAACCCCCAGTGGGCCTCGCCTCTCACACAGGCTCCAAGGGAGACCCACTCGTAATCGACACCTCATAGTGGCGACTTTACTTGGGATATAATATTTTAACTTGCAAAATTTTGGTTTGTTTTAAAATCTTAAAAGATTAAGATGAGCACCGAAAATCATTTACTTGATTCAACCTGTTTTCTTTTTTATCATTTGAGAAAATTATCACACTCTATCTTCTCATCTCCTTCTCTCTTTAGTTAAATGCACTCTTCTTCTAGTGCTAGGTTAAGGTGCCCTATTATTTTTGCAAAACTTACGAAAGTGTCACCCATGCCTGCCAGGAATTGGGGACACTCTAGTGAGTGGGGCACTCATTACTCTCTCCCTCCAAAAGAGGCTTGATGCGATGGGAACCTTCTACATCAAACCGCTAATATGTCCCAACATCATTCTTATCGAAAGCCTTAGAATTTTACCTTATAGGTTCCCTGATTTCTTTGTGAGTTTAGACTAAGGAAGAATACCCTCAGAACTGGCAGGAGAAATAAGGATAAATCAATCGCTTCACAAGTTTTGCGTTACATTCCCCTATAATTAACCTAGCCATGCATCATTGTAATTTATGCATGCATAACGCATGTCATGGATGTACTAATCTTTTGGTTATCACCTTAGCCAAAGCTCAAAGGTACTTGGTGACGTTTTTAGTTCCGTTTGACTCGAATTCTAGCTCCTCCTCCTCTGCCTCCTCTTCTAACTCAGTTAAGGGTTGCTCCACTTCCGCCTATGGGTATTTCATCCAGCGATTAGTTTGGTCCGGTTGTTCTTGATTTTGCCTATCATCCTAAGGAAATGTCTCGTATCTTGACTCCAGATGGCCAGATTGATGTTGAGGTTAAGAATGTTGCTACTGGTGAGGAGGAAAATGCATCAAGGGCCGAGGTTAGGTTAGAGATTGCAAATGCTATCTCACAGTATTTGGGAAGTGATTAGTTCTTAGACCGACTGAATGATAAGATGTTAGCTTCCATCATGACAATCTTAGCGAAAGAGAGAAGGGTCAATGCTTCTAATAGCGCACTAGTCAGTATTCCAACAGTGAATGCAGTGGTTAGTGAATATCTCCCTCTTTCAAGAGTTGCTCATAACCCATTCACTCAATTTTAATTGCCACCTTTATGGACTTGCAGGGATTCTTCCAGTCAGTTTGGTCATTTGGGTTCTATTGGTCTATTTGGTTCAGTTAGCTAGCCATTATAGTCAGTGGGTACAGTGGTTCCACCAGCCATCAGTCAGTTTGCTTAGCCTAGTCAAGGGTTTGTACTGCCTCCATTTTAATTTGGGGCATCTAGCCCAAACCCTAATTTTCTGGTCACACCTAAGGGGACGACCTTCCCCCCAATCAATAGGTTCACCGTTGGGTGCGATTACTCAATTGGAGGGATAATCCTTATCCGTAGACTTGTGTGATCTACTTTAGAAGTTTCTTACTACCAATCCTGACTCTCAGCCATCGTCACTATCAATTCAAACCACTAGAGAGGAGGATTGGGTCCCTGAAAACTTTAGTATGCCTAGCATAGCGAAGTATAAGGGAACTGGTCAACCTTAATCTCATATCACCACAGATTAGAGGGTTATGAGGATTAGGAAGCTAAGTGATAAAGTCCTCGCTAAGATGTTCCCCTGCACCTAGAAGGTCCTACTTTTGAATGGTATAATACTCTGTCAAATGAGGTGACCAAAAATTGGAAAGCTTTATCTGAAGCCTGCATTGAGAAGTATGGTTTCAATGCCACCATTAAGACTACCATAATAATTTGGAGGCAATCAAGGAGGCCCCCAATGAGAAATTCAAGCCCTATTTTAAAAGGTGGATGGCCACTCAAGTTTTATTGAAAGATAGGCTAAGTCTCCCTGAGATGATCGTAAAATTGATGGATGGTGCCCTACCTATTTATCGTAAGGTTCTTGGCATGGATAAATTCTCCAGCTATATTAAGGTCTTTGGAAAAGCTGAGAAATGGGAAAAACCCGAGGAATTGGAGAAGGCGAGTGTGCCGGCCAAACCTTGGTTCAAAAAGAATGACCTTCTAGACCTAGCCCATGCTTCTAAGATAAAGTCTGGCTCTAATCCTAAAGCAGCGACAGTGCAACAAGAAGTGGTTGTAGTCTGCACCATCGAAGATGGCATTTCCCTCTGGAAAGCATTTCTACCTACCATCTTTACTAAGTTGAGGGTGCTTGGTCTTCTTCAGAGTGTCAAGCCCTATATCTCACCCAAACCTGAAGACAGGGATCAGTTTTGGGCTTATCACGTCTATAAAGGTCATCGCACTAGTGCCTATAGAGACCTACTTAAGGCTATTTATGGTCTGATTAAGAAAAGAAGATACGCGAACTCGAGCTTAAGCTTAGCACCATGAATAACCCCCTGCCAAATTTAGAGAAAAAGGTTGCAGTTGTCGAGTCAGGGTTGCAATCCTACCATGTCTTTAATATGATCTTGCAAGCTAATCCCATGGTTCACTCAGTGGTGGCTTTACCTAATGAACCAATCCCCATTAACATGGATGCATATGAGTTGGAAGGAACTCATGATGAGGAGGCCATGTTGGTTCAACTAGAACCAATTGATATCATTGCTTATGTGTAGGAGAATGATGAACTCGAAGGGCCAAACTTGTTTGTGGAAACTTTTGAAGGGAGAAGTTATGTAAAAAATGGGGTGTTGCATGTTACCCAAAGCTAAAGGGTTCATCCTAATCCTCTCCTAAAAAGAAGAAGGGGAAGAAATGCAGATATCCAGGTCATTCTAAATGTCAATCACGGTCCTACCTTTGCGCCTGCTATTGAGACTCAAACCTTGATAGGTACTAAAAAGAAAGATTTAAAAGTCACCCCTATTATCGAGCTGGTGTGAGTTACCCCCGCCAAGTACAACATTTGGCAGCTTCTCATTAACTCTGAAGATCATCGCAAGGGTCTGATAGAAAAGTTGTTAAGTATGGAGGCTACACATTCCACTACCTTAGTGGAAGTATTTTCAGCTATAGGGCTCCTGGTTAAGTTGAACACATTATATTCTATCCATCAAACCTCCCAATTAAAGAAAATAAGCATAATAAGGCACTTTTGATTAAGGTGCAAATCTTTGATTGTTCTATCCTATGTGTTATGGTGGATGATGGTTCCGCCCTTAATCTCAGCCCTGCCATGACCCTTCCTCACTTAGGGCTGGATGAATCCGTGTTGGAGAAGTCCAATACTGTTATAAGGGAATATGATGATATGAACAGAAGTGTCATTGAGGTCTTTCAAGCTGAAGTTACAATTAGGGGAGCGAAGTCTAAAGTCTTATTCATTATCCTCGACATTCCCGTCACCTACTAATTATTGTTTGGTCAACCTTGGCTCTATGTATTAGGGACTGTCCCTTCTATAGTCCATTAAAAAGTCAAGCTCGTCCATAATGGGAAGTTAGTTACTATTGAAGTTGATGAACCATCTATTATAGCAGCTATGGAAGCAGAGGAAAAGGAATCTAGGGTGGCTATAGCTTACTAGGGTACTAAATTTTCAGTTAAGGGGTACATATCGCTTAAAATTGAAAAGATCATGATAAAGCAAGGTTATGTGAAAGGTAAGGGGCTCGAAAAGAATCTTCAGGGTATGCTAGAACCCATTCTACAGCTTTCATGGCCATTCAGGTGGTTTAAGGAGTCATCCAGGTAATAAGAAGTCCAAACCCTAGTCCTGCCTCATGATAGGGGTTAAAATCAAGTAAAAGACATTCATGGGTGAGGAAGAACCTATTGAGGTAAGGGGCAAAAAGGACCCTGGTTTTGAGATCTTCAATGATGTATATGATTTCAAGAAAGGCTGCATGATTGAAACCTCAATTTCTGTGGAAGTATGTAGGAATACTGAAGAAGACAAAATGAATAAAGCAATTGAGTCCATCACTAAGGTAGACAAAATGAATAAAGCAATTGAGTCCATCACTAAGGCATTAGCGGCACTTATGAGGAAGAATTGGAAGGAAAGTGAGAAGGGAAATCCCATCAGCAAGGCTATAAAAAATTTAGCAAGAGTAATGGCTAAAGAAACACATGCAAACCTACACACCAGAGCTACCAGTTTAGCTGTCAATGTTGCCAAAGTTGATCAACAA
This sequence comes from Euphorbia pulcherrima, assembly GCA_947683365.1. Lineage (NCBI taxonomy): Eukaryota > Viridiplantae > Streptophyta > Magnoliopsida > Malpighiales > Euphorbiaceae > Euphorbia > Euphorbia pulcherrima. Next base: position 45,899,628 of record CANTUS010000010.1, read on the forward strand.
GGCCCTCCGCTTGTGGAGGATGATTCAAATGATGTAATTTTTAATGGTGCAAATATTTTTATTGCAAATAATGTCACTTATAAGGCATATCATGGATAAGTTGTAACATCAGTACTTTTTAAAGCATGTCATGAGTAAATTAATGCATCTCTCATTCACATTTCACTCGAGTATTCCATTCTAATGACACCATGCATTCATAACAACCACATTCTTAAAAACACCATCATATTCATTAATAAAGTTGACTTTCAATACATCACAATGGTATAAATATCCAATGGTTAGAACCTATCACCAAATAAAAGAGAGATAATAAAAGTGCTTAACAAACATGATAACAATGAACCTTAGTCCATCTTTCTTCACGAAGGGGTAAAAGGGTACAAGGGTACGCATCATCAAGAAAGAAGACCAAGAAGAATCATTAGAGCATCAAATAGCAGGATGGCTCTAAAAATGGAAAGAACAACCTGGGTCACAAAAAGATGCCTAAAATCCTTCAGAAACTCTAAAGAAAAGCTAATCATTAATAAGTCAATCAAATAGATTTTGTCAAAGAAGGTGGCTACCTATAGAGACTGGGCTGATAAACTTGTTTTTATGATTTGGGGGTATAGAACCTGTATAAGAACTCCCACTGATCAGACACCTTTCTCCTTGATATATTGAATGGAAGCTGCATTATCGGTTAAAACAGAAGTTAGATCTCTAAAAGTGGCAATTGAAGCTCAGTTAAAAGAGTTAGATTGGGTAAGGGCTAGATATAAGCTGTTAAATGCGATAGATGAAAAGCAGCTCAAAGCACTTGACCACCTACAGATGTATGAATAGTGGATGGCTCAAGTTTACAACAATAGAATCAAATTCCTGAAACAATATCTCAAAGCGGGTGATCTGGTTCTCAAGCAGCTATGCTAGGTCAACACTGACGCTAGGGGCAAGTTTAGGCTCAATTGGGAAGGACCATTTATAGTTAAGAAAGTCATTGGCAATGGAGGAATCAAGCGTATGGATATGGATGGAAATGAGATCGAGAATCCAGTAAATCAAGATAGGCTTAAGCATTATCATGTCTAAGTCAAAAGAATTAAATCATAAAAAAAATCAGTGTAAAGAATAAAAGAAATAAAGAATAAATCACTCGATGAGTGGTCCTCTACTGCTCGAGCAAAAATTAGGGTGCAGCCTGCTGATCGGTATTCCACAAACTTGTTAGGCATAAATTGGGGCACTCTAATGCAAATAAAGGCCGCTAAGTTAAAAACCTGAAAAGGGTGGCTTAGTCAAAAGTTAGGGCATCGAGAGAAAAATGTTAGTTGCTTTCTAGAAAATCTATAAAAGACAAGTAGGCAGTAGGAGTTAACCATTGGAAATTGTAACCATTTCCGATGTACTCAAATTAATCTCATCAATGAACATGTTATGATTTTGCTAAGAATCTTGGTCTTATGAATGCATGCATGTCTTTACGTTAAATAATGGCAGGTGTGTGAACATCAATTTTTCTCTACATGTTATGCATCATTGTTATTCCTTTCACTATAGATGTAATCCAATAAGGGATAAAAGTCGCAAAATAAATCAGCCATATGCAAAGGTCAGAAAAATTCTGCTGGGTTTAGCCGTCAAGGACAATTCAGGCAAAAATTAAGACAGTCTGCTAGATTGAAAACCCAAAAGGGTGGTCCAGGAAAAATTTAACACAAAAACTAAAAGAAAAGAAAGAAAAAGCCTGCGGGGTTGAAAACCCAAAAGGCCGGTGTCGGCAAAAATTAAGCAAAAAAGTAAAGAAAAAGCTTGCTAGACTGAAAACCTGAAAGGGCGGTCTAGGTAGAAGTTAAAGCTAAAAAGAAAAAGTCCATTGGACTGAGCCGTCAGGGACAGTTTAGTCAAAAGTTAGGAAAATAAAATAAAAATAAAAGTTCGATAGATCATCTCACATCAAATGGCTTACGCAAAGGTTAGAACATCACTTGGACCCCTACTACAAAATCACTGGATGGAAGTAATACGGGTTCACAAAGCAGCAATACTCAATTATATCAGTTAAAAAAAGAAAGGTCAGCGTGCATAAAAGTTAAATGTCAAAAGAGCCAATCCAAGTTTACATCCAAAATAAGCCACGCAGGGCCCAAAAGGTTAAAAGTTCAGAAAGTAATAATAATCTAAGCTAATGGGGGATTATTTCCCTGGCAACCCACTGGAGCCTGATCCTGTGTATCATCAGGCCCACATCAACTCAATAGCCCCATGTATATCCAATCTCTCCTACGGGTCTCGGATAACCTACATAAGACAAATGCACTATGAGTATCACAACCTCGTAAACACAGTTTCTACTAATGGTTTGGTGAAATGTAAAATGTAAGTTTAGTAGGGAAGAAGTTTACCTGATCTGAGCATAGCTGGCGAAGGAACTCTCTGTAATGCACTGTGGTCAAGGGCTGACCCTGGCAAAGCCCCATCCACCTAGATATAATTTGTGGCATCTCAGGCTACATGGGCAACCCTGACGTAGGGATAAATCGGTGCTCAAATGCCCAAATCTACAAGATAAAATAAGGATTAGTCGTAGCAAAATTTTAATGAAAGGTTATTGTATAAAGCATCAGTCCGAGATTTACCATTAGAATCAAGTGGCATATCTTGAGCTCGAACTGCTCACCCTATACTCTAATGTCTAATTCCTAATATAATTGTGCCAGGATGACCAGGCACCAGTTCTTGGCATAATTGAGGTTGCTCGAATAGACCGAGAAAAAGATGGTAGTAAGAAATGTTAGTAAAAAAGACCCGATGTACTAATCTCTCCTATCCACCGCAATAGGACTTGGCTGCCCGATCGAGTAAGTATGCAGGTCCCCATACTTGAGCTTGTTCGTCCCCCCCAAAATGAAGCCCAAGTAATCTCTCAATATAGGCTTTCACCTCAAGCTAGGAGTGCCACCTATCGGTATAAACATCGAAATGGACAGTATCCATGCTCCAGCCCAACCCCGTCGTGGCACACACGTCTAAGGGAATGATGGTGACCTCCCCAATTGGTAGATGGAAAGTATGGGTCATCTTCGACCACCTCTCTGCCAAGGCTGAAATGGCACCTGGAGTCAGCATCTGTGGAGCCTGAGGGATGGCCCTGATAATGTTGTTGAAGCCAAAAGAATCAGTGTGGGCCAGCAACTCAGTGTCCCCCATGATACGGATCTCCTTGTACCACTTTTGTAGAAGCTCAGGGCTTTCATAATCTTATATTGAAACTGCAAAGATAGAATTACAGCTCAATAAGGTTAGAATACTGCAGACAAGTCTTTTTTTAGAAAAGAATTGTAGAATTAAAAGAAATCAACATTTTGACCCTGAGGACAGGACCCCATAAGGGTCTGACCCACCTATAAGGGCCCTCTAATGGCTCCAATACCAAAAATGGGACCTATACGGGCCCCTTACAAACAGTCCTAACCCAAAAAACTTCCCCAAAAATCTAAAATTGTTCAAATACAACCAAAGCTCATCCAAAACTATCCTAAAAGCATCCTAGACTAAAGTTACATGCATCAGGCTCTATTCAAAGGTCTAAAACATCCCAATTCAGGCCAAAATTTGAGAAATTCTCAAAGAGTTCGAAAATGGAAAATGGAAAATGGATAATCAAGCAAAATTACGTGATGTTTGGAAGCATGAGTATTAAGAGTGGAGATTAGAGGCACGCCAGAGATATGAGTGAGCCCTAGAAAGGAGTCCCCTTTGCGAAAGGCATACCTGATAGAAACCTAGCATTCTCGAAGCCCCAAATCACCCACCGGGGGTAAATCCTCGTGTCTAATGGTGAAACGACTAGTCTTTAGGATCTTTTTATAGAACTTGATCAGTTTTGGAAAGAAAATCACTAGAGAATGCAAAATGGGAAGATTTTGCATGAGGTGGGATGTGAAGAGTCTGACCAGCCTTTTGAAACCCCCGATGGACCCGTACGGGTTCCACCCCACCCGTACGAGTCCTAACTCTTAAGGACCCCATGCGTACGGGTCTTGGCCCAGTCCAAGTTTGAGGCCAACCCCACTTCTCCTCAACCCTATATTTCAGTTGTATTCGGGGCAAGCCCCCTAGGTCACCTTGATCCTTGATTGAAGGGGTAGAAATATTTTTGTTTTCATAAAAGCCAATCAAGAATCATGGTAAGCCATTTTTGAGTTAATCACTAATAAGGATGATTTTTGTGTACCGGTCCATCCTAGCATAGGAATTCTCCCCCAAAAAAGAAATCTTACCAAGAAAGACTTCCCTAGCAGAAGAAGTTTTACCAAAGGATATTACTTTACTCCCCAGCAGCGGATTCAGCCAATCCAAGGGCATCCCCCTATCTCCTAGCAGTGGAATCAGCTGGGGGCATCCCCCTATCTCCCAGTAGTAGAGTCAGCCAATCCAGGGGCATCCCCTCCATCTCCCAATAGTAGAATCAGCCAATTCAGGGGCATCCCCCCATCTCTTATTAGCGAAATCAGCCAATCCAGGGGAATCCCCTCACTAATCCAGGGGCACCCCCCATCTCCCAATAGTGGAATCATCCAATCTAAGGGCGTCCCCCTTTCTCCAGTAGTGGAATTAGCAAGGGGCATAACCCCATCACCAAGAGCCCTAGGGGCGCCCACCCTAGAGGTATTCCTCAGCAGCAGAAATAGCGAGGGGCATTTCATCCCTAAAGCAATTGAGCCAAATACGACATTGCTTGCACTGAGTTTTTAGTTTATTTTAAGGGCTAACCCCCATCCACACATCTTTATTCTTAATTGAAGGGGCAAAAATATTTTGTTTTCAAAAAAGTCAATTAAGAGTAAAGATATGTCTGCTTAGTGACTAACTCGGTGTTTTGTTGTTTTCTTTTTTCAGGTTATTCAAATTCCGCAGTAGAAGAGTCATCTGCCTTAGGAAAGGGATACAGCATCAGTCAAGAAAGTCAATCTACCTTAGGAAAGGGATACACCACCAGCAGGAAAGTCAATCCACCTCAAGAAAGGGATACATCAGCCAGAAGAGTCATGCGCCTTAGGAAAGGGATACACCATCAGTTAGGAAAGTTGATCCGCCTTAGGAAAGGGATACACCATCAGTCAAGAAAGTCATTCAACCTTAGGAAAGGGATACGCCATCAGGCAGAAGAGTCGATCTACCTTAAGAAAAGGATACACACCTTCCCTAGTAGAGTCATTAGGGATGCGCATTGGTAAAGGAAAGTCATCCGCCATAGGAAAGGGATACGCATTGGCAAAGGAAAGTCTTCTTCCTCAAGAAAAGGATATGCATTGGCAAAGGAAAGTCATCCTCCTCAAGAAAGGGACCGCAAGGAAAGAAGTTTGCCTCAAGAAAGCACCCATATCATCACCTCAGGTATGATTTTTAAACCCTCACTCACATTATAAGGTCATACGGATTAGTATCTGCAATGGTTTCATGAGGGGCAGTCTGTGAACACTGGATTTTAACTATCCTTCTCACAAAACAATGATGAGAGCTATATGATGCGTTCTCTTATAGGTGTTATCCATCAGAGGTGTTCGTACTACTGCAGAGTTGAGTTTGGCCAAAGTTCGGAGACCTACTCTACCCTTAGGGACCCATACGGTTGCTGCCTAGTGGTACAAATCAATTGGCAGACCCGTATAGGTCATTCCTTCAGTACACCTAAGGGAACCTGTACAGGTCCTCTTGTTGCCTGAATAGGCTCTTTTGGAAGGGAATCGTTTCCTATTTCAAGAAAAGGCAGAGCATGAACGTGATTTATTGCTTTCAGACCTCCTTTCACCCTATATATAGGGCCCTTTTCTTCACATTTTCAAGAGACAACTAAAATACAACATAGAAGTATACTATACACAAATTCTAGCAGTTTCTATAGGGATAGAAAGGTTATAGTTGAGGTATAGGAAGTATAAAATAGGGAGAAAATCCATCTTTTGAGGTTTTGTCAACATTTTATTCATTCCTAGCTTCGTTTATTAGGATTTAGGGTAGGTTTTGTCCACACAAATACTCGCATAAATAGTCCTATTTCATCTGCTTTAGCTAGACTCTCTCAACAGCAAAGGGATGGCCTCAAAAGTGGATTTATGCCTTAAAGGTAACGCTCCTGAGTTTCAAAGAGAATCACATCTCAGTTATTTCATTATTACTTTTTGCCTCTTCTGCTGCATCTGCTCTTTTATTTCCTATTTTAGGTTTGGTCTTAACTTGTATGAGCCTTGTTGGCATTGTGCATCCTTAGGGTTATTAAATCGGTGCACCATACACATACCGAACATTTTTATTTTATTTTTTGTCCACTAATTTGCTAGTTAAATCAAATAAAGCTTGTGCCCGGGACCAGACAAGACCCGTGCGGGTACTCCATACCCGTACCGGTCCTCCCTAGTAGCCGTGCGGGTCCCACTCACCTGTATGAGTACTAGCCCCTAGGTAAAACCCAGAACTCATTTTAATTCGGTTAAAAATTAATCCAACTCACCATTTTCCATGCAATCATTTTCACTAATAATCCAGTAAAACAACCCACAAAAGTTAAAATATGTTTTCACAACAAAATAAGTTGAAGACCAGTTATTTTTTTCCATTTCTAGAAGCCTCCCGGGCACTATCAATTGTAAAATTGCCACGCTAACATAATCACATTTTTTGTAAAAGATGCTGACTTATGAGGTGTTATAAACTGTGCTAATCTTTGTGGTTGCAGAGCAATTTTTTTATTTTGTTTTATAACTTAGAACAAATGTATAGGTTCTCTTGTAATTCCCCTATTTTTCCTCGGTTGTAATTTTTATCCCTCCATTTATTGGTTGTGCTTTATTGTAATCTGCAATCACATGTAACAAGTGTTGTGAGCACGGGCTTTTCGGTGACCCGTGAAATGAAGATGACGTTTTGTTCGAACCTAATATTTGGCCTGTTATTCTATTGTTTCAGAGTCGAATTGCATTTGGCAAGTATTCTCGTGATGAAGTTGGGATTTTAACCATTCAGTTCCCTTTAATCGGTTAATTAAAATAATGCTTTGAAAATACCAAAAAAATATCGAACATAATTAAATTAAATAAATAAATAAATAATAAAAAAAGGTCTGCCCTTCCCTCGCCGCCGCCACCACCGGAGCGCCGAGACGCTCTGGCAGGTGGTCAGGTGCGACAGGGGCGCGCGAGACGTGCCCCCTTGCGTGTCTCGTGCCGCGCCCCCGCATCTCAACGTGCGTGGCCATGGAGTTACCACATCACCGAGATGTGTCGTGGCACCGCGAGAGACTGCACTTGCAGAGTCTTGCGGTGGCGCACTACCGTTACGGCATCTTGGCCTGAGACGTTGCGCGGGCTCTGACTTTCCATCGCCAGTCCATCTTTCGCTCCCTAAGTTCTAATTTACTCGATTTTTTCAAGAATCTTTGCATTTCTAAGGACTAATTGAGTTATTTGGAGTGAGTTAGGATTATATAAACCCATTAAATCACCTAATTCTAGACTTTTTACCAAATTGAAAGCTTAATTCATCATTTAAAATTTACTAGGTTTTAGAGAGAGAAAGCTATATAAAACTTAAGAAATCTGATTATTCGGGATTTTAAAGGGTTATTTAGCTTAATCTTTTAGCTTAATTACTAAAATTAGTTAGAAATCATAAGTTAAAACGAGCTTAAATAGGATTTAGAGACTTTTTCCTCAAAAATCACTAAATTCCGTCACTAAGTTCCTCGTTATTTTCGTTACTGTTTCGTCAGATTTCATCAAAAATTTGTCACAAAGCTTGCTAAATGACCGGTTCGAGTCTCAAAACATGGATTTACGGCCTCTAGGTAACAAAACTGAGTTCCAATCTACTTTTTTATTCAATATTGTTCATTATTTGGCTATTCTTAGTTGTAATTTTGGACTTCTGGTCATTTTCCTGAGTCAGATGCGTTGGCGTAGATTGAGATGCTGCAGCGGCAGCATCTCAGGCTGCCACTGTAGCATCTTAAGTGCCACTACAGCATCTGGACTTGTAAAAATGCAAAAATGCCCCTAATTTGTGTTTTTGGTCTTTTTTTATCATTTTCTTGCATTTTTTACCCTGATGTTTACTCGAAAAATTTTCGAAAAATTTTATATAATCTGCAATTAATTTTTAATCTATTTTTTATTTTATTTATTATTTAATTGGTTTAATATTCATTTAAATGGCTTAAAATGGATTTTTCGCCAAATAAATCTAAATAAATCTTTTTACAACAACTAAAAATTCCAAAATGTTTTCTACAATTTCTTTATTTATTTTAGGTCATCTAGTTTATTTTACTGATTATTAGATTGTTTAGATGCTTATTTAAATGTCCGAAAATTGTGTTTTTAGTCCCAAAAAATCCAAAAATATGTTTTCTCCATGATTAGGTGTTTATTTTCTGCCATTTATTTATTTATGCGTTATTTATGATTGTTGGTATCTATTTTGCCTCGTTTAGAGCTGGGTCTAGGTTGGTAAGCTCGGTTAGGACCCGGTTTTGCACTTTTATTTATTTATACGATTTATTTTTTTTGTATTAGAAAAAATGTATAGGTATTTGTAAAGCCTGGTAATAATTATTTATTGCTTTATTTACTACTTTTGTGTGATGTATGGCATATAAACCGAAAATTCCAAACAATAACTGGATTTCAATTACACAAGAACTAAAGCCGCATTTATTAAAATGTAAATGTTTTTTGATTTACTAAATGAAAAGTAAGCAACATCATCCGGACTCAGAATCTCTATTTTAAGGTACGGTCCAACCACCCGACAGGAAAATCATACCTAAAATCCCGATGAAGCCTAATCGGGTGGGGACTCTATCTTAAACTATGGGATTTCAAGCCTTGTATCCCTTAACATGCAAACTGGACTTAAATTCAACTTCAACATCGCTTTCTCCACCATTATTTTCATCACATCTAAAATAAGGACTCTCCCTTAGCACGCTTCGTAGCTCTAGTTATTTTCCACCCCCTGTGCTGTACATCTCATGCGGTCCTCGTGGGTGGGGAAAAGGTCATCCGCTCACAATTGCGACTCTGCTGGGGATTTCCTTCTAACTTAAAATTTGGAAAATTGCTTGGATTTTTGAAATTTGGTTAAAGGATTTTGATGATGTGCTTAAATTGTCTAAAATCAGTGCTTTATTTCTTATGCCTTTTAAATCCATCGCTTTAGTTAGATTCTAAGTTTTAAGGTGCCATCTTATCGCCTCCGTGAAACTCACTTTTATACCTCATGCCCGCGATCGTACTCATTTGAGGAGTGGTTGAGTTACACATGAATTAAGGTAAATGAGACCCTTCTACAGTGTTGTTCCATAACACCAGCAGTTTGAGACTATAAAACGCGATAAATCTAGCCATAGCAACTTCCCCTTAGGTTCACTAAAAAAATTTAGCACTAGGTCACATACTCTCTTGCGGTTCCCTTGAGCTAGAGTTAACCCCAGAATCCAAATTGGCGTTGCGCGAAAGTCATAAGGTTGGAAGAAGTTTATTTGCTTTCACGTACTACTTGTGTTTTGCTCATGCATATGCATTTCATGCATATGCCGCCTGTGGCTGACCTTTATTTTTGATTTTTGCTTACCTCTACTTTCCCCTCACTTAAAGGGGGAATTTAACAAAATGCCTAAGATCGTTTAAGTCCCGACGACCTATATCTAGTTTACTAGGCATAGGGAGAGATTCGCACGTCTCACCTATATTGGGGATAAGCTTCGCATCATGAGCTCTCCTGCTCTCTACCTCTCTAAACCACTCCCGTATATATGGCATTCATCACTCAAATATTTATGTAATCATCAATCTCATTCATGGTTCAATTCAGGCTAACCATCTTTCGATTTCTCTAACTAGGTCAGGATATCCTCATCACTACAGTCCTCTTTGGCTTCGACTTGATCGCCAACCAGTGAGTTCAGTGTTAGAATTACTTCTTTCTACCATGTCTGATATTCCTACGGCTAGTGGGGTTCCATCCGAGGTTTCTCCTCCTCATGTTTCTTCACCTCTAGTTGATCAGGGGCAATCCCAGTTGGGTTCTAAGTTGGCTAATGTGATGGCCATGTTCTTACAATCAGATCTATTTCGGGTCACTATTAAGGAACAAGTCCGATCAGCTCTTCAGGATGAGAGAGAGAATCAGAGACCAGTGGGGCCTGTAATTCAAGCTTAGGGAGAGATCGCTCAGAATGTGTATAGTCAGTCTCTGCAAGTTCAGAATCAGTTTTTAGTACCATTGCTTTCGCCTGTTTAGCCGGTTCTATTTCAGTTTGGTCTGAGTTCTTCTCGGCCGCCCTTGTCATTTGTTCCACTAACCTTTGACTTTTTTCCCCTATAACTTCGAGGCCTATCAACAAATCCCCTATATTCCCCACTTTCTTAGGTGGTTTTACTCTGAAAATGGCTATTTCTTCTACCAGTTTCATCATCTTTCTAACATCGCCTATAACTTTTACGCCATTGCCTCCTAGTTTTATGATCTCTCCAAGGGAGGCCTCTTACCCCCAGAATCCCTTTGCTCACCCCTTGATCGAGATCCCGGCTCCTCTAACATTTTAGTTTAGAACATCCTCAATGCTCAACAACCACCCACGGGACCACGTCACGCAGCCTCTGGGTGTAACACCTAAAATAGCGGCTTTCTTTAGGCAGTTTCTAAATAAGTGCGAAGATAAAGAAGAGGTGAGAGATAATGATTGGGTACCTAAGAATTTTTCTATGCCCAAAATGGAAGTGTACTCCGGTGAGGGACCTCCTAAGTCCCACATCGTGATGTACGAGCGGATTATGCATGTCCAAAAGATTGGGGACAAAGTTTTAGCTAAGTTCTTCCCATGTACCCTATCAGGACCTGCTCTCGAGTGGTTCAATATTCTCCTAGAGTCAACAATCCTAGATTGGAAACTCTTATATAAAGCTTTAATTGCCCACTATGGTTTCAATTCCACAATGGAAACCACCATCCAGCACCTTGAAGCAGTCAAGCAAAAGCAAGGTGAATTCTTTAAGTCATATTTCAATAGGTGGATGGCCACATAAGTCTTGTTAAAGCAAAAGCTCAGTCTGAAAGAAATGATCCCAAAGTTGCTCGAGGGGGCTCTCCCAATTCTCCTAAAAGAAATGGAAACAGACTCTTTTAAATCTTATAAAAAAATCTTTGAAAAAGCCGAGAAAATCAAGCACCGAGAAGAGAAAGAGAAAGTGAACAAGCTGAGTGGGAACTAGCCATGGTTTAAGAAGAATGAATAGAGTAAAATTATGCCAGCTCCTACTAAGGGTAAAGCGCCTACGGTGCAAACTGTAGCTCAAGAAGAAGTATCTGCAGTTAAAGCCGCTTCTCCTCCTCCTTCTCAACAACTATTTGTACCCCCTTGGAAATTGCCACTTGGAGTTATATTTGCTAAGATGTATGAAGCAGGCCAATTAAAGCCACTGCGTGATGTCAGTGCTCCTCGATCGGATGAAAGAGGAAACTTTCGCAACTTTTATGTACAAAAGGGGCATCAAACTGATCAGTGTAGGACTCTAGCTTCCACTATCGCTCATATGGTTAAGGAAGGAAAGATGGCTAAGCTGGCTAGGAAGCCGGGCACTATAGATAACTCTTTGCCTAATCTCGGGGATAAGGTCTATATGATCAGTTCTGGCATTAAGGAAGAGCCTATTCTAGAAATGATATCTAAGGAATTCATAATGGTTATTGGCTCTGGTCTCCCTTCGAGTTTCTTATTTGATATGATCTCACAGTCTAATCCTGTGGTAACTCTATAAAAATTGAAGAAATAGGGCAAGAAGATGAGACCAAAACTGAAGATATGGAAATGGTAGCAAAGGCACTATTTAATGTTGATGATTATGTTCTAAAGGGAGAGTATTCTGATGAAGAGTTCTAGGCTTTCAATGTGGATGAGTATAAGCTTCAGGACTCATCATTGGTTTTAAAGGAACCGCCCTATCGATTTAAAACCCCAGCCACCGAGAGCGTATCGATTGATGGAATTCAATATATCACCCACAGTGGTCAAGTGTACCAGCCTAAGGATAATTGTCTCCTCATTAAAAATGATCTAGTCCAAAACCCCATTAAGAATGTAGCTAAGCCAATGGCACCATCTGCTCAAGTTAAAACAAGTCCCAATATTGATTCTCTAATTACTCAGTTGGAGACTACTCAAGCCTATTTCAGCACTTGGTAGTTAGTTTTGGGTTCTGATGATTACCGCAGGGCTCTGATTAAAAGGCTTTTAGAACTTGAAGCATACGACTTCTATGATTGAGATGTGCAACCTGGTAGGGAAAGGAATACCACTCCTAAGGAGGGATGATCCGATAATGTTCTCCAATAAAGATCTCCCACTTGAGGGGTGCGGTCATAATTTAGCCTTATTCATCTGTGCCTAAGTCCTCAATAGAACTATCCCGTGTATTATGGTTGATGATGGTTCCTCCTTGAATCTGTGCCTTCTAAAAGTTCTTCCTCATTTGGGTCTATTCGGGGAATTGCTGAAGAAATCTAACACTATTATCCGCTCCTATAATGATTCATAGAGAGGTGTAGTTGGTGTGTTTAAAGCCGAAGTGGTTGTAAGGGAGATTTCTGCCAAGGTCTAGTTCACTATCATTGATATTCCCGTCACTTACTCTTTGCTCCTAGGTCGACCCTTGCCTCACTTCGTAGGAGCGGTTTCTTTGACACTCTATTAAAAGATTAAAGTCATGGGGAAAGATGGAAAGATCAAGGTAATTGAAGCTGATCAAGCCTCAGTTATGGCCATCATGAAAGCCGAGGAATCTGGGTTTTGCATGGCTGTTGTTAGTGGTGGGAAGCCTAAAGCCCCTTGCTACAAGCGTTACTCTTCTGTAGCAAGAAATATGATGAAGAGGCATGGCCACGTCCCGGGTCAATGTTTAGGCAAGCGCTTTGGTGGAATATTTAATCATATCCCAATCAAGAAGTATCCAAAACAAGCAGGTTTTGGGTAAACCACGAGGAAGGTTTATAAGCATGTTCACCCGGCATAATGCAACATGGTGACTATTTATGAGGTTTAAGGGAAGAGTTTTTGCAAGGGGAAAACCGAACCTGCTAAGCATGATGGTCAGATTTGGCTAGGTTTTTAGATCTTTAAGGATGTGTATGACTTCAAGAAGAGCTACTATATTAAGCAGGGGGAAACCCAGTCAAGTTGATATCTATTATCGCATCCGATGAGAAAGACAAGGGGAGGCTATTTTTTTAATTCAGATGAAGAGAAGCCAGTGGACACTGAGATTAAAGATGTTGTGGCTACTATGTTAAAAGCTATTTCCATGCTGCCTAAGAAGAAGTAGAAGAAGAGCGACAAAGCCAATCCTCTGGCCAAAGCCATGAAGAAGCTTGCCCGATCTCTTACTATTGAAGAAGGTATGCTGTCTGCCAATCAAGTGAAACCCCTGGATCATAATCTAGAATACCTGCTCATGAAACCTACCAAGAGTGTCAACTCTACTGATGCCACAGCTCAAGACCCTCCGCCTATGGTGGATGACTCTATTGATGATGATGTAACTTTTAATATTTCCAGTGTTTTTTATAAGAACAATGTAGCCTAAAAGGTCTTTAATTCAATGAAAGATTCTGATTTCACTTATTTACTTGATGTTTTGCCCGACAGGCCCATGCATTTATTTAATCATAAGCATAATGTGTTCATTATTCATGACATTTCTTTAACTAAAATAAACTTGAGTATAAATGATAACCCTAAAATGGTAACCCTTATTAATGACTTAACCCCTGAGATAAAAAAGGAGATAATCAAAGTGCTAAAGATCATGTTAACGCTTTTGCTTGGTCGCATATGGACATGCCTAGTGTCGATTGCCATATCACTGAGCATCGCATTCTAGCCAATCCTAGATTCCATCTTATCAAGTAGAAATTCTGAAGAATGAGACCGGAGTTGGCCGATAAGGTTAGGGCGGAAGTTGCTAACATGATTGAGGCTAAGCACGTCGAAGTCATTGAGTATCTGACCTGGTTATCCAATATTGTCCCAATTTCGAAGAAGGATGGAAGGGTAAGGGTTCGTATGGATTACTGAGATCTGAACAAGGCTTCACCAAAAGATGACTTTCCTCTACTTCACATCGATGTACTAATTAATAGCGCTCCCAGGGCCACAATGCACTCATTCATGGATGGGTTCTCAGGGTATAATAAGATTCTGTTGTATATAATCGATAAGGTTAAGATAGCTTTCATCATAGAATGGGGAGTATTCTCCTATCGAGTCATGTCGTTTGGTATAAAAAATGCCAGAGCAACCTATTAGTGCAGCGTCACCACTCTCTTGCATGACATAATCCATAAGGAAGTAGAGGTTTATGTGGATGAAATGTTGGTTAAGTCTGCTTCAGAGAAGGACACCCCGCAGTTTTGGATCAGTTTATGACCTGCATTGAGAAATATAACTTACACCTTAATCCGAAGAAGTGCATATTTAGAGTTACATCAGGGAAACTTTTGGGTCATGTGATTAGTAAAAGAGGGATTGAAATGGATCCAAATAAGATTAAAGCGATCAGGGATATGCCCGCTTTAAAGACAAAAAATGAAGCCTGGTCTTTCCTGGTTCTATTCAGTATGTCAGCAGGTTCATTTCTCCCCTCACCACCATTTGTGAGATAATTTTTAAGCTATTAAGGAAGCGTCAGCTGATTGTGTGGGATGAACATTATCAGATCGCCTTTGACAAAATTAAGGCCTACCTTCTCCACCCACCCGCCCTTTGTCACCCTACCCCCAGCCGGCCATTGATCTTGTACTTAGCAATTGATGACTCCACCATCGGGGAAATGTTGGTTTAGGAAGACAACAGTAAGCATGAGCATGTAGTGTACTACTTAAGTAAGAAATTTTGGATTATAAAACTTGTCATTCGATCATTGAAAATACGTATACCGCCCTAGTTTGGTTAACTAAGAAATTGTGCCACTACTTCCAGTCGTATAAAGTTCAAGCTATTGCTAAGGTTAACCCAATGAAATATCTTTGTCAGTCGCC
This sequence comes from Euphorbia pulcherrima, assembly GCA_947683365.1. Classification (NCBI taxonomy): domain Eukaryota; kingdom Viridiplantae; phylum Streptophyta; class Magnoliopsida; order Malpighiales; family Euphorbiaceae; genus Euphorbia; species Euphorbia pulcherrima. Next base: position 45,914,709 of record CANTUS010000010.1, read on the forward strand.
AACTTTAGCAGGAAAGTTGTCAAGATGGTTACTTTTGCGTTTTGAGTTTGATATTGAGTATGTCACGAAGAAGGTTATCAAAGGTAGAGTGGTTGCAAAATTTTTGGCAAACCAAGCTCTTGAATCCAATTATGTCAAGAACTTGGACTTTCTTGATGAGTAATTACCAATGATTGATGTAGCAAAACCCATGCGGACTATGTATTTTGATGGTGCTATGAACAGATTTAGCACGGGCCTCGGAGTTATCTTATTCACACCTGACAATGAAGTTATCCCTCTGCCTAAGCGATTATAATTTCCCACTACTAATAATAGGACTGAATGTGAAGCTTGCTTACTTGGTCTTGAAGCCCTATTACTTGTAGGGGCAAAGCATGTTCATGTAATTGGGGATCCAGGTTTGGTAATCCGTCAAGTTGTGGGGGATTGGGATATCAAAGAAGAGTCTCTATGTCCTTATATCAATGTCGATCGGGATTTGTCAGCTAAATTTAAAACATGTCTCTATGAGCATGTCCCTTGTCATAAAAATCAGATGGCTGATTTATTAGCTTCATAGGCTTCATGTGGGAAGGTCTTCAGCACCAACCCATTGGCACTCTGATCTTAGTTTCTGCGAAGGTTCCTTACCATTCACGCAATATTACCCAAGTATTCACCATCAGTGATGAGCCCTGCTGGTAGTCAATCATTGTACAATTTCTCTGGCATGGTTAGTATCCTAAAAATGTTACAGAATTTAATCAAACTACTCTGTGAAAGTTGGCCTTTCAATTTAAAATTATTGACAATGATCTCTTCAAGCAAACTTCCGATGGTTTGTTACTCCGTTGCTTGACTGAATCCAAAGCCTGTCGGGTTATGGGTGAAGTTCATGCGGGTGATTGTGGACTGCATATGAATGGCCTAGCCTTAGCTAAGAAGATTCAGCGAATGGGGTACTTTTGGTTAACTTTGATCGCCGATTGTGTCTCTGAGGTAAAATGGCGTCATCAATGTTAGATTTACGAAGGTATTCAACATCTTCCACCTACTGAGCTCCATAATTTATCTACTCCTTGGCCATTCTCGGTATAAGGGAAAGATATAATTGGTGAGACTCGACCATCGTCAACTAATAGTCATCGCTTCATCATTATGGCAGAGGATTATTTCTCAAAATGGATGGAAGCTAAATTGCACACTAGTCTAAGGCCAAGAAGATGGTCAAGTTCATTGAAAAGCACATTTTCACTTGGTATGGCCTGGCTTATCATATTGTATCAGATAATGGGGTTTAGTTCTAAGGGGCAACCGCAGAGTTGATTAAAAAATATGGTATCGAGCATCGTAGTTCTTCACCCTACCGTCCCCAACCCAACAGTGTGGTGGAGGCAGCTAACAAGTCTATAAAGAAGATTCTTTCTAAGACCATCGCTAGTTATCGAGATTGGGCCGATAAGTTGCCATTTGCTCTTTGGGGGTATCGAACAAGCATCAAAACTCCAACAAGTCAAACCCTCTTCTCTTTAGTTTATGACATGGAAGCAGTTTTACTAGTTGAAATTGAGATGAAGACTCTGCGAGTGGCACATGAATCTAAGCTTGAAGATACCAAATGGGCAATAGTAAGGTTTGAACAACTAAATACCACAGACGAGCAGCGCTTAAGAGCCTTGAATAGCCTTCACATGTACCAGCAATATATGGCAAGAGCTTACAACAGTCGGGTCAAGCATCTCCGATACCCGGTGAAAGCCGATGACTTGGTTCTGAAGCAAGTGAAGCCTACCAACACTGATCCAAGGGGGAAGTTTCGGCCAAATTGGGAAGGGCAGTATGTAATTAAGAAAGTTCTAGGTAAAGGCGGAATGAAAATCATGGATACGGATAGTAATGAGTTCTAGAACCTTATCAATCGGGATCGGTTAAAGCGTTATCATATCTAAATTAAAAGAATCAAATCTAGAAAAGTGGCATATAAAAAAATAAATAGAATGAATCACCCAGTGAGTGGTCTTCTACTACTCAGGCTTCCCACTGGTTGATATTCTACAAACTAATCGACAAAAGTTAGGGTGCAAAATAGCCCCCTAGACTGAAAATCCTGAAAGGATGGCCAAGGCAAAGTTAGGGTAAAAGAGAGCTGCGAGAGTTTGTTGGCTAGAAAACCTTCCCAGCTTGTTAACACCAGAGTTTAAGTTTGTAGAAATGGTTATCATCATTATGTACTCAAGCTTAATTCAATTAATGAACATGTCACTTTTACTAAGCTCTTATGTTTGTGAGCAAATGAATATATTGTGCCGTAAAGGCAAAATGTTATAGATAATTTAAATTTAGGATGCCACTTAACTTAAATACTTGTGCACTAAATCCAAACAAAAATAACAAGAAATATAATAAAGAGGCATAAATTCCGATGGGCTGTAAACTGTTGGAGATGATGAATACCCTTAAGTCAATTAGGGCGATATATCTTAATTATGTAATAGTCCAAATATTTTGTTTAATTAATAAAGGCATTTGATCTTTTATTTATATCGATGTGTTTATAAATATATTATAATTGGTTAAAATATATTCATTGATGTATGTATGTGAAAGTCCTTGACGTATCATAGCATGAAGTCAGAGAAATTATAGTTGGACTATATTTGGTGGAACCTGCTTCATGTGCAATTATGATTATGTCTAAAGTATCCCTAGTCATAGTTTTATCAAGAAAGGATATTGATGAAGCGGAAAGAATAGCATGTGGTCAACTTTCTTGGAAGGGGTCCAAGTAGTTAATCTCCTAAGGACTGAATTGACACATGGATATATCTGGGAGATATATTGGAGACCACAGAAAGATAAACACTTCGTATATATATCAATGTGTTAATGTTTATCTTCATGCAATAAGCTTTGCGAATATCCTCGTACTTTAGATACTAGTTACCTTGTGTGGTACTATTGCTATACTTTAGGTCATTCCTATACACTCATTAATTTAGGGTGTTTTGGGTGATTACGGGTATAGTGATGACAGCACATTGATAAGCTGAGTAGTCAGAAAGAATCCATCATTTCGGATATATTAAGGAATTCTACCTAGCCGCTTGTTGAAGTGATGATTGCCATAAACCTCTGATCAAAGTATGTGCTTTGTAGAAATGGTTTCTAGTCAAACAAACCATGGTAAAAGGCAATATACTTTGGTAACAAGTTAATAATTGGGATAGCTTGGAGCTACCTTGCTACTAGTGGGTTAACACTTTAACCGAACCCTATAAACTAGATGGTACTAATATTAAAGAATGGAAGGAATTTATTGCACTGGATAAATATTGCATTAACCAAGATAGAGTCACAAGGAAAAATGATGTTCCAAGTAATGGGGTATGGTAGACCCTTGCTAGAGGCGTACTGCAGTCATTTAAGGTAATCAAGTTCTATTCACGGTTTAGAACTTCGAACCAATGGTTCCATTAGAACAAGGGTCGGTCAAGCCTTAATAGCTCAATACTTTGGGATCCTATAAGGTCACACACATTGGACCTTCATTGGACTTAGTAAAGAATTAATAGATTTATTCTATTACGAAAACATAATATAATAATAATTAAATTATTATTTAACTATTTAAAAGATGATTGGATCATTTTTAAATATGCCAAGGAATTTTATTTTGACCAGAAACTAATTTATTAGGGTCATCAAATAAAGTATTGAGGAGACCTAAAAATTTCGATTGGAAAAGCAAGAGTTGGACCCTACGTACATAGGCCCCAAAGGGTCGAATGGGCTTACAGGGAATATGACAAAAAGGCCACACGAGTGCATGGTGCACTCGTGGGCTGCATGTTACGCAAGCCCAGCCTGCGTGGGCATGAGGCCAGGGGTTAGCAAGCGCTGCACAACTAGCGCTTGCACGGCCCATAAAGAGCTACCCGTGAGCTGGGCCCTTGGGAAAGCCCGTGGGGCCCAGCCTACTAGACAAGGCGGGCTCATAAGAGCCTGTCTTGTATGGCAAGCAGACCCGGCTTGCTGTGCAAGCCGTGTTAGTGTAGGGGACACATAGATCCACTAGGGTCCGCGTGTTTCTCATGGACGGGATGGGTATTTACCCATCCCGCATTAATTAGGTGGAGCCTTTGCTCCACCTATAAAAAGGGGCTCCCTTCTCCATTGTTCAATGCACCAATTCAAGTGGAACTTAAACTTTTTAGATTATATTTTTGGGTGGGATTTTGGAGTGGCCTAGGATCTACTCAAAGTTCTTTGGTTCTTCCTCATTGGGAGGTTTCGATTGGTAGGGTTCATGTGGATACTCATAGCGGCTATTCTACACTTGGAGGCTTGTATGGGAAGGTTCTGCTAAAAGCATGTTTCAACTTATACGTCTTTATTTTTCTCTTTTAATTATTAGGTCTTTTCTTTTAAGCGTTTTAGACTTAATAGTTACTATGCTTAGGTTATAATGCACACTTAATTTATTTAATATTTAAATTATAACTTAGAGTTATAATATGTTTAATATAAAATTTTATGCTAGGATATAATTTAGAGTTATGGTATGCCTAGCCCCTTTTGCATGTTAACCTAGCCATAGAATTATTTAGTTAAGGCTTTATTTAATTTATATGCATCTATTAGGAGTTCCTGGGGATAGGGACAAAATTTTGAATTTCTGCCACACCTGTTATGCGTGTTCAATTTGACTGTCAGTTCCCAACAGTGGTATCAGAGCCTGCTATTTAGTGCATAATTAAGTTAGAAGCGAACTCAATATTATTTTCTATATGAAACGATTTGTTTATTTAATTGTTTGGAACAATATAAATGAACTTGTGCCTTTCATTTCAAGGTTAGAAAATGGTTATGAATAATTTTAAATAGGTCTGCTCAACTTACTTAAATTATACAAGTTTCAATAATTTATTTAAATTACAATGGTTATAGATGCTTCCAATTTACATGAATTGGAAGAACAAAATTTATTAGTTCATGAGAATCCATTGGTCTTCGAGTTTGTGCCCATATTTGTTTTGGCTAAAGATTGGACATGGTGTCTACTCACTTCAAGGGCACCTCTCCTATCTGGGAACCTATATCGGTGCAGCTTAAATTGATCAACTGGGGGATTAAATATGGACTAATTTATTCCTAGTATATAAGATGGTGCTTATATATGTTTCTATAACAAAGTAATAAATTAAACTTATTGAATAAATGCTTAAAGGAAATGCAATATAAATATAACAAATAAAAGTATTAATTATTTTGCATATAATTTAGGTTGATGGAATAATTATAATAAAAAGCTGAACCCACCTAAGGTTGGACGTTATAAATTAATTCTAAAATACCCTGAATTAATATAAGTTATTATAAATATGTTCATCTGATAAAATCCTAGATTGGGTGAGACGTTTAACACCAATAAAATCCTAAAGTAAAAATATTAAGGCAAGTTATAGTCTTCCTTACTCAATTTTATAATACGGTCTCTTTGGGCTACCAAAGTGCTACGCAAAGCATTCCTTCTAGTCCACATTGAATGGTTGTAAAGTTTGGGATAGGGTCTGCCTTAACGGAGATGCTAATATAAGAGGACATGTCCCTTGGGATTAGGGAACTTGAATGTATTAGCAATTGCATACGATACAAATGGAATGGGATTCCAACTATAACTTACTAATACAACTTGACTCATAAAATTGGGGGTTGTAATAGACTAGTTATAGATGCTACCCACTAGGAAATTTAGCTGAGCTAAAATTCCCGAATTCAATAGAATGGGCTATTATATATTTCGAAGAAAATAGTAGGACAAATGTATTTAATTAAATGACCTTATATTAAATGCATGTACTTAAACTAATATCTAAACCTTTTCTTTTCTTATATCTTAGGTTGAATATGAACTCCATTTTCAAAATCCGTCTTAAATACATCCAAGTTTTAACAGCAATTAACTACCATGAATAGATTAAGGATGTAAAGGACATTCTTAAGGATTATGAATTAGCATACGTTCTTGAAAATCATTTTCACAAAGATTCCTAGCACTGATGCACCGGCTATAATTAAGCAGGCATGGTTGAAATATCTAAAGGATTCGGTTTATGTGTCACACTTGTTGTTTGATACTATGAATCTTGTAATACGTTCACAGTACGATCACATGAGTCTAGAAAAAATGTTGATCAATCTAAAGAGTTTGCCTAAAAAGGCAAGGTATGAAAGGTTCAAATTGACAAATGAACTTTCAAACTCTAAGATGAAGGAAGGGACCTGTGTTGTAGCACACATCAACAAGATTAGAGATTTCATTGTAAAATTAGAATCACTGGGATCTACGGTCAGTCAATCCTTGGGAATGGATATCCTGTTGGATTCTTTACCCATCAGCTATGCTGATTTTGTAAAGGAACATTGCTTCAAAGTTCAAGAATGTACTTTCCCGGAAATGGTTGATGCGCTGAGAAAATTGAATGCCAAAAGCAAAGAAATTTCAAGTAAGTCTACAAATAAATATTCTCCAGAAAATGACCCAGAGTATACTATCTCCAAAGGAGTAGTTAAAGGGTTTAAAAGGAAGAAAGGAAAGAGGACATATGAGTATGTCTGCTTCAAGTGTAATATATATCGAGACATTGGAAGAAGGATTGCAAAGCTCTGCTTCTGAGCATTTGAAGAAGAAGCCTGCAAAGGCGTCTACTTCAGATATGTTTGTAATTGAAAACTTTGCTACTATTCTTAGTGAATCCACTTGGATATTTTCTATGCAAGGACTAAGGAATAGTAGACTTGCAAAAGGGGAGATGGACCTGCATGTGGGAAATGGAGCCAGAGTTGCTGCATTAACCGTAGGAAGCTTTAATCTTATTTTGCCAAGTGGACTTGTTTTAGTTTTGAATAATTTTTACTACATTCCAAGTGTTACTAAGAATATTGTATCCATTGCGTGTTTAGCAGCAGAAGGATTTGAGATTTTATTTTTGAATAATAATTGTCAGATTCATTGGAATAATGTTCTTTATGGTTATAGAATGTTGAAAGGTGGCATTTTTGTTCTTGATACTAAAACAAAAGTTTTTAATATAAACAATGTGAAGAAAGTTAAATTAGATAATGAGAACTCCTTCTACTTATGGCATTGTCATTTAGGCCACATAAACAAAGATCGCTTAACGAAGTTGCATAAGCGTGGACTTGGGCCCAATAGACTCAGAGTCTTATGGTGAGTGCGAACCTTGTCTAAAAGAAAAAATGACAAAGTTACCCTTTTAAGGAAAGGGTGAACGGGCCATGAGTACATTAGAACTTATACATACTGATGTGTGTGGTCCAACGAGTGTTCAGGCACTAGGAGGAATCTCCTACTTTATAACCATTATCAATGATTATTCATGATACAGTTATATGTACTTATTGACACATAAGTTTGAGAGTTTTGAAAAGTTCAAACTATTCAGAGCTGAAATAGAGAAACAACTTGAGAAAAGTATTAAAACACTTAGATCAGATCGAGGGGGAGAATACTTAAGTCAGGAGTTTTAGGATTATCTAAAGGAAAATGAGATAGTTCCCCAGTGGACCCCTCCTTATATGCCCTAACACAATGGAGTGTCAGAAAGAAGGAATCAAACTTCATTAGATATGGTTCGGTCCATGATGAGCCATGCATATCTCAGTAAATCCTTTTGGGGATATGCACTGGAGAGCGCAGTTTATATATTAAATAGAGTTCCCTTAAAATTAGTTGATTTTACACCTTACAAAAGATGGTGTAATAAGAAGCCATCTATAAGTCACTTAAGAGTATGGGGCTGTCCTACTATGGTAAAGAGGATAGTGTCAGATAAGCTTAATGCCAAATCTGACAAGTGTCTATTCATTGGATATCCAAAGGAAACTATTGGATATTTGTTTTACCAACCTAAAGTATAAAAGGTATTTGTGTCTCGAAATGCTCACTTTTTGGAGAAGGAACACTTACTTGCAAAAGTCAGTGGAAGCAATATTGAACTGGAAGTTTAAGAGGAGGAAACAGACAATCAACTGATTGACCCCATTCTAGATACACAAGAAAGTGTGATCCAAGAATAACCTATCGAAACACAATCATTGCAAAGATCAAGTCGTGTTCATAAGGGTCCCTATAGATATGGGTTTATCATCACTGATGATAAGGAACTATATCTCATGGAGGATGATGAACCAAGGATATATGATGAGGCAATGAAAAGCCCAGATTTTGATAAATGGTTAAAAGCCATGAAATCATAAATGGATTCCATATATGAAAACTAAATTTGGCATTTGGTTGATGCACCGCAAGAGGTTAGACCAATTAGGTGCAAGTGAGTCTTCAAGAAGGAGATTGATGTGGACGGTAATGTAACTACCTATAAAGCAAGGTTGGTTATGAAAGATTATAGTCAACGTGAATGCATTGACTATGATGAAACTTTCTCACTGGTAGCCATGCTTAAATCCACAAGGATACTCCTTGCCATTGATGCTCATTACGATCATGAGATCTGGCAGATGGATGTTAAAACAGCATTCTAGGAGTTGGAATATCAGGTTTGACCAGACAATCCGTGAACTAGATTTCTATCCAATCATTAATGAGCATTGTGTTTACAAGAAGGTTAGTGGGAGTGCAGTCGTTTTCTTAGTATTGTATGTCGATGACACTCTACTAATAGGAATCGATATTTGTCTTCTTCAAAATGTTAAAGGATGGTTGTCAAGAAAGTTCTCCATGAAAGACCTTGGTGAAGCAACATTTGTACTAGGTATAAAGATCTATAGGGATAGATCAAAGAGGCTGTTAGGTCTTTCTCAAATTACATATATAGATGTGGTATTGAATAGGTTCAACCTTGAGCATTCTAAGAAAGGTTATCTCCTAATGACAAAGGGGATTAACCTATGTAGGGCTGAGTGACTAAAGACAACTCAAGAGAGAATGCACATGAAGGATATACTCTCTGCATCCGTAATAGGATCCATTATGTATGCTATGATATGCACTAGGCTAGATATCTCTCAAGCTTTGTGCTTTAAAAGCAAGTATCAGTCAGATCCAGGTGAAAAGCATTGGATGGTCGTCAAAGCAATTCTTAAGTACTTGAGAAGGAGTAAGGATGAGTTCTTGATATATGGAGAAGGTGACCTCACAATTAGAGGTTACACTGATGCGAGTTTTCAATCTGACAAGGATGACTTTAAGTCTCAGTCAGGTTTTGTGTATGTATTAAATGGAGGGGCGGTATGCTGGAAGAGTTCCAAGCAAGAAACTACTGCTGATTCAACCACAGAATCTAAATACATTACTGCATGTAAAGCGAAAAAGAAGTTGTCAAGTTAAAGGGATTTATTGGTGATCTCGTTGTGGTTCTCGAGGTTGTTGATCCAATTACTTTGTATTGTGATAATAATGGTGCCACAGCTCAGGCAAAGGAACCATGGTCTCATAAAAAAAATAGACATGTATCTAAAAAGTATCATATAATCTGGGAGATTAATGATGCTAAGATAATAAGACTAGAATATGTACCCACTTATCAGAACCTCGCGGATGGTCTGATGAAGCCATTGACTCAAGTCGAACATGACCAACATGTTAAAGCATATAGATTAAGACATATGGCTAATTGGCCTTAGTTCAAGTGGGAGTTTGTTGGATATGATGTATGCCCTTAAGGCAATTAGGGCGATATATCTTAATGTATGTATGTAAAAGTCCTTGACGTATCATAGCATGAAGTCAGAGAAATTATAGTTGGACTATATTTGGTGGAACCTGCTTCATGTGCAATTATGATTATGTCTAACCTATCCTTAGTCATAGTTTCATCAAGAAAGGAAATTGACGAAGTAAAAAGACTAACATGTGGTCAACTTTTTTGAAGGGGTCCAAGCAGTTAATCTCCTAAGGACTGAAGGCGGTGCCTTAATTTTGACACATGGATATGTCTGGGAGATAAATTGGAGACCGTAGAAAGATAAACACTTGGTTTATATATTAATGTGTTAGTGTTTATCTTCATGCAATAAGCTATGCGAATATCCTCATACTTAAGATACTAGTTACCTTATGTTGTACTATTGCTATACTTTGGGTCATTCCTACGCACTCATTAATTTAGGGTGTTACGGGTGATTACGGGCATAGTGATGACAGCACGTTGCTAAGCTGAGTAGTCGAAAAGAATCCATCACTCTGGATATATTAAGGAGTTGTACCTAGCTGCTTGTTGAAGTGATGATTGCCATAAACCTCTGATCTGGGTATGTGTTTGATAGAAATTATTTCCAGTCAAACACACCATGGTAAAAGGTAATGTACTTCGGTAACAAGTTAATAACTGGGATAGCTTGGAGCAACCTTGTTAGTGGGTTAACACTTTAACCGAACCCTATAAACTAGATGGTACTAATATTAAAGAATGGAAGGAATTTATTGCACTGGATAACTATTACATTAACCGGGGATTGAGTCATAAGCATAAATGACATTCCAAGTAATGGGGGATGGTAGACTATTGCTAGAGGCGTACTACAGTCATTTAAGGTAATCAAGTTCTATTCACGGTCTAGAACTTCAAGCCAATGGTTCTAATAGAACAACAGTCGGTCAAGCCTTAACAGCTCAATACTTTAGGATCCTATAAGGTCACATACATTGGACCTTCATCGGACTGAGTAAATAATTAATATATTTATTCTATTACGAAAATATAATATAATAATAATTGGATTATTATTTAACTATTTAAAAGATGATCAGATCATTTTTAAATATTCCAAGGAATTTTATTTTGACCAGAAACTAATTTATTAGGGTCATCAAATAAAATATTGTGGAGAGCTAAAAAAATTGGATTGCCAAAGCGAGGGTTGGACCCTGTGCACATAGGCCCCAAAGGCCCGAATGGGCTTATGGGGCATATGACAAAAAGGCCACATGAGTGCATGGCGCACTCGTGGGTTGCATGCCACATAAGCCCAGCTTACATGGGCATGCGGCTTGGGGTGAGCAAGCGCTGCACAAGCAGCGGTTACACAACCCATAAAGGGCCACCCGTGAGCTGGGCTTGGAGAAGGCTAGTAAGGGCCAGCCCGCAGGACAAGGCAGGCTCATAAGAGCCTGCCTTGTGTGGCAAGTAGACCCGACTTGCTATGCAAACTGGGTCAACGTAGGGGACAAGCGGATCCACTAGGATCTGCGTGTTTCTCATGGGCGGGATGGGTAATACCCATCCCGCATTAATTAGTTGGAGCCTTTGCTCCACCTATAAAAAGGGGCACCCTTCTCCATTGTTCAATGCACCGATTAAAGTGAAACTTGGTGGGATTTTGGAGTGGCCTAGCAGCTACTCAAAGTTCTTCGGTTCTTCCTCATTAGGAGGTTTCAGTTGGTGGCGTTCATGTGGATACTCATGGAGGCTATCCTACACTTGGAGGCTTGTGCGAGAAGGTTCTCCTAAAAGCATGCTTCAACTGGTACGTCCTTATTTTTTTATTTTAATTATTAGGTCTTTTCTTTTAAGCGTTTTAGACTTAATAATTATTATGCTTAAGTTATAATGCATGCTTAGTTTATTTTATATTTAAATTATTACTTAGAGTTATAATATGTTTAATATAGAATTTTATGCTAGGATATAATTTAGAATTATAGTATGCCTCGCCCCTTTTGCATGTTAACCTAGGTAGAGAATTATTTAGTCAAGGCTTTATTTAATTTATATGCATCTATTAGGAGTTCCTGGGGACATGGACAAAATTTTGAATTTCCGCCATGCCTTTCATGTGTGTTTAATTTGACTGTCAGTTCCGATATAAACATCTATGTCTACGCAAAAGCCAGAAAGTCCATTGGATTGAAAATCCGAAAGGGTGGTCCAGGCAAAAGTTAGGACATAAAAAACAATAAATAAAATTCTGATGACCCTAACACAATGTTATGGCCTATGCAAAAAAGAAGACAAACGAAAATAAATATAGCGTGATCATCGTCAATCACCCAGAAGGGCATGCGCCCTCATCATCATCATCATCATCATCATCATCATCATAGTCAGAATCAAAAGCTCAAACCAACCTATCCTCCGCTTGTTCGGCATGCCCAAAACTCTCTAGCATGATCAAGAAGATGGCCTGAGAATGGCCCGGCCTTGAAGTCATCCAAGTGTAGTGGGACCCTCTATCATCTCCCCCACTGTCGATACAAGTGAAAAGGCAAGTAATGTATGAAGCACTACAACCCTATGAGCAGAACCTTACCTTTATTGGTGTCCACTAGGACATCAGAAATCTCAACCCAGTGGTAGACCCAGTGAATGTCTGCATCGGATAGACCCTCCATGATCACTGTATAATCATCAGTTGTCAGGTTATTGTGATTATCAGTGATGTGAGCCCTCCTTTAATAATTCTAAGGCCCATATCATCTCAGAACACCCCAAGGATCCTGGAGCAAAGCTAGCTTCTCTAAGAGCCAAACCTGCAGTTTTAGATTTAGATTTAGATTCAATTTTAGATTCAGTTTCCGATTCAGATTTAGTTTTAGATTCAATTTTAGATTCAGATTTAGTATCAGATTCAGTTCCAGATTTAGATTTAGATTTATATTCAGTGTTAGATTAAGATTCAGTTTCAGTTTCAGTTTCGGGTTCAGCGTCAGTTAGAGGAAAACCTGTAGTATAGAGAAGTGGTATCTGATGAGGTTAGGATCGCCGAAAGCTCTACCTAGATGAAATAGGGTGTCAGCTAACCCTATGAACAATGGAGAGATGCCTACCCTGCCCAATGACCAAAACTAGTCGTAATAGGGCAAAGGTGCCGACTCTGTAGATAAACTCAGCCATAAGTAGTAGAGCTACCATGAAAGGATAAGAAATGTGCGACTTGGGGTAGCTAAGCACCAGTCAAGTACCCTACTGAGATAGAATCCCAGGGATCCAGGAGTCTGGGAAAGGAAGGTAGTAGGGGCATCTAGGTTCCATAACTCGGTCAGTTGAGTAAATCGCATCCCGTGAGTATAGATCACCCCGAGAATAGCATGATACTCCTCCACCATTGGGCATAGCTCAAAGCCTAAAAAGCAGAACATGTGGTCCATCAGGTCCCAATACAGGAATGTTGCATGAAGGAAGGCCACATTCACCAGCCTGCTAGCAATATATCGAAGCCCCGCCAATCTGAAAACCTCTAGCCTCTCCCAATGAGGGCTTGCTAAAGTGCACAAAACCTGACTCAGCCTAGCATTATGTGTGTCCATCAGTAATCTCTATCTGCTAATCGCCTGTCAAATGGGGTCACTATTATTAATTCAGATGATTGTAAACATTAATCAGTTTATTCCTAATCAAGTATCTATTGTGCCTAGCATGCATCTAGAGAGTAAGTAAAGCAAAGCAATCACGTCAGTCACATTAGATAAACAATCAAAGCAATCACATCAGTTACATTAGATAATCATCAAAGTTAGCAAAATAAAGCTAATGACCAAAATAAGGTAAGATGAGATAGTGATCATCAGGTCTGGTCTCCATGCTTGATATTGAAATAATGGCTGACACCGTCATCCACCTCCCCACCATGTGGTGGAGTGGGCATCATACTAATGCCTAACACTGGTGGAAAGATCACCCCCATAAGCTACTCCATAGAATCTACCAGCATGGCGGCTATAGGTTTGAAGGGCTCGGTCACTCCCATATCGGCTAAGATATCATTGAGCTCAAGTGCACCTCCGCCACTTGCATGCTCATAATCCCGGAGCTGGGCCTAAAATCCATCCCACTGGCTCTCCACGACATGAAGGCAATCATGCAGGCTATCTATGTCTCAGGTCAGGGCTATGAGTCGTGCCTCATCCTAGGCTCTCCGGCTCTAGTAGCCAGCTATCTGGCTCCGGTAATCCGCTAGCTCGCGCTCCACCATCACTTACTCCTCATGCTCAGTACGGTATCTGTCTTACTCTATTGAGATAAAAGCCTACAAAAATGCTCAATCAGAAGGAGAATCAGCCCGATAAGTCATGCATTCAGTCATACATGCATAATTCTAACAAATATATCATATATCTTTCTCTATTTTGTTGCAGGAGGGAAGAGAAAGTCATTACCTAGTTCATAGAATCCTATGCAAGTAGCAGGTACCTCATGCCATAATATCCCCGAGCCATGCACTCGATCTCATAAATGGGTACCTGTCTGATCCAATATAAAGATAACACCAACCGATCAGCCCAATTAGACGTCAGCAAGCAAGGTCTTACATGTGTAGTGTTCTAAGGAACATAGTATAGGGGCACCCTCGACCCCCTAATAGGCATCTTCTCATGAACCCGTGATCAACACATCAGTGAGAATGAGGTCTCCAGCTGATTCATCATGATCCCGTTAGCTCTACCTAGCAAAGGAGCTACCTGGGTAGGCAGGACTGACTCCATGGAAATAGTCATAGGGTCAGTAATGCATCATTGGGAAGGCTCTCCAAGTCCCTCTGTGCTGGCAGTGGGACCTCCCCTCCTCTTCTTGTGGGCTCCCTAAAATCACAAAAAAGGAAGCATAACATCAGATAAGCAAGATGAGACAGAAATTGCAGAGATGTTGCCAAGGGTGAGGAGGATTTAAGGAGTTACCCTGCTCCGTGGCCCCTAGTAGAGAACATTCGGATTAAAGCTCGAATCAGCATCTCTAGTATCATCGTGCCTCACGACATCTCCTTCCCTATCATCCTTTGAGAGAAGCTCATCATCGTCGTCATCACCGCTATCAAATCCCTCGCTACCCTCAGTCACGACTTCATTATCCTAAAATTTAAAGTCCCAAAGAACTTCAGTCCTGGACTTCCTTCGGCATTCTGGAATGAGGCGTCTCTAAAAATTAGTATAATCTTGGCTGACCAAAGGCACCCTATAGTTGTTGCCATCCAGAAACCAAGCTCGTACACCAACGGGCATGAGATAGGGCCAGAAAACTCCAACTGGTACATTAGCAGGAACCCTCCTCTGAGCTGTGGTACTTGTCCTCCACCGACGGACTCGCTCCCTAAAATACCACTCTTGGGAGGAGGGGCACTCTAAGATGAACCAACATCCATCCACTGTGCATCGAATATTCTTAATGTCTCAATAGTAGGACAGTCTCTTCCATGGTTCGGTAATAAGCTAAAAGAAGCATCATAATAAATCACTGTAAGTATCCTCTCATTTGCCCATATAGTTTGAACTAATAGGTAAAAATTTGTAGGAAATAATGTTACTCGATAGGGTCTGAGCTGCTGCAAGTACTCTCGATAACATGCGTGTGCATCTACTAGCTCCACCTTGGACCACCCATACATTCAGCGAGTGATAGCATGCGAACCCATGGGCAGTCGTGCGTCGAGTGCAGGGAGAGGAACTATCATGTACTTAAATGCCCACGTCTGCAAAGACTTGAAAATGAAAGCAGCAGTAAGCTGAATAAGTAATGTGGCTAATATCAAAAGATAAAGTTACTCACCAAAACCACAGCTATGAGGCCTTGAAGGCATTGGACCCCCCTCGGGCCAAGCAGTCAAGTGTATAGTATATCTGCCTAAGGATGGCTCTTGGTAAGTTCCACATCTTGAAATCATTCGGTCTCTCCAAGGCACATAGCAATCCGAGAGTGACTCAACTTGAGCCAGAAGGAAAAAAGAGGCATGTCAGTAATGTTGCAAGGAATGACCATAAATACTAATAAAAATAGTGCCTGCTGATATCAGTCGCCTTAATCCAATGATTATGCAGCTGACTGTACCTCATCACTCTGTCAGCCGCCACGAGGACCCCAAGTAAGCTCGATATCAGGGTAAGGGAAGCTGGCTCCGTTCGGAACTGCTCTAAATAGACATCAAAGTGTATGACTTAGCACTTTCAATGTAGCTCAGTTATAGCAATTATATCCAATGGAGTGATCGTCAGCTCACCTACCATTAAATTGAAAGTGTGCGTGATCTCGCTCCAATGCTCGACCAAGCTAGCTAGAATGGTGGGGCTCATCGACCGATTATTCATCGACAGTGCATCCAACATCTGGTCTAAACCTAGGCCCTGAGCAGCTTGAATAATTGAATTATCATGCAGTGCCGTGGCTTGTGTCTTAATGTTATGCCACCAATCCGCGCATCTTTGAAGTGACCGCCATGGCTTAACTTCGGCCGACTGTAAAATAAGTCCAAAAAATAATTTCTATCGATTAAATCTTGTAAAATTAGAAAAAGTTCAAATTTCAGCATACAGACAATCTTAGATGCAATTTTTGATTGCAAATTCGGAATTAGCATGAAAATCAGAGCAGGAAAGCACTCCACGAGAATTTTTCACAGCCTCTCCGACTGTTGGCTGCCGCCATCGCCGCCAGTGGTGAGACACCCCAGCCGCAAGCGAGATGCTGCAACGACAGCATCTGAGATGTTGCCGCAGCGTCTCACGGGTCGCTAGAGCATCTCGCCACTCCGGCCGGCACCGGTGGCCGAATCTTCCCTAAAATCCAAAAAAATTTACGGCTTTGGCCTCTTTTCAGTTCAAGTTCAATCCAAAATCCAACCAATTCAATTCCAAAACACCAATTAACACGTTCTACATGTAGTTATACACCCGATTTCACCAAACATCAAGCTTTAAAAATCCACAAAATTCAAGTTCAGGTTTGTGGCATAACAATGATTGTTCCAAAAAAATGGGGAAAGCTCGGGTTTTGATAGTTTACCTGGCACACGTAAGCGTGTTTTCCTCATTATATAAATATTCAAACTTGGGAGGTCAGTGTATAACCCATGCAAGTATCAGTGTCTCTAAGGCCGTATGCCCAAGGGACTGGGCACGCTCGTAATCCATGTGGACCATCCGGTAGTGAACCATGGGTGATCCCATAAGGCTTTTTGTCTCCTCTCTTGGCATACATCTTTCCTTTGGTGAAGTATGGAATGGATAGGAAGGGGAAGAAAGAAACGAATATTTAGAAAGAAAGGAACGGAATATATTCTTTTACTTTGGCACATTCTCTAGAATATTCCTTTCGGCAAGGAGCAAAACCCTCCGATCGGTTATTTCTTTCCAGCTCCCGAATACCTCTAAATCTCAGTTATTTTATATTTCACCCTTTTATTGTTAATTGAAGCGGAAAAATTTTTATTTCCACAAAATCAATTAAGCAATAAAAGGTGAACGTATTTATCAGATGCTAACTTCTTAATTTTTATTCTTGATAGGTCTGTCGATGGCAAACCCTGAAAACAACCAATTCAGAACTTTACGGCTTAGAATAATTTTGTCTTGATAAGTCTGTTAATGGTGCATTCTCAAAACAGCAGTAAACAACTGACTCAAGATTTTTGACTTTGAGAGGTTCGTTGATGATACGTCCCCATACTATTCATAGACAACAGACTCAAAGAATTTTCTATCCTCAACTAGTCTATTGATGATGTGTCCCTATACCATTCGTAGACAACCATGCCAAGAATACCCGTTATCCCTATTTTATTCCTCCTGAAAGATCTGTTGATGGCAATCCCAGAAGACAATCGGCTCAGGAATTTGCGACTCAGGTATAACCTTCTATCCCTCGCTCTTTAGTGAAATCACATTTGATCCGTCAAATGATAATCTCAGAAGGGGCAACCGATGAGCACGGGCTTTTTGGTGACCCGCAGAATGATGATGACGTTTTGCTTGGACCTAATATTTGGCTTGTTATTCTATTATTTCGGAGTGGAATTACGTGTAGCAAGTATTCTCTAGATGAAGTTGGGATTTTACTCGTTCAGTTCCCTTTGGCTGGTTATTTTAAATAGATGCTTTGGAAATACCAAAAAATATTAAAAATAATTAAATTAAATAAAAAAATAAAAATAAAAAACAAAAAACAAAAAACAAAAAAAATAAAAAAAAGGTTTGGCCTACCGTCGCGCGCGTCCACCGCATCTCTGCGCGCCTGGCCACGGAGTGGCCACGTCGTCCAGACACGTCGTGGTGCCGCGAGACGCTGCAAGAGCATCTCACGGCGGTGCGCAATGTCTCATTGCGCTAGAGCATGGTGAGACGCTGCCATTCCAATGTCTCGTCCTGAGACGTTGCGCGGGCTCTGACTGTCCGTCGCCAGTCCGTCTTTTTCTCTCTAAGTTTGAATTTACTCAATTTTCCCAGGAATCTTTGCATTTCTAGGGACTAATTGAGTTATTTGGAGTGAGTTAAGTCTATATAAACCCATTAAATCACCTAATTCTAGACTTTTTGCCAAATTGAAAGCTTAATTCATCATTTAGAATTTACTAGGTTTTAGAGAGAGAAAGCTATATAAAACTTAAGAAATATGATTATTCGAGATTTTAAAGGGTTATTTAGCTTAATCTTTTAGCTTAATCACTAAAATTTAATTAAAAATCATAAGTTAAAACGAGCTTAAATAGGATTTAGAGACTTTTTTCTCAAAAATCACTAAATTCCATCACTAAGTTCGTCGCTATTTTAGTTACTGTTTCGTCGGATTTCGTCACAAATTCATCACAGAGCTTGTCAAACGATCGGTTTGAGTCTCAAAACATGGATTCATGGCCTCTGGGTAAAAAAACTGAGTTCCAATCTACTTTTTATTCAATATTGTTCATTATTTGGCTGTTCTTAGTTGTTATTTCGGACTTCTTGGCATTTTTCTGGGGCAGATGCTCCGGTGAGCCTTGAGATGCTCCAGCGTAGCTTGAGATGCAACGGCAGCATCACAGGCAACCACTGTAGCATCTCAAGCCCCACTACAGCATCTGGACTGGTGAAAATGCCAAAAAGCCCTTGATTTGTGTTTTTGGTCATTTTTTATCATTTTCTTGCATTTTTTACCCTGATTTTTACCTGAAAAATTTCCAAAAAATTTTATATAATCTATAGTTAATTTTAATTAATTTTTAATCTATTTTTGGATTTTATTAATTATTTAATTGATTAAATCTTCATTTAAATTGCTTTAAAATGGGTTTTTCACCAAATAAATCTAAACAATTCTTTTTACAACAACTAAAAATTCCAAAATGTTTTTTGTAATTTTATTTATTTATTTTAGGTCATCTAGTTTATTTTATTGGTTATTAGTTAGTTTAGATGCTTATTTAAATGCCCAAAAATTATGTTTTTAGTCCCGAAAAATCCAAAAATATGTTTTCTCCATGATTAGGTGTTTATTTTTAGCCATTTATTTATTTATGCATTATTTATGATTGTTGGTATCTATTTTGCCTAGTTTGGAGCCGGGTCCGGGTTGGTAAGCTGGGTTAGGACCCGGTTTTGCCCTTTTATTTATGTATCCAATTTATTTTTTTCGCATTAGAAAAAATGTATAGGTATTGGTAAAGCCCTGTAATAAATATTTATTTGCTTTATTTACTGCTTTTGTGTGATGTATGGCATACAAACCAAAAATTCCAAACAATAACCGGATTTAAATTGCACAAGAACTAAAGCTACATTTATTAAAATGTAAACGTTTTTTGATTTAATAATTGAAAAGTAAGCAACATCATCTGGACTCGGAATCTCTGTTTTAAGGTACGGTCCAACCACCCGGTGGGAATATCATACCCAAATTTTCGGTGGAGCTTAGGTGGCGATTCTATCTTAAAATACGGATTTTCATGTCTCGTATCCCTTAACATGCAAATTGGACTTAAATTCAACATCTCTTTCTCCACCATTATTTCCATCACGTCTAAAATAAGGACTCTCCCTTAGCACGCTTCACAGCTCTCACTATTTTCCATCCCCCGTGCTACACATCTCACACGGTCCTCGTGGGTGAGGAAAAGGTCATCCACTCACAAGTGTGAAAGAGTGTAGAAATAGGATTTCTGTGATAATTCCCCAAATGACGAAAACAAAAATGGTTTTACGCGGTGAATGTAATTTTGAATCAACTAAATGAGAAATAAGTGACTCATCCGATACCCGAATCTCTGATCTAATAGGTATGAGTCTCCCACCCAATGGGAACCGTACCAAAACTCTTTCCTAAGTAGACAACTTGGGTGGCGACTATATCATTTTTATCAAGATTTGGGTCTAGATTCTTTTATTCATTAAAATTGGCTATTTATGCAAACTTGAACTAAAAAAGTTTAGTCACGCCTAAATCCAACCAACCCCTAGTGGGCCCTATTTCTTACATAGGCACTAAGGGAGACCCATACATCATCGACACCTCACAATAGTATAAATATATGGCATGTGCACAGGCCACACGACATCGCTATTTGGAACGGTGTTGTGCATGGCCTATAGGGCACTCGAAGATGCAGCCTGCTTGCGTGCTGCATAAGCTCAAAGGACTTATGGGCCTTCATAGCATGTAGTGTAACCCATTATGGACTGCATTACATGTGGGCCAATGTATGATGCGTAGGCTAAAGCTCATGGCGTAAGCTTTTTAGGCTTTTGCTCCTGCGCAAGCCCATAAGGGACTGCTGGCTGAATGGCCTGTAGTCTCCCAGTCCAACTGGGAGCTTGCTACTTAAGCAAGTTCATAGTGTTTGAGTTGTTTTCCAACTCTAATAGGGTTAATTTGATAACCTATTTATCCTTTTTATTTTAATCTCTATTAGTTGAGTTTAGGGACTTTGTTGTCCTTTGAATAATTCCTAACCACTACAAATAGGGGCATCCTCCTTTATTGTTTTTCGTCCTTAATTTCATACTCCTTCTCTTGCTCTCTTATTCTCTTAGTCATTCAGGTTCCTAAAAGTAATCCATTGAAAGACGCATTTACTTAGAATAGAAAACTAAGGGAGTTTCTTCTAGAATAAATTAGTAGGGAAGATCTAGTTATCTTCCACTTATTTAGCGATACTCCGTTTCTAGAAGGTTTTGGTCAGTGGTGCTCGTGTGGACTATTTATAGAGGGCTTCTACTAAGTCTGTGCACGTAGCTAAGGGGTCTTTCTACCAACTACGAGATTTACGCTTCAACTGGTAAATGGTTAAATTATTATTAGGTCCTTTTAATAAGTGTTTATGACCTACAATAATTTAAGACTAGTACTATTACCAATCATGCCATGTGTGAGCACTGGATTTTAACGGTCCTTCTCACAAAAATGATGATGAGAGTTAAATGATGTAATGTCTTTCAAGTGTTGACCATCAGAGGTGTTCCTACTACTGCAGAGTTGAGTTTGGCCAAAATTAGGAGACCTAGTCTGCCTTTAGGGACCCATACGGGTGCTGCTTGGATCCATTGGTAGACCCCGTATAGGTCATCCCTTCAATACACCTAGGGGGGAACCGTACGGATCCCCTAGTACCCCATACGGTTGGGGACCCATACGGTTCTCCCCCATATGGGTACTCTTATTGCTTAAACAGGCTCTTTTGGAAGGGAATCCTTTCCTATTTCGGGAAAAGGCAGGTCATGAACGCCATTTATTGCGTTCAAACCTCCTTTCCCCTATAAATTGGGCCCTTTTCTTCACATTTTCAAAACACACATTTAATACAAAAATTATACTAAAATTCTAGCAGTTTCTATAGGTATAGAAAAGTTATAGTAGCGGTATAGGAGGTATAAAATAGGGAGAAAACTCATCCTTTGAGGTTTTGTCCACATTTTATTCATTTTTAACTTTATTCACTAGGATTTAGGGGAGGTTTTGTCCACATGAATACTCACCTAAATAGTTTTGTTCCATCTACTTTGGTCGGGCTCTCTCAATAGTAAAGGGATCACCTCAAAGTGGATTCACACCGCAAAGGTAACGCTCCTGAGTTTCAAAGAGACTCACATCTCAGTTATTTCATTATTATTATTGCCTGTTACTTTTATTATATTTATTGCTTTCATTTCTTGTTTCGGAACTGGTCCTAATCTGTATGAGCCTTGTTGCCACCCTATATCCCCAAGGATGTTAATTTGGTACGCCATACTCATATAAAAGGAAATCCCTTTTTATTTTTCTGCACCAATATATTAATCTATAATCTATAACTTAACTAAATTGGGTTTCTGTCTGGGACCAGATAGGACCCAAATGGGTACACCATACCCATACCAATCCTCCTTAATACCCGTACGGGTACCCCCCATCCGTACGGGTACCTGCCCCCAGACAGACTCCAGAACTCATTTTCAATTGGTTAAAAATCAATCCAACTCTCCATATGCCATGTGATCATTTTCACTAATAAACCGGTAAGTCAACCCACAAGAGTTAAGATGTGTTTTCACAATAAAATGCGCTGAAGTGTTGATTTATGGTGTGCTATAAACTATGCTAACATCTGTGGATGTAGGGGAATTTATTTTCATTTTGTTTTATAACTTAGAACAAATGTATATTTTCTCTTTGCAATTTCCCCCATTTTTCCCCGGTTGAAATTTTTATCCCCCCATTTATTGCTTGTGCTTTATTGTAATTCATGAATGCATGTAACGAGTGTGAAAGAGTGTAGAAATAGGATTTCTGTGATAATTCCCCAAATGATTAAAACTCAAACGATTTTACGCAGTAAATGTAATTTTGAATCAACTAAATAAGAAATAAGTGACTCATCTGATACCCAAATCTCTGATCTAATAGGTATGAGTCTCTCACCCAGAGGGAACCCTACCAAAACTCTTTTATAAGTAGACAACTTGGGTGGCAATTCTATCAATTGTATTGAGATTTGGGTCTCGATTCGTTTATTCATTAAAATTGGCTTATTGTGCAAACTTTGTCACTCCTAAATCCAACCAAACCCCTAGTGGGCCCTAGCTCTCTCACGCAGGTGTCAAGGGAGACCTACACGTCATCGACACCTTACAATGGTGACTCTACTGGGGAATGAATTTTTGACTTGCAAAATGTTGGTTTGTTTTAAAAGCTTAAAAGATTAAGATGAGCACCAAAAATCATTTAATTGATTCAACCTGCTTTTGTTTTCATCATTTGGGAAAATTATCACACTCTATCTTCTCATATCCTTCTCTCTTTAGTTAGATGTGCTCTTCTTCTAGCGCGAGGATAGGGTGCCTTATTATTTCCGCAACACTTGCTACAGTGATACCTATGACCGCTAGGGATATTGGGTACACCTTAGGGGGTGGGCACTCATTGCCATCTCCCTCCAAAAGAGGCTTGATGCGATGGGAACCTTCGACATCAACTTTTGATATATCCCTACACCATTCTTATTGAAGGCCATAGAATTTTACACTCTAGGTACCCGGATTTCTGAGTGAGATTAGACTAAGGAAGAATACCCTCAGACTCAGTAGGAGAAGTAAGGACGAAACTCGATCACTTTGCATGTATTATGATTAACCCCCGATGCATTATTGTAATTTATACATGCATACCACATCTCACACATGTATTGATCTCTTGGTTATCACCTCAGCCAAAATAAAACCTCAAAGGGAAAATGCTTGGTGGGCATCTTAGGTCCATTTGACTCGTATCTCGACTCCTACAGTGCAATTAAGGGTTGATCCACGTCAGTCCCCGGGTATTTTATCCAGTAATCAATTTAGTCTGATTGATCTTTCTGCCTATCATCCTAAGCAGATGTCTCACATCCTGACTCCAGATGACCAGATTGATGTTGAGGTTGAGAATGTTGCTACTAGGGAGGAGGCAAATGCATCGAGGACTGAGATTAGGTCAGAGATTGCAAATGTTGTCTCACAGTACTTGGGAAAGTGATCAGTTTTTAGACCAAATGAATGATAAGATGTTAACCGCCATCAGGGCAATCATGAATAAGGAGAGAATGGCCAATGCTTCTGTCAGTGCTTCAACAATGAATGCATTAATCAGTGAGCCGGTATCGGGAATTACTCATAATCCATTCGCTCAGTTTGAATTGTCTCTAGTGCAGACTCATGGGGATTCTTCCAGTCAGTTTGGTCTGTTGGGTTCTGTAGGTCCATTCGATTTAGCTAGCTTGCCATTCTAGTCAATGGGTATAGTGGCCCCTCTGGTCGTCAGTTAGTTTACTCAACCTAGTCAGGGGTTTATGCCGCCGCCATTTCAGTTTAGGGCATCTATTCCGATCCCAAATTTTGTGGTCTCACCTAAGGGAACAACCTTTCCTCAATCTATGGGCTTACCCTTGGGTGCAATCACTCAGTCAAAGGGATCATCTTTATCCTTATAATTGTGTAACATACTTTAGAAATTTCTTACTGCTAATCCTGGCTCCCAACCATCCGTCCAAGCAGCTAGAGAGGAGGATTGGGTCCCTGAAAATTTTAGTGTGCCTATTATAGCGAAGTATGAGGGAACCATTCCACCTAAATCTCACATCACCACCTAGCAGAGGGTTATGAGAATCCAAAAGTTAAGTGATAATGTCCTACCCAAAATGTTCCCCTGCACCTTGGAAGGTCCTGCTATTGAATGGTACAACACTATATCAGATGAAGTTACCTGAAACTGGAAAGCTTTATCAAAGTATTTCGTCGAGCAGTATGGTTTCAATGCCACCATTAAAACTACCAAACAGAATTTGGAGGCCATCAAGCAGGCCCCCAATGAGAAGTTCAAACCCTACTTTGAAAGGTGGATGGCCACTTAAGTTCTATTGAAGGATAGGCTAAGTCTCCTAGAGATGATCATAAAATTGATGGATGGTGCCCTACCTGCTCATCGTAAGGTTCTTGGTATGGGTAAATTCTCTAGCTATGTTGAGGTCTTTGAAAAAGCTGAGAAGTGGGAAAGGATCGAGGAAATAGAAAGGGCGAGTGTACAGGCCAAACCTTGGTTTAAAAAGAATGACCTTTCAGCCTCAGCCTAGGCTTCTAAGTCAAAATCTAGTTCCAATCCTAAAACAGCGGTGGTACAAGAAGAAGTCGCCGCAGTACATACCATCAAAGATGGGATTTCCCCCTTGGAAGCATCCCTCCCTACCATCTTCACTAAGTTGAGGGCACTTGTCCTCCTTCAACGTATCAAGTCCTATATCCCACTCAAACCTGAAGACAGGGACTAGTTTTATGCTTATCATATCAGTAAGGGGAATTGCACTGGTGCCTGTAGGGATCTGCTTGAGGCTATTCGTGGTTTGATTAGGGATAAGAAGATTCAGGAATGTAAGCTTAAACCTAGTACCATGAATAATCCCCTGCCGAATTTTGAGAAATAAGTTACAGTTGTCAAATCAAGCTTACCCTCCTATCATATCTTTACTATAATCTCGCAAGCTAATCCTATGGTTCACTCAGTAGTGGCCTTGCCTGATGAACCAATCCCTATTGACATCAATGCATTCGAGTTAGAAGGAGTACATGATAAGGAGGCTATGTTGGTGCAACCTATACCAATTGATATCAATGCTTATGTATTGGAGAATGAGGAGCTCGAAGGACCAGCCTTGGTGGTAGAAACTTCTGAAGGGAGAAGTTTTATGAAAGATTGAGTGTTGCATGTCACTCGAAGTGAAAGGATTCCTCCTGATCCTCTCCCATGAAGAAGAAGGGGCATAGATGTAGATATCTGGGTCATTCTAAGTATCAATCAGGGTCTGATCTTCACGCCTGCGATTGAAACCCAAACTTCAGCCAGCAATGAGAAGAAAGATTCAAAAGTCACCCCTCTCATCCAGTAATTGCAAGTTACACCTATTAAGTATAGCATCTGGTAGCTTTTCATTGACTCTAAGGATCATCGCAAGGGTCTAATATAAAAGTTGTTGAGTATAAAAGCTACACTGTCTACTACTTTGGTTGAGGTATACTCAGTTATCGGGGGGTCTCCTCCTAATTAGATTGAACCCATCAAGTTCTATCCATCAGACCTCCCAAATGAAGGAAACAAGCATAACAAGGCACTCTTCATTAGGGTGCAAATCTTTGATCGCTCTATCCCATGTGTTATGGTGGACGATGGTTCTGCCCTCAATCTTTGCCCTGCTAAAATTCTTCCTTGCTTAGGGCTGGACAAATCCATGTTGGAGAAGTCCAAGACTGTTATAAGGGCGTATAATGATACAAAGAGGAGTGTCATTGGGGTCTTTAAAGCTGAAGTTACAATCGAGAAGTGAAGTCTAAGGTTCTATTCACTATTCTCGATATTCTCATCACCTACTCATTACTATTGGGTCGACCTTGGCTCCATGCATTAGGGGTTATCCCCTTCCACAGATCATCAAAAAGTTAAGCTCATCATAATGGCAAGCTGGTGACCATTGATGCCGATGAACCGTCCATCATAGCAGCCATGGAAGCCAAGGAAAAAGAATCCAGGGTGGCTGTAGCTCACCAAGGCATGAAATTTTTGGTTAAGGGGTACATATCACTCAACATTGACAAAATTATGATGAAGCAGGGCTACATAAAGGGCAGAGGACTTGGAAAGAATCTGCAGGGAATGTTGGAACCCCTTTTACCTCTTCCATGGCCATTCAGACTTGGTTTAAGGAACCGCGCAAGGGCCAAAAAATCCAAGCCTTAGTCTTGCCTCATGATAGGAGCTAAAATCAAGCAAGGGGAGTTCACAGGTGAAGAGGAAACTGTCAAAGTTAGTGGCAAGAGGGTCCCTAGTTTTGAGATCTTCAATGATGTATATGATTTCAAGAAAGGTTTCCTGGTTGAAACTTCAGTTTCTATGGAAGTATGTGGGAATACTGAAGAAGATGAGATGAATGAGGTAATCGAGTCCATCACCAAAGCACTAGCGGTACTTATGAGGAAGAATTGGAAAAGAAATGAGAAAGGAAATCCCATCAGTAAGGCTATCAAAAACCTAGCAAGAGCGGTGGCCAAAGAAACACAAGCAGGCTTGAATGCCAAGGCTACCAGTTCAGTTGTCAATCTACAAGGTCCTCTGCCTGGGGAGGATGATTTAAATGATGTAATTTTTAATGTTGCAAACATTTTATATGCAAATAATGCCACTTATAAGGCATATCATGAATAAGTTGTAAGCATCATCATCTTTATTTTTAACATGTCATAAATAAATTAATGCATCTTTCATTCACATTTCACTCGAGTATTTCATTCTAAGTACACCATGCAATCATAACAACAACATTCTTAAAGATATCATCATATTCATTGATAAAGTTTACCTTGAGTATAACGCAATGGTATAAATGTCTAATGGTTAAAACCTATCATCAAAAGAAGGATAAAGAAAAAGTGCTTAGCAAACTTGCTAACAATTAGCCTAGGTCCCTCTTTCTTTACAAGGGGGAGAGTACAAAAGCACAAATCATCAAGAAAGAAGACCAATAAGACTTATGAAAACACCGACAGTAGACTAGCTCTGAAAAGATAGAGAGTACATATTGAGGCACAAAATGCCCAAGTCCTTTAGAAGCTCTAAAGGGAAGCTGATCATAAGTCATCAAGAAGATTTTATCTAAAATGGTGGCTACCTATAGAGATTGGGCTGATGAACTTCCATTTGCTGTATGGGGGTATAGAACCAGTGTAAGGACTCCAACCGATCAAACATCTTTCTCCTTAGTGTATGGAATTGAAGTCGTATTACCGGTTGAAATAGAAGCAAGATCTCTAAGAGTGACACTTGAACCATAGTTAAAAGAATCAGATTGGACAAGAGCCAGGTATGGACAGTTGAATGCAATAGATGAAAAGTGGCTCAGGGCACTTGACCATCTCCATATGTACCAATAGTGCATGGCTCGAGCTTATAACAACAGAATCAGATACCTAAAACAACCTCTCAAAGCAAGTGATCTGGTCCTCAAGCAATTGCGCCAGGTCAACACTGATGCTAGGGGCAAGTTCAGGCCTAATTAGGAAGGACCATTCATCGTGAAGAAAGCCCTTGGTAAAGGAGGAATCAAGTTTATGGATATGGATGGAAATGAGTTCGTGAATCTAGTAAATCAAGACAGGCTCAAGCATTATCATGTCTAGGTCAAAAGAATTAAATCATAAAAAAGCAGCATAAAGAATAAAATAAATAAAGAATAAAACACCCGGCGAGCAGTCCTCTATTGCTTGGCCAAAAATTAGGGTGCACCCCACTGATTGGTATCCTATAAACCAATCAAGCAAAATTAGGGCACTCTAATAAAGCCCACTAAGCTGAAAATCCAAAAAGGGAGGCTTAGTCAAAAGTTAGGGCATCGAGAGAAAAATGTCAGTAGCTTTCTGGAAAATCTGTAAAAGACTAGTAGGTAGTAGGGGTTAACCATTGGAAATTGTTACCATTGCCTATTTACTCAAATTAATCTCATCATTGAACATGTTATGATTTTGCTAAGAATCTTGGTCTTATAAATGCATGCATGTCTTTAGGTGAAATAATAGCTGGTATGTGAACATCAATTTTCCTCTACATGTTATGTATCATTGTATTCGCCTTTATCACACATTTTCATTTGTTTAGAAAAGCCTGCTAGATTGAAAACCTGAAAGGGTGGTCTAGGCAAAAGTTAAGGCAAACAGAAATGTCTGCTGGATTGAGCCGTCAAGGACAATTCAGGAAAAAATTAAGACAGCCTGTAGGATTGAAAACTTGAAACGGCGGTCTCGAAAAAAATTAGGGCAAAAGGTTGCTAGGTTGAAAACCCAAGAGGATGGTCTAGGAAAAACCTAAAGCTAAAAAGAAAAAGGTCAGCTGGGCTAAGCCATCAAGGATAGCTTAGGCAAAAATTAGGACAAAAAGAAAAGAAAAATAAAATGTTCGATAGGTCCCCTCACATCGAGTGGCCTATGTAAAAGTTAAAACATCACCCTATCCCCTCACTATAAGATCACTGAATAAAATACGGGTTCTCAAAGCAACAATATTCAATAGTTTCAATTCAATCAAATCCATATGTATAAAAGAAATATCAAAAGTACCAATTCAGAAGTTGATAACAAAAATAACCCATGCATAGCCTAAAAGTATCAAACAATCCCAAAAAGTAATCATAACCTAAGCTACTAGGGGATCTTGTCCCTATGGCCCTCTTGAGTCTGATCCGGAGTATCCACCAGCGGATCATCCATGTCTATAGTCATATTGTCCTCAGTATCATCAACACCGATAGCCGGCTGGGTGGGGCCCCTAATCTTTAAAGTCCCTATGGCAGTCCTAGCAGCATTAGCTCCCTTAGCATGCTGATCTATGGCTCTTTGAGTCACTAGACATGTGGAAAGATCATCCTCAGACTCATCATTAGAGGGGACCAACGTTTGCCTATCCTCAGTCATCCTTGCCAGCTGACCCCTCAGCATCTTAATCTTAGCCCTCGCCCGAGCACTCTCGGCCCTAGCCTGATCATCCTCAGAAGTGGCTGTCTTAGCTGCTCCTCTAAAAACTAGGCTCTCTCCTCTAAAGCATCCAAATCCTGGGCAGACCAGCCCCGCTCCATGGCCAATAAAATCTGCAATGGAAATCATAAGATCAGCACATATATACAAATATCATGGCATGCATGCATAGTTTGTTAAAATTTTATAGGTAAAAGAAACTTACCAAGGCTAAAGCATCCTGGGCTAACAGCAGATCCCACACTAAAAAATAACCTCGGGCTATCCTCTCGACCCTAAAAATGGTTACCTAAAAAGAAGGGTCACATCAGAGTAAGACATCTTAAGTAGTAATGGACAAAGGCCAAGGTAAAGGATTCCCTACATGGGTGGAGCTAGAAGGAGTGAAACCAATAGGCTGGACCGACTACTAGAGCTTTTTAACAGTTCCATCCCCCAAATGGTTGAGGAGCCGGAAGAAAGTATCCAACTTAGCTTGGAGGATGTCCTCCTTCATATATTTGGAGGCTCGAGACCGCTTCATTGGCAGCTCAGGGGCGATAGTAGTAGCGGCAGCAGTGGACCTCTTTTGTGTAAAAATAGGAGGCTATGAGCAACAAAGAATTAGACTCCAGATCACAGTTAATTAAAAAAAGCAGTAAGGTATTCACAAAGACCAAGTCAGAAGTGTACCTGAGAAGAAGGAGTAGCTGACCTAGCCGAACCTCGGGCACCATCGACTATGGATGGACCCCCACGGTTACCCCTCGATCCGCTCTCCTCCTCCTCCTCTGTATCATCATCATCATCATCATCATCCTCACTATCACTCCAGTGAAACTCCAGGGGCTTATCCTCATTATGGATCCTATTGCAGGGTGGCAGGAGGGAGGAATAAATAAACTCAACATAAGCACCCTCAAAAAATAGCACCCAAGCTCCATCGCCCAATAATTACAATCCCTGATCGGTCCCTGGCATGAGATGAGGCTAGAAGATGCCCGCCGGGATTGGGGGAGGTATCGATCTCTCCACCATAGCACTGGTCTTCCACCCTTGGACTCGCTTGCCGAAATACCACTCATAGGAGAGTGGTGACTCCAAGACAAAGCGACTATAATCCACACCAACTCGCATCTGCTCGATGGGTCCATAGGTGGCTAATCTCTCCCTCGGGTCTTGGATCACCTACACAGAATGAATAAACTATAAGTATCATAAAGTAAATACAATTTCAACTAATGGTTTATCAAAATGTAAAATGCAAGTTCAATAGGGAAGAAGCTTACCCTACCTAAGCGCAACTGGCGTAAGAACTCTTGGTACTACACCATAATCAAGGGCTAATTCTGTCAAACCCTATCTATCTAGATATGATATGCGGCATCTCAGGCTACATGGGCAATCCTTGCTTAGGAATCAGCCGGTGCTCGAAAGCCCAAATATGCAAGATAAAGCAAGGATTAGTTGCAACACAGTTTAGACAAAATAATAAAATGCAAGAGATCAGTTAGGAATTTACCAGTAGTATCAGATGGTAGATCTTAAGCTCAGACTGCTCACCCCAGACACCTATGTCCAATCTATAGTATAGTTGTGTTGGGATGGCCCGACACCAGTTCTTACGAGGCACAGCCGCAAGATCCTCTACAGTAGAGAGCAAACCATAGTTAAGGTTGCTCGAGTAGATGGAAAAGAAGACGGTGGTAAGGAATGTCAGCAAGAAAGACCAGGCGTACTGGTACCTCCTATCAGCTGCAATAAGACTCGACTGCCCAATCCAGTAAGTGTGCAGGTCCCCATACTTGAGCTTATTTGTCCCGCCCAGATGAAGCCCAAGTAATTTGAAAATGTAGGCCTTCACCTCAGGCTGAGAATGCCATAGGTCGGCATAAATGTCAAAGTTGACCATGTGCCCACTCCACTCCAAGCCTGTGGTGGCGCACACATCCGAGCGAGAAATGGTTACCTCCCCTATAGGTGTATAGGCTATCTCCGACCATCTCTCTATCAGAGTTGAAACGGCACTAGGGGCCAGTGTCTTACCTGAGGGATGGCCCTGATAATATCGCTAAACCCAAAGGAATTGATGAGGGTCTGCAGCTTCGTGTCTCCTGCAGCACGAATCTCCTCATAACATTTCCTACAGAAGCTCAGAGCCCCCATAGTCTTATATTGGAACTGTAAAAATAGATTTATAAATTAATAGGTTTAGAATACAATAAACAAGCTACAAATTAGAAAAAGGTTGCAGAAATCAGAAAAAAAAGCAATATTCTATCCCTGAGGACAGGACCCCATATGGGTAGGACCCACCCGTATGGGTCTTTGAGTGGAACCCGTATAAAAATTGGACCTATACGGGTCCGCTGCAAACAGTCCCTATAGGGGCAAACTCCCTAAAAATCGAAAATCACACAATCTCAACCAAAGTTCATCCGAAACTGTCCTAAAGGCATCCTAGGCTAAAGTTACATGCATCCGGCTATATTACAAGGTCTAAAACACCCTGAATCATGCCAAAATCCAAGGAATCGCCAAAAGTTCAAAATTGGAAAATG
This sequence comes from Euphorbia pulcherrima, assembly GCA_947683365.1. NCBI lineage: Eukaryota > Viridiplantae > Streptophyta > Magnoliopsida > Malpighiales > Euphorbiaceae > Euphorbia > Euphorbia pulcherrima. Next base: position 45,946,467 of record CANTUS010000010.1, read on the forward strand.
GAGAATCGAATCAAATTACGTAGAATTTTAAGGCGTGGGTCTCAAGAAAAGGGATCGGTGGCACTTTAAAGGTAGGAGTAAGCCCTAGAAATGAATCTCCCAGCGAAATGCATACCCGACAGAAACCAAGCATTCTCGAAGACCTGAATCATCCACTAGGGGCAAATCTTCCAGTCTAAGGAAGAAACGGCCAGTCTTAGGGATCTTTTTATACATGTTTGATTGATTTTAGGAGAAAAACCATCGAAAAATGCAAAATGGGGAGTTTTTGTGTGAGGCGAGATGTGAAGGGACTAACCTACCTTTTGAAACCCTCGTCGAGGACCCGTACGTGTCCCACCCCACCTATACAGGTCCCCTTTTCTAAGAAACCTACCCATACGGGTCTGGCCCACCCGTACATGTACTCTCTCGCCATTCAGGGGCAGATTTTTGCATCATTGTTTTAACAAGCACCAAGAGTTCATCCAATTAAAGCTTGGGGCCAACCCCACTCCCTCTCAACCTTATATTTCCATTATAGTTGGGATAAGTCCCTAAGCTAACCTTGATCCTTGATTGAAGGGCCAAAAGTAATTTTGTTTTCATAAAATTCTATCAAGAATCAAGGTAAGCCATTTTTGAATTAATCACTAACAGGGATGATTTTTATATATAGTTCCATCCTAGTGCAGGAAATCTTCCCCAACTTATAAGGATATTCTTACCCAGCAGAAGAGGTTTTAACAAAAGACATTACTTCACTCCCCAGCAGTGAAATTAGCCAGGTGGCATATCCCCATCATCAAGAACCCTAGGAGCACCCCACCCTAGGGTCATTCCCCAGTAAAAGAATCAGGTCCCAGGAGCATCCCTGACCTCCCAATAGCGGAATCAGATCCAGGGGCTTCACCCCACCAATCTAAGGGAATCCCCCCACCTTCCAGTAGTGGAATCGAATCTAGGGGAACCCCCCACCTCCCAATAGTGGTATCAAATCCAGGGGTATCCCCCCACCAATCCAGGGGCATCCCCCAATCTCCAAGTAGTAGAATTAGATTCAGGGGGATCCCCCAACCTCCCAGTAGCAAAATCAAATCTAGGGGCATCCCCCCACTGACCTAGCGGCATCCTCTCACTCCCCAATAGCAAAATCAGATCCAGGGGCACCCCTTACTTCCCAACAATGGAATCATCAAGTCTTAGGGGCATCCCCCACTTCCTAGTAGCAGATTTGGTTGACCTTAGTGGCTCTAACCCTAGGAGCATTCCCCCAGCGACAAAATAAGCGTAGCATTGATCGAGCCAAACCTGACATTTCCCATAAAGAATTTTCAGTTTATCGCATCCACACTTATTTATTCTTAATTGAAGGGGCAAAAATATTTTTTGTTCTCACAAAATTCAATTAAGAATAAAAAGGTGTCTGCTTAGACAATGACTAACTCGGTGTTTGATTGTTGTTTCTTTTCAAGTTATTCAAAATCCCCAGCAGGAGAGTCATTCGCCTTAGGAAAGGGATACACCACCAGTCAGGAGAGTCATCCGCCTTAGGAAAGGGATACACCATCAGCCAGGAGAGTCATCCGCCTTAAGAAAAGGATACATATATCTTCCCTAGAAAAATCATTAGTCAGGAAAGTCGATCCACCTTAGGAAAGGGATACAAAGAGAATTCATCTGCCTTAAGAAAGAGATACACCATCATTAGTCAGGAAAGTCAATCCATCTTAAGAAAGGGATACATATCTTCCCCAAGCAAAGTCACTAGGGATATGCACAGTAACAAATAGAAAGTCATCCACCTCAGGAAAGGGATACGCATTGGTAAGGAAAGTCATCTTCCTCAAGAAAGGGATACGCATTGGCAAAGGAAAGTCATCCGCCTCACGAAAAGGATACGCATCAGCATAGGAAAGTCATCCGCCTGAAGAAAGGGATACGTATCTAAAAAGGAAAGTCGTCTGCTTTAGGAAAGGGACCCCCGGGAGGGCGTTCACCTCAAGAAAGGAACTCGCCCATGCCATCACCTCAGGTATAATTTCTAAATTCTTGCTCACATCGTGAGATCCTAAAGATCTGTATCTGTGGGTATCCCATGAGAGGCAGTCTGTGGGCACTAAATTTTAATGATCCTTCTCGCGAAATGATGATGAGAGGTATATAATGCAATGTCTTTTAGGTGTTGTCCATCAGAGGTGTTCCTACTACTGTAGAGTTGAGTATGGCCAAAGTTAGGAGACCTAGTCTACCCTAAGGGACCCGTATGGGTGCTGCTTAGTGGTACGGATCAACTGGCAGACCTGTATGGGTCATCCCTTCCATACATCTGGGGGGGACCCGTATGGGTACTCTTATTGCCTAAATAGGCTCTTTTGGAAGGGAATCCTTTCCTATTTCAGGAAAAGGCAGGTCATGAATGCAATTTATTGCGTTCAGACTCCTTTCCCCTATAATAGGGCCCTTCTCTTCACATTTTCAAGACACACATTTTAGTACAAAAATTATACTAAAATTCTAGCAGTTTCTATGGGTATAGAAAAGTTATAGTGGAGGTATAGGAGGTATAAAATAGGGAGAAAACTCATCCTTTGAGGTTTTATCCACATTTTACTCATTCCTAAACTTCATTCACTATGATTTAGGGGAGGTTTTGTCTACACAAATACTCACCTAAATAGTCCTATTCCATCTACTTTGATCGGGCTCTCTCAACAGTAAAGGGATCACCTCAAAGTGGATTCACTCTGCAAAGGTAACGCTCCTGAGTTTCAAAGAGACTCACATCTCAGTTGTTTCATTATTATTGTTGCATGTTACTTCTAATATATTTATTGCTTTCATTTCTTGTTTTGGGTCTAGTCCTTATCCGTATGAGCCTTGTTGGCACCATATATCCCCAAGGATATTAATTTGGTGCTATATACTCATACGGAAGGAAATCCCTTTTTATTTTTCTGCCACCAATCTATTAATATATAATCTGTAACTTAACTGCACTTAGTTTCTGTCTGGGACCAAATAGGACCCATAGGGGTACAGGGTACACCATACCCGTACCAGTCCTTCTTGGTACCCTTACAGGGTACCCCCTATTCGTATGGGTACCAGCCCTCAGATAGAACCCAGAACTCATTTTCAATTGGTTAAAAATCAATCCAACTCACCATGTGCCATGCGATCATTTTCACTAGTAATCTTGTAAATCAACCCACAAGAGTTAAGATGTGTTTTCACAACAAAATGTGTTGAAGTGCTAATTTATGGTGTGCTATAAACTGTGCTAACATCAGTGGATGCAAGGGAATTTATTTTCATTTTGTTTTATAACCAAGAATAAATGTATAGGTTCTCTTTGCAATTTCCCCTATTTTCCCCAATTGTAATTTTTATCCCCCCCATTTATTGCTTGTGCTTTATTGTAATTTTTAAACGCATGTAATGAGTGTGAAACAGTGTAGAAATAGGGTTTTTGTGATAATTCCCTAAATGATGAAAAATAAAATAGTTTTACCCGGTGAATGTAATTTTGAATCAATTAAATGAGAAATAAGTGACTTATCCGATACCCAAATCTCTGATCTAATAGGTATGAGTCTCCTACCTAGAGGAAATTGTGCAAAAACTCTTTCCCAAGTAGACAACTTGGGTGGCAACTCTATCAATTGTATCAAGATTTGGGTCTCGATTTTTTATTCAATAAAATTGGCTTATTGTGCAAACTTTAACTAAAAATGTTTTATCACGCCTAAATCTAACTAAACCCCTAATGGGCCCTGCCTCTCTCACTCAGGCATCAAGGGAGACCCACACATCATCGACACCTCACACTCGCTATTAGTGGGTTAAATTTAACCAATCCAACAAACCAGATGGTACTAATATTAAAGGATGGAAGGAGTTCATCACATTGGGCAACTGTTGCATTAACCAGGATTAAGTTATAAGCACAAATGACGTTCCGAGTAATGGGGGATGGTGGACCCTTGCTAAAGGCATACTAAAGTTGTTTAAGGTAATCGAGTTCTATTCACGGTATAGAACCTTGAGCCAATAGTTCCTATAGAATAAGGATTGGTTAAGCCTTAACAGCTCAATACTTTGGGATCCTATAAGGTCACACACATTGGACTTTCATCGGACTGAGTACAGAATTTATAGATTTATTCTATTACAAAAATATAACATAATAATTGGATTATTATTTGGTTAGACCAAGAATTAATTTTGATCAGTAACTAATTTTATTACGGTCATAAATAAATCAAAGTGTTGATTAAATGATTATATCATTTTCTGGTTAAGCTAGAAATTTATTTTGACCGGTAACTAATTTTACTACATAAATAAATTAAAGTGTTGATTAAAAATTATTAGATCATTTTCTGGTTACAAGAATTTATTTTGATCGGTAACTAACTTTATTAGGGTCATAAATAAATTAAAAGAAAGGAGGATTAAAAGGGATTTTTTCCATGGACTATAAGGTCCAAGTATGATAATAGGCCAACCCATGGGGGCTTGCCACAAGCTAGGCTTGCCGCATTAAGGCTTGCCTTGCGCTGACTTGGGGTGGCAAAGCATGTGATTGCCTCCCAAGCATAAGTGTAGGATGGGTATTTTACCCAACCATCATTAATGAGGGGAGCTCTCCCCTTTCCCTGTTAAAGGAGCTCTCCTCCTCCTCATTTCAATACACCAACAACTCTTCTCTCTCCAGTTTTATATTTGAGATTCTTCAAATAGTTTTCTCAACTAAGTAAAGGTTAATTTCTTTGTTAATATTTTCGGGTAGGCTTTTTGGAGTGGTGTAGTAGCTACTCAAAGCTATGCGGTTCTTCCTTATTGTGAGGTTTTGGTTGGTGGGTTTCATGTGGATACTCATAGAGGCTATCCTACACTTGGAGGCATGTGTAAGATTGTTCTGCCAAAGCACGCTTCTACTAATAAGTCTTCTATTTCTCCTTTTAATTATTAGGTCTTTTTCTTTAAGTGTTTTTAGACTTAATAATTGTTATACTTAGGTTGTTTTGCATGCTTAGTTTATTTTATGCTTAGGTTATAACTTAGAGTTGTAACATGCTTAGTATAAAATATATTTATGCTAGGATATAATTTGGAATTATTGTATGCCCAGCCTATACATGCTAATCGAGGTAGAGAATTTATTTAGTTAAGGCTTTAACTAATTTATATACAACTAATAGGAGTTCCTAGGGACATGGCATAAAATTTTGAATTTCTGCCATGCTTGTTATGCATGTTAAAAGTGACTATCAGTTCCCAAATAGGACATATGATGAATGTCGAGTTAGGTGAAAGAGTAGTCTTCTTTGTGTGAGGCAAGATACTTGAGAGGTAGAATGTAAGCCAGGAGAGAGCTTGATTACGCCAGAGGAAGAATCTCCTCATTTCTTTTTTCCAAAAGAGTCTTGAGAAATAAGTCGAGTGATTGGTTAGTTTGAATGCTTTGTAGAGGTACTAATTTTGAGCTCCTTTTTAAGGTAGGGGCTACTAAAACTATTGATACTTGAGTTGCGCTAGTATTGCGTGTGTCTGATTTGCTTCGTACTAGCTGCCGTGTCGATTTTGCTTTCCTATATGACTTCTTATTGGTATGATTTGTTTGGGGAATGGATAGTGCACCTAGCTCAAACTATTAAGGTTAGGTATTCATCATCTCTTAACATTATGGCCAAGGTTTTATGTCGTGCCTCAGCTTAGATGTGTTCCTTAATTTTAGCTAAGGTCTTCTATGACGCGCAAGGTCTTACATATTCCCTTAGCTTTGATTCTTTCTCTTGCACTTTGGGTTTTTTGTTCACTTTATGATCTATGTTAAGTGGCTCTGAGCTCATTTAGTGGGCCTTAGTCTAAGGCTAAGAGGCTAAGAATGGTCGGGTGAAGGCTGATGAGGAGAAAAGGCAGCCCAAAAGACTTAGGAAGCGATAGTGGTGAAAGTAGTGAGTTTGAAAGTGTAGGTATCGTATGCTCGAGTTGAGGCAACCATGCTTAAGGAGATATTTGGTCACCGTGATAGATGAGTTAATTTATTGTGGCTATCTGTACGGTGAACTTATGTTGAGGTCTTACCAATCCACTCACCCAGACTTGCCGAATGAAATGTCAGAGGAGTTTGAGTTCCCTTCATATGATACATTCACCGCACACCAAGTTGCCCTTAGTGTTGAGGCAAAATTATCTGATGGCAAGAAGCCGGGTGAGGAAGATGTTGCAAAGATAACACTCCAGCTGGTGACCAGGAAGCTTCTAAGACTGGTGCATCTGATGCCAAGGTTAATTTGACACCGACTGAGTTTACTTGAATTTTATTTTGAATGTTTCTGCTTTGCATTTTTCATTCGTCATGTACTCTATATAGTATAACTTCAGATTTCTGTATGCATGCTATGCGTTTTTCATTCGGTCACAGAGATGAATGATGTGTTTTGGATAGTTTTTTATCTCTCTTAGGTCAAATGATTTGCCTTGTTTTTTCCCACATATTTCTACTATATGCTTGCCGCCTGATCCGTTAAGACGATTAGATGTTTACATTCAGTCATAAGGATGGTTGTTGCGGATTTTGTCTTAAGCATTTGTACTCGGTCTCTGAGACGAGTGAATTCTGTGATGAATGCTTTTGAGATTTCTCTAAGCGTGTTTCATATAGCTCTGAGGACGAATGAGTTAGCATAAGGGCTTTGTAGCTTGTAGTATGCTTGATGAAGCTTTCTTTGATTTTAGAGATGAATGCTTTGATGTTTTAGATATTTTTATAGTGCCGTAAGTCTTATTGCTTGCTTAGGTCTTTTAGATGCCTAAGGGCTTATAGGTTGCCTAGGTCTTTTAATACGCCCGAGGGCTTACAGGTGGCCCAAGTCTTTTAAATATGCCTACGGGCTTACGAATGGCCTAGGACTTTTAATATGCCTGAGGGCTCATGTGTGGCCTACGTCTTACAAAATATGCCTAAAAGCTTATGGAGCTCAGGTCTTTTTGTCATGCCCGCGGGCTTACGAATGTCCTAGGACTTTTAATTTGCCTGATGGCTTTTAGGCCTAGGACTTTTTAGTATGCCTACGGTCTTGCAAGTTTAGCCTAGGACTTTTGTATCCCTGAGGGCTCAAGTGTGGTCTAGGACTTTTTTAATATGTCGTAAGGCTTAAGTGGCCTAGGACCTTTTATAGAGACGGGTGCACATAACCGGTCTAACTTTGACTCTGTGGTCGGGTAGTGTGCTAGAGAGTTTGATCAGAACTTCTAAGATGCACAAGTGTTTTTGATATGAAGTGAATCTTTTTTATTATAAAATAGAAGATTACAAGATCTGGGCTTATAATGTTATACCGGAAATAGTGCTTCTTAGGGAGTGTGTAACTCATTGAAAACCTTACTATAGACAAAATCCAGTGGCCAATTGGATAAAATCTATGGCAACGGAAAAAAATGTCCAGCCACTTTGTCCTTAAGGGTTTATCTTGTCCGAATTGGGACTTCTGTCACCAAGTGTTAGACTCCATATATAGCATGTCCTACGACTTTACTTTTGTTGCTGATTGATGAGCCGGTCTTTGATAGATGTCCATATGTTGGATCCTTGTAAATGTTGTGTGTGCTTCAGTGCATGCTCAAAAGTTTGGCACATGAGGTTTTACTCTCCGAGTAAACACATGTCAAAATCTGAATGGAGGACATGGAAGGGGACACACAATTGGGGACAGCGGATTTGAATTCGGTTTGAAGATAGAAAAAGAATCAACCAAAATGTTTTAAAGGCTAAGTAATAGGAAATAGTTAGGCAGATAAATTTGAATTAAGCCTTGTTCTTTTGGAGTGCAATTTGGTTAAGTTCAGATCAGTTTAGTTTAGTTCAGTTCAGTTCTGGTCCGTTTAGTTCAGCTCAGTTTAGTTCAGTATTTATAATTATTATTAATATAAATAGTGAATAATCCTAATTAATAAAAAAAATTAATAAAAATTACCATTTTAATTTAATAATAATAATTGATTATAATGATAAATAACAATAAAAATTATTGATATAAAAATTAATAATTAAATAATATAATTAATAATAATATAATATTTATAAAACAAGTAATACTAAATTATTATAAAATAATTATAATAATAATTATTATTATTTTTATTATTATTATATAGTTATTAATAATACCCAAAAATAATTATTAATGATTGTACTAATATATTTGAATTTTGTTAATTATAATTATAATATTAAATAATATTTTTTATAATTTATAAATTAGTACAATATTTAAATTTAGCAAAATCAATACAAGGTATTTAAACAAATGCCAAGTGTATTTTTTCTCCTCAATATTATGTATAATATGTACTACAATCTACATTAGTTTTGTACAATAATAATTAACAATATTAATTTTTCATATAATGAAATCCTAATTTCTCCTAATTTATTTTCATCATGATTTTACTTAATATTTTAATTTATTTAGGATTCTTCTTAAGACATAAAAATAGTAAAAAAAATAGAATTATCTTTGGTCTTGGTTTCTTCTTAATTGATTTGCTTAGAATTCTTATAAGAAGGATTGTATATAGAGTGGAAATGAAACATTTTTATAATAGATGTGAAGTTTATTTTTTCCTCAGTATCATGTTCATTAGGAGATATATACAATGATAAATAATAATATTTATTTTCTTTATAATCAAGTACTACTTTCTCCTAATCAATTTTCATCCTAATTTTACTTAATATTTTAATTTAATTAGGATACTTTTAAGGTACAAAAAAGTAAAAAAACAAAAATACTATTTTGTCTTGATTTCTTCCCAAATAATTTGCATGAAACTCTTATAGGAGGGATTGTTTATAGAGTGGAAGCTTGGGATACCGGTTGTACAACATGAAGTGAATAATGAAGGAATAGCATATATATTCTAATACGTTTGAGCGCAGCCAAGAAAATGTCATGAACCCATTGCAAAAATCTATTGCACAACAAATTTGGCAAGCCAACCTAGAAAATACAGAACAAGTCAACCCAAAAAAATAATGAACATGATGATGTAATGAATGAAAATTATGACAATATAGATTATATGGAGGAAGATTGAATTTGTAATTTTTAATTTTTTTTAAGTTTGTCTCATTCGGCTTATTATAAATTTTTTATTTTTGTAATATAATTTATTTTATTTAAATTTTCATATATTATTTTTTATCATCTCATTAAAATATATAGTTAGATGAAATGGAATGAGATAAAATATTATTATAGATAAATAACATAAGTTAAATAATGGGAAATAATAATTCTAGTTTTTAATTACAATTAGTATTCACTTGTAATAGTAATAATTAATTATAATTATTAAAAAAATTTGTCATTTGATTATAAATGTAAGAATTATAAGAATTATTTTTTTATTATTAAATGTTATTTGAAATAGTTTTGATAATTACTTTATTTATCATCGAATATTATTATAATTATTAAAAACTATTTATTATAATTTATTACTATTAATTATTTATATCTATATTTATTATAAATTAATATCAATTAAATTTTTTTATTGAAACTAGATGCTATTATATTCATTAACTTATTAATATTATTTATTTTATTATTATATATTTAAATTAATTAATATTATTTAGTATTATTATTTTAATCATTAGTATTTACGATTACTAGTTTTAAAAATAATTGGCTTTTTATTATTATTTTAATAATGATTCAGATTTATTAATATGTAATTAATAAATTCAATTCTGTTAAGTTCAGTTCAGTACAGTACAGTGTAAAAGAACATAATCTTAAAATGAAAAATTAAAAAGATGAAAAATTTATTCATTTTATTTTCAGTTAAAAAGAGAACTTGCGATAGGGATTTCATGTCAAAAAAAATTATGCAATATATCCTCTTAAAAGTTTGTATAGACCCTAAAAATAACATTTTTTACCGAAGAATACGTTGATAGCATAAATCAAGGCAAATAACAGCCCTAACCAAGGTGGACAAATTAAATTCCCCTACTCGTCGAAGAGCCAGCTGCTTTTGCTAACAAATGAGCAGCATGGTTCGCAAACCTTATAGTATACGTTATTCTGATACAAGAAAACAAAGAAATAATATCCCTATAATCCGAATAAGTTCAATAGGCGAATAAAAAAAGTGACCATTGTTGAGACCATTGACTACGTTCAGGGCATCAGACTCAGTAATAACTTGACCATAGTTCTTTTCCTTCAGCCAACTGAGGCCTTCTCCGCAGATCATGGCTTCAGCTTCAAATGAATCATCACCACCTAGCAATAACATCGACCGAGTCGTGATAGTGTTACCGAAACTGTCTTAAAGAATAAACCCATGGCTGATGGTACCGTGAGAGAAAAAAATACTAGCATCAATATTGCACTTGAGCAACCAAGAGGTGGAGAAGGCCATTCAACCATGGGGTCGATAGAAACTAGGGTTTCAACCTTCTTATTAGCCAAGGGCGACCCTTCTAAATAACCAAAGTCGTGGCATAGGACTTGAGAAGGGACTCTAAACTTCTGATTCTAAACCTGGTTATTTCTTCTAGCCCATATTGCTCACATAACAAGAGTAACCTTATTAATAGTCTCTTGATCCTTAGAGCATACCTACCTCCACCATTCTATTAATGTTACAATAGAAGATGGCCAACCTTGGTGGTTTGTATTCCGAACTTGTATTTATGCTTATTTATATATCATTGAGAACATGTTCTTAGTCTTTTTGGCCGCTATTACATCCTTTTCTATCTTTTCAGGTTTTGAAGGCAATTTGGAGAAAACATGCAATATTTGGAAGAAAAGAGACTTTCACCAATACCTGATGCAGATAGTGGGAGCGATAGCTGATCCTGGTGATTCCAGAGCATTTCAAAATGACCAATATAGCATCAATACCAAAGCGCAAAATATCTAGATCTGGAAGATCACTTAATTCGGGCTAATCCTATTCGGGAAAAGTTCGATCTAAAGAAGGAGTTTTCTATTTCATCCTAATTCCATTGGAGATAAAGATGAGATTTGAATTCCTTAATGGAATAAAGAGTAAAAGGAAACGAAACCCTAAGATAAATGCCAAGAGTCCTAATAAGTCCGAACCCTGGAAGAAAGAGGAGAGGCGGCTACTCTATATAAAGGAAGGTCGACGCATTTTAAAGGATCATAACTCACCACTTATATCATTTTCTAGTCTAGTTTTAGTTTCAAGTTTTTAGTCTTTTTGTTCTTCAAATTCAAGCACTTTTAATTTCAAGCCTTTTTGATTCACTGTTTTGATTCCTTGTTTTTGAATTCTTTTAAGATTAATCGCAAGCTCATTTCAGTTTAATTGATTCCAATTTCATTTTGATTTTGAGCCTTTATATTTCAAGCATGATTTACTTTAAGTCTCTTTACATTTCTGTGCATTTAAATTTAGTCATGTCTAGCTAAATTCTTTAGGAATTGCATTTCAAGCTGAGTTTAAATGGTGTGAGGACCACAATTGAATACAACAATCCACTAGGCGACCTATTTACCAATCTCAGTACTTCAAGTATAAGTATCACTTATTCTTATTGTTTGGCCTGATCAACCATTTAGTTAGTCTTTGTGATTATTCTTAATCTTAATTCTTGCATCCGTAATTGTGCCTGAAAAACTCCATCGAGACTGGAGAAAGGTAATCTTACGCCTGTTATAAGTGCTTCACTACCTGTCGGTAAGGATTTAGGCTTTTTTAATTTTTATTGTTGTTCATTGGCGAGCTCTTTGTCCTGAAGTCAAGAGACATGGTGAGTAATAAGGTGGTTATGGCGCAAAGTCCGGTCTCCGTATACAGTAAGGAAGAGTTGCTAGTACTGTACGGTGCATAAGTGGTATTATAACTAAATCTAGGTCCTAGTGTAATTAATTCCTTGTCCTATGATCACCATGATATTCAGTCTTGCTCTACTTTGGTCGAGTCATTATCTTTTACTATTTTATTACCTGCTTTATTTAGTTTTATTCTTCAAATCCTAAAGAGACTACTTCTAGGTCACACTATCGGTTGTTTATTGGAAATAACATTGTCAAATACCATTCCTTGTGGGATCGACCCCTGCTTGCTAATGACTACTAGTTCTTCTACATGCATTTAATTTAAGGTCTTTTAACTAAATACATTTTCCTACTATTTTATTATGGTTTATTCGAAAACATAATAGCCCCTTCTATTATCTTTTGGGAAACATGGTCTAACCATTTTCCTTAGTAGGTAGCACCTATAACTCATTTAAGCTAATCCTTGCTATCAACAGTCAAGCTAACTTAAACAGCTATAGGAGGATCTAGTCCATTTACATCTAATGTAATTGCAAATCCATTTGAGTTCCAACCAATAGACGTCTATAACCAATTATACGACTCCTCAAATGATGCCTCAAGCCTGACATTAGCTCCGATATTACGGACAACTAACCCAGTCCGGCTAAGACTCAACCCTAATTTGAATCATATGAACAAACAATGTTAAAGAAGAAAGCATGCTGTGCATGATACAATTCATTCAATAAAAGAGCCTAGAATCACATATTCGATTTTCAGGAAAGCTAATTTAGTCTTAATATTTTAATAGGGATTTATTGGTGCAACAGGTCTCGCCTAATCTAGGACTTACACGTGGACATGATTATGAACTATAACTAATTCCGGACTATAAGGAATCAGTAGGTCCAACCTAGGGGTCATGCTCAACTGGTAATTCATAATGTTTCCATCATGTCAAGACTCTAAATAGCATGCAAAACAAACAAGGGTGTTAATTATTTTAAGTTCTTGCACATATGTCTATAAGTTTTAATTTAACAATTCAAACTTTCATTGTAAAACCATATAATGAATCCAATTCATTATACTAGAAATCAACTAATTCAAAATAGTCCCTTTGGTAATTAGAATCTAGAACCGACCCAAATTCTCAGGTAGGAGAGGCCCCTTGAAGTAAATGAGCAGCCCTGTCCAATCCTTGCTGGAACAAACACGAGCCCTTCTGACTCAGTTAACCATAGACTATTTAAATTAATGATTTCATTCTTTTCTAATTTAAGAATTATTCTACCTAATTTAAAAATTAAAGCATTTACCATCTCCAGTAAAACATTGTTAATTCTTAGATAACTACCCTGACTAAGTTTAAGCAACACTTAATCTAGTTATCACGACATTTTCTATTACAAGAAATAAATTCCTAGGCATGGCATAGCATACTCGAAAATATTTTATAGAAAATTAGACCTAGCATATTTCTAGTCAATAATACAATCGCATTAGGCAGGCTCATGATTATTGGTCCATGTGAGGGTCTATATAAGGTTTGAGGGGGGGTGAATGACCCTTTTTCGCAGAATTAATAGACTTTAAAAATTCTTGTGTAGCGTGTTTGATGGCTTTCGGATGTTATGAATCTGGATTATGCAGATGTGAAATATGATGCAAATATAGATAAAGAGTTAGAAAAAAATCAAACCCGATGATTTATACAGGTTTGGCCCCTCCTACGTCCAGTCCCCAAAGGTTCCTTCCTTTGAGCTTTTCCACTAGTGCGATTTCTTTCCAACTGGCAAAAATCAAGCCTTACAGTTTGTCTCCAAATGGTAACCCCTTTCGGATGCAGGATATACCACTAGAGGCACCAAATCCTAACTGAGTCCTTTTGTCTTTACCAAGATATACCACTTAGACTTCTACCCTGAATCTAAGCTGAGTCCAATACGGAGATCCCACTTAAAGTACCAACTTCAAGCTATATCCCAATCTCACTAATCACCCAAGTAGGAGATATCTTACACTTTGGTTTGAGACAAAGGTTTTGGTTTTGGACTGCAATAAGTTTATAACATACTTAGGAATCCTTACAAACTGATTTGGAAATATGTGATTCTTGGAGGGATGTATATTTTATTGCTTTAGCAAATTCTCTATGTTAATTGCTTTCTCAAATAAACCAGCACCTTCTCAACTTGTGAAGCTTCCCTTTTATAGGCTTCTGTTATAAATATAACCATTGTGGGTTCGTAAGCTGTAATTAATCTTCACCGTTGATTAGATCGAGATTTTGACCCATTTAAAATCTTAGGATTGAGGCTGAAAAGATGTCAGTGATCATTTTCCTTGTTTTTTTAGTGTCACACCAACTTTTATACTATTAGTTTTTTGGTGTGAGCTACATGCGCCTCCTTATTGGTCTAGGTGAAAAAGTTGTTTCCTTTTTCCGTCCGGTGTCAGTCCTTTTGTCCTTTTTCTAAAAAGTGTGCGTTGTCTCTTTTATCTTGATCATGGGGAAAGAGTCTTTGACTTTGTTAGAATAAAAGGATGGAGGGAAAAGTTATCTTTTAAAATTTTCCTATTGTCTTGATATCTGAGTCATCCGGATGCTTTCAGACTTAGTATCTCCGGATCTATCTTCTTCTAGATGCTTATGCATTCAATTTTTTCTGATGCTGATCTTGAAGATTTGAACTTTTTCCTTTCCAAACTTTATCCTAATGATTTCAATGTATGCTTAGGTACATATAGTCTGCAATGAATGTCCTTGTAGTTGGATCTTGTCCAGATGCTTCCATTTGGATTTAGGAGATACTTTGTTTCAGTTTTTATTTCTTTCAAACTTGATCTGGATATTTTAATTTAATTAGGATTTTGAATCATTATTTTCTAAAAATCTCCCCCATTTGATCGAAATAAAAACCTAAGACAACTAAGCATAAGGAAGGAGTCTATATGAACTAAGTATGGTTCTTGATACTTAGTCATTTACAAATTTTACTCCCCTATAATCTAAGCATCCTGCTCCCCCAATATTTTTGCATTTTTAGCTTCTATATTTTTTAAGTACAATAACAGATTGTACTTAGAAGCATTTTTATGTAAATATATTTCACTATATATATACTTCTATTGTTAACAATGGTTAACATCAATGAAGTTCCGGATTACAGAGTACATATAAGTGAAAAATTATCAAAGCTAGCTATTACAAGATTTGTACATGAGATCAACAGCTAACTACACATTTACCTATGTACGTATCTATTTCCATATCAGCTCCTCCTTTGCTTATTATGCTCTTCTCGATTAGATCATTGACCACTGGAACGACAAGGCTATCTTGGGTGGAGAAGGAAGATCCAGATGAGGTGAGTGAAAGATTAGCCATACCTGACTTTAAGTCATCAATATCATCGCAGATATCTGTCTGGACATTGTGGATGCTGGAGTTAAGCATAGTGAGATTCTTAAGGAAAGCCTCTTGGAGAGTTTTAATCAAGTTATTAGTTCCGGAAGAGTGGCTTCCAGTATCATCACTTATTTCATCCACTTACTTCTTTAGAAGTTCTGGAAGATCCTCATCAAGAAAATGTGTGAGCATTTCTTATGTAGCTTGATGCTCTTCATTTTGCAGAATAAGAGCAGAAGCAATGTCTTTTCACCTTTGGTAACAACCTCCAAAATGAATTTTAGCAATCTTTCAAACTTGGTGTCAATGTACTCTTTAATTTCTATTGACAGATCAGTGGAAGAGGATGTGACTTTATCCAAGATGGTAGCACAATTGTTTGTGGCCACTATATTGGCCTAATCTACTGATCTATTGGCTCCAGCGATGCTTGTATTTATTTGCTCAAGGATTGGTTTGACCTTAGAAAGGGAGACTTCTGCTACCAGATCAGCAGTGGGAAAGTCCTCCACTTTCTCCGTTATCTTATTAACAACCCCCTTTATCACCTCAATTTCCCTCTTTAAGTCTAGAGGTTGGAATTCCTCAAGAAGTACCTTTTCTACAGCCTTCAAATGTTTGCAGATGTTTCGAAGGCTTTGTTTGATGTAGTTCTCCTCTTGTTTTTCATGAGTAACAACTTGTAGAATTTTGAGTGTTGTGGATATCTTTTTAGCTCGTGTTGGAATTTCATTTATAGCAGGTATTCTTATTGGGCTTGTAAGAGGAGTTTTGGATTCAGAGCCACTTCCAGTCTCATTAGATGTTTCTGCCTCAACTGATTCTTCTTCTTCTTCTTCCCTCTCTTCTTCCAACCATTCCTCTGGACTAGCCTCGCCCTTTGAGTCCACTCTAGGAGCATTCTCATTGGATCTTAGACTGTATCCCTCCTCCGAAACTTTATGTTTCGGGTTGGACTCCTGATCCTTAGATGCAATTAGAGAATGTGCATCTAAGTTGCCCCTAGGTTCAACTTCTTTTCTAACATTAGCAGCAATGTAAGCATTAATATCAAATGATACTAGGTTGGGGATTACCTCAGTAGATGGCATTTTGTTTAGATTAGCTACTTCTATACTTTCTTCCTCAATCTCCACAACCCCCGGATGACTAGTAATATCCTCAGTCATCCCTTCTATTGCCTATAAAGGACTTGTAACAACAATCATCTCTTGTCTCGGAATGGTGGAATTATCCTCACGATTCCTCTAGTTACCTTTTTGGAACTTTTCAGGTCTACTACTTCCCTATTCACATTCAGTAAATTTTCAGGGAGAGGTCCAATTCTAGCTTGGAAGTTCATTAGATACTCATTCGGGTAGTTTGCTTCTTTAAGGAGTCCTAGATCCTTTGATGATATAAGGACTGGTGGGTTGTTTGAAGCTATTGTACCGGATGAGCCTCTGGGTCCCTCTTTTGTCAAAAGATTGATCTTTTGATTGTCTTTCATAGCCAACATCATTTCAGTAAATTGGGGATCTTCCGGGAATATATTATCTTTAAGTATTGTCTTTCTAGTTAATGGCACAATCTCCTTCCCTTTTCCTGATTTGATTAGAGTGATGGCTTTGAGAGTTGGTTCTCTTATGGATATATGGAAAGTAGGTTTCCTTATTTGGAGTTTGGCCCTCGCTTTTTCTGCCTTTAGGGCTTCTGTGAAAGTTAAGCCCCTCTTCCGGAGTTGCTTTTTGGGGGCAAGTTTCGCATCTCGTGTATCCTCGCTATCAGACTCATGCTCCTCCATTAGCACATCTCTTATGCTTCTTTTTTATCCCTTTTTATACCCTTCTCTTATTGCAACAACCACTGCAATGGTTTCTTTTGCTTTCGGCTCACAAACCAATTTCTTCAGTTTATCTGCGGCTTTAATCAGCCTTCCTCTTGACTTTTTGGCTAGAGATTTAACCATCAATTGATTTAAGGATAGAGTACCCTAATTGGTTTTCCCAGCTGGAACCAAGGCCAATTCCCATCTGTGCCTTTGGTTTATTGGTTCTTGCTTTCTTAGGAACCAGAGCTTCTTCCACCAGATCCACGGCCTTTCTAGCCCTGATCTTCTTATCATGTCATAGCTTTTTAGCCTTTTCTTAGTTCCAGGTCTCCCTAAATCTTAGCTTCTTAAAATTCTTCTCTAGAATTTCCTTTCTGGTTACTGACTGGAATCCAGATAGATTTATGTTATTGGTAAGAAGAATCATGGTGAGAAGAGCACCATGAGAATTCCTATGCTATCTTAGGTAATGGATGATTAGCACAGGCATGTAGATAACTCTGCTTTTCACCCAGTGCTGGAGCACACAGTGTTGGAAGGATGACATTGTGGTTAGAGATCCCTTCCGGAAGAGAACTAGCTTGGCGAGTGAATGTTGTAGGAACCTTGGTACTTCTAGAAAGTAGGTGGAGAATTTATCCTCGAAATAGTTTGGATATAGCCACATCCTTGGTTCATACTTGACTTTCTACACATCTCCATCGATTCTCAGCTGGACCCCATCATCCTTTATGTTTAGGAATTTTTCAAAACATTCTGGGGTAATCATAATTACTTTTCCCTGAACCTGAGTTCTCAAAGCATTATGGAAGGAGTGGGCTTTGAGATTGTCATAAAACTCTCTTACCAAGTTCGAATAGGTTGGGCAGTTGATCTTAAGGAAATCACCCCAAGTGTTGATCTTATATGAGTTTTGAAGAATTACAGAGTCGGAAGGCTTAAAGTTTATAAGGCTGAAATCTTTATCTTCCATATCAGACTCTGTAAAGCTGTTTTCAGTGGGTAGCATTTTGGGTCCTTCACTTATGATGATAGTAGCCATTGTTGGAAGAGTTTGAAGGAATTTAGCTTTTGTAATTTAATTTTAGCAGAGTAACAGTAGATAAGTTGCTCGCGGAAATTTGAAGTGTTTATATAGAGTTTTCAAGGTGAGGGTATTTTGGTAATCCAGATGCCGTTAATTTTGCTGGATTGATGACATGGCAGTCAAAATTTCAGGAGAGAGGCAAATTCAGTTTAGTTAGAGAATGGGAACGGTTCATTTTGAAAACCAACTCATGAACTTATCGCGCGTGTAATACCCAATAAACGTTTGAAATTCAAAAGGGAACAATTACTTTTCAACGCTTTTACTATCATGTGTCCTGTCTTGTCTGCTGACGTGGCAATGTTCCATCTGGAGTAGAGCTTTGCTCAATTCTTTTTATCTTCTGGATTCCTTGTCTTGCTAAGGATCCAAATTAACTTTGGATAGTCTTCCAAATTTTCTTCAGAATGGATCTGACATCCCAATTGACTCCTTTAGCTTGCCAAATTGATCTTTACTCAGTTGCTTAGTAAAGATGTCTACTCTTTGCTCATTAGTTGGAATGTATACCAAAGCAACATCCTTTTTCATCACATGATCCCGAATGAAATGATGCATGATGTTGACATGCTTTATCCTGCTATGGAGTATTGGATTCTTTGACACATCAATAGCACTTTTGTTGTCACACATAGTATCCACACATCCGGATTAAACTCCATAATCCTCTAGTTGTTACTTGATCCAAAGGAGTTGAGCCACACAACTTCCAGCTGCCATATATTCTACTTCTATAGTAGATAAAGCAACTAAAGTTTGCTTCTTGCTGTACTATAATACTAAGCAATCTCCAAGGAAATGACAGCCTCCGGAAGTGCTCTTTCTCTCAAGAGTATCTCTGCCATAATCTGCATTAATAAAGCCTTAGAGTGTGAAATTTCCATTACTAGGACACCATAGCCCAACTTCAATGGTTCCTAGGAGATACCTAAGGATTCTCTTTACTGCCTTGAGATGAGAGTCCTTAGGATTGGCTTGATACCTTGCACAGTAACAAACTGTATAGTGTATGTCAGGCCTGCTTGCTGTCAAGTATAGAAGTGAGCTAATCACCCCTCTATAGAGTTTTTGATCAACATCTTCTCCTTCACAATCTTTGGATAGGACTGTATTTGAACCCATTGGAATGGACATTGGTTTACTCTTGTCCATTTCAAACTTCTTCAAGATGTCCTTGGTATACTTTGGCTGGTTAATGAAAATCCCATCCGGACTTTGCTTGATTTGTAATCCAAGGAAGAAATTGAGTACTCCCATCATAGACATCTCAAATTCTTTCTGCATTTGAGAGCTGAATTCTTCACACATCCTTTCATCTATTGCCCCAAATATGATATCATCCACATAGATTTGGACTAGAATAATATCATTCTTCTTTTCTTGATGAAGAGGGTTGTATCTGCTTTACCCCGGATATATCCCTTGGATATGAGAAATGTTGTGAGTCTCTCATACTAAGCCCTAGGTGCTTATTTTAATCCATAGAGGGCCTTCTTTAACTCATAGACATGATCCGGATGCTTTGAATCTTCAAATCTAGGTGGCTGCTTCACATAGACCTCTTCCCGGATAACTCTTTTGAGGAATGCACTTTTGACATCCATTTAGAATAATGTGAATCCCATGGATGATCAGGATTGTCTCTGGTCTTGCTACAGGGGCAAACATTTCTTTAAAATCAATCCCTTCCTACAGATTGTAGCCTTGGGCAACCAATCTTTCCTTATTTCTCACCATAACTCCGGATTCATCTAGGTTGTTCCGGAATACCCATTTGGTGCTAATGATTAACTTTCCCTTTGGAGGTGCCACTAGATCCCACACATCATTCCTGGTGAATTGATATATTTTTTTGCATTACCATCATCCGACATTCATCTCCTTCAGCATCTTGAAATTTCTTTGGCTCAATGAGAGAGACAAAAGCAGAATGGCTCATCATCCTATTGAGTTATCCTCTGGTTCTGACTAGATATTGGACATTATCCAAAATAGCTTCTACCAGATGATGACTATGAGTCCGAATTTCTCTTTATAAGCCTTCATGTTTAACTAGGACTTGCTGTACTCCTGCCTCATCTTGGTCTCCTTGGTCATCATAGAAGTTTATCTCATATGGATTGAGATCAACTTATTGTACTTCTGGATCAAAAAATATTCCTTCATCCTCTTCTTTATACTTCTTGATTTGGAATGAATCAGGAACTTGGACTTCCTTCTTTTCTCCAGAGTTTTCAGCTTCTAGAATTGGATCTTCTGGAGTGGAGTTTTTCTTGCCTGCATGGTTAGTCTCATCGAAATCTACATGTATAGACTCTACCACAATTTGGGTTTATTTGTTAAAGACTCTGTAAGCCTAGCTATGTGTTGAGTAGCCAAGGAAAATTGCTTCATCAGACTTTAGATCAAATTTTCCTAGTTGCTCTCTATCATTTAGGATGTAGCACTTACATCTAAATGCTTTAAAGTACCCAATTTTGGGTTTTTTCCCTTCCAAATTTCGTAGGGGGTCTTTTCTAAGTTCTTTCTAATGAGAGCTCTATTTAAAATATAACATGCTATGCTAACAGCCTCTCCCCAGAAATATTTTGGCAAACAATTCTCACTTAGCATTGTTCTAGCCATCTTAACCATGGTCCTATTCTTTCTTTCAACAACTCCATTTTGTTGGGGGGTGTAAAGGGTAGAGAAGTTATGCTCAATGCCCTTGGAGTCACAAAATTCAGCAAAGTGCTTATTTTTTAACTCACCACTATTATCACTCCAGATGTGTGCAATGATTATGCCGTACTCTACTTCTATCTAGATGAATGTTTTTGAAAATTGGTCAAAGGGTTCATCTTTGGTTGCTATAAAGAGAACCCAAGTATAGCGAGAATAATCATCCACAATTACCATGGTGTATTCTCTTCTACCCAATCTCAATGGTTTGATTGGACCAAAGAGATCAATATGCAAGAGCTCAAGTACTCTCTTGGAAGGATTGTAGGAGATGGAAGGGAAACTTTACTTATGCTGTTTACCTAATTGACATATAGTGCATAGATGATCCTTATCAAAAGCAACCTTTGGCAAACCCACTACCAATTCCTTTTTGGCTAGTTTGGATAGGAGGTTCATGCTAACATGTCCCAACCCCCGGTTCCATAGCCATGATTCTTCTTCTTTAGACACCAAGCAGATATTCTTTTTCTCATTTTTAATGTTAACAGAATAGACATTATTTACTCTAGGTGCATAGGGAATGAGTTTATTAAGCTTACTATCATAGATTGAGTAGCCTCTGAACTCAAATGTGACTTTTCTTCCTTTGTTAGGCTACACTTAGAAAGTTGAACTTTAGTCCATCGACCAGTGAGACATCTTCAATTTTTAATTCAGATCCAATGGTTCAATGTCCACTGATCTATCCTTTTTTATTATCTCCAAAGCTCACTTTGCCTCCCTTCTTCCGGGTCAAGGTGATGAAGGCCTTCTCATCACATGTCATGTGCCTTGAGCATCCACTATCAATGTACTAAGTGTGTTGATATACTGTGGATCTAAGGCATACCTGCAAAATAGATCTAGTGGGTTTGGGTACCTAATCAGATTTGGGTCCTCTCAGGTTAATAACCATCTCAGGCCAAGGATTAACATTATAATAACCATTTTTTAATCTACATAATTTAGTAATGTGATTGTTTTTCCCACAGAACTTGCACCCTATGATGGATCTATTCTTCTCCTGCTTCTTTTTTATCTTTTCAAGATCTTCCTTCCCATAGTTCCCTCTATATCTAACTTCTTGTATACTTGTAGATGGTTCGGTGTGTATCCAAAAAATGGTAGGGGGTGCAACCTCTACTGCACGATTCCTTCTTTGTTAGGCAGTTTGCTAATTATAGACTATCTTAGCTTTTCCTCTTTGTGCAGCAGTGTATCTTTAAGCTTGGGATTCCCTGCTGACCTCCTTCACTTTTTGACTAGATGGATTGTGATTTCTTCTGGCAGCTTGCCTTTGACTTCTCCCATTTTATAGAGGATCAGATCTCCATCTGGATGCCTCCTTTATCAGGGCTATTTCTCTATCCAGTCCAATCAGATTGGCACTTAGCATTTGCACTTGATTCTTCAGGTAGTTCTCCTCAACTTCATTAATGTGCTTTATTGTTCTTATCAAGTTTGACATCTTGTGCCAATGCTTCATTATCCTTATCAATTTCCAACACTTGTCTTCTTAAGGATATGATCATTTTAGTGTTCTTCTTCACACTCTTGATCATAATAGCTAAAGCTCTAGCAAGGTCAAATTTAGAAGCAGAATTAGAATAAGAGTTTCCCTCAGTATTTGCTATTTCTAATTTGGATTCTTCAATTTTCATTGTATCTTGCTTAGAGACATTCTTTTTGGATTGCTCTACTTCTGGATCAGTCAGTGCCATGAATGCATGATTGGCAGTATCTTCTTCTTCTATTGAAGATGAGCTACTACTTTACTCACTATTGCTCCAGGTGGCCACCATTGCCTTCTTCTTGTGCTTCTTGGTTCTTTTAAGCATAGGGCATTTTGTTCTCAAGTGGCCTTTCTCCCTACATTCAAAATAGACAACTTCTTTTTTCGGGTCCTTTTGATCCAGATTCTTTCTAGGCCTATCTCTCCTAGATGTACCTTCCCTTGGTCTTTAAGATTCATATTTTCTAGACTTCCTCCTTTCTTTCTTTTGTATGAACCTATTGAGCTATCTAGTTAATAGAGCTAGTTGCTCCTTGGTACTTAGAGAATCCATGACTTTCTCTTCTTCTCCAGATGAGGCTGATCCGATGGATTCTACCTTAAGTGCAATAGCTTTCTTCTACTCTTCAGGCTTCTTCTCCTATTGACTATATCTCTCTAGAGGTAGCTCTTGAGCCAAGAGATTGCCAAAGAGCTCAACTTCCTCAATGGTAGTCTTCTTGTTATCCCACTCCTTGGTGAGACTCTAGAGTACTTTCTTGACCAAATCTACTTCAAGAATTTCTTTTCCAAGCCTCTTCATTTCATTCACTAGATTTATATATCTAGTGGTCATACTCCTGATTGATTCTTTTGGCTCCATCTTGAAGGTCTCAAGTTTCTGCTAGAGTAGATCAAGCTTGGCCTCTCTTACTTTGTTGGTTCCTTCATAGGTGACTTCCAGTTTTTGTGAGATTTCTTGTGTAGTCTCACATCCGAATATGATGTTAAATTCTATTTCACTAAGAACACAGTGAAGCATGTTAATAGAATTTGCATTTTCACACAATCTCTTATAATCATTTTCATCCCATAAGCTTATGGGTTTGCGGGTGGTTAGACCATCTACCTCATAAGTGGGCTTATATAGACCATCCTTAATGGCCATCCACGCCATCATGTTTTGAGCCTGAATGAAATTCTTCATCTAGTTTTTCTAGAATGTGTAGTGTTCACCGGTGAAGAGTGGAGGTTGGGTAATAGACATACCCTCTGAAAGCAGCTATGAGTTTTAGAAACTCATTTTGATTCTTGAATCAAAATATATGGACCTTTAGCTCGAGATTGTTAGATCTCTAGTTTGAGCACTTACTCTGATACCACTTGTTGGTCCCTGTGAGGGTCTATATAATGTCAGAGAGGGGTGAATAACCCTTTTTCGCAGAATTAATAAACTTTACAAAGTCTTGTATAGCCTTTTTGATGGCTTCCAGATGTTATGAATTCGGATGATGCAGATGTGAAATATGATGCAAATATAGATACAGAGTTAGAAAAAATCAAACACAATTATTTATACTGGTTCGGCCCCGCCTACTTTCAGTCCCTAAAGGCTCCTTCCTTTGAGCTTTTCCACTAGTGTGATTTCTTTCCAACTGGCAGAAATCAAGCCTTACAGTTTATCTCTGGATGGTAACCCCTTTCGGATGTAGGATATACCACTAGAAGCACCAACTCTTAGATCAGTCCTTTTTTCTTTAGTAGGATATACCACTTAGACTTCTACCCTGAATCTAAGTTGAGTCCTACAGGGAGATCCCACTTAAAGCACCAACTTTAAGCTATATCCCAATCTCACTACTCAGCCAAGTAGGAGATATCTTACACTTTGGTTTTAGACAAAGGTTTTGGTTTTTGACTTCCTTAAGTTTATAATACACTTAGGAATCCTTACAAACTGATTTGGAAATATGTGATTC
Source organism: Euphorbia pulcherrima (assembly GCA_947683365.1). Lineage (NCBI taxonomy): Eukaryota > Viridiplantae > Streptophyta > Magnoliopsida > Malpighiales > Euphorbiaceae > Euphorbia > Euphorbia pulcherrima. Next base: position 45,970,751 of record CANTUS010000010.1, read on the forward strand.
TTATAGGGATGTATTTATGATTGCTTTATCGAATTCTCTATGTTAATTCTTTCTCAAATCAACCAGTACCTTCTCAACTTGTGAAGCTTCCCTTTTATAGGCTTCCATCATAAATGTAGCCGTTGTAGATGGTAAACTGTAATTAATCTTCACTGTTGATCAGGTAAGATGTGGTGCTTTTGGAGCTGTTGATCAATCCGTTAGATGGAGATTTTCACCCCTTTGAAATCTTAGGATTGAGGCTGAAAAGATGTCAGTGATCGTTTTCCTTGTTTTTTTAGTGTCACACCAACTTTTATACCATTAGCTTTTTGGTGTGAGCTCCACGCGCCTCCTTATTGGTCTAGGTGAAAAAGTTATTTCCTTTTTCTGTCCGATGTCAGTCCTTTTGTCCTTTTTCTAAAAAGTGTCATATGTCTCTTTTGTCTTGCTCATAGGGAAAGAATCTTTGACTTTTTTAGACCAAAAGGATGAAGGGAAAAGTTATCTTTAAAACTTTTCCCATTATCTTGATATTTGAGTCATCCGGATGCTTTCAGACTTAGTATCTCCGGATCTGTCTTCTTCCGGATGTTTGGGCAATCAGGTTTTCCAAATGCTGATCTTGAAGGTTTAAAGTTTGTTTCCTTTCTAAGCTTTATCCTAATGATTTCAATGTATGCTTAGGTACATATAGTCTTCAATGAATGTCCACGTACCTGGATCTTATCCAGATGCTTCAATTTGGATTTAGGAGATACTTTGTTTAAGTTTTTGTTTCTATCAAACTTAATCCCAATATTTTAATTTAATTGGGATTCGAGATCATTGTTTTCCAACAATGATACCATTGTTGGTCTAGATTAAGGGTTTTAACATGTAAAACAGGCATAACAGTAATTCATTATTTAATCTAGAGTTCAAGGATCTCCTAAGCATGGCATGATTGATAATAACACTAGTCTTGAATTATTCTAGGTCATAAACATTTATTAAAAGGACCTAATAATAATTTAACCACTTACATGTTGAAGCGTGAATCCCGTAGTCAGCAGAAAAACCCTTTTGCTACTTGCACAGACTCTATAGTAGAAGCCCTCTATAAATATTTCACACGAGCACCACTGCCAAAACCTTCTAGAAAGGGAGTACAGATAAATAAGCAGAAAACAACTAGATCTTCCCTACTAATTTATTCTAGAAGACATTCCCTTAATTTTCTATTCAAAGTAAATACATCTTTCGACGGATTACTTATGAGAACCAGAGTAATAAAGAGAATAAGAGAGCAAGAGAGGGAGCATTAAATTAAAGATGAAAAATAATGGAGGAGGCTTCTATTTATAGTGGTTAGGAAATAATCAGAAGACAATAAAGTCCCTAACCTCAACCAATCAAAAATATAATAAAAAGGGAAAAAAGGTTAATTTAATAACCTAATAGAGTTAGGGAACAACTCAACCACTAGGAACTTACTTAAGGAGAAAACTCCCAGTTAGACTGGGAGACTGATGGCTATTAGGCCAGCAGACCCTTGTGGGCTTGCGCCATGTGCGCAAGCCTATGATTGATGCGTAGGCCTGCATGTAGCTGTGAGCACGAGCTTTTTGGTGACCCATGGAATGATGATGACATTTTGCTCTGACCTCTTATAAACTAGTTGTTCTATTCTTTCAGGGTTGAATCGTGTTTGGAAAGTACCTTTTTATTATTTTGGACCTTTGGCCGCGCTTAAAAATCATTCGTATGCATTTAGAATTAATCATTTTCTTTCACTCACACTCAGTAATTTGTTTCACAATTTTCTATAAGATTCAAACATTTTCAGAAAGTCTCATTTATATTAATCGATTTTAGACTCTTTGAGCTTTTCGAAATGTCAAGAATCGCCTTAATCAGATAGCCGTAGTGAAAGTTATAACGTATAACGTCGGAAGTTCAAACCCTAATTGAAACCCTAAAACCCCTAAACCTAACCCTAGCTCCTCCTCCTTTTACCGCCACCACTGGCGGCGATTTGTCCTTCGGCAGGTGGTGACCGCCACTGGTGTGGCGGTCACCACCACCCTTTATGGCGGTGAGTGCCACCAGGGTGGCCACCCCCGTTGTGACCATCCCCCACCACCATGGTGGCTTTGCCGCCACCATGGTAGCGGCCACCGCCAACCCTATGGCAATGGCTACTGCAGTCATGGTGGTGTCCACCGCCCCTATAGCATCCACCGCCATGTCAGCGGTGTTTGTTGTGGCACGGCCATTTTTTTGCCGTGCCACTTCGTTCTTCCCTCTCTCCTCTTGATTATGCCACATATTTTCCCCGAACATTCACCTAAGATGGTGTATTATTGAGTGTGGGAGTATTTAAACCTATCTAGGAGAGAGATTGAGGGATTTTCTCTAGAATTTAGAATTAGAATGAGATTTTTTAGAGAAAATGAAGAACAAGTGAGAGAAAGTTAAGAACTAAAGAGAGAAATCTCTAGAAAAGCATAGAATCTGGTTCAATCTATCCTAATCTCGATCCTTAGTTGTTCTTTAGCTTAATCTCATAGCTTAAACACTAAAATCAATTAGAAATCATAGTTAAAACGGATTGAATAGGATTTTAGAGACTTTTCCTTAAACACTACCTAAATATTCTGTCACTAATCTGTCACTATTTTCATCACTGATTCCATCAGTTTTTGTCACAAATCAATAAAAAGACCTCTCCAAGAGTTGATTCGAGTCTCCCGAGTTAGATTCACAGCCTAGAGGTAACAAAATTGAGTTCCTTTAATCTTTTACTTCATTTTATTATATGTTGCTATTTTTCTAGGTGTTTTTAGTGTTGTTTCTTCATTTTTATTTGGTGTTCTTGGAAAACTGTCTGAAAACAACCCGACCTCTATAGGGAAGGCCTTCACCTCCATCTTTATAGCCTTAACCTCTACCCTTATAGCAGTTAAGGCTATAGTTATGGAGGTGAACTCCACCCCATAGAGGTCCCGTATTTCTTGTTATTTTTAGGTATTTTCAAACCCAAATCCATTGAATCAAGATTATTTGGGTGTTTTAATTCCAGATCTGTTGAAACATAGTTGATTACGACTTAAAACTTCAATTATTTTTGGTTTATGGTTGCAAAAATGTTGGATTACCCTTAAAATCAAAGCTCGACAGCCAAGGCTATAGAGATAACCTTGACCGCCGTCGCTATAGCCGCCACCTCTGCCACTATAGCGGTCAAGGCTATAGCAGCGGCGGTCAAAGCTGTCGCCATAGCTTTGACCGCCGAAATTTGGTTTTAAGTGCCTTTTTGCCATTTTCTTGAGTTTTTTACCTTGTTTTTCAGTCAAAATATTTTCTAAAAATCATACATAATCTATACATATCTCATTTAATTTTAATCTAATTTATTCATTTATTTTGTCACTTAAATTGATTAAATAGCCATTAAATGCCTAAAAATGTCTTTTTTAACTCAAAAAATTCCCAAAAAAAGTTTTCCCTATGTTATGTGTTTATTTTTCTGCCATTTATCTATTAAGGTTCTCTTTATGATTATTTGTATATATTTTGCATCATTTGGAGCCGGGTCCGATTTAGTAAGTTTGGTTAGGACTCGGTTTCGCCCTTTTATTTATTTACGCGCTTTATTTACTTTTCCCGCTTTAGAAAAATGTATAAGAATTTGTAAAGTCATGTAGTAATTAATTTTCTTGCTTTATTTACCGCTTTTGTGTGTTGTATGGCTATATAAACCGAAAACTCCAATCATTAACCGGATTTAAATCGTATAAGAACTAAAGTCGCGCTTATTAAAATGTAAACATTTTTTATTTAAAAATTGAAAAGTAAGCAACATCATCCGAATTTGGATTCTTTGTTTTAAGGTATAGTCCAACTACCCGGTGGGAATATCGTACCCAAATTCCCGGTGGAGATAAATCGGGTGGCGACTCTATCTTAAAATACGGGATTTCAAGTCTAATATCCCTTAACACCTAAATTGGACTAAAATACAACATTAACATCGATTTATCAGTCTATCTTTCATCACGCTAAAATGAGGATCAATCCTCTGGCTCACTTCATAGTGCCCGTTATTTTGCCCACTCCCCGCATCTCTCGTTGGTCGGGGTGGAAAAAGGTCATCCACTTACTGTGGTGACTCCGCTGGGGATTTCCTCTTAACTTAAAATTTGGAAAATCGCTTTCATTTTCAAAATTTGGTTAAAGGATTTTGATGATGTGCATAAATTGATTTTTTAATCAATGCTTTATTTCTTATTCCTTTTGAATCCACTGCTTAGTTAGCTTAAGTTTAAGGTGCCATTATTTCACCCCTGTGAAGCTCACTTGTATACCTCATGCCCGCCATGAATTGGGGATATTTGCAGATGGATCACTCGTTTCAACCAACGTGTAATTCCCGCGATCGCACTCGTTTGAGGAGTGGTTGAGTTACATGGAATCAAGGTAAACGAGACCCTTCTACAGTGTCGTTCTACGACACTAGCAGTTTGAGACTATAAACAGCGATAAATCTAGCCATAGCAACTTCCCCATAGGCTCACCAAAACAATTTAGATTTAGGTCGCATACTTTCTTGCCGTTTGTTGGCGCTAGAGTTACCCCTAGATATTTTGAATGGCATTACGCTGGAGTCATAAGGTTGGAACAGATTTATTCGCTTTTTGTGTGTTGCTTGTGTTATGCTCATTCATACGCACTTCATGCATAGGCCGCCTATGGCCAACCTTTTTAATTTTAGTTTTTGCTTACCTCTACTCTCCCCTAGCTTGAAGGGGGAATTTCATAAAATGCCTGAGATTGTTGGAGTCCCAACGACCCATATCTAGTTCGCTAGGCATGACGAGCAATTCTCACGTCTCACGTATTTTGGAGTTAAGCTTCGCATCACACGCCTTTCTTCTCTCAACCTCTCTAAGCCACCCCTATATATATGGCATTCCTCACTAGAATATTTATATAATCATTCCTTTCATTCATGGTTCAATTTGGGCTGATCATCTTCTAGTTTCTCAGTTAGACAGAGCCGTTATCGTCTTAGTCCAGTTTCGAGCTCAGTTTTAGAATCTGCTCTACCTGCCATGTCTGATCTGCTTTTGAATGATGTGCCTCATAAGAGTACTCCTTCCCCTTCTCCCTCCCTACCTCATTAGAGTCAAGGTCGGGGTCAGTCCTAGATGGGCACAGAGTTAGCCAATGCTATGGCTCAATTTCTTTAATCTGATCTCTTCAGAAATGCCATCCAAGATCAGGTTCGATTGGCTCTTAGAGAAGAAAGGAATGTTCAGGGACCATCAGGGTCATTTTCTCAAGCTCAAGGACAATACGAGATCATTCAAAATGGGGTAGTTCAAGATGGTTTAGGTCATAATAGTTTGGGTCAGATTTTGTCAGTTCAAGCTTCGCCTATCTTTCTCCCGGTACCGCCTGTTTGACCTATCCAACAGAGCTAGTTTCAGTTTGGTCAGAGTTCCTCTCAGCCACCTTCGTCCTTTATTCTACCAACCTTTGGCTTTACTCCTCCTGTATCTTCGAGACTTGTCAGTCAGGCCCCTATATTTCCCACTTTCTCAGGGGGTTTTATCCCATAAATAGTTGTTCCCTTCAATGGTTTTATCATCTGTCTGACACCGCTAACACCTTTTACGCTATCATCTCCAAATTTTATGGTCACCCCACGGGGAACTTTTTACCCTCAAAACCCCTTTGCTTGCCCTCAGGTTAAGATCCCACCTCCTTTGCCATTTCAATTCGGATCATCCTCAGTACACAATGACCAGGTAACACAACCAGCGGGTATGACACCAATCGACCAGGTCAAGCAGCCTCCGAACTTGACAGCAAAAATGGCGGGATTCTTTAAGCAGCTTCTGAATAAGAGCGAAGATAAGGAAGAAGTGAGGGATGAAGATTAGGTACCTAAGAACATTTCAATGCCTAGAATGGAAGCTTACTCCGGTGAGGGGCCTCCCAAATCCCACATCGTGATGTACGAGAGGATTATGCGTGTTCAGAAAATCGGGGATAAAGTTCTTACTAAGTTATTTCCGTGTACCTTATCAGGGCCAGCTCTCGAATGGTATAACACCCTCTCTGAGTCAATAATCCTAGATTGGAAGCTCCTTCCAAAAGCCTTGTTGGTCATTATGGATTCAATTCCACCATGGAAATGATTATCCAACACCTCAAAGCCATTAAGCAAAAGCAAGGTGAGCCCTTCAAATCGTACTTTAATAGGTGGATGGCCACTCATGTTCTATTAAAATAGAAGCTCGGTTTAAAGGAAATGATTTTGAAGCTACTCGATGGGGCTCTCCCTGTTCTCCGTAAGGAAATGGAAACTGACTTGTTTGAATCTTATTAAAAGGTCTTTGAAAAGGCCAAGAAAATTGAGTGTCGTGAGAAGAAAGAGAAAGCTAGCAACCCAAGTGGCGGCACACCCTGGTTTAATAGGAGCGACAATTCTCAATCTTTTGAAGTTACTCTGGTTCCAACCAAGGAGAACACAGTTGCAGTTCATGCTATCACTCAGGAGAACGTCTCTGTAGTTTAACCCGTACCTACTCGGGTGCTTGGCCCAAAAGCGTTTGTATCTTCATGGAAACTCTCTCTTAGTGTCTTGTTTGCCAAGTTTCTAGAGAAGGGCATGCTTAAATCTCTTCGTGAATATCGTTCTTCTACACTCAAAGAAAGAGGAAATTTTTATTGCTATCATGTTCAGAAGGGGCACACAACCGATCAATGTAGGCCTCTAGGCATGGCTTTTCAGTGCTTAGTGAGAGAAGAGAAAATGGCCTAGCCATCTAGAAGACTGATACTGAGGAGAATCCATCACCAAACTCAAGCGATGAAGTAGGTACAATTAATTCTGGTCTACCCGAAGAATTTGTATTGGCTTCGGTCTTCTCCAGTCCAGCTGACACCCCTATACAAACTAATTCTTCTGCCAAATCTGATAAGAATCCCACGAGGTCTCTAGCGAATGAAGGAGAAAAGTCATCAGCTAAGCAAGTGAATGTTCTGGATCTCGTCCTAGATGACGCACTAATGAAAGCTACCAAGGATGCCTAATCTACCAGCACCACAACTCAAGACCCTCCGCTTGTGGAGGATGACTATCTATGATGTAATTTTCTTTTTTCTAGTATTCGAATGTGAACAAGTCTATCTTTGAGGCATTTATATTCAATCAAAGACTCTCATTTTGTTTACTTATTTGATGTTTCGCCTGATGGGTCCATGCATTCATTTTATCATAAGCATAATGTGTTCAGTATTCGTGACATTTCTTTAATTGAAATAAATTTGAGTACAGATGATAACCTAAAATGGTAACCATTTTCTAATGACATAACCTAAAATGGTAACCATTTTCTAATGACCTAACCTTTGATAGAAAATGAGAGATAACAAGTGCTTAAAGATCATGATAACACTTTCGCCTAATCAGACCTAGACACGCCCAGGGCTTATTCACGCCCAAAGCAGAGAAAGAAGCTTAGTTCTTCCTCAGATTTGCTCAATATGTTAGTCAGTTTGTCATGAGCCTCACAACTATTTGCCATCTTATTTTTAACTACCGAAGAAGCGTCAGCTGATTATGGAGAAAAAGCATCTCCAGATCATCTTCAACAGAATCATGGCTTACCTTTTCTTTGCCCACCCATTCTCAAATTTCCCACCCCCGATACACCATTAATTCTTACTCGTATCCCAATACATTCCAAATCCACAACCCTTCCCCTTTTCTCTCCTCATTGGCCATTCTTAGCGAGGGGGGAACACATGATCGATAAGATTTGACCCTCATCAACAAATGAACATTGTCTCATCATCGTAGGGGCAGATTACTTCTCAAAATAGGGGGAAGCCGAGTCTTTCATCAAAATCACCACCAAGAGGATGTCCAAATTCAACCAACAATGCATCTTCACCTGGTATGGATTACTTTATCACATCATCTCAGACAACGAGTTTCAGTTCCAAGGGATTGATCAAGAGATATGGATTTAAACACCGTAGATTTTCACCATGAAAACCATGAGCTAATGGGGTAACTAAAATCATAAAATAGCTTATCAAGAAGCTCCTTTCCAAACCTACCGCAGAATATAGAGATTGGACCAACAAGATACCATTTGCTCTTTGTGGGTACCAAACAAGTGTTAGAATTCTCACAAACTGAACGCCTTTTCTCATTGGTTTATGCTATGGAAACCATGCTCCCAGTCGAAACCGAGATGAAGTCCTTGAGAGTCATACTGAATCTTAGTCAAAGGGACCCCCATGGACTTAAAGGCAGTTCGAACAAACTTAAACAATCTTCAAATGTACCAATATGTAACAAAGTCGTACAACGACCGTGTCAAACATCAGAAAGTTCCCATCAAAGGCTGAAAATTCAGTTTTAAAACATGTAAAACCTACCGACACTGATCTAAGGGGGAAGTTCCAACCAGGTTAGGAAAGACTTCACGTATTTAGAAAGATGCTCGATACAAGGGACATGAAGATTTTGGACGGTAACGAGTTCGCAAACCCTATCAATCAAAATAGGTCAAAGCATTATCATATCTAAGCAAAAGAATCAAATTCAGAAAAGCAGCACATAAGTAAATAAATAAAATTAATCACCCGACGGTGGTCCTCTACTACCTGGGCAAAAATTAGGGTATATCCTGCTGATCAGTATTCTACAAACTATTCAGGCAAAAGTTAGGGTGCAAAATAGCCCGCTAGACTGAAAACTCGAAAAGGGCAGTCTAGGCAAAAGTCAGGGCAAGGTAAGCCAAGAGAGTGTGTTGCCTAGAAATCCTTCATAGGCTAGTTAACACTAGATTTTGGGTCAATAGAAATGGTTATCATCATTATGTACTCAAACTTACTTCATTTAATGGAAATGTCATTTTACTGAATCCTTTATATTTATGCTTAAATCAATTTATTGGACCCAAAAGGTGAAATATTGCAGATGAGTCAAACATAGGGTTTTGTGCAGTCAACCCAATACCTCAAAAGAAAAGAAAAGTAAAGATAGAAGGAAAACATCCTGATAGACTGAAAACAGTGAGGTCTATATAAAAGCCAGGAAAAGTCTGCTGGATTGAAACTCAAAAAGGTCGGTCCACGCAAAAATTAGGACATAAAAGCAAAATAAACAAGTCTGATGGGCCCAACACAATGTTTGGGTCTATGCAAAAATTAAAACAATCAAAACAAAAATAAATGACTACAATCGATCATCGAGATATCTGCATTATCGTCATCATCATTAGAGTGCCTGAATACATTCTCCGGTCTAGTGGATTCAAAGGGCACAAATTCATCCTCTGCACGTGTCCACTCCAATCTCGACTAAGACTAAGCATCTGGAGTCCGCAATCTCCCCAAACAATCTTTGGTAGAATTCAATTGTAGTGATAGCGTCCAGTCGTTCGTTATCTAGAATCTTGAACTTCACATCGTGCACCCCCTTGTCTTCGACATGCTCGATTAGATAATCGATTTACGGTCAACTCACCTCTTTGAATAGCTCGTGAGGAGCCCTCTATCACTTGTTATACTAGTGACACAGAATTCGCGGGTCAATCCTCAATATCCGGCCACACAAGCTGAGAGTGTGCATCATAACTTCCCTAATTCTCCACCAGGGGCATTCGCACCTGATATGTGCGACATCCTTGATTCCCCATCAAGGGCATCAGGATCTGATCTGTACAGTAATGCAATTTTATATGTTCTCTCTCTCTTCAAGCAAGTCAATCTCTCTCTGAGTAAAATCGATCAAGCAAGTCAATCAGTCATCTTAAAGATAATCAGCCTGATCATCTCATGCATTTATACATTTATGCATAATGTTCATAAAGGTCATGTCTATTATTCTGTGCTGAATTCTACAGGAAACAAAGAACAGAAAAGTATTCTCGACCCATACGCTCGACCTCCAAGCAAACATCCATATCAAAGGGCATCTCAAAATTTTTTTCTATCCTACATTCAAAGACAGAGTTTCTCCCAAGGGCACATCAGCTAGTCTCAGTGCTCAAACTCGACAGCTTCTCCGGATTCCTAAAAATCTCATCTCAATTTATGTTTCATTCTTCTACTTTTATTGCTTAATTGAAGGGGCAAAAATATTTTTATTCCATAAAATCAATTAAGAAATAAAAACACAACTTATAACATTTATTGATGCTTTGAAACTTTCTCAACAGGTATACCATGGGGCAATCCAGATGGGCAACCAACCTGATGGATCTTAAAATCAGAACTCAGATTTTCTCCCAACGGCACCTTGATACAAATGCCTAGGGGCACCTCGATGTAATCATCAGGGGCATCTCAGGATTGTCTTCTAACTTACATTCAAAGATAGAGAATCCAAGGAGCATACCAGCTACACCAGATGGACACCTCGACAGTTTCTCCGGACTCCCCTGAAATCCTATCTCAACTTTTATTTCATTCTTCTGTTTCAATTGCTTAATTGAAGGGGCAAAAATATTTTTGCTCCACAAAATCAATTAAGCAATGGAAACGCAACTCATTCTAATTACTAAAATCTCAAAGCTTCCTTGACAGGAATGCCGTACGGCAATTCCGATAGACGATCGATCCAATGATCCAGAATCCCAAAACTCAAAGAATCCTTTTGGGGCACCTTCATGCAGCTTTCATCCCTTCAGGGGCACCGTGATGTAGATTTTGGCCCTCTAAGAGCACCTCAATGCAACTATCGCAAAATCAACCTAACAGTGGCTTTCCAGGACTTCCTGGATATCTCCTATCTCTTTTTTCTCAATATTCCATTTCTATTGCTTAATTGAAGGGGCAAAAGATTTTTTCTCGACAAAATCAATTAAGCAATTAAAAATGTAATTTTCGACAACTATTAACTTCTCAAGTTTTTATTCTCAATAAGTCTATTGATGGTGCGTTCCCAAACCACCAGTAGACAACCGATTCAAGCTTGCCTTCTTAATAGGTCTGTTAATGGTTTGTTCCTAGACCACTAGTAGACAACCGATTTAAGCTTGCATTCTCAATACGCCCACTGATGGTGCATTCCTAGACCACCAGTAGACAACCGATTCAGATTTGCCTTTTACCTTCGATAGGTCCGTTGATGGTGCGTTCTCAAACCACCAGTAGACAACTGATTCAAGCTTGCCTTCTTGATAGGTCCATTGATGGTGCATTCCCAGACTACCAGTAGACAACCGATTTAGATTTGCCTTCTCGATAGGTCCATTGATGGTGCATTCTCGGACCACCAATAGACAACCAGTTCGGAGTTACCTTCTACCTCTAATAGGTCCATTGATGATGCGTCCCAGGACCGTCTGTAGAAAACTGACTCAAGGTTCCCTTAAATAAGTTATAACCCTTCTATCCCTTGCTCTTTCATGAGATCACACTTGACTCGCTAAGTGGTAATTTCCTGAGGGGCAGCCTGTGAGCACGGGCTTTTCGGTGACCCTTGGAATGATGATGATATTTTACTCTGACCTCTTATAGACTAGCTGTTCTATTCTTTGAGGGTCAAATCGCATTTAACAAGTACTTTTTGATGATTTTGGACCTTTTACCATGCTTAAAAATCATTCATATCCATTTAGAATTAATCATTTTCTTTCAGTCGCGTGCAGTAATTTGTTTCATAATTTTCTATAAGATTTGAACATTTTTAGAAACTCTGATTTACATCGTTTGATTTTAGACTCTCTAAGCTTTCCGGAATGTTAAGAATTGCCTTAATCGGATAGTCGTAGTGAAAGTTATGAGCTTTGGAAGTTCAAACCCTAATCAAAACCCTAAAACCCCTAAACCTAACCTTAGCTCCCCCTCCTTTTGTTGCTGCCGCCGCCGCCAGCTACAGCGGCTTGTCCCCCAACCACGGTGACCACTACTAGTGTGGTAGTGAGTACCACAAGGGTGGCCAACCCCGTTGTGGCCACCCACCGCCACCCCTATGGCGGTGGCTGCTATAGTCATGGCGGTGGCCGCTGCCCCTATAGCGGCCACCGCCGTGACGGCTGCGTTTGCTATGGCACTGCCATTTTTTGCCCATGCGACTTCATTCTTCCCTCTCTCCTCTCGATTGGGCCATGTTTTTTCCCTAAAAATTCACCTAAGTCGGTGTATTTTTTAGTGTGGGAGTATTTAAACCAATCTAGGAGAGAGATTGAGGGACTTTTCTCCATAATTTAGAATTAGAATAAGATTTTTGAGAGATAATGAAGAACAAGTGAGAGAAAGTTAAGAACTGGAGAGAGAAAGCTCTAGAAAAGGATAGAATCTAGGTTTAATCTATCATAATCTCGATTCTTTGTAATTCTTTAGCTTAATCTCAGAGCTTAAATACTAAAATCAAGTAGAAATCATAGGTTAAACGGATTAAATAGGGTTTCAGAGACTTTTCCTCAAATACGAACTAAATATTCTATCACTAATCTGTTGCTATTTTTGTCACTGATTTCATCAATTTTCGTTATAAATCATTAAAAAGACCTCGCCAAGGGTTGATTTGAGTCTCCCGAGTTAGATTCGCGGCCTAGAGGTAACAAAACCGAGTTCCCTTAATCTTTTACTCCATTTTATTATATATTGCTGTTGTTCTAGGTGTTTTTAGTGTTGTTTCTTCATTTTTGTTTGGTGTTCTTAGAAAATCGACGGAAAACAACCCGACCTCTATAGGGATGGCTTTCACCTCCATCTTTATAGCCTTGACCTCTACCCTTATAGCGGTGAAGGCTATAGTTACGCTGGTGAACTCCACCCCTATAGAGGTCCCATATTTCTTGCAATTTTTTGGTATTTTCATACCCAAATCCATTGAATCAAGATTATTTGGGTGTTTTAAGTCCAAATCTGTTGAAACATAGTTGATTACGACTTAAAACTCCAATAATTTTGGGTTTATGGATGCTAAAATGCCGGATTACCCTTAAACTCAAAGCTCGGCGGCCAAGGCTATAGTGACAGCCTCGACCGCCATTGCTATAGCCTCCACCTCTGCCACTATAGCGGTCAAGGCTATAGCAGCGATGGTCAAAGCTGTCGCCATAGCTTTGACCGCCGAAATTTTGTCTTAAGTGCCTTTTTGCAGTTTTCTTGCATTTTTTACCCCGTTTTTTGCTCTAAATATTTTCTAAAAATCATACATAATCTTTAAATATCTTATTTAATTTTAATCTAATTTATTTATTTCTTTTGTCATTTTAATTGATTAAATAGCCATTAAATGCCTAAAATGCCTTTTTTAACTCTAAAAATTCTCAAAAAATGTTTTTCCCCATGTTATGTATTTATTTTTCTACCATTTATCTATTAATGTTGTCTTTATGATTATTTTTATATATTTTGCATCGTTTGGAGCCAGGTCCAATTTGGTAAGTTCGGTTAGGACCCGATTTTGCCCTTTTCTTTATTTACGCGCTTTATTTACTTTTCCCGCATGAGAAAAATGTATAGGAATTTATAAAGCCATATAATAATTAATTTTCTTGCTTTATTTACCTCTTTTTTGTGATGCATGGCTATATAAACCGAAAACTTCAAACATTAACCAGATTTAAATCGCATAAGAACTAAAGTCGCGCTTATTAAAATGTAAATGTTTTTAATTTGAATTTTGAAAAGTAAGCAACATCATCCGAACTTGGAATATCTGTTTCAAGGTACGGTCCAACTACCTGGTGGGAATATCGTACCCAAATTCCTGATGGAGCTAAACCAGGTGACGATTCTATCTTGAAATACGGGATTTCAAGTCTAGTATCCCTTAACATCAAAATTGGACTAAAATTCAACATCAACATAGTTTTCATCAATCTATCTTTTATCACGCTAAAAATGAGGATCAATTCTCCGGCTCGCTTTACAACACCCGTTATTTCCCCCCCCCCCCCTCCCCGCATCTCAAGCGGGTTAGGGTGGAAAAAGATCGTCCGCTCACAGTAGCGTAGCCCATTATGGGCTGCTTGCCTGTGCAACCCTTTGGGCTTGCGCAGCATGCATTGCGAGCTGCATCTTATAGCCCACTTTTGCATACCCCTTGGGCTACAAGCAGCACCGTTCTAAATAGTGCTACTGTGTGGCCCGAGTGCAAGCCATATATATGTGTTGTCCCACTATACATTCATAGGCTCACTTGCACAGATTTATTCAACATCTAATGTTAATAAATCTCGCTAATAACTAGTTCCATTTTTCCCTTTATTTATTTTATCCTCATTATTTAACAGGTTCATTTGTCCAATCATCGAATATTGGTCAAACCAATATTATGGTCCAACCATATTTTGTAATCTAACCATATATCTTTGCTCTTCCAGATTAGACCTAGTTTAATAGTTCTTTATATGGCTCGGTCGTAACTCAAAGTGTGTGACCTTATAGAATCCCATAATATCGAGCTGTCAAAAGTATAACCTATTTCAATTCCTTTTAGGAATTGACTGGCTCAGAGCTCCAGACCGTTGTGGACTCCAATTACTTTGATCGGTCATAATGGCTCTCTAGCATAGGGCATATGACCCCTCAATATTCGAAATGTCATATGCTTTGTGACTTCATCCCAGTTCTACAATAGTATCAATATAATTCCCTCCTTCTATAAACTGTTAAGTACCATCTGGTTTCTAGGACTCAGTTTAAGTATTAGTCCACTAGTAGCCTTAATAGCTACCCCAGTATTTAGTATTGCTACAAAAGTACACCACTCAACCATTTTAATGTGTTGATTAGGATCTCATCCTATCAACTCATACTCTGATCAGAGGTTTACAAGTGTGTCACTTCCAACAAGTGGCCAAGGTACATCTCCTTTATATTGCTATAATGGAGTGATAGATTCCATCTTGACTACTCAGCTTACCAACGAATAGACATCAACCGTACCCGTAATCATCTATATCATCCTGTCTATAGAATGCTTAGGTATGAACCAAAGTATAGTAACATCTAAACAAGGTAACTAGTATCTCAAGTCTAAAGATATTTGTATTGCTATTGTAATGAGACGATAAAACACCAACACATAATATAGATTAACGAGTGTTGTCTTATAGTAGTCTCCAATGTATTTCCCTGAATACATTCATATGCTAACCCAAGGTACCACCCTCTAGCATTAGAGATATGCTACTTTGAATCAGATTCAAGAGGTATGACGACACATGCTAGTCTATCTGTATTCATCAATGCCCAATCTTGATGATACTATGACTAGGGATATTTAGACAAATCATAATTGCACACGAACTAGTTCTCACTAACGTAGTCCCACTATGCTCTTTCCATACATGCTATGACTATGTCATGGACTTTTCAAACACATCAATGAATATATTCTAAACTAGTCATAATATATTTTCAAGTCATTGATATAAGAAAAGAATGCTTTTATTAATATAGCTTTGCTCGTACAAATAAAACTAACGAAGATATATCGCCCTAATTGCCTCTAGGGCATACATCATATCTAACACTTAAGGACTTTCCTGCGGTAATAAATAAGGTATTTCTCTCCCTTATATTCCCTAACCAAGGCCATCCCTAGTGTCTCTTCAAAGGTGCAGATGTAGAGGAATAAACACTCTCTAAGAGTAGGTCGGCTCAACAACGATGGAGAGGATAAGAATTGTTTCAGCTCTTCAAATGCTCTAGCGCATTCTTCTGTCTAACTAAAATTTTTGGCTCCTTCGAGAGTCTTGTAGAATTGCATGCATCACCTGGTACAGCATGATATGAAACAGCCCAAAGCGTCGATTTTTCCATTTAATCTTTGAATATCATTCAGAGTCTGTGGCGGCTAGAGCTCTATTATCGCTTTAATTTTATCCTGGTTGGCCTCAATTCCTCAGTGGGAAATCATGAATCCTAAAAACTTACTTGCGGCTATGCCAAAAGATCACTTTTCTGGGTTTAGTTTTAGCCTGTATTGGTTCATGATGCGTAGTACTTCCTCCAGATCGCCGGGGTTTACATCAACCAATTTACTTTAATTATCATGTTGTCAACGTACAACTCGATGGTTTCCTAAACCATTCCCTCAAAGATTTTTTACCAACCGCTGGTTGGTTGTTCCTGCATTCATAAACCCAAAAGGCATAACCTTGTAGAAGTACGTTCCCTTGTGGATTATAAACGAAGTTTTCTCCAATCTGCCTTAGCCATTGGAATTTGATTGTAACTGGCTTTCATGTCCACCTTAGAATAGGATTCATAGCCTACAGTCGCATCTACCAAAGAGTCAATGTTAGGTAGTGGATAGCTATCTTTAGGACATGCCTTGTTAAGGTCAGTGAAGTCGACGCACATTCTATAAGCTCCACTTGGTTTTTTAATCAAAATAACATTCATATCGAGACATGGTATTGCACCTCCCTTATGTGGCACATCTTTAACAACTTTTCCACCTCTTCTCTAATGACACGCTTCTTATCCAGGCCATGGTTCCTAAGCTTTTGCTTTACCGGCTTGGCCTTAGGGTCAATATTGAGCACGTGTTCTATAACTCTTGGATCAATTCTGACTACGTCGGCCTTAGTCTAGGAAAACAAACCTTTTTCCTTCTAAGTACTTCCTCCATGGCTGCCTTTAGGCTGGGTCACATGTCTTCAAAAATGAATACTTCTCTATTCTAGCTTAAGACTAGGGTCTCCAACTTCCCCTGTGGTTTGGTTTTTTCGTCTGAGAGATTCTCCCTTTCCTGGATGATTGGCTTAGTTCGTAATGAAGCTAAATATGTTTCCCGAGCTACCTTCTGGTTGCCCTTGACCTTAGCTATTCCTTGCCTAGTTAGAATTCGTAACATGAGATATCATAAACTAATAATCGCTTCTGACTCAACTAAGGTCAGTCTCCCCAAAATTATGTTGTATGCAAAGGGCATGTCAACAACCACAAACTCAGCCTGTGATCTTCACTTTGTCGCGCCGTCTTCCATCATGATCTGCAAAGTGACTAACCCTATAACATCAACCGCTTGTCCACCTAGCCCAATAATTAGGTCCCATTGGACTCGTAGCTTGTTTGGATCTAATCATAGGGCATCATAAATGAATCGGGTCATTAGGTTAACCGAGCTGGCGATGTCTATCAATACTCTTTTAACTAGGAAGCCTTTCACATCCATTTCTATAACCAACACATCTTGATGTGGTGCAGGTCTAGGAACGTGTGCAAAGGAGTAATGCACACCTCTATCTCAGCTGGTGTTATTTACTTGTGATATTTTTCACTTCCTAGTCATCGATGCTCCGTAGATGATTTTAATGACTCCTCTTCGAGCTGGGGGGATGTTGGCCGCTCTCTATAGGAGTGATTTGGTGCCTCTCTGCCCGCTCATCCTGCCTAATGGCCTCTCATGGCTCAGCCAAGAACTAAACAAGCTTTCCCCCAGCGGCCTTTCTGTTATGCTCTATAGCTAAGTGGCGACATTCCTCTGTGTTGTGTCCTTCTGCTTTATGGAAGTCATAATAAGTGTCTGACTTCCCAGGTCGCCTCATCTTTGGTGGGTATTCGATATACTACTATTTTTTTCTATCCAGTATAACACCTCTCTACGATCAGCTCTCAAAGGAATTAGATCCTTAGGAAGATCGCGTTGCTGGTAATCGTGCCTAGGTGACCTTGGGGGTAACCTATTGGATCGAGGTGGAATCTGCTGCCTTCCAAAATGCTCATGTACAAGTACCCCTTTTTTAGGGGTTTATAGGTTACCCACTTTCGTGCCTTATACATCATCAAGGCTAAGGTCTTGGGCCTCTTAGTGAGCAAGTCTTTCTTCAAGTCAGCACTTCTGCAATTGCTGGCTAGAATATCAATGGCCACATCGACACTACATCCTTTTACCTCTAGGGTTGCCTTTTGGAATCGTCTGAGAAAGTCCCCCAATGGCTCATTGCGACCTTGCTTCATCAGCTGCAAGTCTTGAATAATTTTTTTATGGTGGGATTGAAGTGACAAAATAGAGGAGGAAGTCTTTTACCATTCCTTGAAGTTTATGATTGACCTTGACTTTTAATTTTTTGAACCAAAAATTGGTTGGGCCTTCAAGGATTGTCGGGAAAATCCGACATAGCATTGCATCGACCGCCTTAATCGTCGCTAATTTTTGCCTTAAGTTTTCCAGGTGCAAAGTTAGGTCACCCGTGCAATTATAATCCCTTGGCTTGGGCCATTTAAAGTTGTATGGGAACTCGACTCTCAAAATTTCATGGGAAAATGGGGACTCAGTGTCTTCTACCTCAGGGATGGCCGGCTTCATACCCATATCTGCCAAAAGTGCTTTTACATTCTTCATGACATCACCTATCCATTTTGGAGCCAGATTCTTCTCGATTACCTTGATTTCTTGCTTGGACACTATGGTGTGATCTGATCCGGCTGTTGATCTCCTTGGTTCTCTCATGGAAGAATTGCCAGATGCATCGAGTGAGTTGTGCCCAGGCCTTTTCAATGTCTTACTTTTGTCTCCTGCTTGGATCGAGCTCTTATGGGCGAGTGAAGTTAGTATTTCCTTTGCTTGTCTCGGTCGCTTCAAGCCTAAGCTCCGATCGGAGCTTTGTTCTGTTATAGCTGACCGGTTCCTTGTCTGGCCAATGGGACCTTGGCTCGTTAAGACTTGGTTGCACCAGATTATCCGATGCTATAAGAGTTGAGAAGGTTCCATCTTGCTGGTTTCGGTCATACGTTAAGCATCTCTTCAAACCTTGAAATCCTCTCGATGTCGAGCCCGAGTGGGCCGATGCACTGGTCTTCTTCTCTAGGTTCATCACTTTACCCCGCGTGGCTAAGTGATGTGCATTTAAACTGTTCACCGAACTTATTTTGTAAATGACCTGCTTGGTGAATGTGGCCAACAGCTTTAGTTTGGGTGAAGCGTCGGGATTCATCATCATTGCGTCGATCTGAGCGTCGAGCTCTGGTCCGAGAATAGCATTTTCAATGGTATTTCCTGAAGCGTCGACTAGTCGGTAAGGGTGTGCTAGTTTGCTTATCGATCCTGGAGTCGCCATTAAACCGCTCTTGCTTACAACCCACTTTAGGATGGGTTTCTTCTTGGCAAAATCTCCCATTACTAACTACTCGAAAATTCTAGGACGATGAATCAATCTAAAGGGTTCTTTTCAGATCTGAAAACTGGGACGCGTGTTCAATCCACACTCACCGCACCAGCTTGATGTCGTAGTACCCCAGGCATAGGGTCGGTTCGGTCTAGATCAAGCTGGAGTCCACCTGCACACGCAGAGAACGGTTAGAGGGCTAGGTCGGGCGGACCGACATAGCAACTCTGACGCTCAAATCAGTATTTAGCATGGGGGATGATGTAGAAGCTATTAAATAGGAGTGAATAGTGAGAGATCAATTACATGGTGATTTGTGCTTTTAATCCTTATATAGAGGAGATGAGTCATTCAATGGTTGCCAGGTATCCTGTCTTGATAAGGTAGAAATGCTTAGACGATTGACACATATCCTTGTCCTTTTATAGCTTGGTAAGTAAGTTATATATATATATATATATATATATATATATATATATATATATATATATATATATATATATATATATATATATATATATATATATATATATATATATATAGAGAGAGAGAGAGAGAGAGAGGACTTGTTTTAGTGGTACGTTCTAAGCTATTGTACGTTTGGCCCAAGTTTAAAGAACGCCGGCCTTTTTCACATAGTTGATCAGATTCTCTGTGAAACCCTAATTTAAGTTTTATTATTTAGCATCTTAGTAATTTACTCGAGTACGCCACAGACATTTAAACATGTTCTACCTAATTTTTTCTGACTAGACTTTTTTTTTAGTTTTTCTTTTTGGTGTTACTGTATCACCTAACCCTATTATTATTAACTATAAAATTTCAAATAAAATTTGAAAAGGTAAGAGAAGTTTTAGGAGTATCATACTAATCTTTTGAAAAACTCCCAGACAGTTTGCCACTTTTCATTAACCAAGTACCAATTCGCAAATTGGCCAAACCATAAATTTATTTCTTATCTTTTATGACTGATTCCTAATTACTTTTGTGTGATTATGTGTTTTATACAGGATCATTCATTGATTTATTTTTTCGACTATGTGAAATCAACATTACATACAAGAGAAGAAATTACTTACCACTGCCATGTTTTGAAGAATGAACAAACGAGTAACAATCGACACCTACCATTGAAAAAACGCATCGGAACTTTAGAATACTATATTTGTATTTTTGGAGATCAGCTATTTATTATCGAATAATGTATATATAGGCCAGTAATATAATTGGACCCCACACTTTAGAAATGAGAAAAAGGCTAAATGCTTCCGAACCCTTTTGAATTTGACAACTTTGGTCGGCGGTCACCCTCAACATCCATTTGCTCCGGTTACCTCTTAAAACTTTGCAAAAGTACACTAATATGCCTCATTATCGCCACAACTTTTAGTTGAAGACAAAAAAATTAGGCTAATGATCAGCTCAACTAGAAGATGACATATAGTATTCAGGGGACAAACTGATGCAATTTTTCCAATTTTAAGAGGTTAACTTAGAACTTTTGAAAGTTCAAGGTAACATCCGATATGTATTAAGCAAGAGAAAAGCACATATACTGACAACACCAATTGAAAACCAATCGTTTGGTACTAGATACAAGTAAAACTATACAACATCTAGAAGACGAAAAACTCACATAAAAAATGTTCTTCAAAATAGAAGCCAGTTTCAGAAGAAAGGCAAGGGTGACGCCATATTAAATGCCGATAAATGGATAACTTGTCAATAATGGAATGGACAAAGCCTGCATTCATTAAGTAATTAAACCAATAATTAGACAACAAAGAGATAGGTGAAAGAAGAAGAAAGCTCTTTTTTTTTAAAGAAAAGTCATGATATCGATTTACCCCAACGATCCGAGCTACCATTATAGGGCCAAGATTCCTCTCCACATATGGATATAAAGCAGTTTCAAATACAACAAGGCTGAACCCTATACAGGGTTTTCAAAATATTGTTTGTGATTTTCCAATAAAGTTATGTCACATGATATATATTAGCATTTAAGGTTTATAAATTAACGTAACTAAAGCATATCTTTTAATTTTAACATAATTTTTTTTATAATTAAAGGTTTAGTAGCGGAATCTGGCCTCCACTATTAAAAAGTGAAAAAGAAAAAATGCAACAAAAAGAAAAGAAAAGAAAACAAAGATAGAAAATAAAGAGAATAAAAACTAATAAACTCCTTATGAAGGAGACTATTAGCCCGATTTCTTGCGGTCACGTTGAGCTTGCTCGCTAGTAGCAACCACAAAACATTTCCTTTTCTGGACCGAAAATGGCTTCCAATTAGAGGCGGCGGTTTGCGTAACCGCAATCATGTTGCATGTAGACCCGCTTCAATTAGGGTAAGATCTCGTGTTTTTGGAAGCACTAGCAATAATAAAATCTCTAAGAGCCTTCATTCTCGCATTCGGTGATAAACTCCGGCTACTAGTTTCTTTTTCTTCTTGACAGTTTCCCAGGTATTATCTTCTTCCACAGCCTCATCCTGCTCGGCTAAATCAGCCCAAGATTCCCCCTTCTCAGTAATGGCAAGAGTTTGAGGTCCTTTATTGTGATGCAAAGACACTTCTAGCTCAGTCCCTTCAATTTTGTCAATTTGTTCCCTAACCGATAGTGTGTGCTCGAGTTCCTGCACATTCTGCTCCCCATTAGAAATGTCAGCAGAATCTTCATTGATAGCATCAGAATTATCCGAAATCTGTTGAACCAAATTATCATCAACTTGTTTCGTCGGCTTAGGTAGTAAGGTTGTTTTCGAGATTAAGAAAAACCGTAGTAATGGGAACAACATTCTGTCTTTTGGCCCTTTCTTCCAAGCTTTGCAGCCTTGGTTTGCTTCTCTGAAAGATATCAAGATTTAGAGCTACAACCTTCTTACTAGCTGCAGCTTTCTTATTCTGTCGACAATCAAATGTTGAGTGTCCAACTGAAGAGCACAATTTGCAGAATGCTGGAGGATTTTCAAAGACGATGTCAATCCAAAGTTCATGACCCTCACGAGCTACTCAACCTGAATTCGGTAGAGTAGTCGAAAGATCAACATCCACAAGCACCCTTGCAAAGTGACCCAAACTACCTTCAAGAGTGGCTTTATACGCGCAAGAGAACCCCAAAAGTACTAGAAATTTAAACTAGGGTCCGATGGTCCCAGTATTTCCATGGTAAGCCTTGAAATCGGACCTAAACTAGTGTGTTGGTTGATTTGTGTGCAAAAGGATCAAAATCCGGCACCTATGGTTGTAACCTAAATATACCCGGCTTGAGATTGATGCTGCCTCTGCTTCAAACTAGATTTTTATCTTCCATAGACCCAAGCATAACATGGAAAAAGCATCACCCAATAGAAATCAGTTTCCATTGCGTTTTGAGACCCCAAATGACAGAAAGTTGTTTTCGCAAATCATCAAGAGTTTTGGGTTTATCACCTTCGTAGAGAATCAGTCTCCCAATGAGAGAAAATACACACAGCTTAACCCTATTGTCATATACTTCTTGCATGATCTTGACTGTTTTGAAGCCGCCCTTCTCTTGAATTTGGGTTGTTGATACTATCGGAACAGGTATTACTGTTCTATAGGAGGCAATCTCGGCATAAGACTGTTTCATCGATGGGGGTTAATCGATTCCTTAAGGAATGATTTTTTTTGTCAAAGAGATGAGCGATGGAGAAGTCGGCAAAAGAAGGGCCAATGTCAGCCATGGTCGGCGATGGAAACAGACGACGCAGACGGTGGTGAAAAATCAACGCCGATTAGGATTAGGCATTTTCTATCTCCTTCGACTTAAGTAAGCGGCGCAATGACTTAGATACCATTTCAACATAATTAAAATAATGGAAATTGTCCAATTTAATCAAACTTACTAAAGTAATTTAAAAGGCCAAATATATAAACTGTCCCGAATTTGGTCCTAACTATCCTTAGCCATCTAAACTTTCAAGCAGCGTTTTAAAAAGCGCTAGGCGTTAATCTAGCAGTTAAGGCTTTCAGGGGCCTAAGCACGGTCTAGGCGGATTTGTATTTTAAAATTTTTTTATAAATACATAAAAGTATTAATTCAACTAAAAATCGAATTCTAATATAATATAATATAAAAAACATAATTTGGACAATGTTTTAAAAATGGAAGTGAGACTTTTATCGTAAGAACACTTTGATGTACTTTCGTTTTATCAATTAAATTATTTTTTGTGGGTTCAAAAAATTTTACTATGACTATTATAGATATGGGCATATTAAGAAATTGAGTTCATGCACTGTCTAGGCGGTAAAAAATCAAACCAGGCAGTGCTTAGGAGGCAATAAATCAGCCAAGGGCTTAAGAGCGCAATGGGAATGAAAAGTCGGGCGACAAGCTCTAAAATAGGGCCTAGACGGGACTAAGCGGGGATTTCTAAAACAAAGCTTTCAAGTGAGATATTTTACCCTCTAAAGTTGATAGATTTGTATAACATAACCACTGAAGCGGACTTATACCGTCTCGGTTTGGAGAGTGTAACTCGCCTTATGTGTCATACTTTGAAAACTCAAACTCATAAGTAATTGACACGTGTCATTGTCTTAAAAAAAATCGCAAATGTCCCAAATCTCATAATAGAAGAGAAGAATCCGCCCCTTCCCCCCAGAGCTCCTCCTAAACCCATATGCGCAACTCCATTAATGAATTTCCAACGGAATTCTCTTCCGTCATGTTTCAAGAATTGAAAGAGAAATAATGTATATATTTACCAAATTCGAAACTCATGGTCATCCTTTCACCTCACTTTTCGTCTCCCAAATTTCTCCAATTTTAAATCCTAAACCTATCTCTGCAACTCCATTAAATTTCCAACCAACTCTTTTATTATGTTTCAAGAAGTGAAGGAGACATAATGTTTTCACCGAATTCGAAAAGTTCCAAGTTTGATGAGATAAAGAATGCAACAGAAAATTTTAACTGAGAAAATATGATCGGAGAGGATTTGATGTTGTTTACAGGTGGTGACTGTTATGAGATTGAGGAAAAAGGAAATAAAATTTTGTTTAGGATTTAGAATGAAATAAATTATGGGTATTTTTAAGCAATAAGGGGAAATTTTTGTAAAATTTGTAGATCGTGGGAATCGAACCCACAACCCCACAATTCCTAGTTTTTTTTTCTAAGAAGGTGGTTGCCATCAGGCCATTGCCTGGTAATTATGGGTTTTTTTTAGTTCTCCTACAACGGGGGGAATTGAGAAAAAATTTCGCAGAAGAGATTAAATAAATATATTTTGATTTATTTTTTTGTCATAAAAAATATTTTCTATTTATTTTTTGGTCAAAATTCATAATTCACTCTCTTCAAAAATCTAATTAAATTCATCACAACATCCATCACATCAGCGTTAAGGGGTTATGTTATACAGTTTTGCGAACTTTAGAAGGTAAAGTGACACTTGAAAGTTTGGGGTGACCAAGGGTGCTAAGTGCCAAGTTCGGGGGGCAATGTTTGTGTTTGGAAAATATAGAATATGCAAAAACAGGAGATTTAGTAAATTTCCAATTTTTCCAAGTTTGCATAACAAAGTGTTGGACCTAGCTCATAACGAAGGAATATCAAAGCATAAGGAAGCATAGCACAGTGTTAAGTTTTGAAGATGACAAAAAGATAAAAGAATGCTCTATCGCTCAGAGGATGAGTCAAAAATAAAAGATAAAAAGATCAGAAGTACTCCAGAAAAAAAATAGCTCAGAGGATTTAAGGAGAATATCATATTAGTAAGCAAAAGTTACAGCCATACCTCAGAAGCACATTTATCTCTTTGTAAACTCCACATCATAAGAAAGAGAATAAAAAAAGCATCTCTCCTAGGCTCAGAAGACAAAATTCTCAAAAGCTATGTCAAGATATTACTCGGAAGACAGCCAAAGACATACATACTAGTAGATGCATCAACTCACAAGCGATGCAAACTGCTTCAGAAGTAAGCATCTGAAACATTGACAAATCCATTATACAACTCAACACTAATAAGAGAAGATACAATGCAAGTGAAGAGTCAGAAGGATAGAAGAAATCTCAGAGTTAAGAACATCAAGAAAAAAATATATCTGTTAGAAGAAGAGAATGCTAGAAGAAAAGCGTAAAGAGACTGGTTATGAGAAACACCAACGTTTCCTCAGAATCATGTGAGCTAGAAGATTAATTCACTTTGTCTCAGAAGCTATTTACCACAACCAATGAGTAAACAAACTCAAAATATCATTACTCTAAAGATAAAAAGAATGACAGCATCAAGGTTCTCAAAATCAACTAATATCTCTGAGAAATTGATGATCACTAGGTAACTCATCTGATTCCACTTTTCCAAGAATGGTTGTCTGAACCTGTGAAATCCTATAAAGTTGGGCTTCTAACTTTCACTAAAAGAGATAAGACACCACTACAGAAGTGAGTTGACAAGTAAGGAGCAAAAAGCTACTTTTAGCTACCTTACACCTGAGGTGAAAAAATAGAAAGCACCTAAAAAGTGTAACTTCTAAAAGTCAAACTACAAAGGATAGACCTAATCGATTTTGGACTTATCTAACAGGAAGATTGATTGCAATCTATCAACTAATCTAAAGTTCATCAAGAAAGAAGTCATTTAAGAGACAACGGTAAAAGGCTCCTTAGAATATAGCCGTTCTGAGGAATGTACTTGGATTACAGCAACAGTAGAAAGAAGACTCTCTCAGCAAGGCGCGCACCGGCGAAAAACTTCAAGCAAGAGAGTATAAATAAGCATCCATCGACAAAAAAATAAGTTGTCGAGCAAATTCATAGGTGCACACTCAAGCAATCAAAGCAGTGCATAAATTCAAAAAGCAAACATTTCGCTATTAACATCTATTTGTAAAATTAAAAGCTCGATTAGAACAAATCATTCTATAATTGTTGTAAAAAGTGATTCTTTATAACAAAGTACTAGATCACAATCTGTCCATTTAATCCACTAGGAAGAAGGTGATCATAAACTAGGCATGGCAGCTTAGCGAGGTTTCTGAGTCATAGCAGACTAGGCGTGGGTGTTGAGGTCTTCAATCTTATTCACAGCTTGGTGAAGTTGGTGACATAGAAGAATCTAAGAGAAGGGTACTCTATATTAAGGAATCAGAACAAGCAAGAGAAGGGTACTATATGCATGCGAGAGGATTCTGCATTATAAATGATCATAGTGGATTTAAACTCGGAGGAGGAAACTTTGGGGACTGGATGTGTGAGCACGGGATTTTGCAGTCCCTCTCGTGAGACGATGATGATGTATATTCGAATTATAATCCTCATTAAAAATTCATTTCGAATTTTTATTAACGTTTGAATTCAATTTAGTGTGTCCGACTACGCTTCCGGTAGAAGCTCAAATCGATAGTTTTCACCCAAAGTATCTCACAATATCTTAAAATATCTCAAAATATCCTAAAATATATTAAAATACCCTAAAAATCAGATTTTGACTTTTTGACCCGAAAAAGCCCTTTTTTGCACCTTTTCAAGTTGTGGGCCCCATTTGGAAATCAGGTTGCCCGCGGCCTGAGCCATGTCGCCGACAACCTGGGCCACCTGCAGGCATACTGCACTTTTTTGGTTTTTCTTGAAACTAGTTGGTTAATTGGAAAAAGTTGGTTTTTAGCTCATTTTTTGCCCTTAAAACACAGAACAAGGGGCAAAGAAGAGAAGAACATCTAAAAACATTGGGAGAGATTTTAGGAGTGAGAAAGAGTGATTTTAGAGAGAGAAATGGAAGAAAATGTAAGAAAATGGATTTAATTCATGTTTTCTTAGTTTTTCTTCATCTACTCTCTTAGGATAAACTTAAAATTCGTAGAAATCCTAAGTTAAAATCAATCTAATATGATTTTTAGACACAAACATTGTTTAATCTTCAAATTACTACCCAAATCATTATTTTGAGCTTCCCGGAGTTGTCATTGGATCACGAAGAGGTGGATTCATGACCCCGAGGTAACTACCTGAGTCTCTCGAGCTCTTTGGCATTATTTCTTGTTGTTTGTTTCGGGTTCGTTTTTTGAGTTTGCAGGCATTTTTGCTCCAGTTTCTACTGTCTCTACATATTCCGAAACCCTCCAGCGATTTCACCAAATCGCTGGCAGCTTCACCTAACCCGCCGACCTATGAAACCACTAGCGGCCTCACTCAGGCCACCGGTGACATCACCATACCACCGCCGGCATGGAGTTTCGGGCAGCTGCACCGTTTGCTGCCCCTTTGACCCAGTTTCTCATTTTTTTGTATTTGCATGTACAATATCACGACGGAAATCCAGAATTCCCCAAAAAGGGTCTCAACCCCGTAACATGTGGCATTTTCACTAATAATTTGGTTAAAATAATAATCGTGTCCAAAATGGACTTTTCCATAAAATTCATTCGGAAAATGAATTTTTCAAAGGGAACCTTTATTCTAAAATCAAAAATTTTTTAGCTAACCTGGTAGCTCGACTCCAGCCTGGGCTCTGCCCCCAAACCCCGCGCCCCTCGACCCAGCCAGCGTTGCTGTCCCTTGGACCCCACAAGGCGCTGCCGCCCCTCAAACCCTGCTGTTGGGGGCGCCACTATGTGTGATATATCTTGTATACGTATCGTATCTGTGCTAACCTTTGCCGATGCAGGTAGATTTAGGTTAGATGTATGTTTAGGCCTTCGGGTATTTTATTTTTTGCTTTAGACAAATGTATAGGGTTTAAAAGCCTTGAAATAATTTTCATTTCCGCATTTTTATTCGTTAGATGACTGTAATAATTTATTTATCGCTTGAATGCTTGCTAAAATGCACCAACACAACATATAAATTGAAAACACTAAATAGGGTGGATTAGAATCGAATAAGAAAGAATAATACTTTTAAAGTCGAATATATAGGATCATCCAAACTCGGAATCTCTATTTAAGGTATGGTCTACCGCTCGGTGGAAAAATCGTACCTAAATTTCCCGGTTGAGATGAACCGGGTGGCGACTCTGTCTTAAATACGGGATTTTGATCTCGTATCTTTTGGGCATTAAAATATGCAAAACCATTCTCTATCACTCCACACTCATATCATTTTTCGAGGTTGGTCCTCCGGCCCGCTTAGCAGCCGTCCGAAATGTCGTCCGCTCACAGGATGTATACAGGGCCAAACCAGTATAATAACTCAGTGTTTGATTTAATTTACTACATTTATTTACTTATAGCTTTCTACATTATTTATATCTTGTTAACAAATAAGTCATCAATAATCAAACACAGAAGTCTCACCAGGTCATGGGAAACAAAGAAGACATCAATTGAAGAGGCTCAAAATCTATCAATATTAAGCTATGAGGAATTACTAGGATCCTTGATCACTCATGAGATATTCCTACAATCTCATGAATCAAGAAGGATTCTCAAGGGGAAGCAGCAAGCAACAATGGCCTTCCATGGAGTGTCATTAGAAGAGGACTCTGCAGATGAGGAGATATGAACCCTGACTCAGCGGCTCAAAAGAGAGATGCTAACAAAAGAAAAATCCAGTGATGAAGACTGTGAAGATGAAGAAATGAAAAACTTCTTGTCAAAAATAAAAATAAATAAATAAATAAGCTTAAATTTGTGAGTGAGAAAAGCAACTATATTTCATCTTCAAAATTACAATATTTCATTGAATTTACCATTTCACCCGCAATAATCTCAAATTAGCTCAAAAATAAAACGCAAAGTTACGTTGTTACAAATAAAAAAATTGTGTAGAAACTAGGGAAGCCAGAAAGTCATGAGTACACCAGTTGCTAAAACAACATTCAACGCGAAGAAGACCAATTGAACACCTGCATGCATATATAATATTAATTTATCTAACAATTTTTTTTATAACAAATGCAATTGATAATTATAAATTTTATAATTGTATCCAACAAGCCATTTTTTTTATCACAAATGCAATGTATAACAAAACAACTACTAAAATCAAGAAAACAATTGTTTTGTTATTACCCGTCGGGATCCTAGACAAGCAATATATGAAAAATATAGTTGGTCCCCATGAAAAAAATATTGTCTAACGATAAAATAAAATATATATTTAAGTAAGAAAATTGAAACTATAAATGATCAAACTCAATATTTAAAAGAAAAATGCATCCAAAAAATAATAAGCGGTGAAAACAAATAAAATATGTTCTTGTGTTATGTTTCGTTAAAAAAAACTAGAGCCTTCAATAGACAAACTATAGTAAAAAATTATTCTTACACATTAAAGTTTACAAAAAAAAATTGGACCATTTCAAGCTATGAGCCTCAGGGTGGTCGCACCAAAGACCTACCTCTTAGCGACTCTAATTATTCCTATTAAAAAAACCATAATCTTGAAAAAGTTACACTTGATCCGATTTTATAATGTTAAGACATATAAACCTGGTTTATATATGTAAATATTTTCAATATATATATTAATATAAATCTAGCTTTGAAGATAAAAAAAAAAAAAGAAACAAAATGTTTCAAAGGTAAAAAAAGAAACAATAAGACATATAAATTTGAATTAAAATGAAAAATAAAGAAAAAAAAAATGAGATATTTATTCATTTTTTCTGTTTTTAAAAAAGACTTGTGATAGGTTTTCATGTCCAGATTTTTATGCAATATATCATCTAAAAAGATTGTACAGAATTCCCTAAAAATAACCCTAAATTTGACAAGAGCTTGCAAAAATGTAATGGAAACAGAATATGTTAATGTAAAAATGAAAAAAAAAATGTTGCCGATTAAATGGAAATATTAACATGAGAAAGTAGCATATCTACCTGGAAGGAACACAGCATCTTGACGCTTTTGCGCCCATGAAAAACTACAACCACCAAAATTTTCTATTTTAACCTCTATAGAATAAAATCTGTTAAAAGGATAAATTATAACAGCTATACTGGTACTCTAACATATGTTTTGTCCAACTATCTTCTCTTTGAGTTACCAAGAAAAGAAAGAAACAAAAAGTGTTGTGTCATATAACCATTAGACACAAAAGTTTAGCTTATAGTAAAACTCACACTCGAATGCCCTGTGGGCTTTAAACATGTGCAATACGACTCACTTTACCATGTTCAATCAACCAATGTGGAACTGTTAAGATCTGAACCCTTGAACATAATGTTTAATAGGCATTGTGCCATGTCATGAAATTGTTTGACGCAAAAGCTTATGCTGGTGAATAAAGCTCAATCGAAGCATTTATATTATTTCTGACATCATGTAAGAAAAATTGCGAGATAAATGGGAGGATAGAGACATACAGGGAACCTCCCGCTGCAGGACCAACTGTTTTAAAGAGAGACATTGCTGTCATTGCTATACCATTTGCTGCTCCTCTTTGCTTATGATTCTACAAATTTAAAAGTGCAACATTAATTATTATTTTCATATGCAGTAAACTTACTCACAAGTTAAAATGTTAGACTCAAAATTCTAATCAAGTTGAACATTTTCCATATATATTTTTAAGCTCCTTTTTTATCAAACAACTCTATTATTTAATATTTTCAATATCATAGTAGAGATATGTACAATAATATATGGTTATTTATACCTTACTAAAATATTACATAATTGTCATACTCGTTAAATATTTCTTGACATTCTATTTTTAAATTCTATTTACACAATTGCCATGCTAGGCATGCTAGTTCTTCTGATTTTTTTCTTAATTTTCATTTATCTCTCAAACCGTTTATTTTTTCGACATGTCGTTTTATAGTTTTTTGTTCGTCTTATTACTATCTTCGAAATGATATCAGCTCTGACATTTTCGAAATTTTTTAAACTAGTAAATATCTATTAGACCTTAATTTTGACATTTTTTTATGAAATCTACCGACATCTAAACACACACACATATATAAAATAGATTAGTATATGATTATTTCTTAAATTAGAAATAGATCTTTGCCTTTTTTACGATGATTATTTTATGAAATATAACATCTAATGGATATCTAGTATACATCTAGTAAATTTATATCCCTGTATTATTTTTAGTTACGAGACATTGAACAAAAATCTATCAGACATCTAATAGAAATCTATAGGAAATATAATTTATATCTTAACATGTGTATCTTATTGTTTTGTACCTTACAAAATCTAGTAAATTCTATCAGATATCTATTATAGATATATGTTATAATTCTACTTGAAGTTATGATCTACTAGACATCTATTAGAAAATCTGATTCTTTTAGTTCTACTGATTTCTATTAGACTTCCACTAGATATTTGAAAGTTCAAAAAAAATTGGAAACATAATATCACAGTGGATATCGTTTCGAAGATAAAAAAAAAGACGAACAAAAAACTCGAAAGCGGCATGTTAAATAAATGAACGTTCTGAGAGATATATGCAAAATAAGGGAAAAAAATATTAAAATAAAAAAGACATATTAAATCATGATATGTAAGTTATGAAGATTATTTTACTATAATAGATATACTTGTAAATTGTTTTTTAACTTCTTGTAAATTTACCTTCCCAACCTGGCCTAGGTTCACGGACTTCTTTACATAGTTGATCAGATATTTTTCGAACTTAATTGAACTTTTATTATTTAGCATCTTAATAAGTTGCTTAAGTACGCCACAAACATTTTCTTTTTTCGAGATTTTTTTAATTATTTTTGGCATATTGTATAACAAAAGCCTATTATTATTCACCATCATGTAAAATTTCATACGAAATATTTAAAAGGTAAGAGAGTTTTTAACAGTATTGATACTAATTTTGTGAAAAATTGCCAAACCACGAAATTTGCAACTTTTCATTACACACAAAGCCGTTTTTGGGCACGGACGAGAGGGGCGGCCGCCAAGAGCCCAAGTTATTATACGGTCCTCTTAATTATTTTATAATTAGATTATTTAATTAAAAAATAAAAATTCTTAAATGTATCAATTTCATATTTTATGTATTCAACCAAATCAATTTATCTATTAAAATTAAGCTAAATATTCAATCTAATTCATTTTTCAAAACTAAATCAACGTTATTCACTCAAACACTTGTCATTGCTCTTATGTTCAAAATTAACGTACTCATTCAATCTCCTCTCTTAGATTCTAATATAGTTTTTTAATGTTATTATGTGAAATTCAACGTTTCTATTTGATCTTTCATTAAGTGAAATAGTAAAAGTACGAGTTCATTTATTATAATTCTAAAATTTTTACTTCTAAAGAGGGCTTCAATCTCTCATCTCGCTCATAGGCCCCCAACAAGATAGTAACATGCCTGATTACACAAGTACCAATCCGCAAATCAGCTAAACCATAAGATTTATTTTGTATTCTTAGGACTAATTCTTAATTACTTTTGGTGCGATCATGTGTTTATACACAACCATTCATTGATTTTATTATCGACTTTGTGAAATAAACATTACATAAAAGTGAAGAAACTTACCACTGCCCTGTTTTGAAGAATGAACAAACTCGTGGTAATGAATTCCTACCACAAAAAAAAAGCATCGAAACTTTAGAATAATGTATTAATATTTTTGGTGATCAGCTATTCATTATCAAATAATGTATATATCCGCATATAATCTATAGTACATTCTAAAAAACAGTTTTAGATATGAGGAAAAAGGTCAAATGCATCAGACCGCTAGGCAATTTTCGCCGGATGTCACCATCAACATTCATTTTCTCTAGTTACTCTTTAACCTTGATAAAAGTGCACTAGTTTGCCTCATCAACATCACATGTCAGCTCTTAGCCGGGGACAAAAATATTACGAACATGACATCTTTGAGAAGTCAACCCAACCAAAAGATGACGCAACGTACTTTGGGGGGGGGGGGGGGGGGGCAAAATGATGTAGTTGTGCCAATTAAGAGATTAAGGGTGTGTTTGGAAATAATTCCAAAAGAAAATGGAAAAGAATTGAATTGAATTCACAAGATGGAATTCAATTAAATTGATTTCTTCGAACAAATTCTTTGTTTGGAACATCATTCATATTAGAGAATTCAATTGATTGGTAATGTATTTATTTAACATTTTTTTTTCAAAATTGTTTACATAAGTAATTTCACTCATCAAAATAAAAAGCATGTGGGGGTTAATGTGGTAAAAATAATACTAAAAGTTTAGCTCAAATGAATTCCTTCAAAATCATGCAACTTTTGGCAAGATTTCTATTTCATACATTCACATGAATTCAAATCTTGCGTAAGTTGAATTCTATCAATATTTCTTTGGTTCTAAATAAAGGAATTTGACAAAATGAATTCAATTGAAAGTTCAAGGTAGCATCCGGTGAAAGTTGCAAAGTTCATGACCTGATGTATTAAGCCCGAGAAAAACACTTATCATCAAAACCAGTGGTCTAGTAGTATATAGAAGAAGAACAATAAACATCTAGAGAAAGAAAAACTTACCAAAAAAACGTTCTTCACAATAGAAGCCAAATTTAAAATAATGGCAAGGGTGACGCCAGATAACATGCCGATATATGGATAACTTGCCAATAATGGGATGGACAAAGCCTGCATTCATTAAGAAATTAAACCGATAATTAGACAACAAGAGATTGGTGCAAGAAGAGGAAAGCTCTTTTTTAAAAGGTAAGAAATTATATAGATTTACCCCAAGGATCCGAGCTAACTTTATAGGACCAAGCTTCCTCTCCATAAATGGATATAAAGCAGTTCCAAATATAAGAAGGCTGAACCCTGTACAGGTTTTTCAAATTTCGTTAGAGATTTTGTAAAGAAGTTACATCACATTCAGGTGAGGTGAGATGATGTTTTTCTTTATTATTATTGTTAGCCCAATGAGATAAATTTTTATTTTAACGTAACTAATACATATCTTAAAGTTTTAACATAATTAAAGTAAATGCACTAATATGATTATTCATGGAGATGACATTTGTGGGGAGATACCACAAGAGAAATAAATAAGAGAAGAGAGTAGAATGTAAGTGGCGTAGATTGGGCCTTAACACAAGTTAATTATTTTTGTGTTAAATAGGTTCAACCTCACTTGTATGCTTATTGATTATTTATCAAGCTCAACACTCTCCAAACCCACGAATACTCTACTTGGTATTAGAGCAGAATAAGATAGCCAGAACATCCTGGGTTCGTATTAAAGTTCTGGTACAGTTGGGCTAGCGGAGATAATGAGGCCATCCATGTTAGAAAGGAAATTGGAATAATGAGATCATGTTAGTAAGGAAAGCAATATTTGGAGCAAATGGCAACATAATCATCCTCGCTTTCCATATAAACAAAACATGAAATATAGGAGACAACTATAGTAGTAGAATTAAATTAGAATTAAATTTTATTTATTTTGTTGCCTTGTATGTAAGTTTTGTATGCACTATAAATATGACTTCATTTTATCATTTGAATTCAATCCTTTCATCAATTAAATAATTATCTTAAAGAGTTTTTTCTCAAGTTAGTATTTTAACCTTCATGTTCCAGCTTGAGAAATTTTTAGGAAAATCTATTTTCTGGCAAGTTTGGCTTGCAAATTTTTTTTTGGTTGGTGTTTAAGTCAAAACCTTCATCACCTCCTTCACAATCTTTATCAGTTTGGTATCAGAGCTCAAAGTTTCCATTTGAAAACACTCTTGACACCGTGATCGAATCAAGAACAATTCATGTATAGTTGAATTCTCTCGAGAAAAAGATGGAAGAGTTTCAACTTGAAATTCGAAACTAAATCTGAAAATTTCCAACGAAATATTCATGAAGCCATTGCAGTTATTCGTGAACAACAATCACCCCTACAAGAAGCTAACGTTGTTCAAATCCTAATACCACCGCCACAGGAGAGAGTAGAAAATCCAAATTTTAAAGTGTAGGGGAACCCATCCCACCGTCGCACATTTAGAGAAAATTCACACACAAGTCTACAAACGTTAACTTGCTAGATGTATGTTTAGCACCATACTTTATTATTCCATGAAAGTAATGAAGATGAATATAATAGATATGCTGGAAGAAATCACTTTAAATGTGAAAGAATAGAGGAAAATAATATTGGTGGGTATGGATATAGAGGAACATATTACCAACTACCACGTTATGGTAGATGTGACGATGATTCATATGGAAGGAGAATTGATTACAAGGGAGTTCACCAAATTAGGGTGAGACGGCTATTTTATAATGGAAATTTTGACTTAGCTGAATATTTTGATGGGTCAATTGAAGTTAAGAGATTATATGGATACATAGAAAAGCCGGATCATAGAAAGGTGAAACTTGTAGCGTACGACACGTCTATGTGGCGGAAACAACACAACTAGCAAGGGAGAAAGGGTAGAAGGGATTCTACAAGATCATGGTCAGGGATGAAGGCAAATGTTAGAAAGAAAAGTAATCTTTGAAATAAATGAGATCATCTTAGAAAGGAAAGTAATATTTGGAATAAATGAGATCTTGTTACAAAGGAAAGCGATATTTGGAGCAAATGGGGTCAGAATCATTATCACTTCCTATATAAACAAAACATCATATAGAGGAGGCAATTATAGTAATAGAACTAATTCAGAATCAAATTCTACTTATTTTGTTTCCTTGTATGTAGGTCTTGTATACACCATAAATAGAGCTTCATTTTAACATTTGCAATCAATCCTTTCATCACAAATAATTATCTTCAAAAGTTTCTTTCAAATTGGGTTTCTAACCTTCAAGTTCTAGCTTGAGAATTTTTTAGGAAAATCTATTTTCCTGTAAGTTTGACTTGCGAATTTCTTCTTTGTTGGTGTTTAGGTCAAAACCTTCAACACCGCCTTCACAATACTTATCTGGAGAAGACTATACATGTTGATTACTTTGAGCCTCAGAGGAGATAGACCAAGGAATATTATGGGAAATAAACAACAGAAGAGAATAAAATATAAGTGGTGTAGATTGGACCTTAATACAAGTCAATTGGTTTCAGTTATTTCGATCCTTGGGTTATTTCAGTTTCGGGAATTTTCTTTCAATTGGTATCCGAGCAGTTTCACGATTGATTCATCAAGAATTTATGTTTTGAATAAATCTTAAATATTAGAATTGCGATATAGATTTTATAAATCGCAATTGATGAATTGGCAATTGTGAAATTTGCCGTGAGTTTCAGCGATGCAAAGGTTTCTTCAATTTCATGGGTCTTCAAAGAATCATTATTTGATTGTTATT
This sequence comes from Euphorbia pulcherrima, assembly GCA_947683365.1. Classification (NCBI taxonomy): domain Eukaryota; kingdom Viridiplantae; phylum Streptophyta; class Magnoliopsida; order Malpighiales; family Euphorbiaceae; genus Euphorbia; species Euphorbia pulcherrima. The sequence goes on from CANTUS010000010.1 coordinate 46,007,006, forward strand.
TAGAAAAAAAAAATTTCGTTTGAATTATGAAATTGGATTTATTGAATGCATTCGGTTTCTTAATTGTATTCGTTAATTATAATTCTTTTTCCATTTATTAGAATCATTTTTTTGGTAATTTGATTTATGGCTTCCTATTGTTATATGGAGTATAATTTTTCCTATAGGAAATCTTTATTTGTTGAGATTGGGAATTAGATTTCTATTATGACTCGTGTGTGATGGAATATTTCTCTTCGGGAAATCGCACTGTTTAATTCATTGTTATGGAAATCAATTAATTAGTCCTATTCCTGGATTATTTCATTCGGCCATTAATTAAATTGGATTTCTTGAATCTTTGTTTCAGTTTTTTTTTCATATTATTTGTTGGCTATTGATTTCAGTATTTCAATAAGGAATCATGTTTGAAATAATAATGATTGGTTTCACTATTCAATTTCTTTTCCATTGCTCGTTTTCTGCAATTAATTTCATCAATATTATTTTATTTTGGCAAATTCAGAACAATTCTTTGGGATGGCATATATTGGATTTCATTAATCAATTGTGGAATTAATTCGGATCGTTATTATGGCAGAAGACATGCATTTAATGAATACATAATTTCATGTTTGTGATTGATGTTTCAGTTATTATTTATCAATCTTCATTTTGTTTTGGATATGTTGTTTTCTTATAGAAAGACGATTTCATTATTCTTTCCGGTAAAAATATGTTCTTCGTGTTGAATCATTTAAAATCTCAGTTTTCATTTATTTGTTCATAGATTTTTTAAGTTTTATGGTTTAAACCTATGAATTTATGGAGATATTTGATTTTGATGACAAAATACTTCATAGATTATTGAATTTTGGTTATTCAACGGATTATTGGCAAGCTTTAAGCCGAGTATTCAAGTACTTAAAAGGAACCAAAATCATGGTTTGACTTATACATGATTTCCTTCAATTTTTGAAGGTTAATCGGATGCAAGTTATATTTCTAATTAAGAAGATAGTTTTTCCACAAGTGGGTGGGTATTCTTTCTTGGGGGAGGTTCTATCTCTTGGGCATCAAAGAAACATGCTTGTATCACTAACTCAACAATGGAATATGAGTTTGTAACATTAGCAACAGCTAGTAAAGAAGCTGAATGGCTAAGAAATCTAATTTAGGAAATTCCATTGTGGTCGAACGCATCATGCATGGTGTTATATCATTAGAGTTTGTAAAAACTTAGTATAATTTAGTCGATTAATTAACCAAAGGGTTAAGAAGAGATCTTGCGTACAAGACGGCTTTGGGGATGAGATTAAAGTTCATTTGAAATCTCTAATGTTAAGATACCCAATTCCCATCTAATATGACATTAGGCGCTGAATTCAATGAGGAAAGCTTAACATCTAGAGATTAGAACACACTAATAATAACATTCCAAGGTGTGTGTTCAGAACTGCAAGATAAGGAGGTTGAAGTTTAACTTCTTAATAGTTCTTTTCGAAAAATTGCATATGCAGGTCAAGAGTAAAAGAGCTACCTATATGAGCATGAAGTCTAGCCACTTCAAAAAGTTTTAGACTTGACTTTGATATGCTTATGAAGGATAGGACACAAGGGTAGTAAAAGATAGTGTCAAGTAAGAACATGTTAGAGTGTTGACTTATGTGTATATTATCTTTGAGTAATCGACATGGATAACAAAGATTCAATCCATAGTGACACCTTTGGTATTCGAATACTTGGAATGTGTAATATACTAAGATAAAATTCAATCGTCACAATATTTCATTTATGCATAAGTTTGTTACTTATTGTGATATTGTTTAGTTAATCATGGATTACACTAAAATGGGGGAGGATTGTTGGTATTTTAGTGTAATTGGATCAACTAGTTGACCAATGCGGTCGTAATATTTCATCGAACTAGTCAGGAGAGTGCGGAGTGCATGCTTGTTCGAGTTCTATTACGATACTTAGCTTACGAGTGTCTGTGAGCTACCTTTCACAAAACTCTATTATGAACTGTTGCAACTGCTCGAATGGACATGTCTTTCCGCAACTCTTCTGTTTTGAACAGATGCAACTGCTCGAATAGACATGACTTTTAGCAACACTTTGTCTTTGAAGCGTTGCAACTCCTCGTTTCAGGTTTATAAAAACCTGACATTGGCAACACTTACAGGCGGTTTTTGCAACGCTTATGGGTTGGTTCATTTTTTCTTCACAACGATAATTCATTCTAAGCTCTTGAGTTTACTCTGATTTTATTCGATTAAAACATTTGGGAGAACCACCAAAATTAGTTTCAATCTGAAAGTGTTATCACGACTTCAAAGATTATCCAAGTTATTTTCAAGAATTTCCCCAACATGTGTTAGATGGGCTCAACCCTACTTGTTTGCTCACTCTCCAGAACCATGGATTATCTACAATTATGACTAGGGTTGAAAGTGGGGCTTAATGGGGCAAGAAATGCATTCCACATCCCCATCCTCATCCTATCAAGGTTTCGAGGAAAAATCTTCCCTAAACCCATTCCCATCCCCATTAAGGATTCGGGAAAATATTTTTCCCGTTCCCTATCGAAGAATCCCCATTCCGCTTGCGGATTCCCCAATTCCCCACTAAACAAAAAGTTATGCAATTTTTTCTGTCAAATTAACATATAATTATAAGTATTTCATATTGGTACGTCAAAAAAATTAATATAGGATATATAAGTAGTGAAAGAAATTAAATAAATTAAAATCATAGAATATAATTAGCATGAATTCAATTGTAAATCTAATAATTAATAAATAATTAAATGATGAAGAACATTATATTTTTAAGTATAATGTTATTTTTTAATATCGATATATAGAAATTAACGATAATCAGTATTATGTTTTTACATTTTACAGTAGATTATTTATACATATTCAAAAAAATTTATAAAATTAAATGTTAACACTTATTATATATTAATAATTTATTTTTCTTACCGGATTGGAGATTTTTCGAGGTTAGGGAATGATGTCTCCATCCCTATTAAGGATTCGGGGATCAAAAAATCCTTATCCCCATCCGTGGGGATTTTTATTGGAGATTTCCCGTCCCCATCAAATTCAGGAAATCCCCACCTCACTTTCAACCCCAATTATAACGTACCTGTAATTGCAAGCACTTCTCCAACATTCTCGGTTGAAAAGCTAAGGCCGCCCAACTTTCTAGGACTTACAGCCCATAATGAGAAGATCTAAAGAAAGACCAAACAACAATAGAAAAATTCAATTGTGATTTTGATTATGCACTATTGGATGATTGACACTAAAACATTTTAATTGGAAGGAACCACATTAGTGACTATGTAATAATTTACAGGGAAATCTCACAACTACCAACTTTTGGCTCAATCATGAAATCCATACCCCCAATAATGAAATATATTCCGGTAAACTTTAAATAAAAAAAATATTATATTGATGTTTTTATTTGAAATTAATAATCTAAATCATTCAAAAAAAATAAATTCAGAAAGTTTTATAAATAACATGTGTGGTTTTACTTTTTTTCAAGTGGGCGCATGTGGAAATTTTTTTCCAAAACAGGCATGTACATTATATTTTTATTAATCAACTTGTAAAATTTTAGTTCAAAATTTACTGTGACACAACTCCCATTTTGGGAAAAAAAATTCCACTTGGCATCTTTTGTAATACAGTGAAATGTTTTTTTTAACTTTACCCTAAAATTTTTAGCCCCTTTTAATTGTAGATCCTAGACTGTTGCACTCATAGCTTATGCTCGGAACCGACCCCATTTAGCCCTCAACCGAAAGCCACATAAAAAGTGAATTCTGTTGTAGTCCTAATATGTATGCAGATTACACGAATAATCAACATAAAAGGTGGCAAGAAGTACCTCAGTGTAGGCCATGTCATGAAGAGAGAAAACACAGTAAACAATGATAGAGGACATTAAGGGCCAATTCCTTGAAAGTGATACTCCTTCCGGTTCTTCATTTTCTTCTTTACTTCCATTTTCCATGCCATCAATTGACTCATTTAGCCTATTTTCATCGTGTTTATGTAGAGTTTCCTTTGCCAGAATAAATGAAAACAAAAGGTTAAGTGACGAAAGAGCATTTATAGATAAAGGTTACAGAAAAATAACAAAAAAGAACGTACCGGAAGCCGGAAACAAGCAATGGTTACCACCAATGCGAAAGCCGATATACACAAGCACGGTAGCAAGTATGGAAATCTGCATTTTGGAATTAATATATTGCATTTTGAAAAAATAATTATGTAAGAAAGAGATTCAAAAGTTGAAATCCACTGACCTCCCAAACAAGGATTCTCTGGAAAATAGATTTGGATATTTCTCTGCTGGCTAAATGTGTCAATGATGTTGTACACGAACATTAATTAAGTGAAACATTAATACATGATTAACATATATATTTAAAAGTGAAAATTGTATAATTAAAAGCTACAGAAAGAAAGGTTTGTATTAGAATTTTATTAATGGGAAGCTGTCAACACACTAGAAGATCCATTAATTGTAAATTTTCTGGTATATATCTGGGAAAAAATTAGTTGTCCCTGATTTGATTGTGTCTCCCATTTACTTTCCAGCATTTCATTGAAAATTTCCACATTAGCAACACAAAAGTTGGGGACAAGTGGTTTTTCATGTATATGAAGTACCTGTGCAAGGAAACCTCCCACAACTGGACCAATGATCAACCCTATACCCCATGCTGTACTTACCTATTATTAAGGACATATATATGTCTTATCAGTAACGAGTTCTAGGATAAAGAGCTTTGAAGCCACGAAAAGCAACAACTTACTGTTGACAATCCTAAAGCATGGTGCTCCTCTCGGGAAATTTCACATGCATATGCCTGAAGTTTAACATAGACAGATAAAAAAAATTCAAGAAAATAGTTCAAAATTCTTTAATTGAAAATTGTACAGTATAAGTGGCTACCCTGATAGTTCCAAGTGAACCACTAAGACTGCCCAGAAGAAACCTTGTGATTATAGCCATCCATAAATTTACACTAAGCCCAAAGAGGGTATTGATTATAACCCTGGCATCATTATAACAAACTTGTATAAAATATATGGTCAAAAATTATAATTTTATCGCACAAATAAGTTAAAGGTTTATCTTGTCAAAGTGTTTCTTGATGTTATCAATCTCTCTTAAATTTTGGCATTCTTTTAACTGTTTGACTCGAATTTGGCTAACACTAAACAAACATTTTCTCCATCTCTTCTTATCATAATTTTGTCCTATCTACAGTTAATAGAAACCCTATAAAAATTCCTTTCAGAGCAAACAATATAAAATTTATTGTCCTTAAACTTTTTCCAACCATATAAATGTTTTCACATATTATTTGTACGTTACGTTAAAATTTGATATAACTTTATTGGCATACGTGATTCAGGACCCAAAGCACGGGGCATTGGTGGCTGGAATTTGGTTCGGGACTACTAGTAGGATACTGGTCAGATTTCTTGTTCAGTCATCTGAGAAGCCATGCAAGTATGGTGAAATAGTGAACTCAAGATCATCTAAGGTGAAATAGTGAACTCAAGATCATCTACCCAAATGGGGATTTGAGAAAGCATCCTATCTTAGGAATTTACAACTAGTGGATTGGGATAATAATTTACTGCCCTTAAATAATCTTCATTTATAGGCACTAAGCAAGGCAAGAACTCTGTTTGGGGTACTTATTTTTATTATGGAGTTCCTGGAAGAAATGTAAGATGTCCTTGACTCTAAATTTTTTTTGGGCTTAGGATAGAGAAGAATATATATAAGATACGGATTTTGTGCCTTTCTTTTCCCCTTTTTTTTTTTTAACTGTTATTTTTATCCTAGCCTTATTAGTGTGGTTTGGGCTATTTTTAGAATTTTTGAATCTTCCCACTTATGAGAGATTAATGTAAATTTTGGGGAAACACAACAGTTTGTTAATAACAATGGATTTCATTTTGTATCTGTCTCTTCAATATGAAATTTCCCAGACAATATTTTAACCCTTTGTCAAAATTTAGTTGTAAATGGCAAATTTACCCTTACCTCTACCTTAATCCATGGAATTAATTAAGAGCCCACATAACAAGAAATTACTATTAAATTTGTAATGGAATGGCTTGGGCACGTGGGAAGCATCTAGAAAGTTGGATAATTTAAATAATGTGTTCAAAGATTTAGAAATTGGAGAAAATGTAATTTTTTGACGTGAGATAAATAAATTAAAAAAAATGATGTGTTTAAAAAGTTAAATTAAGTAGAAGTTAATATATTGTGTTTATGGGGTAAAGTTATGTATTTTATAAAAGTTAAAGGATCTATGAAATTACTTTAAAAGTTTAGGAATATTAAATTTTTTTAGATAAATTCATAAATTTGTCAATGCATGAAGTCTTTATTTACAAAAAACTTTTCAATTTCCTTATTTGTAATACTTGGTAATTTTATGTCGATATGTTTTGGGCTCGTATTAGATTCGGATCCATGAGATTTACTGGATCTGGATCTTAATTTTGCAGATCCTATAAATTCGGGTCAAATTTAGATATATCTTTTAAAAATAAATCTGAATATGAATTTAAATGAACCTGTCATCCCTAAGTAAAATTTCATTTTTTTTAAACAAAAAATAAATAAATAAACCAACAGCGATTCAATCTTATATTATTTTACTAGCATAGTCGTTTTTGTCGAGTTTATTTGAGAAATTGAAGTAAGAGGAGAAAAGGAGATATTATAACTAACACAGCAATGGTGCATGTGATGATGACAGGTTTACGGCCATAACGGTCAGCTACAAATCCCCACAGCACAGATGTCAGAGCCCTCCCAAGCATATAAGACGACCCTTGAGAAAAAGAAAACGTATTATTACAAGTCAACTAGGATGCAGTTGATGAATAAACATATTACAATTAAACTAATTAGGTATATACCAATATATCCAGCATAGAACCCAATATCTTCCTCTTGTTTTGCAATTTTGAAGTCCTTTACCTGCCATTATTTCATTCCCATTCAAACATAGCACTTGGTCATTATTTTTAGAGTTGTATAACACATATAAAACATAAACAAGAATAAGTGTAGTATATTAGTAATGTAGATCTGGCCTTAACACAAGTCAATTGATTTGCTTGATAGATTATCGAGCCTATAACAACAACATTTATAGTTTTATTAGTTTAACTATAGTTTCTTACATTATATATATCATCACCGATCTAGATTCGATGATAATAATGAAACGAACTACAAACTCTAAAGAGCTTTCTTAAAATAATTAATGGTTTGTAAGATAAATGAAAAATAAAAAAAATAAAGGTAGAAATGGAATCAAATATAGAAAAAACAAAAATGATCGTTTTATTTTTATTTTTTTAAAAAATATATGTACATTATTAGAAGTATTCTTATGTGTTTTTTTATTTGTTTCGTATTAAATGATTTACTCCACTAGTGTATCCATTCAGTTATGTAATTCAACACTCTAGGCCTACGGATTTTATACAATTAGAAGTTTGATTATCCATGATTATTAACTATTAGAACTAATTACAAGCAACACGACTAGTAAGTAAACCCTCTTAAATTTGTTGCATTTAAATAAAGAATAGTGGAATAAACTAAAACCATACATTAGCATATACTTACCATGAAGTAAAGATATGGGAAAAGAGATGCTACTGGTAGTACTGCAACCAATAACAGTGAGTTATTATGCTTTCATGATTGAAAAAATGCCAAATGTACCAACAGACATTGGTCCAAGTGGTAAGTGGCTTTCTATCATTTAAGCAAGGTCCTAGATTCGAAGCTTGTGAATGTAAAAAAATCCCACGGGAGACTCATCCACCATATCCAGGTGTGCGACCCGAGTCGGATCTGGATGTAGTATGAGCAAAGCTCCGGTGAACCAAACGGACAACCAAAAAAAGGCCAAATGCATATGTTGCCCTTTGAACTTGGCTCTGACTATTCTTGGTCATCCCAAACTTTCAAGTGTGACATTTTACCCCCCAAAAGTTGGCAAAACTAATACACTTTGCCCCCCTCCATACTACGTGTCAGCTTTTGATTGAAAATAAAAAAAAATCAGTGACATCTTTGAAATGTAAAACCAACCAAAAGCTGACAGATGACATCGAGAGGGCAAACTGTATCAGTTTTACCAATATTAGGGAGTAAAGTATCACATTTAAAAATTCAGGGTGGTTAAAGACGGTTAGAGCCAAGTTAGAGGTAATGTATGTATTTGGCCAGAGCCGTCTCAAAAATATTCGGGTGCATGAGCAAGAGTTGAAATAGAGGCCCTCAACAATAAATATGTTATTTCAGTTATAAACTATAAAAACATTATTAAAATTAGATAAATGCATATTCTATTACATAACAATTTTATCATTTCAAAATTCTAGTCCTCCAATCTTTTTTTAAGCAAATTCTTCGGTTAAGAAAGTTTATACATTTCTCAATCATCAAAGCTAGTCCATTAAGCCTTTCCTATTATAAAGAATTGAAACATACTTATTTCAACTGAAATATTAGAACCAGAGGGTTAGCTGATTAGTATTATAAAAAAAACCAAGAGGGAAATCAGCATATTGATTAACAAATGCTAATAAATATGCTCCTAAAATGACGTTTATATATTAATAAAGTATTTGTATAATTGATAGATATTAAAGAAAGAAAGAAATATTGAAAATTAAAAAAAGTTGTTCATCAATATTTGAAAAAAAAGTATAATCATAACGTTTATATATTTGGAAACGCGCAGCACGCGTATATATTTTGTTTAAATGGGGCCCCTAAAATGACGTGGCTGTGGGCCACAGTTAATTAAAAGACACGAGTTTTATCCGGCTTTTCACTATTCACTCATCTTCTTCATTGGAAAAACGTGTGTCGGTGCAATACAGATCTGTAAAAAGGGACAGCCTGAACGCCGCTCACCGGCAAAAATGAGGCCCTTTAAAATTTTGGGGCCCTGAGACCCGACCTATGTACTTTTGTGAAAAACTATTAGACTTATTTTTTTCTGGAAAAGTAGGTTACAAAATCATAGTAGAAATCAAAGATGGTTGACTATATAGCACAAGAACTTGTTACCTGTGGAAATGATAATAATCCAAATAGAGAGAAATTGACGAATGGGAGGTCCAGTGTTGCATTGTTTGAGTTGATCAACCTTACATCCTGGGCAGTCCTCGTAGTATTTCTTCTCCAGAAAAGTTTGTGTGCTCTCTCTTGCCATTGCTCTAAGAGAACTAGTGATTCTACAAATTCAACTAAATCAATAGTTAAATTGAATTGGATCCAGCCACCGCTGTGTCATTCATTAAATAGATATTTGGCCATGTGGCATCAATTATGTCAACTACTTCGTGCAGTAATAGTTGAATAATTACTTTTTCAAAAAAAATCATTGAATAATTTATTAATTGAGTATAAAAAATTAATTCGGTGGAAAAAAGTGCAAAAATATCACTTTTTTAGAATAAATGATTTTAAATTATTCACGTGGAAGGTATAGAATGATTATTTTGGTAAGGGTCAATGCATCCGTATTTGGTTAAAACCGAATGAAATCAAATTAAATTAAATTAATTAAGTATTAAATAATAATTTTTTTAAATTAAATTAAATTAAATAAGATATGAAATTTAATTATCTAAATCGAAATAAATTATTTTTTTTGCTTAAAAATTAAATTGAAGCGAAATATATATTAATAACCTGCAATTTGAAGGACAAATTCAGTAGCATATTTTCAAAACTCATATTCAAACTTTCAAATCAAATTTCGTACATATTGAAACAACCAAAGAAAATCCAAAATAAAACTGCTACAAATGATTGAGAGAAAGAACAAATTTTTATGAAGCACCTGAAATATAAGAAAAGAGACGTCCGGCCCAATGCTTTTGACCTGGAGTTAGGAAATTTTATCATGGCATAAATAGGAAATAATCTATTAGAAAATAATATAATGTCATAATAGGAAATAACGTAATAGAGGAGAATTAGGAAAATATATCATGTAATAATAGGAAATGATATGATGGTTAAATTATTGACGTGAATTATTGATGTAGGGCTCACGTTATTAATAATTTGATGTGATATATTTTTTACGTTTTTATCTGTCATCATTATTTGATGTAATATATTTCTTACTTATTTACTATTTTTACTGTTGGATTTCTCTATAAATAGGAATTCAATTTCTTCATTTCATATATCTCACAAATAAGAAATAAAAGTTTCTCTCAAATTCTCTCTCTACTTTCTCTTATTATTGTTATAATATCCTTGCATATATAGTCAATTTTCAACACGTTATCAACACGAGCTTGCTCTCTCAATCAAGGATATCACCAAATAAATCCAAAGTAAGGCATAATTATTTTATTTTCTATAAATATATATTATACCTACAATTCTTAATATGTCTAATGTCAAAAGTTTGGAATTTATTCCCCTTGATGTATCGGGAAAAAATTATCTTACCTGGGTGCTGGATGCAGAAACGTATCTAGAATCAATGGGTCTTAATAATACTATTATTAAAAATAATAATATTGGACCTCAGTATAAGGCAATGGCTCTAGTTTTTCTCCGTCGTCATCTTGATGAATCACTTCAATCAGAATATTTGACTGTCAAAGATCCTGCAGATCTTTGGAAACAATTGAAGGAGAGGTTTGAACACCTAAAAACGCCCAGTATGAATGGATAAACTTAAAGCTACAAGATTTTGAATCTGTTAGTGAATACAATTCTAAACTTTTTTAAATTACATCCACATTAAGATTATGTGGAAAGGAAATAACTGATGAAGATTTATTGGAAAAGACATATTCTACTTTTCATTTGAATAATATAATATTACAGGAACAATACAAAGCAAAAGATTATAAGAAATATAGTGAACTAATTATTGCTCTTCTCCTAGCAGAACAGAGAAATTAACTCATGTTGAAAAACCATGAAATACGACCTACCGGAACAAATCCATTCCCTGAAGCGAATGCGATAATTCATAATAATTTTAATGGACGCGGCCGCAGAAATGGTCGGGATCGTGGTCGAGGTAGAGGTTGTGGTAATGGGCGTGGTAGAGGATATAATATTAACAATTTCCACCAGAAGTGGAAACATGTTAATAATAATAATAGCAATAATTTTCAACCGAAGTGGAAAAATACAAATAACCACCAGAAGTGGAATAATCAAATTGAAAGATTTGATAAAAGAAATAACAGTCAACATGATGAAAATAAATGTCATAGATGCGGCATGACTGGTCATTGGTCAAGAACTTGTAGAACAGCTAAACATTTGGTAAACTTATACCAAGCATCTCTCAAGAAATGTGCGGAACCAGAAACCAATTTTATATTAGATGATAATACCCCAACTAATGAGCCTATTGATATCCCCAATATGGAGATAGATGATTTTCTGTTATCTAGCACTAGTGGCAAAGAAAAATTTGAATAATTAATCCATATATTTTGCTTAATTAATATATTGTAATTTTTATGTTATTATTGATTTGCTTTTATTATTGCTGTTTAATATACTTTTTATGCAATGTTTATTTATGAATAAATAATAATGCATTTTTCGTTTCTTCAATGAAGAAAATTAATTCTTTTTTGGTATTATATGACTTCAAAGAAAATGAAGTAAATTTATGTATTGTAGATAGTGCCACCACCCATACTATTCTCAAAGAGGCAAGATATTTTAATATTCTTAGAAAGGGTGAAACTATTGTTACCATAATATTGGGACAAATAAAAGTGGTTGAATGCTCCGGAAGAGCTAGTATTATATTACAAAGGGGAACAAAACTTATTATAAATAATGCATTATTTTCCCCGAATTCTCACAGAAATTTATTAAGTTTTAAAGATATTCGCAGAAATGGATATCATATTGAAACTGTGAGCGAAGACAATAAAGAATGTCTTTATGTTACAAAAATAATTTCAAGTAAGAAATGTATACTTGAAAAATTTTATACTCTTTCATGTGGCTTATACTACACATATATTAATATGATTGAGGCCAATTTGACTATAAACTAGAAGTTTATAGATTCAGATACTCATAAAATTTGGCATGATCGACTGGGTCATCCTAGTTCGATAATGATGAGAAAAATTATTGAAAATTCATATGGGCATCCATTGAAGGACCATGAGTTTCTTCAAAATAATGAATTATTTTGTGCTGCTTGTTCGCAAGGAAAATTAATAATAAAGCCTTCGAGAAGTAAGGTTGCAATACAATCACCAGCATTTTTATAGCGCATACAGTATGATATTTGTGGACCAATTCATCCACCATGTGGACCATTTAGATATTTTATGGTTCTAATTGACGCCTCAACTAGGTGGTCACATGTATGCTTATTATCTTCACGAAATATGGCATTTACAAGGTTACTTGCTTAAATTATAAGATTACAGGCACAGTTTCCCGATTATCCTATTAAATCAATTCGTCTTGATAATGCTGGGGAATTCACATCTAAATCATTTAATGATTATTGTATGTCAATTGGAATAAAAGTTGAACATCCTGTAGCATATGTTCATACACAAAATGGTCTAGTAGAATCATTTATTAAACGTATGCAATTAATTGCGAGACCGCTAATTTTGCGAACAAATCTTCCTACTACAGTTTAGGGTTATGCAATATTACATGCAGCATCTCTTATACATTTAAGACCAGTAAGCTATCATGATTATTCTCCATTACAATTAGCTTCTGGTCATGAGCCTAGTATTTCTCATCTTCAAGTTTTTAGTTGCGCGATATATGTGCCTATTGCTCCACCACAAAGGACTAAAATGGGTCCTCAAAGGAGATTAGGAATTTATGTTGGCTATGAATCCCCTTCAATAATTAAATACCTTGAGCCATTAACAGGCGATATGTTTACTGCACTAAAATGCAGATTGTCATTTTGATGAAAGCACTTTCCGAAAATTAGGGGGAGAGAGTAAGAGCCCAATTTTGGAAAAGAAAATAATATGGAATGCTTCATCACTTTCTCATATGGATCCTAAATCAAATGATTCTGAACTAGAAGTTCAGAGAATAATCCATTTTTAACATTTAGCAAATTGATTGCCGGATGCACTCGCTAATCCTAAAAGAGTAACGAAATCGCATATACCAGCAGTAAATGCGCCAATTCGTATTGAGATTCCTGAAGAACAACCTACGGATAATACTCTAACACGCCTGAAGCGTGGACGAACTATTGGTTCAAAGAATAAAAATTCTAAAAGGAGGAGAGTTATTAATAATGAAGATATTCCCATTGAGGATATAAATATAAATACACTTCTGGAAGAAGTGCAAGCACCTGCAGTACAAATACCTGAAGCTATTGAAAATGAAGAAATTCAAATAAATTATATCAATACTGAAAGAAGATGGAATCGCAATAAAATAATTATAGACCATATTTTTTCATATAATGTTGCGATCATTATTGAAAATGAAAATGTGGATCATGAGCCAACATCTATTGAAGGATGCCAAAGTAGAAATGATTGGCAACAATGGAAAGAAGTAATTCAAGCAGAGCTGAATTCTCTTGAAAAATGCAAAGTATTCAGACCAGTAGTTCGAACACCACAACACATAAAACCTGTTGGTAATAAATGGGTTTTTATTAGAAAGAGAAATGAGAAAAATGAAATAATAAGATATAAAGCCAGATTAGTTGCACAAGGTTTTTCCCAAAGACCAAGGATAGACTATGAGGAGACATATTCTCCGGTTGTGGATGCAATAACTTTTAGATATCTTATTAGTTTTGCAGTGCAAGAAAATTTACAAATGTGCTTGATGGATGTTGTCACAGCTTACCTTTATGGTTCGCTTGAAAATGATATTTATATGAAAATCCCTGAAGGATTAAAGCTGCTTGAAAAATATGGCAAATGAGAACTTTACTCAATAAAGTTATAAAGATCCTTATATGGATTAAAACAATCTGGACGTATGTGGTATAATTGTCTCAGTGAATATTTATTGAAAGAAGGATATAAAAATGATCCAATTTGTCCATGTGTTTTTATAAGAAAACCATGATCTAATTTTATTATCATCTCAATTTATGTTGATGATTTGAATATTATTGGAAGTCCAGAAGAGATTCCAAAAGTAGTTGATTCTTTAAAGAAAGAATTTGAGATGAAAGATCTTGGAAAAACAAAATTGTGTCTTGGTTTGCAAATTGAGCACCTTGAAAAAGGAATTTTAGTGCATCAATCAAACTACACAGAAAAGATCCTGAAACGATTTAATATGGACAAAGCACATCCATTGAGTAACCCAATGGTTGTACGATCACTGGATGTGAAAAAAGATGTTTTTCGTCCTAGAGAAAATAATGAAAAAGTTCTCGGTCCAGAAGTACCGTATCTAAGCGCAATAGGGGCTTTGATGTATCTTGCTAATAACACAAGACCGGACATTGCATTTTCTATCAATGTATTATGAAGACACAGCGCTGCACCTACAAGACGACATTGGAATGGAATTAAACATATAATGCACTACCTTCGAGGAACTATTGATTTAGGCTTATTTTATTCACATGAATCTAAGCTTAAATTAGTTGGATATGCTGATGCGGGTTATTTATCCGACCCACACAAAGCTCGATCTCAGACGGGCTATTTATTCACATACGGAGGAACAGCTATATCTTGGCGATCCACAAAACAAACAATTACAGCTACTTCCTCAAATCATGCGGAGTTAATAGCTATTCATGATGCAAGTCATGAATGTGTGTGGTTGAGATCATTAATCAAACATATCCAAGAAGCATGTGAAAAAGTTACGATCAAGGAAGGTCCGACGACAATATATGAAGGTAATGCTGCTTGTATTGCTCAATTGAAGGAACGCTATATTAAAGGAGACAGAATAAAGCATATTTCACCAAAAATTTTCTTCACTCATGATCTGGAAAAGAATGGTGAAATCAATATTCAACAAATCCGCTCTTGTAATAATTTAGCAGATTTGTTTACCAAGGCTTTACCTTCCTCAACTTTCAAGAAATTGACTTACAGCATTGGAATGCGTTGTCTTAAGGATCTCAGTTAACTCGCGAACAGGGGGATTAAACAGTGTACTCTTTTTCCCTTAACTGAGGTTTTTATCCCACAGGGTTTTTCCTTAGTAAGGTTTTTAACGAGGTAGTGTCCCATTCGCGACAGATAATACATCAAAGGGGGAGTGTTGAATTATTGATGTAGGGTCCACGCCATTAATAATTTGATGTGATATGTTTTTTACTTTTCTACCTGTCATTATTATTTGATGTAATATGTTTCTTACTTATTTACCATTTTTACCATTGGATTTCTCTATAAATAGGAATTCAATTTCTTCATTTCATATATCTCAGAAATAAGAAATAAAAGTTTCTCTCAAATTCTCTCTCTACTTTCTCTTATTATTGTTATAATATCCTTGCATATATAGTCAATTTCCAACAATGATGTAATTAATAGTGATAGCCTAATAGGAGCTTACTTGTATATATATGCACATCATATCCTTACGAAAAACATAGTTCTCCAGGTTTCTCAATCCCAACTTGTCTTCATGTATCACATTCTCCTAACCTATAGCACCAGCGCCTCGGCCATCCCTGCTCTTCGCTGTATAAATTATCCACTCCTTTTCTTTCTTTCGACAGTCACAATTTATTCTCCCTCAATAAGTGTGATATTTGTCCACTCGCAAAACAAACGAGAGTACCTTTTCTCATTAGTTCAATCAAATCCAAAAATGCATTTGATCTTTTGCATTGTGATGTTTGGGGTCCTCATAAAACTCCTACACAATTTTGTGCATGTTATTTCATAACTGTAGTAGATGATTTTACGTGATGCACTTGAGTCTTTTTAATGCAGCAAAAATCGGATGCTTCAAATTTATTGACAAATTTCATTCGGTTTGTTAAAACTCAATTTCATACTTTTGTAAAAATCATCAGAGTTGACAACGGGTCTGGATTTCAACCATTATTTCCATTTCTTCAAAAATATGGTATTGAATTTCAGAAAACATGTGTTTATACACCTCAACAAATGGGGTTGTAGAACGTAAACATCAACATATTTTAAATGTTGCCCTTTCATTATTTTTTTAGTCACACGTTCCTCTCTCTTTTTTGGGGTGAATGCATCTTAATAGTAGTTTATCTTATTAATCGAACACCATCACCATTGTTATCAAACAAAACTCCATATGAAAAATTATATCATCATGCTCCTTCCCTTCATCATTTACGTGTTTTTGGTTGTCAATGCTTTGCAACTATAACACATGCCAAACACAAATTTGATCCTCATGCCCAAGAGAGTGTTTTTCTCGGCTGTGCTGTAAATCAAAAAGGATACAAATTATACAATTTGACCACTAAACAAATTTTGTAAGCAGGGATGTTCACTTCAATGAGGAAATATTTCCTTTTTTGTCCAAACCAACAATTACTTCACCTTCTTTGTCACCCAACGTTTCTCCTATTTTATTTGTTAATAGGTTTGATAACAATGTTCAACGACATGTCCAATCTGATACTTCCCTGAACCCCAAAAATGACTTCCCATCTAACAGCATTGAAAATTCCTCTTCATCAACCCCTTCAAGTCCATTAGCATCAACTCCAATAACCACACCTACACAGCCAAGCCCTTCAAATTCTTAAGAAAATAACATCAACTCAATTCCTTCTAATTCTAATCCTCCTCTACGATGATCAGATCGAGTTACCCGTCCGCCCTTTTGGCACGATCTCTACCACATGTCTCCCCATGCAAATTTGTCAACTTCGGCGCTAAGATCTTGTAAAGTGTCCTCTTTCTCAACATATTTCACTTTCTTGATTTTCACCTACTCATCGTACTTTTCTAGCCTCAGTTACTCCTAAATTGAGCATACCTCTTATGATCAGGCGGCTAATGATCTTAACTGGCAGCAAGCTATACAGGCCGACCTACAAGCTTTAGAACGTAATAGTACATGGTCTCTTGTTCCCCTTTCGGGACATAAGCCGATAGACTGTAAAATCAAATATAACTCCAATCGTAGCGTTACAAAGCTTGTCTCGTGGCTAAAGGATATACCTAGGTAGAAGGTGTCGACTATCAAGAAGCATTTTCTCCCACTGCAAAATCAATCACTCTTCGAAATCTTCTTACAGTTGGAGCAGCTAGAAATTGGTACGCACACCAATTAGATGTACAAAATGCCTTCTTACATGGTGATTTAAATGAGGTAGTATATATGAATCTACAGCCAGGGTTTTAGCCGACAGGGGGAGAATACAGTTTGTCGACTAAACAAATCTTCATATGGCTTAAAGCAGGCCTCTCAAAACTGGTTCTCCACTTTTACTGAGGTTGTTTAGGGATCTAGTTTCATTCAATCAAAAGCAGATTACTCTCTTTTTACAAAAATTCATGGTGCTTCATTTACTGCATTACTTATATACGTAGATGATATACTGTTGATGGGAAATGATCTTCAAGAAATCAACAGATTGAAGGGACATTTACTTAAAAATTTTCTTATCAAAGATTTGGGTGAACTCAAATACTTTTTTGGTATTGAATTTGCTCGATCCAAATCCGGAATCTTCATGTCCCAACAAAAATAGGCTCTTGATATTTTACATGATGTTGGACTCATAGGTTGTCGACCAGAAAGGTTTCCAATGGAGCAATTTTACATTTAGATTCTGATACAGGTGAAAGGTTACATGACCCTACCAAATTTAGATGACTAGTTAGTCGACTTATCTATTTAACTGTTACTTAGCCGGATATTGTGTTTTCTTTCAGAATACTTATTCAATTCATGCAAAATCCTTGCAAGAAACACTGGCTAGCAGCTATCAGATTGGGGTGGTACATCGGAAATTCTCCAGGCCAAGGTTTATTACTGCCTTCTGATAATAATTTTGCAGTTAAAGGCATTTTGTGATTCTGATTGGGCAAGATATCGTATGACTAGAAGATCAGTTTCTAGTCTTTGTTACTCTCTTGGCACATCATTAATCTCTTGGAAGTTAAAGAAACAAACAATTGTTTCAAGATCATCAGCAGAGGCATAATACAAAGCTATGGCAAATACGTGTCTTGAACTCACTTGGCTTAGATACATACTACGTGATTTGTGTGTTCCTACAGAAAGACCTTCAATTCTGTATTGTGATGATCAAGCAGCTCTACATATAGTTGCTAACCATGTTCTTTATGAGAGAATGAAACACATTGAAATCGACTGTCACATTATGAGAGAAAAGGTACAGAGTGGACATGTCAAGCCTTGCTATGTTCCTACAAAGTTTCAATTGACAGATATTTTTACAAAAGCACTTGGACAAGATTAATTCGAGTTTTTGAAGAGAATGTTGGGAGTTAGAAATATCTACTCTTCAACTTGAGGGGGAGTGTTAGAAAATAATATCATGGCATCAATAGGAAATAATGTATTAGGAAATGATATAATGATATAATAGGAAATAATGTAACGGAGGAGAATTTGGAAAATATATCATGTAATAATAGGAAATGATACTATGTAATTAATAGTGATAGCCTAATTAATAGAAGCTTACTTGTATATATATGCAAATTATGTGCCTATTGGAAAAACATACTTCTCCAAATTTCTCAATTACTTTCTTATGTCATTTTCAATATTATTTCTTTATAAGGATATAAACCAAATCCAGAAGTATAATTTTGTAGAGAAAGAGATCATAATACAGAGATAAGAGAGATATTGACGGCAAGAAGGTCAGAGGGTGAGGATCGGGTGAAGAGAAATCGACGGTGATGGTGGGGAGAGACTCGTTGCGGCTGCTTTGAATTGTCAGTGTTTATAATAGTGATAACACGTAGGGTTTTTGAAAACTTTATATATAATTAATACTCCCTTCATTTTTTTAACTGTCACTTTATAGCCAAATAAATTTTTTTTAATAAGTGTCACTTTCAAATTCCAATGTAATTGTTTGAACATCTTTCTCATTTTGCCCTTATTTAATGCACTTTGTAAATGACAAAAGATAAAAAGGACCAATCATTTTTTCAAACAATTATTAGTATTAGGGGCATTTTAGTACTTTTATTATCTTAATTAATATTTTCTTGATATGTACAAACTTATCCAAAATAAGAGTTAAAAAAACAGAGGGAGTATTATAATATTTTTAATTTTTTATATATATTATAATTATTTCGATTCGGTTTGGTTAGTATGATTTTTAACACACCAAAATCAAACCAAACACTAAAATATTTAACATATTATTAATCAAACTGAATCAATTTTTTTAAATAATCAAACCAAATTAATAATTTAATTTAATTTAATTTAATAATTTAATTCAATAATTTAATTACCGAACCATTTACACGCCCCTAACGGCAGGCAGGGGTCGAGTGGTACATGTGAAAGCCCCACCCAATAATCTGCCAGAAAAAATGGTGTATATGTAAAAAGAGAAAGGAATTGACTTAAGGCAAGAAAGGAGAGTTTCAAGTTTTTAGATGGGACCCATACGTTTTACCCACTATTTTTACCTTTTTGTTATTTAAAAAAAGTAAAATTGTTTTCATACAATGTGCATCATGATTTTTAGATTTGGACCGGTCATTGAACTGATAAAGGTAGTGATTTATAGATTTAAGGTTCAATCGAATTAAATTAATAGTTGAATTAAATTTTTTAAAACATGTAAAAATACTAAATATTTTATATAATTTGATATTAAACATGTAATATAAGTTATATTCATATAAAAATTAATAATATTAAATAAAATATGCTATAATTTAAAGTTATATTTCAAATGAAAATAAAACACATGATAATAACTAATATAATCTAATGAAAAAATGCAAACCGAATTCTATATTGTATAGATTGGATAAAAAAAATTAATAAATTTGATTTATGATATATAAAAATTACGCATTAAAAGAATTAAAATTTATACACAATATATAAAATAAAAAATTATATATCCATTTAATATAAATTTAATCAAAAAACTTAGATTAATATTATTTAAAAAATTTACATATTATTTCATTATGAAAAATATTAAAAGCTGTTATTGAAAGAAATATTTTAAATTTAATAAAATGTGTACTATATGAAATAAAAAATATATTTATAATGGTTTTTTTATAATAAAATATTATTAAAATAATTTAAAATTTAATAATATATAATATAAAAGTATATAACGAGAAAATGTTACCACTTGTGTGTGATAGCTTACTTGGTAGAGCATATATTGAAATATATGTTGGAGGTTTTGTGTTTAATTCCCACCACCAATAACTTTTAAAAAAATATGATTTAAGAGAACCGAAAACCGACCACCGATCAATTTTCGGTCGAACTGACCAACTCAACCGGTGATTGATCGATTCTTGACTATGTCAAGAATCTAATCAAACCGAACCAGATCAGACATCGATTCCAATCGAACCTGATCCGACCAATCGATTTGATCCGATTTTCAAAATCATGATGTGCATTATAAAAATGTTAGCTGATACCTCTATATTTAAATAGACTATTATTATATTGATAAAAAATAGAATATTATTATTAATATATTTTCATTTTCATTTCATTGAATTTATGTCCTAGTACGTAATTTAACTCGTTATGTTAGCTTAAGAAATAGTAGTTTTAGCTAGCTATTTATTTTATAATTTATTATTTTGTACTTTAATTTGATGAAACAAATTGTAAATATGACATTATGTACTAGTCGGATTGATTTTATTTATAGGCCGAAATTTACGATCATAGATCCCTAAGTACAGTCTCATCCTATTTTTGGGTTTGGCACCGCCACTGAATGCACCTTTGTGTAGATGAATTTGTCCCGAAAAATTTACTGTCCTTCTAAATTTTTAAAGTGATCTTATAACTCCTTGCACTTTCAAAAAGTGCACCTTTGCTCATTGAACGCCACATGTGAGGTTCGGTTTGGTTTGACTTTTCAAAGATGCCAGTTTTATGATTTTCGCTCTCCAATCAGAAGCTGACACATGGCGTTCAAGGAGTAAAGTGGTACACTTTTTAAAAGTTGAGAGAGCTATAAAATCACCTTAAAAGTTCATTAAATAATAAATTTTGAGAAATAAATTTAAATACATGAAGATGCATTAGGGCTTTTGATAGTCATTCAAAGAGTTTGGTGAATGTTTATCAAAAGGCCTATCCCATTACCACCTTTACTATCCCTTTAGTTTATTTTAAAAAAACGAGTTTGGTGAGCATGGTACTTCAATTTTATCGAATTTGTATTTATTTTATACTACTACAATTAGTGACAGATTCGGAAATTCATACGAGGGGTGGACATTTGTATATCATCGCAAAAACAATAACCCAATTTCAAATTTGTGTTCGTGGACTCTAATTTGAATTTTTTAATTCAAGCTTGAGGTCGGAAAATTCAGGCTCGAATATTATTTAAAAGAAGAAAGAAAATATAGCTAAAGCAAAAAAAAAACCAAAATAGAATCAACATGAGCAAAATTATGAAACTTTTGAAATCAGCAAGGAGAGCATTTATACAGTGGTTTGTGTGGACGTTGTGACTCCCTTTTTGTCACATATGGTTTTTTCTTCTTTTCAGCCTTTACTTACCAATGATAAATATCCTCCTCAATCACATTGTAATTACGGTCATATAACATGAAACATCCTAAACACATACTCTACAACATATCCATCTTATAATACAAAAATGTTAATTTGATGCTTTGTTTATCCACATATTGATTATTAACATATCACTTTATTTTTCTTTATTAAAATCTTTATACCTTTATTATGTTGTAAACTCAGAACATGTAACAATTTTATTTATATCCTATGTAATAATAATACTGAATGCTTATGTGAATTAGTAGTTTACCTTTAACTTTATTATGACTCAATCAATTAATCCTTGCAGACTCATCACATAAGTAATAACTTATCAATTCCTATAATAATTTAACCCATATAATTGATCTGCCAGTTCAAATAATTATATCGTTCATGTTGTACTGCTTACATTTATAAGATCTAGTGATCTTGCAAATTAAGTTGGCTATAGTCATGAGCTATGTGATTTATATACTTTTTTTTTAATAATTATGAATTTTGAAGGGGCTAGGTATTGAATTTAAGACCTCTCATCACTACATTAAGTGATATACCAATTGAGCTACACCCAATTGATTAATTTATATACTTAATTTGTGTCTAACTAGCTAATTACAAAGTCTATTTTTTTTGTTACAAGATATAATTTATTTTTATATATATAAAGATGCTCAACATAATACTTCTCTAAAACAATCTATATATATTATCTATTTATTCATGCACGCATTTATTCATCTATGATATTATTATTCACTTGTATGCTACTAATTATTACAAATACACATTCCTCTATAATATTGAAACTTCACATAAATACATTTCTATTTAATTCATGTATGTTTATTACAAACATTTTCGTTTATTTAACTTACATATAAATATTTTTATAATATATAATATAATATCTTACAAATATTCAATACGTTGTAACTGTTGAAGTAGCTAACAAATTTATCAATCATAAGCAATCACACAAATAGTCATGAACATGTGATTGAATTTGATTTCTTTCATTTTTATGACATTAATGACAAAACAGCTGCCTCGAGAACATATAACATATGATATTAGATTTTGTTAATTAGCTTGTAACCATGTGAGTGACCTTTCAGTCCATATAATCAACTGATCCATGTGGGTGACTATGTAGGTCTTTATCAAGTATTGAATGTGATTCTTGCATTGTTCCATCAATTATGTCATAACTTATCTTTTATTTTCATGTCTTCATCTACATGTATCATATACGAAATGTTATTTACACTATTAAGGCAAAATTCATATTGAGCCCCCCTAAACTTGGTAACTTTTTTAGCCCCCAAACTTCCAGATGACCCTGTGTACTCCTCCAACTTAGCACAATAGACGCTTCAGCCCCGACTACAAGAAATACATTAAAATGTGACAACAATTTCTTTGTCACAAAAATTGTTACCACAAAAAGGCTATATTTGTTACAATAAAATTTTTGTTGTCACAAAAAATAGTTTTGTAAAATTTTGTTGCAAAGCTGTCACATATAATATATATTTTTGTGACAATTATTTGAGATTGTAACTAATAATTTTGAGTGACAACATAAGTTGTAACCTATAGTTTAGAAATTGTTACAATAAAAAATTTATAGTCACAAAAACTATTTATATGACAACACAAAAATCTTGTTACAGAAAACTTATTAGTTTCGTGACAATAAATTTTACTTAGAACAAAAAATACTTCAGTTACAAGTTACAGTTCTAACTAAAAATATAGAGAGAAGAGAGATACTAACGGCAAGAAGGTCTGAGGGTGAGGAGAATTGGAGGGTGAGGGTCGGGTGAAGAAAAATTGATGGTGACGGTGGGGTGAGATTGGTGGCGGCTGCTTTGAATTGTCAGTGTTTATAATTGTGATAACAGGTAGGGTTTTTGAAAACTTTATATATAATTAATATTATAATATTTTTAGTTTTTTTTATATATATTATAATTATTTCGGTTCGGTTTGATTAATATGATTTTTGGCACACCAAAACCGAATCGAACACCAAAATATTTAACATATTAGTAACCGAATTGAACTGATTTTTTTAAATAACTGAGCCAAATTAATAATTTAGTTTGGTTCGGTAATTTGAATACCGAACCCTTTGTACACCCCTAGCGGCAACAGGGAGGGGTGGGGTGGTACATGTGAAAGCCCCGCCCAGTAATCTGCCGGAAAAAATGGCGTACATGATAAAGAGAAAGGAACTGACTTAAGGCAAGAAAGAATGAGAGTTTCAAAGTTTTTAGATGGCACTCACACATTTTACCTTTATTTTTACCTTTTTTGTTATTTAGAAAAGACTTAATGCATCCTTACCCCATAAATTTAATATAAAAAATCTAATGTCTTCTTGAACTTTTAAAAAAAATTTTCAGTCCCTGAACTTGGTGTAAATATATCAATTTGCCTCTAAACTTGGCAAAAGTGTATCAATTGCCCCTTGAATGCCACTTGTAAGCTTTTGATTGGAAAGATAAAATAACATCTTTAAAAAGTCAAACCAATCAGAACTTGACACATAGAGTTCAAGGGGTAAAATGATACACTTTTACCCAATTCAGTGGGCAAACTGACACATATTTACCAAGTTTAAGGGGCTAAGAGAAACTTTTAAAAATTTAGAGGAGCAATAGACTCTTTATGTTAAATTTCAAAGTATAAAGATGGATTTGGCCTTTAAAAAAAAGTAAAATTGTTTTTCATCTCATGTGCATTATAAAAATGTTAGCTGGTACCTCTATACTTAAATAGACTACTATTATATTGATAAAAAAATAATAGAATGCTATTATTAATATATTTTTTATTTTCATTTTCATTTCATTGAATTTAGGTCGAATGTGCTCTAATATTCTTTAATTTATTCACTTTTTTTTAGACATATTTAAATTTTAAAGTGGACTTTAGAGGTACCTAAATTTGTAAAAAATGGACCTTCTTGCTACCTGTTGCTGACGTAGCAGGTGAGGTATCTCCCTTTGACTAAGGGGCGTGTGTTTGACCTAAAAAATAATAAAAAATTTGTATAAATTCAATAATTAATAAAAAAAATTATTAAAAATCTCTAAATACTTTTCTAATTGTAAAATGACCATCTCCCTCCTTTTTGGTGTATTTGAAAAGCTCACATTTTCTGAAAAATTCTTGCACCAAATTTATTTTCTTTTTTTTCCAGACATTTCATATTTTTTGGAGTTATTGATTTCTTATAAAACCGGGCCCCGAAACGTATTTTCATGTTTTCGGGTCCTTCTATAAACATTTTCTGGAAAAATTTTGCACCAAATTTATTTTCTTTATATTTCGAATATTTCATAATTTTTTGGGATTTTTCAATTTCTTAATGAACCGGGTCTCAAAAAGTATTTTCACATTTTCGGGCCCTTCCGAAAACATTTACTGAAAAATTCTTCCATCAAATTTATTTTTTTTTATTTTCCAAATATTTCATAATTTTTTGGAATTTTTCAATTTTTTACGAAACTGGGCCCCGAAACGTATTTTCACATTTTCGGACCCTTCCAGAAATATTTTTTGAAAACTTCTTGCATCAAATTTATTTCCTTTATTTTCTGGACATTTCATAATTTTTTGGGATTTTTCGATTTTTTATGAAACCGGGCCCCGAAACGTATTTTCACATTTCCAAGCCCTTCCGAAAATATTTTCTGAAAAATTCTTACACCAAATTTATTTTCCAGAAATTTCGTAATTTTTTGGAATTTTTTAATTTTTTACGAAACCGGGCCCCGAAACATATTTTCACATTTTTGGGCCTTTTCGGAAACATTTTCTGAAAAATTCTTGCACCAAATTTATTTTCTTTATTTTTCGAATATTTGATAATTTTTTCAGATTTTTTGATTTTTTGTGAAACCGGTCCCGAAACATATTTTCATATTTTTTGGCCCCTCTGAAAATATTTTCAGAAAAATTCTTGTACCAAGTTTATTTTTTTTATTTTCCGGACATTTCATAATTTTTTAGGATTTTTCAATTTTTTTATGAAATCGGGCCCCGAAACGTATTTTCACCTTTTTGGGCCCTTTCGGAAACATTTTCTGAAAAATTCCTGTACCAAATTTATTTTATTTATATAATAAAAGTTGTAGGTACTTAAATGAATTTTATCAATATTTTTTTAAAATCAATTGTAGAAGATGGTGTTTTTGGTTGAATTAAAATTAAAGGGACTTAAAAGAAGTTTTGTCATGTTTTTTTGAATTTTTTTGTTAGTTTATGCCACATGTCGTTATGCCATTGGTTTGACTTTTTCAAATTTTTGGTATTTTTTGGTTAAATTAAAATTACAGGGACTTAAAAGAAGTTTTGTCAAGGTTTTTTTTTGCAATTGATAGTCAATGCAACGTGTCATTCACTCATTGGTTTGACTTTTCCAAATTTTCAATATTGGCGGCGAGTTTAATACACTCTCGAGGCTGCGACTGAACGAGTGAGATTGAGGTAGCATGGAGGTCTACTTTTTACAAGTTTAGGTATCTTAGAGGACCTTTCCCTAATACGAGGGGACCAAAAAGAATCACTTTAAAATTTAAATATGTCTAAAATAAAAGTGTATAAATTAAAAATATTAGAGAGCATTTAGCCTTAAGTTTAGTACTAATTTAACTCATTATGTTAGCTCAAGAAATAGGAGTTTTAGCTGGCTATTTATTTTATGCTTTATTATTTCTTACATTAATTTGATGAAACAAATTGTAAATATGACATTTTGTAGTAATGGGATTGGTTTTATTTATCGGCTAAAATTTATGATTATCGATCCCTAACGTACAATCTCACCTTATTTTCGGGTCTTGCACCGGCACTGAATGTACTTTCGTGTAGATGAACTTGTTTTGGAAAACTTAGTGCCCTTCTGAACTTTTAAAGTGATTCCATAAATCCCTCCAACTTTCAAAAAGTCCATCACTTTACTCATTAAACGCCACATGTCAGGTTCGGATTGGTTTGACTTTTTAAAGATGTTATTTTTATAATTTTCGCTCTCCAATCAAAAGCTGGTACATGACGTTCAAGAAGCGAAGTGGTGCATTTTTTAAAAGTTGTGAGAGTTACAAAGTCACTTTAAAAATTTATTGAATAATAAATTTTGTGGGACAAATTTAAATTCATAAAAATGCATTAGGCCTTTTGATAATCCTTCACGAGTTTGGTGAATGTTTATCAAAAGGCCTATCCAATTACACGCCTTTACTATCCCTTTAGTTTATTTAAAAAAAGGAGTTTGGTGAGCATGCTACTTCAATTTTATCGAATTTGTATTATTTCGTACTGCTAGGATTAGTGACAGATTCGGAAATTCATATGAGGGGACATTTGTATATTCTCGCAAAATCAATAACCCGATTTCAAATTTGTGTCAGTGGACTCTAGTTTGAATTTTTTTAATTTAAGGTTGAGCCAGAAAAATTAAGGCTCAAATATTATTTAAAAAAAGAAAATATAGCTAAAGCAAAAATCAAAATCAAAATAGAATCAATACGAGTAAAATTATGAAACTTCTGAAATCAGCAAGGAGAGTATTTATACAGTAGCTTTTACGGACGTTGTGACTCCCTTCTTGCCACATATAGTTTTTTTCTTATTTCCAACCTTTACTTACCAATGATAAATATCCTCTTCAATCGTATTATAATTACAGTCATATAACATGAAACATCCTAAACACATACTCTACAACATATCTATCTTATAATACAAAAATGTTAATTTGATGCTTTGTTTGTCCACATATTGATTATTAACATATCACTTTATTTTTATTTATTGAAATCTTTATACCTTTATTATGTTGTAAACTCACAACATATACAATTTTATATATATCCTATATAATAACAATACTCAGTGCTTATGTGAACTAGTAGTTTACTGTTAACTTTATTGTGACTCAATCAGTTTATCCTTGTAAACTCGTCACACAAATAATGACTTATCAATTTCCCTAATAATTTAACCCATATAATTGGTCTACCAGTCCAAATAAGTATATAGTTCATGTTGTACTACATACATTTATAAGATCTAGTGATCTCATAAATTCAGTTGGCTATAGTCATGAGCTATGTGATTTATGTACTTAATTGGTGTCTAACTAGCTAATTACAAAGTCTATTTTTTTATTACAAGATATAATTTATTTTCATATATATAAAGACGCTTAACATAATACTTTTATAAAACAATCTATATATATTATCTATTTATTCATACACGCATTTATTCATCTATGATATTATTATTCACTTGTATGCTACTAATTATTACAAATACACATTCCTCTATAATATTGAAACTTCACATAAATACATTTCTATTTAATTCATGTATGTTTATTACAAACATTTTCGTTTATTTAACTTACATATAAATATTTTTATAATATATAATATAATATCTTACAAATATTCAATATGTTGTAACTGTTGAAGTAGCTAACAAATTTATCAATCATAAGCAATCACACAAATAGTCATGAACATGTGATTGAATTTGATTTCTTTCATTTTTATGATATTAATGACCAAACAACTTCCTCGACAACATGTAACATATGATATTAGATTTTGTTGGACAGCTTGTAACCATGTAAGTGACCTTTCAGTCTATATAATCAACTGATCCATGTGGGTGACCATATAGGTCTATATCAAGTATTGAATGTGATTCATATAATTGCATTGTTCCATCAATTATGTCATAACTTCTCTTTTATTTTCATGTCATCATGTACATGTATCATATATGAAATGTGATTTACACTGTTGAGGCAAAATTCATATTCAACCCCCTAAACTTGACAACTTTTTCCTCTTTCCCAAACTTCCAGACGATCGTGTGAACTCCCCCTACTTAGCACAATTGACGCTTTAGCCCCGACTACAAGAAATACATTAATATGTGACAACAATTTCTTTGTCACAAAAGTTATTGCCACAAAAAGGCTATTATTTGCTACAATAAAATTTTTATTGCCACAAAAAATAGTTTTGTGAAATTTTATTGTAAAATTGTTACATATAATATATATTTTTGTGACAATTGTTTAAGATTGTAACTAATAATTTTCAGTGACAACATAAGTTATAACCTATAGTTTAGAAATTGTTACAATAAAAAATTTGTGGTCACAAAAACTATTTATTTGACAACACAAAAATCTTGTTACAGAAAACTTATTAGTTTTCTGACAATAAATTTAACTTGAAACAAAAAATACTTCAGTTATAAGTTACAGTTCTAACAAAAAATACAGAGAGAAGAGAGATACTGGCGGCAAGAAGGTCTGAGGTTGAGGAGAATTGGAGGGTGAAGGTCGGGTGAAGAAAAATCGTTGGTGACGGTGAGGTGAGACTGGTGGCGGCTACTTTGAATTGTCAGTGTTTATAATAGTGATAACAGGTAGGGTTTTTGAAAACTTTATATATAATTAATATTACAATATTTTTAGTTTTTTATATATATTATAATTATTTCAGTTTGTTTGGTTAATATGATTTTTGGCACACCAAAACCGAACCGAACACAAAAATATTTAACATATTATTAACTGAATTGAACCGATTTTTTTAAATAATCAAGCCTAATTAATAATTCTATTTGATTCGATTCGGCAATTTAAACACCAAATCATTTGTATACCCCTAGCGGCGACAGGGAGGGGTGGGGTGGTACATGTGAAAGCCCCATCCAGTAATATGCAGGAAAAAATGGCGTACATGATAAAGAGAAAGGAACTGACTTAAGTCAAGAAAGAAGGAGAGTTTCAAAGTTTTTGGATGGGACCCACACGTTTTACCTTTATTTTTATTTTTTGTTATTTAAAAAAAACTTAATGCATCCTTACCCCTTAAACTTGGTATAAAAAGTGTAATGCTTCATTGAACTTTTAAAAGTTTTTTTCAGCCCCCTAAACTTGATATAAATGTATCAATTTGTCCCTTAAACTTGGTGAAAATGTATCATTTTGCCCCTTGAATGCCACTTGTAAGCTTTTGATTGGAAAGATAAAATAATATCTTTGAAAAGTCAAATCAATCTGAACATAACATATGACATTTAAGGGGCAAAATGATATACTTTTACTAAATTTAAGAGACAAACTAATATATATCTATTAAATTTAGGAAGCTGAGAGAAATTTTTAAAAATTTAGGGAATAAGGGGGTAAAGATTGATTTGGACTTTCAAAAAAGTAAAATTGTTTTCATCTCATGTGCATTATAAAAATGTTAGCTAGTACCTCCATACTTAAATAAGTTACTATTATATTGATAAAAAAATAATAGAATACTATTATTAATATATTTTTCATTTTCATTTTCATTTCATTGAATTTAGGTTAAATATTCTCTAATATCTTTTAATTTGTGTATTTTTTTACATATTTAAACTTTAAAATGGACCCCGACATATTTAAATTTATAAAAAAATAGACCTTCGTACTATCTGTTACTGACGTGGTAAGAGAGGTGTCCCCCTTTGATCAAGGGGGCACGTATTTGACCTAACAAATGAATAAAAAATTTATATAAATTCAATAATTAATAAAAAAATCATTAAAAAATCTCTAAATACTTTTCTAATTGCAAAATGACCATCTCCTTCCTTTAGGGTATGTTTGGAAAGCTCACATTTTTTGAAAAATTCTTGCACCAAATTTATTTTATTTCTTTTCCAGATATTTCATATTTTTTTGGAGTTATTGATTTTTTACGAAATTGGGCCCCAAAACGTATTTTCATATTTTCGGGCCATTCCATAAACATTTTCT
This sequence comes from Euphorbia pulcherrima, assembly GCA_947683365.1. NCBI lineage: Eukaryota > Viridiplantae > Streptophyta > Magnoliopsida > Malpighiales > Euphorbiaceae > Euphorbia > Euphorbia pulcherrima. The sequence continues at coordinate 46,037,598 of CANTUS010000010.1, forward strand.
GGAAAATTCTTGCGCCATATTTATTTTCTTTATTTTTCGAATATTTCATAATTTTTTGGGATTTTTCAATTACTTACGAAACCGGGTCTCGAAATGTATTTTCACATTTTTAGGCCCTTCCCAAAACATTTACTGAAAAATTCTTGCACCAAATTTATTTTTTTTATTTTCCAGATATTTCATAATTTTTTGAGATTTTTCGATTTTTTTATGAAACTATGCCCCGAAACGTATTTTCACATTTTCGGGCCCTTCCGGAAACATTTTTTGAAAAATTCTTGCACCAAATTTATTTTCTTTATTTTCCGGACATTTCATAATTTTTTGGGATTTTTCGATTTTTTACGAAACCGGGCCCCGAAACGTATTTTCACATTTCCATGCCCTTCCGGAAATATTTTCTGAAAAATTCTTACACCAAATTTATTTCTCGGAAATTTCATAATTTTTTGAGATTTTTTAATTTTTTACGAAACCGGGCACCGAAACATATTTTCACATTTTCGGCCCTTTTCGAAAACATTTTCTGAAAAATTCTTGCACCAAATTTATTTTCTTTAATTTCCGGATATTTCATAATTTTTTCGGATTTTTTGATTTTTTGTGAAATAGGGCCCCGAAACGTATTTTCACATTTTCGGGCCCTTTCGGAAATATTTTTTGAAAAATTCTTGCACCTAGTTTATTTTCTTTATTTTTCGGATATTTTATAATTTTTTGGGATTTTTCGATTTTTTATGAAACCGGGCCCCGAAACGTATTTTCACATTTTCGGGCCCTTCCGGAAACATTTTCTGAAAAATTCCTGTACCAAATTTTTTTTCTTTATATAATAGAAGTTGTAGGTACTTAAATGAATTTTATCAAGGTTTTTTTAAAATTAATTGTAGAAGATGACATCTTTGGTTGAATTAAAATTAGAGGGACTTAAAAGAAGTTTTGTCATATTTTTTTAATTTTTGTTAGTTTATGCTACATGTCGTTTTGCCATTGGTTTGACTTTTCTAAATTTTTTATGTTTTGTGGTTGAATTAAAATTATAGGGACTTAAAAGAAATTTTATCAAGGGTTTTTTTACAATTTGATAGTCAATGTCATGTGTCATTCACTCGTTAGTTTGACTTTTTCAAATTTTCAATATTGACGGCGAGTTTAATACAATCTCCAGGCTACGACTGGACGAATGGGATTAAGATAGTACGGAGGTCCACTTTTTATAAATTTAATTACCTTAAAGATTTACTTTAAATTTAAATATGTCTAAGATAAAAGTGTCCAAATTAAAAGTATTAGAGGCGTTGAATTTATGTTCTAGTACGTAATTTAACTCATTATGTTAGCTAAAAAAATAGTAGTTTTAGCTAGCTGTTTATTTTATACTTTATTATTTTGTACTTTAATTTGATGAAACAAATTGTAAATATGAAATTTTGTAATAATCGGATTGGTTTTATTTATCGACTGAAATTTATGATTATTGATCCCTAACGTATAGCCTCATTTTATTTTTAGGTCTAGCACCGCCCCTGAATGCACCTTCGTGTAAATGAATTTGTTTCGGAAAACCTACTACCCTTCTAAACTTTTAAAGTGATTCTATAAATCCCTTCACTTTTAAAAAGTCCACCGCTTTACTATTAAACGCCATATGTCAGGTTCGGATTGGTTTGACTTTTCAAAGATGTCACTTTTATAATTTTCACTCTCCAATTAAAAGCTGGTACATGACGCTCAAGTAATAAAGTGATATATTTTTTAAAAGTCAAGGGAGCTATAAAATCATCTTAAAAATTTACTAAATAATAAATTTTATGGGATTAATTTAGATACATAAAAATTGCATTAGGCCTTTTGATAATCATTCACGAGTTTGGTGAATGTTTATCAAAAGGCCTATCCCATTACACCCCTTTACTATCCCTTTAATTTATTTAAAAAAAATGAATTTGGTGAGCATGCTACTTCAATTTTATCGAATTTGTATTATTTTGTACTGCTACGGTTAGTGACAGATTTGGAAATTCATACGAGGGGCGGACATTTGTATATCCTTGCAAAATCAATAACCCAATTTTAAATTTATGTTGGTCGACTCTAGTGTGAATTTTTTTAATTTAAGGTTGAGGCACGAAAATTAGGGCTCGAATATTATTTAAAAAAGAAAGAAAATATAGATAAAGTAAAAAAGAAAATTAAAATAGAATTAACACGAGTAAAATTATGAAACTTTTGAAATCAGCAAGGAGAGTATTTATACAGTAACTTTTGCGGACGTTGTGACTTCCTTCTTGCCATATATGATTTTTTCTTCTTTCCAACCTTTACTTGTCAATGATAAATATCGTCTTCAATCGCATTATAATTACGGTCATATAACATGAAATATCATAAACACGTGCTTTACAACATATCTATCTTATAATTAAAAAATGTTAATTTGATGCTTTGTTTATCCACATATTGATTATTAACATATCACTTTATTTCTCTTTATTAAAATCTTTATACCTTTATTATGTTGTAAACTCAGAACATATAACAATTTTATTTATATCCTATGTATTAACAATACTCAATGCTTATATGAACTAATTGTTTACCGTTAACTTTATTGTGACTCAATTAATTAATCCTTAAATACTCATCACACAAGTAATGACTTATCAATTCCCATAATAATTTAACCCATATGATTGATCTACCAGTCCAAATAACTATATCGTTCATGTTGTATTGCATACATTTATAAGATCTAGTGATCTTGTAAATTCAGTTGGCTATAGTCATGAGCTATGTGATTTATGTACTTAATTGGTGTCTAACTAACTAATTACAAAGTCTATTTTTTGTTACAAGATATAATTTATTTTCATATATATAAAGATGCTCAACATAATACTTTTATAAAACAATCTATATATATATTATCTATTTATTCATGCACGCATTTATTCATCTATGATATTATTATTCACTTGTATGCTACTAATTATTACAAATACACATTCCTCTATAATATTGAAACTTCACATAAATACATTTCTATTTAATTCATGTATGTTTATTACAAACATTTTGGTTTATTTAACTTACATATAAATATTTTTATAATATATAATATAATATCTTACAAATATTCAATACGTTGTAACTGTTGAAGTAGCTAACAAATTTATCAATCATAAGCAATCACACAAATAGTTATGAACATATGATTGAATTTGATTTCTTTCATTTTTATGGCATTAATGACCAAACAACTGCCTCGAGAAAATGTAACATATGACATTAGATTTTATTGGTCAGCCTGTAATCATGTGGATGATCTTTCAATTCATATAATCAACTGATTCATGTGGGTACCATATAGGTCTATGTCAAGTATTTAATGTGATTCACATAATTGCATTGTTGAGTCAATTATGTAATAACTTCTCTTTTATTTTCATGTCTTCATGTACATGTATCATTTACGAGATGTTATTTACGCTATTAAGGCAAAATTCATATTGGGCCCCCTAAACTTAGCAACTTGTTCCTCTTAACCCCCCAAACTTTCAGATAACCCTATAAGCTCCCCCAATTTAGCAGAATTGACCCTTTCAGCCCTAGAAATAGTAGTTTTAGCCACCTATTTATTTTATACTTTATTATTTTGTACTTTAATTTGATGAAACAAATTGTAAATATGACATTTTGTAGTAGTCGGATTGGTTTTATTTATCGGCCACAATTTACAATTATCGATCCCTAACGTACAGCCCCACCCTAATTTTGGGTCTGGCACCTCCACTGAATGCACCATCGTGTAGATTAGCTTGTTCCAGGAAACCTACTGCTCTTCCAAACTTTCAAAGTGATCCCGTAACGTCCTCTACTTTTAAAAAGTGCACCACTTTGCTTAATGAATGCCACATGTCAAGTTCGGATTGGTTTGACTTTTCAAAGATGTAATTTTTATGATTTTTGCTCTCCAATCAGAAGCTGACACATGGCAATGAAGGAGTAAAGTGGTGCATTTTTTGAATATTGAGGGAGCTACAAGGTCACCTTAAAAATTAACTAAGAAATAGATTTTATGAAACAAATTTAAATACAAGAAGATGCATTAGACCTTTTGATAATATTTATGAGTATAGTGAATGTTTATCAGAAAAGGCCTATCCCATTAGACGCCTTTACTATCCCTTTAGTTTATTGAAAAATAAAACGAGTTTGGTGAGCATGCTACTTCAATTTTATCGAATTTGTATTATTTTGTACTGCTATGAATAGTGACAAATTCGGAAATTCATACTAGGGGCGGACATTTGTATAACCTCGCAAAAACAATAACCCAATTTAAAATTTGTGTTGGTGGACTCTAGTTTGAATTTTTTAATTCAAGATTGAGGTTGAAAAATTCAGGCTCGAATATTAATTAAAGAAAGAAAGAAAATATAGCTAAAGCAAAAAAGAAAATCAAAATAGAATCAACACCAAAATTATGAAACTTCTGAAATCAGGAAGGAGAGTATTTATAAAGTGGCTTGTGCGGACGCTGTGACTCCGTTCTTGCCTCATATGATTTTTTCTTCTTTCCAACCTTTACTTACCAATGATAAATATCTTCCTCAATTACATTGTAACTACGGTCATATAACCTGAAACATCCTAAACACATACTGTACAACATATCTATCTTATAATACAAAAATGCTAATTTAATGTTTTGTTTATCCACATATTGATTATTAACATATCACTTTATTTTTCTATATTGAAATCTTTATACCTTTATTATGTTGTAAACTCGGAACATATAACAATTTTATTTATATCCTAAGTAATAACAACATTCAATGCGTGAACTAGTAGTTTACATTTAACTTTGTTGTAACTCAATCAGTTAATCCTTGGAGACTCATCACATAAGTAATGACTTATCAATTCCCATAATAATTTAACCCATATATAATTGATCTACCAGTCCAAATAAGATCTAATGAAACTTCACATATATCGTTCATGTTGTATTGCATACATTTATAAGATCTAGTGATCTTGTAAATTCAGTTGGCTATAGTCATGAGCTATGTTATTTATGTACTTAATTTATGTCTAACTAGCTAATTACAAGGTCTATTTTTTTTGTTACAAGAAATAATTTATTTTCATATATATAAAGATACTCAACATAATACTTCTGTAGAACAATCTATATATATTGTCTATTTATTCATGCACGCATTTATTCATCAATGATATTATTATTCACTTGTATGCTACTAATTGTTACAAATGCACATTCCTCTATAATATTGAAACTTCACATAAATACATTTCTATTTAATTCATGTATGTTTATAACAAACATTTTCGTTTATTTAACTTACCTATAAATATTTTTATAATATATAATATAATATCTTACAAATATTCAATACGTTGTAACTGTTGAAGTAGCTAACAAATTTATCAATCATTAGCAATCACACAAATAGTCATGAACATGTGATTGAATTTGATTTCTTTCATTTGTTATGGCATTAATGACCAAACAACTGCCTCGAGAACATGTAACCTATGACATTAGATTTTTTTACCAGCCGGTAACCATGTGGGTGACTTTTTAGCCCATATAACCAACTGATCCATGTGGGTGACCATATAGGTCTATATCAAGTATTCAATGTGATTCGTATAGTTGCGTTGTTCAGTCAATTATGTCATAACTTCACTTTTATTTTCATGTCTTCATGTACATGTATCATATCCAAAATGTTATATACACTATTGAGGTAAAATTCATATTGAGCTCCTAAACTTGGTAACTTTTTCCTCTTAGCCCCCCAAACATTCAGATGACCCTGTAAGCTCCCCCAACTTGGCAAAATTGACCTTTTAGGCCCCACTACAAGAAATCAGCTAATATGTGACAACAATTTCTTTGTCACAAAAGGCTGTTATTTGTTACAATAAAATTTTTGTTGTCAAAAAAATTTGTTTTGTGAAATTTAGTTGTAAAATTGTCACATATAATATACATTTTTGTGACAATTGTTTTAAGATTGTAACTAATAATTTTTAGTGACAACATAAGTTGTCACCTATAGTTTAGAAATTGTTACAATAAAAAATTTATTATCACCAAAACTATTTATACGACAACACAAAAATTTTGTTACAGAAAACTTATTAGTTTCGTGATAATAAATTTAACTTATAACAAAAAAAATACTTCAGTTACAAGTTACAGTTGTAACTAAAAATACAGAGAGCAGAGAGATATTGATGGCAAGAAGGTTTGAGGGTGAGGGTTGGGATAAGAGTAATCGACGGTGACGGTGGGGTGAGACTGATGGGAGCTGCTTTGAATTGTCAGTGTTATAATAGTGATAACAGGTAGGGTTTTTGAAAACTTTATAAATAATTAATATTACAATAATTTTAGTTTTTTCATATATATTATAATTATTTCGATTCAGTTTAGTTAATATGATTTTTGACACATAAAAACCGAACCAAACAGTAAAATATTAAATATATTATTAATCAAATTAAATTAATTTTTTTAAATAATCGAACTAAATTAATAATTTAATTTAATTTAATTCAGTAATTTAATTATCGAACTATTTGTACACCCGTAGCAGTGGCAGGGAGGGGTGGGGTGGTACATGTGAAAGCCCCCACCCAGTAATCTTTCGAAAAAATGGCGTAGATGTGAAAGAGAAAGGAACTGACTTAAGGTAAGAAAGAAGGAGAGTTTCAAAGTTCTTAGATGGGACCTACAGGTTTTACATTTTTTGTTATTTTAAAAAAAGTAAAACTATTTTCATCTCGTGTGCATTATAAAAATGTTAGTGGTACCTCTATATTTAAATAGACTATCATTATATTGATAAAAAATATAATGGAATACTATTTTTAATATATTTTTCATTTTCGTTTCATTGAATTTATGTTCTAGTAGGTAATTCAACTCATTATGTTAGCTTAAGAAATAGTAGTTTTAGCTAGTTATTTATTTTATACTTTATTATTTTGTACTTTATTTTGATGAAACAAACTGTAAATATGACAACTTGTAGTAGTCGGATTGGTTTTATTTATCGGCTAAAAGTTACGATTATCGATCCCTAACGTACAGCCTAATCCAATTTTTGGATCTGGCACTGGCACTGATTGCACCTTCGCGTAAATAAATTTATCCTGAAAAATCTACTGCTCTTCTAAACTTTTAAAGTGATCCCGTAACTCCATCCACTTTTAAAAAGTGCACCACTTTGCTCATTGAACGCGACATGTCAGGTTCGGATTGGTTTGACTTTTCAAAGATGTCATTTTTATGATTTTCGGTCTCCAATCAGAAGGTGACACATAGCATTCAAGGAACAAAGTGGTACATTTTTTAAAAGTTAAGAGAGCTACAAGATCACCTTAACAATTCATTGGATAATAGATTTTGTGGGACAAATTTAACTACATGAAGATACATTAGGCCTTTTGATAATCATTCTCGAGTTTGGTGAATTTTTATCAAAAAGGCCTACCCCATTACACGCCTTTACTATCCCTTTAGTTTATTTTTTAAAAAAATGAGTTTGGTGAGCATGCTACTTCAATTTTATCGAATTTGTATTACTTTTTATTGCTACGATTAGTGAGAGATTCAGGAATTCATACGAGGGGCGGATATTTGTATATTCTCGTAAAAACAATAACCAAATTTCAAATTTGTGTTGGTGGACTCTAGTTTGAACTTTTCAATAAAGGTTGAGGCCAGAAAATTCGGGCTTTAATATTATTTATAAAAAGAAAGAAAATATAGCTAAAGCAAAAAAGAAAACCAAAATAGAATCAACACGAGCAAAATTATGAAACTTTTGAAATCAACAAGGAGAGTATTTTTACAGTACAGCGGCTTGTGTGGACACTGTGACTCCCTTCTTACCACATATGGTTTTTTCTTCTTTCCAACCTGCTGGTCCCTAAGCGTATACTCAATGAGTCAAGGGGGGGGTGAATGACTCACTCAAAAACTTATACAATTTTTTCTCGATAATTAAGGCTCCGCTTAGTGAGGTCAGCTGGCTGAGTGAAACAGCTTGAAAATGCAATTAAGTAAAGGACACAGAGATTTTTATACTAGTTCGGCAACCTGTGCTTACATCCAGTCCCAAGAGAGTGTCTCGGCTTTAATCCACTAATCTCGATTCCTTTACCCTAGGCGGAGAATCCTTTCACAAATTCCCCAATTACAGTAATTACCCTCCAAACTGCAATCGCTCACCTGCTGACTAAAATACCCTCTTCTATCAGCAACTCATAAAGAGTTTAAACAAGAGCTGGATTCAACTTATGGAAACGTTGATCCAGTTATAAATGATCTAATATTACAATTATTTGATCTAATTTATTCTCTCTTGTTCTAAGCAGATTCTCACTGAGTTGTGCTTTCTTGCTAGAATTCCTTTAAAGCTTGTGAATTGATAGAGTTTTGCTTCTAGGAAATTTAGGTGTAATCACCTAGTTCTAACGCTTGCCTTCTTGCTCCTTTTATAGTAGGATTGAGAAAGTAGCTGTTGAACTTGTCTTGGCATCTTCTGAAATTGACAGCTCAGCAATTCACCCGTTGCTTCTTCAAATCGAACCGTTAAGAGATAGAATTGCACCGTTGTGAAATACATTTCAATCCGTTAGATCAAAATTCAAGCTTCAATTTAAACTCTTTGTCATTTGATGCATGTCTTTCGTTAGAGAGAACTCACGCTGACTTGCCACGTGTCTTCATCCCATTCCCTCTGGTTTTCTGACATGTTGCAGAGTGGGTTATAAAAGGTTGGTAGATCTGCAGGATTACCCAAAGTGGCGATTGACGTGTTGTAGCTTTGCATTGGAAGACTTTGTCATTTTCTTCATAATTCTGTGTCTTGTCAAGGCATTAATTCTTTTTGTCTTTGTCTCATTAATGTTCCTGCAAAAAGCAACACTACAAGCAAAAAAAAACCTTTTTTACCTTAAAAGGTAAGGTCAACAGCGTTGACAGACTTAAAGTAACTCAACTGAAAGATAAAACAAAATGCACACAGCTGAACCAAAATCTAAATATCAAGCGCTGAGTGAATATTACTAAGTCAACGACTAAGTAAGTACTCAGCCTAGAAACCACTCAGAGTTAAACTAAATAGCTAGGTCAACGGATACTCGAAATTCTACCCTTGAATTTACTTACTCCCTTAAACCATAGACTATTTATTTTAACATCATTATTGATTTAATTATCTCAAACTGAACTTAATTATTATGATCAAAACTTAAGCACTACTGAGTCATCCACTGAGTCAGTCCAAACTCGTGCTTGGTTCAACAATCTCCCCCATTTTGATTAATGGCAATTAACTTGAGCGAGAATTAAATCAATAAGATATCTAGATTAGAGTTACCTTATACTCATGCTTGATATGACTTTTGTTCCGCATGTTTAATCTGCTCAGAGTGAATGCTAACTCTCCCATAATTCTTGAATCTTCTGAGTTCAGTATCCCTCAATACTTCTCATATATTTCTGCAAATAAACAGAGCATATATATACATATATATATATATATATATAGCAGAATAATATATGAAGTTAAGAAGATCTTAACTTAGAATAGAAATTGTAATCTTTCATTATTAATAACTTGAGTACATATAACAAAGAGTTAGTCTATACTAAGTTTTACAATTCAGCACTAGCGATTATAAAAATTTTATTCTAATCCTTTTGCATAGGCGGGGCTCCCAAGTTGGCACTTCTCTTCTCATAAACCTGCTGATCCCATATGGATTTCTTTCTTTGGGCAGCGCTATCTCCTTGCCTTTCCTTTTTCTTGTCTCAAGATATTCTCTCTGACTGTGCTCCAGATCCTTAGAGAGGTTGTAAGAAAATTCAGCAATCCTCTGTTCTCTCTCCTTTTCTTCCTTTTCATGCTTCTTGCGATCCTTCTCCCCCATTGACATTGTATCCAAAATGGCTTGAGTTTGATGATCAAATGAGCTCAGAGAACCTTTAAAAGTTTCTAGCTGACCATAGATGTTTGAAGAAAATTTTTGCACAAGTAGCTCATAGATTTCCTACGATATAGCTTCTTGTTCTCTGAGAAAGGCAAATAATCCTACCAAAGCGCAGGATTGAAACAGATTGGCTTGATATTGAGTATTTAAACCTTCTTTGGATATTTGGGTGAGACTAGCTAAAGCCTTGGCTTGATTATTTTCTCTTAGAATCCGCTCCAACATAGGAGTGCTCCTAATGTGAGTAGTGACTTCATTATGAATTTTGTCAAGTGCTTCTCCATCATTAAAAACATTTGCTTGAACCTGTTTGATTTGGTCTCTGATATGACCAAGTTTCTGATGAAGATTAGGCTCCAGTTCAGCATCTGTCATCACAATATCACTACTCAGAGCATCTGAAATGTTAAGCCTCTGTAAGGCATTAAGCAAAACTCCCTCTGAGTTCTTGACTCCTTCTAGCATCTCTTCCTTCACTTTCCTTAACTCAGTGTGTAACCCATGATGCTTGGTTACCACTGTGATCAAAGTATCCAGTCCATCTACAATGGCATTCAAGCGAGTTGTGTTCTCATCATTTTCCTTGCTTAGAATGCTATAACCATATAGCACCTTCAACGTAGCCTCAAGTAAGGGATTGAATTTGTCTATCATTGAATTGCAAAAATCCCTTTCATCATTAATCACTTTGCAGTTGCTCTCATAGATCTTAGCCATTTACGATTTGAGCTCTGCAACTTCCATCTTCAAACCAGCTGCCTGCTTACCTGTAATATATAACAATGGCAAAGTATGGGATACTATTGCCTTGACCAAAGAAAGCTGGGTAGATACTGATTTGATATGGGCCTTCATCTCCTCAACAGCCTCCATAAAACCTTGCACTGGCTCCACAGCCTTTGCAATCTTCCTCAGAACTTCCTCAGACATCAATGATTTTGCTATCTTAGCATCGATCTCAGCATTTGTCCTCAGTCCTGGAAACTTTTCTCTTTCCATCCTCCTTATGTCTCACAATAACTCAGCATTTGGATTAAATTGGGGTTGAGGTTGAGGTTGTTGGGGTTGTTGTTCAGGAATCTCCTCAATAATTGAAGGTCCTCTAAATCCTATGAGGGAAAGATATGGGATGATGGCTATTTGGTCAAAGTCTGTGTTATTTTGGTTCGAGGGTTGGTTGATTTGGCTTGAATTGGATGTGGATGGTGTTTGGTTTTCTGGTAGGGATAAGTCAGAGATTGGTGTAGGTGAGAGTGGTTTTTAGGTGGATGTGTTTGGGAAAGTAAAGAATTCTTTAGGTTCCTTCTTCTCCTCTATAGCATCTTCAACAACAGACTCACTAACCTGAGTTAGAGAAGCCTCAGTCAGCTGAACTACGTGCTCAACTATCACTTGCTCTTCCTCCTTGTCCTCTAAATCTCCTTCATCCTCATCTATCACAACCTTCATTCTCTTCAACAAACCCCTCTTTCTCTCCTTCCTAGCCTCCTTTACTTCCTCAGCAGTCAAAGTGACCTACTGGTCAGAGTTTAGCGCATTGAATTCAACAGCTTCTACTTCAATCACATCATCTTCCTCCTCCTGCTCTTCTTGATTATCTATTCCATCCAGAGCTCTAATTAACTCATCAACAACTTCTGGCACTTCCTTCTCAACTAAGCTCACTATAGCTTTTTTTCAGAATTTGCTCAGTGGTAGCTTTAGCTTTAGCCTTAGGTGCTGCTACTGCTTCTTCAGCCTTTCTCATTATAGTGACTTCAATCTCCTCCTACTTCTTCTTAATTCTTTTTTCTTCAACAGCTCTAACTTTCTCAGCTTCTTCTACATCTTGGACAACTCCTGTCCCTCTCTTCACCATTAATTTCTTCTTTGGCTGACCTACTTAAGGAATAGGAACTGATGTAGCTTTCTTTCCCTTTATAGTCACCTCATCTAGCTGAGCTATATCTGCTTTCCTCTTCTTTTCCCTCTTCAAGGGCGTTTCTTCTCTTAGCTCTTCCTCAACTCTCTTCTCTTCCTCAATCTCTTGAAGGGTCAGCTCACTCCTCTTATCTTCTGTAACTTTCTTAGAGAATCTTGTCTTCTTTGGGGCAACAACTGAAACTGAGCTCGTTGATCTCCCTTTCTTTTCTCTCTTGGAGTCTTTCCTGACTTCCTTCTTACTGCCTTTCTTTTCTCTTTCTCCTTTCTCAGCTCTGATCCTGGTAATCCTTTGAAGCTCCTTTTTTATGAAGGCATCCAAGGTTAGGTCCTCCTCATGGGGCTGAATAGGCTTCATTTCCATGATGGCCTTGGGATCCTTCATTCTGACTTCTCCTCTTTTTAGCTTGATGTACTTTGTATTAGTAGGCCTCTCATTAGCTATGAGTCCATAAAAGTGAGCATTGTGCTCAGGATTCTTAACACATTCACTTTCATCTAGATTTTCCATATCAATCTCATAGGCCCTGCAAATCTCCATAACTAGCTGACCATACACCTTATGCTTACTGACCTTCAAGAATCTGTGAAGAATGGCCATGGGCCAGTTGACGCTCATGCTATAGGTCAACGGATAAATAAAAAGTCGCTCAAACTTGGAACAGCTCCCTGTTGATCCTATCTTTGGCAGCAGCACCATGGTTACTCACTCATGTGCTGGTTTCCCTTCTTTGGTGAACATAGCAACAGTAAGCTCACCAGCCTTGTAGTCATGAGGAACTTCATAATCAATGGGGATGTCAACGTGATCTTCATCATTGACCACTCGTAGCTTTAGTCCTCTTTCTTTCATTCCCAATAGACCTGTAATAAGCTTGGGGTCCATATACACTTTCCTCCCCATCATTGTGGTTACGAATAGGTCCTTCTGACCTTCCACCAAGTGGATTCCATTATATAATCTACCCACTATCTCCTTATAGCATCCATTTGGGAGTTCAAAGAAACCTCTCAAGTGATGCTGATGCGCCCACTTTCTAAACTTCTCATCACTACAGAAACTCAGCATGTCTACTATACTGGGTCTATCTATCTCCGTTTTCTCCATAGAACACCAAGAGGTTGGAATATACTTTGTTCCTACCAGAATTCTGATTTCTTCAATCTTATCCATACTAATCGCCAACTGAGCCATATGATCTCTGGTAGTAACCCAATGAGTATCCTTCTTTTTTCTCACAAATAGATAGGAATTTCTCCCTGATGTGCTCATCATAGTGACTTTGCTTTGAGAATAATATATATTTTTAGGAATTCAAGAAGAAGGTTGCAGAGAAAGGAATTTTGGTAAAGTAACCTTTCCACTTTCTCAATTTCTCCTTAAATAGCCAAAAACTCTTCGTATAAACCTGCAAAGCTACATGTACTACTCATAATCTATGGTCTTAAGATTTAACAATTAGATTCAATAATGTATATCGTAGGATTAATGAAGCCGAAAAACACGGGATAACTGCTCTGAATATGGATTGTTTCATAACTTGCTACCGTTTCTATCATGCTTAAATTTGAAAAATAATCGGTGACAATTAATGACATGTCCAAAATTCAAGCGGCAAAAGAAATACTTAACCTAATTCATTGAAGATCAAAGTATGCCCTAATTTGGTCAACTTTAGAATAGGTTAGAGTGAGATGTATTTCTTTAAATTGGATTAGACATCCCGATCAGCTGTCTGAGAATGTTGAATTAATCCTTTCCAATAGGCTTTGTGAATACGTCAGCTCGCTGTTCTTCAGTAGGAATGTATGTGTGCTTGACTTCTCTTTTTAGCACATGATCCCTTATGAAGTGATGTCTAATATTGAAATGCTTCATCCTGCTATGTTGAACTGGATTCTTGGATAGGTCAATTTCACTTTTGTTGTCACATATGACTTCAAGACAATTTGACTTCATACCATAATCCTCCAATTGTTGGTTGATCCATAGCAGTTGTGCTACACTACTTCCTGCAACTATATACTCAGCCTCAGCTATACTCAGAGCCACAGAAGTCTACTTCTTACTATACCATGTAACTAAACAATCACCAAGGAAATGACATCCTCCTGTGGTGCTTTTCCTTTCAAGTTTGTCTCTTCTATAGTCAGCATCTGTGTATCCTCTCAGAGTGAAGTCTGCATTACTTAGATACCACAAACCTGCATCAATAGAGCCTAGGAAACACCTGAGAATTCTCTTAATAGTAGCTAAGTGAGATTCTCTGGGGTCAGCTTGATATCTTGCACAGTTACATACAACTTATTGAATATCAGGCCTACTAGCAGTTAAGTAAAGTAGGGAACCAATAATACCTCTATAAAGCTTACTCTCTACAGGTTTACCTTCCTCAACTTTACTTAGAATAGTATCAGTGGCTATGGGTGTTGACATTGGCTTGGCTTTATCCATGTCAAATTTCTTGAGTACTTCCTTGGCATACTTAGCTTGACTGATGAAGATCCCATCATCACCTTGCTTGATTTGCAAACCAAGAAAGAAGTTAAGCTCTCCCATCATTGACATTTCAAATTCTTTCTTCATCTGCTGGCTGAACTCTTTGCATAGCCTTTCATTAGTTGCTCCAAAAGTGATGTCATCCACATATATTTGGACTAGCAACGCATCTTGATGCCTTCTCTTGATAAACAGAGTTGTATCTGCTTTCCCTCTGACATAACCTTTATTGATAAAAAATTTAGTTAGTCTCTCACACCAAGCTCTTGGAGCCTGGTGTAGTCCATATAGAGCTTTCTTCAGCTTGAAGACATGATTTGGATATTTAGGGTCTTCAAAGCCTGGGGGTTGTATGACATAGACTTCTTCTTGAATATAACCATTAAGAAATGCACTCTTCACATCCATTTGAAATAACTTGAAGTTCATATGGGATGCAAAAGCACAAAGAATTCTTATGGCTTCAAGTCTTGCTACTGGTGCAAATGTTTCTCCATAATCAATGCCTTCATGTTGATTGTAGCCTTGATCAACCAGTTAGGCTTTGTTTCTGACAACATTACCAACTTCATCTAGCTTATTCTTGAGAACCCATTTGGTGCCTATGATTGACTTCCCTTTGGTTTCTCCGCCAAATCCCAAACTTCATTCCTTCTGAATTGGTCTAGCACTTCTTGCATTGCAATCATCCAATTGTCATCAAACTCAGCATCTTCAAACTTCTTTGGTTCAATTAATGATACAAATGCTGAATGACTCATCATTTTGTTCAGCTGACCTCTAGTCAGCACTGGCTTTTGCACACTATCAAGAATCTTATCAATTGGGTGATCTCTCCTTGCTCTGACTTCTTTTGGTAGATTAGGATCAGCTCGCTGAGCTATTATCACTGGTTGAACATCTACATCATCACCAAAGTTGATTGAGTGGTTCAAGTCAACTTCATTTTCTTTTTTCTCTTGTACTGGATCAGGAATAATGATGGGCTGACTGACTGATCCGCTGACTTGTTTCTTTTCTCTTTCATCATCACTAGCTTGTCTACCTGCAATGTTAGTTTTATCAAAATCTATATGCATGGACTCCTCTAAGATGTAAGTTCTCTTGACGTACACTCTATATGCCCTACTGTATGTTGAGTAACCCAGAAAGATTGCTCCATCAGCCTTGGGGTCAAATTCAGCCAATTGGTCTTTAGTGTTTAATATGAAGCATCTACAACCAAAGGCCTTGAGATGACCAACCTAGGGCTAGCACCCCTTCCAAAGTTCATAAGGAGTTTTATTCAAAACTGGGCAAATTAAAACCGTGTTTAGAATGTAACAAGCTGTGTTAACAGCCTCTCCCTAGAAATACTTTGGTATATTGTTATCACTCAGCATAGAACGACCCATCTCCACAATAGTATAATTCTTTCTCTCAATAACCTCGTTCTGCTGAGGTGTATGAGGAACAGAAAAATTATGGTCAGTACCATGCTTGGAATAGAATTCCTCAAACTGCTTGTTTTCGAATTCTCTTCCATGATCACTGCAGATTCTATTAATTTTAAGGTCTTTTTCATTCATGATCCGGGTATCCAACCTAGAGAATGATTCAAATGTTTCATATTTGCTAGATAGCAAGATAATCCAAGTGAACCTGGTCAGATCATCTGCAACCACAAGGGTGTATTTCATTCTACCTAGACTTGTTAGCACAACAGGCCCAAACAAATCCATGTGTAGAAGATTAAGGGGATAAGAAGAAGATATATCAGCTATAGATTTAAAGGTCTTCCTAAATTGTTTCCCAAGTTAGCATGCTGAGCAGAGTCTATCTTTATCAAAGGCTAGATTGGGTAATCCCTCAACAAGTTCATTTCTAGCTAATTTAGACAGATTGGTCATATTTATATCTCCTAACCTTCTGTGCCATAGCCATGAGTTTTCCTCCTTAGAAACTAATCATATATATTAGAGCCAGGGGATAAATCAATCATATAAACATTATTAATTCTAGGAGCATAAAGAATAGTTTGGTTAGAGTTATCATCAATGACTGAGCAGCCCGCTGAGTCAAATATTACTTTCCTGCCTTTATCACACAACTGAGCAACACTTAGCAAGTTGAACTTTAGGCCTTTCACCAGAGACATATTATCAATTAAAGGCTTGACTCCCACTGTGCCTTTGCCAACACTCTTTCCTTTCTTGTTGTCTCCAAAATTGACAATTCCATTTCTTCTTCGCTCCAATGTGATGAATTGCTTTTCATCACCTATCATATGACTTAAGCATCCACTATCTACATACCACATTCTACTGTCATCAGTTGATCTCAGGCTCACCTGTAAAGTAGTTAAGTTTTCTTAGGTACCCATGGCTTTTTCTGGCTGGGTCTTCCCTTGTTAGTGGTGGTCATCATTGACCAGTCATACTCATCATAATAACCATTTTTGTGCCTACACATGACTGTAGCATGTCCTGGCTTACCACAAAATTACAAGCAATGAGTGCGATTACTCTAAGTATTCCTGCTAGGTTGAGGAGGGACCTGCACCTTTTTCAAAGTTGTTAAATTATCAGCTAGCTCATCCAATCTCTTAGTGAGTTTGCTGTTATATCCATTTTGGTACTCAGCTTTTTCCATCAGGTATTGGATGTCAAGTGATGTAGAAAAGTTGACATCTTCTATATCATCACACCTCTGAAGTACTCTGATGTATTTGGTTGACTTCTTAGTCATATTAATAACATCATTAAGTACTGCGGCAAGCTCATCAGAAGATAAAGGGGGTTCAGAATTTACCTCAGAGTTATTTCCTTTATCTTTGCTTTGGTCAGTTGATTATTTGGCAGTGGAAGTAGTTACTTGGTCAGCTGAATCTGAGTGAACTCGATCATCCTTAGCCATGAGACACACATTGGTAGAATTATGTGCCTCTTCATCTGAGGATGATGATTCTTGTTTAGTGTCCCTACAGGTAGCATCAAGGGCTTTCTTACTCGTCTTCTTCTTGAACTTGTCCTTCTTGGCTTTAGGATAGCTCGACTGAATATCCCCATTCTCACCACATTCAAAGCATTTGATGTCTTTGTTATGCTCTTTATTGAATTCCTTTTGTGGTCTTTCAACTACTCCCTTTTTATACTTGCCTGTCTTTTTGAACTTTTAAAAGTTCTTTTTACCTGGATATCTTCTAAAATTCTTGGTCATTAGGGCTATCTCTTCTTTTCTGTCCTCTGGATATCCTTCCTTAGAGGAATCTTCTTCTTCTTCTTCTTCATCATCATCATCATCATCATCATCAGCTTTCAGAGCAATAGCTTTGCTTGAGCTTTCTTTCTCTTTGGACCTGTGCTTCTTGGACTCATCTTCATATTGATTTAAGGACATCTCATGAGTCAGCAGAGTTCCAATCTGCTCATCAAACTTATAGGTCTTCAGATCATGAGCCTCTTCAATAGCACTCTTCTTGGCTTCCCAATCTTGAGTCAAACTCCTCAAGATCTTCTTGATAGTCTCTTCTTCTGTGAAGGTCTTGCCAAGTCTTTTTAGCTCATTGACAATGTTCATGAACCTGGTGTTCATGTTAGAAATATCCTCCTTGGGCTTCATATGAAACCACTTATAATCCCTTATAAGGATATTGATCTTGGACTCTTTCACTTTGTCAGTACCTTCATACGTTACTTCCAACTTCTTCCAAATCTCTTTGGCTGTCTAGCATCCAGAAATGAAATTAAACTCAGTAGCATCAAGAGCACAATGAAGGTAGTTGATAGCAGCTGCATTTTCTTTAAGCCTGGCCAAATCATTATTATCCCATTCAGTAGATCACTTATTAATAGTTACTCCATTCTTCGTATATGACGGAACATATGGCCCTTCTATAATGGCCATCCAAGCATGCATACTCTGGAACTGAATGAAATTAGTCATTCTATACTTCCAGTAAGTATAATGCTCTCCATTGAACATTGGAGGCCTGGTGACTGACATGCCTTCAGGCAAAATATAAGCTTGAGCCCTTCCACTAGATTCACCTTTGTACACCATAGTCTTTGTCTCAAGGATTGTGAAATCTGTAAAATGAGAACTGCTCAGATACTACTTGTTGGTCCCTACGCTTACACTTAATGAGTCAGAGGGGGGGGGGTGAATGACTTACTCAAAAACTCATAGAACTTTTTCTCAATAATTAAGGCTCCGCTGAGTGAGGACAGCTGGCTGAGTGAAATAGTTAGAAAATGCAATTAAGTAAAGGATACATAGATTTTTATACTAGTTCGGCAACCTGTGCTTACATCCAATCTCGAGAGAGTGTCTCAGCTTTAATCCACTAATGTCAACTCCTTTACCCTATACAGAGAAGCCTTTCACAAATTCCCCAATTAAGTACCCTTAAAATTGCAAATGCTCACCCGCTGACTAGAATACCCTCTTCTATCAGCAACTCACAAAGAGTTTAAACAAGAGCTCAATTCAAATTATAGGAACATTGATCCAGTTACAAATGATCTAACATTACAATTGTTTGATCTAATCTATTCTCTGTTGTTCTAAGCAGATTCTCACTGAGTTGTGCTTTCTTGTTAGAATTCCTTTAAAGCTTGTGAATTGACAGAGTTTTTGCTTCTTGGAAATTCAGGTATAATCACCTAGTTCTAATGCTTTCCTTCTTGCTCCTTTTATAGTTGGATTGAGAAAGTAGCCGTTGAACTTATCTTGGCATCTTCTGAAATTGACAGCTTAGCAATTCACCAGTTGCTTCTTCAAATCGATCCGTTAAGAGATAGAATTGCACCGTTGTGAAATATATTTCAATCCGTTAGATTGAAATTCAAGCTTCAATTTGAAATCTTTGTCGTTTGATGCCAGTCTTCCGTTAGAGAGAACTCGCGCTGACTTGCCACGTGTCTTCATCGCATTCCCTCTGGTTTTCTGACATGTTGTAGAGTGCGCGATACAAGGTTGGCAGATCTGCAGAATTACCTAAAGTGGTAATTGACTTATTGTAGCTTTGCGTTGGAAGACTTTGTCATTTTCTTCATAATTCTGTGTCTTGTTTAGGCATTAATTCTTTTTGTCTTTATCTCATTAATGCTCCTGCAAAAAGCAACACTACAAGCAAATGTACCTTTTTTACCTTAAAAGGTAAGGTCAGAAGCGTTGACAGACTTAAAGTAACTCAGCCGAAAGATAAAACAAAATGCACACAGCTGAACTAAAATCTAAATATCAAGTGCTGAGTGAATATTACTAAGTCAGCGACTAAGTAAGTACTCAGCCCAGAAACCACTCAGAGTTAAACTAAATAGCTAGGTCAGCGGAGACTCGAAATTCTACCCTTGAATTTACTAACTCCCTTAAACCATAAACTATTTATTTTAACATCATTATTAATTTAATTTTCTCAAACTGAACTTAATTGTTATGATCAAAACTTAAGCACTACTGAGTCAGTCCAAACTCGTGCTTGATTCAACACAACCTTTACTTGCCAATGATAAATATCCTCCTCAATCACATTGTAATTACGGTCATATAACTTGAAAAATCCTAAACACATACTCTACAACATATCTATCTTATAACACAAAAATATTAATTTGATGCTTTGTTTATCCACATATTAATTATTGACATATCACTTTATTTTTCTTTATTAAAATCTTTATACCTTTATTATGTTGTAAACTCTTAACATATAACAATTTTATTTATATCCTATATAATAACAATATTCATCGCTTATGTGAATTAGTAGTTTACCTTTAACTTTATTGTGGCTCAATCCGTTAATCCTTCATACTCATCACATAAGTAATGACTATCAATTCTCATAATAATTTAACCCATATGGTTGATCTATCAGTCCAAATAATTATATCGTTTATGTTGTGGGGCATACATTCATAAGATTTAGTGATCTTGTAAATTCAGTTGGGTGTAGACATGAGCTATGTGGTTTATGTACTTAATTTGTGTCTAACTAGCTAATTACAAGGTCTAATTTTTTTGTCACAAGATATAATTATATATATATATATATATATATATATATATATATATATATATATATATATTATCTATTTATTCATGCACCCATTTATTCATCTATGATATTATTATTGACTTGTATGCTACTAATTCTTACAAATACACAATCCTCTATATTATTTAAACTTCACATAAATGCATTTCTATTTAATTCATGTATGTTTATCACAGTTTTCAGATTCGAACCGACCACCAAAGCGGTGAAGGCAGTGGTTCATGGATTTAAGGTTCAACCATATTAAATCGGTGGTCGAACCGGATTTTCTTAAAACATGTAAAAATACTAAATATTTTATATAATTTGATATTAAACATGTAATATAAGGCATACTCATATAAAAATTAATAATATTAAATAAAATATTCTATAATTTAAAGTTATATTTCAAATAAAAATAAAATACAAGATAATAACTAATATAATCTAATGAAAGAATGCAAACCGAATTCTATATTGTATAGATTGGATAAAAAAAGTTAATAAATTTAATTTATGATATATAAAAAATATGCATTTAAAGAATTAAAATTTATACACAATATGTAAAATAAAAAAATTATATATCAATTTAATATAAATTTAATCAAAAAACTTAGAGTAATGTTATTTAAAAAATTTACATGTTATTTCGTTATGAAAAACATTCAAAGATGTTATTGAAAGAATTATTTTAAATTTAATAAAATGTGTAGTATATGAAATAAAAAAATATTTATTATGGTTTTTTTTTATAATAAAATATTATTAAAATAATTTAAAATTTAACAATATATAATATAATAGTATATAAGGAGAAAATGTTACCACTCGTGTGTGGTAGCTCAGTTGGTATAGGATGTATTGAAACATTTGTTGGAGGTTTTGTGTTCAATTCCCACCATCAACAATTTTTTAAAAAAATGATTTAAGAGAACTGAAAATCGGTCACCGGTTGAACCGGCCAATTTTCAGTCGAACCGACCGGTTCAACCGGTTGTTGACCGATTCTTGATTATGTCAAGAATTCAGTCAAATCGGACCGAACCAGACACTGGTTCCGATCGAACCCGGTCCGACCGATTGGTCCAGTCCGATTTTTAAAACCATGATGTTTATTACAAACATTTTCGTTTATTTAACTTTCATATAAATATTTTTATAATATATAATATAATATCTTACAAATATTCAATACGTTGATAGGGCCATCTCAGATATTTTAGGAGCCCTGAGCGATAAATGAAATAACGGCCCTCGTAGATTGATATCATTTTTAAAAAATTTCACCAATAAAACTCATAATTCACTAATAAACAAGAAAAAATTATTAAACTTTATATTTTTTCTATTACAATATTATATTTGAAATTTATGTTATCTGAATATTTTTTAAAGTAAATTTCAATCGATTTTCACAAAAATTATCTAAAATGAGATTTTTGATTTTATAGATTGTTGATATTTTTGAAAATATAATAATACAATGAATTTAATTAAAATATCCTATTACAAACTCGAAAATATATATTGAACAAACAAATTAGTTTTTGTTGTTTTTAAAATACAAAACTATCTATCAGATTTTTTTATCCTTTGAAAGAAGAAAGAAGAAAAAAAATACCATAGTGAAAAATATTTAAAAAGCTAATGCTAAATCATACTCATTAATTGTGAAATAATAAATATTTAAACTTGCACTTGTAAATGAGCAATCGGAGATCGGTTTGGATGTGGATATGGCTTCAAGGGACCACCCGAAGTTGGGACCCATCAATGAGAGAATAGAATTTTGATTCAATGATAATAAAAGGTAAAGTAATATTTATTTTGTAAAAAATAAAGTAACCATAACCTACACCTAAGAAATTATATCTAAATGTTAATATAGTCTGACTTTCATGTAATATAAAGACTCTAAAAGATTGAAAATAAAATAAAATATGTTTTAAAGTATTGTAAAAAATTATATATATTATGCAAGGGAATAATTTTTAAAGGAAAAAAAGTGAAAAATAAAAAAGGGTCCACAGGGATTGAACGTTGGCGCTCAATAGATGAACTGTTGTAGTACTCACCACTACACCAAACATTAATTCACATATAAATTTCTCAGCTTTACTTATATATATATATAATATTTTTATAATCAAACTATATCCGAACTAATATTTGTGGGCCCCTGAAAATTTGAGGCCCTGAGCTGTCACTCCACTCGCTTCCTCTAATGGCCGGCCCTGACTGTTGAAGTAGGTAACAAATTTATCAATCATATGCAGCACACAAATAGTCATGAACATGTAATTGAATGTGATTTCTTTCATTTGTTATGACATTAATGACCAAACAACTGCCTCGAGATCATGTAACAGATGACATTTGATTTTTTGGCCAGCCTGTAACCATGTGGGTGACCTTTTAGTCCATATAATCAACTGATCCATGTGGGTGACCATACAGGTTTATATCAAGTATTCAATGTGATTCATATAGTTGCATTGTTCGATCAGTTATGTCATAACTTCTCTTTTATTTTCATGTCTTCATGTACATGTATCATATACGAAATGTTATTTATACTATTAAGGCAAAACTCATATTGAGCCCCATAAACTTGACAACTATTTCCTCTTAGCCCTCCAAACTTTCAGATTACCCTGTGTGCTCCCCCAACTTGGCACAATTAACTCTTTTAGCCCCCACTACAAGAAATCAGCTAATATGTGACAATTGCCTAATCAGCCTCTTTTGGAAGTAATCTCTTACCATTTTTGGGAAAAGGCAGGTCTTGAATGCGGTTTATTGCATTTAGACATGACTTTCACGCTATAAATAGGGCCTTTCCGTTCAATTCATAACACACAATTGATATTAGAAGAAAACTATAGAAAAATTATAGTAAACGTACTAGCAATTTCTATAGGTATAGAAAAGGTATAGTGGGGGTATAGGAGGTATAAAATAGGGAGAAAACCCATTCTTTGAGGTTTTGTCCACATTTTATTCATTCCTAACTTCGTTCATTAAGATTTAGGGGAGGTTCTGTCTACACAAGTACTCACCTAAATAGTGCTATCTCACCATCTACTTTGGCCTGACTCTCTTAATAGTAAAGGGATCACCTCAAAGTTGATTCACGCCGCAAAGGTAACGCTCCTGAGTTTCAAAGAGACTCACATTTTAGTTTTATTATTGTTGTTACTTTATGTCTCTCCTCTTATTTCTGCTCTTTTTATTTATTGTTTTGGGTCTGGTCCTAACCCGTATGAGCCTTGTTGGCACCTTGTATCGTTGAGATATTAGATTGGTGCGCCATACTCATACGCAAGGAAATCCCATTTTATTTTATTTTTCTGCCACCAATCCACTAATTTGTTAATCTATAAATTGAA
This sequence comes from Euphorbia pulcherrima, assembly GCA_947683365.1. NCBI lineage: Eukaryota > Viridiplantae > Streptophyta > Magnoliopsida > Malpighiales > Euphorbiaceae > Euphorbia > Euphorbia pulcherrima. The sequence goes on from CANTUS010000010.1 coordinate 46,061,473, forward strand.
TTGAACAAAGTTTCTGCCTTGACCAGCAGGACCCATATGGGTACACCATACTCGTACCGATCCTCCCTGGTAGTCGTATGGGTCCCACCCACCCATACGGGTACCAGCCCTAGGCAGATTCCAGAACTCACTTTAAACTGGTTAAAAATCAATCTAACTCACCATTTTCCATGCGATCATATTCACTAATAATCCGGTAAATCAACCCACAAAAGCTAAAATGTGTTTTCGTAACACAAGACGTTGAAGGCCAGTTATTTCTCTCCGATCCTAGAAGCCGCCCGTGCACTATCGATCGCAAAACCGCCACGCTAACATAATCACATTTTTCCTAATAAAATGTTGACTTATGATGTGCTATAAACTATTCTGATCTTTGTGGATGCAACAGAATTTATTTTTATTTTGTTTTATGACTTAGAACAAATGTATAGGTTCTCTTGTAATTCCTCCATTTTCCCCCGGTTGTAATTTTTATTCCCCCATTTATTGCTTGTGCTTTATTGTAATATGTAAACGCATGTAACAAGTGTGAAAGAGTGTAGAAAAATAGGATTTCTGTGATAATTCCCCAAATGATGAAAACAAAAAAACAGTTTTATGCGGTGAATGTAATTTTGAATCAACTAAATGAGAAATAAGTGACACATTCGATACCCGAATCTCTGATCCAATAGGTATGAGTCCCCTACTAAATGGGAACCGTACTAAAACTCTTTCTCAAGTAGACAACTTGGGTGGCGACTCTATCATTTGTATTGAGATTTGGGTCTTGCTTCTTTTAGTCATTAAAATTGGCTTATTGTGCAAACTTGAACTAAAAAATGTTTTGTCATGCCTAAATCCAACCAACCCCCAGTGGGCCCCGCCTCTCACACAGGCACCAAGGGAGACCCACACGTCATCGACACCTCACAGTGGCGAATCTGCTAGGTTTTTAATCTTTTAACTTGCAAAATTTTGGTTTGTTTTAAAAGCTTAAGAGATTAAGACGAGCATAAAAAATCATATACTTGATTCAACCTATTTCTTTTTTATCATTTGTGAAAATTATCACACTCTATCTTCTCATCTCCTTCTCTCTTTAGTTAGATGCGTTCTTCTTCTAAAGCTAGCTTAAGGTGCCCTATTATTTCCGCGACACTCGCAAAGGTGTTACCCATGCCCACCAGGAATTGGGGACACTCTAGTGGGTGGAGCACTCATTGTTATCTCCCTCCAAAAGAGGCTTAATGTGATGGGAACCTTCGACATCAAACTTCTAATATGTCCCTACACCATTCTTATCGAAAGCCTTAGAATTTTACTTTCTAGGTACCCTGATTTCTGTGTGAGATTAGATTAAAGAATAATACCCTCATAATCAACGGGAGAAATAAGGACAGAATCAATTGCTTTGCATGTGTTGTGTTATGTTCCCTTGTAATTAACCTCACCATACATTATTATACATGCCTCATGCATAATAGAATCCATGTATGTATTGATAATTTGGTTCTCACTTAGGAAAGAATCAAAGTTTGGCAACTGTCTTAAGTTCATTTGGTCCACATTCGAGTTTCTCCTCAACCAAATTTAGTTCATTTAAGGGATGAATCTCGTCCTCCATCTCCTAGTAATCCATCATCCAGTCGATTCTGACAGTTGGGTTTAGTTGGTCCGTATGATTCAGGGGGGTATAGTAGTCCCGCCAGCTGTCCGTCAGTCTATTCAGCCTAACCGAGGATTTATGCCGCTAGTGTTTTAGTTTTAGGGATCTGGCCAAGGTCCCAACTGCGTAGCCACTCCTAAAGGGATGTCCTTCCATCATCCAATAGGTCTACCCTTTGATGTGACTACAAATACTCAATAACCTTCACCTCCGGTCCAAGCCATAAGGGTGGAAGATTGAACCTCTAAAAAGGCTGAAATATGGGAAATATTTGGGGAATTAGAGTACATTGATGAAACAGAAAGAGGGCTAGTGCCAATACAAGTACAAGCTTATTATTGGGAGACCACCAATTCACCGATTGATCCTACCGAGATTAAAGATGAAGACCCTCCACATCAGGAAGATGATTTTAAGGATGAGGTAACCTTTTAAGGTTGCTAGTATTTTGATGCAAACAATGCCACTTATAAAGCATATCACAAATAAATTGATGCATTCACATTATGTTCGAGTATTTCATTCTTAAAGATATCGTGCACTCATAAAATCAATATTCTTAAAAATTTCATCATGTTTATTAAAGAAATTGAATTTGAGTACATCGCAATAGCTTAAGGTTCCAAAGTTTAAAACTTATCACAAAAAAAGAGAGATGAAAAGTGCTTAGACAACATGATAGCCTTAAGTCTTAGCTCATCTTTTTCTATAAGGGAGAGGAAGATACACATCACTAAGAAAGAAAGCCAAAAAAAAGGGGGAAAATAGAGGAAGATATACACCATATCAAAAGCACCATTGAAGGAAAAGATCTTACATCATAAATCCAAAATCAAGGCAAGCTTAAACTCAATGCTCTTCCAAAACCTTCAAAAGGGTAAACCATCACACCCAACAAATGGGAACTTCTTATCAATGTAGGTACCTCCCTTGGACCTATATTCCCATCAAAATATCCCTCCAAAAATGCTTTCTCCATTTGATCAAAAGGAAGGAGACCCCTCACCCCACGTAATGATCCCAAACCTTCCCCACAATAACATGCCCTCTTTCTTTCACAAAAGAGAGGAACCTATTGATTCTAACACTAAATGGCCCAAGCTTACAATAATAGAGTCAGATACCCAAAGCAATCCCTTAAGGATGGTGATCTGGTTCCTAAACAGCTACACCCAGTCAACACTGATACTAAGAAAGTCCTTGGAAAGGGAGGAATTAAACCTCAGGGATATGGATGGAAATCAATTTGTGAATCCATTAAATCAAGAAAGGCTTAAGCGCTATCATGTCTAGGTTAAAAGAACTAAATCATAAAAAGCAGCACAATAAAAAAAGAAAAAAGAATAAATCACCAGGCGAGTGGTTCTCTACTGCTCGGGAAAAAATTAGGGTGCAACCCACTGATCGATATTCCATAAATCGGTCAGGCAAAAGTTAGGGTACTCCGACAAAAATAAAGCCCTCTAAGTTAAAAACGTGAAAAGGGCGGCTTAGGCAAAAGTTAGGGAATCGAGAGAAAAATGCCAGTTGCTTTCTGGAAAATCTGTAAAAGGACCAAAAAGTGGGTAAGGGTTAACCATTGGAAACTTTTGCCTATGCACTCAAATTTAATTTCATTGATGAACATGTTATGATTTGCTAAGAATCCTTGTCTTATGAATGCATGCATGTCTTTAGATGAAATGATCTCAAGTATGTGAACATTAGTTTTCTCCATATTTTGTGCTCTTTGTTATTATATGTACTGTGTGTATCATTCAACAAAAGACAAAAATACTGATAGGTCACAAAAAAATAAAAATAAGGGCTATGCAAAAGTTGGAAAAGTCTGCTGAGCTGAGCCACCAAGGACAGTTCAGGCCAAAGTTAAGACAAAAGAAAAGAAAGAGAAAGTTTGCTAGGTTGAGCCGCTAAGGACAATTCAGGCAAAAATTAGGACAAGAAAATACAAAATTAGTTCGATAGATCGCATCACACCAAGCGGTCTATGCAAAACTTAGAACTCAATTAAAAAACACCAGTATTTTGCACTTACTTTTGTTCATCAAGCATCATTTATAATAGCAATGTTTCACAGTTGGGATCCCTCAAGTTCAGTTTTTCTGCTGTGAAGCTGCTCGATAGCACACATCATCCGAAGCACCAAGTGCTTCCACTAGCATCATCCAGCTTGCACCGTGTTACAGTGTGGACACCTTAAAAACACACTCCCCTAGTGTGCAAAGTGTGAATCTCAGCTGGCGAATCTCGATAGTACTCATCGGTCCGAGTTGGGCCAGCCTTTTAGTAATCTAGAGCTTTAAAAGTTTGGTTACTAGTCAATTCACCAGCAATTTAAGCCTTTATCAAAGAAGTACACGACAACAATATCCTCGAGGTAAATTTAAGGACCCAGAAAAGCAAGAAAAGCACAACCTAATCTAAGTTATTGGGGGGTCCTGTCCCTGGTACTCATCCTGAGTTTGGTCCTGTGCATCCGCCTGCATGTCGTCCCTATCTATCATCTCATGATCCTCTAACCCACCAGCATCCACAATAGGCAAATTAGGAACCCTGGTCTTTGAAGCTCTTGCTATACTCCCAGCAACAATATTGATCTCCTCTACTCGTTGCTCTACCTCATGCTCAGCTCCCACCACCCGAGTAGTCACTAGCACCACCCAACAAGCTAAACTATCCTCCTCCAAAGAAAAAAAAGCATGCTAGATCAAAAACCCAAAAGGGTGGTCCCGACAAAAATTAAGGTAAAGAAAAATGAAAGGAAAAGCTTGCTGGATTGAAAACTCGAAAGGGCGGTCTAGGCAAAAGTTAAAAGCAAAAAAAAGCGAAAAGGTTCGCTGGGCTGGGCTATCGAGGACCGTTCAAGCAAAAATTAGGACAAAAAGAAAGGTAAATAAATGTTCGATAGGTCATCTCACATCGAATGGCCTATGTAAAAGTTAGAACACCGCTTAGTCCCCTCACTATGAAATCACTTGATGGCGCGTATCCCTAAGAGTGTTGATTTTAAACCAGCCAAACTTAGTCTCATTGTTAGCTATACCAAGCAGTAATACGGGTCTACAAGCGGTAATATTAAATAATCTCAGTTTAGGAAAAGAAAAACCAGCATGCATAAAAAGTTAAATGCCAAAAGTTCCAATCCAAGTTTACACCAAAGTAAGCCACGCAGGGCTGAAAAGTATCAAACGTCCAGAAAGTAAAAGTACATCTCAATCTAAGCTACTGAGGGATCCTGTCCCCGGCAATCCTCTAAACTTCGATCCTATATATCCACCAACAGGTCATCCATGTTAATCATCACACGGTCCTCAGTTCCTGCGACACCCTCAGCAATAACATCGGCTCCCCCATCATGCTGGTCTACCTCCTGCTTAGCTCCGCCCCTCTGGTTCACTATCAGCGCCACTTGGTAGGCAGAAAGATCATCCTCAAATATAGAATTAGACGACTCTAGTGTTTGTCTATCCTCAATAATCCGGACTAGCTGGCCCTATAACACCTCGATCTCGGCCCTTGCCCAAGCAGTCTTCGCTGTAGCCCTCTCCAACTCCGCCTCTAATGGCCTAACCCGGTCAGTCTCAGCAATGGCTACTTGTAATTGCTCATCCAGGAACTTAGCTCGCTCTTTAGAGGCATCCAAATCCTGAGCGGACTTACTACGCTCCATAGCTAGCAGAATCTGCAATGAAAACCAAGGGATCAGTACACATATGTAAATGTTCATACATCATGCATCATGCGTAGTTTAGCTTTGAGTTTTACAGGTTTGAACTTACCACGCGGGTATCCTACACCAACATCAAATCCAACACCAAGGGGAAACATAAGTCTCATTTAGGCATATGTTGTCCATCCATACTTGTGCAAGTTCACGAAAGGCGTACGAGTCCTCTTTTTAGATTCAAGAAAAAGTTCTTACAAAGGTGAAGTACAACAATGTCGTAATTGCCATTACAGGGGCATGCTGGTCAAACTCGAGTTCCACTTAAACCCATCCTTAGCTATATGGGTCCCCAGCAAGGGTAGGCATTCCATCTAATAGCTTCCCCAGCCATACAGGTCCTCCCTCCTATTTAGAATAATTTTCCAAGCAAAACTAGAACTCCTCACCAAGAGGGACACATCAGATCCAAATTGGGGTAAACCCCACTTCTCAAACCCCTTTCTTTTATCTAATTAGGGGCTAAACCTCTAGCTCACCTTGATCCTTGATTGAAAGGGAAAATTTTTTTGACTACACAAAGTCAATCAAGAATCAAGGTAAGCCATGTTAAAGCAATTGCTAACGTGAATACCATTTCATGTGCAGGTTCATTCAAGGAAACGATCCCTACAAGATAAGAGATTCTTGCCCAAACCAAGGAAATGTTATCCTAGAAGAAATTTTCAGTAGAAAAATCATCTAGGAAGACACCTCCCTGGCAAAGAAGTCAATTGGGGGCCATCCCTCCATTCCCCAGTAGTGGATACAGTTGAGGGGCATCCCTCTATCATCAAACACCCTAGGGGCACCCACCTTAGGGACCCCCTAAAAGGGGCACCATCAAGGGGCATCCCACCATCATCAAACACCCTAGGGACACCCACCCTAGGGACCCCCAAAAGGAACATCCACCCATCATCATACAACCTAGGGGCACCCACCCTAGGGACACTCCCTAAAGGGACACCATCGAGGGGCATTCCCCCATCAAACACCATATGGGCACCCACCCTAGGGACACTCCCCACAGGGATACCATCGAGGTGTTGGATATGATGTATGCCCTTAAGGCAATTAGGGCGATATATCTTAAGTATGTAATAGTATGAATAATTTGTTTAATCAATAAAGGCATTTAATATTTTATTTATATCAATGTGTTTATATATATATTATAGCTAGTTAAATATATTCATTGATGTATGTATGCAAAAGTCCTTGATGTATCAAAGCATGAAGTCAGAGAAATTATAGTTGGACTATATTTAGTGGAACCTGCTTCATTTGCAACTATGATTATATCTAAACTATCCCTAGTCATAGTTTCATCAAGAAAGGATATTGATGAAGCAGAAGGACTAGCATGTGGTCAACTATCTTGGAAAAGGTCCAAGTAGTTAATCTCCTAAGGACTGAAGGTGGTGCCTTAAGTTTGACACATGAATATATCTGGGAGATATATTAGAGACCGCAGTAAGATAAACACTTGGTATATATATCAATGTGTTAGTGTTTATCTTTATGGAATAAGCTTTGCGAATCTCCTCATACTTGAGATACTAGTTACCTCGTGTGGTACTATTGCTATACTTTGAGTCATTACTATGCACTCATTAATTTAGTGTGTTACGGGTGATTATGGGCATAGTGATGATAACACGTTGGTAAGCTGAGTAGTCAGAAAGAATCCATCGCTCTGGATATATTAAGGAGTTGTGATTGGCCACCTATTGAAGTGATGATTGCCATAAAACTCTGATAAGAGTATGTGTTTGATAGAAATGGTTTCTAGTCAAACACCTTAAGAAAGGGATACACACAGCAAAGGAGAGATGTTCACCTTAAGAAAAGAACACCAAGGAATGGAGTTTGCCTCAAAAAAGGAACCCACCTGTATCACAACATTACAAAGACCTCTACAGGGGCACATCCAGTAAAGAATTGGGGCCAACCCTACTTCTTCTAAACTCAATCATTACAATTATATTTGGGGCAAGCACCCTAGCTCACCTTGATCCTTGATTGAGGGGGGAAAATATTTTTGTTTTAACAAAAGTCAATCAAGAATCAAGGTAAGCCATTTTTGAATTGATCACTAATGAGGATGATTTTTGTGTACGGGTCCATTCCTAGCATAGGAAATTTTCCCTAGCAAAAAAATCTTATAAGAAGAGATTTCCCCAATAGAAAAGAATACACTAAAAGAGCATTACTATTCTCCCCAGCCGCAGAGTCAATCTAGGGGCATCCCCCCATTTCCAAGTAGAGGAATCAGATCCCAGGGGCATCCCCCTATTTCCCAGTAGAGGAAACATTCAATCTAGGGGCATCCCCCCATTTCCCAGTAGTGGAATCATCCAATCAAGGGGTATCCCCCCATCGTCGAGCCCTCTAAGGGGCATTCTTTGAGAGGCGCCCTTCCAAGTGGCATTTCATTCTAAAGCAATCAGGTCAAACCCGACATTTCTTGCACTTAGTTTTTAGTTTATTTTAGGGGCTAACCCCCATCCACACATCTTTATTCTTAATTGAAGGGGCAAAAAATATTTTTTGCTTTCACAAAAGTCAATTAAGAATAAAGATGTGTCTTCTTAGATAATGCTAACTCGGTGATTGATTGTTGTCTCTTTTCAGGTTATTCAAATACCCCAGCAGGAGAGTCATCTACCTTAGGAAAGGGATACATCACCAGTAGCAAAGGAAAGTCATCCGCCTCAAGGAAGGGATACGCATTGGCAAGGAAAGTCATTCATCTCAAGAAAGGGATACACACAGTAGTAAAGGAAAGTCATCCGCCTCAAGAAAGGGATACGCATTGGCAAGGAAGTCATCAGCCTTAAGAAAGGGATACGTATCAGCAAAGGAAAGTCATCCGCCTCAAGAAAGGGATACGCATCAACAAAGGAAAGTCATCCACCTCAAGAAAGGAATACACATCGGCAAAGAAATGTCATCCGCCTCAAGAAAGGCCCCCCTGGAAAAGCAGTTCACCTCAAGCAAGGAACTCGCCCATGTCATCACCTTAGGTATAATTTCTAAACCCTCGCTCACATCATGAGATCATACAGATCTATATCTATAGTAATCCCATGAGAGGCAGTCTGTGAGCACTGGATTTTAATGATCCTTCTCACAAAACTACGATGAGAGCTATATGATGCAATTTTTTTCAGGTGTTGTCCATGAGAGGTGTTCCTACTACTACAGAGTTGTGTTTGGCCAAAGTCCGGAGACCTAGTCTACCTTTACATAGCCTTACGGGTTCTGTTGAGTAGTACAGATCCACTGATAGACCCATACAGGGATTACCTTCCATACGCGTAGAGGGGACCCCGTACGGGTCCCCTAGTACTCATACAGGTGGGGCCCGACCCATACGGGTCCTCTGATTGCCTAATCAGCCTCTTTTAGAAGTAATCTCTTACCACTTTTGGGAAAAGGCAGGTCTTAAATGCGGTTTATTACATTCAGACTTGACTTTCACCCTATAAATAGGGCCTTTCACTTCATTTGATAACACACAATTGATATTAGAAGAAAACTATTGAAAAATTATAGAAAAAGTTCTAGCAATTTCTATAGGTATAGAAAAGGTGTAGTGGGGGTATAGGAGGTATAAAATAGGGAGAAAACCCATTCTTTGAGGTTTTGTCCGCATTCGATTCATTCCTAACTTCATTCATTAGGATTTAGGGGAGGTTTTGTTCACACAAATACTCACCTAAATAGTCCTATTTCACCATCTACTTTGGTCGGACTCTCTCAATAGTAAAGGGATCACCTAAAAGTGGACTCACGCCGCAAAGTAATGCTCTTGAGTTTCAAAGAGACTCACATTTCAGTTTTTTATTATTGTTGTTACTTTTTGCCTCTCCTCTTATTTTTGCTCTTTTTATTTGTTGTTTTGGGTCTAGTCCTAACCCGTATGAGCCTTGTTGGCACCTTGTATCATCGAGATATTAGATCGGTGCGCCATACTCATACGGAGGGAGATCCTTTTTCATTTTATTTTTCTGCCACCAATCTATTAATCTGTTAATCTATAAACTAAATTGAACAAAGTTTCTGTCTGGACCAGATATGACCCGTACGGGTAAACCATACCCGTACTGGTCCTCCCTGGTAGCCGTACGGGTCCCACCCACCCGTATGGGTACCAGCCCTAGGCAAGTTCTAGAACTCACTTTAAACTGGTTAAAAATCAATCCAATTCACCATTTGCCACGCGATCATTTTCACTAATAATTCAGTAGATCAACCCACAAAAGCTAAAATGTATTTTTGTAACAAAAGACATTGAAGGCCAGTTATTTTTCTCCAATCCTAGAAACGGCCCGGGCACTATTGATCACAAAACAGCCACGCTAATAGAATCACATTTTTCCTAATAAAATGCTAACTTATGATGTGCTATAAACTGTGTTGATCTTTGTGGATGCAGGGGAATTTATTTTTATTTTATTTATAACTTAGAACAAATGTATAGGTTCTCTTGTAATTCCCCCATTTTCCCCCGGTTGTAATTTTTATTCCCCCATTTATTGCTTGTGCTTTATTGTAATATGTAAACGCATGTAAAGAGTGTGAAACAGTATAGAAAAATAGGATTTCTGTGATAATTCCCCAAATGATGAAAACAAAAAATGGTTTTACGCGGTGGTTGTAATTTTGAATCAACTAAATGAGAAATAAGTGACTCATCTGATACCCAAATATCTGATCCAATAGGTATGAGTCTCCCACCCAATGGAAACCGTACCAAAACTCTTTCCCAAGTAGAAAACTTAGGTGGTGACTCTATCATTTGTATCGAGATTTGGGTCTCGATTCTTTTATTTATTAAAATTGGCTTATTTTGTAAACTTAAACTAAAAAATGTTTTGTTGTGCCTAAATCCAACCAACCCCCAGTAGGCCCCATCTCTCACATAGGTGCCAAGGGAGACCCATACATCATCGATGCCTCACAACCCCTTTAACTTAGCAAAAGTGCACTCGAGAGCCCCTCATTATCATGTGTCAGGTTCTGATTGATTTAACTTTCAAAATATGTTATTATCTTGATTTTTATATCTCTAACCAAAAGCTTACACATGTCATTGTGGAGCTCGTGTTGCACTTTTGCCAAGAGGAGGCTACTAAGAACAAGTGAAAGTTCAAGGCGACTTTTGGCAAACTTTGTGAATTTAATGGGACTAAACATGCAATATGCCTTTTTTTCTTTCTCCTTATCTCTTGCCTTCAGTACTCACTCATCTCAGTCTCTCTTTACCAATTTCACCCAAACCCTAAATTTATCTCATTTCTTTGCCTCCTTAGAGATATCACCCATCTCATCTTGCCTAGAACTGGAGTTGCTTCAGCATTGGCAATTATTCTCACTTGCATAAATTTTTGGGTATTGACTATTGTAGGATGGATTTCTATTCTATCAGGAGTCTTTTCACTTTGTTCCCTTTATTGTAATGAGTTTCTTTGTTAATATGAATTGTGAACTTTCAAGATGGCTTGTGATAAACTCAAATGAGGTGGGTTGAAATTTGTATTTGAAGGTCCCATTCTAGAACTTAAATTATTTGAAGGTCCCCTTTTGAAATTACTACTAAATTATGTACTTGCAATTTCAATAGGATAAGAAAGTTTATATATGTTATTTATAAGTTACATAAAAGATATGAGAAAATTATATGTTACGTAAAAATTTACATAAAAGGTACAAGAAATGTATTAACAAATTATAGGAAAGTTATATTGTTGGTCCCTGTGAGGAGGCGATATATGAGTCAAAAGGGGGATGATTGACTTCTTCAGATCAATTTGAATTTTATATTTAAGATATTTATTGAACCAAGCACGAGTTTGACTGACTCAGTGGATTGACTCAGTAGTGCTTAAGTTTTGATCATACAATTAAGTTCAGTTTGAGTTAATAAAATCAATAATGATGTTAAAATAAATAGTCTATGGTTGTTTGAGGAGTTAGTAAATTGAAGGGTAGAATTTCGAGTCTCCACTGATCTAGCTATTTAGTTTAACTCTAAGTGTTCTGGGCTAAGTACCTACATTAGTCGCTGACTAAATAATATTCACTCAGAACTTGATATTTAGATTTTATTTCAGCTGTGTGCTTTACGATTATATATTTCGCTGAGTTACTTTAAGTTTGTCAAAGCTGCTGACTTTAACATTTAAGGTAAAAAGGGATATTTGCTTTTAGTGTTGCTTTTTGTATGGCATTAATGAGACAAAGACAAAAAGGGTTAATGCATTTGACAAGACCCAGTTAATGAAGAAAATGACAAAGTCTTCCATATTCAAGCTGCAAAAAGTCATTTGCCATTTTGGGCAATTCTGTAGATCAACAACCTAGTATCGCGCTCTCTACAACATGTCAGAATACCAGAGGGAATGGGAAGAAGACACATGGCAAGTCAGCACGAGTTCTCTCTAATGGAATACTGGAATAAAACGACGCCAGATTTAAATTGAAGCTTGAATCTCAATCTAACGAATTGATTTTCTATCTCCCAATGGTGCCATTCTATCTCTTAACAGATTGATTTGAAGAAGCAATAGGGGAATAGATGAGTTGTGACTTTTAGAAGATGTCAAAGTAAGTTCAACGGCTACTTTCCCAATCTAACTATAAAAGGAGCAAGAAGGCAAGCATTAGAACTTGGTGATTACACCTGAATTTTTCAGAAGCTAAATCTCTGTCAAATTACAAGCTTTAAAAGAAGTTCAAGCAAGAAGGCACTACGCAGCGAGAATCTGCTTTAAAGCAAGAGGGAATAAAATAGATCATAATCTTGTAATATCTGATTATTGTAAATGGATCATCGTTCCTATAAGTTGAATCTAGCTCTTATTTAAACTCTAAGAGAGTTGCTGGTAAAAGAGGGTATTCTACTCAATGGGTGAGCGATTATAGTTAGGAGGGTACTTATTGTAATTAGGGAATTTGTGAAAGGCTTCTCCGGATAGGGTAAAGGAGTTAAGATTAGGGAATTAAAGTAGAGACACTCTCTCGGGGACTGGATGTAAGCACAGGTTGCCGAACCAGTATAAAAATATCTGTGTCCTTTACTTTGTTACATTTTCTAGAATTTTACTTAGCTAGCTGACCTCACTCAGCGGAGCTCTTGATTATTGCAAAATTTTTTTATAATTTTTTGAGTGAGTCATTCACCCCCCCTTTGACTCAGTGAGTGTACGCATAGGGACTAATAAGTGGTATCAGAGCAGTTGTCATTTCAAAGATTTAACAATCTTAAGATAAAGACCATGGCGTATAAAGGAGAAGATTCTAGTGGAAGAGTCCAAGCTTATATTCTGCCAGAAGGCATGTCAGTGACCAAGCCTCTAATGTTCAATGGAGAGCATTATACTTATTGGAAGATCAGGATGAAGAATTTCATTCAGTCTCAAAGTATGCACGCTTAGATGGATATTATTGAAGGGCCATATGTTCCTACCATCGTGAAGAATGGAGTAAAGGTTGATAAGTACTCTGATGAGTGGGACAGTCAGGACTTGATCAGATTGAAAGAAAATGCCGCTGTTATAAACTATCTTTACTGTGCTCTTGATGCAACTGAGTTCAATTGCATTTTTGGATGCAAGACTGCCATAGAGATATGGAAAAAGTTGGAAGTGAGTTATGAAGGTGTTGACTAGGTAAAAGAGTCCAAGATCAATATCCTTATGAAGGACTATAAGTGGTTCCATGAAACCCAAGGAGGATATTTCCAACATGACCACCAGGTTCATGAATATAACTAATGAGCTGAAAAGACTTGGTAAGACCTTCACAGAAGAAGAGACTGTCAAGAAGATCCTTGGGATAAAGAGAGTTCAAGCAGAGCTGTTGTTCTAAGAGCTGATGATGATGAAGAAGAAGATTCCTCTAAGGAAGGATATCCAGAGGAAAAAAAAGAAGAAATAGCTCTAATGACCAAGAATTTCAGAAGATACTTGCGAAAAGATAAGAACCTCCAAAAGTAGAAAGACAGAATAGTATAAGAAAGGAGCAGATGATAGACCATAAAAGGATTTCAACAAAGAGCATAACAAAGATATCAAATGCTTTAAATGTGGTGAGAAAGGGCATATTCAGTTTAGTTATCCCAAAGCTAAGAAGGACAAGTTCAAGAAGAAGAAGGGTAAAAAAGCCCTTACTACTACCTGGAGTGACTATAAACAAGAGTCATCATCCTCAGATTAAGAGGCACAAGATTTCGCCAATGTGTGTCTCATGGCTAAGGATGATCTTTCCAGCTCAGAGTCAGCTGACCAACAATCTAGTTCTGCCAGCAATCAATCAGCTGACTAGAGTAGAGACAAAGGAAATCACACCGAGGTAATTTTTTAACCCCCTATGTCATTAGATGAGCTTGCCACAGTACTTAATGATGTTATTAATGTGACTAAGAAGTCAACCAAATACATCAAAGTACTTCAGAGGAGGTGTGATGATCTAGAAGATGCCAATTCTTCTACCTCACTTGACATCCTATACCTAATGGACAAAGCTGAGTACTAAAATGGATATAACAATAAACTCACTAAGAAATTGGATAAGCTAGTTGCTGAATTAATAGCTTTGAAAAAGGTGCGGATCCCTCCTCAGCCTAGTAGGAATACTTAGAGTAACAACACTCACCACTCTGAGAAGGTTTCTCAAAAGAGTAAAGTGAGTAGGCCTAATCCTAAGGCCGCTTGTAATTTTTGTGGAAAGTCAAGAAATCCAATAGTCATGTGTAGACATAAAAATGGTTACTATAATGAGTATGACTAGTCAAGGATGACCACCACTAACAGGGAGGACCCAGCTAGAAAAACGCATGGGTACCTAAGAAAACTTAATTATTTTACAGGTGAGCCTGAGATCTACTAATGATAGAAGAATGTGGTATTTAGATAGTGGATACTTGATGCATATGACAGGTGATGAAAAGTAATTCGTCACATTAGAGCGAAGAAGAAATGGAAGTGTCAGTTTTGGAGACAACAAAAAGGGAAAGATTATTGGCAATGGCATTGTAGGAGTGAAGCCTATAATTAGTAATGTGTCTTTGGTGAAAGGCCTAAAGTTTAACTTGCTAAGCATTGCTCAGCTGTGTGAAAAAGGCAGGAAAGTGATATTTGACTCAGCAGGCTACTTAGTCATTGATGGTAACTCTGACCATACTATTCTTTACGCTCCTAGAATTAATAATGTTTATATATTTGATTTATCCCTTGACTCTAATGATATATGCTTAGTTTCAATGGAGGAAAAATCATGGCTATGGCACAGAAGTTTAGGACATATCAATATGGCCAATCTGTTCAAATTAGCCAAAAATGAACTTGTTGAGGGTTTACCCAATCTAGCCTTTGAACAAGATAGACTCTGCTCAGCATGCCAACTTGGGAAATAATTTAGGAAGAACTTTAAATCATTAGCTGATATATCTTCTTCTCATCCCCTTGATCTTCTACACATGGATTTGTTTAGGCCTGTTGTGCTAACAAGTCTAGGTGGAATGAAATACACCCTTGTTGTTGTAGATGATCTGACCAGGTTCACTTGGATTGTCTTGCTAGCAAGCAAAGATGAAACATTTGAATCATTCTCTAGGTTGGCCACCCGGATCATGAATGAAAAAGACCTTAAAATTAATAGAATCCATAGTGACCATGGAAGGTAATTCAAAAATAGGCAGTTTGAGGAATTCTATTCTAAGCATAGTATTGACCACAATTTTTCTACCCCTCATACACCTTAACAGAATGGGGTTGTTGACACAAAGAATCGTACTATTGCAAAGATGGGTCGTTCTATGCTGAGTGATAACAATCTACCAAAGTATTTCTAGGGAGAGGCTATTAACACAGTTTGTTATATTCTAAACATGGTTTTAATTTGCCCAGTTTTGAACAAAACTCCTTATAAACTTTGGAAGGGGTGCAAGCCCAAGGTTGGTCATCTCAAAGCCTTTAATTGTAATGCTTCATATTAAACACTAAAGACCGATTGGCTAAATTTAACCCTAAGGCTGATGAAGGAATCTTTATGGGTTACTCAACACATAGTAGGGCATACAGAGTGTATGTCAAGACAACTGGCATCTTAGAGGAGTCCAAGCATGTAGATTTCGATAAAACTCATAGTGTAGGTAAGGAAGCCAGTAATGATGAAAAAGAAAAGGAAGAAGTTAGCGGATCAATCAGTCAGCCTATTATTATTCCTGATCTAGTACTAAAAAAGTAGATGAAGAAGTTAAATTAGACCAATCCATCAACTTTGGTGATGATGTAGATGCTCAACCAATGACAGTAGCTCAGTGAGCTGATCCTGATTTACCAAAAGAAGTTCAAGCAAGGAGAGATCACCCAATTAAGAAGATTCTTGATAGTGTGCAAAATCTAGTGCTGACTAGAGTTCAGCTGAAAAGAATGATGAGTCATTTAGCATTTATCTTATTGATTGAACCAAAGAAGTTTGAAGATGCCGAGTTTGATGATAATTGGATGATTTCAATGTAAGAAGAGCTAGAGCAATTTCGAAGGAATGAAGTTTGGGATTTGGTGGAGAAACCCAAAGGCAAGTCAATAATTGGCACCAAATGGGTTTTCAAGAATAAGTTAGATGAAGCTGGGAATGTTATCAGAAATAAATCCAGATTAGTTGGTCAAGGCTACAATCAATAAGAAGACATTGACTATGGAGAAACATTTGCACCTATAGCAAGACTTGAAGCCATAAGAATTCTCTATGCTTTTACATCCTATATGAACTTCAAGTAGTTTCAGATGGATGTCAAGAGTGCAATTCTTAATGGTTATATTCAAGAAGAAGTCTATGTCAGACAACCCCCAGGCTTTGAAGATCCAAAGTATCTCCAGATTATGTCTTCAAGCTGAAGAAGGCTCTATATGGACTGAAACAGGCTCCAAGAGCTTAGTATGAGAGACTGACTAACTTGTTACTCAGCAAAGGTTATGTAAAAGGAAAAGTAGATACAACTCTATTAATCAAGAAGAAGCATCAAGATGTGTTGCTAGTCCAAATATATATTGCTGATATCATATTTGGAGAAACTGATCAAAAGCTATGCAAAGAGTTCAGCCAGCAGATGAAGAAAGAATTTGAAATGTTAATAATGGGAGAGCTTAGTTTCTTTCTTGGTTTGCAAATCAAACAAGGAAAAGATGGAATTTTCATCAACCAAGCTAAGTATGCCAAGGAAGTACTCAAGAAGTTTGACATGGATAAAGCCAAGCTAATGTCAACACCCATGACCACTGATATTATTCTGAGTAAAGATGAGGAAGGCAAACCTGTAGAGAGTAAGCTTTACAGAGGTATTATTGGTTCTCTACTTTACTTAACTACTAGTAGACCTGACATTCCGTATGCTGTATGTTATTGTGCAAGATATCAAGCTGACCACAAAGAATCTCACTTAGCTGCTGTTAAGAGAATTCTCAGGTATTTGTTAGGCTCTATTGATGCAGGTTTATGGTATCCAAGTAATGCAGATTTCACTCTGAGAGGATACATAGACACTGACTATAAAAGAGACAAACTTGAAAGGAAAAGCACCACAGGAGGTTGTCATTTCCTTGGTGATTGTCTAGTATCATGGTATAGCAAGAAGCAGACTTCTGTGGCTCTGAGTACAGTTAAGACTGAGTATATGGCTGCAGGAAAATATAGCACAACTGCTATGGATCAAGCAGTAAGTGGAGGATTATGGTATAAAGTCTAAGTGTCTTAAAGTCATGTGTGATAACAAGAGTGCAATTGACTTATCCAAGAATCCAATTCAACATAGCAGGATGAAGCATGTCAATATTAGACATCACTTCATAAGGGATCATGTGCTAAAAGGAGAAGTCAAGCTCACATACATTCAAACTGAAGAACATCGAGCTGACTTATTCATAAAGCCCATTGGAAAGGATCAATTCAATACTCTGAGAGAACTGATTGGAATGTCCATTCCAATTTGAGGAAATACACTCCACTCTAACCTATTTTAAAGCTGACCAAATTAGGGCATACTCTAAGCTTCTGCAAATTAGGTTAAGTATTTCTTTTGGCTCTAGAATTTTGGACACACCATTAAATTTCCACCGATTTCTTTTCAAATTCAAACTTGGTAGAAACGGTAATAAGTTATGAAACGATCCATATTCAGTAGTAGTTATTCCATGTTTCTCGCTTCCAATAATCCTATGGTATACTTTGTGCAATCTCACTGCTTATTTTAAGACCATGAATTATGAGTCGTACATGTAGCTTTACAGGGATTAACCAAGAGTTTTTGGCTATTTAAGGAGACTTTCAAAAGAAGAAAGGTTACTTTACCAAAATTCTCTTTTGCAAAACTCTCTCAAAATTATCCCAAATTCTCTAAGCTAAATTCTCTAAGTTTCTTCAAGCTAATTCTATGGCGAGTTCATCAGGAAGATAAGTAGAACCCATAATTGAAAGGCCTCCGTTTGTGAGAAATAAGAAAGATACATGCTGGGTTACAACTCAAGACCATATCACGAAAGTGGCAATTGGTATCAACAAGAGGGAAAATATATCAATTCCCAATGGAACAAAGTGTATTCCTACCCAGTGGTCTTCTATGGAGGGAACTAAAGTGGAGGCTCCAATTATTGTAGATAAGCTGAGTTTCTCCAGCAATGAAAGATTTGGGAAGTGGACGTGTCAGCACCATTTAAGAGGTTTCTTTTAACTTCCCAGTGGCTGCTTTGAGGAAGTAGTTTTGAGATTCTTTCATGGAATCCACCTAGTGGAAGGTCATAAAGATCTCTTTGTCACTACAATGATGGGGAGAAAAGTTTAAGTTACCCCCAAGCTGATTCCAAGCTGATTGCTAGACTGCTAGGGATGCGCGAAAGAGGACTTAGACTGCATGTGATATAATATAAAGAACATGTGGATATCCCCATTGACTATGAGGTTCCAGAAGACTAAAAAATTGGTGAACTCATAGCCTCAATGTTCACCAAGGAAGGAAATAAAGCACATGAGCTTGTTACTAAGGTTCTTCTGCCCAAGACAGGCTCTACAGGGAGTTGCTCAAAGTTTGAAAGGGTATTCGTCTATGCTCTGACCCATGGCATGACCATTAATTGGCTGCTAGCTATATTACATAGGTTCTTGAAAGTGTCCAAGCATATGGTGTATGGTCAGCTAGTAATGGAGATTTGCCGAGCTTATGAGCTCGATTTAGAAGGATGGACAGTGAAGAACAACATTCTCCTGAAGGTGATTGAGTCCCATTCTCAGTAATGCCCATTTTCATGGATTGAGATGTAATGAGAGACCTCCTGACACCAATTATATAAAGCTGAAGAGAGGGGAAGTCAGAGTATAGGATCCAAAGGCTATAATGGAGATGAAGTCGATTCAGCCCAATGAGGAGGATTTAACTCTGGATGGCTTTATGGCTAAAGAGCTTGAGAGGATTACCAAGCTCAGAGCTGAGAAGGGAGAAGAAGTGGATGAAAATAAGGGGAGTAAGACGGAGGTCAAGAAAGACTCCAAGAAGGAAAATAAAGGGAGGTCAGCTAGCTCAGTTACTACTGCCATGTTCCCCAAAAGACAAGATCATCAATGGGAACTAAGGAAGAAAAGTCTTGTGAGCTAACTTCGAAGGCAATTGAGGAGGAAAAGTAGGTCGAGGAGGAATTAAGATAGGAAATGCCCTTAAAGAGGGAGAAGAAGAGGAAGGTTGCTGAAGCTCAGCTAGATGAGGTGACTACTAATGGTAAGGAAGAGACATCAGTTCCTATACCCCAAGTTAGTCAGCCCAAGAAGAAGCTGATGGTAAAGAAGGGGACTAGTATAGTCTAAGATCTTGAGGAAGCTGAGGGGGTAAAAGTGGCTGAGGAAAAGCTAGGAGGAGTTGGAAGCTAAAATCAGGAGAAAAGCTGAGGAAACAGCAGCTAGTGGAAAAGCCTAAAATCTTTCAATCTGCAATAGCCAGCTTAGTGAGAAGGAAGTTCCAGAAGTTGTGGAGGAAATGATAGGTGCTCTAGAAGGAATTGAGGATCATA
Organism: Euphorbia pulcherrima; assembly: GCA_947683365.1. NCBI lineage: Eukaryota > Viridiplantae > Streptophyta > Magnoliopsida > Malpighiales > Euphorbiaceae > Euphorbia > Euphorbia pulcherrima. Next base: position 46,080,893 of record CANTUS010000010.1, read on the forward strand.
AAGAGCAGGAGGATGATAAGGTAGTAGAGATAGAGGCTGTTGAATTTGATGTGCTTAACTCTGACCAGCAGGTCACTCTGACTGCTGAAGAAGTTAAAGAAGCTAGGAAGGAGAGGAAGAGACGTCTATTAAAGAGGATGAAGGTAGTGATAGATGAAGATGAGGATGATTTGGAGGATAAGGAGGAAGATACTGTAGTTGAGCAAGGAGCTCAGCTGACTGAGGAATCTCAAACTCAGGTCAGTGCGTCTGCTGTTGATGGTGCTGATGGAGAGAAGGAGGAGGAGAACCCTGAGCCATTATTTTTCCAAAACTCTAACCCAGAAACACCACTCTCACCTACACCCATTTCAGCCATGCCTTACCTAAAACCCAAACATCATCCACATCCACCTTAGACTAACAAAATAATCCTCAGTCTGACCAAACAGCCATCATTCTATATCCGACACCAATCGGATCTCAAGTGCTTGAACCATTACTTTTGGAAGGACCAGTCATTAGAGGTCCTCCAATCATTGAAGAGATACCAGAACAACCACAACCACAACAACAACCCCAATTTATTCCCCAAGCAGAGCTATTGGGAGATATAAGGAGGATGGGGAGAGCTAGATTTTTAGAACTAAGGACAGATGCTGAAATAGATGCAAATATTGCCAAATCTTTGTTGCCTGAGGAAGTCCTGAGGAGACTTGAAAAGGCTGTTGAGCTAGTGCAAGGGTTTGTTGAAGTAGTTGAAGAAATAAAGGCCCACTTCAAATTAGTCCCTACTTAATTCTCTCTTGTCAAAGCAATTGTGTCCTACATATTGCCTTTGTTAAATATTGCAGGTAGGAAGGCTGATTATCTGAAGATGGAAGTTGCAGAACTCAAGAAGAAAATGGAGAAGATTTTTGAGAGTAACTGCAAGGTGCTGAATGATTAAAGGGATTTTAGAAACTCTTTGATTGAAAAATTCAATCCCTTACTAGAAGCCATGCTGGCAGTTCTAGATGGCTATAGTATATTAAGCAAAGAGAATGGAGAAAATACAACTTGCTTGGATGCAGTTGTTAATGCTGTAATTGCACTGATAACAATTGTTACCCAGCACCTGGGTACACATATTGAGTTGAGAGTTTCCAAATAAGAAATGCTGAAAGGACTCAAGGACTCAGAAGGAGAAGTGCTTAAAGCCTTGAAAAGGCTCAATATTTTAAATTCTCTAAATAGTGACATAGCAATGGCAAATGCTAAGTAGAAACCCACGCTTCATAAAAAACTTGGTGACATCTGTGATCAAATCAAAAAGGTTCACTTAGACATCATCAATGATGGCCAAGCAATTGATAAAATTCATGAAGTCACTACTCATATTAGGAGCACTCCCATACTAAGCGCATACTAAGAGAAAACAATCAAGCAAAGGCTCTGGAAAGTCTCACCCAGTTTTCCAAGAAGGACTAAGCGCTCAGTACCAAGTCAATCTATCTCAATCCCGCACTTTAGTAGACTTATTTTCCTTTCTCAAAGAACAAGATGCTATCTAGCAAGAAATCTATGTTGGGAACTAACAGACAGATTGAACATGCATAACAGGCAAGGCGAAAATTCAAAATTTTGTCCCTGTCCCCAGGAACTCCTATTAGTTGCTTATAAATTAAATAAAACCTTAGCTAAATAATTCTCTACCAAGGTTAGCATGTAAAAGGGCTAGGCGTACCATAATTCTAAATTATATCCTAGCATGTATATTTTATGCTAAGTATGTTATAACTCTAAGCTATAACCTAAGCATGTTATAACTCTAAGCTATAACCTAAGCATGCTATAACTTTAAGCTATAAACTATGCATAAAATAAACTAAGCATGCAAAACAACCTAAGCATATTATTAAGTCTAAAAATGCTTAAAGAAAAAGACCAAATAATAAAAAGAGAAAGAAAGAAAACTTACCAGTTGAAGCTTGCTTTAGCAGAACCTTCTTGCACAAGCCTCCAAGCGCAGGATAGCCTGTATGAGTATCCACACAAACCCCACCAACCAAAAACCTCCTCGAGAGGAAGAACTAAGAAGTCTTGAGTAGTTGCTAGACCACTCCAGAAGCCTCACCCAAAAATATAAACTAGAGGTAGCCGAATAAATTCAGGCTCCTAAAAAATAACTTGTTCAATTACCCCGAGAGATTAATCTTTGCGGATCTCAACTTAGGATTTAGCTTTGAGCTTGGTGCACTAAAAAAGGGAGAAGGAGGTGCCTATTTATAGGCTTGGGGAACCAAAGAGCTTCCCCATTTTCCATTATGGGATGTGCAGAATGCACATCCCAGACGCGGGTTAGCCATGCTGGTCCAATAGGACCTATGGGCTACCCGCCACACACAACATGCGGCGCACGCTGTGTGTGCCAAAAGCTGGGCTTATGGGCCTCTCACAAGCCCAGCCTGCGGTGGAGCTTGAGCTGGGCTTCCCAGCGCAAGCTCTTCCGAGCCCGTAGTCCCTTTTGCTATCCCGTCCTTTTGGAAAAATCTCTGGGTAATTTTAACTAGGTCCAACCTACTTGAAAAATTTCTTCTCAATCCCTTTCAATTAAATATTTATTTTATGACCCTAATAAATTAGTTACCGGTCAAAATAAATTCCTTGGCTTATAAAATCGATATCATCAATTTAGCCAATTTATTTATGACCCTAATTAATTAGTCACCTGTCAAAAATAAATCCTTGAACGAACCAAATAATAATCTAATTATTATCATGTTATATTTTCGTAATAGAATAAATCTATTAGTTCTTTACTCAGTCCGATGAAGGTCTAACGTGTGTGACCTTATAGGATCCCAAAGTATTGAGTTGTTAAGGCTTAACCAACCCTTGTTCTGTTGGAACCATTGGCTCGATGTTCTAGACCGTGAATAGAACACGATTACCTTAAATGACTGTAGTACACCTCTAGCAAGGGTCTACCAACCCCCTTTACTAGGAACGTCATTTATGCTTATGACTTAATCATGGTTAATGCAATAGTTATCCAGTGCGATAAATTCCTTCTATTCTTTAATCTTAGTACCATCTGGTTTATAGGGTTCGATTAAAGTGTTAACCCACTAATAGCAAGGTTGCTCCATTGTATCCCAGTTATTAACTTATTACCGAAGTATATTGCCTTTTACCATAGTGTGTTTGACTAGAAACCATTTCTATCCAACAAATTCTCTTATTAGAGGTTTATGGCAATCATCACTTCAACAAGTGCCCAGGTACAACTCCTTAATATATCCGGAGCGATGGATTCTTTCCGACTACTCAGCTTACCAATGTGTTGTCAACACTATACCCGTAATCACACATAACACCCTAAATTAATGAGTGTGTAGTAATGACCCAAAGTATATCAATAATACCACATAAGGTAACTACTATCTCAAGTGTGAGGATATTCGTAAAGCTTTTTGCATGAAGATAAACACTAACATATTGACATATATACCAAGTGTTTATCTTACTGCGGTCTCCAATATATCTCCCAGATATATCCATGTGTCAAACATAAAGCACCAACTTCAGTCCTTAGGAGATTAACTGTTTGGACCCTTTCCAACAAACTTGACCACATGCTAATCTTTCCACTTCATCAATATCCTTTCTTGATGAAACTATGACTAGGAATAGTTTAGACATAATCATAATTGCACATAAAGCAAGTTCCACCAAATATAGTCCAACTATAATTTCTCTGACTTCATGCTGTGATATGTCAAGGACTTTTGTAAACATACATCAATGGATATATTCAACCAGCTGTAACATATATACAAACACGTCGATATAAATAAAAGATTAAATGCCCTAACTGATTAAACAAAATATTCGTACTATTACATAATTAAGATATATCGCCCTAATTGCCTTAAGGACATACATCATATCCATCAAATCCCACTTGCACTAAGGCCAATTAGCCATATGTCTTAATCCATATGCTTTAACATGTTGGTCATGTTTGACTTGAGTCAATGGCTTTGTCAGACCATCTGCGAGGTTCTGATAGGTGGAAACATATTCTAGTCTTATTATCTTAGCATCAATAATCTCCCTAATTATATGATACTTTCTGGATACATGTCTATTTTTTCAATGAGACCATGGTTCCTCTGCCTGAGCTATAGCATCATTGTTATCACAATAAAAAGTAATTGGATCAACAGCCTCAGACACCACACCGAGATCCCCAATAAATCCCTTTAACCAGATAGCTTCTTTTGCTGCTTTGCATGTAGCATTGTATTCGGATTCCGTGGTTGAATCAACAGTAGTTTCTTGCTTGGAACTCTTCTAGTATACTACTCCTCCATTTAACACATACACAAAACCTGACTAAGACTTAAAGTCATCCTTGTTAGATTGAAAACTCATGTCAGTGTAACCTCTGATTGTGAGGTCACCTTCTCCATAAATCAAGAACTCATCCTTAGTCCTTCTCAAGTACTTAAGAATTACCTTGACGGCCATCCAATGCTTTTCACCTAGATCTGACTAATATCTACTCATAAAGCTCAAAGCTTGAGAGATGTCTGGCCTCGTAAATTTCATAGCATACATAATGGATCCTATCATGGATGTATAGGGTATATCCTTCATGCGCATTCTCTACTGAGCTGTCTTCGGACACTCAGCCTTAGATAGATTAATCCCCTTTCTTATCGGGAGATAACCTTTCTTAGAATGCTCAAGGATAAACCTATTCAATACCTTATCTATATATGTACTTTGAGAAAGACCTAACTGCTTCTTTGATCTATCCTTATAGATCTTTATACCTAGTATAAATGCTGCTTCACCAAGGTCTTTTATGGAGAACTTTCTTGACAACCATACTTTAACATTTTGAAGATGAGAAATATCATTTCCTATTAGTAGAATGTCATCGACATACAATACTAAGAAAACGACTGCACTCCCACTAACCTTCTTCTAAACACAAGGCTCATTAATGTTTGGACAGAAATCCAGTTCACAGATTGTCTGGTCAAACCTAATATTCTAACTCCTGGATTCTTGCTTAAGTCCATAAATGGACCTTTGCAGCTTGCATACCTTCGGGCTATTCTGAGATGTAAAACCCTCAAGTTGTATCATATACACATCCTAGTCTAAATCCCCATTCAAGAATGCGTTTTAAACATCCATCTGCCAGATCTCATAATCGTAATGAGCAGCAATGGCGAGGAGAATCCTTATGGATTTAAGCATGCCTACCAGTGAAAAAGTTATATCATAGTCAATACCTCACGTTAACTATAACCCTTAGCAACCATCCTTACTTTATAGGTAATTACATTATCGTCTATATCAGTCTTCTTCTTGAAGACCCATTTGCACCCAATTGGTCTAACCTCTTGCAGTTCATCAACCAAATTCCAAACTTGGTTCTCATACATGGAATCCATTTCTGATTTCATGGCTTTTAACCATTTATCAGAATCTGAGCTTTTCATTGCCTTATCATATGTCCTTGGTTAATCCTCCTCCATAAGATATAGTTCCTTATCATCAGTGATGGTAAAACCATATCTATCAAGACCCTTATGAACATGACCTGATCTTCGCAATGATTATGTTTTGACAGGTTGTTCTTGGATCACACTTTCTTGTGTATCCAAAACGGGGTCAATCATTTGATCGCCTGTTTCTTCCTCTTAAACTTCCAGTTCAATATTGCTCCTACTGACTTTTGTGAGTGAGTGTTACTTTTCCAAAAAGTGAGCATTCCGAGACACAAATACCTTTTATGCTTCGGATTGGTAAAACAGATATCCAATTGTTTCCTTTGGATATCCAATGAACAGACATTTGTCAAACTCGATGTTTAGCTTATCTGACGCTATCCTCTTATCCATAGCATGACAGCCCCATACTCTTAAATGACTTAGAGATAGCCTTTTATCACACCATCTTTCATAAGGTGTAAATTCAACTGATTTAGAGGGCACTCTGTTTAAAATATAAACTGCGCTCTCGAGTGCATATCCCTAAAAGGATTTACTGAGATCTGCATGCTCATCATGGACCAAATCATATCTAATAAAGTTTGATTCCTCCTTTCTGACACTCCATTGTGTTGGGGCATATAAGAAGGGGTCTACTGGGAACTATCCCGTTATCCTTTAGATAATCCTGAAACTCCTGACTTAAGTATTCTCAACCTCGATCTGATCGAAGTGTTTTAATACTTTTCTCAAGTTGTTTCCTACTTCAGCTCTGAATAGTTTGAACTTTTCAAAACTTTTAGACTTGCGCTTTATTAAGTACAAATAACCGTATCGTGAGTAATCATCAATAAAGGTTATGAAGTAAGAGTATCCTCCTAGTGCCTGAACACTTATTGGACCACACACATCAGTATGTATAAGCTCCAATGTACTCGTGGCCCGTTCATCCTTTCCTTGAATCATTTTTCTTCTTAAACAAGGTTTGCAATCACCATAAGACTCCAAGTCTATTGGGCCTAAGTCTCCATGTTTATGCAACTTGGTTAAGCGATCTTTGTTTATTTGGCCTAAACGACAATGCCATAAGTAGAAGGAATTCTCATTATCTATTTTAACTTTTTTCACATTATTTATATTGAAAACTTCTGTTTTAGTATCAATAACATAAATGCCACTTTTCAACATTCCATAACCGTAAAGAACATTATTCAAACGAATATGATAATTATTTTTCGAAAATAAAATCTCAAATCCTTCTGCTGCTATATAGGCAATAGATACAATATTGTTAGTAACACTTGGAATGTAGTAACAATTATTCAAAACTAAAACAAGTTTACTTGGCAAAATAAGATTAAAGCTTCCTACGGCTAATGTAGCAACTCTAGCTCCATTTCCCATGCGTAGGTCCATCTCCCCTTTTGCAAGTCTTCTACTATTTATTAGTCCCAGCACAGAAGTACAGATATGAGAAACACAACCAGTATCTAATACCCAAGTGGATTCACGAGGAAAGGTAGCAAAATTTTCAATTACAAACATACCTGAAGTAGATGCCTCTGCAGGTTCTTCTTCAAATGCTCAGAAGCAGGAGCTTTGCAATCCCTCTTCCAATGACCCGATTTCCCACATTGGAAGCAGACATACTTAGGTGCCTTCTTTTCTTTCTTCTTTTTACTGATTCTTTTCTTGGCACCTAGTGCCTGCTTCATCTTCTTAGAAACCTTGCCTTTTTCAACCAACAGTAGTGGTTTCTGATCCTTCTTGATCTGATGTTCTACTATTTTTAGCATGTTGATTAATTCAGGGATAGTAGAATTAATCTTGTTAATGTAATAGTTAGTCACGAAGCCTGAGTAACTATCTTTCAAGGACATCAACACTAGGTCAATGCTCAAGTCATCATTCATCTTAAATCCCAATCAATTCAGCTTCTCAAGGTATCCCAATAGTTTTAGTACATGTTGAAAGGCAGAGGTGCCAGCCTGCATCTTGGTTTCGAAAAGGAGCTTGGAGGTCTCGTACCTCACTGTCCTTTCTCGCTCCAAAAAGAGCTCTTTAAGATGGAGAACCATATTCTCCAAGGTCATGTTCTCATGTTGTTTCTGAAGATCAGGATTCATGGACCCCAACATGATACACATGGCAGTATCATGATCTTTCCTGTGCTTCAACCAGGCCTCATGCTCCACATGATCCTCAACATCAGGTTCAACATGGAAAATTTCACTTAGAACATAGGCCATTCCTTCGGATTTGAGAATAATTCTGACAGCTCAGGACCAATCAGAATAGTTTGAGCCATTCAGTTTGGTGTCAAGTAACATACGGAGATTAACATTGGAAGTCATTTTTAACCTAAGATATAAGAAAAGAGAAAGGTTTAGATATTAGTTTAAGTAAATGCATTTAATATAAGGTCTTTTAATTAAACACATTTGTCCTACTATTTTCTTCGAAATTTACAATATCCTATTCTATTGAATTCGGGAATTTTTGCCCAGCTAAATTTCCTAGTAGGTAGCATCTATAACTAGTCTATTACAACCCCAAATTTTACGAGTCAAGTCATATTAGTAAGTTATAGTTTAAATCCCATTCCATTTGCATCGCATGCAATTGCTAATACATTCAAGATCCCTAATCCCAAGGAACGTGTGCTCCCATATTAGCATCTCCTTGAATATGTCTCAAATCTGGGCCTACCCCCCAATTTTATGGTGGACTACCCTAGTTCCTTTAAGGCAGACCCTATCCTAAATTTTACAACCAATCAATGTAGACTAGACGAAACGCTTTGTGTAGCCCTTTGATAGCCCAAAGAGACTGTATTATAAATTTGAGTAAGGAAGACTATAACTTGCCTTAATATTTTTTACTTTGGGATCTTATTGGTGTTAAGCATCTCACCCAATCTAGGATTTTATCAGATGGACATATTTATAATAACTTATATTAATTCAGGGTATTTTAGAATTAATTTATAAGGTCCAACCTTAGGTGGGTTCAAGCTCTTTATTATAATTATCCCATCAACCCAGATTGTATGCAAAAATAATTAACACTTTTTATTTATTATGTTTATATTGCATTTTCTTTAAGCTTTTATTCAATAAATTTAATTCTTACTTTGTTATAGAAACATATATAAGCACCATCTTATGTACTAGAAATAAATTAGTCCATATTTAATCCCTACGTTGGTCAATTCAAGCTATACCAATATAGGTTCCCAGGTAGGTGAGGTGCCCTTGAAGTGAGTAGATACCAAGTCCAATCCTTAGCTAGAACAAATACGGGCACAAACTTGAAGACCAATGGATTCTCCTAGACTAATAATTTCGTTCTTCCAATTCATATAAATTGGAAGCATCTATAACCCATGTAATTTAAATAAATTATTGAAACTTGTATAATTTGAGTAAGTTGAGCGGGCTTAAATAAAATTATTCATAACCATTTTCTAACCTTAAAATGAAAGACACAAGTTTATATATATTATTCCAAATAATTAAATAAACAAATCATTTCATACAGAAAATAATATTCAGTTTGCTTCTAACGTAATTATGCACTAAATAGGCTGGCTCTGATACCACTGTTGGAAACTGACAGACAGATTGAATATGCATAACAGGCTTGGCGGAAATTCAAAATTTTGTCCCTGTCCCCAGGAACTCCTATTAGTTGCATATAAATTAAATAAAGCCTTAACTAAATAATTCTCTACCTAGGTTAGCATGCAAAAGGGCTAGGCATACCGTAATTCTAAATTATATCCTAGCATGTATATTTTATGCTAAGTATGTTATAACTCTAAGCTATAACCTAAGCATGTTATAACTCGAAGCTATAATCGAAGCATAAAATAAACTAAGCATGCAAAATAACCTAAGTATATTATTAAGTCTAAAAATGCTTAAAGAAAAAGACCTAATAATAAAAAAAGAGAAAGAAAGAAGACTTACTAGTTGAAACGTGCTTTAGCAGAACCTTCTTGAACAAGCCTCCAAGTGCAGGATAGCCTCTATGAGTATCCACACGAACCCCACCAACCAACAACCTCCCCGAGAGGAAGAGCTAAGAAGCCTCGAGTAGTTACTATACCACCCCATAAGCCTCACCCGAAAATATAAACTAGAGGTGCCCGAATAAATTTAGGCTCCTAAAAAATAACTTGCTCAATTACCCGAGAGATTAATCTTTGCGAATCTCAACTTAGGATTTAGCTTTGAGCTTGGTGTACTAAGAAAGGGAGAAGGAGGTGCCTATTCATAGGCTTGGGGAAGCAAAGAGCTTCCCCATTTTTCCAATGTGGGATGTGCAAAATGCACATGCCACGTGCGGGTCAGCCATGCGGGTCCAATAGGACCCGTGGGCTGCCCCGTACGCTGTGTGTGCCGTAAGCTGGGCTTGAGGGCCTCTTGCAACCCCAGCCTAGGGTGGAACTTGTGCTGGGCTTCCCAGCGCAAGCTCTTCCAACCCCGCACTGCGGGCTCTTGCGCAAGCTGTCCAACAGCGTGCTACGAGCCTGCAGTCCCTTTTGCTATCCGGTCCTTCTAGAAAAATCTCCGGGTAATTTTAACTAGGTCCGACCTACTTGAAAAATTTCTTCTCAATCCCTTTCAATTAAATATTTGTTTTATGACCCTAATAAATTAGTTACCGGTCAAAATAAATTCCTTGGCTTATAAAATTGATATAATCAATTTAGCCAATTTATATATGACCCTAATTAATTAGTCACCTGTCAAAATAAATCCTTGGTCCAACCAAATAATAATCAAATTATTATCATGTTATATTATCATAATAGAATAAATCTATTAGTTCTTTACTCATTCCGATGAAGGTCCAATGTGTGTGACCTTATAGGATCACGAAGTATTGAGCTGTTAAGGCTTAACCAACCCTTGTTCTAATGGAACCATTAGCTCGATGTTCTAGACAGTGAATAGAACTCGATTACCTTAAACGATTGTAGTACGCCTCTAGCAAGGGTCTACCATCCCCCATTACTCGGAACGTCATTTATGCTTATGACTTAATCCCCGTTAATGCAATAGTTATCGAGTGCAATAAATTCCTTCCGTTCTTTAATCTTAGTACCATCTAGTTTATAGGGTTCGTTTAAAGCGTTAACCTACTAATAGCAAGGTTGCTCCATGCTATCCTAGTTATTAACTTGTTACTGATGTATATTGCCTTTTACCATAGTGTGTTTGACTAGAAACCATTTCTATTAAACACATACTCTGATCAAAGGTTTATGGTAAACATCACTTCAACAAGTGGCCAAGTACAACTCCTTAATATATCCGGAGCAATGGATTCTTTTCGACTACTCAGCTTACCAACGTGTTGTCATCACTATACCCGTAATCACCTGTAACACCCTAAATTAATGAGTGTGTAGCAATAACCCAAAGTATAGCAATAGTACCACACAAGGTAATTAGTATCTCAAGTGTGAGGATATTCGTAAAGCTTATTGCATGAAGATAAACACTAATACATTGACATATATACCAAGTGTTTATCTTACTGCGGTCTCCAATATATCTCCCAGATATATCCATGTGTCAAACTTAAGGCACCACCTTCAGCTCTTAAGAGATTAGCTGCTTGGACCCTTTCCAAGAAAGTTGACCATATGCTAGTCTTCCTGCTTCATCAATATCCTTTCTTGATGAAATTATGATTAGGGATAGTTTAGACAGAATCGTAATTGCACATGAAGCAGGTTCCACCAAATATAGTCTAACTATAATTTCTCTGACTTTATGCTATGATATATCAAGGACTTTTGTAAACATACAGCAATGAATATATTTAACCAGCTATAACATATATACAAACACATCAATATAGACAAAAGATTAAATGCCTTTACTGATTAAACAAAATATTCATACTATTATATAATTAAGATATATCACCCTAATTGCTTGAAAGGCATACATCATATCCAACAATCTACATGCTGTTAGTGCAACATTCTTCCACCAATGTTTATGGTCAGCTCGAGACATATGAGGAATCTCTAAGCTCTTTTGATCATCAAGACCATCCATTTTGAATGCAATGGCAATAGGGGAGAAAGATCGCGAGAAGCGTGAGCAGGAGGAAAGAGAAAGAGATTAGAGGATTGCTGAATTCTCATATAATTTGTCCAAGGATCTCGCATTCAGAGAGAATAGCATGAGATAAGGAAGAGGAAAGGCAAGGAAATAGCGTTGCCCAAAGAGAAGAAGTCAAGATGGGATCATTAGGTCTATGAGGAAAGAAGACCTAATCTTGGAGGACCACCTTTGCCAAAATAGAATAGGAATGTGTAATCTATAGAGCTCATTGTAAAACTTATTATGGATTAACTCATCGTTGTTTGTACTCAAGTTATTCATTTATAAAAGATTACTTATTCTGTTCTAAGTTAAGATGTTCTTAACTTCTTATATTTTCTGCTGCATATATATTTGTTTATCTTTTTGCAGAAATATAAGAGAAGTGTTGAAGAATGATGAACTTAGAGAAGTCAAGGATTATAGGGGAGTTAGCATTCACTATGAGCGAATTGAAGATGCTGAACAAAAGACATATCAAGCATCTAACCCTAACCCTAACCCTAACCCTAACCCTAACCCTAACTCTGATCTAGATATCTTATTGATTTAATTCTCACTCAACTTAATTGCCATTGATCGAAATGGGAGAGATTGTTGAACCAAGCACGAGTTTGACTGACTTAGTGGACTGACTCAGTAGTGCTTAAGTTTTGATCATAACAATTAAGTTCAGTTTGAGTTAATTAAATCAATAATGATGTTAAAATAAATAGTTTATGGTTGTTTGAGGAGTTAGTAAATTGAAGATAGAATTTTGAGTCTCCTCTGACCTAGCTATTTAGTTTAACTCTGAGTGTTCTGGGCTAAGTATCTACTTTAGTTGCTGACTAAGTAATATTCACTCAGCACTTGATATTTAGATTTTGTTTCAGCTGTGTGCTTTACGATTATATATTTCGCTGAGTTACTATAAGTCTATCAAAGCTGCTGACTTTAGCATATGAGGTAAAAAGTGATCTTTGCTTTTAGTGTTGCTTTTTGCAGGACATTAATGAGACAAAGACAAAAAGAATTAATGCATTTGACAAGACCCAGTTAATGAAGAAAATGACAAAGTCTTCCATATTCAATCTGTAAAAAGTTATTTGCCATTGCGGGCAATTCTGCAGATCAACAATCTAGTATTGCGTGGTCTGCAACATGTCAGAATACCAGAGGGAACGGGAAGAAGACACGTGGCAAGTCAGCGTGAGTTCTCTCTAATGGAAGACTGTATCAAACGACAACAGATTCAAATTGATGCTCGAATCTAAATCTAACGGATTGATTTTCTCTCTCAAAACGGTGCGATTCAATCTCTTAACGGATTGATCTGAAGAAGCAACAGGTGAAACATGAGCTGTCAATTTCAGAAGATGCTAAAGTAAATTCAACGGTTACTTTCTCAATCCAACTATAAAAGAAGCAAGAAGGCAAGCGTTAGGATAAGTATGTTTATAAAAGTATTAGTGGTGAAGTGGAAAGCAAATATAAATTTGTAGAACTTCTTTAATTTTTCAAGATTGAACCAACTTATATTAGGATATATTGCCAACTTCTTTCAAGCTAGCCTCAAATTGTAGGGATAAGGTTTAATATGGGCGAGAAATTTGTCGATAAGCAGAAGCTCACTACTCCAACCAAATCCATTGACAACAAATTCCAACTTCTTTCAATGGTAAAAATATAGAATGTAAGATTAGTTTGAATCATTATTACTCTGTTTCCATGTATTTATTAGGACTTGTATTGTTATTTTCATGTGAGAAGGCTGATGATCATCATTTGGACTCGTCTAACTACTCTTTGGGAGTCGACATAAAGAAGATTGTACACGCTAATGAAAGCATCGTATCCATTCTCATCTTGTTATATATCTCAAGTATGCATTTTTCTTATTGTTCACTTGTGTTTGGTTTCAATGGAATTGGTGACTTTTCTTTTTATAAGTTTGCATTATTTTGACGAACTTTCTGCACTCAAACATGTATTAATTATTTATATCATTCTATTGTGTTTACTCTAAGCCAAAGATGAATATCTTATTTTATCCCGAGGCTTTATGGTTAAGGTAGCAATATGTTTACAATTATTTGTTTGTTATTTTCGTATTCTTTATTGTGGTATAATCAAATTCTTGTACAAAATTGTTGTTCTATGTTGAGTTATTATATATGTTCATTTCGTCTTTCACTAATTGTTCATTTTTCTCGTATTCATTATGTAGAATTTTATTTATCGATTCCATAACTTGAGCTCCATTTAGTCCAAATTATGTATTTGTGACGGCTAGTTATTGATTTTATTACAATAAAAGTTGTAACAAATGAACATAGTGTTACAAAAACATTATTGTCACAAAAGTTGCAAGTTTTGAGACAATTTTTTATTTGACAACTTTTCTCGTCACATGTACGCTTATGTGACAACTTTTATTATCACAAAAACTTTTTTGTGACAATTTACTGAAGTTGTGTAATTGTAGTATAATACGTGACAACAAGCATATCTGTGATAATTTTTTTTCTTTCAGTTAAAAAAATTGTAACATACGAAAATGACGTAACAATAAAACTATTGTCACAAATAATTACAATATATGTGACAACATTTTATTGTTACATTTGAGAAAACTTTTTGTTACGGAATTATACATGACGGCCTCCTTGTGACAACATTTATCGTCACATGTAAGATAATGTGACAACTTCTTGCTTTTTTGTGTTAAGTTTTATTATCACCAATAATTTATAGTGATGACTTAATGAAGTTGTCAGGTGAACTAGCTCAAACCATATTTGTCACAATTATTTTTCATTTTAGTTTTAACAAAAGTTGTAACAAATGAAAAAGATATGACAATAAAGTCATTGTGACAAAAAAATTATAATATTGTGACAATATTTCATTGTTACATTTGAAAAAACTTTTTACTACGGGGTTATACATGACGACCTTCTTGTGACAAATTTTCTTATCACATGTAAGATTATGTGACAACTACTTTATTCTTTTGTGCCAATTTTTATTATCACAAATATGTTTTTAGTGACGACATACTGAAATTGTCATGTAATTTTAGTTCAATTTATTGTATAATATGTAACAACACACATATTTGTGACAATAATAGCAATTCGTACCAAGTTCAAACTCAAATATCCATTCAATTAACACAACACATTTCACATATATTCATATTAACTCAAAAATTAACCTCCAGGCCTTTTTATTGGTTGCTAGTGTCATTTATAAAATATTTATACTATCATCTTAGGTATCGTTTCATCTAAAATTTATATCATTAAACATATTTATATTACAAACGAAGTCAATAATTTTATTTCTATAAACTATCTAAGTTCAATTATTTATTTGGCTTGGACTTGAAATTAACTTACCATCAATCTTCTTAGTATCCCGATAGTTCTAATTTGGAATCAAAGCCACATAGTTCTTCTAAACAGAACTTATTATCGATAGGCTCGCACGACCTTACTGTACTTATAATGTCATATTTCGCACATCAGTTAACCAAATGCCATGATTCTTCTTTTATTTTCCTTCTAACATACAAAGGTATAACATATTAAAATTTCATGATTTTCAAAGCTGTTTATGATTTATTGTAAATTTTTACTCTAACACTATTTTTCACGTTTCACTTGCGCAACACTCACTAAAGCACCAATAACATTTCCTATACAATATCAATCAACCTAATTCTTTTTCCGGCTCAAAATAGACATATAAGAGAATAACATATCCAAAATTCAGAACAATCCAAAGATTAATAATCGCAGCATGCTTTTTTTTTTTTTATCTCATCCTGTTTCATTGATCATGCTATTCTGAAAAGTTTGAATTCGAAAAATCGTAGAACAAAATATAATCATTCAAAAATCCCCAAATTTTGCAGGAGAAACCCTAACATAGAGAGAAACAGTTCATCTTCACATAACAACTTCTAATTCCATCTCTAACAATACTAAAATCATGCTACAAAATCAGACACATACCTTATTCTTTCACTTCTTCTTATGCTCTTCCATAGTATCCTGTTTCTCCTTTCTCTCTACGTTTTTTTTTCAATTCTCAGAGATTCCATGAATTAGATTTTCTTTCAGCTTATCTTCACCTCCTTTCTTCATATATATATCCTTAACCAATTCTATTTGACCCTTCTTTATCTTCTTTATTTACATCAATAATAATAATAATAATAATAATAATAATAATAATAATAATAATAATAATAATAATAACCTCAATAAAGTTTAACCAATTCAAATTATACTAAACTATAATCCCTTAGAATTCTAAAAGATCTATAATTCGGTAACTAAACATTAAAACACATCTCATTAGTTTAAAGTAGTATTTCTGTATACTCAAATGGTTGTTTTCTATCTATTTTAGCATTGTATGAATGACATTTAGAAGGCTTAAAATCATACTGGTAGATAAATTTTCAAACTTGACATAATAGTACACCAACTTAATAATTTACTAATTTACCTTTTACTTTTAAAAATTACCTTTGATTCAAACTTTGACCCATATAAAATGGCACATGGATTTTAAGGGTAAGAGAAATTTTTGAGCAATTTAGTGAATTCAACAGCTTTTGTGATACTACAAGATTACAATTTGCTAGTCTATACCATGTCCCATGGATAATCAAATGGGATTATATTATTGCTTACAAAGCAAGAGACAAATTGTCTAAGCTTCCTATAAATGAAATTTCTGGGCCTGGTTAGCAAGACAAATTGCCATAAAATGGTGGGACCATTTTGAATTCTTTGAGCCACCCTCAGTCTTTTCGTCCCATAACCTCATACAATTCACACATCCAGAACCACCTGCTTCCATACCATCTTCTAAAGATTTATTTGAGTCTCTTCTAACTCAAATGTCTAAAGATGAGCTGAAAGCTCATATACAAGCCTTTCTAGATAAGGACAAAGCTCCTTCTTCCCAAGAAGTCCCTCCAAAACAATCACAGAAGGGAATAATAATTCTAGACGCTGCCTCTCCTAAAAGGAAGTATGAGTCTGCCGCCTTTATGGATGTATCCCCTCCAAAAAAGGAAAAGGTTTCATCTGCTTCTTCAAGCAAAGGAAAAGAAAAGGCTTCTAATATATTTGAAGTCTTACTCCAAGAAGCTCAAGACCCCGCGGACGATGATCTTGATGTCGACGATATACCTATGGGAGACTTTGAAGAATTATTACAAAATCCTCCCAAGTAATAATTGCTGAAAGCATAACTAGCTACCACTTGCTACAGTAAAATAAATCGGCTACCGACGGCTCCTGTTTCTTTTAACCGACTACTGGCGGCTCCAGTCACTTATTACCAGTACTGTTCAAAATAGTAATTTTTTGCCTTTAAAAGACTTGCATCTCTCATAGAGAAAAACACAAAACAAAATAGAAAGAGAAACTAGAGAGAGAAGCTCTCAGACTCCGACCATCTCTGACAACCATCTCCGACCACCGTCTCCGATCGCTGTCTTCGACCATTGTCTTTACTATTCTAGTATATTTCCGGCATCTGTAAATGTCTAAAAGACGTAAGTTTTCTTTATTTTCTTTTCTTTCTTTATGTAATTTCTCTTCATTATTATTTTTCTTTTCTATTAATTTGTGAATCAATATATGTTCAAATATTTATAAATTGACTACTGTATTAATTTGCTACTATTTCTTTTAATTATTATCGATTCGACTAAATTGTATATATATATATATATATATATATATATATATATATATATATATATATATATATATATATATATATATATATATATATATATATATATATATATATATATATATATATATATATATATATATATGAATGGTAATACAAAAATCAATAAAAAATCAGAATATAATGAATATAAATTTATTATATTAAAATCGATTAAAGAAAGTCATTACATATTCGCTAATATATCCTAATGCTTTCTCCTAACTGTATAATAGTTTCCCATCCATGAACACTAACCTCACGGTTTTCATACCACGTAATTAGTATTGGTGGTACTGGACAATCAACTGTTAAATTTAGTCTAACGAAGTATTCCAGATGTTCAAAAAGGCTATTCATATTTACTAGATGGGCGATTTTCAACTAAATTGTTATATAATAGAAACACTGTAAAGCAACTGCATAAATTTGTTGAGGTTGTTGTGTGAGTGATAAGAATTATAGTTGCGTTAAAAAAAGTTGCTATTGGATACAAGTCTTCCAAAACTGTCATCCAGTGCCTTTCATCGCATCGACCACCTGTCCAAGCAATACGCTAAATAGCTACATTATATTAGAAATGTAAACTAATTCATATAAGGTACGTTTAGCCAATATATAATTTAAGATCACACTTCGTGCATGCAGATAGTCATCTTCAGTATAAAAAAAGAAAGAAGATACAACACCAAAATCGCAGTTGCCATCATCCACAACACCTTCAATGAACGCCCGAATAACATGCGGAATTTTGTCATCCCACATAAAATCTATAAGCTCGACTCTAGATGGACCTAACACTCCAATTAAATATTTATTATATTTTTATATGAATAATAGGTAACTTATAATTATTAATACACTTACTTAATTTAGTAAATTTAAAACAAAACAATATGTGCGTACCAAATGTTTATGTATTGTTGAACGATTTACGACTGCCAGAATTTTTCTGAGATGAAGATTTTGAACGACCACGTTTAGAATTCCTTTGACCATACTTAAATCCACTAGGTTCACACCTGGTTGACTTGCTAGCTCTCAGCCTACCCCTAACATTCTCATTCACCTCCGGTTCATGAAAGTTTGAATATTCAGTTCATCACGCATAATGTAGCTTATTTTCCAGATTGTAACCTGATTGTGTTCTCGCACCTCATCAGCCATTGATTAAAAAAAATAGTGGTCCTCCGTTTCATGTCCAAAAAAATCAGTATTGTTTTCGTCCATAATTTGTGAATCGATGTCAAGTGTCCGCCAAAATGAATGGATACGATTAATACTAATTGGTGTACCTGATTCAATTGCTCAAGTTAACTCGCATGCACAACGAATGCCATGAGTTGTTTTCACTACAAAATTGCATTCCTTGTACAATGTGTCACACAAAACTCCTATATGCTTTAATTCTTTATTTAGTACCTCTAGGCAGTGGTGTGAAACATAGCAACCGAGATTATTGAATGGAAAGTCCGTTGTAAAAAGACATGTACGATCTATTGACTATTCAAGAGTGTACCTGAAGATAAAATAGAAATAATTTTTTTATTACCATTTACAAAAGTAAATAAAAAAAATCAATAGTGACATTAATTAATATTTGAAAAAAAAGTTTACCTTATTTCATTTTCTTATGGTTGAATTTGCTTATGTACTTTTTCCTATATTGTATCTAAGGATCCAGTGGAGGTATATATCCATGATTTTAGGGACAAATGTTGACTTTCAACGCGATAATTTGTTACATTGACAAGGTGAAAGAATTGATTTGTCCATGCTGGAATAAACTTTTCTTTGTGAACAAGCCATGTATCAGAAAATAAGATATGATCATACGTTGATAACCCTACATATGTTCCATATTTGAAATGGCCATGCTGTACTTGTTTATTGTCTGAGCATCCATGAACTTATTCCATGTATTTCGAACAAATTTATTTGCAAGATCGCTCTTTTTCAATATTTTCAAAACTTTTTCCTCCACATCTCTATGTATATGCCATGTACAAAACAAATTTGAGCTGCTTGAAAATTTTTCTTTGATTGGTGTGATAAGCCCCAACTCTCGATCATTAACTGTTGAAGTTGGTTGAACATCATCGCCAATGATCATCCTCAATTTATCCAATGTTCATTCATAACTCATTGCCTTCTCATCTTTCATAATGGCATATGCGATAAGAAATTTCAGAATTGTAAGAGTAACCAACAAATTCTACAAAAGGCATCTTATACCTATTTGTTTTATAAGTTGAATAAATTCTAAGATACAAAGGTTAGATTTTTAGTAACTTGAGAGATGTTGCATGAGCCATAAAGAGATGTGTTACGACATTTGCTTCATCAACCTTTGTAAAAAGCACATTGTCATGGGAGATAGCAAGGTGATACAATTGACCTATGACATTCCTACCTTCAAATTTTTCTATTTTGATTTGAGAGCGGTAGTTGTAAATTCGATGACAATTATGATGTTAATGTTGGGAAATAATGATTAGAAAGAAGAAAACTCAAGACAAGTATCTGGATCTGAGTTTTGAGGAAAACAAATCCCTAAGTCCAAGAAGACCGCATCCGAATAAAGGTTTTAGAAGAAAATAAAATCCCTAAGCCCTTGAAGAATGCATCCAATTAGAGTTTGGAAGGAAACAAACTACTAAGCCCTAAAAGACAACATCTAGAAAAGATCACTATAGAATAGCATTTGGTAAAGTTTAGACTGAAGACATCCAGCAGACAACTCTCAAGAAAGGGAATATTTAAATATAAATTTTCCTCCAATTGGTCTGAAGTTAAAAATGCTTTTTGCCTTGGAGAATGAAAAGGCAATAGCTTGCACAATTTATGAAAGGACAAAAAGGCTGACATAGAAAGATAAAAAGGTATCAACCTTTTTAACATAGACCAATAGCTAGGCTCGTGGAGTCTAAACAAAGACACATTTCACATAAAAGTTGGCAGAGCATAAAAAGCCAAATAAACAACGTCTGACAAATTTGTTGCCCCAATCCCAACAAATTCAAATAGAACATTTACTGGGTCTAAAGAACAGATCAATGGCTCCGGACACGCCAACACTTATCTGATCAACGGTGAAGATTCAAGATCATTCAACGGCTAGATTTATCATCCAAGCCTCTAAAAGGGAAGCTTCACAAGTTGAGAAGATGCTGGTTGATTTTACAATGAGAAGTTTGCTATACAATTAGTAAACATAATCCCTCCAAGAACCTAAACTTGACAATTAGTTTGTAAGAATTCTCAAGTGAAATTATAATCTTGAAGAATTCAAAACCCATCTTTTTAAAAAATGGGTTTTGTAAGATCTCACACTTTGGTGAGTATTGAGATTAGGGACTTAGCTTGAACTAGGGAGAGTTTAAGTGGCATATCCCTTGGAGAAAAGGACTCAGCCAAGCTTAGAGTTAGTTTGGTGGTACATCCTACTTTCGGAAGAAGAGGGATTCTATGGAGACAATATGCAAAGGACTCAGCCAAGCTTGGGTTAGCTAGGTGGTATATCCTATATCCAAAGGAGAAGAAATCTCTGGAGACAATTGTAAAGGCTTGATTTCTGCTAGTGAAAGAAATCACAATGGTGGATTTAAGCTCAGAGGAGAAAACTCCGGGGACTAGATGTAGGCGGGGCCAAACCAAGATAAATTACCATGTTTGATTTTCCTTTATTTTAAAGCTTTTACTTTAAGTGCATTTTATTTCATATTTTCATCATCCGAATTAACTAACTCCGAATCATTTCAAAGATGCTACATAAGGACTTTTTGGAAAGTCTAATATTCCGCAAAAAGGGTCATTCACCCTCCTTTGACCTTAATTATACTAACACAGGGACTAACTAGTGGTGTTAGAGCAAGTGCTTACAACTAGAGACTTAACGATCTTGAGCTAAAGGTCCATACTTTTGATTTCATAAATAAAAAATGGGTTATGAGAATAATAACTCATAAATCCTTTCGGAGGGTATGTCTATAACCCATCCTCCACTCTTCACCGATGAACACTACACTTTCTGGAAGAACCGGATAAAGAATTTCATTAAGGCCTAAAGCATGCTAGCATAGAAGGCCATTAAAGATGACCCATATGTCCCTACCTATGAGGTTGAGGATATCACCACCAGGAACGATTATAAAAAGTTGCATGAAAATGCAAATACTATTAATATGCTTCATTATGCTTTGAGTGCATCAGAATTTAATAGGATCTCTGGGTGTAAAACTGCTCAAGAAATTTGGCAAAAACTTAAGGTGACATATGAAGGAACCAACAAGGTCCGTGAAGCCAAAATTGATCTCCTCCAGGAAAACCTAGAAAAATTCAAGATAGAACCAAAGGAGTCCATCGGCAACATGAATACTAGATACAAAAATCTAGTAAATGAGATGAAGAGACTAGGAAAGGAGATCATTGAGAAAGAGATGGTAAAGAAGATTCTCCGGAGTCTCACAAAAGAATGGGATAGCAAGAAGACAACCATTGAGGAAGCTCATGACCTAAAATTTTATGGTTATGATAAACTCATTGAAAACTGCCAACCTAAGAGCTATCCCTAGAAAGATACAGTTAGCAAGAAAAGAAGCCTGAAGAAAGGAAGAAAGGAATTGCTCTTAAAGCAGATTCCTCCAGATCCGCTTCCTCTAGAATAGAAAAGCAGTCTAGGGAATCTCTTCTTAAAAAGGAAGAAATGGCCATACTGGCTAGATAATTCCAGAGGTTCCTAAGGAAGGAAGAGAAAGGGTCAAGGAGAAGTTCTAGAAGGTATGACTTCAGAAGAATGAATGAAAGCAGCTCTAGAAAGGATAAACACGGAATAGATCTAGAAGATAAGAAGGATCAAGAGAAGGAGATGGCCTTCTTCGAATGTGGTGAGAAAGGACAATTCAAAGCAAAATATCCTAAGCTCAAGAAGGAAAAGAAGCACAAGAAAAAGTCTATGGTTGCCACATTGAGTAATAGTGAGGAAAGCAGTAGCTCATCATCAACAAATGAAGAGGGGACTGCAAACTGTACATTCATGGCACTAACTGAGTCGGAGGTAGAACATTCAGGAAAAGGAACAACTCAGTAAATCACCAAGCAAATTGGAGAATCAGAGTCTGAATCAGCCTGTACTGAGGTAACCTCTCACTCTAACTTTATCTCCAACAATGATCTTGCTAGAGCTTTAGGGATTGTAATCAACAACCTAAAGAAGAACACCAAAGCCATAAAACTTCTTCAAAAACAAATAATGGTCCTAACAGAAGATACTGAGGCAATAGGATAGTATATCAATCTCATAAGGGCTACAAAGCACAAATAATGGAGCTAACAGAAGATACTGAGGCAATGGGACAATATATCAATCTCATAAGGGCTATAAAGCATTGTGAGAATGTTGATGAAAACTCCATAAGATCCTAAGTTCAAATACTAAGTGCAAATCTGTTTGGACTTAGTAGGAAATAGCCTTGATGAAGAAAGTTACTAGAAGGAATCCTAAGCAAGTTGCCGGAAGGAAACCAAAACCCTTAAATCAAAGAAGGAATCCGAAACCTTCAAAACTAAAGAGAGTCAATAAACAGCCCCAAGCATAGAAGTATACAACTCCTCAAAAAGGAAAACCTCAATTGTAGAGATATATAACTACTCATAAAGGAAAAGCTATGGTGATCTATGACTAATAACTAGTCAAGCAAAGAAAGAAGCACAAAGCAAAAATAGCTCATCCAATCAACTACCAGATATAAACAAAGCAAGCATACCTAAAACTATCCAAAGCTGGATATTCTAGAGACTATAGAAAGAAAGATCTCCAAAAGATTGAGAAAAAGCTTCAACAGAACAAACCAATTGTTGGGTGCAGGTTTTTTGGTGCTAATAACCATATAACTAAAATGTGTAGATTTAAAAATGGTTATTATGATGTTAATCCATGAACGTATATAAGTAATTATGCAAGTAAGTAAAGAGTAAGAAAATCAAATACAAGTATTTTATCCTGGTTCGGCCCCGCCTACTCCAGTTTGCAGAGATTCCTTCCTCCGAGCTTTTTCACTAGTGGATTCTTTTCCAATTGGCAGGAATCAAGCCTTATAGTTTGTCTCTAGATGGTAACCCCTTCCAGATGTAGGATATACTACTAGAAGCACCAACTCTTAGCTGAGTCCTTTAGTCTTTAGCAGGATATACCACTTAGATTTCTACCTAAACCTAAGTAGAGTCCACAGGGAGATCCCACTCAAAGCACCTACTTTAAGATGTATCCCAATCTCACAACTCACCCAAGTTGGAGATCTTTACACTTTAGTTTTCTCAAAGGTTTTGCTTTTGGACTACCTCAAGTTTATAATTTCACTTAGGAATCCTTACAACTAATTTGGAAATGTTTAATTCTTAGAGGGATGAGTTTTCTGATTGCTTTAGTGAATTCTCTTGTTAATTGCTTTCTCATATCAACAACAGCTTCTCAACTTGTGAAGCTTCCCTTTTATATGCTTCCATCATAAATGTAGCCATTGTGGGTTGTTGAACTTGGATTTAATCTTCACCGTTGATCAAAAAATATGTGGCGCTTCCGGAGCTATTGATCAATCCGTTAGATAGAGATTTTGACCCGTTTGAATCTTTGGGATTGAGGCTGAAAAGTTTGTCAGCGATTGTTTTCTTGTATTTTAGTATCTTGCTAACTTTTATGTTAGTGGCTTTTTGATGTGAGCTCCACACGCCTTCTTATTGGTCTAGATGAAAAAGGTTGTTACCTTTTTCCTGTCCGATGTCAGTCCTTCTGTCCTTTTCTAAAAAGTGCTAGCTATCTTCTTTTGTCTTGCTTATAGGAAAGGATCTTTGACTTGATAGACCAAAAGAATGAAGGGAATGGAATTTTGAATTATTCTCTTTGTCTTAGATAATAAAGTCTTCTGGATGTCTTTAGACTTAATATCACCGGATCTATCTTGTTCCAGATCAGTTCTTTTGGATGCTATTTTGGGCGGTTCAAAGTTTGTTTCCTTTCCAAACTTTAACCGGATGCTTCCATATATGCTTGGGTAATTTGTCTTCGCTTATCTTGGACTTTGGATATCTTGGATATATGTTCGGATACAATGATTTAGGTCCTTTTTATACTTCGGTGTTTTGTTTACTTCAAACCTAATCCAGATTATTTGTTGTTCCGGATCATTGTTTCCAACAATCTCCCCCATTTGTTGGAACTAAAAGCCTAAGGCATCTAAGCATAAGGAAAGGGATTTTTATGAGCTACATGTGATTCTTGATACTTAGTCATTAACAATTTTTGCTCCCTCTATAATTTTAGCATCCCCTAACTCCTCCAACAACTTTTAATTCGAGCTTCTAATATTTTTGTAGTACAATAACATATTGTACTTTATAAGCAATTTTTTTATAGAGAATTAGATTTTCACTATATATACTGATGTTGGTAACTATAGTTAACATCAATAAAGTTTTTGGATTACAAGATATAGAAATATATGAGTGAATCTAGCTATTACAAATGTTTTCAAATAAATAGCTAGTCTAATTCCTTCTGGCTGCACCAGATGCTCCTCCTTCCTTTTCTTTGCCGTTCTGCCTCTTTACACTTTTCTCCCCCTTTTTGTTTCCAGCTGAAGGGTCAGTAACCATATAGGTTTTCCCATCCCATTTTTCCTGCCAGGCCTTGGAGTAGATTGAGTAGTCTAAGCTTCCTTGCCTTCTCTGCATTAAGATGTGGTCCATAGTGGTCGAAGATAGATGCAAAAGGCAGAAGAGGTTCCGGAGCTAGGTATAAGAGCCTATGATGTAGGGATGCATCTTTAGTACATATTCCCTATCCTTCTCATCAAAATAAGGAAAGAGTGCCTTAAGGAGATTGGTTATGCCCTTATGTCCAAAGAATCTTATATCCCCAATGTGCTGGACAAGGTTTTGGAAGATTGGAAGTATTTGGTTTTTTAGGATTGATGGAGAGGAGGAGGATCCGGAGATAGACAAATTTGATAGTCCGGACTGTAATTTCTCAAGGTCTTTGCCCAGATCCCTACGGATGTTGTGAACACTACTATTTACAGTCATTATATCCTTATAGATTTCTTTCTTAGCATTATTAATGACTGTATCCTGCCCATTCATCTGGCCTGCTACCTCTTGGGTGATATCCTCCATCTGTTTGGAAAATAGCTTGGGTAGGTCATCCTCTATGAACTTTGACAACTTATTCACAATGGTTTGCTACTGTTTATTTAAGTGGGGAGAGCGGCCTTTTTTTCTTTTTCTGAGATGAATTTCATAAGTTTTCAAACTTGGAATCTATGTACTCCTTTATTTTAGTGGACAACTCAGAAGAGGATGAGGTGATCTTATCCAAGACGGTAGCAAAATTATTTATAGCTCCGGTGTTAGCCTGATCAGCAAAGCAGTTTGCTGTTACTGCACTTGTTTTCAGCTCATTTAGCCCCGGGGTTCCCTTGGCTAGTGATACCTCGGCCACTAGATTAGTAGTGGGAAAGTCCTCCACTTTCCCTTCTATCTTCTTCACACACCCTTTTAGCTCCCTAATTTCATCTTTTAAGTTCGGACCAGAGAATTGTTCAATCAGTACCTTTTCTACGGATTTTGGATGCTTGTATATATTTCAGAGGCTCTGTTTAATATAGCTCTCCTTATGTTCCTCATAAGTAGCTTCTTGAAGGATTTTTAGCATGGTTGTGATCTTTTTAGCTCAAGTTTGATTGACACTTAAGGTTGGTATTCTGATTGGTCTTGCAAGGGGAGTTTCTGATCCGGAGCTGCTTCTGGTCTCATCAGATCCAAATAATTCTTCATATGAGGATTCTTCTTCTTCCCCTTTCTTCTCTTCCAACCATTCCCCCGAACTCGCCTTGCCCTTTGAGTCCACTCTATGAGTGTGCCCTTGGGAACCCAGACTTTATCCCTCCTCCGGAATGATGTCTTTCGGGTTGGACTCTTATTCCTTAGATATGCTTGGAGTTTGTGTATCTAAGTTTTCCTAATTATGAACTTGTGTTTCTACATTAGTAGTGGTGTCAACATTAATATCAAAAGAGATTGTATCAGGAATTACCTAAGTGAGAGGAGTTTGATCCTGAATAGCTGCTTCTTCTTCTTCCACCTCCACAAGCCCTAGATGATGGTAAATGTCCTCAGTCACCCCTTCATTTGCCTTTTTAGGACTTTTAATTTTTCCTCCAGGCATGTTGGTAGTGTCCTCAACAACCTCTCCATTTACCTTTTCAGGTCTTACTTCATCAGAGGTGTTAGCTTCCAGATTAAGAAGGTTTTCTAGAAGTGGTCTGGATCTAGGCAAGATGGGAAAATGATCAGCTTCCAAATCTTGGGCTATAGTGGCCATGTCCACTGGATCAATAAGGATTGGTTGAGCACCGGAAGAGCCTCCGGGTCCTTCTATGGTCTGCTTGTTGATTTGATAATTCTCCTTCATAGCCTCTTTTATTATATCTTACTGAGGGTCATCCGGATGAACTTCCTCAGCAGATCTGAGAACACTCTTTCCCTTTGTTGTCCTAACTTTAGCCAATTTTTCATCTTCTGCCCTTTTTGCAGCTTCTTCATCAATTAATGTTCCAGCAAGCTTCTTTTTCTTTGCTTTCTTGGCCTCATCAAAGGTACACCCCTTCTTTGTGAACTGCTTTTTGGGTATAGGAGCTTCATCCTCAGTCTCCTCTTCATCTACTACCATAGTTGGGGTGTTAGCAGATTTCCTTTTCTTATCTGCTGCTTTAATCAATCGCTCCCTTAGCTTGGGCTCCTCTGGGCTTTTTCTTAGCAATTGAGTGAGGGTTTGGGTATACTCATCAATTCCCTCCACTAAAACTAGAGCAAGTTGCTTTTATGCATTTTATTTGGTGGTTCTAGCCTTTTTAGGAACCAAAGCCTCTTCAACCGGATCCACAGCCTTCCAGGCCCTTGTCTTCTTCTCATCCCTTAGCTTTTTTAGCCTTTTCCTCATTCCAGGCCTCTCCAAAGCTTAGTTTCTTAAAATTCTTTTCTAGAATTTCCTTTCCATTTATAGTTTGGAACCCAGATACATTCACTTTATTTAAAATTAGAATCCGGGTGATAAGGGTGCCATGAGAATTTCTATGCTGCCTTAGGTAGTAGATGATCAGTACCGTCATGTTTACGACCCTACTCTCCACCTAGAGTTGTAATACATAGTTCTGGAAGGATGACACTATGGTGAGAGAGCCCTTTCAGATTAGAACCAACTTGGCAAGTGTGTGTTGGAGGAATCTTGGCACTTCGGGAAAGTATGTGGTGAATTTATCCCCAAAATAATTTGGATACAACCATAACTTGGGTTCATACTTCATAGTCTGTTCATCCCCTTCGATTCTTAATTGAACTCCTTCATTCTTCATATTGAGGTACTTGACGAAGAATTCTAATGTGATGGTTATGACCTTTCCCTGAACCTTGGTTCTCAGAATATCATGGAAGGACTGTACTTTGAGATTGGAGTAGAATTTTGGCACCAAGCCTAGATAGGTGGGGCATTTAATCTTGAGAAAATCCCCTAAATGTTGATCTTCAATAAGCCTGGAGTAAGGGTCTATTTTGAACAAGAAATTGTCTCCCAAGTAGTCCGTGGGAACTACTGAGTCTGATGGCTGAAAGTTGATGGGTGCGAAATCTTTATCGTTGAGAGCATATTATTCAACTACATTTCTTTAAGGGAGCATTTTGATTCCTTCACTTTTTATGATGGCAGTCATTTTAGAATATTTGAAAGGATTTGGGTTTGAATTTTGAAAATTGTAGAGTAATAGTAGATAATTTTGCTCGCGTGAAAAAGACAGGGATTTTTGGGGTTTTTATGGGATTTCCAAAGTGAGGGTATTTTGGTAATCCAGATGCCATTAACTTTGGCAGGATTGATGATATGGCAGGTTAGATTTTAGGAGAGAGGTAGATTCCATTTAATCGGAGAATGAGAACAGTTTATTTTTTAGAACAGCTATTGAATTTACTGCGCGAGTAAGTCCCAATAGACATTTGGAATTCAAAAAGGAACAATTACTTTTTAGTACCTTTACTCCCATGTGTCATGTCTATCCACTGATGTGGTAATATTTCCTCTGGAGCAGAGCTAACTTCATTTCTTCTTCTCTTCTGGATTCCTTGTCTAGCCAAAAATCCAAGTTGACTTTGTACTGTCTTCCAGATTTTCTTCAAATTGGATTAGACATTCCGATTGACTCCCTTAGCTTACCAAATTGATCTTTAATTAATGGCTTAGTAAAGATGTCTGCTCTTTTTTCATTGGTTAGAATGTGTACCAATACAACATCCTTCTTCATTACTAGATCTCGGATGAAATTATGCCTTATGTTGACATGTTTCATCCTGCTGTGGAGAACTGGATTCTTTGACACATCAACGGAACTTTTGTTGTCACACATTACATCCACACATCCGGATTGAACTCCATAATCTTCTAGTTATTGCATGATCCAATGGAGTTGAGCCACACAACTTCTAGCTACTGTGGTTGATAAGGCAATAGAAGTTTGCTTCTTACTATACCATGATACTAACAAATCTCCAAGGAAATGGCAACCTCCGGATGTACTCTTCCTCTCAAGGGTGTCTCTCCTATAATCAGCATCGGTGAAGCCTTGAAGTGGGAATTCTCCATTACTAGGTAACCATAAACAAACTTCAGTGGTTCCTAGGAGATATCTAAGGATCCACTTTACTACCTTGAGATGTGAATCCTTAGGATTGACTTGATATCTTGCATAATAACAGACTGTATAGTGTATACAAGGCCTGCTAACTTTTAAGTATAGAAGTGAACCAGTCATCCCTCTATATAGTTTCTGATCAACATCTTCTCCTTCACAATCCTTTGATAGGACTGTATCTAATCCAATTGGAGTAGACATTGGCTTGCTTTTGTCCATTTCAAACTTCTTGAGAATCTCCTTGGTATATTTGGATTGGTTGATGCAAATTCCATCCGGAATCTACTTGATTTGCAAACCAAGGAAGAAATTGAGTTCTCCTATCCTGGACATTTCAAACTCCTTCTGCATTTGAGACCTGAATTCCTCACACATCTTCTCATTTATTACACCAAAGATAATATCATCCATTTAAATTTGGACTAGAATGATATCATCCTTCTTTTTCTTGATGAAAAGTGTTGTATCTGCTTTGCCCTAAATATATCCCTTGGATATGAAAAAAGTAGTGAGTCTCTCATACCAAGCTCTAGGTGCTCGCCTTAATCCATAGAGGGCTTTCTTTAGCTTGTATACATGATCTGGATGCTTTGGGTCTTTAAATCCAGGTGGCTGCTTTACATATACTTCTTCCTGGATAACTCCATTGAGGAATGAACTTTTGACATCCATTTGGAACAATGTGAACTCCATGAATGATGCAAAAGCACTTAGAATCCAGATTGCCTCCAATCTTGCTATAGGGGCAAATGTTTCTTCAAAGTTAATCCCTTCCTGTTGATTATAGCCTTGGGCAACCAATCTTGCCTTATTTCTTACCACTACTCTAGATTCATCCAGCTTGTTTTGGAATACCCATTTGGTGCCAATGATTGATTTTCCTTTTGGAGGTGTTACTAGATCCCATACATCATTCCTGGTGAATTGATTTAGTTCTTCTTGCATGGCCATCATTTAGCTTTCATCTCCTTTAGCATCTTGAAATTTCTTTGGCTCAAGAGAGAGACAAAGGCTATATGGCTCACCATCCTGTTGCATTGTCCTCTGGTCTAACCAGATTTTGTACATTGTCTAAAAGTGCTTCTACTGGATGATCTCTGTGAGTTCAGACTTCCCTTAGTAGATCTTTATGTTGGACCAGAACTTGTTCCACTTCTGCCTCAGCTTCCTCTTCTTGACCATCATTGCAGTTTATCTCATATGGATTGAGATCAACTTATGATACTTCTAGATTGAAAGACATTCCTTCCTCTTCTCTTTGTGCTTCTTGATTTGGAAGGAATCAGGAACTTTAGCTTCCTTCTCTTTTCCAAAGTTTTTAGCTTCTGGAATTGGATCTCCAAAGTGTAACTTCTTTTGCCTGCATGGTTAGTCTCATCGTATTCTACATGTATAGACTCTACCATAGTTTGGAGTCGTTTGTTGAAGACTCTGTAAGCCTTGCTATATGTTGAGTAGCTAAGGAAAATTGCTTCATCAGACTTAGGATCAAATTTTCCTAGTTGCTATCTATCATTTAGGATGTAGCACTTACATCCAAATGCCTTGAAGTACCCATTTTTAGGTTTTCTTCCCTTCCAGATTTCATAGAGGGTCTTTTCTATAGTTTTTCTAATGAGAGCTCTATTCAAAATATAACATGCTGTGTTTTCGGCCTCACCCTAGAAATATTTTGGCAAACAATTTTCATTGAGCATTGTTCTAGCTATCTCAATTATGGTCCTATTTTTTCTCTCAACAACTCCATTTTGTTGAGGAGTGTAAGGGACAGAGAAGTTATGTTCAATGCCCTTGGAGTCACGAAATTCACCAAAGTGTTTATTTTTGAACTCATCACCATTATCACTCCGGATGCGTGCAATGCTTATGCCCTGTTCTACTTCTATCCGGATGAATGTTTTTGAGAATTGGTCAAAGGCTTCATCTTTGCTTGCTAGCAAGAGAACCCATGTATAGCGAGAATAATCATCCATAATGACCATAGTGTATTCTCTTCTACCTAAACTCAATGGCTTGATTGGACCAAAGAGATCAATATGTAAAAGTTCAAGTACTCTTTTGGAAGGAATGTAGGAGACAGAAGGGAAACTTTTCTTTTGCTGTTTACCTAATTGACATGTAGTGCATAGATGATCCTTATCAAAAGCAACCTTAGGCAAACCCACTACTAATTCCTTTTTGGCTAGTTTGGATAGGAGATCATGCTTATATGTCCCAGCCTCCGGTGCCATAGCCATGATTCTTCTTCTTTAGATACCAAGCATATATTTTTTTATCCTTTTTAATGTTAACAAAATAAACATTATTTACTCTTGGTGCATAAAGAATGAGTTGATTAGACTTACTATCATAGATTGAGCATCCTCCGGAGTCAAAGGTGACTTTTCTTCCTTTGTCACAAGGTTGTGCTACATTGAGTAAGTTGAACTTCTGTCCATCAACTACAGAGACATCTTCTATTAGTATTTCAGATCCAATGGTTCCATGCCCAATGATCTGTCCCTTTTGATTGTCTCCAAAGCTTACTTTGCCTCCTCTTTTTCGGATTAAAGTGATGAAGGCCTTCTCATCACCTGTCATGTGCCTTGAGCATCTACTATCAATGTACCATGTGTGTTGATCTTCTGTGGATCTAAGACATACCTGTAAAATAGATCAAGTGAGTTTAGGTACCCAATTGGATTTGGGTCCTCTTGGGTTATCAACCATTTCATGCCAAGGATAAACATCATAATTACCATTTTTTAATCTACATAATTTAGTAACATGGTTGTTTTTCCCACAAAATGTGCACCCTGAAATGGGTCTGTTATGCTCTTGCTTCTTCACGAACTTCTCAAGATCATCCTTTCCATAGCTCCATTTATATCCAGCTTCTTGTACACTTGTTGTTGATCTGGTGTGTATCCAGAAGATGGTTGGGGGTGCGACTTCCACTGCATAATTCTTTCTTTGCTTGGCGGGTTGGTGATTGTAGACTGCCTTAGCTTTCCCTTTTTATGCAGCAGTGTATCTTTGAGCTCGAGGTTGCCTGCTAACCTCCTTCTCCTTTTGGTTAGGAGGCTCTGGATTTTTCTTGGCAGCTTGCCTTATATTCCTTCCCGGTTGCGAAGGACTTGATCTCCTTCTGGATGCCTACTTTAATAGAGTTAGCTCCCTATCTAACCCTGTCAAGTTAGCACTTAAGATCTGAACTTGACTTCTTAGGAAATTTTCTTCCACTACATCCATATGCTTTGTGGCTCTCATTAAGTTGATGCCTTATGACATTGCTTCATCATCTTCAACCAATTCCAGAATTTTGTCATTGTATGGATTTTATGGCTTTGGTGTTCTTTCTCATGTTGTGGATTACCACCTTTAAAGCTCTAGCATGATCAAAGTTAGAAACAGAATTAGAATAAGAGTTTACCTCAGTGTTTACTATTTCTGATTCTGAATCCCCAATTTGCTTAGTGTCTTGCTTAGATGATTTTCTTTCAGATTATTCTGCTTCCAGATCTGTCAGTTCCATGAATGCACAGTAAGCAATTTCTTCTTCTTCTGTTAAAGATGAAATGCTGCCTTCTTCACTATTGCTCTATATGGCCACCATAGCTTTTTTCTTATATTTCTTTTCCTTTTTAGCTTGGGGCATTTTGTTCTGAAGTGCCCTTTTTCTCTGCATTAAAAGTAGATAGCATCCTTTTCTAGATCTTTCTTTTCTTCCGGAGCCTTTCTTGGCCTATCCCCTCTTGATGTGCCTTCCTTAGGCCTTCTTGATTCAAATTTTCTGGGTTTCCTTTTATCCTTTTTCTTCAGAAATTTGTCAAAGTACTTGGCTAACATAGCCATATCTTCTTAACTGTACTTTGATTCTTTTGGCTGCTTTTCTGATTCGAACGAGGCTGATCCAGCAGAGACTGCCTTAAGTATAATGGCCTTCTTCTTTTCTTAAGACCTTTTCTCTTATTGGCTATATCTTTCCAGGGAAAGCTCTTGGGTCAAGAGGTCACCAATGAGCTCTTTATAGCTGTAGAAGTTCAAATTATGAGCCTTCTCGATGTCTATCTTCTTGTTATCCCACTCTTTGGTGAGACTCTGGAGCACCTTCTTGACCATATCTACTTCTGAAATCTCCTTTCCCAGCCTCTTCATCTCATTCACTAGATTAGTATATCTAGTGTTCATGTTGCTGATGGATTCTTTGGGCTCCATCTTGAAGGTTTCAAGCTTTTGCTGAAGTAGATCTATTTTGGCTTCTATAACCTTGTTTATTCCTTCATAGGTCACTTCCAGCTTCTGCCAGATCTCCTGTACAGTCCCACATCTGGATATTTTGTTGAATTCTGCTGCACTAAGAGCATAATGAAGCATGCTAATAGCATTTGCGTTTTTACGCAATCTTTTATAATCATTCTCATCCCATAAGCTCGAGGGCTTGTGGGTGGTTAAACCATCTACCTTATGAGTAGGCTCATATGGACCATCTTTAATGGCCATACAGGCCATCATGGTTTTGGGCCTGAATGAAATTCTTCATCCTATTTTTCCAAAATGCGTAGTGTTCACTGGTGAAGAGTGGAGGACGGGTAACAGACATACCCTTCAGAAGGAGCTGTGAGTTTTGGAAACTCATTTTAATTCTTGAATCAAAATATGTGGTCCTTTAGCTCTAGATTGTTAGATCTCTAGTTTGAGCACTAACTCTGATACCACTTATTGGTCCCTATGAGGGTCTGAGTTTGGTTAGAGGGGGGGTGAATGACCCTTCTTCGCGGAATTAGTAGACTTTAAAAAGTCTTTAGTGTAACGTGTTTGATTATGATCCAGGGGATGGATCCGAATGATGCAAACGTATATAAGTAATTATGCAAGTAAGTAAAGAGTAAGAAAATCAAACACAAGTATTTTATCATGGTTTGGCCCCGCCTACTCCAGTCCCCTGAGTTTCCTTCCTCCGAGCTTTTCCACTAGTGGATTCCTTTCCAACTGGCAGGAATCAAGCCTTACAGTTTATCTCCACATGGTAACTCCTTATGGATATTGGATATACTACTAGAAGCATCAAATCCTAGCTGAGTCCTTTAGTCTTTAGCAGGATATACCACTTAGATTTCTACCCAAACCTAAGCTGAGTCCTATAGGGAGATCCCACTAAACACATACTTTAACTTATATCCCAATCTCACAACTCACCCAAGTTGGAGATCTTTACACTTTGGTTTTCTCAAAGGTTTTGGTTTTGGACTACCTCAAGTTTATAATTTCACTTGGGAATCCTTACAACTGATTTGGAAATGTTTAATTCTTGGAGGGATGAGTTTTCTAATTGCTTTAGCAAATTCTCTTGTTAATTGCTTTCTCAGATCCACCAGCACCTTCTCAACTTGTGAATCTTCCCTTTTATGGGCTTCTATCATAAATGTAGCCATTGTGGGTTGTTGAACTTTTGTTTAATCTTTACCATTGATCAGTTAATATATGGAGCTTTCGGAGTCATTGATCAATCCGTTGGATAGAGATTTTGGCTCGTTTGAATCCTTGGGATTTAGGCTGAAAAGTTTGTCAGTGATCATTTTCTTGTATTTTAGTATCTTGCAAACTTTTATGCCAGTGACTTTTTGATGTGAGCTCCACGCGCCTTCTTATTGGTCTAGTTGAAAAAGGTTGTTACCTTTTTCCTATCCGCTACCAGTCCTTCTATCCTTTTCTGAAAAGTGCTAGCTATTTTCTTTTTTCTTGCTTATGGGAAAAGGATCTTTGACTTGATAGACCCAAAGAATGGAGGAAATGGAATTTTGAATTATCCCCTTTGTCTTAGATATTAAAGTCTTCTGGATATCTTTAGACTTGATATCACTGAATCCGTCTTGTTTCGGATCAGTTCTTTTGGATGTTGTTTTGGGCGGTTCAAAGTTTGTTTCCTTTCCAAACTTTAACCGGATGCTTCCATATATGCTTAGGTAATTTGTCTTTACTTGTCTTGGACTTTGGATATCTTGGATATATGTTTGGATATAATGATTTAGGTCCTTTTTATTCTTAGGTGTTTTGTTTACTTCAAACCTAACTCAGATTATTTATTGTTCCGGATCATTATTTCCAATAGGTGTGCCTTAATTCCACTGAAGATCAACAAACTTGGTACATTGATAGTGGATGCTCAAGGCACATGACTAGTGATGAAAGAGTCTTCATCATATTAACCTGGAAGAAGGATGGAAAAGTTAGGTTTGAAGATAATCAAAAGGGACAGATCATTGGACATGAAACCATTGGATCTAAATGAAAGATAGAAGATGTCTCTCTAGTTGATGGACTGAAGTTCAACTTACTCAGTGTTGCTTAACTCTGTGGTAATGGGAGAAAGGTCATCTTTGACTTCGGAGCATGCTCAATCTTTGATATGAAGATCCAGAGGACATAGTTCTGGATTAAGCAAAACCAATGGAAGTTCAAGAACCTTTTCAAGAAAGGAAGTACAAAGAAGAGGATGAAGAAATCAAAATCAAATTGAATCAATCTCCAAACAATCCTCATAATGTTAGAATTAGTTTTACTGATGAATCAGAAGCAAATGAAGAAGTTAGAGCTAATGAAGAACCAATTCTAGTACAACATAGAGACCTACAAAGAGAAACCAGAACTCAAAGGAATCTCCTTGTAGGAGCCATTTTAGAGAATGTTTAAAATCTAGTCAGAACTATAGGACAACTCAACAGCATGATGAGCCATGCTGCCATTGTCTCACTCATTGAGTCAAAGAAATTCCAAGACACAGAAGGAGATGAAAGCTGGATGATGGCCATGCAGGAAGAGCTAAATCAGTTAATCAGAAATGATGTTTGGGATCTAGTACTACTTCCAGAAGGAAAATCAATTATTGGCACAAATTGGGTATTCCAGAACAAACTGGATGAATCTGGAGTTGTGGTGAGAAATAAAGCACGACCGATTGCTCAAGGTTATGATCAGCAAGAAGGCATAGACTTTGAAGAAACCTTTGCTATAGTATTAAGATTTTATGTGCTTTTACATCCTATATGGGATTTACCTTATTCCAAATGGATGTCAAAAGTGCTTTCCTAAATTGAGTCATTCAAGAAGAAGTCTATGTGAAGCAGCTACCAGAATTTGAAGATTCAAAGCATCCGGAGTATGTATACAAGTCAAAGAAGGCTATCTATAGATTGAAGTAGGCTCCAAGAGCTTGGTATGAGAGGCTCACAACTTTTCTCATATCCAAGGGATACATCCGGGGGAAGGCAGATACAACACTCTTCATCAAGAAGAAAAATGGTGATGTCATTCTTGTCCAAATTTATGTGGATGATGTCATCTTTGGAGCAAATGATGAAAGAATGTGTGAAGAATTTAGCACTCAAATGAAGAAAGAATTTGAGATGTCAATGATGGGAGAACTCAAGTTCTTCATTAGTCTCCAAATCAAGCAGAGTCCTGATGGGATTTTCATTAATCAATCTAAATAAACCGAGGAGGTTCTAATGAAGTTTGACATGGAAAAGAGCAAGCCAATGCCCACTCCTATGGGTTTAGATACGGTCCTTTCAAAGGATTGTGATGGAGAAGAGGTAGGCCAGAAGCTATATATAGGGACGATTGGATCACTTCTATATCTAACTGCAAGTAGACCAGACATACACTATGATGTGTGATATTATGTAAGATATCAAGCCAATCCAAAGGAATCACATCTAAAAGTTGTCAAGAGGGTACTAAGATATTTACTGGGAACAACTGAAGTTGGTTTATGGTATTCCTGTATTGGAAATTTTAGTTTGCAAGGATACACTAATGCTGATTATGGTGGAGATATGCTTGAGAGAAAAAGTACATCTAGAGGCTGTCATTTTCTTGGAAATTGCTTAGTATAATGGTATAGCAAGAAGCAAACATCAGTGGCATTGTCAACTATAAAAGCTAAACACTGTTGGGAACTGACAGTCACTTTGAACATGCATAACAGGCATAGCAGAAATTCAAAAATTTGTCCCTTGTCCCCAGGAACTCCTATTAGTTGCATATAAATTAAATAAAGTCCTAACTAAATAATTCTCTACCTAGGTTAGCATGCATAGGCTAGGCACACCATAATTCTAAATTATATCCTAGCGCAAATATTTTATACTAAGCATGTTATAAGTCTAAGCTATAACCTAAGCATAAAATAAACTAAGCATGCAAGAGAACCTAAGCATAATTATTAAGTCTAAAAACGCTTAAAGAAAAAGACCTAATAATTAAAAGAGAAAGAAAGGAAACATACCAGTTGAAGCGTTCTTTGGTAGAACCTCCTTGCACAAGCCTCCAAGTGTAGGATAGCCTCTATGAGTATCCACACGAACCACACGCACCAAAACCTCCTCGAGAGGAAGAACTGCAGAGCTTTGAGTAGCTGTTAGACCACTCCAAAAGCCCACCTAAAAATAATAACTAGAGGTGCCTCAAAATATTCAAGGCCCCTCAAAAGAACTTGCTCAAGTTGACCCGAGAGATTTTAGTTTAGGAATCTCAACTTAGGATTTATGCTTTGAGCTTGGTGCAAATTGAAAAGGTGAAAGAAGGTGCCTATTTATAGGCTTGGGGGAGCAAAATTGCTCTCCCATTTCCGATGTGGGATGTACGAAATGCACATCCCATAAGCAGGTTTGAGCCGCGGGGCTCGCATCCCCGCGGGTTAGCCTGCGTGCACAGCGTGCTTTGCATGCTGTGCATCTCGCAAGCCTGGCTTATGAGGATTCCTGCGTTGGGCTTAGCCTAGTGCTGCCAAGGTAGTGCTGGTGAGCCCAGCCTTATGGGCTCTCCCAAGTACCACATTGCGGCGCTTGTGAGCCCACGGTGCGGGATTTCGCGCACCAAATGTGACGGGAATCCTGCACCCCCTTTTATAGTCCAAAAATGTCTAACATTTTTACTGGGTCTAACCCTTTCGGAAAATCCCCTTTAATCTTTTTTTTTTCAAATAATCAATTTATTTTATAACCCTAATAAAATTAGTTAGTGGTCAAAATAAATTCTTGGCTTATCCAAAATGATCTAATCATTTTAACCAATGTCTTAATTTATTTATGACCCTAATAAAATTAATTACTGGTCAAAATAAATTATTGTTCTAATTAAATAATAATCCAACTATTATTATGTTATATTTTTGTAATAGAATAAATCTATTAATTCTTTACTCAGTCTAATGAAGGCCCAATGTGTGTGACCTTATAGGATTCCAAAGTATTGAGCTGCTAAGGCTTAACCAATCCTTGTTCTATAGGAACTATTGGCTTGAGGCTCTAGACCGTAAATAGAACTCGATTACCTTAAACCACTGTAGTATGCCTCTAGCAAGGTCTACCATCCCCTATTACTCAAAACGTCATTTGTGCCTATGACTTAATCCTGGTTAATGCAATAGTTGCCCAATGCGATAAACACATTCCATTCTTTAACATTAGGACCATCTGGTTTATTAGGTTCTATTAAAGTGTTAACCCACTAATAGTGAGGTTGCTCTTGTTGGTATAGATTAAGGGTTTTAGCAAGTAAAACAGGCGCAACGGAAATTCAAAAAATTAATATAGTGTCAAAGATCTCCTAAGCATGGACGATTAATAATAGTGCTAGTCTTAAATTATTCTAGGTCATAAACACTTATTAAAATGACCTAATAATAATTTAACCACTTATCAGTTGAAGCGTGAATTGCCTAGTTGATAGAAAGACCCCTGGGCAAAGTTCACAGACTCTAAAGTAGAAGCCCTCTATTAATAGTCTTCACGAGCATTACCGACCAAAACCTTCTAAAAAGGGAGTACCGATAAATAAGTGGAAGATAGCTAGATATACCCTACTAATTTATTCTAGAAGAAATTCCCTCAATTTTCTATTCCAAATATATATGTCTTCCGACGGATTACTTTTAGGAACCAGAACAACTAAGAGAATAAGACAGCAAGAGAAGGAGTATGAAATTAGGGACAAAAACTAGTGAAGGAGGAGGCCTCTATTTATAGTGGTTAGGAATTATTCGAAGGACAATAAAGTCCCTAACATAAACCAATCAGAATTAAAATAGAAAGGGGAAATAAGACTATCTAATTAAATTAGGAGTAGAGGCTGACACAACCACAAGGGAGCTTGCTTAGGGAGCAAGCTCCCAATGTAACCCTAACACTGCTGGTCGACGGCCAGTACTGTGGCTGAGCTTGCACTAAAGTGCAAGCCCAGCCCATTACGGCTATGGCCTATGCAGGATCATAGGCCATGCGGGTTTGCTTCCCACTAAGGCCCAAGGTCTGCGTGTCCATTGCAGCTCATGCAAGCCCCTTATGTGCTGCACGCCGGCGCA
Source organism: Euphorbia pulcherrima (assembly GCA_947683365.1). NCBI lineage: Eukaryota > Viridiplantae > Streptophyta > Magnoliopsida > Malpighiales > Euphorbiaceae > Euphorbia > Euphorbia pulcherrima. Next base: position 46,120,308 of record CANTUS010000010.1, read on the forward strand.
ACCCACTATGGACTTGTGCATTGCGCACTACTGGCTGCGAAAGGCAGCCCACTTGCGTAAGGCCTGCGGGCCTTTATGCTCTTTTACACTAGCCTACGTGCAGATTTTGCATATGTACTATCCAATTGTACATGTGCAATTCCACTCGCGCAGGTTTCCTGAACCTCGCTCTATTTGTGTTTCTACTTCCCCCTTTTCTATTTTAACCTCCTTATTATTTAACAGGTTCATTGGTCTAACCAATGAATATTGGTCTTACCAATATTATGGTAGAACCATATATTATGGTCTAACCATATTTCCTTGCTCTTCTAGATTAGACCTAGTCTAATGGTTCTTTATATAGCTCGGTCATAACTCAAAGTGTTTGATCTTATAAGAACCTATAATATTGAGCAGTCAAAAGTTTAACCTAGCTGAATTTGAGAGGCTTGGAGCTCCAGACTGTTATGGACTCCGATTACTCTGATCGATGATAGTTGCTCTCTAGCAAAAGGCATATAACCCCTTAATATTTGGAACATCCCGTGCATTGTGACTTAATCCTGGTTCTATAATAGTATCAATACAATTCACTCCTTTCAACTATTAAGTACCATCTAGTTTTTAGGATTTGGTTTAAGTGTTAGTCCACTAGTAGCTATAATAGCCACCCCAGTATTTAGTCCTGCTGCTAAAGTGCATTACTCAACCATTTTAATGTGTTGATTATGATCTCATCCTATCAATTCATACTCTGATAAGAGGTTTAAGAGTGTGTCACTTCTAATAAGCGGCCAAGGTACATCTACCTTATATTGCTATAATGTAGTGATAGATTCCATCTTGACTACTCAGCTTACCAACATACAGACATCAACTATACCCGTAATCATCCGCATCACCTAATCTATAGAATGCTTAGGTAGATTACCCAGTTTTGTCTCATATCGATCACCAATGAATATCCCTGAATACATTCATGTGTTAACCTAAGGTACAACCCTCTAGCACTGGATAAAAACACACGCTAGTCTATCCGTATCATCAATGTATATTCTTGATGATACTATAACTAGGGATATTTAGACGAATCATAATTGCACACGAACCAGTTCTCACCAACATAGTCTCACTATGCCTTTGCAATACGTGCTAAGATTATGTCATGGAATTTTGCAAACACATCAATGAATATATTCTAAACCAGTCATAATATATTTTCACAGTAATTGATATAATAAAAGAATGCCTTTATTAATATAACTTTGTTCGTACAAATAAAACTAACTAAGATATATTGCCCTAATTGCCTCTAGGCCATACATCATATCTACAATACTCCCACTTGCACAAGAGACAATTAGCTACGTGTCGTAAGCCATAACTATTAACATGCTGGTCATGCTTAATCTATGTCAAAGGCTTGGTAAGACCATCCGCCAGGTTCTGATCTATGGGTACATATTCCATCTGTATATCCTTATCCCTTATTATATCTTGAACTTTATGATATTTTTAGTGTACATGTCCATTTCTCTAATGAGACCATGGTTCTTTTGCCTAAGCAATAGCCCCAATGTTATCACAATATAATACTATTGGATCTCTACTATTAGACACCACGTCGGGCTCACTAATAAATCTCTTTATCCAGATAGCTTGTTTTGCTGCTTCTGAAGCAGCAATGTACTCAGATTCAGTGGTTGAATTGGCAGTTGTATCCTGGTTGGAACTTTTCCAAACAACTGCCCCTCCATTTAACATTAACAGGTAACCTGACTATGACTCATAGTCATCTTTATTAGATTGAAAACTCGCATCAGGGAATCCCTTTACTATGAGATCACTTCCTCCATATACAAAGAACATTTCGTTTGTCCTTCTCAAGTACTTAAGGATATTTTAACAACATTCTAGTGCTTTGTTGGGAACTGAATGTCAGATTGAACATGCATAAACGGCATGGCAGAAATTCAAAATTTTATTCCTATCCCCAGGAAATAAAGCCTTAACTAAATAATTCTCAACCTAGGTTAGCAGGCAAAGGCTAGGCATACCATAATTCTAAATTATATCTTAGCACATATATTTTAACCTAAGCATTTTATAACTCCAAGCTATAAACTAAGCATGTTATAACTCTAAGCTATAACCTAAGCATAAAATAAACTAAGCATGCAAAACAACCTAAGCATAATTATTAAGTATAAAAACGCTTAAAGAAAAAGACCTAATAATTAAAAGAGAAAGAAAGAATACTTACAAGTTGAAGCGGGCTTTAGCAGAACCTCCTTGCACAAGCCTTCAAGCTTAGGATAGCCTCTATGAGTATCCGCACGAATCCCACCAACCAAAACCTCCCCGAGAGGAAGAACTAAGGAGCCTCGAGTAGTTGCTAGACCACTCTAGAAGCCCCACCCGAAAATATAAACTAGAGGTGCTCAAATAAAATTAAGCTTGTAAAAAATAACTTGTTCAAGTAACCTTTATCGTAGGAATTATTCTTGAACTTGGTGCATTTTTGAAGGGGGAGAAGTGAAGCCTATTTATAGGCTTGGGGGAGAAAAATTGCTCCCCCTAAATCAATGTGCCACACAGATCCATTAGGATCTACTGGCTATGCCCGTGCGAACAAGGTGCAAAGCACGCTGTGCGCCATAGCAAGCTTAGGCTTGCGGGCTTTCTTGCAAGCCCAGCTTACAGTGAATATCGCACTGGGCTCCCTAGAGCAAGATCTTCTGAGACCTATTGCAGGCTCTAAAGCACGCTGCCCAACAGCGTGCTATGAGCCCGCAGACCCTTTTTACAGTTCAGTTCCCTTCTTTGAACTAAAATCTTCGTGTGATTTTAACTAGGTCCAACCTACTAAAATCTTTCCAATCCCTTTCAAATAAATATTTATTTTCTGACCCATAATAAATTAGTTACCGGTCATAAATAAATTCCTTGGTCTATCCAAAAATGATCTAATCATTTTTAACCAATTAAATAATAATCCAATTATTGTTATATTATATTTTCGTAATAGAATAAGTATTAGTTCTTTACTTAGTCCGATGAAGGTCCAATGTGTGTAACCTTATAGGATCCCGAAGTATTGAGCTATTAAGGGATAAGCAACCCTGGTTCTAATGGAACCATTGGCTCGAGATTGTAGACCGTGAATAGAACTCAATTACCTTGAACGACTATAGTGCGCCTCTAGCAAGGGTCTACCATCCCTCATTACTCGGAACGTTATATATGCTTATGACTTAATCCCGATTAATGCAATAGTTGTCCAATGCCATGAACTCCTTCCATTCTTTAATATTGGTACCATTTGGTTTATAGGGTTCGGTTAAAGTGTTAGCCCACTAATAGTAAGGTTGGTCTAAGCTATTCGAGTTATTAACTTGTTACCGAAGTATATTGCCTTTTACCATAGTGTGTTTGAATAGAAACCTTTTCTATCAACCACATACTCTAATCAGAGGTTTATGGCAATCAACACTTCAATAATTGGCCAGGTACAAATCCTTAATATATCCAGAGCAATGGATTCTTTTTGACTACGCAGCTTACCAACTTGATGTCATCACTATACCCATAATAACCCGTGACACCCTAAATTAATAAGTGTATAGGAATGACCCAAAGTATAGCAATAGTACCACATAAGGTAACTAGTATCTCAAGTATGAGGATATTCGCAAAACTTATTGCATAAAGATAAACACTAACACATTGATATATACACCAAGTGTTTATCTTGGTGTGGTCTTCAATATATCTCCTAGATATATCCATGTGTCAAACTTAAGGCACCACCTTCAGTCCTTTAAGAGATAGATTGGTTGGACCCTTTCCAAGAAAGTTGACAACATGCTAGTCTTTCCGCTTCATCAATATCCTTTCTTGATGAAACTATGACTAGGGATAGTTTAAACATACTCATAATTGCACATGAAACAGGTTCCACTAAATATAGTCCAACTATAATTTCTATGACTTCATGCTATGATACGTCAAGGACTTTTGTATACATACATCAATGAATGTATTTTAACTAGCTATAATATATATATACAGGCACATCGATATAAACAAAAAATTAAATGCCTTTATTACTTTAAACAAAATATTCATACTATTACATAATTATGATATATCGCCCTAATTGCCTTAAGGGCATTCATCATATCCGACAAACTCCCACTTGTACTAAGGCCAATTAGCCATATGTCTTAATCCATATGCTTTAACATGCTGGTCATTTTTGACTTGAGCCAATGGCTTCATCAGATCATCCGAGAGATTCTGATTAGTGGGTACATATTCTAGTCTTATTATCTTTAGATCAACATTCTCTCTAATTATATGATAATTTTTGGATACATGTCTATTTTTTAATGAGACCGTGGTTCCTTTGCCTGAGCTATAGCACTATTGTTATCACAATACAAAGTAATTAGATCAACAGACTCAGGCACCACATCGAGATCACCAATAAATCCCTTTAACCAGATAGCTTCTTTTGCTGCTTTGCATGCATCAATGTATTCAGATTCCGTGGTTAAAGCAGCAGTAGTTTCTTGCTTGGAACTCTTCCAGGATACCACCCCTCCAGTTAACGCATACATAAAACCCGACTGAGACTTAAAGTCATCCTTGTCAGATTAAAAACTCGCATCAATGTAACCTCTAATAGTGAGGTTATCTTCTCTATAAATCAAGAACCCATCCTTAGTCCTTCTCAAGTACTTAAGAATTGCCTTGACGGCCATCCAGTGTTTTTCACCTGGATGCGACCGATATCTACATGTAAAGCTCAAAGCATGAGATACATCTGGCCTAGTACATATCATAGCATACATGATGGATCGTATAGAGGATGCATAGGGTATATACTTCATGCGCATTCTTTCCTGAGCTGTCTTCGGACACTCAGCCTAAGATAGATTAATCCCCTTTGTCATCGGGAGATAACCTTTCTTCGAATGCTCAAGGTTGAACCTATTCAATACCTTATCTATATACGTACTTTGAGAAAGACCTAACAACCACTTGGATCTATCCCTATAGATCTTTATACCTAGTATAAATGCTACTTTACCAAGGTCTTTCATGGAGAATTTTCTTGACAACAATACTTTAACATTTTTAAGAAGAGAAATATCATTTCCTATTAGTAGAATTTCATCGACATACAATACTAAAATAACGACTGCACTCCCACTAACCTTCTTGTAAACACAAGGCTTATTTACGTTTGGACAGAAATCCAGTTCACGGATTGTCCGATCAAACCTTATATTCCAACTCCTGGGTGTCTGCTTAAGTCCATGAATGGATCTTTGTAGCTTGCATACCTTCGAGCCATTCCGAGATGTAAAACCCTCAGGTTGTTTCATATACACATCCCGGTCTAAATCCTATTCAGGAATGTTGTTTTAACATCCATATACCAGATCTCATAATCATAATGAGCAGCAATGGCTAGGAGTATCCTTATGGATTTAAGCATGGCTACTGGTGAGAAAGTTTCATTATAGTCGATACCTTCACGTTGACTATAACCTTTCACAACCAACCTTGCTTTATAGGTAATTACATTAACGTCCATGTCAGTTTTCTTCTTGAAGACCCAGTTACACCCAATCGGTCTAACCTCTTGCAATGCATCAACAAAATTCCAAACTTGGTACTCATACATGGAATCCATTTCTGATTTCATGGCTTTCAGCCATTTATCAGATTCTGAGCTCTTCATTGCCTCATCATAGGTCCTTGGTTCATCATCCTCCATGAGATATAGTTCCTTATCATTAGTGATGATAAAACCATATCTATCAAGGCCTTTATGAATATGACTTGATCTTCACAATGATTGTGTTTTGACAGGTTGTCTGTTTCTTCCTCCTGAACTTCCAGTTCAATATTGCTCCCACTGACTTTTGCAATCCAAGAAGTGAGTATTCCAAGACACAAATACCTTCTGTGCTTCGGGTTGGTAAAATAGATATCCGATAGTTTCCTTTGGATATACAATAAATAAACACTTATCAGATTTAGCATTCAGCTTATCTGATGCTATCCTCTTTACCATAGCAGGATAGCCCCATACACTTAAGTGACTTAGAGATGGTCTTTTATTACATCATCTTTCAAAAGGTGTAAAATAAGCTGATTTAGAGGGCACTCTATTTAATACATAAACCGCGCTCTCTAGTGCATATCCTCAAAAGGACTTACTAAGATCTGCATGGCTCTTCATAGACCGAACCGCATCAAATATAGTCTGATTCCTCCTTTTTGACACTCTATTGTGTTGGGGTGTATAAGGAGGGGTCCACTGAGGAAGTATCCCATTTTCCTTTAGATAATGCTGAAAATCCTGACTTAAGTATTCTCTACCTTGATTCGATCGAAGTCCTTTAATACTTTTCTCAAGCTATTTCTCTACTTCAACTCTGAATTATTTGAACTTTTCAAAACTTTCAGACTTGTGCTTCATTAAGTACAAATTATTATATCATGAATAATCATTAATAAAGGTTATGAAGTAGTAGTATCCTCCTAGTGCCAGAACACTCATTAGACCGAACACATCAATATGTATAAGTTCTAATGTACTAGTGGCCCGTTCACCCTTTCCTTAAAAGGGTAACTTTATCATTTTTCCTCTTAAATAGTGTTTGCAATCACTATAGGACTCTAAGTCTATTGGGCCCAAGTCTCCACGCTTATACAACTTGGTTAAGCTATCTTTGTTTATGTGGCCTAATTGATAATGCCATAAGTAGAAGGAATTCACATTATCTAATTTAACTTTCTTCACATTATTTATATTAAAAACTTTTATCAAGAACATACATGCCACCATTCTACATTCGATAACCATAAAGAACATTATTTAAATGAATCTGATAATTATTATTCAAAAATAAAATTTCAAATCCTTCTGCTACAAAACATGCAATAGATACAATATTCTTAGTAACGATCGGAATGTAGTAACAATTATTCAAAACTAAAACAAGTCCACTTGGAAAAATAAGATTAAAGCTTCCTATGGCTAATGCAGCAACTCTGGCTCCATTTTCCACATGCAGGTCTATCTCCCCTTTTGCTAGTCTTCTAGTGTTCCTTAGTCCCTGCACGGAAGTATAGATATGAAAACCACAACTAGTATCTAATACCTAAGTCGATTCACGAGGAAAAGTAGTATAGTTTTTAATTACGAACATACCTGAAGTAGATGCCTCTACAGGCTTCTTCTTCAAATGTTTAGAAGCAGGAGCTTTGCAATCCCTCTTCCAATGTCCCGGTTTTCTACATTGGAAGCAGACATACTTAGATATCTTCTTTTCTTTCTTCTTCTTACTGATTGTTTTCTTGGCACCTAGTGCCTACTTCTTTTTCTTAGAAGCCTTGCCTTTCTCAACCAGCAGTAGTGGTTTTCGATCTTTCTTGATCTGAGGTTCTACTATTTTTAGCATGTTGATTAATTCAGGGATAGTAGAATTAATCTTGTTCATGTAATAGTTAGTCACGAAGCCTTAGTAACTATCTATCAAGGACATTAACACAAGGTCAATGCTCAAGTCATGATTCATCTTGAATCCCAATCGATTCAGATTCTCAAGGTATCCCAAGAGTTTCAATATATGCTAAGAGGCAGAGGTGCCAACCTGCATCTTGGTTCCAAAAAGGAGCTTGGAGGTCTCATACATCTTTGTCCTTTCCCGCTTTGAAAAGAGCTCTTCAAGATGGAGAACCATGTCCTCCAAGGGCATATTCTCATATTGTTTTTGAAGCTCAGGATTCATGGACCCTAACATGATATATATGGTATTCTCACGATCTTTCCTATGATTCAACCAGGCCTCATGTTCCACATGATCCTGAACATCATTTTCCATATGGAAAATTTCAATCAGAATATAGGCAATTCCCCCGGATCTGAGAATAATTCTCACAGTTTGGAGCCAATCAAAAAAGTTCGAGCCATTTAGTTTGGTGTAAAATAACATACAGAGATTAACGTTGGAAGTCATTTTCAACCTAAGATATAAGAAAAGAAAAAGAGTTCAGATATTAGTTTAAGTACATGTATTTAATAAAAGGGCTTTTAATTAAATATATTTGTCCTACTATTTTCTTTGAAATTTACAATAGCCCATTCTATAATTTTAGCCAGCTAAATTTTCTAGTAGGTAGCATCTATAACTTGTCTATTATAACCCCTAATTTTATGAGTCAAGTCACAATAGTAAGTTTTAGTTAAAATCCCATTCCATTTGCATCTTATGCAATTGCTAATTCATTCAAGTTCCCTAATCCCAAGGGACGTGTGCTCTTATATTAGCATCTCCTTTAATATGTCTCAGATCTGGGCCTAGCCCCTAATTTTATGGTGGACTACCCTAGTTCCGTTAAGGCAGACCCTTATCCCAAACTTTACAACCAATCAATGTGGACCAGAAGGAACGCTTTGCGTAGCACTTTGATAGGCTATTGAGACCATATTATAAATTTGAGTAAGGAAGACTACAACTTGCCTTAATATATTTACTTTTAGATTTTATTAGTGTTAAACGTCTCACCCAATCTAGGATTTTATTAGATGGACATATTTATATTAACTTATATTTATTTAGGGAATTTTTAGAATTAATTTGTAAGGTCCAACCTTAGGTTGGTTTAAGCTCTTTATTATAATTATTCCATCAACCTAGATTATATGCAAAATAATTAACACTTTTATTTATTGTATATATACTGCATTTCCTTTAAGTATTTATTCAATAAATATAATTTTTTACTTTATTAGAGAAACATATATAAGCACCGTCTTATCTACTAGAAATAAATTAGTCCATATTTAATCCACTCATTGGTCAATTCAAGCTGCACCGATATAGGTTCCCAGGCACAAACTCGAAGACCAATGGATTCTCTTGATATAATAAATTTCGTTCTTTCAATTCATGTAAATTGAAAGCATCTATAACCCATGTAATCTAAATAAATTATTGAAACTTGTATAATTTGAGTAAGTTGAGCAAACTTAAATAAAATTATTCACCAACATTTTCTAACCTTGATATGAAAAGCACAAGTTCATATATATTGTTCCAAACAATTAAATAAATAATAATCATTTCATATAGAAAATAATATTCAGTTCGCTTCTAACTTAATTATGCACTAAATAGGCAGGCTCTGATACCACTGTTGAGAACTGATAGTCAGGTTGAACATGCGTAACATGCACGACGGAAATTCAAAATTTTGTCCATGTCCCCAGGAACTCCTAGTAGATGCATATAAATTAAATAAAGCTATAACTAAATAATTCTCTACCTAGGTTAGCATGCAAAGGCTAGGCATACCATAATTCAAAATTATATCCTAGCATATATATTTTATACTAAGCACTTTATAACTCTAAACTATAATCTAAGCATGTTATAAATCTAAGCTATAACCTAAGGATAAAATAAACTAAGAATGCAAAACAACCTAAGCATAATTATTAAGTCTGAAAATGCTTAAAGAAAAAACCTAATAATTGAAAGAGAAAGAGAGGAAACTTACCAGTTGAAGCATACTTTACAGAACCCCTTGCACAAGCCTCCAAGCATAGGATAGCCTCTATGAGTATCCACACGAACCCCACCAACCAAAACCTCCCCAAGAGGAAGAACTAAGGAGCCTCGAGTACTTGCTAACCACTATAGAAGCCCCACCGGAAAATATAAACTAGAGGTGCTCGAATAAAATCAAGCTCCTAAAAAATAACTTGTTCAAGTAACCTTTATCATAGGAATTATTCTTGAACTTGGAGCATTTTGAAAGGGGGAGAATTGAATCCTATTTACAGGCTTGGGGGAGCAAAATTGCTCCCCTAAAACCGATACACGGGTTTGACCCGCGGATCCATCTGGATCCGCAGGCTATGCCCATGAGCACAGCGTGCTATCCACGCTGTGCGCCACTACAAGCTTGGGCTTGTGGGCTTTCTCGCAAGCCCAGCTTGTGGTGACTCTCGCGTTGGGTTCCCCTGCATGAGATCTTCTGAGCCTGCATTCCGAGCTCTTAAGCACGCTGCCCAGTAGTGTGCTACGAGCCCGCAGACCCTTTTTGCTATTCAGTTCCCTTCTCTAAAATAAAATCTTCGGGTGATCTTAACTAGGTCCAACCTACTAAAATCTTTCCAACCCCTTTAAAATAAATATTTATTTTATGACCCGAATAAATTAGTTACCAGTCAAAAATAAATTCCTTGGTCTATCAAAAAATGATCTAATCATTTTTAACCAATTAAATAACAATCCAATTATTATTATACTATATTTTCGTAATAGACTAAATCTATTAGTTCTTTACTTAGTCCGATGAAGGTCCAACGTGTGTCACCTTATAGGATCCCAAAGTATTGAGCTATTAAGGCTTAACCTACCCTTGTTCTAATGGAACTATTGGCTCGAGATTCTAGACCGTGAATAGAACTCGATTACCTTAAATGACAGTAGTATGCCTCTAGGAAGGGTCTACCATCCCCCATTACTCGGAACGCCATTTATGCTTATAACTTAATCTCGGTTAATGCAATAGTTGTCCAATGCGATGAACTCCTTCCATTCTTTAATATTAGTACCATCGAGTTTATAGGGTTCAATTAAAGTGTTAACCCACTAATAACAAGGTTACTAATAGCAAGGTTGCTCCAAGCTATCCCAGTTATTAACTTGTTACCAAAGTATATTGCCTTTTACCATAGTGTGTTTGACTAGAAACCATTTCTATCAACCACATACTCTGATAAGAGGTTTATGGCAATCACCACTTCAATAAAGTGGCTAGGTACAACTCCTTAATATATCCGGAGCGATGGATTCTTTTTGGCTACTCAGCTTACTAACGTGCTATCATCACTGTACCTATAGTGACCTGTGATACCCTAAATTAATGAGTGTATAGGAATGATCCAAAGTATAGGAATAGTACCACACAAGGTAACTAGTATCTTAAGTATAAGGATATTCGCAAAGCTTATTGCATGAAGATAAACACTAACACATTGATATATACACCAAATGTTTTATCTTGCTGCGGTCTCCAAGATATCTCCTAGATATATCCATGTGTCAAACTTAAGGTACCACCTTCAGTCCTTTACGAGATAGATGTCTTAGACCCTTTCCAAGAAAGTTGACCATATGCTAGTCTTTCTGCTTCATCAATATCCTTTCTTGATGAAACTATGACTACGGATTGTTTAGACAAAATCATAATTGCATATAAAGCGGGTCCTACTAAATATAGTCCAACTATAATTTCTCTAACTTCATGCAATGATACGTTAAGGACTTTTGTATACATACATCAATGAATATATTTTAACTAGCTATAATATATATACAAGCACATCGATATAAACAAAAGATTAAATGCCTTTATTAATTTAAACAAAATATTCATACTATTACATAAGTAAGATATATCGCCCTAATTGCCTTAAGGTCATACATCATATCCAACATGCTTCTCACCTGGATGAGATTGAAATCTGCTCGGGATGCTTAACGCGCGTGAGACATCTTGTCGTGTACATACCATAGCATACATGATAGATCCTACTGTGGATGCATAGGGTATTCTATTCATGCGCAATCTATCCTCTTGTGTCCCCGGACACTCACATTTAGAAAGGTTAATTCCATGAGACATTGGCAGACAACCCTTTCTTGATTGCTCAAGGTTGAACCTAGTCAATACCTTGTCTACATATGTAACTTGTGAAAGACCTAGCAGCCTCTTGGATCTATCTCTATAGATCATTATACTAGTATAAATGCTACTTCTTCAAGGTCTTTCATGGAGAACTTTCTTGACAACCACGACTTAACCATTTGAAGAAGAGATATACCATTTCCTATTAGCAGTATGTCATCAACATATACCATAAGAAAAATGACTATACTCCCACTCACTTTCTTGTACATACAAGGCTCGTAAGTGTTTGATATAAAATCTAACTCTTTGATCATATTATTAAACCTTATATTCCAACTCCTAGATGCCTGATTAAGTCCATAAATTGATCTTTGTAGCTTGCATATCTTTGAGCCATTTTGAGATGTAAAACTCTCAAGTTGTATCACGTATACATCCTGATCCAAGTTTCCATTTGGGAAAGCAATTTTCATATCCATCGTACAGATCTCATAATCATAATGAGCAGAAATGGCCAAGAGTACCCTTATGGATTTAAGCATGGCTACTGGTGAAAAGGTTTTGTCATAGTCAATACCTTCTCTTTTACTATATCCTTTGCCACTAACCTTGCCTCATAGGTAATCACATTACCATCCATGTCGGTTTTCTTCTTGAAAACCCATTTACAACCTATGGGTCTAACCTCATCAGGTGCATCTACCAATTCCTATACTTGGTTTTCAGACATGGAATCCATTTCTGATTTCATGGCTTTTAACCATTTATCAGAGTATGAGCACTCAATTACTTCCTTGTAGGTATTAGGTTCATCATCCTCCATTAGAAAGATTTATTTATCATCCATGATGAAAAATCTGTATCTTTTAGGAGCGTTGAGAACCCTGCCAGATCTACGCAATTGTTGTTGTGTAACAGGTTATTCCTTGATCACAATCTATTATGTATCAGGTGTAGGAATTATTAGATGATCATCTTGTTCGCCTACTTGAACCTCAAGTTCAAGGTTGCTCCCACTAGCTTTTGTAAGCAAGTGTTCCTTCTCAAGGAACTGAGTGGTCCTAGAAACAAACACCTTTTTTTCATTAGGATCATAAAAGATATATCCTACTATCTCTTTAGGATAACCTATGAACAAGCATTTGTCAGCCCTAGCTCCCATCTTGTCTGACATTATGCTTTTAACATAGGCAGGACATCCCCAAACTCTCAGGTGATAAAGAGAGGGTTTATTACCATACCACCTTTTGTATGGTGCTGTATCAACTGATTTTGAAGGCACAGGGTTTAGTATATAAACTGTGCTGTCAAGTGCATATACCTAAAAGGACTTGCTAAGACTCGCTTGGCTCATCATGGATCGAACCATGTCTAATAAAGTTCTATCCCTCCTCTCAGACACACCATTGTGCTGATGAGTATAAGGAGGGGTCCATTGGAGTAATATTCCATTATCCCTTAGATAATCTTGAAACTCTTGGCCCAAATATTCTTCACCTTGGTCTAACCGTAGTGCCTTAATATTCATTAAAGTTGTTTCTCAACTTTATTCATGTAGTCTTTGAACTTTTTAAAACCATCTAATTTGTGCCTCATAAGGTACAAATACCCATGTCGAGAGTAATCATCGAATAAAAGATATGAAGTAGATGAATCCTCCATATGCTTGCACATTTATTGGACCACATACATCTAAGTGTATTATTTCCTATATACTCGTGGCACGTTTCCCTTTTTCCTTAAAAGGGCTTCTTTATCATTCTACCTTTTAAAAAAGGTTTGCAAGCCCTATAAAACTCCCAGTCTATTAGGCCTAAGTTATCACCTTTGTGTAACTTAGTTAAGCGGGTTTTGTTTCTATGCCCTAAACGATAATGCCATAAGTAAGATGACTCGTGTTTATCAAATTTCTATTAGCATGGTTAATATTGGGAATATGCTTTTGTAATCACAAAATATCTTTCATTACACTTTTATCTAGAAAATTTTTCATAATCTTTGATAACATCTAATATCAAATTGAAATTAATTCCATCTGCTGTGAAGCAGGAAACAATAATCATAGAAGTATAACAATAATTTTGTCCTAATCACAACATAGCCAAATGAAGATTTTAAGTTCCTACATCAATAACAACTATCCAGCTCTTATGATATCCCGTAGGTACAACTCTCCTTTTGTTAATCCTCTACTTCTTTTCAATACCTATACCTTTGTATGGATATGTGATTAACACACTTGATATCCCATATCTATGTTGAATCCCCAAGAGATGTAGGACCTTCTCAATTATAACACCTTGAAGTGGAAGTTTTCCAAAACCTTCTCTTGTCATGCTATGAGACAAAAGCCTGTCAATCTTATATTTAAATGAAGATTGTGTTTCCAATATCCCATATTGAAATAATTACTTTGTTTCCAAAACAAAGCACTCAAGATCCTTTTGTTTTCTCTTAACTTCTCTCTTTCTACTTCTATGTTGGACAAACCGTGTCCCTTTACATCTTTACAATGCCCTTAAATCATTTTTCCTTTCTTGGAAAAAACCTTTCTAAGATCTAAAGACATGGACTACCAAGTCTATAGTTTCATGATGCTTCCAATGCTTAAGGTAACATAGATCCTAACATCTAACTTGATGTTTATCCATGTTTCTTCAAGTTACTCACGCAAGGTAACATGGATCTTAACAACTTCCAAGGTGTTGTATCCTTATTTCCTTAATGCTACTTACATAAGGTAACATGGATCTTAACTACCTCTAAGGTGTTGTATCCTTGTTTCCTTTATGTAATTTTCGCATTTCTACATGAGGTAAAATACTTGCATCATGTTGTTTAGTATAGGGCTCATATCGTATATGGGCCAAGCCCTAGGCTTTGAGGACTATTCTAACATTTCTGAACAAACCCTTGAAGCTAGAGCCAGTCAAATACAATTATCAAAATATGCGAGATTTATGTAAGAAGTAAAGATTCAAACTGAAATATAATAAATAGAATAAACGCTTAGACTTCGTTTTGTACATGCATTTAATTTTAAGGTCTTTAAATTAAATACATTTTCCTACTATTTTATCAAGGTTTATTTGAAAACATAATAGCCCCTTCTATTGTCTTTTGGGAAACATGGTCTAAACATTCTCCTTAGTAGGTAGCATCTATAACTCATTTAAGCTAACCCCCGTTATCACGAGTCAAGCTAACTTAAATAGCTATAGGAGGATCTAGTCCATTTGCATCTAATGCAATTGCTAATCCATTTGAGTTCCAACCAATGGATGTGCATAACTAATTATATGACTCCTCAAATGACGCCTCCATCCTAGCATTAGCTCCAATATTACGGATAACTAACCTAGTCTAGTTAAGACTTAATCCTAATTCGAATCATGTGAACAAATGATGTCAAAGAAGAAGGCACGCTGTGCATGAGAAATTCATTCAATGAAAAGGAATAGAATCACACTTCAATTTTTAGGAAGGCTAATTTTGTCTTCATATTTTAATGGGCATTTATTAGTGCAATAGGTCTCGCCTAATATAGGACTTGTACATGGACATGATTATGAAACTATAGCTAATTTCTGGGCTAAATGGAATTAGTAGGTCCAAACTAGGGTCATGCTCAACTGGTAATTTATAATCATTCCGTCATGCCAAGACTCCATATAGCATTCAAAAAAATAAGGGGGTTCATTGTTCAAGTTCTTGCACCTAT
The DNA here is from genome assembly GCA_947683365.1 of Euphorbia pulcherrima. NCBI lineage: Eukaryota > Viridiplantae > Streptophyta > Magnoliopsida > Malpighiales > Euphorbiaceae > Euphorbia > Euphorbia pulcherrima. Next base: position 46,135,735 of record CANTUS010000010.1, read on the forward strand.
GTCTATAAGTTTTAATTTAATAATTTAAGCTTTCATTTGTAAAACCATATAATGAATCCAATTCATTATACTAGAAATCAACTAATTCAAAAAGTCCCTTTGGTAATTACAATTTAGAACCGATGAGAATTCCCAGGTAGGAGAGGCCCCTTTGAAGTGAATGAGCAACCTTGTCCAATCCTTGCCGCAATAAGCATGGGCCCTTATGACTCAGTTAACCATAGACTAATTAAATATAAGATTTTGTTCTTTTCAAATTTAAGAATTATTCCGTATAATTTAAAGTTAAAGCATTTACAATTTCAAGTAAAAAATTGTTAATTCTTAGATAACTACCCTGACTAAGTTTGAGCAATACTTAATCTAGTTATCCCAACATTTTCTATTGCAAGAAATAAATTCCTAGGCATGGCATAGCACACTCGAAAATATTTCATAGAAAATCAGACCTAGCATATTTCTAGTCAATCATATAATTGCATTAGGAAGGCTCTGATACCACTGTTGGTCTAGAATAAGGGTTTTAGCAAGTAAAACAGGCGCAGCTAAAATTCAAAAACTTAATCTAGTGTCTAAGATCTCCTAAGCATGACATGATTGATAATAGTTCTAGTCTTAAATTATTCTAGGTCATAAACACTTATTAAAAGGACCTATTAATTACCAGTTGAATTGTGAAACCTATAGTCGGTAGAAAGACCCCTAAGCTACATGCACAGACTCCAAAGTAGAAGCCCTCTACAAATAGTCCACACAAGCACCACCTACCAAAACCTTCTAGATAGGGAGTATCGATAAATAAGTGGAAGATAGCTAGATTTTCTCTACTAATTTATTCTGGAAGAAATTCCCTTAGTTTTCTATTCTAAGTAAATACGTCTTTCAATGGATTACTTTTGGGAACAAGAATAACAATGAGAATTAGAGAGCAAGAGAAGGAGTATGAAATTAAGGATGAAAAATACTAAAGGAGGAGACCTACTTATAGTGGTTAGGAATTATTCAAAGGACAATAAAGTCCCTAACCTAAACCAATCAGAAGTAAAATATAAAGGGCAAATAAGACTATTTAATTAAATTAGGAAGTAGAGACTAATAAAAACACTAGGCAACTTATTTGGAGAGCAAGCTCCCTAATGTAACCCTAACACTGTAGGCCGGTAGCCAGTAGTGTGGCTAGGCTGGCGCTGGAGCACAAGCCCAGCTCGCTAGGGCTATGGCCTATGCAAGAGCGCAGGCCACGCTGGCTTGCTACCTGCTAGTAGGCCGCGCACAGCGCCGTCCACTAGTGGGCCGCACTCTACAAGGCCTACGCATCAAATGCAGCCCGCATAGGCCCCTTGTGGGCTGTATGCCTGCACAGCCCACTGTAGGCTTACATAATGCGTGCCGTAGGCTGCCAAAGGTAGTTTGCTTGCGTAAGGCCTGTGGCTCTTTGTGCTCTTCTGCACTAGCCCGCATGCAGATCTTGTGCATGTACTATCCAACAGTACATGTACAATTCCACACGCGGAGGTTCCATGGACCCAACTCATTTTGTGTTTCTACTTCCCCTTTTTCTGTTTTATCCTCCTTATTATTTAACTAGTTCATTGGTCAAACCAATGAATATTGGTCTAACCAATATTATGGTCTAACCAATATTATGGTCTAACCATATATTATAGTCTAACCATATTTCCTTGCTCTTCTAGATTAGACCTAGTCTAACGGTTCTTTACATAGCTCCGTCATAACTCAAATTGTGTGACCTTATAGGATCACGTAATATTGAGCCGTTAAAAAATTAACCTAGTTCAATTTTTTAGGAATTGACACGCTCAAAGCTCCTATCCGTTATAGTGGCTCTTTAGCAAAGGGCATATAACCCCTCAATATTTGGAATGTCACATGCATTGTGACTTAATCCCGATTGTGCAATAGTATTAATACAATTCACTCCTTCTATCAACTATTAAGTACCGTCTAGTTTCTAGGACTCGGTTTAAGTGTTAGTCCGCTAGTAGCTATTATAGCTACCCTAGTATTTAGCCTTGATGCCATAGTACTCTACTCAACCATTTTAATATGTTGATCAGGATCTCATCCTATCAACTTATACTCTAATAAGAGGTTTACGAGTGTGTCACTTCTGACAAGTGGCCGAGGTACATCTCCCTTAAATTGCTATATTGGAGTGATAGATTCCATCTTAACCACTCAACTTACCAACATACAGACATCAACTATACCCGTAATCATCCACATCACCCAGTATATAGAATGCTTAGGTATGAATATTGGTCTAACCAATATTATGGTCTAACCATATATTATAATCTAACCATATTTCCTTGCTCTTCTAGATTAGATCTAGTCTAACGGTTCTTTACATAGCTCCACCATAACTCAAATTGTGTGACATTATAGGATCCCGTAATATCGAGCCATCAAAAAATTAACCTAGCTCAATTCCTTTTAGGAATTGACCGGCTCAGAGCTCCTAACTATTATAGTGGCTCTCTAGTAAAGGGCATATGACCCCTCAATATTTGGAATGTCACGTGCATTATGACTTAATCCCAATTGTGCAATAGTATCAATACAATGCACTCATTCAATCAACTATTAAGTACCATTTGGTTCCTAGGACTCGATTTAAGTGTTAGTCCACTAGTAGCTATTATAGCTACCCTATTATTTAGCCTTGATGCTATAGTACACTACTCAACCATATTAATGTGTTGATCAGGATCTCATCCTATCAACTCATACTCTAATAAGTGGTTTACGAGTGCGTCACTTCTAACAAGTGGCAGAGGTACATCTCCCTTAAATTGCTATATTGGAGTGATAGATTCCATCTTGGCCACTCAACTTACCAACGTACAGACATCAACTATACCTGTAATCATCCGCATCACCCAGTCTATAGAATGGTTAGGTATGACCCGAAGCATAGAAACATCTGAATAAGGTGACTAGTATCTCAAGTCAAAGGATATTCGTATTGCTATTGCAATGAGATGATTAAAACACCAACATATAATATAGACTACCGAGTGTTTTCTCATAGTGGTCTCCAACGTATCTCCCTGAATACATTCATGAGTTAACCCAAGGTACCACCATCTAGCACTTAAAGATATGCTACTCTAAATCAAATTCAAGAGGTATGATGGAATATGCTAGTCTATCCGTATCATCAATGTCCAGTCTTGATGATATTATGAGTAGGGATATTTAGACAAATCATAATTGCACACGAACAAGTTCTCACCAACATAGTCCCACTATGCCCTTGCAATATGTGCTATGATTATGTCATGGACTTTTGCAAACACATTAATAAATATATTCTAAACCAGTCATAATATATTTTCACAGTCATTGATATAACAAAAGAATGCCTTTATTAATATAACTTTGTTAGTACAAATAAAACTAAGATATATTGCCCTAATTGCTTCTACGACATACATCATATCTTACAGCTCTAAGCTATCCCAGTTTTTTACTTGTTAATGATCTATATTTCTCTTTACCATAATGTCTTTGACTAGAAACTATATCTATCAAACACATACTCTGATCAGAGGTTTATAACAATATTTACTTTAACAAGTGGCCAGGTACAACTCCTTAATATATCCGGAGTGATGGATTCTTTTTGACTACATAGCTTACCAACGTACTGTCATCACCATACCTGTAATCACGCTTGACACCCTAAATTAATGAGTGTATAGTAATGACCCAAAGTATAGCGATAGTACCACACAAGGTAACTAGTATCTCAAGTATGAGGATATTCGCAAAGCTACTAGTTAAAGATAAACACTAACACTATGATATATTTACCAAGTATTTATCTAACTATGGTCTCTAATATATCTTCCAAATATATTGATGTGTCAAACTTAAGGCACCACCTTCAGTCAGATTGAACATGGATAACATGCATGGCGGAAATTCAAAATTTTGTCCATGTCCCCAGGAACTCCTATTAGTTGCATATAAATTAAATAAAGCCTTAACTAAATAATCCTCTACCTAGCTTAGCATGCAAAAGGACTAGGCATACCATAATTCCAAATTATATCCTGGCATATTTATTTTATCCTAAGTATGTTATAACTCTAAGCTATAACCAAAGCATGAAATAAACTAAGTATGCAAAACAACCTAAGCATAATTATTAAGTCAAAAAGGCTAAAAAAAGGACCTAATAATTAAAAGAGAAAGAAAAAGAACTTACCAGTTGAATCGTGCTTTTGCAGAACCTTCTTGCATAAGCCTCCAAGCGTAGGATAGCCTCTATGAGTATCCACACGAACCCCACCAACCAAAACCTCCCCGGGAGGAAGAACTAAGAAGCCTCGAGTAGTTGCTAGACCACTCCAGAAGCCTAACCCGAAAATATAAAGTAGAGGTGCCCGAATATATTTTGGCTCCTAAAAATAACTTGCGCAATTACCCGGGAGATTATTCTTTTCGAATCTCACTTAGGATTTATATTCTGAGCTGTGGTGTACATTGAAAAGGGGAGGGGACAACCTATTTATAGGCTTGAGGGAGCAAAATTGCTCCCCCATGGGTCATTATAACCCAAGTGCTGCCCCGCCACAACGCACGCTGTGTGTGCCGCAAGTTGAGCTTGCGGCCTCTCGCAAGCCCATCTTATGGTGGTGCTTGAGATGGGCTTCCTAGCACAAGCCCTTCTAAGCCCGCATTGCGGGCTCTTGCGCTCACTGCCCAGTAGCGTGCTAAGTAGATTGGACCTAATCCAAATTGACCAGGTTGTAGAGGGAACTGCGGGCCTGCAGTTCCCTCTACAACCTGGTCAATTTCAATCAGGTCCAATCTACTTGAAATATTTCCTTTTAAATCCCCTTTTAAATTTAAATAATTATTTTCGACCCTAATAATTAGTTACCAGTCATAATAAATTCTTTGGTCCAACCAAAATTGATCTAATCAATTATAATTTATTTATGACTCTAATTAATTATTTTCTCGTCAAAATATATACCTTGGTCTTAACCAAAATTGATCTAATCAATTTTAACCAATCAAATAATAATCTAATTATTATTTAAGTTATATTTTCGTAATAGAATAAATCTATTAGTTCTTTACTTAATTCGATGAAGGTCTAATGTGTGTGACATTATAGGATCCCCAAGTATTGAGCTGTTAAGGCTTAACCAACCCTTGATCTAATGGAACCATTGGCTTGATGCTCTAGACCGTAAATAGAGCTCGATTACCTTAAATGGCTGTAGTATGCCTCTAGCAAGGGTCTACCATCTCCCATTACTCGGAACATCATTTATGCTTATGACTTATTCTCGGTTAATTCAATAGTTATCCAGTGCAATAAATTCCTTCCATTCTTTAATATTAGTACCATCTGGTTTATAGGGTTCAGTTAAAATGTTAACCCACTAATAGCAAGGTTGCTCCAAGCTATCCCAGTAGTTTACTTATTACCGAAGTATATAGCGTTTTACCATAGTGTGTTTGACTAGAAACCATTTCTATTAAACACATACTCTGATCAGAGGTTTATGGCAATCATCACTTCAACAAGTGGCCAGGTATATCTCTGTAATATATCCGTAGCGATGAATTCTTTCCGACTACTCAGCTTACCAACGTGATATCATCACTGTACCCGTAATCACCCGTAGAACCCTAAAGTAATGAGTGTATAGTAGTGACCCAAAGTATAGCAATAGTACCACACAAGGTAACTAGCATCTCAAGTACGAGGACATTCATAAAGCTTATTGCATAAAGATAACACTAACACATTGATATATATACCAAGTGTTTATCTTACTACGGTCTCCAATATATCTCCCAGATATATCCATGTGTCAAACTTAAGGCACCACCTTCCGTCCTTAGGAGATTGACTACTTGGACCCTTTCCAAGAAACTTGACCACATGCTAGTCTTTCTGCTTCTTCAATATCCTTTCTTGATGAAACTATGACTAGGGATAGTTTAGACATAATCATAATTATACATGAAGAAGGTTCCACCAGATATAGTGTAACTATAATTTCTCTGACTTTATGCTATAATATGATAAGGACTTTTGTATACATACATCAATGAATATATTTAACCAACTATAGTATATATACATGGAAACACATTGATATAAACGAAAGAACAAATACCTTTATGATTAAACAAATTATTCTTACTTTTACATAATTAAGATATATCGCCCTAATTGCCTTAAGGGCATACATCATATCCAACAAACTCCCACTTGCACTAAGGCCAATTAGCCATATGTCTTAATCCATATGCTTTAACATGCTGGTCATGTTTGACTTGAGTCAATGGCTTTGTCAGACCAACCGTAAGGTTCTGATTAGTGGGTACATATTCTAATCTTATTATCTTATTATCAACAATCTCCCTGATTACATGATACTTTCTAGATACATTTCTGTTTTCTGATGAGACTGCAGTTCCTTTGCCTAAGCTATGGCACCATTGTTATCATAACATAAAGTAATTGGATTAACAACCTCAGGCACTACACTGAGATCACCAATAAATCAATTTAACTAGACAGCTTCTTTTACTGCATTGCATGCAGCCATGTATTCAGATTCCATGGTTGAATCAACAGTAGGTTCTTGCTTGGAACTCTTCCAGCATACTGCCCCTCAATTTAACACATACACAAAACCTGACTAAGACTTAAAGTCATCCTTATTAGATTGAAAGATTGCATCAGTGTAACCTCTAATTGTGAGGTCACCTTCTCCGTAAATCAAGAACTCATTCTTAGTCCTTCTCAAGTATTTAAGGATTGCCTTGATGGCCATCCAGTGCATTTTACCTAGATCTGACTGATATCTGCTCGTAAAGGTCAAAGCCTGAGAGACATCCGGCCTAGTACATATCATAGCATACATGATGGATCCTATCGCGGATGTATAGGGTATATCCTTTATATGCGTTCTCCCCTGAGCTGTCTTCGGACACTCAACCTTAGATAGGTTTATCCCCTTTGTCGTCAAGAGATAACCTTTCTTAGAATGCTCAAGGTTGAACCTATTCAATATCTTGTCTATATATATACTTTGAGAAAGACCTAACAGCCTCTTGGATCTATCCCTGTAGATCTTTATACCTAGTATAAATGCTGCTTCACCATGGTCTTTCATGGAGAATTTTCTTGACAACCACACTTTAACATTTTGAAGAAGAGAAATATCATTTCCTATTAGCAGAATGTCATCAACATACAATACTAGAAAAACGACTGCACTCCTACTAACCTTCTTGTAAATACAAGGCTCATTGGCATTTAGGCAAAAATCTAGTTCTTGGATTGTCTGATCCAACCTTATATTCCAACTCATGGATGCCTGGTTAATTCCATAAATGGATCTTTGTAGCTTGCATACCTTTGACCCATTCTAAGATGTAAAACCCTGAGGTCGTGTCATATACAAAGCCCGATCTAAATCCCCATTCAGGAATGCTATTTTTACATCCATCTGCCAGATCTCATAATCGTAATGAGCAGCAATGGTGAGGAGTATCCTTATAGATTTAAGCATGGCTACCGGTGAGAAGGTTTCATCATAGTCAATACCTTCCCGTTGACAATAACCTTTCGCAACCAACCTTGCTTTATAGGTAATTACATTACCATCCATGTCTATCTTCTTCTTGAAGACCCACTTGCACCCAATTGGTCTAACATCTTGCGGTGCATCAACCAAATTCCAAACTTGGTTCTCGTATATGGAATCCATTTCTGATTTCATGGCTTTTAGCCATTTATTAAAATCTGAGCTTTTTATTGCCTCATCATATATCCTTGGTTCATCATCCTCTATAAGATATAGTTCCTTATCCTCAGTGATGATAAACTTATATCTATCGGGACCCTTATGAACATGACCTGATCTTCGCAATGATTGTGTTTCGACAGGTTGTTCTTGGATCACACTCTCTTATGTATCTAGAACGGGGTAAATCCGTTGATTATCTATTTCTTCCTCTTGAACTTCCAGTTCAATATTGCTCCTACTGACTTTTGCAACTAAGTGTTCCTTTATCAAAAAGTGAGCATTCCGAGACACAAATACCTTTTATGCTTGGGGTTGGTAAAATAGATATCCAATTATTTCCTTAGGATATCCAATAAACAAACATTTGTCAGACTTGGCATTCAGCTTATCTGACGTTATCCTCTTTACCATAGCAGGAAAGCCCCATACTCTGAAGTGGCTTAGAGATGGCTTCTTGTTACACCATCTTTCGTAGGGTTTTAAATCAACTAATTTAGAGGGCACTCTATTTAAAGCATAAATAGCGCTCTCTAGTGCGTATCCCCAAAAGGATTTACTAAGATTTACATGGCTCATTATGGACCTGACCATATCTAATAAAGTTCGATTCCTCCTTTCTGACACTCTATTATGTTGGGGTGTATAAGGAGGGGTCCACTAGGGAACTATCCCATTTTCCTTTAGATACTCCTGAAACTCCTGACTTAAGTATTCTCCACCTTGATCCGATCGAAGTGTTTTAATACTTTTCTCAAGTTGTTCCTCTACTTCAGCTCTGAATAGTTTGAACTTTTCAAAACTTTCAGACTTGTGCTTCATCAAGTACAAATAACCATATCATGAGTAATTATCCATAAAGGTTATGAAGTAGGAGTATCCACCTAGTGCCTGAACACTCATTGGACCACACAAATCAGTATGTATAAGTTCTAATGTACTCGTAGCCCGCTCACCCTTTCCTTGAAAGGCTAACTTTGTCATTTTTCCTTTTAAACAAGGTTCACAATCACCATAAGACTACAAATCTATTGGGTCCAAGTCTCCATGCTTATGCAACCTGGTTAAGCGATCTTTGTTTATATGGCCTAAACGACAATGCCATAAGTAGAAGGAATTCTTATTATCTAATTTAAATTTCTTCACATTGTTTATATTGAAAACTTCTATTTTAGTATCAGGAACATAAATGCCACCTTTCAACATTCCATAACCATAAAGAATTTATTCAAACGAATCTGACAATTATTATTCAAAAATAAAATTTCAAATCCCTCTGCTACTAAACACGCAACAGATACAATATTCTTAGTAACACTTAGAATGTAGTAACAATCATTCAAAACTAAAATAAGTCCACTTGGTAAAATAAAACTAAAGCTCCCTACGACTAATGCAATAACTCTGGCTACATTCCCTACACATAGGTCCATCTCCCCCTTTACAAGTTTTCTACAGTTCCTTAGTCCCTACACAGAAGTACAGATATGAGAACCATAACCAGTGTCTAATACCCAAGTGGATTCACACGGAAAAGTAGAAAAGTTTTCAATTACAAACATACCTGAAGTAGATGCCTCTGTAGTCTTTCTTCTTCAAATGCTCAAAAGCAGGAGCTTTGCAATCCCTCTTCCAATGTCCCAGTTTCCCACATTGGAAGCAGACATACTTAGATGCCTTCTTTTCTTTCTTCTTCTTACTGATTCTTTTCATAGCACCCAGTGCCCGATTCTTTTTCTTAGAAGCCTTGCCTTTTTCAACCAATATTAGAGGTTTCTGATCCTTCTTGATATAAGGTTCTACCATTTTCAATATGTTGATTAATTCAGGGATAGTAGAATTAATCTTATTCATGTAATAGTTAGTCATGAAGCCTGAGTAACTATCTATCAAGGACATCAACACAAGGTCAATGCTCAAGTCATGATTCATCTCGAATCCCAATTGATTCAGTTTCTCAAGGTATCCCAAGAGTTTAGTAAATGCTAAGAGGCAGAGGTGCCAGCCTGCATCTTGGTCCCAAAAAGGAACTTGGAGGTCTCATACCCCTCTGTCCTTTCCCTCTCTGAAAAGAGCTCTTCAAGATAGAGAACCATGTCCTCCAAGGGCATGTTATCATGTTATTTCTGAAGCTCAGGATTCATGGACCCCAATAAAATACACATGGTAGTCTCACGATCTTTCCTGTGCTTAAACTAGGCATCATGTTCCATATGATCGTCAACATTAGGTTCTACAGGGAAAATTTCAATTAGAACATAGGCAATTCACTTGGATCTTAGAACTATTCTCACGGCTCGAAACCAATCAGAAAAGTTTGTGCCATTCAATTTGGTGTCAAGTAACATACGGAGATTAACATTGGAAGTCATTTTCAACCTAAGATATAAGAAAATAAAGGTGTTCAAATATTAGTTTAAGTACATGTATTTAATACAAGGACTTTTAATTAAATACAATTTCCTACTATTTTCTACGAAATTTATAATAGCCCATTCTATTGAATTCAGGAATTTTAGCCCAGCTAAATTTCCTAGTAGGTAGCATCTATAACTCGTCTATTATAACCCCCAATTTTATGAGTCAAGTCATAACAGTAAGTCATAGTTAGAATCCTATTCCATTTGCATTGCATGCAATTGCTAATTCATTCAAGTCCCCTAATCCCAAGGGATGTGTGCTCTTATATTAGTATCTCCTTGAACATGTCTCAGATCTGGGCCTAGACCCTAATTTTATGGTGGACTACCCTAGCTCTATTAAGGCAAACCCTATCCTAAACTTTACAACCAATCAATGGGGACTAGAAGGAACGCTTTGCATAACACTTTGATAGCCCAAAGAGACCGTATTATAAATTTGAGTTAGGAAGACTATAACTTGCCTTAATATATTTACTTTGGGATTTTATTGGTGTTAAACGTCTCACCCAATCTAGGATTTTATTAGATGGACAAAATTATAGTAACTTGTATTAATTCAGGGAATTTTAGAATTAATTTATAAGGTCTAATCTTAGGTGGGTTCAGCTCTTTACTATAATTATTCCATCAACCTAGATTATATGCAAAATTATTAACACTTTTATTTGTTATATTTATATTGCATTTCCTTTAAGCTTTTGTTCAATAAATTTAATTTTTTACTTTGTTATAGAAACATGTATAAGCACCATCTTATATACTAGAAATAAATTATTTTATATTAATCCCCGTTGGTCAATTCAAATTTCACCGATATAGGTTCCCAGGTAGGAGAGGTGCCCTATGAGGTAGACACCAGTCTAATCCTTAGCTAGAACAAATACGGGCCCAAATTTGAAGACCAATGGATTCTCTCAAACTAATATATTTTGTTCTTCCAATTCATGTAAATTGGAAGCATCTATAACCCATGTGATTTAAATAAATTATTGATACTTGTATAATTTGAGTAAGTTGAGCAGACTTATTCAAAATTATTCACAACCATTTTCTAACGTTGAAATGAAAGACACAAGTTTATATATATTGTTCCACACAATTAAATAAACAAATCATTTCATATAGAAAATAAATTTTAGTTCACTTCTAACTTAATTATGCACTAAATAGGCACGCTCTGATACCACTGTTGGGAACTGACAGTTAGATTGAACATGCATAACAGGCATGGTAGAAATTCAAAATTTTGTCCATGTCCCCAGGAACTCCTATTAGTTGCATATAAATTAAATAAAGCCTTAACTAAATAATCCTCTACCAAGGTTAGCATGCAAAAGGACTAGGCATACCATAATTCCAAATTATATCCTAGCATATTTATTTTATACTAAGTATGTTATAACTCTAAGCTATAACCTAAGCATAAAATAAACTAAGCATGCAAAACAACCAAAGCATAATTATTAAGTCTAAAAACGCTCCAAAGAAAAGGACCTAATAAGTAAAAGAGAAAGAAAAAGAACTTACCAGTTGAATGGTGCTTTTGTAGAGCCTTCTTACATAAGCCTCCAAGCGTAGGATACCCTCTATGAGTATCCACATGAACCCCACCAACCAAAACCTCCCCAGGAGGAAGAACTAAGAAGCCTCGAGTAGTTGCTACACTACTCCAAAAGCCTCACCCGAAAATATAAACTAGGGGTGCCCGAATAAATTCAGGCTTTTGAAAATAACTTGCTCAATTACCCCGAGAGATTATTCTTTTCAAATCTCGCTTAGGATTTATATTCTGAGCTATTGTGTACATTGAAAAGGGGAGGGGACAACCCATTTATAGGCTTGGGGGAGCAAAATTGCTCCCCCTTAGGCTATATGGGATGTGCTAAAAAGCATATCCCACGCGGGTCAGCTACGCGGGTCATTTTGGCCTGTGTGCTACCCCACCACACACAGCGTGCAGCGCACACTGTGTGTGCCGCAAGCTAGGCTTACGGGCCTCTTGCAAGCCCAGCTTGCGGTGGTGCTTGCACTGGGCTTCCCAGCATAAGCCCTTCCGAGCCCACACTGCAGGTGTGAGCCCGGGCTTTTCGGTGACCCTCAGAACGATGATGACTTTTTGCTCTAATCTTTTATGGTCTAGTTGTTCCATTATTTTAGAATTGAATAGCATTTGGCAAGTTATTTATTGACGATTTTAAGATCTTTGACCCCGATTAAATATAATAATTGGATCACGTTTAACATGTTAACCGCTTCCTTTCCCCTCGTGTGTAGTAATTTGTTTCGCGATTTTTCCTTAAAATCCGGACACTTTCTGCAAGTCTCGTTTAGGCCGTTGAGCTCTTTGCTCTCCGAGCTTTTCAGAATGTCGAGAATCGCCCTTTTCGGGTTCCTGTTGTGTAGGTTGTTCGTGTTCTCACCGGGCCCCTTAGCCTTCTTTCCCTTAGGTTCCCCCGGTGTGGCGGTGGCGGCCAACACTGCTGCCGGGATGCTAGGCTGCATGGTCCATGCCCCAGGCCTTGTGGACCATGCAGTAGGCCGCATCAGCCACACGGTAGGCCGTGTGGCTCATGTGGCCTTCTAGACCGCGTTGTATGATGCGGCCTAGATCTGGTCGCGTCATCTGACACGGCCTTCATGCGGGGTTTCTTGTCTAGAGTTTTTTCGGGTTTTTCTTGGCCAACAAGTCAAATTTTGGGGTTTTTTCCGTCAAATATTTACATTTGGAGGATTAATTCCGGGATTTTGCACTTGGGAAGTCTATAAATACCCATAAAAAATCAGATTTTGGGGATTCTTTTGGCTGATTAAAAATGCAAATCAAATTCTTAGAATTCTAAGACTTTAGGGAGAAAAAGTTTGATAATATTTGGAAAATCTAAACCAATATACTTGATTCTTGATTTCTAAATCTTATTATACTTAATCTCTTAGGTTAAATCATTAAAATCTATTAGAAATCTTGGGTAAAAATTGGTTTAAATAGGATTTAGGGACTTTTTCCTCACAAATCACTAAATCCCTTGCTAAATCATTGTTTCATTGGGTTTTCATCTCAAATCCGTCACAAATCTTGCCAAACGTCCGGTTCAAGTCTCGAGAGTGGATTCACGGCCTTTAGGTAACTTTCTGAGTTCAAATCTATTTTCTTTGTTGTTTATTTCTGTTGCTGTGTTTTTTTTTGTTGTTTTTCCGGGCGTTTGGCCCTTTTCTTCATCCTTTTTGTAATTTTCTGCCAAAACTCCATCTGACCGCTTCGGCGAACGTCAGGCTGATCGAACGGCATCTAGGCCGCCTCGCTGAGTCGGCCTACCACTTCATTCAGTCGGCCTATGGGTCGTTCAAGCGGCCAACCGTTGTTTTGTCAGATTTTCTGGGTTCTTTTCCCCCAAACTGAAAAACCAAAGTTATTTAAGCATTTTAAGTCCGAATCTACTGTAATAGTGTTGGAAACAACTTGAAATATTAGTAATCTTGGGTTTTCAGGCACAAGGTCGATTCTAGTTTGTTTAGACATTTTGTTTGGGCAGGCCACTTCAGTGGGATGAAGGCCGACTGAGTGTCATCTAGGCCACCTCCTTGAGTCAACCTACCATGTCGCTGAGTTGGCCTACCACCTCACTGAGTCGGCCTACTGATAAAAATGTCCAAATGGTCCTTGTTTGCCTTATTATGTTGTTTTTGGCCCCATTTTGTAGTTTTTGACCCGGTTTTGGTCATTGTAACGTGTTTTTAGCCCCAATTTAAACCCGAAAAATTTCCAAAAATTCACAAATAATCTGAAACTGTATTTATTTATTTTATTATATTTTTAGATTTTATTTAAAATTTTATTTGATTTAATATGCATTTTTATGGCTTAAAAATAGTGTTTTTACTAAATAAATCTAAATAAATTATTTTCTATCAACTAAAAATTTCAAAAATATTCTAAATATGTTAAACCTGATCTTAGGATGTTTAGTTAATTTACTTCACCTTTTTAGGTTGCTTAGATAATTGATTAACATCCGAAAATTATGCTTTTGTCCCGAAAAATCCAAAAATACGTTTTCTTCGTGCAACGTGTTTATTTCCCTCATTTATTTATTCATGCTTTATTTGTGATTACTCCCGTATTTCTTGCCTCGTTTAGAGACGGGTCCCATTCGGTAAGCTTGGTCAAACCCGATTTCGCCCGTTTATTTATTTATCTTTTTATTTTCTCGCATTAGAAAAATGTATAGGTATTCGTAAAGCATTGTAATAATTTTATTTCCTTGCTTTATTTATTTATCGCTTTTCGTGTGATGTATTGCATATAAAACCGAAAACACCAAAACAAAAATCAGATTAAATTGCATAAGAACTAAGGTCACGTTTATTAAAACATAATCGAGTTGATTTAAAAATTAAAAAGTAAGCAGCCTCATCCAAACCTAGAATCTCTATTTTAAGGTACGGTCCAACCACCCGGTGGAAATATCATACCCAATTTCCCGTTGGAGCTTAACTGGGTGGTGGCTCTATCTTAAAATATGAGATTCTAAGTCTCGTATCCCTTAACCCATTAATCGGACTAAATTTCAACTTCAACATCGCTTCCATTAATCATTTTCATCACGCTAAAACAAGGATCATCCCTTAGCACGCTTCATAGCACTCGTTATTTCTCCGCCCCACGCCAAAGAGCACTAAAGCTTACCGTGCGGGCGAGGGGATTGGGGGTCGTCGGCTCACAGTTGCGACTCTGTTAAGGATCTTCCTTTAATTTAAAATTTGATAACTCGCTCTCATTATCAATCTTTGGTTAAAGGATTTTGATGATGTGCCTAAATCGTTTTTAAATCAACGCTTTATTTCTTGTGCCTTTTTCTCCACCGCTTAGTTAGATTCTAAGTTTTACGGTGCCATTTTTATCACCCCCGTGAAGCTCACTTGTATACCTCATGCCCACCAGGAATTGGGGATTTTTGTGGGTGGAACACTCGTTTCAAACAAAGTGTAATTCCTGCAGTTGCACACATTTGAGGAGTGGTTGAGTTACATGGAATGAAGGTAAACAAGACCCTTCTACAGTGTCGTTCATGACACCAACAGTTTGAGACTATGAACCATGATAAAATTAACCATAGCAACTTCCCTTTAGGCTCACCGAAACAATCCAGATTTAGGTTGCATACTCTCTTGCCGTTTCCTGGCACTAGAGTTACCCCCCAGACTACAAATTGGCGTTACGCGAGAGTCATAAGCTATCCCAGCTAGTCTTTCTGCTTCATCAATATCCTTTCTTGATGAAACTATGACTACAGATAGTTTAGATATAATCATAATTGCACATGAAGTAGGTTCTACCAGATATAGTCTAACTATAATTTCTCTGACTTCATGTTATGATATATCAAGGACTTCTGTATACATACATCAATGAATATATTTAACCAGTTATAATATATATACATAGAAACACATTGATATTAACAAAAGAACAAATGCCTTTATGTTTGAACAAATTATTCATACTATTACATAATTAAGATATATCGCCCTAATTGCCTTAAAGGCATACATCATATCCAACACTAGTCCTATTATCTTAGCATCAACAATCTCCCTGATTATATGATACTTTCTAGATACACGTCTATTTTTCTCATGAGACCGTGGTTCCTTTGCCTGAGCTATAGCACCATTGTTATCACAATACAAAGCAATGGGATCAATAATCTCAATCACCACACTGAGATCACCAATAAATCCCTTTAAATAGATAGTTTCTTTTGCTACTTCGTAAGCAACAATGTATTCAAACTCCTTGGTTGAATCAGCAGCAGTTTCTTGGTTGGAACTTTTCTAGCATACCGCACCTCTATTTAACACATACACAAAACCTGATTGAGACTTAAAGTCATCCTTGTTAGATTGGAAACTCACATCTGTGTAACCTCTAATTGTGAGGTCACCATCTCCATAAGTCAAAAACTCATCTTTAGTTCTTCTCAAGTAATTAAGAATTGCTTTGATGACCATCTAGTGTTTTTCACCTAGATCCGATTGATATCTACTCAAAAAGCTCAAAGCTTGAGAGACATTCGGTCTAATACATATCATAGCATACTTGATGGATCCTATTACAGATGCATACGGTATATCCTTCATGCGCATTTTCTCCTGAGTTGTCTTCGGACACTCAGACTTATATAGGTTAGTCCCCTTTGTCATTGAGAGATAACTTTTCTTAGAATGCTCATGGTTGAACCTATTCAGAACCTTGTCTATATATGTACTTTGAGAAAGACCTAACTGCTTCTTGGATCTATCTCTATAGATCTTTATACCTAGTATAAATGCTTCTTCTCTAAGGTATTTCATGGAGAACTTTCTTGAAAACTATATTTTAACACTTTGAAGAAGAGAAATATTGTTTCCAATTATTAGAATCTCATCGACTTATGGTACTAAGAAAACGACTACACTCCCACTAACCTTCTTATAAACACAGGGTTCATTAATTTTTAGGCAGAAATCTATTTCACGGATTGTCTGATCAGACCTTATATTCCAACTCCTAGATGCCTACTTAAGTCCATAAATGGACCTTTGCAGTTTGCATACCATTGAGCCATATGGAGATGTAAAACCCTCAGGCTGTGTCATATACACATCTTGGTTCAAATCCACATTCACGAATGTTGTTTTAACATCCATCTGCCAGATCTCATAATTGTAATGAGCAGCAATGGCATGGAGTATCCTTATCGATTTAAGCATGGCAACCGGTTAGAAAGTTTCATCATAGTCGATACCTTCACATTGACTATAACCTTTCATAACTAACTTTGCCTTATAGGTCTAACCTCTTCCAATGCATCGACCAAATTCCAAACTTGGTTCTCGTGCATGGAATCCATTTCTGATTTCATGGCTTTAAGCCATTTATTAGACTCTGTGCTTTTTATTACTTCTTCAAAGGTTCTTGGTTCACCATCCTCCATTAGATATAGTTCCCTATCGTTCGTGATGACAAAACCATATCATTCAGGACCTTCATAAACACGATCTGATCTTCATAATGATTGTGTTTTGATAGATTGTTCTTGGACCATATGTTCTTATGTATCTAGAATGAGGTCAATCAGCCGATTGTCTGTTTCTTTCTCTTGAAGCTCCAATTCAATATTGCTCCCATTGATTTTTTCAAGTAAGTATTCCTGTAAGCACGGCTACCTGGCCTGATGATGATTAATACCTTTTCACAAAGATGTCCAAGTGTCAAAAGTACTACTAGCTGAATGCCTCTGAAAGCCCTAAATTCCCCGCAACTTCAAATATCTCGTCCACTCCAATTCTATCAATTAATACCTCAAACTTCCATTGCATGCATCATCCAATTTTAATAGGAAATTACTTTCTTACTTAATGTTAAATGCATAAAATCTTGCATGAAATGAGTGAAATGTATGAAATGGATAACTAAAAGATTAGGTTCAAATGCATGCATATGTACCTATAATGATACACCATACATTGCAAGTGAAATGAGATAATGCATGTACTAATCAAGATAAATGCATAGGACATTGCATGAAATGGACAAGGTCAAAATGCATGGGAAGGATTAGTATGCATGCATACGTGCAATGAAAATTTATTGGTCCCTTTGCGTACCCTCACTGAGTTAGAGGGGGGGTGAATGACTCACTCAGTAACTTATTAAACTTTTTCTCAATAATTAAGGCTCCGCTAAGTGAACTTAGCTGGCTGAGTGAAAAACCTAGAAAATGTGATTAAGTAAACAACAAAGAGATTTTATATTGGTTCGGTAACCTGTGCTTACATCCAGTCCTAAGAGAGTGTCTCGGCTTTAATCCACTAATCTCAACTCCTTTACCCTAGGCGGAGAAGCCTTTCATAAATTCCTCAATTACAGTAAGTACCCTCCAAACTGCAATCGCTCACCCGCTGACTAGAATACCCTCTTCTATAAGTAACTCAATAAGAGTTTAAAAAAGAGCTGGACTCAACTTATAAAAACCTTGATCCAATTACAAATGATCTAATATTACAATTGATCGAACTAATCTATTCTCTGTTGTTCTAAGCAGATTCTCGCTGAGTTGTGCTTTTCTTGTTAGAATTCCTTTAAAGCTTGTAATTTGACAAAGTCTTTGCTTCTAGGAAATTCAAGTGTAATCACCAAGTTCTAATGCTTGCCTTCTTGATCCTTTTATAGTTGGATTGAGAAAGCAGCCATTGAACTTGTCTTGGCATCTTTTAAAAATGATAGCTCAGTAATTCACTCGTTGCTTCTTCAAATCAAACCGTTAAGAGATAGAATTGCACCATTGTGAAATACATTTGAATCCGTTAGATTGAAATTCGAGCTCTAATTTGAATTGTTTATCATTCGATGCCAGTTATCCATTAGAGAGAACTTGTGCTGACTTGCCACATGTCTTCATCCCATTCCCTCTAGTTTTTTTGACATGTTATAGAGTGCGCGATACGAAGTTGGTAGATCTGCAAAATTACCCGAAGTGGCAATTGACTTATTGCAGCTTTGCATTAGAAGACTTTTTTTATTTTCTTCATAATTTTGAGTCTTGTCAAGGCATTTATTCTTTTTGTCTATGTCTCATTAATGTTCCTGTAAGAAGCAACATGAAAAGAAAAGAAACCTTTTTACCTTAAAAGGTAAGGTCAACAGCATTGACAGACATAAAGTAACTCAGCAAAATATATTATCCTAAATCACACAGCTGAAGCACAATCTAAATATCAAGTGCCGAGTGAATATTACTAAGTTAGTGACTAAGTAAATACTCAACCCAGAAACCACTCAGAGTTAAACTAAATAACTAGGTCAGCGGAGACTCGAAATTCTACCCTTGAATTTTCTAACTCCCTTACACAATAGACTATTTATTTTAACATCATTATTGATTTAATTATCTCATATTTAACTTAATTGTTATGATCAAAACTTAAGCACTACTGAGTCATCCACCAAGTCAGTCCAAACTCGTGCTTGGTTCAACAATCTCCCCCATTTTGATCAACGACAATTAACTTAAGCGAGAATTAAATCAATAAGATACTTAGATCAAAGTTGCTTTATACTTATGCTTGATATGTCTTTATTCAGCATTTGCAATTTTCTCAAAGTGAATGCTAACTCCCCCATAGTTCTTTAATCTTTTGAGTTCAACATTCCTCAATACTTCTCATATATTTCTACAAATGATCAGAACATATGTATATATATATATATATATATATATATATATATATATAA
The DNA here is from genome assembly GCA_947683365.1 of Euphorbia pulcherrima. Lineage (NCBI taxonomy): Eukaryota > Viridiplantae > Streptophyta > Magnoliopsida > Malpighiales > Euphorbiaceae > Euphorbia > Euphorbia pulcherrima. The sequence goes on from CANTUS010000010.1 coordinate 46,155,240, forward strand.
CATAATAATATATAAAGTTAAGAAGATCTTATTTTAGAATAGAAATTGTAATCTTTCATTAATCAATAACTTGAGTACATATAATAAAGAGTTAGTCTATACTAAGTTTTATAATTCAGCACTAGCGATTACAAAACTTCTATTCTAATCCTTTGGCATAGGTGAGGCTCCCAAGTTGGCTTTTATGTCCTCATAAACCTGCTGATCCCATCTCAATTTTCTTGTCTCAAGATGTTCTCTCTAAATACACTCTAGATCCTTAGACAGATTATAAGAAAATTCAGCAATCCTCTCTTCTCTCTCTTTTTCCTCCTTCTCATGCTTCTCGTGATCCTTCTCCCCCATTGCCATTGCATCCAAAATGGCTTGAGTTTTATGATCAAATGACCTCAGAGACTCTTCAAATGTTTCTAGCTGACCATAGACAGTTGATGAAAAACTCTGCACAAGCAACTCGTAGATTTCTTGCGATATAGCTCCTCATTCTATAAGAAAGGCAAATAATCCTACTAAGGCATGAGATTGAGACAGATTGACCTGATATTGAGCATTTAACCCTTCTTTAGATATCTGGCTGAGATATGCTATTGCTTTAGCTTGATTTTACTCTTTGAGAATGTGCTCTAGCATAGGAGTGCTCTTGATATGGGGAGCAGCTTCATTATGGATCTTATCCAGGGCTTCTCCATCATTAAGGACACGAGCTTGAACTTGATTGATTTGGTCTCTGATGTGACCAAGTTTCTAATGAAGATTAGGCTCTAGTTCAGTATATGTCATCACAATATCACTAATCATAGCATAAAAAATATTAAGCCTCTTTATGGCATTAAGTACAGCTCCCTATGAGTTCTTTACTCCTTCTAGAATGTCTTCGTTCACTTTCCTTAACTCAGTGTGTAACCCATGATGTTTGGTTACCACTATGATCAGAGCATCTAGTCCATCTACAACTGCATTCAAGCGAGTTGTGTTCTCATCATTTTCCTTGCTCAGACTGCTATAACCATCTAGCACCTTTAACATAGCCTCAAGTAAGGGATTGAATTTGTTTATCATTGAATTGCAAAAATCCCTTTCATTATTAAGTAATTTACAATTGCTTTCATATATCTTAGCCATTTGCTTCTTTAGCTCTGCAACTTCCATCTTCAAACTAGCTACCTACCTACCTGCAATAGATAACAAGGGCAAAGTATGGGATACAATTTCCTTGACCAAAGAAAACTGGGTAGGTACTGATTTGACATGGGCCTTAATCTCCTCAATAGCCTCTATAAAACCTCACACTGGCTCAACAGCCTAGGTAATTCTCCTCAGAACATCCTCAGATGGTAAATATTTTGCTATCTCAGCATTGATTTCAGCATCTATCCCTAGTCCTGGAAACCTTTCTCTTCCCATGCTACTTATGTCTCCCAATAACTTAGCATTTGGATTAAATTAGGGTTGAGGTTGAGGTTATTGCGGTAGTTGTTGTTGTTCAGAAATCTCCTCAATTAGAGGTCCTCTGACTGGTGGAGGTCCTTCCAAATATAACACTTCTCACACTGGAGATCCCGTAGGGGAAAGATATGGGATGATGGCTATTTGGTCAGAGTCTAGGTTATTTTTGTTAGAGGGTTAGTTGATTTGGCTTGAACTTGATGTGTATGGTGTTTGGTTATCTAGTAGGGGTAAGGTAGAGATTGGTGTAGGTGAGAGTGATATTTCGGTGGTTATATTTGGGAAAGTAAAGAAATCTTTAGTTTCCCTCTCCTTCTCCTCTTCAACACCTTCAACAACGGACTCGCTGACCTAATTTAGAGAAACCTTAGTCAGCTGAGCTCCGTGCTCAACTACAACAGCTTCCTCATCTTCCTTATCCTCCAAATCTCCCTCATCCTCATCAATGACAATCTTCATTCTCTTTAACAAGCCCCTCTTTCTCTCCATCCTAGCCTCCTTTCCTTCTTCAGCAATCAGAGTGACCTGCTTGTCAAAGTTCAACACATTCAATTCAACTGCTTCCACTTCAATCACATCATCTTCCTCCTCCTACACTTCCTGATTAGCAATTCCATTCAGTGCTCCTATTACTTCATCAGCAACTTTTAGCACCTCCTTCTTAGCCAAGATAGCTACAGCCTTTTGCAAGATTTGCTTTGTGTTAGCCTTTCCCTTAGCCTTAGCTACTGAAACTGCTTGCTCAGCCTTTCTCCTTATAGAGGCTTCAATCTCTTCATGCTTCTTTATTATTCTTTCCTTCTCAGCAGCTTTAACTTTCTCATCTTCTTCAACATTTTGGGCAACTCCTGTCCCTCTATTCACCATTAGTTTCTTCTTGGGCTAACCTACTTAGGGAATAGGAATTGTTGTAGCTTCCTTTCCCTTTGTAGTCACCTCTTCCAACTGAGCAACATCTGCCTTCCTCTTCTTTTCTCTCTTTAGTCAAATTTCTCCTCTCAGCACTTCCTCGGCGCTTTTCTCTTCTTCAATTTCCTGAGGATTCAATTTAGTCCTCTTGTCTTCTCTAACTTAGTATGTCTTATCTTCTTTGGAACCACAGCAGAGACTAAGCTCACTCAACTCCCTTTATTTTCCTTTTTGGAGTCCTTCCTGACCCCTCACTTACTATCTTTCTTTTCTCCTTCTCCTTTTTCAGCTCTGGGCTGAGTAATTCTCTCCAGCTCACTTGCCACAAAGGCATCTAAGGTTAGGTCCTCCTTTTAGGGTTGAACAGGCTTCATTTCTATGATAGCCTTGGGATCCTTCATTCTGACTTCCTCTCTCTTCAGCTTAATATACTTAGTTTTGGTTGGCCTCTCATTTGCTCTAAGTCCATGAAAGTGAGTATTGGTAAGGATTCTAGACTCAATTACTTCCATCTGAATGTTACTCTTGATAGCCCATCCTTCCATGTCAATCTGATAGGCCCTGCAAATCTCTATAACTAACTATCCATACACCTTGTGCTTGCTGACCTTCAGGAATCTGTGAAGAATGGCCATGGGCCAGTTGATGCTCATGCCATGGGTCAGCATATAAATAAACAATTGCTCAAACTTAGAGTAGCTCCTAATAGAGCCTGTCTTGGGCAGCAGTACTTTTATCATTAACTCGTGCGCTTGTTTTCCTTCTTTTATGAATATAGAAGCAATCAGTTCACCTACCATGTAGTCGTGGGGAACTTCATAGCCGATAGGAATATCAACATGTTCATCATTATTAACTCGTAGCTTTAAGCCTCTTTCCTTCATTCCCAGTAGACCAGTGATAAGCTTAGGGGTAACATACACCTTTCTCCCCATTATAGTGGTCACAAACAGGTCCTTCTAACCTTCCACCATATGAATTCCATTATAGAATCTATCCACTATCTCCTCATAGCATCCATTTAGGAGTTCAAAGAAACCTCTCAAGTGATGCTGACATGCCCACTTCCCAAGCCTCTTATCACTGTAGAAGCTCAGCATGTCCACAGTGGTGGGTCTATCAACTTCAGTCTTCTCCAGGAAAGACCAAGGTATTAGAGTGTACTTAGCTCCAACTAGAATTTTGATTTCTTTGATTTTATCCATAATGATTGCTAACCGAGCCATGTGCTCTCTAGTATTAACCCAGTAAGTATCCTTTTTGTTTCTCACAAAAAGATCAAAATTTCTCCCTGATGTGCTCGCCATTGAAACTTTTTCTTTGAGAAAGATGGAGAATTTAGGGATTTAGAAAGGAAATTGCAGAGAAGGAATTTTGGTAAAGTAACCATTCCTCTTTCTAAATTTCTCCTTAAATAGCCAAAAACTCTTTGCTTAAACCTGCAAAGCTACATGTATGACTCACAATCCATGGTCTTAAGACTCAATGGTTAGATTCCACAATGTATACCGTAGGATTAATAAATGCAAAAAATACAGGATAACTGCTCTGATTATGGATCGTTTCATAACTTGCTACCATTTCTATCAAGTTTAAATTTGATATATAACCGGTGATAATTAATGACGTGTCCAAAATTCAAGCAATAAAAGAAATACTTAACCCGAATTAATGAAGCTCAGAGTGTGCCCTAATTTGGTCAGCTCCAGAATAAGTCAGAGTGAGATGTATTTCTTTAAATTGGATTGGACATTCCGATTAGCTGTCTGAGTATATTGAATTGATCCTTTCCAATAGGCTTTATAAATATGTCAGCTCATTGTTCTTCAGTTGGAATATATGTGAGCTTGACTTCTCCTTTTAGTACATGATCCCTTATGAAGTGATGTCTAATATTGACATGCTTCATCCTGCCATGTTGAACTAGATTCTTGGATAGGTCAATAGCACTCTTATTTTCACGCACGACTTCAAGGCAATTTGACTTTATACCATAATCCTCCAATTGCTGCATGATCTGTAGCAGTTGTCCTACACAATTTCTTGCAGCCATGTACTCAGCCTCAGCTGTACTCAAAGCCATAGAAGTTGCTTCTTGCTATACCATGTTATAAGACAATCACTAAGGAAATGACAACCTCCTATGGTGCTTTTCCTTTCAAGTTTGTCTCTTCAATAGTCAACATAAGTGTATCCTCTCAGAGTGAAGTCTGCATTACTCGGATACCATAAACCTGCATCAATAGAGCCTAGCAAATACCTGAGAATTCTCTTAATAGTAGCTAAGTGAGATTCTCTAGGGTCAGCTTTATATCTTGTACAATAACATACAACATATTGAATGTGAGGCCTCCTAGCAGTTAAGTAAAGTAGAGAACCAATAATACCTCTATAGAGCTTACTCTCTATAGGTTTACCTTCCTCATCTTTACTCAAAATAGTATTAGTGGCCACGGGTGTTGATATTGGCTTGGCTTTATCCATGTCAAACTTATTGAGTACTTCCTTGGCATATTTAGCTTGGCTGATGAAGATCCTATAGTTACCTTGCTTGATTTGCAAACCAAGATAGAAATTAAGCTCTACCATCATAGACATTTCAAGTTCTTTCATTATCTGTTGGCTGAACTCTTTGTATAGCTTTTCATTAGTTGCTCTAAAAATGATGTCATCCACATAGATTTGGACTAGCAACACATCTTGATGCCTCTTCTAGATAAATAGAGTTGTATCTGCTTTCCCTCTGACATAACCTTTATCGATCAAAAAGTTAGTCAGTCTCTCATACCAAGCTCTTGGAGCCTGTTTCAGTCCATGTAGACCTTTCTTCAGCTTGAAGACATGATTTGCATATTTAGGGTCTTCAAAGCCTGAGGACTGTCTGACATAGACTTCTTCTTGAATATAACCAGTAAGAAATGCACTCTTCATATCCATTTGAAATAAATTGAAGTTCATATGGGATGCAAGCGCACAAAGAATTCTTATGGCTTCAAGTCTTACTACTGGTGCAAAAGTTTCTCCATAATCAATGCCTTCTTGTTGATTATAGCCTTGAGCAACTAGCCTGGCCTTATTTCTAACAACATTACCAGCTTCATCTAGCTTGTTCTTAAAACCCCATTTGGTGCCCATAATTGGCTTTCCTTTGGGTTTCTCTATTAAATCCCAAACTTCATTCCTTCTGAATTGGTCTAGCGCTTCTTTCATTGCAATCATCTAGTTGTCATCAAAGTCAGCATCTTTAAACTTCTTTGGTTTAATCGATGATACAAATGTTGAATGGCTCGTCATTCTATTCAACTTACCTCTTGTCAGCACTGGATTTTTCACACTATCAAGAATCTTATCAACTGGGTTATCTTTCCTTCCTTTGACTTCTTTAGGTAGATCAGGATCAGCCCGCTGAGATATTGTCATTGGTTGAGCATCTACATCATCACCAAAGTTGATTGATTGGTCCAAGTCAACTTCATTTTCCTCTTTCTCTTCTACTAGATCAGGAATAATGATGGGTTGATTGACCGTTCGTGACTTGTTCCTTTTCTCTTTCATCATCACTGGCTTGTCTACCTGCATTGTTAGTTTCATCAAAATCTACATGCATGGACTCCTCTACGATGCCAGTCCTCTTGACATACACTCTATATGCCCTACTGTGTTTTGAGTAACCTAGAAAGAATCCTTCATCAGCCTTACGTAAAATTTAGCCAAGTGGTCTTAAGTATCTAATATGAAGCATCTACAACTAAAGGCCTTGAGATGACCAACCTTGGGCTTGCGCCTCTTCCAAAGTTCATAAGGAGTTTTATTCAAAACTGGGTATATTAAAACCCTGTTTAGAATGTAACAAGCTGTGTTAACACCCTCTCCCCAGAAATACTTTGGTAGATTGTTATCACTCAGTATAGAATGACCCATCTCCACAATAGTGTGATTCTTTCTCTCAACAACCCCGTTCTGCTAAGGTGTATGAGGAGCAGAAAAATTGTAGTCAATACCATAATTGGAACAGAATTCCTCAAATTGCCTATTTTCGAATTCCCTTCCATGGTCACTATGGATTCTATTAATTTTAAGGTCTTTTTCATTCATGATCCGGGTAGCCAACCTAGAGAATGATCCAAATGTTTCATCTTTGATAGCTAGCAAGACAATCTATGTGAACATGGTCAGATCATCTACAATCACAAGGGTGTATCTTATTTCACCTAGACTTATTGGCACAATAGGCCCAAACAAATCCACGTGTAGAAGATTAAGGGGATGAGAAGAGGATATATAAGCTATGGATTTAAATGTCCTCCTAAATTATTTCCCAAGTTGGCATGCTGAGCAGAGTCTATCTTTATCAAAGGCTAGATTTGGTAAACGCTCAATAAGTTCATTTCTGGCTAATTTGGACGAATTAGTCATATTGTTATGTCCTAACCTTCTATGCAATAGCCATGAGTTTTCCTCCTTAGAAACTAAGCATATATCATTGGAGCCAGGGGATAAATCAATCAAATAAACATTATTAATTAAACATTATTAATTCTAAGAGAATAAAGAATAGTTTAGTCAGAGTTACCATCAATGACTGAGTAGCCTGCTAAGTCAATTATTACTTTCCTGCCTTTGTTACAGCTAAGCAATGCTTAGCAAGTTGAAATTTAGGCCTTTCACCAGTGACACATTATCAATTGAAGGCTTGACTCCCACTGTGCCATTGCCAACAATCTTTGCTTTCTTGTTGTCTCCAAAACTAACAATTCCATTTCTTCTTCGCTCTAATGTGATGAATTGCTTTTCATCACCTCTCATATGCCTTGAGCATCCACTATCTAAATACCACATTCTGCTATCATTAGTGGATCTTAGGCTCACCTGCAAAACAATCAAGTTTTCTTAGGTACCCATGCTTTTTCTGGCTAGGTCCTCCCTTGTTAATGATGGTTATCCTTGACCAGTCATACTCATCATAGTAACCATTTTTGTGCCTACACATGACTGTTACATGTCCTGGTTTACCATATAAACTCGCTTTACTCTTTTGAGAAACCTTCATAGAGTGGTGAGTGAGGTTACTCTGAGTATTCTTGCTAGGTTGAGGAGGGACCCACACCTTTGTTAAAGCTGTTAATTCAACAGCTAACTCATCCAATCTCTTAGTGAGTTTTCTATTATATCCATTTTGGTACTCAACTTTTTCCATTACGTATAGGATGTCAAGTGATGTAGAAGAGTTGACATCTTCTATATCATCACACATCCTCTGAAGTACTGTGATGTATTTGGTTGACTTGTTAGTTACATTAATAACATCATTAAGTACTGCGACAAGCTCATCAGAAGACAAAGGGGGTTCAGAATTTACCTCAGAGATATTTCCTTTATCTTTGCTTTGGTCAGCTAATTGTCTGGCAGCGGAAGTAGTTGGTTGGTCAGCTGACTTTGAGTGAACTTGATCATCCTTAGCCATGAGACACACATTGGCAGAATCATGTGGCTCTTCTTCTGAGGATGATGACTTGTTCAGAGTCATTCCAGGTAGTAGCAGGGGCCTTCTTACTCTTCTTCTTCTTGAACTAGTCCTTCTTGGCTTTAGGACAGCTTGATTGAATATGCCCCATCTCACCACATTCAAAGCATTTGATGTCTTTGTTGAATTCCTTTCGTGGTCTTTCAACTACTCCCTTCTTATACTTGCCTATCTTTCTGAACTTTTGAAAGTTCTTCTCTTTACACAGATATCTCCTGAAATTCTTAGTCATTAGAGCTATTTCTTCTTTTCTGTCCTTTGGATATCGTTCCTCAGAGGAATCTTCTTCTTCTTCATCCTCATCATCTTTCAGAACAACAGCTCTACTTGAGTTCTCTTTCTCTTTGGACCTATGCTTCTTGGACTCATCTTCATATTACTTCAAGGACATCTCATGAGTCAGCAGAGTTCCAATCAGCTCATCAAACTTATAGGTCTTCAAATCACGAGCCTCTTCAATAGCACTCTTCTTAGCTTCCCAATCTTGAGTCAAGCTTCTAAGAATCTTCTTGGCAATCTCTTCTTGTGTGAAGGTCTTACCAAGTCTTTTTTTAGCTCATTGACTATATTCATGAACCTGGTGTTCTTGTTGGAAACATCCTCCTTGGGCTTCATGTGAAACCACTCATAATCCCTCATAAGGATATTGATCTTGGACTCTTTCACTTTATCAGTAGCTTCATTAGTTACTTCCAACTTCTTCCAAATCTCTTTTGCTGTCTTGCATCCAGAAATGGGATTAAACTCAGTAGCATCAAGAGCATAATGAAGATATTTGATAGCAGTTGCATCCTCCTTAAGTCTGGCCAAATCATTATTATCCCATTCAGTAGAGTACTTATCAACAGTAACTCCATTCTTCATATGTGATGGAACATATGGCCCTTCTATAATGGTCATCCAAGCATGCATACTCTAGGACTGAATGAAATTATTCATTCTATGCTTCCAGTCAGTACAATGCTCTCCATTGAACATTAGAGGCCCGGTAACTAACATGCCTTCAGGAAGAATATAAGCTAGAGCCTTTCCATTGGATTCGCCTTTGTACGCCATGGTCTTTATCTCAAAGATTGTGAAATCTGTGAAATGAGAATTGCTCTGATACCACTTATTGGTCCCTTTACGTACACTCACTAAGTCAGAAGGGGGGCGAATGACTCACTTAGTAACTTATAAAACTTTTTCTCGATAATTAAGGCTCCCTTAAGTGAGGTCAGCTGGCTTAGTGAAAAACCTAGAAATTTCAATTGAGTAAAGAACACAGAGATTTTACTCTTATTCTGCAACTTGTGTTTACATCCAGTCCCGGAAGCGTGCCTCAGATTTAATCCACTAATGTCAACTCCTTTACCCTAGGCGGAGAAGCCTTTCACTAATTCCCCAATTATAGTAAGTACCCTCTAAACTACAATTGCTCACCCGCTGACTAGAATACCCTCTTCTATCAGCAACTCAATAAGAGTTTGAACAAGAGCTGGACTCAACTTATAAAAAAGTTGATCCAGTTATAAAAGATCTAATATTATAATTGATTGATCTAATCTATTCTCTCTTATTCTAATCATATGCTCGCTGAGTTGTGCTTTTCTTGCTAGAACTCCTTTAAAGCTTGTAATTTGACAGAGTCTTTGCTTCTAGGAAATTCAGGTGTAATCACCAAGTTCTGATGCTTGCCTTCTTGCTCCTTTTATAGTTGGATTGAGAAAGTAGCCGTTGAACTTGTCTTGGCATCTTCTGAAAATGATAGCTCAGTAATTCACTCGTTGCTTCTTTAAATCAATCCGTTAAGAGATAGAATTGCATAGTTGTGAAATACATTTCAATGTGTTAGATTGAAATTCGAGCTTTAATTTGAATTCTTTGTCATTTGATGCCAGTCTTCCATTAGAGATAACTTGCGCTCACTTGCCGCATGTCTTCATCCTATTCCCTCTAGTTTTCTAACATGTTACAAAGTGCGCAATACGAAGTTGGTAGATCTATAGAATCACCCAAAGTGGCAATTGACTTGTTGCAGCTTTGCATTGGAAGACTTTATCATTTTCCTCATAATTTTGAGTCTTGTCAAGGCATTAATTCTTTTTGTCCTTGTCTCATTAATGTTCCTTCAAGAAGCAACACAAAAAGCAAAGATACCTTTTTACTTAAAAGGTAAGATCAGCAGTGTTGACAGACATAAAGTAACTCAGTGAAATATATTATCGTAAATCACCCTGCTGAAGCACAATCTAAATATCAAGCGCTGAGTGAATATTACTAAGTTAGCAACTAAGTAAATAAACAGCCCCGAAACTACTCAGAGTTAAACTAAATAGCTAGGTCAGCGGAGACTCGAAATTCTACCCTTGAATTTACTAACACCCTTACCCATAGACTATTTATTTTAACATCATTATTGATTTGATTATCTCATACTGAACTTAATTGTTATGATCAAAACTTAATGCATGATTAGGTGGTAATTGAATGAACCACGTGCAATGCTTACAAAATTCTGAAGATTAGTAAGCATAGGAGTGTAATACATGCGTAGTAGAATAGGTGACTAATGAATTAAAAAGGTGAGTATGCACTTATGTGTTCAATATTCTTTCAACCCACATGTCTCTTGTTTTATGGACATATTTCACAAGAGTGCCAATTGACACCTCCCTAAAATCGATAAAAGGAAAGCATGTCTTTCCATTTAAACATACAACCATTCATAATTCTTTTGTCCATCTATTATAAGGTATGGTCACTACACCTAGGTGACGTACGTCGGTCAACAGTGGTGACATGCATTGATCGGCGGTTATCACAAGTGTCGATCGACGCTGACACGTGTCAAGTCTAGCAATGACTCACCAAGCCTACAGATGTGTTGATCGACGGTCAACATGCATGGATCATCAGTTGTTGGACACATGTCAAGTCTAGTGATGACTCATCAAAGCTACAACCATCCAAGAAGTTTGATCAACACAAGTTGCTGCCCAACTTGCGTCGATCAAAGATCGCCACCCAAGAAGTCTTGATCGACACAAGTTGCTGCCCAACTTGCATCGATCAACGTTTCTGTATTCCCTATAAAAAAGAAGTCGAACCTCGGCATTTCAATAGCAAGAAATCATCAGAATTCGATATCATACAAATTCAAACAATACCCTCATCGTACTATCGAGCCTATACCAAAATTCCTTTCCTTTATCCCAAAACTATACTTAGGTATAGAACCCTCCCCTTGGCAAGTTTTAGCTATAAACTGGCCTAGCCTTACTTCCTAAACACCATCCCGATAGTATAGCTCAATATCATCGACGGGTTTTAGCCGCAAACCTTCCACATATTGTCCTTCAAACACCAACTATACCAAGGTATAGTCCATTATTGCTGGCGGGCTTTAGTTATAAACCGTCTCCGTAGATCCCAAGGTTCTCAACCTTAATCCTTTAAACATTCGGTTCTAGCACGTACCAGCCTTCAGGACACTCGAAAGGTAACTGAGGGTAATTTGATCTAATCCCACATTTGTTGCATTTATTTTTATTTCATTTATATTTATTAAATTATCGGGAGCATCCAAGGCAGGGGAATCTGTCACTCAGCTATAAACTCTATCCCTTTACTTTATTCCTAAGATTTTGTGAACAAAACGACATAGGGAAATTATTTTTAATAAACTAATTAAACATATATATCTCGAATCAAATGTACAAGTAACTATCTTATCCGACTCAGAATCTCTACTTTATAGGTATAGGAATCCCACCCAAATTTGCTATACTATAATTTCCCGATAGAGCTGAACCGGGTGGTAACTCTTATATTTTATAAAATAGGGCTTTTGACCCAGCTTTAATGTATAAAGTTTCCATCAAAAAAATTCTCTACAGACCAGTCACTAGAAGGGTCCCACGGTCCCTATCGCCAAGCATTCTCAAAATGTAGATGAGCCCCGCGCTCAAACTGCAACGGATTCCCGCATAAAAAACCCAGGAGCCCGCGCGCCTGCTGTCTCATAAAAGTTTGTCCATAGTTCCTTTTCCAAAAAGTGAGTACTCCGAGACACAAATACCTTTTGTGCTTCGGGTTAGTAAAATAAATATCCAATAGTTTCCTTTAAATATCAAATGAACATACACTTATTAGATTTCGCGCTCAACTTATCTGATTCTATCCTCTTTACCATAGCAGGACAGCCCCATACCCTAAGGTGACTTAGAGATGGCCTTTTATTAGACCATCTTTCATAAGGCATAGAATCAACTGATTTAAAGGGCACTCTGTTTAATACATAAACCGTGCTCTCTAGTGCATATCCCCAAAAGGATTTACTGAGATCTGCTTGGCTCATCATGGACCAAGCCATATCTAATAAAGTTCAATTCCTCCTTTTAGACACTCCATTATGTTGGGGTGTATAAGGAGGGGTCCACTAGAGAACTATCTCGCTTTCTTTTGGATAATCCTGAAACTCTTGACTCAAGTATTCTCCACCTCGATCAAATCAAAGTGCTTTAATACATTTCTCAAGTTGTTTCTCTACTGAATATCTTGAATTTATCAAAACTTTCAGACTTGTGCTTCATTAAGTACATATAACTACATCGTGAGTAATCATTGATAAAGTTTATGAAGTAGGAGTGTCTTCCTAGTGCCAGAACACTCATTGGACCACACACATCAGTATGTATAATCTCCAATGTACTCGGGCACGTTCACCATTTCCTTTAAAGGGTAACTTTATCATTTTTCCTTTTAAACAAGGTCCACAATCATCATAAGACTCCAAGTCTATTGAGCCCAAGTCTCCACGCTTATGCAACTTGGTTAAGCGATCTTTGGTTATATGGCCTAAATGATAATGCCACAAGTAGAAAGAGTTCTCATTATCTAATTTTCTCTTAGCAATGTTTATATTTGAGAATATGATTTTGTAATTACGAAATATCATTTGTCATACTACAATAAAATATCATTCATAACTTTGATAATACCTTTTATCGAATTCGAATAAAATTCCATCTACTGCAAAGCAGGAAACAATATTTCAAGTTCCTACATCAATAGCAGCCATCAAGATCTAATGATTTTATGTAGGCACAATTCTCCTTTTTGCCAAAATTCTACTTCTCAACAATATTTATACTGTCATATGGATATACGATTCTAATAAGGTATTCCATACCAATTTAGAATTTCCTTGAGATCTAGAAATTCTCAATATTAAACATCTTGAAGTGGAAACTCTAAGCCTCCTCTTCTCATGCTATGAGACTTCAGCCATTTTGATCTTATTTCCAATATCCTATAATGAAATGAAGGTCTTGTTTCCAATATTTCACATTGAAAACAATCATTTTGTCTCCTAGACAAAATTCTCAATATTCTTTTTACTTTTCTTTTCACTCTACTCTATCCTGCTTCAAAACTAGACACCATGTGTGTCCCTTTACTTCTTTGAGACATGAACCATTTAAATTTCTGTCTAATTGGTCCTACCAATTTCTATCAAAATATTTTGGTTCAAATTTTCCACCATGGAAAATCCTTTCTCAAATATGTAAAGACATAGACTTTCAAGTCCATGATTTTATGATGCCCTTATAGCTAAAGTAACATGGATCCTAACATTTGACTTGATGTTTAACCTTGTCTCCTGCCAGCTGCTTATATAAGGTAACAGGGATGTTAACAACCTCTAAGGTGTTGTATCCTAGTTTCCTTCATGTATTTCATGCACATCTATTTTAAGCAGAATTGCTTGCATCATGTTGTTTAGATTCAGGCTTATACAATGTACACTCTAAGCCCAAGGCTTTGAGGATGACCCTCACATTTCTAAAGAAACCCTTTGAAGCTAGAGCCAATCAAAATTAGTTATCAATGTGAACGTTTGAATTAAAATAAAGATTTCAACCAAGATGTAAGAAAACAAATATTGTATAGATTTTAGTATATAGTACATATATTTAATATAAAGACTTTTAATTAAATACATTTGCCCTACAATTTTTCAAAATTTACAATAGCCCATTCTATTGAATTCGGGAAGTTTAGCCTAGCTAAATTTCCAAGTAGGTAGCATCTATAACTAGTCTATTACAACCCCTAATTTTATGAGTCAAGTCATATTAGTTAGTTATAGTTGGAATCTCATTCCATTTACACCGTATGCAATTGCTAATTCATTCAAGTTCCCTAATTCAAAGGGACGTGTGGTCTTATATTAGCATCTCCTTGAATATGTCTCAGTCCTGCCGCTAGCCCCCAATTTTATGGTGGACTACCCCTGTCCTGTTAAGGCAAACCCTATCTCAATTTTTTATAACCAATCGATGTGAACAAAAAAGGAATGCTTTGTGCAACACTTTTGTAGCCCAAAGAGACCGTATTATAAATTTGGTTAAGGAAGACAATAACTTGCCTTAATATCTTTACTTAGGGATTTTATTGGTGTTAAACGTCTCACCCAATCTAGGATTTTATCAGATGGGGATATTTATAATAATTTGTATTAATTCAGGGAATTTTAGAATTAATTTATAAGGTCTAACCTTAGGTGGGTTCAAGCTCTTTATTATAATTATTCCATCAACTTAGATTATATGCAAAATAATTAAAAATTTTATTTATTACATTAATATTGTATTTTCGTTAAGCTTTTATTCAATAAATTTAATTTTACTTTGTTATAGAAACATATATAAGAACCATCTTATATAGTGGAAATAAATTAGTCCATTCTAATCCCCTCTCGATCAATTCAAGTTGCACCGATAAAGGTTCCCAGGTAGGTGAGGTGCCCTAGGAGAAGTAGACACCAAGTCCAATCCTTAGCCAGAACAAATACGGGTACAAACTCGAAGACCATGGATCCTCTTGAACTAATAAAATTCGTTCTTACAATTCATGTAAATTGAAACATCTATAACCCTTGTAACTTATATAATTTATTAAGTCTTTGATAAATTATGAGTAAGTTCAGCAGGATTATTCAAAATTATCTATAACCATTTTCTAACCTTGAAATGAAAGCCTAAGTTCGTCTATTGTTCCCAACAATTAATAAAACTTAAAACATTTCATATAGAAAATAAAATTCAGTTCACTTCTAACTTAATTATGCACTAAATAGGCATGCACTGATACCACTCTTAGGAACTGATAGTCACTTGGAACATGCATAACAGGCATGTCAGAAATTCAAAATTATGTCCCTTGTCCCCAGGAACTCCTATTAATTGCATATAAATTAAATAATACCTTAACTAAATAATTCTCTACCTAGGTTAGCAAGCACAGGCTAGCAGTTGAAGCGTGCTTTAGCAGAACCTCCTTGAATAAGCCTCCAAGTGTAGGATAGCCTCTATGAGTATCCACATGAACCCTACCAATCAAAACCTCCCAGAGAGGAAGAACTACAGAGCATTAAGTAGCTGCTAGACCACTCCAAAAGCCCACCCGAATATATTAACTAGAGGTGCCTCAAAATATTCTAGGCCCCTCAAAAGAACTTACTTAAGTCAACCCGGGAGATTTTACTTTAGGAATCTCAACTTAGGATTTATGCTTTGAGCTTGGTGCAAAATTAAAAGGTAAAAGGAGATGTCAATTTATAGCCTTGGGGGAGCAAAATTGCTCCCCCCATTTCCTATGTGGGATGTAGGAAATGCACATCCCACAAGCGGGTTTCACCCGCGTGCTCCGCACGCTATGCATGTCGCAAGCAGGGCTTAGCCTAGCCTTACGGGCTCTCGAAAGTGTCACAATATGACACTTGTGAGCCCACGGTGTGAGATTTCCCGCATTGAATATGACGCAAATCCCATAATCCCTTTTGCGGTCCAAAAATGTCTCACATTTTTACTGGGTCCAACCTGTTTGGAACATCCCCCTTAATCTCTTTTTCAAATAATTAATTTATTTTATGACCCTAACAAAATTAGTTACGGGTCAAAATAAATTCTCGGTTTATCCAAAATGATCTAATCATTTTAACCGATGTCTTCATTTATTTATGACCCTAATAAAATTAGCTACTGGTCAAAATAAATTCTTGTTCTAATTAAATAATAATCCAATTATTATTATGTTATATTTTCGTAATAGAATAAATCAATTAATTCTTTACTCAGTCCGATGGAGGCTCAATGTGTCGGACCTTATAGGATTTCAAAGTATTGAGCTATTAAGGCTTAACCAAACCTTGTTCTATAGGAACTATTGGCTCGAGATTCTAGACCATGAATAGAACTCGATTACCTTGAACGTCTGTAGTACGCCTTTAGCAAGGGTCTACCATCCCCCATTACTCGGAATGTCATTTGTGCCTATGACTTAATCCTGGTTATTACAATAGTTGCCCAATGCGATAAAATCCTTCTATTCTTTAATATTAGTACAATCTGGTTTTATTGGGTTTGGTTAAAGTGTTAACCCACTAATAGTGAGGTTGCTCCAGACTATCCAAGTTATTTACTTGTTAATAAAGTATATTGCTCTTTACTATAATGTGTTTGACTAGAAACTATTTCTATCAAGCACATACTCTGATCAGAGGTTTATAGCAATCATCACTTCAACAAGTGGCCAGGAACAACTCCTTAATATATCTGGAGTGATTAATTCTTTTTGACTATATAGCTTACTGACGTGCTGTCATCACTATACCCGTAATCACCCATGACACCTTAAATTAATGAGTGTAAAGTAATGACCCAAAGTATAGCGATAGTACCACACAAGGTAACTAGTATCTCAAGTATAAGAATATTCGCAAAGCTACTGCATAAAGATAAACACTAACACTACGATATATTTACCAAGTATTTATATTACGGCGGTCTCCAATATATCTTCTAGATATAACCATGTGTCAAACTTAAGGAATCACCTTCAGTCTTAGGAGTTTAACTGCTTGGACCCATTCCAAGAAAGTTGACCACATGCTAGCCTTACCATTTCATCAATATCATTTCTTGATGAAACTATAACTAGGGATAATTTAGACATAATCATATTTACACATGAAGTAGGTCTCACTAAGTATAGTCCCACTATAGTTGCTCTCACTCCACACTATGATATGTCAAGGACTCTTGTACACATATATCAATGAATATATTTTAACCAGTCCTAATATATATATATATATATATATATATATATATATATATATATATATATATATATATAAACACATCGATATAAACAAAAGATTGAATGCCTTTATTAATTAAACAAATTACTCATACCATTACATAATTAAGATATATCGCCTTAATTGCCTCAAGGGCATACATCATATCTAACAAATACATGGCTACCAAAAGTTGTGTTGCTCAACTCCTGCGGATTAAGTAAGAACTAGAAGATTATAAAGTACAAGATGGATGTGTTGATGCAATTGATGTGTCCAAAAATCCAGTGCTACATAGCAGGATGAAGCATGTCAACCTTAGGCATCATTTCATCCGGGATCATGAGATGAAAATGGATGTGGTACTGGTCTACATTCCAACCAATGAGCAAAGGGTAGATATCTTTACTAAACGACTAAATGAAGATCAATTCAACAAGCTCCGAGAGGCAATTGGAATATCAAACCCAATTTAAAAGCAGACGAAACAAGGAAGAAAATTAAGTTGGATTACTTCAAGTTGCAAAAGAAGGAGAATGTTTTCAGCTCAGCAGACAAGAATGACAAATGGCATTAAAAGTGTGAAAAATAACTGTAGACTTTGGAATTTCAAAAGTTTAGTGTACACACCACGCGCGGAAAAATAACAGTTGGAAATGGAAAAGTTGTTCCCATTCTCCGGTTTACATGCCATTAACTTCTCTCTTCAAAGTTAACGGCCACCTCATCAATCCAATCAAATTTAACCACTTCCGGATTACCAAAATACCTGCACCTTTAAAAATCTATAAAAAGCCCCTAAAATCACTGTCTTCCTCACGCGAGCAACTCATTACTATTACTCTACAAAAATTCTTCCAAAAACCCTAAATTTCCTTAACCATTCTTTCAAAAACTCATATGGCAAGAACCAAGAATCAAGCAGCCCTTCCCCCAAGGAATCGAGTATTGGAAGAAAACCTTAAGGATGAGGACTTTACTCCAATTAAGTTCAAAACTACAGATACCATTGTCCCGTCTAAATTTCTAGGCGATGAGTACCTCTTCAAAACAAAGCCCTCTTCCCAACTCCTTCTAAAAGACCAACACTTAGAGGTATTCCACTAGATGAAAAGCCTAACTCATCCCTACTGGTAAAGGAGTTCTATCAGAACCTGAGAATCCACAACTACGCCCATGCTCTCTGGACCACTATCCAAGGGATAGTAATTACAATAACACCTATGAGCACTGGATTTTAACAGTCCTTCTCATAAAATGACGATGAGAGCTAGATAACACATTTCTTTACAGGCGTTATCCATTAGAGGTGTTCCTACTATTATAGAGTTGAGTTTGGCCAAGTTTTGGGGACCTAGACTACCTTTAGGGACAGTACGAGTCACACTTGGGGGTACGGGTCCATGGGTTGACCCGTACAGCTTTGCAACCCCATACATGTGGGAAGGACATGTGGGGGTCTCACTAAGACCCGTACGGGTTCTCTGTACCCGTACAAGTGCCATTTTTGCCCAAATAGGCAGAATGGAAAGGAATCATGCCCATTTCAGGAGAAATCCAGTCATGAATGTAATTTAATTGGTTCAGAGTCGATATCCTCCTATAAATAGTGGCTTTTTGCCTCATTTTCAAAGGGACCGAAAACAAAAATCAGATCAAGCAATTTATATCAAAATTATAGCAGTTTTTATAGGTATAGAAAGGGTATATTTGAGGTATAAAAGATATAAAATAGGGAGAAAACCCATTCCTTGAGGTTTTGTCCACATTTTATTCATTTCTAGCTTCGCTTATTAGGATTTAGGGGAGGTTCTGTCTGTACAAATACTTGCCTAAACATTCCTAAAACCACCATTTCATCTTCTACTTGGGCTAGACTCTCTCTCTCTACATAGAGATCGCTTCAAAGTGGAGTCACATCGTAAAGGTAAGCTCCTGAGTTTCAAAGAGACTCACATCTCATTTATTTTTTTCGTTATTTCCTATATTATGCTCCTTCACTATAAATCTGATTTTTTATTGAACTAAAGTTCTATCCATGACTGGACAGGGCCTGTACGGGTACCCCACACCCATACGGATCCTCACCAGCACCCGTACAGGTCCCACTCACCCATAAGGGTATTGGCCCCCAAGCAGAACCAAAAGTTCCTCTTATTAACCTATAAAATAAATCTAGCATCACTATTTTCCATGCAATCATTTTCACTAATAATCTAGTAAATCAACCCAAAAAAGTAAAAATGTGTTTTCAAAACAAAATGAGCTGACATATTCACATTTTTCCTAACATACCGATCCTAGAAGTCATCCGGGCACTATCAATCACAAAACCGCCACGCTAACATATTCACATTTTTCCTAACAAAAAGCTAACTTATGATGTACTGTAAACTGTGCTAATCTTTGTGGATGTAGGGAAATTTATTTTATTTTGTTTTATAACATAAAACAAATGTATTCTTTTGCAATTACCCCATTTTCCCCGGGTTGTAATTTTTTATACCCCCAGTTATTATTTGCACTTTTTGTAAATTGTAAATGCATGAATCGAGTGTGAAAGAGTGTAGAAAAATAGGATTTCCATAATAATTCCCCAAATGATTAAAATAAAATGGTTTTACGTGGCGAATGTAATTTTGAATTAACTAAATGAGAAATAAGTGACTCATCCGATACCCAAATGTATGATCCAAAAGGTATGAGTCTACCGCCTAATGGGAACCGTACCAAAACTCTTTCCCAAGTAGACAACTTGGGTGGTGACTCTATCATTTGTTTTGATATTTGGGTCTCGATTTTTTTATTCATAAAATTGGTTAAACTGTGCAAACTTGAACTAAATGGTTTCATCATGCCTAAACTAAACCAACCACCCCCAGTGGACCCTATCGTAAGGCGCCAAGGGTGATCCATATATCCTCATCAAATCACAGTGGCGACTCTGCTGGGGATTATAATCTTTTAACTTGCTAAATCTTGGTTTGTTTTAAATGCTTAAAAGATTAAGATGAGCACCGAAAATTATTTACTTAATTCAACCCGTTTTCTTTTTCATCATTTTTTATAATTATTACACTCCATCTTCTCATCTCATTCTCTCTAGCTAGATGTATTCTTTCTTCTAGCGCTAGGTTAAGGTGCCCTATTTTTCAGCAAAACTTACGAAAGCGTCACTCAAGGTTGCCAGAAATTGGGGACACTTTAGTGGGTGGAGCACTCATTAGCATCTCCATCCCAAAGAGGCTTGATACAATAGGAACCTACTACATCAACTTTCATTGCATCCCTACACCATTCTAATCAAAAGCTGTAGAATTTTACCCTCTAGGCACATTTTTCTAGTGAGATTGGACTAGGTCACCCTTTATTATCCTCATGGTAATCAAAGGAAAATACCTTCAAAATTGACGGGAGGAATAAGGTTGGAGGACACATTTTGCATGTGTTGTGTTGTATTCCCTTGTAATTAACCTCACCAAGCATTATTATAAGTGCTTCATACATAACCCTTCCCATGCACGTACTGATCTTTTGGTTGCTACCTCAGTGAGAGTCAAAGCTTGGCATCAATCTCAGGTCCTTTTGGTTTGCATTCTAGTTCAACTTTCACCGCCTTCGATTCAGATAAGGGTAGAGGATCCGCCTCTAACTCCATCCCTGAGTTATTTATCCAGCAGGTAGTTTGGTCCATTTGATTCCGATACTCCCCATCAGCTTGAGGAAATGTCTCGTATTCTGACTCATGATGGCTAAGTAGATGTCAAGGTTAAGGATCTTGGTCTCAATGAGGAGGCAAATGCATCAAGGTCCGATATTAGGCCGGAGATTATAAATGTCATTTTGTAGTATCTAGCAAGTGATCAATTCCTCGATCGGGTGAATGATAAGATGCTAGCTTCTACTAGGGCAATCTTGGTTGAGGAGAGGATGGCTAGTGTCTTTCAGGGTAGAGTCATTCAGGCTCCAGTGGTGCATGCAGTGGTAAGTGAGCAGCTTCCTCCATCAAGGGTCATGTAACGATCCATTTAATAGATCTTAATTGCCATCTTTTCAAGTTCGTGGGGAATATTCCAGTCAGTTTGGTCAGTTGGGTTCAGTTGATCCATCTGGTTTGGTTAGTCAGCCTCTTTAGTTAATGGGTACGGTAGTTCTGCCAGCCGTCAGTCAGTTCGCTCAGCCTAGCCATGGGTTCATACCACCAGCATTTTAGTTTGGGGCATCCGGATTGGTCCCTAATTTTGTAGTCACGCCTAAGGGAACAACCTTTCCTACAGTAACAGGTTTACCCTTGGGTGCGATTCCTCAGTCGGATGGATCATCTCTATTTGTAGAATTATATGATTTATTATAGAAGTTACTTGCTACCAATCCTATTATTCAGCCATCAGCACAGTCCACTCAGGTTCCTAGGGAGAAGGATTGGGTCCTTGAAAACTTTAGTATGCCTAGCTTAGCAAAGTGTAAGGGAACTAGTCTGCCTCAATCTCATATCACTACTTATCAGAGGGTAATGAGGATAAGAAAGCTAAGCGATAAAGTCCTTGCTGAGATGTTTCCTTACACTTTGGAAGGTCCTGCTATTGAATGGTATAACACTTTATCAGATGAGGTGACCAAAAATTGGAAGGCTTTACCTGAGGATTTCATCGAGTAGTCTAGTTTTAACGCCACTATTAAAACCACTATGCAAAACTTGGAGGCTATCAAGAAAGCCCTCAATGAGAAGTTCAAGCCTTATTTTGAAAGATGGATGGCTACCCAGATTCTGTTGAAGGATCATCTCAGTCTTCTTGAGATGATTCTGAAGTTGATGGATGGAGCTTTGCCAGCATATCGCAAGGTTCTTGGTATGGATAAATTCTTTAGCTATGTTGAGGGCTTCGAGAAGGCTGAAAAATGGGAGAGGATCAAGGACCCAGCCCAGGCCTCTTAGCCGAGGTCTAGTTAAAATTCTAAAATCACAATAGTATAAGAAGAAGTTGTTGTAGTCCATACCATTAAGGATGACATTTCTCGTTGGAAGGCACCCCTACCTACCAACTTCGTAAGTTGAGGGCACTTGGCCTTCTCCAAAGTGTCAAGCCCTATGTTCTGCCCAAGCCTGAGGATAGGGATCAATTTTATGCTTATCATGTTAGTAAGGGTCATTGAACTAGTGCTTGTAGGGATTTACTTGAGGCCATCAGCAGCCTAATTAGGGAGAAGAAGATCCAAGAACCCAAGCTTAAGCCAAGCACCATTAATAACCCCCTACCGAATTTTAAGAAGCTGGTTATGGCCATTGAGTTAGGATTGCCCTCCCATCATGTTTTTAATACGATCATGCAAGCCAGCCAGTGGTTCACTCGGTAGTGGCCTTACCCGACGAACTTGTCTCTATTATGCATACGAGTTAGAGGGTGATTATGATGAGGAAGCTATGTTGGTCCAACCTAAACTAACTGATATTGATGCTTATATGTGGGAAAGTGAGGACCTCGAAGAGCCCACTTTGTTAGTAGAAAACCCCGAGGAGAGGAGCTATATGAAGGATGGGGTGTTGCATGTTACCTGAAGTGAGGGTGGCTCCTAATGCCCTCCTAAAAAGAAGAAGAGGTAGAGATGTTGACATCCAGGTCATCCTGAGTGTCAATTAGGGACCGACCTTTACACCTGCTCTTGAGACTCAAGATCTGCCTAATAGTAGAAAGTTAGATTCCAAGGTCACCCCTCTTACCCAGTAGTTGCAAGTTACCCCTACCAAGTATAGTATCTGGAAACTTCTCATTAATTCCAAGGATCACCGAAGACGTTTGATGGAGAAACTGACAAGCATAGAAGTGAAACCGTCTACCTCCTTGGTTGATGTACTTTCAGTCATTAGAGGACCCTCACCTGATCATGTTGAATCCATCATGTTCTGTCCATCTGATCTCCCAACTAAAGGAAACTTGCATAACAAGGCACTTTTCATTAAGTTGTAAATCTTTGATCATTTTATCCCGTGTGTTATGGTGGATGATTTTTTCTCCCTTAATCTCTGCCCTTCCAAGATCCTTCCTCATTTAGGGCTGGATGAATCCATGTTGGAGAAATCCAATACTATTATAAGAGCAGATGATGACACTAAGAGAAATGTGATTGGAGTCTTTAAGGCTGCAGTTACGATTGGTGAAGTAAAGTCTAAGGCTCTGTTTACCGTCCTCGATTTTCCCATCACTTACTCTTTATTGCTTGACCGTCCTTGGCTTCATGCATTAGGGGCCATCCCTTCCACGGTCCACTAAAAAGTCAAGCTCATCCATAATGGCAATCTAGTGAACATTGAGGCCGATGAACCTTCAGTTTTAGTAGCCATTGAAGCTGAGAAGAAGGAATCTAGGGTGGTTCTTGCTCAACAGGGTGCAAAGTACTTAGTTAGGGGATACATATCCCTTAAGATTGAGAAGATCATGATGAAGCAGGGTTATATAAAAGGGAAAAGGGCTTGGGAAGAATCTTTAGGGCATCCTGGAACCCATTATACATGTGCCATGACCATTCGGACTTGGTTTGGGAAATTGCCCAAGTACTAAGAAATCTAAACCCCATTTGTGCCATATGATAGGGGCTAAGTTTAGGAAGAATGTGTTCACTGGTGAGGAGGAACCTATAGAGATAGGGGGAAGGAAGGTACCTAGTTTTGAGATCTTTAATGATGTGTATGACTTCAAGAATGGTTGCATGATTGAGACCTCAGTTACTACGAAAGTATGTGGGAATGCTGAAGGAGATAAGATGAGTGAAGCAGTAAAAGCTATCACCAAGGCCCTGGCAATACTCATGAAGAAGAACTGGAAGGGGGATGAGAAGGGCAATCCTATAAGTAAGGCCATCAAGAACTCAGCAAGAGCAGTGGATGAAGAAACTCATGTGAACCTGCACTCCGAGCCTACTATTTTAGCTGCCAGTATTACCAAGGCTGACTAACAAGGCCCTCCGCCTATGGAGGATGATTCAAATGATGTAATTTTTAATGTGGCAAAAATTTTTTGTGTCAACAATGCTGCTTATGAGGCATATCATGGATAAATTGATGCATTCTCCATTCACATTTTGTTTGATTACTTCATTTTAAAGGCATAATGCACTCATGACAACAGCATTCTTAAAAGATTACCATGTTTGTTAAATAGATTGAATTCAAGTATATCGCAATGGTATAAAAATCAAATGGTTAAAACTTACCACCAAAAAGAGAGATTAAAAGTGTTTAGCAAACATGATAGCCTTAGGTCTTTGCTCATCTTTCTTCATGAGGGAGGGAAAGAGGACACATCATTAACAAAGAGGACCAAGAAATCAGAAGAGCAACAAGGGAAACATGTACTACAACACCATATCAGGGAAAAAGATTGGGACCGACACCAATCTAAAGTTAAGTACAAACCTAAAAACATTCAAAAAGGAAAAACACCCAATGATCTTCCCATACCTTAAAAAAGGAAATATCCAACTTCTAGTGAATGGGCATCTCCCATCAATATAGGTTCCTTCAATCTCCCTCGAACTACATTTCCACTAAAATGTCCCTCCGAAAATGCTTTCTCCATTTTTTCAAAAGAACGGAGACCATTTACGCTACACAATCCCAAATCTCATAATAATATGATCTCATTCTTTCACACAAGGGAAGAACCACTCTCTTTCAACATCAACATTAATGGAGGCGACTCAAGGCACTTGACCACCTACAAATGTATCAATAGTGTATGGCCCTAACTTACAATAATACAGTTAGATACCTGAAGCAACCTCTCAAGGCGGGTGATCTAGTTCTCAAACAACTGTGCCAAGTGAGCACAGATGCTAGGGGCAAGTTCAGGCCTAACTGGGAAGGACAGTTTGTAGTTAAGGAAGTTCTTGGCAAGGGAGGAATCAAACTCATGGACATGGAGGGAAATGAGTTCGTGAATCTAGTAAATCAAGACAGGCTTAAGCGTTATCATTTCTAGATTAAAAGAACTAAATCACAAAAAAGAAACACAAAGAATAAAAGAAATAAAGAATAAATCACCCAACGAGTGGTCCTTTACTACTCGGGCAAAAATTAGGGTGCAAACCGCTGATCGGTATTCCATAAATCGGTCAGGCAAAAGTTAGGGTACTATAACACAAATAAAGCCCACTAAGTCAAAAATTTGAAAAGGGCGGCTTAGATAAAAGTTAGGGCATTGAGAGAAAAATATCAGCTGTTTTCTGGAAAATCTGTAAGAAGAGCAGTCGGCAGTAGGGGTTAACCATTAAAAGTTATTATCATTGCCTATGTACTCAAATTAACCTCATCAATGAACATGTTATGATTTGCTAAGAATTCTTGTCTTATAAATGTATGCATGTCTTTAGGTGAAATAATCACAAGTATGTGAATATCAGTTTTTCTCTACAATTTGGGCTCTTTGTTGTTATCTTTACTGTGCGTATATCATTCAACAAAAGAAAATAAATGTCAATAGGCCACAAAAGAAATCAGACCTATGCAAAATTGGGAAGTCATCTGCTGGATTGAAAACCCGAAAGGACAGTCTAGGCAAAAGTTAGGGCAAAGAAAAGAGAAAAAGAACAGTCCGATAAGTTAAGCTGTCAAGGACAGTTCAGGCAAAAATTAGGACAAAACAAATGAAAATAAATGGTCAATAGGTCATCTCACACCAAGTGGCCTAGGCAAAAATTAGAACTCAATTTAAAAAACTCCAGTTTAGTATTGCACTCATTTTGACAAACATCATTTGTAATTGCCATGGCTCTTAGTTGGGGTCCCTTAGACTCAGCTCTCCCACTGTGAAATCACACAACTAGCACATGTCCCCAGGAATGCTAATTTCAACTAGCCAGCCTTAGTAATTCTTCTCAGTTATGTTGGATTAGTTCATTGTTATCAGGAAATTCTAGTGTTCAATGGCTAACTAACTTGCTCTTAGTACACTCTAAAAGGTTTAATTATAAGTTGTGCCAAGGGGCAATATAGGTTTACAAGCACCAATATTAAAATGGTCTAATTATAGAAAGGAAAAGTTCAACATGCATAAAAGTTAAATAGTAAAAGTATCAATCCAAGTTTACACCGAAAGGAGCCACACAGGGCCAGAAACATCAAATATCCAGAAAGTAAAAAGAACATCATAATATAAGCTATTGGGGAATATTGTCCCTGGCGCTCATCTAGATTCTGATCCTATATATCTGCTAGTAGGTCACCCATATCAATCATCACATGGCCCTTAGCCCTACAAGCATCCTCAACAGGAAGGCTGGCACTCCGATCCTCGAGCTCCCTACAACACCCCCAGTAGAAGCATCAGCTGCCTTAACCTGCTGTTCCACCTCTTGCTCAGTTTCACCTCCTTAGGTCACTATCGGTACACCCCAGTATTGATCATCCTCTAAGGAAGATTCGAATGGCTCTGGTGTTCACCTACTCTTAGTTATCCAGGTTAGCTTTACCCGCAACACCTCAGCATCGGCCCTAGCATGAGCTACCTCTCTCCTGGCCCTCTCTAAATCTGCCTCCAAAACTAGAATCTGGTCCAGCTCTGTGGTGGCCACTCATAACTGCTCCTCCATAAAGGTAGCCTGATCCTCAATAGTGTCCAGGTCCCGGGTAGACCTATCACGCTCCATCCCCAGCAAGGTCTGTATGAAAATCAAGAGATCAGTACACATATATAAATATCATAGCATGCATGCATAGTTTATTAAAATTTTACAGGAAAATAAAGTTTACCATAGCTATGGCATCCTGTGCTAACATCATATTTTGGGTCGGGAGATATCTCTGGGCTATCCTCTCTGCCTCAACTACAGTCACCTATGAAGAACCAATCAAGTCAGTTCAGAACATGACTCATATGTTTGACAAAGGTATAAGTCAAAAGTTAAGTGTAAGAAGACTTATGTGGGTCGCGATAGGAGGAGTGAAATGGATAGTATGGACTGACCCTTCAAGCCCATGCACAACACGCTTCCCTGAGTGGTCGAGGAGGCGGAAAGTGAAGTCCAGATCGGTTTAGAGGGTACCCTCCCTAAAACTCCTGGCAGCCCTAGCGCATTTCACCGATGGCTCAGAATTAGTTAGCCCAATAAGAGTAGGGGCAACTGACCCGGCAGGAGTAGGGCCGGCCAGCCTAGCAGAAGTGGGCACTAGCATCAATCTTCTTCTGCTTGGAGGAGGAATACTGCATCACAATTCATAGATTATCAGGTTCTCGGGTCATGGAAGTAAATGTAAAAGTGCAGAAATTTACAAGGTTGAGTTAAAAAGGTTACCCAGGCGGAAGAAGTAGCAGGTCTAGGAAGGCCCTCGGTCCGGCAAATGAAAGGGCCTCCGTGGTCACCCCCAAGTCCATCACTGTCCTCGTCATCATTGTCATCACCATCATCCTTATAGTGGAACTCGAGAACTCGATCACCCAAATAAATCCTGGGCCATGGCTGGATAAGTGAATCTCGAATGAAAGCTGGGTAAGACCCCTCAACCGATAGCATGCGGGCCCCCTCACCCAGAAGATATACCCCCTAGTCTATCTTGGGCATTAGGTGAGGCCAGTACACCCCCTCAAGCACAGATGAAGGGATGGGCCTCTCAACTATCGAGCTAGTATGCCAGCCATAAATATGCTCACCAAAGTACCACTCTAGTGAGAGCGGTGACTCTAGCACGAACTGGCGGTCATCCATGCCCAGCCGCATCTCGTCAATCTCACCATGGATGTCCAGATAAGTCCAGGGGTCATGAATAACCTTCATATAGACAAAAAGCACTGTAAGGACCCTAACTTTATACATACAATTTGCTATTAACGGTTTGTTGAATTATAAATACAGGATTAGGTTTGAAAGCTTACCCGGTCGGAGCACAGCTGGCTGATGTACTCCTAGTAATCAGATATAGTCTGAGCTTTCTACTGCCAGGGGCTGTTTCAGTTTTAAGATAATGTTGGCTGACTCAAGCTGTCCAGACAAGCCAAGTCTAGGGATGAAATGGTGCTCGAATGACCACATCTATAAAAGGAAACCAAAAGTTAGTAAATAGAGAGACAAAATTAGAGTAAAAGCAAAGAGGAGTTCAGAATTTACCAAAAGAAGTAGGTGGCTGATCTTTAACTCAGACTGCCGACCCCAAATGCCAACATCCAGGCCGTAGTATAGCTTAGCCAGAATAGCCTGACACTAGTTCTTTCCAAGAATGCTGGCAAGATCCTCTACAACAGATAACAACTTGTAGTTTACGTTGCTCGAGTAGGACGGGAAGAAGATGGTTCATCAAGAGTGTCATGAGGAAGGACATGGCATACTGATCCCTCCTTCACACTGCAATCGGACTCGGCTGCACTAGCCAGTAAGTGTGTAGGTCCCCATACTTGAGCTTGTCACTCCCGCAAGGATGGAGCCGAAGAAGCCACTCCACAAAGCTCCTCACCTCAGCCCGTGACTGCCAATGGTTGGCATAAAAGTCAAAGTGGATGATATCTCCGCTCTAAGGTAGCCCCATCAACGCACACTATCCAAGGGAGTGAGGATGACCTCCCTGATGGCAAAATGGAATGTGTGCGTAGTCTCAGACCATCGCTCAGCTAGAAAAGAAATGGCAGCTGGGGCAAGTGTCTTCGGGCTCATAGGAATGGCATGAACTATGTCAGTGAAGCCCTAAAATTAAATACGGGTTAGCAGCTCAGGATCCCCCATAGAAAATATCTCCTCGTACCATTTTCAAAAGAAGCTCGGAGCTCTGACGGTCTTGAAAGGAAACTGCAAAAGCAAAACAACAACAGGGTTAGAATATAATGGAAAGGTTGACAATCCGTAAAAAGTTGCTAAAATGGGATTTCTAGACATTTTATCCTGGGAGTCAAGACCCATATGGGTGCTCTAGACCCGTACGGGTGCTGTTCTCACACCCGTACAAAAAATGGGACCCTTACGGGTATGGGTCCCTACGAACAATGTTCATCAGGGAGATTTCCCAAACGAGCCAAATTCATCCAAAATCAACAAAATCTCAATCAAATCTATCCTAAAAAGATCCCTACGCTAAAGTTATATGCATTAGGCTCTATTTTGATCCCTAAAACACACTAAAATTGTGCTGAATCAAAGACATTCAAAAGTGAGAAAAAAAATTGAAAATTAAGGATTTATGTCTACTTACTTGGAGTTCAGAAGGATGAGTAGTAGGAGAGGGCACGAGGGGCACATCATAAGTGGGAGTAAAGCCGAGGAAAGAATCTGTCTCGTGAAATGGATATCTAAGTGAAACAGGGCATCACTGGAGTTTCGATTCGCATATCCGGGGCAAGTCTTCACATCTTAGGTTGTAATGGCGGCGTTAGGGATATTTTTATACATCTTGGAATGAAAATGGATGGAATTTTGCAAGAAATTGAGAATTGGAAGTTTTGGTAAAGAGTGGGAATAAGAGGGACTTTTTAGTTTTTAAACCTATCCCGACCTTAACCATATGGGTCCTTGCCTCCCATACGGGTTCCCCAAGCCTCATACCAAACCCATACGGGTCCTGCCCACTCGTATGGGTCCCATTTTTAGGGGCAATCAGTTTGTCAAGGAAATCACCACTCAGCGGCAAAGGACACTTCAGATTCAAAATTTAGGGCTAACCCCACTTCTCTCAGACTCATTATTTCAGTTAAATTAGGGGTGAAACCCCTAGCTCACCTTGATCCTTGATTGAAGGGGCAAAAATTTTTGTTTATACAAAATTAATCAAGAATCAAGGTAAGCTATTTTCAAATCAATTACTAACATGTACAGGTCCACCTAAGTATAGGGAATTTCCCCAATATACTAGTCATCCAAACAAAACAATTCCCTAGTAGTAAAATCAGTTGAGGGGCACCCCCCCATTCCCCAGCAGTGGAATTAGTCAAGAGGTGTCCCCCATCATCAAACACCCTAGGGGCACTCACCCCAGAGCCACCCCTAGTAGTAGGACCAATCGAGGGACATTCCATCCCTAAGCAATTGGGCCAAACCCAACATTTCTCGCACTTAGTTTACAGTTTATTCAGGGGCCAACCCCCATCGATACATCCTTATTCTTGATTGAAGAGGAGATATTTTTTTTCACCACAAAGTCAATCAAGAATCAGGGCATGTCATCTCAGGTAGTAACTAACTCAACGTTTTTATTATCTCTTAACAGGTTATTGAAATTCCCCAAAGGGAGAGTCATCTGCCTTAGGAAAGGGATACACCAACAGGAGAGTCATCCGCCTTAAGAAGGGATACACCACCATACAAGGAGAGTCATCCATCTTAGGAAAGGGACACACCATCATCATCCAGGAAACTCGATCCGCCCTAAGAAAGGGATATGAGGAGAAGTCATTCGCCTTAGAAAATGGATACACCATCAGTTAGGAAATTCCATCCACCTTAAGAAAGGGATACAAGGAGAGTCATTCGCCTTAGAAAAGGGATACACCATCGTCGGTCAGGAAAGTTGATCCGCCTTATAAAAGGGATACACACCTTTCTTAGTGAAGTCGCCAGGGATACGCATTGGCAAAGGAAAGTCATCCACCTTAGGAAAGGGATACACATCGATGAAGGAAAGTCATCCGCCTCATGAAAGGGAAATGAATTGGCAAAGAAAAGTCATCTGCCTTAAGAAAGGGATACGCAATAGAAAAGGAAATTCGTACACCTTAAGAAAGGGACACCTAGGAAAGGAGATTGCCTCAAGAAAGGAACTCATCCATGTCATCTCCTCAGGTATAATTTCTAAACCCTCACTCATATTCTAAGATTATACAGATCCATATCTACAGTGATCCCATGAAGGGTAGTCTGTGAGCACTAGATTTTAACGATCCTTCTCACGAAACAATGATGAGAGATAGATAATACATTTATTTACAGGTGTTATCCATTAGAGGGGTTCTTACTGCTATAATGTTGAGTTTGACATGGTTTCAGAGACCTAGACTGCCTTTAGGGACCCATAACAGTCACACCTGGGGGTATGGGTCCATGGTATGACCCATACGGCTCTGCTGCCCCATACAGGTGGGGAGACCCGTTTGGGTCCCACCAGGACCTACATGGCTTTGCTACCCGTATGAGTGCTATTTTTGTCAAATAGGCAAAATGGCAAGGAATCATGCCCATTTCAAGGAGAAATCAAGTCATGAATGCAATTTATTGCGTTCAGACTCGATTACCTCCTATAAATAGAGGCTTTTTGCCTCATTTTCAAAGAGAGAAAAAATAAAAATTAGATCAAGCAATTTATATAGAAATTCCAGAAGTTTTCAAAGGTATAGAAAGGGTATAGTTGAGGTATAAAAGGTATAAAATAGGGAGAAAACCCATTCCTTGAGGTTTTGTCCATATTTTATTCATTTCTAGCTTTATTTATTAGGATTTAGGGGAGGTTTGGCTTACACAAAAACTCACCTAAACAGTCCTAAAACAACCATTTCGGCATCTACTTTGGCTAGACTCTCTCTTGGCATAGGGGTCACTTTAAAGTTGATTCACGTCGTAAAGGTACGCTCCTGAGTTTTAAAGAGACTCATATCTCATTTATTTTATAGTTATTTCCCATATTCTGCTCCATCTCTATAAATCTGATCCATTTGCTAACTGAAGTTCTGTCCAAGACCGAATAGGACTCATATAGGTCCCCCACACCCGTACAGATCCTCACTAGCACCCGTATGGGTCCCACTCACCCATATGGGCGCTAGCCCTCAGGCAAAACCTAAAGTTCCTCTTTTAAACCTGTAAAATCATTCTAACATCACCATTTTCCATGCATTCATTTTCACTAATAATCTGGTAAATCAGCCCACAAAAGCTAAAATGTGTTTTCATAACAAAATGCGCTAAAGACCCTTTATTTCTCTTTGATCCTAGAAGCTGTTTGGGCACTATTGATCGCAAAACCGCCACGATAACATAATCACATTTTTCCTAACAAAATGCTGACTTATGATGCGCCATAAAATGTGCTAATCTTTGTGGATGCAGGGGAATTTAATTTTTTTTTTTATAACTTAGAACAATGTATTGGTTCTTTTGCAATTCCCCCATTTTCACCAGGTTGTAGTTTTTTATTCCCCCAGTTATTGTTTGCACTTTATTGTAAATTGTAAATGCATGAATCAAGTGTGAAAGAGTGTAGAAAAATAGGATTTCCATAATAATTCCCCAAATGATGAAAATAAAACAGTTTTACTCGGCGAATGTAATTTTGAATTAACTAAATGAGAAATAAGTGACTCATTTGATACCCGAATCTCTGATCCAAAAGGTATGAGTCTCCCGCCCAATGGTAACCATACCAAAACTCATTCCCAGGAAAGAAAATTTGGATGGTGACTCTATAATTTGTGTCGAGATTTGGGTCTCGATCATTTTATTCATAAAATTGGTTAAAATGTGCAAACTTGAACTAAATGGTTTCATCACGCCTAAACTAAACCAATCACCCCCCAGTGGACCCCGCCGCAAGGCGCCAAGGGTGATCCACATATACTCGTCACATCACAACACGTGAATTCTTCATGGCTAATTTTAATATAAAGAATAGTGGGGTTATCATGAGGAATGATGGAGATGAGCACACAGTGAAATATGACCCAAAATTATGGCTTCCTGCAAGACATTAGGGAGATAAATTCTTAACCTAATGGCCGGAAGTTCTAAGGGTACTATAATTCGTAATGGCTAGGCTAGTCCTAGTCTGGAAGGGATCCATCAAGACACCATTAGCATTCCAACGATGTGTTACACACCACTGGGTTGAGAGTAGGGAGCTTAACACTACTGTGCTCCTCATCCATTACATCAAGTAGCACAAATACTCCCACGGAGGACTAATCACCAAAATCCTCCTTAAAAATCAAATTGATCTTACCAGAGCAGAGCAGATTTAGGGCAAGCCCATCTATAAAAAGAATTTCCTAAAGCTTACCTTTGACGAAGTATAGGATGAGGCTAAGGCCTTGGAGCAGAAGAGAGCTAAGCAGGAAAGAGGCAAGACCAAGAGAGCTGAAGGAGCTATTGAAATGGCCCTTATTGTAAAAAGGGCTAGGACTACTAGACCCAAAGCCCAAAAAAAGATTGACTTAAAGCTTGTTGAAGAAGAAAAGATGGAAGAAGCCAATGAGGACTCTATGACCCTCACTCAAATCCTCAAACAAACACCGCTCAAGCCTAAGAGAAGTTTGGTAAAGGTTATGGCTAAAAAGAAAAGGAAATTACAGTTTCAAAAGAGGTGCCAGAAGTTCACCTCTCTGTAGAAGCCGGAAGAAAGAGAGGGGCTGAGAAAACCATAAAAGAGACAATAGAAGGGGATACTGCTTCTAAGAGCAGTGCTACTGAGGAAGATGAGGCTATTCCAAAGCCTAAGAAGCAATTGGTCAAGAAGGGACCAACTATGTCATAGGCCTTCAAGGCAAAGAAGGCTAAAACGACTCCAAGGAAATCGGAGGCTAGGATAACTATCAAAGAACTTGCTCTAAAACCCTCCAGAGCTTAAGCAATATCTCAGGCCTGGAGAGATAAAGGGAAAAATATGGAGATTACTGCAAAAACTCTACATCCAAAGGATCTGGAGTATGATGACATGATGGCTGCGATAGAGGAAAATCTCAAGATGAACATGCCTAGTCTCTCTATAGATGGTCCCGAAGGCTCTTCAAGAAGCAGTCAAGCAGCTCCTTTGGTAGTACCTACTCCACCTATTCTTATGCCTGAAATTGACATCTATTATGTAAGAAAGGAATATGGTGAGGAGGAAGTTAACATACTTAATCTCCAACCACTTAAAGGCCCTATTCTAGAATCCCTTCTAATACTGGAGAAGGCTGGAGCAACATAGGAGGTAGTGGAGGTTGAATGTCCTGAAAAGGAAAGTCATGAGGAAGCAAAACATCCTGAACAACAAAATGTAGTATAACTTGATCTTAATACTAAAGTTGCTGTAGTAGAAGAAAATCAAGGCAACTTAGATGCAAATGAACCTCAAATTGCCTCTAAGGAAGATGAGCCTAACCTAGTGCTAAAAGCACCAGAGAAAGGTGATGATTTGGGTTCCAATGAGCATGCTACTGTAGCATACTCAAAGGACGAGGTCACTTTGGAGGATCTAGAGGATAAGAAGGATGATAAAGAGGATCAGGAGAAGGATCAAGAGAATGATCAGGAGGAAGATGGGGATAAAGAAGAGGAGGATAGTGATGATGTTGAAGATGATGATGAGGGTACCTCAAGTCCAAGCTATTCACCAATTAGCTTATGTATGAATTGATACTAAGAACCAGCTCCTAAAACAAGCCCTCTACCAAGGAGGAGAAACTAAAAATTGCTTGGAAATTACTAGAATAAGCTATTGCTAAGGATAAGGGGAACAATATTCCAGAGCTTGAACAAATTCTCCAAAATATTTGTATCAGATTGGGAAAAATTGAATCCTTCACTCAAAAGCTATCAATTTCCCAAGATCTAAAATCTGAGTTAGAGGCTAACCAAAACAAACTATCAAAAATTGAGCAGAGGGTGAACAACTTCCTAAGTGTTGAGCAGGTTACTAAAACTGCTTTATCTGAAGTCACTCTGGCCTTGGAAAAAATATCTAAAGAAGTTGTAGAAGCTAAGAGCTCTGTAATCCAGGCCTTAACTGGTGTCGAATCCAGCATTGCCACTACTCTTAGGCATGTTACTACAGCCTCAACTGATTTGAAGAATGAGCTCAAGAACTACATGGAGCAGAAATTTGAGGACTTGCTGAAATCCATTCCAAATGCAGTAACTCAAAGAACAAGTAATATATCCTCTAGAATCACCACTCTCACTATTGACCAAACAATAATGAAAGAGTAGCTTATCAAATTCCTTAAAGATGAATTACCTAAGCTCTTGTCCAAAACTACGGAGGACATGACTGTTGATTTTTAAATAGGTATTCATTCAATACATAAAATCATTTACAACTGGCAAAACATTTTCGACATTGAGTTTTGGCTCCTAAACGAAATCATCCACAATGGTGCCAAGACCATTTTAGAGGAAATAAAACAACTCAATCTTAGAATGGGAAACCTAAGCCTCTCTGCTCCTTCTACTTTAACCTCTTCACCATCTATTCCGGAAGTCTAATACTTCCCCTGTTTCAATAGTTAGTCCAGCATATTGAGGACACAATTTTTAGAGGACTATTAACGCTCATCTAAGGGATGTTTCCCTGCTTTGAGGAAGAAGATAGGGAGTATAGCCTTAAAATGCATCCAAATCTCACCAAGTCTTATGCTCAGCTCCGAAAGTTAATCAAATCCCTACATCTTGTTCCTCCAATTATGGATAGATAATAGATCAAAGATTAGCTGGGAATGAAAACTATAGTCTTCTATCTGAACCTTGGGAGAAACTATGGAAGCAAAGAATGTAAATTGAGATAGACACCCCAATCGAAGCAAACAAAAAGGGGGAGAAAGAGTATAAGGACAAACTAAAGGAAGATGAAGCTGGTAAGAAGGAGTAGCTGTAGCATAGATAGCATTATATTTTGCAATATATAATAGAATGGCTACGTAATATTTCTCACTTATAATATTCTGTAATTGTAATTGTCCTTCATTGATGTTAACACTTGTTAACAACAGAAGTTATATAGTGAAAACAAATTATTCAAAATTGCTTCTAACTACAACCATCAATTGTACTAAAAAATCTTAGAAGCTGATATGCAAAATTCTTGGGGGAGTTATGATGCTAGAAATATGAGGGAGAAACCATGTAAATGACTAAATGTCAAAAATCATGCTTAGCTCATATTTCCAATTATATATGCTTTTGTTCTTAGGATTTTTTTTTGTTTCCATCAAAATGGGGGAGATTGTTGGGAAATAATGATCTAGAAGAAGAAAACTCAAGACAAGTATTCGAATAAAGGTTTTGGAAGAAACAAAATGCCTAAGCCCTTGAAGGATGCATCTGGTTAGAGTTTGGAAGAGAACAAACTATTAAGCCCTAGAAGACAGCATCTAGAAAAATCACTGTAGAAAAACATCCGGTAAAGTTTAGACTGAAGACATTCGGAAGATAATTCTCAAGAAAGGGAATATTCAAATATAAATTTCCCTCCAATTGGTCTGAATTCAAACATGCTTTTTGCCTTGGAGAATGAGAAAGCAACAGCTTGCACAATTTCAGAAAAGGACAAAAAGGCTGACACAGAAAGAGAAAAAGGTAACAACCTTTTTAACATAGACCAATAGCAAGGCTCATGGAGTACAAAGAAAGACACATTTCGCATAAAATTTGGTAGAGCATAAAAAGCTAAATAAACGACGTCTGACAACTTTGTTGCCCCAATCCCAACAAATTCAAACGGAACATTTATTAGGTCTAACGGACAGATCGACGACTCCAGACACGCCAACACTTATCTGATCAATGGTGAAGATTCAAGATCATTCAATGGCTACATTTAAGATCCAAGCCTATAAAAGGGAAGCTTCACAAGTGGAGAAGATGTTGGTTGATTTTACAAAGCAAATACCTTGAGAAATTTGCCATACAATTAGTGAATACAATCCCTATGTGCGCACTGGATTTTAATGGTCCTTCTAACAAAATGATGATGAGAGCTAGATAATGCTATTCTTTACAGGTGTTATCCATTAGAGGTGTTCCTACTGAGCAGAGATGAGTTTAGCCAGAGTA
The DNA here is from genome assembly GCA_947683365.1 of Euphorbia pulcherrima. NCBI lineage: Eukaryota > Viridiplantae > Streptophyta > Magnoliopsida > Malpighiales > Euphorbiaceae > Euphorbia > Euphorbia pulcherrima. The sequence continues at coordinate 46,191,956 of CANTUS010000010.1, forward strand.
TGGGGACCTAGAGTGTCTTTAGGGTCCCCGTATGGGTCACACATTGGGGGTATGGGTCCATGGGTTAACCCGTACGGCCTCACTCCTCCATACAGCTTGAAGGGACCCATACAGGTCCCGCCAGGACTAGTATGGGTCCCACTTTTTTCGAAACATGAAGAATGGATAGATAATCATGCCATATTTGATTTTATTCGGTCATAAATGGCATTAACAGCATTCAGACCCAGAAAAAGCCTATAAGGCATTTTGCCCGACTTCCAAGAGGAGCCAAGTAAGGAAAATCACATACACTATAAATTTTATTTCCTAGCAATTCTCATAGGTTTAGAAAGGGTATAGAATGGGTATAAGAGGGAAAAAAAGGGAGAAAACCCATTCCTTAAGGTTTTCTCCACATTTTATTCGATCCTAACTTCGTCCATTAGGATTGGGGTGGGTTCTGTCCACACAAACACTCTCCTAAACAATCCTAAATTCATCATTTCATAGCCTATTTTGGCAAGACTCTCTCTCAACATAGGGATCGCTTCAAAGTGGATTCACGGTGTAAAGGTACGCTCCTGAGTTTCAAAGAGACTCACATCCTATTTATTTTATTATCATTTTCATTTATTTGTTTTGAACTATCCCTTGATCTGTGTTGGGCCTGGTCCTAACCTATATGGGCCTTGTTGGCACCTTTATGTCCCTGAAGTATTAAATCGGTGCACCATACCCATATGGAAGGAAATCCCATTTTACTCTATTCCTCCTCTATAAATTTGATCTTTTGAACTAAAATGACATTCTATTTGGGTCCAAAAAAGACCCGTATGGGTCCCCCATACCCGTACAGGTCCCCCTCCCAAACATAATACCATTTTTCATAATAACTTGTAAAATGAACCTAACACCACCATTTGCCATGCGATCGGTTTCATTAATAATCTGGTGAATCAACTCACAAAAAGTTAAAATGTGTTTTCATAAAAAAATGCATTGAAGACTCTTTATTTCTTTTCAATCCTAGAAGCCGCCCGAGCACTATCGATCGCAAAACCGTCAAGCTAATATAATCACTTATTTTTAATAAAAAGCTTACTTATAATGTGCTGTAAACTATTCTAATCTTTGTGGATGCAGGCAAAATTATTTATTTTATTTTATAATTTAGAACAAATGTATAGGTTCCCTCACAATTTCCCAAATTTCCCTGTTTGTAATTTTTATTCCCCCATATCGTTTGTGCTTTATTGTAAATCGTAAACGCATGAATCGAGTGTGAAAGAGTGTAGAAGAATGGGATTTCCATAATAATTCCCCAAATGATGAAAAGAAAAAGGTATTACATGTCAAATGTAATTTTGAATTAACTAAATAAGAAATAAGCGACTCATCCGATACCCAAATCTCTGATACAAAAGGTATGAGTCTCCCGCCCAATGGGAACCACACCAAAACTCATTCTCAAGTAGACAACTTGGGTGGCAACTCTATCATTTGTATCAAGATTTGGGTCTCTATTCTTTTACTCATTAAAATTGGTTAAAATATGCAAACTTGAAATAAATGGTTCCATCACGCTTAAACGCAACAAACCCTCAGTGGACCCCACCGTAAGGCTCCAAGGGAAATCCACATATTTTTTACCATAACCCATCACAGTGGTGACTCTACTGGTAATCTTTTAACTTGTAGGATTTTTGTTTTTAAAAAGCTTAAAAGATTAAGATGAGCACCGAAAATCATTTACTTAATTCCACCCGTTTTCTTTTTCATCATTTGAGAAAATTATTATACTTTATCTTCTCACCTCCTTCTCTCTAGAATTAAATGCTCTCTTCTTCTAGAGCCAGGTTAGGGTGCCCCTTTTTTCTTTGAAAGATACAAAGGTGTCACCCATGCTAACCAAAAATTAGGGACAACCTAGTGTGTGGAGCACTCATTGTCATCCCCCTCCAAAAGATGCTTGATGTAATAGGAACCTTCAACATCAACTTCTATTACGTCCCTACACCCTTCTTATCAAAAAGCCATAGAATTTTACCCTCTAGGTACTTTTTTTCCAGTGAGATTAAATTAGGTAGCTCTTTGTTATCCTTGTGGTAATCAAAGGAAAATACCTTCATAATCGAAGGGACGAATAAGCTTGGAAGACACGCTTTGCATGTGTTGTGTTGTATTTTCCCTTATAAATAACCTCACCATGAATTGTTGTAAATTGTGAATGCATAACAAACCCCATGCATGTACTAATCTTTTGGTTACTACCTCAAATCAAATCAAATCTTAGCAATGATCTCAAGTCCATTTGGTTTGCATTCCAGTTCTACCTCCACCTCCTCTTCTAGTTCAGTTAAGGGTCAAATCATCACCTCTATCTCTAAGTAGTTCACCGAGAAGTCAGTTTGGTTCGTTTGACCCTAAAACTAACCGTCAACTCAAGGAGTTGTTCACATTTTGACTCATGATGGCCAAGTGGATGTTAACCTGGAGGATGCTAGTCTTGATAAGGAGGTAAATGCATCGAGGGCCGATATTAGGTCAGAGATTACAAATGATGTCTCATAGTATTTAGGGAGTGATCAGTTCCTCAACCGTATGAATGATAAGATATTGGCTTCTATAGGAGCAATCTTGGCCAAGGAGAGGACGACTAATGTGTCTCAGAGAACACCTATTAGAGCTCCGACAGTGCGAGCAGCCTCTCCTTTTAAGGGTTGCTCATAATCCATTCACTCAGTCTCAATTACCACCTCTCCAGGTTCAAGGACGGTCTTCTGGTTAGTTTGGTCAGTTGGATTTAGTTGATCCATTTGGTTCAGTTAGTCAGCTATTTCAATTAATGGGTATGATAGTTCCGCCAGTCTTCAGTCAGTTTGCTCAGCCTAGCTAAGGGTTTGTACCACCAGTATTTCAGTTTAGGGCTTCTAGTCAAGTCCCTAATTTCATAGTCACACCTAAGGGAACAACCTTTCCTCAATCAGTAGGTTTATCCTTAGGTGGGATTGCTCAATTAGATGGATCGTCCTTATCTGTGGAATTATGTGATCTATTATGGAAGCTACTTGCTGCCAATCTATTAGACAAGGATTGGTAGGTGGTCGGCACTGTCCGTTCAAGCCAGTAGAGAGAAGGATTGGGTCCTCAAAAACTTTAGTATGCTTAGCATAACAAAGTATAAAGGAACCGGTCCACCTTAATTGTATATCACTACCTATCAGCGGGTGATAAGGATAAGGAAGCTAAGTGATAAGTTTCTCGTCGAGATGTTCCCTTGCACTTTGAAGGGTCCTACTATTGAGCGGTATAACACTTTATTCAATGAGGTGATAGGAAATTGGAAGGCCTTGTCTGAGGCTTTCATCAAACAATATGGTTTTAATTATACTATTAAGACCACCATATATAACTTGGAGGCTATCAAGCAATCCCCCAATGAAAAGTTCAATCCTTATTTTGAGAGATGGATGGCCACCTAAATCCTATTAAAGTATCACCTGAGTCTCTCGATATGATTGTGAAGTTAATGGATGGTGCTTTGCCTGCATATCGCAAGGTTCTTGGTATAAATAGTTTCTCTAGCTATGTTGAGGTCTTTGAGAAGGCCAAAAAATGGGAAAGGATTGAGGAATTGGAGAAGGTGAGTGTGCCAGCCAAACCATGGTTCAAGAAGAATGACTCATCGGCCCCAGCTCTAGCTTCAACCTCTAACTCGAGGTCTAGTTCAGGTCCCAAAACCACATCAGTACAAGAAGAGGTTGTTGTAGTCCGAACCATTAGGGATGGTATTTCTCCTTGGAAGGCACCTCTGCCTGCCATCTTGAGTAAGTTGAGGGCACTTGGTCTTCTGCAAAGAGGGAAGCCCTATGTTTCACCCAAGCCTGAGGAGAGGGATCAATTTTGTGCTTATCATGTTAGCAAGGGTCATTGCATCGGCGCTTGTAGGGATTTACTTGAGGCTATCTACGGCTTGATTAGAGAGAAGAAGATCCATGAACCCAATCTCAAGCTAAGCACCATGAATAATCCCTTATTGAATTTCAAGAAGTAAGTTGTAGCTGTTGAGTCGGGGACTACCCTCAAATCATGTCTTCAGTCTAATCATGCAAGCCAATCTTATGGTTCATTCAATAGTGGCTCTACCCGACGAACCTACCCCTATTGATATTGATGCACATGAGTTAGAGGACACCCATGATGAGAAATGCATGATGGTTCAACCTGAGCCAATTGACACCAATGCTTATATGTTGGAAGAGGATGACATGGAAAGACCAGCTTTGTTAGTGGAAACCTCTAAGGGGAGAAGTTATATGAAGAATGGGGTGTTTCATATTACCTACAGTGGGAGGGTGGCTTTGAACGCCCTTCCAAGAAGAAGAAGGGGTAGAGATGTTGACATCCAGGTTATCCCAAGTATTAATCAAGGTCCAACCTTCACACCCGCTATTGAAAATCAGATCCCACCTAGCAGTGAGAAGATGGATTCAAAAATTACTCCCCTTATCCAATAGTTGCAAGCTACCAAAGCCAAGTATAGTATTTGGGAACTTCTCATCAACTTTGAGGACCACCACAAGGGTTTGATCGAGAAATTGATTAGCATAGAAGCTACACCCTCTACCTCCCTAGTGGAGGTGTTTTTGGTCATTAGGGGATATTCTCCAAGCCATGTTGAGCCCATCATGTTTCATCCATCCGACCTCTTAGTCGAAGGGAATAAGCATGATATGGCACTTTTCATTAAGGTGCAAATCTTTAATCGTTCCATCCCTTATATCATGGTGGATGATGGCTCCGCTCTCAATCTCTGTCCTTCCAAAATCCTTCCTCACTTGGGGTTAGATCAATCTATGTTGGAGAAATCCAATACTGTTATAAGGGTATATGATGACGCAAAGAGAAGTGTGATTGGGGTTTTTGAGGCCAAATTATAATTAGGGAGGTGAAATCTAAAGTCTTGTTCACTATCCTTGATATTCTCGTCACTTACTCACTTTTACTTGGCCGTTCTTGGCTTTATGCATTAGGAGCTATCCCTTCCACGGTCCATCACAAAGTAAAGCTCATCCACATTGGAAAGCTTATGACCATTGAGGCTGATGAGCCATTAGTTGTAGCAAATATGAAAGCCAAGGAGAAAGAGTTAAGGGTGTGTGAGCATTGGATTTTAGCGATCCTTCTCAAGAAATGATGATGAGAGCTATATGATGCATTCTCTTGCAGGTGTTATCCATCAGAGGTGTTCCTACTGCTACAGAGTTAAGTTTGGCCAAAGTTTGGAGACCTAGTCTGCCCTTAGGGACGCGTACGGGTGTTGCCTGGTGGTAAGGATCTACTGGCGGACCCTGTATGGGTCATTCCTTTCGTATGCATGAGGGACCAGGGACTTGTAAGGGTAGGGGCCCACCTGTATGGGTCCTCTTATTGCCTAATCAGGCTCTCTTAGAAAGGAATCCTTTCCTATTTCGGGAAAAGGCAGGTCATGAACGTGATTTATTGCGTTCAGAGCTCCTTTCACCCTATAAATAGGCCCCTTTTCCTCACATTATAAAACACAACTAAAATACAACATAGAAGTATACTATACATAAATTCTAGCAGTTTCTATAGGGATAGAAAGGTTATAGTTGAGGTATAAGAGGAATAAAATAGGGAGAAAACCCATCTTTTGAGATTTTGCCCACATTTTATTCATTCCTATCTTTGTTTATTAGGTTTTAGGGGAGATTTTATCCACACAAATACTCGCCTAAATAGCCCTATTTCATCTGCTTTAACTAGGCTCTCTCAACAGGAAAGGAATTGCCTCAAAGTGGATTCACGCCGCAAAGGTAACGCTCCTGAGTTTCAAAGAGACTCACATCTTAGTTATTTTATTGTTATTCTTTGTCTCTTCTATTACATCTGCTCTTTTTATTTCTACTTTGGGTCTGGTCCTAACCCATATGAGCCTTGTTGGCATCGTGCATCCTTAGAGATATTAAATCGGTGTGCCATACTCAGAAGGAAGGAAATCCCATTTTTACTTCATTTTTCGTCCATTAATCTGCTCATTAAATTGAACAAAGCTTCTACCCAAGACCAGATAGGACCAGTATGGGTACCCCATACCCGTATCGATCCTCCTTGTTAGCCGTACGGGTCCCACTAACCCGTACAGGTACCAGCCCCAGGCAGATGCCAGAATTCATTTTAATTCAGTTAAAAATCAATCCAAAACACTATTTGCCATGCAATCATTTTCACTAATAATCCGGTAAATCAACCCACAAAAGTTAAAATGTATTTTCATAACAAAATACGTTGAAGACTCGTTATTTCTCTCTAATCCTAGAAGCCTCCTGGGCATTATCGATCGTAAAACTGCCATGCTAATATAATCACATTTTTCCTAAAAAAAATGCTGACTTATGAATGCTATAAACTGTGATAATCTTAGTGGATGCAGGGGAATTTATTTTTATTGTATTTTATAACTTAGAACAAATGTATAGGTTCTCTTGCAATTCCCCCATTTTTCCTCGGTTGTAATTTTTACTCCCCCATTTATTGTTTGTGCTTTATTGTAATCTGTAAACGCATGTAACAAGTGTGAAAGAGTGTAGAAATAGGATTTCTATGATAAGTCCCCAAATGATGAAAATAAAAACGGTTTTATGTGGTAAAGGTAATTTTGAATTAACTAAATGAGAAATAAGTGACTCATCCGATACCCGAATCTCCAATCCAATAGGTATGAGTCTCCCGTCGAATGAGAACCGTACCAAAACTCTTTCCTAAGTACACAACTTGGGTGGCGACTCTATCATTTGTTCGAGATTTGGGTCTCGATTCTTTTATTCAATAAAATTGGCTATTTGTGCAAACTTTAACAAAAAAATTTTTATCACGCCTAAATCCAACCAACCCCTAGTGGGCCCTGCTTTTGACACAGGCTCCAAGGGAGACCCACACGTCATCAACACCTCACAGTGGTGACTCTGCTGGGGAAAAAAATCTCTTAACTTGTAAAATTTTATTTATTTTAAAAGCTTAAAAGATTAAGATGAGCACCGAAAATCATTTACTTAATTCAACCCATTTTCTTTTTCATCATTTTGGAAAATTATTACACTCTATCTTCTCACCTCCTTCTCTCTTTAGTTAGATGTACTCTTCTTCTAGCACTAGGTTAAGGTGCCTTATTATTTCCATGAAACTTACAAAAGTGTCACCCATGCCCACCAGGAATTGGGCACACTCTAGTGGGTGGAGCACTCATTGTTATCTCCCTCCAAAAGAGGCTTGATATGATGGGAACCTTCTACATCAAACTTCTAATATATACCTATGCCATTCTTATCGAAAGCCTTAGAATTTTACCTTTTAGGTACCCCTTTCTGTGTAAGATTAGACTAAGGAAGAACACCCTCAGAACTAGCAGGAGAAATAAGGACAGAATTGATCGCTTCGCATGTGTTATGTTACGTTCCCCTGTAATTAACCTAGCCATGCATCGTTGTAATTTGTGCATGCATAATGCATCTCATGCATGTACTAATCTTTTGGTTACCACCTCAGTTCAAGATTTGACAAGTTTCCTCGCTCCCAGTTCATCCATGGCTTAATTCGGTTGGTCTTTTTAGCTAGCAAACCCAACGCTCCTCACAACCAATAATGGGTCCCATCTACTTTGCCAAGAGGCTATGTTGCAAGTTCACCGTAGCAAGGATTTGAGTTAGTTACCCGACTTCATGGTTATGCTAAAGGGGACAATCCTCCCTTATTTTATGGGTTTACCCTTTGGTATGACTCACGACCAGAAGATTTATCCTATGACTCTCGATGACATCTCACCTAGTGGTACTCCTCTTTTGATCCTCTTCAAGAAGCTAAAGAAGTACAAGTTGATTGATCATCTCTAACCATATGTCTAGCCAAAGGTTGAGGAGAGGGGCAATTTCTGCGTGTATTATGTCATTTCTGGTCACCCAACTAAAGTATGTGAGGATCTCCTCAAAGCCAACACGGTACTCAATAATAAAGGCAAAGTTTGTGAACCCCGGAGAAGAGGGGGAGGAAGTAGACATGATCAATTCAGGATTAGAAGAAGAAGAGGTTAGGAAGCGCATCCTAGAAGCCAAGAAAGCAAGTAAAGAACCATCCATATTTGACCTTATAGCAATAAGGCAATGGAGTGGAGAACCTATCAATGATTACTTTAAGAGATGGTTAGCAGTCTTGGTAGCTATTAAGAGGAAATCCCATGAGAAAGAATTGGCAAATCGATTCATCTTCGGGCTATTTCCTCACCTTCCTAAAATGGCATTTGCGAAATCTTACAAGACCATTTCTGAGATCTATGAAATTGCCATAGAAGCGGAGAAATTTTTTAAGAAAATGGAAGACAGTGACCCATCAAAGATTGAAGTGGACAAAGCTATAGATACCCTCACTACTTCAATATACACCATATTTTGCTTGGGGGATAAGAAGAAGACACCTATTCAGGAAGCCTTGAAGAACCTGGCCCAGGTCACAAGAGAAACCGTGGATGATATATTGACAGAAAAGCAGTTGTAAGATCTGGATCGCAATGTGACTCATATATTGATGAGCGACCAAGAAGACTCTCCGTCTGTGGAGGATGACAATGCAATTATATTTAATGAAAATGATGTAGCCTTTAGGCATCCTGATAATAATGATAGTGATTTTGCTTACTTGTTTGATGCTTTGCCTGAAGGCACCATGCATTCATTTGACCTTATGCATAACATTTTTAGCATTCATGATACTTCATTGCAAGACATTAATTTAGGAACTAAGGAAAAAAATGGTAATAATATCCAACGACTTAACTCATATCAAAAAAAGAGAGATGATAAAAGTGCTTAGAAAACATGTTAACTCTTTCACCTGGTCCTACGAGGATATGGCTGGGATAGATTGCCAAATCGTTGAGCATCATATCCCAAACCAATCAAACAAAAGTTAAGAAGACTGCGTCCAAAATGGGCAGATAAAATCAAATCTAAAGTTGTTAGATTACTAGAGGCCAAATTCATCAAAGTAATTGACTATCCGACATGGTTAGCAAACACTGTCCCAGTCCCCAAGAAAGATGGAAAAATTAGAATGTATGTCGACTTTCATGATTTGAATAAGGCCTCCCCGAAAGATGATTTTCTATTGCCTCATATCGATGTACTGGTAGATAGTGTTGCATGGGCTGCAATGTACCTATTCTTAGATGGGTTTTCTGGGTATAATCATATCATAATGGACATCATTGATAAGATCAAGACAGGCTTTGTCATAGAATAGGGGGTGTATATTATAAGGTAATGCCTTTTGGGTTGAAGAATGCAGGGATAACTTATTAAAGAGCCGTGACAGCTTTGCTACATGACATGATCCATAAAGAGGTTGAGGTTTATGTAGATGATTTGCTAGTAAAGTCAAACACCAGGGAGGAGCACCCTGAGATTTTGGAAAGGTTCTTGACCAGAATTGAGAAGTACAACCTGCATTTGAATCTAAAGAAGTGTTTATTTAGAGTGACTTTCGGGAAACTCCAAGACCATATCATCAATCAACGGGGGATCAAGGTTAACCCTGACAAAGTTAAAGCCATTCAAGAAATTTCTATTCCTAAAACTGAATGGGAAGTCAGGTCATTTCGTGGATCGCTTCAGTATGTGAGTTGTTTTATCACCAAGTTAAAAACAGTGTGTGAGCCAATCTTTATATTGTTGAGAAAGAAGCAGCCGATAGAATGGAATAAGCAATGCCAGATAGCCTTCGATAAGATAAAAGCTTATCTCGTAAACCCTCTGATTTTGAAGCCTTTGATGCTCGATAAGCCATTGATTCTCTATTTAGCCATAGAGGAGTCGTCCGTAGGGGCAATGTTGGTCTAAGAGCAAGATGATAAAAGGGAACATGCCATCTACTATTTGAGTAAGAAGTTATTAGAATATGAGATAAAATACACAGTAGTGGAGAAAATGTGTACAACAATGGTATGCTTAGCCAAGAAGTTAAGGCATTATTTCCAGTCCTACAAAATCCAAGCAGTTGCAAAAGTGGACCCAATGAAGTATCTTTGTCAACCCCCACATTGGAAGGGAAGCTCACTTGTTGGCTTCAGTTATTGTCTGAGTTTGATATCGAGTATGTCACCAAGAAGGTCATTAAGGGGAGAGCAGTGGCTGAATTTTTAGCAAGTCAACTTATAGAATCTAATTATGTTGAAAATCTGGACTTTCCCGGTGAGCAATTAACAGAAGTAGAAGTGGAGAAGGCCCAATGGATCATGTATTTTGATGGGGCTATGAATTGAAAGTGTGTTGGTCTTGGGGTAATCATCATCACACCACAAGGTGAGGTCATCCAGCTAAGCAAGCGATTGGAATTTTTAGCCACCAATAATGTAACCAAATATGAAGCTTGTCTTTTTGGTTTGGATGTGCTTCTAAAAGTAGGGGCAAAGGAAGTCTTGGTGATGGCAGATTCTACACTGGAGATAAAGCATTTTGTAGGGGAATGGGAAATCAAGGAAGGATCGCTTATGCCATATGTGGAAGCAGTTTGGGACTTATTTATGCAGTTCAGTCAATGCTTCTTCTAATATATACCAAGGGATGAGAATCAAATGATAGATTATTTGGCTACCTTAGCCTCGATATAGGAGGGAGAAGAGGCTTAACCCATCTGTCCGATCATAATAGAAATAGCTCGTTCCCCATTTTATGAGAAGGTTTGAGTTATGACCATCAAAGAGCAAAAGGTTTGTTTGTATGGTGACATCGAAAGGATCCTAAAAGAAGGGAAGTGCCCCGAAGGGTATCGCCTGACTCTCAAAAGGTTAGCAACACAATTCAGACTAGTTAACGAGGATCTCTTCAAAAGGACAACTGAAGGTTTATCATTGAGATGTTTAATAGAAGAGAAAGCAAAAAGGGTAATCACTCAAGTACACTCGGGGGATATTGGCCCGCATATGACTGGGATGGCTTTACCTAGAAAAATTCAGAAAATGGGGTACTTTTGGACCACAATGAATGCCAACTGCATTGACAAGGTTAGGAAATGTCATGAGTGCCAGATTCATGGGGATATACAACATTTACCCCTTCTAAACTTCACAATTTGTCTACTCCTTGGCCATTCTTAGCGTGGGGGATAGATTTAATTGGTAAAATTCGGCCATCACCAACCAACGAGCGCCGTTTCATCATAGTCGCAGTTGATTATTTTTCAAAATGGGTAGAGGCCGAATCCTACACTAATATTATCGCCAAAAAAATGGCCAAGTTCACAGAGAAGCATATTTTTACTCGGTATGGGGTTCCGCATTATGTGGTATCTAATAATGGGCCAGTTTCAAATGGCCACGATGGAATTATTTGAGAAGTTCAATGTCGAGCCTCACAGATCTTCTCCATATAGGCTACAAGCTAACGGGGCAATTGAGGCTGCCAATTAATCAATCGAGAGGATTTTGTCCAAAATAGTGGCTACTTACAGAGACTGGGCTGATAAACTTCCTTTTGTGATTTGGGGATATAGAACCAGTATAAGAACTCCCACTTATCAGATGTTATTCCTCTTGGTATACAGAATGGAAGCCATGTTATCGGTTGAAACAGAAGTAAGATCTCTAAGAGTGGCACTCGAAGCCCACTTAAAAGAGTCAGATTGGGTAAGGGCTAGGTATGAGCAATTAAATGCAATAGATGAAAAGCGGCTCAAAGCACTTGACCACCTACATATGTATCAATAGCGCATGGCTCGATCTTACAACAACATAGTCAGATACCCAAAACAACCTCTTAAAGCAGGTGATCTGATTCTCAAGCAGCTATGCTAGGTCAACACTGACGCTAAGGGCAAGTTCAGGCCTAATTGGGAAGGACCGTTCGTAGTTATGAAAGTCCTTGGCAAAGGATGAATCAAGCTTATGGATATAGATGGAAATGAATTCGTGAATCCACCAAATCAAGATAGGCTTAGGCGTTATCATGTCTAGGTCAAAAGAATTAAATTATAAAAAAGCAGCACAAAAAATAAAAGAAATAAAGAATAAATCACCTAACAAGTGGTCCTCTACTACTCGAGAAAAAATTAGGGTGCAGCCCGTTGGTCGGCATTCCACAAACCGGTCAGGCAAAAATTAGGGCACTCCAATGCAAATAAAGCAAGCTAAGTTGAAAACCCAAAAAGGGCAGCTTAGGCAAAAGTTAGGGCATCAAGAGACAAAGGTCTATTGCTTTCAGAAAAATCTGTAAAAGACCAGTAGGTAGTGGGGGTTAACAATTAGGAATTATTCCCATTGCCTATATACTCAAATTAATCTCATCAATGAACATGTTATGATTTTTCTAAGAATCTTGGTCTTATGAATGCATGCATGTCTTTAGGTGAAATAATCGCATGTGTGTGAACATCAATTTTTCTCTACATGTTATGCATCATTGTTAATCCTTTCGCTATACATTTAATCCAACAGAGATGAAAGTCTCAAAAGAAATCAGGCATGTGCAAAATTTAGAAAAAGTCTGGTGGATTGAGCCGTCAAGGACAATTCGGGCAAAAATAAGACATTCTGTTGGATCAAAAACCCGAAAGGGCGGTCCAGGCAAAAGTTAAAATGAAAACAAAAGAAAAGAAAGAAAAAGGTTGCGGAGTTGAAAACCCGAAAGGGCGGTCTCGGTAAAAATTAAGGCATAGGAAAAGGAAAGAAAAAGCCTGCTGGATTGAAAACCAGAACGGGCGGTCCAGTAAAAAATTAAGGCAAAAAAGTAAAGATAAAGCTTGCTAGATTGAAAACCCGAAAGGGCGGTTTAGGCAAAAGTTAAAGCTAAAAGGAAAAGTCCGCTGGACTGAGCCGTCAAGGACAGTTCAGGCAAAAATTAGGATAAAAAGAAATAAAAATAAAAGTTCGATAGGTCATCTCTCATTGAATGGCCTGTGCAAAAGTTAGAACGTCATTTGGTCCCCTCGCTACAAAATCACTGGATGAAAGTAATACGGGTTCACAAAGCAGCAATACTCAATGATCTCAGTTCAAAAAAAGAAAAATCAGCTTGCATAAAAGTTAAATGTCAAAAGTACCAATCCAAGTTTACATTCAAAATAAGCCACGCAGGGCCCAAAAGTATTAAACAGTTTAGAAAGTAATAAAAGTGCATTATAATCTAAGCTGCTGGAGGATCCTGTCCCTAGCGACCCTCTGGAGTCTGATCTTGTGCATCCACCAGCAGATAATCCACATCTATCGTCATATGATCCTCGGCTTCACCGATACTAGCAGTTGGCTGGGTAGAGGCCCTAGTCTCTGAAGTCCCTACACCAGCCCTAGCAGCATTAGCTCCCTCAGCATGCTGATCTCCACCCCTCTGAGTCACTCGGTAGGCAGAGAGATCATCCTCGGACTCCAAATCAGATGGATCTGGCATCTGTCTGTCCTCAATCATTCTCGCCAGTTGCCCCTGCAGCATCTTAATCTTGGCCCTCGCCCGTGCAGTCTCAGCCCTAGCTTGGTCAGCCTCAGCAGTTGCTGCCCGCAGCTACTCCTCCAAGAATCTGGCTCTCTCCTCTGAAGCATCCACGTCCCCGAGCGGACTTGCTGCACTCATGGCCAGCAGAGTCTGCAATAGAATCATAAGATCAGTACACATACATGAATGTCCTGGCTTGCATCATGCATAGTTTGTTAAATTTTGCAGGCCTAATGCATCCGGACCTCCCTGAACTTGTCGCTAATAGTCCGTCGCCCCCCTGAACTTTCAAGTTTTTCTCTCGCCCCCTGAACTTTAATAAAGTGCCTCTCGCCCCCCTGAAAGTTTTTTAAGTGCACCTCCGAACATTCTTATGTTGACATGGCGGAGGATTTGGCAAATATTGACAAGTCAAAGATAGTGAGTGTACATGAAAAATTAAAAAAAATATAAAAACAAATAAAACTAATTCTTTTTTATTTTTTTTTATCCATATCATTACTTTCATGTTCATATCCTCCCCCACAAATACCCAGTAATTTTACCCATTATTCAAACAATGGCTACTGAGCTATCTCCTTCCAATTCCACACATACTGATGTTTCCGACCTTAATTTCTCCGTCGAATCTGGCTGCCATCGTCTTTCCAAGGTTCGCTCTCTCAATCATTTCTATTTTTTTAGTTTTAGGAGACGAGTTTTCATTGCGTTGGCTTCTGCAGGTTCCTATCTCCAATATCAGAAATTTCATCTTATTCGGCATTTGTGGGATTCAAAATTAGTTGATATTATGTGCAAATCAACGTAGGCTTTGAAGGGAAACAAAAAGGAGAAGTTTTGGGTTCGAAATTGAGAAGACATTCAAAGTTCAAACCCACGATTTATTCTTCAAAAAACACCCAGTTTCAATTATAAAAAAGTTGATTCCACTCTCAATTAATTTCAATCAATAAATACTTCCTGGATTTCAATCAGTTTCTTTCTTAATATCCATTTCCATTTTCAAATTCAATCAATAACTTCAATTTCAATTGGTTTCTGCTGCTTACGTTTATTCTAATGGAGTTTCGTGTTTATTAATCCCAGATCTGACTCAACAGGATTCAATTACATCGATTGAAAGAAGTGCCTACCCGCTTTTTTTTTTCTGGTACAATAGCAAGCAGATTTGGAAGTTGAATCGCTCCAAAACTAGCCAATTTGAACTGAAATTCAAGGTTGAAGATGGTCTGTTTGAAATAATTCATTTTTTAAGTAAACATTTTTAAAGAATTGATTGTATAGGGACTTTATTGCAACTTTTTCAAGGATTTATTTGTAATTTTTATTGTGTATGCCATGTGGCAGCTTGTAATTGGTTTGACTTTTCTTATTTTTACAGCTCATCGCACGTGTAAGTCACACTCTTAAGTATGACTGGTTTAATTACATTTAGGGGTCTAACTGGTACACTTTAAAAACTTTCAGCGGGGCGAGAGGCACTTTATTAAAGTTTAGGGGGGAAAGGGGAAAACTTGAAAGTTCAGGGGGGCGAGGGCAATTAGGGATAAGTTCAGGGAAGTTCGGATAGATAAAACTTACCGAAGCCAGCGCATCCTGGGCCAATAGCAGATCCGGCACGGAGAAATAGCCCCGGGATATCCTCTCAGCCTCATATATGGTCAACTCAAAAGAGAAAGTCACATCAAGATAGGACATTCTAAGAAGTCACTATAATGGATAAAGTTAAAAGCAAGGGATTCCTTACGTGAGTGGAGCTGGAGGGAGTAAAACCAATAGGCTAGACCGACTCCTCGAGCTCCTTGACGGCTCGCTTCCCCGAATGGTCGAGGAGCCGAAAGAAGGTATCTAGCTCTGCTCGGAGGACTCCCACTCTCACGGACCTCGAAGCACGAGACCGCTTTATCGGCGGCTCAACAGCAGCAGTAGGCCTCTTTCGTGTGGAAATAGGAGGCTGTAACAATAAAAGATTGCACTTAGGATAACAATCAATTTCAAGAAACATCAAGGTACTCACAAAGGCAAAGTTAGAAACATACCGGAGAAGAAGGGGTAGCGAACCTAGTCGAGCCCTTGGTGCCTCGAACTATGGATGGACCCCACGGTCGCCCCTCGGTCCACCCTCATTGTCGTCATCATCATCATCATCCTCACTGTCGCTCCTGTAGAACTCAAGAGGGACATCCTAGTGGTGATTCCTCTCGCAAGGAGGAAGAAGCGAGGAATCGATGAACTCAGTATAGGAGCCCTCTACCGATAGCACGCGAGCCCTCTCGCCCAATAGGTACAGCCCCCGGTCAGTACCCAGAATCAGATGCGGCCAGAAGATGCCCGCTGGGATCGGGGAGGGATCGTTCTCTCTACCACAGCATTGGTCCTCCACCCTCGGACTCACTCAACGAAATACCGCTAGAAGGAGAGTGGTGACTTCAGGAGGAAGCAGCGGTCATCCACGCTGGCCCACATCCGCTCAATAGCCCCATGCATATCCAATCTCTCCCACGTGTCTCGGATGACCTACATGAAATAAATGCACTGTAAGTATCACAAGCTCGTAAATACAGTTTCTAATAATGGTTTGTTGAAATGTAAGATGTAGGTTTAGCATGAAAGAAGTTTACCCCGATCGAAGCGCAACTGGCGCAGGAACTCTCTGTATTGCGTTGTGGTCAAGGGCTGACTCTGCCAAAGCCCCATCCACTTGGATATAATGTGCGGCATCTCAGGCTGCATGGGCAAACCCGGCCTAGGCATAAATCGATGCTCAAAGGCCCAAATCTACAAGATAAAGTAAAATTAGCTGCAGCACAATTTGAATAAAAGGCTAAAGCACAAGAGATCAGTTCGGGATTTAACAGTAGTATCAAGTGCCAGATCTTGAGCTCGGGCTGCTCACCCCAAATTCTGACGTCCAATCTATAATATAGTTGCACCAAAATGGCCCAGCACCAGTTCTTGCCTGCCACAGCAACGAGATCCTCCACAGTAGAGAGCAAACCATAATTGAGGTTGCTCAAATAGACTAGGAAAAAGACGTTAGTAAGGAATGTCAGCAGGAAAGGCCGGGCATACTAATCCCTCCTATCTACAACAACGGGACTCGGCTGCCCAATCCAATGAGTACGCAAGTCCCCGTACTTGAGCTTGTTCATCCCCCCCAGACGAACCCAAGTAATCTCGCAACGTAGGCCTTCACCTCAGGCCGAGAATGCCACCTGTTAGGATAGACATTGAAATGGACGATGTCTCCTCTCCAATCAAGCCCCATCAGGGCCTACGTGTCCGAGGGAGTAATGGTGACCTCCCCGATTGGTAGATGAAATGTGTGGGATGTCTCCGACCACCTCTCTAGAAGGGCTGAAATGCACGTGGGGCCAGCATCTTTAGAGCCTGAGGGATAGTCTCAATAATGTCACTAAAGCCAAAAGAATCTATGCGGGTTAGCAGCTCAGTATCCTCCATGGTATGGATCTCCTCGTATAACTTCCTGCAGAAGATCAAGGATCCCACAGTCTTACATTGAAATTGCAAAGATGAAATTACAACTCAACTGGGTTAAAATACAGTAGAAAAATCAGAAATTAGAAAAGAATTAAAGAATTAAAGAACTTAGCATTCTATCCCTGAGGACAGACCCGTACGGGTCTTCTCAAAGCACCCGTATCAAGAATATGACCCGTATGGGTTCCCCCTCACCCATATGGGTCCCCTACAAATAGTCCCTATGCGAGAAACCTCCCAAAAAATCCAAAATCATCCAAATGCAACCAAAGCTCATCCAAAACTATCCTAAAAGCATCCTAAACTAAAGTTACATGTATCATGCTGTATTCCAAGGTCTAAAATAGCCTAATTTACGCCAAAATTTGAGAAATTCTCACAAAGTTCGAAAATAGAAAATGGAGAATCAAGAAAAATTACCTAAACTTTGGAAGCATGAGTATCAAGAGAGGGGATCAGGGGCACTTTAGATATAGGAGTGAGCCCAAGAAATTAGTCTTCGTGAAAGGCGTACCCGACATAAAACCAGGCATTCTCAAAGCCCCAAATCGCCCACTGGGGGCAAATCCTCACATCTAATGGAGAAATGGCCAGTCTTTGGGATCTTTTTTATACATTTTGATCAGTTCTAGGAAGAAAATTGCCAAAGAATGCAAAATGGGAAGATTTTGTATAAGGCGGGAAATAAGGAGTCTGATCAGCTTTAAAAACCCCTAACGGGGGCTCGTACGGGTCCCACCCCACCCATACGGGTCCCAACTCTCAAGGACCCCTCTTGTACATGTCCTAGCCCACCCATACGGGTCTTCTCTTGCAATCCAGGGGCAGATTTTGAACCAGTATTTCAAAAAGTACCAGAAATTCATCCAGTCCGAGTTCGGGGCCAACCCCACTTCTCCTCAACCCTATATTTCAGTTATATTCAGGGCAAGCCCCCTAGCTCACCTTATTACTTGATTGAAGGGGCAAAGATATTTTTTTTTCATAAAAGTCAATCAAGAATCAAGGTAAGCCATTTTCGAGTTGATCGCTAACAAGGAAGATTTTTGTGTTCAGGTCCATCCTAGCACAGGAATTCTTCCCCAGCAAACAAATCTTACCAGGAAAGACTTCCCCAACGGAAGAAGTTTTACCAAAGGATATTGCTTTACTCGTCAGTAGTGGAGTCAACCAAGGGGCATCCCCTATCTCCCAGCAGCGGAGTCAACCAAGTGGCATCCCCCCATCTCCCAGTAGTGGAGTCAACCAAGGAGCATCCCCCCATCTCCCAGCAGCAAAATCAGTCAACCAAGGGGCATCCCTCATCTCTCGGTAGCAGAATCAGCCAATCCAGGGGCATCCCCCTATCTCCTAGTAGTGGAATAAGCCAATCCAGGGGCATCCAACTATTCCCCAGCAGTGGAATCAATCAAGGGGAATATCCCTATCATCAAAGGACCTAGGGGAACCCACCCTAGGGGCATTCCCCAGCAGCAGAACCAATCAAGGGGTATTCCATCCCTAAAGCAATTAGGCCAAAACCCGATATTTCCTGCACTTAATTTTTAGTTTATTTCAGGGGCTAACTGCCATCCACACATCTTTATTCTTAATTGAAGGGGCAAAAATATTTTTATTTTCACAAAAGTCAATCAAGAATAAAGATTGGTCTGCTTGGACAATGACTAACTTGGTGTTTGATTGTTGTCTCTTTTCGAGTTATTAAAATTCCCCAGCAGGAAAGTTGATCCGCCTCAAGAAAGGGATACATTAGTCAGGAAATTCAATCCGCCTCAAGAAAGGGATACATCTGTCAGGAAAATCGATCTACCTTAGGAAAGGAATAAACCATCAGTTAGGAAAGTCAATCCACCTCAAGAAAGGGATACATCAGCTAGGAGATTCATCTGCCTTAGGAAAGGGATACACAATTAACCAGGAAAGTAGATCCGGCTTAGGAAAGGGATACATCAACCAGAAGAGTCATCCGCCTTAGGAAAAGGATACATCAGCCAGGAAAGTCGATCCGCCTTATGAAAGGGAGATACACACCTTCCCCAATAGAGTCACTAGGGATGTAGATTAGCAAAGGAAAGTCATCTGCCTCAGGAAAGGGATACACATCAGCAAGGAAAGTCATCAGCCTCAAGAAAGCGATACGCATTAGCAAGGAAAGTCATCCGCCTCAAGAAAGGGACACCCATGAAAGAAGTTCACCTCAAGAAAGGAACTCAACCATGTCATCACCTCAGGTATGATTTCTAAACCCTCGCTCACATCATGAGATAATACAGATCCAAATCTGCAGTGATCCCATTAGGGGCAGTTTGTGAGCTCTAGATTTTAGTGATCCTTCTCACGAAATGATGATGAGAGCTACATGATGCATTCTCTTGCAGGTGTTATCCATCAAAGGTGTTCTTACTGCAGTAGAGTTGAGTTTAGCTAAAGTTTGGAGACCTAATATACACTTACGGACCCCGTACGGGTACTGCCTGGGGGTAAGGATCCACTGGCCGACCCGTACAGATCATTCCTTCTGTACGCCTGGGGGGGACCCGTACGGGTTCCCCATGACATGTACGGGGTGGGGCCCCACCCATATGGGTCCTTTTTTTACCTAATTAGGCTCTCTTGGAAGGGAATTCTTTCCTATTTCGGGAAAAGCCAGGTCATGAACGCGATTTATTGCGTTCAAACCTCCTTTCACTCTATAAATAGGCCCCTTTTCCTCACATTATAAAACACAACTAAAATACAACATAGAAGTATACTATGCATAAATTTTAGCAGTTTCTATAGGGATAGAAAGGTTATAGTTGAGGTATAGGAGGTATAAAATAGGTAGAAAACCCATCTTTTGAGGTTTTGTCCACATTTTATTCATTCCTAGCTTCATTTATTTGGATTTAGGGGAGATTCTATCCACACAAATACTCACATAAATAGTCCTATTTCATCTGCTTTGGCTAGACTCTCTCAATAGCAAAGGGATCATCTCGAAGTGGATTCACACAGTAAAGGTAACGCTCCTGAGTTTCAAAGAGACTCACATCTCAGTTATTTTATTGTTATTCTCTGTCTCTTCTATTACATCTCCTTTTTTTATTTCTGCTTTGGGTCTGGTCCTAATCCATATGAGCCTTGTTGGCACCGTACATCCTTAGGGATATTAAATCGGTGCACGATACTCATACGGAAAAAAATCCCATTTTTATTTTATTTTTCATCCATTAATCTACTGGTTAAATCAAACAAAGCTTCTGGCCAGGACTAAATAGGACTCGTATGGGTACCCCATACCCATACCGGTCCTCCCTGGTAGCCATATGGGTCCCACCCACCCGTACGGGTACCAGTTCCCAGGCAGAACCAAGAATTCATTTTAATTCGGTTAAAAATCAATCCAACACACCATTTGCCATGCAATCATTTTCACTAATAACCCGTTAAATCAACCCACAAAAGTTAAAATGTGTTTTCATAATAAAATATGTTAAAAGACTCGTTATTTATCTCTGATCCTAGAAGCCGCCCGGGCACTATAGATCGTAAAACTGCCATGCTAACATAATCACATTTTTCTTAATAAAATGTTGACTTATGAGATGCTATAAACTATGCTAATATTTATGGATGCAGGGAAATTTATTTATTTATTTATTTATTTTATAACTTAGAACAAATGTATAGGTTCTCTTGCAATTCCCCCATTTTTCCCCCGGTTGTAATTTTTATTCCCCCATTTTATTGCTTGTGCTTTATTGTAATTTGTAAACTCGTGTAATGAGTGTGAAAGAGTGTAGAAATAGGATTTTTGTCATAATTCCCTAAATGATGAAAACAAAATTGGTTTTACTCGGTGGATGTAATTTTGAATTAACTAATTGAGAAATAAGTGACTCATCTGATACTCGAATCTCAGATCCAATAGGTATGAGTCTCTCGTCCAATGGGAACCGTACCAAAACTCTTTCCCAAGTAGACAACTTGGGTGGTGACTCTATCATTTGTATCGAGATTTGGGTCTCGGTTCTTTTATTCATTGAAATTGGCTATTTGTGCAAACTTGAGCCAAAAAGGTTTTGTCACGCCTAAATCCAACCAACCCCCAGTGGGCCCCGCCTAACACACAGGCACCAAGGGAGGCCCATACGTCATTGACAACTCATCGGGTGGCTGTAGCCCAGTAGGCCACGAAGTGGACAGTTAGGCGGTACGTATCCATCTGGATTGAGAAGATTATGATAAAGTCGGGTTACATGAGGAGAAAGGGGCTTGGGAAGAACCTCTAAGGGATTGTGGAACCCATTATACCTGTACCATGGCCATATAGACTTGGCTTGGGAATCGTTTGGGTGCTTAGAAGTCCAAACCCCATTCTTACTTGACGATAGGGGTCGAGGTTAAAAAGAAGATCTTTTCAGGGGAAGATGAACCCATCAAAATAGGAGGGAGGAAGATTCCTTGGTTTGATATTTTCAATGATGTTTATGATTTTAAGAATGGTTGCTTGATCAAGTCCTTAGTTTTTATAGAAGTCTGTGGGAATGTGAAAGGTGAGGAGGTGAGTAAGGCAGTCGAATCTATCACCAAAGCCCTAGTTATGCTCATAAAGGAAAACGAGAAGGGAAATGAGTAGGGTAACCCTATCAGTAAAGCTATAAGGAACTTAGCAAGGGCAATGGTCAAAGAATCT
Organism: Euphorbia pulcherrima; assembly: GCA_947683365.1. Lineage (NCBI taxonomy): Eukaryota > Viridiplantae > Streptophyta > Magnoliopsida > Malpighiales > Euphorbiaceae > Euphorbia > Euphorbia pulcherrima. The sequence goes on from CANTUS010000010.1 coordinate 46,213,607, forward strand.
TGTAAGAATCTGCAAGCCGAGACTACTAATTCAGCTACTAGTGTTGCCAAGGTTGATCAACAAGGCCCTCCACCTTTGGAGGATGATTCAAATGATGTAATTTTTAATGTTGCAAACATTTTTTAAGAAAATAATGCCACTTATAAGGCATATCATGAATAAATTAATGCATTTTAATTCACATTTTGTTTGATTATTTCATTTTGAAAACGGCATGCATTCATAACAACAACATTCTTAAAAATATCACCATATTTATTAATGGAGTTGGCTTTTAATATATCGCAATGGCATAAAAATCCAACGGTTAAAACTTACCACCAAAGAAAGAGAGATCAGAAGTGCTTAGCATGCATGATTGTCTTAGGTCTTGGCCCACCTTTCTTCATGAAGGGGAAAAGGGTATACATCATCAAGAAAGAAAACCAAGAGCTCCAAAGAATGAAGGCATGCTCTATAAAGAAAAGGATCCTACAACACATTCACCAATCTATAATTAAAAATCCTACCCGAACGCTCTTCCAAAACCTTCAAAAGGAGGAAAACCCCAATGCTCTTCCAAAACCTTCAAAAGGAATATCCACCTTCTAGTGAATGGGCATTTCTTCCATAAACATGGCTTCCCTGTTCAGAGAATAAGAAACACCCATTCTTCTAGCAAATGGACATTTCTTATCAATGTAGGTACCTCCAATCCCCCCCCCTGGACCTATATTTCCATCAAATGTCCCCCCCAAAATGCTTTCCCCATTTGTTTCAAAGGAAGAAGACCATGCGCCTTATGCAATGAACCTTCCCCATAATAACATGATCTCCTTCTTTCACAAAAGAGAAGAACACGTTCCTTTCACACCTATTCCTTGACCACCTATAGATGTACCAGCAATGCATGGCCCGAGCGTGCAACTATAGAGTCAGATACCTGAAGCAACATCTGAAGGTGGGTGATCTGGTTCTCAAACAACTATGCTAAGTCAACACTGACTTTAGGGGCAAGTTCAGACGTAATTGGAAAGGACCATTTGTGATTAAGAAAGTTCTTGCCAAGGGAGGAATCAAGCTCATGGACAAGGATGGAAACGAGTTCGTGAATCCATTGAGACAGGCTTAAGCGTTATCATGTCTAGGTTAAAAGAAATAAATCATAAAAAAGTAGTACAATAAATAAAACTATAAAAAAATAAGTCACCCGGCGAGTGGTCTTCTACTACTCAGGCAAAAATTAGGGTGCATCCCGTTGATTGGTGTTCTGCAAACTGATCAGGAAAAAATAGGGTACCCCAACGCAAAAATAAAGCCCGCTAAGTTGCAAACGCAAAAAGGGTGACTTAGGCAAAAGTTAAGGCATTGAGAGAAAAATGGACGTTGCTTTTTGGAAAATCTGTAAAAAGACTAGTGGGCAGTAGGGGTTAACCATTGGAAATTGTTACCATTGCCTATGTACTCAAAATTAATCTCATCAATGAACATGTTATGATTTGCTAAGAATCTTGGTCTTATGAATGCATGCATATCTTTAGGTGAAATAATCACAAGTATGTGAACATCAATTTTTCTCTACTTTTTGTGCTCTTTGTTTTCTACCTGTATATAATCCAACAAAAGACAAAAATACCGATAAACCACAAAATTAATAGGGTTTATGCAAAAGTCGGAATCAGTCAGCTGGATTGAAAACCCAAAAGGGCGATCCACATAAAAGTTAAGACAAAAGAAAAGAAATAGAGAGTCCACTGGATTGAGCCACCAAGGATAATTTAGGAAAAAATTAGGGCAAAAATAAATGAAGAAAAGAAAATGTTTGATAGCTTATCTCACACTCAGTGGCCTATGCAAAAATTAGAACTCAAATTCAAAAGCGCCAGTATTTTCACTTGTTACTTTCAGACATCATTTGCATTATGCACTTCACAACAGGGATTCGTTGAACTTAGTTCCCCCTTTGTGTAGTTTCACAATAGCACACGCCATTCGAAATGCTAGCCTCAATTCAACCAGCCTTGGTAATACTTATCAATTTAGACTGGGTTAGTTCTTCGTGATTAGGATCTGCAAGCGTTCAGTATTTGATTACCCCAAGGGGTAATGTGGGTCTACAAGTAGAAATATTCAATGGTCTCAACACAAAAAAAGAAGTATAACATGCATAACAAAAAAACAGTCGGTAAATCTCATCCAAATTCACATCAAATAAGCCGCGCATGGCTGAAAATGTCAAGTATCCGGAAAGAAAGTAAAAGCAATCCTAATCTAAGTTGCTGGAGGATCCTGTCCCTGGGGCATGCCATGCATCTCATCCAGAGTGTCCGCCAATAGGTCCTCCATATCGATCATCATCTGGTCCTCAGCCCTATCAGCATCTGCGGTAGGAATGTCAGGCACCCCGACCCCTGAACCCCCTACAATACCCTAGCTTTAGCATCATCCACCTCGACTCAGTGCTCTGCCTCATTCTCACCTGAGCCACCCGATATGCCAATCAGTCATCCTTAGAAGAAGAATTAGATGCCATAGGTGTCTGCCTATCCTCAGTCATCTGGGCCAGCTATCCTCGTAACACCTCAACCTCAGCCATCGATCGAGCAGACTCTCCTCTAGACCTCTCCAACTCCTCCTCTAATGGCCTGACCCAGTCACCCATAATAGTAGCCACTCACAACTGCTCCTCCAAGAATCTAGCTCGCTCTTCAGAGGCATCCAGATCCTAGGCAGCCTTGCCACACTCCATGGCTAACAAAGTCTGCAAGAAAGTCAAAAATCAGTATACATATGTAAATGTCATGGCATACATCATGCATTAGCTTGTTAAATTTTACAAGTAAATAAAAATCATCGAGCCTAGTGCATCCTGAGCTAGTAGTAAGTCCCTGACAGACATAAAGCACCGACCAATCCTCTCTACCTCAGCCACGGTCACCTGAAAAGGAAAATCATATTAGGGCAGGACATCCCAAGCGATTATCATAAGGACATGTTTAGAGTTGAGAATTCCTTACATGGGTAGAGCTGGAAGGAGTGAAGCAAATGGTGTGGACCAACTCCTCAAGCTCCCTAATAGCTCTCTTCCCCGAATGATTGAGGAGTCGGAAGGAAGTCTCCAGGTCTGTCCGGAGGACCCCTTCTCTCACACCCCTAAAAGTGCGAGAATGCTACATCAACAGCTTTGGCTCAGCAGGGGTAGGAGTAGTAGGCCTCTTTCATATGGAGACGGAAGGCTACAACACAAGCAGTTAAACTCAAGTTCATGGATAATTTCAGAAAGTAACAATGGAATTCATAAAGGCCGAGTTAGGAAAATGCTGAGGAAGGAGTAGTAGACCTAGTCAGGCCCTCGGCGCTCCGAACCAGCCCTCATTTGCTCAATGTCATCATGGATGACCATCACCTCCCATGGGTCACGAATAACCTGTATAGAGTACATGCATTGTAAGTATCCTAACTTTTAAAATATAGTTTCTACTAATAGTTTGTTGAAATGTAAAGTACAAGATTGATGCAAGGAAGTTTACCCAATCAGAGTACAGTTGGCGAAGGAAGTCCCTGTACTAGATTGTGGTCCCGACCTTCTGCTGCCAAGGCCCTATCCACCTTGAGATAATGTAAGACAAACCGATGCTCGAAGGCTCAAGTCAGTAAAAATGTATCAAAGTCAATCGTAAAATAGTTCAAATAAAGGGTTAAAACACAAAGGATAAGGTACAAGGATTACCAAGAGAATCAGATGGCAGATCTTGAGCTTGGATTACTGGCCTCAAACATCAACATCCAGCGCATAGCTTAGTTGTGCTAAGATGGCCCGACACCAGTTCTTGCCTGGTACAATGATAAGGTCCTCAATAGCCGACAACAAGCCATAATTGAGGCAATTGGAGTAGACAGGAAAGAAGACAACAGTGAGGAAGGTCAGCCATAAGGACCAGGCATACTGATCCCTCCTCCCCTCAGCTACAGGGCTCGGTTGCCCAATCCAGTAATCGTGAAGCTCTCCATACTTAAGCTTATCCATCCCTCTAGGATAGAGCCCAAGCAGTCTCTCCACATAGGCCTTCACCTCTGCCCGAGAATGCCAGCAATCCACATAGACATCAAAGTGGAGGACATCCCCTCCCCAGCTCTGCCCCGTCAATGCACACACATCAGAGGGTGTCACGGTAACTTCTCCGATCGGCAGATGGAAGGTATAGGTTGTCTCCGACCACCTCTCTATTAGAGCTGAGATAGCACCATGAGCAATCATCTTTAGAGCCAGAGGAATGGTCCTAATTATATCAGTGAACCCGAATGAGTCAATGCGGGCTAATAGCTCGGTGTTCCCCGTAGTCCTAATCTCCTCGTACCATTTTCTGCAGAAGCTTAAGGCTGCCACAGTCTTGAACTAGAACTGCAAAGATAAAATAAATAGTCTAACACGGTCACAATACAATGGAGTAGCAAAAAAATTAGAAAAAACAACAAAAACAAGATTTTGGGCATTCTATCCCAGGAAGATGGACTTGTACAGGTCAACCCCACCGTACGAGTCAAAGTACCCCACCCGTACCAAAGATGGGACCCATACGGGGTTCTCCCTCACCCGTACGGGTCCCTTGTGAGCAGTAGCCTCTCCAAAAGTTCCCAAACAAGCCAATTTTCATCCAAATTCAACCAAAGCTCATTCAAACATATCCTAAAAGCATCCTAGGCAAAAGTTACATGCATTAGTCTCTAATCTAGACTCTAAAACACCCTATTTCCATGCCAAAATTGAAGAAATCCAAAAATAAAAAAGATAGAAAAAAATGGAAAATTTAGTGATTTACTTGGAATTTTGAGGCATGAGTGGAAGGAGAGGGAATCAATGGCACATCAGAGGAGGGAGTAAGGCTGAGGAACAAGTCCCCCTTATAAAAAGCGCATCCAACAGAAACTGGTTATTCTCGGAACTCCAAATCATCCACCTAGGGCAAATCCTCGTGCTAAGAGAGAAGTGGCCGGCTTTGGCAACCTTCTTGTACATCTTTGATTGGGTTTAGAGTGAAAATTTGCTGGAATTCAGTTTAGGAGAAGTTTGGTGTAAAGCTGGAAGAGGAGGAGTCTGACGTTATTTAAAAAACCCCCTATGCCACTCATACAGGTCCCTAACACCCTGTCCCCCCTCTATGAAGCAACGCCCGTATGGGTCCCATTCTGCCTGTACGGGTCCCCTTCTTGCACCCCGTGACAATTTTTCAAGTTAAAACAGAACTCCTCAACCGCAGGGCATATATAGTACAAATTAGGGCCAACCCCACTTCTCTCAAACTCCTTATTTTAGTTAAATGAGGGGAAAAACTCATAGCTCACCTTGATTCTTGATTGAAGGGGCAAAATCAAGAATCAAGGCAAGCCATTTCAAAACAGTCACTAACGTGGACAATTTTTATGTACAGGTTCACCTGAGTAGAGGAAATTTCCCCTGAAAACAAGTCTTTAAAGGTGACACTTCCCCAACAAGAAGAGTTGACCAAAGAATACTACCCTATTTCCTAGCAACAGAATCAGTTAACAGGCTCCCCCCATCATCAAGCAACCTATAACACCCACCCTAGGGGTAGTCCCCAGCAAGGGAACCTATCAAGGGGCATTCTCCAAGGGGCATTCTAGCTCGAAACAGTTGGGCCAAACCCAACATTTCTCAAACTTAGTTTATAGCTCATTTAGCGACCAATCCCTGCCCACACATCTTCATTCTTGATTGAAGGGGAAAAATTTTGTTTACTAAAAAGTCAATCAAGAATTAAGATGCATCAGTCCAGATAGTAATTAATACAACGTTTTTATTGTCTTTTTTTTACAGGTAGCTCAAAATCCCTAGCAGGAGAGTCATCCACCTTAGGAAAGGGATACATCAGTAGTAGGAAAGTCAATCCACCTTAAGAAAGGGATGTGAGGAGAAATCATCTGCCTTAGGAAAGGGATGCACCAGCATTAGTCAAAGGAAAGTCATCTGCCTTAAGAAAGGCATACGCACAATAAAGGAAAGTCATCCGCCTTAAGAAAGGGATACATACAATAAAGGAAAATCATCCGCCCTAAGAAAGGGAGAAGCACAAGGAAAGTCATTCGCCTTAAAAAAGGGATAAGCACAGCAAAGGGAAGTCATCCGCCTTAAGAAAGGGATACGTATACGTATGGCAAAAGAAAGGAGTTCGCCTCAAGAAAGGAAATCACCCATATCATCACCTCAGGTATGATTTCTAAACCCTCACTCATATTGTGAAATCATACAGATCCATATCTATAGTGATCCTATGAGGGGCAGTCTGTGAGCACTTGATTTTAATGGTTCTTCTCATAAAACGATGATGAGAGCCAGATAATGCTATTCTTTATAGGTGTTATTAATTAGAGGTGTTCCTACTATAGCAAAGATGAGTTTAGGTAGAGTTTAGGGACCTAGACTTCCTTTAGGGACCCATACGGGGTCACACATTGGAGGTATGGGTCCATGGGTTGACTCATACGACACCATTCCTCCATACAGCTTGGAGAGAACCGTACCAGTCCCACTTTTACCCAAACAGGCATAACAGATAGAAAATCTTGCTATATTTGATTTTATTCGGCCATAAATGGCATTAACCATGTTTAGACCCAGAAAAAGCCTATAAATATAGGCATTTAGCCCCACTTTCAAATTTGTGGGCACTGGATTTTAATGGTCCTTCTCACAAAATAATGATGAGAGCTAGATAATGCTATTCTTTATAGGTGTTCCTACTTCAGCATAGATGAGTTTAGCCAGAGTTTGGGGACCTAGACTGCCTTTAGGGACCCGTATGGGTCACACCTTGGGGGTACGGGGTCCATGGATTGACCCGTACGTCTTCACTCCTCCATACAGCTTGGAGGGACCTATATGGGTCCTACTAGGACCCGTACGGGTCCCACCACACCCGTATAGATCCCACTTTTACCCAAACATGAAGAATGGACAGAAAATCATGCCATATTTGATTTTATTTGGTCATAAATGGCATTAACCTCGTTTAGACCCAGAAAAAGCCTATAAATAGAGGCATTTTTCTTCACTTTCAAGGGGAGCCAAGTCAAGAACATCACATACACTATACATTTTATTTCCCAGCAATTCTTATAGGTTTAGAAAGGGTATAGAAGGGGTATAGGAGGTATAAAATGGGGAGAAAACCCATTCTTTGAGGTATTGTCCACATTTTATTCATTCCTAACTTCGTCCATTAGGATTGGGATAGGTTCTATCCACACAAACACTTACCTAAATAGTTCTAAATTCATCATTTCATTACCTACTTTGGCTAGACTCTCTCTCGGCATAGGGATCGCTTCAAATTGGATTCACGGTGTAAAGGTACGCTCCTGAGTTTCAAAGAGACTCACATCTTATTTATTTTATTATCATTTTCATTTATTTGTTTTGATATATAATTTGATCAATGTTGGGTCTAGTCCTGAACCATATGGGCCTTGTTGGCACTTTTATGTCCCTAGAGATATTAAATTGGTGCGCCATACCCATATGGTAGGAAATCCCATTTTACTGTGTTCCTTCTCTATAAATCTGATCTTTTTAACTAAAATGAGGTTCTATTTGGGTCCAAACAGGACACCCATAGGGGTTCACCCACTAGTCGTACGGGTGTCCCCCCACTCGTACGAGTATTGCCCTCCCAAATAGAATACCATTTTTCACAATAACTTGTAAAATGAACCTAACACCACCATTTGCCATGCGATCAGTTTCACTAATAATTTGGTAAATAAACTCACGAAAAGTTAAAACGTGTTTTCATAACAAAATGCGTTGAAGACTAGTTATTTTTTTTCGATCCTACAAGCTGCCCGGGCACTAGCGATTGCAAAACCACACCGCTAACATAATAGCTTTTTTTAATAAAATGTTGACTTATGATGTGCCATAAACTGTGCTAATCTTTGTGGATGCAGGCACATTTATTAATTTTGTTTTATAACTTAGAACAAATGAATAGGTTCCCTCACAATTTCCCCATTTTCCCCAGTTGTAATTTTTATTCGCCCATTTATTATTTGTGCTTTATTTTAAATCGTAAACACATGAATCGAGTGTGAAAGAGTGTAGAAAAATAGAATTTCCGTAATAATTCCCCAAATGATGAAAAGAAAAACAGTTTTACGCGGTGAATGTAATTTTGAATTAACTAAATAAGAAATAAGTGACTCATTCAATACCCGAATCTCTGTTCCAAAATGTGTGATTTTCCCGCCCAATGGGAACCATACCAAAACGCTTTCCCAAGTAGACAACTTGGGTGGCGACTCTATCATTCGTATTGAGATTTGGGTCTCGATCAGTTTATTCATTAAAATTGGTTAAAATGTGCAAACTTGAACTAAATAGTTCCATCACACTTAAATCGAACAAACCCCTAGTGGATCCTACTGCAAGGCGCTAAGGGAAATCCACATATTTTTTACCATGACCCATCACACCATCTAAGAAAATAAACTTGACAACCTGTTTGTAAGAATTCTTAAGTGAAATTATATACTTGAAGAATTTAAAACCCATCTTTTCAAAAAGATAACTATTGTAAGATCTCATACTTTGGTGAGTATTGAGATTGGGACTTAGCTTGAACTAGGCAGAGTTTAAGTGGTATATCCCTTAGAGAAAAGAACTCAGCCAAGCATGGAGTTAGTTTGGTGGTATATCCTACTTTTTGAAGAAGAGCAATGCTATGGAGACAACGTGTAAAGGACTCAGCCAAGCTTGGGTTAGCTAGGTGGTATATCCTACATTCGGGGGAGAAGACATCTCCAGAGACAATTGTAAAGGCTTGATTTCTGCCAGTGAAAGAAATCACACTAGTAGATTTAAGCTTAGAGGAGAAAACTCTGGGGACTGGACGTAGGTGGGGCTTGACCAGGATAAATCATCGTGTTTGATTTCCTTTATTTTAAAGATTTTACATTAAGTGCAATTTATCTCAGATTTGTATCATCTGGATTAACTATCTCTGGATCATTTCAAATATGCTACATAAAGACTTTTTGAAAAGTCTAATATTCTGTAAAAAGGTTCATTCACCCCCTCTAACCTTAATTGTACTAGCACAGGGACCAAAAGTTTATCTTTAAATATTGCATCAAGATGTGCCCCCATAGAAGCTGGTTTGGCTTGAGCTGCTGTCATTTCATGAATTCCCTATTTTGCTTCTTTGCTTAATTTATACTGTTGTGTTAGTCCTTCAGGAGACTTATACAATGTATGGTTGTGGTAACCATTCATATTCATAATAACAATAATCCATTCACCAGATATCAGTTGTTGAGTGTTAATCTGGAAAGGACACTTACCTGCTTTTGAACTAGTGCGCTTTCTTGTTGCATGCATCAGGTTTCTACCTTTGCTTCTATTTGGTTAACCATGGTTTCATTAAAAGATATTTGACAGTTCCATTTTGTTTGAGTGATTAGTTATTTCAAAACCACATCGAAGTGCCACACCCTGTGCCATATTTTTGCATCTTTATCTGTTGGAAATCGTTCTTTTATATGGAAATAGTAACTATCATCAATGCCATCACCACTAGTGTAATGAATATCAGCCTTATCAAAATCTTACAATGGTTTTGTGGAATCCATTCAAGAAAATATGTCACTTTAACCTGAATATGCAATGAGTCAAAAAATTTACTACAAATGGCATAGGCATTTAAGTATACTTACATATAATAACTAGACACACACGACGACAAGTAATTTTTTCAAAAATACCACTTTTACTAACTAATTATCTGACTTATCTCAATAAATAGAAATATATATAACACTTACTTAACTATTTAGACAATAAATTACTAAAACTAGTTACTTACCCAACCATTTAGACAATAAATTACTAAAAACTAGTTATATAATATAACACTTATTTCAAATATACTTTCGCTTATTTCAAATTAGTTAAATATGTTGGATCTAACTCAGAAGCATTCTACCTCAGAATCTAGAAGATCTAAGATATGAGTTTTGAATATAACAAAAATATTGGATTCAAATCAGAAGATAGCAAAAGTGTTGGATCAAGCTCAGAAGAAAATATCATCAGAGTAAAGAAGATCTAAGATGAATAAAAGGCTGCACTCACAAAACATTTTAAAGATAAAAGTCAAAACATTGAAGACTGTGCTCATAAAAGAAGATCAAGCTCAGAAGAATTATGGAGGTCATTAGTGTTAGTCAACACAGGTTGATACCACCTCCTTAGTAAACCTCGCATAAGAAAGAGTATATTCTCCCAAGCTTAGAAGTCCATAAGACAAAATCAACCTCTATAAAGGTTTCACTTGAAAGATAGCTAAAGACAAACACAACTGAAGATACATCGGCTCACAAATAAAATAGATTACTTCAGAAGGAAAGGTTCCAAAAGTAAAATCCATTATATAAGAAATCAGAACTCCGCACTCACAAGAAAGGATATATTCAAGTGAAGATTTTTAAAGGGTATAAGAAGATATCAAAGTTAAGGGCATCACATCTTAACCTCTAGAGAATCACTCCAGCCACTATCCTCAAATAAAAGATATATCTGTCAGAAGAAGGGAATGCCAAAAGTAAGGCAATAAGAAACTAATTTTGAAAAACAACAAGGATTCCTCAAAATCATGCGTACTAGATGCTTAAGCCACTGCATCAAAAGTAGTTAACCTCAAATAAGGAATAAACACACTCAGAGGATCATTACTTTAGAGATAAAAGGAATGACATCATTAATATTATCATAGTCAACTAATATCTCTAAGAAATTGATAATCCTTAGGTAACTCATGTGATTCCATCTTTTCCAAGAATGGATGTCTTAATCTCTACAAATGTAGAAAGTTGGCTATCTGACTTTCACTAAAAGAGATAAGACACCTTTGCAAAAGCGAGTTGACAAGAAAAGAGCAAAAAACTACTTTTAGCCACCAAACACCTGACACGCAGAAAGCTGGAAATACTAAAATGGTGTATTTGGCAGAAATCAAGGTATGCATAGAGCTGACCAAGTTTTGACACATCTAACGGATAGATTAATCTCAGTCTAAGAACAAATCCAATGGTCATAGAGAATGAAGCCATTTTAGAGACAATTATCAAAGGCTCCTCAGGAGATAGCCGTTGTGAGGAAGGTACAACTCGCACAATGGTCAAACAAAGATTCTCTCTCTAAGGCACGCACCAACAATCAACTTCAGCAAAGAGAGTATAAATAAGTCTCTATCCACAACCATCAATGCGTTGATAAATTTCAGATGTGCACACTTTATATTCAAAGCAGTGCAAATTCATTAAGCAAACAATTCCATTGCTAATTTGTTTGTAATATAAAAAGCTTAATTAGAATAATACATTTCATATCTATTGTAAAGAGTGCAACTTGATAACAAAGTACAAGAGCACAAATCCTCAATCAATCAATTAAAGAAAAAGGTGATCTGAGGCTAGATAAGGGGGACTTGGTGAGGCTTCTAAGTCATAACAGACTAAGCAAGAGTGCAGAGGTCTTCAACCCTATTCACAACTTTGAGAAGTTGGTGCGATAGAAGAATTAAGAGGAGGGTACACTTAGATTAAGGAGTAAGAAGCAGCAAGAGAAGGGTACTCTGTGTGCGCAAAGGATTCCAGAATTGTAAAGGCTTCTCCGCCTCGGTAGGATTTCTGATATAGTGGATTTAAGCTCGGCGGAGGATACTCCGCGGACTGGATGTACTCAGGGCCAAACCAATATAAAAATCAGTGTTTGATTTATATTTACTGCATTTATTTACTTATGCTTTAACTTTATCCATATCTTGCAATCAACTAAATTAATTTCACCAAACAAATATTATTCATCAATAAACTTACTCAACACTTAAAGATAATATCAATTGATAAAAAAAAAGTTTATTATTTCACATCAAATATTAATAGGGGTTGATCACTCCTCTGATTCCTATATCACCCCCCCTCACAGGGACCCATAAATGGTATCAGAGCAAACCTCAGTTAAATTCAACAGACTTAACAGTCTTGAGTTTAAAGATCCCTATGAGTGATAGATCTGAAAGACTCCTCCTAAGAGTGATGAACCAATATACTCAAGTCCTTCTAGAAGGATTGAGTATAAATAAACCTCCTATGTTCTTTCGCCAGAACTATGCCTTTTGAAAAAACCGTATGATACATTTCATACAGTCAAAAGACATATATGCATGGTTAGCAATTGGTAACGGGCTTTATATAGCTACTATGGTTAAAAAGAGTAGAGTGCTTCCTAAACCTGAAGAAAAATGGAATGATAAATACATCAAAATATATCAGAGTGATGCAACTGCTATTAACATGTTACATTGTGCTTTAGATGATGTAGAATTTAACAAGATTTTAGGTTGTGAGATAGCTTAGGAGATCTAGAGAAAGCTGGAAGCCACCTATAAAGGCGATGATAAAGTGAAGGAATCCAAAATAAACCAAAAGTCGAGGGAGTATGAGCTCTTCGAGATGGAAGATGGTGAATCCTTATCTAGTATGAACTCTAGATTCACTAACATCATAAGTGAGTTAAATAGGATGGGAAATGGATTCTCAGAAGAAGAGAAGGTGAAAAAGATCCTTAGAATTCTCACTAAACCATGGGAGATAAAGAAGACTGCCATACAAGAAGCACAAGATCTTTCTAATATATGCTATGATGAGCTTATGGGATCCCTAATCACTCATGAGATATCCTTACAATCTCATAAGGAAAGAAGGATTCTCAAAGGGAAGGAAAGAATACAAATGGCTCTTCAAGGGGAGACCTCAGAAGAGGATGAGAGCTCAGATGAAAACCTTGCTCAGTAGGACAAGAGGAGAACCCTAACACAAGGAGAATCTTCTAATAGAAGACTTAGAAAATGAAAAGTTGAGAAACTTCTCTCAACAATTCAAAAGAAGGATGTTGGGTAAAGAAGAGTCATTTGAAGAAGATGATACAGAGGATGAGGACATCTCAAATCTCATCCACATCTTCAACAAAAGAATGTCTCAGAAGGATGACAACTCTAAAGCAACCTCATCTTATAGCGTGAAAATTAATAATTTTTTATTTTGTATTTGCTTTTTGTTACCTCTAGTGTTTTTTCGTTGGCTTTATCTTGGTCTTTTTCATCTTTGTCATTGTTACTCTTCCACTTTTACTTTTTTTTATATCCTTTGTTGTCACTGTCTTTGGATTTAGGGTCAGTTATGTTGTTGCCATCCTCATCTGATTCACTGACTTTACTCCAACTTCCATCCTTGTCAGTCCCACCTTCATCATTACCATCACAATTAGAACCACAATTGTATTTCTTGTTGTCTTGGTTGTCACCTTTATCATTTTCATCGTCCTCATCTATTTTGCTCTCATCAGTCTCACTTTCATCCTTATTATGAACATCAGAATCACTTTTGCCTTTCTTGTCATATTTTTTTTCACCTTTATCATCCTCACTTTCACTTTCAGAAACCATCATCCTTATTAGTTTCACTATCTGCATTTCTGTCTTCTTCTTTGCTATCATCACTTCTTTTTCTTTTTTTTTTTGACTTATCCTCAGGTCGACTCTCATCATCTTCTATACTTGTAACATTCTGATTTTGATCTTTAGAATTTTTTAAACTTGTTATGCCTGTCAGACATTCTTCTATCTTTTCCACTCAATCTGTCAAAGTGTTTAGTTTCTTTTCCAACCCATTCAGCCTATGTGTCATTTTCTTGAATCCATTCCCCATCTTAGTTGAAAGCTTCTCCAATTCTTTCAAGAAATTTGTCTGACTGCTCTCTTATTTTTGTGACTCAGTTGGGTGTATAAAAATATGGTCAAACTCCATTGGTTCTATAAAGGGAAATGTCAAGAAGTTTTCTAGCTTCAGTGTTGTTATCTCTTCCTGTGTTGCTTCTATTTTCCGAAGTTGCAGCTGCAAGAAAAGAAATTATCAAGTCAGTTATCATGTTCCAATTATTGTTTTTTTGTCTCGGATATAAGTGATGAAAATTTTCTTTATATTCGCATTTTGCTGGATGACTACTGGATATCAATTATGTCTTTACTAGATGTCTGCTACATATGAATAGAGTTTCGTTTACATAATTTTTTTTAAAATTTTTTGAAATAAAAGAGCTCGGGTTCATGGATAGCTTACACTTTTGCTGCTTTTGTTGAATATCAGCCCATTCAATTCTATCATCTTGAAGTCCTTTGTGAATGATTCCCACTTGAAAAGTCCTGGCATGAATCCAGATGTTTCTACTCTGTTGCATATGTATCCGTCACATGCTCCACGGGCTTCGTAGAACCGCACTTAGAATACCAGTGGACATCCTTGCAATCTGTAATTAGATGGTTTGCCTTCGTGCCTTCCATTTTTCTTCAGGCCTTCCATTATCAATTCAAAAGAGATATCTCCCCAAAGCGCAATATTGTAATCACGACTGCAAACGCAATCAATGTACTGAATTTGTAATACACTGTTAGAATCTACACCTAATAGTAGTATGTGATGGTGCAAGTCTTTGTGACAGGAATGCAACTTCTCGCTAAAATTGTGTTGCATAATGGCGCTTTGTCTTTGCTTTAATGTCTTACCGTCACATTGTAGGTGCCTTTTGTGTTGCTCCTTTTGCATTTCTTTTGGAAAGGCCAGTTTACTTTTTTCTATTATCACGTAAATTCTATCGTGAATCTGTTTTATGCTTACTATATCACTATCACTATTGCATTAAATTTCACACCACTAATCCAATAGCGATGAATGACAAAGTAATATTACTTTGTAAAAAACAAAGTCACCATATCCTATATCATCACTATTTCTTTTTACGTTAACTTTAGATTTTTGGTATGATCATCTTAGGCACATTTCTTTTTCAACAAGCGATTCATTCTGTTCAATATTTTATAATTATAAATTTATACCAAAATAAGTTCAGTTCAATTCAACATGCCTACTTACAAGTTGAAAATAACTGTTTTTCATATGACTAACTATTTTTCTCAGGTTAGTTTTGTCTAATTTTGGTTATGTTAGGCCAAGCCAATGAAAGGATCTCACTAAAAATTTTTTCTGAACCATTTAACATAGGTTGAAGAATTAACCCATTCCCTCTTATTTTCAACTTATAAGTAGCAGTACTGAACTGAACTGAACTTATTTTAGTGTAAATTTATATGTATGCAGTACTGAACTACACTGAACTGGACTAAATATACGTTGAAAAGAACAGGGCCTAAGAGGGTAAAGCTTTCCATAGAACAGTTTTTCTCATTCACATTATTCGAAATTGAGAGCTTACTTAAAAACAACCAATCACATTCCAATGAATTATTAAATATCCAATTTTTATATCTGTAAACCATCCTTATATTATTATATATGCATCACTCCTTTAATTCGTCTCCTCAATGAAATTGTAATTATTAGAAGTTATACATATGACCAATTCATACAGGTTTCTATTATGTGGTTGTTGTCATCGTCTAAATCTTTTTGCAGAGATATAACACAAAAGTTGAGTTGGATCGTGTTCTTTTGGCTATTCCTTAACTCCTTAACTGGGCAAGTATTTTCAGTATATATATTCATTACTAATGTAGATATATATTGTTGTCTTGTTGTTCAACAAAATAACTTTTAAATAAACAACAAAGAGAATATTGTGAAATTTAAAAATAAATTAGATTCCTAAAATTAATATATGTGGAAATAATATAGTTATAAATTAGTTGACTTCAAATTTCTTCAAGAAACAAATATATGACTTCAAATATAGCTAAAGAAATTTATGTTGTAATGCAAAATGAGAATATGGATTTACCCATGTTTTATGTAAATAATGGTATATTCGAGTTTCAGATATTTATGATAAATACATGTACAAGTTAACTATTAATAAAGCATAGGCAAATCATTATTACACTTTCATATTTCAACATAAATCGGAGTATCACTTAATATAGAAGAGAATTCTGATAGAGAGGGGCGATGAAACCCTAGCCACCTCCTCCAAGGCTGCCGTTGCTTCTCATGCCGCCGGAACTTCACCTCCATCTTCTTCTCGTCCAACCCTAGTGGACGACAACATCCATCTCATCCACTCATCGTACAAGGATTCTTGTTCTGTATCGCAAAAACCATCTTATACGAATGTTGCACAGGCATATCAATCTGCCCCAATCACAGATTTGAAGAAAATTGTCAAACAATCCTCGTACGCCGCGATTGTCGGAGGTAATCTTGCTATCTTACAATCTATTGATCATGAGGCTCTTGATTCTGCTGGGCTCTCTATGACAAGCAGAACGCTATGTGCGAAAACTCCCTAATTGGTCGTTTGGTTTTACAAAAAGGTGATACACCATACAGGCTCTCTTCTTTGAAGAATGCATGAACCAAAATCTGGGGCATATCGGATTCATGGCGTCTAATCTCTCTTGGAAGGGGTTACTATCATATTCTCCTTGATTCTCAAATCACGAAGAATAAGGTCTTTAACAGAGGAATCGTGGGGCTAAGCCTGGAATTTTTAGAGTTCAACCTTGGCAACCAAATTTCAATCCGGCCGATCAAAAAACTACAAAAGCGCTAATATGGGTTCGGTTTCATGGCTTACCGTCGGAGTATTGGGACTCCTCTATCTTGGCTTGTATAGCCAAAGGGATTGGCAATTTCACCAGAGTTGACCGAACTAGTATTGAGGGAGACTTAGGTCACTTTGCTCATGTCCTCATTGACGTTGATTTGACAAATTCATTACCTCAAACGATCTGTGTTGAAAGGGAAGGAAAGCAAATATGGATAGAAGTGGAATATGAAAACATTCCAAAGTTCTGCAAAATTTGTTCCACTATTGGACATGCTTAGCGCGAATGTAGGAACAACAAGAAAAAGGGTCAAGATGTAGATGCTACTGCTCAAGTGGCTGTCGGAAAATCAACTGGTATCAAGCGGCTTCTAAACCGGCAGATGTCGGGACTGGTATTAGTAAATCAATGGTAGCATGCACTATTGAGGTTGGGAAGATTCATAATAGAATTTGATCTGTTCTTGCAAAGGATTCTGAGGTGTCGATCATTGTGGTTGGCGGCAAGGCTACTGAAAAGGAGCTGAATAACGAACCTGCTATGCAAGAGGGGGCTGCGGATAAGGTGCAGGCTACTATTTTGGTCCAGGAGGAGACTGAGGAAGCAAGTCACAATATTATTGCTGATACTCAGATTAATGAATCTCATAATGCCTTAATTTCCAACTTGGAATCTGCTGCTATTGAAACCACCAAGCAGATGGAGGACGGACACTTCACTGAAGTCAGTAACGATTCTCCTGAATCAGGTGATTCAGATTATTCACAACTTGAGAGAGGTGTCCCGGGCTCTTGGACGGATTCTGCAAAACAAGAAGAAGCAAAAATGAAAAATAAAGCCATACAGTTAACACCTGACAGGCGTGAGTATTCATTCTCTTCTTATGATGATAGCTTTTGGCATGAGATAGATGAGGGAGATTCCATCCCACGATATCCACGAAAAGAAAAGTTATCTGTTCGAGCTAAGATGGAGCGCAAAGAACAAGCTAAACGGAAGCGTAAACCTCCTCAGAAGTACTCTCCTCAGTTGATAGTACTCTTTTACTGCCAATATGGTTGTTTATTTTTTTTTTGTTATTTACTTTCTTTGTTTCTTTTATTTTATTTAATAAAATCGAGCCTGATTCTCCGGCCTCCGCCTTTAAATAAAAGAAAAGCATAGGCAAATAACTAATATTAATCATCGGAAATGATAAAAAAAAAATTGGGAAAGAAAGCATAAATTAAAAAATTTGGAACAAACTTTTTGTTTTCAGTTATAAATTCATCCTTGAGAATTGACTTTCGATAGATAGTAATCAATGTATATGACGTAGGATCTCATTGGCTATGGCACTATTTTACTATGGACTGAGAGATACAGCTGCTGGCTATGCTTAACTTCCTTAATTTAATTCCCATAGTTACTTTTGTCCTCTCTGTAATAATGAGGTAAGTAGTTTTTGTTTATTTTGAAAATTCTTAAACAACAAAAACATTAATGGCCTAAGGCACGAATTGAGGGCGGCACCTGTAACTTCGTGCTTAGTTGATGGGGTATTAGACCCAAAAGCATTAATTATATGTATCTAAAGGTTGTTTGATGATGATGTAAAGCAGAATGGAGAAACTGAAATTGGGAAGCAAAGAAGGAAAAATGAAGAGTGTTGGAGCAATATTATGTGTAGGTGGAGTTTTTTTCGTCTTGTTTCTACAAAGGACAATCTTTTTCTATTTTCCATAAATATAATAATAGCCATCATCTTCAGGCCTTCTATAGTTAATTCAAAAGAGATATGTCCCTAGGCGCTATATTGTAATCACCACTGCAAACACAGTCAATGTACTAGAGTGGTAATACACTGTTAGGATGTACACCTACTAGGTAGTATGTAATGAAATACACCAGAGCAAGCTTAAAACAGTTTGTACTTTTGACTTTTCTTTCTTATTTGATTCCAACAATTTCTTTAAATGTCTCTGCATGATTTTATCCAGATTATCCTTGAAGTATTTCTTTCGGAATTTTTTGGAATGCCCTGTTTCTTTTAGTTTGAATTCTGTTGGTCCTATTGGCAACCCAGATATCAGCAGGAAGTGTTCACTGCCAAAATACAGTGGTCTATCTCCTAGAAGAATGTAGATGGAGCTCTTCTGCGATTGTTTTATATCTCTGACTAAGAGGTTGTGAAGTAGTGTGTTTTGTGGTTTCAAATTTGGCCCCTTGAAGAAATTTCCAAATATTGACTACTTCAACATGTTCAGAAACTTGGTCGGGAGATTTTCTTTAAGGAACGATATTACTTTATTGTCTGCTGATGTTTTCACTGTGGGAGCCCATTTAGTGTCTTCTAGATATATTAGTTGGTACTTTGGTTGTTCTTGACTGCTAGGCACCTGCACAAGTTTTTAGATGAGAAATTATTCAAGGTATTTATATGAAAATCTAAGACTTAATAAAGTAGTTGTCTAGTTTAACCAAGTTATGTAGCACATCTATTAAAACTTCATTTATTTGACATCTGGTTGTTAACTAGTAGACAACATGTAGGTTTATGGTATTTGTTTAGTTCACGTGTGGTAGTGTTATAGTAAACATCTGATTTGTTTCAGGACTCTTTCATACATGCATATCACAGACATAGCCATCATTTTGCATGTGAATAATGAATGCATTCATGTAGGTGACAAACCTATTAATCAGATGTACGATATGATTTATATTTTTGACATGTAGTTGATATGTAGTAGATATTTCCTAAGTATATCTGGTATGTCTAGTTGACATCTGTTAGGCACCATAACTTTTTTAGCTATGTTTGTATCACAACCATTACATATAATTTTTAGCAATTTCCATACAATATGCTTATTTATTATTTTCTAATATTTATATAGTAGAAATATGGTTGAAGTCTTGTAAAAATCTGATGGATATCTAGTATTTATCTAGTAGCAATTCACTTTTGTTTTATTTCTTTAGCAGATCTAACAATTTTACTTTGATTTCCGTTTTTCTGAACCATTTTGTTTTTTATTTGTTGTTTTTAGGCCTAGAAAAGCGACATAACATCCTTTATCATACTACATTGAGTTGTTTGTAAGTTAGTATGAAATATATGTTGTTCTTTGGTTGTTAGGTCTTGCTCTGTTTGCTTGCTTACTTGTTCTATTGCTTGTCTTCTTTTTGTCGTTCTTTTTTGAGCCATCACACACTGTTTTATATATATTTCACTGATTTAGCTACTGAATATTGGTGATTACAAAAGAATGTTAGGGTTTTTCAATTGTTACCTTTGCAGCTCTTTCCGATTTTGAAATATAAATCGTAATGCGGATGAGTTGCCGTCAACAAGCTTCAAAATCATGAGAAGTCCGATCTGTTTTGTAGTTGATTACAACAATTTCTATGAGCGTGGTTTGGATGTTAACTGATTTTGAACGTTTTTTAATTTGATTTCATTTGAAACCGTTTGTTTGTTGATCATGCGTTGTTTGGAATTCCTTTAGTCACAGACGGTATGTTTGTAATTTTTTTCCCTCTTTTTGTTTATTTGGAGAAACTTGTGGTATGGGCTAAATTAGTTTGTTTATTAGGAAATACAATGGTTTACAACAATTTAAGGAATTTTTTTCTCCTTAACTACTTCCCTTTTCAGTTAGCTAATTATTCCTTTTTAAGTTTGTATTTTCCTTTCTACAATATATTCTTTATTCTTCCAACTTGATTTCCTTTCTTTTGCTTTCTTTCTTTGATCGTCTCTTTTCTTACTATTTTGTTTTTTTCTCATTCTTTATATCGTGATTTTCATCTATCTCTACTCAGATCGGTTTGGATTTCTCGTTTTCTACTTCTAGTTTTTTTATTCTGGTTGAGTTTTCCTATTCCGATAATTTTCTGGTTTTTCCGATCAATGACATATCAATTTATGCTGCTATTTTATTTTCAATTTGTGATCATCTATTTTGTTTTGAGATTTGAGTTTTTTGAATCTACAAGTGTTGTTTATGTCTTGAGATTCACTTTTTTGTGAAGGAGATTTTGATTTTTCATAGTATAGCCTTTTAGTTGCGTATATGTTGTTATCTTGTTGGATGAAACTGTTGTCTTAATACAATATAAAATCGCAGATCTACATAATTTTGATATGAATTTGTCATCTTGCTTTACCAATTATGTTAGTTTTGCTTCCATTTGCATTGAAATGGCAGAGGCAACAAAACAAGGAAAGAGAAGAAAGAGTTCAGAATATAATTTAAATTTAGTCTTTATTTTTACAAAAGTACTTGATTTTCGAACAAAAATTAGGGTATGAATGTCTTATACCTGGTAAAAGAGTGATATAATGCCTTTATATTGCTAGTTTTTCACTTATTTTTACAATAGATATTAAAATTATTAGCAAAAAACATGTTTTGAAAGTCTTCTACTTAATATAAGATTGGTATAATGCATTTATACAATCATTGCTCCTTTATGTTTACAACATTACTCATTTTTCCATACAAACCATGTTACGAAGGCCTATGTTGGTATAAGACCTCTTTTACCACTTTTAATTATTTTATGAGGAAAATATGTTTAAATGGCTTTCACAAGAGCTCTTCTACCATTCTTATACATGATATGAAGGCCTTATACCTAGTATTAGAGTGGTGTATGACCTTTATACTGCCCATTTTTCATTTATTTTTTAGAATAAATTTTAAAATGTCAGCAAAAACAATAGTATGAAGGCCTTATACCAAGTATAAGACTGTCTTAAAACCACAGGTAAAATTAAACTTCAAAAATAACAACGATATTCAGAAAATAACAAAAATAAGGGAAAAGGTAAAGGAAAATCACTCATTCCATTCACATGGAAACAACTAAACAAAAATAAAATCCACAACATAATAATCATTCTTCAAATAAAAATTTAAAAGCACAACAATCACCTCCTTCAACAACCTAACAAAGGCATTACCATTGCATTCATAATTGTTAGATTCCAACAATGCCAAACTATATATGTATTATTCAAGAGTCCTTGATCTAAATAGTTCTCGATACCGACAATGTTTGTGTCTCTATTCTCAGCAAGACCTCTTCTTAATAGCAAATTGCTCAATAGTCTTCTTTCTCCCATGATATAGAATTTGTACATAAGTTCCACAAGAACAATATAAAATCAAACAATAAAGGATACAATATCAATTGTTATTGTAGTTATAAAAAACTAAGCAAGCTTCTATTTTACAACTATATACTATACATCTAATTAAATAATTATGTATAAATTGCATGCATAAGAGCTCTTTTACCACTTTTATAAATGGTATGAGACCTTTTTTACTACTTTTCAAAATTTAATGAAACTAAAATGTTTAAATAGTTGGTATAAAAGCTCTTTTTACCATTCTTATACTTGGTATAAGACATTTTTATGACTCTTAAACTTTAATGACACAAATATGTTCATATGGTTGACATAAGGACTCTTTTGCCAATCTTATGCCTCATATTAGACCCCTTTTACCACTTTTATACTTTAGAGAAACTAATTTGTTTAAATTTGTTGGTATAATAACTATTTTATAACTCTTATACTCAATAAAAGACCTCTTATGCATGTTTCCTTTACTACTTTTTAATTTCCTTCTTGATGTTCCATTGTCATCTCATCATTCTCAGAATAAAACTACTCAGAAGCCTGTGTCTAAAGTGTCATATTTCATATCTTTTACCATCTTTCAATAAGAAGGCATAATCTCAAAAATTTACTCTCTTAGGCATTTCAACAAACAACTAATGTGCATGATTATTATATATATATTTCACAACCATCAATCATGTATTGCCAACTCACAAAATCCAAAAAACAAACAATCAAACCAATCTATTTTGCAAAAATGCCAATATATAATGACAGTATTAAATCTTAAAACGAATGAGATAGTGACAATAATACCTTGTTTCAACCATTTTTTTCTCGTAGATTTCTCTTTTCTCTCAATTTTGCAGTAGTTTTTTATTTATCTCAGTTTATAATAGGTTTAGAAATGAAGATCAAAGAGATCGAGAGCATGAGTAGTGTGAAATGAGTTGAAATCAGGAAGAAAATGGGAGTTGAAAAGACGATTCGTTTATAAAAGAGGAAATTATCAGTTTTCTTATTTTAAAAATTCAAAATTGAAAATCCGGTAAGTAAGAAAGGGGAAGTTGATGTTTTGGGCCGTAAGAAATGGCATGTTCGTATTTAAGGAGAAATAAGCCCAATTTTATGTATTCAGCTAAGTTGCCATTGTTTATTAGGAATTTGTCAAGATTGATCATTTTTTTCTAAAATAATTACTGTTTTGCCATGTCAGTTAAATATTTTTCATTTAAACATTTTTAACAAAATTTTTACAACTTTACATTCTATATAAGGACAATTAGAATGAGAAAAATGTAAAAAAAAGGCTAGATCGAGACTGTGAAGAGGGTTTGTTCTTGGAGAAATCATAGGTTATTGTAAAGCATCGGATTGGAGAACGATCTCAATTGGAACAATTCAGAGATTCGAATCAAAGCTGATCGTTAATCGTGAAGTCAATGTCAGCATAAGAAAAGAATCGGATCCGAAAGAGAATCAAAGAAAATCAATTAAGGTATTAATTTTTTATTTCGTTTTCTGGAATTTTTATTCCGATTTCTTCATCTTCTTTTTCTATTTGTGTGTCTGTTTTTTTCTCTTCTAATCCTAAATTTGAGTTGTTTTCATGATTTTATGTTTTCGCTTTAGCCGATTTGCTTGATTTTGAGATTTGTAGTTCATTAAGTTTTCTCTAATGGAGGATTTGTAGTTTATTCTGTATTTTTTTAACATTCGATTTGTTGAAATTGAAGTGCACGCCATGTGTTTGATAAAATGCCAAGGTAGTTATTTTGTTATTCGACATCTATTGAATATCTATTGGGCATTTATTGGGCATATATTGGACATCTATTTGATATTATTGGACTTTAGAATCCCGTAATCAGTGCTTGTTAATGGAATAAGGCTACAATCAAATGGACTGGGCTTCAGACGTCAGGTACTCAAATTAGTATATTTTTAGATAAGTCCATTGATGCAGTATGAGTCTGAACTCTAACAAGGAATTACTCTAATTTTTTCTGATATGAGAAATTAATTTAAGGTTTGTTTATGTATGATAGAGAAACAGAACCATTGATTGACACTCTTTACAAATTGTAAATTGATGCTTTAGTTCATATTTTTATGAAATCTGCATGTTTGTGTTATTGGACAAAATGTTAAGCTGGTTGTTTTGTTATTGGACATCTATTGAATATCTATTGGACATCTATTGGAAATATATTGCACATCTATTAGATATTATTGGACTTTAGTCTAATTTTGGTTTTAAGAGAAGAATCCCTTAATCAGTGCTTGTTAATGGTATACTTTTGACTTAAATGGAAGAATGTTAAGTCTCAGCAGGATATGGCATTCAATTGGATCACAAATAGTTTTGGTGATTGATTGCAAAGATTGGTTATCTTTTTTATTGTTTATTCCCTTAGTGAATTAGTTGTTACTTTTTCAATTAGGCTTGAATCTTAAAAACCAACAACGTGATATTTAATTCATTCATTTTGGCTGATATATGGTTTGGTTCAACTTTGTTTGCCGCAATGTTTAAGTCACTAGCAGCAGCACCGGTTGATGATGTTCTAAGATGGGCTTTTCAGGCAGTGGTTAACAACATCAGTTTAGCTCAAAAGAAATTTTTGGAGAGTCTGTTGGACATCTATTGAACATCTATTGGACATCTATCAAACATCTACTAGAATTCTTTTAGAAAATATGTTTTGAAATTAATAATAGACAACTGTATAAATATATTTAAATTTTCAGTTTGTCACTTGTTTTGAAGTTGATATTAGACATTTGTACAAGTATGTGTAATTGACTTGTGTATTTTCAATTGGCATTTCAATAAATATCTAATAGATTGTTATATGATATTTTGTGTATTAAAAATTGATCCTTTTTAGTTATTGTTTCTTTTTTTCGTTGGAATAAGTGATATGCATTGGTTGTCTATTGGATATCTATTGCCAAACACAATATCATAACTATTAAAATTCAACTATGTTCAAACAGACATCAGTTCCAAATAATTAGATCCTTAATTACATACGATTTCCATAATTCAAACATAATTGATCATCAAATCTATCTCTATTGACTGTCTATTGTGTCGATATAGTGCTCGTGGCTCTGAAGTTTTTTTAGATGTTCCCTTCCATGGCTATATAAGCTCAAAGCTAGCAAACTGTGTTCTATGGATTTGGACATGAAGCTGATCTAGGATTGGTTTCTGCTCAGTCATGTACTCAAAAAAGCTCGGCATAAAGATACCATAATCGCTGCAATTTATTTTGAAATATAATATTAGTATTATAATAAGATATTTTTTATGAAGAATATGTAACAAATTTATCCAAATATTGCTTTAATTATAATTATAAAAGACTTAAGAACAAGTTACACTATGCTTCCAAACAATTACTCATTAATCAAACAAATTGAACAAATTGTATCCCTGACAATACAATTTATATGTTCTTACATTCCTATTCAACAAAAAGAACAATACAATTCGCACTTCCCTCAACTACAGAACCTGAAAAAGAATTAATAATATGTAAAAACCAATAGAAATCCAACAGATATCCAATATAAATCCTATAGACATCCAATATAAATCAAATACTCATTAATCAAACTTCAATTTTACATAAAGGAGCTTTAATAGTCAGTGTCATTTAAGATTGAATAGATGAAAAAATTGACATTTGATGGCAGGTATAAAATAGTTGTTACGAGCGCGCGAGCCTCTGGCGGGCCTCAGGAGCAAGGCGCTCGAGGCCTAAGGCTCAGCACCTCATGGAGGGTCAAGCGAGGTGAGGTTCCTCAAGTGTGCACCTTGTGCGCCTCGGATGAGCCTTTTACGCCATGTGCGTCTCAATGGAAGAATGAAGGTTTGTTTGTGGTAGCAACTAATATTTATTGCATTTTTTCTATATGCACCTCAAGTCCCTCAAGTGAACACCTCGCCTTGTGCCTCGCACCTCGGTGCTCCTTACCCTCAGGCACCTCAGTGCTCCTTGCGCCCATAAAAACTATGAGATATGATGATGAATTGAACAAATATAAGCTTCAAGATACTAAGATAGTGGCTTGTAGTGTCATGCTATTGTATAACCTTATTATGATTTATTGTAGTCTATTTTTCCCTGCCTTAAAATTCATCCAATTACTAATTGTATCAACCCCAAACACAAGACAGAAAATGCATATGCATGAGATAGATAAGATATTGGCTCATTTTGATTTTTGGAGTGGGCTTCTAGGTCTCCATTGCATGCAAGGGACCAAAGAAGGAGAAAATACCCTTCCACCTATTCAACATAAAGAAAAATACAGTTCACACTTCCCTCAACTATAAAACCTGACCAGGAATTAATAATATATAAGAACCAATAGAAATCCAATAGACATCCAATATAAATCCTATAGACATCCAATATGAATCAAACACTCATTAATTAAACTTCAATTTTACATAAAGGAGCTTTAATAGTCAGTGTCATTTAAGATTGAATAGATAAAAAAAATTGACATTTGATGGCAGGTATAACATAGTTGATATGAGCGTGCGCGCCTTTGGCGTGCCTCAGGAGCAAGGCGCTCGAGGCCTAAGGCTCAGCACCCCGTGGAGGGTCAGGCGAGGTGAGGTTCCTCAGGTGCGCACCTTGTGCGCCTCGGATGATCCTTTTGCGCCATGTGCGTCTCAATGCAAAAATGAAGTTTTGTTTGTGGTAGTAACTAATATTTATTGCATTTTTGCTATATGCACCTCAAGTCCCTCAGGTGCACACCTCGCCTTGTGCCTCGCACCTCAGTGCTCCTTACCCTCAGGTGCCTCAGTGCTCCTTGCGCCCATAAAAACTTTGAGATATAATTATGAATTGAACAAATATAAGCTTCAAGATACTAAGATAGTGGCTTGTAGTGTCATGCTATTATATAACCTTATTATGATTTATTGTAGTCTATTTTTCCCTGCCTTAAAATTCATCCAATTACTAATTGTATCAGCCCCAAACACAAGACAGAAAATGCATATGCATGAGATAGATAAGATATTGGCTCATTTTAATTTTTGGAGTGGGCTTCTAGGTCTCCATTGCATGCAAGGGACCAAAGAAGGAGAAAATACCCTTCCACCTATTCAACAAAAAGAAAAATACAGTTCACACTTCCCTCAACTATAAAACCTGACCAGGAATTAATAATATATAAGAACCAATAGAAATCCAACAGACATCCAATATAAATCCTATAGACATCCAATATGAATCAAATACTCATCAACTAAACTTTAATTTTACATAAAGGAGCTTTAATAGTCAGTGTCATTTAAGATTGAATAGATAAAAAATTGACATTTGATGGCAGGTATAATATAGTTGATATGAGCGCGCGCGCCTTTGGCGTGCCTCAGGAGCAAGGCGCTCGAGGCCTAAGGCTCAGCACCCCGTGGAGGGTCAGGCGAGGTGAGGTTCCTCAGGTGCGCACCTTGTGCCCCTCAGATGAGCCTTTTGCCCCATGTGCGTCTCAATGCAAAAATGAAGGTTTGTTTGTGGTAGCAACTAATATTTATTGCATTTTTTCTATATGCACCTCAAGTCCCTCAGGTGCACACCTCGCCTTGTGCCTCGCACCTCAGGGCTCCTTACCCTCAGGTGCCTCAGTGCTCCTTGCGCCCATAAAAACTATGAGATATAATTATGAATTGAACAAATATAAGCTTCAAGATACTAAGATAGTGGCTTGTAGTGTCATGCTATTGTATAACCGTATTTTGATTTATTGTAGTTTATTTTTCCCTGCCTAAAATTCATCCAATTACCAATTGTATCAACCCCAAGCACAAGACGGAAAATGCATATGCATGAGATAGATAAGATGCCGTCTCATTTTGATTTTTGGAGTGGGCTTCTAGGTCTCCATTGCATGATAGGGACCAAAGAAGGAGAAAATACCCTTCCACCTATTCAACAAAAAGAAAAATACAGTTCACACTTCCCTCAACTATAAAACCTGACCAGGAAGTAATAATATATAGGAACCAATAGAAATCCAACAGACATCCAATATAAATCAAATACTCATTAATCGAACTTCATTCAGGCATTTCTACAAACACTTTATCTGCACAATTGCAAGAGATAATTTAGAACAGAATTGAGGGAAATAATTACTCCTTTGAACAACAAATTTATGTAAACAATGGATGAAGCATAGATTTGTTACCTCCTCGATTGTGATTATGACTTTGATATGCTGAAACAACAAAGAAGCACGCCACATTAGTTAAAAAAACAACTAGAAAGACACGAATAAACCCTTGTAAAAACTTCAATTGAAAACTCCCAATTTCATATCAATTTTAAATTGATTTACTACAATCTATCTCATCTAGGAACAACTGATCACAATAACCATGAAAGTTTAAATTGAAACTAAGGTATGAGATTGCAGATCTTAAATCCCTAAAACTAAAGAGTTCATGGGATAAAGGAAGTGAAAAGAAGAACAAAAGAACCTCTCTTGGCCAAAAGTATCCCAAATCGATTATCTTGTCAATGTCGTGGATGGTGCGAGTAGCAAATTCAACTTCGATAGTGGATTTGGATTTGAGATTGAATTAAGGGGAGAGTTTCTGTGGTCGATGGGTGAAATAGCTGATTGTAGAATATAATTTGAGCATAACGTGTTCTTGTAAATATTTTGCCATGTTTTCTCTTTTTTTTGTTATTTATTTTTTTTTGGCCAAATATTTTTGTTTTTTCTACTCATTTATGTAAAAAGCCCTAGTTTTTTATTTTGAGCCTTTATGTAAAAAGCTTTTTGAGGTGAGTTAGGCCATTGTTCCACGAAGCCCAATAAATCAAATTATTATAAACACAGATATAGAAATCAAAGTGAAACAAAGTTTATTTTCGAGAAAAGAAATAATTTTCCAACATATACAATATACCCCGACCCTTTCGGTTTGTAAATTGTGTTGAACAATGGAACTTTTGTCTTTGCTTTAATGGCTTACCGTCACATTGTAGCTGCCTTTTGTGTTAGTCCTTTTACATTTCTGTTTGAAAGGCCAGTTTACTTTTATTTAATTTGATCCATTATTATGAGTACTTTTTCTTTTAATGTTAACATTAGATTTTCGGTGTGTTTAAAATATTCTAACGTTTTTTTCAAGTTATAATCCATTCACTTTAGTTCAATGTTGTATGATTATAAATTTATATTAAAATAAGTTCAGTTTAGTTCAATTCAGTACGCCGATTTACAAAGTTCAAAGGTCTTAACCTAGTGGTTGAGCCTTGAAACTGTGATCTTAGATATCACATTTTCGAGTCCATATATGGTGGAGTTGATGAGGTTTCTCTTTATTATTATTAAAATCTCAATAAGGCAAAATATTTTTTAAACATGCCTATTTAGAAGTTGAAAATAACGTAACGATTTTCATATGAATAACTATTTTTCTTATGTTATTTATTTGTCTAATTTTGGTAAGTTTATATTAGTTTTATGAATTATGTTAGGCCAAGCCAATGAATGGATCTGATTACTTAACTTTTTGTCTGAACCATTTAAACATACGTTGAAGAATTAATCCATTAAAAATGTGAAACTTTTAACAGTTTTTCAGTTATATAATTCGAACATAAGAGCTTACTTATAAACAACCACTCACGTTCCAATAAATTATATATATCCAATTTTTATCTGTAAACCCAACCTTAAATTAATATATATGCATCACTCCTTTAATTCGTTAGATATTATAGTGTTGCATAATTTTTCCTCATTGAAATTATAATTGTGAAGAAGTCATACTCATGACCAATTCATACAGGTTTCTATGATGTTGTTGTTGTGTCATCGTCTAACTCTTTTGGGTTTATGGTCATGGGCTTTTTAGAATTAGATACTGTACTGGCCAAAATTACTTTGCCATTTTCACACAAATTTATAAAAAAAAGCCCATTTCACAATCTAATCAATAAGCCCACTAAATCAAAACCATTATAAACACAGACATAGAAATAAAGTGAAATAAAATTTTTTTCAAAAAACAAATAATTTTCCAACCCCTTCAGTTAAAAAATTTTAAAATATTCAACAGAGGCCACATAATCTCCCTGACGTGACAAGTAAATCACATGCATTAAAAGCATATCCTATTTCATGATAGAAAAAAAAACTAACAAAGGGGAAAAACCAAAATCGAAACTTAAACTCATAAAGTTTTTATGACATCATTTTTCTATTGGGTTGTCATTTATTTCAACCGCAGCTTTGACTTTGTAAATGCATTTTTATATTTGCATTCAATCTCTTGAACCATTTCTATATCACAAGGTTCATACAGAGAGAGAAGAAGGTAGAAGATGGAGAAACTAGGAAAGGCACAAGGAACAATGTGCATGTTGATGGTGCAAGTCTTTGCCACCGGAATGCAACTCCTCGCTAAAATCGTGTTGAACAACGGCACTTTTGTCTTTGCTTTAATGTCTTACCGTCACATTGTTGCTGCCTCTTGTGTTGCTCCTTTTGCATTTCTTTTTGAAAGGTTATCTATTATTATCTCTTATTATCATTTTTTTTCATGAAATCGATTTATTAGGAAAATTCTATAATGACTTTGTTTTATGCTTACTTTGTTACTATTAATATTGGATTAAATTCCACACCACTAATCTAATAGTGATGAATGACAACTTAATATTGACTTTGTAAAAATTAAAGTAACCATAGCCTACACTTTATTATTATCATTACTATTTCTTTTTATGTTAACTTTAGATTTTCGGTATGTTCAACTTGGGGACATTCTTTTTCAACACATGATTCATTCTGTTCAATATCTTATAGTTATGAATTAATACTGAAGTAAGTTCAGTTTAATATATCTAATTTTTTTTATATCTGTAAACCATCCTTATATATTATATATGCGTCACTCCTTCAATTCGTTACATATAGCAGTGTGGCATAATTTTTCCTCAATGAAATTATAATTATTAGAAGTTATACATATGACCAATTCATACAGGTTTCTATTATGTTGTTGTTGTCATCGTCTAAATCTTTTGTATTTATTTGTTTGCAGAGATATAACACAAAAGTTGAGTTGGTTCGTGTTCTTTTGGCTATTCCTTAACTCCTTAACTGGGTAAGTATTTTCAGTATATATATTCATTACTAATGTAGATATATACTGTTGTCTTGTTCAACAAAAAATTTTAAATAAACAACAAATAGAATATTGTGAACTTTAAAAATAAATTAGATTCCTAAAATTAATATATGTGGAAATAATGTAGTTATAACATATATGACTTCAAATTTTCTTCAAAAAACAAATATATGACTTCAAATATAGTTAAAGAAAATTATGTTGTAATGCAAAATGAGAATATGGATTTACCCATGTTTTATGTAAATAATGGTATATTCGAGTTTCAGATATTTAGGATAAATATATGTACAAGTTAACTATTAATAAAGCATAGGCAAATAACTAATTATTGATCAACGGAAATGATAAAAAAAATTGGGAAAGAAAGCATAAATTAAGAAATTTGGAACAAACTTTTTGTTTTCAGCTATAAATTCTTCCTTGAGAATTGACTTTGGATAGAAAACAATCAATGTATATGATGTAGGATCTCATTGCCTATGGCACTATTTTATTATGGACTGAGAGATACAACTGCTGCATATGCTGTTAACTTCCTTAATTTAATTCCCATAGTTACTTTTGTCCTCTCTATAATAATGAGGTAAGTAGTTTTTTTTGAAAATTCTTAGACAACAAAAAAGCATTAATGATATAAGGCACGAAGTTACAGGTGTCGCCTTCAACTTTTACCAGACACTACTAACACCCTAAACTTGGCAAAAACGTTCACCCTAGCCCCCCCTCAGTGCCACAAGGTGACACGTGACACTGTAGAGGCTGGGGTGAATGTTTTTTGCCAAGTTCATAGTGTTAGTAATGATTGTGTAAAGTTGAGGGCGGCACTTATAACTGTAGAGAATCCATGGGCCTGGAGAGTGTTGGGTTCGATGGGTGAGTGAGCACACAAGTGGAATTGAGCTCATCTAACACAAACCAATTGGCTTGTGTTAAGGTCCAATCTACTCCACTTATATACCACTCACAATTCTATTATATTTTAAATGTGGGATATCACCTCACATCTCCAACAATAACTTCGTGCCTAGTTGAGGGGGCTTTGGTTATATTAGGCCCAAAAACATTAATTATATATATCTAAAGGTTGTTTGACGATGATGTAAAGCAGAATAGAGAAAGTGAAATTGGGAAGCAAAGAAGGTAAAATGAAGAGTGTTGGAGCAATATTATGTGTAGGTGGAGCTTTTACGTCTTGTTTCTACACAGGACAATCTTTTTTTATTTTTCATAAATATAATAATACCCATCATCTTCACATCATTCAACACTCTACTCATTTTCTACGTGGCACCCTCGCACTAGTTGCAAGCTGCTTCTGCTATGCGTTTTGGTATATATTACAGGTACTTAATTACAGCTTTTGATTTTATATATCCAAAGTTCACCCTTAACATTATGGGAATTTTGGTATGCATGTATGCATTTATATTTTTTTTTTGCTTAATGCATCATTGGCTACCTGAACTTATTGTCAAAAACCCGCTGCCTCCCTGAACTTTTAGAGTGACTCAGTAGCTCACTTAACTTTCAAAAAGTACATTACTTTGTTCCAAGATCGCCACGTGTTAGCTTCTAATTTGAGATAGAAAATCTTAAAAATGACATATTTGAAAAGTCAAATTAACTAGAAGCTGACACCTGGCATTTAAGGACCAAACTAGTGCACTTTTTGATAATTGTAGGAGTTACATGGTCACTCTTAAAGTTCAGGGATGCGGCGAGTTTTTGGGGACAAATTCGAGTGGATGATGATGCAATAGCCTTTTTTTGGCAGGTAGAGTTGACGAAGGTGTTTCCATTCAAGTACTGGGCAACAATGTTAACTTGTATCATAGCTTCCATACAAAGCACAATAATAGGCTTGTTCTTGGATACAAGTAAGGCTGCTTGGCAATTAAAGTGGAATTTACAATTAGTCACCATACTATACTCGGTAAGGTAACTAATAGTAGTATTAATATATATTATGATTCATTTATGGGTTTCGTAGTAGTATTTAGATATTACATAAAATAAACTAGGACTTCCCAATGATTTTGAGGAATGTCTAAAAGTTGATTTTTCAATTTTAGAAAACATTTGGACGTATTCAAACTCTTTATCGTGTTTTCGGAAGTTAGGATTCAATACATATTTTTAAAAAAAAAATTCCCACTTAACTCTAAACTACTTCAAAGAATCCTTTTCCAATTACATTTCATGTTGTGTTGTCTAGTCCATATAACATTTGAACTTATATAAATCTAGGGTCATTTTGAAATTAGTTTCTCAAATTTAAAAATGATGTCCCATAAAATGTTAGTAGGACGAAATTTTTGGAACAGGAGAAAACTATACCAAATCCATTATTAAACCTAACTGAAACTTATTGAACATGAGTGAACCTCATTGACACTTACTAGACTTTATTGGACCTAATTAGAACATTTTCGAAATAATTAAAATTTATTGACCATATAGAAACTTAAAAGAAACTTATTGAGGTTTATTAACTCTTTTTTTTTCTTAAAAATTAGATTACATAGCACTAATATTTAAACAGTATATTAATTAATAGTAATTAATAATAAGTAACCATATAGAACATGAGTAATTATTTACTTATTCAGTTAAATATATTGAATTAATAAGTAATTACTAATTTAATTATATTAAAGACTAATTTAACACTCCTTAATTAAATCAAACACTAATTTAATACTCTCCTCAATTAAATTAAAGACTAAAGACAAAGACTCTGTTCTTTTAGATTACAATTCAATGTAGTTCAGTTTAGTTTAGTATAGTTTAGTGTAGTTCAGTTCAGTTTAGCTATGCGTAGTTATAAATTTATACTGAAATAAGTTCAGTTCAGTTCAGCTCACTTCAGTTTATTTCAGT
Source organism: Euphorbia pulcherrima (assembly GCA_947683365.1). NCBI lineage: Eukaryota > Viridiplantae > Streptophyta > Magnoliopsida > Malpighiales > Euphorbiaceae > Euphorbia > Euphorbia pulcherrima. The sequence continues at coordinate 46,247,397 of CANTUS010000010.1, forward strand.
TCAGTTCAGCCAACTTTAGTTCAGTTCAATTCAGCTCACTTCAGTTCATTTCAGTTCACTTCAGCCAACTTTAGTTCAGTTTAGTTCAGCTTTCAGAAGTTGAAAAGAACACAGCCTGTTCTTTTCAACTTCTAAAAGTAGAACTGAACTGAACTGAACTGAAGTTGGCCGAATTGAACTGAACTGAACTTATTTCAGTGTAAATTTATAACTACACATAGCCGAACTGAACTTATTTCAGTGTAAATTTATAACTACACATAGTCAAACTGAACCGCACTAAACTGAACTGTATTAAACTAAACTGAACTGTATTAAACTGAACTAAACTATATTAAATTATAATCCAAAGGAAATTGCATAAATGAAATACCAAATTGAAGTTAATTAACTAAATATTTTTTAAATGAAATTTATTAAACCTGATTTGGACTTGTTAGACTTAGAGCTTTGGACCTGTTGAAATTTATTGGACCATGCGATATCTTATTTAAAATATTTTAAATGAAATGAGGAAATCACACCTCAACATTAGATCGAAAAACTTCTTCTCGTAAAAGTATGTATCAATAGATATCGTCTCATTTCACTTCTCGTCAGTCTCAGTATCTATCTTGTTTCTCATTATATAACTACTCAATATATCTAATTTAAAGGAACAACAAATAAATATCATTTCCACTATTAGACATAATATATAAACATTTTATGAGCCTCATTTTGTTTTTTTAAAAGTTTGCGTCATATGTACAATAATACGAAAGGAAAACCTTTTTCCACCCCGCCCGAGTGTGGACTTGAACCTGCGACCTGTAGGATCACAGCTTCAAGGCTTGATAACTACATACATATTTGGGGCCCGTGCCCATCACCGTCTCGAATGTACACTTCGAGGCACACCGCCCCAATTCCATTCGCATCCTACCCACAACTCATCCGTGTAACCGTCTCGTCGCCTCGAGGACGAGATAGTGGTGCGGATCATAGTTGACCTAGCAAGCATGCCGTTCTCCATTATCAATATTGCTGTTCCTAAAAACTAGGAACTAGCGGTTAAGGAGTATCATTGACCAATTCTCCCTTAAAAGTAGGGATCACATCTCCCATTTGAAGAGAGGATAAGATCCACGATTTGAGGGGAATAAGGGGCTTATAAATAAGAAGGCTATTAATAGAAAAAGGGGTAATTTTTCTACTCTCCCACATCTCTGCTATTTTTCTTTACTCATCTCCTCCAATACTTGGATCACTGACTTTAGTATCAGAGATTCCTCCCGGGGACAAGCCCTGATCCTTTGACTTTGATTGTTTTGCATGATCACACTCAAACCGTTATTCTAGTTGTATTATGGAGTTCTATGCGCGTGAAGACCGCTTCCCGGATAGAACTTTCAGTGCTGAGGTGAGCGTGGACCAAATTTACTTGACATGTTCGAGAATATTGGTCTACCTAGAAGCACAAATGGTGGAGGTTAATGACGGCCGCTATTCAGATACCGGTGCCCTCCAAACCCCTCCGAGGGTGCCAACGGCCCTGGAGGATTTGCAACGACACCCCACCTAAAAATGCTATAGATCATATGCTAAAAATTTTTAGGGAATACAACATCCCTCCAGAGTAGCAACACTTCATCAGGACAGGATTTGCAGAGCAGTACAATATGGTTGGCACCACTCTCTAGGGAATCCCGGACGACGGATCCAATAGACCAGGCTTGGCCCAAGAATTATTCCCCTTGGATGAAAACCGGCAAATGGCGACCACCTCAGAGACACAATAGCCCCGACGACGGCAGATCCACAGCAGATGACGACCGTGCCACTCACGAGCGTCGCTTCCAATCTGGCAGTGCAAGCATAGATGATGGCGATGTTTCAGGCGTTCAATTCACCAAGCGGTAATCGATATTTTTCGACCACCATAGTAGGCCCACATATGGGAATGCAGATGCCTTATGCATATGGGGCAGCACTAGAAGCGTGGATGAATCCATTCTCTCAGAACCCATGCGGAGCCTTAGAACAGGCAAACCCGGAAGTTGAGCCGGTGGATAAGGCTGAGAAGGAGGACAGCGACTCCGAAAATGACCCTAGGTTGAGGAGGCATCTAAAAAAACTGCTTAAAGACCTAGCGGTACCCTGCCAGGAATCGCTGATGGAGAAGCGTCACTCGCCGCTCACCAAGAAGATTTTAAGTGTCTAGTTGAATCCATATTTCATAGCCCCCCGTTTTCTCCAAACTGTATGACAGCAGGGATGACCCGGTGGTCCACATACGGCACTATGTCAACAGGATAGAAATGGTATACGCCCCAAAAGCATACATATGTTGGTACTTCGAGCAAACACTTACCGGGCCAACAACATATTGGTTTCACAAGTTGAAACCCAATTCAGTTAGTTCATGGGATCAATTGAGCGAAATGTTCTGCAAGCACTTCCTAGGTTTAACCCCCGCATCTTATATTGCATGAGATAGTGCAGGAACCTGATGAGTCTCTCAGGTCCTATATCCATCACTTCAATGAAGTATGCATTAGTACTGACGACCTGGATTTCAGCACCGTAAAGGAGGCCCTAATCAGAGGAATGAGGAATGATAGGCTCTGCACAAGAATCATCACGAGAAGGGCCAGAGACACCACTCAAATGATCGCCATGGCCAAAAGAATGATTAAAGTAGATGAAATGAGGAAAAGAAAAGATGAAAAGCCGGAGGACCGAAGAGACAATTGTCGCATGAGGAGGCAGAGTTGCGGCCTCGTACGACGAGGAGGTAGTGGAGGTACCCCATGGGGAGACATAAGCAGGATGACTCTAAATGCCCCCCTCAGCTAGATATTAATCACAATCAAGAAAACTAGCGAGAGGAAAAACTTGAGGTTCCTGAAGACGCCCGAGGGTCAGACAGTGGGCTGCGATCTGGATAAATACTGCGAATTTCACAGAGCAAGGGGCCACCACATAGATGAGTGTTGGGTGTTGGCAGATGAAGTTCACGCCTTGATCCAAGGGGGAAAGTTCAGCCAATTTGTGAAAGGAGTGACCCGAGAAGAAAGGAAAGCGGCCCTAGAAGATTCCAAGACCGGGGAAGGAAGATCTTAGAGAGTGAAGGGGGTAGTGATGGTAATCACCGGGGGACCTAGATTTGAGTTGCCCTACAAGAAACCGAGAGTTATCGATTTGACAGGCCTAGATGTAGAAGTCTACAAAGCTTACCAAAAACACTCATTGGTAAAGAAAGACCGCGCCAACCCCCTAGTGATCGAAACCTTGACCGAAGGGTACATCGTTCGGAGAGTTTTAATAGAAATCAGAATCTCGATAAACCTGATAGCCAAGACAACATTGTAAAAGTTAGACATTCATCACAGTAGAACTCAACTGGGCTATAATCCATTGGTAGGGCTCGGCAGATAGACTATCCCATCAATAGGATGAGTCACCCTCGAGATGGAGATTGGCGATAAAGACTTAACTTGGAGGGGAGAAGTAGAATTCATAGTGGCAGATATCTCAATTGGTTATAAAATTATGTTAGGGCGACCCTTCCTAGTAGGGTCAGAGGCCGTCATCTCCATGAAATATCTAACACTGCAGATCCTAACCAAGAAAGGGACTGTAGTGGCGATAGGTAATCCATAAGTGGCCCAGGAAGGATACCTGGCCTCTTTATAGACTAAAAATATCTCGATCGAGGCAAAGGAATGAGAGAGAGCTGAACCGGTCGGAGACCTTGAAGTACTTACTGTGGGGCTCAATTGAACAGTCAATATAGTAATAGACCTGGGAGAAGAGGCAAAAACGGCCATAGCAAGTGTGTTGAGACAGTAATAGCACACCTTCTCATGGTCACCAGACAATATCGAAGGATTTCACCCCAAAATTATGTGTCACAAGCTGAACGTAGACCCGTCAGCTCCCCCAGTAAGACAAAAAAGCGAAAGCACGCCCCGAACAGGCAGAAGGCAATTGAGGTAGAAATCAAGAAATTACTTGATGCGGTTCACATCGGAAGAGTAAATTACCTAGAATGGTTGGCAAATATAGTACTGGTGAAGAAACCCAATGGTTTGTGGTGAATGTGCGTAGACTTCACAAATCTAAACAAAGTATGCCGTAAAGACTGGTACCCGTTGCCAAGCATAGATCAACTCGTAGACTCAACAGCCGAATTCACTATGTACTCATTACTAGATGCTAAAGTGGGATACCATCAGATCCTTACGAGCCCCCAAGACGAAAAAAAACCTAATTTATCCTGCATGAAGGAACATACTGTTATAGAGTAATGTCGTTTGGGCTCAAGAATGCAGGACCCATCTACCAACGAATCATGAATGAGATGTTCAAAGGCCAAATAGGGGAAAATAGAGAAGTCTATGTAGATCATATGATTGTCAAAAGCATAGATGAATCCAGCCATGCGGCAGATATCGAGAAAGCCTTCAAAATATTGCAGAAATACCGGTTGAAGTTGAACCCGGAAAAATGCACCTTTGGAGTCAAAAGTGGTAAATTCTAGGGTTTCTTGATCTCTGAGAGGGGCATCGAGGCTAATCCTGAAAAGATAGAGGCCATAGTCAACATGAAATCACCTCGCAGTCTCAACGAGGTGCAGCGCCTTAACGGACGGATCAACGCCTTGGGACGATTCATATCCTTCTCCGCAAAAAGGTGCCTCCCCTTTTATAAGGCAATCAAGCATGATAAAGCATTCAAATGGGATAAGTGCTGCGAGCGAGCCTTCCAATGTCTGAAAGAATTCTTCGCCTCCCCGCCATTGCTCAGCCGTCCCGTGAACGGGGAACCGTTGTATATGTATTTATCCACCACCGATGAAGCAGTTGGGTCAATCCTGGTAAAGGAAAAAGATAATGAACAACATCCCGTTTACTACACTAGAAAAGTGCTGAAGAACTCTGAGTTGAGATACCCTAAGATCGAGAAGCTAGCGTTGAGCCTGATTTCAACGTCCGTGAGACTTAGTCCGTACTTATTGGTGCATGCTATAATCATAAGGACTAGTTTCCCCTTAAAGAAAGTGCTTCAATGACCCAAGACATTGGGTCGAACGACAGATTAGATGATAAGTTTAAGAGAATTTGGCATTAGATTTGAAGGAAGAATAGCTTTAAAAGCTCAAGTCGTAGGCGACTTCATGGTATAATTTACCGGGCTCGAGCCAACGGAGGTAATCAAGATGGAGCCGTAGGTTATCTATGTAGACGAAGCCTCATCCAATGAAGGGGCCGGTGTTAGAGTGTTTATGAAGGGCCCAAACCATGTCCGCCTGTGTTATGCGGCAAAACTTGCTTTCCCAGCAACCAATAATGCTGCCGAGTACGAGTCTATGATAAAGGGGCTAGAGCTGATAACCAAAATTGCCCTAGATAGAGTAATCATTCAAAGCGACTCTTGCCTAGTATCCAACTAAATCAATAGAAATTTTGAGACTAAGGAAGGAAGCATGGTCAGATACTTACGCAAAGTGCAGACCCTAATTGAAAATCTAGAGAGAAAGGGGGCAAGCTGGAAAGTCGAGCACACCCCAAGAGCACAGAACGAGACCGCATATTAGCTAGCAAAAGTAGTAGTTAGCCGAGGTGACTATAGAAAATTAAGCTACCTATATGAAGTCATAACCATCCCAAGCTGTGAAGAGGAAATACTCTGTGTTAATCAAAGAAATGACGATTGGAGACAACCAATAGTGGACTATCTCAAGGAAAACAAGCTCCCAGACAATGAAGAGGAGGCCTTTAAAATCGTGCGAAAATCCATGAGATATTCCCTTCGAGGAGATGATATATATACAGAAAATCCTACACGGATGCCTGGTAAAAATGCGTGACACGGTCCCAGGGCAAAAATATCCTCAAAGAGACGCATGAAGGAATTTGTTGATCCCATTAGGCCGTATCCACTATGCTTAGAAGGATAGGTCTTGCTGGATATTTTTGGGAAACGATGGAGGCTGACACCACAGAATACATCTAGAGGTGCCATCCTTACCAAGAGCATGCCAGAAAGACCCACATCCCCAAGCAAATCAATGACCCCTTGTCACTGCTTGGCCTTTCTCCATGTGGGGTATAGACATAGTAGGCCCGTTGCCCAAAGCTAGTGGATAGAGAAAATATGTCATTGTTGCTATCGATCGCTTTACCAAGTGGGTGGAGGCAGTGGCGATAAATACAATCACCTAAAAAAAATCATTGACTTCGCATAGAAAAACATTGTCACCATTAAAAACTGATGCCCCGTCCGATAGAGTTGTGTACTACTCTGAAGAACAAAATGACATAAACCTGAAGCACCATTTAGACAATCTTGAAGAAACAAGGGAACGAGCTTGCATCAGGATGGCAGCTTATAAGGCAAAAATCGCCAAATATCATGATCGGAAAGTGAAAAACCTACACCTTAAAGTTGTCAACTGTTGGTCCCTGTACGGATCTTTATAAGGTCAGAGGGGGGTGAGTGGCCCTTTTTCACGGAATAAACATACTTTAAAAAGTCTTAGTGTACCATGTTTGATTATGATCCGGATGATGCAGTTATGATGATATAATGCAATAAATAAAGAGTTAAAGAATTCAAACACAAAGGATTCTATCCTGGTTCAGCCCTGCCTACTCCAGTCCCCGGAGTTTCCTTCCTTTGAGCTTTTCCACTAGTGGATTCCTTTCCAACTGGCAGGAATCAAGCCTTACAACTTGTCTCCGGATGGTAACCCCTTCCGGATATAGGATATACCACTAGAAGCACCAACTCCTAACTGAGTCCTTTAATCTTTAGCAGGATATACCACTTAGACTTCTACCCCAAATCTAAGCTGAGTCCTATAGGGAGTTCCCACTCAAAGCACCCACCTTATGTTGTATCCCAATCTCATAACTCACTCAAGTTGGAGATTTCTACACTCTTGTTTTCACAAAGTTTTAGGTTTTAGATTTCCTTAAGTTTATAGCTCACTTAGGAATCCTTACAAACAAATTTGGATTTGTTTGATTCTTGGAGGGATTGTAAACTGATTGAATGCTTGTTCTTTGTTACTTGTTTTTATGAATCAAACAGCTAACCTTCTCTCAATTGGTGAAGCTTCCCTTTTATAGGCTTCTATCATAAATGTAGCTGTTGTGGGTTGTTGAACTTGCATTAAATCTTCACCCTTGATCAGGTTGTATGTGGCGCTTCAGGAGCCGTTGATTAATCCGTTAGACTCAATTTTGACCCATTTGAATCCTTAGAATTGAGGCTAAAAAGTTGTCAGTGATCATTTTCCTTGGCTTTTGTGATGCACTAAATTTTAGCCAGTGGTCCATTCCGTGAGCTCCATGCGCCTTTCCCATTGGTCTAGGTGAAAAAGGTTACTACCTTTTTCTCTTTCTACTGTCAGCTTTTTGTCCTTTTCTTGGGAAGGGATATTTGATGATAGCTAAGACCAAATGGAGGGTAGGGAATTATTTTGAAATCATTCCCTTTATCTTGAATGGAATCTTCTGGATATCTTCAGATTTATCCAATTCGGATGAACCTTCAATCAGTCTGTCTTTCGGATGATGTTGTAAGGAAGGTTAGCAGTTTGTTTCCTTTCCAAACTCTAACCGGATGCTAATCCACTTATGCTTAGGTAATAGTCGTTACTTGAAAGCTTGTCTTGGACTTGATGAAAACTTGGTTGTCCGAATATAATGACTCAAGTCTTGCTTTCCTTAGGTCCTGCTATATTTAGTTATCTGGATAAGTCTTTCTTAGGTTTTGTTTACTTTAAACTTGATTCGGTCTGTTTTATGTTATGGATCATTGTTTCCCAATAGCTCCCTAGTCCTCAATGACACTACCGCCTCACAAGCACGGGAAGGCCATGGCAAGCTCGGAGAAAATTGGGAATGTCCGTACAAGATATATGAAGTTTTATGACCGGTGACCTACCGGGTCAGCGACCTCAAAGACAAGGAGTTGCCCAAAACATGGAACATCTCCAATCTTAGACCATACTATGTAACCACCACCGGCTAGGAACTGAGGTGACCACACTCTTTATCTTTCCTTGGATTTTTTTCTACTGTTTTTTCCAAGGGAAGGTTTTTAACGAGGCGGCGTCCACTAAGCTTTGATCCGGCTAACAAAAGCCCCAAACTTGTACTCATTTTTGTACTTTTTCAATAATAATGGAAGCTTATTATCAATCCCCTTTGCATGTTTACTATTTTCTTTAATTTATAGATGGCGGTGGACTCAAAACGACTACACTTCAATCATGACTCTCCCCACTCCCGAGCTAACTAGACTCAGGCTAATTTAAAATCAACAATAGCACATACCTAGATGATTATTGTGTTACACCTAAGCTAACAAGTCTTAGACATTACAACTAATGGGCACTACATCTGTAACGTACCCCACCAAACTTCCAATCAATAAACTCTGCTTAGATAAAATCTAAGTCCCTTAAAGAAAAATCTGAAGCAGTCAATAATATTTATAGTAAAAGACAAAAACACACGGTATAAGGAAGCTTGAAGTGGAATCAACAAAATATTTCTTTTTCATAAATATTCACCCACATGGCTTTAAAACAAAATCTAGGCTAAATCTAAGCTAAGCATGAGGATCTTGGTGCGACGCTTGAGATGAGTTCAAGGGTAATGCCTCGCGAACCTCACTTCTTACAGAGGATCCGCTTGGTCAGCAGGAGGGCTATCAGGAACTTCTTCAAAAGTAGGAAAGTTAACATCGCTCACCATTTCCTCAGAAAGCTCCGACTAGTGCTGACGGACTGCCTTGAGCAACCGCTGCCCAAATACACGGCCCATTTTTACCATCCTCCCCATGAGGCTATCCAGCTCGACATCCCGATCCATAACCTCCGACTCGAGCTTCATAACCCTTCATTGAGCTAGCCCTAAATCCTTCTCCAAAAGGGTGTTATGGGAAAGGGTTTGGGTGTGAGCTTCGTGCAAACTTTCCAACTCTTACTTTGCCTCAGCCAACGCCGCCTTGGTCTCCCTTTGCTTGGCGGCCACCACCTTGGGGTCTTCCTTAGCCTTCAAGGCCTCAACTTCTATTTGCTTGGCCGTACTCATCTCCTTCTTGGCCGTCTGCGCCTTGGCCTTCGCTGTTTGAAGGTCCGCCTTCACCTTCGCATGGTGCTGGCTCCGGTAGTGCATCTCAATGCACCGAGACATTAGCTATAGGTTCAATAATCATAGTTAAATCATACAAGCAATAATAATAAAGGGAATTTTAAGCAAACACCTAGCATACCTCCAAGGCCTGGTCAACCATAATCCCAGTCCCCACCACGCCGATCTCCTCCTTATAAGCCTCCCTTTCTCGAGGAAGGGGAAGTGCGCTCCGGAGAGCTAGCTGAAGTTGAGGGCTAGTTATTTCCCCTTGAGGGCCCACCAACTCCACAAGCCCTTCCTTGAATCTAGCCAAAGGAGAGGCATGGGTGACAGCAGCTGGTCGGATAGCCATATCTTGCTGTTGGCCCACGACAGCTTGATCATGAGTGTAAAGAAAACACGAGTTAACAGAATTTCAAACAAGTATATGAGATGAGATGATTTAGAAAAATGTACCTCTCATCCCTTCTTGGATGCCGTCTCAGCAGACGAGACAATTATCTCTAAAGGTGTACCTTCTTCTCTTGCCCTCTTCTTATCTCCAGTAGTGCCCTTGACGGCGCCCCTGATTCATACCCTAGGAACTGTATCATCGGTTAAGTCAAGCACATCAGGCGCACTACCAGTGTTCTCCCTACTTAAATCTTTCTTCCCTTTCGCTAAATGTTTAGCAAGCGATGCGTTGAGCCGGGAAGACATCCTGAAATAACAAATAAATGACAAGTAAGCTTACAAGGAATATTCACTTCCCCATTGTGATAGATAATGTTGGGACCATCCCACTCAATATCCTTGAGATCATTTAAGTAGGCTCAGGCAATGGTCACTAAAGACTACTGCCCTTGCTCCAAACCTCTAAACACCTCGATGCGGATATTCAACTAGAGTCCCCTCGTGGACAACGCCTGGGGACTATCTTCCCTCAAATGAGTTGGGAATCTAGGGAACTTAGGGTCTACCTTAAGGAAAAAGTAGAATTGTTTAAAGTCCCAAACAAATTGAGGCCGATCTAAGAAATAGTAGAAACCCTCTCTATGACTAAAGTGAAGATAACCATCAGTGCCTTTCTTCCTACAGGAAGCAAGGCATTGGAAGAAGGATGAGTCAAACCTAAAGTCTGGACCCTTACACAAATGGTAGTGCCCCACAATGTCTGTCCAACAATTAGGGTGTATTTAAGCCGGATAGACGTTCCAATCACACAAAAGCTTGACAATGGGCTCAGGTAGAGGGTTTGTGAAACCAGTCCAAATTTGCTCCATGTAGATACTAAAATAACCATCCGAGGGAGTATGAACCCTTTGATCTCAAGATGAGAGCAGGCACAATTTCCCGATCAACCATTTATGTACCTGCACCTCGAAGCAAATGTCAACCTTATCTGAGATAGAAACCATGTTCTTGATTCGGGGCGTTGGACCCCTAGCGCGACTCTTTCTAGTCCATTTTGGGATGGATGCCACCCCACTTTTCCTACGTCTAGGGACCGACTGTAGCAGTGATGTGCCACACTCCTGCTCACCCCCTTGTTCATCTCTGGAATTACTACTAGTAGAATTTCCTGGACCATCCACACCGTTAAATTCATCCATAGCTTGGATTTTTGGATCATCAGAATTAACTGGAGTCCATTGGTTGGAAGTGGATTCCGCGTGGCTATTTATTTTCCTACATGCCCTTCACTTAGTCTTAATAAAGGGACGCTGGTTAGTTCTATCGATAGTTACCGGCTAAGCCAAAAGATGGTCCAAATCCTGATTAAGCTTTATAAGATGACCTAATATTTCGAGAAAAAGGGCATTCGCCACTTGAACTACAAGATAAGCTCATCCTAGGAATAAAAGATGAGAGGTCAAGCCGCAAGCTCGAAACAAAGGGCATCACCTCGCAGCGTTATATTGGGTCAGTGGGCGACCCAAAGTGTCACCTTCCCAAGGCAACACGTATTAAGTCAGTCACTAAAAAACCTAGAGCTCACTACAGATCAACGCCAATGAGGTCGCTCGTTCGAAGAATCAGAATACATTCTCCCTAATACATGACAGCCCACTAATGAAGGGCAACAAAGCTCTAGAGCATACTCAGAAAAGCACAATTGAATTCAAAAGCACTGAACAGTTCATCGCAAAGGAAAAATCCCTCACGGTACAGATATAAACAGGAGTTCATACACTTCAAGCAAATCATGAACAAAAGTATGAACCAAATACAAAAAGGGGTACTCACTTGTAATTGGGATCGAAAGGAAAAGCTCTTGCCGTTGTGAGGAAATATGGAAAGCACCAGAAAAAGGCCCGGAAGTTCCTCACTGGAAAATGCTAGCGTCAATAGAGATAAGATTGAGTGAAAAGGGGTAACTATTGAAAAAGGCGATTTTTATAGAGGATTTTTTGAATTCGAACAACCATCTCCTCGAAGAAGGATCCAGAAGGACACGTGGCACGCCATTATCGTGTGACACACTATGCGAGGTGATCAAACATCTGTAACAAGAAGGACAATCGCCAGGGGACATCAATGTTGAGCCAACGAAAGCCTGAAAGGCTTTCCCAACATTTGAGGGGGGGGGGGGACTTCTGATAACTACATACATCTTTGGGGCGCTTGCCCATCACCGTCTCGAATGTACGCTTCAAGGCACACCACCCTAATTCTATACGCATCCTACCCACAACTCATCCCTGTAACCGTCTCATCGCCTCGAGGGCGAGATAGTGGTTCGGATCATAGTTGACCTAGTAAGCATGCCATTCTCCATTATCAATATTGTTGTTCCTAAAAACTAGGAACTAGCGGTTAAGGAGAATTATTGACCGATTCTCCCTTAAAAGTAGGGATAACATCTCCCATTTGAAGAGAGGATAACACGATCTGAGGCAAATAAGGGGCCTATAAATAAGAAGGCTATTAACAGAAAAGGGGTAATTTTTCTACGCTCCCACATCTCTGCTATTTTTCTTTACTCATCTCTTGTAATACTCAGATCACTGACTTTAGCATCGGAGGTTCCCCCAGGGGACAAACCCCAATCCTTTGACTTTGATTGTTTTGCCGGATCACACTCAAGCCTTTATTCTAGTTGTATTTCGGAGTTCTAAGTGCGTGAAGACCACTTCCCGGGTAGAACTTTCAAGGCTCAACCACTAAACCAAGCCTTTGCCACAAATCTCATTTTGTTAATTAGGGAATTTGGATGAATTGATTATATATATTAAAACTGTCTAAACTAATATTATGTTGCGTCTCTCAAGAATAATATAAATACTATAATTGAACATTACCTAACAGCTTAACCGTTTGAGTAAAATGGTTCAATGACATGGTATCATAGCAGCTTAGACCTAAAGGTCGAGTTGAGGGTTTGAATTCTGGTAGCTCCATTTGTTGAATTATATTGCAACTTACACATAGCGGAATAATATAAATACCACGATTGAGCCTTAACTAACTACTTAAACTTTCGAATAAAATGGTTCACTGAGAGGTTCACCTATTATTGGATTGCAGGCACCAATGTTTAGTTATACAAAGTTCAGATTCCAAAATCACCTTTGATTTGTAGGACTATAATAAATAATGTGTAATTTTAATGAGAAAAACATACTTTTGTAGGGTGCATTTGGCACAGCTGCAACATTTAGCATGATCGTTTGGGCAATTGCAAAATGGGGTCCAACTTATCCCTCAATGTTCAACCCAATCACACTAGTTTTAGTGGCCTTATTGGACGGTGTCATACTTGGTTCCCCTATTAATGTTGGCAAGTAAGCACTCTTAATCTCCCAATTTCTTTATAGTTTGCGAACAATCATTTACATTGCGAACCCAGTTTCTTTTGATCATGTGAGATAGTTTGGATATCTATTAATTTAGATACCTGTTGTATCAAGGGGTTATTTTAATTGTTTAGGTGGTAATTACTGTCATATTCAAATTCAATTGGGCCACAAGCTATTTGACACCCGGACACCACCAAAGCTAATAGTAACCAAACCAGAGAGTATTATTCAATTATTTCTATTCCCAAATAGACTAAAATAGATAATTTTTAAAAAAATGACACTACAATTAGTAATTTTATTTATTATTTTCAATATAATATGATAATGTATATCATCTCAAATTTTAAATATTGTCTATATGATCTTCTACAATTAGACAATTAAATAGAAAGGTGAGTCATAAAATATATTATTATTTTAATCCTAAATTATGTTTTAGATGAGATCAAATGAGGGGAATTTGAATTAGGTAGTTTGATTGGATATTAATCACGTTAATTAAGCCTTTTTTTATTGTTTTATTTTTTAAAAAAATTACAATTCAAAGAAATACACTATCTAATGTGTCTATCTTCAAAATATGTATTGTCAATTTCTGAAATAATTGACATATCGTTAATGGGAACTTCTATTTTACATGCCACATCATTTTAAAATACACAATCTACTAAAGATGTCTGACGTAAACGGCAAAATATTTATTTTTGTCTTATTTGCCAACGAGTTGATAAACTATATTTGATTATTGTGATATTGCAGCTTGATGGGGATGATCTTGATTATAGTTGGTTTGTATTCATTCTTGTTTGGGAGACGAATGGAGATTCACAACTCGTCAAAGGCAATGGAACTAAATGCACCAAATGTTGAAATAGGGGTAGAGAAGATTCAGACGAAGACACCAGACACAATGGATATTATTACTCCTAAAACTAATATCAAATAATCAATATTAAATTTATTGAAAAAAGGCATGCATTATTTTCTAGACAAAATAGATGCAAAATACATGATAATGTCATAGGCATTTTTAGAATGCATAAATGCAAACATTGATCTTACTATATTTACTTCATATTTAGTTTAAGGTTGGTTCACTGTTTTTTAAAAAGAAGTATGCTAATTTTTTTTTCTCAAATTGGGATTCGTACTTTAAAAAATTAGCAAAAAATGATAAATATTTTTCAATATGATAACAATGTTTGAAAGATAATATGAATCAATTCAATCTTCTAATAATTTAACTTTATTGTTTAAAAGTTATACATCACTAATATCACAATAATCAAATATAATTTATCATAATTTAAATATGCATTTTCAATTTAAATATGCATTTTCAAACCTAAATGGCCAAAGTTGTTGGTCATAACATAAATACAAAATTTAAATTTTATAATTACAAATTTATTTTCCACCTTAAATCTTCTCTCTAATTAACACATCCCTACAAAACCTTTCTCATTTTTTCTTGTTTGTAAGTGTAACTACCTTTTATTTTTAATTTTTTTTCTTATTTTGCATATAACTCTCAAAACGCTTATTATTTACATAACGCTTAAGAATATGTTGGTCGTCTCCTTCTTTATCTTTGAAATGATGTTTACTATCATATTTTTTTCCAAATTATTTTTATATTGAATTATTGTAAATCTAATAGATATCCGTTAGATGTATGTTAGAAATTTATTAGATATCAATCAAATGTCTCATAGATAATATAATCAGATTCACATCTATTAAATATTTGTTGGATTCCCTAATATGCCGTAAGAGTTTGTCAAAAATATTTCTAAAATTATAAGATACACATTTGTTAAGTATCTATTACATGTAATAAGGATAATTAGAAATTAGATAAATTTCATTTAATTGTATTTATTAATTTCTATATTTGTTTATACTTGATGAGCAAGTATTCTTGATGGACAAACATACTTGATGGGTAAGTACTAGAATTAGCATGAATACTCATTGGTTGTAACATATCAAACGCATCAAATGTACAATATCATTTCTCTCTACATGGTATCAAGAGCCATTTCTCTATAATGGAATTTTTCCCTTAATAGTTCTTCTTTTTTCTTCTCCAACTAATTACTGATGACAACCTCTGGCTCCATGGATTTTGAACTAATCCGTATGTCTGCCTCCAAACATTTCCCAATCAAACTAATGAAAACAAACTTTCTTGTCTAGCGCTGCCAAGGTCATACCACTCTAGTTGGTCTCTACCTTCTTGAGTATGTTAATGGCTCTATCAAGAAACCATCTCCGTTCTTGGATACGTAAGTCAAAAAACCGAACCCTGGATATGCTCTATGGTTTGGGCAGGATGCCATTCTCCTTAGTGCACTCCTTGGTAGTTGCACAGAAACTATCCAACCTTTGCTCGCTATGGTAGAAACATCAGCAGAGGCTTGGTCTCGACTAACCATAAGTCTGACTAACACTTCTCATGGTCGTATCATCTCACTCAAAGCCAAACTTGAAAAAAATATGTGAGGTGAGCGCAATATTGAAATCTATATGGCTGACATGACCAACACAACTGCAGAATTAGCTCTTACCCGGAGCCTAATTGATGATGATGATCTTGTTGTTCACATAATGACTAAACTTGGGGATGATTACTCTGCTATCTATCAATCCTTACAAGGTCGTGATAATTTTGTGTCTCTTGATAAGCTTTCGAGTATTTTGATAGATTGTGAGCAACAAATAAAGGAATGTTTTTCTGCCTCTGAAGGATTGGTAGCAACAGCCAATCATACATAGCATTCTCGTGGTGATTGCAGTGGTTCTGGCTACCGTGGTGGTGGCTCATTTGGTTTTCATGGCGGCCGTGGGACTTTTTCTAGTCGCTCCAACAATGATTCCACAATCTTTCCACACGTTAGTGTAATTTTGTGATTATTCGGGTCATAACATAAAGGTTTGTTGGAAACTTCAACATTTTTTAAAAGAAAATCATGTTTCTTTTTGCAATACATCATATGGTGGCCTATCTGCTAATGTTGCAGTTTCTGCTGGTGGAGGTAGTCTACACTAGACTCAATGGCTTATTGATAGTGGTTCCTCTCACCAAGTTACTAATGATCCCACATCTCTTAATAGCTTCATGGAATGTGGTGGTCTTGACAAAGTTCGTTTGGGTAATGGTGAGACTTTATTAATTTCACACACTGGTAGGTCAAGTTTGTCAACATCTTCTCGTCCTCTTATTTTATCTATTGTTCTTTATATTCCAAATCTTAAAAACAACCTTCTTTCTATTTCTCAATTATGTCTTGCTAATAATGTTTCTGTTGAATTCTTTTTCAATTATTTTCTTGTGGAGGTTGTGCTCACGGGGAAGCCACTACTTCGGGGAGTCAACAAAAAATAATCTCTAATCTATTACTCCAATGACCAGGCAAAATGTTCCATAACTTCATGCCACCAATGTTGTTCGTTCTCTAGCCGATCTTCATCATCGTCTTGGTCATACGAACAATAAAACCTTGGGTGTAATGGTTTGTGGTTGTTCAAAACTTTCTAATTTCAATTCATGTTCAGAGTTTCACTATCCTTCATGCAATATCAATAAAAGTCACAAACTACCATTTTCTTTTAATACTTTAACTAGAAGTTCACGATTTGATCTTCTTTATACCGATGTATGGTCTACATCTCAAGATTCTTTGGATGACTATCACCATTAGGTTATTTTTGTAGATATCTATACTAAATACATATGGTGGTATTGTGAGCACTGGATTTTAATGGTCCTTCTCACAAAACGATGATGAGAGCTAGATAATGCTATTCTTTATTAGTGTTATCCATTAAAGGATTTCTACTGCAGCAGAGATGAGTTAAGCTAGAGTTTGGGGATGTAGACTGCCTTTAGGGACCTGTACGGGTCACACCTTAGGGTATGAGTGTATAGGCTGGCCCGTATAACCCCATGCCTTTATACACCTTAGAAGGACCCATATGGGTCCCACCAAGACCCGTACAGGTCCTCTCTACCGTACGAGTGACACTTATGCCCAAACAGGCAGAAAGGGCAGTATATAGTGCCATATTTGATTTTATTCGGTCATAAATAACATTAACCCCATTTAGACCCATAAAAGGCCCATAAATCGAGGCATTTTGCCTCAATTCAAAGGGGGCTAAATTAAGAATATCGCATATACAACACTTGGATATTTTCTAGCAGTTAGGTATAGAAAGGGTACAAAAGAGGTATAGAAATTATAAAATAGGGGGAAAACCATTCTACATCAGTTTTGCCCATATTTTATTCCGTTCTAACTTTATATTTAGGGTTTAGGGGCGGTTCTGTCCACAAAAATACTCAACTAAAAGTCCTTAAATCACTATTTCTTATCTACCTTGGCTAGACTCTCTCTCGGCATTGGGATCGCTTTAAAGTGGATTCACGGCATAAAGGTATGCTCTTGAGTTTTAAAGAGACTCATTTTTCATTTATTCATCTGGAGTTATATGTTGATCTATTTTGGGTCTGGTCCTGACCTATATGGGCCTTGTTAGCACCTTTATGTCCCTAAAAATATTGAATTGGTTCGCCATACTCATATGGAAGGAAATCCCATTTTTATTTAGTCCTTCTTTTGTAAATTTGCTCTTTTAAGCTAAAATGAGGTTCTGCCTAGGTCCAAGTAGGACCTGTACGGGTCCCCCTAGTAGTCGTACGGGTGTCCCTCACCCATACGGGTACTGGTCCCCTAGGCTGATTATCATTTTCCTTTAAATTGGTAAAATGAACCTAACATCACAAATTGCCATGCGATTAGTTTCACTAATAATCTGGTAAATTGACCCACGAAAAGTTAAAATGTGCTTTCATAATAAAATATGATGAAGACTCGTCATTTCTTTTTGATCCAAGAATCCTCTTAGGCACTATCGATTGCAAAACCACCTCGGTAACATAATCACTTTTTTTCCTAACAAAATGATATGCCGTAAACTGTGCCAATCTTTATGGATGTAGGTGCATTTTTTTTTTTTAACTTAGGTTCCCTTATAATTCTCCCATTTTCTCCGATTGTAATTTTTACTCCCCCTTTATTGCTTGCGCTTTATTATAAATTGTTGAATGCATGTTTCGAGTGTGAAAGAGTATAGAAAAATAGGATTTCCATAATAATTCCCTAAATGATGAAAAGAAAACAATTTCATGCGGTAGATTTAATTTTGAATTAACTAAATGAGAAATAAGTGACTCAAAATATACCCGAATCTCTGATCCAAAAGGTATGAGTCTCCTTCCTAATGGGAACCATACTAGAACTCTTTCCCAGGAAGCCAACTTGGGTGGCGACTATCATTGGTATCGATATTTGGGTCTCAATTCTTTTATTCATTAAAATTGGTTAAAATGTGCAAAAAATAACTAAATGGTGTTGGTCTAGATTCGCGGGTTTGAACATGCAAAGCAGGCATGATGGAAATTTAAAATTTAATCTAAGTCCAAAGATCTCATTAGCATGGCATGATTGACAATATAAACTAGTCTATCAGTATTCTAGGTCATAAACACTTACAAAAGGACTTAATAATAATTTAACCACGTACCAGTTGAAGCGTGAATCCTAATGCCGGCAGAACGACCCCTCAGCTACATGCATAGACTCTAAAGTAGAAGCCCTCTATAATTGATCCACACGAGCACTACCGACCATAACCTTTTAGAAAGGGAACACCGAAAAATAAGTGGAAGACAGCTACATCTTCCTGATAAATTTATTCTAGAAGAAATTTTCATCGTTTTCTATTGAAAGTAAATAAGTCTTTCAACGGATTACTTATGAGAACTAGAACAACTAAGAGAATAGAGAGAGAGAGAGAGAGAGAGAGAGAGAGAGAGAGAGAGAGAGAGAGAGAGAGATAGAGCACGAAAATTGGAGTAAAGAAAATGAGAGTGGAGCTCTCGATTTATAGGCATAAGGGGTTAGATTAAAAGACAATTTAATCCAATCCTTGTCCAATTAGAAATTAAATAGACATGGCCTTTTAGTCATTTACTAAATAAGACAGAGTTAGAGTTAAACTCAATCTCCCTTTATTATTATTATTCAATTCAATTAATTAATCCAATTAATTAATTAATAGAATAAAAAATTCCTATTTAATAGGAAACAAAATTAGACTTGAATTACGACTCTTATTAAATAATTATTCAACTAATTAATAATCAATCAATTAATTTAATAATTGATTAATTAATTAAAGAATAATTAAAACTTAATTAATAAATACTAATTAATAGAAATAAAACAGAAATTGGACTCTAAGTCCAACTGGGACACTGCTGGTCGAAGCCAGCAGTGTTGTGTTGGCTTGTTGCCCGTGCATTGGCCTACGCCAACCCGCACGCCTAGCCACATCGCGCACAGCCCTTGCGGGCTATGCACGCTAGCTTTTGCCTACATGCTAGGCATGCTGTGGGCTGCTTAGAGCAGCCCGCTATGCTCATGGCCTGTGTGTTATTCCCTGTGAGGGTCTAAATATGGTTGGGGGGGTTTGAATGACCCTTTTTTTGCGGAACAAACAGACTTTGAAAAGTCTTTGTGTAGCATGTTTGAATATGATCTGGGGGATGGATCCGGATAATGCAGTTATGACAATATTAATGCAAATAAGTAAAGATTCAGAAAATACTACGGGCTTTGCACAATGCTCCCAGCATTGCCAAAGCCCACGCGCAGGCCTCCCGCAAGTGCTGTCCCACAACACTTGCGTACGCCCACTCGTGCGTTTCCATATAGCAATTTACCATAGACCCCACTATGCAGTTTCTATTTCTCTTATGCCTTCTCATTATTTTCGGTACACTAGTCGTCCAACCAATAAAATGGTTTAACCATTTATTTTCGGTATACTAGTCCAATTAGTAAAAATTGGTCCAATAAAGTAAAATGGTCTAACCATTTAAATTTCTTCTAGATTAGACCTAGTCTAATAGTTCTTTACATGTCTTTATCATAAATCAAAGTGTGTGACCTTATAGGATCTTGTAATATCGAGGCGTCAAAGTTTGACCTATCTCAAATTCCTTTTCAGGAATTTGACTAGCTTAGAGCTCCAGACCGTTGTGGACTCCGATGACTTTGATCGGTCATAGTGGCTCTCTAGCATAGGGCATATAACACCTCAATATTCAGAATGTCACATGCATGTGACTTAATTGCGGTTTTATAATAGTATTAATATAATTCACTCCTTCTATCAACTGTTAAGTACCATCTAGTTTCTTGGACTCAGTTTAACTATCAGTCCACTAGTAGCCTTAGAGGCTACCCAAGTATTTCAGTCTTGCTACCAAAGCACACTACTCAATCATTTTAATGTGGTTACTAGGATCCAATCCTATCAATGCATACTCTGTAAAGGTTTATGAGCGTGCCACTTCTAACAAGTGGCCAAGGTATAACTCCCTTATATTGCTATAATGGAGTGATATATTCCATCTTGATTACTTAGCTTGCAAACGGATAAACATCAACTATACCCGTAATCATTTGTGTTATCGAGTCTATAGGATGCTTAGGTATGATCCAAAGTATAGCAACATCTGAATATGGTAACTAGTATCCCAGGTCTGAGGATATTCGTATTGCTATTGAAATAAGATATAATACCAACACATAATATAGATTGTTGAGTGTTGTCTTATAGTGGTCTCCAATCTATTTCTATGAATACATTCATGTGTTAACCCAAGGTAACACCCTCTAGCACTGGACATATACCACTTTGAATCAGATTCAAGAGGTATGATGACACATGCTAGTCTTTCCGTATTTAACAATGTCCAGTCTTGATGATACTATGACTAGGGAAATTTAAACAAATCATAATTGCACACGAACCAGTTCTCACCTAAATAGTCCCACTATGCCCTTGCAGTTCATACTATGATTTTGTCAATGACTTTTGCAAATACATCAATGAATATATTCTTAACTAGTTATAATATATTTTCGCAGTCATTGATGTAACATAAGAAATGCCTTTATATTTATTCGTACAAATTTAACTAAAGAACAAATGTCGTCCTAATTGCTCTAGGGCATACATCATATCTAACAATTGGTTCCATCACGCTTGAGCCAAACAAACCTCTAGTGGACCTGGTCGCAAGGTGCCAAGGGAAATCCACGTATTTCAACCACGACACATCACAGTGGCAACTCTACTAGGGACATAATCTTTTAACTTGCAAACTTTTTATTTGTTTTTGAAAAGCTTAAAAGATTAGGATGAGCATCGAAAATCATTTACTTAATTCAACCCATTTTCTTTTTTCATCATTTGGGAAAATTATTACACTCTATCTTCTCAAACTCCTTCTCTCTAGAATTAAATGCGCTCTTCTTGTAGTGCTACGTTAGTGTGAGCGGGCGGACGCCCTTTCGGGTCTGGTTGTGCATGTAGAGTGAGGTGCGTGAGGTGCGATTTGGTTTGGTGTAGTTTGTGGAAACCGCAGCGTTTGGTCTGGTTTAAGAAAATCAAGTTTGCAAAAATGTGGTGGCTTTATAGGCCAAAAATGTGATTATATTGAGAAATATATTTTCACATTTTATTAAGAAAAGATATTTTTAAAATAAAGCGTTTTTACTTTATTTAAAAATAAAATAGAGTTGCCACCCAGTTCAGCTCCATCGGGAATTGTGGTATACTGATCCAAAATGGGATTTTTATACCGAAAAGAGAATGAGATTCTGAGTTCGGACATAATAGGTACGCATATTGTTCAAATTGTTTGGGTTAATTTTGGAACTTTAGAATTTATGGTGATTTCTGCATTATAACGGCTTTATTTAAGAATTAAATTCAAGAAATAATACGGACATTATAATGGCTTAAAAGATAGGAATTTGCTACCAAAATTTTGGCAGAGTAACGGCAGCATTTGGGTCTTGGCCCAGAAACTCAAATAGAGTTTCCCCTCTTTCTGGATGTTTCATCTATACCTGTGAGCTTATTTACACATTATAGTTTAAGTGGCTCTAGTGGCTCACTTAACCAAAGAAATGAAATGCAATGTGCAATAATAAAAATAATAAAATATAAAGGTGGGCTTATAGCCAATTGCCCTCAGCTACCTTTTGTCTGTCTAGGATGACTTGAGAGCTGGTGCAAGACCGAAGTTGTCAAGGATTGTGATTTGGGTGGAAAATAGGTTTAACCCAAGTTATGGCTATAATCTTGGATTATTCCTAAGTAAAATGCGGGATTTTGAGAGAAATAGAGTCATTTTTAGGCCGAATATCACTGTGAGATCTTGATATAAAAAGACAATAAATCGAGTTTATACCTAGTATAGGTGATAAAGCTCTGATTTGGGAGTGTTTAATAAAGTTTCGGGACTTTTAGGATTCCCGGAGCTGAGAAGGGACACAATGGTAATATTTGAAATGCAAGAAATTTGCGTCTGTTAAGAAGTGAGGGGGGTGACCCCGTATTTATTATAGGGTGGTAATTAGTGGGCGGGCTAATAACTTATCTAACAAGATTTTACATCAGATCCCGTAAAATCTTTCCATATCTCGAAAAGATTTGGTTTTTTTTACTGTAGATAGGTAATTACCCGGTAGGAGGATTACCTATGTTTGACCAAATTTTGACTTTTTGATTTTTCAGTAGAAAATACTAAATTGGAGTTTCCTTGGAATGCAGATTTTTGAATTTTGATTTTTTGATGATAATTCGATTCTTTTTGGCTCTTTTGTCTGATCACTGAACGAAGTAGGCATTATTCCTCATCGGGTCGAAATGGACTTGTGCTAACAGTTTGCCCCTCGCATACATAAATTTTGTGCTAGAAATTTTGTTGTGTGCGAAGCAAACAAAGCAGCGTGTGGAATGCAATGAGTTAAAATAATTTTAATCGACAAATTTTCAAACAAAATATTTTTTGTCGCTTCAATTAAAAATATATTAATGAGTTGCATGAGGTTAAAATTGACCTGGGGTCGAAATAAATTTTTTTGGGTGCTTAATGTATGAGTGACTGTGAAAGAATAGCTTTTAGGTCCGCTCGTTTTGAAAATAATGTAGAAAATGAATGAAATATGCAAAATTGCAAAAATTTTCAAAATATACGTAATTAGCCGGCGGGCTACTTACCTATGTAACGGTAACTTTTATAGCCATTACGCGTAAATGCATAGGACGCTTAATCGCGTGACAGCTAGATAGGTAATTAGCCGGTGTGCTAATTACCTGCAGTCTATAAAAGCAGCAGCTTGGCTCCCATTTCACCACACCAAAATTTCTTTCTTCTCTCTTTTACTTTTTCTGCTCTTCCTTTTCAAAAATTTCTGCCTTCGAGCTACTTTCGACAATGATTTCCTTCATCTCTTTCCTTTTTCTGCCCCTTCTTTTCAGATTTTGCGGGATTTCCATATGGTTCAAGCTTTACAATATCCGCTCGGATCTGCCAGCCATTCAAATGACTACTTGAAACGTGCTTATTGACGGTCAGCAAGTGGAATTGTCCGAGGTTCCATTGATGCTTTATACGCACTCCCGTTGAATTGGCTGTACCATGGGATCTGTCTGGGAAATTTTGTTCTGCCTGCCTTAAATTCTTCTGATCTTCTTTCTTGGATTCTGGTAAGCCTTACTGCTGCTTTTATTTTGCACAAAAACTTGTCCATTTTATTGCTTGTTTATTTTATGCAATGATTTCTCAATAATCGTGTGATTTATCAGGAACTTGTGTGTGATATGTGTGTATGCATGGTCTCAGGTAACCAAGCATGAGGCTCTAGCATTACCCACTTCTATAAGTTGTATAAGGTGCTATCTCCTGGTGCTAAGGCCATTATTGATGAGACATCTTTGGGGAGGATGGTGAGGAATTGTAAGTACGTCAAGCACTGTATGTATCCATACATCCTAGCTGTTACTTCTACCCACATTCTAAGTAGATGGTCTGACACTACCCATACTTTCCATTTCCGTTGTAGGGAGTATCCCATCACTCCACTGGATTACTGAGCCATTACAGGTCTCCCTTTCCACGGTAATGCAATCCACTTCAATGCTTGCTTTACTTACCACAACTTTAATGTGGAGACAATCGAGGCTTTGATCGGCTATTCTAGGGATAAGCCCGGGCGAATTTCTTGTGAGAAACTCATGACCTTCTAGATTTCTGGGGATATAAGGCATTTGACTTTCGCCTGCGAGGCTAGAGCTTTTATGGCCGCCACTCTATCATGGCTGTGTTTTCCTACTAGGAGTTTGAAGGTGAACCTCCATATCCTGCTGGCCTTGATTGAGATGTCTCATTTTGATGAGTACGCCTAGGGCCGAGCTGCATTGGGTCATCTATACTGGGCCCTCGACCAGTGTTCGAGGAACAGAATTGGCAAGTTCAAATCTTGGCTTTAGATTGTCTATGTAAGAACTTAGCTCTCTTTTTTCTTCTTTATGAGCATTCTTGGTTTGTATTTTAGAGCTCTGATTTCTTCTTCGTCTTATCGCAGATCTGGTTTTTGAGATGGGTATCCTTGTGAGGACCAAGCTCGTGTGAGATTGTAGCTTCTCGTTTTGTCCTCGGCTGCCGCATTATTGGCGAGGTTAGGAGATGGAGTCTCAATCTGTGCTTTTCGCCCACCCTTGCAATTTATCTTCAGAGAGGGTACATTTTATGATCCCTCAATTTGTTTTAACTGGTATATTTACTATAATTGTAGTATCATTATCTGGCTTTTTCTTTATTACAGATTAAGATGTAGCCCTGGGTCATGATCTTCACTGGCCAAAGGTCACAAGGCGAGCTGGGGAGTTTACGAACACCCGACTGATTATGGAGACTCCCTTCCCTTTGGAGTGGTATTTGGGAGAGCACATTTAGGGTTGGCATCTTCCTCCCAGGTCGCATTCCATCCCTTTAAAGGTGCCTCGATGGATTTTCTAGCCATATAGCTTACCTGACTTCACGCATTTGGCCTTTAGCAGTTTGCCGGGCGCTTTCCCAGAGCGGGTTGGGGGATACAAGGAGTTTTCGTACTTACAGCTACTTAGATGGCTGGAGATGGACCCCGTTCATGTCGAGCCTGAGCCAAAATTTCATAAACCTTCTGAGGGTGATGGCCCTTGGACTTCTTCCCCTAGCTGCCAAGCAAGATCAGGATCACCTGAGACTGTTTGGATGATGGTACCTCCTCTTCATTGACTTGAATTCATTCCTTGTTATTTTTTTATTATCATGCTGATTTTGTTTTGTTATCTTTGTAGGATCACCAAGGTAGGAAGAGATCTACGACTACTTTGGCTTACGTAGGTAGCTCTTTCGCATCATCTGTCCCATCTCAGGGTCTGGCGATGGTGGAGGGATATCGGGGGTTTTAGTATCAGCCGCCCATATCTTCGATGTACCATGCCGACCTGAGTACCTATACTCCAATGATTTAGCCTTATCTAGATCCTGAGCGTCTGATGGCCTTCCATCCGACCAATTCCACTCATGTGAGCTTGTTTTGGCTTTTCTTCTATTTTTTCATTAGAATCTCGGATCATGATGGTTTTGACTTTCCTCTAATCTTTTGTTCTTGCAGGTGCCTATTGCTGATAGCATCTCCGATTAGAAATATATTCAAAGGCAGTAGCGTTTTATGATGAAGCAAAACTCCGATATTATTGTGTGTTCTTTTTTTATTATTATTTTAATGATTATGCATGGTATGTCATGAAATGGATATGAATGATCTATGTTAAAATATTGCAGTTAAAGATCCGATGGCTCCAAGGTATATTGGGGATGCTCCAGGTGGACGACCCTCAGTAGCAGCCGCATCAGGGACAAGGTGATCCTTTTGGATTTTTTCCTCAATAGTAGATAGGGTTTTCTTGTTTTGTTTCTTTTCTTGGGCCTTTTGTAATGCCTTTCTTGTATAAACTCATTTTTATATATATGAATAAGAACTTTTCCTTTATTTCTTCGCGCTGCGCTTTTTTTTTTTTTTATCTTTGATCAAGTTTATCGAGGTAATCTGCCAAATATTGGCAGATTGCCCCATAAACTACCTATAGCGAACTGCTACTCTTGTGAAATTTTGCCATGGAGGGCTATATTCGCATCCGTGTGGATTTGAATGTCTGTCTAAAAAATTCTAACTCCTGCGATCATCTCAGGGTCTACAGTGTAGCCCATAGGAAGGAATATTGTCATATCTTCATCAAGGATAATGTGATTCAAGCTGCTTTTAGGTTTTAGGACCATGTTGACAATGTGTTCCATTTTAGGGAGCATGAGTTATGCCCCTTGTATGAGGAATTCTGCGGGCTCCTGAGATCTTCAGCTGATTTGCCCCTAGCCATTCCGATGCATCATCCTGAGTTCTTCGACATGCTGATGAATCATTTTCAGCTAGAACGATTGGACAGGCATCGATTGATTTGTGATGAGGGTTTGAGGTTGGATGTGGGTTTTAAGATAGTCAGGGCCCTTCCTCCTAACGACGCGAGTTGGCTTCCGTTCATTTGCTTGCTCTTGTTAAGGGTCTTCCTTTGTGAGGTTCCCGTTATGATTTACGGCTTTGCCTTCCTGACTATCGTTGATCAGATGTTAGAGGGGAAATCTCCCACTGCAGTGAGTTTGGATGAGACACTGATCTTTGTGCATTCTTCCTGGAATGGGACTGAAGCTACTACCAGGGGAACAGGCTCCTCCTTCAGGTAAATTTTATTTGAGCCCTTATTTTTGCATGAACCGACCTTTCAGGTTTTTGATTCATCAGGCTTGGCTTAATTTTTGCCTGGACCGAC
The DNA here is from genome assembly GCA_947683365.1 of Euphorbia pulcherrima. NCBI lineage: Eukaryota > Viridiplantae > Streptophyta > Magnoliopsida > Malpighiales > Euphorbiaceae > Euphorbia > Euphorbia pulcherrima. The sequence continues at coordinate 46,274,110 of CANTUS010000010.1, forward strand.
TTTTCAGGTTTTCAATCTAGCATGCAATATTTTTCTTTTTTCTTTTTTTCTTTTTTTTTTCATTTTTCATTTTTGCATTTTCCCATGTAGCTTTAGCTTTGGGACAAGCTTTTGTGTTATCTATTCCCACAAGCATGGATTATCAACCGAGGGCCTACTAGGCCTGAGGCTCCATAGTTTGCATCGATAATCGTCCTTACAGAAATTTCACCATTGAGATGAGTAGTCAAGCAGCTGAGGATATTCCTTGGGTTTGCCCTTGGTGGGAGATCACGCACGTAACTACCAACGATGCTAGAGGCAGCGTGGTCCTCATCGGCCTTTCCGAGGTTGTTACCTACTCTCCTTGTTGTTTCTGTAGGCAATGTAGCCATTCTTAAGGGTTCCTTATATCCTTGTGTACCCTGATGAGCCCGGAGCTTCCCAATACTTAGGACTACCATCATGATGTGAGGTGGATTCATCGCACTCAGGTGGAGATGAACTACTCCATCCCCTTTGACATCCATCCTTTTGAGGCTTATCACATCTGGGTTGCTAGTACTAGTAGGCTTCCTACCCTTCGAGAGAGGCTCATTGAGACGCAGAGACTTCATAGCTTCCTTGAGGGTCCTTGAGCTTGTCATTAGGTGTGTTTCATTCCCGTGGGAGAAAAAAGGCTTTAGGCCTCATCGTTTGTCTTTGTCTTTTCTGTTTCTTATTTTCAATGTATTTTTATGTGTAATGAATATGAAATGTTGTTGTTTGAATGTATGTTTCATTGAATAATTCGTAGTTTCCATTTAATGTGCTTATTCAGCATTTTTAACATGAACATATTACTACTAAAGACATTTTTAAATAGGAAGGGTAAATGGTATTTATTTCCAAAAAATGTCCATCGTCGCTTAAGGTTCCAAATGGATTTTACCTAAGGCTTCGCTCTTTTATTTTGGGGTCTTTATTTTTGCCTAACAGCCCTCACTAGCTCTTGAAAAACCTTTACATTTTATCATTTTTTTCTTTTACATGAGATAGTGCTTCAGCTTGTTGAGGTTTACTAGATTCACGATCTTATTGCCGTCCAGGTCTCAAATTTTCACTGCCCCTTTACTGAGAGTCTTTCTTACTGTATATGGGCCTTCTTAATTTAGCTGGAACTTCCCTCCAGTATATGTGTGCATTTTACGAGACTGCTTTAGGACTAGATCACCCACTCTTAGAGGTTGATCTTGCCCCTTGACTTTTTGGTTGTAAGCCCTGGCCATGCGCTATTGGTACAACTGTAGATTTTCCATTATAGTTAATCATTTTTTATCAATCAGAGTCAGTTGCTCATGTCTTCATTTCCTAAATACAATAAGCCAGCATGGTTAGCCAAAAGTATCCCATTCTTTGGATCTTCTCTGCCATTATGACACCATTCGTGTGTGGATCGCAGTCTCCCGAATGTACCTCTTTCATTACCCTTTCAGATTCATGTTGGGCTACACACTTTAACAATAGGCCATCGACGGACCTCTTGAATAGATCTCCTTTAATTTGGCAGAATTGCATAGCAAATTTCCTCAGCGTATTATTGTCAGAATCTATAGCCTCAGCCGGATATTCCCCATTTTCGAGGAACTTGACAATGTTAGAGTACCAGGGTTCTTCCTTACCTATAGCGTTGTTTATTGTATGGACATAACACAAAGATTGGGTTGTCTCCATAATGAGAGGCTTGATTGGCTGCTTTTGGGGCCCTTCCCGTATGGAGGCCAAAGTGGCCAATGCATCTGCCATTTGATTTTCTTCACGGGGCATATTGCAAATTTTGCATTCGCTGAACATTGTGGCTTTTCTCCATTTAGCCTCTAAGTAACGTCTGAGGGATTCCTACTTTAATTTCTAGCCACCTGTGACGTGCTTGATGACCAAAATTGAATCACCAATGATTTTTACCTTATCCGCTCTGAGAGTGATTAGGGCAGACAACACAAATAAATAGGCTTTATACTCTACCCCGTTATTCATGGTCAGAAACTCCAATCGTCTTGACAGAGGTATGAGTGCTCCATCAGGCATTATGATGATGAACCCTAAACTAGCTCCTAGTTTATTAATGGCGCCATTGAAGAATATGTTCCATTTTTTAGGATCCCCCGTAGTGGTTGCAAAACTTTCGTCAGGAAATTCTAGGTCTTGTTTTTCTCCTTTATTGAGTGGATGATTTCCTAGGAATTCGGCCACTGCCCTACCCTTGATGGCATTCTTAGTTTTATACTCGATATCAAATTTTAACAGTAACAAGAGCCACCTGGCCAGTTTTCCAGTTAGCGAAGGAGCCTGACATAAATACTTTATCGGGTTCACTTTTGCGACTGCATGGACTCTATTTGATTGGAAGTAATGCCTGAGCTTCTTGGTGAGCATGACCATGGTGGAACAAGTTTTCTCCATGATGGTGTATCGGGTCTCATATTCAAGAAATTTCTTGCTGAGGTAATAAACTACGTGTTCCTTCTTATCTTTGTGTTCTTGGACCAATATAGCCCCCACAGACGTCTCTTCTATTGCCAAGTAGAGAATGGGTGGCTTTTCAAGAATTGGTGGCTTCAACGCTAGAGGGTTCATTAGGTAAGCTTTAATTCTATCAAAGGCTTGCTGACATTGGTTATTCTATTCTATTAGCTGCTAATTCCTCAAGAGCTAAAAGGTGGGCTTGCATGTGGTGGTTAATCGTACTATAAAGCGACTGATGTACCATATGGACCCCAAGAAACTTCTCACTTCTTTCTAGGTTTTCAGTACAGGCATTTCCCTGATGGCATTAGCTTTATTGGGATCCATCTCTATACCTCGCTTGCTATCCACATGCCCCAGTAACTTACCTAATCCGACAGCAAATATGCATTTCTAAGGGTTAAGACGAAGATTATATTTCTAAATCCTAATAATGAATCGCTCTAACACTACCAGATGCTCTTCTGGCATGGTAGATTTTACAAGCATGTCATCTACATATACTTTGACCTCTTTGTGGATCAAATGATATAGTAATGTTTTGACTACTCATTGGTAGTTTGCCCTTGCATTTTTAAGTCCGAAAGGCATCACCCTGAAATAGCAGGTTCCCCATTCTGAGATGAATGTAGTTCTGAACTTGTCTATTACGTTCATGAGGATCTAGTGATATCCCGAGAAGCCATCTATAAAGGAATACATGGCTACTCTTGCTGTGCTATCTACCAGAACATTGATGCACAATAGAGAGAAATCATCCTTAGGGGTAGCCTTATTCAAGTCTCTAAAGTCGACATAAACTCGGATGTCACCATTGGCTACAGGAACTACATTGGACAGCCAAGTGGGGTATTCAACAACCTTGAGGAAATTAGCCCAAATCTGCTTGGCTACTTCCGCTTTGACCATTTCTGCCCATTCTCGACGTATTCTTTGCATCTTTCGCTTCACCAGCCGAATTTTCGAGTCTGTGGGGATCTTGTGCTCACCGATGTGCTGATCAAGTCCTGGCATATCTTCGTGAGACCAAGCAATGGCTAAGATGTGATTTTTCAATACTTTTATCAACACTCTCTCTTGTTCGATGGGCAATTGGTTAGAAATGTATACTATTTTTAGATCAACTTCTGTAATTAAGTTAATTTCTTTTGTAATATCGTTATTGGTGTTAAAGATACTGGATGAATGTTGGAATCGATGCATGGAATCATAATCAGAAACAAAATCCAAATAAGTAAAGTTCTTCATCTTATTATAATCATAAAGTACATTATTCATTCCAAACAACCTGGAAATGGAAATAAAAGACTCATCCTGATCAGTAGGGTTTAGCTCCATAAAGGATGATTCTCCTATGGCAGCTGGTTTCAATAGGATGTCCTCGTCGTCTTCCTCTTACACCTTTGCCTTGCTTTTCATGGTTGTGACCATGTCCATGATGGTTTAGTTCAAGGTCAATCCCTTGCTTTTTACTTACTCCACTATCTTGAGTTGCGCTTGAAGGTGTTTGGCTAGGGTGTCGAGGATGTCATCTTCTTTACTCAGCTTCTTGGCCTTCTTTGAGTGTACTTGCTCGTCAAACTTGATCTGATCTAGGGCTGCCCCTGTGTCTGGCTGACAACTTGCTTCTTTCAACATATAGGTTATGGAACTTCCACCATGCTTGTCATAGCTAACTACGTCCGATAAAATCTCGAATCCTAGAACCATCTTTCCTTGGTAATAGGCTCGAGTGCCTTGTTATAGGGCTGTTGCGACTTTCTTTGAAGTGCCATCTTGTGGGCGATTTTTCTAGGGCCTGTGTAATCGAGTCCTATAGGTTTTGACTCTTCTACCCTTATATTGAAGGTTGGATTCCCTATTCATTGGCACCCAGTCCCTTGCTAGGAGTGTGGTGCTTTTGCATGTATTCCTGAATCCATGGGCTCTAGTGCCCCTCTGATTGCTTATTTAATTCTAGTCCAATTGTGGCTGTGGTGAATCCTTTCATGTGGCTTTCGTCCATTTTCAGTGCTGCCACCTCATCAGCCTCTAAAGTGATAATCTTTCCATAGAACAGGATCTTGAGCTTTCGGTGAAGAGTAGATGGAACTCCTCCTAGGGCATAGAATTCGTTCGAACAACATAAAGAAGGTTACTAGGATATCTATGATCATGAAAAGTGCTATAGATGAGATCTCGCTAATAGTAACCTCGGCTTTGAAAGTGTCAATAACGGTACTCTTGGAGTTGTCATAGGCTTTGATAACCATTGTGGAATTCTTCAAGTTGCTCTTGATTAGTCCTCAGATTGGCAGAATATCCTTAGGATAGACATTCAGTGATGAACCATCGTCGACCATTATACAGGGCACAATGCGCCCGTAAACACTAGCCTTCAAGTAGAGAGCCTTGTTATGGCAAATGCCTTCATCGGGTAAATCCAAGCTCGAGAAGATGATGTCGGGGATAACAGTGCTAGTCTCGCTTTTAAGTAGTGTGCAGACTTGTTCTAGTGTTGCCATGGGAGACATTTCAATTTCCATCATCTTTTTGGGGATAGCAAGCCTGTGATCTTAAGAACCCAAGAGCTGGTTCTAGATACTCATCTTAGTTTTAGTGGCCTTCAATTGATCCACAATCGGGCTTTCCACCTATCCCGGGAGCTTAATAAAAGTAAGAGGTGCCAAGGGGTCAACTCTTGGTGCATCTAGGGCTACTAATCTAGTGATTTTCCCTCCTCTAGTGATAGGACTGACTACCTAGGCAGGCGAGTTTGTTGTTTTAAAGACCTCAAACTCGTTAAAATCCTCATCGATTGGTATTTCCCGTAAGTCAATAGGCTTGTTTATAGAAGCTGGTGCTTTGGCGGTGAAGGGCCACTGCATGAAGGGAACCTTTTTAGGCTGCTTTTCTGGAATGATAGGGTTCTCTTGCAAAATTTGACATAGGATAGGTTGGATTCCTGTTTGATCACGTAGATGGATGAAGAGGCTCATCAGTTGGTTCTCCTTTATCAAACATACTTGGTGCATCATAGTAGGTGACTTGCCCGTGGTTATATTTATTCATGTACCATGGGTATTCTCTGGTTGATTCCATTGACATTAGATAGATAGCATTGGTTGCTTTCCACTCCCAGTACTGTAAGTGGTTTCCATTTCTGTCTAACTCAGGGGTTGAGTTTTCCGGCGGATCTACCCACTTGAAGTAGTCGATGAATTGCTTAGCCAAAGTATTTTAGAATGATTTCTGGTAGAATGTCTGCCCTTCATACCAAATGACTACCTTTTCTCAGAGAGTCTAGGGGAACCTCTCGGGCTAGTGGGCATAGTGAATGTACCAGTCGTTCATCATTTGTACAAATTCACGGATGTAAGGGCGTGGCCTTGTGCTTCCATTATAGAATATGGGGTAAACCTTCCATAGATCCAGGTTTTGAATGAGATAACTAGCATAGGCCAATTCATTTTCAATGTGGATTCTCTCCATAATGTGCTCCCGAGAAGGTTCTTGCCCCTCATCTTGAATCATACCAACTATATGTTCGTTACCTGAGTTGAAGTCCGTAAAGACATCTAGAATTGTCACTCGCTGCAAACATAAGGCACCTGGGGAGTTGTTCCCTTGAGAGGAGGCATAGCTCTTGGCACTGTCGTAATCGACCATCATGCCATTGGGGAAAGGAGCCTCATACTCGAAATCTCCTGGTAAGTGATTTTGCTTGTCATTTTAAAAGGTTTCTGATTTGTACCCCAAGTTATCTACTTAACTTTCATCTTTGTGATTTGATTTGCTGGAGTCCATAAATTCTTCCATTTCGTCATCTGAATCCTCAAAAGGTTATTGCCCATTTCATGGCTCAAAGACCCAATTTGGTGGGTGTTGATATGGGATATCATCATTAGCACCTTTTTTCAGATCCTCCTCGGGGTCCTCCTCAGGATCTTCCTCGGGATCTTCTTCAAGATCTTCCACGGGATCTTCCTCCAGATCTTCTTTGGGATCTTCCTTGGGATCTTCCTCGGGATTCATTCTAGCCTCGGCTCCTTCGATGGCTACACAAAATTTGGACACTATAGTTCATATGCTCGCGAATGTTTCCTCTACATGGTCACCATATGCTATAATGTTGGTACAGATTTCTGCAAACGAGTCTCGCATGCCCTTACCTAGATTCAGGCTGAGATACCTTCACTAGTCCTATGGCTATTCCATGCCTATTCAGGATCATATAGTTCTTGGATTTCTGGATGTGCTACCTCAGAGGAGCTCCCAAATTTGAACAAGCTTGTCCGATGTAGTTTGGACTCATATAATCTACATAGGAGGTTGTGGAAGAGGGATATTCTACCAGCTGGTGTTATGCCGGTCTACCTGTAGTGACAACCACCAGCAAAGTTCATACGGGTACGGCTGAGATGCTCTAAAGTAGTGGAGGACAGACCTCTCTATAAAGTACCAGTTCCAGCATCCTTCCAATGGCATCGCATCGTACTAGTCTATGGTTGGGCCTTCTAAGAATCTAGGGATTTGAGGGGTAAAACCCATCATAGCTACTCCCTATTCATGCGTAAATTGAAGGAATTCCTCCACATGTTCATTCGGGTCGGAGTCTCCTTAGTATATGAGGTACGGTGGTGCTTGGTATGGATCCAACCCTTCTCTTCTCATTCTCAGGAAGTATTGGTCAACCATATTGATGATATCCATGTTGTTAAAGTTTATAATGTCCCCCCCATAATGGGTCATGTCAGAAGTTATCCATCTCGTCGATACCATATTTGTCAGCTTCCATATGAATATCGATGGCGTTTACCCTAGCTTGGAAGTTTGGTAGGGGATTTGTTTGAGTTCTCGGTTTCTTCTTAGGCTCTTTCATTCTCCCATTAGCTATCATCTACTATAGATCTTTTTGTAGTCGGGCGCATTCGTTATTGCGGTGCCTTTGGTTACTTGATAAGCACAGAAGTTATCTCTTCTGCTGTAGAAGGTGGAGCGAACGGCTTGATGTTCTAGATTTTTGTTAGACTTTCTCAATTTGGTGAATATTTGCGACACTGATTCTACCCATGGGAAGATAGATTATTGAGTCTATACTTAAGTGGGTGCTACAACTTTGGCTGGAGTCTTTAGGGACTCAGAATTGCCTTGCTTGGAGGATTCGCCCTATTCCTAGTATCGAGGTTTAGTATAAGCTTGCTGTTCCTGCTTCTTTACTCAATCTTCTTCCTCATACTTTTCAAGTCTATTGGAATAGTTTACCACGTCGTTGAAGTTGCGGAATCTTTTCATTTTCATTTTGTCGTGGTATTTTAGGCTAGAGCCTTCGATAAGCTTTACTATCAGGGCATCTTAGTCAGGTGCCCCGATTACAAGCACACGAAGAGCCATCCACCTTAGGTAAAATTCCTCGAAGGACTCATTTGGCCTTCTTTAGATTCTCTTAAGGTCTTGTAAAGTAGTTTTGACCTTCAGATTGAAGGCAAAATTCTCCAGGAATGCCGAGTATAGCTTTCTCCAATTAGATTTCACGTCCGTTGGAATTCTCATGTACCACTCAAAGGCAGGTCCTTGTAAAGTAGCTTGGAACAGATTGACTATATGAACTTTGAGGATGTTCATGTTAGTCAAGATTCAAAGATAACCCTCCACGTGTGCATGAGGGGGTCCAGTACCAGTATATAGGGCTGTGTAAGGTATAAAAAAGTTAGTCGGAAGGGCTTTTGACTCCTTTGGCAAGAACCGGGGTAATATCCATATATGGCTCGACGGAGGGAGCAATAGTTTTATCTTTGGTGGTGAACTTCTCCGTTTCTGCCATTTTTGCCTTTAACGTTGCTATTTCGGCCTCTTGCTCTTGGGTTTTTAAGCATCAGTAGCATTCAGCCTTTCCCACATATCATGAAATTTTAGAGCATCAAGAATTCTCCTAAGGGATTGTCCAGCTACATCATCATCTAACATTGCGGTTTCGGGTTCTGGATCGGAGAAAAATCAGGTCAGAGATTCAATTGGTGGTGGGGTGTGACTTTTGGACTTCCCGTGATATGTCATAGCCCCTTCCTCTCTCATTTCCAACAGGAGATTGCAAGAGATCAAGTGTTAGTAAGTGCACCGAAGGTGGCTCTAAGCTTCATTTACCTCAGCCTATTGGGATGTATGAATGGATGAATGAATGAGTGAGCAAATGAATGAGTAGATATGTACAAATAATAAGGGGGTTGGGTATGTGCCAATTGTTCGAGGCGCAATCGGTAAAGGTGGGCCGTGATATTCGTGAAACATCACAAATGCGCGATTGAAAGACCAAGGGCTTGAGTTAGATTAGGCACGATAGCCCGAGGGTGAATTGACTCGCTGGTCAAAGGTGGGTTGACTCATTGGTCCAAGGGTGAGATGACTGTAGGGTCACTCAAAGGGTTTTGACTAATTAGTCCAATGGGTGAGCTAACTCTCTAGTCACTCAAAGGGTTTTAACTCATTGGTCTAAGGGGTGAGCTGACTCTAGGGTCACTCGAAAGGTTTAACTCATTGATCTAAAGGGTGAGCTAACTCTAGGGTCACTCAAAAGGTTTGACTCATTGGTCAAAGGGGTGAGCTGACTCTAGGGTAACTTGAAAGGTTTGACTCAATGGTCTAAGGGGTGAGCTGTCTCTAGGGTCACTCGAACAGTTTGGCTCATTGGTCTAAGGGTGAGCTGACTCGCTGGTCACTCAAAAAGGGTTGACTCATTGGTCCAAGGGTGAGCTGACTCGCTGGTCACTCGAAAGGGGTTCTGACTCATTGGTCCAAGGGGTGAGCTGGCTCTAGGGTCACTCAAAAGGGTTTTAACTCATTGGTCTAAGAGGTGAGCTTACTCTAAGGTCACTCGGAAGGTTTGACTCATTGGTCCAAGGATGAGCTGACTCACCGGTCACTCGAAAAGGGTTGACTCACTAGTCCAATGGTGAGGTGACTCTTGGGCCACTCAAAAGGTTTTTAAGTCATTGGTCCAAAGGGTGAGGTGACTTTAGGGTCACTCAAAAGGGTTTTGACTCATTGGTCCAAGGGGTGAGCTGACTCTAGGGTCACTCAAAATGTTTGACTCATTGGTCCATGGGGTGAGCTGACTCTAGGGTCACTCAAAGGGTTTTGAATCATTGGTCAAAGGGGTGAGCTGACTCTCTGGTCACTCAAAGGGTTTGACTCATTGGTCTTGGTTATTTTGGCTCACTAGCTAAGCCTAGGCGGACTCACTAGTCTCGATTAATTTCAGCTCGCGAGCTGAGCCTAGGTGGACTCACCAGTCTTGGTTACTTTTAGCTCACTGGCTAAGCCTAGGAGGACTCACTAGTCTAGTTTAATTTTGGCTCACGGGCTGAGCCTAGGCGGACTCACTGGTCTCGGTTAATTTTGGCTCGCAGGCTGAGCCTAGGTGGACTCACTGGTCTCGTTAGATAAAATGAGATGCCACACACAAATGTTATGGCTGCATAAGATGTGGTTAGTTTACACACAATCATGATGCTTATGATGTCCGTTTTCAGTTTATTTATATTTAATAAACCTGTACATGCAGTAAATAGTTAGATCGTGCCTACTGCCCTTTTAACTCCATTTGATTACGCCACTTTAAAGCCAACGGGGGACTTAGTGAAGTCTGCTCGCATGCACTCAAGGTTTTTGGGTGAACCTATAGGAAAGTATCTATGGTTCATCTATATATGGGTTTTGGTCTCAAGTTTGGGTGCGATTTAGGGTACCCTGCGCCTTTGTGTACCGAGTCCCAGTGGCACTAACTGAACCAAAGGAAACTTTTCCACATATACTATACGTAGGTAGTCTTGCCCTTAAGCGAGCAAGGTCCTCGTACGTTACGTAAGGGGTGTGATTGGATCCATACCTCTCAAGGCCTAAGCGAACTTGGAGATACTTCACCGAAGGACACCTAAATTGGTTTAGGGGGTAAAGAACGCATATGATATGCAGTCCTAGAAGTTGGGTAATGCAGACGTTATCACAAATTCCTTAGTTCCAAAATTAAATTTGAACAATATTTTAATTATTATGTCAGAGAAGAATTTTTGTAAAAATTGGGTTTTTATAAAAATAATTCTCTCCCTAGTGGAATCGTCACTATAAGCGAGCAGATGTCTTTTCGAGTCTGGTTGTGCACCCGGAGTGTGGTGCGCGGGGCGCGATTCGGTTTGGTGTAGTTTGAGGAAGCTACGATGTTTGGTCTGGTTTGAGAAAATCTAGTTTGCTTAAATGCCGTGGCTTTATAGGCCAAAAATGTGATTATATTGAGAAATATATTTGCACATTTTTATTAAAAAAAGCTATTTTTAAAATAAATCGTTTTTACTTTATTTGAAAATAAAATAGAGTCACCACCCGGTTCAGCTCCACCGGGAATTGTGGTATATTGATCCAAAATGAGATTTTTATAACGAAAAGTAAATTAGATTCTGAGTTCGAACATAATAGGTACTCACATTGTTCAAATTGTTTGGGTTAATTTTGGAACTTTAGAATTGGTGGTGATTTTTTGCATTATAACGGCTTTATTTAAGAATTAAATTCAAGAAATAAAACGTACATTGTAATGGCTTAAAAAATAGGAATTTGCTACCGAAATTTTGGCAGAGTAACGGCAGCTTTTGGGTCTTGGCCCGAAAACTCAGATAGAGTTTTCCCTCTTTTTGGTTGTTTCATCCGTACCTGCGAGCTTATTTACACATATTATAGTTTAAGTGGCTCCAGTGGCTTACTTAATCAGAGAAATGAAATGTAATGTGCAATAATAAAAATAATAAAATGAATTTAAATGAATTTTGAAGGTGGGCTTATAGCCAATTACTCTCAGTTACCTTTTTGTCTGTCTATGATGACTTAAGAGCCGGTGCAAGTCTAAAGTTGTCAAGGATTGTGATTTGGCTGGAAAATAGATTTAACCCAAGTTATGGCTATAATCTTGGATTATTCCTAAGAAAAATGCGGGATTTTGAGAGGAATTGAGTCATTTTTAGACCAAAGATCACTGTATGATCTTGAACTAAAAAGACAATAAATTGAGTTTATACCTAGTTTAGGTGATAAAGCTCAGATTTGCGAGTGTTTTGACAGAGTTTCGGGGCTTTTAGGATTCTCGGAACGGAGAAGGGGCACCATGGTAATTTTGGAAATTTAGGAAATTTGCGTCTGTTGAGAAATGAGGGGGGGGGGGGGGTGACCCCGTATTTATAATAGGGGAGTAATTAGTAGGCGGACTAATTACATAGGTAATTAGACGGCGGGCGAATTACCTATATGACAAGATTTTAGAGCATTACCTATGTTTGACCAAGTTTTAACTTTTTGATTTTTCATTAGAAAATGCTAAATCCGAGCTTCCTTGGAATGCGGAATCTTGAATTTCAGATTTTTGATGACAATTCAGTCCTTTTTAGCTCTTTTATCAGATCACTGAACGAAATAGACATTTTTCCTCATCGGGCTGGAACGGACCTGTGTTAACAGTTAGGGTGCCAAAATTTTCCGTGAGACTTACGTAGGTATTACCCATGCTCTCCAGAAATCGGGGACACCGTAATAGGTGGAGCACTCATTGTCGGTTCCCTTCAAAAGAGGCTTGGTGCCATGGGAACCTGCTACATCAACTTTCGATACGTCCCTACACCCTTCTTATTGAAAGCCCTAGAATTTTATCCTCTAGGTACCTTTTTCAGTGAGATTAGATTAGGTCGCCCTTTGTTATCCTCATGGTAATCAAAGAAAAATACCTTTAGAATTAACAGGAGGTGTGAGGTGTCGATGGCGTGTGGGTCTCCCTTGGCTCCTGGGTGACAGGTGGGGCCCACTAGGGGTTTGGTTGGATTTAGGCATGATAAAACATTTTTAGTTTAAGTTTGCACAATAAGCCAATTTTAACGAATAAAAGAATTGAGACCCAAATCTCGTTACAATTGACAGAGTCGCCATCCAAGTTGTCTACTTGGGAAAGAGTTTTGGTATGGTTCCTTCTGTGCGGGAGACTCATACATATTGGGTCAGAGATTCGGGTATTAGATGAGTCACTTATTTCTCATTTAGTTGATTCAAAATTACATTCACCGCATAAAACTATTTTGGTTTTCATCATTTAGGGAATCGTCATAGAAATCCTATTCTACACTCTTTCACACTCCTTACATGCATTTACATATTACAATAAAGCACAAGGAATAAAGAGGGGGATAAAAATTACAACCGGGGGAAAATGGGGGAAATTGCAAAGAGAACCTAAAAATTTGTTCTAAGTTATAAACAAAATGAAAATAAATTCCCTAGCATCCACAGATGTTAGCACAGTTTATAGCACACCATAAATCAACATTTTAGCGTACTCTGTTGTGAAAACACATTTTAACTTCCTTGTGGGTTGATTTACTAGATTATTAGTGAAAATGATCGCATGGCGTAAGGTGAGTAGGGTTGATTTTTAATCAGCCAATTATAGGTTTGGAATCTACCTGGGGCTGGTACCCGTATGGGTGGGTGGGACCTGTATGGGTATCAGGGAGGACCCGTACGGGTATGGTGTACCTGTATAGGTCCTATCTAGTCCAGATAGAAGCTCTGTTAAATTCAGTTTATAGATGAACAGATTAATGGATCGATGGAAGAAAAATAAAATAAAAAAGGATTTCCTTCTGTATGAGTATGGCGTACTAAAATAATATCCTTGGGGATATATGGTGCCAATAAGGCTTATAGGGGTAAGGACCAGACCTAAAACAAGAAATGAAAGCAACGGATATAACAAGAGAAACAGAGAATAATAATAACGAAATAACGGAGATGTGAGTCTCTTTAAAACTCAGGAGCGTTACCTTTTCAACGTGAAGCCACTATGAGGTGATCCCTTTACTGTTGAGAGAGCCCGTCCAAAATCGATGGAATAGGACTATTTAGGTGAGTATTTATGTGGACATAACCTCCCCTAAACCCTAATAAAAGAAGCTAGGAATGAACAAAATATGGACAAAACCTTAAAGAAAGGGTTTTCTCCCTATTTTATACCTCCGATACCCCCACTATACCTTTTCTATACCTACAGAAATTGCTAGAGTTTTAGTATATTTTTTTATATAAGAAGTGTGTGTAAAATGTGAAGGGAAGGGCCCTTTTTATAGTGGAGAGGTCTGAACACAATAAATTGCGTTCATGACATGCCTTTTCCAGAAATAGGAAAGGATTTCCTTCCAAAACGGCCTGTTTAGGCAATAAGAGTACTCGTATGGGTGAGGCCCCACCCATACGGGTACTAGGGGACCCGTATAGGTCCCCCCTAGGCATATGAAAAGGATGACCTGTACGGGTCCCCTGGTGGATCCATACCACTAGGATGTGCCTGTACGAGTCCCTAAAGATAGACTAGGTCTCCAAACCTTGGCCAAACTCAACTATACAGTAGTGGGAACACCCTTGATGGACAACACCTGAAATACATTGCATTATAGAGCTCCTATCATAGTTTCACGAGAAGGAAGGTTAAAATCTAGTGCTTACAGACTGCCCCTCATGGGATCATCGCAGATACGGATCTGTATGATCTCACAATGCGAGCAAGGGTTTAGAAATTATACATGAGGTGATATCATAGGTGATTTCCTTTCTTTTGGCGAACTTCTTTCCTTTGCTGATGTGTATCCTTCATAACTCTACCAGGGAAGGTACATGTATCCTTTTCTTTAAGGCGGATGACTTTCCTGGCTAGTGTATCCCTTTCCTGAGGCGGATGACTATCCTTCTGCTACCGTGCAAATCCCTCGTAACTCTACTGGGGAACATGTATCCCTTTCCTGAGGCGAATGAATTTCCTTGCAATTATATCCGTTTCTTAAGGCCGATTGACTTTCTTGACTGGTGTATCCCTTTCCTGAGGTGGATGACTTTCCTTGCCAATGAGTATCCCTTTCCTGAGGTGGATGACTTTTCTTTTACTACTGTGCCTATCCCTGGTGACCCTGCTTGGAGAAGGTGCGTATACCTTTCTTAAGGTAGATTGACTTCTCCTTGTATCCCTATTCTAAGGCGGATCGACTTTTCTGACTGATGACTTTTCCAGGGAAGACGTATCCCTTTCCTAAGGCTGATGACTCTCCTAGCTGGTGCTGTATCCCTTTCCTAAGGTGGATAACTTTCCTTGCTGATGATTTTGAATAACCTGTAAAAGAGATAACAATCAAACACCGAGTTAGTCATTGTCCAAGTAGACACCTTTTTATTCTTAATTGACTTTTGTGAGAACAAAAATATTTTTGGCCCTTTAATTAAGAATAAATAAGCGTAGATGCGATAAATTGAAAATTTTGTGTGGAAAATGTCTGATTTACCCCAATCGATGTTATGCTTTTCTTGCTGCTGGGGGAATGCTCCTAGGGTGACTATCCTTAGGGTCTATCGAATTTGCTACTGGGAAGTGGGGGGATGCCCCTAAGACTTGATGATTTCGTCGCTTAGGAGTGGGTGGATGCCCCTAGATTAATGTGGGGATGCCCTTGAATCTAATTCCGCTACTAGAAAGTGGGGGCATGCCCCCTGTATTTGATTCCACTACTAGGAAGTGAGGGGATGCCCCTAGATTAATGGGGGGACAACCCTAGATCTAATTCCGCTACTGGGAAGTGGGGGGATGCCCCTAGATCTGATTTCTCTACTAGGTAGTGAAGTAATTTACTTTGGCAAAACCTCTTCTACTAGGGCAGAATTTCCTGGTAAGATTTGTTTGTTGGGGAAGAATTCCTGTGCTAGGATTGACCTGTATATAAAAATCATCCCTATTAGTGATCGATTCAAAAATGGCTTATCTTGATCCCTGATTGACTTTTTGTGAAAACAAAAATATTTTTGCCCCTTCAATCAAGGATCAAGGTGAGCCTAGGGACTTGTCCCAAAAATAATGAAAATGTAAGGTTGAGAGAGAGTGTGGTTGGCCTCGAAATTAGACTGGATGAATTCTTGGTGCTTGCTATAATGATGATGCAAAAATCTGCCTCTAGATGGCAAGAAGGGACCTTTACGGGTGGGCTAGACCCGTATGGGGTATGTTTTCCTAAGGTAGGGACCTATACGGGTGACGTGGGACCTATATGGGTCCCAGACGGATGGGTTTAAAAGGCAGAAAAACCCTCGTCTTCAGCCTCACGCCAAAACTTCCCACTTTGGTTTTTCGGTGATTTCTCCCAAAACTCAAATGAAGATGTATAAAAAGATCCCATAGACAGGTCGTTTCTTCCTCAGACTTAAGGACTTGCCCCCGATTGGTAATTTAGGGCTTCGAGAATGCTCGATTTCTATTGGGTATGCTTTTCATGAGAGAGACTTATTTTTGGGGCTTGCTCCTGTCTTTGAAGTCCCTTTGATCCCTTCCCTCAAGACCCACGCCTCAAAACTCCAAGTAACTTCATTCGATCCTCTGTTTTCAAATTTTGAACTTTTGGCAATTTCTTCGGTTTTGGCATGATTTAGGGTGTTCTAGACCTTAGAATAGAGCCTGATGCATGTAACTTTAGGCTAGGATGCTTTTATGTTAATTTCGGATGAACTTTGGTTGAGATTAAGCGATTTTGGCTTTCTAGGAGTTTTGCCCGCATAGGAACTGCTTACAGGGGACCAGTACGGGTGAGGGGGGACCAGTATGGGTCCTTTTTCGGATACGGGTCCCGTATATGGACCCATATAGGTGGGGCTTACCTGTTCGAGTCATGTCCTTAGGGATAGAACCTTGTTTCATTTAATTTCTGCAATCCTTTTCTAATTTTTTGATTTGTCTGCTGGATTCTAACCCTGTAAAATTATAATTTTGTCTTTATAATTCACATACATGACTGTGGAGGCTTTGAGCTTTTACATGAAATGGTACAAGGAGATTCGTACTGTAGGGGATACGGAGCTGTTGACCCGCATCGATTCCTTAGGGTTCATCGACATTATCATGGCCAACCCTCAGGCCCCTTAGACACTGGTCCCTGATGCTATTTTAGCTTTGACGGAGAGGTGGTTGGAGATGACTCATACTTTCTATTTGCCTATCAGGGTGGTCACCATCACTCCCTCTAACGTGTGCGCCACCATAGGCTTAGAGTGGAGTGGGGACATGGTCCACTTTGATGTTTATACCGACCAGTGGCATTCTTGACCTAAGGTGAAGGCCTATATTTTTAGACTACTTTAGCTTCGTTTGGGCAGGACGAACAAGCTCAAGTACCGGGACTTGAACTCTTACTGGATTGCGCAGCCGAGGCCCATTATAGCTGATAGGAGGGACCAGTTTGCTTGATCTTTCTAGCGGATGTTCCTTACCACCGTCTTCTTTCCCGTCTACTCGGGTAACCTCAACTATAGTCTGGTCTCTACTATGGAGGATCTTGAGGCCGTTCCTCATAAGAACAGGTGCCAGGCCATTCTGGCATAGCTGTACTATGGGTAGGATACAGGGGTTCGGGGTGAGTAGTCTGACCTCAAGATCTAGTATCTGATACTACTGGTAAATCCCCAATTGATCTCTCTTGCTTTAACCCTTTGTCTAAACCGTGTTATAACTAATCCTTGCTTTGTCTTACAGATTTAGGATTTTGGGCACTGGTTGATCCCTAAGCCGGGATTGCCCAAGTAGCCTGAGACACCTCATATTATATCCAGATGGATGGGGCTTTGGCAGAATTAGCCCTTGACTACAGCACAGTATCGAGAGTTCTTACGCAAGTTGCGCTTAGATTGGGTAAACTTCTTCCGTATTGAGCCTGCATTTTACATTTTGACAAACCATTAGCAGAAACTGTATTTACTAGGTTGTTATACTTACAGTAAATTCATTCTATGTAGGTTATCCAAGATTCATGGGAGAGATTGGCCACCTACGGAGCCATTGATTGGATGCGGGCTGGTGTGGATGATTGCCACTTCGTCTTAGAGTTACCACTCTCTTATGAGTGGTATTTCGGTGAGCGGGTCCGGGGGCAGAGGACCAGTGCTATGGTGTAGAGACTGATCCCTCCCTCGATCTCGACTGACATCTTCTGGCCTCATCTCATACCGGGGACCGATCAAGGGCTGTGCTTGTTGGGTGTGGGGGCTCGCGTGCTGTCTGTAGAGGGCTCCTATGCTGAGTTTACTGATTCCTCACTTCTCCCTCCTTACAAGAGGATTCACCATAAGGATGAGCCCCTAGATTTTCACTAGAGCGATAGTGAGGATGATGACGATGATGATGATGGTGAGGAGGACGAATCGAGGGGTGACCGCAGGGGTCTATCCATAGTCAGGGGTGCCCGAGGTACGGCTAGGTCAGCTACTCCTTCTTCTTAGGTATACATCTAACTTGGTCTTTATGAATACCTTGCTACTTTCTATATTTGACTGTGGTCTGGAATTTGATTCTTTATTATTTACAGCCTCCTATTTCCACATAGAGGAGGTCTACTGCTGCCCCTGAGCCACTGGTAAAGCGAGCTCGAGCCTCTAGATCTGTGAGGGAGCGCATCCTCCGAGCTGAGTTGGATACTTTCTTCCAGCTCCTCGACCATTCAGGGAATCAAGCTGTCAAGAAGCTCGAGGAGTCGGTCCAGCCTATTGGTTTCACTCCTTCCAGGTCCACCCATATAAGGAAACCTTTACCTTGGCCTTTGTCCATTACCACTTAAGATGTCTTATTCCGATGTAACCCTTTCTTTTTAGGTGACTATTTTTGAGGCCGAGAGGATAGCCTAGGGTTATTTTTCAGTATGAGATCTGTTGTTGGGCTAGGATACACTAGCTTCAGTAAGTTTTTTTTACCTATAAAATTTCAACAAATTATGCATGCATGCCATGACATTTGTATATGTGTACTAGTCTTATAATTTTTATTACAAACTTTGCTGGCCATGGAGCGGAGCAGATCTGCTAAGGAATTGGATGCTTCTAAGGAGAGAGCCTAATTTTTAGAGGAGCAACTGCGGGTAGCCACAACTGAGGCTGATCAGGTTAGGGCCGAGATCGCTCTGGTAAGGGCCTAGATTGAGACGCTGAGGGGTCAGCTAGCAAGGATGACTTAGGAGAGGTAGACACTGGTCCCTTCTGACGATGAGTCTAAGGATGATCTTTCTGCATATTGAGTGACTCAGAGGGGCGCAGGTCGACATGTTAAGGGGAGTGATGCTGCCAGGGCTACTGTAGGGACCTCGAAGACTAGGGCCCCCGCCTAGCCAACTAATGGTACTAGTGAGGCTGATGACCATATGACCATAGATGTAGATTATCTGCTAGTGGATACTCAGGACCAGACTCAGGAGGTCCACTAGGGACAAGATCCCCTATCAGCTGATGTTATGATTGCTTTTCTGAACTATTAGTAATAGTTTGGCCCTGCATGGATTGTTTTGGTTGTGAACTTTTGAATTGGTACTTTTGGTATTTCTTTTTTGCATGTGGATTTTTCTTGAATTGAGATTGTTGTGCATTGTTGCCTTGTGAACCCGTATCTGGTGATTTTGTAGCGAGGGGACTGAATTAAGTTCCAACTTTAGCATAGGCCACTTGGGGACCTATCGGACATTTTATTTTTCTTTCTTTTTGTCCTAATTTTTGCCTAAGCTGCCCTCTTAGGTTTTCAACTTAGCGGGCTTTATTTTGAGTTCCCTAACTTTTACCTGACCAGTTTATGGAATACCGATCAACGGGTTGCACCCTAATTTTTTCCCGAGCAGTAGAGGACCACTCACCGGGTGTTTTATTCTTTATTTCTTTTATTCTTTGTGCTGCTTTTTTATGATTTAATTCTTTTGGTCTAGACATGACAACGCTTGAGCCTATCTTGATTCACTAGATATACGAACTCATTTCCATCCATATCCATAAGCTTGACTCCCCCGTTACCAAGGACTTTCTTCATGACGAATGGTCCTTCCCAATTAGGTCTGAACTTGCCCCTAGCATCAGTGTTGACTTAGTATAGTTGCTTGAGGACCAGATCACCCACTTTGAGAGGTTATTTCGGGTATCTGATTTTATTGTTGTAAGCTTAAGAAATGCGCTATTAGTAGATCTAGATATGGTCAAGTGCCCTGAGCGGCTTTTCATTTATTGCATTCAACTGTTTATACGTGGCTCTTGACTAATCTGATTCTTTTAACTGCAGTTCAAGGGCAACTCTTAGAGATCTTACTTCTGTTTTCACTGGTAACACGACTTTCATTCCATATACCAAGGAGAATGGTGTTTGATTGGTAGGAGTCCTTACACTGGTTTTGTACCCCTAAACTGCGAATGGAAGTTTATCAGCCCAATCTCTGTAGGTAGCCACTATCTATGACAGAATCTTCTTAACTAATAAGTTTCCCTTTGAGCTCTTGAGATGGTCAATTCGTGACTTAAGATGTCCTTTCCACTTTTGTGATTTAATTCGTCCCACTATTGGTGCTTTCATGGGCCTTCTTGGTATTATGTGCTTCTTGTACCCTTTTTACCCCTTATGAAGAAAGAAGGACCTTGACTAATTGTTATCATGTTTGCTAAGCACCCTTATCTCTCTTTTTTTGATAGGGGTTACACCGTTGGATAATGTTACCATTGCATTTTACTCAAAGTCAACTTCATTAATGAATATGATGATATTTCAAGAATGTTGTTGTTGTGAGTGCATGATGTCATTTAGGATGAAATACTCAAGCAAGATATGAATGATAGGTGCATCAATTTATTCATGACATGTTAAAGATAAAGATACTGATGTTACAACTTATTCATGATATGCCATATAAGCGGCATTGTTTTCATAAAAAATATTTGCAATAGTAAAAATTACATCATTTGAATCATCCTCCACAGCCGGAGGGTCTTGTTGATTGACAGCTGAAATGGTAGCCCTGGTGTTCAAGTTAGCCTAAGTTTCTTTGGCCACTGCTCGCGCTTCTTTTCCATTTCTTCCTCGTAAGAACCGCTAGTGCTTTAGTAATAAACTCAATTGCCTCATTCATTTCAGCTTCTTTAGCATCCCCACATACTTTCACAGAAACTGAGGTTTCAATCAGGCATCCTTTCTTGAAATCATATACATCATTGAAGATCTCAAAACTAGGGACCTTCTTACCACCTACCTCGACAGGTTCTTCTTTACCCATGAATTCCCCTTGTTTGACTCCAACTCCTATCATGAGGCAGGACTGGGGCTTGGACTTTTTGGCACCTCGGCGATTCCCTACTCCGAGTCTGAATGGCCATGAAAGAGGTGAGAGGGATTCCAGCATTCCCTGCAGATTCTTTTCGAGCCCTTTACCCTTTACATAACCTTGTTTCATCATTATCTTCTCAATTTCGAGTGATATGTGCCCCTTAACTGAAAATTTTATGCCTTGGCGAGCTACAACCACCCTAGATTCCTTTTCCTTGACTTCTATAGCCGCTATGATGGATGGTTCATCTCCATCAATGGTCACCAGCTTGCCATCGTGGATGAGCTTAACTTTTTGATGAATGGTGGAAGGGACGACTGCCAATGCATGGAGCCAAGGTCAACCCAGTAGTAAGGAGTAGGTCATAGGGATGTTGAGGACAATGAATAAAACCATGGACTTCACTCCCCCAACTATAACTTCAGCTTTTATCATCATATGCCCTTATTGTGAGATGGCATTTGCTATCTCTGACCTTATCTCGATCCTCGATGCATTTACCTCCTCCCCCGTAGCAACATTCTCAACCTTAACATTAATCTGGCCATCTGGAGTCAGGATGCGAGACATCGCCTTAGGATAATAGGCAAAAAAGATCAACCAGACTGAATTGGCTGCGGGATGAAATACCCGGGGACTGACATGGATCAACCCTTAACTATACTGGAGGAACTGGGATGCGAGTCAAATGGACTTGAGATTATAGCCAAGTTCTTTCCCTTTGAGGTTTGGTTTTGGCTGAGGTGATAGCCAAGAGATCAGTACATGCATGAGATGTGGCATTCATGCATAAATCACAACGGTGCATGGTGGGGTTAATTATAAGGGTATGTAACACAACACATGCGAAGCGATTGATTCCATCCTTATTTCTCCCACCGAGTTGAAGGGTATTCCTCCTTAGTCTATTCTTACATAGAAATCAGGGTACCTAAAATGTAAAATTCTATGGCTTTCGATAAGAATGATGTAGACACATATTGGAAGTTGATGTAGAAGGTACCCATCGCACCAAGCCTCTTTTAGAGGGAGATAGAAATGAGTGCTCCACCCACTAAGGTGCCCTAATATCCCTAGCGATCATGGGTTACACCTTTGCAAGTATCGCAGAAATAACAGGGTACCCTAACCTAGCACTAGAAGAAGAGCACATCTAAGTAAAGATAAAAGAGATGAGAAGATAAAGTGTAATAATTTTCCCAAATGATGAAAACAAAAGCGGGTTGAATCAAGTAAATGATTTTTAGTGCAAATCTAAATCTTTTAAGCTTTTAAAACAAACAACATTTTGCAAGTTAAAAGATTATAGTCCCCAGCAGAGTTGCCACTGTAAGGTATCGATGACGTGTGGGTCTCCCTTGGCGCCTGGGTGAGAGGCGGGGCCTACTGGGGGTTTGGTTGGATTTAGGCATGATGAAACATTTTTAGTTAAAGTTTGCACAATAATCCAAATTTAATGAATAAAAGAATCGAGACCCAAATCTCGATACAATTGATAGAGTCGCCACCAAAGTTATCTACTTAGGAAAGAGTTTTTGTACGGTTCCCTCTGGGTGGGAGACTCATACCTATTAGATTAGAGATTCGGGTATCGGATGAATCACTTATTTCTCATTTCATTCATTCAAAATTACATTCACCGCATAAAACCGTTTTAGTTTTCATCATTTTGGGAATTATCAAAGAAATCCTATTTCTACACTCTTTCACACTCATTACATAAGTTTACATATTACAACCGGGGAAAAATGGGGGAAATTGCAAAGTGTATGTTTAAATTGTGAAGGGAAGGGCCCTTTTTATAGGGGAGAGGAGGTCTGAACGCAATAAATCGCGTTCATGACTTGCCTTTTCTGAAAATGGGAAAGGATTTCCTTCTGTAAATAGTGATCTTTTGGTTACTACCTTAGTTCAAGGCAAGAGTTGGCAACTCCATCTAGTCCTTATCCTATTTCACCCCATGGCTTAATTCAGTCAGTTTATTAAGCTAGTAAACCAATGTTCCTCATAGCTAGTAGTGGGTCTCACTTGCTTCGTCAAGAGGCCATTTCACAAGTTCACCGCTGTGAACTCTCAGTGGTCGAAGATATGTTGATCTCCCTTAGCGCCTTGCGGTGGGGTCCATCAGGGGTTGGTTGATTTAGGCGTGATAGAACCATTGATTTCAAGTTTGCACATTTTAACCAATTTTAATGAATAAAAGAATCGAGACTCAAATCTCGATACAAATGATAGAGTCGCCACCCAAGTTGTCTAGTTAGGAAAGATTTTTGGTAAGGTTACCATTGGGAGGGAGACTCATACCTCTTGGGTTAGAGATTCAGGTATCAGATGAGTCACTTATTTCTCATTTAGTTAATTCAAAATTACATTTGTCATGTAAAACTATTTTATTTTCATCATTTGGGGAATTATTCTAGAAATCCTATTTTTGCACACTCTTTCACACTAGATTCATGCATTCAACAGTTTGTAATAAAGCACAAGTAATAAATGGGGGATAAAAATTACAACCAGGGCAAAATGTGGGAATTTCAAAGGAGCCCAGACATTTGTTCTAGGTTATAAAACAAAATAAATAAATTCTCCTGCATCCACAAAGATTAACACAGTTTACGGCACAATATAAGTCAACATTTTGTTAGGAAAAATGTGATTATATCAGTGTGATGATTTTGCAATCGATAGTGCCCAGGCGGCTTCTAGATCGAAACGAAATAATAGGTCTTTAACGTATTTTATCATGAAAACATGTTTTAACTTTTTGCGTGTTGATTTACCGGATTATTAGTGAAAATGATTGCATGGCAAATGGTGATGTTGATTGATTTTACAGATTTAAAGAGAAATGGGGATTCTGTCGGGGAGTAAGTACCTGTACGGATGAGGGGCACCCATACGGCTAGTGATGGGAACCTTATAAGTGTGGGGGACCCATACGAGTCCTGTTTGGACCCAAACAAAATCTCTTTTATGTTTAGAATAGAGAAGAGTTGTAGAAGAGTAGGAATGAATAATAAAACTAACAAGATATGAGTCTCTTTGAAACTCAGGAGCGTACCTTTACATCATGAATCCACTTTAAAGTGACCCCTATGCTGAGAGAGAGTCTACCTAAAGTAGATGATGAAATGATGGTTTTAGGATTGTTTAGCCGAGTATTTGTGTGGACAAAACCTCTCCCAAATCCTAATATACGAAGTTAGGAATGAATAAAATGGGGACAAAACCTTAAGGAATGGTTTTCTCCCTATTTTATACCTCCTATACCTCAACTATACCATTGCTACTACTTGAAATATTACTGGAATTTCATAAACTATACGATCTACTTTATTTTCCAATTTCGGTCCCCCTTTGAAATTAGCAAAAAGCCCCTATTTATAGGAGGAAATCGTGTCTGAATGTAATAAATTGCATTCATGACTGATTTCTCCCGAATAAGGTATGATTTACCTGCCATTCTGCTTGTTTGGGAACTCGTAATGGTGAGGAGGACCCATACATGTCAACCTATGGACCTGTACCCCTAAGGTGTGACCCGCATGGGTCCCTAAAGGCAGATTAGGACTCCTAAACTTGGCCAAACTCAACTTAGTAGCAGTAGGAACACCTCTAATGGATAACACCTATAAGGAATTTCATTATCTAGCTCTCATCATCATTTCGTGAGAAGGACTATTGAAACCCAGTGCTTACAGATTACCCCACGTAGGATTATTGCGGATATAGATATGTATGATCTCACGATATGAGCGACAGTTTAGAAATTATACCTGAGGAGATGACATGGATGGGTTCCTTTCTTGAGGTGAACTATTTTCCTAGGTGTCCCTTTCTTGAGGCGGACGACTTTCCTTTACTATTACATATCCGTTTCTTGAGGCGGATGACTTTCCCTTACCAATGTGTATCCCTTTCTTGAGGAGGATGACTTTCCTTTGCCAATGCATATCCTTTTCTTGAGGCGGATGACTTTCGTTTGCCAATGCATATCCCTTTCTAGAGGCGGATGACTTTCTTTTGCCAATGCGTATCCCTGGAAACTTCTTTAGGGAAGGTATGTGTATCCCTTTCTTAAGGCAGATCAACTTTCCTAACTGATGATTGTGTATCTTTTTCCTAAGGCATATGACTCTTCTCGTATCCCTTTCATAAGGTGGATCGACTTTCTTAACTGATGATGGTGTATCCCTTTCCTAAGACGAATGACTCTCCTTATATGGTGGTGTATCCCTTTCTTAAGGTAGATGACTCTCCTGCTGGTGTAGCCTTTCCTAAGGCGGATGAATCTCCTGTTACGAAATTTGAATAACTATTAGGGATGCCCCTAGGGTGAGTGCCCCTAGGGTGTTTGATGATGGGGGGTTTCCCTTTGACTGATTCCATCACAAGGGAATGGGGGGATGCCCCTCGATTGATTTCCTTGCTGGGGATGTGCCATCCTAGCTGATTTGTCTACTGGGGACTTCTTCTAGGTTAAGACTACCTTGGTTCATGGATTTCTACTCCTTGATGTTTCGATCACTTGGGGATCCTTCCCTTGAATGGACCTGCAAATGAAAAATTGTTTATGTCAGTAATGGATTTGAAATAGCTTACCTTGATCCTTCATTGACTTTGTGGTGAACAAAAATTTTTCTCCCCTTTGATCAAGGATTAAGGTGAGCTAGGGGTTTTACCCTCGAATTAATTGAAGTATAGGGGTTGAGAGAAGTGCGGTTGGCCCCAAGTTTTGTTTTAATGTGCCCCTGCTGCTAGGGGAACTAATTCCTTTGAAAAGCTAGTTTGTCCCTAAAGGTTGGGACCCGTATGAGTGGGGAGGACCTGTACGGGTGAGCATGTGCCCTTAGAGGACCCATATCGTGGAGCGTTACGGGAGGCTCGGGATAAGTTTTAAAAACTAAAGAGTCCCTCCCTTCTCTCATTTCACAAAACTTCTAAATCCAATCAACCTTTGGTTAATTTCTTCCAAACCAATCCGAAAATGTATATGAAAATTCCCAACACCGGCCGTAACAATCTAAAGCGCAAGGAATTGCCTCGGATTGAAAATTCGGAGCTCCAGCGATGTTCGATGGCCGTGGTGTTAGATATGATGTATGCTCTTAAGCCAATTACGGAGATATAGCTTAATTATGTATTGGTAGGAACAATTTGTTTAATTAATAAAGGCATTTAATATTTTGTTTATATCGATGTGTTCATATGTATTATGACTAGTTAAAATATATTCATTGATATCTTTGTACAAAGGTCATTGACATTCTACATAGCTTGAAGTGAGAGACATTATAGTGGGACTATGTGTAGTAAGACCTGCTTTATGTGTAATTATGATTATGTCTAAACTATCTCTAGTCTTAGTTTTATCAAGAAAGGATATTGATGGAGCAGTAAGACTAGCATGTGGTCAACTTTCTTGGAAAGGGTCCAAGCAGTTAGCCTCCCAAGAATGAAGGTGGTGCCTTGAGATTGACACATAAATATATCTGGAAGATATATTGGAGACCGCAGTATGATAAACACTTGGTGTGTGTGTATGTGTATATATATATATATATATATATATATATATATATATATATATATATATATATATATATATATATATATATATATATCAATGTGTTAGTGTTTACTTCATGCGGTAGCTTTGCGAATATCCTCATACTTGAGGTATTAGTTACCTTGTGTGGTACTGTTTCTATACTTTAGGTCATACCTATTCACTCGTTAATTTACGATGCCATGGGTGATTACGGGTATAGTGATGACAGTACGTTGGTAAGCTATGTAGTTGGAAAGAATCCATCACTTCAGATATATTGAGGAGTTTTCACCTGGTCGCTTGTTGAAGTGGTGATTACTATAAATCTCTGATCTGAGTATGTGATTGATAGAAATAGTTTCTAGTCAAACACATTAAGGTAAAAGTAATATACTTTGGTAATAAGCAAATAACTGGGATAGCTTGGAGCAACCTCACTATTGGTGGGTTAACACTAACAAACCAGATGGTACTGATATTAGTTCATCGCATTGGGCAACTATTGCATTAACTAGGATTAAGTCATAAACACAAATGACGTTCCGAGTAATGGGGGATTGTGGACCCTTGCTAGAGGCGTACTATGGTCATTCAAGGTAATCGAGTTCTATTCACGGTCTAAAACCTTGATGCAATAGTTCCTATAGAACAAAAATTGGTCAAATCTTAACAGCTCAATACTACGGGATCCTATAAGGTCACACACATTGAATTTTCATCAAAAATATTAAAGATTTTATTACGAAAATAAACTTGGTCTATTACGAAAATATTAAAGGGATGGTTGAACTATTACCTGGTTAGACTAGAAATTTTATTTATTGACCAGCAATTAATTTTATTAGGGTCATAAATAAATTAAAGCGTTGATTAAAATGATTAGATCATTTTATGGTTAGGCCAAGAATTTGTTTTGATCAGTAACTAATTTTATTAGGGTCATAAATAAATTAAAGTGTTGATTAAAATGATTATATCATTTTATTGTTAAGCCAGGAATTTATTTTGACCAGTAACTAATTTTATTAAGGTCATAAATAAATTAAAGTGTTGATTAAAATGATTAAATCATTCTATGGTTAAGGCAAGAATTTATTTTGACCAGTAATTAATTTTATTAGGGTCATAAAATAAATTAAAAGAAAGGATGATTAAATTTAGTCTCATATTAAATTCGCATTTAATCCGCATTTAATCCTACATTTAATCCCGCATTAAATTTGCATTTAATCTCGCATTAAATCCTACATTAAATCCGCATTAAATTTGGGGAGCCTTTGCTTCCCTTATATAAAGTTAGCCTCTCTACTTCATTTCTTGCACCATATCTTTCTATGATCTATAACTTGATATTCTAACATGTTTTCTCAATGTTAACTTAAAAGATAAAATGAAGGAGGCCCTTTTGTTAATATTTCGGGCGGGTTTTAGAGTGGTCTAGCAGCTACTCAAAACTCTGCGGTTCTTCCTTATTGGGAGGTTTCGGTTGGTGGGGTTCGTGTGGGTACTCATAAAGGCTATCCTATACTTGGAGGTTTGTGTAAGAAGGTTCTGCTAAAGCACGCTTCAATTGGTAAGCCCTCTAATTCTCTTTTAGTTATTAGGTACTTTTATTAAGCGTTTTAAGACTTAATAATTATTATGCTTAGTTTATTATATACCTTGACTATAACTTAAGTTATAACATGTTTAAAATCAAATATTTTTATGGAAGGATATAATTTAGAATTATGGTACGCCTTGCCTATGCATGCAAACTTAGGTAGAGAATTAATTTAGTTAAGGCTTTAATTAATTTATATGCAACTAAGAGGAGTTGCTAGGACAAGGGACAAAATTCTGAATTTCCGCCATGCTTGTCATACATGTTCAAAGTGACTGTCAGTTTCCAACTGTGGTATCATGAGCATGCCTATTCAGTGCATAATTAAGTTAAAAGCAAACTGAATTTTATTTTCTGTATGAAATAATTTAAAGTTTATTAAATTGTTTGGAACAATAGATGAACTTAGACATTTATTTTAAAGGTTAGAAAATGGATATAGATAATTTTGAATAAGCCTGCTCAACTTATTCAAATTTATCAAAGACTCAATAAATTATATAAATGACATGGGTTATAGATGCTTCTAATTTACATGAATTAAAAGAACGAAATTTATCAGTCTAAGAGAATCCATGTTTTTTTCTCGCTTGTGCTCGTATATGTTCTGGCAAGGATTGGACAAGGTGTTTACTCCTCATAGGGCACCTCTCCTACCTGAGAATATATATCGATACAGCTTGAGTTAACAAAGAGGGGATTATATATGGACTAATTTATTTCTAGTATATAAGATGGTTCTTATATATGTTTCTATAACGAAGTAAATATTAAATTACTGAATATGAGCTTAAAGAAAATGCAATATAAATGTAACAAATAAAAATATTCATCATTTTGCTTATAATCTAGGTTGATGGAATAATTATGATAAAGATCTTGAACCCACCTAATGTTAGACCTTATAAATTAATTCTAAAATTCCACGAATTAATATAAATTATTATTATAAGTATGTCCATCTAATAAATCCTAGATTGGGTGACACATTTAAAACCAATAAAATCACAAAGTAAATATATTAAAGCAAGTTATAAGTCTTCCTTACTCAAATTTATGATACAATCTTTTTCAGCTATAAAGTGTTGCACAAAGCGTTCCTTTCGTCTACATCGACCGGTTATAAAAATTGAGATAGGGTCTGCCTTAATAGGAATGGGTAGTCTACCATAAAATTGGGGGCTAGCTGCATGAGTGAGACACAATCAAGGAGATGCTAATATAAGAGCACACATCCCTAGGAATTAGGGAACTTGAATAAATTAGCAATTGCATATGATGCAAATGGAATGGAATTCTAACTACAACTTACTAATATATCTTGACTCATAAAATTGAGGGTCATTTAGACTAGTTATAGATGCTACCTACTTGGAACTGTAGCTAGGCTAAACTTCCCGAATTCAATAGAATGGGCTATTGTAAATTTCAAAAAATGGCACGATAAAAGTATTTAATTGAAAGTCCTTATATTAAATACATATACTATATACTAAAGTCTAAACAAATTTTTTTCTTTTCTTATATCTTGGTTTAAATTTTTATTTAAATACAAACATTCGAATTGATGACTAATTTTGATTGACTCTAGCTTCAAGGGTTTGTTTAGAAATGTGACGACAATCCTCAAAGCCTTTGGCTTGGCATGTATATTGTTTAAGCCCGAATCTAAACAACTTGATGCAAGCAATTCTGGTTAAAATAGACATGCATGAAGTACATAAAGGAAACTAGGATACTACACCTTGGAGGTTGTTGACATCCTTGTTACCTTATGTAAGTAGCTGGCAGGAGAAGAGGATAAACATTGAGTCAGACGTTAGGATCCATCGTACCTTAGCTACAAGGGGCATCATAAAATGATGGAAAGTCTATGTCTTTACATCTTAGAGAAAGGATTTTCTATGCTAGAAGATTTGAACCAAAATATTTTTTATGGAAAATTGGTGGACCAATTAGTCAGAAATTTGAATGGTTCATATCTCAAAGAAGTAAAAGGGATACATGGTGTCTAAGTTATTAAAGAAGGATAGAGCAGAGTGAAGAGAAAAGTAAAAAGAATACTTAGAGTTTTGTCTAGGAGATACAATGATTGTTTTCAACATGAAATATTGGAAACAAGATCTTCATTTAAATATGGGATATTGGAAATAAGATCAAAATGACTAAAGTCTCATAGCATGAGAAGAGGAGGCTTGAAGCTTCCACTTCAAGATGTTTGATATTGAGAAAATCTACATCTTAAGGGAATTCTAAATTGGTTTGGAGTATGTAATGAGTATTACATATCCATACGAAGTATAGATATTAATGAGAAGTAGAGGTTTGGCAAAAAGGGAGTTGTAAATACGGAAAATCATTAAAGCTTGTTGGCTGCTATTGATATAGGAACTTAAAATCTCCTTTTGACGAAATTTGTAATCTAACAAAATTGTATTCAATTATCAATATAAAATATTATTTTTGCTTTACAGTAGATGGAATTTTATTCCAATTTGATAAAAGGTATTATCAAAGTTATGAATAATATTTTATTGTAATATGACAAATGATATTTCGTAATTACAAAATCATATTCTCAATATAAAAGATGCTAAGAGAAAATTAGATAATGAGAAATCTTTCTACTTATGGCATTGTCCTTTAGGCCATATAAACAAATATTGCTTAGCTAAGTTATACAAGCATGGAGACTTAAGCCCAATAGACCTGGAGTCTTATGGTGATTGTGAATCTTGTTCAAATGGAAAAATGACGAAGTTACCCTTAAAGAAAAGGGTGAACGAGCCATGAATACATTAGAAATTATACATATAGAAGTGTGTGGTCCAATGAGTGTTAAGGCACTAGGCGGATACTCCTACTTCATAACCTTTATTGATGATTATTCGCGATATGGTTATGTATACTTAATGAAGCACAAGTTTGAAAGTTTTGAGAAGTTCAAAATATTCAAAAATGAAGTAGAGAACAGCTTAAGAATATTATTAAAGCACTTCAATCTAATTGAGGTGGAGAATACTTAAGTCAAGAGTTTCATCATTATCTAAAAGAAAACGGGATAGTTCCCCAATGGGCACCTCCTTATACACCCAACATAATGGAGTGTGTGAAAGGAGGAATTAGACCTTGTTAGATATGGTTTGGTCCATTATAAGCCAAGAAGATCTTTGTAAATCCTTTTGGGATATGCACTAAAAAGCATGGTTTATGTATTAAATAGAGTGCCCTCTAAATTAGTTGACTTAACACCTTGCAAAAGATGGTGTAATAAAAGACCATCTCTGAGTCACCTAAGAGTATGGGGCTGTCTTGCTATGGTAAAGAGGATAGCATCAGATAAGCTAGATGCTAAGTCTGACAAGTGTCTGTTCATTGGATATCCGAAGGAAACTATTGGATATTTATTTTACCAACCCAAAGCATAGAAGGTATTTGTGTCTGAGAGTGCTCACTTTTTAGATAAGGAACATTAACTTGCAAAGGTCAGTGGGATCAATATTGAACTGGTGGTTCAAGATGAAGAAATAGATAATCAACTAATTGACCCCGTTCTAGATACACAAGTAGGTGTGATCCAAGAACAACCCCGTCAATACACAATCATTGAGAAGAGAAGGTCATGTTCATAAAGGTCCTGAAAGATATGGTTTTATCATCACGGATGATAAGGAACTATCTCATGGAGGATGATGAACCAAGAACCTTTGATGATGCAGTGAAAAGCTTAGATTCTGATAAATGGCTTGAAGCCATGAAACTGGAAATGGATTCTATGTATGAAAACCAAGTTTGGAAATTGGTCGATGCACAGAAGAGGTTAGACCTATCGGGTGGAAATGGGTCTTCAAGAAGAAGGCTGACATGGATAGTAATATAATTACCTATAAGGAAAGGTTGGTTGTGAAAGGTTATAGTTAATATAAAGGTATTGACTATGATGAAACTTTCTCATCTGTAGCCATGCTTAAATCCATTAGAATACTCCTCGCCATTACTGCTCAGCATAGTTATCAGATCTGGTAGATGGATGTTAAAACAACATTCTTGAATGGGGATTTGGACCGGGATGTGTATATGAAATAGCACAGGGGGTTTATATCTCAGAATGGCTTGAAGGTATGCTAATTGCAAAGGTCCATTTATGGACTAAAGAAAGCATCCAAGAGTTGGAATATTAGGTTTGATTAGACAATTCGTGAACTGGATTTCTGTCCAAACATAAATGAGCCTTGTGTTTACAAGAAGGTTAGTAGGAGTGTAGTCATTTTCTTAGTATTATATTTTGATGACATTCTGCTAATAGGAAATGACATTTCTCTTCTTTAGAGTATTAAAATATGGTTGTCAAGGAAGTTCTCCATGGAAGACCTTGGAGAAGCAGCATTTATACTAGGTATAAAGATCTATAGAGATAGATCCAAGAGGCTGTTAGGTCTTTCTCAAAGTACATATATAGAAAGGTTCTAAATATGTTCAGCCTTGAGCATTCAAAGAAAGGTTATCTCCTAATGACAAAGGGAATAAACCTATCTAAGACTAAGTGTCCGAAGACAGCTCAAGAAAGAATGTGCATAAAGGATATACCTTATGCATCCGCGATAGGATCCATCATGTATGCTATGATATGTACTAGGCCAGATATCTCTGAAGCATTGAGCTTTCCAAGTAGATATAAATCGGATCTAGGTGAAAAGCACTAGATGGCCGTCAAGGCAATTCTTATATACTTGAGAAGGGCTAAAGATGAGTTCTTGATATATGGAGATGGTGACCTTATAATTAGAGGTTACACTATTGCGAGTTTTTAATCTAATAAGGATGACTTTAAGTCTTAGTCAGGTTTTATATATGTGTTTAATGGAGGAGTAGTGTATTGGAAAAGTTCTAAGTAGGAAACTACTGCTGATTCAACCATGGAGTCTAAGTATAGTGCGGCCTGTGATCTAATTACGTTGTATTGTGATAAAAATGGTGCAATAGCTAAGGCAAAGGAACCATGATCTCACCAGAAAAATAGACATGTACTTAGAAAGTGTCATATAATCAGGGGATGCTAAGATAATAAGATTAGAATACGTCCCCACTGATCATAACCTCGTGGATGGTCTGACAAAGCCATTAATGCAACTCAAACATGACTAGCATGTGAAAGCATATGGAGTAAGACATATGGCTAATTGCCTTTAGTGCAAGTGGGAGTTTGTTAGATATGATTTATGCCCTTAAGGCAACTAGGGCGATATATCTTAATTATGTATCAGTATGAACAATTTGTTTAATTAATAAAGGCATTTAATCTTTTGTTTATATCGATGTGTTCACATATATTGTGACATAATACATAGCATGAGGTGACAGATATTATAGTTGGACTATGTGTAGTGAGACCTGCTTCATGTGCAATTATGATTATGTCTAAACTATCCCTAGTTATAGTTTCATCAAGAAAGGATATTGATTGAGTAGTAAGACTAGCATGTGGTCAACTCTCTTGGAAGGGTCCAATTATATATATATATATATATATATATATATATATATATATATATATATATATATATATATATATATATCAACGTGTTAGTGTTTGTCTTCAAGCAGTAGCTTTGCGAATATCCTAATACTTGAGATATTAGTTACCTTATGTAGTACTATTTCTATACTTTGGGTCATACCTATTACATCATTAATTTAGGGTGCTATGGGTGAGTACATATATAGTGGTGACAACACGTTGGTAAGCTATATAGTCGGAAACAATTCATCACTCCGGATATATTAAGGAGTTTTTACCTGGTCGCTTGTTGAAGTGATGATTACTATAAACCCCTGATCAGAGTATGTGATTGATAGAAATAGTTTATAGTCAAACTAATTATGGTAAAATGTAATATACTTTGGTAATAAGCAAATAACAGGGATAGCTTGGAGCAACCTCGCTATTGGTGGGTTGACACTTTAATCAAACCCAACAAACCAGATGGTACTGATATTAAAGAATGGAAGGAGTTCATCGCATTAGGCAATTATAGCATTAACTAGGATTAATTAATAAGCACAAATGAAATTTTGAGTAATAGGGGATGGTTGGCCCTTGCTGGAGTCATACTATAGTCATTTCAGATAATTAAATTCTATTCGCGGTCTAGAACCTCGAGCTAATAGTTCCTATAGAAAAAGATAGGTCAAATCTTAACAGCTCAATACTATAGGATCCTATAAGGTCACACACATTGAATTTTCATCGGACTGAGTAAAGAATTAATAGACTTGATCTAAAGGGATGGTTGAACTATTACCTGGTTAGACCAGAGATTTCATTTACTGACCAGTAACTAATTTTATTAAAGTGTTGATTAAAATGATTAAATCATTTTATGATTAAGCCATCAATTTATTTTGACTTGTAGCTAATTTTATTAGGGTCATAAATAATTTAAAGTGTTGATTAAAATGATTATAGATCATTTTATGGCTAAGCCATGAATTTATTTTGACTAGTACTAATATTTATTAGGGTCATAAACGAATTCAAGTGTTGATTTAAGCCAAGAATTTATTTAGACCGGTAACTAATTTTGTTGGGGTCATAAAACAAATTAAAAGAAAGGAGGATTAAATTCAGTCTCATATTAAATTTGCATTTAATCCATATTTAATCCCACATTTAATCTTGCATTAAATCCGTATTTAATCCCTCATTAAATCCACAATAAATCCACATTAAATTCGGGGAACCTTTGCTTCCCCTATATAAAGCTAGCCCACCTTCTTCATTTCTATATCTTTCTATGAGCTTTGACTTGAGATTCTAACACATTTTCTCAATGTCAACTTCAAAGATAAAATTAAGGAGTCACTTTGGTTAATATTTTGGGTGGGTTTTGGAGTGGTCTAACAGCTACTCAAAACTTTGTTGTTCTTCTTCATTGGGAGTTTTTGGTTGGTAGGGTTCGTGTGGCTACTCATAGAGGCTATCCTATACTTGGAGGCTTGTATAAGAAGGTTCTGCTAAAGCACGCTTTAATTCATAAGTCCTCTAATTTTCTTTTAATTATTAAGTCCTTTTATTAAGCGCTTTAAGACTTGATAGTTATTATGCTTAGGTTATTTTGCACGCTTAATTTATTTTATACCTTGACTATAACAAGTTTAAAATGAAATATTTTTATGCTACGATATAATTAAGAATTAGAGTACGCCTAGCCTATGCATGCTAACTTAAGTAGAGAATTAATTTAGTTAAGGCTTTAATTTGTTTATATGCAACTAATAGGAGGTCCTTGGACAAAGGACCAAATTTTGAATTTCCGCCATGCTTGTTATACATGTTTAAAGTGACTGTTAGTTCCCAACATGAGGGATATGCATTCCATGTGGAGGATGATTTTTTGGGCCTCATACCTGCTTCTAAAGTCCCGTTGGTGCCTTCCCCCACCATTCACCCTTTCGAACTCCAAGTAAGTGGATTCAAATTCCCAATTTCTGACTTTTCCCTTTTTTGAATTTCCTTGGTTCTGCATGATTTTAAGGTGTTTTAGGGATCAAAATAGAGCCTAATGTATGTAACTTTAGTGTAGGGAACTTTTGGAATTGTTTAGATTAGGATTTGGTTGAATTTGGATGAAAATGGCTTATTTGGGAAATTTCCTGTTGAGGGACTGTTTATAGGGGACTCGTACTGGTGGAGAGGACCATACGGGTCCTATTTTTTTACTAGTGGAGTAATAGGACCCTTAAGGGTGGGGTGGACCCATATGAGTCCCATTTTCCAGGACAAAATGTTCGCATTTCCTTTTCCTACAAATTTTTTCTTCCGATTTCTGACTTATTCACTACATTCTATCCCTATTGTATTATCGTTTTGTATTTATAGCTCCTCTTCAGGGCCATCAAAGCTTTGAGGTTCTAAAGGAAATTGTATGAGGAGATACATTCAGCTGGGGATACTGAGTTGCTGGCCCGCATTGATGCTTTAGGCTTCACTAATATTGTTCATGCCATTCCTGTGGGCCTGAAGATGCTTGCCCCAGCTGCCATTTCTGCTCTGGTTGAGCGTTGGTCGAAGACAATCCATATATTTCACTTTGCCATCGAGGAGGTTACCATCACTCCCTCAGATATATGTGCCCCGATGGGACTAGCTTGGGATGGTGAGATTATACAATTTAACGTGTATGACGACCGTTGGCATTCACTGGCCGATGTGTAGGACTATATAGAGTGACTCCTTTGGCTTCATCCTGGCATAAAGGAAAAGCTCAAGTATGGGGATTTGCATGCTTACTAGCGGACACAACTGAGCCTTATTGCAGCGGGTAGGATGGATCACTACGCCTGGTCCCTCCTCTTGACCCTCTTGACTACCGTCTTCTTTCCAACCTACTCGAGCAACATCAACTATAGGTTGCTATCTACTATGGAGGATCTTGGCATCGTGCCTGGCAAGAACTGCTACTATTCTATTCTACCTCAGCTATACTATAGCCTGGACGTTGGCATTTAAGGTCAGTAGGCTAAAATGAAGATCAACCACTTCTTTGGTAAATTCTAAACTCCTTTGTGCTTTTACTCTAATTTTAACTATCTGGTCACTAACTTTGGTTTCTTTTTGTATATATAGGTAATCAAACATTGCTTAATCCCCAAACCTTGCCTATCTTGGCAGCCTAAGATGCCCCATATTATCTTAAAGTGGATGGGTCCTTAGAAGCAGAAAGCTGGGACCATATCTGATTACCGAGAGTACATCCGCCAACTGTGCTCTGACCAGGTAAACTTTCAAACCTACTCCTGTATTTATAACTCCACTAACCAATAGCAAAACATATGTAAATAGTTAGAGTTCTTATAGTGCATTTTGGCCACATGCAGGTTATTCATGACCCCTAGAATTATCTAGTCATCTAAGGTGAGATTGAGGAGATGTGGTGAGGCATGGATGACTGTCAGTTTGTGCTGGAGTCACTGCTCTTATTGGAGTGGTACTTTGGTGAGTGGGTTCGCGGCTGGTGGACTAGCTCGATAGTTGAGAGACCCATCCCTCCATCCAGGCCTAAGGGTGTAGTGGCCTCACTTGATGCCCTTGACGGACCAAGGGCTGTATCTTCTGGGAGAGGGGGCTCGCATGCTGTCGGTTGAGGGGTCCTAGCCAGATTTCATTTGAGATTCGCTCATCTTGCCATGCCCTAAGATTCATATAGGTGATCGAGTTCTCGAGTTCCACTATAAAGAGGACGACAATGATGACGATGATGATGAGGATGGTGACAGACCTGGGGGTGCTTGCGGGGGCCCCTTCATTCGTCAGATCGAGGGTCTTCTCAGGCCTACTGCTTCTTCAACCAAGGTAACCCTTTTAACTCAACCTTGTAAATTTTTGTGCTTTTACAATTACTTTCCTAAACTAAGGACCTGATAATCTATGAATTGTGGTGCAATCTTACATCTCCAAGCGGTAGAAGATCACTGCTACTGCCATTTTTACTAGGCCACCTACCCATACTGTTGCTAAGCTAGCTGATCCCAAGCCATTGGCAAAGCAAACCAGGGCTGCTAGGGGTTTCAAGGAGGGTGTCCTCCTAATGAATATAGACTCTACCTTCCACCTCTTAGACCACTCAAGGAAGCACACTGCACCCAGGCTTGAGGAGTCAATACATACTATCTGCTTTTCTCCTCTTAGGGCGACCCATGTAAGTCTTCTCACAGTTGACTTTCAACTTACACCTTTATCACACATGTGAGTTATATTCTAAACTGACTTGATTGGCTCTTTAGAGGTGTTTGTGGCTGAGGTAGAGAGGATCGCTCGGATGTTGGTACAGGATCGCTGTGCTATTATAAGCTTCATTTTCTTGCTAAGGTTTACAATCTGCATATGCATGCTATGATATTTATATATGTGTACTGATCTCCTAATTTTCCTACAAACTTTGCTGGCTATAGAGCATGATAGGTCTTTCTGAGACCTGGATACTACTGATGATTGGGCTAGCTTTATGGAGGAGCAACTCTGAGCAGGTACTACAGTGCTGGATATGATTCCACAGCTAAAGATAGACCTGGAGAGGGTTAGGGAGGAGACAGCTTGGGCTAGAACGGAGGTAGAGACACTGCGAGCATAGCTGGCCAGGATGATGAATGGTAGGTGGACGCCTGAGCCACCTAACACATCATCAAAGGACGACTGCTCTATTATCAGGTGGCACTGGTACTGACTTAGGGGGTAGAACCGAGCAAGAGGTGGGGCAGCTAGTTGAGATGATTGGTACTGTGGCTAGAGATAGTATGGGGGACTATGTGATGATCAACATGGCAGACCTGCCAGCTAATGAGACCCAGGAGGTACCATAAAGACGGGATCCCCTTGTAGCTTAGATTAGGATCTCTTTCATTTTATTTGGATTATTGACGTTCTTAGCCCTGCGTGGCTTGTTTTGATGTAAACTTAGATGTCATTTACATTGATACATTTGTTGTTTAACTTTATGCATGCTGAACCATTCCTTCTTTCTAAGTTGAATCCGTTGAATATTATTGTCTGTAAACCCGTACTGCCCCTTGACAAAACTAATAATGAAGCTCGTTTAGAGTGTAATATGAGAAAGTGAGTTAAATGTCAAACACTTAAAGTTCCTGATCACGATGAACTGACCCAATCTAGACTTATAAGTATTACCAAGGTTGGTGGATATTATCACTTCTAGGGATACGTGCTGTCATGTGATTTCATAGTGGGAGAACCAAGTTCAAGAGATCCCAGCTATGAGACATTGTAATTACAATTGAT
Organism: Euphorbia pulcherrima; assembly: GCA_947683365.1. NCBI lineage: Eukaryota > Viridiplantae > Streptophyta > Magnoliopsida > Malpighiales > Euphorbiaceae > Euphorbia > Euphorbia pulcherrima. Next base: position 46,312,698 of record CANTUS010000010.1, read on the forward strand.
GTTTGGACTCATAAAAGCAAGTGAAATAACAAAACTGGCTCTTTTGAATTGGGTTCTAATTTTTACATAGGCCATTCGGTGCACGATGACCTATCACATTTATTTACATTTCTTTTGTCCTAATGTTTTGCTGAATTGTCCTTGGCGGCTCAACTCAATAGACTTTTTTTATTATTTTCTTTGCCTTAACTTTTGCCTGGACTGCCCTTTCAGGTTTTCAATCCAGTGAGATTTTTCTTTCGTCTTAATTTTTGCCTAGACCGCCCTTTCAGGTTTTCAATCTAGCAGACATTTCTAACTTTTCAATAAACCTTATTTCTTTTGTAGCTTATCAGCATTTGTAGTCTTTTGTTGGATAATATACGTGTAGTAATGATAATAACAAAGAGTACAAAATATAGGGAAAAACTGATGTTCGTATACTTGTGATTATTTCACAGAAAGACATGCATGCATTCATAAGACCAAGATTCTTAGCAAATCATAACATGTTCATTGATGAGATTAATTTAAGCACATAGGCAATGGTAACAATTTCCAATGGTTAAACCTTACTCCATACTGGTCCTTTTATAGATTTTCTAGAAAGCAACTGACATTTTTCTCTCCATGCCCTAACTTTTTCCTAAGCCGCCCTTTTTGAGTTTTCAAATTAGCGAACTTTATTTTTGTTAGAGCACCCTAACTTTTGCCTGATTGGTTTGTGGAATACCGATCAGCATGTTGCGCCCTAATTTTTGCCCGAGCAGTAGTGGACCACTTGCCGGGTGATTTATTCTTTATTTCTTTTATTATTTGTGCCAATTTTCTGTGATTTAGTTCTTTTAACCTAGACATGATAATGCTTAAGCCTTTCTTGATTCATTAGATTCATAAATTCATTTCCATCCCTGTCCAAGAGTTAGATTCCTCCCTTGCCAAGGACTTTCTTAACCACGAATGGTCCTTCCCAATTAGGCTTGAACTTGCCCCTGGCATCAGTGTTGACTTGGCACAGTTGTTTGAGAACTAGATCCCCTGTCTTGAGGGGTTGCTTCAGGTATCTGACTCTGTTATTGTAGGCTTGGGCCATGCACTGTTGGTACATAAATAGGTAGGCAAGTGCCTTAAGTCGCTTCTTATATATTGCATTCAACTGCTCATACCTAGCTGTTGCCCAATCTGACTCTTTTAGCTGAGCTTCAAGTGCCACTCATAAAGATCTTACTTCGGTCTCAACAGGAAAAATGACTTCCATTCCATATACCAAGGAACAAGGCGTCTGATTTGTGGGAGTTATTATGTTGGTTCTGTACCTCCAAACTGCAAATGCAAGTTTATCTTCCTAATCGCTATAGGTAGCTACCGTATTGGACATAATTCTATTGATTGACTTGTTGGCAGCTTCAACTGCCCCATTGGCCTGTGGCCTATATGGCGAAGATCTATGAAGTTCAATGTTGAATTTTTCTAACAGAAACTATACCCCATTGTCAAAGACCACATGATGTAGAATCCCATATCGAGCAAAAATATGCCTCTATGAACTTAGACATCTTCTTGACGGTGATACTAGTGTAGGATTCAGCCTCCGTCCATTTTGAGAAATAATCAACTATAACTATGATGAATCGGTGTCCATTGGTCGACGATGGCCGAATTTTGACAATTACATCTATGCCTCACGCTGAGAAAGGCAAAGGAGTAGATAAATTATGAAGTTCGGTCAGGGGTAAATGCTATATATCCCCATAAATCTAGCATTCTTGACAATTTTTGACTTTATCGATGCAGTCGGCATTCATTGAGGTTAAAAAGTACCATATTCTCTAAATCCTCCTAGCCAAAGCCATTTGATTCATGTGTGGGCCACAATCCCCTGCTTGAACCTTAGTCATGAACTTTTTTACCTGTTCCTCTATCAAACATCTCAACAATAACTTCTCTGCGGTCCTCTTGAAGAGATCTTATTCTATGAGCCTGAACTGCGTGGCTAGCCTTCTTATAGTCAGAGGATCTAAGCTAGATGTCCCTTTAGGGCATCTTCCTTTTCTTAGGAACTCCTTAATGTCGACAAACCAGGATGCCTTTTGCTCTTCAATAGTCAAAAGTCAAATTTTCTCATGTAACGGGGAACGAGAAGTTTCCATTACCAAAGGCTAATGGGTTAGGTCTCTTCTCTTTCCCTCATAGGGGCCAAGGTAGCTAGTGAGTCAGCCATCTAATTCTCATCTCTTTGTACATATTGAAAGAAGCATTGACCAAATTGTATTGATAAGTTCCAAATTTCCTCTAGCACGGAATCACCAATCACCTTCACTTCTTTTGCCTCTACATTCAGTAGAGCATCAAGGCCAAAGAGACAAGCTTCATATTTGGCTCCATATTGGTTACTGGGAACTCTAGGCATTTACTTAGTAGGATAACCTCACCTTGAGGTGTAATGATAATCACCCCAAGACCTGCACCCCTTTGATTCACGGCCCCATCAAAGTACATAATCCATTCGGCCTTCTTTACTTCCATTGTTGCCAACTACTCGTTAGGAAACTCCAGATTATCCATGTAATAAGATTCTATAGGTTGGCTTGCCAGGAATTAGCCACTGCTCTTCCCTTGATTACTTTTTTGGTGACATACTCAATATCAAACTCAGATAGTAAAAGAAGCCAACGAGAGAGTTTCCCTGCCAAGATGGGGGATTGGTAAAGATACTTCATCGGGTCTACCTTGGCAACCACTTGGATTCTGTAAGATTGGAAGTAATGGCTCAACTTTTTGGTCAACCATACCATTGAGGTGCACATCTTTTCTACAACTGTGTATCGCATCTCATATTCCAACAACTTCTTACTTAAATAGTAGATAGCATGTTCACTCTTATCATCTTGTTCTTGAACTAACATCATACCCACGGATGACTCCTCTATGGCTAAATAGAGAATCAGAGTTTTACCGGACATCGGAGGTTTCAAGACTGGGGGACTCATGAGGTAGGCTTTTATCTTATTAAATGCTATGTAGCACTTCTCATCCCACTTTATGGGCTGCTTCTTTCTCAATAACTTAAAGATATGCTCGCAAACTGTTTGGCAATGAACTGACTAACATATTGAAGTGATCCAAAAAATGGCCTGACTTCCCTTTCAGTTCTAGAAATAGGCATTTCTTGAAAAGCTCTAACCTTATTGGGGTCAACTTCGATTCCCTTCTAACTGACGATGTGGCCCAAGAGTCTCCCTAATGTAACCCCAAACACGCACTCTTTTGGGTTCAAATGAAGGTTATGTTTCTCAATTCTTGTTTAAAACCTATCCAAGATCTCAGGATGTTCTTCCCTCGTGTTGGACTTCACTAGCATGTCATCTACACGAACTTTAACCTCTTTATAGATCATGTCATGTAGCAATGTGATCACGGATCTTTGATAGGTTGCCCCCACGTTCTTCGACCCAAAAGGAACTACTTTATAACAGTATACTCCCTATATTGTAATGAAAGCTGTCTTCACTTTGTCAATGATATCCATTAAGATATGATTGTACGTAGAGAAACCATCTAAGAACAAATACATTGCAACTCTAGTGGCACTATCTATTAGTACATCGATATGAGGCAGTGGGAAGTCATCTTTTGGAGATGCTCTAGTTAAGTCACAAAAGTCGACGCAAAATTTAACTTTTCCATCTTTTTTGGAATAGGAACCACATTCACTAACCATGTCGGATACTCAATTACCTCAATGAACTTAGCCTCGAGCAATCTAGCCACTTCAACTTTAATTTTATCGGCCCATTCTACATGTAACCTCCTCAACTTTGGTTTGAGTGGTTTGAACTTGGGACCAGTTGGGATACGATGCTTAGCGATATGGCGATCTACCCTAGGCATGTCTTTGTAAGACCAAGCAAAAGCATTAACATGTTTTCTAAGCACTTTTATCAACTCTCTTTTTTCGATAGGCGTTAATTCATTGGATATTGTTACTAATTATAAATTTTCTATAGTACCTAAATTAATATCATGTAATGAGACATCGTGAATGCTAAAAATGTAATGCGTGTAGTCAGATAAATGTATGGTGCCATCAGGCGAAACATCAATCAAGTAAGCAAAATCACTATCATTATTACCTTTAGGATGCCCGAAGGCTACATCATTTTCATTACATATAACTGCATTGTCTTCCTCCTCACGTGGAGGGTCTTTATAGTCGCTCATCAGGAGATGGATTAGATTGTGGCCTGGGTCTTACAATTGTTCTTTGGTTAATGCATCAGCCATAGTAACCCTTATGACTTGGGCAAGGTTTCTTAAGGCTTCTTTGATGGGTGTGTTCTTCTTATCCCCTTAATAGAGGATGGTGTACATTGAAGTAGTGAGAGTATCGATGGCTTTATCCACTTCTATCCTTGATGGGTTATTGGCTTCCATCTTCTTCGAGCAACTTTCTACTTCTATAGCTGATTCATAAAATTCAGGAATGGTCTTATATGGTTCTAAAAATGCTATCTTACGGAGGTGTGGACATAATCCATGGATGAATCGGTCAGCCAACTTCTTCTCATAAGGTCTTCTTTTGAGAGTTATTAGAATAGTCAACCATCTCTGGAAATAGTCATGGACGGGTTCCCCATTCCATTGTTTGATAGCCATAAAATCCCTTATTGATGGCTCTTCGTTATCTTTCTTAATTTCCAAAACACGCTTCCACACCTCATCTTCCTCCAATCTTGAGTTGATCATGGCTACTCCTTCCCCTCTCATCCTGAGTTCACAAATCTTTCTTTCGTCAATCAACACAGTGATAGCTTTGAGGAGATCTTCACATACTTTTGTCAGGTAATCAGAGCTTACATGGTATACACATGAATTTTCTTTGTCCTTAGGTTTTGGCAAAACATAGGGTTTGAGGTGATCGATCAACCTTACTTCTTTAACTTCTTGAAAATCTTCGCAAGAGGAGTTTCTTAAGGAGAAATATCCACGAGAGTCGAAGGATAAATTCTCTAATTATGGGTCATGCCATAGGGTATCCCTTGAAATAAGGGAGGGTTGTCCCCTTTGGCATAACCACAAAGTCCAAAAAAACTTAGGAAATGGCCTCTTGGCGGAATGAGTGAGTCCCACTACTAGCTGTGAGGAGTGCTGGGTTTGTTGGCTAAACAGATCAACTAAGTTGAGCCATGTGGTATGCTGAGATAGGGACTAGATAAAGTTGCTGATTCTTGACTTGAACTGAGGTAGCAACGAAAAGATCAGTACATACATGGGATTGGGTATGCATGCTCAAATTACAATAGTGGATGGAGAGGTTAATTATAAGGGAATACAACACAACACATGCGAAACGTGTCATCCAACCTTATTCCTCCCGTTGATTCTGAAGTTATTTTCCTTTGATTACCACGAGGATAGCAAAGGGCAACCTAGTCTAATCTCACTGGAAAAAGGTACCTAGAGAATAAATTATATAGCTTTCGACAAGAATGGTGTAGGGACATGACAAAAGTTGATGTAGTAGGTTCCCATCGCACCAACCCTCTTTTAGAGGGAGATGACAATGAGTGTTCCTCCCATTAGAGTGTCACCAATTCCCGACAGGGATGAGAGACACTTTTATGAGTTTCACAGAAAAATAGGGCATCCTAGCCCAGTGCTAGAAGAAGAACGCATTTAATTCTAAAGAGAACGAGGTGAGAAGATAAAGTGTAATAATTTTGCCAAATGATGAAAAAGAAAATGGGTTGAATTAAGTAAACTATTTTTGATGCTCATCTTAATCTTTAAAGCTTTTAAAACAACCCAAAATTTTGCAAGGTAAAAGATTATGCAAAAGTCAGAGAGTGTGGTTTGATTAGAAAATAGGTTTAACCCAAGTTATGGCTATAATCTTAGATTATTCCTAAAGGAAATGCGAATTGTTGAGAGATTAAGTCATTTATAAACCAAAGAACACTATAAGATCTTGATCTAAAAAGACAAAGGACTAAGTTTATACCAAATGTCGGTGATAAAGCTCGAGTTTAGGAGTGTTTTGACAGAGTTTTGGGCTTTTAGGACTCTTGGAACAAAAGGGGTGGTAATTATAGAGGAGTGGTAATTAGCCGGCGGGCTAGTTACCTATCGGACAAGTTCTTACTTTAATCCCATAAATCCTTTGGTGATTACCTGGCGGGATGATTACCTATGTTTGACTGAATTTTGACTTTTTTTATTTTTTAGTAGAAAATGGTAAATCGAAGCTTCCCTAGAATTAAGATTTTTGAATTTTAGTTGTTGGATGACAATTCGGTCCCTTTTGGCTCTTTTATCTAACCACTGAACGAAATAGGCATAATTCCTCATCGGGCTGGAATGAATCTGTGGTAACAACGATACCTCAATTGGGATCACAATACCCCAATCAATTGGGGTATAGTGAAAAATTCACTTTTAGCTATTTAAAAGGGACAGGATTTTCGTTCATCGAGGCCCACTTTTGTAAATTAACTCATGAACCTAAAATGTAAGAATATCCAAGGTAAAATATAAACCTTTCATCATCAACTAATGGGTCATAAAAATTCCATGCTAATAGACTGCTCCTCCTAGGACACAAAGACTAGGGAATGTTTGTGTGTCTAGAATACATGAAATAGAGATAAGAAATACTTATCGGCTGGTGTAAAACATAATCATTTCTTAATTGACTTTTGTAGGAAACAATTACCCCTTCAATTAAGAATGATTATATAAAGAAGAACTACCGGATGCTTGAACTTCTTTGACTGGCGGGGATGGTTGAAATCTTATTCATATCGGGGTGATCTAGGTCACTTCATTGCGATAAATAAGTCTGTTCAATGACTCTACTAGAAATACAAAGGCCATTGAAGTTGATTCTAGCTTCGAAGAGTGATATATGCTTCACTACAAAAAAATCTAATGCTCAAGATTATTTCATCTAAAACTAGTCTTGATGCTCAAGAGCAATTCATCTTTAATTGGTCTTGGGTGCTCAAGATTATTTCATCTCAATCTTATCTTGGGGGCTCAAGATTATTTCATCTCGAACTTGTCTATTTTTCTTCCTAAGATTGATGTCTTCTCCATTGTGAAGGAATTCAAGGTGCTTAAGATTATCTCATCTGAAACTTGTTTTTTATGCTCCATAAGAGTGATGTCTTCTTCATTATGAAGGAATTTGAGGTTCTTAAGATTATTTCATGTCAAACGGGTCTTTGATGTTCCGTAAGAGTTATTCCTGCTCTTATGAGAAGGAATTTGAGGTGCTTGAGATTATCTCTTCTCAAACTAGTTTTTGATGCTCCCTAAGAGTGATGTCTGCTTCACTATGAAGGAATTTAAGGCACTTGAACTACTGGGGATAAAGTATCTGCTGGGGAGAGAGATTGAGTTGTCTAGGGGTAATTATTTTAGAGCCCAAAAAGGACTAGAATATCTACTGGGGATAAAAATTTCCTAGAACATTTTATTTGTTGAAATATCTTGTTGATGAATCTTTTGATCAAGAGGAGTGAGTATCGCTATATTGCCCCTTTAAAGAAAGAGCAAATTTTTGTTGGGGTGAAATGGATCACGGTACCGTGATCTAAATTATGGTGCCGATTTTGATGATCGTGGTATCGTGATTGACGAAAGCCCGAAACCTACAAAAGGACAATTTTTCCTATTCTAATGCTCTTTAGTTCAAAACCACAAATCAGAGCTCTTTCTTATCTTTTCCGATTTCTCTCAATTTTTGATCTAGACTTCATCATGTTTCACAAATCTGGAGGTAAGAATGCACGAGCCATCATCTTGGCTGAGCTAATGACGATTCCACAGGCTCATTGCTTCCAATTGGGTGTCGGGAAGGCATACCACCTTGATTCAGATGAGAGCCATTTAGAGCTCAAGAGAGGTCAGTAGTTTCAGATCTCTTATTTTCGATCTTGATTTTGATTTTGAACAATTTAAACCGTGAATCATAATTTAAAATTGATTGAAATGGCAAATGCATGATTGGTCAGATTTAGGGTTTGGAAACGGTTCCTCATTAGTCAAAGCTAACTAAATAACAAGTATGAGGCTCAGGAATTTTGGAATTTTTATTTGGATTTTTGTGAAGAATAAGAATTCGAATATGATTTTGGTGCTGTACAGCAATTAATCACGGTACCACGATTGGAATTACGATTTCTCGATCTTGATTGAGGTACCATAATATAATCGATCTTAGTACCGTAATGCAGATGGCAGAAATGCCATGTTTTGCATTTTTAGGATTTCAATTATTTTTCGTGCCTTTTAGGCACTGTATCATGATTCCAAACTATATTATGATCAAGTTAACCCCTTTATATGCATGAATACTAGAAAATAACATACTTGTCATGGTTTTTGTAACTTTTCTTCTCGTAAGAGATTTAGTGGATGACTTTGGGATCTCTTTTCATTAGTCAAGTCTGGTGGGATGCCATTACTGTTGCCGGTGTCTGTTAGTGGATCCACGATGCTAGATTTGAGGACCTAGTATTGAGCTTGAGGGCCAAGGGCCCTAAGACTTCTGTGGGGGCTCTCACCGCACTTATAGAGCGATGGTCTAACGTGACCCATTCTTTTCATCTTCCAGTGGGTGAGATGACGATCACCCAGTCCGACATGGTGGCCATAATAGGGATGCCTTTTTTAGGACAACTATCCACTTTGATGTGTATATTGATCGATTCTTTTCTAATATCAATGTTTGGGCTCACATGGAGAGGTTGTTGGGAGTAAGGTCGGACGCTAGCCGCCTCAAGTATGCCAACTTGGAAAAGTTTTGGCTAGCTCAGATGGACCTGACTGATGGTCAGCGTGATCAGCATGCTCAGACTTTCATTCTCACTCTTCTGACCATAGTTCTCTACTCATGGGGATCTATTGGCATGTACTATGGATTACTAACATATCTCGAGTACTTGGCTTAGGTCCCAAAGCTGAACTAGTGTAGAGCTTCCCTTGGCCAGCAATACTTTAGACTTGATGTGTGCCCTCATGGGAACAAAAGAGAGAGAAAGTGGTGAAGGCTGGTCACCGCTTAATTCAAGTACAATTTTATTACTTTGTTTCTTTCTTTAGTTCCCTTAAACCAGTTTCAATTGATTGCTTCTTGTTATATTCTTTTGCAGATATGAGCCTTTGAGCATGGCCTTCTTACCATGCCTACAAAGACAAGTGATGATGTGGAGAATGCCTCTGTGCTTAGCAAGTGGACACAGGGACCTCACATTTGAGCATGTATACCCTTTTACGTACACTTTGAACTCATATTAATGGAAACTGTATTTACACAAGGTCAGTGATTTACCTCAACTCGTATAGAAAAAGTGATTTACCTCAATTATGATTGCTTTTCAACTTTATCGCGACCCATGGGTGGACAATTCTTACTTAGCTGCGGTCCAAACTACTCCGATTGCTTAATAATGATAAGCACGTATATGAATTTTGTTAGTCTTACACCTAATGGCTATAAGTGGTTTGTGAGTTAGGTAGTTTAATGATTATAAAAGATCTTATTTGGGTGTGGTAGTTGTAAGTGGGGAATTCACTTAGTGACTATAAGCACGATTTAGGTAGGAGGGTGAATTTTTTATGCTTAATTACTGTAAGTGATCTTTTATTTTGGCTTAATGGCTATAAGCATAATTTGATACAATATTGTTCTTGTCTTGCAGAGAGTCGATCATCGGGATGCAGGTAATTTTTTTAACCTTGTTACTTGGTGGGGAGTTCTTTCCCGTGAGGTGAAGGGTATTTTGGAGCATTCAGGCTTTAGCGCATTCTTTGAGAAGCTTGTCCCGAGGAAGCTTATTCAATATTTGCATGCGGCCTTGTCACCAATCTTGAGGAGATGGTCCGATTCCACACCTTCCATTTACCATACAGGGAGTATACCATTAGGCTGCTAGATTTTGCGGCAAGTACGGGTTTGCTTTTTAATGGGGAGGTTATTCATTTCAATTGTACCATGAACATGGGCAATTATGATTTTGCGCTCGCGCTATAGTTGTTGGGGTTTACCAGTAAAAATAAGGAGACCACTGCCAAGGTGTTGTACCATTATTGGTTGGCCTAGGAAAATAGGGACCTACTGGTGCTGAAGCCTAAGTGTAGTATGCTCGCTCCCTTATGTTGTGTGCCTTGACCAATACCCTATTTCCTATTGGCAACTCAGCCCTTAATTTAAACCTTTTGGGCTCTCAGATTAAATTAGAAAAGTTCAGGGGAATGACCTGGGTAGAGCTGTGCTAGGGCAACTGTATTTGGCTTTATATCATTGTACGAGGAGGCACACCATGGAGCTGAAATCTTCCAAGTCATTCTTCCGGTAATACCAAGTTGTTTTCTTATTTTGTGTCTTTGTCATGTGTTGAATTTTGCTTTACTTCCTTGCAGATTTAGGGCTTTGAGAATGGCATTCTTCCCCGGTCAAAGAAGGCTAAGGTTTGAATGGATATTCCTACTTACCTCACTTCCCCCTTGGTTGGTTTCTTGGGGGAATCCTTTTTCTTTTAAAGTTGAGCAGAGGATTAGGAATCTTATTTCTTATGAGGTGAGGTTTCATACCTTGTTATTTTTCAGGTTATTTTTGTGATTGTTTCTAATAACTTATGTGCTTGCAAGTTAACCCCGCTCCGTGGGCGGATGCTTCTGAGTGGAGCGGCATCATGGGGGCTGCTTGAGAGATGGTGCTATAGCGGCTAATTTTAGAAAGCCCTTCTTCTGTGGAGTGGTATCTAGGGGAGCGAGTAATGCAATGTGACAAGCCTTTGGAGGAGAGATTGGTTTCGCTTGAGCTTCTAAGGTGGCTATTCTTACCAAAGCTAGCCGAGGACCCTAATACTTTAAAGGGGGACTATGAGATTGTAGAGCTATATGTTGAGGAGGGCCTGTACCCTAGCTTTGTGACTGAGTGCTTGGTTGATTGGCGAAGGAGGATCATATCGTATCTCAGGAGGTATGCCTTTGTCTTCTTATACTTGCTTTTCGTGCTTCCTAGGTACTAATCTTGTCTTATTTTCTAGGTAAGAGGACACAGGGTCCACATTCATTGGGCGATGGCCCTTCCCATGTGGTAGGTCACCGATATTACAATGTGCCCATATGGTTCCACATTTATTGGCTTGACTTGTCATTTTACTTTCCTCCTTTTTGGGTGGATGATTCAACCAGGGTGGTAATGACTTTTACAATGCAACCCACATGAGTTTAGTATTATGGTTCATGTCTTTATTTTGCTTTTGCTAATGTTGCCTGCTTTGTTTGATAGGTGCCGAGAGAAGATAGTGAGAGAGATGGATGTCTGCTCTTTGATTTTTAAAACATTATGCTTGGGAACAACTTTCAAATGGCTGTAAGACCTGATAGTATTAGTATGATAAAGATGCATGAATGTGTGCTTATGCACACATAGTTCATGTGCAAGATAGGATCCGGGGATTGCTATCAAATGTAGACCACCTCAAAGTCGGTTACTAGGCGGCTCCACCTACGAGAACTTCAAGTTATCAGAAGGGCCAATATGGACAACCTTCTCCCACTTGTTACACATAACATCCATTTGGCTATGGGGTGTAGTGTTATATGCCTAGTCATTTTAGCTAGACTAGCTTCATAGGGATGACTTAACAATCTCTGCCGACTTTGTCATTTATGTTAGTTCCCCAACTCGTGCATTCACTTCATGTCCTACCGAGGCATGGGGCTGAGGAAGGAGTCAAAGACAGCAGCAAGGTACCGTGAGTACATCCGAACGACCCCGTTCATTCGGGCAATTTGGGAGATATGAGTTTTAGGCCTTTATTATTTTTTATGGGCCCTACACGGCAATATTATCTAGTACATTGATTGGTTGGATTGGGCGTGCTTTTGCCCCTTTATTATTTTTCTTTCTTTTTATGGATCATTGGGTTTTTCAAGGCCTTGTTTATTTTGGATGGATGATTTCTTTCCCTACTTTTGACATGCTTGCTCTATCAACTTGTTGGTTTTTCAAAAAGTGACGGTTTTTTGTGCAGTTGGTATTGATTTTGCAAACCATCATCGCTTTCATTGAGTGATGATCAAGTTAGCAAGGATAGGTTCAAAGCACAACTGATGGACTATCTCTGTACTCTGTGTTCTGCTGATCGAAATCAGCTCCGGCTGGATGTCTCTACAATATAAGACATTACTATAATCTTACTTTGGATTATGTATTTTTGCAAACTGCACTAAGTTTGTGGGATCCTCTTGATCACATGTTTTTCTTCAATAATCAAGAGTTGTGTCCACTTTATGAAGAATTTTGTGCGATTATGGACATACCTTGTAGTTAGGATATTGTGATGCCTGATTACAGTGTCACCATGGAGTGAAATGATGTGGGTTTCCTTAGGCTTTCCAACCGTCAGAGGAATCGAATTGTGTCTACCAATCTGGAACATCCTAGATTGATTTTAGGGTGGCATTGGAGATATGTTCCTCTATCCCTACTAGTCATCAAAGTTAGGTACCTATCATGACTGTGTTACTTAATAGAGGTTTTCTATGTGAATCAGACAATATGGTCTATAGTCCTCGGTTAATTTCTATGATTCAAAAACCCTATAGGGATCATCTCCTATGGCTATAATCCTAGCTGAAACCTTTTCTTACATTGATTCCATTCACTTGGGTGGAGACGAGGCAATGGGAGTAAGTAGGCTTCTCCTTTAAGTATACTGATTTTTTCCTTTTTTCTTCTCCTAATGGGTACTTCGTATATTCTGTTTGCTTAAAGTTCTTCTTTACGGTAGATGTGGTGGATGAAACATTTGAAGGTTATTCAGGTTCAAGCCGAGCAACATAGTTCTTACGCATCTAAGGCTTTTTGGGGTCGAGGAATGCAGCCATGATGTTATAAGAACTAATCTTAGCATGAATGGTTGTACTTTTTACAGAGGTTGACAGAAAGGGATATTATGTGGGTTTTTCCCTGGAGGAAAATTACTGAGGTGGCTACTCATATCATACTCAGGGGTGTCCGGTTATTGGGCCTGGAGCCAGCATCTTATTGTTTCCCTAAACGTGTAAGGTAGCAGTGTGGTCATCCTCAATTTGTGCCCGAGTGTGTTTCGGCTTCATTTGTATAGCTCTAGGTGCCTTTGTGGCTAGACCACATTTGCAACAAATGGGAGAGTCACACGTTGGTCGTCATAAATTATGAGCTACCGTTAAACGAGTCACACGATGGGACATATTTGGAGTGGCTTTCTACCATTAAGGTAGCGCCTACTAGAGTAGATAGGCTAGCAATTACTTGCCCCTACAGTCATTATATAGTAGGTTCTAGCCATAAGGTTTATTTCATGAGCTTTGTAATAAAGCCTTGAATTTATTTCAGCCATGAATGCTTTGTCTTAATGTATGCGTGCTTCTTTTTAATGCATTTCATTTCATCCTACAACTTTAACTTTTTAGTGCTCATGATTTTACAAAGATGCAAATTATGGGATGATATCTCTGTTCCCGATGACTTTTTAATGTGATTTTCCTTTATCTCGAATTTGTCTTCAGACATAATACAACTTGAGCTTGTCCCGATTGATGGGATTTGCGAATTCGCTTCCTTCCATATCCATGATTTTTACGGCCCCTTTGCTAAGAACCCTCTTTACCATATATGGACCCTTCCTATTTGGACGAAACTTATCCCTAGCATCCGTATGAGTGGCTTTGACCTATTTCAACATGAGGTCGCTGCTCTTTAGAGACTTGTCAACCTTCCTTACTCGGTTATTCTAAGCTCGAGCCATCCATTATTGGTACATCCTCAAGCTATTGAGGGCCTATAGATGTCTTTCATCGATAGTGTTAAGCATTTTGTAATGAGATTTGGCCCATTCATCTTCATGTAACTTTGGTTCAAGTGCCACACAGCGTGATTTGATTTCGATTTCTATAGGAAGAACTGCTTCCATTCTGCATACTAGGGAGAATGGCATTTGCCCTATTAGGGTTTTGATGCTAGTCTGATAGCCCTAGAGAGCGTAAGGGAGATGATCTGTCCAATCTCGATAGGTAACTACCATTTTGGACAGAATCGTTTTCACGGCTTTATTGACTACTTTCACCACCACATTGGCCTGAGGGCGATATGGTGATGAGTGATGGTGCTTGATGTTGTGTTGTTCCATTAGATCTGTGGTTTCACCTTAGAATTGTACTCCATTTTCGGACACCACATGATGAGGCACACCGTATCTTACAAAGATGTGCCTTTGAATGAATTTTGCCATTATCATGGCAGTAATCCCTGTACAGGATTCAACTCTAACCCATTTTGAAAAATAGTCTACAGCTATTATTCTAAACTTGTAGTCGTTGGTTGAAGATGGCCTGATTTCTCCTATAATGTCGATGCCCCAGCCTGAGAAAGGCCAGAGTATGGCCAAGTGTTGCAGCTCAACTGGTGGTAGGTGACTGATGTTACCATGAATTTGGCACTAATGGTACTTCTTGACCAAGCTTATGCAATCAGCTATCATGGTTAGCTAAAAGTAACCCATTCATTGTATTTTCTTGGCCAGACTTACCCAGTTTATATGGGGGCCACACGATGCCGCATGTATTTCTTGCATGAATTTTTTAACTTCCGCTTATCCCTGGCACTTACGAAGGATTCTGTAGGAGGATATCTGAAATAATTGCTCTTGATGAGCTAAACTAAACTACCAATTTCTATAAGGTTATTCTATTAGCGTCAGTAGCATCCATAGGGAAGGTACCATTCTTGAGGTATTGGGATATATCGCTGTATCTGGGTAATATTTCAGCAGAGATCTATATGACCGTGGTGAGATAGTATGGGGTACCCATGACTTCCCCTATTATCAGCTTCATAGGTTGCTATTCAGGGTTTTCCCACATGGAGGCCAAGGTGGCTCAATGAATCTGCCATTTGATTTTCTTCTCTCAACACATGACAAAATTTGCATTTCTCAAAGAGAGATGCCTTTGTCCAATTGGATTCAAGGTACGGTCGGAGCTACTCTTCTGTCACCTCCCTATCACATACTACTTGTCTGTTGTCAAGGGAGGAGTCTTTCATAACTTCTACCTCTTCTGTCCCTAGTATGAGTAGCAAACTTAGGCCGAACAGACATGCCTCGTATTCAGCGCCATCATTGGTCACTTGGAACTCTAATCTCTTGGAAAGTGGCATTAATACACTTTCAGGGGAGACAATTATGACACCTAAACTGGCTCATTTTTTATTTACTACCCCATCAAAGAACAAGGTCCATCTCTGTGGTTCATTTGATATCGTAGCTAACTGTTCGTCTGAGAACTCGAGGTTTTCCAAGTTATCAGATTCTAGAGGGTAGTTGGCAAAAAATTCTGCCATAGCCAAATGCTTGATTACTTTCTTGATGACGAATTCAATGTTGAATTCCGCTAGGAGAAACAACAATTGGGATAGTTTCCCAACCAAAGAGGGTGCTTGATACAGGTATTTCATGGTGTCTACCTTCGCGACGACTTGTATCTTGTAGGGTTGGAAATAATCTCTGAGCTTTTTGGTAAACCATGCCATGGTGGTACACGTCTTCTTGACTATAGTGTATTGAGTCTTGTAGTCTAGGAGTTTCATGCTAAGGTAATAAATGGCATGTTCCTTCTTGTCCTCATGCTGTAAGGTAATAAATGACATTGCTCTTACAAAGGTTTCTTCAATGGCCAGGTACAGAGTGAGGAGTTTACCTGGCATAGGAGGTTTTTGTACTAGTGGGTTAGATAAGTATGCCTTGATCTTATCAAAGGCTTCTTAGCACTATATATTCGAGGTGATCGGTTATTGCTTTCTAAGGAGTGTGAATATGGTTTCACAGACAATGGTTAATTTGGCGATAAACCTACTGACGTATAGTAGCGACCCTAAGAAGCTTCTGAATTCTTTCTCAGTTTTAAGTGCAGGCATATTGAGGATTGCCTTCACATTAGCTGGGTCAATTTCTGTGCCTCGCTAGTTGACGATATGACCTAATAATTTTTTGGAGGTCGCTCTATAGACACACTTCTTTGGGTTTAGGTGTAAGTTGTACTTCTATACCCAGGTGACAAAGCGATTGAGCGCATCTGGGTACTCTATTAGGGTAGGTGATTTTACCAGCATATCATCCACGTATACTTTGACCTCTTTGTGCATTAGGTTGAGAATTAAGTTTGTGACTGCCCTTTGGTAAGTTGCCCTGCATTTTTGAGCCCAAATGGCATGACTTTATAGCAATACACCCCCATTCCATGATGAAGGATATTTTAAACTTGTCGACGACGTTCATTAATATCTGGTTGTACCCCGAGAAGCCATCCATGAAGGAATACATAGCCACCCTGGTGGCGCTGTTGATTAATATGTCTATATGGGGTAAGGGAAAGTCATCCTTTGGCAAGGCCTTATTAAGCAAAAATCGACAAAGACCCTGACCCTCTCGTCTTTCTTTGCAACGGTTACTACATAGGCTAACCAGTGTAGGTATTGCACAGCTTCTAGGAATTTGGCTTTGATTAGTTTGGTTATTTCTTCTTTGACTTTCTCAGCCCATTCTATTCTTAGTCTTCGCAGCTTATGTTTAAATGGTCGGATTTTTGGGTTAGTGGGAATTTTTTGTTCCGCAATGGCCCTGTCAACCCCTAGCATGTCGTCATAGGACCAAGCAAATGCCCTTACATGCGACTTGAGTACTTCCACTAATTCCGCCTAAAGTTCAGGACTTAGGTCATCGAAAATTTATATCATTTTAGGATCATCCTCGATTCCTAAATTTCTTTCCTTTATAGGACTATCATGAATACTAAAAATGTTACATGTATGATGAGATGAATGCATGTAATCAAAATCACCACACAAATAAGCAAAGTCATCGATTTTATTACTATTATTAGTATCGTCATACAAATGGTATAATTCAAAACATCAGAAACTGAATGATCACTATCAAATTTTGGGACAGGAGGTTCCTCATTCATAGTTCCCGTACTACTGCTGGAAGTTATGTCTCCGATCTTGGATTTTCCCATGATTATATGTCGAGCTAGTTCAAAGATTATTTTATCCATTCCTTCTTCTGCCAATGCTTCTTACTGCAGATTTAATTCAGGCTTCTTGTCCTCTAGATGGCCCTCCATTAGTTTGGCCGATCTTGCCATCAGTTCCTCGATGCTTGACTGTCGTGGCGGACTTATCGCCTTTTGCCTTTTAGGAGTTTCTTCTTTAGATGAGGCTTTTCTCTTCTTAGCTTGTCTTTATGAGTCATTCAGGCATGCATTAGGGTCTTTGAAGTTTATGACATTAGTGAATATCTCAAAGCTAGGTACCTTTTCTTCTTTGGTTTCAACCGGCTCCGGTTCGCCTTGGTATAGGACCACCCTAGAACGAACAAAGATCTCGGACATCTGGCATCTTCAGGACCATGACTTTTATTGGCCCCCTACTCCAATAACCGAGTCTGGAGGGGCTATAGGATCCTACCATGAATTTGAACTCAAGGGGACATTATTCTCGTGCCCCCTAACCGGCTCCCGTGGCAAAATGTTGTTTCATGTAGTTCTTAACCCTTTCAGACCATTGGGTTTGTTTCTCATTCTTTTCTATGGTGTCTTTGAGGAATCCATCAACTTGTTCTGGGGTAGCACATATGGCAGCCACGGTGGATTCTTCATCTGCCTGATGGGTTACTATTTTCCCTTTGCAGGGGTTTTAGTTATGATGTATGCCTTTAAGGCAATTAGGGCGATATATCTTAATTATGTAATGGTACGAATAATTCATTTTATTAATAAAGGCATTTAATCTTTTGTGTATATCAGTGTGTCCATATATATTATGACTGGTTAAAATACATTCATTGATATCTGTGTACAAAAGACCTTGACATATCATAGAATGAAGTGAGAAGTATTTTAGTTGGACTATTTTTAGTGAGACCTCCTTCATGTGGAATCATGATTATATCTAAACTATACATATTCATAGTTTCATAAAGAAAGGATATTGATGAAGTAGTAAGACTAGCATATGGTCAACTTTCTTTGAAAGGGTCCAAGCAGTTAACCTCCTAATGACAAAAGGTGGTGCCTTAAGTTTGACACATGGATATATCTAGAAGATATATTGGAGACTGCAATGAGATAAACACTTGGTAAATATATCATAGTGTTAGTTTTTATATTTATGCAGTAGAGTTATGAAGATCCTCATACTTAAGATACTAGTTACCTTGTATTGTACTATCACTATACTTCGGGTCATACCTATTTACTCATTAATTTAGGGTGCATAGGTGATTATGGGGCATAGTAATGATAGCGCATTGGTAAGTTATATAGTCAGAAAGAATCCATCACTCCAGATATATTAAAGAGTTGTACCTGACTACTTGTTAAAGTTATGATTGCTATAAACCTCTGACTAGAGTATGAAATTGATTGAAATTTTGGTCTAGATCAAGATTTTAGCAAGCAAAATAGGTGCAGCAGAAGTTAAAAAATTTAATCTTGTTCCTTGGATCTCATAATTGATAATAGTGCTAGTCTTAAATTATTCTAAGTCATAAACACTTATTAAAAGGACCTAATAATAATTTAACCACTTACCAGTTGAAGCCTGAATCCCAATGTCGGCTGAATGACCCCTCAGCTACATGCATAGGCTCCAAAGTTTAATCCCTCTATAAATAGTCCACATGAGCACCACCGACCAAAGCTTATAGAAAGGAAGAACCGATAAAAGAGTGGAGAATGGCTAGCTTCTCCCTACTAATTTATTCTAGAAGAAATTCCCTTAGTTTTCTATTTAAGTAATTACATCTTTTGATAGATTACTTTTAGGAGTTAGAACAACTAAGAGAATAAGAAAGCAAGAAAGGGATTACAAAATTCAAGATAAAAAATAATGAAGGAGGAGGCCTCTACTTATATTGGTTAGGATTTATTCAAAGGACAATAAAGTCCCTAACCTTAACCAATCAAAAATAAAATAAAAAGGGCAATTCGGTATTTAATAAACCTAATAGAGTTAGAACCAAACACTCATGGGGAGTTTGCTTAAGGTGCAAACTCCCCATTCTCGTCCTCAACTGCTAGGTGAATGGCCAGCAGTTCAGGCTGAGCATGGGCAGGTGTGTAAGCCCACAGCCCACAGCAGCACAGCCCTTGCAGGTTGTACTGTCCAGCGCTGTGCGTTGGCCTATTGGGCTGCGCACCTGTGAAGCCCAACAGGCTGCCCGTGGCACTGCGCTCCTACTGGGCCGCCCACCAGCATAGCCGAGTAGGCTGTGTATTGCACAACCTTGCTAGGCCGTACACCAGTGCAGCCCCGTAGGCTATGCTCTAGCGCGTAATGGACTGTGCACTATAGCCCACTATCCCCAAAGCCCCAATGCAGGCCTTGAGATGTGTAGTTCACACATAACACTGCCTTGGCCCGCTCACAGATCGATTCTAAAATCATCCTATAATATTTTCACCTATCCACTTGCACCAGTTAATGCAATACTTCATATTCTTTAACTATGCTATCTTTTGGTTCTTAATCCCTTTATTTATTTTATCATCCTTATTATTTATCAAGCTCATTGGTTCAACAAATGAATGTTGGTCTAACCAATATGTTATGGTCTAACCATATTTTCTTGCTCTTCTAGATTAGACCTAGTCTAATGATTCATTACTTAGCTCGGTCATAACTTAAAGTGTGTGACCTTATAGGATCCCATTATATCAACCCGCCAAAAGTTTAACCTGGTTCAATCCCTTTTTAGCAATCGACCGGCTCGGAGCTCCAGACCATTATGGACTCTAATTACTTTGATCGATCTTAGTGGCCTCTAACAAAGGCATATAACCCCTCAATATCTGGAATGTTAAGGGCATGTGACTTAATCCCGATTTTGCAATAGTATCAATACAACTCACTCCTTCTATCAACTATTAAGTACCATCTTATTTCTAGGACTTGGTTTAAGTGTTAGTCCACTAGTAGCTTTAATAGCTACCCCAGTAGTTTAGTCTTGCTGCCAAAGTACACTACGCAACCATTTAATGAGTTGATTAGGATCCCATCCTATCAACTCATACTCTGATTAGAGGTTTACAAGTGTGTTACTTCTAACAAGTGCCTAACATACATCTCTTTTATATTATTATAATGGAGTGATAGATTCCATCTTGACTACTTAGCTTACCAATGGGCAAACATCAACTATACCCGCAATTATCTGTGACATACGATCTTATAGAATGTATAGGTATAATCCAAACTATAGTAGCATCTGAACAAAGCAACTAGTATCTCAGGTCTAAGGATATTTTTATTGCTATTGCAATGAGACGATTAAAATGCCAACACATAATATAGATTACCGAGTGTTGTCTCATAGCGGTCTCCAATGTATTTCCCTGAATACATTCATGTTTTAACCCAAGGCACCACCCTCTAGCAGTGCAGATATGCTACTTTAAATCATATTCAAGAGGTATGACGACACATGCTAGTCTATTCATACTCATCAATGTCCAGTCTTGATGATACTACAACTAGGGATATTTAGACAAATCATAATTGCACACAAACCAGTTGCCTCTAGGGCATACATCATATCTATCAATCTCCCACTTGCACTAGAGTCAATTAGCTATGTGCCCTAACCCATAAAAATTAAGATGTTGGTCATGCTTAATTTGTGTCAAAGGCTTGGTCTGACCATCTGCCTAGTTCTAATCTGTGGGTACATGTTCCATCTATTTATCCTTATCTCTTATCATATCTCAAACTATATGATATTTTCTTTGTACATGTTCGTTTCTCTGACGAGACCGTGGTTCTTTTGCCTAAGCTACAGCCCCAGTGTTATCAAAATATTTTACTATTGGATCCTCACTGCTAGACACCATGCGGAGATCACTAACAAATCTCTTTATCCAGATAGCTTATTTTGCTGCTTCTAAAGCAGCAATGTACTTAGATTTAGTGGTTCAATTGGCAGTCGTATCCTATTTGGAACTCTTCCAAACAACTGCCCCTCCATTTAACATAAACAGGTAACCTGACTGTGACTTGTATTCATCTATGTCATATTGAAAACTTGCATCAATGAATCCCTCTACTGTGAGATCACATCCTTCATATACTAGGAACATTTCCTTAGTCCTTCTCAAGTACTTAAGGATATTCTCAATGATCTTCTAGTGCTTCTCACTGGGATCAGATTGAAATTTGCTTGTGATGCTCAATATAGTGAGACACCAGGCCATGTACATACCATAGCATACATGATAGATCCTATTACAGATGCATATGGTATTCCTTTCATGCGCAATCTCTCCTCTTATGTCCCCCGACAATCAGATTTAGAAAGGTTAATTTCATGAGACATCGGAAGATAACCTCTTCTTGATTGCTTAAGGCTGAACCTAGTTGATACCTTGTCTATGTATATATCTTGTGAAAGACCTAGCAGCCTCTAGGATCTATCTCTATAGATCTTTATACCTAGTATAAATGCTGCTACTCCAAGGTTCTTCATGGAGAACTTTCTTGATAACCACGACTTTGCCATTTAAAGGAGAGAAATGTCATTTCCTATTAGCAGTATGTCATCAACATATAGCATAAGGAAAATGACTACACTCCCACTAACTTACTTGTATACACAGGGATCATAAGTGTTTGATATAAAATCTAACTCTTTGATCATATCATCAAACCTTATATTCCAACTCCTGGATGCTTGCTTAAGTACATAAATGGATCTTTGCAGCTTGCATACCTTCGACCCATTCTAATATGTAAGACCCTCGTGATGTATTACATATACATAACAATACATGTTTCCATTTAGGAAAGCAGTTTTCATATCCATCTGTCAGATCTTATAGTCATAATGAGCAGGAATGGCCAAGAGCATCCTTATGGATTTAAGCATGGCTACTGGTGAAAAGTTTTCATCATAGTTAATTCCTTCTCTTTGACTATAATCCTTTGCCAAAAACCTTTCCTTATAGGTAATTACATTACCATCCATGTCGACTTTCTTCTTGAAAACCTATTTGCAACCTATGGGTCTAACCTCATTAGGTGCATCGACCAACTCCCATACTTGATTTTCATACATGGAATCCATTTCTGATTTCATGGCTTTTAACCATTCATAGTTTGAGCACTCCATTGCTTCCTTATAGGTCTTAGGTTCATCATCCTCCATTAGAAAGATTTGTTTATCATCTGTGATGAAAAATCCATAACTTTCAGGAGCGTTGGGAACCCTACCAGATCTACGCAATGGTTATTGTGTAATAGGTTGTTCCTAGATCACACTCTATTGGATATCAAGCATAGGAATTATCAGTTGATTATCTTGTTCGCCTACTTGAACCTCAAATTCAAGGTTTCTCCCACTAGCTTTTGCAAGCATGTGTTCCTTCTCAAGGAACTAGAGATCCTGGAAACAAATACCTTTTATTTCTTAGGATCATAAAAGGTATATCCTACTGTCTGTTTAGGATAACCTATGAAACACCATTTGTCAGCCCTAGCTCCCAGCTTGTCTAACATTGTCCTTTTAACATGGGCAGGATATCCCCAAACTCTCAGGTGAGAAAGAAAGGGTTTCTTACTATACCACATTTCTTATATAGTTGTATCAACTGATTTTGAGGGCATACGGTGTAGTATATAAACTGAGCTCTCAAGTGTATATCCCCAAAAGGATTTGCTGAGACTTGCATGGCTCATCATGGACCTAACCATGTCTAACAAAGTTTTCTTCCTCCTCTCAAAAATGCCATTGGGCTGAGGAGTATAAGGAGGGGTCCATTGGGGTAATATTCCATTATCCCTTAAATAAACTTGAAACTCTTGGCTTAAATATTCTCCACCTCGATCTGACTATAGTGCCTTAATATTCTTTCCAAGTTGTTTCTCAACTTCATTCTTATAGGCTTTGAACTTTTCGAAACTATTTAATTTGTGCCTCATAAGGTACAAATACCCATATCGTGAGTAATCATCAATAAAAGATATGAAGCAGACGAATCTACTACGTGTACACACATTTACTGGACTATATACATCTGTTTGTATTATTTCCAATGTACTTATGGCATGTTCCCCTTTACCTTTAGAGGGTTTCTTTGTCATTTTGCCTAATAAACAAGGTTCGCATGCCCCATAAGACTCCCAGTCTATTAGGCCCAAGTCACCTCCTTTGTGTAACTTAGTTAAGCGGGCTTCGTTTATATGGCCCAAATGATAATGCCATAAGTAGGATGATTTTTCTTTATCTAATTTCAATCTCTTAGCATCATTCATAGCTTTAGTATTTAAAACATATATGCCATCAATAAAAACCTCATTGCCATGAAGAACAATATTTTTATGAATTTGACAATCTTTATTATTAAATAAAACTTCAAATCCTTATGCTGCTAAACACGCAACAGAAATAATATTCTTAGTAACAACCGGAATATAATAGCATTTATTTAATTCTAAAACTAGGCCACTTGGCAATTTTAGACTATATGTTCCTATAGCTGATCCAGCAACCCGTGCTCTATTTCCAACTTGTAGGTCCAACTCTCCTTTAGCCAGCCTTCTACGGTTCCACAACCCCTACACAAAAGTACATATATGAGTACCACATCTAGTATCTAATACCAATATAGACTTACAAGGAATTGTAGTGAAATTTTCAATCATGAACATACCTGAAGTAATTTCCTTCTCAGGGCTCTTCTTCACTTGCTCAGAGATAGGTGCCTTGCAATCCCTTTTCTAGTGTCCTAGTTTTCCAAACTGGAAACAAACAGCTCCTTTCTTATTTTTCTTCTTCTTACTAATCTTTTTCTTAGCTTTTAGCCCCTTCTTATTTTGGGTCTTACCCTTTGAATGTTCAATTTTCTCAACAAACAATAGATTTTTTTGATCCTGCTTAATCTTAGGTTCTACAGTTTTCAGCATGTTGATCAATTCTAGGATTGTCGTATCAATCTTGTTCATGTAATAATTGGTCACAAACTGTGAATCAATATCAGTGAGCAAAGTTAAAATGAGATCTATGCTTAACTTAGATCTACGATAAAACCCAATCCACCAAGCTTCTCGACATAGCCAAGTAGTTTTAAAACATGCTGAGACATTGAAGCACCAACCTGCATCTTAGTACCAAACAAAAGTCTTAAGGTCTCAAACCTCTCTGTCCTTGCTTGCTTAGAAAAGAGTTCCTGAAGATAGAGAATCATGGTATCGAGATCCGTATTCTCGTGTTGTTTTCAAAGCTCAGGATTCATGGTTCCCAACTTTAAACATGTTGCAGATTCACAATTTTTCCTATGCTTCTTCCATGCCTCATGCTCCTCATGATCGCTAGCATTAGGTTCATTAGTGGCTCATCTAAAACATAATCCAGGCCTTCAACTCTGAGGACTATCCCCACCGCCTTGAACCAATCAGTAAAATTGGTACCATCCAATTTGTTTTCAAGAATAGCGTAAAAGTTTATTTTTGTAGTCATATTCAACCTAGATATAAGAAAAGAAATATTGGTTTAGACTTAGTTCTTGTACATACATTTAATTTAAGGTCTTTTAATCAAATACATATTTCTACTATTTTTATCAAGGCTCAATTCGAAACTATAATAGCCCCTTCTATTGTCTTTTGAAAACATGGTCCAACCATTTTCCTTCATAGAAAACATCTATAACTCATTTAAGCTAACCCACGCTATCACGAGTCAATCTAACTTAAATAGCTATAGGAAGATCTAATTCATTTGTATGTAATGCAATTTCTAGTCCATTTGAGTTCCAACCAATGGATGTGCATAACCAATTATATGACTCCTCAAATGATGCCTCCAGCCCAGCATTAGCTTTCATATTACAGACACCTAACCCAGTTCGGTTAATACTTAACTCTAATTCAAACCATTTGAACAGACGATGTTAAAGAAGAAGGCACGCTGTGCGGGAATAATTCATTCAATGAAAAGCCCCAGAAGCACATAATCGATTATTTAGGATGGCTAATTTTGTCTTAATATTTTAATGGGAATTTATTAGTGCAAACGGTCTCGCCTAATCTAGGACTTAGACATGGACATGATTATGAAACTATAACTAATTATAGGCTAAAAGGAATTAGTAGGTCCAACCTAGGGGTCATGCTCAACTAGTAATTCATAATCATTCCATCATGCCAAGACTCCACATAGCACGCAAAATAAATAAGGGGGTTCATTGTTCAAGTTCTTGCACCTATGTCTATAAGTTTTAATTTCACAATTTAAACTTTCATTTGTAAAACCATATAATGAATCCAATTCATTATACTAGAAATCAACTAATTCAAAAAGTCCCTTTAGTAATTAGAATCTAGTACCGATAAGAATTCCCAGGTAGGAGAGGCCTCTTTGAAGTGAATGAGCAGCCAAGTCCAATCCTTACCAGAATAAACACGGGCCCTTCGGACTCAGTTAACCGGAGACTAATTAAATTAAAGATTTCGTTCTTTTCTAATTTAAGAATTATTCGAAATAATTCAAAATTTAAAGCATTTACAATTTCAAGTAAAACATTGTTAATTTCTAGATAACTACCATGACTAAGTTTGAGCAATTGCAAGAAATAAATTCCTAGGCATGGCATAGCGTACTCAAAATTATTTCATAGAAAATCAGACGTAGCATATTTCTACTCAATTATACAATTGCATTAGGCAGGCTCATGAAACCACTGTTTGTCTAGATTAAGGTTTTAGAAAGTAAAACATGTGCAGTGGAAGTTAAAAAATTTAATCTAGTTCCATAGATCTCCTAAGCATAGCATGATTGATAATAGTGCTAGTTTAAATTATTCTAGGTCATAAACACTTATTAAAAGGACCTGATAATAATTTAACCACTTATCAGTTGAAGCATGAATCCCAATGTCGGCTGAATGACCCCTCAAACACATGTACAGGCTCCAAAGTAGAGCCCTCTATAAATAGTCTACGTGAGCAACACTGACCAAAACCTTCTAGAAAGGAAGAACCGATAAAAGAGCGGAGAATGGCAAGTTTCTCCTTACTAATTTATTCTAGAAGAAATTCACTTAGTTTTCAATTCAAGTAAATATGTCTTTTGATGGATTACTTTTAGGAATCAGAACAACTAAGAGAATAAGAAAGCAAGAGAGGGATTACAAAATTCAGGATGAAAAATAATGAAGGAGGAGGCCTCTATTTATAGTGGTTAGAATTTATTCAAAGGATAATAAAGTCCCTAACCTAAACAAATCAGAAATAAAATAAAAAGGGCAATTAGTTATTTAATAAACCTAATAGAGTTAGAACCACACTCTAATGAGGAGTTTGCTTGGGCAGCAAACTCCCCATCCTCATCCACAACTGCTTGCCGAACGGGCAACAGTTTAGGTTGCACTTGCATAGGCGGGTAGGCCTATAGCCCACAGCAGAACAGCCCATACAAGCTATGCTGCCTAGCATTACGCACCTGCCCAGTCTAATAGGCCATGCATGGTGTAGCGTGCCTGCTGGTCCATGTACTAGTGCAGCCCAGCAGGCCGCGCTCTAGTGTGTAGTGGACTATTCATTATAGCCATTGTCTCTAAGGCCCCAATGCATGCCTTGAGCAGTGTTGTTCATCGGTTCTAAAATTATCTAGTAATTTTCTCGTCGATCCACTTACACCAATTTAAGCAATACCCAGTATTCTTTAAGTGTGCTATCTTTTGGTTCTTAATCCCTTTTTTTATATCCTCCATATTTTTTATCAGGCTCATTGGTCCAACCAATGAATATTGGTCTAACCAATTTGTTATGGTCTAACCATATTTTCTTGCTCTTCTAGATTAGACCTAGTCCAATGATTCTTTACTTAGCTTGGTTATAACTCAAAGTGTATGACCTTATAGGATCCTGTAATATCGAGCCACCAAAAGTTTAACCTGGCACAATCCCTTTTTAGGGATTGACTAGCTCAAAGCTCCAAACTGTTATAGACTCTAATTAATTTGATCGATCATACTAGCCTTTAGCAAAGGCATATGACCTCAATATTTGGAACGTCACGTGCATGTGACTTAATCCCAATTTTGCAATATTATCAACACAATTCACTCCTTCTATCAACTGTTTAGTACCACCTAGTTTCTAGGACTCAGTTTAAGTGTTAGTCCACTAGTAGCTTTAATAGCTACCGCATTAGTTTAGTGTTGCTGCCAAAGTACACTACTCAACCATTTAATGTGTTGTTTGGGATCCCATCCTATCAACACATACTTTGATCAGAGGTTTACGAGTTTGTCACTTCTAACAAGTGGCCAGGGTACATCTCCCACATATTGCTATAATGGAGTGATAGATTCCATCCTGACTACTCAGCTTACCAATTAACAGACATCAACTATACCCGTAATTATCCGTGACACCCAATCTCATAGAATGTATAGGTATAATCCAAAGTATAGCAGCAACTAAATAAGGTAACTAGTATCTCATGTCTAAGGATATTTGTATTGCTATTGTAATGAGATGATTAAAATTCCAACACATAATATAGATTATCGAGTGTTGTTTCATAGCTGTCTCTAATGTATTTCCCTGAATACATTCATGTTTTAAACTAAGGTACCACCCTCTAGCACTAGAGATATGCTAATCTGAATCATATTCAAAAGGTATGATGACACATGCTAGTCTATCCTTATTCAGCAATGTCCAATCTTGATGATACTACGACTAGGGATATTTAGACAAATCATAATTGCACATGAACCAGTTCTCACCAACATAGTCTCACTATTCCCTTGCAATACATGTTATGATTATGTCATGAATTTTGCAAACACATCAATGAATATATTCTAAACTAGTCATAATATATATTCACATTCATTGATATAGCGAAAGAGTGCCTTTATTAATATAACTTTGTTCGTACAAATAAAACTAACTAAGACATATCACCCTAATTGCCTCTAGGGCATACATCATATCTAAAAAGAAATAGTTTCTAGTCAAACACATTATGGTAAAAAGTAATATACTTTGGTAACAAGTAAATAACTAGGATAGCTTGGAGCAACCTTGCTATTAGTGGGTTAACACTTTAACCAAACCCAACAGACCAGATGGTACTAATATTAAAGAATGGAAGGAGCTCATCACATTGAACAACTATTGCATAAAAAAGGATTAAGTCATAAGCTCAAATGACGTTTTGAATAATGGGAGATGGTGGACCCTTGCTACATGCATACTACAGTCATTTAAGGTAATCAAGTTGGTCTAGAACCCCGAGCTAATAGTTCCTATAGAACAAGGGTTGGTCATACCTTTACCCCTCAATACTTTGGGATCCTATAAGGTCACACATATAGGACTTTCATCCGACTGAGTAAATAATTAATAGATTTATTCTATTATGAAAATATAACATAATAATAATTTGATTATTATTATATTAGACCAAGAATTTGTTTTGACAGGTAACTAATTTTATTAGAGTCATAAAATAAATTAAAAGGAAGGAGGATTTGACGGGAATTTTCGCATGGACATATTAATTCATTTATAAGGTCCAAGTATGCTAAAAGGCCAGCCCATGGGGGCTTGCTGTAAGCTATGCTTGCAGCATAGGCCGTAAGGCCAAGCATGCCACCATGTCAAGCCGATTAGGGCTTGCCATGTGCTGACATGCTTGCCGCCTAAGGCAGCTTGGAAGACAAGCATGTGTTTGCCGCCCAAGTATAGGGGTGGGATGAGTATTTTACCCATCACACATCAATGAGGGGAGCTCCCCTTCTCCCCATATAAAGCCTCTAATCCTTGTTGTTTCAATACACACCAATAACTCTTCTCTTCTCTCTCTAGTTTTGTATTCGAGATTCTTCAAATAGTTTTCTCAACTAACTAAGTGGGATTTCTTTAGTTAATGTCTCGGGTGGGCTTTTGGAGTGGGCTAGTAGCAACTAAAAGCTCTGCAATTCTTCCTCATTGGGAGGTTTTGGTTGGTAGGGTTCGTGTGGATACTCATAGAGGCTATCCCACACTTGGAGGTTTGTGTAAGAAGGTTCTGCTAAAGCACGTTTTAACTGGTAAGTCTTCTAATTCTCCTTTAACTATTTAGTTCATTTCTTTAAGCATTTTTAGACTTAATAATTATTATGCTTAGGTTTTTTTGCTTTCTTAGTTTATTTTATGCTTAAACTATAACTTAGAGTTATAACATGCTTAGTATAAAATATATTTATTTGAGGATATACTTTAGAATTATGGTACGCCTAGCCTATGCATGCTAACCTAAGTAGAGAATTTATTTAGTTAAGGCTTCAATTAATTTATATGTAACTACTAGGAGTTCCTAGGGACAAGTAACAAAATTTTGAATTTCCACCATGCCTGTTATGCATGTTCAATGTCACTGTTAGTTCCCAACTGTGGTATAAGAGCCTACCTATTTAGTGCATAATTAAGTTAGAAGCAAGCTGAATTTTATTTTCTATATGAAATGATTTAAAGAAAATTGATATAGATAATTTCAAATAAGCTTACTCAACTTACCCAAAAATAATAAAAGACTTTATAAATTATATAAGTCCTAATGGTTATAGATGCTTTCAATTTACATGAACTGGAAGAATGAAATTTATTTGTTCAAGAGGATCCAAGGTCTTCGAGTTTGTGCCCGTGTTTGTTCTGGCAAGTATTGGACTTGGTGTCTACTTCTCATAGGGCACCTCTCCTACCTACGCACCTATATCAGTGAAGTTTGAATTGACGAAGACGCGATTAAATATGGACTGATTTATTTCTAGTATACAATATTGTGATTATTTATGTTTCTATAACAAAGTAAAAATATTATATTTTTCAACAAAATTAAATGAAATGCAACATATATAACAAATAAAGAATGTTAATAATTTTGCGTATAATCTAGGTTGATGGAATATATATAATAAAGAGCTTCAACCCACCAAGAGGGTAGACCTTATAAATTAATTCTAAAAGTCTCTGAATTAATATAAATTATTATAAACATGTCCATCTAATAAATCCTAGATTGGGTAAGACGTCTAACACCAATAAAATTCAAAAGTAAATATATTAAGGCAAGTTATAGTCTTCCTTACTCAAATTTATAATACAATCTTTTTCGGCCATAAAAGTGTTGCACAAAGCATTCCTTTTCTCCTACATTGATCGGTTATAAATATTGAGATAAGGTTTGCCTTAATAGGACTAGGGTAGTCCACCATAAAATTGGGGGCTAGCCATAGGACTGAGACATATTCAAGGAGATGCTAATATAAGAGCACACGTCCCTTGGAATTAGGAAACTTCAATAATTAGCAATTGCATTTGATGTAAATGGAATGACATTGCAACTACAACTTACTAATATGGCTTGACTCATAAAATTGGGGGTCATATTAGAATAGTTATATATGCTACCTACTTGGAAATTTAGCTAGGCTAGACATCCTAAATTCAATAGAATGGGCTATTGCAAATTTTGAAAAATGATATGATGAATGTATTTAATTAAAAGTCCTTATATTAAAAAAATGTACTATATACTAAAGTCTAAACAAGTTTTCTTTTCTTACATCTTTGTTGAAATCTTTATTTATTACACAAATGTTCGCATTGAAGACTAATTTTGATTGGCTCTAGCTTAAAGGTTTGCTTAAAAATGTGAGGATAATCCTTAAAGCCTTTCGCTTGGCATGTATATTGTATAAGCCTAAATCTAAACAACATGATGCAAGCATTTCTGCTTAAAACATATATGCATGAAATATATAAAGTAAACTAGGATACAATACCTTGAAGGTTGTTAACATCCCTGTTACCTTATGTAAGTATCTGGCAAGAGACAAGGATAAACATCAAGTCAGATGTTACAATCCATGTTACCTTAGCTATAAGGGCATCATAAAATCATAGATTTGAAAGTCTATGTCTTTACATCTTAGAGAAAGGATTTCCTATGGTGGAAGATTTAAACCAAAATATTTTTGATGGAAAATTGGTAAACCAATTAGTCAGAAATTTAAATAGTTCATATCTCAAAGAAGTAAAGGGACACATGGTGTCTAGTCTTGAAGTAGCATCGAGCAAAGTGAAGAGAAAAGTAAGAGGAATACTGAAAATTTTATATTGGAGATAAAAAGAATTGTTTTCAATATGATATATTGGATACAATATCAAAATGGTTAAAGTCTCATAGCATGAGAAGATGAGGCTTGGAGCATCCACTTCAAGATGTTTAATATTGAGAATTCATAAATCTCAGAGAAATTCTGAATATGTATGGAATACCTAATTAGAATTGTATATCCATACGGACGTATAGATATTGTTGAGAATTAGAATTTTGGCAAAAATGAGAGTCGTACCTACGGAAAATCATTAGAGCTTGATGGCTGTTATTGATTTAGGAACTTGAAATTTCCATTTTGCTAAAATTTTTAAAAGGACGAAATTCAATCGTCATTATAAAGTGTTGTTTTGTGCTTCACAACAGATGAAATTTAATTCCAATTTGATAAAATGTATTACTAAATTTATGAATGATATTTTATTGTAATATGACAAATGATATTTCGTAATTACAAAATCATATTCTCAAATGTAAACATTTCCAAGAGAAAATTAGATAATGAGAAATCTTTCTACTTATGGCATTGTCAATTAGGCCATATGAACAAAGATTGCTTAACCAAGTTGCATAAGCATGGAGACTTGGGCCCAATAGACTTAGAGTCTTATGGTGATTGTGAACCTTGTTTAAAGGAAAAAAAAGACAAAGTTACCTTTACTGGAAAGGGTGAACAAGCCACGAGTACATTATAACTTATACATACAGATGTATGTGGTCCAATGAGTGTTTAGGCACTAGGAGGATACTCCCACTTCGTAACCATTATTGATTATTATTCACGATATGGTTATCTATACTTAATGAAAAGTTAGAAAGTTTTGAAAAGTTCAAAATATTCAGAAAAGAAGTTGAGGAACAACTTCAGAAAAGTATTAAAGCACTTTGATCTGATCGAGGTGGAGAATACTTGAGTCAGTAGCTTTAGGATTATCTAAAAGAAAACTGGATAGTTCCCCAGTGGACCCCTCCTTATACACCCCAACACAATGGCATGTCTGAAAGGAGGAATCAGACTTTATTACATATGGTTCGGTCCATGATGAGACAAGAAAACCTCAGTAAATCCTTTTGCAGATTGCACTAAAGAGCACAGTTAATGTATTAAACAGAGTGCCCTCTAAATCAGTTGATTTTATGACTTATGAAAGATGGTGTAATAAAAGGCCATCTTTAAGTCACCTAAGAGTATGGGGCTGTCTTGCCATGGTAAAGAGGATAGCATCAGATAAGCTAGACACTAAATCTGACAAGTGACTATTCATTGGATATCCAAAGGAAACTATTGGATATTTATTTTACCAACTCGAAGCATAGAAGATATCTGTGTCTCGGAGTGCTCGCTTTTTGGAAAAGGAACACTTACTTGCAAGAGTCAGTGAGAGCAATCTTAAGCTAGAAGTTTTAGAGGAAGAAACAGACAATCAACTGATTGACTCTATTCTAGATACACAAAAAGGTGTGATCCAAGAACAACCGGTTGAAACACAATCATTGCAAAAATCAAGTCGTGTACATAAATGTCTCGAATTATATGGTTTTACCATCACAAATGATAGGGAGCTATATCTCGTAGAGGATAATGAACCAAGAACCTATGATGAAGCAACGAGGAGCTTAGATTTTGATAAATAGCTTAAAGCCATGAATTTAGAAATAGATTCCATGGACAAGAACCAAGTTTGGAATTTGGTCGATGCATCGGAAGAGGATAGACCCATCGGGTGCAAATGGGTCTTCAATAAGAAGACTGACATAGACGGTAATGTTATTACCTATAAGGTAAGGTTGGTTCTGAAAGGTTATAGTCAATGTGAAGGTGTTGACTATATTCAAACTGTTGGGAACTGATAGTCAGATTGAACATGCATAACAGGCATGGCAGAATTTTAAAATTTTGTCCCTGTCCCCAGGAACTACTATTAGTTGCATATAAATTAAATAAAGCCTTCACTAAATAATTCTCTACCTAGGTTAGCAATAATTCCAAATTATACCTAGCACATTTATTTTATACTAAGGATGTTATAACTCTAAGCTATAACCTAGGCATGTTATAACTCTAAGCTATAATCTAAGCATAAAACAAACTAAGCATGCAAAACAACCTAAGCATAATTATTAAGTCTAAAAACACTTAAAGAAAAGGACTTAATAATTAAAAGAGAAACTAGAAGACTTACTAGTTGAAGCGTGCTTTAGCAGAACTTCGTTATACAAGCCTCCAAAGTAGAATAGCCTCTATGAGTATCCATATGAACCCCACCAACCAAAACCTCCGAATGAGGAAGAACCGAAGAACCTTGAACAATTGCTAGATTGCTCCAAAATTCCAACCCGAAAATATATATTCTAGAGATTCAAGATCCACTTGAATTTGGTGCACAGAACAATGGAGAAAGGGACCATAATATATAGGGGGAGCTAGGGGTCCCCGCATTTAATACGGGATGGTGAAAAATACCCATCCTGCCCTTGGCAACACGCAGATCCCATAGGATCCACGTGTTGCCCACACCAACCTGACTTGCTCTGCAAGTCCGGTCCTTACTGTACAAGGCAGGCTTTTGTAAGCATGCCTTATCCCGCGGGCTGGGTCCTATGGGCTCTCCCGCGAGCCTAGCTTACTAGTAGTAAGGGCTATACAAGGTAGGCTTGTCCCATGGGCTGGGCCTTACAGGACTTCCCGCGAGCTCAGCTCACGGGTTGCCTTTCCTACAGGCCAACGCAAGCCTAGCTTGTGCTGCTTGCAGCCCACGAGTGCCTATACACTCGAACGGGCTCGCGTGCACACCAAAGCCTTCGGGCTTGCAGGTCCTTTTCGCGAAGGGTCCAACCCTTATTTTTCTTGCAGTTTTAGCTGCTTCTCCTATTCAAATTTTTATTTTACGACCTTACTGAAACAGTTACAGGTCAAAATAAATTCCTTAGTCTATTCAAAATTGATCCAATCAATTTCGACCAATTAAAAATAATCCAATTATTATTTGTATTATATTTTTATAATAGATTAAATCTATTAGTTCTTTACTTAGTCCGATGGAGGTCCAATGTGTGTGACCTTATAGGATCCCGAAATATTGAGCTGTTAAGGCTTAACTAATCCTTGTTCTAATGGAACCATTCGCTCGATGCTCTAGACCGTGAATAGAACTTGATTACCTTAAATGACTATAGTACGCTCTAGCAAGGGTCTACCATCCTCCATTACTCGGAACCTCATTTATGCTTATGACTTAATCCCGATTAATGCACTAGTTATCCAGTGCGATAAATTGCTTCCATTCTTTAATATTAGTACCATCTGGTTCATAGGGTTCGGTTAAAGTGTTAACCCACTAATAGCGAGGTTGCTCCTAGCTATCCCAGTAGTTTACTTGTTATCGAAGTATATCGCCTTTTACCATAGTGTGTTTGAGTAGAAGCCATTTCTATCAAACACATACTCTGATCAGAGGTTTATGGTAATCATCACGTCAACAAGTGGCCAAGTACAACTCCTTAATATATCTAGAGCGATGGATTCTTCCCAACTACTCAGCTTACTAACGTGCTCTCATCACTGTGCCCATAATCACCCGTAGCACCCTAAATTAAAGAGTTCATAGTAATGACCCAAAGTATAGCAATAGTACCAAACAAGGTAACTAGCATCTCAAGTACGAGGACATTCGCAAAGCTTATTGCATGAAGAAAAACACTAACACATTGATATATATACCAAGTGTTTATCTTATTGCGGTCTCCAATATATCTCCTAAATATATCCATGTGTCAAACTTAAGGCACCACCTTCAGTCCTTAGGAGATTGACTGCTTGGACCCTTTCCAAGAAAGTTGACCACATGCTAGTCTTTCCGCTTCATCAATATCCTTTCTTTATGAAACTATGACTAGGGATAGTTTAGACATAATCATAATTGCACATGATGCCGGTTCCACCATATATAGTCCAACTATAATTTCTCTGACTTCATGCTATGATATGTCAAGGACTTTTGTATACATACATGAATGAGTATATTTAACTAGCTATAATATATATACATAGAAACACATTGATATAAACAAAAGAACAAATGCCTTTATTGATTAAATAAATTATTCGTACTATTACATAATTAAGATATATTTGCCTTAAGGGCATACATTATATCCAACAAACTCCCACTTGCACTAAGGCTAATTAGCCATATGTCTTAATCCATTTGCTTTAACATACTAGTCATGTTTGACTTGAGTCAATGGCTTTGCTAGACCATCCGCGAGGTTCTAATCAATAGGTACATATTCTAATATTATTATCTTAGCATCAACAATCTCCCTGATTATATGATACATTCTAGATACATGCCTATTTTTCTGATGAGACCATGGTTCCTTTGCCTGAGCTATGGCACCATTGTTATCACAATACAAAGTAATTGGATCAACAGCCTCGGGCACCACACCGAGATCACCAATAAATCCCTTTAACTAGACAGGTTCTTTTGCAGCTTTGCATGTAGCAATGTATTTAGATTCCGTGGTTGAATCAGTAGTAGTTTCTTCTTTGGAACTCTTCTTGCATATCGCCCCTCCATTTAACACATACACAAAACCTGAGTGAGACTTAAAGTCATCCTTGTTAGATTGAAAACTCATGTCAATGTAACCTCTAATTGTAAGGTCGCCTTCTCCATAAATCAATAACTAATCCTTAGTCCTTCTCAAGTACTTTAGGATTGCCTTGACGACCATCCAGTGCTTTTCACCTGGATCTGACTGATATCTGCTCGTAAATCTCAAAGCGTAAGAGACATCCGGCCTAGTACATATCGTAGCACACATGATGGATCCTATCATGGATGCATAGGGTTTATCCTTCATGTGCATTCTCTCCTGAGCTGTCTTCGGACACTCGGCCTTAGATAGGTTTATCCCCTTTGTCATTAGGAGATAACCTTTCTTAGAATGCTCAAGGTTGAACCTATTCAATACCTTGTCTATATATGTACTTTGGGAAAGACTTAATAGCCTCTTGGATCTATCCCTGTAGATCTTTATACCTAGTATAAATGCTGCTTCACCAAGGTCTTTCATGGA
Organism: Euphorbia pulcherrima; assembly: GCA_947683365.1. Lineage (NCBI taxonomy): Eukaryota > Viridiplantae > Streptophyta > Magnoliopsida > Malpighiales > Euphorbiaceae > Euphorbia > Euphorbia pulcherrima. The sequence goes on from CANTUS010000010.1 coordinate 46,348,982, forward strand.
GAACTTTCTTGACAACCATACTTTAATGTTTTGAAGAAGAGAAATGTGGTTTCCTATTAGCAAGATGTCATCAACATACAATACTAGAAAAATGACTGCACTCCCACTAACCTTCTTATAAACTCAAGGCTCATTAGCATTTGGACAGAAATCCAATTCTCGGATTGTCTGATAAAACCTTTTATTCCAACTCTTGGATGCCTACTTAAGTCCATAAATGGATCTTTAAAGCTTGCCTACCTCGAGCCATTCTGAGATGTAAAACCCTCAGGTTGTGTTATATACACATCCTAGTCTAAATCCCCATTAAAGAATGTTGTTTTTACATCCATCTACAGATCTTATAATCGTAATAAGCAACAATGGCAAGGAGTATCTTACGGATTTAAGCATGGCTATCGGTGAGAAGATTTCATCATGGTCAATACCTTCCCATTGACTATAACCTTTCACAACCAACCTTGCTTTATAGGTAATTACATTACCGTCCATGTCTATCTTCTTCTTGAAGACCCACTTGCACCCAATTCATCTAACCTCTTGCTGTGCATCAACCAAAATCCAAACTTGGTTCTTGTACATGGAATCCATTTCTGATTTCATAGCTTTTAGCCATTTATCAGAATCTGAGCTTTTTATTGCCTTATTGTATGTCCTTGGTTCATCATCCTCCACAAGATATAGTTCCTTATCATCAGTGATGATAAACCCATATCTAGGGGGACCCTTATGAACAGGACCTGATCTTCACAATGATTGTGTTTTGACATGTTGTTCTTGGATCACACTATCTTGTGTATCTAGAATGGGGTCAATCAGTTGATTGTCTATTTCTTCCTCTTGAACTTCTAGTTCAATATTGTTCCCATTGACTTTTGCGAGTAAGTGTTCCTTTTCCAAAAAAGTAAGCATTCCAAGACACAAATACCTTTTGTGCTTCAGGTTGGTAAAACAGATATCCAATTAATTCTTTTGGATATCCAATGAACAGACATTTGTCAGCCTTGGCATTCAACTTATCTGACGCTCTCCTCTTTACCATAGCAGGACAACCCCATACTCTTAAGTGACTTAGAGATGGCTTCTTGTTACATCATCTTGCATAAGGTGTAAAATGAACTAATTTAGAGGGCACTCTATTTAAGACATAAACCGCGCTCTCTAGTGCATATCCCTAGAAGGATTTACTAAGATCTACATGGCTCATCATGGACCTGACCATATCTCATAAAGTTCGATTCCTTCTTTCTGGCACACCATTGGATTGGGGTGTATAAGGAGGGGTCCACTAGGGAACTATCCCGTTTTCCTTTAGATAATCCTGAAACTCCTGACTTAAGTATTCTCCATCTCGATCCGATCGAAGTGTTTTAATACTTTTCTCAAGTTGTTTCTCTACTTCAGCTCTGAATAGTTCGAATTTTTCAAAACTTTCAGACTTGTGCTTCAACAAGTACAAATAACCGTATCGTGAGTAATCATCAATAAAGGTTATGAAGTAGGAGTATCCTCCTAGTGCCTGAACACTCATTGGACCACACACATCAGTGTGTATAAGTTCCAATGTACTCGTGGCTCGTTCACCCTTCCCTTTAAAGGGTAACTTTATCATTTTTCCTTTTAAACAAGGTTCGCAATCACCATAAGACTCTAAGTCTATTGAGCCTAAGTCTCCACGCTTATGCAACTTAGTTAAGCGATCTTTGTTTATGTGGCCTAAACGGCAATGCCATAAGTAAAAGGAATTCTCATTATCTAATTTAACTTTCTTCACATGGTTTATATTGAAAACTTCTGTTTTAGTATCAAGAATATAAATGCCACCTTTCAACATTCCATAACCATAAAGAATATTATTCAAACGAATCTGACAATTATTATTTGAAAATAAAATTTCAAATCCCTCTGCTGCTAAACACGCAACAGATACAATATTCTTAGTAACACTTAGAATGTAGTAACAATTATTCAAAACTAAAACAAGTCCACTTGGCAAAACAAGATTAAAGCTCCCTACAGCTAATGCAACAACTCTGGCTCCATTTCCCACGCGTAGGTCCATCTCCTATTTTGTAAGTTTTCTACAGTTCCTTAGTCACTGAACAGAAGTACAGATATGAGAACCACAACCAATATCTAATACCCAAGTGGATTCATGCGAAAAAGTAGCAAAGTTTTCAATTACAAACATACCTGAAATAGAAGCCTACATAGGCTTCTTCTTCAAATGCACAGAAGTAGGAGCTTTGCAATCCCTCTTCCAATGTGCCGATTTCCCACATTCGAAGCAGACATACTTAGATGCCTTCTTTTCTTTCTTCTTCTTACTGATTCTTTTCTTAGCATCCGGTGCTTGCTTCTTCTTCTTAGAAACCTTGCCTTTTTCAGCCAACAGTAGATGTTTCTGATCCTTCTTGATCTAAGGTTCTACTATTTTCAGCATGTTGCTTAATTTAGGGATAATAAAATTAATCTTGTTCATGTAATAGTTAGTCATGAAGCCTAAGTAACTATCTATCAAGGACATCAACACAAGGTCAATGCTTAAGTCATGATTCATCTCAAATCCCAATTGATTTAGTTTCTCAAGGTATCCCAAGAGTTTTAGTACATGATGAGAGGCAGAGGTGCCAGCCTGTATCTTGGTCCCGAAAAGAAGCTTGGAGGTCTCATACCTCTCTATCTTGTCCCTCTCCGAAAAGTGTTCTTCAAGATGGAGAACCATGTCCTCTAAGGGCATGTTCCCTCGTTGTTTCTGAACCTAAGGATTCATGGACCCCAACATAATACACATGGCCATCTTACGATCTTTCCTGTGCTTCAACCAGGCATCATGTTCCACATGATCTTCAACATTAGGTTCTAAAAGGAAAATTTCACTTAGAACATAGGCAATTCCCTCGGATCTAAGAACTATTTTCACGGCTTGGAACCAATCAGAAAAGTTTGAGCCATTCAATTTTGTGTCAAGTAATATACGGCGATTAACATTGGAAGTCATTTTCAACCTAAGGTATAAGAAAAGAAAAGTATTTATATATTAGTTTAAGTACATGCATTTAATAAGCCCAGCTCGCTGGTGGCAAGGGCTGCACAAGGTAGGCTCTTACGAGCCTGCCTTGTCTCACAAGTTGGGCCTTACAAGACTTCCCACGAGCCCAACCTGTGGGTGGCCTTTACTACAGGCCAGTGCAAGCGTAGCTTGTGCTGCCTACAGCCCACAAATGCCTATGCACTCATACAGGCTCGCGTGGGCCCACAAAGCCTTTGTGCTTGCAGGTCCTTTTCTCGAAGGGTCCAACCCTTATTTTTCTTGCAGTTTTAGCTCCTTCTCCAATTCAAATATTTATGTTACAACTTTACTAAAACAGTTATGGGTCAAAATAAATTCCTTGGTCTATCCAAAACTGATCTAATCAATTTTAACCAATTAAACAATAATCCAATTATTATTTATATTATATTTTTGTAATAGCTTAAATCTATTGGTTCTTTACTTAGTCCGATAAAGGTCCAATGTGTGTGACCTTATAGGATCCCAAAGTATTGAGCTGTTAAGGCTTAGCCAATCCTTGTTCTAATGTAACCATTGGCTCGATGCTCCAGACCATGAATAGAACTCGATTACCTTAAACGACTGTAGTATGCCTCTAGCAAAGGTCAACCATCCCCCATTACTCGGAACGTCATTTATGCTTATGACTTAATTCCAGTTATTGCAATAGTTATCTAGTGCAATAAATTCCTTCCAATCTTTAATATTAGTACCATCTGGTTTATAGGGTTCGGTCAAAGTGTTAACCCACTAATGGCGTGGTTGCTCCAAGCTATCCTAGTAGTTTACTTATTACCGAAGTATATTGCCTTTTACTATAGTGTATTTGACTAGAAACCATTTTTATCAAACACATACTCTGATTAGAGGTTTATGGCAATCATCACTTCAACAAGTGGCCAAGTATAACTCCTCAATATATCCGGAGCGATGGATTCTTTCCAACTACTTGGCTTACCAAGGTGCTGTCATCACTGTACCTATAATCACCTGTATAGTAATGACCCAAAGTATAGCAATAGTACCACACAAGGTAACTAGCATCTCAAGTACGAGGACATTCGCAAAGCTTATTGCATGAAGAAAAACACTAACACATTGATATATATACCAAGTGTTTATCTTATTGCGGTCTCCAATATATCTCCTAAATATATCCATGTGTCAAACTTAAGGCACCACCTTCAGTCCTTAGGCGATTGACTGCTTAGACCCTTTCCAAGAAAGTTGACCACATGCTAGTCTTTCCGCTTCATCAATATCCTTTCTTGATGAAACTACGACTAGGGATAGTTTAGACATAATCGTAATTGCACATGAAGCCGGTTCCACCATATATAGTCCAACTATAATTTCTCTGACTTCATGCTATGATATGTCAAGGACTTTTGTATACATACATGAATGAGTATATTTAACTAGCTATAATATATATACATAGAAACACATTGATATAAACAAAAGAACAAATGCCTTTATTGATTAAATAAATTATTCATACTATTACATAATTAAGATATATCGCCCTAATTACCTTAAGGGCATACATCATATCTAACGCAAACTTTCTCACTGTTACCCTTGCTTAAATCCATAAGAATACTCCTCACCATTGTCGTTCATTATGATTATGAGATCTTGCAGATGGATGTTAAAACAACATTCCTGAATAGGTATTTGGACCGGGATGTGTATATGGCACAACTCGAGGGTTTTACATCTTAGAATGGCTCAAAGGTATGCAAACTACAAAGGTTTATTTATGGACTTAAGCAACCATCCGAGAGTTGGAATATTAGGTTTGATCAGACAATCACTGAACTAGATTTCTGTCCTAAAAGTAATGAGCCATGTGTTTATAAGAAGGTTAGTGAGACTGCAATCATTTTCTTAGTATTATACGCCAATGACATTCTACTAATAAGAAATGACATTTCTCTTCTTCAAAGTGTTAAAATATGGTTGTCATGAAAGTTCTCCATGAAATACCTTGGAGAAGCAACATTTCTACTAGGTATAAAGATCTATAGAGATAGATCCAATAAGATATTAGGTCTTTCTCAAAGTACTTATATAGACAAGGTTCTAAATTGGTTCAACCTTTTGCATTCTAAGAAAGGCTGTTTCTCGATGATAAAGGGGATTAACCTATCTAAGGCTAAGTCTCCAAAGATAGCTCAAGAGATAATGCGCATCAAGGATATTCCCTATGCATCTGCAATAGGATCCATCATATATGCTATGATATGTACTAGGCCAGATGTCTCTCAATATTTGAGCTTTATGAGTAGATATTAATCGGATCTAGGTGAAAAGCACTAGATGGACTTCAAGGCAATTCTTAAGTACTTGAGAAGGACTAAAGATGAGTTATTGATATATGGAGATGGTGACCTCACAATTAGAGGTTACACTGATGTGAGTTTTCAGTCTAACAAGGATTACTTTAAGTCTCAGTCAGGTTTTGTGTATGTATTAAATGGAGGGGCAATATGTTGAAAGACTTCCAAGCACAAAACTACTAATGATTCAACCACAAAATCTAAATACATTGCGGCTTGGGAAGTAGCAAAAGAAGATGTCTGGTTAAATGGATTTATTGGTGATCTCCGTATGGTGCCTGAGATTTTTGATCTAATTACTTTGTATTCTGACAACAATGGTGCTATAGCTCAGGCAAAAGAACCACGATCTCACAAAAAAATACATGTATCCAGAGGGTATCATATAATCAGGGAGATTGTTTATACTAAGATGATAAGATTAGAATATGTCCCCACTGATAAGAACCTCGTGGATGGTCTGATGAAGCCATTGATGCAAGTCAAACATGACCAATATGTGAAAGCATACATATTAAGACATATGGCTAATTGGCCTTAGTACAAGTGGGAGTTTGTTAGATATGATGTATACCCTCAAGGCAATTAGGGCGATATATCCTAATTTTGTAATGGTGCAAATAATTGATTTTATTATTAAAGGCACTTAATCTTTTGTGTATATCATTGTGTCCATATATATTATGATTGGTTAAAATATATTCATTGATATCTATGTATAAAAGTCCTTAACATATCATAGCATGAAGTGAGAGAAATTGTAGTTGGACTATGTTTAGTGATACCTCCTTCATGTGCAATTAGGATTATGTCTAAACTATCCCTAGTCATAGTTTTATCAAGAAAGGATATTGAATAAGTAGTAAGACTAGCATATGGTCAACTTTTTTTGGAAAGGGTCTAAGCAATTAACCTCCTAAAGACTGAAGGTGGTGCCTTAAGTTTGGCAAATGGATATATCAGGAGGATATGTTAGTGACCATAATGAGATGAACACTTGGTAAATATATTATAGTGTTTGTGTTTATCTTTATGCAGTAGCTTTGTGAATATCCTCATACTTGAGATACTAGTTACCTTATGTAGTACTATCTCTATACTTTGGGTCATAACTATTCACTCATTAAGTTAGAATGCCATGGATGATTACGGGTGTAGTGATGACAATACTTTGGTAAGCTATGTTGTCAGAAAGAATCCATCGCTCCGGATATATTAAGGAGTTATACCTGGTCACTTGTTAAAGTGATGATTGCTATAAACCTCTAATCAGAGTATGTGATTGATAGAAATAGTTTCTAGTCAAACATGTTATGCTAAAAAGTAATATACTTCAATAATAAGTAAATAACTAGGATAGCTTGGAGCAACGTCGCTATTAATGGGTTAACACTTCAACCGAACCCAATAAACCAGATGGTACTAATATTAAAGAATGGAAGAAGTTCATCGCATTGGACAACTATTGGATGAACCAGGATTAAGTCATAAGCACAAATGACGTTTCGAGTAATCGAGATTGGTGGACCCTTGCCAGAGGTGTACAACAGTCATTTAAGGTAATCGAGTTCCATTTATGGTCTAGAACCTCGAGCCAATAGTTCCTACAAAACTATGATTGGTCAAAACTTAATAACTAAGTACTCCAGGATCGTATAAGGTCGCACACATAGAACTTTCATCGGACTAAGTAGAGAATTAATAGATTTATTCTATTACAAAAATAAAACATTATAATTATTGGATTACTATTTGGTTAGACCCATAATTTAATTTGACCGATAACTAATTTTCTTAGGGTCATAAAATAAATTTAAAGAAAGGATGATTTGAAGGGAATTTTTCCACGGACTTTATAGAGTCCAAGTATGCTAAAAGGCCAGCCCATGGAGGCTTCCCACAAGCTGAGCTTGCGGCATGGGCTACAAGACCAAGCTTGCGGCCATGGCAAGCCCATGGCTTGCCATGTGTTGACTTGGGCGGCAAGCATTCAGCAAGCATGTGCTTGCTGACCAAGTATAGGGGTGGAATGGGTATTTTACCCATCCCACAATAATCAGGGGAGCTAACCTTCTCCTAACATAAAGCCCCTCATCCTCATTGTTTCAATACACAACAACAACTCTTCTCTCCTCTCTCTAGTTTAGTATTTTAGATTCTTTAGATAATTTTCTCAACTAACTAAGATGGATTTCTTTAGTTAATATCTCAAGTGGGCTTTTAGAGTGGTCTAGCAGCTACTAAAAGCTCTACGATTCTCCCTCATTGGGAGGTTTCGATTGGCGGGGTTCATGTGGATTCTTATAAAGGCTATCCTACACTTAGAGGCTTATGAAAGAAGGTTCTGCTAAAGCATGCTTCAATTGGTAAGTATTCTAATTCTCCTTTAATTATTAAGTCCTTTTCATTAAGTATTTTTAGACTGAATAATTATGCTTAGTTTATTTTATGCTTAAACTATAACTTGGCGTTATAACTGGCTTAGTATAGAATATATTTATGCTAGGAAATAATTTAGAATTATGTTACCCCTAGCCTATGCATGCTAACTTAAGTAGAGAATTTATTTAGTTAAGGCTTCAATAAATTTGTATGCAACTAATAGGAGTTCATAGGAACAAGGGATAAAATTTTGAATTTCTGCCATGCCTGTTATGCATGTTCAAAGTGATTGTTAGTTCCCAATAAGGGGATCTTCACCTTCTTATGTAAGGTGGATGGAACACCCCCTAATATATGGAACCATGGTCGTCCAAGTAGCATAGAGAATATGACAGGAAGGTCAATGAAGGTGAAAGTTATGAGGTACTCCACTTCTCCTGCTTTTACCATCGTCTGAAAGGTTCCTAGGATGGATCTCTTTAGGATTTTTCATGGGCAGACATTAAGTACAGAGCCATCACCCACAATGACACAAGGCATTACTCAATCTAGGATTTCAATTTTCAATTATAAGGCTTGGTTGTGGTGTTGTCCATCCTTTGGTAAATCCATAGCGGAGAAGACATTGTCGGGGGACTCTGCGGGGGCCTCGTATCCGATCAGAGCACATATTTTTGCTAGTGAGGCCAACAACGATGCTTCCATTTCCATTAACTTCTGCACGGTAGCCCTCCTGTGTGCCTGGGATCCCCGTAATAGGTCCTAAACACTCATTTTGATAGGTGTATTTATCAGCTATTCGACTACAGTGGTGCTAATTTCCTTTATTGATTTTTTTATTAGTGGACTACTTGATGGGTTTTGGTTGACTTGCACTCTGGTTGAGCTTCACTGGCGTCTTTAGGCCCCTACACTACGAATTCATTAAAATCTACCTCCAGGGGAATGTCCTTCAGCTATATGGGCTTAGTAGCATGCAGAACTGGGGGTTTTTTTTACCTCTTGGCTCGTAGTGAACGTCTGTCGACAGGGCTATGGTGGGGTTAGCCCAAAGGATCTCATTTATTACATGCACTTATGGCGCACTTTCTCTAATCTTGTTAAAAATATTAGACCGAGCTAAGAACAATTCATCCAATATTTCTACGATCTCCAACCAAGGTACCATTGTGAAGAATGGATAAGCCTAGGCTGCGGGTCCGTCTTTGGGGTATGGCTACATTCAGGGTGGATCTCCTCTTGGCCCTTCATCAGGTTCTTCCATGGTAAAGTGATAAAGTAATGCTTGACTTAGAATGCCCCAAAGAAGCAATTTTGATGTGTGGCTAGATTATTCCATGTTTGGTTAAACCATTCTAATGCCCTCCCATCAAGGGTGGTATCGAACATTTTGGGCCAACGATGATAATGCTCGTTTCTCATGTTCCTCACCTCTGTGAATATTGTGAGGTAGACCCGAGGGTGCCCACTTCCATCACACCTGAGTTCTTGTGGTAGTTTAAGAAATAGCATAGTCCTGTGGGTGACCTCCGAAGCAAGGACCGATTGATAGGCTGTATTCAGTCGCCTATAGAACTTTTGGTCTTATTGTATACTTGTGAATGCCATCAGGTTAATAAGAGTGCTAGATTGAGGCCTCCTTTGTTGTGAAGGTCTCCTGTTTTCTTGCTGGATTCTCTGAAAAACCATCCTTTATGTCAAGTTTGCAGTCCCAATTGTAATGAGTTTTGTAGAGGTAATGTCCATAATCCTCTATAATTCTTCCCTTATTAACTGAGAATGATGGGATTTAGGATCTGGCAATTGTTGACCATCCATAATCCCTTCTGATGATAGGTCCCAGAAGTTCATCGACTCGAGTGCCTATAGTTGAGGACCAGTAGGAATTCTACTAGTATGTTTGCTTGGATAATTAGGATTGTTTTCTAGTCCTAAATGAGCAAACTTTGTTCCTACTGGAGAACACAGAGCCAATCGGATATGGCCATTCGACAGGTAAGTCAATTTGTTGTCACTCAAGTTTATGCAGCCATTCTTTGGTTGCGAATAGGTAGGTTCTATTATATGAGCTGGCTTGGGGGCATAATTTTTTCACCTAAAAGGCCTACTTTGTTTTGCGACTCATTTCACTCATCGGGATTCCTGCTACTCTCACCCACCTTAAAGTGAGGATTTAAGTGAGGCGCACATACTTCAAATCTATGTAGGTCTAGCATTTCTAGCATTTCTTCACATCGTGTGAGCATGGTGATGGTGGTGCGATGGATCATGTATACTATTCCATCTTCAGGCATGCTTATGTACCTTTTAAAAGTAGGTCCGAAGTGTATACATTTGAGGTAATGGTGGAAGGACTCAGGAATAAAAGCCTTCATTGATCCCAAAGAATGGCATATGAGGAGCAAATGCTTGTATGAATTTTAGACATATTACTGGCCGATCCCATCGGTGATGAGGGAGGAGTTGGAAACGCCAAACTTAGGCTAGACCGACGAGGAATGTAGGGAGTAGAGCTGGTGCTCCTAGGACACTTATGTCGTATAATTCCAGAGTTCAAAGGAACTATCTTAGGAATTTAACCTAGTCAGATTCTCCTAAAAACTTGGTCTCATTCCCCTCCTAATCGGCTATATTAAGGAGACCATGATCCCTAAGTTTTTCTTCGCAAGCTCCCACCCTTTTGATCAAGTGCATTTTGTCAAATATCGGGTTGTTATCTAAGTAAGGATCCTCATCTTGGTTATCTAGTCCCCATTCTTCTTCTTCTTCAAGGGAGATGGCATTAATGAATAATGCCTCACAGGGTACTAATCTAGTGTCTTCTTCCTGTCACCTAGATAAGGTCATACTCTTAATTACTAACTGTCGGCTTAGTACAAAGTTTAATGAGTCTTGTCTTATGAAGGTGCACACAGTGCTAGCACCTACATTGGACAGATCTTAATACTATTTGATTGGTATGCCGTCATACCAATTGGTAGTTTTGTCATCAATGATGGTGGCCAGCAGTATTGGGGATATGGTGCAACTGAGTTGGCGGAATGAATTAAGTAGGATTATAAGGTCAGGCCCAACTTTATTCCCATCATCTTCAATATCTATGAGTCCTGCTGCCCTTAGGTCTGCCAAGCGTACTATAGTATCGCTCAAACTGCCACCAATCGAGTGTAGGGGCCCCTTCATGCTCGATGGTATATATTGCGTGATTTCCTAAAGAGAGGGATTCTTGAAAGATCCTAATCCTATTGCTAGGGAAGGTTTCCAAAAAGTGGTGCTCTAATTTTACCCAGTTCCACAGCTAGCTAGGTGGTAGTGAATGATACCGTTCCGTCGCATCTTCTGTGAGGAGGACATGAAAATCGGTGGCCATGTCATAGGGTGGGATATCATACTTCACCGGGTGGTCATAAAAATGATCCAAGAACATGACTGCGTCAGTGATCCCTTTATATCTTAGACCTTCCATTGCTATATCTATAAGTTTCCCCGATTCATGTAATTCTTTTGCATAGGTGGCTACCTTATCTACTTCTATGAGTTCCCATTCAATGTCATTTATCAAAAAGCTAGGGTCTAATTGGGAGTCATCTCTTCCACCGCTAGCATCCTCATGAAGGAGGATAACATTAATGGGGAGATTTAAAGTTCAAAAGTGGGTTATTTTGGGTACTCGGCTTACATTCTAGTTCTTCCAAGTTCCCTTCCTAGATCATCTTCTGCAGATCTCATAATAATCAAACGCATTCATTAGTTTTTTATCCTTTCACTACGTGGTATGCACAAAAAGTTATCTCGATCAGCTTGAGATGGAGGCACAAAAGGTTTTAAGCTCTGTATAACCTCAACCTTCCTTACTTTAGTGAATATTTGAGAAAGTTTGATGGCGAGATTGGTTGAGGGGGTGTTCAAGCAATTGCGGCGGTGATAGCCTCCAACTTCTTTTCTTCTCTCTTAACATAGGAAGGTTTCAGTTAGTAGGATTTTGGTGGAGCCACCCTATCATATGACTAATTTTTTGCATAATAAGCTACCTCTTCTTTCTTGATACATTCTTCTTCGTCGTATTTCTCGATTCTTTTGGCATATTCCACAATATCACCGAAAGTAAGACTAGCATGCGGTCAACTTTCTTAGAAAGGGTCTAAGTAGTTAACCTCCTAAAGATTGAAGGTGGTGCCTTGAGTTTGACACATGGATATATCTGGAAGATATATTGGAGACCCCAGTAAGATAAACACTAGGTATATATATTAATGTGTTAATGTTTATCTTCATGCAATAGCTTTGCGAATATCCTCATACTTGAGATGCTATTTAGCTTGTGTGGTACTGTCGCTATACTTTGGGTTATACCTACTCACTCATTAATTTGGGGTCCCATGGGTGATTACGGGTATATTTATGATAACACGATGGTAAGCAATGTAGTCGAAAAGAATCCATCGCTCCAGATATTTTAAGGAGTTATGCCTGGCCGCTTATTGAAGTGATGATTGTTATAAACCTTTGATCATAGTATGTGTTTAATAGACGTAGTTTCTAGTCGAACACATTACGATAAAAATCAATATACTTCGGTAATAAGTAAAAAACTAGGATAGCTTGGATCAACGTTGCTATTAGTGGGTTAACACTTTAACTGAACCCAATAAACCCGACGATACTAATATTAAAGAATGGAAGGATTTCATTCCATGATAAAACTATTGCATAAACTAGGATTAAGACATAAGCACAAATGACGTTTCGAGTAATGTGGGTTGTTAGACCCTTGCTAGAGGCGTACTATAGTCATTTAAGGTAATCGAGTTCTATTGATGGTATAGAACCTCGAGCCAATAGTTCCTATAGAAGGAGGATTGGTCAAACCTGAACAGCTCAATACTTTGGGATCCTATAAGGCCACACACATTGGACTCTCATCGAACTGAGTAAGGAATTGATACACTTTGTCTATTTTGAGAATATTAGAGGAAGAATGGTTAGACCATCACCTGGATAGTCAAACGAATTTATTTTGATCGATAACTAATTTTATTAGGGTCATAAATAAATTAAAGTGTTGATTAAATGATTCGATCATTTTCTGGTTAAGCCAAGAATTTATTTTGATCGGTAACTAATTTTATTAGGGTCATAAATAAATAACAAATGATTAGATCATTTTCTAGTTAATCCTGAAATTTATTTTGAATGGTAACTAATTTCATTAAGGTCAGAAATAAATTAAAGTATTGATTAAAAATGATTACATCATTTTTTGGTTAAGCTAGGAATTTATTTTGACCGGTAATTAGTTTTATTAGGTTCATCAATAAATTAAAAATAAGGAGGATTGAAAGGGATTATTTCCGTGGACCTATGAATTTATTCACGGGGTCCAAGTATGCTAAAAGGCCAACCCATGGGGGCTTGCCGCAAGCTGGGCTTGCGCATGAGCCGCAAGCCCAAGCTTGCGAACAAGGCAAGCCCGTTAGGGCTTTCCTTGTGCCAACTTGAGCGGCAAAGCATGTGCTTGCCGTCCAAGCATAAGGGTGAGATGGGTATTTTACCCATCCTACATTAATGAGGGGAGCTCTCTCCTCTCCCTATAAAAGGAACTCTCATTCTCCTCATTTCAACACAACAACATATCTTCTCCCCTCTCTTTAGTTATGTATTTGAGATTCTTCAAATAGTTTTCTCAACTAACTAAGAGAGATTTCTGTAATATTTTCGGGTGGGCTTTTAAAGTGATCTAGTAAATACTCAAAGCTCTACGGTTCATCCTCATTGGGAGGTTTCGGTTTGTGGGGTTTGTGTAGATACTCATAGAGGCTATCCTCCACTTGGACGCTTGTGTAAGAAGAGTCTGCCAAACCACGTTTCCACCAGTATGTCTTCTATTTCTCCTTTCAATTATCAGGTCTTTTTCTTTAAGCGTTTTAAGACTTAAGAATTATTATGCTTAGGTTGTTTTGCATGCTTAGTTTATTTTATGCTTAGATTGTAACTTAAAGTTATAACATGCTTAGTATAAAATATTTTTATGCTAGGATATAATTTAGAATTATGGTATGCCTAGCCTATGCATGTTAACCTAAGTAAAGAATTTATTTAGTTAAGGCTTTAATTAATTTACATACAACTGATAGGAGTTCCTAGGGACAAGGGGCAAAATTTTGAATTTTCGCCATTCCTATTATGCATGTTCAAAGTGACTGTCAGTTCCCAACAACTGTAACAGAGCCTGCTCAAATTACTCAAAAATTGATATGGATAATTTCGAATAAGCCTACTCAACTTACTCAAAAATTATCAAAGACTCAATAAATTATATAAGTTACATGGGTTATAGATGCTTTCAATTTACATGAATTCAAAGAACAAAATTTATTAGTTCGAGAGGATTGATGGTTTTCGAGTTTATGCCCGTGTTTGTTCTGGCAAGGATTTGACTCGGTGTCTACTTCTCATAGGGCAACTCTCCTACTTGGGAACCTATATCGGTGCAACTTGAATTGACCAAGAGGGGATTAAATATAGACTGATTTATTCTATTATATAAGATGGTGCTCATACATGTTTCTATAATAAAGTAAAAGTTAAATTATTGAATAAAAGCTTAAAAGAAATGCAATATATAAAACAAATAAAGAATGTTACTAATTTTGCATATAATCTAGGTTGATGGAATAATTGTAATAAAGAGCTTGAACTCCCCTAAGGTTAGACCATAAAAATTAATTCTAAAAGGCCTAGAATTAATATAAATTATTATAAATATGTCAATCTAATAAATCCTAGATTGGGTGAGATGTCTAGCACTAATAAAATCACACAGTAAATATATTAAACCAAGTTATAGTCTTCCTTACTCCAATTTATAATAGGACCTTTTTCATCTATAAAAGTGTTGCACAAAGCATTCCTTTTCATCTACATAGATCGGTTATAGATGTTGAGATAGGGTCACCCTTAACAGGATTGGGTAGTCCATAATAAAATTGGGGGGTAGCCGCAGAACTGAGACACATTCAAGGAGATGCTAATATAAGAGCACACGTCCCTTGGAGTAAGGAAACTTGAACAAATCAGCAATTGCATGCGATGCAAATGGAATGGGATTCCAACTATAACTTACTAATATGGCTTGACTATAAAGTTGGGGGTCATATTAGAGTAGTTCTCGATGCTGCCTACTTGGAAATATAGCTAGGGTAGACTACCCGAATTCAATAGAATGGGCTATTGTAAATTTCAAAAGGTGGTAGGATAAATGTATTTAATTAAAAGTCCTTATATTAAATACATGTACTATATACTAAAGTCTAAACAATTTTTCTTTCTTACATCTTTGTTGAAATCTTTATTTACATATAAATGTTCGCATTGATGACTAATTTTGATTGGCTCAAGCTTCAAGGGTTTGTTTAGAAATGTGAGGATAGTCCTCAAAGCCTCGGGCTTGGCATGTACATTATGCAAGGCCAAATCTAAACAACATGATTTAAGCAAATTCTGCTTAAAATAGTGATAGAGATTGGGACCACCAAAAATTTATCCTTATATTATACAAACTAGTAGTTAGCAGTCAGCATAGGTCGAATCCTCAAGGAATGGTATTTTACAATGTTATTCTTAGAAGATAACACACAGCATGACCTAGAAGTACTCTCGATGGGAATTTGTTGATTAGAACTAAATAAAGCATTTAATAAAATAATGAGAAACAATGACTCAACCAAAGTAGAGCAAGACTGGACATTATGGCAATCATAGGATGATGAATTAATTACATCAGGACCTAGATTTAGTTATACTGGTACTCATGCACCGTATAGTACTAGCAACTCTTCCTTACTGTGCATAGAGACCGAACTTCACACCATGATCTCTCTCTTACTTATAATGTCTCTCAACTTTGCACCAAAGAGCTCTCTAATGAATAGTAATAAATAATAGAAAAGCCTAAATCATTACTGATAGGTAGTGAAACACTTGCAACAGGTGTAAGATTACCTTTCTCTAGTCTCGATGGAGACTGTCGTTACTTTATTCGTCTTCATGCACAATCATGGATGCAAGAATAAGAATTAACAATAATCACAAAGACTTGCCAAATGGTTGATCAAGCTAAACTGAGATTGGTAAATAGGTCACCTTGTGAACTTTTGTATTTAATTGTGGTCCTCACACCATTTAAACTCAGCCTTGACCCTTCCTTGGTCAAGTCATAAAGAATTTATCTAAACACGACTGAATTTAAATGTGCTAAAATATAAAGGGACTTAAAGTAAAGCATGCTAAGAAAACAAGGCGACCTATTGTCTGATAATTCTTCTATCGGCCCTACGAAAGAGACAAATAAGGTTAGGAGCTAAGTAAGCCTCATTTCTACTGATTGCAGAACTCACAGCAGAAAATAACCACCAACATTGATACCATGATTGTAAGGTCTCGACAGAGGATCTCATGATATATAGGGACTAACTAAAATCAAATCAAGTCCAGATTAAAGCAGTTTAAACAATAAAATTATGTTACACTTTTCTGTACTCTTTAGGACTAAGAATTTTACAAAGTGATTAACAAAAATTTTAGATTGGAATATCAATATTCAATTCAGTTCTCGATGATGGGTTTCAGTTAATAAAAATAGTCCTGTAAGTTATTTAATTGGTTATCTACACTGTATTTCTTATCTTGATTATCATTAATCCTCAATAATAGGTTAAAGAGCAAAACAAGGTCATTGTAGTGATGAAAATATAAAGCATGAGTCCTTGTGAAACTTTTTCTTGGAGCAAAGATAAATATACATTAAAAAACAATAAAAAGATTCAATAAAAGAAGCAAAATGATAAATCCCTCCCCACACATAAATTGAGCATTACCCTTAATGCAAAAGAAAGAACAAAAAGAGATAGAAGAGAGGGAAAAAAACATTACTATCCTAGTGGAGGTGGAGAGAGGCAAAAGTGACCCAACTGGTCTCACTATATCCTTTGTACTTCGAGTTGCTGAATAATCAGGTCCATATTGAGCTCTAAGGCGTTACAACGGGTTTGGAGGTCTTGATTTTCTCCATCGAGCTTAAAGAGACTCTTGAGAAGGTCCTTGTACTAGTTCTCTAGACTGGTGAATTTCCAGAGGAGCTCGGTCTAGGCAACAGAAGGAGTAGAGTCATCATGACTAGGCTAGTTTGGTTGAGGGTCCGTAGGAGCATGAAGAGAAGTCTTTTCTTCAAGAGGACTAGGAGGGTGCAAAACAACAATCCCATCGATCGTTTCAGTAAGTAACATGTTACCAAGAGCCTCTAGGTCTAGGAGTGGAGTTTTGGGGATCCCGGTGTAATGGGAAGGCTTGAAAGGCTCAATGCCATATGTAAGAATTGACATTACAGCACCCAAGATTGGGGGACTCTTGGGCTGAGTAAGGACATATTGGAAATGCTTAGCCAGCCAGGCTCTAAAGTGGAGCTTCTTGTTGTTTTTCATGCACCATAGAATGTGCCCTTCCTTCTCGTTCAAGGTCCTAAAACTTCTATGGTGACCAAAAAAATTGAATGCAAGGATTCTGTTTGCATACCTAAAAGGTGGGGCTCATAAATGTAGAACTCTCGCGAGCCACCAAACTTCTAGGTGCTGACTCGAGGATCATTATTCTAGAAGGAAAAGTAGGTCTCGGTAGTGTTAAAATAAGAAGGAAGATCGTCACACCTGTCATCATATGGATCAGTCACCCCTAAAGCCTTATTGAAGTCATCAAGACTCTAACTCACAGTCTTCCCATGGAGATGGAACTTAATCACCCCCTCGTCTTGGTAGCTGGTGTAGTCCTGCTTGAACTATAAAGTTGCATAAAACTCCCAGATAAGCTCCTGATAGGAGGGAAAATAGATGAAGAGTAGGGGCAACCATAAGATCGCAGTGAAGGCATCAATGATAGCCTGCTTGATGCCGTGAGTGGTCATGATCTCCTTGTAGGCAGACTTGCAGGGCTTTGAAGACTGGCCCTTGAAATGAGCATATGTGGTGTGTAGAGTAGGATGATCAAAAGAGCTATGGATCTTGCTCTTTGCACCAGGAATAAAGGTTTTTATCTTCCTTGGCCATTTTGGCCTTCTACAAAATTTGGCCGCTTTTGGCGGTGGTCCGGGTGAGCATCTTCCTCTTGGTAGGTAGGGGAGTAGGTGTGTAGTCACTTCCCTTATCAGAGTCAATCTCGACAGGGTCACCTTGGGGTTAATCTCTCATCGAATTCTCTTTTCATTCTTCACTAGAGTCTTACCGAACTCCTTATGATCAACAACGATGGGAAATACTGTGGAGATTGGGTCTATACTGAACGGTGGCTCGTCGAGAGTGGCGGTGGTGCTAAAAGAGGTGGTAGGAGTAGGAATGCCAAGGCTCGACATTGCCATGGTCTTTGGAAGAGTGACGACGGTAGCGGGAGGTGAAACAGCGGTAAAAGCAAGCGGTGATTATGGTAGCAGTAGCACTGGATGCCATGGTAGTGGTGTTCACTATGCCAGTGACGATGGTAGTGGTTATGGAGAAGGTCACCACTACCAAAATAGCATCAGTGGTGGTGGTAACTGCAGTGGCAAAGGGAGTGGTATCAATAGGAATGCTGCCAATGAGGATTTCAGCGGCCCCTAGAGTTATATTGACGGTGTCTTGGTTAGAACCTATTTCAGTAAGTGGCGGTAAAGACAAAAATTCGCCAGAAAAGGAAGAGGAATTATCTTTTAATAGGGAGCTTGCGAGTTTGAAAGACAGCGTGACTATTGAGGGTGAAAGAAGGTTTTAAGTAGGGAAATTTGGCGTGCAAGAGTAGCTGATAGGACATTAATGGGATCAGTAGCAATCATGGCCTCGATTCAGTGCAAACCATCATAAATTGTCCATAATAATCGCATGATACCCACATCATCCTTTGTGCATGTACTAGGCATGCGGGTCATTTCACATCCCCTGTCTCTTTAATCACGTCTCTTGGCATGTGATTTCTTGGCTCCTAATGTATGTACAGAGACCTATATCTATAATAAATGATGAAGAGAAAAATCAGTCCTAATCTAGATACAGCTAATAGAGGCTAACTAAAAGAGAGAGATAAAGAGTCAAAAATAATTGGGATGCCTCCCAAGAGCACTTTGTTTAATGTCGGTGAGCTCGACACACCTACTAAGATCATGGCATGGTGTCAGTGGTCTCTATAAGAGTGATCTCTTCGGAGTGAGCTTGGAATCCCTCATAGTTTGGCTTGAAATGATGCCCATTAACTTTTAAAACTTTCCTAGTCGTGATGCTTTGTATAACTACTGCTTCATGTGGGAATACTTTGATAAAGACGTAAGGCACAACCCACCAAGACCTTAACTTCCTAGGAAATAGTTAGAGATGAGACTAAAATAGAAGAACTCTCTTTCCTACATTGAAGACTTTCCTAGAAGCAAAAAGGTCATGGTGGCACTTAGTGGTCTCCTTATTGGCCTTGTTCCTTTCGTAAACATCATTGCGGATCTCCTTGAGTTCATGTAGTTGCAACCTCCTATGTTTTTGGTCGCATCGAGCCTAAAACTGGTCTCTTTGATCGCCCAATACATCTTGTGCTTGATCTCGACGGGTAAATGCATGCTTTCCCATAGATAACTCTATAAGGTGACATCCCGATGGGAGCATTCCATGCCGTACAGACTACCTAGAGAGCTTTAAACAGATGAAGCCCCCAGTCTTTTCTACTGGGATTGACTGTCTTCTCCAAGATGAGCTTAACCTCTCTGTTTCTCACTTCAGCTTGCCCATTTGTCTATAGGTGGTATGTCATGGAAGTCATATGTTTGACCCCCTATTTTATCAGTAACGCCAAGACCATTTTGTTGCAAAAATGAGTACCACTATCACTGATTAGTAGTCTCGGTGTCCATCTGCAGATGATATTGTCCTTGATGAAATCTGCTACAATCTTTCTATTATCATTCCTGGTCACCTTGGCTTCTATCCACTTAGAAACACAATCAACTGCTAGGAGGATGTACTTGAATCTATAAGAATGAGTGAAAGGGCCCATGAAATTGATACCCCTGACACCAAAGATCTCAATGACCAAAATGTGAGTCATCAGGAGCTGATGTCGTTGTCCAAGATTACCAACCCATTGATAGTTATCGCATGCCTTGCTAAATATATAGGTGTCATGAAAGATGTAAGGCCAATAAAATAAGCCCTCAAGAATGCGTTGCACTATTCTTCTAGGCCCACCATGACCTTCGTAAACTTCAGAATGACATGCTTGCAAGAGTCTCAGTATCTCTTCCCCGTAAACACATCTCCTCAAAACCATATCATTACCTTATCTCCATAAATAAGGATTATCCTAAAAATACTTGCTATCTTCCTTCTTCATTCTTTCCGTATCATTGCATTTAAAATCTTTCAGAAATTTCTCGGTTGCAAGAAAGTTGACATGATCTGCGTACCATGGAGTCTCGGCGATGGCAAAGAGACGTTTCCCAGGATATTCATCCTGAACTTCCCTTGGTTCTTGTGAATTGGTTAGCCTGTTGAGATGATTAGCCACTAGGTTCTATATCCCTTTCTTATCTCTGATCTTGATGTCAAATTCTTAAAGTAAAAGGATCCATTGAATCAGTCTTGGCTTGTCATCTTTCTTGGTTATAAGGTATCTCAAAGTACCATGATCTGAGTATACAATGACCTTGGAACAGAGAAGGTAGGAACAAAACTTCTCTAATATAAAAATGATAGCAAGGAGTTCTTTCTCGGTCATGTGGTAGTTCCGTTTAGCTGCATCGAGAATTCGGGAGGTATAGTAAATGATATGAGGTTCTCGGCCAACTCATTGTCCCAATACTGCTCCTACTACTTTATTGTTTGCATTTCACATGATCTCAAAGGGCTGATCCTAGTTGGGTGATTGGATAATGGGCCTAGAGACCAGCTTCTTCTTGATAGTGCCAAAGGCTTCTTTGCAAGGATCTCCAAACTCGAAGTTAGTGTATTTGTGAAGTAATCTGCATAGGGGCTTGGCGATCTGTGAAAAGTTCTTGATGAACCTGTAATAAAAACCTGCATGCCCTAGAAAAGATCAAACTTCCTTTACAAAACTAGGGTAAAGTAAGGATTGAATAACATCAATTTTAGCTTTATCTACCTTAATACCCATCTTAGATACAACATGATCCAATAGCATACCTTGGTCTACCATGAAGTGGCATTTCTCATACCTAAGAACTAAGTTAGACTTGAGACAGCGATTAAGGACCTTACCAAGGTTATTGAGACATGAGTCAAAAGAATTAGCATACACTATAAAATCATCCACGAAGACTTTGATGATGTTCTCTATGTAGTATGAAAAGATACTCACCATACACCTCTAGATTGTAGCGGGAGCATTACAGAGACCAAAAGGCATCCATCTGTAAGCAAGGGTGCTGAAGGGACATGTAAAAGTTGCCTTCTCTTGGTCTTTTGGTGCCACCGGGATCTAATAGAAATCTTACATTCCATCGAGACAGCTGAATGAGACTTTCCTGCTAGTCTCTCCAGCATTTAATCAAAAAGTGGCAGCGAAAAATGGTCCTTCTTGATCACGGTGTTGAGCTTGCGGTAGTCAATGCAAACTCTCCACTCATTCTGTATTCTCATCGACACTGATTCCCCTACTTCATTTATCACCACCATGATCCTTGTCTTCTTTGGAGTGACTTGCACCGGGCTAACCCATTCACTATCAGAGATGGGGTAAATGAGGTTAGCCTCTATGAGCTTGATCACCTCTTTCTTCATAACTTCCATCGTGGGGGGATTGAGTCTTCTTTGAGGTTGGTGATAGGTCTTTAGGTTCTCCTCTAGCTTGATCTTATGCACGCAAATGATAGGACTAATCCCCTTGATATAGGCTATAGTCCTTCCAATTGCCTCCTTGTGTCGTTGGAGCAAGGAAAATAGTTGTTTTTCTTCATTGAGACTCAATTTAATGGAAATGATCACTGGGAGTGTATTATTATCCCCCAAGAAAGCATACTTAAGGTGACATGATAGACTTTTAAGTTTGAGTTCTGGTGGTTGGATGATGGAGGGAGTGAGTTTCTCAAATTCTAGTAGAGCGAGCTTTGATCCAGGTATTGATGTGGGTTGAGGTGATTCGAGATCATGGATGGCCTCTTTCACCTTTTCGTCCAAATTAGTATCATCAAGACTCTCAGTGTCAAGTGCTTCATTCAACGCGGTCAAATACTTGTCTTAGAGATTGAGCTCAAAAATTTGTGGATGATAGGATCAAGACTATCAATGCTACATAGGCTCAAATCTTCTTATGAGGTCTTCATGGCATCATAAACATTGAAAGTTGCTACTTCCCTCACTGAATTCCATAATGAGAGAACCATTGTGTACATCAATTTTGGTCTTAGCAGTGCTCAAGAATAGTCTCCTTAATAGAAAGTCTAAGTTCGCCTTCTTATCTGTATCACACATATCAAGAACATAAAAGTCAGTAAGAAACACAAAATCATTTACCTTTACCAATATGTCCTCCAAAATTCCTTCAAGGTAGATAACAGAGCAATCCATGAGCTACAAGACCATTCAAGTCTCCTTGAGAGGCATATTGTAGTTGGCCGATATCTTCTGGTAGATAGAGGAAGGCATGACATTTATAGATACACTGAGACTATACATAGCCTTCTAAATTCCAACCTGGCCTATGGTATAATTGATTACAAACATACCCTAGTCCTTTAGCTTAGGGAGTGATTTGCGTTGGATCATGGCATATACATTTTCCCCCATCATGACCTTGTCTAGGTCATGTTGCTTCTTCCTATTAGTACACAACACCTTGAGGAATATTGTATATTTAGGTATCTATCTAATCACATCGAGCAACAGAATGTTGATCTCGATTTTTCTCAAGGTCTCAAAAATTTCTTTCTCCTCTTTCATCTTCTTGGTCTTTGCCAGTCTTTCTAGAAAAGGTGGTCTGGTCTTGCTAGAAATCACTAGTTCCTATGTGCTATTAGGAATCACAATGTCTTCATCCTCCATTTTTGCTCATGGTGGTTCAGATTGAGTCTCTTTCTTTTCCTTTAGCGTCATCACGCTAACATTCTCTCTTGGATTTTCCTCTATTTGAGATGGAAGTCTCCCTACATTCTCGATCTTGGAAAGGGTGCTAGCTATCTAGGCCTTCCATTTTTCTAAGTTTAAGAGGTTACCTTGTAGTCCTTGCATCCATTTGTCTACTTACTAAAATGCTTATTGGAACTCTCAGTGAGAGCAGCGAAAAGTTCATAAGGATTGTGTTGTGGCTGCTGAGGTGGGTTAGGCCGGATCTGTTGGGGAGGTCTCGGTATGATTGTATTCTATTGATTTCTCACCATAAGCTGATTCTGCGGTCCCTATGGTTGTTGCAGTCGTTATTTCCCCAAGCGAGTGTTGGACGACCTCGCCACCCTATCTAATTTCTTTATGGTGATGGGATGTAAGGCTGCTTATTTCCTAGATTACCATAGTTATTATGGTTATTACAGTTTGCATGCTTGCCATAGTTGCCCATGGCATTGACTTGCTCAAATTCAGGGTCTCCTATATAAGGGCCTTCATCCGTAGCATGAGTGGTCTTTTTACAAAGTTCACACTCCTTCCTGACCTCATTCTTGAGGACTATCTTGTGCATGAGCTCAGTGAGTCTCTCTAATTTGTCATTGAGATCATAAGAACTAATCTCATTGACTACTCTCAATACAGATTTTCCTTCATGGTCGCCAAATTGTTGAGCAGTTTCTGTCATAGTCCTAATGAGTGCCAAAGCCTGAGCTGGGTTCTTATTGATGAGAGCACCCCCACTAGCGGCATCCATAATAGATCGCTGGGAGAATAGGAGTCCCTCATAGAAGGTCTGGACTAAGGCTTGATCAGTAAATCAATGTGGTGGACAAGCTGCCAAAAGGTGCTGGAACCATTCATAATACTCATAGAGACTCTCCGTGTCTTTCATCTTAGCTGAATAAATTTGTCTCTTTAAAGTGGTAACTCTCGATGCTGGAAAGTACTTGTCAAGAAAGACACTCGATGCTGGAAAGTACTTATCAAGAAAGACTCTCAACATTTGGTCCCATGATGTAATGCATCATGGTTTCAAATGACAAAACTAGTCATTGGCTATATCCTCAAGAGAAAAGGCAAAGGACTTCAATATAGCAAGATCTAGATCGACCTTGGGTGGCTTCATGGAATAAACCATTCAATAGAACTTCTACAAGTGTTTATAAGGGTCATCAGTGGCCCTTCCATCAAATTTCGGTAAGCTATGAACAAACCTAGATCTCATCTTAAAGTTGTTATCGTCAGTCTCAGCCGGATAAGTGATATAGAGTGGTTGTTGATCCACCAAGACCTGTACAAGGTCTCAGATTGACTGTTCTTGATTAGCCATGGACATGATGGCTATTTCGGGTTCTGAATCTAAGTCATTTGGATCATCAGACAGTCCTTCCATCTTGATTGGATCGTCATTTGGTCCATTTGAGGTTTCTGCCTGATGTTTGAACTCTCTACACTCTTGAGCTTGCATAGCATGAGCTCTATTAGATCTTTCAATTTCGGGATTGTAGAAAAATTTGCTGCCACGACTTGTGGCTTCGGTCATCCATGAAAAATAACTAGCTAAAAGGAATAGTTCTATAGTATTGGTGCCAAAATTTAATGGGGCTCCAGACCACCAAAAATTAATCCCTACACAAAATAAACTAGAAGTTAGTAGTGAGAAGAGGTCGAATCCACAAGGAATGGTATTTGACAATGTTATTCTTAGAAGATAACACACAGCGTGACCTAGAAGTACCCTTGATGGGAATTTATAGATTATAACTAAATAAAGCAGGTAACAAAACAATAAGAAACAGTGACTCAATCAAAGTAGAGCAAGACTGAACATTATGGCGATCATAGGATGAGGAATCAATTACACCGGGACCTAGATTAAGTTATATTAGCTCTCATGCACCGTACAGTACTAGCAACTCTTCCATACTGTGTATGGAGACCAGACATCATGCCATGATCTCTCTGTTACTCACTTTGTCTCCCGACTTTATGCCAAAGAGCTCGTCAATGAATAGCAATAAGTAATAGAAAAGCCTAAATCCTTACCAACAGGTAGTGAAGCACTCCCAACTGGATTAAGATTACCTTTTTCCAGTCTCGATGGAGACTGTCATTACTTTATTCCTCTTTAAGCACAATTATGAATGCAAGAATAAGAATTAAAAATAATTACAAAGACTTACCAAATGTTTGATCATGCCAAATAGCGAGACTAGGTGATATCCTTACCATAAAACCCTTGAAGTACCTAGATTGGTAAATAGGTCACCTTGTGAACTTTTGTAATCAATTACGGTCCTCACACCATTTAAACTCAGCCTTGATCGCTACTTAGTCAAGTCATAAAGAATTTAGCAAGATATAATAGAATTTAAATGTGCTAAAATATAAAGGGGCTTATAGAATTAGGAAAGAGATTTAAACTTCCTTCTTAAATTGGACTCTTCCAGAATAGGATTGGCTGGAATTGGGTAACTTCCAGATATGGGACTTAGCATGCTTCGATATTGATGTCATCTTGGTCATTCTAAAGTGTTCTGGAATCACCACGACTGGCTATTGCTCTAACTGCCTGTATCAGGTATCGGTGAAGGGCTCTTTTCATCTAGAAATTGCTTGTTTTCTTTAAATCACCTTCAAAACCTAAAAAGACAAGAAAGGAAGTAATAGCAGCCAAAAAGACTAAAAACATGGTCTCTTTGATATGGAAATAAGCGCAAATACATGCTGAAAATACGACCCATCAAACAAATATATGTGAAATACACGAAGAAACTAGGATACAACACCTTGGAGGTTGCTGATATCCCTTTTACCTTATGTAAGTAGCTGGCAGGTGACAAGTATAAACATCAAGTCAGATGTTAGGATCCATGTTACCTTAACTATAAGGGCATCATAATATCATGGACTTGAAAGTTTATATATTTACATCTTAGATAAAGAATTTCCTATGTTGGAAGATTTGAACGAAAATATTTTTGATGGAAAATTGGTGGACCAATTAGTCAGAAATTTAAATGGTTCATGTCTCAAGGAAATAAAGGGACACATGGTGTCTAGTTTTGAAGCAGGATAGAGAGGAGTGAAGAGAAAAGTAAAAAGAATTTTGAGAATTTTGTTTAGGAGACAAAATGATTGTTTTCAATATGACATATTTGAAACAAGATCTTTATTTCAATATGGGATATTGGAAATAAGATCAAAATGGTTAAAGTCTCATAGCATGAGAAGAGGAGGCCTTAAGCTTCCAATTCAAGATGTTTAATATTGAGAATTCCTACATCTCAAGGAAATTCTAAGTTTGTATGCAATACATAATTAGAATCATATATCCATATGAAAGTATAGATATTGTTGAGAAGTAGAGTTTTGGCAAAAAGGAGAGTTGTACCTACAAATAATCCTGAGAGCTTGATGGCTGCTATTGATATAGGAACTTGAAATCTCCATTTGACTAAATTTTTAAGAAGACGAAATTCAATTGTCATTATAAAATATTATTTCCTACTTAATAGTAGATGAAATTTTATTCCAATTTGATAAAAGGTGATATCCAAGTTATGAATGATATTTTACTTGTAATATGGCAAATGATATTTTTTAATTACAAGAATGATATTCTCAATATAAATGATGCTAAGAGAAAATTAGATAACGAGAAATCTTTCTACGTATGTCACTGTCATTTAGGCTATATAAACAAAGATCGTCTGACTAAGTTGTATAAGCATGGAGACTTCAGCCTAATAGACTTAGAGTCTTATGGTGATTGCAAACCTTGTTTAAAAGGAAAATTGATGAAGTTACCCTTTACTAGAAAAGGGTGAACAAGCTATGAGTACATTGGAGCTTATAAACACAGATTGATGTAGTCCAATGAGTGTTAAGGCACTAGGAGGATACTCATACTTCATAACCTTTATTGATGATTACTCATGATATGGTTATCTATACTTAATGAAGCACAAGTCTGAAAGTTTTGAGAAGTTCAAAATATTCCGAAACGAAGTAGAGAAACAACTTTAGAAAAGTATTAAAGCACTTCGTTCTTATTGAGGTGGAGAAAACTTAAGTGAAGAGTTTCAGGATTATCTAAAGGAAAAAGGGATAGTTCCTCAGTGGACACCTCCTTATACACCCCAATACAATGGAGTATCTGAAAGGAGGAATCAGACTTTATTAGATATGGTTCAGTCCAAGATGAGCCAAGCAGATCTCAGTAAATCCTTTTGGGGATATGCATTAGAGAGCGTAGTTTATGTATTAAATTGAGTACCCTCTAAATTAGTTTATTTTACACCTTATGAAAGATGGTGTAATAAACGGCCATCTCTAAGTAACCTAAGAGTATGAGGTTTTCATACTATGGTAAAGAGGATAGCATCAGATGAGCTAGATGCTAAATCTGGCAAGTGTCTGCTATTGGATATTTATTTTACCAACCCAAATCATAAAAGGTATTTGTGTCACGGAGTGCTCACTTTTTGGAAAAAGAAGACTTACTTGCAAAAGTCAGTGGGAGCAATATCGAACTGGAAGTTCAAGTGGTAGAAACACACGATTAGCTAATTGACCCCGTCTAGATACATAGGAAGGTGTGATCCAAGAACAGCCTATCAAAATAAAATCATTGCAAAGATTAGGTCGTGTTCATAAAGGACTCAAAAGATACGGTTTTATCATCACGGATGATGGGGAACTATATCTCATTGATGATGATGAACCAAGAACCTTTGATGAAGCACTAAAAATCTTATATTCTGATAAATGGCTTAACCATGAAATCAGAAATGGATTCGATGTACGAAACAAAGTTTGGAATTTGGTCGACGCACCAGAAGAGGTTAGACCCATCGGGTGCAAATGGGTCTTCAAGAAGAATACCGACATGGACAGTAACGTAATTACTTATAAGGAAAGGTTTTCTGCTAAATGTTATAGTCAACGTGAAAGTATTGACTATGATAAAACTTTCTCACCGGTGGCCATGCTAAAATCCATCAGAATACTCCTCGCCATTACTGCTTATTATGATTATGAGATCCGACAGATGGATTTTGAATAACATTGCTTTATTGGGATTTGTATCGAGATGTGTATATGACACAGCGTGAGGGTTTTACATCACATAATAGCTCAAATGTATGCAAACTATTTATTGACTTAAATAAACATCTAGGAGTTAGAATATTAGGTTTGATCAGAAAATTCGTGAATTGGATTTCTCTCCAAACATTAATGAGCCATGTGTTTACAAGAAGGTTAGTAGGAGTGCAGTCATTTTCTTAGTATTGTACATTGATGAAATTTTGCTAATAGGAAATGACATTTCCCTTCTTTAAAGTATTAAATATGGTTGTCAAGAAAGTTCTCCGTGAAAGACCTTGGAGAAGTAGCATTTATACTAGGTATAAAGATCTATAGAGATAGATCTAAGAGGATGTTAGGTCTTTCTCAAAGCACATATATAGATAAGGTACTGAATAGGTTTAGCCTTGAGCATTTGAAGAAAGGATATCCTATCTAAGACTGCGTGTCCGAAGATAGCTCAGGAAAGAATGCGCCTGAAGGATACACCCTATGCATTAGCGATAGGGTCCATCATGTATGCTATGATTTGTACTAGGCTAGAAGTCTCTCAAGCTTTGAGCTTTATGAGTAAATATCAATCAGATCTAGGTGAAAAGCATTAAATAGCCATCAAGGCAATTCTTAAGTACTTGAGAAGGACTAAAGATGAGTTCTTGATATATGGAGATGGTGACCTCACAATTAATGGTTACACTGATGTGAGTCTCCAATCTAACAAGGATGATTTTAAGTCATAGTTAGGTTTTATATATGTATTTAATGAAGGGCCAGTATGCTGGAAAAGTTCCAACCAAGAAACTACTGTGGATTCAACCATGGAGTTTGAGTACTATGTTACCTATGAAGTAGCAAAAGAAGTAATCTAGTCAAAGGGATTTATTGGTGATCTTGGTGTGGTGCCTGAGATTGTTAATCCAATTACTTGTATTGTAATAACAATGGTGTTGTAGCTCAGGCAAAGGAACCACGTTCTCATCAGAAAAATAGACATGTACTTAGAAAGTATCATATAATTAGGGAGATTGTTGATACTATGATGATAAGATTAGAATATGTGCCCACTGATTAGAACCTCGCGGATGGTCTGACAAAGCCATTGATATAATTTAAACATGACCAACATATGAAAGCATAAGGAATAAGACATATGGCTAATTGGCCTTAGTGCAAGTGGGAGTTTGTTAGATATGATGTATTCCCTCAAGGCAATTAGGGCGATGTGTCTTAATTAAGTATTGGTACGAATAATTTATTTAATTAATAAAGGCATTGATTCTTTTGTTTATATCGATGTGTTCATATATATTGTGATTGCTTAAAATATATTCATTGATATCTTTGTATAAATGTCCTTGACATAAACATAGCATGAAGTGAGAGATATCTTAGTGAGACTATCTTTAGTGATACCAGCTTCATGTGCAATTATGATTATGTCTAAACTGTCCTTAGTCATAGTTTCATAAAGAAAGGATATTGATGGAATAGTAAGACTAGGTTGTGGTCAACTTTCTTGGAAAGGGTCCAAGCAGCTAACCTTCTAAAGACTGAATGGGGTGCCTTGAGTTTGACACATGGATATATCTGGAAGATATATTGCAGACAGCTGTAAGATAAACATTTGGTATATTTACAAATGTGTTAGTGTTTATCTTCATGCAGTAGCTTTGCGAATATTCTCATACTAGAGATGCTAGTTACCTTGTGTTGTACTGGCACTATACTTTGGGTCATACCTATTCACTCATCAATTTGATTAAATGATTAGATCATTTTTCGACTAAGCCAGGAATTTATTTTGATCGTAGCTAATTTTATTAGGGTCATAAATAAATTAAAGTTTTCATTAAATGATTAGATCATTTTCTGGTTAAGCGACAAATTTATTTTGACTGGCAACTAATTTTATTAGGGTCATAAATAAATTAAAGTATTGATTAAAAATGACTATATCATTTTCTGGTTAAGCTAGAAATTCATTTTGATAGGTAAATAATTTTATTAGGGTTATAAATAAATTAAAAGAAAGAGGACTAAAAGGAATTTTTTGTCATGGACTTATGAATTTATTCATAGGGTCCAAGTATGCTAAAAGGCCAACACATTGGGTCTTGCTGCAAGCTGGGCTTGTGGCATGGGCCGCAAGCCCAAGCTTGCAGATAAGGCAAGACCTTTAGGGCTTGCCTTGCGCCAACTTAGCCGGCAAAGCATGTGCTTGCCGCCCAAGCATAAGGGTGGGATGGGTATTTTACCCATCCCACATTAATGAGGGGAGCTCTCCCCTCTCCATATAAAAGGAGCTCTCGTCCTCCTTATTTCAACACACCAACAATTCTTCTCCCCTCTCTCTAGTTTTGTATTTAAGATTCTTCGAATAGTTTTCTCAACTAACTAAGAGGGATTTATTTAACATTTTCATGTGGGATTTTAGAGTAGTCTAACAGATACTCAAAGCTCTGCTGTTCTTCCTCATTGGGAGGTTTTTGTTGGTGGGGTTTGTGTGGATACTCATAGAGGGTATCCTACACTTGGAGGCTTGTGAAAGAAGGTTCTGCCAAAGCACACTTCAACCGACAAGACTTATATTTCTACTTTTAATTATTAAGTCTTTTTCTTTAAGTGTTTTAAGACTTGATAATTATTATGTATGGTTCTTTTGTATACTTAGTTTATTTTATGCTTAGATTATAACTTAGAGTTATAATATGCTTAGTATAAAATTTTTTTATGCCAAGATATAATTTAGAATTGTGGTATGCCTAGCTTATGCATGCTAACCTAAGTAGAGAATTTATTTAGTTAAGGCTTTCATTAATTTATATGCAACTGATAGGAGTTCCTAGGGACAAGGGGCAAAATTTTGAATTTCTACCATGCCTGTTATGCAAGTTCAAAGTGACTGTCAGTTCCCAATAGTATTGGCATGTCATGGATGGCTTTGATCATTTTGGGATCCACATCAATGCCCCTTTGACTGACAATGTGACTTAACAATTTGCCTATTGTGACTCCAAACACACACTTCTTTGGATTCAATATCAAGTTATACTTTTCGATTCTAGTGAGGAACCTATCCAAGATAGTAGGGTGCTCCTCTCAGGTTGATTCTTTCACTAGCATACCCTCAACTTACACATCGACTTCTTTGCAAATCATGTCATGTAGTAATGTTGTAACGGCTCTTTGGGAAGTGGCACCTGCATTCTTCAACTCAAATGGCATGACTTTGTAGCAATAACCCAACATTCGGTGGTGAAGGCTATCTGGACATTGTCGATAACATTCATCATGATATGATTGTAGCCTAAGAACCCTTCCAGAAATGAGTACATGGCTGCCTTGGCTGCACTATCGACTAGGATGTCGATGTGAGGTAGTAGAAAATCATCCTTACATGAGGCCTTGTTAAGATCTCGATAATCCACACAAACTCGAACCGTTCCATCTTTATTCGGCATTGGGATGATATTGGCTAACTTAGTTAGATACTCAACCACTTCTACAAACTTGGTTTCGATTAACTTGGGAACTTTGGCATTAATTTATTCAGCCTACTCAAGTTTCATACGGTGAAGTTTTTGTTTGAAGGACCTTAACTTAGGATCGATCAGAATTCGATGTTCTTCAATCTTGCGATCGACTTCAGGCATATCTTCATAGGACCAAGAGAATACTACCACATTCTTTTTTAGAACTTTTATCATTTCATTTTTCTCAATGGGAGATAAGTCACTTAAAATATATACCATTTGAGGGTTTTTAGTTGTATTTAAATTAATTTCAATCATAAATCATCACATAAGCTAAACACATTATGAATATGATCAAAAGAATGCAAGTTGCCGTTAGGCAAGAAATCACACAAGTAAGAAAAATTATTACATTTCATTGATAAATTGGCCTTATTAGCCTATTGTTGACATCATAAAAACTAGGAATTGAAACTAGAACATTATCCTCATCCTTATCCTCAATAGGAGTACCGGAGATGACTACATCTATAGGTGCATCTTCTAAGAGCATATCGGACAAGTATTCTTGGAGGTTCTTGTTCTAACTCTCGGTGAGCTTCTCTTCTTCCTTAACCAATTCTTTTACTAGGTTAGCAAAGGATTCTCCCAATAGACCATTGGGTTGGGTACCCAACTACTTCTTCATGAGGTTAGAGAAAGGATTAGTAATGGAGGAGATGGTCTTGTCCCCCTCGTAAGGAATTGGTTCTTAGGCCAAGGGAGTTTCTTCTTCTATCTCATTGATACAACATTTCTAGGTGAAGTTAAACACACCATTAAAGACCTTAAATCCAGGAATTAGTTCTCCCCTAATTTCCAATGGTTTAGCTTCTCCTTAATAGGCTGGTTCCTCATCCGTCTTGCAGATAATGACCATGTGGACTAAGTTCTAGTGCATCTTCTTGGTGGATTTCTAGGGAGTGAAGCCTAGACCTTCTTTGCCCTTTTGAGATTGGATCTTAGGAAGATATGGAATCCCTTGAAGATTACTTCCTAGACCCTTACCGTATAGCTACCCCTTTCTAGCCATGTACTTGGCAACCCATGGGGCATACTTCTTAACTTCCTCTTCTTCGAACTTGATGACTACTGACACACAAAAATCAATCAAGTCGATCCTTCCTCTAGCGGTAGCCTCTACAACTGATTCTTTGTCAGCTTTTATAGTGATAGGCTTTCCCTTATGAACAAATTTGATCTTTTGATGGAGGGTGGAAGGCACTGCCCCAAGTGCATGGATCCAATGATGATACAATAGGAAAGAGATTATGACTGGAATGTCAAAAACATTAAATGTAACAGAAGTCATGACTTCTACCACGGTCGCATCAGCTATGAATGTCCCCTCGACTGTCCTCTTAGAATCATCATATGCTTTGATGATAGTACAAGATTTCTTTAACATGTCTTTGGAGAGGCCAAGGTGCGACAAGATTTGAAGGGGACATAGATTCAAGGTGGACCCATCATCTACCATCACACACAGAACCATGAGATCAAACATTTTCACTTTGATGAACAAAGCCTTATTGTGCTTCATCCCCTCTTGAGGCAAATTGGCCGGAGTGAAGGCAATAGGTATATAATTTCTTTATGGAATCCCTCCATTAATTATCATACACATCTCATCGGGGGAAGTCGTCATGATGACATCCATCTCTATCAACTTCTTCATGAGAGCCTTTCTATGAGCCTTAGATTCGATAATCAATTTTTGGATGGTACACGTGGCTATAGTTTGCTTCAACCGCTTAATGATGGGGTCTTCTTCTAACTCCTCTTCCATAGGTGGCAGAAGGTCTTGTATGTGTTTTGCCCCTTCGATTCGAACCCCTTTCTTAAACTCGGGCTGATAGACTCTTCAACTTTGAGTCATGTTCATAATTCTCCCATTTTGTATATAGGAGACATATCCTCCTTTAGTTTCCATTGAAAAGAAGATCTCATCCTTGGACTTATCATGATGATCACTGAACACTTTGATGAGGTCTATAAGGTCCATTAGATGGTCAAAATAATCCATCATACCCCTACCTAGAGAGCTATTCACTTGTTGACAAAAGAGATCAAGAGCTTCTATATCGATAGCTCCTAGATTGGCTGTTGCTAAGGATTCTTCTAGTGCCATCTTTAAATCATCCTAGATTATTATTACCCTTATTGACCAGTTCTCATGGATGAACTGATTAAGCACAAAGTTGGATGTAAGATCGGATTCAACTACCAAGATCAATTCTTTAGTCACCACTTTGTTCCTCAATTACTGGACAACATAAGCCTTGATTAGGCTAAATTGCACCATATTCACGGATTGAGTAAACTGGGGTAATAGGTTGCTCATGGTACTATTTGGTGCCAAGTCTTTGATCTTCTTATCTTTGATGAGGGACTTGATTGGGAATAGGAGAGCCTTGTAGTTACTAGTACGGTGACCAACAGCTACATGGTAAGTGTAGAAATTACGAGCATCTTCAGTCTTAGGAGGAACAAAAGGCACCAAACTACTCAATAAGTTAAGTTTCCTTAACTTGCTAAAGAGAAAAGACAAATTATCCTTCCACGGGGAAATTCCATGCCTATCTTCTTAAGGGGGTTAGATAGTGGACACATCAACCTCAATGGGGGTGGCCACTCTGGTCTTGGAGGCAGCGGGAGCAAGTGTGAATACTTTGGTGGGCTTCCTATAACTAGCTGAGAAGGGACGGTTGGTTACAAGTAGGCCCCTTTATTTCTTCGTAGCAGTTTTTCTTTCTAACTTCTCGGCCTTTTTGCAAACATTAGGATAGTTCTCATATTCATATAAGGCCAGATGGTCTTTGTACCACGGTCGTGAACCATCTATCATCTTTATAATCATTTCGAGCAGGCTGGGTTTACTACCCAACAAAGCTTGAGTGGACATCCAACACTTATAGTTAGATCAAAAAGTCTCTTCTTCTTTCTGCATGACTTGTTGTAAGTTCTGAATGGTGGTCTTCAACTCAGAATTAAACTCATAGTCTTCTTTAGAAGACTTAGAAAGCTTATCCCAATCACGGCGGACATCATTGGGTTGAGTGGTAAACCACTTAATAGTTGTCCTAGTTAAGGTGGACGACAACATCTTGGCTAGCTAATTGTTTGACAACCCCTTCATCCTGATCACATCCCTATAGTTCTCAATATAGACTAAAGGTAGTTGTAAGGAGGAAGTGAAGGCATGCTAAAATCGGGTGGTAATAGCTCAACTCCATCTATAACTGAGGTCTTGCTTGTCTCATCTCCTATGGAAAGGAACTCCTTAAGCATGATATTGATATGAGTAGTACCCCTACTAGTCCTTGGACCACCATTTTGATTGTCTTTCTCAACTTCTTTCTCGACTTCTTCCTTAGGATTCTTTCTTAAGCCCTTATTGGTCTCCTTTTCCAAGGCATCTTTCACTAACAACTAAACCTGATCGATGATGGTGTTCTAAAACTATCAAAGTAGAAATAATTGGCTTATGCATCATTCATCTCTCGCACAAGGGCCTCGGTATTGGAAGGAGAAGTCATTTTGACGATCTCAGGAGAACTTGGATTAAATATAGAAGTGAGTTGCTTGGACTGCTCGGAACCTAACTTTGGCCCCACACTTGAAACAAAACTTGCGATCATTTGACCCTCTTGATAAGAGAACTCAATAGTATGGATTAGACGATCATCAGCCCTCTTCAAAGTTGAGATAGAACCACGGTCAAATTAGTCCATGCATGGGTTTAGGCATGGATGCAGGATGATATGAGCAATAGGATTTATACTTTAGGTGTATTTATAAGAATATGGTTGCAAATGATGTGGTTAAAGAGCATATGCATGGCTTGACATGGTCTCGTGTGTGCGGTATGCTTATTCAAAATATAATAGAATCACAAATATGACAGGCAATTTCACAAATTAAGAAGAAATGGGAAGAGCGGTATAGAAAAGTGTACCAGGGGTTGCAAGCTAATCCCTAAAAAATCACCGCAAAGAGCTCTTACCCGCTCAAATATAATTAATGAAATTGACAGATAATGGAAAGTAACGGGAAAAAGAAAGTGGTGTGCAATTAAGAAAGAAAAATAAAAGATGGGATATGAATCAATTATGATATAAAAATGAAGCATCAATTAACTACATAATTAAAAATAGAAATGGAATGAAATGAAACGAGAAATGAAAGAATGACACAATTATAATTTGAAATGAAATATGGATTATTTACATTTCGGTATGTGAATCAATTACATTATGGAAAAGAAATAAAAACCATTTGTATTATGGAAATTAAATATAAAATATTTATATTATAGAAATGGAATATAAACAATTTATATTACAGAATATAAATAATTTTTAAGATGGAATATAAATGACTCATATTATGGAAGTGAAATATAAGTAATTTATATTATGAATTAATTGGTGATGGATCGTAAAATGAAGATGAGACAGAAATAAAGTGGACTAATTTATAGTTAAGTTTAATCATAACAAGTTTGATTCAATTAATATAACATAAACTGAATGCTTAATAAACTGAAGCAAAAAATAAATTAAAATGATTATCTTAGTCTAAGATTGTATGCCTTTTTGTTGTGAATATGTCGTTAGATCTAGAATGAAACGGGAATGGCCATGTGAAGAGTTACTGGATTTAGAAAAGATGAGTTAAAATCGGTAAAGAATAACTAGGGGAAAACAAATTCCTCTCTTTAGTCTAAACTTGCTAAATACTCGGAAATGACTTGGACAGAACTTCGATAAGAACTTTCATAGAGCTAATTTCGCAGAATGGATTTGATAGATGTTAATTGTGTAGAAAAAACTTATTTTAGGCCTCTATTAATAGTGAAAAATGAGAGGTGAAATTGGGTAGAATAATTAATTTCCCAACTGAATGGGAAAATTGAATTAATTCATATTTATATTCTGCAAAAAAAGTCAATACCGGTACCTTTTTTGGGATGTCGGTACCGGTTTTGGTCAATTTCAAATAAGAAATTTTGAATAGAGTCAGTCAAAAATAACCAGGAAATAATAGATGGCGGTATCGTTACAATGGATAACGGTACCGTTGTCTACTAAAGACGGTTGCGGTGTCAAATAACAGGGTACACCTTATGACTATTTTTTTAGGGTTTTTGACATGAGTGTGAGGGACCGAATGTATATTCTCAAGGTCAATTCCCATAAATCAATTCCAAACTTAACATACTAGGATATGATAAAGTATAGAGCCAACCTTTCATCATCGACTAGGGGCAAGAGAAAATTTCGTGGATAGACAAAAGTATTCTCAAGATTCCCATGAGAGACAAAGGTGGGCTACACG
Source organism: Euphorbia pulcherrima (assembly GCA_947683365.1). Taxonomy (NCBI): domain Eukaryota; kingdom Viridiplantae; phylum Streptophyta; class Magnoliopsida; order Malpighiales; family Euphorbiaceae; genus Euphorbia; species Euphorbia pulcherrima. The sequence continues at coordinate 46,385,823 of CANTUS010000010.1, forward strand.
CAATGTATGATCTAGACTTTAGGTTCGACAAAGGTTAGACATCTAGATGGGTAGGTTTGACACGACTAAGGTGGGTTTGGCATGGTTAAGGTGATGGGGTGTCCCTATACCTTGGCAAGTGGGAGCGAGACATTAGTTGGACATGATATGTGCGACATCGATGGGATATTGTGACATAGGGTGCTTTTATTTTCTAAGGCCCGAGCTTACCTATAGCCTGACATGGCTGGATATGAGACGACATGACATGGTTAAACTCAACTCGGGTGAGTAATGGGTTGGTCAAGACATCGATGTAACATCTCCAGGGTTTGGTGGTAAAATATGGTGAATGATAATCGAGACGTTGATAGGACATCTCTAAAGGTGGACGACATAACAGCGTATCGGTTAACAAAGGGATAAAGGTTTGACAGAGACATCAAAGTGACATCTCTAAAGGTGTATAGTATAACGGCGTAGTAGGTATATAAAGTGAGAAAGGTTTAGTCGAGACATCAAAGCGACATCTCTAAAGGTGGATGGCATAACGGTGTAGCGGTTATACAAAGGGCTAAAGGTTTAGTTGAGACATCAAAGTAACATATCTAAAGACAGATGGCATAACGGCTTAGAGACAACATTGGGCATATTGCCATAAAAGTGTTGTGACTCCTAAGGATGACTAGGGGAAGTCTCATAGGAATCTTGAAAGATTTAATATCAAAACAAGACTAGCATAATATGGCAAGTAGCTTGTATCATGGCAATACCTAGCATGGAAACACGTAGCATGGCAACACCTAGCATGGTAAAATAAGGGGTTAGTTAACATATAGGTGGCAAATAAAATTCTTCCAACCTTTTACCTCCCATCTCCTCATTACTCCACGCGAAGGGTAAAGCTTCTAAATCTAGAGTTGGCTCTAAACCTTGAAATCTATAGTGGATAACAAGGTGTGACCCAAATCTATTACATGTGAGTTGGGTAAGTCCTAAGGGGAAGTTACTAGGGTTTACTATATGCAAGCTCATATTTGGGTTGTTGATGTAGATGGGTCTCACATCATTGAGTGCATCCCAGTCCTATAGAGGATCACGGAATTACAATATAACTATAAGTGGTACCCACTAGATGCCCCTAGGTCCTATAGAGAATGCTAGAATACACTTTTGTGAATAATCGGCTAATAACTGGGCATCCTTTCTTAAAATGCAAAATAATCTAACTATTGCACATGAATAATCGTATTAAATAAATTAATATTGGACAATGACTAAGCACTTTCAATGTTCATCAAATCTTTTTAAAACCTTTTGAAAATGAGATTTTTAAAAAAAGAAATATCCCCAACAGAGTCGCCATTGTGAGCGGGTGAGGCTTTCTGAATCGGGTCGATCGAGTCAAGTTTGGGTCAAAGCTACTTGTGGGTAACAAATCGAGGCATTACAATCCACTGGGGTTTTTTTATGATTTTATGAAAATAATTTTTAAATGATCCGAGATCCTAAATCGTTGGATTATAACTCAGAATCCTCACCTAGATCAACTCTTTCTAGGAATTTGGGATAGCATCATCTCCAATAGAACAACACACTAGACCATAATACGGAGACTCAGGTCTGGATGAACAATCTATTCACTACTTATCCGATTAAACACATGTTCCACTACCAACTTTAATTCATTTAATAATGATTATTGCCTATGGTTGATTTTAAGAAATGGGATGAGAAAGAGAGTTTATTTAATGCAAAACATACCGCTTCAATGAGATCATGACATCACAACAATATAATTTAAACATGTTTTTATGGCATGAAATATTTACAGAATATATTACAAACAATTCTAGGTACAAAATACCCGTTTAAACCTCCAAATAAACGTGTTACAACAAAATACGAGATTTCGGGTACTCTGCCCAGAAGGGGACCATAACACCATTATAGGAATCACGGTACTGTGATCGAAATTAGATCACAGTTACAGAAGCAATAAATAGGTAGTTTTGAAGTTCGGTAAAACAAAACAAGAACTTTTAGAAAGCGTACCTGAGTGCAAGGTTTCTAATCGCCACAAAAGAGCTCTTACCCTCTCAAAATATAATGAATTGACAAAAATTGAATTTAAATAAGATTTTGTCTCATTTTATTACCTTGTGGAGTAAATTTCTTATTTTTTTTTGTTAAGGAGCACTCTTTTAGAATAGAACCTCGAAGAACATGAATGAATGAAAAGAATACTCTTAAATGAATATAAATAACAAAACGATAAATCGAACAAGTCGATTCCTCTCGTTGTTATAAACTAGAACTAAAAAAATAGAAAACTTGACAGAACTTTGTTAATTCACAAAAGCATTTTGAAGAGTATTTTTAAGTACATTGACTATTTTTTTCTAGTGTTTGGGGGCTCTATTTATAGAGTTCTTACCACTAAAAACGGGTAAAAAATCAAATCTCAACTAAAGAGGAAAAAGTATTTAATTTAGAAAATATTTTTCTTAACGGATTCAATCAAAGTATGCCAATTAGGATCAAGGTACCGTGATTCATTGGTTTTAGAACAGGAAATTTGGATTTAAGGCGGTGAATCAAATTGGGAAAGAATCAATCACGGTACGCCAGTTCGGATCACGGTACCTCAATCGATTGGGGTGTAGTGAAAAATTCACTTTTTGCTCTTTAAAAGGGATCAGATTTTTGTTCTTCGAGGCCCACTTCTATAAATTAACTCATGAACCTAAAACGTAAGAATATTTAGGTAAAATATAAAACTTTCATCATCAACTAATGGGTCATTGAAATTTTGTGCTAACAACTTACTTGGCTCATCATGGACCGAACCATGTCTAACAAAGTTTGATTCCTCCTCTCAGAACACCATTGTGCGGAGGAGTATAAGGAGGGGCCCATTTAGGTAATATTCCATTATCCCTTAGATAATCTTAAAACTATTGGCTTAAATATTCTCCACCTTGGTCTGGCCGTAGTGCCTTAATTCTCCTTCAAAGTTGTTTCTCAACTTCATTCTTATAGTCTTTGAACTTTTCAAAACTATCTAATTTGTGCCTCACTAGATAAAAATATCCATATTGTGAATAATCATCGATAAAAGTTATGAAGTAGACAAATCCTCCATGTGCTTGCACATTTATTGGACCACATACATCTGTGTGTATTAATTCCATTACACTTGTGGCACGTTTCCCTTTTCCTTTAAAAGGTTTCTTCATCATTTTTCCTATTGAACAAGGTTCGCATGCCCCATAAGACTCCCAGTCTATTAGGCCCAAGTCGCCACCTTTGCCTAACTTAGTTAAGCGGGTTTCATTTATATGCCCTAAACGATAATGCCATAAGTAGGATGATTTGTCCTTATCTAATTTCTATCTCTTAGGATCATTCATATTAAGAATTTCAACTTTAGTATTTAAAACATATAAGCCATCAAAAAAACTCCATTGCAACAAAGAACACTATTTTTGCAAACTTGACAATCTTTATTATTAAATAAAATCTCAAATCCTTCTTCTACTAAACATGGAAAAGGAATAATATTCTTAGTGACAACCGAAATATAATAGCATTTATTTCATTCTAAAAATAGGCCACTTGGCAACTTGAGACTATATGTTCCTACAGCTAATGCAGCAACATATGCTCCATTTCCAACTCGTAGGTCCAACTCTCCTTTAGCCAGCCTTCTACAATTTTGCAACCCCAGCACAGAAGTACATACATGAGTACAACATCCAGTATCCAATACCCATGCAAATTCATAAGGAACTATAGTGAAATTTTCAATCATGAGCAGTTCCTTTCCAAGGACTTTTTCAAATCCTTAGAGGCGGGTGCCTTGAAATCCCTTTTCCAATGTCCTTGTTTTCCACACTTGAAACATAAGTTTGTAGTTCCTTTCTTATATTTCTTCTTACTGATCTTCTTCTTTTCCTATTGCCCCTTCTTTTTTAGGTCTTACACTTCGAAGGTTTGGTTTTTAGATCATGCTAGATCTTAGGTTCTACTATTTTCAACATGTTGATCAATTCAGGGATTGTCATATCAATCTTGTTCATGTAACAATTAGTCACAAACTGTGAATAAATATCGGGGAGTGAAGTCCAAATTAGATCTATGCTCAACTCATGATCCATTAAAAATCCTAATTCACCAAGCTTCTTGATTTTACCAAGAAGCTTCAAGACATGCTGAGAAGATGAAGAATTAGCCTGCATCTTAGTCCTAAATAAGAGCATTGAGGTCTCAAACCTCTCAGTCCTTGCTTGCTCAGAAAAGACTTCCTGAAGATGGAGAATCATAGAATCGTTACTCATATTCTCATACTATTTTTGAAGCTCAAGATTCATGGTTCCCAAGATTAAATGTATTGCAGATTCGTGCTATTTCCTATGCTTCTTCCATCCCTCATGCTCGTTACGATCGCTAGCATCATGTTTTTAAGAAACTGGCTCATCCAAAATATAAGCCAGGCTTTTGCCTCTAAGGACTATCCTCACCGTCCTGGACCAATAAGTAAAATTGGTACCATCTAATTTGTCATTAAGAATAGTGTGAAAGTTTATGTTTGTAGTCATATTCAACCTAAATATAAGAACAAAATTATTGACTTAGAATTAGTTTTTGTACATGCATTTAATTTTTACGGTCCTTAAAATAAATACACTTTCCTACTATTTTATTAAGGTTTTATTCATAAACATAATAGCCCATTCTATTGTCTTTCGGGAAACATGGTCTAACCATTTTCTTAGTAGGTGTTCGAAATCAATGATCTAGAATCTCAATTGAACTAATATATCCGGATCAAGTTTGGAAGAAACCAAAACTTAAACAAAGTATCTGCTAAATCCAAATAGAAGCATCCGATCAAGACCCACCTACAAGGACATTCATTGAAGACTAAAATTACCTAAGCATATAATGGAATCATTAGGTTAAAATTTTGAAAAGGAAACAAACTTTAAAGCTCCAAGATTGATATCCAAAAGAACTGATTGCACTTGTTCCGGAAGAAGATAGATCTAAAGACTCTAAGTCTAAAAACATCCACAAAACTTAGATGTCAAGACAATGGGAAAAGTTTCAATTATAACCTTTTTCCCTCCACCTTTTGGTCTACAACGTCAAAGATCCTTTTCCCATGAGCAAGACAAAAGAGACAGCTCGCACTTTTTAGAAAAAGGACAAAAGGATTGATAATGGATAGAAAAAGGAAGCAAACTTTTTCACCCAGACCATTAAGGAGGCGCGTGGAGCTCACGCCAAAAGGCTAATGGTATAAAAGTTGGTGTGACACTAAAAAACAAGGAAAACGATCACGATTATCTTTTCAACCTCAATCCTATGGATTCAAACGGGTCAAATTACAATCTAACGAATTGATCAACGACTCCAGAACTGCCACATTTCACCTGATCAATGATGAAGATTAATTACAGCTTACCAACCCATAATGGCTACATTTATGATGGAAGCATGTAAAAAGGAAGCTTCAAAAGTTGAGAAGGTGTTGGTTGATTTCATAAAAAGCACATACAAGAGAACTTGCTAGAAAGCAATCAAACTCACAAATCCCTCTAAGAACCAAGTCATTCAAAATTAGTTTGTAAGGATTCCTAAGTGAGTTATAAACTTAAGGAAGTCCAAAACCAAAACCTTTGTTAAAAACCAAAGTGTAAAAGATCTCCTACTTAGGTGAGTAGTAAGATTGGGATATAGCTTGAAGTAGGCGCTTGAGTGGGATCTCCCCGTAGGACTCAACTTAGATTTAGGGTAGAAGTCTAAAAAAAGGACTCGGCTAGGAGTTGGTGCTTCTAGTGGTATATCCTACACCCGAAAGGGGGTACCATCCAAAGAAAAAATGTAAGGCTTGATTTTTGCCAGTTGGAAAGAAATCACACTAGTGGAAAAGCTCAAAGGAAGGAACCTTTGAGGACAGGACATAGGCGGGGCCAAACCAGTCTAAATCATCATGTTTGATTTTCTCTAACTCTTTATTTATATTTGCATTATATTTTACATCTGCATCATCCAGATCCACAACATCCGAAAGCCATTAAACACGCTACACAAGACTTTTTAAAGTCTATTAATTCTATAAAAAAGGTTCATTCACCCCCCTCCGACCTTATATAGACCCTCATAGGGACAAACAATTGTTATCAAAGCAAGTGCTCAGACTAGAGATCTAACCATCTCGAGCTAAAGGTCCCCATATTTTGATCTAATAATCAAAATGAGTTTCCAAAACTCACAGCTCCTTCTAGAGGGTATGTCTATTACCCGTCCTTCACTCTTTACTGGTGAACACTACTCATACTAGAAAAACTGGATGAAGAATTTAATTCAAGCTCAAAGCCTGATGGCATGGATGGCCATTAAAGATGGTCCATATGAGCCTATGCATGGCGTAGATGGTTTAGCCACTCGCAAGCCCTTGAGCTTATGGGATGAAAATGATTATAAGGGATTGCGTGAAAACGCAAATGCTATTAACATGCTTCATTATGCTCTTACTACAACAGAATTTAACAGGATATCTGAATATGACACTGTACAAGAAATCTGGCAGAAACTGGAAGTCACCTATGAAGGAACCAATAAAGTAAGAGAGGTAAAGCTTGATCTACTCAAAAAGAAACTTAAAGCCTTCAAGATGGAACCAAAAGAATCTATCAGCAGTATGAACACTAGATACATAAATCTAGTAAATGAAATTAAAAGGCTTGGAAAAGAAATTCCTAAAGTAGATATGGTCAAGAAAGTACTCTGGAGTCTCACAAGGAGTGGGATAACAAGAAGACTGCCATTGAGGAAGCTCATGACCTAAACTTATATAGTTTTGATGAGCTCATTGGCAATCTCTTGACTCTAGAGCTATTTCTAGAGAGATATAGTCAACAGGATAAGAAGCCTAAAGAGAAGAAGAAAGCTATTGCACTTAAGGCGGAATCCACTGGATCAGCTTCATCCAGAGAAGAAGAGCAAGTAACTGAGTCTCTAAGTACCAAGGATCAACTAGCTCTACTAACTAGACAACTCAACAGGTTCATACAAAGGAAAGAAAGGAGGAAGTCCAGAAAATATGAATCCCGAAGACCAAGGGAAGGCATATCCAGAAGAGAAATGCCTAGAAAGAATTTGGATGAAAAGAAGGATCCGAAAAAAGAAGCTGCATGGTTTGAATGTTGGGAGAAAGGCCACTTCAGAATAAAATGCCCTAATCTTAAGAGAACCAAGATTCACAGGAAGAAGACAATGGTTGCTACCTAGAGCAACAGTGAGGAAAGTAGCAGCTCATCTTCAGTAGAAGAAGAAGAGACTGCCAACTGTGCATTCAGGGCACTGACTGATCCAGAACCAGCGTAATCCAGAAAGAATGTCTCTAAGCAGGATATAGTGCAAATCAAAGAATCAGAATCAGAAACAGCAAATACTAATGTAAACTCTTATTCTAATTCTGTTTCTAACTTTGACCTTGCTAGAGCTTTAGCTATTGTGATCAAAAGTGTGAAGAAGAACACCAAAGCAATCAAATCCTTGAGAAGACAAGTGCTAGAAATCACTGAGGACAATGAAGCATTAGCATAAGATGTCAACTTGATAAGAACAATAAAGCACATTGATGAAGTTGAAGAAAGCTTCCTAAGAAATCAAGTGTAGATACTAAGGGCTAACTTGATGGGGTTAGATAGGGAGCTAACTTTAATGAAGGAAGCATCCAAAAGGAGATTAAACCCTGCTCAACCAAGAAGGAATCCAAGGCAGAATACACAAAGGAATTAGCACCAAGCTACCAAAGGGAATCCAAAGACTTCAAATCAAAAGGTGAAGGAGGTTAGCCGGCAACCACAGGCCCAAAGACATACTGCTGTACAAAAAGGAAAGGCTAAGGTGGTATCCAATCAGCAATCTGCCAAATAAAGAAGGAATAATATAGCAGAACTTGCTCCTCCAGCAAACTTCTGGATACACACCGAACCATCTACAAGTGTACAAGAAGCTGGATACAAAGGAAACTGTAGGAGGAGGATCTTGAAAAGATTAAAAAGAAGTAGGAGCAGAGTAGACCCATCACAGGGTGCAGGTTTTATGGGAAAAACAATCATATTACTAAATTATGTAGATTAAAAAATGGTTATTATAATGTCAATCATTAGCCAGAGATGGTTATTAATCCGAGAGGACCCAAATCTGATTGGGTACCCAAACCCACTTAATTTGTTTTACAGGTATGCCTTAGATCTATAGTAGATCAACATACTTGGTACATTGATAGTGGATGCTCAAGGCACATAACAGGTGATGAGAAGGCCTTCATCACATTAACCTAGAAGAAGGGAGGCAAAGTAAACTTTGGAGATAATAAAAATGGACAAATCATTGGACATGGGACCATTGGATCTGAATTAAAGATAGAAGATATCTCTCTGGTTGATGGATTGAAGTTCAACCTATTAAGTGTAGCCCAACTCTGTGATAAAGGAAGAAAAGTCAACTTTGACTCCGGAGGCTGCTCAATATATGATAGTAAGTCTAATCAACTCATTCTTTATGCACCTAGAATAAACAATGTCTATTTGTCAACATTAAAAATGAGAAAAAGAATATCTGCTTGGTGTCTAAAGAAGAAGAATTATGGCTATGGCATCGGAGGTTAGGACATGTTAGCATGAACCTCCTGTCCAAATTAGCCAAAAAGGAATTGGTTGAGGGTTTGCCTAAGGTTGCTTTTGATAAGGATCATCTATGCACTACATGTCAATAAGGTAAACAACATAAGAAAAGTTTCCATTCCATCTCCTACATTCCTTCCAAAAGAGTACTTGAGCTCTTATACATTGATCTCTTTAGTCTAATTAAACCATTGAGTTTAGGTAGAAGAAAATACACCATGGTCATTATGGATGAATATTCTCGATATACCTTGGTTCATCATTATGGATGAATATTCTCGATATACCTTAGTTCTCTTGTTAGCAAGCAAAGATGAAGCCTTTGACCAATTCTCAAAAACATTCATTCGGATAAAAGTAGAACACGGCATAAAGCATTGCACGCATCCGGAGTGATAATGGTGGTGAGTTCTAAAATAACCATTTTGCTAAATTTTGTGACTCCAAGGGCAATGAACATAACTTCTCTACCCCTCACACTCCTCAACAAAATGGAGTTATTGAGAGAAAGAACAGGACTATAGTTGAAATGGCTAGAACGACGCTAAATGAAAATTGTTTGCCAAAATATTTTTGGGGTGAGGCTGTAAATACAGCATGCTATATTTTGAATAGAGCTCTCATTAGAAAGACTGTAGAAAAGACCCCCTTTGAAATCTAGAAGGGAAGAAAACCCAAAATTGGGTACTTTAAGGCATTTGATGTAAATGTTACATCCTAAATGACAGAGAGCAACTAGTAAATTTTAATACTAAATCTAATGAAGCTATTTTCCTTGGCTACTCAACTCATAGTAAGGCTTACAGAGACTTCAACAAACAAACCCAAACCGTGATAGAGTCTATACATGTAGATTTTGATGAGACTAACCATGCAGGTAAGAGAAGTTCCACTCCGAAAGATCCAATTTCGGAAGCTAAAAAATCTGGAGAAAGAAAGGAAGCGGAAATTCTTGATTCATTCCAAATTAAAAAATACAAAGAAGAAGATGAAGAAATATCATTTGATCCAGAAGTACAACAAGTTAATCTCAACCCATAAGAGATTGACTTCAATAAAGGTCAAGAAGAAGTACTTTAGACAGAGATGGAATAAGTTCTAATCCAGCATGAAGGCTTATAAAGGGAAATCCAGACTCATAAAAATCGTTCGACAGAAGCTATTTTGGATAATGTCCAAAATCTAGTCAGAACTAGAGGATAACTCAATAGCATGATGAGCCATGCTGCTTTTGTCTCTCTCATTGAGCTAAAGAAATTTCAAGATGTTGAAGGAAATGAAAGCTGGATGATAGGAATGCAAGAAGAACTAGATCAATTCACTAGGAATGATGTGTGGGATCTAGCGGCACCCCCAAAGGGAAAATCAATCATAGGCACCAAATGGGTATTCAGGAACAAGCTAGACGAATCTAGAGTAGTGGTAAGGAACAAAGCAAAATTGGTTGCCCAAGGCTATAACAAATAGGAAGTGATTGATTTTGAAGAGACGTATGCCTTTTACCAAGACTGGTGGTAATCTAGATTTTTATGTGCTTTCGCATCATTCATGGGATTCACATTGTTTCAAATGGATATCAAAGGTACATTCCTCAATGGAGTTATCCATGAACAAGTCTATATGAAGAAGCCACCTCGATTTGAAGACTCAAACCATCCGGATCATGTCTATAAGTTGAAGAAGGCCCTATATGGATTAAAGCAAGCGCCTAGGGCTTGGCATGAGAGACTCATAAACTTTCTCATATCCAAGGGATATATCCAAGGTAAAGCAGATACAACCCTCTTCATCCACAAAAAGAAGAATGGCATTATTTTGGTCCAAATTTATGTGGATGATATCATATTTGGGGCAACAGATGAAAGGATGCATAAAGAATTTGGTTCTCAAATACAGAAAGAATTTGAGATATCCATGATGGGAGTACTTAATTTCTACCTTAGTTTATAGATCAAGCAAAGTCCAGATGGGATTTTCATTAACCAGTCAAAGTATACGAAGGAGATCATGAAGAAGTTTGAAATGGATAAGAGTAAGTGAATGTCTACATAAATGGAATCACAATCCTATCCAAGGATTGTGAAGGAGAAGATGTTAATCAAAAGCTCTATAGAGGAATGATTGGCTCGCTTCTGTACTTGATAGCAAGTAGGCCTGACATACAATATGCAGTCTATTACTATGCAAGGTATTAAGCCAATCCTAAGGATTCTCATCTCTAGGCAATTAAAAGAATTCTTAGATATCTCCTAGGAACCACTGAAGTTGGCTGTGGTATCCTAGTAATGGAGGTTTCACACTCCATGGCTACACTGATGCAGATTATGGTAGAGCTACTCTTGAGAGAAAGAGTACATCCGAAGGATTCCATTTCCTTGGAGATTGCTTGGTATCATTGTACGGTAATAAGCAAACTATAGTTGTCGTATGTACTACAGAAGTAGAATATATGGCAGTTGGAAGTTATGTAGCTCAACTCCTTTATAGCAAGCAATAACTAGAAGATTATGGAGTTTAATCCGGATGTGTGGATGTAATGTGTGACAATAAAAATGCTATTAATGTGTCAAAGAATCCAGTACTCCATAGCAGAATGAAGCTTGTCAACATCAGGCATCATTTTATCCGAGATCATGTGATGAGAAGGATGTTGCATTACTTTACATCCCAACCGATAGGCAAAGAGCAGATATCTTCACCAAACTATTGAGTAAATATCAATTCAACAAGCTAAGGGAGTCCATTAGAATGTCAAATCCAATTTAAGAAATCCAGAAGAACTTCTATAGGAGATTTAATTCTTCATAAGCCAAGGAATTGGGAAGAAAAAGAAGAATTGAAGAAAGCTCTATTCTGGATGGAATATTGCTACATCAGCAGACAAAACAGGACACATGGAAGTGAAGGCGCTGAAAACTAACTATCCCTTTTTGAATTTCAAACATTTATTGGGTGTTACACGCGCGGTCAATTGACAGTTAGTTTTCAAAATAAACCGTTCCCATTCTCCGGTTAAACTGAAGTTACCTCTCTCCTAAAAATCTGATTGCCATGTCATCAATCCAGCTAACTTAATGGCATCTGGATTACCAAAATACCCTCATTTTAAAATCCTATATAAACCCCCAAAGATCCCTATCTTCTTCACGCGAGCAAGAATCATATGTAGTTAATATGCAAAAATCCTATCTCAAAGCCTAATTTCCTTCAAACTCTCTCGATTGGCTACTATCGTGACAAGCGAAGGACCCAAAATGCTTCCCACCAAAAATATCTTTACAAAGTCTGATCTACATGATGAAGATTTCAAACCCCTTAAACTAAAAACCAATGACTCTGTTATCCCTACTGACTTTTTAGGAGATAACTTCCTATCTGAAATAGACCCCTACTCTAAACTGATTAAGGATCAACACTTGATTGATTTCCTCAAGATCAGCTATCCAACCTGCCAAGAATTGGTTAAGGAGTTCTATGACAATCAAAGCCCACTCCTTCCATGACACTTTGAGAACTCAGGTCCAGGTAAAGGTGATTATGACTACCCACGAATCTTTGAAAAATTTCTAAACATGAAAAATGATGGGGCCCAACTGAGAATTAATAGATATGAGTAGAGAGTTAAGTATGAACCAAAGATGTGGCTGTATCCCAATTACTTTAGGGACAAATGTTCAGGTTACTTCCTGGAGGTGCCAAGATTCCTCCAGCAGGCACTTGCCAAATTGGTGCTCATCCGAAAGGGCTCTCCTACCGCAGTGTCATCCTTCCAACACAGTGTGCTTCAGCACTGGGTGGAGAGTAGAGTAGCCAACATGTCAGTCTAGATCATCCACTACATGAGGTAGCATAGTAATTCTTATGGCGCTCTTATCACCCGGATACTAAATGTAAATGAAGTAAACTTAATCGGATTCTAGGCTGTGAATGGTAAAGAAATCCTAGAGAAAAACTTCAGGAAATTGAGCTTCGGGGAAACTTGGAATGAGGAAAAAGCCAAGAAGCTCTGGGATGACAAGAAAAGTATGGCTAGAAAAGTGTGGCTCTAGTAGAAGCTGCAGTTCCCAAGAAAGAAAAACTAATAAGCCACAGGCACAGAAGAAACTTGCAATAGTTCCAGCTGGGGAAGTTAATGAGGGCACTTTATCCTTATCCTAATTGATGGCAAAATCTCTGGAGAAAACAAAGCCACGAGGAAGATTGATTAAAGCAGCCGATGATCTAAAGAAACCTGTCTATGACTTAAAAGCAATTGAACCTATTGTAGTGGCTGCTACTGTAATTAGAGAAGGGTACAAGAAGGGAAAGAAAAGAAAGGTAACAAATATGCTAACAAAGGAGCATGGGTCTGATGAGGAAGAAATAGAGGATGAGGCTCCAATACCCAGGAAGCAATTCACCCAAAACGGGTGTGCTTTTGATGAGGCTGTGAAGGCCCAAACAACTCGAAAACATCAGAAGAAAGAAGGCCAAGAAGCCCGCAGGCAAAGTCATTGTTTAGGAAGTTGCTAAGAGAGTGGTACTGGAAGAATTGGCTAAGGCCAAAGTTACTAAGGGCAAGCATGTGCCTGAATCCACTAAAGAAATTTTTCTGGAAGACCCTCGGTATGAGACAATAAGGGAGGCTTTAAAGGATGATGATAGGATCAACAAAGAAACCATAGAAGGTCCCAGGGGCTCTTCCATTATGCAACCATTATTTGTTGATCTAGTGGATATGAAAGCTATAGCCCAAGAACTAGAAGCTGACAATTTCCCCTTTCTACCCTGATCCGGACCCCTTCTAGATAATCTACTACATTTGGTGGATGAAACCTCTACTGAGAAAATTTTAGTCAAGGCACATGAAGAGGGCATTGAGGAAATTACCAATGAGCCTAGAGGAGAAACTAAAGTCCTAAAAAGGCATTTGTAGGGGTGACAGAGGACATTTCATGTCATCCGGGGGTCAAGGTGGAAGTAAATGAAGAAAAAAGAGAAGCTAAAGCTGTACAGCAGCAAACACCAACTCATGAAGTAATTCCTGATAATGTCTCATTCAATATTAATGACAATTCCTCTGCTACTGCTATTGAAACTGTGAAGGACAACTTGGATGAACAATCTCAAAGTGCATCCAAGGAAAACCAGTCCAACCTAGAAGACACCAATTCAGAGGAGGGACTTGGTCTGGGTTCCTAAGAGCACTCTGCTAGAGTGACTCAAGGGGCGAGGCCAGTCCAAACGATAGGTTAGAAGAAGAGAAGGAAGAAGAAAATGAGGAATCCTTTTAGGCAGAATCTTCCGAATCAACTGATACAAGCAGCAGCTCCGGATCAGATACTCCACTAGCTAGCCCAATCCAAATCCCAAGTACAAATGTTAATCCTACAAGAAAAGAGAATGTCCACTGAGCTTAAAATCCATTGTAAGGCTACTCATGAGGAACATGAGGAGAGCTATATCAAGCATAACCTCTGAAACTTCTACAAACATGCAAAGGCTATGGAAAAGGTACTCATTGATGAATTCCAGCCTCTGGATTTGAAGGGAGAACTTGGGATAATTAAGGGGAGTGTACAAAAAATTGAAGCAAAGGTAGAAGACTTTCCAATCGCTGATCTGGTAGCAGAAGTCTCTCTGGCCAAAGTCACTCCGGTTCTTAGTGAGCTTAAAACAAGCATAACAGAAACAAACCTTTCTGTAGATCAAGCCAACATAGGGGCTACTAATAATTGCATAACACTCATGGATAAAATAAGTTCCTCATCTACTGACCTGCTCACTGAAATAAAGGAGTATATAGATACCAAGTTTGAAAACTTGATAAAATTCATAGCTGAAAGGGAAGAGAAATTGCCTCTCCCAAGCCTGAATGAATCGCAGCAAACCATACTAAATATGTTGACCAAGTTAATGGAAGAAGATCATCCAAAGCTCTTTGCTACACAATTGGCAGCTATTACATAAGAGGTTTGTAGACGACTTAATAGACAAGACTCTGTCATTGAAAGAGCAAGAGCTGATCTTCGCAAAGATTTGACAACAATAAACTCTAGCATTTATAATATTCGCAAGGATCTGGGTAAAGACATTAAAAAGCTGCAATCTGAACTATCAACCCTATCCATCTCCAGATCCTTCTCCTCTCCATCAATTCCTTAAAGCCAACTTCTTCCGGACTTCCAAGATCTAGTTTAGTACATTGGGGATACCGGATATTTTAGATAAGGGAATCACTACTCTTCTCAAAGCATTATTTCCAAACTTTGATGAGAAAGATAGAGATTAGGTGCTCCAAATGCATCCCTACATCACCAGATCCTACACACAGCTCTGGAATCACTTTTGCCCCCTGCATTTTTCTCCAACAACTGTAGATCATATCCTGCAGCAAAGAAGGCAAGATAATTTGGATTACTCAATTTATTCAAAAGCCTAGCAAGAAAAATAGGACGGCATGACTTATATGGTGATCAACCCTCCTGCTAAAAATAAAAAGGGGGAGAAAGATAAAGGCAAAGAAAAGGAAGGAGGAGCGTTTGGTGCATCCGGGAACAAATGATTTACTTTTGTAATAGATAGATTTGCTATGGTATTCATATGTAAAATCTGTAATAGAAAGTTTCACATTTTCACTTATATATTTCTGTATTTGTAATTTTGCACTTTATTGATGTTAACCATTGTTAACAGCAGAAGTATATATATAATGAAAGTCTACTACAAAATTGCTTCTAAAGTACAATCTGTAATTGTACTATAAAAACATAAGAAGCTAGAATTCAAAAATATTAGGGGAGTTCGGATGCTAGAATTTTAGGGGAGAAAAATATTATAAATAACTTAGTATCAAGAATCATACTTAGCTCATATAACTCCTTTGACCATATGCTTTGTTTTTGTTTCCATCCGATGGGGGAAATTGTTGGAAATCAAAGATTCAAAATCTCAATTGAACTAAAATATCCGGATCAATTTTGAAAGAAACAAAAACTTAAACAAAGTATCTCCTAAATCCAAATAGAAGCATCCGGTCAAGATCCAGCTACGAGGACATTCATTGAAGACTAAAATTACCTAAGCATATACTGGAATCACTAGGTTTAAATTTTGAAAAGGAAAAAAACTTTAAACCTCCAAGACTAGCATCCAGAAAAACTAATTGCACTTGTTCCAGAAGTAGACAAATACGGAGACTCTGAGTCTGAAAACATCTAGAAAACTCATATATCAAGACAATGGGAAAAGTTTCAATTATAACCTTTTTCCCTCCACCTTTTGGTCTAAAAAGTCGGAGATCCTTTTCCCATGAGCCAGATAAAAGAGACAGCTCAAACTTTTCAGAAAAAGGATAAAAGGAGTAATACCGGATAGAAAATGGAAGCAACCTTTTTCACCTAGACCAATAAGGAGGCGCGTGGAGCTCACACCAAAAGGCTAATGGTATAAAAGTTGGTGTGACACTAAAAAACAAGGAAAACGATCATTGACATCTTTTTAGCCTTAATCCCAAGGATTCAATTGGGTCAAATTACTGTCTAACGGATTGATCAACGGCTCCGAAAGTGCCTTATGTCACCTGATCAATAATGAAGATTAATTACAGCTTACCAACCCACAATGGCTACATTTATGATGGAAGCCTATAAAAGGGAAGCTTCACAAGTTGAGAAGGTGTTGGTTGATTTCATCAAAAGCACATACAAGAGTACTTGCTAGAAAGCAATCAAATTCACAAATCCCTTCAAGAACCGAGTCATTCAAAATCAGTTTGTAAGGATTCCTAAGTGAGTAATAAACTTAATGAAGTCCAAAACCAAAACCTTTGTTAAAAATGAAAGTGTAAAAGATCTCCTACTTGGGTGAGTAGTGAGATTGGGATATAGCTCGAAGTAGGCCCTTTGAGTGGTATCTCACTGTAGGACTTAGCTTAGATTTAGAGTAGAAGTCTAAGTGGTATATCCTGCTAAAGACAAAAGGACTTAGCTATGAGTTGGTGCTTCTAGTGGTATATCCTACATTCAGAAGGGGGTACCATCCAGAGATAAACTGTAAGCCTTGATGTCTGCCAGTTGGAAAGAAATCACACAAGCGGAAAAGCTCAAATGAAGGAACCTTTAGGGACTGGATGTAGGCGGGGCTAAAGCATTATAAATCATCGTGTTTAATTTTCTCTGACTCGTTATTTATATTTGCATTATGTTTTACATCTACGTCATCCGGATCCACAACATCCGGAAGCCATCAAACATGCTACACAAGACTTTTTAAAGTCTATTAATTCCACAAATAATGATCATTCACCCCCCTTACTAACCTTATATAGACCCTCATAGTGACCAACAGTAGGTAGCATCCATAACTCATTTAAGTTAACTCCTGCTATCACCAGTCAAGCTAATTTAAATAGTTTTGGTTGTATCCTATCCATTTGCATCTAATGTAATTGCTAATCCATTTGAGTTCCAACTAATGGATGTGCATAACCATTTGTATGACTCCTCAAATAATGCCTCCAGCCCAGCATTAGCTCTGATATTACGGACAACTAACCCAGCCTAGTTAAGACTTAACCATAATTCAAATCATATGAATAGACAATTTTAAAGAAGAATGCACACACTGCGTAAACAATTCATCAACAAAAATGTCCATAAAACACATATTCAATCATTTAGGAAGACTAGTTTTGTCTTAATAACTTAATGGGGATTCGTTGGTTCAACAAGTCTCGCCTAATCTAGGACTTATATATGGACATGATTATGAAACTATAGCTAATTCCTGGGTATAAAGAATTAGTAGGTCTATCCTTGGGGTCATGCTTAACTTGTAATTCATAATCATTCCATCATGCCAAGACTCCACATAGAATGCAAAACAGACAAGCGGGTTCATTGTTTCAAGTTCTTGCACCTATGTTTATAAGTTTTAATTTAACAATTTAAACTTTCAATATAAAACAATATAATGAATTCAATCCATTATACTCATCTAATTTATAATAGTACCTTTGGTACTTAGAATCTAAAATCGATGGAGATTCCTTTGTAGGAGAGGCCCACTTGAAGTAAATGAGCATCCAAGTGCAATCCTCTCCACAACAACCATGGGCCCTTCTGACACACAAAACCATAGACTACTTAAATCAAAGATTGTGTTCTTTTCTAATTTAAGGATTATTCCACTTAATTCAAAAATTAAAGCATTTACAATCTCAAGCAAAATAATGTCAATTATTTTAGGAACTGACAGTCAATCTGAACATACATAACAGGCACTGAGGAAATTCAAAATTTTGTCCCTTATCCCTAGGAACTCCTATTAGTTAGATATAAATTAATGAAAGCTTTAATATAATTCTAAATTATATCATAGCATAAAAATATTTTATTTTAAACATGTCACTACTCTAAGTTATAGTTTAAGTATAAAATAAACTAGCATGCAAAACAACCTAAGCATAATAATTATTAAGTCTTAAAACACTTAAAGAAAAGGTCTTCAAAATTAAAAGAGAATTACAAGACTTACCAGTTGAAGCGTGCTTTAGCAGAACCTTCTTACACAAGACTACAAATATAGGATAGCCTCTATGAGTATCCACACAAACCCCACCAAAACCTCCCTTGAGGAAGAACCGCAATGTTTTAAGTAGCTACTAGACCACTCCAAAACCCACCTGAAAATAAAAGTATTTGCTCTTGAGTTTATTTTAGAGATATCGTATTGGAATCTCAAATCGAAACTTGAATGAGCTTGTGGTGCAATTTGAAAAGAAAAATGAGAGCTCTATTTATAGGCAGAGCAAAGGATCCCTTTATTCTATAAGGGATGGGGAAAACCCTCTCTCGCCCTTAACAAACACACGGATCTCAATGGATCTGCATGCTGTCCAAGCCAACCCAGCTTGCTTTGCAAGCTGGGTTGCTGCAACACAAGGCAGGCTCTCATAAGCCTACCTTAACCCTAGGGCTGGGCCTCACGGGCTCTCTTGCAAGCCCAACCATAGGTGGCAAGGCCTACAAGAGGCTGGCTCTTATCCCGTGGACTGGGCCTTGCTGGTGGCCTTGGTACAAGCCAGCGCAAGCCCAGCTTGCGCTGCCTGCACCCCACGAGTGCCATTGGCACACGTGTAGGCTCTCGCAGGTCCCGTAAGCCCTTTGGGCTTGCGAGGCCTCTTCGTGAAGGGTCCAACCCTCATTCTGAGGTGGTCCGATATTTTTAGCTCTCTCTCTAATTCAAATAAATATTTTATTTTATGTCCCTAACAAATTAGTTATCGGTCAATAAATAATATCTTTGGTCTAACTAGGTAATGATCCAACCATTCAATAATTAATATTTTCTTAATAGATCAAGTCTATTAATTCTTTAATCAGTCCGATAAAATTCCTGTGTGCGTGACCTTATAGGATCCCGAAGTATTGAGCTGTTAAGGCTTAACTAATCCTTGTTCTATATGAACTATTTGCTCGAGGATCTAGACGGTGAATAGAAGTCAATTACCTTAAACCATTGTAGTATGCCTCTAGCAAGGGTCCACAATTACCCATTACTCTGAACATCATTTGTGCTTATGACTTAATTCCAGTTTATGCAATAGTTTTCCAATGCGATGAACTCCTTCCATTCTTTAATATTAGTACCATTTGGTATGTTGGGTTAGATTAAAGTGTTAACCCACCAATAGCGAGGTTGCTCCAAGCTATCCCAGTTTTTACTCGTTATCAAAGTATATTACTTTTTTACCATAATATGTTTTGACTAGAAACTATTTCTTTCAATAACATACTATGATCAGAGGTTTATAGAAATAATCACTTCAACAAGTGACCGGGTACAACTCCTTAATATATTCGGAGTGTTGGATTATTTCTGACTACATAGATTATGAACGTGGTGCCATCACTATACCAGTAATCACCCATGGCTCCCTAAATTAATGAGTGACTAGGTATGACCCAAAGTATAGCAATAGTACCACATAAGGTAATTAGCATCTCAAGTATGAGGATATTCATAAAGCTACTGCATGAAGATAAACACCAACACATTGATATATATATAAATATATAAATATATAAATATATATATATATATATATATATATATATATATATATATGTATGTATGTATATATACCAAGTGTTTTTATTACTACGGTCTCCGACATACCTTTCAGATATATCCATGTGTCAAACTCAAGGCACCACCTTTAGTCTTAGGAGGTTAACTGCTTGGACCCTTCCTAAGAGAGTTGACCACATACTAGTCTTACTATCAGTGAATATATGTTAACTAGTCACAATATATATAAACACATCGATATAAATAAAAGAACACATCTTACCAATACATAGTTAAGATATATCGCCCTAATTGCCTTAAGGGAATACATCATATCTAACGAACTCCCACTTGCACTAAGGCCAATTATCCATATGTCTTACTCCGTATGCTTTCACATGTTGGTCATGTTTGATGAGAGTCAATGGCTTTGTCAGACCATCCGCGAGGTTTTGATCAGTGGGGACATATTCTAATCTTATCATCTTATTATCAATAATCCCTCTAATTAAATGATACTTTCTAAGTATATGTCTATTTTTCTGGTGAGACCGTCATTCCTTTGCCTAAGCTATAGCACCTTTGTTATCACAATTCTAAGTAATTGGTTCAAAAATCTCAGGCATTACATCGAGATCATGAATAAATTCCTTTAAACAGATAGCCTCTTTTGTTGCTTTACAGGCAGTAATATACTCAGACTCTGTGGTTGAATCAATAATAGTTTCCTCCTTAGAACTTTTCCAGCATACTGCCCCTCCATTATACACATATATAAAACCTGACTGAGACTCAAAGTCATCCTTCTCAGATTGAAAGCTCGAATTAGTGCAACCTCTAATTGTGAGGTCGCCATCTCCATATATCAAGAACTCATCTTTAGTCCTTCTCAAGTACTTAAGAATTCCCTTGACGGCCATCCAATGCTTTTCACCTGGATCTGATTGATATCTACTCATAAAGCTTAAGGCTTGAGCAACATTTGGCCTAGTATATATCATAACATACATGATGGATCCTATCATGGATGCATAGGGTATATCCTTCATGTGCATTCTTTCTTGAGTTGTCTTCAGAGACTCGGTCTTAAATAGATTTTTTCCCTTTGTAATCGGGAGATAAAATTTCTTTGAATGCTCAAGGTTGAACCTGTTCAGTACCTTATATGTATATGTACTTTGAGAAAGACATAAAAAACTCTTGGATCCATTTCTATAGATCTTTATAACTAGTATAAATGCTGCTTCTTCAAGGTCTTTCATGGAGAACTTTCTTGACAACTATATTTTTATACTTTGAAGAAGAGAAATGTCATTTCCTATTAGCAGAATGTCATCAACATACAATACTAAGAAAATGACTGCACTCTTACTAACCTTCTTGTAAACATAAGGTTCATTAATGTTTGGACAGAAAGCCAGTTCACGGATTGTGTGATCAAACCTAATATTCCAACTCCTCGATGCTTACTTAAGTCCATAAATGTCTGCATACCTTCGAGCCATTCTGAGATGTAAAACCCTCAAGATGTGTCATATACATATCTCGGTCAAAATCTCCATTCAGGAATACTATTTTAACATCCATCTGCCAGATCTCATAATCATGATGAGCAACAATGGCGAGGAGTATTCTGATGGAGTTAAGCATGGCTACCAGTGAGAAAGTTTCATCATAGTCAATTCCTTCATGTTGACTATAACCTTTTGCAACCAACCTTGCCTTATAGGTAATTACATTACCATCTATATTAGTCTTCTTCTTGAAGACCCATTTGCACCCGATAGGTCCAACCTCTTCTAGTGCATCGAACAATTTCCTTACCTAATTTTCATACATGGAATCCATTTTTGATTTCATGACTTTAAGCCATTTATCAGAATATGAGCTTTTCATTGCTTCATCAAAGGTTCTTGGTTCATTATCTTCCATGAGATATAGTTCCCTATCATCTGTGACGATAAATCCATATCTTTTAGGACCTTTATGAACACGACTTGATCTTTGCAATGATAGTGTTTCAATAGGTTGTTCTTATATCACACCTTCTTGTGTATTTAGAATAGGGTCAATCAGTTGATTTTTTATTTCTTCCTCTTGAACTTCCAGTTTAATATTGCTCCTACTGACTTTTGTAAGTAAGTGTTCTTTTTCCAAAAAGTGAGCACGCTGTTACACAAATACCTTTTATGCTTCGGGTTGGTAAAATAAATATCCAATACTTTCCTTTGGATATCCAATGAATAGATACTTATCAGATTTAGCATCCAGCATATCTGATGATATCCTCTTTACCATAGCAGGACATCCCCATACTATTAGGTGACTCAGAGATGGTCTTTTATTACACCACCTTTCATAAGGCATAAAGTCAAATGATTTAGAGGGTACTCTATTTAATACACATACTGTGCTTTTAGTGCATATTCCTAAAAGGATTTACTGAGATCTACTTTGCTCATCATGGACTGAACCATATCTAATAAAGCTTGATTCCTCCTTTCAGACACTCCATTGTATTGGGGTGTATAAGGAGGGGTCCATTGGGGAACTATCCTATTTTCATTTAGATAATCCTAAACCTCTTGACTTAAGTATTCTCCAACTCGATCAGATTGAAGTGCTTTAATACTTTTATTAAGCTCTTATCTAGTTCATTTCAAAATAGTTTGAACTTCTTAAAGCTTTCAGACTTGTGCTTCATTAAGTACAGGTAACAATATGATGAATAATCATTAGTAAAGGTTATGCAGTAGGAGTATCCTCCTAGTGCCTTGACACTCATTAGACCATACACATCTGTATGTATAATTTCCAATGTACTAGTGGCTCGTTCACCATTTCCCTTAAAGGGTAACTTTGTCATTTTTCCTTTTAAACAAGGATCGCAATCACCATAAGACTCCACGTCTATTGGGCCTAAGTCTCCATTCTTGTATAACTTAGTTAACCAATCTTTGTTTATATGGCCTAAATGATAATGCCATAAGTAGAAAGATTTCTCATTATCTAATTTTCTCTTAGCATCTCCTATATTGAGAATATGATTTTTTTAATTACAAAATATCATTTGTCATATTACAATAAAATATCGTTCATAACTTTGATAACACCTTTTATCAAATTGGAAGAAAATTCCATCTGCTGTAAAAGCAGGAAACAATATTTTATAATGACAATTGAATTTCGTCCTTTTACAAATTTAGTCAAATGGAGATTTTAAGTTCCTACATAATCAGTAGTCAGCAAGCCCTAATGATTCTCCGTAGGTACAACTCTCCTTTTGCTAAACCTCTACTTCTCAACAATATCTATACCTTCGTATGGATATATGATTCTAATTAGGTATTCCATACCGATTTAGAATTCCCTTGACATGTATAAATTCTCAATATCAAACATCTCAAAGTGGAAGCTTTAGGCCTCCTCTCCTCAGCTATGAGACTTTAGCCATTTTGATATTATTTCCAATATTCTATATTGAAAAGAAGATCTTGTTTCCAATATTTCATATTGAAAACAATCATTTTGTCTCCTAGATAAAATTCTCAGTATTCCTTTTACTTTTCTCTTCACTCTTCTCCACCATGCTTCAAAACTAGACACCATGTGTCCCTTTACTTCTTTGAGATATGAACCATTTAAATTTATGATAGATTGGTCCTACCAATTTCTATCAAAGTATTTTGGTTCAAATTTTCCACCATGGAAAATACTTTCTCTAAGATGTAAAGACATAGACTTTCAAGTCTATGATTTTATGATGCCCTTGTAGCTAAGGTAACATGGATCCTAGTAGCTGACTTGATGTTTATCCTTATCTCTTGCTAGCTACTTACATAAGGTAACAGGGATGTTAACAACCACTAAGGTGTTGTATCCTAGTTTCCTTTATGTATTTCATGCATATCTATTTTAAGCAGAATTGCTTGCATCATGTTGTCTAGATTCGGGCTTGTACAATGTACATGCCAAGCCCGAGGCTTTAAGGACTATCCTCACATTTCTAATAAAACCCATGAAGCTTGAACCAATCAAAATTAGTCATCAATATGAACGTTTGTATTTAAATAAAGATTTCAACCAAGATGAAAGAAAGAAAAATTGTTTAGACTTTAGTATACAGTACATGTATATTTTTTAAGAAGTATTTTGAAGAGGCTAGGTATTGAACCTAGGACCTCCCACCACTAACATTGAGTTGTGTACCAATTGAGCTATACCCAATTGGTATATATTACATGCATTTAATAGAAGGACTTTTAATTAAATACATTTTTCCTCTCATTTTTTGAAATTTACAGTAGCCCATTCTATTGAATTCGGGAAGTCCAGCCCAGCTAAATTTCCAAGTAGGTAGCATCTATAACTAGTCTAATATGACCCCCAATTTTATGGGTAAAGTCATATTAGTAAGTTGTAGTTGGAAACCCATTCCATTTCCATCGTATGCAGTTGCTAATTTGTTCAAGTTCCCTAATACCATGGAACGTGTGCTCTTATTCCTGTTAAAGCAGAACCTATCTCAATTTTTATAACTGGTCGATGTAGAGGAAAAGGAACGCCTTGCATAACACCTTTATGGCCGAAAAGAACATAATATAAATTTGAGTAAGGAAGACTATAATTTGCCTTAATATATTTACTTTGGGATTTTATTGGTGTTAGACGTCTCACCCAATGTTAGATTTATTAGATGGACATATTTATAATAATTTATATTAATTTAGGGAATTTTAGAATTAATTTAAAAGGTCTAACCTTAGGTGGGTTCAACCTCTTCATTATAATTATTCCATCAACCTAAATTATATTCAAAATAATTAACACTTTATTTGTTATATTTATATTGCATTTCCTTTAAGCTTTTATTCAATAATTTAATATTTACTTTATTATAGAAACATATATAAGGACCATCTTATATACTAGAAATAAATCATTCCATATTTAATCGCCTCTTTGTTAATTCAAGCTATACCTATATATGTGGCAAAGGCTTGTTCTAGTGGTTGAGCCTTGAAGCTATGATCCTAGAGGTCGCAGGTTCGAGTCCACACTCGAGCAGGTTGGGATAAGGTGTTCGTTTGTTATTATTGTGAGCCCATATAAGGCAATTTCTTTAAAAAAAAGTTGTTCTGATATATATTTCCAGGTAGGAGAGGTGCCCTATAAGGAATAGATAACTTGTCCAATCCTTGCCAGCACATATACGGGCACAAATTTGAAGAAACATGGATTCTCTTAGACTCTTAAATTCCGTTCTTTCAATTCATGTAAATTGAAAGCATATATAACCCATGTAATTTATCTAATTTATTGAATCTTTGATAATTTTTGAGTAAGTTGAGTAGGCTTATTCGAAAGTATCTATATCCATTTCCTAACCTTGAAATGAAAGCCTAAGTTCATCTATTGTTCTAAACAATTTAATAAACTTTAAATTATTTTATATAGAAAATAAAATTCAGTTCACTTTTAACTTAATTATGCACTAAATAGGCAGGCTCTGATACCACTATTGGGAACTGACAGTCAATTTTAACATGCATAACAAGGATTGAGGAAATTCAAATTTGTGTCCCTTGTCCCTAGGAACTCCTATTAGTTACATATAAATTAATCAAAGTCTTAACTAAATTAATTCACTACTTAGTTTAGCATGCATAGGCTAGGCGCACCATAAGTCTAAATTATATCCTAGCATAAGAATATTTTATTTTAAACATGTTATAACTCGAAGTTATAGTTTAAGTATAAAATAAACTAGCATGCAAAACAACCTAAGCATAATAATTATTAAGTCTTAAAATACTTACAGAAAAGGACTTAATAATTAAAGGAGAATTAGAAAACTTACCAATTGAAGCGTGTTTTAGTAGATGCTTCTTACACAAGCCTTCAAGTATATGATAGCCTCTATGAGTATCCACAAGAACCCCACCAACTAAAACCTCCCTCGAGGAAGAACCATAGAGTTTTGAGTAGCTGCTAGACCACTCCCAAACCTACCCGAAAATAAAAGTATTTGCTCTTGAGTTGATTTGAGAGATATCACGTTGGAATCTCAAATCAAGACTCAAATGAGCTTATGGGAAATTTGAAAAGAGAAACAAGAGCCATATTTATAGGGGGATCAAAGGCTCTTTGATTTAATGCAGGTTGGAGAAAACCCTATCCCGCCCTTGATAAATAGGTAGATCCCAATGGAGCTGAGTGCTACCCTAGCAAACCTGGCTTGCTCCATAAGTAGGGTTGCCACAATAAAAGGCAGTCTCTTGCAAGCCTACCTTGTCCTACGGCCTAGGCCTTGTGGGCTCTCCTGCAATCCCAGCTCACGGGTGGCAAGGTATGCACATTTTGAGCCTGCCTTGTCCCACAGGCGGGGCATCGCGGGACATCCTGGGAGCCGAGCTCGCCGGTGGCCTTGGTGCATGCTAGCTCAAGCCCAACTTGTGCTACCTACACCCCACAATTTCCATTTGTACTTGTGTGGGCTTGCGGAGGTCTCGCCAGCCCTTTGGGCTTGCAGGGCCTATTTGTGAAGGGTCCAACCCTCATTCTTAGGCAGTCCAATATTTTTAGCTCTCTCTCTAATTCAAATAAATATTTTATTTTACGACCTTAATAAATTAGTTACCGTTCAAATAATAAAAACTCTGGTCTAACCAAGTAATGGTCCAACCATTGAATACTTAATATTTTCGTAATAGATCAAGTTTAATAATTCTTTACTCAGTCCGATGAAAATCCAATGTGTGTGACCTTATAGGATCTTGAAGTATTGAGCTATTAAGGCTTAACCAATCCTTGTTTTATATGAACTATTGGCTTGAGGTTCTAGATCGTGAATAGAACTCGATTACCTTAAACAACTGTAGTACGCCTCTAGCAAGGGTCCATCATCCCTCATTACCCAAAATGTCATTTGTGCTTATGACTTAATCCCGGTTTATACAATAGTTGTCCAATGTGATGAACTCCTTCCATTCTTTAATATTAATACCATATGGTTTATTAGGTTTGATTAAAGTGCTAATCCACCAATAGCGAGGTTGCTCCAAGCTATCCCAGTTATTTACTTGGTGTCGAAGTATATTACTTTTTTTACCATAATGTGTTTTGACTAGAAACTATTTCTATTAATCACATACTATGATTAGAGGTTTACAATAATCATCACTTTAACAAGCGGTCAGGTATAACTCCTTAATATATACGGAGTGATGGATTCTTTCCGACTATATAGCTTACCAATGTGCTATCCTCACTATAGCCATAATAAGGCACCCTAAATTAATGAGCGAATAGTTATGACCCAAAGTATAGCGATAGTACCACACAAGGTAACTAGCATCTCAAGTATGAGGATATTCGCAAAGCTACTACATGAAGATAAACACCGACACATTGATATATATACCAAGTGTTTATCTTACTATAGTCTCCAATATATCTTCAAGATATATCCATGTGTCAAACTCAAGGCACCACCTTCAGTCTTAGAAGGTTAATTGCTCGGACCCTTCTCAAGAGAGTTGACCACATGCTAGTCTTACTGTTCCACCAATATCCTTTCTTGATGAAACTATGACTAGGGATAGTTTAGACATAATCATAATTGCACATGAAGCAGGTCTCACCAAACATAGTGACACTATAATATCTCTCACTTCATATTGTGTATTATGTCAATGATCTTTGTACAAAGATATCAATGAATATATTTTAACGAGTCACAATATATATGAACACATCGATATAAATAAAAGATTAAATGCCTTTATTAATTAAACAAATAATTTGTACCAACACATAATTAAGAGATATCGCCCTAATTATCTTAAGGGTATACATCATATCAATAAATTCTTAGATAACTACCCTTACTATGTTTTAGTAGTACTTAATCTAGTTATCACAACATTCTCGATTGTGAGAAATGAATTCCTATGCATGGTATAGGATAATCGAAAGTATTTCATAGAAAATAAGACCTAGCATATTTCTAGTCAATCATACAATAGAAGTAGGCAGGCTCTGATAACCCTATTAGTCTAGATTTGCGGGTTTGATCATGCAAAGCAGGCATGGCAGAATTTTCAAATTTATTCTAATTCCAAGGATCTCCTAAGCATGGCATGATCGATAATATAATAATTATAAAATTATTCTAGGTCATAAACACTTATAAAAGGACCTAATAATAATTTAACCATATACTAGTTGAAGTGTGAATCCTAATGTCGGCAGAGAGACCCCTAGCTTCCGTGCATAGGCTCCAAAGTAAAAGCCCTCTATAATTGATCCACTCGAGCACTACCGACCACGACCTTCTAAAAAGGAACCACCAAAAATAAATTGGAAGACATATATATCTTCCCAATAAATTATTTCTTTTCCCTTAATTTTCTGTTCAAAGTAGACACGTCTTTCATCGGATTACTTATAAGAACAAAGAATAATAAAGAGAAGAAAAGAGAGAAGGGATGAGTGGAAATAATGAAGGAGAAAAGCTCTATTTATTGTGGTAAGGAAATTTAATTGGACAACTAAATCCAATCCCAAACTAATAAGAATTAAAGTAAAAAAGGCACTTAAGAACTTTTAAATCAAAATTAAAGTTAAAACAAACATAAGGACTGGGGGCTTGCTTGGGGAGCAAGCTCCCTAGTCCAAGCCTAACACTATTGACTGGCAGCCAGTAGTGTGGCTAGGCCTATGCACAAGCGTAGGCCCAGCCTATGCATTTTTGCATAAGGACTGTGCACTGCACGTTCAACGGAGTCCACTATAGGCTTGCGCATGCTGCTCACTTTCACTGGGCTAGCGGGCCTATGCGCATCACTGCATGTGTAGTGCTGCCTTGGCCCATGCACAGATTATGCGCAGTACATGTACAAGTCCACTAGTGCTTATTCCCCGAACCCTGCTTTTAATCTTTTGTTTCTACTTCCCCTTTTTATTTAACCTCCTATTATTTTTTTGGCTCATTGGTGTAACAAGTAAAAGATTTGTCTAACCAATAAATGGTCAAACCATTAATTAACTCTTCTAGATTAGACCAAGTCTAACGGTTCTTCATATGGCTCAATTGTAACTCAAAGTGTGTGACCTTATAGGATCCTATAATATCAGGCCATCAAAGTTTGATCTAGCTCAACTTCCTTTCTGAGAATTGACTAGCTTAAATCTCCATAACATTTTGGTCTCCGATGACTTTGATCGGTCATAGTGGCTCTCTAGCATAGGACATATGACCCCCCGATATTTGGAACGTCACATGAATGTGACTTAATCACAGTTCTGCAACAGTGTAAATATAATCCAATCCTTCTATCAATGGTTAAGTATCATCTAGTTTCTAGGACTCGGCTTAAGTGTTAGTCTACAAGTAGCCTTAATGGCTACCCTATTATTTAGTCTTGCTACAAAAGTACACCACTTAACCAAATTAATGTGTTGACTTGGATTCCATCCTATCAACTCATACTCAATAAGAGGTTTACGAGTGTGTTACTTATAAAAATTGGTTAAGGTACATCTCCTTTATATTGCTATAATAGAGTGATAGATTCCTTCTTGACTACTCAACTTACCAACGGACATACATCAACTATACCCGTAATCATCCCTATCACCCGGTCTATAGAGTGCTTAAGTATGATCTAAAATATACCAACACCTGAACAAAGCAACTACTATCTCAAGTCTTAGGATATTCATATTGCTATTATAATGAGACAAAACACCAACACATAATATAGATTACTAAGTGCTATCTCATAGCGGTCTCCAATGTATTTCCTTAAATACATTCATGTTTTAAACCAAGGCACCACCCTTTAGCACGAGAGATATGATGCTTGAATCAGATTCAAGGAGTATGAAAACACATGCTTTTCTATCTGTATTCATTAATATCTAGTTTTGATGATACTATGACTAGGGATATTTAGACAAATCATAATTGCACTCGAACCAGTTCTCACCCTATATAGTTTCACTATGCTCTTGTAATCCATGCTATGATTTTGTCAAGGACTTCTGCAAACACATCAATGAATATATTCTTAACTAGTCATAATATATTTTCAAAGTCACTGATATAGCAAAAGAATGCCTTTATTAATTTCGCTTGTTTGTACAAAATAAAACTAACTAAGATATATTGCTTTAATTGCCTCCAGGGCATACATAAGATCTAATAGTTAATTGGGTATTCGCCAAGTTCTAAGGTTTATAACTTTTATAATCCTTAAACTAGAAGAAGTGTCAATAGCCGTGATGCGGAATTTGATGAAGGAAGTTGCTGCAACTGAAATGTTTCAGATAGTGAGAACTATGATTTTCTTCCTTTCTTTGAAGATGATGTAAATGTAGGTGAATGTGACCTAAATAGACAGAATGTGACATACACTGACAAACAAAATGCAACATATGACGAACAAGAACAACATAATGCGACTTATGATGAATAGAATGCTACAGATGTGGCTTTGTCAAGCTCATTTGAAAGGAAACCTCGCATGAGGAGTTTGGATGATATTTATGCAGAAACAACAGAAGTGGATAACATCAGATTATTTTGTTTATTTGGCGATACAAAACCTATCAAATTTAAAGAAGCCATAAAAGATGGAAAATGGCAATTTTGTGATGGATAAGGAGATTAAATCAATTTGAAAGGATGGCACAAGGGAGTTGACCTCATTGCAAAAGGGAAAGTAAACAGTCATAGTGAAGTGGATTTATAAGCCAAAGAAAAATTCAAAAGGCGAGGTGGAGAAGTACAAAACTCACCTTGTTGTAAAAAGTTATTCTCAAAAGGTCGGTATTGATTATAAAGAGGTGTATGCATCAGTAGCTCGGATAGAAACAATCTAACTTATTATATCCTTAGTGGCATAACAAGGAAAGAAAATTCACTAGATGGATGTAAAATTGACTTTCTTGAATGGAACTCTTGAAGAAGAGGTGTATGTGGAACAATCTTTAGGCTACGTGGTAAAAGGTGAAGAAGACAAAGTTTTGAAGCTGAAGAAAGCTTTGTATGGCCTTAAACAACCACGGAGGGCTTGGTACTCATGTATTGATAAGTATTTTCAAAGAAATGGTTTTAAAAGATGTCCTTACGAGCATGCTTTGTACGTAAAGCAAAGCACAAGTGGAAAATGATGTTTGTGTGCTTGTATGTTGATGATTGGATATTTACAGATGAGAAGATGATTGAGGAGTTCAAGGCGTTGTTGGCAAAGAACTTCAAGATGGCTAATATGGGGTTGATGTCTTATTATTTGGGCATTGAAGTGCAACAAAGTGATGAAGACATATTTCTTTCACAAAGAACATATGCAAAAGCTATTTTGAAGGAGTTTAAAATGGACAAGTGCAGTTTAGTCTCTACTCTTATGGAATGTGGAATTAAGCTTTCGAGACATGACAATGAAGCTAAATTAGATCTGACTATATTTTGAAGATTAGTTGGAAAGCTGTGGTTTTTTACATGTACAAGACTAGATATCTTGTATGGTGTTGGATTAGTGAGTCATTACATGGAGGCTCCAACTTTGAGTCATATGAATGCTACTAAGAGAATCATTCGCTATGTTGAAGGTACTATTTCTAATGGTCATTTTTATTCGTCTCAAAACAATAGCAAACTGCTTGGATTTAGTGATAGTGATTAGGGAGGAGATATTGATGATCGGAAAAGCATAACTGGTTTTGTATTTTTTATGGGAAATGCGGTTTGCGCTTGGAGTTCCAAGAAATAAGAAATTATCACATTGTCTACATACGAAGCTGAGTATGTTGCAGCAGCATCTTGTGTTTGTCATGCTATATGGTTGAGAAGATTGTTAAAGAGTCTCAATTTTGTTCAAGAGGAAGCTACGGAAGTGTTCATTGACAACAAATCCATAATTGCATTGGTAAAGAATCCAATCTTTCATGGAAGTAGCAAGTACATTGACAAGAAGTATCATTCCATCCGAGAGTGTGTCAGTAACAAAGAGGTTGAGTTGAAGCATGTTTTGTCCAAAGACCAAGTTGAGGACATTTTCACAAAGGCGTTGAAGTTTGTTGATTTTAGTAGACTGAGGTCCCTCCTGGGTGTTACGAAGATATAAGTTTAAGAAAGGGTATCGAAAGAATAAACTTAATCATTGAATATGTTGTTATACAGCGTTCAATGCATTAGGAGTTACAACTAACCCAACGGTCATAGGTTACAAAACTTAAAAGTCATCAAGTGTCATTATGTTTGTATTTATTTTGTTATTTGAAGAGTCACCTTGCAAGGCTATAAATGTGTAATCATTTTCAAGGTTAATGATATACCAAAATATACCATAATAATATATAGCCACAATATCTCTCTTGTAAAATATGCTCTCTCCATATTCTCTCCCAACAAAATGTACATGAAACATAGGCAATAACTTGTGTCATAGGAAGTAGCATTGCTAGGTTTCTTCTTTGTTTCAACATGTTTCAAAGTTCAATAAAATTACAGCTCCAAATTCAAATTTTTTTAAGAGAGAAAATTGTTTCACAATCAATTTTCAGTTTAATATTCAGATTTCATTCAGGTAAATTTCTTGAAAGAATATTATACAGAGATAAATAAGAACTCTCATTAAAACACTTGATCATCATTCCAATCGACCATTGTACTCAGACAACTGAATTTATATAATATTTTATGAATACCATTAAAAGTTCATAAGAAAACGAAATTCATTACATAAGTAATACTGAAGCAGCTTTATATAATCTTTCCCAAAGATACAACCTCTATTATTTACTACATTCAGACAACATTAAAACGAATTCAATGTAGATGGGTATTGTAGAGAATCCATGGGCCTCAAGAGTGTTGGGCTCGATAGCATGAGTGAGCATACAGGTGGGGTTGAATCCATCTAATACAAAACCAATTGGCTTGTGTTAAGGCTCAATTTACACCACCCATATTTCACTCTTTATCATCTTTAGTTTCCCATGTGGGATATCTCCAACACTTCCCCGCAAGTGCAACTGGGCCTGGACCAGTAGCCACTCGCCAACATTCCTTAGCCTATTTTCTCCGAGGCTCAAGGTCAATACCGGGTCTAGCCTTTCTCTGCTAGCCAAAACTCCACCAGGACTTTAACACGAACCCAGGATCACTGGCTGTCAAGCCTTCTTCTGCTCTGATACCATGTAGAGAATCCATGGGCCTCAAGAGTATTGGGCTCAATAGCTTGAGTGAGCATATAGGTGGGTTTGAATCCATCTAACACAAAACCAATTGGCTTGTGTTAAGGCTCAATTTACACCACTCATATTTCACTCTTTATCATCTTTAGTTTCCCATGTAGGATATCTCCAACAGGTATGAGTTTAATGATAGAGCGACTGAAAATGTTTTATCTGGTTGTTCGTTACTTGAGTCATTAAATCTAGAAAATTGTCACTCTCTATGAAAAGTGGCTCCAATAGAACCTTTGTTTTTCTTATTGGAATTATATTTATGGTACATGATGGGTAGTTATGATTTTGAAAGAGTATAGGGAATCATGTGATACAGTGCAGTTTACATTTCATGGTGAGCTTGTCATTACTTCATAATCTTTGAAGAAATTTGTTTTTATCGGTTTTTCGTTACGTTCGGGTCTTGAAATTTCATGTCCAATGCTCGAGGAACTGGAACTTTTGTCTGGAAAAATTAAGACAACTAAAGTAATAAATTTGCCATCTTTAGTTTGTGTTAATTTTGTAGAGTAAGTGAAAGGGATATTCTACTGCAGCTTCAACGTCCCATGAAGCTAAAACACGAGAGAAACTTTACCAAGGAAGAAAAAAATTTGATTTTCTTTTTTTTAGGAATAAATCTCTACAAATTCAAATATGATGAAATGAAGTTACATAAAATATTTGAATTTAAAATCAAGTGACATGCTTACATTTCGTTTGTAGGCTCTAATTTATTTAGAGGGGAGAGAGGAAGATGATCTATCAACTATATTGTTAAGCAACAAATGCTTAACTTTGAATCGACCTAAGTCATGTGTTGTCGCATTGGTGCTTCGCATTTTTTATGTGCTCGATAAATTAGTCATGATAGTGACAAACCTATTGGTAATAACTTTAAGAAGTTGTAACAAAAAGCAAACGTAGATAATTTATCGTCACAATTTATTTTCCTAAAACCCTTAACTCTCCATTATTTTACTCTCAACTTCTTGTCACTAACGTAAGCTCTCAACTTTCCAATTTTCCCCTGATTTCTTAGGGTTTTGCCCCTTTCGATCATCTACATTGTGTTTCTTTGGTAGCTCAATCAGTTCTTTATGGTTCTAGCTTTCTTTCTTTCTTCTTGCATGCCAGTAGAGCATACTAAAGTCTTCTTTTGGCAGTCTGTAAGCTTCTTTCAAGAATATACTTTCCTTTAGGATATAAGCTCAAAGGAAGGCTTATAAGTGAGGAATACATAAGGTATGGATGAGGCGACTAGGGTTCTCTCTTGAACCCTAGCTGCCCAGATGCCATCTCTCACCGGTGATTTTACCGGCTATTCCTCATGAGGACTACTGCTTCTCCATCTGCAATTTGTTTCCAACACAATGGACGACTCATTTTGCATCTCCTCCTTCGGATCGTTCAAGAGCAAATGGTTAAGCCACTCAGGTTTTCTCTTTTTACCGTCGTTGTTTCCAGCAGTCCTTCGAGGGAACAGGCGTCCCTCATCTACTACTTGCTTTCACAGGTATTTTGGCTAGCAGTTCGACAGGGGATATCCCTCGTAACTCCTCCTTAAGACTATTTATGAGCAGGTGGCTAGGGCTCCCTATTACCTAGTCATTCAAGTTTTTTCGTACCAGCGTTAGTCTCTCAGAAAGTAATGGTTGCAAACCTTACAGTCCCAATTTCTTTGGTTGGAGCCCCTCGCATGAGTTGGGCAGTTTCAGTCTTGCCAGAGCTTTGTGTTGGAAATCAGGGATTACTTGGATATTTCTGAAGCCGCGAAAACGCTGTCAGATTGAAATTTATTTGGCCGGTTTACCAAATTTTCAATCAGATAAAATCAGAAAGAGAATCAAGAACAAGAATTTTGTTTGTAGTGAAATTTCAACCGAATTTTTTTGTGTATTGCCAATATCGTTTTGGTGAAATAAATAGCCAAAATGTCAACAGACATGCTGTTTGGGGTAGCAGGCATGTCCAAAAGACATGTTTATTCCAAGATTCAGTGTGTCTAACAGACAAGCTATTTCGGACAAAAATTCATTTTCTGATGAATTTTTCCAAAGGATGTGTGGGTTCAGGGATAAAAAATTTTTGAGCTGACCTGGCAGCTCGACCCCAGCCCGGGGCTATCGCCCCTCGGACCCTGTCGAGGGGCGCTGCCCCTAGACCCCACCAGGGGCGCTACCCCCCTGGACCCCACTAGGGGCTATCTTCCCTTGGACCCCCCACCCGGGGACGCTGCCCCCGGACCCCCAAATCATAAACACAAACCGAACAAGTGTGCACTCCGGACTCTCCATACTTGTTTGGTGAAATGTCATGATCGCATTGGTCAAAACTAGTTGATCCAATTACACTAAAATATTAACACTTTGGTTCCTCATTAGACGGTACTACTTCAAGATCTTTCCCTTGCAGTGGTTTTGATTATCCGGTTGGGTCTCGAGAGTGGACAGATTTCGAATGATGTTTCTTCCTTGGAAGGTGAATTTTTTTATTAGCTTAGATCTCAGTTTTGATCTGAGTTGACAATTTAAATTTTCGACATTGTGCCTATGTAACCTCAAAATTTCTTTTAATCTTATGATGATGTTGTCGACATCGCTGCCATTAGGCCTCATCATCTCAGCCTTCGTGCAGGGATTGACTATGTTGCATCATAGGGAATTTCTTCCTGCCATTCTTTATCATACCGGCTACAATTCAGTTACTGCTATGGATCTTTACATAATTATGATCACACTATGTTGTGATTGGGCTCTATAGTTCGTTATTGTTGCACTAGATTGCAAATGGCATTGTTAACATCCTAGAGAATTTTTTTTCTATTTTTGTTTTTTTTATTTTCATTTTAATAAATTGAGCTGGTACTTGCTGAGTTCAGCCTTTAATTAAAAAAATGTTCAAAGAAAGGCTTCTGACTTCAGGCATTTTATCTTCGTTAAAGGAATTTTAGGGTTTTTTAAAGCTAAACATGTCCTTGTCTTTCAAAAATAAATGTCCTTTTTTCTTAGAATGATGACCATATTGTTATAGTCAAACTTAATTAGATAAAAGTTAAAAGAAGATGAAAGAAAAAGGAAGGTAGTTTTTGAAAAATAAGATACAAAAATAAGGTAGAAAAGAAGGGATTGAAAAAGAAGATAGCTCAAAAATAAGATAGGAAAAAAGATGGGTAGAAAAAGAAGATGTAACAAAAAGAAGACAAGAAGACAAGAAGACAAAAAAAAAGGTGAGTTTTATTAGTATAAGAGAGAAGGGATAGGCGGATGAATGCAGAAATAAAAACAGAGAGTAAGGCAACAAAGAGAAAGAATAAAATAGTGAAAGTAAGAAAAGTAAAGTGCAGTGAGTAAAAAATGAGTGAAAGAGAAAAATAAAAGAGAGCCTATTGTAGCACTTTTGTAACACTTTGCCTTTGTATAATTGAAAGTTGTAATGTTAATTTGAGTGTTAATGGTTGTTGTTATTGTTAATTCCACTTCATTCCTCTAACAAAGTGGTATCAGAGCCATTTTCTGTCCGATTCTCTTTTCGAGAAAGAAATTTTTGAGTGAAAAAGTCCAGAAATTCCAAGCGTTGCACTAGTCCAGAGGTGTTGTAAAAAGTTAGTTCAAAGCATTGCAAAAGATTTCTGACAGTGTTGATGTAAGTCCAAACTGTTGCAAAAGGCATACATAAAGTGTTGCAAGAGCCCTTGTATGCCTAGAACTCCTTAGGGCCAGTTTGGGATTGCTTTTCCAAGCTGCTTATTTTTAAAGCTCCATTTTCAAGCTTTTCCTATAAGCAGCAGATTTGATTTTGGAAAAAACAAGTCAGGCAGTTTCTAATTAATTAGTAGGAATGACCAAAATGTGTTATTCAAAGCAAAAATATGTAGATCTATTATAAGTTTGTGTGAGCAACTTATTTTGACAGCAACTTATTTTGACAGTACCAAACTGGCCCTTAAGATAAATACAAATGGTGTTTCCTTCAACTTCCCTCAACTTACTAAAACCAATTATAAAAATTGGTGCATTAAAATGAAAGCTATTCTTGGAGCCCAAGATGTTTGGGACATAATCGAAAAAGGTTATGTAGCCCCAACTAAAGATGCACAACTATCTAAAGCAGAAAATGATAGTTTGCACAAAAGTCACATAAACAACTAGAAGGCGCTCAGTCTAGTCCATCAAGGGTTAGATGATGTTATGTTCGAGAAGGTGGCAAAAGCAACAACTTCCAAGCAAGCATGAGAAATACTACAAGTTTCTCTTCAAGGAGAGGAGAAAGTACAGAAAGTTGGATTGCAAATGGTGAGAGGAGAGTTAGAGATGATGAAAATGAAGGAAACAGAAGCTGTTGTTGATTATTCCTCATGAGTAAAATCTATCATCAATCAAATGCGACAATATGGAGAAAAACTTGATGAATCGAGAGCTGTAGAAAAAATTCTACGATCCCTATTATCGAAGTTTGATTACACAGTAGAAGCCATAGAAGAGTCGTGAGACACAAGTGCAATGACCATTGATGAACTTGTTGGCTCATTGCAAGCACATGAGGAAAGGATGAATAGACAGAAAGAGAAGTCTATTGAACAAGTCGTGACAGTGAAGGCTTCGTTAAAAGAAGTTGAAAATAGCTAATCTACTAGTCAATTCTGACGAGGATACGGTAGAGGCCGTGGATAAAATGGTAGTGGAAGAGGATGTGGCAGAAGTCAAAACTTGGGAAGAAATGACGAAAGTAATCAGTCCACAAGTGGTAGGGGTCATGGACATGGAAGAGGAAGAGAAAATTGGAGGCAAAATGATGGATGTCACTGATGACATGACAAGTCTAATATCTAGTGTTATAATTGCTCTAGATATAGCCATTATGCAGTACATTGCCGAAGCCCACAGAACTAAGCTGAGGAGATAACTAACAACATCCAAGCCGAAGAAGTAACCGACATGGTTTTACTAACCCATGAAAGAGACCATATTCAAGAAAATAACATTTGGTATCTTGACAATAGAGTGAGCAATCACATGTGTGGTGATGAGAAGATGTTCATAGAACTGGACAAATCATTTAGTGGGAATGTCGTCTTTGGAGATTCGTCAAAAGTTCCTATCCGAGGCAAAGGAACCATTCTGATTCATTTAAAGAATAGAGAGCACCAATTTATCAGTAATGTGTATTACATTCCAAACATGAAAAGTAACATTTTAAGTTTGGGATAACCACTGGAGAAAAACTACCAGGTCCATATGATGAACCGTAAGTTGGTGCTATTGAACGAGAAGAAGGAGTTACTTGTAAGTGTGCCTATGTCAAAAAACCGGATGTTCACTCGCAACATCAAGATGGATGTTGCAAAGTGCTTGAAAGCCTGCGTCAAGGATTATAATTGGCTTTGGCATTTGAGATTCGGGCATCTAAATTTTAGGGGTTCGAAACTACTAAGCCAAAAGAAGATGGTGCATGGTCTTCCCCTAATTAATAAACCCCATGAGCTTTTTGAAGGATGTCTTGTTGGAAAACATTCCAGAACAAGTTTTCCAAAGGAGTCCATATTGAGAACAAAGGTGTCCCTTGAGCTCATTCATACCGGTGTTTGCGGACCAATGACACCAACATCATTGGGAGGCAACAAATATTTCTTGCTGTTCATTGATGATTATAGCAGGAAGACATGGGTTTACTTTTAGAAGGATAAGTCAGAAGTTTTCAGAGTTTTCAAGAAGGTCAAGGCGTTAGTGGAGAAAGAAAGCGGCTATTACATCAAATCCGTAAGGTCCGATAGAGGGGGAGAATTCACATCAAATTAATTCAAAATATTCTATGAGCATCATGGAATCCATCATTTTCTACCAGTCCCGAGATCGCGACAACAAATTGGTGTAGTTGAAAGAACAAAACTTGTATGAATATGGTGAGAATTATGCTTAAGAACAAGATATGCCCAAGGAACTGTGGGCATAGGCAGTTGATTGTGCAGTTTACATCTTGAACCGGTCCCCAACATAAGTGTCTTGGATATGAGACCCTAAGAAGCATGGAGTGGGAGAAAAAGCAATATCTCTCATTTTCGTGTTTTTGGGTGTGTTGCACATGTTCATGTTGCTGATGAAGAAAGGAGAAAGCTGGACAAGCAAAGTAAAAATACTTCTTTGTGGGATACTTAGAATTTTCGAAAGGTTACAAGATATTCGATCCTAACCCAAGAAAAATGATCATCAATAGGGACATGACTATTGACGAGGAAGTAGTTTGGGAGTGGAATGATGATAAGAAGAACTATAGTTTTTATCCTTTTCCCATGGATGAAAACAATGATAGTGATGAGGAGGAACCAGCCACAACATCAGCATCAAATAGTCCTACTTCAGTTGAATCTCCTAGACAAAAAGATGATGAAAGTGAAAGTCCTAGACAAAGATCGAGAAAGTATTGACGTGTGGAAGATCATTATGAAGCCATAAGAGAGCCCGATGATGAATATACTCTTTATTGTCATCTCATTGATAGTGAGCCCATTGATGTTGAAGAGGCCATGAAAGATGAAAATTGGAGAAAAGCCATGGATGAAGAAATCCAAGCAATTGAGAAGAATACGACATGGGATTTAACCAAACTTCCAGCTGAGAAAAAGCCCACTAAAGTCAAATGGGTGTTTAAGGCATAGAAGGATGCAAATGGAAAAATCGTTCAGCATATAGCAAGGTTTATTGCAAAGGGATATAGTCAAAAACCCGGTATTGACTAGGATGAAGTGTTTACACCTGTCGCAA
Source organism: Euphorbia pulcherrima (assembly GCA_947683365.1). Classification (NCBI taxonomy): domain Eukaryota; kingdom Viridiplantae; phylum Streptophyta; class Magnoliopsida; order Malpighiales; family Euphorbiaceae; genus Euphorbia; species Euphorbia pulcherrima. The sequence continues at coordinate 46,425,553 of CANTUS010000010.1, forward strand.
GAATGGAGACCATGACACTACTGATCTCAGTTGTAGCTCAAAATTGGTGGAAAATCCACCAAATGGATGTAAAGTCAGCATTTCTAAATGGTTACTTGGAGGAAGAGATCTATGTCCAACAAACGCCTGGGTACATTTTCAAAGGCCGTGAAGAAAAAGTGTGGAAGCTGAAAAAGGAGTTGTACGGACTCAAACAAGCACCGAGAGTTTGGAACAGCCGTATAGACAAATACTTTCAAGATAATGGATTTGTCAAATGCCCACATGAGTATGCCTTGTACGTGAAAGTAAAAGGTGGAGACATATTGCTTGTTTGCCTGTATGTAGACGATCTCATTTTTACCGAGAACAATCCTCAAATGTTCGATGATTTCAAGAAGACAATGACTCATGAATTTAAAATGACTGACTTTGGCCTAATGTCAGATTATCTTGGAATTGAAGTGAAACTGAATGATGATGCCATTTTTATTTGTCAAAGTGTCTTTACTAAATAGATCTTGCAGAAAATCAAGATGGAGAATTGCAATCTCGTCAGTACTCTGGATGAATGCAGTTTGAAATTGACCAAGGATGAAAATGGAGTAGGAGTCAATCCGACAAATTTCCAAATTCTAATCGGGAGTCTCAGATATCTGACGTGCATAAGGCCAGAAATTTTATATGCGGTTGGGCTAGTAAGCAGATATATGGAAGCGTTGAAGGAGTATCACTTGAATGCAGCGAAAAGAATACTCCGCTATGTCAAAGTTACAACTAATTTTGGATTACATTATTCAGAAACTAAAGAATTCAAACTAGCTGGGTATAGTGATAGTGATTGGGCCGGTGATAAAAATAACCGAAAACGTACTAGCGGATTTTTGTTCTTTCTTGTTGAAACAGCTTTCACTTGGAGTTCGAAAAAGAAACCGATTGTGACATTGTCAACTTGTGAAGCTGAATATGTTGTTGCAACCTCATGTGTGTGTCATGCAATATGGTTACAACGACTGTTGAAGGAACTACAATTGGCACAACATGATCCAACTGATATTTTTGTCGATAACAAGTCAGCCTTGGCGTTCGCAAAAAATCTTGTGTTCCATGATCAAAGTAAGCACATTGACAAGAGATTTCATTTCATCAGAGAATGCATTGAACAGAAGGAGGTGACACTGAAGTATGTCAAAACACAAGATCAAATCGCTGACATTTTGACGAAGCCACTAAAATACAATGTGTTTAATCAACTGCGAGCCTCATTGGATTAACCGAAATTAAGTTTACGGGTGAGTGTTAAAGTCAAACTTAATTCAATAACAGGTAAAAGAAGATGAAAGAAAACGGAAGGTGGTTTCTGAAAAATAAGATACAAAAAAAGAAGGTAGAAAAGAAGGGACTGAAAAATAAGGTAGCTCAAAAATAAGATAGAAAAAACGAAGATGGGTAGAAAAAGAAGATGTAACAAAAAGAAGATAAAAAAAGGTGAGTTTTATAAGTATAAGAGAGAAGGGATAGGTGGATGAATGCACAAGAAAAAATAGAGTAAGGCAGCAAAGAGAAAGGATAAAAGAGTGAAAGTAAGAAAAGTAGAGAGTGGAGTGAGTTGAAAAGAAGAGTGAAAGAGAATAACAAAAGACAGCCTATTGTAACACTTTGCCTTTGTATAATTGAAAGTTTGTAATGTTAATTTGAGTGCTAATTGTTGTTGTTATTGTTAATACCTCTTAATTCCTCTAATACATATTCTATGCTGAAAAATAGTTAGCACAGGGTTGCAGGCCATATGTTTTATTGGAGATTCAGCTAACATTTTTTATGCTTTATATTTGCATATTTTTTCTGACTTGCTCTTGCTCTTCCGTTGTGAATGATAGTTAATTGATTGGTATTTTTTTGGTTCATGTGTTAGACCATCTTTGAAAGTGTCATTACGAAATAATGGCACCAAACCCAAGAGTTGGGAAGGCTTTCAAAGTGATGAAAGCCATTGGAATTAGAGAAACCCAAGTTAAGCCTGTTCGGAAAAGAGATGAATATTTCGAAAATATTCTCAAGTTCATTGAATTCCTATTCAAGAATGCACGCGTGTTGGAAAACTTATCATCACAATAGACGATTGTACAGATGATTTGCTATCACAATAACTCCCTCGGAGAATATAGGCCAACACACTTAGTAGCAATAATAAAAAGTTACTACCGGAGTGACTCATTGGATAGCAACAAACTAAATGTTACATGATGTTTATGCAAATTTTAACTAAATGAATTTTCAAAGAACAAACATTTGATAATATTTTTGGAGAAGATAATATATTTTTGGTTTGATGCGTCCGTAACATTTTGTTTTTAGTTCTTAGGGGCGGGCTGACAGAAATGTACATGAAACACAGGCAATAATTTGCGGCATAGGAAGTAGCATTGCTAGGTTTCTTCTTTGTTCTAACATGTTTCAAAGTTCAATAAAATTACAGCTCCAAATTCAAATTTTTTAAGAGAGAACATTGTTTCCACCATCAATTTTCAGTGTAATATTTAGATTTCATTCAGCTAAATTTCTTGAAAGAATCTTATAAAGAGATAAATAAGAACTCTCATTAAAACACGTGTTCGTCGTTCCAATCGGCCAATGTACTCGGACAACTGAATTCATATAATATTTTATGAATACCAGTAAAAGTTCATAAGAAAACGAAATTCAATACATAATTAATACGGAAGCAGCTTTATATAATCTTTCCCAAAGATGCAACCTTCTATTATTTACTTCATTCAGACAACATTAAAATAACAATTTTTCGATCATTCCAACAACATTTCAAATATTAATTTTTCGAATTTGAACCAAACCCTAACCTCAGATCCAAATCCAGATTCCCATTATTATTACCATAAAAATAATCAGTTGTAACACTCTGAGAAGAAATGGTTGAATGAACTTACATGGAATTTGAAGAATAATTGTTGAAGATGAAATGGCTAAGCAATTAATTGAAGGAAAAAGCAACGAAGGAAAATAAAGTTACAATTCACTGAAGATATGAATTTCATTTTGTAGCTGCAAAGATTAATTTAGAAAAGAGTTACAAGTGTATAGGTCTTTGTTTGTAATTTACGTTTAAGAGCAAAATATTTATTTTATGCATTAATGTATGGTTTTCTTGTGAGCTCTATATAAAGAGCAAAGTCTTTAGTTTTCAATGAATGAGAGTATAAAAATGTAGTCTCTTAATGGTGTTTTTCTTGAATAAAGCTTTGATTGTATGTTTACGATTTTTTACGTTCTAATCAAGATTTAGTCAAAATGTAGTCCTTTATATTTTCCGGCAGAAACCTCCTGTCTGCATCGTAACCCCCTTCATCACTAAACATAGGATCATTTATAGTTGTTTCGGATTCCGAAAATTCCACAACATCCTTACCCAAAATTCCTCTGACGCGGATAATTGGGAAAGTGGTCAATTGGCAGATAATCAGCTGAATCAAAATTTATTTGGGGTGGGAAAGTCTGACCCAAATTAAGGCCAAGGAAGCTGCGATTATGATATAGTTGAGAGGGCATTAACCTACTTGGAGAAGGTTGATCGTCAATATGGGTGAATTTTCAAGTTTTGGATTTTGGTGAATGCTTGCCTTATTTTCATCAGTCCCGTGAATAATAGTCTCAGCTATGCGGTGAGGTACTTCGTTTTTTGGCCAAATAATGTCGTTTAGGCCCTCAATTTTATATTTTTCTGTTTTAGGGACTAAATTGCATTTTCTTAAAACTTTGTGTGCTTATTATTTTGTTTTGCCGTTTTGCACATGGCTGCCCTAGACTATAAATAAGCATGTAACGCCTTCAATTCACAATTTTTTCCGTCATAAGAATTTAGATTACAACTTTTGCAGTTTCTCTTAGTTTTTGCGATTTCTGAGAGTTTTGTGATGAGTCGATCATTGTTGATTTGATTTCTTCAATTTTAGACTATAAACCAAATTTTATCGATATTCTGTTGCATCAGTTTGGTATCAGAGCCTAACTGTGATCGAAGGATGCCGCTAAGGAAAGAGCGACGTGTCCCTGAGATTGCAGAAGAGGAGGAGACCCAACGGATTGATGCGATTGTCGACCGTCAATTGGAAGCAAGGTTTCATGATCTCGTTGGTCAGTTGAGAGATCAATTAACCGATCAGTTTCGGGATGTGTTGAACGAAGAAGAACAGAATCAAAATTTTAGGGGGAGGAACGGTCTGAATCCAAACCGCAATAGTGATGATGAATCTGAAAACACTCGTGGTGGGCGTAATCAAAATCGAGAAACGGAAGATAGGCGTTGGGAGGCGGGAATACGAACGGACATCCCAGAATTCTGAGGGACCCTTCAACCTGAAGAGTTCCTTGATTGGCTAGCCGCAGTAGAGGAGAATTTTGAATTCAAGGGAGTTCCAGAAGATAGGCGGGTGTCTCTAGTAGCAACCAGATTGCGAGATTGGGCGATGGCTTGGTGGCAACAGTTGAAAAATACTAAAGCGCGAATGGGAAAATCAAAAATTATTACTTGGGAGAAAATGAAGAAGCAGTTGAGGGCGAATTTTCTTCCTCATAACTTTCAGCACTCGATGTACCAACTGCTACAGAATTTGAAGCAAGGTAATCAATCTGTCGATGATTACAATACAAAGTTTTATCAACTTGTGCCAAGGAATGATCTCTTTGAGTCAGAGGAGCAATTAGTATCGAGGTTTATTGGAGGGCTGCGAGAACAAATCTGAGATGTGGTTAATGATTTTGACCCTCTCACAGTTTCAGAAGTACATCAGAGGGCGTTGAGGATGGAGAGAAGGGGTCGAACTTCTGTTGGAAGTTTTTTCAGAGGTAGCGGAGGTGGAAGTAGTGGTAGAGTGAATGTTGGGGCTAGTAACTCTCCTGGTGGTAGCGGCACTACAACTAATAGGGCAACCACCCAAGCCATAAATTCTTTGGCAGCTTCGGGTCGTAGCACTATCAAGTGTTTTAAATGTGGAGAGATTGGTCATAGGCAATTTAAGTGTAAGGCAGCAGGAAAGCGAGCTATGGTTATAGAGTCTGGAGTTTTAGATTATTTTCATGTTGACAAAGAGGGGTGTGATGTTGAGGAAGAGGTGGATGAGGAGATAATTGTTGAAGGAGACGTGGGTACCGCACTCATGGTTAGGCGAACTTGCCTTACCCCTTACACTAGTGAGGAACAGTGGTTGAGGAATAACATATTCCCGTCCACTTGTACTATCAATGGTAAGGTCTGTAAGTTCATGATCGATGCTGGCAGTTGTGAGAATATTATTTTTTTAGTGGCAGTCAGAAAATTAGAGTTGCCAATGGAGAAACATCCCAATCCTTATAAACTGGCTTGGTTAAAGCCTGGCAGGGAAGTTATAGTGAATAAGAGAGCATTAGTGCCCTTCTCTTTACGGGAGAAGTATAAGGATGAGGCGTGGTGTGATGTAGTTGATATGGATGCTTGCCATCTATTATTGGGGAGACCATGGCAGTATGATAGGGGAGTTAACCACAATGGGGTTACTAATTCTTATAACTTCCTATTTGAGGGTAAGAAGATAATTTTACTCCCAAAAAAAGAGGAGAGAAAGAGCGGGATTAACATGTTAACGCATAGGCAGTTTGAGGAGGAGTTAAAGCAAACTGATGTAGTATATGCGGTGTTGGATCATGTAATGAGTGAGATGATTGATGAGGTTCCTGAATTGGTCATACCATTGTTAAATGAGTTTCGAGATGTCTTTCCAGCATATTTACCAAACGAGTTGCCACCTATACGGGATATTCAACATCAGATTGATCTTGTGCCTGGAGCTATTTTGCCAAACAAGCCTCATTATCATATGATTCTATCAAAACATGAGGTTTTGCGGAGATAAGTTGAAGAGTGAATAGCTAAGGGATATGTTAGAGAGTGCTTGAGTCCTTGTGCAGTACCAACCTTACTTATTCCAAAGAAGGATGGTACTTGAAGAATGTGCATAGACAGCAGAGCCATTAATAAAATCATAGTCAGGTATCGCTTTCCTATTCCTCGCTTGGATGATCTATTAGACCAACTTAGTGGAGCTGCGGTGTTCACTAAACTTGATTTAAAAAGTGGATACCATCAGATTCGTATTAAACCCTGGGATGAGTGAAAACAGCTTTTAAGACTAGGGAGGGAATATATGAATGGTTAGTTATGCCGTTTAGATTGTCCAATTGCCTTAGTACTTTTATACGGATTATGAATCGGGTTTTAAGACCCTTCATAGGTCATTGTGTTGTTGTGTATTTTGATGATATCTTGATTTATAGTGCTGACCATGATTTGCATTTGAGGTATTTAAGCGAAGTGCTTGCTATTTTGAGGAAGGAGAAGATGTATGCTGCTATTAAGAAATGTGTTTTTATGACCCCTACCGTGCTTTTTCTAGGTTATAAAATTTCAGATATGGGATTGATGGTAGATGAGACAAAATTAGAGGCAGTTCGTACATGGCCAAGGCCCCGTTCGATTACTAATGTTCGTAGTTTTCACGGGTTGGCATCTTTTTATCGAAGATTCATTCCCCATTTCAGCAGCATCATGGCTCCTATCACAGATTGTATGAATAAAAATGGATAGTTTGAGTGGTCGGATGAGGCAGAAAAGGCTTTCTAGGAGATCAAATTTCGGTTAACATCAGCGCTGATACTTGTTCTACCAGATTTTCAGCAATCTTTTGAGTTGCATTGTGATGCCTCCAAAATAGGAGTGGGAGCAGTTTTGAGCTAGAATGGGAGACTAGTACCTTACTTTAGTGAAAAGCTCTCGGGAGTAAAAGTGAGATATAGTACTTATGATGTGGAATTTTGTGTTGTTGTGCAGGCTGTGAAGCATTGGCGCCATTATTTGTTCCAAAGGGAATTTGTATTGTATACCGATCATGAGGCCTTGAAGCATTTACGTGGACAAGATAAAGTCTCTACCCAACATGCCTCGTGGGTTGCTTTCCTTCAGCAATTCACTTTTGTTGTTAAACATAAAGCTAGTGTTACAAAGTTGCAGATGCACTTAGTAGAAGGCGCAGCTTGATGAATCGGTTGTCTGTGGAGGTACCTGGCTTTGAAAATATATGTGATCTTTATTCTAATGACCTATATTTTGCTGCTGTATTGAGGCGTATTGAGACAGGGGAGAAGATAGAGTTTGCACTATCAGATGGATTTCTTTTCAGAGGGAACCAATTATGTATATTGAATTGTAGTTTACGGCTTCTTATCATTCAGGAATTACATGGGGAAGGTCACGTTGGTCGAGATAGGACACTACAGTTGGTGCAGACTTCTTACTTTTGGCCAACGCTTCGAAAAGAGGTTGATAAATTCATACAACGTTGTCGAATTTGCCAAGTGTCCAAAGGAGCAGCTACTAACGCAGGCTTGTACATGCTACTTCCAGTTCCTTCAGGCCCTTGGGAGGATGTCAGTATGGATTATATTCTTGGGTTACCTCGTACACAATGAGGAAATGATTCAATTTTTGTGGTTGTAGACCGTTTTTCTAAGATGGTGCATTTTATCCCATGCAAGAAGACAACACATGCTGTTAAGGTTGCACAGTTGTATTTTCAGGAGGTTTACAAATGTCATGGTTTGCCAAAATCTATTGTGTCAGATAGAGACACATATTTTCTTAGTCACTTTTGGCGCACATTATGGAAGATGGTAAACACTCGGCTGAACTTTAGTAGTGCATATCACCCTCAAACAGACGGGCAGATGGAGGTAGTCAACCATTCGTTAGGAAATCTGCTTTATAGTTTAGTCGGTGAAAATTTGAAGAGTTAGGATTTGAAGTTAAGTCAGGCTGAATTTGCGCACAGCCATGCGGTAAACCATAGCACCGGTTATAGTCCTTTCGCAATTATCTATTCAGCATTGCCTCGTGGTCCCTTAGATCTCTTACCCCTTCCAACCAAGGGTCATCAAAATGGCACCGCCGAGTCCTTTGTATAGAGTTTGAAAAGTGTTCATGAAGCTATGTGAGAGAACTTACAGCGTTCCAATGCAAAGTATAAGGAAACTACTAATAAGAAATGTCAGCATATGGAGTTCAAAGTAGGGGATTTTGTTTGGGCTATTCTTACTAAAGATCGGTTCTCGGTGGGGGATTATAATAAACTATTTGCAAAGAAGATCGGTCCGGTGGATGTTATTGAGAAAACCAAACCTAATGCCTACCGTTTGAAACTACCTAGTCATATTCGCACTTATGATGTGTTCAATGTTAAGCATCTTGTGCCGTACTCTGGGGATTCTTCTGATGATGACAATTTGAGGGCGAATTCGGTCCACCCCTGGTGCGGACGATTAACTACACACACAATAGAGCAAGTGTACTCCGTTGATCAACTAATAAAGAGTAAGAAGGATGTCGATCCCACGAGGACTATGCTTAAAATTTCTAAATGTGAACGGGTTTTGTTTAACTAGGCGAGATGATATTATAATTCATTGGATTTGATTCTAAGTCTAAGAATGTAATTAAAATGAATGATAAGCAAATATAAAATAAAGTGATTTGTTATTCAATGGTGAAACTAGCTAAGGCATTTGGTTTCACTTGACATTTATTTTAGCAATTCTCAAAGCAATGCAATATTTCTATCATATTCCAAGGAAGGCGAATCCCATAAATAATTAACTCCAATTAAGGTTATTAATTCTAGTTATTGATCTAAACAATTAGACTTGGTCCATCTTAAGCACCTAGACAAGAAAAATATTAAGTTCATGGAATCCTAGCACAAACTAGTGAGCCACAATACCAATGGTCATGCGATATCGACATGTTATGTATTTCTGTTAGTTTAGTCCTTTGGGCCATTATAAACTAACTATGAACATTAAAATAGATGGTCACACATTCAAAGTATTAAGCATATCATAACATGTTCAACGGAAGATAATAGGAAATACTTGCATGAAACTTCAAGAAATTACATAAAACTCATGCCTAGATCCACCATAGCCTTAGCTATGGTGGAATTAGTTCATAGTTAAAGTGAAAGTAAACAAATTAAGGATCGAAAACATGATAAGTAAGAGTTGAGAATGAAACTAGAAGATTCAATAAGCTCTTGTGGATGGATGATCTTCTATGGTTGATGCTCCTCCTATACTTGTATTCCTCACTTGAAGTACGCCTAGAAACCAAGAATAAAAATCTGCACTTTTTCACCATTATGTCATGACTCTTTTCTACATGAAGAATGCTCCTTTTATAGCTTGGTCCTTGATGAAATTTGCTGGAGAGGAAGGTGCAAGTTGGCATCCTTGATTGCTCAAATGCGGGCAAATAATTGCTCAAAATAATTCAATGCCCATACTTGATAGCTAGATTGTCATAAATCATGAATACATGTTACATATATTGACATAATGACACAATTTTCTCCATGCTTTTGTAATTTGTCATATCTAATAACTCCTTAAAGTCATTGAATCTAGCATCAAGTTCACTCCCACTTGCCAATTATTGAAGTGCAAGTTGCTAGTTGATTGAGTCCACTTGCTTGAAATGATGAATCTTGCCTTCCAATGATGAATTCCAACAACAAAACCAATAAATGTAGTCATCAGATAATCAAGTTTTGTGCTGGAATTTTTGGGTCCTATTAAGTAGGAAATGTGATAACTCTACATGTAAGGTAGCTCATCTCCTCTCCTAAAGCATGTCCATGCCTTAATTTGCACTTCTCATGCTCTTTTTACCTCATTTTGACTCCATTTAGCAAGAATCTCCATGGCACCCAAAATGAAAGAAAACACACTAAATACTACCATAAATCTAAATAAAAGGCCTAAAACTAATGGAAAATATAATGAAAATAGTATGCTAATAAAGTGCATATCAACATTCCCACACTTTAAACCTTGCTTGTCCTCAAGTAAGAACAAAACTTAAAACATTCTATTATAACACTCAATCATTATTGACCCTCAACTTGAATTACCGAATATTATACAGGTTGGTGTCATTTTTGTTCAACAGATATTTCAAAGTCAAACCCATAATCAACTGCTTAAGAAGCGAGTTCGTCTAAAAAGTTAACTCAAAATTGAATCCACATTGGTTGATAATTCTCACTAGGTTGTCACTCTATTCACACAAGTGTTTGAAGGTGAAATAATTAAAGCTCACAAATTCATTTATAGATTTGCATGTTCATCAAATCACAACTACTTGTATACTTCATTGAACCACAATTAAAAGGTCTTTGTCAAGGGTTGTAACGAGGTTTAGGTAGAGTATGGAAAAGGGATAATAGTAGGCTAAAGATCATGTGAACTTACTAAACAAGTTGAGGATGACTTTTCCAAAAGAGATGAATTCAATTGCACAATTAAATTGAGAAGGAGCAAAATTTAAAGGTGGAAGATTAAAACAAGCCAAAATAAGAAATACGGAGAAATAGATGAAGACTCATTTGAGAGTAATGGTCAACAACAATAACGAAGAAGATCGAACAATTGATGAGACACTTAAAATTCATTTGCAACATCTTGAGAAGTAGAGAATAAGATGTTTGTTTTGCAGACTTTAAAAGCTCAAATCAAGTGTTATATAATACGAACACAAACAAAAGGGTGTATACATGAAAACACAATTTATTAGAGAGAAAAATTATTAGGCAAGTAATTCCTTTTTTTCTTTTTTTTCTTTTTTTCATTTTTTATTTTTTTTCATTTTTTCATTTTTTTTATTTTTTTATTTTTTTCCATTTTTTTTCATTTCCTCATTTTTTTAAAGCTCATTCGCAAAATACATAAGATTTAATAGGAAAGGATAAGAGAAGGATGATGAAACAAGGAAAAACGAAACTAACTGCGGACTAATAGAATTCAATAATGATGTTAATTGATTCTAACATGCCACAATGACTCAGACAACAAGGAAAAAGTAAGAGATAAAACAAAAAACTTCCTTCTTAAGTGTAGAAGTTTCTTTGTTTGTAATCGAAAGTCATGTTGCTCACTAGTTCACACAATCAAGGGTCAAAGAAGATGGGAATTTAAAAAAAAAGGAAATGGCTTTGAAATGTATATCATAGAAAGAAAAGGCTTATGGCTCAAATGGGCTTTCTAGGGGAAGATGGGTAGGATAAATTTAAGCTAAAGGGGTAATCCAATCCTAATTGCCTTAATCATTTTGTGGGTATTTAAATGCGGTCGTGAAAAGTGTTAGATTCGAATGTCGTAATGGCTCAATTAAGCATGAATTCTCATAATTGAAAGAAATAGCACTTGTAGTGTTGTGCTTAGAGGCTCAAATCACTCATTTAAAGAAATGGTTTAGTATCAATTAATGTGAAATTCAATTGATAAAACTTCATAGACTAAAACACCGATTAAACTAAGGATCACAAAGTTGACTACTATCTGTTATTATCATAGGTCACTATTTAGCTGCATAATATAAGGTAATTGTAGAGTCATGGTGATTGAGGTCATTATTACCTAATAAAGTAACCTTAAAAAATTCACATGCAACATAAAAAGAAAACTAGAAAAGATAAAGTGACAATAACAAAACAACCTAGAACGCGATGAAAATTCTTTTTTTTTGAACATTTTTTTTAATTATAACCTTCCTTCCCACACATAAAATTTCACATTGTCCTAAATGTGATGACCAACCAATGCAAAAGCGAGAAAAGATAGAGTGAAAGGAAAAAGGGACCTCCCCTAGTCAACAAGTTGACGATGCGACGCTATTATGGTGAAGGAGGATATGGAGGTTCTTGTCCATGAAGTTGAAAGAGGGCAGCCATGTTTGCTTAGATTCAAGAGTTTTGGCGAACAACCCATTGTAGCATCCCATAAACTATGGAAATGTTAATGGAACAAGGTTCTGAACTCCTTGGAGATTTTGGGGACTTGATTGATTTATTGGTGCATTAGGCCGAGAGACGCCTATTGGTTGGATCTTTTCAATGAAGCCCCAACTCCAATAACTTGTTTCCATATTTTGAGAGACAACCTGCATTCTTTTCAAGGGATCCAAATGCAAAGGCAATAGTTCATAAGCAGGATTCAACATATCATGGACATGATATATCAAGCAATGCACTCTATTCGGTATTATCAATCAAAGAATGAAACCAGCTACCATGTCAAATTGTTTCAATGCATTCATGTCAAACAATCTTGGTCCTACAATGTGCATTTTTCTTATAATTTCATACCTAGGCATTAAAGATTCATCAAAATTCAAATTACCCAGTAATTTCAATTCAAGAAGGGTTTGAAGCGTGCCGCTCAGCAATCGGGACCGAATGCTAGTTACCTTTGGTTTTGAAGTTAAGCCAGTGATGGATGCGAAGTCGTCTTTCTTATTTCTCTTTTGTGGTTGTCTCGAGGAGTCCTTTGTTGGCTTTCGTTTCATGTTGTTCGTCCCATTGGTGGCCATTTTCTTAGCCAAAACAAGGGGGAAAGGGGCTTATTTCGTCAAGACTAGTGGAACGGGAGCAGCAACCGGCTTTAGGGCTGTCACCGTTGTTATCGGAACTGCCGGCGAGGGGGCATTGGCAGACGGCTTTGTTGCAGGCTTCTTTCATCCCATGTTGGCTAGACAACGTAGAGAGGAGGGGAGGAGTGGCTGTCGGTGAGAGTCGGAGGTGGTGGCTAGTGGTGATTGAAGCTGGCATTGACGAGAGTAGCGAAGATGGTGGTGGCTGATGGCGAGAGTCAAGTCGGTGAGAATTGATGGCTTAGAAGGGAGCGGCGGTCAGTGACGGCGAGGAGAGGGGAGCGTTGTCGGGTGACAGCAAGGAGAGGGGGAGGCAGTGGCGACTGGAACTAGAAGGAAGCGGCGATTGAGGAGCAGCAGTAGAGATGGTGGTGGCTGGTGAGGTTCAAGCCGGCGAGATTAGAGGGGGTGGAGTTGGGATGGTGGAATTGGAGATGGGAGACGGTGGAGGCAGGCTGTGATTTCCTGTGGAGAAGAAGAGGAACACGATAGAATTAGGGATTTTTTGTTTTTTTTTCTTTTTTTTGTTTATTAATAAAAAATAGAAAAAAATATAGAAGTGGGGAGAATGAAATGAGTGAAAGTTCTAGAAGGAGACTTTAATTTAGGCATAGGCATGCCTTAAAATGGGCTTTAAAAATAAAGGGTTTAAAATGAGACCTTGATTTAGGCATGCCCATGCCTAAAAAAATAAAAGCATGCTAGAATTAAAATTTATTCTATTAAGTCCATTTCTTTTACTTAAGCATGGGCATGCTTAAAATTTTATTCCATACAAGATTCCCTTTGTAAGTGACAAATTATACCATGGTCATGCCGCAAAATATTCTTCCTACTCCAAAAAAAATTAAAATAACATAAACATATTAATTCAAAAACAAAATGACTAAATAAATAAAGAAAATTAAAAATTGGGTTGCCTCCCAATAAGCGCTAACTTATAGTCAATTAGCTTGACTTTTCGTACCTTAGACGGGGTTAGAAAGAACAATGGTGATTACTTTTGCATCGTAATCATCACTGTTATATAATTTTAATCATTGACCATTTACCTTAAATGGCGGTTCATTGCCACGTCTAATCTCTATTGCTCCCGATGAAAAAATTTCAGTTATTTCAAAGGGACCCGACCACCTACTTTTCAAGTTACAGGGAAATAACCGGAGATGAGAATTGAACAACAACACTGTATCTCCTACCATGAATGATCGTTTAAGGAGCCGTTTGTCATGCCATCGTTTAGTCTTCTCCTTATAAAGTTTTGCATTCTCATATGAACTAAGACGAAGTTCATCTAATTCATGAAGTTGTAAAAGACGATTTTCACCGACGACCTGCATATCAAAATTTAAAAATTTTAGTGCCTAATAAGGTTTGTGTTCCAATTCAACAAGTAAGTGACATGCTTTCCCAAAAACTAAGCGGCATGGGGACATCCCAATCAGGGTTTTAAAAGCGGTGCGATATGCCCACAGTGCATCATCTAACTTAAGAGTCCAATCTTTTATAGATGAATTTATCGTTTTCTCTAAGATGCTTTTTAGTTCCCTATTAGAGACCTCTACTTGACCACTTATTTGGGGATGGTATGGTGTAGCTACCTTGTGGGTAACACCATATTTGCTCAATAACTGATCAAATTGTTTATTATAGAAATGAGTTCCTCCGTCACTGATAATTGCCCTTGGTGTTCCAAAATGAGTGAAAATATTCTTTCTGTAGGAATTTTACCACTACTCTGGCATCATTCGTGGGTGTAATCGTGGCTTCTATGCACTTAGACACATAATCGACAGCCATAAGAATATATTCATTGTTGAAAGACTTAGGGAATGGCCCCATAAAGTCGATGCCCCAAACATCAAAAAGTTCACAAACTAAAATTCCATTTTGTGGCATCTCATGTCTACAGGATATGTTATCGGTTCTTTGAGATGCATCACAAGACTTGATAAAGTCATAAGCATCTTTAAAAAGCGTTGGCCAATAAAAGTCGCATTGTATAACCTTAGCAGCAGTTTGTGTGGGGCTAAAATGGCCACCTGGTTCCCTAGTGTGACAAAGAGTTAAGATCAAGTTCACCTCTTCGTCAGGTATGCAACGGCGAATCACATTATCATTACATATTTTGAACAAATATGGATCTTCCCACAAATAATGCTTTACATTAGAGAAAAACTTACATTTTTGTTGGTAGGAAAGATTAGGGGGAACGATATTACCTGCCAAGAAGTCAGCAAAATCTGCATACCATAGAGACGTCGAGATTGCAAATATTTTTTCATCGGGAAAGACTTCCATAATTTCCTCCTTGTGTAGAGATTTTTGAACCTCATCATCCAAGCGAGACAAATGATCTGCCTCCACATTTTCGCTTCCTTTCTTATCCCGAATCTCAATGTCAAATTCTTGAAGAAGAAGAATCCACTGGATTAATCTTGGTTTGGCATCCTATTTTGGTAGCAAATACTTGATAGCGGCATGGTCAGTGTAAACAATAATCTTGGAAAAGCACTAGATATGAACGAAATTTATCAAATGCAAATACCACAGCTAGTAGTTCTTTTTCTGTCATAGTGTAATTTTGTTGCGCTTCATTCAAGTCCTACTAGCATAATAAATAGGTCGAAAAATTTTGTTCAATCTTTAGCCTGAACATGCTCCTACAGCTACATCGCTAGCATCACACATTAGCTCAAAATGGATTGTCCAATTTGGACTTATCATAATTGGTGCTTTTATCAATCTCTCTTTCAATTAGTTAAATGCATGTAAATAATCATTAGAGAAATTAAAATTAGCATCCTTGATTAACAATTGGGACAAAGGTTTTGCAATTTTGGAAAAATCTTTTATAAAACGCCTGTAAAAACCTGCATGACCCAGAAAACTAGGCACTGTTTTGACATTAGTTGGTGGAGGTAACTTTTCAATTACCTCGACCTTGGCTGGGTCAACCTCTATTGCCTTCTTTGATACTTTATGTCCCAAAACTAAACATTCTTGCACCATAAACTGACATTTTCCTAACTAAGAGCTAGATTTGTTTTCCCACACCTTTCAGCAACAAGATTAAGATTATGCAAACAAACATCAAATGAAGGTCCAAAAATAGAGAAATTGTCCATGAAAATTTCCATAAAATCCTCAACCATATCAGAAAAAATTGCAGTCACGCATCTTTGAAATATTGCGGGCACATTGCATAATCCAAATGGCATACGCCTATATGAAAAAGTACCATATGGACAAGTGAATGTGGTCTTTTCTTGATCCATGGGATCCACTGGTATTTGCATATAGCCGGAAAGGCCATCTAAACAATAGTAAAATTCATGACCAACCATTCGTTCCAGCATTTGATCAATGAATGGTAATGGAAAATGATCTTTTCTAGTGGCTTCATTTAATTTTCTATAATCAATGCACATGCGCCAACCAGTAGTTTTATGCACTAGAATAAGCTCATGTTTGTCATTTTCCATTACAGTAGTGCCACCCTTTTTAGGTACCACTTGTACCGGACTCACCCATGGACTATCGGAGATAGGATATATAATACCTGCATCCAATAGCTTAATTACCTCGATTTCACCACTTCTTTCATATTCGGGTTCAATCGCCTTTGTGGTTGTGCCAACGGTTTGACTTGCTCCTCTAGGAAGATGTTGTGTATGCACAAAGATGGGCTTATTCCTTTTATGTAAGATATTGACCATCCGAATGCTCCTTTGTGCTCTCTGGACACCTTGAGTAATTTTTCTTCCATCTCTCTTATCAAAGAAGATGAAATTACTACAGGTAAAGATGATGGAAGATTAAGAAAAACATATTTTAGATGAGAGGGTAGAGGTTTTAGTTCTAAGACAGGAGTTTCTTCGAGTGATATCTTCGCTCTTGGGTTGTTCCCACGATCTAGATCCTTGTAGCGGTCTTCAACCCATAAGCAATCTTTAATGCTACTATCAAGGGCTCCTAGTGTTTCTTACTCATCAATGTTTTCATGAAAAATATCTTCAACGCAATCATCGGTAATGTCAATAAAATTCACACTTTCAGGATCATTACAAGGGTATTTAAGTGAATCATAAACATTAAAAACCACTTCCTCATCTTGTAGTCAAAGAATTAATTTCCCTTGTTGAACATCAATTAAAGTTCGCCCGGTTGCAAGGAAAGGTCTACCAAAAAGGATCTATCCACTAATTGCAAAGTTATGTTGGTTGGCTTCGGGTAATTTCCTGAACACAGACAAAGGCATTAGATTAATGCTAGAACCTAAATCACATAATGCTCTTTAAAATGTGAAATTTCCAATAGTACAAGGGATAGAAAAACTCCCAGCTTTGGTGGTGGCTTGTTAAGGATAATGGCGGAACACTCTTTCGTCAATGCGATCGTCTTGTTATCTTCAATCTTACTTTTCTTTGAAAGTATCTCCTTTAAGAATTTAGCATATATAGGCATTTGTTCTAAAGCTTCTACAAAAGGTATGTTAATATGAAATTTCTTAAAGATTTCAAGGAATTTAGAAAATTGTTGGTCTTGTTTCTCCTTACTCAATCTTTGTGGAAAGGTAATTTTGGCACATAAGGTTTTATAATTGGATCAGCAAATAATTTAGCATGAATAGGAGTGTCAATATTTGTCTCGTAATCATTTACCCCTTTTGTTTCCTTACCTTTTTGTGGTGATTCAATTACCTCTTTTGGTCCCACTTCTTTTCCACTTCTTAGTGTGATGGCTTGGGCTTGTTCCCTTAGGTTTGGTTCGGTGTTGCTAGGGAGAGAGCCTGGAGCTCTCTCCATTTTTACATGCTTCACTTGTGCTACTTGAGGGCCCAAGTCTCTACAAAATGCCTCATTATTTGCAAGACGAGTCCGAATGTCTTTTAGAATGGTCAAGACAAGATCGGCTGGTTGTGACGTTTGTCGCGGTGCTTGTGGCACATGTTGTTGTTGATGAGTTCGTTGCTTATTCCCATTGAATCTAGGAGGTCTCAACACGTTTTGTTGATTTCCATATGAGAAGTCCGGATGATTCCTCCATCCTGGATTATAAGTGTTACTATAAGGGTTATTTTGGAATTTACCTTGATTGCTCCCCATGTAGCTCATGTTGACGGTGTCCTCCTCGAAAGGGTTCCCTAGTTGACAATCATGGCTTTGGTGGTCTCCTTCATAATTTCCACACATCAGGACTTGTGCGGATTGCTTCAGGTTCAAGTCGGCCATCATTAAATCCATTTTGCGGCTAAGTTCAGCTACTACAGGATTACTTGACCCTGCTTCTATAGAAAAGACGTTTTGCCTTCTCCCACCTGGCTTTTCTGCTTGCCATTGAGAACTTTTCTTTGCCAACTCGTTCACAAGGTCATAAGCTTCCCCTTGAGTCTCTTCTTGAAGATGTTTCCACCTGCAGCAGAATCAATAGTGGCATAATTAGTAGGTGTTAAACCATTGTAAAATGTACTTACTTGTTGCCATTTAGGAAGGTCGTGATGAGGGCAATTCCTCAAAAGCTTCTGAAACCTCTCCCAAGCAGTGAATAAGGTTTCAGATTTAAATTGTCTAAATGTAGTAATCTCATTCCTCAAAATTGTCGTTTTAGAAGGAGGGATATAATATGAGAGAAATTCCTTTTCTAGCTCATCCCTAGTTATAAGTGATCCTGGCTCCAATGATTTCAACCAGTCTAAAGCTTTCCCTTTGAGTGAGAATGGGAAGAGCTCCATACGGATTAAATCAGTCAAAACCCCCTCTTGCTTGAATGTACTAGCGTGCGTGAGAAAATTGTCTAGATGATCATTTGGATTTTCATCAAGCTCCCCTTCAAATTGGCCACAATGTTTGATCAATTGCAACATTTCGGTCTTGATTTCAAAATTTGCCGCATTTATCGGTGGGGCGACAATGCTAGAGTTGTTTTGGTGTCTATGTGGAGCTAGAAGCTCTATGATTGGCCGCTCATTTTGTCATCTCCTTTCCTCAGCTACACGAGCTATTCTTTGTTCTTCCATTTCTATAGCTTTTCATTCTTCTCATTTAATCTTTCGATTCCTGCGACAAGCTCTTTCAATTTCAAGATTAATAGGCAAAGGAATAATGTTACTACTTCTTTTTAGCATAAACAATAAAAAGAAAACCTAGTTTATCAAAAACCTTCTTATCTAGTATTGTAAAAGAAATAGTCCCCAGCAACGGCGCTAAAAACTGGGTGCAGATGATTAGCTACACACACAATAGAGCAAGTGTACTCCATCGATCAAATAGTAAAGAGTAAGAAGGATGTCGATCCCACGAGGACTATGCTTACAATTTCTAAATGTAGTCGGGTTTTTTTTAACTAGGCGAGATGATATTATAATTCGTTGGATTTGATTCTAAGTCTAAGAATGAAATTAAAATGAATGATAAGCAAATATAAAATAAAGTGATTTGTTATTCAATGGTGAAACTAGCTAAGGCATTTGGTTTCACTTGACATTTATTTTAGCAATTCTCAAAGCAATGCAATATTTCTATCATATTCCAAGGATGGCGAATCCCATAAATAATTAAATCCGATTAAGGTTATTAATTCTAGTTCTTGATCTAAACACTTAGACTTGGTCCATCTTAAGCACCTAGACAAGAAAAGCATTAAGTTCATGGAATCCTATCACAAACTAGTGAGCCACAATACCAATGGTCATGCGATATCGACATGTTATGTATTGCAGTTAGTTTTCCTTTGGTCCATTATAAACTAACTATGAACATTAAAATAGATGGTCACACATTCAAAGCATTAAGCATATCATAACATGTTCAAGGGAAGATAATATGAAATACTTGCATAAAACTTTAAGAAATTACATAAAACTTATGCCAAGATCCACTATAGTGACACACCAGAATATCAACCAAATTTGGTTTACTGTCGAAAATTGAAGAAATCGCAAAATCAACAATGATCGACTCTTCACAAAACTCTCAGAAATCGCAAAAACTAAGAGAAATTGCAAAACTTGTAATCTGAATTCTTATGACGGCAAAAAATGCCAATTGAAAGTGTTACACGCTTATTTATAGTCTAGAGCAGCCATGTGCAAAACGGCAAAATAAAAAAATAAGCACACAAAGTTTTAAGAAAATGCAATTTGGTCCCTAAAACAGAAAAACATAAAATTGAGGGCCTAAACGATAATATTTTGCCAAAAAACAACGTAGCTCACCACATGGCAGTGACTATTATTCACGGGACTGATTCTGATGAAAATAAGGCAAGAATTCACCAAAATCCAAAACTTAAAAATTCACCCATATTGACGATCAACCTTCTCCAAGTAGATTAATGCCCTCTCAACTACATCATCGAGTATTGTCAAATATTAATAAAATGATAAACAAACAAAAAAAATAAAAATAAAAAAGACTCAATCCAAACGAAAATGCCCACAAGAAGCATCGTCATTAATCTAATATTCAACAAATTAGCAAGGGTACACCAACGAAAACAGAGCACTTTTAATTTAGGAAGGCAAGAAATCCGAGTTAGCTGGGCACCTATGCACATTGTGTACCTTGGCTAGCCATCTGTCAAGGTATCCGATACAAACATAAACGTTACAAAATATATTTTACCAAATGGGTTTTTATAGCAATAAATGACTTTTTTCCATGTAATCTTGTCATTTGTAAGGTAAATGATACAAACAAAATTCTCTAAATAAGAAGCTGTAGGAATTTACTGAACACATTTATCTACTTCTCTGTTCATATTTTTCCTGTTGAATGCTGAGTTGACTAGTCATGAGTTAGAATATCTTTCCTCTTCGCCATCAAGGTTTAAGAAAATTCATTCGGATGAGTGATTTACCATAATGGATAAGGTATCTATTTCGCTCACCTTCATATATTTAATTTTTTCTTTTTCATTGTAAAAATAAGAACTTTTATTTATAATTATGAATTTATTGATTTAAACACCTCTAGCAAGTATCAACTAGCACTTCGGATCTAAGTCTTCTTTATAATCGTTTTTCAAAAAAAAGTCTTCTTTATAATTTAGATCCAAATATTTATAATGGTTTCTTATGGATAATAACAATGGAGCCAACCAATTTTTTTAGATCTTCCTTAACTTGTTTCTTTTTTCTGTGGAATGTCCAGAAGTAGATCTTTTGGAGGCAAAAACTCTTCTCAAAGGAATTATTCTCTAAGTCTCCAAATTAATTTTTCAAAAGGTGATTAATTTTAGATATTAACAAATCAGGAAGTTTTAGATACTTTTTACCCTTGTAGCCTAAATGGGGGTACCCTACCCGGACCCAGACCAGTTAATTTGGGGCCCTAGATAAATTAATATGAAAACTAGTAATATGTGACCCTTAATAAAAAAAATAATGTAATAAAATATACTTTTTTGTAATCATTGTGAATTGAACCATTGCCAACTCACAATTTTAATAAGCATCTTACCGTCTCTACTAACACTAATTTGTGCCTATTTTTACCTTTTAAATAATAACAACTAAATGCATAAATAAAAAAATATTTTTGGGCCCCTTCCGACTATTAGTCCTAGGCGGTGGCACCCGTTGCCCACCCTCCAAGGCCGGGTCTGACCCTACCCTACTATTCTAACTAATCGCGTAGGAACAAAAACTTATAAGAAAGAAAGAAGTTTTGATTTGGCAAATGATTTCTATAACACCCCTTTATAGGAAGTACCACAGTAATTATAATCACCCAATAAATAACTTTACTCCACTATATAAAGTTCAATACTTATAGATTTAATATGTACAAATACAAATATAATGTTTCCAACACCAAATTATTCTCAATGCCACTTTACATTTCTCACACTATCAAGTACATGTCATTATTCTACAAACCATAATATTATGTTAAAATACAAATCCACCTCGAGTTTTTCCTTATTTGCTCTTCAAGCTGATCCACTTATACCACTTTGGTCCAAGCTATCTACAATCTTCAGTATCTACGTGTAGAAAATAAACTACACGCTAAGTAATTTGCTAAGCAAGTTGCTTAGTGGTGTACATAAAAGAAATACAACTTTGAACATTTTTAACACTTTAAAATAGAAACCAAGTATGTTCGTAAGTCAAAAATAAATTTAAACAACTTCATAAAACCACAACACAAAACTTATATTATAAACCTTTCAAAGTGCAATCAAATTTATTTCCAATTTTTTCTTTCAAACACTTTAACCATATATTGTCCAAAGTAAACAAGTCCTTAATAATGGTAAAATGGATACGGGAGCGGACAAGCCCGAAGCCGAAGCTTCAATATCAATGTATCGGTCAAGCCCGAAGCCGAAGCTTCAAAATCAATATATCGGTCAAGCCCGAAGCCGAAGCTTCAAAATCAATATATCGGTCAAGCCCGAAGCTGAAGCTTCAATATCAATATATATATATATATTGAATATGTGTGTGTATTAGAATATCGGCCAATGCCCGAAGCCAAAGCTTCAATTGTTTGTACAGTACTGTACCCCCCTTTATTGGCGGCAATCTACCCTGACCCCGTATTATACTCGTTTAATAAGGGCAATAAATCAAAGTAACATCTTAAAAATTCCAGTATAAACCATCAATCATAATTCAACATAACTTCAGTAATTAAGAAATTCAAATCTCAAATTTTAAAGCATAAAACTTCAATTAAAACATAATAAAATCAATCTTCATACTTTCTAGAAATTTCTAGATTTCGTGACCTGACTTCCCTTGCCTTTTTCACTATCAAAACATCATCCAATCGAAGAACTTTCTTCTAAACAGAATTAGCCACATGTCTCACCTTTCCAAAACCACCATAATCACAGAAATCGAAATTGTATAACCAAAGTTATGATCAAAATACTAAACAGTGTACAAAGCTGAGATTTTCCGAAAACAGATTTCATGACTCAACTTCAAACAAAAATTTCACATTGAAAACGAATGAAATTCAACAGGGTTTCTTCTGAACATATATTCCTTACTTTCTGTAAATATCAATAGAATCAAGAATCATTCAAATCAGATTCATATAACAAGAGAAAACATTAAAATAATACAGGGATACAAATCTGAAAATTTTTCCAAAAAACCGAGAAATCGAAACTTGAGACACAAACCTTTTTCTAAGCTCTTTCTACCTCTCTTCTACCTCTTTTGCCTTTGATTTGCTTGCACTAGCTTCCTCTACAATAGCCATATATAATTCTATCAAGATATTGTATAAATAAACTTCCTATTACCATAAATATGCTTAATCTACCATAAATTCTACTAATTAAGCTTTAATTTCATCAAAAATCACTCACCTCAAATTCGGGTTACTATTCATCCGAATCTTAAAATCTGAAATCCTCCTCTTCTAGTCTTGATTCACTGAAATTGATGATGATAGAGGGCTTAAGGATCGATTTCTAACAAGAATTTGAAGTTGAATCGAAGAAATCGGAAGTTTTTAGATTAGGGAAATTTTTGATAAGGTATAAGGAAATGGAGAAGAAGATGAAACGGAGGAGGAAGAAAGGATACGTATAGATTTATGATAGGTTTTTTTTTCCAATTTTCAATAATACCCTTGAACAAATAATTAAATGCCCAATTCATCCCTCTTACTTAATTAACTCTTATTTTCTCATGTCTTATATCCAATAACAATAATAATAACTATAAAAATATTTTTCATGATATTTTAATACTATAGTAATTTATTATAAGTAAATTTTGAAATTTCGGTTCGTTACAATTTCATTACACCATCTAACTCTTTTAAATTTGAAAATTTTTAAGCTCAAATTTTAAGTTTAAAAGGTTCGATTCTCATCAGAGTTGCCACTGTGAGCGGATGACGTTTTGGGATAAGGGTTGGGGCGACGGGGGCCAAGGGACAGATCCTTTTTATTTTAGAGACATGATAAAAAATAATAAAGTTTTTTTAAAGTAGATTTAGGGATCATACTTTATTAAATGAGACGAGATCTAAATCCCATGGTCAAGGTAAAAGTCCCCAACCAATTTAGCTCAACTGAAAAATTTTGGGTACGATTTTCCCGTTGGGTTGTAGACCAGACCTTAAGTAGAGATTCTGAGCTCGGATGAGTTACCTACTCATCATTGGACCAAATCAAATCATTTACGTTAAGCAAAAGTATCGTTCATTCTTATGTAATTTCGTTCCTTCCTAGTTAGCAGTTCTCTATTTACATATCATTCATCCACACTATGATCATGTAAAGCAGGAAAGTAAAATTATTACAATCATCCAACATATAAAGAGAGGAAATTAAAATTATTACATAAGTGACAAATCCTATACATTGGTCTAAAAAACAAAATAAACACCCGAAGGAACCTAATCATACATCTAGCCTAAATCTACATGCACCCACAAAGATTAGCACAAGATATGACATAATCCACTCATTAACATGCATAATTAGTTTACAAAATAAGACTCGATTTAGAGTGAGATTTTATAATAGATGAAAACGATTTTAAAACACATTTTCTTGAGGAAAATCCATATTTTAGACTTGATTTTGTTATTTAATCCATTTTATTAAATGAAAATGTGACATGGTAGTAAGTTCAGACTAATTTCAAAAGGTATAGAACCTTCATCGTTCGGGTATAATTCCTAGAACCCGAGAAACTAAGATCTAAGGCCAAAGAAAGGGGAAAAGAAGTTTCTTCAAAATAGTCCCGACACCACTTGGCCGACAATTCTACTATCAGAGTAGTGTCACTGCCAGAGCAAGAGTAGCGCTGTCAAGAATATTTTGATTCCAAGAGAAAAAGGACATACCACTAAGGAGGGGCGGCACTGCTAGAGTTACGGCACCGCCAGAGCAGGGGTGGCGGCATTGCCACTATGAGTAGTGGTGCCGCTCCTTGCGGTTGTATGGAAGAAAGGGGAGATAAAATGGTGTTATTGTCCCGTAATAGCAGCACAACTAGAGTTTTGAACAGATATTGCAACTAGTGTAGCGGTTCTTGGTTTCAAAAATCAAAATTGTCCCTCATTACAGGTGCGGGAAGAAAAGAATTAAAAACCGCGAAAAAGGGTCAGCAAGGGTGTAGTTGTTTGGCACAGCTAAAGCACTATAACGGTGCCGCTAGAGTGTAGTAGTGATGCCACTATAGCTACAACCTTGGTGGCAATTCACGTAGTTGACATCAACACCAACGGGACAAATGGGGCAAAAAGCCCCCAAAACACCAAAACAATGACCAAACAAGTTGAAACACGCATGAAAGGAAAGAAAATCGGAAACTTTACCTTTGGGCCGTGAATTCATTCTTCAAGACTCGAATTATCCCCTTTGGAAAGCCTTTTGGATGTTTTGGGTGGTATTTAAAAGGATTAAGTGTCTACATCCTATTTAAATCATTTTCCCTATGATTTTTACTTGATTTTAATGATTTATATGATTTATGATGAACGTCAAAATCACCAAAAATAAATAATAAAAACCGTTTAACACCAAACTAATAAATTTACAGTAGCAGCAAGCGGGATTGTCTCCACATGGACAAGTAATCAATTCTACTCAAGTTGATTACCAATAAAAATAAAACAAAATAAGTAAAATGGGCGGGAGCTCTGAAATTGTTTGGTTTTTAAAAGAAAATAAAATGCAAAATAAAAAAAATGAAAGTAAATTCTCTGGATTAAGGAAGCTCTGAGTTTAGTTGTAATTGATAATAGGCACAAAAGATATATTTTTAAAATATCTATTAGTTGGTTATAACCGTGAACAACATAGTTAAATTCATTTTCTAAATATGGGATTTATTTTAAATAATCTAAATCAAAAACCCTAGATTATCAGATGCACTTGCAAGAAGCAAACAAAATTTAATCGTCAAAAAGCATTAAGTTTGTAAGAACCAACTTTAAACTAAAATTATGATGATAAAGCGTAAGATTGATTTAAATCGAATAAACCATGAAGATTTGTAAAGGAAATCATTTGTTACAATTTTCCATTATACTATGAATACCATAAATTTAATGAAAATAACAATTCATTATAATTCCAAAGCAACAATTAGCTAAATTGAAGAAATCAAAAGTATAATGAGAAAGATATTAGCAGTTTAATTAAAAATTAAAATTCAAAAGTAGATTAAGAGCAAGCCTCACCATATACAATTAGCCTTGATTATACCTCAATCGAAAGACAAAAACTTACCTAAACATAATTAAAAAGAAAACAAAATAATTCATTAAACCCTACACCATGGATTGCCTCTACCAACACTCAAAAAATATGGTCTAATGTCAAAAAAAAATGTAACCTTAGGAAAACAGTGCTAGAATTTGCGATGTCACCATAGGTCCCTATTCCAACACTTTTATTCATTTATAGCAACATAGTAAAACGTGTTGGCATATAATCATTTAGCAACATTAATTTAATGTGTTGTCAAATGAATCTGAAAATAACACTACATAATGATAAATGACAATGCTCTTCATTAATACATTGTTTCTTTTTCGACAACAATTTAGTATATAATTACAACATTTTTAAACTTTACATTTTGACATTTTATCAACACTTTTAAACATTAAATAACACTTACTAATTTAACATTTGATGTTAACAACTTCTTTGTATAAAATAGATAACACTTTTTAATTTTACATTGTTATATTTGTAATCCCTGTAAAATTAAATACAATTACTTCAACAATCATAAATTCATAACATCCATAATTCATTTAGATGTCTCATAATATAACAAAAATCAAACTAAAACATCCAAATCTTTAACATGTCTCATAATTCAATAACAATCTAAAACATTTCACCTAATCAAAATACTAATAATATCTGAAGTACTAATTAATGAGCGAGTTCAAGTTACTAATGTCATTGAAACGACTTCTCTTGGAGCTTTAAAAAAGCTTTAAAGCTTTTTTCAATAAGTTATCAGGAGCCTTCTCAATCCCCATTATTCCTAGATATTCATGACCCTTCAATACATCCACCCATGTTTCTACATCATATCATATAATGCCGCTCGCTCATCTGTTATGTTACGCTTCTTCTTCAGTTTCTTTGAGACACAATACATGGCTTTAGCTCCAGCATACTTCACAACTAGCCTCTGTGAAGCTGAAATTGCCTAATTTGCAAGGGTACCATAAAGATTCATATACATAAGAAATGTTTTAAGCTCATTGCCAATAACAAATTCCAGGTCTGAGTTTTCTATGAACGAGTGAATAATACAATTAACATTGCTCTAAGCACTAATTAGAAAGTAATTGCGTTCAACTTTCACATGATTCGGACTTTCAGTCAAAGAACCTAATTTACTTAACCTGAAGTCTTACCATGAGTGGCAATGTAGTCAAATGACTCGAGAGCCTCAGAAGGACTTTGTTATATGTTTGGTGATAAAACATGTACTGACTCGAGAGCAAACTATTGACAGCAAACCAAAATGTGAATGATGCGGTATACAAAAGAAGAGAAACTTGAATAACTGATTTACATGAAAATAATAAATCTGAGAGAATATTAAGATACTAAAATTGAATTGCAATGTAAAGCAATGGACTGTGAACAAATTGAAAGTTCTGCAGATTTTTAAGTCGTCGATCCAAAAAGTTAACAAATTGTATACCACAAGACCAAATGAGTAACAAAGATTAAAATAAGGTTGATGTGTATTGTATCATTGCAATACAACAGGACAAACAAAAAAATTACTTTCGTCTGTAGTTCAGGGGAAATTCCACTCACAAGGCTTCAATTATAGAAGTACAAAAGAACAGACGAAGTTAATGATCGAGAAACATGTGATGATGAAGACTCCATAGAGAAAATAGATAATGGAAAACAAATATAAAAATTCTAGCAATAAAAAAGCTGTTGGCATATGCGAAAAAGAGAATGGAGCCAAATAGAATGAGGTCAATTTAGATAGTGAAAACTTTTAAAAACAGGGACAAAAATGAAAGACGAAAGAAGCCCTACAATTGCAAACATAATAAGGTTGATCGACACTGATTCTTCCCTAAGCCATTCAATTATGTCCATTCCTGGTAGCAGTACGTCAGCCTAAGTCAATTAAGTCCTAACTCCTAGCAAGTATTGTCTTAAACAGAACAAAAAAGAAACCATGTAAATAAGATTTCCCATTCCAAACAATTTGAAAGACAGAATAATATATCACATAATTCTACCATCCAAGCACATGCCTATTGAGAAAATGAACAATGAGTAATTGATTGACATAGCTCTTTGATAGGTGGGGACTATTTTATTATACTACTCTAACAAATACGTACATTTAATAGGTGGGGACTATTTTATTATACTCTTTTCTCTAACAAACGTTAGATTCTCTAATGTCACTCTTTGGCAGCTCTTCAGTTTTTTTTAACTAATTTGAACTGAATTTCAAGATAAAATGGAACTAAACTAATGATTCATTCCTACATGTATTTATTGCAACATTTAATTTTCAGCAACAAAGGTTTCTTTCTCTGCAGAACTCTTACATTCAATTTTGGAAAATCAAACATGGTCTTTAATGTCTCATTATGCCTATACAACTTGCTAATTTCATCACAAATGACAACTAATAACTTAAAAAACTTTGATTTGAAATTTGAAACGAAAAATGCTAAATTGCTAATGCAAAACAAAAAGAACACCAAATTGCTAAATTTTAAACATGACAATGAAAAATCAAAAAACAACTTCAATATCAAAGGCAACATTGAAGACCCAAATCAACATGAAATAAAAAGAAGCAGACTCGCACGAGATCATTCTGAAAACTAGATTGAAATACTGGACATTTTAGTAAGACAAGATAAAGGTTACTTTAAATGAAAAATTATACATTCAGCAATGTCATTCATTATTCAAATCCAATACCCATCAAATTTCCCTCAACGTTATGTAAAGTGCTGAACTTTAACAATAACAATAATTAATCTAACAATTTTGAAGTTCCAATAAAATCAAATACCAACTGACAAAGAAATACATACCCACAAACCATGGCCATCTAATATGAGGATCAGGAACTTCTTTGATCAAGTACTGGAACCTATCAGGCATACTACTCTCTCCTTGAGCTAACTTTTCAGCATCATCATCAACAGCTACATAACAGTCCGATGAAAAACTCAATCCAAAAATCTACCAATAAGCAGAATCAAAATAGAGACTCGTAACAAATAGGGAGAAAACCAATTGATTCATGTCAAGAAGCATAAACATGTAGAACAATTTCATTTAAAAATAATTCATTCCAAATAGAAGAGGAAAGAAGAATTTCAATTACAATGCCGTAACAAAATCAATTATCAAACTAGTAAAACAAGTCGCTAGAAACAAAGAGAGAAAAAAATTAGAATTGAAGATAAATCAAAGAAAGTAATATGAAAAAGAGAGTATACCAGTAATCCTCGCAGAGAGATGATCCCACCAATCCAACTCCGAGGGCAAAGAAGACAATGCAGCAGCCAAAACATTTTGGTTAACCTTTTTCTTAGCTTTTCATCAATTCCACTCTCGAGTAGGAAATTTGGATTCAATTCGGTAATCATAATGTTTTCTGAGATTCAAGTGTATTAAAATGATTGATGCAATTCAAATCGCTAAATCAATTGAAGCGGTCAATGATCAATGATTTCAGAAAGATTTCAGCCGAAAGTAGAATAGAAACTCCATTAAAATGAATGAAGAACAGGGAAATAGGGATAAGGACCTACTTCTGGAGTCGAAGTCAGATGCGAAGCAGACATGCGACGAGAGAAAGAGGCAGAGCAAGGGTGCTATGGATATGGAGTCGGAGTTGTGAGATGATGAAGAGGAAATGGCAGAGGCACTTGATGAAAACGAAGGACGTGCGATATGGAGACTGGTGGGACGGATACTGAGGTGCGGGACAGTGGAGGTAGAAACAAATAAGCAGAGTTCACAATCTTCTTGTTGCTTTATGTTTCATACATGCCTTTTCGATATTGATAGAAACAAATATGAAAACCACAAACGCCAAATCACACAAGAAAAGTCAAACATAATACCATATTACTATTAACTCAAACGAATTCGCCCAACAAAAAAGATTTACATTCAAAACCCTAACATCAAATAATTGAGCAGATGACTCAAATTCTTACCAAAATCGAAGGTGAGATGGTGAGGGTGCAGGTGAGATTGCTTGAAATCGCAAGTCAGGCAATGAAATAAGTGAAATCGCAAGTTGAATGGCGCAAAAGACAACTGATTTCTACCTACTGCCAGATTTGAATCACAACGGTGAAGCTAGTGAGAGATTGGGGAAACGAATGAATTGAGAGTGAGATTGGGGATTATTCAAATTGAGAAAAATAAAGAGAGAGTGGTGGTTTTGATGAGAAGCTGGTTGTGAAATTGGGGATTATTAGAAAACCGCAGATATGAGAAAATGAAATTGGGGATATCAGGTGATGTGGCTTTTTTATTTTCATTTATTTTTATTCTTTAATTATTTACCAAAAGTGAATGGCCGAAAACTTTCCGCTCTAATTCCATATTTTTTCATTTTTTTCCCAATACTTTCCAATATGTTATAATCGTGTTATTATAGTTAGACTTTTGTCAATATTTACATATAAATATAGGTAAAGTTCAATTATATTATCTAAATTATAATATTTAAGGGTCAATATTTTGATTTTTTTTTGTTAAAGCCAATCTATGGTGTAGTGAAAGAATGAGACATTAGTCATAAGGACCAAACAAAAGATGTTTCTTGTCTACTACAAAACCATTCTTAAATAGGCTAAAGAAATCCTCACCAACAACGAAAAGAATATCTCATGAACAAATTCAAAGACTAATTATGCTCTAAAAAATTCCTAAAGAGCTAAATAGGAAAAGATGAGAAAAGGAAAAGAGATAAATGAGAATAAATTCTCAAGTTAATCCGGAATTCTCTTGATATGGTGTACGATTGAAGTTCCAAAATAGTCTTCAAGAAATGAATAGCTCCAAAATATCTCCTAAAACACCTCAATAATCTCCAAGTTTGCCAAATCAACCCCAACACATCTTTATCTCCTAAAGAAACATAATTTCACAACAAATTAGTAGTATACCATTCAAATGCTCATGTAAAATATTACTAATATGTATAGAAAATACGTGTTATCAAATTGCCCCACACTTGCCTTTTGTTTTTCCTCAAGCAGACAATAAAAACTCGAAAGAATAAGGAACTAAATCAAATAAAAGGCTCTAAACATCTTCGCAAAAACTAATTTATTTTCACAAAAATTTGATAGAGAGCCTTTTTAAGCTACAGTAGTCCAATTGATTTTCTTTTAGAAAGCTTATTGTAACGAGGTTGGAATTTTTCCTCGTTCGGCACTTAACAATCTTGCCACCGAGAGTTGTTAAGTAAGCCTTAGTGTGTGTCGCGCAGCGGAATTGATACAATGTGCGACGTTAGCGGAGTGTTAGAAGGTTTAGGGATGCACTAGGATGTCTTGAGGTTTAGGGAGAAGGCTAATATTTGTAAATGGAAGCTTTTATTGCAAAGGAAGGCTTACAATAAGTAGTGATGCTTACAAACTTAGCATGGTTACAAAATGAGGGGGAGATGGCTATTTATAGTAGTGCCACCTCCTCAACATGTGGCTACAATTTATTTGGAATATTCTAAGCATATTCTACTAAATTATTGCCTAAAATATCAAGCTAGGTCGGTTGGAAGCTTCCTTGCATGATTTAGGAGTATTTGAGAGCTTTCTAGTATGTCCAGGTCCTTTGGCAACACTTGTTAGAACTTTCGTTGCCTTTTCTGGTCTGTTGCAACCATTTCCGGAGTTCTGGCGACGCTTCTGGAAGCTTCTGACAAAATTAGCAACGGCATTGGGCCCTTGCATGCCGCTGGGCAGATTGGACTGACCCATAACATGATTTTTGCGGGCTAGGCAGCCATGAGGCCTATTTTCTCGCCAAATATGACCCAAACTCCCATTTCTTTGGTACATCTTCATATTTTCTCCCACAAGTCTTTGTCCAACACGCTCTAAACATCCCTCGGACTTTTCTAAGCACTTTGCCACTCGAGTGCCCTTGTCTTTTGCCGAAGTAGCATGCCCTCTTTGATATTTTTCGCATGTCTTCCCATGCCTTATCTTGCCGAAATATTCGTGTGCAAATGCTCTCGCACAAGGGCAGCGACATATCGCGGGGTAAGAATGGCGCCCCGTAACATCCTCCCCCACTCGATTTTGCGGCATCCTCGTCGCGAATGGAACTTTGTCATGTCTATGTTGGCGGTACTCCTTAGCATCCCGCTTGTGACAATCACCGCGCTTAGCCTCGTGATGTTTCACAAGATTCATACTTGAGACTGTTTGCGTCGACAACTCTTTTCTTTCCAAGGGAATATGGAGTACTCTCTTTCCATCATGCAACAATAATAATTCATGCCAAGGAACCATGATTTGGTGTACCTGGTCGAAGGATCCCAATCCCAATATCACCTTATTGTTGTCGATGGGCAGCACGGTAAAGTCTTGTTTTCCTTCCCACGTACCGATACGCATCGACACTTTTTTTGCTTCTCCCGTGATCGGCTTTTCTACCGAGTTCACAGCCTTGATAGCTCCTTCGCAACCTTTTATGTTTAGGCCTAGACGCTTGGCTTCATCAACATCCATGAAGTTGTTGCTCGCTCCCATATCTAGCAACGCGGTAGTGGATTTCCCGTTGATATTTATTTTGACATACAACAGTCCTCCTTTTGGTTTAGAGGTGCCCTTTTGCCGTAATTCTTGCAAAGCTTTGTAAAGTTGTGCCATTGGAGACAACTTCTCGACGCTATTTAGGAGTTGCAATGCGCTTATGCGATGGACTTCTTCCAGTTCTTCATCGCTTTCGGCTTGCATTGCATTCAATGTTTGTTTTCTTGGACAGTCCCTTGTCCAATGTGGACCTTTACAATGAAAGCATGGACTTAGAGGTTTAGAGTCGTACCTTTTAAATGGCTTGTCGGTCTTCACTTCGGAAGATTTGGATGGGTTGCCTTTCCTTGTAATGATCTTTCTTTGGTGGGCACTCCTCTCGCTCGCCATCATCGGAGAAGGAGTCTTTGTTCTTGCCCTTCTTCGGGTTGAACACATAATCATCCATGTTTTCAACGATTGCAATTGCTTCATTGAGGGTTGCGGGCTTTTCTCTATTAACTTCAGCCCTTGCATAACCCTTAAGGCCATCTTTGAAGTGAAAGAGGGCGTCCTTGTCGGAGAGATCGTCAATCTCCAACATAAGTGTAGTAAACTCTTTGACATAGTCAAGAATGCTACCATTTTTGGCATAGGTGACGAAGCTTACCTCTTGCCGCCATCTCCGCATTGTGAGGGACAAAGTGCTTGCGTAGCTCGGCCTTAAATTGCTCCCATATGTTGATGGTGCAAATGCCTCTTTCTCGTTTGACATACTTCCTTCGCCACCATAGTTGTGCGGCATCTCGAAAGAATGTGGGGGCATTGGCAATCTATGCATCGTCATGGATTACTCACAGGGCATCGAAGTATTGGTCAAGGCCAAACAGAAAATTTTCCACTATCGAAGCATTACGAGTACCATCGTACATTGCTGGTTTCGGAACTTTCAGCCCATGCGTCAAGGGGCTGGATGTAACACTAGTTGAAGCGGGGCTTTCGGGACAACGGTGGGAGCGTACCTTGCGTTGAAGCTCCTGGATTTCAGTTTGCATTGCGGCATTCTTTGCCTCTAATGCTTTGTTCTTTTCCTCCAACGCTTCCATCTTTTCGAGAATGAAAGAGCGAAGGTCATCCATGCGGCTTTGCATCACGCTCGCGATGCCTTCATTTTCTTCAAACAATCTGTCTAGATGATCTGATATGGTTTCTAGAGTGGCTTTGACATCAGCCATGCTCGTTTCCAATAGGATTAAGCAAGACTCCGTTGCATCACCGATGTTTGGTGCTTTGGACTTGTCACGCTTCGATGATTTTTGAACTCGTTCTTCGTCACGCCCGCGCACTTCCTCGTGCTCTTGGGCTGCCACGTTCTCCACCTCATTTGCCATTTGTGCAACAGCGGTCTTCATGAACACGTGCCAAGAACGTTCGCTCTGATACCACCTATAACGAGGTTGGAATTTGTCCTCGTTCGGCACTTAACAATCTTGCCATCGAGAGTTGTTAAGTAAGCCTTAGTGTGTGTCGTGCAGCGGAATTGACACAATGTGCGATGTTAGCGGAGTGTTAGAAGGTTTTGGGATGCACTAGGACGTCTTGAGGTTTAGGGAGAAGGCTAAGATTTGTAAATGGAAGCTTTTATTACAATGGAAGGCTTACAAGAAGTAGTGATGCTTACAAACTTAGCATGGTTACAAAATGAGGGGGAGACGGCTATTTATAGTAGTGCCTCCTCCTCAACATGTGGCTACAATTTATTTGGAATATTCTAAGCATATTCCACTAAATTATTGCCTAAAATATCAAGCTAGGTCGGTTGGAAGCTTCCTTGCATGATTTAGGAGTATTTGAGAGCTTTCTAGTATGTCCAGGTCCTTTGGCAACACTTTCTGGAACCCTTTTCTAGTCTGTTGCAACCATTTCCGGAGCTCTGGCAACGCTTTTGGAAGCTTCTGACAAAATTAGCAACGGAATTGGGCCCTTGCATGCCGCTGGGCAGATTGGGCTGGCCCATAACGTGATTTTTGCGGGCTGGGCAGCCATGAGGCCTATTTTCTCGCCAAATATGACCCAAACTTGCATTTCTTTGGTCCATCTTCATATTTTCTCCCACAAGTCTTTGTCCAACACGCTCTAAACATCCCTCGGACTTTTCTAAGCACTTTGCCACTCGAGTGCCCTTGTCTTTTGCCGAAGTAGCATGTCCTCTTCGATATTTTTCGCATGTCTTCCCATGCCTTATCTTGCCGAAATATTCGTGTGCAAATGCTCTCGCACAAGGGCACCGACATATCGCGGGGTAAGAATGGCACCCCGTAACATTATGACCTTGCTCGAAAACTTAATCCCAAGAATTTTTTACCAATTATTAAAATAAACATGCAGTTAATTTCTCTTAAAGTTAATAATTTACCTTAGCTTCTATTTTAAAATCCTTTGTCGACATAGAAAGATGTATTCCGACCTATAGGAGTTATTATACTTGGTGGGGTCCCTAGACTCGTAGCGAAAAGTTAAATTGCATTATTTTCTTCTTCTTTTTCTTTTTTTGAACTCTCTATTTTTAACTTTTTTAAA
The DNA here is from genome assembly GCA_947683365.1 of Euphorbia pulcherrima. NCBI lineage: Eukaryota > Viridiplantae > Streptophyta > Magnoliopsida > Malpighiales > Euphorbiaceae > Euphorbia > Euphorbia pulcherrima. The sequence continues at coordinate 46,460,344 of CANTUS010000010.1, forward strand.
ATTTTTTTTGCAAAAGCATAAAACCTTACGGAAAAGACACCACCCGGTTGCATTAGCCGAGTAGGCCTATTCCTTCTAGCCATGCGAAAGAGACATCACCCAGCTACAAGCCGAGTGAGCCTTTTTCTTCTAGATCTAACGGCCCTATGAGAGACAACACATGGTTGCCAGCCGCGCAAGCCTTTTTCTTCTACAACGTGACTCAAAACAACAAAATAACCACCAAGATTAGATTTATTGCAAGGTCTCGATAATCTTACTATAGTACAAAGAACCTAAAATATAGGCTAAGTCCAAATTAAGCACATGCAAGTTATACGATCATGTTTCACTTTTCATTATTCAATCGAGGGTAAGCATCTTACAAAGCAACTTTCAGATTTTAGTCAATTGGGCATCCGTTTCTTAAATTAGTTCTCGATATCAAAATATGGCTATATATCAGAATTGGTACTTGTTTAATTAGTCCATTTAAGTGACATCCCTTTAACTCGAGTTATGTTTATTGAGGAAAATCAAAATTAAAACCAATTTTACAAGTGTGAAGAAAATTCAAAATATTCAAACAAAATTCCCTTCCCCCACACTTAAAACCATAAATGTCCTCGTTTATGTCAAAAAGAAAAATGAAAAGTAAAGGACAAGGAAAGAATATACCCGAAACTGAGTGAGGTGCGACCACGCAGCCTATGGGTGCTACTGTTTGGGCTGAAAAGGCTAACAGATGACGGAGATGAAAGTGAAATCAAGCCTGAAGAAAACTAAAATATTACACTTATACCCTTTGAAAAATAAAAAACTATTTAACAAAAAAAATACAAAAATGAAAGCAAAAAAAAAAAATTTTGGGTGGCCTCCCGAAAAGTGTCTTTGTTTAACATCGTTTAGCTCGACGTATACTTCGATCGACCGGTGTCCCATGGTAGGTTCTCTAATCCAAGTTATCTATTCCTAATCCCTTAATAGTTTCTTTTAGCTCATTATTCAACAAAAGATCAGAGTTAATAGCATCAATTTCATGATATAACATTTTGCCCATACGAATAAGCAACGAATTTTTCACAACATTGTCCACCACATCAGAAAATTGTTTAAAAGAATCAATAAAAGGATCATTAACCTCAACATCCAAAAGCAAGTTTTTTAGCTCACCATCTTCCTCTTTATTTTTGGTTTTTGACAATCATTTCGAAAAAAAATTTGGCTGACTACAAATTTAGTAATTTTCATATTTGATTCATTATCATTAGTTCCCATCTGCTCATCTGAATCAACTTTTACACTCAAGTCTAAGTTATCACAGATGCTCACCCTAGACTCAAGGTTAACAGTTTCGTTTTTAGATTCTTCTTGAGAGTGGAAGGTACCTTGATTCTCAAACTTACTTAAAGTAGTGGCTATTTGACTCATTTGAACTTGCAAATTCTGAAGCCTTAATTTTGTGTTGTTGAAATCGAAGCGTATTTTCTGCCATGAGCATCACCATCTCCTTGAGAGTCATGGCTAGTTGCTCCCTCGGTCAAACATGGTCATCAAAAGAAATAAAACCAATTAGTATTAGTCCCCGGCAATGGCGCCAAAATTTGACGAGAATCAAAATCGCCAAAAAATAAATAATAAAAACCGTTTAACAGTAAACAAATAAATTTGCATTAGTGACAAGTGGGATCGTCTCCACAGGGACTAAGTAATCAATTCTAGTCGAGTTGATAACCAATAAAAATAAAACAAAATAAAAAAAATGGGGGGGGGGGGGTCTGAAATTATTAAGTTTTTAAAATAAAATAAAATGCAAAATATTAAAATAAAAATATGATTGTAAATTCTCTCGTTTGTTGCAGTTAATCATAGGCACAAAAGATAAATTTTTAAAATATCAATTAGCTGGTTATAACCGTGAACAACATAGTTAAATTATTTTTCTAAATATCGGATTGATTTTAAATAAGCTAAACCAAAAACCCCCCATTATCAGCACTACAACAAAATAGCGTTTTCCTGACGGAATTTTGCGTCAGAAAATCGTCAAAATCCGTCAGAAAAACGATTTCTGACATCAACTACGACGGGTACCCATCTGTCAGGACATCGCTTGTCAGTAAATTCATTGACGTACTCCCTGACGTATTTACTGACTTTGTTTCTGACAACCTAGCCATTCAGAGTTCCCTGACGCCTTTTGCGAGATCATAGTTGTCACAATTTTTTGACATTATTGCTGACAGTTTTATGTGTCATAATTTTCTGATACGTTTTCTGACATATTACCCGTCGTATTTTACCGACGATTTTGAAGACGTAATTAGTGGCAATTTTTTCTGTTAGTATTTGCTTTTGTTCTTTTTTTGTAGACACAAATTTGTTACAGAATTACTATTACCATCAATATCTGTAACTTGCTTTAAATATAAATTATCTTCACCATCAAATGCTCCAAACTAAACAACTTCTCTTAATTATATTAAACAAAATTACAAAAAGTCTACTTCAATTAGCTCATTAGAAAGCTAATTAATGCATATAGCAGTAGCATTTGGGTATTTAGAGTTTTCCCTGAAAGTATTACTAATATCTAACTAATTACAGTTCAAAATAGCAAAAGATAACTAATCACCATGTCAATCTTGCTCCAAAATCCAAAAAGTAGCCCAACAAAACAAGAAGTGATTGAACCCAAGTCCCTGAAAGAAAAAAAACACTAGTTGATTAGGAAAAAATTAATAATAATAACAAATATTGATCTTATACATCTTCCATTCAGCAAAATTATATCAGATTCTGCTAATCACAACAAATCACAAAATAAAAAACAAGTATACAACAAAACTAAAATCTTTATCCTGCAAAACAGAAACCTAACAACAGAAAAAAAATAACAAAACCCGGTGGCAAACGCCACATTTATACCACAAGAAATGATATCAAGACTAATCAAGAAACAATTATTATATGAACAACTTAAGTTGTATAATACTTTCATCCCTATACAAGGACAAATTTCATAACCAAAATAACAAAAACAAAGAAACATATTGTACCCCACATACCGAGAACCAAACATATGTATATATATGTACCTGGATAGCAATATATGGTGATAGTGAAGAAACTATGCTGCATCATTTGTTCCTCATGCCATGTAATATGTTTGATATTTCTGAGCGAAGAGCATCTATGTCAGACTTCATGTTTCTGACTTCTCCTAACACAGCTTCAAAACGCTTATCATGACAAGTTCAATCATTTTGTTGTGCAGCAATTATACCCTCTATTGCTTCCTCAACATGTTTCATCTGACTTTGGATTTGAGGAATTTGACTTATACCAGAACCATAAGCGGATCCATCCTGATATGAATTTGATGCAAAGGAAGATCGAGTCTGGGATGTGTAAAAAGTAGATCCATCCCCTAGTCCAGCTATTCTAGCTTTTTTATTGAATCCTCCGATAGCTTCAAAATATAACATCCTCTCATCAAGAACCTTATCAACTACTTGAGACAGTTGATCTCTCATTTCTAACACATGTTCCTACAAATTAATATACATAAGAATACAATAGTAATTTACACATAATCAGACATGATATTTATATATAAGAATAAAGATCGTACATTAATTATTCGAGATCGATCATCAATAAATATCATGCCATCATGGTCTTTAGTGTGTATGTATAGAAATAGCTCATGAGGCTGTACCTTGAGTTTCATCTGACGAGACTACATATATAAAAGCTAGTATGAGGGCAGATTCCAAGTCATTTAGTTTAGAAGACAATTATCTCTCATCCAAAAGTTAAAGAAAAAGCTCCCATCAGACATTAAAAAATGAAGCAGCATATTTAAGTATTCAAACTTTCTATAAATAACAGAAAAATATATGAATGGACAATTAATAATCACAAGTGAAACTTACCAAGCGATCAACATGCTCAGCTAGCGAAATAGATCCACATGTATGGCGTAACATAGGACCATCTATGTACCAACCGCGCCTAGCAAGTTTTCCTTTTAAAGATTTATGTTTTCCTGCTGCTGACTCCCAATGTTCTTTCCACTTATTATAAACATCATCAGAAATGTACGGAGGGCGCACCGCTAATAAGATAATAAAATATTAGACACCATTTTATTGAATTTATAATTGCAAAATGTAAACAAAGTAAACATGTTATATAATCACCTGACTTCTTAACGTCATATACAAAATTTCTATATGCTCTCATTAGCATACTCGGGTAAAATTTCTTTACTAAGCCATCAATTGCTTCATCCCAGTCGCATCTTTTCTGTAAATACATACAAGATGTCAGAATAAGTGCTTGATGTGGTGATGAAGTATATCAAGTTTGATTCAATGAACATATCATATTGTAACTCTGGATTGGAATGAAGGCAAACTGCAATTTTAGTGAACATAACTGCAATATAGCTTTTTTTGGACAATTATATAACCTCTTATAAGAACACTTACCAAAGGTTTGCCTAAATATCTATAACTTCTATCATACAAAAGAAAAGTCATAAATAAGAAAAGTTACCTTGAACTCTCCAATAAAATGATGCTGTTCTTTGTGACTCATTTTTTGAATGTATACCCATCCAAATCTGTTTGTAGTTTCAAACAATCTCTCATAATATGCATAACTTTCCATGATGGTTGTAGGCTGTACAAAAAATCAGAATTCGCATAAAATACATTCTTATAAAAACATAAATACATAGCTTACACGTTTAATGAATAAAGTATGTATGATTCACTTACCGTTTGCCATAAACTGAAATAAACGAGCGTTCATGAGACCTTGGTAAGTCATTTTGAGCATTTGGATATTGGGGTGGGGCTGAAGGCATGCGTGAAGCCGATGCAGATGCTGATAGAGAAGATGAAGGTGCTACAGGTGCTAAAGGAGGAGCTAAAGCAGATGCAGATGCAGATACTGAATGCAAAGTAATAACTGGTTCATTTGAAGGTGGAATTGTGTCAGGTGCAAATGTTTGAGTTTGAGGCACCATTGATCGAGTTTGAGTTGTAGCGATATGCAAATGTTGAACTTGAGCTCGAGGTAAAGGCAAAGGTTTAGCAGGAGCTTTACCTCGTGCCAAATGTTGAAATTCTGCATCGTGGTACAATAATATTGTAAATGCGGTTTATAAAAACAAAAACATAAAAATAAATTGTCCACTAAATAATTAATACAATAAAAGGTAACAAAATAAAAGTGGAGAGTACTAATGTGGACGGATTACATATCAGAATGGCATTACCAATATAAAAGGCATCCTTGCTTTTCATGGTTACAAACAATTACTAATGAGTAAAAATATATAAAAGTATTTGGTCTTATAAAATAAGACTACTAATGTGGACTTATTACATCTGAACAAAGTAGGCAAGAATTATCCTTTTTGCATTACCATGCCAAAAAATTAATTCGTTAACAGTATATAGGGTCCCCAAGTAAAGGCATCCTTGCTTTTCATGGTTTCAGCAGTCAAAGAAAACTCAGAAACACATAAAAACACATGAAGCAGAAATTATTCATGTTCTATTGTAATTTCACTAATTATCTATTTCCACAAATATCAAATAAAAATAACAGTTCAATTATTTATGTTATATAACAACAATTAAAAACAACTCAAAATAGATTCACATGATAATTTGACCAATCACTAATAATAACACATACCAGGCATCATATTATCCATCAATGATGAATCTACAGCTCCTCCAACCATCGCAGTCGGTGATTTTGGTTCACTTTGTTGCCTAAGCAGCCACGGTGGAAGGCATTTCTGCTTCTTCTTAAGGGAAGATATGACTGGACTTTTCCCTCCTAACATGTTAACTCTGAATAAAAAAATAAGTACATAAAATATATAGAATCAAGTAAAATCAATTTGCATATTGAGAAAAAAAATTAAAAAAAGAAAACTGCAACAAAATAATTAAACATGAAAAACATAGAAATAAAAACAATCAAAAAGCTTTGACATTATTCGGGACCATTTGACAACCATAATGGAGAGAAAACACAAAGTTCGTGTACTAGCAATGACAAAACTGACTAAGTATATGAAGGACAACTCAAACACCGTCACAAAACTAATATTATATAATCTAAATGTGTGTGTGCACAATAATATGATTTTACATTCAGAATTGCATTAGTTGAATAATTCTAGTGGGGCAACTCTAACAATCATGTAGAATGAAGAGAATGTAAAAGTTCACATCTTCCTTGATAATCAGATGCTTTCGTGTACTCTAATCCATTTTATAAGCTAATCACAAGCTTTTTTCATTCCTTTTTCATTAACTCTAGTCATGTGATTCAAAGCAAAGACAAGTTATTAGTTGGAGTGGTTCAAAGCACCTACTCTAGCACACATCTCGTGACACAATCTGTATTCTACTAAAATATTTCTTACTCAGCATAAAACAAAAATAGAACCTGGATCTCTGTTCGGCAAGTCACTACAAACAGAACCACAGCTATAAGCCAAAGTATATTGTGACTACAAACTAAATAGAAGCATGGTTATCACAAGAAAAAGTTCTAAAAATACAAGTTCTTACATGTAACAAGATATTTGAAAATAAACAGGTTTCTCCATGTACCAAAAAAATATAAACAGAAGAAGAAGTATATTTTGACTATAAACAGGTTTCTCGTGAACTAAGAGCATGGTTTTCTCTACAATAACATTTAAATATACATAAAAATAAATAAAAAAGGGAATTACAGACCTTAAAGTGTAGAGAATAAGCGAGCGAGTGAGCAAACAAAAACCGCACAAAAAAGAGAGCAAATCACTTACCGAAGAAAGACAAATGTTTAGGGATTTGATTTCGCCGGGGGAAGAATAATCGATTTTGAGCTATTTGTGAGTAAGGTCAGCGATTCATATCATTTGGGAATTTGGGGCTCTAGGGTTTATGTGAGAGAGAGCCATTAGATCGTGTAGTGTGAGTGGGTGGCTTATTTTCTTATATATTTTAAGATTATAAATAATAAATACTTTTTATTATTTTTAATAAAAGAGGTCCTGACATTGTACAATGTTAATGAACACATCAGCCCAAAATTAAGTTGGAGGGAAACGCTCTCGGCCCAAAATTAAGTTGGAGGGAAATGTTCCCTCTAAAAAATTTCTTATGGGTGACCATGAGTCAGAATTATTTTGTCAGAAAACTCTTGTTTTTTTGTAGCTTAGATTGCAAGAAGCAGATAAGATTTCATTGTAAAAAAGCATTAAGTTTTGAAGAACCAACGTTAAACTAAAATTATGATGATCAAATATAAAGATTGATTTAAATCGAATAAGCTATAAAGATTTGTAAAAGAAATCGTTTGTTATAATTTTCAATGAAACTATAACGAAAATAACAATTCATTATAATTCCAGAAGCAATAATTGGCCAAATTGAAGAAATCAAAAGTTAATGTGAAAGATATTACCAATTTGTCGAAAATTGAAATTTGAAAGAAGATTTAGAACAAGTCTCACAACATGCAATTAGTTTTGATTATTCCTTAACCGAAAGATAAAAACTTAGCTAAACATAATTAAAAAGAAAACAAAATAATTCATTAAAGAATGAGACGTTGGTCACAAGGACCAAACAAAAGATGTTTCTTTTCTACTAAAAAACCATGCTTAAATAGGCTAAAGAAATCCTCACCAACAAGGAAAAGAATATCTCATGAATAAATTCAAAGACTAATTATGCTCCAAAAAATTCCTAAATAGCTCAATAGGAAAAGATGAGAAAAGGAGAAGAGATAAATGAGAATAAATTCTCAAGCTAATCCGGAATTCTATTGATATGGTGTACGAATGAAGTTCCGAAATAGTCTTCAAGAAATAAATAGCTCCAAAATATCTCCTAAAATGCCTTAATAATCTCCAAGCTTACAAAATCAGCCCCAACACATCTTTATCTCCTAAATAAGCATAATTTCAACATAAATTAGTAGTATAACATTCAAAATGCTTAAGTAAAATAATACTAATATGTGTAGAAAATACGTGTTATCAATTTAACTACGAGATTAAGCAAAAGAGCAACTAAAGAAATCAGATTAATCCAATTTCTTTGCCTTTCTATCACTTTCTCTCTCTAGTTCTTACTCTCTCTATTATTTTTGCTCCTGAATTTCAAAAATCAAAGAAAGATTCGTCATAAATCCTAATTCTTGACTTTTTGTACCTTCTCTCTCTATAAAATCACCGCCTCAAGGGGAATTTCCACACAATTTCGTATCACATGCAATCATGTGCGAGAGAGAGAGAAGAAAGTTCCAGAATCCAAATAAGGTGGAGGTCGTCGTAGCAGTGCCGTCAAAGGTAGTGGCAGCGTCGCTACAGCCCCTATGGCCGTGCCGCCAGCACCGCCCTGGGGGGGTAGGTTTTATGTTGGTTCATTTTAAGTGTAGGTTAAGTCCAAATCATTGCAAAAGGATTTTCCAAATGCATTGCCGACCCAACAGGTAGATACATTCGCAAGGGTAAGGTTAGAAAAAGCTTTCATCATCATTCCATGAAAGAGACTGGAAAAACCTCATGCTCACAATAATTGCATTGGTGCTTTGCATTTTTTATGCACTCAAAAAATTAGTCATAATATTACCAAACCTACAGGTAATAACTTAACGAAGTTGTAAGAAAATGAATCATACATACTATTGGTCCCTATGAGAGGGTGATATAGGAGTTAGAGGGGGTGATTGACTCCTTTTTGTAATTGATGTGAAATAATAAACTTTTTGATCAAGTAATGTTATCTTTAAGTATCGATGCAAGTTTATTAATAAATGGTGTTTATTTTAGTGATATTAATTTACTTGGTTGCAAGATATAATCAATGTAAAGACACAAGTAAATAAAAGCAACGTAAAGTAAATCAAACACAAAGTTTTTATATTTGTTCGACCTTACCTACATCTAGTCCTTGGAGTTTCCTCCTTCGAGCTCAAATCCACTATATCAATACTCCTTCTGAGTTGGAGAAGCCTTTATAATTCTGGAATCCTTTGTATGCATAGAGTACCCTTCTCTTATTGCTTTTAAATCCGCAATCTAAGAGCACCCTCCTCTTAGATTCTTTATCTCAACAACTTCTCCATGTTCTGAATAGGGATAAAGACCTCAGCACTCCCGCCTAGTCTGTTATGACTCAGAAGCCTCACTAAGTCACCCTTGCCTAGCTTCTGATCATGTTCTTCTTTTAGTGGATTGATTTGAGATTTAGTGCTCTTATACTTTGTTATAAACTTCATACAACAGATAGCAAATGATTTGTTCTAATCGAGCATTTGAGTTACAAACAGATTAATAATGAAAATTTTTGCTTGATGAATTTTGCACTACTTCAATTATGAAGTGTATACTTATGAAATTGCTCAACACATTAATGGTTGTGGATAGAGGCTTATTTATACTCTTTTTGTTGAAGTTTATCATTGATACGTGCCTTAGAGAGAGAATCTTCTTTTGACCATTGTGAGATTTGTACCTTCCTCAGAACGACTATATTTAGAGGAGTTTTTTTTATTGTTGTCTCTTAAGCAGCTTCTTACTTTGTGATTGTTGGATTTGTTGTTAGACTGAGATCAATCTATCCATTAGATTTATCCAAGCTAGGTTAGCTCTATTCGTAGCTTGACTTATGCCAAATACACTAGTTTGGTACTTTTAGCTTTTCGTGTGTCAGGTGTTAGGTGGCTAAAAGTAGTTTTTTCTTTCTTCTTGTCAACTCACTTCTGTAGTGGTGTCTTATCTCTTTTAGTGAAAGTCTGATAGCCAACTCTTTAGGATTGCAAAGATTAAGACTACCATTCTTAGAAAAGATGGAATCACGTGAGTTGCCTAGGGATTATCAATTTATTAGAGATATTGGTTGACTCTGAGAACATTGATGCTGCCATTCCTTTTATCTCTGAAGTAATATCCGTCAGAGTGTGTTTATTACTCAGTTGAGTGGACTACTTCTGATGTAATTATTTGAGCTTCTAGCACGCGTGATTTTGAGGAATCCTTGGTGTTTCTCAAAACCAGTTTCTTAGTGCCCTACTTCTGGCATTCCCTTATTCTGACATATATATCTTTTGTTTGGCGATTGTCCTTGAAGTGATACTTTAGATTTTAAGATGTAGTGTCTTCAACTATGAGATCTTTATCCTTTAAACTCTTCACTAGAATATATCCTTTCTTATGAGTGCTGAGTTTTGATTGTGTTTATGGTGGATTTGTCTTCCAGAACCTTTACTTCTGAAGCAGTCTGTTTTGTCTGTGAGCTAATACATCTTCTGATATGATTTACCTTAGTGATTTCTTCATAGAGTCTATTTTGACTAATGGACTCCTGAGCTTGGGAGAATCTTTCTCTTTTTTATATGAGGTTTGCAGAGAGAAATATATCAATTTTGTTGACTTAGAATGATATCATTCATAGTTCCTCAAAGCTTTATCTTCTTTTATGAGCCCGATTTTTAATGACTTTGACTTTTATCATTGATCTACATTGTGAGTGCAGCCTCTCATACTTCTTGGATATTCTAGACTCTAATGAGATCTTCTTCTAAGCTTGATCCAACACTATTGTTATCTTCTGATCTGAATCCCACATTTTTTTATCTTCAAAACTCATATCTTGGATCATCTAGATTCTAAGGTAGAATTCTTCAGAGCTAGATCCAACACATACTTTATTGTCACAATTTATTTTTCAGTTTCCATGTCCTTGGCCTTATAATTAATAACAATTAACTTATATGTCTTCAATATCCAAAAAATGAGGAGACTACTAGAGCCCAAATATGCATCTTTTCAACTATTTGTTGAGCAATTTGAAGATTGTTCAAATTAATTGGCTATCAGAAAGAGCTGAATATTTTGAAAGTGTTCTTGAGTTCGTTGAATTCTTACTCAAGAATGCACGAGTGTTTCAAAAACTTATAATCACAACAGACAATTGTACCAGCAATGTTTTGAGTAAAATTTCTCTAACAATATTAAGCATCCCGCGGTGTTCTCCACATGCCATGGTGTTGTCATATGATTGATATCTCCTTATCATTTTTTCTTGCTCTACTGACGCAATTAGACATGGAAACATGACGTGAATTCATTTTTTTCACAAGTTTTAAACTTTCCCCTTAGCTTCCTAATATTTGGGACTATGCATAAGTGCTAAAATTGATCATTTGTCTTTTCTAAGTGCAAGTCCAATAATACTCTATATTTGGAGTGTATGCCATATTTGGAGTAGGGATGAAGTTAACCCTACTCTAAATCCTTACTCTAAATATGGAGTAAGGTATGGTATGACTTACTCCAAATTTAGAGTAACACATACCATACCCTATATTTGAAGTTGATTATTTTAATATCATTTTTACTTTTTATTATTTAATTATAATAATTTATTTGATGAAATGTTTAAAATGATGATATAATAATAAAAAAATATTATTTGACGTAAAATACTGGTTAAGTAGAAATGGAATAAATTTTGTTTTTTTTGCTTGACACTTATTCTTAGCCTGTTGGTAGTCTGGCAGACCAAGTGGAGACATAAATGCTCCTAATTTTCGTAAGTTACATGTGTTGGATAATTTAGAATATTAGGAATAATGTGTATATTCTTAAGACATTTAATGATGGAGTTAGAGTTTGATTTTCATGTCATAAGATTTATATTTATAGTGTTTATATGAAAAGACATGTTGGTTTGTGGAAGTACATGCTGTTTCATGGAAAGACATGTTGGTTCACAAAAAGACATAATGGTTCATGATAAGTCATATTGTTTCATAAAGAGTCATGTTGATTCATGAAGAATCATGTCGTTTCATGAAAATAAGTGTTGTTTCATGAGAAAACACATTGTTTCATGGAGAGACTTGTCATTTCATGAACCATCATCCCACATCCACAAATAGGCCTCATTTTTGCCTTTGATACACAATGAAATTGAGAGTAATTTCTTCAAATAGAGAGGAAGGGTTAAGACGTTTTTGTTTCCTAACCTTACATACAAAAATTCTTATCCTACAACAAATGTATTACAATTTATTCACATACAAAAGCAGGTACGTGAATTGATATCTCCATTGTATCTCATAAGCCAATTTCAGGTATATTCCCGCTGCTCTGTAGGGAGGAAATGTTGCTTAAAGGAAAATGATTAGCATGCCTTAGAGATTAGGTTATAGTTTAGTAATATTTGTTGTGACGAAGATTGCAACAAATTCTTCTCTACATTTATAAATGGTTTCCTTCTTAGCATCCGTACTGCCCGATTATTATATTTTCTTACAATCTTTAAGCAATATTATTCATAGCTAGTTGAAGGAAAAGAGAAAATGTTGGTTTTAGACGTTTCATTCTTTTACAAGGTGAAAGTTGAAGAATGTAGTCATCTTCAAGAATCAAATGGTATTATTTTGATTTGTTTATCATATGCTCAAGTGCAAGGTATGAATTTTATTTATTTATTAAGTACGAGTTCAGTATTTTAATAACTATATGTATATGTGATTATTCTTGTTGGTTGAATTGGAAGTGATGGGAATATAAAAATACAAATCACTTGAAATGGGTATAGAAATTAATTTCTTGGTACAGAATTATTTTTCAAATTATTTTGATATTAATCATGAAAATTTCATTAGAGTATATTTTACATCAAGATTTCAAACTTGTATGGTATCTCCAAATGGGTTAAAAATGTCATGTGATTGACAAAATCATACATGACGAAAGGTTTAAGCTTTATGTAAATATTGAAGATGCAAGTTTGATGAAGTTGATCATTACGTGGATTAAATTCCATGGTAAATTGAACAAGTTTGATAAGGAGAATTTTATCAAATAGTTATAAATATAATGAAGTTGGAAAATGAATTTATTTTACTCAAGAATTTGAAACAACATGATGGTAATAATATCAAAAATAGTGATGGTCCACTAGACTTGAAATGCAATAGTCATTTGCAACATTTATGTTGATATTTGAAAGTCAATAAAGTGATTTGTGATTGTGAAGGAACAAAATTATTGTCTTGGTTTATTATGAATCTCTTTTGGTATGTGAAAAAGAGGATGATACTAGTTGTACCTTTACTAGAAGGGGATGCATGTTAATGTCTAAATAGACAAAGAGATATATTTGGTGAAAAATTAATTATTTGATATAAAGTTGTTATCGTAACGTTTATTGCCAAAGATACTCTTTATACTATAATAATAAAAAGATATATTATAAGTCTATTACATTGGTGAGCCAATTTTAAAGTTCTAAAAGGGAACCGTGGGTTATGGTTTCATTAAGTGTGGATAACAAGACTATGTTATCAAAAGTTTATAGCCAAGTTTATAATGGTAAGTCAAGACACATTGGTTAAGACATAGTTATGTCCAACGACTTATCGTAGAAAAGGATCATAACAGTTGACTATAAGGTAGTAAGTCAAACATTGTTTATTGCTTTACTAAAGCTTTAAGTTGACATTCTTTTGATGATTTGTCAAATAGAATGAGTTTGTGGCCTTATTAAACACAATTAAGGGAACCTTAACTTGCACTTGTAAACATCGAGCCCTAAGTTCAATAAGATTAAATCTCTTACATGATGTTTGAAAACCATTTATATGATCCAAGTATGGTTTTGATACCATGATAGTTTTAAGAGGTTGATTAAATTCTTAACAAGTTTCTTGCAGATGCTAGTCACAGGGCACATTGTAGAGAAACTTACCTATGTAAGTGTGAAGTGAGTCGCTTCAAAAAGTCACTTAAGGCATGACTTTGAAATACTTATGACTAAATACGAACACATGGCTGTTAAAAGTGCTGGTTTAACTATTAATATAAAGGACTTCATTTATATGTATAACATCTCTGGCTAATTGCTATGTTCATTTGGTTCAATCCTTTGTGACACCAATCAAATATGATTACTTGGAATGTGTTTTATACTAGGTGGAAGTTCAATCCTTGTGACACTTTCACTGAAGCATAAATTGCGGAATTTTTCGTATGTAGTATTTTGGTTCCTAAAAATACTCTGAATGGGGGAGGATTGATAGATAATTTAGAGTATTAGGAATAACACGTATGTTCTTAAGACATTTAATGATGGAGTTAGAGTTTGATTTAAATGTCATAAGATTTATATTTATAGTATTTATATGAAAAGATGTGCTGGTCCGTGAAAGTACATGTTGTTTCATGGAAAGACATGTTAGTTCATGAAAAGACATAATGGTTCATGAAAAGATGCATTGTTTGATGAATAGTCATCTCTTTTCATGTAGGGACTTGTTGTTTAATGTCTAGGGACATAATGGTTCATGATAAGTCATATTGTTTCATGAAGAGTCATGTTGATTCATGAAGAATCATGTTGTTTCATGAAAATAAGTGTTGTTTCATGAGAAGACACATTGTTTCATGGAGAGACTTCTCATTTCATGAACCATCATCCCATATCCATAGATAGGTCTCATTTGTGCCTTTGATACACAAAAAATTGAGAGTAATTTCTTGAAATAGAGAGGAAGCATTAAGATATTTTTGTTTCCTAACCTTATAAAAATTCTTATCCTGCAACAAATGTATTAAAGTTGATTCATATACGAAAACATGTACATGAATTGATATCTCCATTGTATCTCATAAGTTAATTTCCAGTATATTCCCGCTGCTTTGTAGGGAGGAAATATTGCATAAAGGAAAATGATTAGCATGCCTTGAAGATTAGGTTATATTGTAGTAATATTTTTTTATCAAGATTGCAACAAATTCTTCTCTACATTTGTAAACGGTTTCCTTCCTAGTTTCCCTACTGCCCGATTATTATATTTTCTTACAACATGGAACATCAGAACCAGTGGCTATTTATAGTAATCAACATGAGACTAAGAACTGTAATGTATGATTGAGATGTAAATATTATGTCTTTTATATATGTTTGTTGCATGGAAACAATAAGCATTAATTCAATATCACATTTTCAATCTCAAATTGAATTAGTAAATAAAAGAAAAGCAATATGAAGAAATGAAAACTTAGAACAATATTTTCACAAAAAAAAGATAAGAACGAATGCTCAATGAAACTCTTTTTTGAGGAGCTATGAACAAAATTATGAAGTTGTGCATTACAAAAGTCAATATTTGTTGGAGGAAGGTAGCCGAGTGAGTTGCCTGATTCATTAACCTATGACGTATATACACTGATGAGGACATCTTGAGTCCTAGAATAAAGCTGCTTGGAACATTGAGGATGGATGGAAACACCAATCTGATAAGAGCATTGGGGACGACTAAAAAGTAAGTCCCAAATAAAGCATCCAACTTCGCATCTGGGGCAGCCATAGAACGGCAAGAAGAGAGGCTGCCTAGACTATCAACCCTTTCAGAATACAAGGGAGCTTCAAGTGCTGAGAAAGAAGACACGCTGAGCAGAGGTCACCTCAAGCAACATGGACGACTCGACTAACATCAATCTTCTCATTTTGTATCTCTGATCACAGCAAAGATAAGGTAACAAGTGGGTGACCTGATTGGCTACACCAAGTGGAGAATCTTCCATAATAGTAATTTTTGTCCGATGTCCAATCCTCTTTATCTTGTATTATTTTATTTTCCACTTGTGTAATATTTTATTGATGTAACTGGCTATAAAAATCCACCTATTGTATTGAATTAATCATTGCAAAATTAATCAATACAAATTCTGAGATTTTTCTCTCTACTTTGGGTTTGACCCCTTTAAGTTTTCGCTTGAAAAGTCCTTAGGAAACCCAGTTTCTAGCAAGTTTAGATTGCAAATTTATCTTCTTTGATGGTTTTGTGGTTAAAATCTTCACCAAGCCTTCCTAATCCGTGTATCATTAGGTATCAGAGCGTAAAGTTTCCATTTGAAAATCCTCTTAAAACCATGGTATAACAAAAAGCCATTCAAGAATGAGTAGAGGCGTTGGAGAAATAGATGGATGAATTTTGGCATGAGTTTTGAACTAAAACTCAGAACCTGAGGAACACCATTACCGATGGTTTTGCTAATTTTCGACGATAGCTCTTTGGAATTATTCATCCTAATCAAATGAATCCACAAGGAGGAGGAGATTTCTAGAATGAAGTACCACCACCTGAAAATGTTCTTGTTCGAGGGGTTGAAGATGAAGTTGCTCCACCCAATGTTCATCAAAGAAACCTAGTTTTCTAGGTGAGGCATGAAGGTGATCCATGGGCTTACAATGGTGACAATAGTGAGGAGGAATATATTGATTATGCAAGGAGGAATCCCCCTAAAAGAAGGAGAAGGGATGTGGGAGTTCTATTTTCTGAAGAAGGCAGTTATGTGGTTGAGAGGAGGCCTTGAGGAGGTAAGTTTGAGGAGGACCCACATGGAAGGAGATTTGGATGATTCTTTAAAAATCAACCTTGACTTGCCCTTATATAGTGGGGACCTTGATATTGAAGGGTTTTTGGATTGGCTCACTGAGGTGGAGAGTTTCTTTAACTATGCTGGTGTGCTGGATCATAGAAAAGTGAAGTTAGTAGCCTACTAGCTAAAAGGAGAAGCATCTGTGTGGTGGGAGCAGTGTACTAAATGAAGAAGGAGCAGTGAAAGGGAACCTATAAGATATTAGAAAAGGATGCAGATGATGTTAAGAGGAAGGTTTATGTTGCCTGATTATGAGCAATATATTTCTCAGGCTTACAATCGGTGTTGTCAAGGAAGTAGAAGTATGCATGAGTATACGGCTGAGTTTTTAGGCTCTCAGCTCAAGCCGGTTTATCTGAGATAGAGGTACAAAGTGAATCCCATTATCTTGATGGATTATGACCAAACATAAGGGAGAACATTGGAGTGCAGATGATATTGAGTGTTTAGAACGCCCCATATTTAGCACTCAAGGTGGAGATGGATTTGGGCCATCCTCGCGACACCTATCGGCGGATGGCTTTAACAGATCCTACTTCCTTTCGGAGTTCTCAAAGGACGCATGCACAAGGTGATAGTGTAGGAGGTGGAAGTGGAGGTAAACATGCTTGGGGAAAGGTGCCAGCCCACCTAACTTGCCACACTATAGAATGAGTCCCATGGAGAATCATTTTTTGAAGAAGCAAGTTAAGGAGTTGCTGAAGAAGGGATACATCAGGGAGAGTTTGAGCTCGTGTGTCATCCCAACACTATTAAACCCTAAGAAGGAAGTATCTTGGAAGATGTGTGTAGATAGTCAAGCCATGAACAAGATTACCATTCGGTACAACTTTCCCAGACCATGTCTCAATGATATATTGGACTAACTAACCGGCTCTAAGGTGTTTTCAAAGCTATATCATCAGATCACAATTTGAGCAAGTGATGAGTGGAAGATTACTTTTAAGATAAGAGATAGGTTGTATGAGTGGCTTGTTATGCCATTCGGTCTCACCAAAGCACCCAATACTTTAATACGGTTGATGAACCAAGTGTTAAAGCCAGTCAATTGGAAATTTGTTGTTTTCTACTTTGATGACATTCTCATCCACAACAAGTCCAAGAAGGAACATTGAGAGCATCTCAAGGATGTGTTTGAGCTTTTGAGGAGGTATCAGTTGTATGCCAATCCCAAGAAGTGTGAATTTATGCTAAGCAGTGTAGTCTTCCTTGGCTATGATATCATCAGTGATGGGATCCAGGTGGATGGCTTTAAAGTGAATGCCATGAAGGAGTGGCGGGCTCCTTGTAATATTGGGGAGGTAAGGAGTTTTCATGGGTTAGCAACCCCATATAGGAGGTTCATTCATAACTTTAGCACAATCATGGCTCTGTTGACTGAATTGTTAAATAAGGGTAGAGGATTCAAATGGGGGCCTGAACAAGAAGCAAGCTTTGCTTTGATCAAGGAGAAATCAAACACTACACATGTATTGGCTGATCCTGATTTTGAGAATTTATTAGAAGTTGAGTGTAGTTCTAGTGGATTGGGAGTAGGAGCCGTGTTAATGCAAGAAAAGAGGCCAATTGCCAACTTCAGTGAGAAGTTGAGTGAAGCCTAGCTGAAATGGCCAATATAAGACAAAGAGTTTTATGCGGTGGTGAGAGCTCTCAAGACTTGGGAGCATTATCTAATTAGCAAGAGTTTGTGTTTTATACAGATCATCGGACACTCAAATAAGTAGTCAAAAAGGTTTGAGGAGTTCTATGCATGCTAGGTTGTTTGCCTTCATTGACAAGTTTCCTTACAAGCTTGTCCATAAGTCTAGAACACAAAACTTGGCGGTTGATGCTTTGAGCCGGTGGATCAACCTTCTCAAAACTGTCACTCTAAAGGTTGAGACTTTTGAGCATGTGAAGGATGATTATGAAGGAGATAAAGATTTTGGGAAGTCTGGAAAGCTTTTCAGGACGACTTAAATAATGGAGATTGCCACCTCTTTGATGAATATCTTTTAAAAGGCAACCGACTGTGCCTTCCCACCATATCCATCTAGGAGAAGGTTATTCGAGACTTCTATGGAGGAAGTTTAGGAGGTCATTTTTAGCGGAACAAGACATTTGAGGTGGTTAGTAGCCATTACTACTAGCCCAAGATGAGGAAGGACATCTCAACCATTATTGAAAGATGCTTTATTTGTCAGACGCCCAAGGGTTGCTCACACAACACCGGTTTCCATATATCACTACCTATCTTGAATACCATCTAGGAAGATTTATCTATGGATTTTATGTTGGGGTTACCAAGGACACAAAGAGGGCTGGATTCAATCTTTGTAGTGGTTGACTTGTTGTCCAAGATGGGTCACTTTATTATGTACAAATATATGAATGACACCTCAACCACTGCTAAGTTATTCTTTCGGGAGGTAGTAAAATTACATGGGGTGCCCAAGAGCATTGTATCAGATAGGGACACCAAGTTCCTAAGTCACTTTTGGAGGACTTTGTGGCAATTAATTGGGGGGGGGGGAACTTAAGTTTAGTACAATAGCTCACTCCTAGACGGATGGGCAAACTGCAGTTTTCAATCGCACCTTGGGTAAATTATTGAGGAGTATTTACAAGGAGAAGCTTAGGACTTGGGACTTTGCAATTGCTCATGTGGAATCAGCTTAATATGGGGTAGTTCATTAACTGATCGGAAGGTCTTCTTTTGAGCTTGTATACAAGCTTACCTTTATTTTCTAACTTACTCAAGCTAGTGGTAATTTGACTCATTTGGCTCTCCAAGTTACGAATTCTTGCATCCATTTTTTTTATTGATGTTTGAGCGTACTAGCTGCCATTGTCATTACCATCTCCTTGAGCAAAATCGTCGGTTTATTGGACTGAGGTTGGAAATTTTGTTGCCTTGGAATGACATTTTGTGGAGGAACTTGGCTCCTTTGTGCATAGTTAAAATTTGGGTGATCTTACCACCCCGAGTTGTAAGTATTGGAGTGAGGGTCATATCTTCTTTGTTGCCCAACAAATCCACCTATAGCATTTGCTTGTTCCTCTTTATAGAAAAAGGGGAAAGCGTTCATTGTGTGACCAACAACCGAACAAACCTCACAAACAGTCGCTTGGTTTAGATTTCCTACCTACATAGACTTAACCAAAAAAGTGAGTGCAACCAACTTAGTTTCAATGGACA
The DNA here is from genome assembly GCA_947683365.1 of Euphorbia pulcherrima. Lineage (NCBI taxonomy): Eukaryota > Viridiplantae > Streptophyta > Magnoliopsida > Malpighiales > Euphorbiaceae > Euphorbia > Euphorbia pulcherrima. Next base: position 46,479,987 of record CANTUS010000010.1, read on the forward strand.
ATGCATTTACGTCATTGACCTTCCTAGGTAGGATATGGCACGGATTGCCAAAGTGTTATAAACTTGCATCCATTATTGAGATGAGCTTTTTAGCATCAGCAGGTGTTTTGTCAATTAGAGTTCCATTGCAAGCCACATCAGCAAACTTTCTTTCCAAAGGAAGAAATCCATAGTAGAAGTACTCAACCAGCCCTTTCTCCGAGATATCATTATTTGGGCATGCTTCCATAAGTTTTTAAAACCTCTCCCAATACTCATTAATAGTATTAGTCTCCTTTTGCTTGATAGAAGTGACTTCCACCCTTATTGCGATTGCTTTATTGGCCAGAAAGTATTTCTCCAAGAATGCGGCTTCAAGAGCAGGCCACAAAGTGATAGTACCTATAGCGACAATATATAACCATTCTTTAGCAACATCCTCTAAAGTAAAAGGAAAATAATGTAATGAAATTTGATCTTGAGAAACTCCCCGAGGCTTCATTCTGGCACAAACACCGTAAAAAGCCTTTAAGTGCTTATACGAATCCTCCTTTTCCATTCCAATGGAACTCACTATTATTTCAAGGATCGTTTTTTCGAGAGTCGGATAGATGGGTGGTTGCTCGGCTCATTTTGAGTCAGGTTGAGGTACACTTTGTGTGTATATATGCGGATAACAATATGGAAATTAGGAGACAATTGTGGTTCAAGTTGAGGGACATCAAAGCTGGTTTACAATCAGTCATTTTTTGTGGGGACTTTAATGAGGTGTTACATAGTTCGAAAAGGTTTGGGGAGAGATCTTTGGTTTTGATGTTGGACTTTAGGGAGTTTGTAGATGATTTTGCACTTTATGATTTACCTCTTTATGGGCGATATTACATGTGGGCCAACTCTATCTCCTTTTCTAGAATTGACCGAGTTCTTGTGTCTTCTGAGGTGTTGGACCGATGGGTGACAATGTAAATCTCAACTATTTATTCAGCTCTTTCGGACCATTTCCTGATAGTCTTTACTTCTCATACTTCTAGGATTGTGAAAAGAAAGCCGTTTAGATCCTTGAATGTGTGGTGGGAGAGTGATTCCTTTTTACCTTTAGCGAAATAGAAATGGCACTTAATTTTGTCAACTTACCTAGATCGCGACATTCATTACAAGCTGAGTAAATTGAAAGAATTCATTCGTACATGGCATCAGGTGAATTTTGGTAAGCTAGAGGAGAGGATTAAAGAGTTGGAGACTCATGTAATCAGCCTTACATCAAGTTCAGTTGCACGACCTATAGGAGGGTTAGAAGGGTTAGAACTATATGGAACATGTGTGGAACTGCTAACATGTAGGAGGAATCTAGAAAGCATTAGACATTAGCAATCAAGAGCTTCATGGACTTTGATGGGTGATGATAACACAAGATTCTTTCATAGGACTGCTTCTACAAGAGCTCGAATTAACCATATTAGCAAGTTGGAAGTTATCGGGTTTTGATTAGTGTAGTGGATACCATTGTTACAAAAATTCGGGATTTTTACTTTGAGTTATTTGCTAGAAGACAGGTAGTACCATACTCTTTAAGAAGTTTAGTGTTTCGTTGTGTGGATTCATCATCCAATTCTAGGCTGATAGCTAATTTCTCTAAGGAGGAGATTTGGAATGCTCTGTGTTCGTGTGGGGAGAATAAGGCTCCGAGACCTGATGGTTTTAACTTTTATTTTTATAAAAGGTTCTGGACGGAAATTAAAGAGGATCTAAAATAGTTATTTGCTAGTTTTCATGTGATGAATAGGCTTCCAGAGAGTGTAAAGACGTCGCATATGATCCTGATCCCGAAAATTCTGGGTTCATATGCCCTCAATAACTTCAGGCCAATAACATTGATTCATGGAGTTTATAAACTAGTAGCAAAGGTGTAATCTAATTGAATGCAACCTTGTTTATCGGAGCTTCTATTGGACTCTCAATTTGGTTTCGTTAAAGGAAGGAACATTCACGAGTACTCCTTCATTGCTTCAGAAGTGTTGCATGTAAGTCACTAATATTGTTAGTCTTACTTTGTATTAAAATTAGATTTTCATAAGGCGTACCATAGTGTATCATGGGCCTATATAGACGAGGTGATGAGGAGAATGAAATTCGATGACAAATGGGTCTCTTGGTTGTGAAATTGTAGGAAGAAATCGTCTACATCTATCCTTATCAATGGGATAACTAGCGACCAAATTTGGCTTCAAAGAGGAGCTAAACAAGGGGACCCGTTGTCTCCTTTTATCTTTTTATTAGCTGTAGTAGGGTTGAAACAAATGTTGGATGCGAGTATTAGGGAAGGGCTACTTTCGAGGTTTCAATTGGAGGGTTTGGCACAAGATGTTTCAGTGCCACAGTTTGCTGATGACACCGTTTGTTTTCTACCTGCGGATATAGCCACTCTACCTATGCTTGTTAGAGTACTTCATTTTTTGAGTTTATTTCAGGCTTAAAAATAAACTACAACAAGAGCTCGCTAATGGGGGTAAATGTTGAAGAATCGATACTACTCTCATGTGCGGAATTCATCAGGTGTAAGACGGAAACTTTTTTGATTAACTATTTAGGTGTTCCTCTGAGTTGGAAGCGAATACCAATTTTAGCTTGGACCCCATTGGTGCTGAAATTTTAGAATATGTTAGTAGGGTGGAAAGGAAATCGCAATTCATAAGGAGGGAGAGTAGTATTGATCAAATCAGTTTTATCTTTGATTCCGATATATATGTTGTCCCTATATAAAATGCTTGTGGTAATTAATGATAGGCTTGTTAGACTAATGCGGAACTTTCTATGGAGGGGTGATTCTACCGAAAGAGGTCTTTGTAAAGTGGGATGGAGTACAATTGCTTTGCCAAAAGAGCTAGTAGGTCTATATATATGGGACTTTAAACTTGTCAACTGTAGTTTGCTCTTAAAATGGCTATGGAGATTATGTAATGTCAGACAACAGTCATTCTGGTATGATATTTACGTTAGTCGGTACAGTTTCTCATCGTGGATAGGGATGGCTAATTGCAATTTTTGGGTGCTTTCTCCTATCTGGAAAGGAGTGGCTACTTCTTGTATTTCGGATGGGCAATTTTGGTCTCTTTTTAAGAGAAATACGAGAGTGATTGTTGGAAATGGGAACATCGCATTGTTTTGGTATGACAATTGGACCTCGGACCTGCCTCTTTGGACCCTTTTTTCAGATATATTTCATATTTTCAATCGAAAATCTTGCACGGTACAATAAGGGTATGATTTCCTGTTTGGGGTTGACGCCTTTTGTAGGCCCTTTTGGAAAAGGAATCTTCGCATTTTAGCTATAGAACGCTGTTTTCAATTAAAAAGATGGATTGTTGAGGCATACCCAGGCCACTTTGAAAGGAATGAGTCACTAATGATTACTGATGAGCAGTGGGTGTGTGTTTTACCTAGAGTAGCAGATACATTCTTATGGTTGGCAGAACCAAATAATCGGTATTCGACCGGTTCTTTTTGCTGTCTTTATTTCCGTCAACCAACCTGGGCAACTCCAACGTTGAACTACAAACTCATATGCGTTTCAAATCTTATTCCCAAAATTTGTTTCTTTGGTTGGCTTATGTTTCATGGGTGCTCACCCACGAGATCCTTCCTACTACGTCGGGGTTGCAGGCTGCAGAAAATGAGGACTGCCCTTTATGTGGTGCTAGTGAGACAATGGCCCATGCTTTATTCTTCTGTCCCGGGAGGTTGAGAATTTGGCACCAAATCTTTAGAAAGTTTAGTGTCTCAATTACAATACCATTCTCGAGCAAGGTATTCATTGAACTATAGCATTCATACTTTAGTGTAGGACTCAGTAGAGATTTTACAACTTCATTGTGGTTCAAGATTAAGTGATCATTATGGAAAAGGAGGAACAAATACATTTTTGAAGGGGTGTTAGGATCGGAGGACATTTTATTGTCGAACACTTATTTTTGTTGGTTTTTATTTGTATGCAAGAAGCATAATATGGGCTTTGTCATTACAGATGTATTTACCTTTCCGCAGCAACTACTTTCATGTAATTAAGAAGTGAGATCACACCTTGTGATTCCTTGCTTCGTTTTGAATTAATAAATTGCCCGGGGAATAGCCATAATGGCATTCTTTGGGTATTTTCATTCAAAAAAAAAACACCCAACATGCAATTAATCCCTTAACTTTATAATAACCATATACCCAGCATATAAGATTTAATCATAAAGTTAGCATTACGATTTGAAGATCCAATTCCTATCAAATAAATCACCCTGCATGAAGTAATTTGACAGACTCAATTGCAATTACAGATCCCAGTGACTTGCTTGTTACCACAATTCAATTATAAAGACACCAGTGAATTCATAAAAGAATAACAATATATCGAATAGGAGAAAAGCTCAAGGTGCTCTACTTGAAACCTCAACCTAATCAATAATCAAATTAAACCAAAGTGCAAATTGAGAGTTAGAAGATGAAAATAAATAAGAAAGGTCTCACAATCCAACTATGACCTTGAAAATGATCTCACCGAAAGAATATGATTTAGCTACTGATAATAGAAATAAAAATATATGAAACTCTTATTGAAAATGTACGAACTAATTAAGAACCACGTTTTTACTAGAGAGAATTGAGATAAGAGATTCTTTTCTACTAGAAACCGTTGTTTAAATAAGCTAAAGAAATCCTCACCAACAAGGAAAAGAATATCTCATGAATAAATTCAAAGACTAATTAGGCTCCAAAAGATTCCTGAAGAGCTCAATAGGAAAAGATGAGAAAAGATGAGAAAAAGAAAAGAGATAAATGAAAATACATTCTCGATCTTATCCGGAATTCTCTTGATATAGGGTAAGATTGAAGTTCTAAAATAGTCTTCAACAAATAATGAATAGCTCCAAAATAGTTCCTAAAATCCCTCAATTGTCTCCAAGCTTGTCAAATCAACCTAAGACCTGAATAAGCACAAATTTAATCCAAATAAATAGCAAACCTTCCAAATAATAAAATATAAATAACTTAAAAATATGTAATATTTAAACATTATCACACTCGCATGCCCAACCATTCCTTGGATTTGGATGGCGCACGAATGGCAGGATGGCTCAACCAACATGTTGAGCGACTTACTTGAGAAGTTTAGGAGGTACATGTTGATGTGAGGGCTCGAATTGAGAAGAACAATGCTCAGGTGAAAGAAAAGGTGGACGAGCACTGCTAGAAAAGGAGAATTTAAGAAGGGAGATCTAATCCTTGTTTACCTTAGAAGAGGCTTGCCAATGCTACCAACAGCTAGCTCAGACTGTGGAAGAATGGTCCCTTCTGAATTGTCAAGAAGATAAGTCACAATGCTTACACTCTTGAATTACAATTGTGGTGAGGCAAGATGTCTCCCTCATTCAACATCAAAGACTTATCTTTCTACAAGGAGGATACACCTCTACATTACCCAAACAAGTTGTTGGTGTCCAACTCTTTAAAAGAAGGGGAGAATGGTGAGGAAATCTTGAGTCCTCCTAGAATAAAGATGCCTGGAACACTGAGGACGGCTGGAAAAACCAATCCACCTGGAGCATTGAAAACGGCTTAGAAGCAAGCCCTAGATAAAGCATCCAACTTAGGATATGAGGCATCCATATATCGACTGGAAGAGGGGCCGCCATGACCAACAACCCTTGGAGGACACAAGAGAGCTTCAAGTGCTGAGAAAGAAGACACGGTGAGCAGAGGCCGCCTCGAGCAACATGGATGACTCGACTAAAATCAATCTTCTCATTTTGAATCTCTGATCACACCAAAGATAAGGTAACAAGTGGGTGACATGATTGGCTACAACAAGTGGAGAAACTTCCATAATTGACCTTTTTGTCTGATGTCCAATCCTCTTTATCTTGTATTATTTTATTTTCCACTTTCGTAATATTTAATTGATTTAATTGGCTATAAAACCTCTTGTATTGAATTAATCATTTCAAAATTTATCAATACAAATTCTTAGATTTTTCTCTCTTCTTTGAGTTTAACCCCTTCAAGTTTTTGCTTGAAAAAGTCATTAGGAAACCTAGTTTCCAATAAGTTTAGCTTGCAAATTCATCTTCTTTGTTGGTTTTGTGTTTAAAACCATCACTAAGCCTTCTTAATCCTTATCACAGACTCAACAACTTGCTAAAAACAAGAGAGAAATAAAGAGAAAATTGACACCATTACGAATTTTTGTTGGATGAATAAAGAGAGTAATTGAATTGAATAATGAAATATAATACAAAAACTGATTTTTTTCACAGTTTAAAATGCTCACAAACTGGTTTTTTTCACACATAATTAGGATACAATAGTTTAGCATCCATTTATATATACATTTCACTTACACATTTTTATTGAAAATACAATTTAACAACAACTTTAGCCTACCTATGCTGCCAACTTTTTTTTAAAACCCCCCAAAAGAACATCATGTCCCTCCGAAGAGAAAAAGGTTGAAGTGGGTAAAAATTTCGGGGCAGACATCCCAACTAGGTTGGTGCCCCCGCTTGCCTACAAAACACCCACCTCTCTTTTGTTAATAATATAAAACGAACTCAAGGTGTCAAGAAGAGAACATGAGCAATTAGTTACAAGGGAGTAGTAAGTTCGGGACATTAAAAATATCAGAAGCTATAAAATTGAAATGCTGCCTCCTATACTTAAAAATAAACCAACACAAATATATGCTTGAGCCGAGAATATCTCCCGAGCTTAAAACCCCTTCGAACATGAATTTGTTCCTCCTATTGCATAGGGACCCTGCCAATACAAACCGAAGAGATGTTCCAAATTCACGGCCAATCCCCACTGAGAAGTATTCATGCCAAATGATAAAAAAATCAAGCCCCGACCTGGACATACTCATCAATAACCCAAATAATTTAAAAATGGGCCCACACTTTAAAGCTACCCATATAATGAAATAGGGCATGTTTTGTCGCTTCTGCCGCATCACAAAACACACATTTATTGTCATGAATAGTTTGGCTACCACGATTAAATAGGAACACTCTTGTTGGTAACCTTCTAAGAAACACAAGCCATCCTAAAAATTGAATTTTAGGAAGTAGACATGCGTCCCATACCAACAAAAAACTATACACAGTTTAGGCCACTATGGGGCATTATAATGACCTGCACAAAAAAGTCGATGTCGAGTACATCTTTTTGTCTCCCAAATCCTATAAGAACTGATTATTTGCCCCTGAGAATATCACTGAACGCTGCTGCCCTATGTCATAGCCATCCTTCTCCACCAAAATAATAATGAACAAAATTGAGTAATCTAGTTCCAAAGCTGTCCCCCTCTTTCCCAGCTCGAAATCCTCAAAATTCTTTTCAAAAAGGGCCTAAAAAATGCTGTATCACAAAATAGATAGTTACACCCCTCATATATAGTGCAAAGTTTCCTATTACAAAGCCTATAGAGGTCAGGGAATAGGTTTTCCAATGCAACATTCACCGTCCAATTATCATGCCAAAACAAGCATTCCCTTCCATTCCCCACCTCCACCAGCACTTGTGACTTAAAAAATCCCCAAAAGACAACATTTTTCATACAACATGAAATAATTCCTTTCCAAATATACGATAGGTCCCTACCCTCGTAATGCTCAAGTGACCACCACGACGAGAACCCGTACCGCCTAACACAAATCTCATACCATAAGGATCCCTGCTCATTATTTTTATTCCTCAAAATCCATTTTAACAACAGACTACAATTAACTAACTTAAAGTCTCTGATGAAAAGGCCACCTAAGTTTTCAAGTAGAGATATCATGTCCTAACTCACATTACTAATGCCCCTAGTATTTGAATCTCCCTTCCATAGAAAATCCCTCATGAATTACACTAGTCTGTCATTTACCGCCCCAGGTAATTTATTCAGTGATAGTAAATAGATCGGGAGAGATGATAATATCGATTTTACAAGCACCACATGACTAGAATAAGATAAGCATTGTCCTCTCCAGCTTGATAGGCGGCTTTGGAACTTGCTAATCAATGCGTTACAATAACACACCGAGATCCTCATAGAACTGAGGGGGGTTCTAAGATAACTAACTAGGAATTTCTCTATCTTACATCCCAAAATCCTAGCACATGATTGCAATACCGAATCCTAAACATGAGCACCTATGGTAGAAATTTTATTAAAATTAATTCTCAAACCAGAGATTAGTTCAAAGCAACAAAAAATGCGAACAAAGATAGGTAAAAGAGACTCATCTACAGGTAAGAAACACATCGTATCATCTGCAAACTGAAGAATAGATATATCCTTATTAGAGCCATCAATATAAAACCCGGGCAATAACCCTTTCCATACGCTGCTATCAAACAATTGTTTTAGGCCCATACTAGGCAGAACAAAGATAAAAGGGAAGATCGGATCACCTTGTTTAACTTCTCTTCATATTCTAACCTGAGCACCTGGATTTCCGTTGATAAGAATTGATGTAACCGATTTTTCCCTACAGCTTGCTAGCCATCTAATCCATTTATCATTGAATCCCATTGTTGTAAGAACCACATCAATGTAATACCATGAAATACAATCATAAGCCTTATAGAAATCGAGCTTAATAGCCAAACACGCCTTTCAGCTTTTATGTATCGAGTGTACTACTATCGAAGCAATGAATGAGCATTCATGTATACTTTGACCCTTAATAAAAGCAAACTGATTCTACGAGATCAAACTAGGTAATAATGATTATAACTAACTCACTAACACTTTAGACACAACTTTATACACCCCGTGGATAAGAGCAATTGGCCTAAAATTGGTCAAAGACGACGTACCCAGTAATTTAGGAATCAGGACTGTATAGGAGGACTTAATTAAATTTGGTAGATATGATAAGGCATGGAGCTTGTTGAAAAGTTTCAAAATTTTAGCCTTCAATTCACCCCAAAACCTTTTATAAAGGAAAAAATTGAACCCATCAGGTCTCGGCGCCTTCCCTTCATTATATAAACAAACCGCATCCCATATTTCTATTTCAGAGAACGGTTCCACAAGTCTTAAATTATCGCTTGTATTAACAGAACAAAAGTTCAACCCCCTTAAGTCAAACGACACCTTAATGGCTCCTGAAAATAGATTGGAATAAAAGGTCTAAATTATAGATTCAATCAAAGTTGGGTCATATGTAATAACCCCATTGACCTCCAAATGCGTAATCTGATTTCCTCTAAATTGGGCCGAGGCTATGCAATGGAAGAATGCCAAATTATCATCCCCTAATACAGTCTAATTAACCCTCGATTGTTGGTGCTGAATCTTCTCTAAACTCCTTCTACACTCAAAAAGAGAATTTCTCACGGTTTGAAGTTCAGACCCCGTGGATCCATCGATAGGCCGTGCCACTTTGCTATTAGTTAGTGTTAACACACACTTCTCCAACCCTTTAATTCTACTCTTTAAACCCCCCAAAGTTTGCTAAAAGCCAAGGTCTAATGCTTTCCCCTAAGCGTTTCAGCTTAACATCAATATCCGTTGCCAACGACCTCGAACAAACTTTGTGCCACTTCCCCATAATAAATGGCAAAAAGTTATTGGTATTCCACCAACAGTTCAATGAACCAAATATCTTCCTACTTCCTCTCCTCGCTATATGGGACTAAAAAAATAATCGGAAGGTGGTCCGACTATGAAGAGTCTATCTTCATTAAATTCAGCCCCGACCATTTATCAACAAGATCATATGAAACCAACACTAGGTCGATCCTAGAAAAAGACTGACTATTAAACAAAGTATAATCTCTTCCGTGAAGTGGTACATCATATAGAACACATTCATCAACAAATTCCTAAAATTTAATCATTGAGCTCGACACATTTCCCTCTCCCCCTGCCCTTTCCGCACTATGTAAAATTTCATTAAAATCCTGACATACCATCACTTTATCAACGCCCTATATGTGTGGTACCAAATCAGCCCATTATTGATTCCTCACATTATAAATAGTCGGACCATATAGACAAACTAAATAGGCCTCCACTTGACTCATAACCACAGGGAGAATACACCACCTATCAGCAGTCATAGTGACATTCCCTTGTACCAGTCTAGAATTCCATAAAATAACTAAACCTCCATACATACCCTGAGTGGGAACACAAAGAAACTGGAAATCATTATGTCCTTAAAACTTCCTTATACCTAAATCTGATACTGTAGTAACCTTTGTTTCAACTAAAATAACCGCATACAATGACCATTTACCTACGCACGAACAAACAAAAAATTGCTTAGCCCCGTTCGTTAGCCCCCCCTGACAATTTTAACACATATAATTTAATGACAAAAAATTAAATCATAAAACCTTGAAAGACGATGACCTGATCAATGGCGCTGACCCTCTAGGACCTCTACAATCTGCCCTATATTCTGGTCACTAAACAATTTCAGCTTTTCTACTCAAAATACCATCATTTCCTCACTCTCCCTCGGAATGCTCTCCTGTGTTCAAATGATCACTCTATTCATGTTTGAAATATCCGGTCCCGATGAAGGAGACACTCCAACCGAGATAGATGGTACATTCCCCCTTTGAGGACCCAAGCTCGAGTGATCCTGCTAGTCGTGTACTACCATAATCCCATGGCTGACCAGTTCACACACCCTCTCCTCACCCCTTGATATAAGGCTTTCAATAGGTTCTGGTACGCTCATATCAGAGGCTTCTCCGATTGAATCGCTCACACTATTTGAGTAATAGTCCTGACAGTGTTGGCAACCGACCCCCTATCGTAAGCTAGCATAAATTAATACTTCACTTGTGCCCATACGCAGCTTCAAATTCCTACTCATGGTTCCCAATGGAGTCGATACCGAGCAAGAAGTAACATCAAGACGATCCAATTTCTCAAAATTACTATCCATGGCCACAACACGTCCAAACCGGGCTCTGAGTTCCCTAATCAATGATTCATAAATAATATAAAGGGGTAAACCCATAAAATCAAGGTATATAATGCATTCCTTGGGGGTAAAGTCACTCAGTAAAGCTTGCACTGACTCCAAAATATATTGCATCATTTTCCAATCTCCATTCAAGAATTCATGCAACACCTGAATAGAAGTAAACGAAACTATCATATCCTCGCCCCCTATAAGGGCTACAATATCTACTTCAAAACCATAATCACATAACAAATCACCAAGATTTCTAAAATGTGAAATATTTTTAAGCCTAACAAGACCTAATTTCTCTTTCCAGTTGACCGTATTAATCACCATTCCCCCGCTTGCATTCAGATTTTCCTACCTCATCAGAATTGCATCCTCAACTGATTTATCACTGTTCAACACATCATTCGAATTTTTTTTATTCTCAACAACAGCCGCAAAGGACCTGTTGTCTCGATGAGAATCCTGGAAAATAAAAGTTTGTTTAGGAATTACCTTCTTCCTATGGGTTTATAGGGGTACAACATTATCTCTTGAGAATTTTGCTTTAAACGCTTGGAGTCTCACCACTCCAATGGTTACAGAATTCAACAAATTCTATACTTCCTAAAATGGTAAAGATCCATCAAGATCGATGAAGTAGAAATTCAGATTCTTGTTATTCCTTCTCCTCGCAACATAAACCCAACCGGTGACTCCAAACTTTCCGAATACCTTCTTTAACGCTTCAGCATCATAACAGTTAGGAAAGTTCTCAAAATATACCTTAGAAGCCATAGGGATCATATTCATGCTGCAGTTATGGCTATAGTTGTACAGTTGGGCAACGAAACTGTTGGATTGAAAGGGGTGATAGGGATTGCGGTGGGTGGGTTGGTGGTGATGAGGAGCCGTCGTTGCCAACTTTTTTATTATTGTAAACTTCGCACAATTTTTCAACAAAAATTGCCAACACATAATTTTTTTAAGGAATAAGGATTATGATATCATTAATGAATCATCGCAGCAATAAAATCAGGGGGGTGTGACAACCAAACACCCAAAACTAATTCATAATAGGTAGAATGTGCCAAGGTGTGGGCTACAACATTTGATGATCTCGGAGTTAAACTAAAAAGACAAGATGCAAAGTTTGAAGTCTTAGACACACATTCATTGATGGTTTTCGAAAGGTAGGAATGGCCAACATCCTTACTAACTAAAGAATGAAATAAAATGCTGCTATCTAGTTTAATAATAACATGAGTCAAACCTAATTCCTTGAGCTAAGAGAGAGCTTCCTTAACTGAAAGTGCTTCTGCCTCCATGATAGATATGTTAGGTGCTAAGAAACCATTCTTTGCTGCTATAAAACATCCTGCAGAATTACAAATCACAAGACTAAAGCACGCAGTCTTGCCACCTTGGAAAAGAGCTGCATCCGAGTTGCACTTGACAAACGATAGAGTTGGAGGCTTCCAATGGATGCCTAGGATGATCTCCGACTATTCAATATTCTCTTGGACTAAAATTTGTTGATGAATGCTCATTTTGGAAGTGGTAAAGTGCTCAACATACTATTGATTTATCTCTGAACATGCCGGGATCTCACCAAGTTGATGACAAGACGATTGCTCTTGCAGATAAAGGTCTGTTGCATAGCAGAACATAATATTTGGTTGTGTGGATATTCGTTGCCAAACTGCCTTGTTACGTGCGTCCCATAATGCCCATAGTAGGGAAAACGCCATCTGTAGGAAAGATGTAGAACCCATTTGTAACCACCTGTTAATAACTTCCAAAATTGAAACACCATTATGCAAGTCAATATTAGCATTAAATAGCAACCACACACACTTAGCCAAGGGACAACGCTAAAACAAATGTGATATATCTTCCATTACCAAGAAGTATAAGGAGAAGTAGCCGTTCTCAACAGCAGCTCATTGGAGTAGATTTACTCGGGTATGTAACATATTGGTCAAAATTCTCAAAATGAAAATTTGGATTTTAGGGGCAAGCTTTAAATTCCGTAATCTATTCTATAGACATTCAATAATTGGTAAACAAGAACCTCAAACACAAGACATGGCTTGGTATGCACTATTTACTGAATAAGAGCCCAAAGCTTCTAAATGCCAAAAACCAATATCAGTCCGAGCTTGGCGAGGTAAAGGGGTATTCAAAATAAGGCGCCCTTCATTAGTACCAAAAAGATTATTTATTTTTGTATAGTCCCACACACCATTTAAAATGGGCCATAAACAGATTTGACGTTTAAAATAGAGTTGTCCCTCTCATTTAAAGAAATTCTATCAATACAATTAACCCAAACATCATTGAGTATCGAGATTAAGTTTCCATCTCCCACCCTCCATCTTAACTTAGATTTAAGAAAATCAAAAGTAGAAAATAAGCTTCTCTAAGCATAACTAGGAGATTTTGAAGGATGAGCTGATAAAATGGAGCCTCAGGGAAAGTACCAACCACAAAAAACTCTGGTCACAAGAGACTCGGGATAGATTAGCATTCTCTAAATTTGTTTACACAAAAGAACGGTGTTAAAATCTATCAAATTTTGAAAACCCATGCCACCATGCTTCTTTTACCTACATAACAATTCCCATCTTTGCCAATTGATACCCTCCCTTATTTATAAGAAGATACCCACCAAAAGGAATTTAGCAAAGTATGCATAGAAACACATAAACTGACAGGTATCCTGAAAATAGCCATTGTATAGGCCAGAATAGATTGTAAGAAAGATTTGATTAAGACTTCTCTCCCACCCCAACTAAGAAATTTTGTGGGCCAAGAATGAATCCATTTCGAGATTTGATCCTTAAGAAAGCCAAAAGAGGGTATTTTGCTGTGACCAATAGACATAGGCCAAGATATTTTTAAGTGGAATCCACTCTTACAACATTGAAAAAGTCATAAATAAGTTGCTTATATGTCAAATCCAGATTTACACTATAAGAGATCAAAGTGTTGGTCCCTGTGAGGGTCTATATAAGTTCAGAGGGGGGGGGGGGGGGGTGAATGACCCTTTTTCGCAGAATTAATAGACTTTAAAAAGTCTTGTGTAGCGTGTTTGATGGCTTCTGGATGTTATGAATTTGGATGATGAAAATATAAAATATGATGCAAATATAAATAAGGAGTTAAAGAAAATAAAAAAACGATGATTTATACTAGTTCAGCCCCACCTACGTCCAATCCCCAAAGGTTCCTTCCTTTGATCTTTTCCACTAGTGTGATTTCTTTCCAACTGGCTAAACTGAAGCCTTATAGTTTGTCTCCGGATAGTACCCCCTTCTGGATGTAGGATATACCACTAGAAGCACCAACTCCTAGATGAGTCCTTTTATCTTTATTAGGATATACCACTTAGACTTCTACCTTGAATCTAAGCTGAGTCCTATAGGGAGATCCCACTCAAAGCACATACTGCAAGCTATATCCTAATCTCACTACTCACCCAAGTAGGAGATCTTTTAAACTTTGGTTTTTAACAAAGGTTTTGGTTTAGGACTTCCTTAAGTTTATAACTCACTTAGGAATCCTTACAAATTGATTTTGAATGACTTGGTTCTTGGAGGGATTTAAGAATCTGAATTTTCTCTAGCAAGTTCTCTTGTATATATTTTTTTGTGAAATCAACCAGCACCTTCTCAACTTGTGAAGCTTCCCCTTTATAGGCTTCCATCATAAATGCAGTCATTATGGGTTGGTAAGCTGTAATTAATCTTCATCATTGATTAGGTGAAATGTGGTGCTTTCGAAGCTGTTGATCAATCCGTTAGAGAGTAATTTGACCCGTTTGAATCCTTGGGATTGAGGCTGAAAAGATCTCAGTGATCATTTTCCTTGTTTTTTATTGTCACGCCAACTTTTATACCATTAGCTTTTTGGTGCGATCTCCACGCGCCTCCTTATTGGTCTAGGTGAAAAAGGTTGTTTCCTTTTTCTGTCCGGTGTCAGTCCTTTTGTACTTTTTCTGAAAAGTGTGAGCTGTCTTTTTTGTCTTGCTCATAAGGAAAGGATCTTTGACTTTGTAGACTAAAAAGGTGGAGGGAAAAGTTATCTTTGAAGCTTTTCCCATTGTCTTGATATCTGAGTCTTCCGAATGTCTTTAGCCTCAGTATCATTGGATCTATCTTTATCCGGATGCTTAACAATCAGTTCTTCCAGATGCTAGTCTTGGAGGTTTAACATTTGTTTCCTTTCCAAACTTTAACCTAATGATTCCAGTATATGCTTAGGTAATTATAGATGTCCTTGTATCTGGATCTTGACCGGATGCTTCCTTTTGGATTTAGGAGATACTTGGTTTTTTTCTAACAATCTCCCCTATTTGATGGAAACAAAAACTAAGCATATGGTAAAAGGAGTTATATAAACTAAGTACGATTCTTGATACATAGTCATTTATAATTTATACTCCCCCATATCTAGCATCCTAACTCTCCTAATATTTTTGAATTCTTGCTTCTAATGCTTTTATAGTACAATTACAGATTATACTTTTAGAAGCAATTTTATAATAGCTTTTCACTATATATATACTTCTGCTGTTAATAATAGTTGACATCAATGAAGTGCAGGATTACATAAACAGAAATATATAAGTGAAAATGTGAAACTAGCTATTATAGATTTTACATATGATTAACATAGCTAATCTATTACAAATCTAAATCCTTTCTTTTCGGATGCACCAGACGCTCCTCCTTCCTTTTCTTTGCCTTCATCTTTCTCCCCCTTTTTATTTTCAGCAGGGGGGTTGATCACCATATAAGTTCTACCGTCACATTTTTCTTGCCATGCTTGTGAATAAACTGAGTGATCCAAATTACCTTGCCTTCTTTGCTTCATGATACGATCCATAGTTGCCTCAGATAAATGTTGGGGGCGGAAGTGATTTTGGAGTTGTGTGTAGGATCTGGTGATGTAGGGATGCATCAGGAGCACATAATCTCTATCTTTCTCATCAAAGTATGGAAATACCACTTTGAGAAGAGTAATGATTCCCTTGTGTCCAAATAATCTGGTATCCCTAATGTATAGAACTAGATCTGGGAAAACTGAAAGAAGTTGGCTTTCAGGAATTGATGGAGAGGAGGATCATCTGGAGATGGATAGGCTTGGTAGTCTGGACTATAACTTTTCAATGTCTTTACCCAGATCCTTGCGAATATCATGAATTTTAGAGTTTATTGTTATCCAATTGTTGTGAAGATCATCTCTTGCTCTTTCAATGACAGCGTCTTGTCTATTGAGTTTTCCATAAACCTCCTGTGCAATAGTTGCCAATTGTGTACTAAGGAGCTTTGGAAGATCTTCTTCCATGAACTAGGTCAGCTTATTTAGAATGGTTTTCTGCCTTTCATCCAAGCTTGGAAGAGGGGATTTCTCTTCCTTTTTAGCCATGAATTTTGTCAAGTTTTCAAACTTGATATCTATATACTCCTTTATTTTAGTGGACAGGTCAGTAGATGAGGAATTTATTTTGTCCATGAGTTTTATGTAGTTATTAGTAGCCCCTGTGCTGGCCTTATCTGTAGAACGGTTTGCTTCTATTATGCTAGCTTTGAGCTCACTAAGGACCGGAGTAACCTTAGTTAGAGAGACCTATGCTACCAGATCAGCAGTTGGAAAGTCTTCTACCTTTCCTTCAATTTTCTATACACTCCCCTTAATTATCCCAAGTTCTCCCTTTAAATCCAGAAACTAGAATTCATCAAGTAGTACCTTTTCCATAGCCTTTAAATGTTTACAGATGTTCCGTAGGCTGTACTTGATATAGCTCTCCTGTTCCTCATGAGTAGCCTCCTAAAGGATTTTAAGTGTAGTAGATATTCTCTTGGCTCTTGCAGGATTAACATTTATACTTGGGATTCGGATTAGGCTAGCTAGTGGAGTCTCCGATCTTGAGCTGCTACTAGTACCAGAGTATTCAAAAGATTCTGCCTCAATGGGTTCCTCATTTTATTCTTCCTTCTCTTCTTCCAACCGATCCTCCGGACTGCCCTCGCCCCTTGAGTTCACTCTAGGAGCATGCTCATTAGAACCCAGACTAAGTCCTTACTCCGAAATGGTGTCTTCTGGGTTGGACTGGTTTTCCTTAGATGCACTTTGAGATTTTTCATCCAAGTTATCCTTCGTTATTTCAATAGCAATAGTAGAGGTATTATCATTAATATTGAATGAAACAGTGTTAGGAATTACCTCATGATTTGGCATTTGCTTCTATATAGCTTCAGCTTCTCTTCCTTCTTTATTTACGGCCACCTCAACCCTCGGACAACAGGAAATTTCCTTTGTCACCCCTACAAATGCCTTTTCTGGACTTTTAGTTTCTCCTCTAGGCGCATTGGTAATGTCTTCAATTCCATCTGCTTGTGCCTTAAAAGGACTTACCTAAGTCTGGATTTCAATTTCTACATTTAGTAGATTATCTGGAAGGGGTCTAAATCTGGGTAGAAAGAGGAAGTTATTAGCTTCCGGTTCTCAGGCTATAGCTTCCATATCCACTGGATCAATAAATATTAGTTGTACAATGGAGGAGCCCTCGGGTCCTTTTATGGTTTCTTTGTTGATCCTATCATTGTCCTTTATAGCCTCCCTTATTGTATCATACTAAGGGTCTTCCGGACCAATTTCTTAAGTGGATACGAGCACATGTTTGCCCTTTTGTAACTTTGGCTTTAGCCAATTCTTCCAGCACTACTTTCTCAGCAGCTTCCTCAATGACTATGCCCGTAGGCTTCTTGGCCTTCTTTTTCCAGATGTTTTTGAGCTACTTAGGCCCTCACAGCCTCATCAAAGGTACACCCCTTCTGAGTGAATTGCTTCCTGGGTGTTGGAGCCTCATCCTCTATTTCTTCCTCATCAGACCTCTGCTCCTCTGTTAGCATATCTATTACTGTTCTTTTCTACCCCTTATTTTATGCCTCTTTAATTGCAATAGCAGCCATTGCAATAGGTTCTATTGCTTTTAGGTCACAGACAGGTTTTTTCATCTTATCAGTTGCTTTAATCAATCTTCCTCGTGGGTTAGTTTTCTCTACAGATTTTTCTATCAATTTGTTTAAGGATAAAGTATCCTCATTAACTTCCCCAGCCAGAACTTAGGTAAGTGTTTTCTATGCCTTTGGCTTAGTAGTTCTTGCTTTCTTGGGAACCAGAGCTTCTACCGGATCCACTACCTTTCTTACTCTACTCTTTTTGTCATCCCGGGCCTTCTTGGCTTTTTCTTTAATCCAAGTTTCCCCGAAGCTTAATTTTTTGAAGTTTTTCTCTAGGAATTCTTAACCATTTACTACCTGGAATCCAGTTAAAGCTACTTGGTTGGCAAGTAAGATCCCGGTGATCAAGGCGCCATGAGAGTTTTTGTATTGCTTGAGGTAGTGGATGATCAGCATCAATATGTTGACTGCCCTGCTCTCCACCTAGGGTTATAGTACACAGTGTTGAAAGGTTGACACTATGGTAAGAGATCCCTTCCTGATCAGGTTTAGCTTTATGAGTGCGTGTTGAAGAAATCTGGGCACTTTAGGGAAATAGGTGGAAAATTTATCTCTAAAGTGGTTAGGATGCAGCCACATCTTTGATTCATAGTTGACATGCTGTTTATCCCCATCACTTCTTAGTTGAACGCTGTCGTTCTTCATGTTAAGATGTTTCTCAAAGAACTCTCGAGTAATAGTTATGACTTTTCCTTGAACTTTGGTTCTGAGAGAGTCAAAAGATGAGTGGGCTCTGAGATTTTCATAAATTTCTCTCATAAGATCCGGATATGTAGGACATTTGATTTTGAGGAAATCTGTCAGATGCTGGTCCTTAATTAATTTTGAGTATGGGTCAGTCTCAAATAGGAAATTATCGCCCAAAAATCTGTGGGGACAATAGAATCACTGGTTTTGAATTCTAGGGGCTTGTAATCTTCATCTTTTATATCAAACTCTACAAAGATATTCTATGTTAGGAGCATTTTAGGTCCTTTGCTAGTCGTAATAGCAACCATTTGAGTAATTATTGGAAATTAGGGTTTGAGATAGGATTTTTTTGCAGAGTAACAATATATGATTGTTGCTCAAGTGAAGAAGACAGGGATCTTTGGGGGTTCATATAGGATTTTCAAAGTGAGGGTATTTTGGTAATATGGATGCCGTTAATTTGGCTGGATTGATGACATGGCAATTAGATTTTTAGGATAGAGGTAAATTCAGTTTAACCGGAGAATGGGAATGGTTTATTTTGAAAACTAACTGTTGAATTTACCGCGTATTTAACACCTAATAAACATTTGAAATTCAAAAAGGGACTGTTACTTTTCAGTGCCTTTACTACCATATGCCCTATTTTGTCTACTGATGTGGCAATATTTCATCCAGGATAGAGCTTTCTTCAATTTTTCTTATTCTTTTAGATGCCTTGACTTGTGAAGAATTAAATCTCCTACATAATTTCTTCCGGATTTCTTTAAATTGGATTTGACATTCTAATGGACTCCCTTAGCTTGTTGAATTGATCTTTACTCAATGGTTTGGTGAAGATATATGATCTTTGCTCATTGGTTGAGATGTCAACTAGAGCAATATCCTTCTTCATTACAAGATCCCAGATGAAGTGATGCCTTATGTTAACATGTTTCATCCTGCTGTGGATTATTGGATTCTTTGACACATCAATGGCACTCTTGTTGTCATACATAGCATCCACACATTCGGATTAAACTCTATAATCTTCTAGCTGTTGCTTGATCCAAAGAGTTAAGCCACATAACTTTCGGCTGCCATATATTCTACTTTTGTAGTAGATAAAGCAACTGAATTTGCTTCTTGTTGTACCATAATACTAGGCAATCTCCAAGGAAATGGCAACCTCTATATGTACTCTTCCTTTCAAGAGTGTCTCTGCCGTAATCTACATCAGTGAAGCCTTAGAGTGTGAAATCTCCATTACTAGGATACCATAGCCCAACTTCAGTGGTTCCTAGGAGATATCTAAGAATACTCTTAACTGCCTTGAGAGAATCCTTAGGATTGGCTTGGTACCTTGCACAGTAATAGACTACATAATGTATGTCATGCTTGCTTGCTGTCAAGTACATAAGTGAACCAATCATTCCTCTATAGAGCTTTTGATCAACATCCTCTCCTTCACAATCCTTGGATAGGGCTGTATCTGATCCCATTAGAGTAGACATTGGCTTGCTCTTGTCCATTTCAAACTTCTTCAACATCTCCTTGGTATACTTTGACTGGTTAATAAAAATCCCATCCAGATTTTGCTTGATTTGGAAACCAAGGAAGAAATTAAGTTCTCCCATCATGGACATCTCAAATTCCATCTTCATTTGGGAACTAAATTCTTCACATATCCTTTCATATGTTGCCCCAAATATGATATAATCCATATAAATTTAGACTAGAATAATATTATTCTTCTTTTTCTTGATGAAGAGGGTTGTATCTGCTTTGCCCAAGATATATCCCTTGAATATGAGAAAGGTTGTGAGTCTCTCAAACCAAGCCCTAGGTGCTTGGTTTAATCCATAGAGGGCCTTCTTCAACTTGTAGACATGATCCGGATGCTTTGAATCTTCAAATCCAGGTGGCTGCTTCAAATAGACTTCTTCCTAGATAACTCCATTGAGAAATACACTTTTGACATCCATTTAGAATAATGTGAATCCCATGAATGATGCAAAAGCACATAAAATTCGGATTGCCTCTAGTCTTGCTATAGGGGTAAATGTTTCTTCAAAATCAATTTCTTCCTGTTAATTATAGCCTTGGGCAACCAATCTTTCTTTATTCCTTACCACTACTTTGGATTCATCTATCTTATTCTAGAATACCCATTTGGCGCCTATTATTGAATTTACCTTTGGGGGTGCCACTAGATCCCACACATCATTCCTGGTGAATTGATCTAGTTCTTCTTGCATTGCCATCATCCAGCTTTCATCTCCTTCAGCATCTTGAAATTTCTTTGGCTCAATAAGAGAGATAAAAGCAGCATGGCTCATCATCCTATTGAGTTGTCCTCTAGTTTTGACTAGATTTTGGACATTATCCAAAATAGCTTCTACCGGATGATTTCTGTGAGTCCGAATTTCCCTTTGTAAGCCTTTATGCTAGATTAGAGCTTGTTCCACCTCTGTCTCAACTACTTCTTCTTGGCCTTCAGTGAAGTAAATCTCTTATGGGTTGAGATTAACTTATTGTACTTCTGGATCAAGGGATATTCCTTCATCCTCTTCTTTGTATTCCTTGATTTGGAATGATTCAGAAATTTCTGATTCCTTATTTTCTCTAGATTTTTCAGCTTCTGGAATTGGATCTTTCGGAGTGGAACTTCTCTTACCTGCATGGTTAGTCTCATCAAAATCTACATGTATAGACTCTACCACAGTTTGGGTTTATTTATTGAAGACGCCTTACTATGTGTTGATTAGCCAAGGAAAATTGCTTCATCAGATTTAGGATCAAATTTTCCTGGTTGCTCTCTATCATTTAGGATGTAGCATTTATATCCAAATGCCTTAAAGTACCCAATTTTGGGTTTTCTTCCATTCCAGATTTTATAGGGGGTCATTTTTATGGTCTTTCTAATGAGAGCTCTATTCAAAATATAGCATGCTGTATTTATAGACTCACCCGAAAAATATTTTGGCAAACAATTTTCATTTAGCATTGTTATAGCCGTTTCAACTATGGTCCTGTTCTTTCTCTTAACAACTCCATTTTTTTAAGGGGTGTGAGGGGCAGAGAAGTTATGTTCAATGCCCTTGGAGTCACAAAATTCAACAAAATGATTATTTTTGAACTCATCACGATTATCACTACAGATGCGTGCAATGCTTATACCCTATTCTACTTCTATTTGGATGAATGTTTTTGAGAATTAGTCAAAGGCTTCATCTTTGCTTGCTAGCAAGAGAGCCCGGGTATATCGAGAATAATCATCCACAATGACCATGGTGTATTCTCTTCTACCTAAACTTAATGGTTTAATTGGACCAAAGAGATCAATGTATAAGAGCTCAAGTACTCTTTTGGAAGGAATGTAGGAGATGGAAGGAAAACTTTTCTTATGTTGTTTACCTAATTGACATGCAGTGCATAGATGATCCTTAGCAAAAGCAACATTAGGCAAACCCACAACCAATTCCTTTTTGGCTAATTTGGATAGGAGGTTCATGCTAACATGTCCCAACCTCTGGTGCCATAACCATGATTCTTCTTCTTTAGACACCAAGCAAATATTCCTTTTCTCATTTTTAATGTTGACAGAATAGATATTGTTTACTCTAGGTGCATAAAGAATGAGTTGATTAGACTTACTATCATAGATTGAGCAGCCTCCAGAATCAAAGGTGACTTTTCTTCCTTTGTCATAGAGTTAGGCTACACTTAGCTAGTTGAACTTTAGTCCATCAACTAGTGAGACATCTTCTATCTTTAATTCAGATCCAATGGTCCTATGTCCAATGATCTGTCCTTTTTTATTATCTCCAAAGGTTACTTTGCTTCCCTTCTTTCGGATTAATGTGATGAAGGCCATCTCATCACCTGTCATGTGCCTTGAGTATCCACTATCAATGTACCAAGTGTATTGATCTACTATGGATATAAGGCATACCTGTAAAATAGATCAAGTGGGTTTGGGTACCCAATCAGATTTGGGTCCTCTCGGGTTAATAACCATCTCAGGCCAAGGATTGACATCATTATAACCAATTTTTAATCTACTTAATTTAGTAATATGATTGTTTTTCCAACAAAACCTGCACCTTGAGATGGGTTTGCTCTGCTCCTGCTTCTTTATAATCTTTTCAAGATCCTCCTTCCTATTATTCCGTTTGTATCCAGCTTCTTGTACACTTGTAGATGGTCCAATGTGTATTTAGAAGCTGGCTAGAGGAGCAACTTCTGCTGCACCATTCCTTCTATGTTTGGCAGATTGTTAATTGTATACTGCCTTAGCCTTTCCTTTTTGCGCATCAGTATATCTTTGGGCTTGTGGTTGCCTACTAACCTTATTAACCTTTTGATTTGAAGGCTTCAAATTTCCTTTAGCAGCTTGGTGCTGATTCCTTTGTGTATTCTGCCTTGGATTCCTTCTTAGTTGAGGAGGGTTTGATCTCCGTCTGGATGCTTCCTTCATTAGGGTTAGCTCCCTATCTAACCCTATCAAGTTAGCACTTAATATCTGCACTTGATTTCTCATGAAGTTTTCTTCAACTTCATCAATGTGCTTTGTTGTTCTTATCAAGTTTACATCTTGTGCCAATGCTTCATAGTCCTCAACAATTTCCAACACTTGTCTTCTTAAGGATTTGATTGCTTTGGTGTTCTTCTTCACACTTTTGATCATAATAGCTAAAGCTCTAGCAAGGTCAAAGTTAGAAGCAGAATTAGAATAAGAGTTTACCTCAATATTTGCTATTTCTGATTCTGATTTTTTAATTTGCACTGTATTCTACTAAGAGGTATTCTTTTTGGATTGCTCTACTTTTGGATCAGTTAGTGCTATGAATGCACAGTTGGCAGTCTTTTCTTCTTCAATTGAAGATGAGCTACTACTTTCCTCACTGTTGCTCTAGGTAGCCACGATTGCCTTCTTCCCGTCCTTCTTTGTTCTTTTAAGCTTAGGGCATTTTGTTTTGAAGTGGCCTTTCTCCCTACATTCAAAGCAGGTAGCCTCTTTTTCCGGATCCTTCTTTTCATACGAATTATTTCTAGGCCTGTCTCTTCTGGATATGCCTTACCTTGGTCTTCGAGATTTATATTTTCTAGATTTCTTCCTTTCTTTCTTTTGTATGAAACTGTTGAGCTATCTAGTTAATAGAGCTAGTTGCTCTTTGGTGCTTTGAGAGTCAGTTATTTGCTCTTCTTCTCCGGATGAGGCTGATTCAGTGGATTCTGCCTTAAGTGCAATGGCTTTCTTCTTCTCTTCAGGCTTCTTCTCCTATTGACTATATCTCTCTAGAGATAGCTTTTGAGTCAAGAGATTACCAATGAGATCATCATAACTATAGAAGTTTAGGTCATGACCTTCCTCAATGGTAGTCTTCTTATTATCCCACTCCTTGGAGAGACTATGGAGTACCTTTTTGACCATATCTACTTCTCATATCTCCTTTCCCAGCCTCTTCATCTCATTTACTAAATTTTTATATTTAGTGTTCATGCTGTTGATGGAATCCTTAGGCTGTATCTTGAAAGTTTCAATCTTTTGCTGAAGTAGATCTATTTTGGCTTCATTGACCTTATTTGTTCCCTCGTAGGTCACTTCTAGTGTCTCCTAATATCATGTGCAGTCTCACATTCCGATATTCTATTAAATTCGGCTGTACTAAGGGCACAATGAAGCCTGTTAATAGCATTTGCATTCTCATACAATCTTTTAAAATCATTCTCATCCCATAAGCTTGAGGGCTTGCGGGTGGTTAAACCATCTACCTCATGCGTAGGCTCATATGGACCATCTTTAATGACCATCCGTGCCATCATACTTTGAGCCTAAATGAAATTCTTCATTCGGTTTTTCTAGAATGCTTAGTGTTCATCAGTGAAGAGTAGAGGACGGGTAATAGACTCTAGAAGGAACTGTGAGTTTTGGAAACTCATTTTGATTCTTAGATCAAAATATATGGACCTTTAGCTCGAGATAGTTAGATCTCTAGTTTAAGCACTTGCTCTAATACCACTTGTTGTTCCCTGTGAGGGTCTATATAAGGTCAGAGGGGGGTGAGTGACCCTTTTTTGTGAAATTAACATACTTTAAAAAGTATTGTGTAGCGTGTTTGACGATTTCTAGATGTTATGGATTCAGATGATGCAAATATAAATAAAGAGTTAAAGAAAATCAAACACGATTATTTGTACTGGTTCACCCCCGCCTATGTCTTGTCCCCAAAGGTTCCTTCCTTTGAGCTTTTCAACTAGTGTGATTTCTTTCCAACTAGCAGAAATCAAGCCTTATAGTTTGTCTATGGATGGTACCCCCTTCCGGATGTAGGATATACAACTAGAAACACCAACTCCTAGCCGAGTCCTTTTATCTTTAGCAAGATATACCACTTAGACTTCTTCCCCAAATCTAAGCTGAGTCCTATAGGGAGATCCCACTCAAAGCTCCTACTTTAAGCTATATCCCAATCTTACTACTCACCCAAGAAGGAGATCTTTTACACTTTGGTTTTTAACAAAGGTTTCAGTTTTGGACTATCTTAAGTTTATAACTCACTTAGGAATCCTTACAAACTGATTTTGAATGACTTGGTTCTTGGAACAATTTGTGAATCTGATTGTTCTCTAGCAAGTTCTCTTGTATATGCTTTTTGTGAAATCAACCAATAGCTTCTCACCTTATGAAGCTTCCCTTTCATAGGCTTCCATCATAAATGTAGCCGTTGTGGGTTGGTAAGCTGTAATTAATCTTCATCGTTGCTTAGGTGAAATGTGGCACTTTCGGAGCCATTGATCAATCCGTTAGACAGTAATTTGACCTATTTGAATACTTAGGATTGAGGCTGAAAAGATGTCAGTGATCGTTTTCCTTATTTTTTAGTGTCACACTAACTTTTATACCATTAGCTTTTTGGTGTGAGCTCCACGAGCCTCTTTATTGGTCTAGGTGAAAAAGGTTGTTTCCTTTTTTTGTCCGGTGTCAATCCTTCTATCCTTTTTCTCAAAAGTGCGAGCTGTCTCTTTTGTCTTGCTCATGGGGAAAGGATCTTTGACTTTGTAGATGAAAAAGGTGGAGGGAAAATTTATCTTTGAAGCTTTTCCCATTGTCTTGATACCTGACTCTTCCAGATGTCTTTAGACTCAGTATCATCAGATCTGTCTTTATCCGGATGCTTAGCAATCAGTTCTTTCGGATGCTAGTCTTGGAGGTTTAAAGTTTGTTTCCATTCTAAACTTTAACCTAATGATTCCAGTATATGCTTTGGTAATTGTAGATGTCCTTCTATCTGGATCTTAATCGGATGCTTCCATTTGGATTTAAGAGATACTTGGTGTAAGTTTTTGTTTCTTCCAAACTTGATCCGGATACTTTAGTTTAATTAAGATTCCAGATCATTGTTTTCCGACACGAAGATTTTTGGAAATTTATTTGTTGCCCAGAAGCTTTTTCCTATAGAGATAGACACCGCTTAATGCTTGCACATTCTATCAAGTTTGCTTTAAAAACAAGAAAGAGTCATCAGCAAACAATAGATGTAAGATTGGGAGGGGCATTTCGAGTAATCCTACAACCGTGAATGATCCCCTCACTTTCTAGGTTAGTTAAGGCAGCTGAAAGGCCTTGTGCACATAGAATAAATAAATATGGTGATAAAGGATCACCTTGGCAAAGACCCCTCTCTGGTGTAATCAAGCCAAAATTTCTACCACTAGTAGAGAAATAGTAGTGAAAAGAGTATGTACACATACTCATCCAGTTAATCCAAGTTTTAGAAAAGCCCATGCACACAAGTACAACAGATAGATATTCCCACTCAATTCTATCATAGACCTTATAGATATAGCAAATTTCAAAGCAACAAACCCCACATTTCCAGTTGTTTTACGATGTAAATAGTGCCCGACCCCATAAGCAATTAATACATTATCTGTGATTAAACACCCTGGAATGAAGGCACTTTGATACTCAGAAATCAGGCCATCTAACACCCGTTTCAATCTATTCGCCAATACCTTTCAAAAGATTATATATAAGACATTGCATAAGGCAATAGGACGATAATCTGATAATTTGACCGGGTGTTTACATTTGGGGATAAGAACAATGTTTGTACATTTCAAAAAATCAGGCATGCTATTAGAAATTCACACATCATTGAGGATACAAAACACATCATCGCCTATAATATCCCAATAAGTCTGATAAAAACCTAGATTAAAGCCGCCAGGTCCTGGTGCTTTATCGAGATGCATGGAAAAGACCGTTGTTCCAACTTCTTCTATCGAAAATGGCTGACAAAGTTCACCATTCTACTCACCACATACACGGGTTGAAATATGCTCCATGAAACTAACATCTAACTCGGCTGATTTTGTAAAGAGAGCTCTGTAAAAATCTATAATGTGATCTTCCAACCCTGATTTCCAGTCTACTTTATTTCCCATTTGATTATAAAGCCACTCAATTCAGTTTTTATTTCGCCTGCCTGATACATATGAGAAAATCAAAAATAAAGAAAAAGAAAAAACTTGGACCCAAATCGTTGTGGCTTTTTATTTGGGGGGGGGGAATCTTGGTTAAGCAAACCAAATACCACAATGGAAGTTTAAGGTAAAAATACCTTGAACAGACAAGCTCAAATCAGGTTTGAGAAACTTGTTAAAACAAAAAAAAGAAGATAAACAGTGGAAGCAAGCTGGTTACGAGCCGAAAAGAAAGGCGGTGAGGAAATAAAAAATCAACAAATATTCCAAGCCGAAAAGAAGGGCGGTGAGGAAACGAAAAATTGGCAAACAAACTGAGCCAAAAAGGAGGATGGTACGGAAGTTTGCAAAGATCTTAATTTACCATAAAACAAATAGAGCCAAAATGCTCTAGAACTATTGGAGCCGAAATGCTCTAAAACTAAGAACGGAGCCGCAGTGCTCTAAAACTAACAGAGCCAAAATAATCTAAAACTACAATTGGAGTTGAAATGCTCTAAAACTATGGTCGAAGCCGAAATGCTCTAAAACTATGATCCAAGCCAAAATGCTCTAAAATTATGATTGGAGTCAAAATGCTCTAAAACTACAAGCTAATATGAAAAATCATCTAAAACTATAAGAGACAAAATCCACCTAAACTATTGGATGTGAAATCATCTAAAACTATGAGAGGCAAAATCCGCAGTTTCTTCATCAAGAACGAAACGTGGTTATTGGAAACCCTTAGTGAAAAAGGTGGATCTTCAGTTATGTTGTTTTGGGAAAGTTGAGCATTGGAAATCCCACTACTCAACTTGAGGGGGTGTGTCAGAAAGGAAAGATTGATCTAATTTGGAATAAGATTTTATTGGAAAGGAAAGAAATCCACATATTGAATCAGAATTGTAGTAGTTATCTCCCTATTCAATACCATGATTTTAGGATGCTATTATAGAAATGTATTTATTTTCTATTCAATAGCCTTCTTTTAGTAAAGATTTATTTCCTTATACATGTTCAATTTATCTCCTATATAAGGAGGCCTTGTAAACACAATATCATAAATTAAATACAAAATCAAATTCCTCCCTTAGTTTTTTTTTCTCCAACGTGATTTCTAAAGTTAATCAGAGTTGCATTCTTTGAGGAGCTCTGAGTTTATGATTGTAAGTTTATTTTCTTTGTTTGTTCAAATTTCTACATGGTATTAGAGCTTAGGTAATATTACTATTCATTGATGTCTTCAGTTAAAAAACCTCCTCAAGTTGATTTTGGTTTTGCAACACCCATGAGAGGAAAAGAGAAGATGGAGATGTCAGCTACTGATGAAAAAGGTAATGGGTTAGGGATTAAAAACCCTAACCCATAAATTTTTTTCAATTATTCCAATTCTAGCCCTGCAGGTTTACCTAAATTGAATTTAACTCCAATCAATTCTAGTAATGATGAGTTTAGCTCATATACTTTTGATTCTTGCACATTAAATCAAAATTTTGAAATTAGTTTTGAAATTACCCTTGATAATGTTAATTGCAATTCTAATATTCATCATGCACAAGCTCTTCACGTAACAAAAGATAAAAAGGGTCGTGATCCCCGATGGATATTTGATTGCGGGGCTACAGATACAATGACCTTTGATCTAAATGACATCATTCTTTCTGCCATACCAAATAAAAATTTTATGTCCAGTGCAACAAGAGGATTATCTCATGTTCAAGGTGGGGGTAATATCCAATTAATCAAAAAATTACATGTCTCAAATTGTGTTTAAGTTCTTGATCTTTCCTGCAAACTACTCTCTAATTGTCAAGTCACAAAACAATTAAATTGTGTTATACTCATGTTTCCCACTTTTTGTTTATTATAGGACATTCAGATGCAGGAAATAATTGGGCATGGTTCTGAAGAGCGGGGGTTGTACTACGTTGAAGATGTACGTATAACATGACAAGCATACTTAACTCATGATTCCTCTGAGTACCAGTTTTGGCTTTGGCATCGTCAGTTAGGTCACCCTTCATTTCAATATCTCAGTACCTTATTTCCTAATCTAGCTCAAAATAAATCACAACTTACTTGTGAATCATGTGTTATGGCCAAAAGTCATAAAAATACTTATAAACCTTCATTTAATAAATGTGTTGAAACTTTTACACTTATTCATTCTGATGTATGTGGTCCCACACCAAATACTATCTCCTCAAAATATAAGTGGTTTGTAATATTTATTGATGATTGTACTAGAGTCACTTGGGTTTATTTTTTAATCACGAGTCTAAAGTTAGAGAAAAGTTTGTTTTGTTTTATAATATGCTACGCACCCAGTTTGGTGAAAATATTAAGATTCTAAGATCTGATAATGGAGGAGAATCTGTGAATGCCAAACTTAACCATTTTTTTTGTCAACCATGGTATAATCCACCAAACCTCATGTGCCCATACCTCCAACAAAATGGAGTTGCCGAACGAAAAAACCATCACCTTCTTGAAACATGTCGTGCTCTACTTTTAGAAGCATATGTCACATCCAGTTCTAGCCTGAGGCTATATCAACATCAGTCTACCTTATTAATTGCCTTCCATCTCGAATCCTCAACCATCTATCACCACTTCAAACCCTATCCTAACATCACATTATCCTTTGTCACCTTACCCTTGAACGAAAAGTGTTTGGCTATGTAGTGTACGTTCATATGCCTCTTCCGCAATGAACCAAACTTGACTCATGTGCTCGCCATTGTATTTTTATCGGTTATGGCATCAACCAAAAAGGATATCGATGTTTAGACCCTCAAACTAACCAAATTCATGTTACCCTTGATTGTACCTTTAATGTGTCCATATATTTTTATTCTAAACCTCAACTCTGGTCCCAGAGAGAGAATAATATAGAAAGGTCCCACAGTTGGCTTGTTCTAAATCAAGACAAAGTTGAGAATAAAATAGTAACATGTGATATTCTAGTAGTACAAAACTCTAGCTTCAAAGAACCAGTCCCTGCTATAAATGTTACTGAGGTAAACTCTACCCTAAAAATGACTCTAAACCCACTTCTCCCTCTCAGGTTTCTATTTCGAATATTTTTGAGCCTAACTCTATTACGCCTCATAATCTAATTTCAGAACTAAGTAATGAGAAAAACACATTACTTGAAAATATTGGGGTTTCATTTGATTCAGGTGAACCTAGCCAAGGGCCAGAAGAGGAATACACATTACCCTCTCGTCACAATTGAGGGATCCCCCCTCAAAGATTCTCTCCGGAACATATACCTCGAAGGTCCAGATATCTAGTAGCCAGTATGGTGGAGAGTAAAAATGTAACTGAGTCTGTAAGGAGACTATAACAGAACTTGTATAGTGAACCAGTGCCTAAAACGGTACAAGAAGCTAAGAAGCATGAGAAGTGGATTGATGCAATGAAAGTTGAGATGGATGCTCTTTTAAAAAACCGTACATGGGACAAATGTCAGTTGCCATGGTAAAGAAACCAGTAGGATGTAGATGGGTATTCACAGTAAAATATAAGGCAGATGGCAGTGTTGAAAGATATAGAGCACGATTGGTAGCGAAAGGGTACACTCAAACCTACGGCATGGATTATTCAGAAACCTTCTCACCAGTTGCAAAGTTAGATAAAATTAGAGTTTTGAACTCCATAGCAGCAAATAATGATTGGCCATCACACCAGTTTGACGTAAAGAATGCATTTCTGAATGGTGATATGTTAGAAGAAGTTTACATGGAAGCTCCACCAGGATACTCCAAAACTTTAAAACATGGGAAGGTGCGTAAACTAAAGAATGTGTTGTATTATTACTTTTCGTTATCTTTCCATATGTCACAAAATTTGTATTCTTACTTTTCCATATCATAGATATTTACATATTTGTAATACTAGTATAAATAAGGCACCAATGTAAGCTTATAGAATACCTAGTTAGAATCGTATATCCATACGATAGTATAGATATTGTTGAGAATTAGAGTTTTGGCAAAAGGAGAGTTGTAGCTACAGAAAATCATTAGAGCTTGATGGCTGCTCTTGATGTGGGACTTGAAACTTCCATTTTGCTAAAATTTGTAAAAGGACGAAATTCAATTATCATTATAAAATATTATTTCCTACTTCACAACGGATGGAATTTTATTCCAATTTGATAAAAGGTATTATCAAAGTTATAAATGATATTTTATTGTAATATGACAAATGATATTTCGTAATGACAAAATCATGTTCTAAAATATATACATTGCTAAGAGAAAATTAGATAATGAGAAATCCTTCTTCTTATGCCATTGTCATTTAGGCCACATAAATAGAGATCGCTTAACCAAGCTGCATAAGTGTGGTAACTTGGGCCCAATAGACTTGGAGTCTTATGGTGATTGTGAACCATGTTTAAAAGGAAAAATGACAAAGTTACCCTTTAAAGGAGAGGGTGAAAGAGCAACGAGTACATTGGAACTTATACATACTGATGTGTGTGGTCCAAAGAGTGTTCAGGAACTAGGAGGATACTCCTACTTTATAACCTTTATTGATGATTATTCATGATATGGTTATCTATACTTAATGAAGGAAAAATATGAAAGTTTTGAAAGATTCAAAATATTCAGAACTGAAGTAGAGAAACAGCTTAAGAAAAGTATTAAAGCACTTTTATCTGATCGAGGTCAAGAATACTTAACTTAGGAGTTTCAGGATTATCTAAAGGAAAATGGGATAGTTCCCCAGTGGACCCCTCATACGCCCGAACATAATGGAGTGTTTGAAAAGAGGAATCAAACTTTATCTGATATGGTTTGGTCCAAGATGAGCCAAGCAGATCTCAGTAAATCCTTTTGGCGATATGCACTAGAGAGCGTGGTTTATGTATTAATTAGAGTGCCCTCTAAATAAGTTGATTTCACACCTTAGGAAAGATTTAGTAATAAAAGGCCATCTCTAAGTCACCTTAGAGTATGGGGTTGTCCTGCCATGGTAAAGAGGATAGCATCAGATAAGCTAAGCACAAAATCTAGCAAGTGTCTATTCATTAGATATCCAAAGGAAACTATTGGATATTTATTTTACCAACTCGAAGCACTAAAGGTATTTGTGTCTTGGAGTGCTCACTTATTGGAAAGAGAACACTTACTTATAAAAGTTAGTGGGAGTAATATTGAATGAGAGGTTTAAGAGGAAGAAACATATAATCAGCTGATTGACCCCCTTCTAGATACACAAGAAAGTGTGATACAAGAACAACCTGTCAAAGCACAAACATTGCAAAGATCAGGTCATGTTCATAAAGGTCCCGACAGATATAGTTTTGTCATCACTAATGATAAGGAACTATATCTCATAGAGGATGATGAACCAAGAACCTATAATGAAGCAATGAAAAGCTTAGATTCTGATAAGTGGCTAAAGGCCATGAAATCAAAAATGGATTCTATGTATGAGAACCAAGTTTGGAATTTGGTTGATGCACCATAAGAGGTCAGACCAATCGGGTGCAAATGGGTCTTTAGGAAGAAGACTGACATGGGCCGTAATGTAAATACCTATAAGGCAAGATTAGTTGCGAAAGGTTATAGTCAACATGAAGGCCATGCTTAAATCCATAAGGATACTCCTGACTATTGCTGCTCATTATGATTATAAGATCTGGCAGATGGATCCTAAAACAGCATTCATGAATGGGGACTGACCGGGATGTGTATATCACATAGCCCGAGGGTTTTACATCTCAGAACAGTTCAAAGGTACGCAAGCTACAAAGGTCCATTTATAGACTTTAGCAGGCATCCAGGAGTTAGAATATAAGGTTTGATTAGACAATCCATGAACTAGATTTCTGTCCAATAATTAATGAGCCCTGCGTTTACAAAAGGTTAATGGGAGTGCAATCATTTTCTTAGTATTGTATGTCGATGACATTCTACTAATAGGAAATGATATTTCTCTTCTTTAAAGTATTAAAGTATAGTTGTTAAGAAAGTTCTCCATGAAAGACCTTAGTGAAGCAGGATTTATACTAGGTGTAAAGATCTATAGGGATAGATATAAGACGTTGTTAGGTCTTTCTCAAAGTATATATATAGACAAGCTATTGAATAGGTTCAACCTTGAGCATTCGAAGAAAGGTTATCTCTTGATGATAAAGAGGATCCACCTATCTAAGGCAGAATGTCCGATGACAGCTTAAGAAAGAATGCATATGAAGGATATTCCTTATGCATCCGCAATAGGATCCATCATGTATGCTATGATATGTACTAGGCCAGATGTCTCTTAGGCTTTGATCTTTACTAGTATATATCAATTAAATTCAGGTGAAAAGCACTGGATGGCTGTCAAGACAACTCTTAAGCAATTGAGAAGGACTAAATATGAGTTCTTGATATATGGAGATGGTGACCTCATAATTAGAGGTTACACTGACGCGAGTTTTCAATCTAACAAGGATGACTTTAAGTCTGAGTCGGGTTTTATGTATGTGTTAGATAGAGGGGCAGTATGCTGGAAGAGTTCCAAGTAAGAAACTACTGTTGATTCAACCACGGAATCTGAATACATTACCGCCCGTGAAGCAGCAAAAGAAGCTGTCTAGTTAAAAGGATTTCTTTGAGATCTTGGTGTGATGCCTGAGACTGTTGATCCAATTACATCATATTGTGATAATAATGGTGCTATAGCTAAGGCAAAGGAACCAAAGTCTCACCAGAAAAACAGACGTGTATCCAAAAAGTATCATATAATGAAGGAGATTGTTGATGCTAAGATAATAAGATTAGAATATATTCCCACTGATCAGAACCTTGCGGATGGTCTGATGAAGCTATTGACTCAAGTCAAACATGACCAGCATGTCAAAGCATATGGATTAAGACACATGGCTGATTGGCCTTAGTGCAAGTGGGAGTTTGTTAGATATGATGTATGCCCTTAAGGCAATTAGGGCGATATATCTTAATTATGTAATGGTACGAATAATTTGTTTAATTAATAAAGGCATTTAATCTTTTGTTTATATTGATATGCTTATAAATAAATTATGGCTAGTTAAAATATATTCATTGATGTATGTATGCAAAAGTCCTCGATGTATCATAACATGAAGTTAGAGAAATTATAGTTGGACTATATGTAGTGAGACTTGCTTCATGTGCAATTATGATTATGTCCAACCTATCTCGAGTCATAGTTTCATTGAGAAAGGATATTAGTGGTAAGACTAGCATGTGGTCAACTTTCTCGGAAAGGATCCAAGCAGTCAATATCCTAAGGACTGAAGGTGGTGCCTTAAGTTTGACACATGGATATATCTGGGAGATATAATGGAGACCACAGTAAGGTAAACACTTGGTGTAGATATCAATGTGTTAGTGTTTATCTTCATGCAATAAGCTATACGAATATCCTCATACTTGAGATGCTAGTTACCTTGTGTAGTACCATTGTTATACTTTGGGTCATTCCCATACAATCATTAATTTAGGGTGTCATGGGTGGTTACAGGTATAGTGATGACAATACATTGGTAAGCTACATAGTCGGAAAGAATCCATCGCTCCGGATATATTAAGGAGTTGTACCTAGCCACTTGTTGAAGTGATTTTTGCTATAAACCTCTGATCAGAGTATGTGTTTGATAGAAATAGTTTCTAGTCAAACACACTATGGTAAAAGGCAATATACTTTGGTAACAAGCTAATAACTGGGATAGCTTGGAGCAGCCTTGTTATTAGTGGGTTAGCACTTTAACCAAACCCTATAAACTAGATGGTACTAATATTATAGAATGGGAGGAATTCATCATATTGGATAACTATTGCATTAACCGAGATTAAGTCATAAGCACAAATGATGTTCTGAGTAATGAGGGATGGTAGACCCATGATACAGGCGTACTACAGTCGTTTAACGTAATCGAGTTCTATTCACGGTCTAGAACTTCGAGCCAATGGTTC
This sequence comes from Euphorbia pulcherrima, assembly GCA_947683365.1. Classification (NCBI taxonomy): domain Eukaryota; kingdom Viridiplantae; phylum Streptophyta; class Magnoliopsida; order Malpighiales; family Euphorbiaceae; genus Euphorbia; species Euphorbia pulcherrima. The sequence goes on from CANTUS010000010.1 coordinate 46,515,042, forward strand.
CAATAGAACAAGGGTTGGTTAAGCCTTAACAGATCAATACTTTGAGATCCTACAAGGTCACACACATTGGACGACCTTCATCAAACTGAGAAAAAAATAATAGATGTATTCTACTATAAAAAAATATAACATAATAATAATTGGATTATTATTTAATTGGTTAAAAATGATTTATTCATTTTGGATAAGCCAAGGAATTTATTTTTGGCCATTAACTAATTTATTAGGGTCACAAATAAATTAAAGTGTTGATTAAAATGATTAGATCATTTTTTGGTTAAGCTAGGAATTTATTTTGACCACTAACTAATTTTATTCGGGTAATAAAATAAATTAAAATGTTGATTAAAATGATTAGATCATTTTTTGTTAAGCCGGGAATTTGTTTTATCCGGTAACTAATTTTATTAGGGTCATGAATAAATTAAAAGAAATGAGTATATGTATAATAAAAGGGATTTTCCCTATCCCACATTTCTAAAAGGAGAGCAATTTTGTTCTCCTCCTCCTATAAAAGGAGGCCTTCTCCTCCATTTCTCAATACACTTCAAGTTCACGTCTTTGTGGCATTTCTCGAGAGTCTTCAGTGAGGATTCTCGAGCCGTCAAAGAAGAACTTTTTGATCCTCACGGATCATAGTTTGAGGTTCCCAAGTTATATTTTAATTTAGGGACCTCTAGTTTATATTTTCGGGTGAGTTTTTGAAGTGGTCTAACAACTACTTAAAAGCTCTTAGTTCTTCCTCTCAGGGTTGGTAGGGTTTGTGTGGATATTCATAGACGCTATCCTACAGTTGGTGGCTTGTTCAAGGCAGTTTTGCTAAGGTACACTTCAACTGGTAAGTTATCTTTCTTTCTCTTTTAATTAGTAGGTCTTTTTCTTTAAGCGTCTTTTTCTTTAGTATAAAATATCTATGCTAGGATATAATTTAAAATTATGGTATGCCTAGCCTGTGCCTGCTAACCTAGGTAGAGAATTGTTTAGTTAAGGCTTTATTTAATTCATATGCAACTAATAGGATTTCCTGGGGACATGGATAAATTTTTTGAATTTCTGCTATGCCTGTTATGCATGTTCGATGTGACTAGAAGCGAACTAAATTTTATTTTCTATATGAGATGATTTGTTGTTCATTTAATTTTTTGGAATAATATATATGAACTTGGGTTTTCATTTCAAGGTTAGAAAATGGTTATGAATAGTTTTGAATAAGCCTGCTCAACTTACTCAAATTATAGAAGACTTGATAAATTATATAAGTTACATGGGTTATAGATGCTTCCAGTTTACATGAATTGAAAGAACGAAATTTATTAGTTCAAGAGGATCTATTGGTCTTCGAGTTTGTGCCCGTATTCGTTCTAGCTAAGCATTGGACTTGGTGTCTACTCACTTCAAGGGCATCTCTCCTACCTAGGAACCTATATCGGTGTAGCTTGAATTGACCAATGAGGGGATTAAATATTGACTAATTTATTTCTAGTATATAAGATGGTTGTTATATATGTTTCTATAACAAAGTTAAAATTAAATTTATTAAATAAAAGCTTAAAGGAAATGCAATATAAATATAGCAAATAAAAGTGTTAATTATGTTGCATATAATCTAGGTTGATGGAATAATTATAATAAAGAGCTTGAACCCACCTAAGATTGGACCTTATATATTAATTCTAAAATCCCCTGAATTAATATAAATTGTTATAAATATGTTCATCTGATATAATCCTAGATTGGGTGAGACGTTTAACACCAATAAAATCCCAAAGTAAATAAATTAAGGCAAGTTATAGTCTTCCTTACTCAAATTTATAATACGGTCTCTTTGGGCTATCAAAGTGCTACGAAAAGTGCTCCTTTTAGTCTACATTGATCGGTTATAAAAATTGAGATAGGGTCTGCCTTAACAGGACTGGGTAGTCCACCATAAAATTGGGGGCTAGCCGCAGGACTGAGACATATTCAAGGAGATGCTGAAATAAGAGCACATGTCCCTTGGGATTAGGGAACTTGAATGTATTAGAAAATGCATATGATGCAAATGGAATGGGATTCGAACTATAACTTTCTAATATGACTTGACTCATAAAATTAGGAGTCATAATAGACTAGTTATAGATGCTACCTACTAGGAAGTTTAGCTGGGCTAAAATTCCCTAATTCAATAGAATAGGGTATTGTAAATTTCGAAGAAAATAGTAGGGCAAATGTATTTAATTTAAAGACCTTTAATTAAATGCGTGTACTAAAAACTAATATCTAAACAATTTTCTTTTCTTATATCTTAGGTTGAAAATAACTTCCAACGTTAATATCCGTCTGTTACTTGACACAAAGCTGAATGGCTCAAACTTTTTTGATCGGTTCCAAGTTGTGGAATAATTCTCAGATCCAAGGGAATCTCCTATGTTCTGGATGAAATTTCCCTGTTGAACCTGATGTTGAGGATCATATGGAACATGATGCCTGGTTGAAGCACAGGAAAGATAGTGAGACTATAATATGCATAAAATTGGGGTCCATGAATCCTGAGCTTTAGAAACAATGTGAGAAAATGACCTTATAGGACATGGTTCTCCATCTTGAGGAGCTCTTTGCTGAGCGGGAAAGGACAGAGAGGTATGAGACCTCCAAACTCCTTTTTGGATCCAAGATGCAGGCTAGCACCTCTGCTTCTCAGCATGTACTGAAACTCTTGGGATACCTTGAGAAGCTGAATTGATTGGGATTTGAGATGATTCATGACTTAAGCATTGACCTTGTGTTGATGTCCTTAATAGATAATTACTTAGGCTTCATGACTAACTATTACATGAACAAGATTAATTCTACTACCCTAGAATTAATCAAAATGCTGAAGATAGTAGAACCTCAAATCAAGAAAGATCAGAAACCACTACTACTGGTCAAGAAAGGGAAGGCTTCTATAAAAAGAAGTAGGCATGGGTGCCAAGAAAAGAATCAGTAATAAGAAAGAAAAAAAGACATCCAAGTATGTCTGCTTCTAGTGTAGGAAACCAGGACATTGGATAGGGATAGCAAAGCTCCTGCTTCTGAACATTTGAAGAAGAAGCCTGCAGAGGCATCTACTTCAGGTATGTTTGTAATTGAAAACTATGCTACTTTTCTGCATAAATCCACTTGGGTATTAGATACTGGTTATGGTTCTCATATCTATACTTCTATGCATGGACTAAGGAATAGTAGAAGACTTGAAAAAGGGGAAATGGACCTGCGTGTGGGAAATGGAGCCCGAGTAGCTGTAATAGTCATAGGAAGCTTTAATCTTATTTAGCCAAGTGGACTTGTTTTAAGTTTGAATAATTGTTACTACATTCCGAGTGTTACTAAGAATATTGTATCTGTTGCGTGTTTAGGAGCAGAAGGATTTGAAATTTTATTTTCGAATAATAATTGTCAGATTCACTTGAATAATGTTCTTTATGGTTGTGAGATGTTGAATGGTGGCATTTATATTCTTGATACTAAAACAGAAGTTTTTAATATAAACATTATAAATAAAGTTAAATTAGATAATGAGAACTCCTTCTACACATGGCATTATCGTTTAGGCCACATAAATAAAGATCGCTTAACCAAGCTGCATAAGCAAGGTGACATGGGCCTAATAGACTTAGAGTCTTATGATAATTGCAAACCTTGTTTAAGAGGAAAAATGATTAAGTTGCCCTGTAAAGGAAAGGGTGAACGAGCCATGAGTACATTGGATCTTATACATACTAATGTGTGTGGTCCAATGAGTGTTCAAGCACTAGGAGGATACTCCTACTTCATAACCTTTATTGATGATTATTCAAGATACGATTATCTATACTTAATGAAACACAAATCTGAAATTTTCGAAAAGTTGAAAATATTCAAAACTGAAGTAGAAAAGCAGCTTGATAAAAGTATTAAAATAGTTCAATCTAATCGAGGTGAAGAGTACTTAAAGCAGGAGTTATAGGATTATCAAAAGGAAAATGGGATAGTTCCCCAGTGGACCCCTCTTTATACGCCCCAACACAATGTAGTATGTGAAAGGAGGAATCGAACTTTATCGGATATGGTTCGGTCCATGACGAGCCAAGAAGATCTCAATAAATCCTTTTAGGGATATGCACTAGAGAGTGTAGTTTATGTATTCAACAGTGCCCTCTAAATTATTTGATTTTACACCTAATGAAAGATGGTGTAATAAAAGGCCATCTCTAAGTCACCTTAGAGTATGGGGCCATCTCTATTCATTGGATGTCCAAAGGAAACTATAGCATATTTGTTTTAACAACCTAAAGCACAAAAGGTATTCGTGTCTCGGAGTGCTCACTTTTTGGAAAAGGAACACGTACTTGTAAAAGATAGTGGGAGAAATATTGAACTGGAGGTTCAAGAGGAAGAAACAAACAAGCAGCTAATTGACCCCATTCTACATACACAAGAAAGTGTGATCCAAGAAAACCTAACAAAATAGAAGCATTGCAAAGATCAGGTCGTGTTCATAAAGGTCCCGATAGATACAGTTTTATCATCATTGATGATAAGGAACTATATCTCATGGAGGATGATGAACCAAGAACCTACGATGAAGCAATGAAAAGCTCAGATTCTGATAATTAGCTTAAATCCATGAAGTGAGAAATGGATTCCATGTATGAGAATCAACGCTGGAATTTGGTTGATGCACCATAAGAGGTTAGACTGATCGGGTGTAAATGGGTCTTCAAGAAAAAGACTGACATGGACGGTAATGTAATTACCTATAAGGCAAGATTAGTTGCGAAAGGTTATAATTAATGTGAAGGTATCAACTATGATTAAACTTTCTCACTGGTGGCCATGCTTAAATCCATAAGGATACTCCTTGCCGTTGCTGCTCATTATGATTATAAGATTTGGCAGATGGATGTTAAAATAGCATTCCAGAATGGGGATCTAGATCGAGATGTGTCTATGACATAGCCTGAGGGTTTTACATCTTAGAATGGCTTAAAGGTATGCAAACTATAAAGATCCATTTATGGACTTAAGAAGGCATCCAGGAGTTGGAATATAAGGTTTTATCAGATAATTCGTGAACTAGATTTTTGTCCAAACATTAATGAGCCTTCTGTTTATAAGAAGGTTAGTAGGAGTGCAGTTGTTTTCTTAGTATTATATGCCGATGACATTCTAGTAATAAGAAACGATATTTCTCTTCTTCAAAATGTTAAAGTATGGTTGTCAAGAAAATTCTCAATGAAAGACCTTGGCGAAGCAGCATTTATACTAGGTATAAAGATCTATAGGGATAGATCCAAGAGCCTATTAGGTCTTTCTCAAAGTACATATATAGACAAGGTATTGAATAGGTTCAACCTTGAGCATTCAAAGAAAGGTTATCTCCCAATAATAAAGGGGATTAATCTATCTAAAGCCGAGTGTCCGAAGATAGCTCAAGAAAGAATGTGCATGAAGGAAATTCCCTATGCATCCGTGATAGGATCCATCATGTAAGCTATGATATGTACTAGAGGGGATTTCTCTTAGGCATTGAGCGTTATAAGTAGATATCAGTCAGATCCAGGACAAAAGCACTACATGGTCATCAAGGCAATTCTTAAGTACTTGAGAAGGACTAAAGATTAGTTCTTGATATATGGAGATAGTGACCTCGCAATTAGAGGTTACACTGATGTGAGTTTTCAATCTGACAAGGATGACTTTAAGTCTCAGTCAGGTTTTGTTTATGTGTTAAAAGGAGGGGCGGTATACTAGAAGAGTTCCAAGTAAAAAACTACTGCTGATTCAACCACGGAATCTAAATACATTGTGGTGTGCGAAGCAGCAAAAGAGGCTGTGTGGTTAAAGGGATTTATTGGTGATCTCAGTGTGGTTCCTGAGACTGTTCATCCAATTACTTTGTATTATGATAGCAATGGTGCTATAGCTCAGGCAAAGGAACCACAGTCTCACCAGAAAAACATGCACTTATCAAGAAAGTATCATATAATCTGGGATATTATTGATGCTAAGATAATAAGACTAGAATATGTACCCACTCATCAGAACCTCACGGATGATCTGAGAAAGCCATTGACTCAAGTCAAACATGACCAGCATGTTAAAGCATATGGATTAAGACATATGGCTAATTGGCCCTAGTGGAAGTGAGAGTTTGTTAGATATGATGTATGCCCTTAAGGCAATTAGGGCGATATATCTTAATTATGTAATAGTATGAATAATTTGTTTAATTAATAAAGGCATTTAATCTTTTGTTTATATCGATGTGTTTGTAAATATATTATGGTTAGTTAAACATTGATGTATGTATACAAAAGTCCTTGACGTATCATAGCATGAAGTCAGAGAAATTATAGTTGGACTATATTTAATGAGACCCGTTTCATGTGTAACATGATTATGTCTAAACTATTCCTAGTCATAGTTTCATCAAGAAAGGATATTGATGAAGCGGATGGACTAGCATGTGATCAACTTTCTTGGAAAGGGTCCAAGCAGTAAATCTCTTAAGGACTAAAGGTGGTGCCTTAAGTTTGACACATGGATATATCTGGGAGATATATTAGAGACCGTAGTAAGGTAAACGCTTGGTTTATATATCAATGTGTTAGTGTTTATCTTTATGCAATAAGCTTTGCTAATATCCTCATACTTGAGATGCCAGTTATCTTATGTGGTACCATCACTATACTTTAGGCCATTCCCATACACTCATTAATTTTGGGTGTCATGGGTGCTTATGGGTATAGTTATGATAGCATGTTGGTAAGCTATATAGTTGGAAAGAATCCATTGCTCTGGATATATTAAAGAGTTGTACTTGGCCACTTGTTGAAGTGATGATTGCCATAAACCTCTGATAAGAGCATGTGTTTGATAAAAATAGTTTTTAGTCAAACACACTATGGTAAAAGGCAATATACTTCAATAATAATTTAATAATTGGGATAGCTTGGAGCAACCTTGCTATTAGTGGGTTAATACTTTAATCAAACCTTATAAACCAGATGGTACTAATATTAAAGAATGGAAGGAGTTCATCGCATTGGATAACTATTGCATTAACCAGGATTAAGTCATAAGCCAAATGACGTTCCGAGTAATGGGGGATGGTAGACCCTTGCTATTGGCATAGTATAGTCATTAAATGTAATCGATTTCTATTTACGGTCTATCATGTCGAGCCAATGGTTTGAATAGAATAAGGGTTGCTTAAGCCTTAACAGCTCAATAACTCGGGATCCTATAAGGTCACACACATTGAACTTTCATCCGACTAAGTAAAGAATTAATAGATTTATTCTATTACAAAAATATAACACAATAATAATAGGATTTTTAATTAATTGGTTAAAAATGAACAGATCATTTTAGATGAGCCAAGATATTTATTTTGAAAGGTAACTAATTTATCGTGGTAATATATATTTATTTCAAAAAGATTAAAAGGAAATTTTGCCTTGGCGAGACCGAGAGTACAAAATATATTTTGTATAGGCTCGGTTGCACTTGCGCCGAAACGTGCACGAGCAATGCTAGGCATTGCTCACGGGCAGTCCATGGAAATGGGCTGCCCAAGGCGCAACTTAATGGCGCGCCACGAGGCCCAGCTCGCTGCAAGAGCCTGCCTTGCACAAGACCCACGCAGAGTGCTATGCTGACTAAGGGCGAGTCAACCCGCAGACCCGTGGTGGTCTGTGTGTTGACCAGTGTGGGAATCCCACATAAAAAATGGGGGAGCATTTTTGCTCCCCCAAGCCTATAAATCGGCTTCTCCATGCTCCCTTTCAAATTACACCAAGTTCAAGAATAATTCCTACGATAAGTTTAACTTGAACACTACCCAAATCTTGAAAATCGTCAAAAGGATTTCACCAAGGGTTGATTCGAGTCTCTAAAGAGCATATTCACTGCCTAGAGGTAACAAATTTGAGTTCCAATCTATTTTTAATTATTTTCCACATTATTTGGCTGTTTTTAGTGTGTTTATTCCCTAGTCTTTCGGTACTTTTACAAGTACCTTTACCAATGTTTTTGGGTTCTTTTTCATTCCAAAGTCAAAAAATCAAAGCTATTTTGTCATTTCAAGTCCAGATCTACTCGATAATCTTGAATTTTAGGGTGTAAAAATAACGATTTTGGTCTGTTTGGCACTTTTCCGATCCAGATACTCCAGTGAACATCTTAGATGCTATAGTGCACCTCCAGTTGCTACAACAGCAGCTTCTGGGGCTGCAATGGTAGCATCTCATATCCAACCCTAGCATCTGGACTGGCAAAAATGCCATAAGACCGATGTTTTGTGTTTTTGGCCCTTTTCTTTCATTTCCTTGCGTTTTTTACCCCGTTTTTACACCCAAAAATTTCCAAAAAATGTCATATAATCTGGATATAATTTTTATTATTTTTAATCTATTTTTCATAATTTATTATTTTTTTGTTGGTAAAATCTTCACTCTAATGGCTTAAAAATGGGTTTTTCACTAAATAAATCCTTAATAAATCTTTTACCATAATATAAAATAAAAAAAAATATTCTGTAATTTTCCTCTATTATTTTTAGGGTATTTAGTTTATTTCAATAATATTTTAGGTTATTTAGATATTTGATATATGCTCGAAAATTATGTTTTTAGTCCCGAAAAATCCAAAAATATGTTTTCTCCCTTGTTTGATCTATGTTTCTGCCCTTTTATTATTTATGTATTGTTTGTGATTATTCGTGTGTAATTTATGCTCTTTGGAGCCGGGTTCATGTCGGCAAACTCGGTTAGGACCTGGTTTCGCCCTTTCATTTATTTATTCGCTTTATTTACTTCCCCGCATTAGAAAAATGTATAGGTATTCGTAAAGCTATGTAATAATTACTTTTTCTTACTTTATTTACTACTTTTATGTGATGTATGGCTATATAAATCGAAAACTCTAAACATTAATTGGATTTAAATCGCATAAGAACTAAAGTCGCACTTACTAAAATGTAAATGCCTTGATTTAAGAAATGAAAAATAAGCAACATCATCTGAACTTGGAATCTCTGTTTTAAGGTACGGTCCCACCACCCGGTGAGAATATCGTACCTAAATTCCCGATAGAGCTAAACCAGGTGGCGACTCTATCTTAAAATACGGGATTTCAAGTCTCGTATCTCTTAACATATAAATTGGACTAAAATTCAACATCAACATCATTTTTATCAGTCTATCTTTCCATCACGCTAAAATAAGGATCAATCCCTTATATCACGCTTCACAGCGCTTGTTATCCTGCGTCCTCGCATCTCACGCAGGTCCGTGTGAAAAAGGTCATCCGCTCACAGTGGCGACTTCACTGGGGATTTCCTCTTAGCTTAAAATCTGGAAAATCGCTTTTGTTTTCAAAATTGGTTAAAGGATTTTTGATGATGTGCTGAAACTATTTTTAAATCAACACTTTATTTCTTATGCCTTTGGAATCCATCAGTTTAGTTAGATACTAGATTTAAGGTGCCATTACTTCACCCCCGTGAAGCTCACTTGTATACCTCATGCCCGCTAGGAATTGGGGATTTTTATGGGTGGATAACTCGTTTCAACCAACGTGTAATTCTCGCAATGGCACTCATTTGAGGAGTGGTCGAGTTATACAAAATCAAGGTAAACGAGACCCTTCTACAGTATCATTCCACGATACCAGCAGTTTGAGACTATGAACTGCAATAAATCTAGCAATAGCAACTTCCCCTTAGGTTCACCAAAATAATTCAGATTTAGGTCGCACACTCTCTTGCCATTTGTTGGTGCTAGAGTTACCCCCAAATCTTTTGAACGGTGTTGCGCGGGAGTCATAAGGTTGGAAGAGGTTTATTCGCTTTTTGTGTGCTACTTGTGTTGTGCTCATTCATGCAAAACCCTTGTATAGGCCGCTTGTGGCCAACTTTTATTTTAATCTTTCACTTACCCCTACTTTTCCCTCGCTTGAAGGGGGAATTTAACAAAATGCCTGAGATCATTCGAGTCCCGGGGAACCATATCTAGTTTGCTAGGCATTGCAAGGGAATCACACTTCTCATGTATTTTGGGGTTAAGCTTCGCGTCATAAGCTTTTCCACCCTCTACCTCTCTAAACCACCCCCGTATATACGACATTCATCATTCAAACTATTGTGTAGTCATTCACTTCATCCATGGTTCAATTTAGGCTGATCATCTTCCGATTGCTTAGTTAGGTCGAGACGTCCTTGCTATCGCAGTTCTCTTTGGCTCAGACTTGATCATCGTCTAGTTTGCTAGTCTATAGGTCCAAATTCATTTTTAAACTCAGTTTTAGAATCTAGTTTTCCTGCTATGTCTGATTTGCTGATAGTTGATGGGGTTCTATCTGAGGGTGCTTCCCCTCTTCTCCCTCCGCCTGATTAGGGTCAGTCTCCATTGAGTTTCGAGTTTGCCTATGCTATGATAGTGTTTCTCCGATTCGATCAGTTCTGAGATGCACTTCATGGGCAGATCCAAGACTCAATCCGAACAGTTTTAGGGGAAGATAGGGAAGTTCAGAAGATTCTAGGAATTGGTATTCAAGCTTAGGGACAGCCAGAGGCCACTCAGAATGGGTTAGTTCAAGTTCCGCCTTTCTAGATTCAGTCTACCATTCAGCCAATTCAGTCTGTTCAATGTGTGCAATAACCCATTTAGCCTTCGCCGATCCGATTTCAGTTTAGTCAGGATACCACACGGTCTCAGCCACCTATGTTCGCCTATCCGATTCAGGCTTCAAACAATACCTCTAAGCCTGACTTTCTCACCAGTGTGAATCAGCTTTAGTTGACCCCGATAACCCCAGATTAGTTTCGACCAACTCCATAAATTTTATATAGATAGTCTCAATTAGGTATATTCTAACTTGACTAGAATATAGCTCAACCACAACCCGATTTTGCTCCCCTAAACTTTGCTCTACCAACCCGAGGCTCAAGACCAGCTACCCGAAGTTCGATCTTCTCTTCCTGCTCGGTTGGCCTTACACCTCTCGTGACTACACCTTCTAGTAGATTCATGTCATCTCCAATGCCTCGATTGTCCTTTGATCTTACTCCTACTCGATTTGTTGTTGCTCTAAGAGGAACCACTTACCCACAAAACCCCTTCAATACTAATCTATGAGTTAGCTCTCAAGTTGAAACCTCATTACTTACTTTACCATTCTAGTTTGGCATAACCCCTCTATCCAATGACTAGGTCACACATTCTTCTGGTGTGATACCAATCAACCAGGTCATGCAATCTCCGGTCATGACACCCAAAGTTGAAGCTCTCTTGTGCTAATTAAGTACTCTTTTATCCAACGACCAGGTCATGCAATCTCTGGGCAGGACACCTGATGTTGAATTCCTCTCACACTGATTAAATTCTCTTCTATCAAGTGACCAGGTCATGCAATCTCTAGGCATGACACTTGAAGTAGAGGCTCTACTGCATAAGTTCTTGCTCTTTAGTTCCAAAGGAGGACAAAAAGAAAGCTCAATGGAAGTGAAGATTTAGTTTCCAAACCACACGCTATCCCATCTTGGGACTGGATGAGGGGAAGTTTTTCACATGTAAGTAAGTCAAATCACGGGTCGTCCACTCAGGTTTGGACGATCGCTCAGGTGCCAGTCATAGTTACCGCCATTTGGCCAAATAATAACCCCTAGAATATTACGAGTCCATAGAAATTACCCCTCAGTGTAATCTTATCCACCTTAAGGGAGGACGGCCTCCTCAGAACCCTTTGCGAGCATAGACCCCCTAAGGAAGAGGAAAAGCATAACTTTTATGCGTATCATGTCCAACGAGGCCATCATACTAACGAATGCTAGAAATTGATTTAAGACATCCACCGTTTGGTGAAGGAAGGGAAGGTATATGACCCAGAAAGGGAATATAGCCCCATGGATAACCCCTTACCAAAGCTCAATAACAAGGTAAGAACTTCCCAGTCTAATTTGCCTAAGAAGGGTAACGTGTCGCATGAGCTCATCAAGAGCATCTACTCTAAAGCCAAAGAATTCGACCTATTAAAGAGCTCCTTTTAATGTCGATAGCTATTAACTCAAAGGGGATACTCTGATGATGATTGAGAACCTTTCAATGTAGACGACTATAAGCTTAAGAATTCTTCTTGGTCTTATGGTAAGCTAGCTTATTCTTCCAGGGAACCCATCGTTCAGATTGTTGTACCAGAAAACATTTCAACCATTCGAGTAACCCCTCATCAGAGCACAATGGTAACTCTATGGAAATTCCCCAAAAGCCTCATATTTGTAAAGTTTAGAGAAGCCGGCAAACTCGATTCCCTTCAGAAGTATAGACCTTTAAATGCCAAAGAGGAGGGTAACTTATATGAATATCTTGTGTAAAGGGGACATAAGATCGACCAGTGTAGAGCCCTAGCTGCTACTATATCTTACTTAGTAGTATAAGGAAAGATAGAAGAACCCGTTCGGAAGCCCGTCAGAATGGAGAACCCTTTACTAAAATTTGATGAAAAGATCAGTATGATTGACTCAGGCCTATCTAAACAGTTCGTTCTAGGGGGAAATTCAGGAAATCTCTTTAAGAAGCATGCTACTGTAGAAAATTGGAAAGATAATTAAGAATCCAGTTCTATCTTTGAAACAGCAATCGCCAAGCAAACTGCGAGGTCTCTAGCAAAGGAAGGAGACAAGTCACTAGCCAAATGAGAGAGAGTTCTACATCTCATCCTAGATGAAATACGAATGGAAGCTACCAAGGATGCCTAATCTACCAGCTGTACCAATCAAGACCCTCTGGAGGACGACTATCTTATGATGTAATTTTCTTTTTCTAGTATCTAGATGTGAACAATTCTACCTCTAAGGAATTTTTATTCAATGAAAGACTCTCTTTTTGCTTATCTGCTTAGTGTTTCGCCCGACGGGTCCATGCATTCATTTTATCATAAGCATAACGTGTTTAGTATTCATGACATTTCTTTAACTGAAACTAATTTGAGTACATATGACAACCTAATACGGTAACCATTTCTAGTGACCTAACCTCTGAAGAAAAAAGAGAGATAAATAAAATGCTTAAAGATCTTGATAAGGCTTTCGCCTAGTCACCTAAACATGCCTCATTATATCACCAAGCTTTGTATTTCGACCGATCTGGAGTTGTGTCTAATCAAGTAGAAACTCCACCAGAATGGATTGAAAGGATGAAATCATTAAGAGTCACTTTAGGTTCTGAAAAGTATTAAAATAGAGGTTTCTAAGTCGATCAAAGCTAAGCATTTGAAGTTCTCATACACCTGACCTGGTTACCTAGTATCATTATAGTAGCCGAGAAAGGTGGAATGGCAAAGGTTCATGTGGATTACCAAAGTTTGGATAAGGCTTTGCTAAAAGAAGGCTTTCCTCTACAACATATTAGTGTGCCAGTTGACCACGTAGCTAGAGGCCATAATGTATTCATCCACAGGCGGATTCTCAGGGTGTGGTCAGATTCTATAGGGCATAATTCATAAGGTCAAGATAGCTTCTAACACAGAATGAGGAGCCTACTATTTCTGAGTTATGTCGATCAACCTAAAAGATGGCATGGCAATCTATCAGCGAGCCATCACCACTCTCTTGCATGATATAGTTCACAAAGAAGTTGAGGTCTATATTTATGACGCGTTGGTTGAGTCAGCTTCCAAAGAAGAACACCCCATGATTTTGGATAAGTTTATACAACCTACGACTTAATTCAAAGAAGGGTATTTTTGGGGAGACATCAAGAAAGGTCTTGGTTTATGTGATTAGTTAGAGATGGATCCAGATAAGATTAAAGCCATCAGAGATATGCCCGCACCCAAGACAGAGAAAGAATTTTAGTCCTTCCTTCGGTCAATTCAGTATGCTAGCTGGTTCGTCACGAGCCTTACAACTATATGCAAACCCAGCTCTCAGCTACTAAAGGAGTGTCAACCTATTTTATAAAATTGCCAATTTACCTTTGACAAAATTAAGGCTTACCTTTTTTAGCCCACCCATTCTCAAAATTCTCGCCCCCGATACACATTTGACTCTTCCCAATGGCCATTCCCTTGCTACTACACACCATCTTACATTTCTCTCCTCATTGACCACTCTCGGCAAGGGGGACACGTATGATCGGCGGAGTTCGACCGTTATTAACAAATGGACATTGCTTCATCATCGTAGGGGCAGGTTACTTCTCAAAATAGGGGGAAGTTGAATCTTTCATAAACATCACCACCAAGAGGATGTCCAAGTTTATCGAGAAATGCATCTTCACCGGGTATGAATTATGTTGAACCCAGCACAAGTTTGGACTGACTTAGTGGATGACTTAGTAGTGCTTAAGTTTTGACCATAATAATTAGGTTCAGTTTGAGGCAATTAAATCAATAATGATTTTAAAATAAATTGTCTATGGTTTCAAGGGATTTAGTAAATTCAAGAGTAGAATTTTAAGTCTTCGCTGACCTAGCTATTTAGTTTAACTCTGAGTGGTTTCTGGGCTGAGTACTTAAGAAGTCGCTGACTTAGTTTTATTCACTCAGCATTTGATATTTAGACTCAGTATCAGCTGTATTCTTTGATGATATGTTTGGCTGAGTTATCTTAGGTCTGTTAAAGGTACTGATATTACCTTTTAAGGTAATATGGTATCTTTGCTTTTGGTGTTGCTTTTCACAGGAACATTAATGAGACAAAGACAAAAAGAATTAATGCCTTGACAAGACTCAGAATTATGAAGAAAATGACAAAGTCTTCCAAAGTAAAGTTGCATCAAGTCAATTGCTATTTTGAGCAATCCTGTAGATCTACCAACCTTGTATCGCGAACTGTTCGACATGTCAGAAAACCAGAGGGAATGGGATGAAGACATGTGGCAAGTCAGTGCGAGTTCTCTCTAATGAAAGACTAGCATCAAACGACAAAGGATTAAAATTGGAGCTCAAATTTTAATCTAATGGATTGAAATGTATTTCACAGCAGTGCAATTCTATCTCTTAATGGATTGATTTGAAGAAGCAATGGGTGAATTACTGAGCTGTCAATATCAAAAGATGCCAAGGCAAGTTCAACGGCTACTTTCTCAATCCAACTGTAAAAGGAAAAAGAAGGGAAACGTTAGAACTTAGGGATTACACCTGAATTTCCTAGAAGCTAAAACTCTATCAAAATTACAAGCTTTAAGGATTTCTAGCAAGAAAAGCACAACTCAGCAAGAATCTACTTACAACAAGAGAGAATAGTTTATATCAACTGATTGTATTATTAGATCACTTATAACTAGGTCAATGTTTCTATAAGTTGACTTCAGCGCTTGTTTTAAACTCTTTTGAGTTACTGATAGAAGAGGGTATTCTAGTCAACGGGTGAGCGATTGTAGATTGAAGGTTACTTTCTGTAATTGGGGATTTTCCGAAAGGCTTCTCCACCTAGGGTAAAGGAGTTGAGATTAGTGGATTAAAGCCGAGACATTCTCTTGAGACTAGATGTAAGCGCAGGTTGCCAAACTAGTATAAAAATCTCTGCATTCTTTACTTATTTACAATTTCCAGCCATTTCACTCAGCCAACTGACCTCACTCAGCGGTTTATGCAATTATCGTGAAAAAGTTTTATAAGTTATTGAGTGAGTCATTCACCCCCCTTTGACTCATTAAGTGTACGCATAAGGACCAACAAGTGGTATCAGAGCAGTTCTCAATTCATAGATTTCACAATTTTTTAGACAAAGACCAAGGCGTATAAAGGAGAATCTACTGGAAGGGCTCAAGCTTATATTCTGCCTGAAGGCATGTCATTTACCAGGCCATCCATGTTTAATGGAGAGCATTATATTTACTGGAAGAACAGAATGAAGAATTTCATTCAGTCCTAGAGTATGCATGCTTAGATGGCTATTATTGAATGGCCTTATATTCCCACCATCGTGAAGAATGGAGTAAAAGCAGATAAGTATTCTGATGAATGGGACAGTCAGGACTTGATCAGATTAAAGGAGAATGCAGCTACTATCAACTATCTTTACTATACTCTTGATGCGACTGAGTTTAATTGCATTTCTGGATGCGAGTCAGCCAAGAAGATATGGAAGAAGTTGGAAGTGACTTATAAAGGTACTGACAAGGTGAAAGAGTCCAAGATCAATACCCGTATAAGGGATTATGAGTGGTTTTATATGAAGCCCAAGGAGGATATTTCTAACATGAACACTAGGTTGAAAAATATTGTAAATGAGCTAAAAAGACTTGGTAAGACCTTCACTGAAGAAGAAACTATTAAAAAGATCTTAAGGAGTTTGACTCAAGATTGGGAAGCCAAGAAGAGTGCTATTGAAGAGGCTCATGATTTGAAGACCTACAAGTTTGATGAGCTAATTGGAACTCTGCTGACTCATGAGATGTCCTTGAAGCAATTTGAAGATGAGTCCAAGAAGCACAAGTCCAAAGAGAAAGAAAACTCAAGCAGAGCTGTTATCTTAAAAGTTGATGATGATGAAGAAGAAGAAGAAGAAGATTTTTCTAAGGAAGGATATCCAGAGGACAGAAAAGAGGAGATAGCTCTAACGACCAAGAATTTTAGGAGATATCTGGGTAAAGAGAAGAACTTTCAAAAGTTTAGAAAGACAAGCAAGTATAAGAAGGGAGCAGTTTATAGATCATGAAAGGAATTCAATAAGGAATATAACAAAGATATCAAATGCTTTGAATGTGGTGAGAAGGGGCATATCCAGTCGTTCTGTCCTAAAGCTAAAAAGTACGAGTTCAAGAAGAAGAATAAGAAAGCCCTTACTACTACCTGGAGTGACTCTGAACAAGAGTCATCATCCTCAGATGAAGAGGCGCATGATTCTACTAATGTGTGTCTCATGGCTAAGGATGATTGAGTTCACTTAGAGTCAGCTGACCAACCAATAACTTCCGCTGCTAGACAGTCAGCTGATCAAAGCAAAGACAAAGGAACATACTCTGAGGTAAATGCTGAACCCCCTTTAATTTCTGATGAGCTTGCTATAGTACTTAATGATGTTATTAATATGACTAAGAAGTCAACTAAATACATCAAAGTACTTCAAAGGAGGTGTGGTGATATAGAAGATGTGAACTCTTCTACATCACTTGACATACTATACCTAATGGAAAAAGCTGAGTACCAAAATGGATATAACAACAAACTCACTAAGAGATTGGATGAGCTAGCTACTAAAATAACAGCTTTGAAAAAGGTGCAGGTCCCTCCTCAACCTAGCAGGAATACTCAGAGTAACCGTACTCACCACTCTGAGAAGCTTTCTCAAAAGAGTAAAGTCAGCAGGCCTAATCCTAAGGCTGCATGTAGTTTTTATGGTAAACCAGGACATGCAACAGTCATGTGTAGGCACAAAAATGGTTACTATGATGAGTATGACTGGTCAAGGATGACCACCACTAACAAGGGAGGACCCAGCCAGAAAAAGGCATGGGTACCTAAGAAAATTTCATTATTTTATAGGTGAGCCTGAGATCCACTAAAGATAGCAGAATGTGGTATTTGGATAGTGGATGCTCGAGGCATATGACAGGTGATGAAAAGCAATTCAATATATTGGCACTGTAGGTGTAAAGACTTCAATTGACAATGTGTCTCTAGCAAAAGGCCTAAAGTTCAACTTGCTAAGCATTTCTATGCTGTGTGACAAAGGCAGAAAAGTGATATTTGACTCAGCGGGCTGCTCAGTCATTGATGGTAACTCTGACTAAACTATTCTTTATGCTCCTAGAATCAATAATGTTTATATGTTTGATTTATCCCCTGGCTCAAATGATATATGCTTAGTTTCTAAGGAGGGAAATTCAAGGCTATGGCACGGTAGGTTAGGACATGTCAATATGACCAATCTATCCAAATTAGCGTAAAATGAACTTATTGAGGGTTTACCCAATCTAGCCCTTTGATAAAGATAGACTCTACTCTGCATGCCAACTTGGGAAATAATTTACGAAGAGCTTTAAATCCATAGCTGATATATCCTCTTCTCGTCCCCTTGATCTTCTACACATGGATTTGTTTGGGACTGTTGTTCCAACAAGTCTAGATGGAATGAAATACACCCTTGTGGTTATTGATGATCTGACCAGGTTCACTTGGATTGTCTTGCTAGCTAGCAAAGATGAAACATTTGAATCATTCTCTAGGTTGGCTACCCAAATCATGAATGAAAAAGACCTTAAATTAATAGAATTCGCAATGACCATGGAAGGGAATTAAAAAATAGGCAGTTTGAGGAATTTTTGTTCTAAGCATGGTATTGACTACAATTTTTCTGCCCCTCATACACCTCAGCAGAATGGGGTCGTTGAGAGAAAGAATTGCACTATTGCGGAGATGGGTCATTCTATACTGAGTGATAACAATCTACCAAAGTAATTCTGGGGAGAGGTTGTTAACACAACTAGTTACATTCTAAATAGGGTTTTAATTTGCCCAGTTTTGAACAAAACTCCTTATGAACTTTGGAAGTGGCACAAGCCCAAGGTTGGTCATCTCAAGGCCTTTAGTTGTAGATGCTTCATATTAAATACTAAAGATCAATTGGCTAAATTTGACCCAAGGCTGATGAAGGAATCTTTCTGGATTACTCAATATACAGTAGAGTATATAGATTGTATGTCAAGAGAACTGGCATCTTAGAGGAGTCTATGCATGTAGATTTTAATGAAACTAACAATGTAGGTAGATAAGCCAGTGATGATGAAAGAGAAAAAGATCCAGTCAGCGGATTAGTTAGTCAGCCCATAATTATACCTAATCTAATCTAAGAAAAATAAGAAATTAAAGCTGACCTAGACCAAACAATCAACTTTAGTGATGATGTAGATGCTCAACCAATGACTGTAGCTCAGCGAGCTGATCCTAATCTACTAAAAGAAGTCAGAGCAAGAAGAGATCACCCAATTGATAAAATTCTTGATGGTGTGCGAAATCCAGTGCTAACTAGAGGTCAGCTAAGCAGAATCATGAGCCACTCAGCATTTTTATCCTTGATTGAACCAAAGAAGTTTGAAGATGCTGAATTTGATGACAACTGGATGATTGCAATGCAAGAAGAGCTAGACCAATTCAGAACAAATGAAGTTTGGGATTTAGTGGAGAAACCCAAGGGCAAGTCAATCATTAGCACCAAATGGGGTTTCAAAAACAAGTTAGATGAAGCTGGTAATGTTGCTAGAAATAAGGCCATACTAGTTTCTCAAGCCTATAATTAAGAAGAAGGCATCGACTATAGAGAAACCTTTGCACCAGTAGCTAGACATGAAGCTATAACAATCCTTTGTGCTTTTGCATCTCATATGAACTTCAAATTATTTCAAATGGATGTGAAAAGTGCATTCTTCAATGGCTATATTTAAGAGGAAGTCTATGTCAGACAACCCCTAGGATTTGAAGACCCTAAATATCCAAATCATGTCTTCAAGCTGAAGAAAGCACTATATGGACTAAAACAGGCTTCAAGAGCTTGGTACGGGAGAATGACTAACTTTTTGTTTAGCAAAGGTTATATCAGAGGGAAAGAAGATATGACTCTGTTTATCAAGAAGAGGCATCAAGATGTGTTGCTAGTCTAAATCTATGTAGATGATATTATTTTTGAAGCAACTGATGAAAAGCTATGCAAAGAATTCAGTCAGCAGATGATGAAAGAATTTGAAATGTCAATGATAGGAGAGCTTAATTTCTTTCTCGACTTGCAAATCAAGCAAGGTGATGATGGAATCTTCATCAGCCAAGCTCAGTATGCCAAGGAAGTACTCAAGAAGTTTGACATGGATAAACCCAAGCCAATGTCAACACCCATGGCCACTGATACAATTCTGAGGAAAGATGAGGAAGGTAAACCTGTTGAGAGTAATCTCTATAGAGGTATTATTGGTTCTATACTTTACTTTACTGCTAGTAGGCCTGACTTTCAATATGTTGTATATTATTGTGAAAGATATCAAGCTGACCCCAGAGAATCTCACTTAGCTGCTGTTAAGAGAATTCTTAGGTATTTGCTAGGCTATATTGATTCGGGTTTATCGTATCCAAGTAATGCAGACTTCACTTTGAGAGGATACATAGATGCTAACTATGGAAGAGACAAACTTGAAAGGAAAAGCACCACAGGAGGGTGCCATTTCCTTGGTGACTGTCTAGTAACATGGTATAGCAAGAAGCAGACTTTTGTAGTTTTGAGCACAGCTAAGGCTGAGTACATGGCTATAGGAAGTTGTGTAGCACAACTGCTATGGATCAAGCATCAACTAGAGGATTATGGTATAAAGTCAAATTATCTTGAAGTCATGTGTGAGAACAAGAGTACAATTGACCTATCCAAGAATCAAGTTCAACATGGTAGGATGAAGCATGTCAACATTAGATATCACTTCATAAGGGATCATGTGTTAAAAGGAGAAGACAAGCTCACATTAATTCCAACTGAATAACAACGAGCTGATATATTCACAAAGGCCATTAGAAAGGATCAATTCAACATTCTAAGACAGCTGATCGAAATGTCCAATCTAATTTAAAGAAATACATTTCACTCTGACCTGTTCTAGAGCTGATCAAATTAGGGTACTCTCTAAGCTTCAGTAAATAAGGTCAAGTATTTCTTTTATCGGTTGAATTTTGGATACGTCATTAAACTATCACCGGTTATCTTTCAAATTTAAACTTGATAGAAACGGTAGTAAGTTATGAAATGATCCATATTTAGAGCAGTAATCCTGTGTTTTTGCCCTCAATAATCCTCCGGTATACATTATGGAATCTAATTGTTGAATCTTAAGACCACGAATTATGAGTCGTATACGTATCTTTATAGGTTTATGAGAAGAATCTTTAGCTATTTAAGGAGAGATTGAGAAAGAGGAAAGGTTACTTTACCAAATTCCCTTCTCTGAAATTCTCATCCTAAAATCCCTAAATTCTCCATTTTTCTTAAAGTAATCTTTATAGCGAGTACATCTGAAAGAGCTTCAGAATTTAGTTCTGAGAATCCATTGTTTATCTGGGATAAAGATGAGGCATGCTGGTATACAACAGTAGACCATTGGGTGTAAGCTGCCATTAACATCAAGGATACAGAAGATTTATTCATTCTAGTAGGATCTAGATACACTCCTACTAAGTGGGAAACTCTACAAGGAACTGTAGTAGATGACCCAACTATAGTCGATATGCTCAGTTTTTTGAGTGACAAACGATTTGGGAGATGGACACCTCAACATCATCTTCGGAGATTCTTTGAACTTCCCAGTAGCTGTTATGAACAAATTGTAGAGAACTTTTACTGAGGAATCCATATGGATGAAGGATTTCTAGATATGTTTGCTACTACAATGATGGGAAGAAAGGTGTATGTAACTCTAAAGCTTCTCGCTCAGTTCCTTGGAATACGAGAAAAAGGACTCAGACTGTGCGCTATGAAGGACAAGGAGGGAGATAATGTGGACATCCCAATTAACCATGAGGTTCCATATGATTACAAAGCAGGAGAACTAATCGCTTCTATGTTCTTAACGGAGGGGAACCAGGCTTATAAGCTTGTGACCAAAGTACTTTTGCCCAAGACTGGCTCTACTGGAAGCTGCTCAAAGTTTGAGAGAGTATTTCTTTACTCTCTAACCAATGGGATTTGTATCAACTGGCCTTTGGCTATATTGCACAAGTTTCTTAAAGTGTCCAAGCACATAGTTTATAGTCATCTAATTATGGATATATACAGGGCATATGAGCTGGATATAGAAGGTTAGGCACAAAAGAACATAATCACTCTGAAGATAATAGAATCAAGGAATCTGAGCAATGCTCATTTTCATGGGTTGAGAAGTGGAGAAAGACCTAGAAATAGCAAGTATATAAAATTGATGCCGGTCAAAGTCAGAGTAAAGGATCCAAGGGCTATTGTGCCTATGAGGAGAATCAGACCTGATGAGGAAGATTAATCCCTGGAAGCTTTTATGGAAAGAGAGCTGGAAAGAATAACCAAGCTTAGAGCAGAGAAAGGAGGAGGAAAGAAAGATGTTAAGAAGGAGGCAAGGAAAGACTCTAAGAAAGAGAAGAAGGGAAGCTCAGCGAGCTCAGTTTCAGTGGCTATTCAAAGAAAATATAGATTCTCTAAGGAAGTTATGGATTATAAGAGAAGGGAACTGACTCCAAAGGAGATTGAGGAAGAAAAGAAAGTTGATTCTGAGCTAAGGGAAGAAGCACCATTGAAGAGAGAAAAGAAAAGGAAAGCAGAGTCAGCTCAACTAGATGAAGTGACTACGAAGGGAGAGGAAGCTACATTAGTACCTATTCCCTAAGTAGATCAGCCAAAGAAAAAGCTCATGGTAAAGAGAGGCATAAGAGTTGTGCAAGATATTGAAGAAGTTGAGAGATTGAAAGCTACTGAGAATGAAAGAACTGTTAAGAAGCAGGAGGAGATTGAAGAACAATAAGAAGAAAGGCTGAGGAAGCAGCAGCAGTACTAGCAAAGGCTAAGGCTAGTACTGAACAAATTCTTGAAAAAGTAGTAGCTAGCCTAGCTAAGAAGGAGATACCAGAAGTTGTGGATGAAGTGATAGGTGCGTTGGATGGGATTGATACCCAAGAGGAACAGGAGGATGCAGATAAGGTAGTTGAAGCAGAAGCTAGTGCGCTGAACTCCGACCAGTACATCACATTGACTACTAAGGAAGTTAAGGAGGCTAGGAAGGAAAGAAAGAGAGGGTTGCTGAAGAGAATGAAG
The DNA here is from genome assembly GCA_947683365.1 of Euphorbia pulcherrima. NCBI lineage: Eukaryota > Viridiplantae > Streptophyta > Magnoliopsida > Malpighiales > Euphorbiaceae > Euphorbia > Euphorbia pulcherrima. The sequence goes on from CANTUS010000010.1 coordinate 46,537,801, forward strand.
GTAGTTATTGATGAAGATGAAGGAGATTTGGAAGACATAGACGAAGAAGTTATTGTAGTTGAGCACGGAGCTTAGCTGACTGAGGACTCTCAAACTTAGGTTAGCGAGTCCCGCTGTTGAAGGTGTAGAAAAGAAGAAGGCCATAGTATCCCATACTTTGCCTTTATTATCTATTGCAGGTAGGCAGGCATCTAGTCTGAAGTTGGAGGTTGTAGAGTTGAAGAAGATGATGCTAAAAATTTATGAGATCAATTGCAAGGTGCTGAATGATGAAAGGGATTTTTGAAATTCAATGATAGACAAATTCAATACCTTACTTGAATCCATGATGAAGGTGCTAGATGGCTATAGCATTCTGAGCAAGGAAAGTGATGAAAACACAACTCGCTTAAATGCAGTTGTAGATGGTTTAGATGCTCTGATCACAGTGGTAACCAAGAACCATGGGATCCACACTGAGTTGAGAAAAATGAAGGAGGAAGTTCTTAAAGGAGTAAAGAACTCAGAGGGAGCTGTGTTAAATGCCTTAAAGAGGGTCAACATTTTAGATGCTCTGAGTAGTGATATTGTAATGACTGATGCTGAACTCGAGCCTAATCTTCATCAAAAACTTGGTCACATCAGAGACTAAATCAAGCAAGTTCAAGCTCATGTCCTTAATGATAGAGAAAAACTGGATAGGATTCATAGTGAAATTTCTACTCATATCAGGAGCACTCCTATGCTAGAGCACATTCTCAGAGAAAATAATCAAGGTAAGGGACTAGAATGTCTTACCCAGGTGACCAAAGAAGGTTTGAATGCTCAGTAGCAGGTCAACTTATCTCAATCTCATGCTCTTGTTGGAAATTTTACCTTTCTCAGAGAATAAGAAGCTATATCTCAAGAAATTTATGAGCTACTAGTCCAGAATTTTTCTTCTAATGTGTATGGACAGCTCGAATCTTTTCAAGAGTCGCTGAGCTCATTTGATCATCAAACTTAAGCTATTTTAGATGCAATGGCAATGGGGGAGAAGGATCGTGAGAAGCGTGAAACGGAAGAGAAGGAGAGAGATCAGAGGATTGTTGATTTTTCCTACAACCTGTCTAAGGATCTAGAGCACTTACGAAGAGAATATTAGGAGACAAGAAAGAGGAAAGGCAAGGAGGTTGCTTTGCCTAAAGAGAAGAAGAGCAGGTGGGATCAACAAAATTTTGAGGATAGAAGAGCCAATTTGGGAGCCCCGCCGATGCCAAAAGATTAGAATAGATTTGTTTTGTAATCTGTAGTTCTAAAATGCACAACTCAGTATAGAATAACTTTTTGTTATCTATACTTAGTTATTATCAATGAAAGATTACATTTTCTATTCTAAGTTAAGAACTTCTTAACTTTATATATTATTCTGCCATATACATATGCTCTGATCATTTGTAGAAATATATGAGAAGTTGTAAGGGATGTTGAACTCAGAAGATTCAAGAATTATGGGGGGAGTTAGCATTCACTCTGAGCAGATTAGAGACGCTGGCATTCACTCTGAGCAGATTAGAGACACTGAACAAAAGACATATCAAGCATGAGTATAAGGTAACTCTAATCTAAATATCTTATTGATTTAATTCTCGCTCAAGTTAATTGCCATTGATCAAAATGGGGGAGATTATTGAACCATGCACAAGTTTAGACTGACTGAGTGGATGACTCAGTAGTGCTTAACTTTTTATCATAACAATTAAGTTCAGTTTGAGATAATTAAATCAATATGATGTTAAAATAAAATGTCTATGGTTTCAAGGGATTTAGTAAATTCAATGGTAGAATTTCAAGTCTCCGCTGACCTAGCCATTTAGTTTAACTCTGAGTGGTTTCTGGGCTGAGTACTTACGAAGTCACTGACTTAGTTTTATTCACTCAGCACTTGATATTTGGACTCAGTATCAGCTGTGTTTTTCGATGATATGTTTGGCTGAGTTATCTTAGGTCTGTTAAAGGTGCTAACATTACCTTTTAAGGTAATATTACATCTTTGCTTTTAGTGTTGCTTTTTGTAGGAACATTAATAAGACAAAGAAAAAAAGAAAATATGCCTTGACAAGACTTAGAATTATAAAGAAAATGATAAAGTCTTCCAAAGTAAAGCTACATCAAGTCAATTGCTATTTTGAGATATTCTGTAGATCTACCAACCTTGTATCGCGCACTGTACAGCAGGTCAGAAAACTAGAGGGAATGGGATGAAGACACGTGGCAAGTCAGCTCAAGTTCTCTCTAACGGAAGACTAGCATCAAACGAAAAAGGATTCATATTGGAGCTCGAATTTCAATGTAACGGATTGAAATGTATTTCACAATGGTGCAATTCTATCTCTTAACGGATTGATTTGAAGAAGCAACATGTGAATTACTGACCTGTCAATTTCAGAAGATGCTAAGGCAAGTTCAACGGCTACTTTCTCAATCCAACTATTAAAGGAGCAAGAATGCAAGCATTAGAACTTGGTGATTACACCTGAATTTCCTAGAAGCTAAAACTCTGTCAAAAGTACAAGCTTTAAGGAATTCTAGCAAGAAAAGCACAACTCAACAAGAACATGCTTACAATAAGAGAGAATAGTTTAGATTAACTGATGGTACTATAAGATCACTTGTAACTGGATCAATGTTTCTATAAGTTGACTCCAACTCTTATTTTAAACTCTTTTGAGTTGCTGATAGAAGAGGGTATTCTAGTCAGCGGGTGAGTGATTGTAGATTGGAGTGTACTTTCTGTAATTGGGGATTTTGTGAAAGGCTTCTCCGCCTAGGGTAAAGGAGTTGAGATTAGTGGATTAAAGTCGAGACACTCTCTCGGGGACTGGATGTAAGCATAGGTTGCTCAACCAGTATAAAAATATATGTGTTCTTTACTTATTCATAATTTCCAGCCATTTCACTCAGCCAGCTGACCTCACTCAGCGGTCCAAGCAATTATTGCGAAAAAGTTTTATAAGTTATTGAGTGAGTCATGCACCCCCCCCTCTGACTCATTGAGTGTATGCATAGGGACCAACAAATTAATTCACCATTTCGTCTAAGACAATGAGTTTTAGTTCTAAGGGGCAACCACCTGATTGATCAAGGAATATGGATTTGAACACCGCAAATATTCACCGTGCATACCACGGGATAATGGGGCAGTCGAACCTGCAAACTAGCTTACCAAGAAATTTCTCTTCAACCCTACCGCAGATTATGGAGATTGGGCTGACAAGCTACTATTTGCTCTCTGTTAGAACTAAACAAAGGTCAGAATTCCTATGAATCTGATGCATTTCTCTTTAGTTTGTGGATGCTGCAATCCCAGCTAAAATTGGGAAGAAATCTTTGTTAGTCACACTAAATCCAAGATTAAGGGACCCCCATGGACTAAAAGCACGGTTTGAATAACTTAAACAACCTTCAGATGCACTAATAACACATGGAAATGGCGTACGCCAACCATATCCAGCGTCAGAAGTATCCACCAAAAACCGATGGCTTAGTTATGAAACAAGTAAAGCCTATTTGCATCGACCCAAGGGGGAAGTTCAGACAAAAAAAACACTGTGTAACCAAAAGAAGGCTCTTAGAAACAGAAATCATGTGAATGGATGGTAATGAGTTTGTAAACCCTATCAATCAAGATAGGTTAAAGCGTTATCATATCTGACCTAAAAGAATCTATTCCAAAAAAATAGCACATAAAAAAACATATATAAATAAATTACCCGGCGAGTGGTCCACTACTGCTCGAGCGAAAATTAGGGTGTATCCCGCTGATCGGTATTCTACAAACTGGTCAGGCAAAAGTTAGGGTGTAAAATAGCCCTCTAGACTGAAAACCCAAAAAGGGTGGTCTAGGAAAAAGGTAGGGTAAAGCAAGTAATGATGGTGTGTTGGCTAGAAAACCTACATAGGCTAGTTAACACCAGAGTTTGGGTCAATAGAAACGGTTATTATCATCATGCACTCAAACTTACTTCGTTTAACAAAAATGTCATCTTTACTGAATCCTTTATGTTTGTGCTTGAATGAATATATTGGGCCCAAAAGCTGAAATGCAACAGATGAGTTGAATGTGGAGTTCCATGCAGTCAACCCAATTCCTCAAAAGAAAAAGAAAGATAAAAGGCAAAAATCCTGATAGACTGAAAACAACTAGGTCTATGCAAAAGCCAGGAAAATTCTGTATGATTAAAAACCCGAAAAGGGCGGTCTAGGCAAAAATTAGGACATAAAAGCAAGATATGAATAAGTCTGATAGGCCCATCAATGCTCGGGTCTATGCAAACATTAAGACAGGTAAAAATGAAGGAAAATGACTGCCATCAATCACATCAAGATACCCACATTATTGTCATCGTCATCATAGTGCCTGAATATCTTCTGCAATTTGATGGACTCGAAGGGCTCAGATCCATCTCATATGTGTGTCTACCTCATTTTTTACCATAACCGAACATCTCAAGTCTATAAAGTCTGAATCTTATAAAGCCATCCTTGGTAGGATTCATTGGTAGCGTCCAGCCGTTCGTCATCCAGAATCTCAAACTTCACTTCGTGCTCCCACTTGTATTTGATATGCTTAATTCAATAATTGTTTATATAGCTGACTCGCCTCTTTGGATAGCTAGCGAAAAGGGTGCGTAGAAAATAAACTCCCTAATTCTCTTTCAGGGGCGTTCCCACCTAATCTGTGCAACATCCCTAATTCTCCACCACGGGCATTCCCACCTAATCTATGCGACCTCGCTAATTCTCCCCCAGGGGTATACTCACCTAATCTACATGGTTATGTAGTTTTGTGTATTCCTTCTCCTATTAAGAAGTTAAATCAATCAAGTAAGACAACCAAGCAAGCAATCAGTAATCTTGACGATGGTTAGCCCAAGCATCTCATGCATCCATACATTCATGCATAATGTCCTATCTATTATTCTATATTAAATTCTACAGGTAACAAAGCAAAGAAAATTATCCTCGAGCTATACGGTCGACTCCAAGCAGACACCCATATCAAGGGGCATCTCAGAATTGTCTTGTAACCTACATTCAAGGCCTATACATCCAAAGGGCATATCAGCCAGACTCGGCGCTCGGCCTTAGCATTTTCTCCATACTCCCAGAAATCTAAACTCAATTTATATTTCATTCTTCCGTTTTTATTACTTAATTGAAGGGGAAAAAATATTTTTGTTTCCACAAAATCAATTAAGTAATAAAAACGCAATTCATATCTCTTACTAATACCTTAAAAATTTCCTACCATTAGGCAATCCTGATGGACAACCAATCCAAGGATCCTAAATTCAAAACTCAGAAGTTTCTCCTAGGAGAAAATTAATGCAAGTACCCAAGGGCACTTTAATATAATCATCAGGGGCATCCCAACACATATGTTTTCAGCTATATTCAAAGGATATATTAACTACACCTGACAGACAACTCAACAGTTTCTCCAGACTCCCGGAAATCCTAACCCAATTCATATTTCATACTTCCATTTTCATTGCTTAATTGAAAGGGCAAAAATATTTTTTTTGTTTCAACAAAATCAATTAAGCAATAAAAATGCTACTCATGCCAATTACTGATATCTCAAACTTTCCTTGTCAAGTACACCATCTGGTAACCCCTAATGGATGACTAACGCAAGGATTCAAAATCCAACATTCAAAATTTGAAACCTCAAATCATTCTTCAAAGAGTCCACGGTAACTAGCAGTCTATATCACAGTTTTTATAATATAGCGGGGCATTGCCATTTGACCTGGCATTTAATCCTCGATTATGTTATGGTGACGTAAGATAACCAGCAGTCCATATCACAGTTTCTATAATGGAGCGGCGCAATGCCACTCGACCTGGCATTTAATCCTCGGTTATGTTATGGTGATGTAAGGCAACTAGCAGTCCATATCAGAGTTTCTGTAATGGAGCAGCGCAATGCCATTCGACTGGGCGTTTAATCCTCGGTTATGTTATGGTGATGTAAGGCAACCAGTAGTCTATATCACAATTTTTGTAATAAAGTGGAGCAATGCCATTCAACCAGGTGTTTAGTCCTCAGTTATGTTATGGTTACGTAAGGCAACCAGTAGTCTATATCAGAGTTTCTATAATGGAGCGGCACATTGCCATTCGACTGGGCATTTAATCCTCGGTTATGTTATGGTGACGTAAGGAAAATAGTAGTCTATATCAGAGTTTCTGTAATGGAGCGGTGCAATGCCATTCGACTGGGCATTTAATCCTTGGTTATTTTATAGTGACGTAAGCCAACCAGCAGTCTATATCAAAGTTTCTATATTGGAGCAGCGCAATGCCATTTCACTTGGCGTTTAATCCTCAGTTATGTTATGGTGAAGTAAGGCAACCAACAGTCTATATCGGAGTTTCTGTAATAGAGTGGCACAATGCCATTCGACCGACCGTTTAATCCTCGATTATGTTATGGTGACATGAGGCAACCAACAATTTATGTCAGGTTTTCTATAAGGCAACCAACAATCTACCTCAAATCCATTAGGGGCAACGAAGGCAATATCGAATCAAAATTTCTAAGTCAACATGGTTCTTGATAGGTTTGTTTATGGCAATCCCAGAAGACAACTAGTTCGAGAATCCGCATGTCAGGCATAACTTTCTAACCCTTGCTCTTTCGTGAGATCACATTTGACCTGTCAAATGACAATCTCACAAGGGGCAGCCTATGAGCACTAGCTTTTTGGTGACCCACAGAATGATGATGGCTTTTTGCTCTAACCTTTTTACGGACTAGTTGTTCTATTCTTTAAGAGTCGAATCATGTTTGGCAAGTACCTTTTTGGTGATTTTGGACCTTTGACCGCTTTTAAAAATCATTAAAATGCGTTTAAAAATTAACCGTTATTTTTCTCTAGTGTGCAGTAATTTGTTTCACAGTTTTCTTTTAGACTTGATCATTTTTAGTAATTCTTGTTATTTTAGCTAGATTCTAGATGCTTCGAGGTTTTTGTAATGTCAAGAATCGCTTAAATTGGATAACCGTGGTGAAAGTTATGCTCGTTTAAAGTTTTCGGCCCCGGTACCTTGTGGCAACCCCCTTTGCCGCGCTCCTTGCACGTGAAACGTGCCAGGGGCGCTGCATGCCTGCATGTGAACCATGCTCCCTAGGGGTGAGACGCACTAGGGGCACGGTGAGATGCGCGAGCACAGTGAGACGCCCCACCTGAAGCGTTTCAAGCACCAAGGAGTGTGGTTGACGTGCTATGGGCGTGTTTGAACCATTTTCCCCCTTTTTCACTTTTTACTCATTTTTATCATAAAACCTGAGTATTTGAGGGACTAATTGAGTTATTTACACCTAATTGAGTTTATTTAAACCTTTAAAATCATCTTTTTTAGACTTTTGGCTAATTTTTATCAGATTAAAAAAAATTCATTTTTAGTGAGATAAACTTAAGAACTAGAGAGAGAAAGCTTGATAAAGGCTAAAGAATTTCTCCAAATCAATTTCTTAGGTCTTTTTCTTGTTTAATCTCTTAGATTCAAACTAAAATCGATTAGAAATTTTAGGTTAAAAATGGATTAAATAAGTTTTCAGTGACTTTTCCTAAAAACACTACCCAAATCTTCAAAATCGTCTAAAGGATTTCACCAAGGGTTGATTCGAGTCTCCAAAGAGCAGATTCATAGCTTATAAGTAACAAATCTGAGTTTCAATCTATTTTTATTTATTTTTCATATTATTTGGCTGGTTTTAGTGTGTTTATTCCCTTGTCTTTCGGTATTTTTACAAGTACCTTTACCGGTGTTTTTGGGTTCTTTTTCATTCCAAAATTTAAAAATCAAAATTATTTTATCATTTTAAGTCCAGATCTACTGAAATATCATGGGAATCAGCTTAAAATTTTGATAATCTTGAATTTTCGGGTGTAAAAATACCTATTTTTGTCCGTTTGGCACTTTTCCGATCCAGATGCTCCGGTGACCATCTGAAATGTTATAGTGCACCTCTAGTTGCTGCAACAGCAGCATTTGGGGCTACAACAATAGCATCTGAGATGCAACTCTGGCATATGGACTGGCAAAAAAGCCAAAAGACCCATGTTTTGTATTTTTTGCCCTTTTCTTTCATTTCCTTGCGTTTTTTACCCCGTTTTTTTACCCGAAAAATTTCCAAAAAATGTCATAAAATCTGGGATTAATTTTTATTATTTTTAATCTATTTTTCATTATTTATTATCTTTTTATTGGTTAAATCTTCATTCTAATGGCTTAAAAATGAGTTTTTCACTAAATAATTCCTTAATAAATCTTTTACCATAATATAAAATCAAAAAAATATTCTGTAATTTTCCTTTATTATTTTTATGGTGTTTAGTGTATTTAAATAATATTTAGATTGTTTAGATATTTAATATATGCCCCGAAAATTGCGTTTTTAGTCCAGAAAAATCAAAAAATATGATTTTCCCTTGTTTGATCTATTTTTCTTCCCTTTAATTATTTATGTATTGTTTGTGATTATTCGTGAGTGATTTATCGGTCTTTGGAGCCGGATTCGAGTCGGTAAGCTCGGTTAGGACCCGGTTTCGCCCTTTTATTTATTTATTCGCTTTATTTACTTCCCCGCATTAAAAAAATGTAAAGGTATTCATAAAGCCATGTAATAATTATTTTTTATTGCTTTATTCACTGCTTTTGTGTGATGTATGGCTATATAAACTGAAAACTCTAAACATTAATTGGATTTAAATCACATAAGAACTAAAGTCGCATTTATTAAAATGTAAAGGTATTCATAAAGCCATGTAATAATTATTTTTTATTGCTTTATTCACTGCTTTTGTGTGATGTATGGCTATATAAACTGAAAACTCTAAACATTAATTGGATTTAAATCACATAAGAACTAAAGTCGCATTTATTAAAATGTAAATGCCTTGATTTAATAAATGAAAAAATAAGCAACATCATCTTAACTTGGAATCTCTGTTTTAAGGTACGGTCCAACCACCCGGTGGGAATATCGTACCCAAATTCCCGGTAGAGCTAAATCAGGTGTTGACTCTATCGTAAAATATGGGATTTCAAGTCTCGTATCTCTTAACATCTAAATTGGACTAAAATTCAACATCAACATTGTTTTTATCAGTCTATCTTTTCATCACGCTAAAATGAGGATCAATCTCTTATATCACACTTCCCAGCACTGGTTATCCCGTGTCTTCGCATCTCATGCGGGTCCGCGCGAAAAAGGTCGTCCGCTCACAGGCAGACAAACCTAATGCCTTCTTTAACCGGCATTTTGGTAGGCAGTTCGACAAGGGGATAACACTTGCAACTCCTCCTTCGGAGTGTTAAGGACCAGGCGGCTAGGGCTCTCATCTAATCCCTAACCGATCAGGTCTTCTCTCTTCTTACCGGGGACGTTCTAGCAGTTCTTCAAGATGGGTCCGGGCACCCCTTTCTTTTTCTTTGCCAACATTGGCCATTGCCGGTTCCTCGTTGCCTGCGGTGTGTTTCGTAGGTGGTGTCTTTTCTCGAGCAGTAGTTTTATCAGCTTGGATCTTTGAACAAAAGAACGATGTCTCTTCCTTGGTTAGCTGCGGCTCTCCTCGGAATGTGAATGTTTATTGGATTGGATCTCGTTTTTTATCTGAGTCAACAGTTTGATGTTTCGACGTAGTGCCTACCTGGTCATGACCTCGAAATTGCTTTAAATTTAATGATGATACTCACTGCCCTTAGGCCTCATCATCTCAGCCTTCTCCTCAGGATTGGCTATGTTGCATCACGAGAATTTCTTCCCGTCGTTCTTTACCATGCCGGCTACAATTCAATTATGCCAGAAAGGCTGTTTAGATTGCGTAACTATTATGGATCTTTAGAACATTAGAATCACACTCTTTTGTAATTGATTTTGTCAATATCCTTGAGATATTTTTTTATTTTTCTGTTTTCTTTTCTCTATTTTTCCCTTTTTCGTTTTTAATAAATGGAGTCGATATTTTCCGAGCTCAGCTTTCATTTTAAAAAAAATTGTACTTATTTTGTTGCCTTGTAGGTAGATCTTGTATGCACTATAAATAGGGCTTTTGTTTGTCATTTGTATTCATTTCAAAAAATCAATTCCTTCTATCCAACAAAGTGAGTTCTAATTAGAGTATGTGTGCAAAAAGTGAGAGTGGGAGCAATTGTTGTGAATTAAGAGTGTTATTTGTTTAATCAATATTCCATAATTCCTCTACATTTCTCCAACATTTCCAGATCGAGTATACGATTTCCTCCAACTGTGGCACTTGTTGTTTAAGCGTGGCCTTCAACTGATATTGCAACTTCGGTTTGGTTCTCAATCTCATGGGCTCTTTGGAAAATCAGGAACCGCTTTGTCTTTGAAGACTACCGGCAAATGAAGACCCTTTGAGGAACAATACTTGTAGAATTCCCCACTTCAAACGCCCTGTTTGGTTGACGGCAAAAAAGACAGGATATGCTGAAATACTGTTTCAGTATACTGATCCTAGCCTCCATTGAGACACATCTATTTCAGTAAAAACCAACTATTTCTTAGTGTAATAGCAGAAGTTCTAATGAAAAAAGCCTTCGATGTATCGTCCATACTGTTTCTCTATAAATAGCAAGTGCTTTCTCCATTACTTTTGCCTGAGCCAGAAGTTGGGATCTCTTCTTTGCATAGGGATGAATAGATAGAATGAAAACGTAACGATACAGGGTCCTCTTCCACCTTCCCGGGTTCTCGCAAAGCACCGATTCGGTCGTCGCTTTATATCTGTTTCAGCCTTTCAAAAAATCAACCAATTTATAAACAATAAACTCAGAACAGAACAAAATTCTCACTATCAGAACATAAATATTAACTCATATCTCAAGGATAATAACCAAACAAATTCAATCTATTCTGCGATATATTCAACCAAATAAAAGCTTTAAATTCAACCAGAAAAATACCTGTAAAATTCCCGACTCCAACCAAGCCATAGATTGTAAATTGCTCTTGACTCCGCTCAAACACCAATAATTTTCCGATCAATTCAACTCAATAAGATCTCTCTTTCTTCTATGTGTCGGTTTCCTTCAGATTTGAAGGATCTGATTGCAATAAGATAACTGCTTTCTTTTCTTATCAGCTTAATTTCAAGATTCTTTATGTTGAACACAAATCTAATCAAACACTATAAACAATTTAGTATTTGATCGGTCTAGATCTAAATTCGATAAGCTTGAGAATATATCATTGAGCTCATAAAATACGAGACAAAGTAGCTATAAGAATGAAGACAAGACAAGAGACGTGTTACGGTGGATTATAATATTGATTGCTTTTCTAGATAAGAGCAAAATAATTATCAATAGTAAGTTAGTAACATCGGTAACAAAGAAACGGTTAAATAAAAATCATTGCTCTCATTTTAGACTTTCATCTCTCTCTATTAAAGCAAAACAAATATTTTCATTTAATACATTTTATTTTAGACATGAACCAACTTTATTATAAAGTCTGACATCAACTATAGAGAATTAGAGAATATATTGTACAAATTTGTAATTTTCTTTAGTCTAGTATTACATTTGCCATATTTTGGAAGATGTGTGGTGGAATCTATATGAAATAATATGCATTATATGTGCTAAATGAACCAAAAAATAATTGACTCCATTGTAAAACCCTAGTCGCCTCTCTCCATCTCCTCTCATTCACTCTAAATACGATTTTTGCTTTGAGGGAATTTTCGGTGGAGCGCTGAAATGCGTAGAGATCGGAAAGAACACCAACTCTCTTGTTTTATTGTGCCCCTTCTATCACTACAAGAAATCACACTATATGTGACAACTATTTAACTATCACAAAAATTGTTGTAACAAAAGGTCTATTATTTGTTACAATAAATTTTTTATTATCACGAAAATTAGTATTGTGAAATTGTTTTATAATATTATCACAAATAATAGTTGTTATTGTGACAATTATTTTATACTTGTCACTAATTGTTTAGTTACAACTTAAGTTGTAACCTATGATTTAGAATATGTTACAAGTATTTTTTTGTCATCACCAAAACTACTTGTGTGACAACATAAAAATTTTGTTGCAAATAATTAATATGTTTTGTGACAAAAAAATCTGACTTGAAACAAATATTTTTGTGACAATTTTGTTACTTGTAACTTGTCATTGTTGTTTCAACTTAAGTTGTAACCTAAAATTGAAAATTTGTTACAATAAATTTTTATGGTCACAAAAACTATTTGTGTGACAACATACAAATCTTGTTGCAAATAATTTTTTAGTTTTGTTACAATAGCTAAGTATTTTTGTGACAATTTTTATACATGTAACTAATTTTTTCTATTACAACTTAAGTTGTAACCTAAAATTTAGAATATGTTACAACAAATTTTTGATAGTCACAAAATTACTTGTGTGACAACATAAAACATCTTGTTGTAAACAATTTTTTGGTTTGTGATAATAAGTTTTACTTGAAACAAATGTTTTCTTATCTATATTTACAACTATAATTACTCTTTTTCTATAACACATTATTTATTATAACTTTTTTGAATGAAGGTTGGTAAATATGTGTTGTTATGAATTTAGAATATGCATCAATAAAAATTTTACACCTTCGAAAAATATTTGCAAAATAACATAAAATATATTTCTTGCAAATAATTGATTAGGTGTATCACAATATAACTTAAAATAATAAAAGATATTGCAATCCCTTATTCAATCTTATTAGGATCAGCTTCTAACTTTCTATTAGAATTTCATCTTTTTTCCAACTTTGCCTATAGATTTCCCTCTTTCTGTATTTCCTATTTACTTTTCCCTCTTTTTCTACTATTTGTATGTTTTCTCGTATTCTACATTTTGAGATTTCATTTATTACAATTCTATAATCCACCAATATTTCTTACCTTTAATTATTTAATTTAATTTCAAAATATGTAGATATTACTTACCTTTGATTATTTAATTTAGTTTCAAAATTGGTTGATATTACTTACCTTTAATTATTTAATTTAATTTCAAAATTTTCATAAATTGAATCACTATTTAATTATCATCTTCTGATTTTTCTAGAAGAATTAACGAAGATATTTCTTTTATAGTTCAAGTCTATCGACCTTTGAAGCTTGAGATATTTCAAACTAGTTTGTGATCCTTCTTTCAAAGGGAAAATAGATGTAGAAACACTGAATGGTACAGTGGGCACCTAGAGAGCCTACAGAAGAAGTTGAATGTAGGGAAAAAAACAGTTTATCATTTGTAAGAATCAAATAACATAGTGAAAGTGCAAATCCATTAATACGGTGGCAAGATTTGAATTCCAACAACGACCAACGACGACTTTTCCAACAGGTTTTTCTTTTGTTTAGATTGAATGGTATTTTGTAATTTATAAATTAGGTTTTGTATTTATTGTATACCATGTGAATCTCAAAATCTATAGTTTTTATTGCTTCAGTGTTTCACACTCGTAAGTTTTCTATTGGAAACTTAGGCGCAAGTTTGATTTTGTATCTGTTGTTAATTTTTTTAGGCTGCAAGTTATATGTTTCTTTGTAAAAAGTATTTAATCTCAAAATTTTGATGGGCTCTCTACACCTTCTCCTCCAATTTTATTATGAATGGTGTTTTATTTGTATTAATTAAGCTTTTAGTTTTCTAATTTATTCCTTTATTTGACATAAGAGTAATTTTGGTTTTGTTTGAGTTTGAAATTCAATATCAAATATGTTGCCAGATTTCATGTCTGCTGAAGCACGCTTTTAAATGACTACGAACTATGAAATACCTTTTAATGGGAAGGATGAGTGTATCAAACATTCGGGAGAAAACAATAAGATTTATATGCCTTCCTTGACAATTTAATTGTTTGAGTTGTGCCTGAATATTGTGTTTTAGTTGGTGACACACAGCTTCGTCAGGGTCAAGTTTTCAACATTAAAGCTGGGAAGCAAGCTTTCAGGAACTTTACTTTCAGTTTTCGTAACATATATTGTTGAAACTAAAATGCCTTCATAAGGTAATCACAAGTTGGCATATTGATGTCCTTTGATTCTAGTAAATTAGTGTTGATGTCTTTCATAATTATAACAATACATAGGGCATTGGTATTATAGGAGTTAACGGTTGCTAATGGTGCAATGATACTGTTATGATATGAAGAGTTTGTTGCTGTGGTGCTAAGTTTTACTTGATTGTTGATCCGGATCACACTCCTCAATTCTTTGGTGAAGAGATGAAATTAGGCCATATGTGAATGAAAGTTCTATTTATTATTTGTATGAAATTTATTTTAATTAATTAGATACTTTTTGGTTATTTTATTTTTACAAATATAATGTAAAAAATAATAGCTAAATATAATTATATATTTGTTGTCACTGTTTCCATGCTTATCAATTTTTTTAATCTAGTTAATTTTATTACACATATGTTGTCACTCTTACATATTTATTACAATATTTCTTTTCCGAAATTTACATATGTGACACTAACAATGTCATATAATTAATAGAATTTAAATGTCACAAATTATGTATTATGTGATGAAAATAACCGTCACATATAAATTTCTTAAAATTAAATATTGTTACAGATATTTTATTATGACAAGCTAATATTATAACCATAAATAAATTGTGATAAGACAAAAATTGTAGCATATAAAAATACGTTACAATAAAAAATATTGTTACCCAATTTTATATTAGGTGACAGAAAAAAGGTCACTAATAGTTCTTTTCCTGACAACAAATTAAAGTTTTCATATGATTTCAACTAAATTTGTCGCATAATCCATGACAATTTAATTTATCGGTGACAAGTAATTTTTTTCTTTAGAAGAAAGGTAGTAACAAATGTAAAAAACATGACAAGAATTTTTTGTCACAAACAATGACAATTTGGTGATAAGGTGATTTTATTGTTACATTTCAATATAGGTGACAACTGAGACTTTCTGTGACTCAGTTTTACATTACAATAATTTATTGTCACGTATATACTTTATGTGACAACTTTTTGATGTTTTGTGACAATTTCTCTTGTCACAAATTGTGTGATTTCTTGTCGTGTATGCGATTGTTTTATTTCTGTTGGGATTAATTTCTAATCCCTAAAACACATTTCAGGCTCAAAGAAAACATAAGAAACTGAAATAGCATAAAAACTTAATATGTAAATCGTATAAAGAACATAAATAACATAACGAGGTTTGATTTAGTGGTTAAGCCTTGAAGTTGCAATCCTAAAGGTCATAGGTTTGAGTCCACATATGGGCGGGGTGAGATGAGGTTTTTCTTTGTCATTATTTTAAGTCTAATGACGCAAATTTTTTTTAAAAAAACAAAGGGGCTCTTACAAAAAACACCCCTCTTCATAAAATAATTTGGACCAAAAGACCAAAAAAAATTGCAACAATACGCCCCCTCTCCACGTTTTGTAGTGTTCATGGATTTTTTTAGTTTCTTTACTTTCTTTTGCAATTATCTATCAGACCGTTCATTTTTTCAACATGCCGCATTAAAGTTTTTTGTTCGTTTCTTTATTATCTTTGAAATGACATCCACTATGACTTTTTCAAACTTTTTTAACTGATAGACATATGGTAGATGTCTGGTAGACATGTTATAAAAGTATGATAGACATGTGGTAGAAGTCTGGTAGATATGTGGAATCTATTTTTTTCATTAGCCTCTTTTCTCTTATGATCTGTATATTGTACTTTCTCTCTACTTGATTGGTTCTTGCGTTCTTTTTTTGATCTTGAAATTGTATCTCAATTCTCTTCTCTTTTTGTTATTTATTTGATTTTCGCCACTAATTTATCATTGTTTAGCTAGTGGTTTGATTTCAAGATTTGCACAAACTAATATAACGATTCCATAAAAAACCATCAAAAACTAGTATGTACCATATGTCTACCAGACTTCTATCACATGTCAACTATTTTAAAAAATTCGAAAATGTCATAGTGGATACCAATTAGAAGATAAAAATAAGACGAACAAAAAACTTCAAATCGGCATATTGAAAAAATAAATGGTTTAAGAGATAAATGAAAAATAAAAAAAAAAGAAAAAAAAGGGATAAACAAGTGGATGACACGATATGTAAATAGCATTGAAGGGAGTGTGTATTTATAGATAGTTTGACTTGATAGTAAATTTATAAATAGTTAACAAAGTATGACTATTCTTATAGTTTGTAAAAAAAATAAAATACAACAAAGTCTGAACCCTTATCAATTTAGCATGCTTGAAATAAAATCAATTCCTAAACCAACAATACAATTCAAAAAATATAAAATTGATTTCTTTCCACGGGTGCGGCCTCTTTATTTTTCTGAAAAATAATTAATTCGTTTTCAATCAAATAAACAATGGAAGAGCAGAACCACTGAGTTGTCCGATTGTTGGATAAAAAGTAGACGGGCTCAGTGATTTGGCGGATTTGCTTATTTGGCATATCCTCTCTCTTTTGCCAACAAAAAGAGACAATATTTGCACAACTATTTTATAAAAAAGATGGCGCAATCAATGGCCTCATATTCATGTTTTAATTTTTGCTTACTTTTTGATAGATATTATATTGTACATATTAGGATATATAGTTTTCCTAATTTATATTGTATTGACGTATATGAAATGCAGAAAATGTGATTAAATCGGCTATACGGAGAAGATTTGCAAAACACAACATGAAGCAAAACTCGTAGCCGTACAACATCAAGAGAATGAATTGTTTTGATGTCTTGTTGTGCAACTTTCAAAACAAGGAGTTTGTTGGATTATTTTGAAATTGCCATATAAGAAAAAATTAGTCAAATATAACTTAGTCTTTGTCGTTGTTTTATGCTTGATACTAGGATCTTTGTCGTTGTTTTATGCTTGATATTAGGAATAGGTCAGGAGATTTTTAGGAGTTTTTCATATCTTGGTTGTTATATTTTAGCTCTATAAAAAAGCTATATTGCTGAAAATTAAAGGATATTACTATGCATCACCCAATTTTACTTTACGTCGCCCCCGTAAAAAGGCAAATTCGCCCCTCAATACATTTCTAATTTGATTTTACATTTCATTTTTTCTCTAACCCTAATCTTAAAGTAATTTAAATTTTAAAATTAATTTTTTTTTGAAATTATAATTTTTCGGGACCAGCTGCTGAATTTTCCGACCGACCAACCCCGATAAATTCCAGGCGTCTTCTGTAAACGCCTGCATTTGAAGGTGGTCGTCCACTATGGACGACCACTATGAAATAGCGGGCGTCCAACTTGGACGCCCACTTCATAAAGTAGGCGTCCAAATTGGGCGCCCACTTTATGAAATAGGCATCCAAATTGGACGCCCAACTACATTTAAGGCATCCCAAAAGGACGCCGTCCACTTGGGACGCTCTTCATGTTGATGGGCGTCCATATTTGATGCCTATTGTATAATGAGCGCCTAGTATTCACAATGGCCGTCCAACGTGGACGACCATAATTAATGCGGTCGGCCCAATTGGACGGCCACATGCATTTTTAGGAAAAAAAATTTCTTACAAAACAAAAAATTAGTTATCCGAATTGATGATTTGTTATGTTATCCGTTCATTGAGCTCGATTGAGTCGGAAAGTGAAATTTGTAATATGTTATTTAGAGAATTTTGAAATTTAAAAGTTTAATTTTGCATTAATGATGTTAGGGTTTTTTGGTGGTTTTTAATGAAAAGGGCAAAAGGGTAAAATTTAAGGACGACGCAAAGTAAAATAGGACGACGCGTAGCAATTCAGAAATTAAATGCATCATTTCATATACTTTCAATCCCAATTTTCATTTTATTTCTTTATGTTCATATTCCATGAATTACAACAAGTTTAATGATAGAGTAGAGTGACTGAAAATATTTTATCTATTAGTTCTCCGCTACTTAAATAATTAAATCTAGAAAATTGTGAACTTAAATGTCTGGTCATTGCTTCTCAATCTCTAAGAAAATTGGCTCTAATAGAACCTTTTGTTTTTCGTAGTGGAATTTCATGTCGGAACCTTGAGGAATTATATTTGTGGCACATGATGGATAATTATGATTTCGACATAGTATAGGGAATTATGTGATACGGTGCAGTTTACATTTCATGGTGAATTTGTCATCACTTCATAATCTTTGAAGAAATTTATTTTTATGGGTTTTTCATTTCAGGTCAAGAAATTTCATGTCCGATGCTCGGAGAACTGAAACTTTTGTCTGGAAAAATTAAGACAACTAAAGTAACAAATTTGCCATCTTTAGTTTGTGTTTTTTTCCACTAGAGCCGAATACACAGGCAACGCTTGATGATCTCCTTTTTTCAATTAAAGGTTGAGTACCGAAATCTCGCCTCCATTTATCAAAAAGGGAAAAAGAAAAAGAGCAACAAAAGAGAAAAGAAAAGAAAAGAAACTAAAGACAGAAAACAAAGACAATAAAAATAAATAAACTCCTTATGAAGGAGACTATTAGCCCGATTCCTGCGGTCACATTGAGCTTGCTCCCTAGTAGCAACCACTAAACCTTTCTTTTTCTGTACCGAAAATGGCTTCCTACTAGAGGCTGCGGTTTGCGTAACCGCGATCATGTTGCATTCTTCTTCCTTAGCCTCATCATGCTCGGCTAAATCAGCCCAAGATTCCCCCTTCTCAGTAATGGCAAGAGTTTGACGTCCCTTATTATGATGCAGAGACACTTCTAGCTCAATCCCTTCAATGTTGTCAACTCGTTCCCTCACCGACGGTGTGTGCCTTCCTGCACATTCTGCTCCCCATTAGAAACATCAATAGAATCTTCACTGATAGCATCAGAACTATCCGAAATTTGTTGAACCAAATTATCATCAACTTGTTTCGTAGGCTTAGGAGCCTTAGTAATGCTGTATTCGATATTGCGAAAAACTTTAGTAGACGAAACCACATTTGGTCTTTTGGCCCTTTCTTCCAAGCTTTGCTGCCTTGGTTTACTTCTATAAAAGAGATCAAGATTTGGAGCCACAACCTTCTTGGTAGCTGCAGCCAGGGCCTCGAGTAGAAAGGAGCCAAAAATAAAAAATTTTAGCTTCTTAATTTATAGTTTGAAATGTAAAAAATAATCGAATCTAGATCAAATGATATTTCTCATACAAAATTTGATTAAATGTTGTAAGTTCAATTATTTTTTTCAAATATTAATATTTTGTTATAACCTTCAAAATTGAAGGTCTTTTTAATACCTACCATATTTATTTGTCTAGTGCCGTAAAATGTTAAGACCAGACATCCTTGTAAAAAGGGCTCCAATAATTTATCTCGTCCATAGGCCTCCAACAAGTTAGGAACGGGCCAGGCTGCAGCTTTCCTCCCCATTTGTTCGGTTTGCGGTTTCTTATTCTGTCAACAATCAAATGCTGAGTGTCCAACCGAAGAGAACAATTTGCAGAGTGCTAGAGGATTTTTGAAGACGACAACAATCCAAAGTTCATGACCCTCATCAGCTACTCAAACTGAATTCAGCAAATTAGTCGAAAGATCAACATCCACAAGCACCCTCGCAAAACTACCTTCAATAGTGGCTTTATCAACGCGCAAGAGAACTCCGAAAGTACTAGCAATTTCAGCTAGGGTCCGGGGTTCCCGTTATTCCCACGGTAACACTAGTAGAGAAAGGGGCAATTGCATAGCCACATTTACATCGGTTTTACATATAACCGATTCAAATGGTGGCAAAATAAAATGGTAGCACTAATTTCATCGGTTTCTACTAGAACGATAGAATTGTATAGGACCGAATGCATGGGTTTTTAATATAATTGATACATTTGATAGGTGGAAAATCGTATAAAGATAAAATACATCAATTTATTGTAAAACTGATACAATTGTATAAACATCAAATGCATCAGGTTTAAAATAACTGATGTATTTAAGTGGTTGTAATTTTGTAAATATCAAATGCGTCAGTGATTCCAAAAACCGTTGTATTTGTTTTTTACAACAACGCATGTGATTTGAGGATCACATACATATTTTACATCATTTCCCCATCTCTCACCCCTCTATTTCCCACTTGCAGTTTGCGTTCTTACCCTTCCGTCTCTCACCCCTCTCTTTCCCACTTCCTGTTGGCGTTCTCTATCGCCATCAACCCTTTCTCCACTGTTGCCCTCTCCATCGTTGTCCTTCTCTGCCACTGCTGCCGTCAACATCGACTTTTCCTTTTTATTGATGGAAGGTAAAGAAAACAGGGCATAAAACTAGGGTTCCACTTCCCCTCCTCGAATTTGTACGATTTTTTTCTCTTGTTGTGAGCGTACAACATTTTACGCGACGGCTGCGAAGCCGGGCCGGTGGACCCGTCTCCTTTTGAAAATGATTGTTGCGTGTGATGGTGATTGTGAAGATGGTTTATCATGTTTTATGTTCAAAAGACACGAGATCGAAATCCCGTACTTAAAATAGAGTCGCCGCTCGGTTCAGCTCAACCGGGAAATTTTGGTATGATTTTCCCACCGGGTGGTAGACTATACCTTAAGTAGAGATTTCGAGTTTGGATGATGTTATCTATTTTGCATTGGCCAAGTTAAAATATTTCATTCTTTCTTAATCGGTTTTAATCCGCCCTATTTATAGTGTTTTCGGTATATATTGTTGTTTTCGTGTTATTTATCAAGCATTCAAAAATGGGAAATAAAATAATTGTTACGGTCATCCAACAAATAAAATGCGGGGAATAAAACAATAATTACATGGCTTTCCAAACACCTATACATTTTTTCTATACAATAAGTAAAATACCCGAAGGCCTAGCAAACATCTAACCTAAATCTACCTGCATAAAACGGTTAGCACAAATATGGCACATTGTACGGGATATATCACATAGCATGCATAGTTAGTAAACAAGGCAAGACCCGAATTAGTGTGAACATGGCATATTTATTTACAATTTATCGAGCCCAGTTGGATGGCTAAAAATGAGATTTAAACGGCATTTGCGGGAAAATTCCGTTATATCCATATTTTAGACTCGATTGATGTTTTAACCGGATTATTAGTGAAAATGCCACATGGTATAAGGTGGGGTCTATTTTTAGAAGGTTCTGGACCTTCATCATTGCACTGTACATCCTAGCTTCGGGAAATTAAACTAGGTCGAAAATAAAAACAAAAATGAAACTACTGTCTAGAAGGCCATGCCACCGGTGACATGGATGATCTCGCTAGCGATCTCAGCAACACAGTTAGGCTACATGACTTTCCAGATACCATAAAGAAAGGGTCTTGCAAGAAAATGGGGCTACTAGGGGCAAACGAGTCCACTAGCGATATCAACGATGCCGCTGGCAGCATGGTTGATATCGCCGGCGGCTTTAACTGCTTCCGGCGGCTTCAGCTTCTTATAGCGGCTATTTTTGGCCGGAAAGCGACCAAAAACCCAAAACTAAGCACGAACAGCAACTAAAACACAACAAATAAGTAAAAAGGAAGCCAAAGAGCTATGAGACTTAAAATTTTTACCTCGGGGCCATGAATCCACCTCTTTGTGATCTGTATGACACCTCCGGGGAGCTCAAATGATGATTTTAGGAAGTAAGGGGAGATTTAGTCTCTAAATCATAATTTTAGTGATTTCTAAACTTAAAATGCACCCAGATATCAGAGAGTTCAGTAAAGAAAAACAAAGAAAAGATGAATTGAATCCTCTTTTCTTACCTTTTCTAAACTTTACCCCACTAAACCTAGCTAAAATTCTCAAAATCTCCTTGAAATTTTGAGTTGGGAAAGAGTGGAATTCTTGGAATGGCTGAGAAATGTTGCTTATATAGGCTAAAATCCGTTGAAAATTGCCTTTGATCAATTATCCGTCGGATATCGCGTAAAAAGGCACACAGCTATTCTGCAGCTGGAAGCCATGCCGCCGCCGGCATGGATGATACCACGGCGGTATCAGGGAGGCCACCGGTAGCCTTGCTCTTCTGACTGGTCTGAAAAGATTGCACGAATCATTCCCAAAATTGGGAAAAGGGAGAGGAAATCCGGCAAAAGGTGATTTTGACGCAAAAACTGATATATTGGGGTTTATTTTTGACTTTTAATGGGTATTTTGGACTAAATTATTTTTTTGGTGTAAATCATCTGACTGAGCTACCACCGGACGCGTTACCGGACACGTCAATTTGAATTTTTCCAAAAATAAAATTCGCAGAGAATTTTATATCGGTAATAAGCATTTTTATTACGAGGAATAAAATTGGGCATACGTCATTATCGTCACGCGAGAGGGACTGTAAAGTCCCGTGCTCACAGGCTGCCCCTCGAGGGATCACTATTGCCACTTGCTAGTATGATCGCCCGAAGGAGCAAGGGATGGGAATTGTACCTGATGGGTGAAGAGCTTTTGGTTCCGCTAGTGACTCCATTTGGTGACTGGTTTGCCCCTTGGTCAGGCTTGAGCTATATCGGTTGATTTGCCCTTTGGTCGGGCTTGATCTTTAAGATTGGTTTGCCCCTTGGTCGGGCTTGAGCTTTTAGGATTCGCCAAGTGGGGCTTGAGCTTTTAGAATTTGCCAAGCGGGGCTTGGGCTTTCAGGATTTGCCAAGCGGGGATTGGGTTTTCAGGATTTGCCAAGCGGGGCTTAGGCTTTCAGGATTTGTCAAGTGGGGCTTGGGCTTTCTGGATTTGATATTATGGAGCATCATTCCTGCAACAAACGACAAGTAAACAAAGATTAGACTGATTTTAGATAATGTTTTTACTGCTTGATCGATTTTGTGAAATAAAAATATTTTTGCTCCTTCGATCAATAGTAAAAGCCTAAAAGAATAAAGTATAAGGGTTTTAGAAGTTCTGGGATGTTAGGACTGGAGCCGGGATTCCATCAAAATTGCTAAAAATGAGGGAGAAACGTTGATGTCGCCGGCAGCCTGGCTGATGCCTCCGGCGATTCGGGTGCCACATGGCATCTTTGACCGGTCAAAGAAATTCAAAATTTAAATTGGTGTAGTTGAAGCCGCCAGTGGCATGACTGATAGCACTAGCGATTTGAATGATGCCGCCGGCGGTATGGACGGGCAGTTTCAGATAAAATCGAACTCCTCAAATTCCGTGCAGGTTATTAATATGGGATTAAACTCTATTTTCTCCTATTTCAGAAGCCGAAACTCCTCTTTTACTCTCTATTCTCCTTCAAAAAAACTCAAGCCTTTCTCTTTTCTTTCGATTTTCAACCATGAAGAAGATCATTGGCCGAAAATCTATCAGTTCCAAGTCTGAGGACTTGCCCTCTTCTTTTATTGAGGGGTTGGAGCATTGCCCGGTCTACGTGGGTTATGGCTTCAAAGAGTCAGATGTTGTTTTTGGGTATGGGATAGCAGCTCCAATCGATGATCTCATCCCGATCAAGAAGAATCACATCTCTAACATCTAGGTAAACCTACAAAACTCGAATCTTCTTATTTATGTTTACTTTTGATTTCGGCCTTAGGCTCGAAACTTTGCCATGATAGGGGTTATAAATATGAAATTGATTGTGTAGAAATTGATATTGCATGCTATAGGCTTAATTTTTACTGTTTTATGCTTCGAGTTTGATTAATTGCAATTTTTGGTGATTTGGTGCGATTTTGTTTTGCCCGCAGAAACGATCCCACCGGCGACATCACCGTTGTCGCCATCAGTTTCAAGCCTTAAAAAAGGGCTGGAAACATGCCACATTGCCGCTAATTTCAGTGATGTCGCCGCGACATCATCCATACCGCGATGTCGCCGGCGGTATGGCTGATGTCGCCGGCGGCATCATTGCCCCCTGCGGCAGCGTCAACAACTTTCCAAAAGCAAAATGACATAGAATCTTAATAACTTAACTAATTTGCTCTTTTCTGATTTTGTAGTCACATACCCACACCTACACCGGGGGTATGGGAACCATCGGAGAGTGGTGAAAACACATTGATTAGAAAGACCCGGGGCTTACAGCTGCGATTGAAGATATGAGATTTGGGGATTTTGCCCAAACCATGCCTTTGCTGATGCCCAAGCTGTCTTACTTAGCCTGACAGGCTTGGTAGAGAAGTGGTCTGAGAGCGCTCACACCTTTCATTTCCAGATAAGGGAGGTTACCATTACTCCATTCGACATGGTAGGGATGACAGGGCTGCCATCGATAAAGAATGTGATCCACTTTGATGTGTACATGGAGAAGAACCACCTCAGGGGGCCGGTGATGAAGAGGGTGACTGAGCTATTTGGATTAAAGCCCAAGGTGGGGAGATTTTGCTATGGGGAGCTGTACGAGTACTAGAAGGGGGTCAGAGTGGTCCCCGAGACTGAGAGGGATGCTTGTGTCCCCTCCTTTGTTATTTCTCTATTGACTGTACTGCTCTTCCCGACCTTGGGTAGCAAGGTCAACTATAGGTTAGTTTCAGCTGTTAAGGACGTTAAGACCATCAAAGAGAAGAATTAGCCCTTTGATTGAGGCACTTTTTACTTCAAGTACGCCCTTATGAATATTGTTTTATTATCATGGCTAGCTGCTTTTTTCTTAATTTTAGCATGTTGATCTTCTGGACTGATGGGTTGTTAATTGTACAGGTGTGGGCTTTCAAACATCAAATTCTCCCCCTTATCCAATTCGGTACTACAGTACCGTCGAGTTCTCATTTCCTTAATCGGTGGTGCGGGAGCATTGGGGGTCTCGGTAAGTACCCCACCGCGTATAAGGAGGCATTGCACTACCTACAGATCAGCTCGGTATGCTACTTTGACTTTTTGCCCTGTCTTACGTTCAACAAACCATTAGTCAACAAAAACATATTTATCAATTTTAATTACTTACATTGATTTGTGCTTGATTGATTGGCCAGGTTGTGCGGGACCCTTTTGAGGGGGTGTCCAATTGAGCTGGTGTTCTCACTATCCGGCGGGAGGTGGACGACCACCGATTTATCATGGAGTGCCCCTTAGCCTTACCCTAGTACCTGGGGGAGAGAGTTCGAGGCTGGAGAGAGCTTAAGCCTGCTGCTAGGTCTGTACCTACGGATCCTCCTATAGGCCTCTAGTGGCCTTATTTGACTATCACTAGGGAGGCCGATAAGGCTAATTATTTGGAGAGGAAAGTCCGAGTGGTGCGGAGCGTCCCTGGTCCTTACAATGGCCACATATCGCGCTTGCTCCCCATGCATCCCCGCATTCATGACAATGACCATGGTTTTGAAAATTGAATCGGACCGGCCGGTCGGATCAAGTTCGACCAAAGCCGGTGCTTGGTCTGATCTGGATCGACTGGATTCTTAACATAGTCAAGAATCGGTCAACAACCGGTTGAAACAGCCGGTTCAACCAAAGCCGGTGCCTGATTCGGTCCGGTTTGACTGGATTCTTGATATAGTCAAGAATCGGTCAACAACCGGTTGAAATGGCCGATTCGAATGATGATGGTTTCCGGTTATCTTAAATCCTGTTTTCTAAAAAATTGTTGGCGGTGGGAATTGAACACAAAACCTCCAACATATATTTCAATACATGCTCTACAAACCGAACATTTTCTCCTTATATACTTTTATATTATATATTGTCAATTTTTAAATTATTTTAATAACATTTCATTATAAAAAAACCATGATAAATATTATTTTATTTCATATACTACACATTTTATTAAATTTGAAATATTTCTTTCAATAACAGTTTTAAATGTTTTTCATAATAAAATAACATGTAAATTTTTTAAATAACATTACTCTAAGTTTTTTTTATTAAATTTATATTAAATGGATATATAATTTTTTTATTTTACATATTGTGTATAAATTTTAATTCTTTTAATGCGTAATTTTTATATATCATAAATCAAATTTAGTAACTTTTTTTTATCCAATTTATACATTATAGAAGGTTTGTATTCTTTCATTAGATTATATTAGTTATTATCTTGTGTTTTATTTTTATTTAAAATATAACTTTAAATTATAGAATATTTTATTTAATATTATTAATTTTTATATGAGTATAACTTATATTACATGTTTAATATCAAATCATATAAAATATTTAGTACTTTTACATGTTTTAAGAAAATCCGGTTCGACCACCGATTTAATCTAGTCGAACCTTAAATCCATGAACCACTGCCTTCACCGGTTTGGTGGCCGATTCGAGTTTGAAAACCATGAAAGTGACACTATTTTCTACCATAGGAAGAAGAAGGAGGAGGAGCTGAAAAACCAAAGGCGCAGAATTGTTGTTGAGGATGATAATGAGGACGGGAGTGGTGGCGGTGAGGGCAATCCCGAGGGGTAGGGTGATGTCGGCCAGGATGCCCCGATGGCTCACGAGGGGCATCATTCCTATGATGTGAGATCACACTCTTTCCTCTTTTATGATTATATTTATGCCATATGCTTGGGTCAAAACAGTTGCTTATGTTTGCTTTTGGGATTTTTCAGGTACCCTTCAAGAAGAGAGGCCGGGCTGATGATAGCGGGGGACGATATCATGGCATGCCCGAGGGTGTTGACTTTGTGGAGGCGTGCCTCTCAACATCCTTGGAGACTCAATTCGTACTGATGAACTCGAGAGGCGACTTTCGGACATAGGAGATACCCTCAGCAGCCACTCGTTGAACTTCATGCTAGAAAACACCACTTATGTAAGCCTTGTGCAAACAAATCCATATGACTAGCCCCTTAGGACTTCCTTTTGATTGCTTTTTGGATTTTTCAGGTTCCTCATGCCGTGGTGGAGCGGTTGGCAGGAAATGCTTTTGCTCTTAGGGACACACTAGTTCCCAGACTCTGCTTGCTCAAGTATATTCCTTGTAGAAATATGACATTAGATTAAAATGCATGAATGGATGATATCAGTGATATAGGTTGTTGTTGCTATTGTGGTTTGCAGGATTTTATGGCCCTTACACTATCGGACACCAACGAGGCTCAACATAGATATCAGGAAGAGACGATGGCGCTCTGACACCGAGTGAGCGAGCTAGAGAACCAGTTGGATGCCATATTAGATGAGAGGCAGAGCAAACACAACATGGATCTTGGCGCCCCGAGTGAGCCGGGCCGAAGGTGAAGGAAGGTGACAGTCGGGCACCGCCATAGAGGTGTTTCAAAGAGTTCTTGGAGCATCCCGGGGACCGAAGAAGATGTTGTCGACACTTATCTTCTCAGCGAGAAGGATGTTTTATCTCACCTGCCCGACTGTGGCGACCAGTGCTAGATCCGTCTGTTGATCTGATTTCTTTTTCTTTTTGCTCATTTTTATTAGTCTCGGTTTTGTATGCCTTTGATACAATTTATTGGTCTTGTTTTTGTATGCCTTTGATACAATGGGTTTTTGATTTTGCTTTGGTTGTGGATTTCAGATGGTTTTGGCTTTATTTTAGGCCTAGGATTAGGATATTTTGGATGGTTTGGGCCTTCAGGCATTAGATTTGAATAAGATTTGAACTTTGTGCTTAGATGTGTTCTGGAAACAGATTATAGATTTTTTATAGGTTGTTTACAAGTCTGAACTAGTTAAAACATGCCTGAAATTCATAGAAAATATGGCTATACCGCTAGCGGCATCACCGATATTGCCCCCTGCATGAAATTCTGGCTTGCTAAATAATATAGACAAAGCTGCTCACAAAACCATACCACCGATGACCTAGGCCATATCGCCAGTGAGCTGACTTATACCGCCGGTGGCATCACTTTGCCAGGATTCCGAATTCAGCCATTTTGTCAAATTTAACAATGGTAAACCACAATCAACAGCTATGGGGCTTCATGGAGAGCCTGTGAAATACAGACTGGAAGCAGTTAGAGAAATTTGGGCTATGGGGCTTTCAATATGTCGCGGCATGGCCCGTAAGTCCCAAATTCCTTCAAGCGACGATGACTTTTTGGGATCGGATGGACCATGTATTCCGATTTTCCACATTTCAGCTATGCCCCTTGTTTGAAGAGTTCCATGCTCTATTAGGGGTTTCGTGCCCCTAGCACTGCTGGGGTTTCATATTGGTGCTGATGGCATTCCCCGGGGGTTGTGGAATTTGGACTCTCTAGACCTATTCTTATCCCAATTACCTGACAAACCTAGATTTCAGGTTAGTGCAGTGCTAGAGTGGTGCCGAGGGTCCCTTAGGTCTCATGTTGCTTAGCCTTCAATGGTGGCTTTATTACTCATAGCAGAGTTTATGTGCGGAGTGGGCCCAATTGCCCCATTTAGGCTGGTTTCGCTTATTAGTCCTATATTGACAGGGGCTTCTCCCATATCAATGGTATTAGCCGAGATCCTGCTCAATACCAATGCTGCTTCTATCGACCCGATTCTTATCGGTGACCATCTATTACTGCTGCAGGTATTCATTCTCCCACTTTACAAATTATTCACTTCTTTCTGCTCTTATCTGAAACTGAATCACAAGTATGGCTGATGGAGAAGTTGAACCTGAAGGAGGCACCACATGGGAACCCGAAGAAGTACTTACCCATTCATCTGAGGAAAAGGAGGCTCATACGAGCTAATATTGATCAGCTGACATTCGATAGCTGGGTGCCTATTCTGAGGGGGTATATAGATTTGCAGATACAGTGGGTTAGCCAATGGTGGAGGATTCGAGATATGGTTGTGGAGTCTTAAGGATCCTGGATTCAGCTAATAGGTCTGGATAGGTCCTCATTCTATACCCCTTACTGGTTATCCCGTCAGTACGGCAAGCGACAGAGAGTCCCGATCAAGCTACCTCATAACCAAATCAAAGTCTACAAAGCTAGGTGGGTGAATCATATCTAGGAGAAGTGGGCTAGGGAGGCCATATTCGAGACTCTAGACTATGATCACGTGGAGACCATTGAGATTGATATGCATTACAGAGGATGGGTTACTGAGATCAGACGCCTGATAACCCGATCCGAGCAATCATAGGACTGTTTTAATGGAGAGCAAGCAGAGCTAGGACATGAGCCCTTCTCTACTACCACCTTACAAAAGATTTCTAGATATTATGATGATGCAGGGAGCTCGGATTAAGACGCGCTTCCTTTAGTTCTATCTTTTGCATAGGCTACTCGGGGCGACATACCTATCAAACTTTATTTTATTATGTCTTTTATTTGGCTCTAATTTTTGCATAGACTGCCCCTTGGAGTTTTCAATCTATCGAACCTTGTCTTAATTTTTGCCTGGACAGCCTTTTTGGGTTTTCAATCCAGCAGACTTATTCTGACTTTTGCATAGACCTCGCTCTTTTTAGTCTATCAGAATTATTTTCATTTATTGCGCATTTAATTTAGAATGATATGAACTCTACATTAGGCTTACTTGAGCTATTTTGACCATATGGATACAAAATTCACATAAACATAAACATTAGGATTTCAAGAAAAGAGATACTTTCATTAGGTGAAGCAAAACAAAGTACACGATGTTTGGTAGGCATTCCATTGATTTAACTCCCGGTGCCAACTAGCCTAAACAGGTTTTCTTGAAGGCACTCTCTCTTCGCTCACTTACCCTAATTTTTGCCTAGATCGCCCTTTTTGGGTTTTTAATCTAGTGGGTTTATCTCATCCCCTAATTTTTGCATGGCCAGTTTGCAGAATACTGACCGTCGGGTGTCACCCTAATTTCGGCCAGATCAGTATAAGATCGAAAGGCGTGCGATTATTATATCTATTTTTTTGTGTGCTGCTTTTTCTGATTTATTTCTTTTAGATTAGATGTGGTAACGGTAAAGCTTGTCTTGGTTTACGGGTTCATAAACTCATTCCCGTCCATGTCCATAAACTTGACTGCTCCTTGACCAAGCATTTTCTTTATCACATACTGTCCTTCTCAGTTAGGCTGAATTTGCCCCTTGCATCTGTAGTGGAAGGTTTCAGCTGCTTAAGGACTAGATAACCAGCTTTAAAAGGAAACTTTTGGTGTCTTACCGGACTGTTATAGGCTAGAGGCATGCACTGCTGGTACATCTAGAGATTATCTAGAGCCCTCAATCTTAGTTCATCCATCATATTCAGCTGTTCAAACCGCGCCTGAGTCCATTCAGATTCTTTTAATTTAGCCTCTAATGCGACCCTCAATGAGGTTACTTGAGTCTAAATCGGCAAGACCGCTTCCATTTCGTAGACCAGGGAGAATGGAGTTTGACCGGTCGGGGTATAGACGCTTATGGGATATCCCCAAATAGCAAAAGGTAGCTTATCTGCCTAAACCCTGTAACTAGCCATCATCTTAGAAAGAGTCTTCTTTACCGATTTATTAGCTGCCTCAACAGCACCATTGCCTTGCGGTCTCTACGAAGAAGATCTATGGTGTTCGAACCCGTATTTCTCAATCAGGTTGACTGTTGCCCATTTAAATTGTACTCCATTATCTGCGACTATATGATGCAAAAGTCAATACTGAGTGAAAATATGCTTCTCTATGAACTTGGCCATCTTTTTGGCGGTGACATTGGTGTAGGATTCGACTTCTACCCATTTTAAGAAATAATGCACTGCTACTACGATGAATCGGTGCCCATTCATGGATGAAGGATGAATTTCACCGATTATGTCTATCCCCCATGGTAGAATGGCCAAGGAGTATATAAATTATAGGGTTCGGTGAGTGGCAGATGTTACATATCCCTATAAATCTTGCCTTGGTGGCACCTTTTTACTTGGGCGATGCAATGGGCCGTTGGGGTGAGCCAAAAATATCCCAACCGCTGAATTTTCTTTATGAGAGTGAGGCCATTCATATGAGGGCCACAATTACCAGAATCGACCTGATCAATTACTTTCTGAGCCTTTGATTTAGTTAAGCAACGAAGTAGTAAGCCATCACTAGTGCGCTTGAATAGATCATTATCGATAATTCAGAACTAAACAACGAGCCGCCTGAGAGTGGTATGGTCTGAGTTAAAGGAATATGAAGGATATTGTCTAGTTTGGAGGAACAGGATGAGTTAGAGTACCAATAGGGTTCGGTGGAGATGGTGAGGACCTGCTAAACTTGTTGAGCAGGGTAAGGGATCTTAGTTGACAATAAGACCAAAAGGTAGATAGGCTGCTGGTGGGGTCCTTCCTATGACGAGGCCAGGGTGGATAGAGATTCAGCCATTAGATTCTCATCCCGATGGACGTGGTGATACAAACAAGAGAAGAACTTTTTAGATAAGCTTCAGACAGCCTCAACATAAGGACGGAGAGATTCTTCTTGATTTCCTACTCCCCAACAACCTGACGAATCATAAGAGCTAAATCCCTAATTATAAATACCATGCGGGCCCCAACCTAGAGGAGGGTTTCAAGACTGAATAGAGATGCTTTATACTCAATGCATTATTTGTAACAATGAATTCCAAGTGTTTGGACAATGGGATGATTTGATTATCTGGTGTGACTATAATAACTCTGAGGCTTGCTCCCCATCGGTTCATAGCATTATCAAAGTACATAGTCCACACACGCTCAAGGATTTTGATAGAGGCGAGCTGCTCATCAGGAAACTCCAGGTTCTCAACATAATCAGACTTAAGGGATTTATTATCTAGGAATTCAGCCACTACCCGCCCCTTAATAACCTTCTTCGTCACATACTCAAACTTGGATAGAAGCAATAACCATTGAAATAGTTTATCAGTTGGAGTAGGGGATTGACAAAGATACTTCATGGGATCAATCTTAGCCATGGCTTGGACTCAGTAGGATTGGAAGTAATGGCGTAACTTCTTATTGAGCCAAACCATGGTGGTACAAGTCTTCTCCACAATCGAATATTGGGTTTCGTAATGCAATAACTTTTTACTTAGGTAGTAAATCATGTGCTCCCACTTATCATAATGCTCTTGGACAAGTATTTTTCCCTATAAAAGATTCTTCGATAGCCAGATACAGGATCAAAGGTTTCCCCGGGATGGGGGGTTTTAAAACCGGTGGGTCAACAAGATAAGCTTTGATTCTGTCAAACACCACTTAGCATTGATCATTCCATACTACTGGTTGCTGCTTTCTCAATAGCTTAAAGATAGGTTTACACATGGAAGTGAGGAGGGCCATGAATCGACTAACATACTATGAGGACCCTAGGAACGATCGGACCTCTTTCTCTATTTTTGGCTGAGGCATTTCCCTGATGGCTTTGGCTTTATCAGGATCCATCTCAATTCCTTTCTGACTAACCATATCTCCTAGTAGCTTTCCTAAAGTAACCCCAAACACGCACTTAGTAGCTTTCCTAAAGTAACCTCAAACATGCACTTCTTTGGATTTAGGCGAAGATTGTACTTTTCCATACAAGTCATGAATTTGTTGAGAATAGCAGGATGCTCTTCTTAAGTGGAAAACTTTACAATCATATCATCCACATATACCTGTACCTCTTTATGGATCATGTCTTGCAAAAGGTCAGTTACGGTGTGCTGCTAAGTGGCCCTGACATTCTTTAACCCAAACGGCATTACTTTGTAGCAATAAATCCCCCATTTAGTAATAAACGTCATTTTGACCATGTCGATGATATCCACCATAATCTAATTATAACTAGAGAACCCGTCCATAAATGAGTACATAGCTGCCCTGGCGGCACTGTCAATCATGACATCAATGTGAGGGAGCGAGAAGTCATCCTTAGGCAAAGCCTTATTAAGATCTCAGAAGTCAACACAAACTCAGACCCTACCATCTTTCTTCGGAACTGGGACTATGTTGGACAACCAAGTCGAATATTCCACCACTTTGATGAATTGAGCTACAATCAACCTCAAAAATTTTGCTTTAACCCGATCAGCCCATTTTGGTCTTAACCGATAGAGCTTTTGCTTGACAGTCCCAAAATTATGATCGGTTAGAATTCTGTGCTCGACGATTTGACGATCTACTGTGGGCATATCTTCATTCGACCAGGCAAAAGCGTTAACATGATTTTTAAGCACTTTTATTATCTCACTTTTTTCCTCAAAAGTTAAATCGTTGGAAGTGGTTACCATTTTGGGATTATCATTGGTGCTTAGGTTTATTTCACTTAGAGATGTATCGCTAATGCCAAAAATGTTATGCGTATTGTTATATGAATGCATGGATCCATCAGGAAAAAAATCAAGCGGGTAAGCAAAATAAGAGTCATTCATTGCATTAAAAGCCTTGTAGGCAACATTGTTCGCATAAAAAACATCAGAAATATTGAAAATTATGTCATCCATATCGTCTTCCTCCACAGGCGGAGGGGCTTCAGTGGTGGTAGCAGCATTAGGAGGAGCATCCTCTGCAGTCTTCATAAAAATGGTGTCCAGGTCATGGTCTAGTGCTGCTTTCTGATCGGCGGTGAGGTATGGTTCTCTGAATAGGTTAGCTTTCTCGGTTAGGGCCCTGGCGAGCTTCCTTACAATCTCTATCATGGCTTCCTCTTCCCCAGCTCTCTAACCCCTCCCACCTTTCTTCATTAGAAATTCTATAGCCCTGGTCATGGTAGCCACTACATCTTCGACCTCTTGATCGATAGACTCTTCATTACTAGCCCCAAACTCATCCTCGGGATACATCTTACCCTTCCCCTTAGCCTTATTAGAAATGATGTGGACAAGTGTGATAGGCTCAGTTGGTTCAACTTCAATGAAGACAACCATGGAGCCAGCTTTAAAGTCATAGACATCCTTAAAGATCTCAAAACTGGGCCACATTTTCCCATCATGCTCAACAGGTTCAGGCTCTCCCTTATAAGGCCTCTTGCCTTGGATCTCACAAATAGTGACCATGCAACAGTAACAAAAAGGAACACATCAATAGGCTTTTCTAGGCTTGTACCCTAATCTAGCCTGGCGGACCCATACTTTCGGTTCCAACGCTTCGATGATTCCCTGCTCGAACATTCTACAGCCTCTGCTAGGCTTATAGCCAGATTTCTTTATCAATTTTCTTACATCGGAGTGGAGATAACTATGCCAAATAAGAGGTGATTTCTTAGTCTTACTAACCACATCAATCTGAAGACCTTCCTCTAATTTAGCTTCAACTTCCATAATAGCCACAATGAAAGCAGGGTCGACCTCGATGGTTACCAATTTATCCTCGTGAATGAATTTGATTTCCTGATGGACAGTGGAGGGAACTGCGCCCAAGGCGTGGAGCCAAGGTTGACCAAGCAACAAAGAGTAAGTAATAGGAATGTCGAGTATGGTGAACCGCACTGTGCTTGTAACACCTCTAACAGGGACTTCCGCCTCAAAGGCCCTAATTACACTGTGCTTCAAATCATTATAAGCTCGGAGAATAGCACTGGATTTTTCAAGCATTTCCTCTAACAAGCCCAAGTGAGGAAGGAATTTCAGGGGATAGAGGTTCAGGGTAGAGCCATCATCTACAATGATACAGGGGATAACCTTATCGAGGATCTGGATACGGATGAATAAGGCCCTATTGTGGTACTTACCCTCAAGCGAAAGATCGAAATGGTCAAACATAATATGTGGCCCCTTCTTGGGAGCTGTACCTTCCCCCGACCCTAGCACACATCTCAATAACAGAAGTGGTCAGAGTAGCTTCTAAATCAGGCAATCACTTAATCAATCCCTTGTGATGCCCTTCGAAATCGATTACCAACTGCCAGATACTATAATGAGCTTGAGTGTTTTTGAGCTGAGTAATGAGAGGATCAACCTTGAGGCTGGTTAGGATAAGTGGAGGTGGAGAAGGAGGCCTAGCAGTGGTGCCTATCCTTTTAGGGACCAGGTCCTTATCCAAATGGAGATGACAATCCTCAGCTTGATACACATGGCCACTCTAGGTAATGTGAGGACACTATCGATAAGGACACTCTGAGTGGCTCGTGTTTTAAATAGATATTGCTATTCCACAGGGTCAAAATCTGTGTCTTTTAACTCATGCTCATCCACTTTGAAAGGCTCATTCTGGTGAACTGTGAATAACTCATTCGGCTTCTCATTAGCAACCGAATCAACCCTAAAGAGTTTAGCACTTACAGCCTTGGCTAACTCGACTAGTCCCTTATTTTCATCAGAATAATCATCCTTTGAAACAAAGGCATCTACGTTGAAGAGCGACTTTTCCTCAACTTTCATTCTCTTGGACACAAAAGGTTGAGCTCTGCGGCTTTCTTGCTTAGGCAGATTCGGGTTAACATCCATACCCTAAACTGAATTGAGTTAGACGGGAGACTGGAACCGATAACCA
Source organism: Euphorbia pulcherrima (assembly GCA_947683365.1). Lineage (NCBI taxonomy): Eukaryota > Viridiplantae > Streptophyta > Magnoliopsida > Malpighiales > Euphorbiaceae > Euphorbia > Euphorbia pulcherrima. The sequence continues at coordinate 46,572,988 of CANTUS010000010.1, forward strand.
GAATAGAATTACTACTACCCGGACCTTAGGTGATTAGTTCAAAGATTGTGGCTTTAGGCAAGCCAGACTAGATCATTCCTACCTTATTCTTGAAATTAGGAAAAGGGTTATTCATAGTGCTTGGGGTGTTATCAGGTTCATCAATTTTTCCTTCACAAACCAGAAGCTGAATAGCCGAAAACAAGGCCTTACAATTATTGGTTTGGTGACCCACTTGGACGTGGTAATTATAGAAGTTGTTCTTATCCTCGGGTTTAGGCGGTTTGTACTCCTAGAGGGACTGGATGAAACCTGCTTCCCTCAAATGCTAAAAGATAATCCGAAGAGGCAACTTGTACATATTGGCTAAAACAAAAGGAGCACAAGGGGGTTAAACTTTGGTAACTGTCGGTGTAGCTGGAGTAATTACTAGGGGTACAGTAGGGGCTAGAAAACTACCTGAACTGCAACCGAGTCTTTAGGCTTAGCAGGTGCCGGAGCTGAGGGCTGAGCATCATTATTCTTTCTGAACCAAGGTTTCCCTGCCTTTTTTGCCTTTTCACGCTCTGCCTTGCACTTAATTTTCTCGACTTTTTCAAATATATCCTTATAAGATAGGAAAGAATCAATAGCCATTTCTTTACAGAACAAGGGAAGAGATCCCTCTAGGAGTTTAACAATCATCTCCTCGAGACTTAGCTTGGATTTTATCAAAACCTGGGTTGAGATCCATCAGTTAAAATACTGCTAAAAGGTCTCATTAGGCATTTGATGGACTCCCTCAAGATGTTGGAGGGTTGTTTCCATCATAGTATTAAAACCATAATGCACTTTCAGAGCCTTAGAAAGAAGTTTCCAGTCAATGACAATATGCTATGGCAAAGTATGATACCATTCAAGAGTAGGGCCTCGAAGGGAATAAGGAAACATTTTGGCAAGCACTTTATCACTTAATTTCTTTACATATATAACTCTTTTATACATAATAATGTGGAAAGAAGATGCAGCAGAACCATCATAATGCGCCATATTCGGCATATTAAAATTATCGAGGACCCAGTCTTCATTTCTTTGGGGCTCCTTAGCAGCTATAAGGCAGTTAATTTAGGCTTGAATTTTTGGTGTCACGCTTGGAGACTGCGTGACCTTGTCATGGATCGACCGAGAGAGAGCTACGGCCTTGGGTGTCGCGCTAGGAGAATACGTGACCTGGTCGTTGATTTGAGACCCCATCATCTGGCAAACAAAAGCAACTACTTCAGGTGTCACGCCCGATGCTGTGTGACCTAGTCGTTGACCGGTGAAGATGGTGGGGGAGAGCAATCAGTTGGTTACTGAAAGGATTCTGAGGATAAGTAGTGCCCTTAGGAGTTACCATAAATTGAGGAGGAGTAAAAGATGGTAGAAGTTAGACTACCCCACTGGAAGAAGCTAAAAACTGAGGAGTGAATACTAGAGGAACCAAGCTCTAAGCAAAGGATCTTGAATTGAAAGGAACAATCGACAATGTTATTGGGGTTTGCAGGAAAGCAGAAGTTTGCCCGAACTGAAATGGGCTTACCATGGGCTGAGTCAAGGGAGTTGGTTAAAAAACTAGTACAATGGGTCTTATCGCTATCGAACCAGCCAACATCTATGCTAAACCATTCTGGGCTTACATATCGGACTCACAGACCCGGTCAAAATTCCTATCCTCGAGGGCTTGCTTAACAGCTGCTTGGATAGTGTTTTGGATAAAAGCTTAGAATGCATATGAATTCAGAAACTACACCATAGTATAGGTGAAATCAAAATTAGTAGGGGGAAGACGCTACTCCCGAGGTGGGAGTAGGACCGACTTGCTCCATAAGTGGGGGAGGGTTTCCGCCATTGGTTAGAAAAGCTATAACTGACTGAGAGAAATCCTAACCTAACTAAATCTGATCTAAATCCAACTCCTCACTGGAATCCATATACGGAACCCCTTCAACTTCTGTGATGACAATTGGAGTGAGAGAACGACGAATCAGATAGTGCTCTAGCATTTTCCAAATTGAGGTGCGATGATAATTCTGCCTCCTCCTAACTAAAACAGCAGGTAGCAGAATAGATCATGCATGGATTGTGTGATGTTATGGATAGGGTGAATGATCTTTGTCTAACAATCGATGCATGGTATGTATGGCTGCACGTAGATGTGGTTAGGGATGATGCAACTGCTTATCCCTTCAACATCCGTGGGATGTTCATATCCGTCATCATGCATAGTGATATGAGTTGACTCAACGAAGTGCAAAAGAAGTCCTACAGATGTTGCTAAACCTCTTCCATGAATGGAGATCGGTAAGGGTAAGTTGATTTTTGGCTTTTAAAGCCGATGCATGGGCGATGCATGAGCATGTAGCACATAGCACATGAAACGTCCCTCTTCTAACCTTATGACTCCCGCGTAATGCCTATTTGGAAAGGATGAAGTTTGGCTTCTTGATCAATATTCGCAAAAGAAGTGTGTTCCAATTGTTTCTATTTGTATTGGATGTCCTAAAGGATTGAAGTGCTAAGGTTTCTCTAGCACTGCTTTGGTATGGTTGTTGATGTAGAAGGTTCTCGTTTACCTTGATTCCACGTTACTCAACCACTCCCCAAATAGGTGCGATCACAGGAGTTTACGTATTGGTTGAAACGAGTGATCCACCCACTAGGTATCTTCAATTCCAAACAGGGCATGAGTGATACTTTTACGAGCTTCTCAGGTCAAATGGGAACCTAATATTACCGAACTATCTACGCGCGTAAGGATAAAATGTTATGAAAAAGAATGAAGTTTTCATTTGGCCAATGATTTCAATACATCATCAAAATCTTTTAAAATTATTAAAAAAATTTAAGTTCAAGTTTAAAGAGACAGATCCCCAGCGGAGTCGCCACTGTGAGCGGATGACATTTTACGCGACGGCTGCAAAGCTAGGCTAGTGGACCAGTCCCCTTTTGAAAATGATTATTGTGTGTGATGGTAATTGTGAAGATGGTTTATCATGTTTTATGTTCAAAAGACACGAGATCGAAATACCGTACTTAAAATAGAGTCGCCACCCGGTTCACCTCAACTCGGAAATTTTGGTATGATTTTCCCACTGGGTGGTAGACCATACCTTCAGTAGAGATTCTGAGTTTGGATGATGTTATCTATTTTGTATTGGCCAAGTTAAAATATTTTATTCTTTATTAATCGATTTTAATCCGCCCTATTTATTGTGTTTTCGATTTATATTGTTGTTTTCGTGTTATTTATCAAGCATTCAAAAAATGGGAAATAAAATAATTATTACATTCAACTAACAAATGAAATGCGGGAAATAAAATAATAATTACATGGCTTTCCAAATACCTATACATTTTTTCTATACAATAAGTAAAATACCCGAAGGCCTAGCAAGCATCTAACCTAAATCTACCTGCACAAAATGGTTAGCACAAATACAGCACATTACACGAGATATCTCACATAGCATGCATAGTTAGTAAACAAGGCAAGACCCGAGTTAGTGTGAACATGGCATATTTATTTACAATTTATGGAGCCCAGTTGGATGGCTAAAAATGAGATTTAAACGGCGTTTGCGGAAAATTCCATTATATCCATATTTTAGACTTGATTGTTGTTTTAACCGGATTATTAGTGAAAATGTCACATAGTATGGGGTGGGTGGTCTATTTTTAGAAGGTTATGGACCTTTGTTACTATTCAAACTTTAGGAAATTAAACTAGGTCAGAAATAAAAATAAAAATAAAACTGCTGTCCAGAAGGCAATACCGCCGGCAGCATGACTGAGGCCGCCGGCGACATGGATGATATCGCTGGCAATCACAGCTACATAGGTAGGCTACATGACTTTCCAGATATAATAAAGAAAGGGTCCCATAAGAAAATGGGGCTACCAGGGGTAAATAAGGCCACTGGCCGTATTAACGATGCTGCTGGCGGCATGGTAGATACTGCTAGTGGCTTCAACTGCCTCCGGTGGCTTTAGTTTCTTATAGAAGCTGTTTTTGGCCAAAAAGCGACTAAAAATCTAAAACTAAGCACAAACAGCAACTAAAACACAACAAATAAGTACAAAGGAAGCCAAAGAGCTATGAGACTCAGAAGTTTTACCTCAAGGCCATGAATCCACCTCTTCATGATCCGTATGACACCTTTGGGGAGCTCAAATGATGATTTTGGGAAGTAAGGGGTGATTTAGTCTCAAAATCCTAATTTTAGTGATTTCTAAACTTAAAATGCACCTAGATATTAGAGAGTTCAATAGAGAAAAACTAAGAAAAGATGAATTGAATCCTCTTTTCTTACCTTTTCTAAACTTTATCCCACTAAAGCTAGTGAAAATGCTCAAAATCTCCTTGAAATTTTGAGTTGGGGAAGAGTGAAACCCTTGAAATGGCTGAGAAATGCTGCTTATATAGGCTAAAATCCATTGGAAATTGCCTTTAATCCATTATCCGTTGGATATCGAGCAAAAAAGGCACACAACTGTTCTGCAGCTAGAAGCCACGACTCCAGTGGCATGGATGATACAGTCGACGGTATCAGTGAGACTGACAGGTCTAAAAAGCTTGCATGAATCGTGCCCGAAATCGGGAAAAGGGAGAGGAAATCTGGCAAAAGGTGATTTTGATGGAAAAACTGATATATTGGAGTTTATTTTTGACTTTTAATGGGCATTTTGGACTAAATTTGTTTTTTGGTGTAAATCATCGGTCTGAGCTACCACCGGACACGTTACCAGACACGTCGAATTGAATTTTTCCGGAAATAAAATTCGTAGAGAATTTTATATCGGTAATAAAAATTCCAATGAGGATTAAAATCGGGCACACGTCACCATCATCTCGCAAGAGGGACTGTAAAATCTTGTGCACACACCTATGTTTCTATAGTTCTAGGTACTCTTTTCCCTGTTTATTATTTGTTTCTTTCTATAAATTCTATTGTTATCGGCGCCATCGATACACTGCCATAATATCCATTCCTTTTTAATTCCCTTGAATCAGAAATAGCTTATAGTAGTGCTACAAAGTTTAAGATTTTTTATTCGATGCTCATATATTACCAGCTAAACTATGCAATAACAATTGCTTATAAAACCGAGCCATAGGTCCCACTTCAAGGGGATGAAGATGCAACAGTGTATCTCCAGTTTTGAAGAATTTAGTCAGAATTGGAATATAAGGTAATCATACTTGGTATAAAACTTAATTAAGCCATCAATAGATTTTTCTATTTTAGTTTCCTGCTAATAGCATAATTAGGCGCTGGACTTGGCACAATTTGACATTTAGTTACAATTATTTTTTATCAAAATTTTGTCCATAACTGACAAATTTGAAATGCACAGACCCTTAGACTAGTAGTTGCTTGCTCATATGTTCATCTCTAATGTGTAATGTATGCTAACTTCAACTTAATTCATTTGCATCTACTGTGATCAAGCTTTAATCATCTATAGGAGTATGAAAAGTAGACGGAAATTCAATTATTTTGGCAATTTTATACATAAATTTAAACCGCATTGTTTTATCAGTAATGCTTATAATGTGAATACTTATTCTGGTATCAGATGAAAAAAGCAACTAGTTGAGTTGGGATGTTGCTCTTTATATGAGCTTATCTATGTTTTGTTAAATTAAAAAATAAACTTAAATTATTAGAATAATATATATTGGAAAGGAAGAAAATTGAACACGTCATTAGCTAAAATTAATGGCCAAAAAAAGTAAGTACATCAACTTGGTCCAAAATGTGAGACGTAGCCTTTGTATCTCCATATATTATGATTAGGTTTTTTTGTGGCTTTAAAAGTAGGAGGCGTGGCCACTCTAGGTCCATATTTTGAAGATTGAAAAATACTATATAAGACACATGTACTTCTCTCATTTTCCAATAGAATTTGTAGAGTGAATAAAAGAAGAAAGTTTAATTATTTATTCATAGTTTTCATCTTGTTCTATTCTTATAGTTTTGAGTAATTAATATTTACTTTTTACTTTAAACTATTTTATCCCTCTTCTTTACTCCAACAAATTGGTACGAGAGCCAAGTTGAAATCCTGTGTGAGAGTTGTGAGAATTTTATAATATTTTCTTGAGTGTTTGAGAGACCCTACCCAAATAAAAATGAACAGCAACAATTTTCCCTTCAATTTTCCTCAGCTCACCAAAACCAATTAGAAAAATTGGTACATTAAAATGGAACCCATTCTAAGAGCCCAAGACGTTTGGGACATTGTTGAAAATTGCTACGTAGTACCTGTCCCAGCAGAAAATGCACAATTATCTTAGGCAGAAGGTGATAGTTTGCATAAGAATCGTAGGAGTGACCAGAAGGCACTTAGTTTAATCGATCAAGGTTTGGATGATGTGATGTTTGAGAAGGTGTTAGAAGCAACTGCCTCCAAGAAAGCTTGGGACATTTTACGATTTTCTCTTCCAGGAGAGGAGAAATTTTAGAAGGAGTGATTGCAGATGTTACGAGGTGAGTTTGAGATGATGAAGATGAAGGAGACAAAAACAATTGTTGATTATTCCTCACAGGTAAAATATGTCGTTAATCAAATGCGGCAATATGGAGAAAAAATTGAAGAGTCGAGAATCGTTTAAAAGATTCTATGATCGTCACTACCAAAGTTTGATTTTATAGTAGTAGCCATCGAAGAGTCAAGAGACATGAGTGCAATGGCAGTTGACGAAGTTGTTGGTTTATTACAAGCACATGAGGAAAGATTAAATAGACAAAAAGAAGAGTCTATTAAACATGTTTTGGCGGCAAAGGCTTCATTGCGAGAGAATGAAAATAGCCGAGACTCTAGTCAATCTAGAAGAGGATGCGGTAGATGTCGAGGAGGAAATGGTAGAGGAAGAGGATGTGGCAGAAGTCAGTAATTCCCAACAACTGACAATAATGATGGAAATAATCAGTCCACAAGAGGCAAAGGCCATGGACATAGATGAGGAAGAGGAAGAGGCAATTGGAGACAAAATGATGGACAAGATAAGTCCAATGTGCTATGTTACAATTGCTTAAAGTATGGCCACTATGCATCAGAATCTAGGAGTCCTCCTAAGCAAGTGGAGGAAGCTACTAACAACATACAAGAAGAGGATGTCATCGACGTGGATTACTAACCGGTGAAGGTGAACAATTTCCAGATAATAACATATGGTATCTTGACATTGGAGCAAGTAATCATATATGCGGAGAGAAGAAACTATTCATTGAGCTGGACCGATCTTTTAGTGGAAATGTTGTATTTGGGGATTCGTTGAAAGCTCCCATCAAAGGCAAAGGAACCATTCTTATTCGTTTAAAGAATGGGGATCACCAATTCATAAGCAATGTGTATTATGTTCCAAACATGAGAAACAATATTTCGAGTTTGGGATAATTGCTAGAGAAAAACTACCAAATTCACATGGTGAATAGGAAGTTGCTACTACTAATGACAAGAAGGAAATGTTAGCAAGTGTTCCGATGTCAAAGAATGAGATGTTTACACTCAACATCAAGACCGATGTGGCCAAGTGTTTAAAGACATGAGTGAAGGATATTGATTCGTTGTGGCATTTGAGGTTCGGATATCTCAACTTCAGAAGACTAAAGTTGATGAGTCAAAAGAAGATGGCGCATGGTATTACCCCTATTGATAAACCCCACCAACTATTTGAGGGATGTCTTGTAGCAAAACAATCAAGAACTAGTTTTCTAAAAGAGTCCATGTTGAGAGCTAAGGCACCTCTCGAGCTTATCCATGTCGATGTTTGCGGACCGATGGCACTAGTTTCATTGGGAGGGAACAAATATTTCTTGCTATTTATTGATGATTATAGCAGAAAGACGTGGGTTTATTTCTTGAAGGAGAAATCAGAAGTATTTGGAGCTTTCAAGAAATTCAAGGCACTTGACGAGGAAGAAAGTGGTTATTACATCAAGGCCTTAAGATCCGATGGAAGGGGAGAATTCACATCCAATGAATTGAGTAGATTTTACGAGAACCATAGAATCTGCCGTTTCTTGTCAATCCTGAGATCTCATTAGCAAAATAGAATTATGGAGAGAAAGAATAGAACGGTGATGGACATGGTCAGAAGCATGTTGAAAAGCAAGAATTTACCTAAGGAGGTATGGACAGAAGCCATTGATTATGCTGTGAATATCTTGAACCAGTCCCCGATAGCAAGTGTTTTCGATATGACTCCCCAAGAAGCATGGAGTTGGAAAAAGCCCAACATGTCTTCTTTTCTTATTTTCGAGAGTGTAGCGCATGTACATATAGCTGATGAAGAAAGGAGAAAACTAGATGATAAAGCAGAAAATACTTGTTCGTGGGTGTTGGGAAACTATGATCCGGACCACAAACTAAACTACATTATCCGGATCTGGTTTGAAAGAAACAAAAACTAAAACTATGTAAATCCCAAATATAAATGGAAACATCCGGACAAAGATCCAGCTATAAAGCTGTCCATTGAAGACATCATATACCTAAGCACATGGAATCATCAGAATAAAGCTTGGGAAGGAAACAAGCTTTAATCCCTCAAGAACAGCATCCGAAAGAGCTGATTGCTATATCTCTGGAAGAAGACAGATCCAGAGAATATGAGTCTAAAGACATGGAGAAGACTCATGCTTGAAGACAATGGGAAAAGTTTCAAAGATAGCTTTTCCCTCCACCTTTTGGTCTATAAAGTCAAAGATCCTTTCCCCAAGACAAAGATAAAATGACAGCTTGTATTTTTCAGAGAAAGGACAAAAGACTGACACCGATCTGAAAAAGCTGAAAACCTTTTCACCTAGATCAATAAGGAGGCGCGTGGAGCTCACACCAAAAAGCTATTGGTGTAAAAGTTGGTGCATCACAAAATGCCAAGTAAATCTATCACTGACCACGTTTTAGCATCAATCGCTAGTATTCAAACGGGTCAAATTATAGTCTAAAGGATTAATCAACAGTTCCGGAAGTGCCACCTATAACCTGATCAAGGGTGAAGCTTTATTACAAGTTCAACAACCCACAAAGGCTCCATTTATAATGGAAGCCTATAAGAGGGAAACTTCACCATATGAGAAGGTTGGCTTTGATTGACAAAAATAAGTAACAAAGAACAAGCATTCAATCAGCTTACAAATCCCTCCAAGAATCAATTAAATTCCACATCTGTTGTAAGGATTCCTAAGTGAACTATAAACCTAAGGAAATCCAAAAACCAAAACCTTTGTGAAAATAAGAGTGCAAAAATCTCTAACTTGGGTAAGTTGGGAGATTGGGATACAACTTAAATTTGGTGCTTTAAGTGGGGACTCCCTGTAGGACTCATCTTAGATTCGAGGTAGAAGTCTAAGGGGTATATCCTACTAAAGACTGAAGGACTCAGCTAGGAGTTGGTGCTTCTAGTGGTATATCCTACATCCGGAAGGGGTTACCATCCGGAGAAAAATTGTAAGGCTTGATTCCTGCCAGTTGGAAAGGAATCCACTAGTGGAAAAGCTCAAAGGAAGGAAACTCCGGGGACTGGAGTAGGCGGGGCCGAACCAGGATAAAAACCTTTTGTGTTTGATTTTTCTAACTTTTATTATTTGTATTATATTGTCATATTTGCATCACCAGATCCATCATCTGGTTCATAATCAAACACGCGACTCTAAGACTTCTTAAAGTCTTTATATTCATAAAAAAAAGGTTCATTCAGCCCCCTCTGACCTTATAAAGACCCTGATAGGGACCAAGAAGTGGTATTAGAGCCAGTGCTCAAACTAGAGATCTAACAAACTCGAGCTAGAGGTTCATATATTTTGATTCACATATCAAAATGAGTTTCCAAAACTCATAACTCCTTCTCGAGGGTATGTCTGTTACCCATCCTCCACTCTTCACTAGTGACTACTACACGTTCTGGAAAAATCGGATGAAGAACTTCAACCAATCATAAAGTATGCAAGCATTGTTATTTATTAGAGATGGTCTATATGAGCCTACTTATAAAGTAGAGGGTATGACTACCCGAAAGCCATCAAGTATGTGGGATGAAGATAACTTTAAAAAGCTGCTTAAAAACATAAATACTATTAACATGCTTCACTGTACTCTTAGTGTAGCTGAATTTAACATGATATTCAGATGCGAGACTGCAAAAGATATTTGAGAGAAGTTGGAGGTAACCTTTGAAGGAACCACCAAAGTAAGAGAAGCTAAGCTTGATCTACTACAATAAAATTTTGAATCCTTCAAGATGGAGCCTAAAGAATCAATCAGCAACATGAACACTAGATACACCAATCTAGTGAACGAGATGAAAAGACTAGGAAAGGAGATCCCAAAAGTAGAAATGGTCAAGAAAGTGCTCCAGAGTCTCACCAAGGAATGGGACAACAAAAAGACTGCCATTGAGGAAGCTCATGACTTAAACTTTTATAGTTATGATAAACTCATTGGTAATCTTCTAACCCAAGAATTGTCCTTGGAGAGATATAGCCAACAAGAAAAAAAGCCTGACGAGAAGAAGAAGGCCATTACACTTAAGGCAGAATCCACCGGATTAACCTCATCCGGAGAAGAAGAGCAAATTAATAAATCAATGAGAAGCAAAGATTAACTTGCTCTACTAACCAGAAGGCTCAATCGATTCATACAAAAGATAGATAGAAGGAAGTAAAGAAAGTATAAATCCTAAAAACTTAGAGAAGGCACTTCCAGAAGAGACAGGCCAGGAAGAAATCCGAAAGAAAAGAAGGATCCAGAGAAAGAAGCTGTATTTTTTGAATGTGGTGAGAAAGGGCATTTCAGAACAAAATGTCCCAAGCTTAAGAGAGCCGAGAAGTTCAAAAAGAAGGCAATAGTAGATACTTAGAGCAATAGTGAGGAGAGTAGCAGTTCAACTTCAACAAAAGAAGAAGAAGAGACTGCAAATTATGCATTCATGGCTCTGACTGATCCGGAAGCAGAGCAATCCAGAAGGAATGCCTCCAAGTAAGAAATAGTGCAAATCAAAGAATCAAAATCAGATACAGTAAACAATGAGGCAAATTCTTGTTATAATTCTGCTTCTAATCCTGACCTTGCTAGAGCTCTATCTGTTGTAATCAAGGATGTATAGAAGAATGCAAAAGTAATCAAGTCCCTTAAAAGAGCAGTAATAGAGTTAGCAAAAGATGCTGAAGTAATGGCACAAGACATCAATCTGGTTAGAGCAACTAAGCATATTGATGTTGTAGAGGAAAACTTCCTGAGGAATCAAATCCAGATCCTAAATGGAAATGTAATGGGACTGGATAGAGAAATCAATCTGCTAAAGGAAGTTCCAGGAAGAGGCCAGAGTCAAAACCTCCAAGAAGAGATGATCATCCTCCTACTCAGAACAGATTCTAAAAGACCCCTAACCAAAGGATGAAGGAAGTGATCAGGCAACCACAAGCTTAAAGATATACCGCTGCTCAAAAGGGAAAGGCTAAGGCAGCTTACAACCAACAACCTATCAAATAAAGAAGAAACTGTGGAGCAGAAGTTGCACCTCCAACCAGCTTTTGGATTAATACCGGACCATCCACCAGTGTGCAAAAAGCTGGGTATAAAGGTAACTACGGGAAAAAGGATTTGGAGAAGATCAGCGAGAAGTAAAAGCAAAACATACCAATTTCGGGGTACAGGTTTTGTGGGAAAAATAATCACATTACTAAATCATGTAGATTAAAGAATGGTTACTATGATGTTTACCCTTGGCCTGAGATGGTTATTAACTCAAGACGGCTGAAATCTGATTGGGTACCCAAACCCACTTGATCTATTTTGTAGGTATGCCTTAGATCCACAGTAGATCCAAACACTTAGTATATTAACAGTGGATGCTCAAGGCACATAACAGGTGATGAGAAGGCCTACATCACATTAACCCGAAAGAAGGGAGGCAAAGTAAGCTTTAAAGATAATCAAAAGGGACAAATCATTAGCCATGGAACCATTGGATTTAAATTAAAGATTGGAGAAGTCTCATTGGTTGATGGACTAAAATTCAACTTGCTAAGTGTGGCCTAACTCAGTGACAAAGGAAGAAAAGTCACATTTGATTCTGGAGGCTGCTCAATCTACGATAGTAAGTCTAATCAACTCATTCGCTATGCACCTAGAGTAAATAATGTCTATTCTGTAAACATTAAAAATGATAAAAAGAATATCTGCATGGTGTCTAAAGAAGAAGAATCGTGGCTATGGCACCGGAGGTTAGGACATGTCAGCTTGAACCTCCTGTCCAAACTAGCCAAAAAGGAATTAGTCGTGGGTTTGCCTAAGGTTGCTTTTGATAAGGATCATCTATGCACTGCATGTCTATTAGGTAAACAACATAAGAAAAGTTTCCCTTCCATCTCATACATTCCTTCTAAAAGAGTACTTGAGCTATTGCATATTGATCTCTTTGGTCCAATCAAACTATTGAGTTTAGGTAGAAGAGAATACACCATGGTCATTGTGGATGATTATTCTCAATATACCTGGGTTCTCTTGCTAGCAACCAAAGTTGAAGCTTTTGACCAATTCTCCAAAACATTCATCCGGATAGAAGTAGAACAGGGCATAAGCATTGCATACATCTGGAGTGATAACGATCTAGAATTCAAAAATAGGCATTTTGCTGATTTTTGTGACTCCAAGGGCATTGAACATAACTTTTCGACCCCTCAAACTCCTCAACAGAATAGAGTTATTGAGAGAAAGAATAGGACTATAGTTGAGATGGCTAGAACAATGCTAAATAAAATTGTTTGCCAAAATACTTTTGGGGAGAAGCCGTGAATACATCATGTTATATTATAAATAGAGCTCGCGTTAGAAAGACCATAGAAAAGACCCCATATGAAATCTGGAAGGGAAGAAAACCCAAAATTGGTTATTTTAAAGCATTCAGATGTAAATGCTACATCCTTAATGATAGAGAGAAACTAGGAAAATTTGATCCTAAATCTGATGAAGCAGTTTTCCTTGGCTACTCAACATATAGTAAGGCTTACAGAGTCTTTTATAAATGAACCCAAATTGTGGTAGAGTCAATACATGTAGATTTTGATGAGACTAACACTACAAGAAAGAAAAGCAACACTCCGAAAGATCTAGTTCTAGAAGCTGAAAAATCTGGAGAAAAGAAGGAAGCAGGAATTCCAGATTCATTTCAAATCAAGAAGTACAAAGAGGAAGATGAAGGAATATCCTTTGATCTAGAGGTACAACAAGTTAATCTCAACCCACAGGAGAATGACTTTAATGAAGGCCAAGAAGGAGTAGTTGAAGCTGAAGTGGAGCAAGTCCTAGTTTAACATGAAGGCCTACAAAGGGAGATCTGAATATACAGAGATCACTCCATTGAGAATATTCTAGATGATGTTCAAAATCTAGTAAGAACCAGAGGTCAGCTCAATAGGATGATGAGTCATGCCACTTTTGTCTCTCTCATAGAGCTAAAGAAATTTCAAGATGAGGAAGGAGATGAAACCTGGATGATGGCAATGAAGGAAGAGCTATATCAATTCACCAGAAATGATGCATGGGATCTAATACCACCTCCTAAAGGAAAGTCAATCATTGGCACCAAGTGGGTGTTCCGGAACAAGCTTGATGAATCAGGAGTGGTGGTGAGAAACAAGGCAATATTAGTTACCCAAGGCTGCAACCAGCAAGAAGGAATTGATTTTGAAGAAACTTTTGCTCCTGTAGTAAGGCTGGAAGCAATCCGAATCCTATGTGCTTTTGCATCATTCATGTGCTTTACATTATACCAATTGGATGTCCAAAGTGCATTTCTAAATGGTGTTATTCAAGAAGAAGTCTATGTTAAGCAACCACCTAGATTTGAAGATCCAAAGCATCCAGATCATGTCTACAATCTGAAGAAGGCTCTCTATGGATTAAAGCAGGCACCCAGGACCTGGTATGAGAAGTTGACCTCATTCCTTATATCTAAGGGTATATCAGCGGCAAGGCAGACACTACCTTATTCATCAAAAAGAAGAAAAAAGATATCATTCTAGTCCAAATTTATGTGGATGATATCATATTTAGAGCTAGTGATGAAAAGATGTGTAAAGAATTCAGCTCTCAAATGCAGAAGGAATTTGAGATGTCCATGATGGGAGAACTCAACTTCTTCCTTGGACTACAAATGAAGCAAAGTCCAGATGGGATTTTCATTAATCAATCAAAGTACACCATAGAGATCTTGAAGAAATTTGAAATGGACAAGAGCAAGCCTATGTCTACTCTAATGGGATCATATACAGTCCTATCCAAGGATTATGAAGGAGAAGATGTTGATCAAAAGCTCTATAGAGGGATGATTGGCTCACTCCTATACTTGACAGCTAGTAGACCTGACATACATTATGAAGTTTGTTACTGTGCAAGATATCAAACCAATTCTAAAGATTCTCATCTCAAGGCAGTAAAAAGAATCCTTAGATACCTCCTAAGAACCACTGATCTTGGGTTATGGTATCCTAGTAATGGAGATTTCACACTCCAAGGGTTCACTGGTGCAGACTATGGTAGGGATACTCTTGAGAGAAAGAGTACATCTGGAGGATGCCATTTCCTTAGAGATTGCTTACTATCAAGGTATAGCAAGAAGCAAACTTCAGTTGCTTTATCTACCATAGAAGCAGAATATATGGTAGCTAAAAGTTATGTTGCTTAACTCTTATGGATCAAACAATAACTTGAAGATTATGGAGTTTAATCCGGATGTGTTGATGTCATGTGTGACAACAAGAGTGCTATTGATGTGTCAAAGAATCCAGTTCTCCAAAGCAGGATGAAGCATATCAACACAAGGCACTATTTCATCCGGGATCATGTAATGAAGAAGGATGTTGCATTGGTTTATAGTCCAACCAATGAGCAAAAAGTAGATATCTTAACTAAGCCTTTAAGTAAAGATCAATTTGGGAGGTTGAGGGAGTCTATTAGAATGTCCAATCCAATCTAGGATCAATCCAGAAGATAGCTTGAAATCAAGCTGGATCCAAGGCTGAAAACTCAATCCAGAACAGAAGAAGCATTGGAGGGAAATCTACTCCGGAAGCATGCCATATCAGTAGACAAGAATGACAAATGGCAGTAAAAGCTCATAAAGGTAACAGTTACTTTTTGAATTTCAAAAGTCCATCGGCTGTTATACGCAGGGTAAATTAAACAGTCAGTTCAAAATTAAACCGTTCCTATTCTCCTATTAAATTGGATTTACCTCTCCCCTAAAAATCTGACTGCCATGTCATCAATCTAACCAAAAATAACCGGCGTTCGGAATACCAAAATACCCTCACTTTGAAAAATCGATATAAACACCTCAAATTCACTCTTCTTCCTCACGCGAGCAACTACTCTACTATTACTCTGGAGAAATCAAAACCTAAAACCTAATTTCTTCAAATCCTTTCTCAAAAAATGGCTGCACTCATGACTAGCGAAGGCCCTGTAAAACTCGCTAACATGTTTACCATCTTTGATCTCAAAGATGAAGACTTCACACCCGTCACCCTCAAAGAAAGCCACTCTATCGTACCTATCGACTATCTAGGGGATATATTCCTATTCAAAACGGACCCCTATTCCAAGTTAATTGAGGATTAGAACCTTAAAGAATTTCTCCAGATCAATTGCCTAACTTATCCTGAGTTGGTGAGAGAATTCTATGAAAACCTTCATGCTTACAAGAAACTGGATGCTCTTCGCATAAAGGTCCAATGCAAAGAAATTACAATAACTCCAGACTTCTTTGAACACTACCTTCACATGAAGAATAATAGAGTGCAAATGAGGGTGGATTGAGATGAAGAAAATGTGTAGTATGATTCGGAGATGTGGCTTCCGGAGAGATATTTTATGGATAAGTTCTCCACTTAGTGGCCTCAAGTAACTCGTATCTTGCAGCATATTTTGGCCAAGCTAATCCTCATCTAGAAAGGATCGTTGACCACAGTGTCAATATTCCAACATTATGAGCTGCAACACTGGGTAGAATGTAGTGAAGTGAATTTTCCAGTCCTAATAATCCACTTCCTAAAGCATTATAGGAACTGACACGGTGCCTTGATCACTCGGATCCTCCATGCATTTGAAGTCAACCTCATTAGATTCTAGGGTGTTAATGGAAAGGCCATCCTCCAGAAAAATTTTCTAAATCTGAGGTTCAATTAGGTATGGGATGAAGCTAAGGCCATAAGGCAAAGTAATGAGAAGAAGAACGAAACCTAGAAAACTGCCAATCTGAATGCTATAGCCCCTGCTCCTAAAAATCCAAAATCAAGGTCCAAAAGAAAGTGGTTGTGGTTCCGGATGAAGTGGAGGATGAGGATACCCAAACCATCTCCCAGCTGCTCAAAAATTCCCTTGAGAAGCTAAAACTAAGGGGAAGGTTAATTAAAACCACTGATCTGTTAAAAAGACTAGTGTGTGATCTGGAGGCACAGGAAACCATTGCAATAGCTATTGCTGCAATTAGAAAGGGTTATCAAAAGGGGCGGAAGAGGAAAGCATCAGAACTGCTAAATAGGGGTGATGGGTCTGAAGAAGCGGAGATGAAAGATGAAATGCCTACACCTAAGAAGCATTTTACCCAAAAGGGTTGCACTTTTAATGAGGCTGTAGAGGCTCAAAAGCACCAGAAGAAATTTACCAAAAGGCCAACTGCTATCATCATTGATGAAGAGGCAGCAAAGAGGGTAGTTATGGAAGAGTTGACGAAGGCTAAAAGCTTAAAGGGCAAGAATGTGCCCGGATCCAATGAGGACATCCTTCCAGAGGATCCTCAATATGAAGAAATGATGGCCTTAGTGGCAGAAAACTACCAGTTGAACAATCTAGCCATTGAAGGACCTAGAGGATCCTCTACTACGCCTATCCTTATAGACTTTTAAGTAATGACACAGTTATCAAGGATACCAGAATCTGGCTCCTTCCCCTTTTAAGCTATAATAGAGCCTCTTCCAGAAAACTTACTCAATCTAGAAGAAGAAATTCTTGTAATAGGAGAGGGCATTAAGGACAATTCTAATGCACCTGTTGAGCATCAATGTCTTAAAAAGTCATTAGTAGGGATGACTGAGGACAATTCCAGTCATCCGGGGGTTAAGGTTGGAAGCATTGAAGAAACGGAAGGCTCAAGAATCAAAATTCCATCCCCTTTAAATAAGGTACTCCCTATCATAGATACTCTTAATATTAATGCTGATGATACTGCTGGTGATGAAATAGTAGTTGAAACAAGGGACAACTTGGATACACATGTCCCAACTGTGTCCAAGGAAGGTGTGCCCAACCTAGATAATCTTACTCCAGAGGAGGGACATTGTATGGGATCCAATAAGAACACTCCTAGAGTGGACTCAATGGGTGAGGCAAGTCCAGAAGTTGCGTCGGAAGAGAGGGAAGAAGAACAAGATCCAGAGAAGAGTGACAAGCAAACAAATAATGAACCCTCCGGAAGTAGCTTAAGCTCCAGAGATGAATCATCCAGCTCCTCTGAAGAGGATATTCCTCCTAAAGTAAGCCTAATGAGAGTGCCTGCAAATAACACAGTTAAAGCAAAAGGCTCTACAACACTCCATCTTCTGAAAGAAGCTACCCAAGAAGAAAATGAGAAAGGGTATGTTAAAGAAAGCCTTCGAACCATGTGCACACATCTTAGAGGAGTTGAAAAAGAACTGCAAAGACAAGCTGCTGATAAGGATATCAAAAAGGAGTTGGGTGAGATAAAACTATCAGTGAAAAATATAGAAGAAAAAGTCTTAGACTTCCCAACTCTAGGAGCAATTGCAGGAGCCTCTCTCTCCCATATCACTCCAATTCAAAATGCTCTTGAGGAGAATGGTTCCACAACAAACTGGACTGTTGATCAAGCCAATACTCTAGCATCAAATAACTGTAGAACGGTGCTTGACAAGATCACATCATCCTCCTCCGAGCAAACTGAAGAAATTAAGGCTTATTTGGACTCCAAGTTTGAAAACTTGTCAAAATTCATGGCTGAAAAAGACTCCTCTCCTGCCATCAAAGATTTGGTTATAGACCAGCAACCCACCTAAGAAATACTGGTGCACTTTATAGAAAAAATTCTTCCCAGATTCAAGGAGAAAATTTTGGATGATATAGGTGATGAATTGCAGAGCCATATAACTGGACTAGAAAAGCAAATAAGTGATTGGAAGGCATCCATCTCCAAGGAACTCTCTCTCCAATCTAAATCTCTGCATAATGTCCGAAAGGGGCTTAGTGAAGAAAAACCCTACCCTAGATCGGAATAAATAATCTTTCAATCTCCGAATCATCTTCCTCCCTTGCCATTTTAGAAAGACAACTCATTCATGTCTTCCACAACCTCATACAGGCCATTAGAGATTTCGGCTTCTTTGGACAAAAAGGGATGGCAACTCTCCTCAAGGTCCTCTTTCATTACTATGAACCTAAGGATCAAGAGCTTGTCTTGCACATTCAACCTTCTATCAAGCAGTCTTATGACAATCTAAAAAAGACCTTCCGGCCTTTCTATCTCAGTCCTCCCACGGTTGACAAGGTTATTGAGGAAAGTTCCAAAGGAAGCAATGATTACACGATCTATTCAAATGCATGGCAAACACCTTGGGATAACAAGACTTATATGGTTATAGACCCCCGATTTGGAAACAAAAAGAGGGAGAAGAGTATACAAGAACATGGATCTGGAAAGGGGAAAGAGAAAGAGGGAGCATTTGGAGGAGACCAGAATTGGACTAGCTATATTTTGTACATGTAAAATTTTGTAATAGCTAGATTCATTATTATATTTCTGTAATTTATACTCTGAACTTCATTGATGTTAACTATTGTTAACAGCATAAGTATATGTAGTGAATATATCTAATCCTAAAAAAATGCTTCTAAAAGTACAATCTGCAATTGTACTAAAACAAACTTAAAAGCTAGAATTGAAAAACATTAGGGGAGTTAGGATGCTATAATTATGGGGGAGTAAAATCTGTAAATGTCTAAGTATCAAAAATCATACTTAGTACATATATACTCCATTCCCTTGTGCTTAGTTGTTTTTCCATCAAATGGGGGAGATTGTTGGCAAACTATGATCCGGACCACAAATAAAACTATATTATCCGGATCAGGTTTGAAAGAAACAAAAACTTCAACCATGTAAATTCCAAATCCAAATTGAAACATCTCGACAAAGATCCAGCTACAAAGCTGTCCATTGAAGACATCAAATACCTAAGCACATGGAATCATCAGAATAAAGCTTGGAAAGGAAACAAGCTTTAATCCCTCAAGAACAACATCCGAAAGAACTGATTGCTATATCTCTAGAAGAAGGCAAATCTAGAGAATATGAATCTAAAGACATCTGGAAGACTAATGCTCGAAGACAATGGGAAAAGTTTCAAAGATAGCTTTTCCGGCAACCTGTTAGTCTATAAAGTCAAAGATCCTTTCCCTAAGACAAAGATAAAATGACAGCTTGCATTTCTCCGAGAAAGGACAAAAGGACTAACACCGATCTGAAAAAGCTGAAAACCTTTTCACCTAGACCAATAAGGAGGCGTATGGAGCTCACACCAAAAAGCTAATGGTGTAAAAGTTGGTGCATCACAAAATGCCAAGTAAAATGATCACTGACCACTTTTTAGCATCAATCCCTAGGATTCAAAAGGGTCAAATTACAATCCAACAAATTGATCAATGGTTCCAGAAGTACCACCTATAACCTGATCAAGGGTGAAGATTTATTACAAGTTCAATAACCCACAACGGCTACATTTATGATGAAAGTCTATAAAAGGGAAACTTCACCAAATGAGAAGGTTGTTGTTTGATTGATAAAAAGAAGTAACAAAGAACAAGCATTCAAATTCGCTTACAAATCCCTCCGAGAATCAATTAAATTCCACATCTGTTGTAAGGTTCCTAAGTGAACTATAAACTTAAGGAAATCTAAAAACCAAAACCTTTGTGAAAACAAGAGTGCAAAAATCTCCAACTTGGGTGAGTTGGGAGATTGGGATACAACTTAAAGTTGGTGCTTTGAGTGGAGACTCCATGTAGGAGTCAGCTTAGATTCAGGGTAGAAGTCTAAGTGGTATATCCTACTAAAGACTAAAGGACTCAGCCAGGAGTTGGTGCTTCTAGTGGTATATCCTACATTCGAAAGGGGTTACCATCCGGAGATAAATTGTAAGGCTAGATTCCTGCCAGTTGGAAACGAATTCACTAGTGGAAAAGCTCGAAGGAAGGATACTCCAAGGACTAGAGTAGGCGGGGCCGAACCACGATTAAAACCTTCTGTGTTTGATTTCTCTAACTTTTATTATTTGCATTATATTATCAAATTTGCATCATCCAGATCCATCATCCAGTTCATAATCAAACACGATACACCAAGACTTCTTAAAGTCTTTATATTTCATAAAAAAGGATCATTCACCCCCCTCTGACCTTTTAAAGACCCTCATAAGGACCAACAGTGGGATATTCAAAATTTTTTAAAGGTTACAGGATGTTTGATCCTGATATAGGAAAGACAATCATTAGTAGAGATGTAACTATTGATTAAGAAGCAATATGGGATTGGAGCAATCACTAAGAGAAGAATTACAATTTTTATCCTTTCACAATGGATGAAAATAATTAGCATGAACCAGTGGAGCAAGCCATGACATCGATGATCAATAGTCCGATTTTAGATGCATCTCATGAATGAGGAGAAACCTCTAGTGAAAGTTCTAGAGAGAGGCCAAGAAAATTCTGGAGCGTTGAAGAACATTACGATGTGACAAGAGTTCTAAGTGAAGAATTAACTCTTTACTGCCATTTTATTGACAGTGAACCCATTGATGCTAAAGAAGCTATGAAAGATGAGAGATAGGGAAAAGCCATGGAGGAGGAGATCCATTCAATTGAGACGAATAAGACATGGGAGTTAACTAAACTTCCAGCAGACAAAAAGCCTATAGGTGTTAAATGGGTATTCAAAGCAAATAAAGATCCAAACGGAGATATTGTGCGACATAAGGCAAGACTTGTTGCAAAGGGTATGGTCAGAAGGCCGGTATTGACTATGATGAAGTTTTTGCACCAGTCGCAAGAATGGAGACTATAAGAATGGTAATCTCCGTTGCTACACAAAATGGATTGAAGATCCATCAAATGGATGTAAAGTCAGAATTGTTGAATGGATATCTTGAGGAAGAAATCTATGTAAAAAAACCACCCGGTTACGTTGCCAAAGGGGATGAAGAGAAAGTATTGAAGCTGAAGAAGGCGTTGTACGGACTTAAGCAAGCACCAAGAGCCTGGAGTAGTCGCATTGACAATAATTTTCATAAGAATGGATTTGTCAAGCCCATGCTTTGTATATAAAGGTGTAAGGTGGAGACATATTGCTTGTTTGCCTTTATGTGGATGATCTTATTTTCACCAGCAACAATCCTCAGATGTTCGATGATTTCAAGAAGACAAATTTTCATTTGTCAAGGTAGCTTTGCTAAGGAGATAGTGAAGAAATTCAAGATGGAGAATTGCAATCCCGTCAGCACTCCCGATGAATGTAGTTTGAAATTGACCAGGGATGAAAATGGAGTAGGAGTCAATCCGACAAATTTTTGAAGCCTGATCGGGAGTCTTAGATACTTGACATGCATAAGGCCGGACATTTTGTATGCAGTTGGACTAGTAAGCAGATATACATGGAAGCAAGAAAAGAATCTCATTGGAATGCAGCAAAAAGGATACTCCACTATGTCAAAGGTACAACTAATTTTGGATTGCATTATTCAAAATCTGACGAATTCAAATTAGTTGGGTACAGTGACAGTGATTGGGCTGGAGATAAAAATGATCGGAAAAGCACTAGTGGATTTGTATTTTTTGTCGGCGAAATAGCGTTCACATGGAGTTCAAAGAAGCAACCAAGTGTGACATTGTCAACTTGTGAAGCTGAATATGTTGCCGCAACCTCATGTGGGTATCATGCAGTATGGCTACGATGATTGTTGAAGGAACTACAAATGACATAACATGATCCAAATAATAGTTTTGTCGATAACAAGTCAGCCCTAGAGTTAGCTAAAAATCCAATGTTCCATGATCGTAGTAAGCACATAGATACAAGATTTCATTTTATCAGAGACTGCATTGAGCAAAAGGAAGTCACGTTGAAGTACGTGAAAACGCAAGATCAAATTGCTGACATTTTTACAAAGCCACTGAAGTACAAAGTGTTTAACCAACTACGAGCATTGTTGGGAATAACAAAAAATTAAGATTAAGGGGGGTGTTGAATTAAAAAAAAACTTAAATTATTAGAATAATATATATTGGAAAGGAAGAAAATTGAACACGTCAGTACCTAAAATTAATGGCCAAAAAAAGTAAGGACGTTAACTTGGCCCAAAATGTGAGGTGTGGCCTTTGTATCTCCATATATTATGATTAGTTTTTTGTGGTTTTAAAAGTTGGAGGCATGACCACTTAAGTTCCATATTTTGAAGATTGAAAAATGCTATATAAGGCACATGTACTTCTCTCATTTTCCAATAGAATTTGTAGAGTGAATAAAAGAAGAAAGTTTAATTATTTATTCATAGTTTTCATCTTGTCGTATTCTTATAGTTTTGAGTAATTAATATTTATTTTTTACTTCAAATTATTTTATTTCTCTTCTTTACTCCAACATATTTTTTTGTTTGATGATTTGGTAATATATATTCTTGCTTTCTCAAGATAACAATTGAAATCGATGCACGACAATGAAAGTAATGATTCTCATTACTATGTTATTTAGTTTTTAATTTATTTTACTTGTGTTCCTTGCACAGGGCAACACTTCCGACTTCTTCTCTCTGAGCTAGAGAAAGAAACTACCTCTGTTATTTGTTAAGCTCACTTATTTGTGTAACATTTGTTTATAGTCTTACAAATTGCAAAGATTCATACCAGGAATTTTTTATAAAGAGAAGTTTGTGAGATTCTGTATCTATTTGTATCTGTGAGAATCTGTATCTATTTGTATCTATGTATTTTTTTTCCTTATTTGCAGGTGGCCCATGAATCATGATATTTTAAAAGACTATATACTTGTTCATCTTAACAACTATGATGGCTTTTCGCCATGACTAAGTTTTAGTTGTTCTGAGCAAAACTTGCGTTTCTTTTTTTCCATCTTCAAAGCACTAAAGTAAGTGCTACATAGAGGTAATTGAATAAATTTCTGAATTGGATAATTATCAAATTTTATATTAGTTGAATATTTGCGCATTTAGATGGATTTAATTTGGAAAAAGTTTACTTGATCACCAAGGACATTGTATTATATAAATAAATTTTTTTATGAAAAAACACAGTGGCAAGTTAAGTTTAAACAGGCATATATATTAAGAAATATAATATTTGTAATTAATATCCTAATTAGCCAAATATCAGGTGATACACATTATTGCTTATATTCCTAATTAATTAGTCAATATGGGAGTGACAAAGGCTTGGTCTATAAATTGAGCCTTGAAGCTGTGATTTTAGAAGTCGCAGATTTGAGTCCACACTCGGAGCGGGGTAGGATAAAGTTTTCCTTTATTTCTTGTAAGCACATATAAGGCAATTTTTCTTTTTAAAAAAATTAGTCAATGTGGGCTTGATTATATTACCGTTAGAATACTTTTATGGATAGGATATTATGTTATGTAATTACCATATATGTGCCTTCCAATTATGGATAGAAATGCACCTCAAAATTGTATGTAATGCTATGCTTTGTATACCGTAATACATGTACCGACGAAACCAATTATTTCATTTTATCTTTCTCTTGTAATTCTTTTCTGTTTCCATCCATTTTCATTTCTTTATATGGTACTAGAGCCACAACCTTGCAACACGTATTCCATTTATTACCATGACAAATGATTCAAAAATATCAAGCAAAAAAGACACTTCTGAGAAATCTATTGCTACGGATCCATAAATCCATATTATGTTCACCACTCTGATAAACCTGGCACATGCTTGTCCCAATCAAGTTGAATGGGCCCAATTATCAATCTTGGAAGATAGCAATGACACATGCTCTTACAGCAAAAAAGAAGCTCGAATTCGTTGACGGTACTCTTGAAATGCCATCAGAAGTCAATGATCCCTCTAATTTTGAACTATGGAACCAGTGTAATTCAATGATTCTCTCATGGCTCAGTCATTCAATTGAGCCGGACGTTGCAGCGGGAACGGTCCATGCAAAAATTGCCTGTCAAGTATGGGAGGATCTCCGAGATCAATTCGGTCAAAAAAATGCCCCTGCAATATTTCAAATTCAAAAGTCAATAGCAACCATGTCATAAGGGACGATGTCAGTGGCTTCATATTATATTAAAACCAAGGCAATATGGGACGGAGTTGAGTTGTACCGCACTCCCATAGTCTACAAGCAAACCAAGAAACATCAAGATGAAAAAGAGGATAAATTGATGCAATTCCTCATGGGGCTCATCGAATCCTTCAAGGCCATCATATCTAACATACTTATTATGAATCCTTTGCCAAATATTAGTCAGGCGTACTCTTTAATCATTCAAGAGGAAATGCAACTAAAAATGACTTCAAACTCCAATGAAAACTTCTCCATTGCTGTAGCTGTGCAAAACCGTCCTACAAATTGGAAATCTTCTAAAGGCAAAAATTGTGAACACTGTAATAGATCTGGTCACGCCATAGTTGAATGTCGCACTTTAAAATTTCATTGCACATTTTGTGACAAACCATGACACACAGATGATAGATGTCGCGTAAAAACGGAACATGGATTTCGAATGGACACAATGCACAACATCGCAACTCCAAAGGCAGTAGGCAAAACTCATATTCGACTGCCAATATGGCAGAATCCTTCCAACAAGCACGTGACGGAAATGAACCCAATGAGAACTTTATACATGGATTTTCTACTGAGCAAATCTAGCAGTTAGCAAAGGCTATTTCCATGATAAACATTAATTCCGGTAAAAGTGAAGTATTTGCAAATGTAGCAGGTTTGTTAACTCCTAATGTCTTAATTAATCCCGCTTTCACAAAACCTTGGATCTTGGATAGTGGAGCCACCGACCATATCTCATCAAATTCAATTTCATTTTCACAAAAATCACCATCTTCAGTATCGTCAGTAAATTTACCCACAGGCCCAACTGCGCCTATCACTTCCATGGGCACAATAAATTTCAATAATTGTGTTCCACTTTCAACGTAAACCTCATGTATGTTAGTAAACTAACTACTACACTAAGCTATTGTGTTGTCTTTTTCCCTAATGGTTGCATTTTGTAGGACTTGGCTACGAGGAGGACGATTGGCTTGGGTGAACAATATGGTGGTCTTTACAACATATCTCCCATAAAATCACCCAAAGCAATCCAAGTATCTCAAAGTTCTGATCTCTAGCACATGCGCCTCAGACATCCTTCTCCGAAGCATCTTAAGCTTGCCTCATCACTATTGCCTTTCAATAAAAATGTTGTTTTCGATAATAACAATTGTAGTGTTTGTCCTAGAGCAAAACAAACAAGACTACCTTTCCCATTAATCATAATAAATTCTAATTCACCTTTTGACTTGTTGAATTGTGATATTTGGAGCCCACATAAAGTTCCAATTCATTCGGGGGAATGCTTTTTTCTCACTATAGTAGATGACTTTACTAGGTGCACATGGTTATTCCTCATGAACCAAAAATCCAAAACAAAAAACCTATTAGAGTCATTCATCATTTTTGCAAAAACTCAATTCCATGCATTGGTCAAAGCTATACGCGTCGATAATGGCTCAGAATTTCTCTTCATCAAATCCTTCTTCCATAAGAATGGCATTGAATGTCAACGCACTTGTATCTACACTCCACAACAAAATGGGGTAGTAGAACGCAAACATAGACATATTCTTAACACTCCCCGAGTATTACTTTTTCAATCACATTTGCCACTAGAATTTTGGGGCGACTGTGTTTTGACTGCAACATACATAATCAACCATTTACCTTCACCTTTACTAAAAGACAAGTCCCCATTTGAACTCTTATATAATAGACCTCTTTCCCTGTCCCATTTAAAGGTATTTGGTTGCTTGTGCTATGCAACCATTATTTCACCTAAAACAATTTGAATCACGAGCTTGACAATGTGTCTTTATTGGATATCCAAATAATCAAAAAGGGTATATATTGTTCGATATAGCAAGTGGTACATTCCTTGTAAGTCGGGACATCACATTCCGTGAAATTGTCTTCCCTTTTCTTAATCAACCTGCAACAACATAGACATCTGGCTCGCAAACAGTCTTACCAAATCTAGTTTTTAACTTGCCAGATCCAGCTCCACTAGTCACACCTGTCATATCAGAAATTTCAAATTCAATTCCTTCATCCATGCCAGAAAATTCATCCTCAAACACACTCAATACTAATATCTCCTTCCATTCATCGCTCTGATCGTATCAGACAAGGCCCCGGATAGAATCAAGAAGACGTGGTGGGATCTCAAGCTAATCTTTCTGACTTTAGTCAACAACTGTCAAAATCAACCAGGTATCCCCGTCAAAGTTTTCTCTCTTATTCTCGTTTCTCTCCAACACAACGTATATTTTTAGCTAACATCACATGCATTAAACCAGCACATATGCTCAAGCTATTCTAAATCCAAAATGGAAACAAGCCATGGATAAGGAGTTAACAACTCTACAACTGAACTAAACATAGACGATAATACCACTCCCTGTAGGTCACAAACCCATCGGTTGCAAATGGGTTAATAAAATAAAATATCGATCTGATGGCAGCATTGAATGGTATAAAGCAGGCCTTATTGCAAAAGGGTATACCCAAATTGAAGGGATTGATTATCAGGAGACCTTCTCTCCTACAGCAAAACTTTCAACTCTCATATGTCTCCTCACTGTAGCAGCCACTAGAGATTGGTTTATCCATCAATTGGACTTGGAAAATGCATTCTTACATGGCAAATTGTAGGAGGTGGTCTACATTGACTTATCGCTTGGACATCATCGACAGGGGGAGAACGTTGTATGTCGACTCAACAAGTCATTATATAGCCTCAAACAAGCTTCTCGAAATTGGTTCTCTACATTTTCTAATGTCATACGAACAGCAGGGTACCAACAGTCCAAAGCAGACTATTCTTTATTAACAAAGCATCAAGGGTCATCTTTCACTGCTATTCTAATCTGTATAGATGATATTCTATTGACCGTGAATGATCTAAAGGAAATTTAGTTCCTCAAAGAATGTTTACTTCAACGTTTAGGAATTAAGGATCATGGAAATTTAAAATATTTCTTAGGGACTGAGTTTTCTTATCCAAACTAGGACTTACATGTCACAAAGAAAATATGCTCTTTATATTTTGCAGGATACAAGGCTTATCGGTGCTAGTCCAGAAAAATTTCCAATGGAGCAATACTCAAAGTTGACTCCCGATGATGGAGAATTATTGAAAGATCCATCCAAGTACTGACGGCTCGTGGGACAAAAAATATACCTCACAGTCACCAGACCTGATATAGTGTTTTTAGTTCGGACATTGAGTCAATTCATGCAAACTCCACGCCAACAACATTGGGATGCAACGATTCGCCTCTTGAAGTATATTAAAGGATCACCGGGCCAAGGATTGTTACTACCATCCAAAAACAATCTCACATTGAAGGTATATTGTGATTCAGACTTGGGAAGATGTCGCACTACTCGACGATCAGTTTCAGGTTATTATGTCTTCCTTGGTTCTTCTCTCATTTCATGGAAATAAAAAAGCAAGCCAATGTATCAAGATCCTCGGCAGAGGCAGAATATCATGCAATGGCCAATACTTGTTTAGAACTAGTATGGCTACGGTACATATTGCAAGATTTAAAAGTCTTATATGATGATCCAACGCGACTTTTTTATGACAATCAAGCAGCACTACACATTGCGCTGAATCCCGTATTTCATGAGCGCACAAAGCACATTGAGATAGACTGCCATATTATCCGAGAAAAGTTACAGGCTGGAATAATTAGTCCTTCATATGTACCAACGCGTTACCAACTTGCGGACATATTTAGAAAGGCATTGGGGAAGGAACAATTCATAACACTGAGAAACAAGTTGGGAGTTTAGGATATTCACTCACCAACTTGAGGTGGAGTATTAAGAAATATAATATTCAAAATTAGTATTCTAATTAGCCAAATATCCGGTGATATTCATAATTGAAAACAACCTCTCTGTAATCACAGGGGTAAGGTTGCGTACACCCGACCCCCCCTTACCCCGTTTGTGCGGGAGCCATTGTGGTAATGTTATTGTTGTTGTATACATTATTGCTTATATTCTTAATTAATTAGTCAATTATTACTTTGGAAAAGCTGTAAAAGCCACTGGAA
This sequence comes from Euphorbia pulcherrima, assembly GCA_947683365.1. Classification (NCBI taxonomy): domain Eukaryota; kingdom Viridiplantae; phylum Streptophyta; class Magnoliopsida; order Malpighiales; family Euphorbiaceae; genus Euphorbia; species Euphorbia pulcherrima. The sequence continues at coordinate 46,601,443 of CANTUS010000010.1, forward strand.
TAGTCTTATTACCTCTTATAATGTAGAAATGTCCTGTTTTACATAAGATTCCGAACGAAATGACTTTAAGATTAGACATTCTTTTAGGAATTAGATGCTATTTCATAAATCGTGCTTTTTGTTTTAATGTTTTCATTATCTGTAGTTGGAAATAATAAGTGACTGGTTGTTATTCCTGAAAATTCAGTCATTTGACTCTCTTAATTGAATTAATTGTGATAGTTTTGATATTGTTTTTGATTCTTTGGGACTGCTTCGGACTGAATTTCCCAACGCCATAACTATATATTGTGTTGTTGGCACACAAGTGAGTATCATTTAATGTTGTCATTTTCTTATCGTAACATTTCAACTACTAGTTCAAGTAGCTAATATCTTCCAGGTCATTGATATATCACTCATTGAAGGATGATGGCGTGTTTTCTGATTAAAATTAAAATTTCACATAAAAATCAAGAATCTGATGCTGGGCAGGGAATTATTTACCTTGAACACCTCATTTGTTGTTGTTGATTCCCTGCCAGAATTATTTGTTGCTCATTTTGTTCCAAACTTGAACTTCATTAAAACCTTCTTTAATTTCATCAGGCATTTATTATAGGACCCATGGCAGGACTTAATTGCAAGATATGCTTACCCCATTTTCGTCTGAATAGCTTCATTTTGTTGGACTTTAGTTTGATGTACAGGAGGATTCTGCAATTTTTATGTCAACAGTTCTCTTTGTTTGTGGGGTAACTACGATTTTTCGTTCTGCAATGGATTTGAACTTATGCTGGAAAGAAGAAAAGTTGCTGATGAGAGGCTTCTATTCACAGTGAGTTGGACATTGTTATTTACTCGGCATATTTGTTGTTTGATTCATACATTTATTTTACTTGTTATTTACTATAAAGTATTTGGACATTGTTTCAGTTTGTAGGCATGTTCGAGTGGCTATGTTTTATTGTAATATGCAATTATTTATGTATGGTGCAACTCACATTCTTAGCTCCTTTTAACATATGTTATGTGAACTATTTGTTTAAGTCTTAGGCACTAGTAGTGTCTCTACTGAAGAGCTCTCTTCAATCAAAATTTTTTTTATGAAAAACATGAGTACTTGCATCGGTTTTACTAAGAACCAACTCTAAAAATGTTATTGGCATTAGTTGTAAATCATGTTTTACATCGGTTTTACTAAGAATTGACTCCAAAAATATTACTAAGATCCTATTGTGTGATTTCCTCTAGAGGAGATTTATTCTTATTTATCCATTTGGGAAAGGATATTCTTCCTTTTTATCTGTTTAGGAAGTGTAGTTATGACCAGATTCTGCCTCCTAATTAGGTCAGTGCAACTCTCTTCATTCACTCGTCTGGACGGATGGTGAGTTGGTTGCTAGACCGACTGGTGACGTGGCATCTTGTAGAGCTTCCACGCGGCATTTATAAAATACTGAGTCAATAGAAGTACCCCCTTAAGTGCTTTGTCAAACTCTTTAGGATTTGTTTCGTCGTGTGGTATTCGATCAGACCTTTCACCTTCTGCTTTTGATCCATATGTCGAGTGAACATTCAATCCCAACTCTTCATATTTGCTTATAGGTAGTTCGTAACAGCTAATCCATCATAGACTTCTTCTTGGACAACGTGTAATCTGTGGATGAGGTGACACATGGATATGATCAGTGGTTGAATTTGAAGGGGTTTCCTTTCATAACTTCTTTAAATAGTGACTTTCTACTCACTTCACTCTTTTTTACACTTCATCGTCCTTTGCTTGAAGCTTCAAATTTCTTCTTCTTCTTTGGCTGTTCAAATTTCTACTACTTCTCCATTTTTGACCAAGCTCCTCTATTACCTTTCTCCTTTTATACTTTCGGTGAGTATCAAATTCGTCTTGTTATTTTTAAGATTCTAGGAAAGCTATTGTGTGCGTACTGATTCTCAGAATCTTTGCCATCCTTTTTGTTATGATTTTGCTGTGTTTATCGGCATTTTGTACTTACGAGATTTCGTTGCCTTTCTATTTTTGATTTACGCTTTGTCTTTTTGCTTGAATTTCTTGATTTACATATGCTGCTCTCCATCTATTTTTCTGGAAAAATGCATGCCTTGTTCATCGTTGTTCTTCATTTTAGCGCCTATAGATCTTTAATTTTGCTAGAAATGAAGAGTTGGTGTAATGCTTCTCCATCTTGTAGTAGTGATGATAGTGAGGAGTCTCGTATCTTAAGCCGCGAAGTGGCTGAACTGCTGTCTAGATTGTGCCCCCCTTTGAAAATTGATAGATCTAATTACCATCCGACCCCTAGGGTTAAGTGCACCACTAGTAGAATAATTACGCGACTCAGATGCATCAAGTCGGGTCTATTTGGAGGTTGATGAGAGCGATAAGCATATGTGCCATGTGAGTCTTGAGGCAGATTCCTCTAAGGTTTTGGAGGATGTAGAGAATTATAGGGATGAGGGGGGTGTTCATCCAGACGAAGAGGTTGGCATGAGCGGCCGAATAGAGGAGGGTTCCCCTGAGGGAGAAGAGGAAGAGGAGGAGGGAAATATGACTCCCCGGGTGGACAACATGGTCTCGTGCATCCATGAGGATCATAGAGAAAAAGGAAGCCATGATGTATCCATAGCTTAAAGATTGTCACGTGTTTTTACTGAGAGTGGATCAATGGGTAAACGCTCTTCCAGCCGGCTATTTCAGTAAGTACTTAGATGTTATCAGGGGTGGCTTTAGGTATTCGCTCCCTGCCTCAGTTGCCGACCTATTAGAAGCATGGGGGTTATGTCCGGTTGAGTTGCACTCGAACACATGGGTGGTGATGATGGGCCATTATCAGCTGTGCCTTGACATGGGCATGAGCTTTGATGCCACCTTCTTTTGTAAGATTTGCTTTGTCATACGGAATAAGGATGCCGATCATTACCAGTTCGTATGGAAGAATGGTATCTATCGTTTCTCCAACGGGCCCTCCTCGGTGCATCAATACAAGGAGTTCTGGTTCTACATCCGTGTAAATGATGAATACCCCTCCTTCCGAACTACTTGGTCGATCACGACTCCCTCTAAGTGGAGGGTAAAAGCCAATCATTCGGATCCTAGGTTGCAAGTGTTTCATTCCTTGGAATGGGAGAAGTGGAGCTTTAATTCGGCCGTATGGGCTTTAATCTTTGGATATCACTTTTTGGCTCGGGAGCCAACTGGTATAATTTACCTTCTGGGATCGATTTTTGCAACCGATATATTCCCTTTCTCACCTGTATTTTCTTTTTACATTTTAGGTAATCATGTCTGACATTAAGTATGCTAATGCTCTACTAGAGGCCAAGAAGTCACAACAAAAGAATAACTGTGCTCACACGGTGGCTATGAGTAGGGGTAAGAGGAAGCCTGCTGAGTTCCTAGGATCCAGCAAGTAAGCTACGATAATGCTTTTGGATACGTCTTTTATGCTAGATGCACGTGTCCTTCGTCCTGAGGTATGTTTTGATTTTTACTTTTAAGCTTTTCTTATTCTATCTTGATTTGATGATTTCTTTTTATTTTGCCTAGATTACTCCATCCGATTCAAGGACAGATGGCAGATCCATCTCTCCTCGTCCTCCTCCTCAATCGGCATTGGCTGAGTTCCTTGATCGGTCTTTCCCTAACTTCCCTTGCACAGATTGACCATGCAAGGTGCTTTCAGAGGTGCTTTTCCCCTTCGCACCGACACAAAGGGCTATAAAGAGGAGACTACTACCTTGCTTTCTTCCCTCTTTTTCTAATATCTCACTTAGGTACTCTTCCGAGTTTTGTGTTTTCTTGATTTAATGAATTTATGCTAAGTGTTTTCATTCATTTTCACGACATGTCTCGTGAATCAGAGCTTATCTAGAGAGCCTGGTACAAAAGCGAGACCAAGCTAAAATTGATGGAAAAAGAGCTTATTAACGCCAGACGAAAGCTCACTATAGCCTAGAAGAGTGTCCTCAAGCTTGAGGGCGAGAGGGATTAAGCTAGGATGCTTTAGGCAGAGCGCCACCGTCTGAAGGGGGAGATAGAGATCAAGGTAGCGGCTCTGGAGAAGGCATTAGCAGTGTCACAAGAAGAAGCAATAAAGGCCAAGGAGATGGCCAAAATGATCACTGATAAGCTCGGTGATTGCAGTTATCTCTACTATGATTTAATCTTTCATTCCTGCTAATGCCACCATCTAGATCTTTCTTCATCTGATGTTGAAGATGTGGACTTCCCATCCTATGATGACTTCGCAGCTCATAATGCAGCCTAGGAAGATTCAGAGAAGGAGGGTGAAGAGATCCTAAACCAGGAGGATCCAAGTGTTGATGAAGCCAGGTAAGTCGAGGAAGTGGGGGAGGATGCTAACAAGGAGGCTGGGATGGTTCCTGGAGAAGGCTTGGATGCTTCGATGAAAGATGTTACTCCACCAGTCGAATGAACTTTTTATTTTTTAGTACTTATACTTACCTCTGGGTCTTTGTTTTGTAACGTTCGTACAATTGCCCTTTGTGGCTTTTATTCATAGCATATTTTCTTCTTCATCCGTATGTTTGCCAAATGATTTTACTTGCATTTTTCTTTGAATGTTTATTCTATGCTTTCTTCTCCTCCCTCGATCCGTTAGGATGAATGGATGTTTACATTCAGTCATAAGTGTGGTTATCGCTATTTTCTCTTTAAGTGTTTTGAGATTTTCTCAAGTAAACTGCACTCAGTTGCGAAGATGAGTGGTCCAACTTAAGATTTTTCCTTGTATGTATTATGTCATGTTATTATTCATTTGGTCTTGCTGATGAATGACATGTGTAGTACCGTAAGTCTTATTTTTTATTTAGGTCTTTTAATATGCCTGAGGGCTCAAGTGTGACCTAGGACTTATTAAATACGCCTGTGGGCTTACGAATGGCCAAGGACTTTTGATATGCCTAAGATCTCAAGTGTGGTATAGGACTTTTATCATGCTTGAGGGATTTAAGTGGCCTAGGACTTTTTTGAGAGCTGGGTGTGCGTGGCTGGTCTAACACCGACTCTGTGGTTGGATGGTGTGCTAAGAGAGTTTGATGAGAACTTCTAAGATGCACAAGTATGTAAGAAAAATTTAATCTTTATTTTATTAGAAAAATAGAAAGATTACAATATTCAGGCTTATAGTATGATGCCGGATTAGAGTCCACTTAGGGAGTGCTGCTTTGTTAAAAACCTTACTGTGGGAAAAACCCAATAGGAGAAAATCCATAGCAAGAAAAAAAGAGTGTAGACACTTGGTCCCTAAGGGTTCGTAGCTATATAGTATTTTCTAAGGCTAGCTATGTTCCATATCCCGGGGGGCTCTTTTCCATCCATTTTGCTGAGTCAGTAGGTTGCGAGTCCTACGACCTGAGTGACTTCGTAGGGTCCTTCCCAATTGGCTCTAAGCTTTGCCTTCCCGGCTCTGTGAAGTCATCGCGTCTCTGAGCACTAGATTGCCTTCTTTAAGCTTCAATTCCTTAACCTTCTTGTCATGATATTTGGCAATTTTTGTTTTGTATGTGGCCATCAAGATGTAGGCTCTATCTCTGCGTTCTTCCAGACTATCTAAGTGATGCCTTAGGTTGGTGTCCATTTCTTCTTCTATGTAATAGACCACTCGGTCCGAAGGAGCAGCAATCTCTACTGGCATAACTGCTTCTACTCTATAGACTAGAGAAAATAGAGTTTCTCCAATCGGTCAGCGTGGTGTTGTTCTGTACGACCATAGGACATTGTTCAACTCTTCTGGCCATGCACCTTTCTTCCCTTCTAGCCGCTCCATCAATCCTTGCCCAAGCATCTTGTTGGTTCTTTCTATCTGCCCATTCATCTGTGGATGTGCTATAGATGAATATCAATTTTGAATTTTCAATCCTTCGTAGAATTTTTGAAATTTCTCAAGATGAACTGCGGCATGTTGTCCGAGATAATCTCATTTGGGACACCAAAGCGGATGATGATGTGATCCCGAACAAAATCAATCACTTTCTCAAGAGTAATGGTATTTACGACCACTACTTCTACCCACTTTCGGAAGTGGTCAATTGCAACGATGATGAACGTCTTTTGTCTAATGGCTTCAGCCATTGGTCCAGCGATATCGATTCCCCAAGTGGTGAATGGGCACCTAGTTATCAAAGGCTTTTTAGCGGCATGTGGGACTTATGACTTGTTTGCATGAATCTGACATTAATGGCAGGACTAGACATGCTCGATTGAATTTGCTTCCATAGTTGGCCACTAGTACCCAAAGAGCTTGGCTTTTTGGGTGATTATACAGGCCACTTAGTGGGAGCTGCAATTTCTCTCATGTATCTCTTAAATTACGTACTTTCCCTCTTTCAGAGTGATGCATTTTAGCAAAGCATCCGAGTAGGAGCATTTGTACAGTGTTTGGTTAGTGACTAGGTATCTTCATGACTTTTTCACTATCCTAGATGCTTTAATCTTGTCTTATGGAAGGATGTCCTTATCGAGATTGTCAATTACTGGTTGCATCCACGCGGGTTCCTTCTATTCTATTAGCATCAGTTTCTATCCGCTTATTGTTGGGGTGTGAATAACTTCAAATGTTCAGCTGAGGCTTTTCCACCTGTCCATGCTTACTGCGTCTTTAGCTAGCCTATCTACTCTCTGATTCTCTTCTCTATGGATGTGCTCCCATTTCTATATGGTGCCTCTTATCTCGAGCTCCTTCAGTAAGGTTTCCACTTTGATTAGGTACTTTACCAACCCTTCTTCTTTTGTTGCATAATTCTTGTTGATCTGGTTAGAGATCAACTTCAAATCACTCTTGAACACAATTCTATTGGTGGTAATCTCTTTAGCCAACTCCAAGCCTTTGATCATTGCTTTATACTCCGCAGCATTCTTGGTGACTGGAAAAGCTAGTTTTACTATATAGCCCATTCAGATTCTTTCAGGGCCTTCTATCCAGATCTCAATTCCGTCTCCATCACTAGAGAATGCCCTATCCACATACATATTCCATGACTCGGTCTTGAGATTGGATGCAGGCTCAAGCAATGCAAACTTAGTGACGAAGTCATCTAAAACTTACGCTTTTAAGGCCTTTCTCCCTTTGAAGCGTATGTCATATTCACCTAGGTGAATCACACATTCGGTTAACCGTCTAGAAGTTTCTGGCCTCTATAATACTGTCTTTAGCGGGAAACTGGTTCTGATAGTGTGATCTTGAAAGTATGGTCTAAGCCTTTATGCTGCCGAGACTAAGGCTAAAGACAACTTCTCAATTTTTGGGTATATGAGTTCAACATTCTTCACTACTTTGCTAGTGTAGTAAACCAGGTGTTGTTCCCCGTCTTCTTCCCTGATCAAAACCGATCCAACTGCTTCATCCGCAGCCGCTAGATACATGATTAGCTCTTCATCCTTCTTAGGCCGACTCAAGAGTGGTGGTGTGCTAAAAAATTCTTTGATGTTCTCAAAGGCTTTTTGGTAGTGCTCATCCTAGCTAAATGCTTTATCTTTCTTGATAGCTTTGTAGAATGGGAGACATCTCTTGGCCGAAAATGATATGAATTGGCCTAGAGCGTTCACCCTTCCATTTAACTTTTGAACCTCATTCAGTGTCTTGGGGGGCTCCATCTTTTAAATAGCTTCTATCTTCTTTGGGTTTGCCTCAATTCCCTTTTGTGAAATTAGGAAACCAAGGAATTTGCCACCTTTCACCCCAAAGGTGCACTTCTCTAGATTCAACTTGAGCTGATATTGCTGTAGAGTCTTGAATACAGCTCTAAGATCTTTTGCGGGTTCCTCCAAGCTTCTACTCTTGACTATTATGTCAATGACATAAACCTCTACTGTCTCTCCTATTTGTCCTTTAAACATATCATTCACAAGGAGTTGATAGGTAGCTCCAGCATTTTTTAGGCAAAATGGCACAACTCTATAGCAATATGTCCCTTCATGCATTTAGAATCTGTTGATACCCTGCCTTTGCATCCAGCAGTGAGTATATGGCGTAGCTAGCTATTGAGTCTACTAGAAGATCGATGCTTCGGAGTGGATAGCTATCCTTCCATGTTGCTTTGTCGAGATCCATAAAGTCTACACACTTTCACCAGGATTCATTGGCCTTTTTCACTAAGACCACATTTGAAAGCCATTTGGGATAGTGCACTGCTTAGATGTTGTTGGCTTTCAACAGTTTCAGGATCTTTGCCTCGATTGCTTTTTGCCTATCTAGTGCATGATTGCGCTTCTTTTGTTTCACTGAAGGTGCCTTTGGGTTGAGGTTCAAGCTAATTTGGATTATATAATGCGGCAATCTAGTCAGGTCCGACTAATACTCAGCTTATTTCTACTTTCACTAGTTCTAGGAGGTCAGCAACTATGTGCACTTATCGATTAAGTCCCACTGTAAGGGTTTCTATAAGGCAAACTGGCTTAGAACTTTCTGTTTCTTTTGGCTCCATGACTGCTTCATCCGTCTTCAATGATGCCGAGTAAGTCTCTTAGGCCACCAAGGGGTTTCCTGCAACAACTGCAACTCCTTTTGTGGTAGAAATCTATATAACCAGATGCTTGATTGTGATCAATGCATTTGATTCGGTTAAGAAAGGTCTTCCTAAGATGATGTTATAGCAGATTGGTACATCTGCTATTATGAAGTCTGGCTTTGCTCTCCACTTGGTCTTGTGGTCACCTAGCTCAACCTCCAGTGTGGCTTGGCCGAGTGCTGGATCTGTATGAACACTAAGGCCTACGAGTGGTGAATGGACTAGTAACATTTGGATATGGTTAACTTCTAGCTTGTCTATTACCTCCTTACGAATTAAATTGATGGAGCTGCCAGTGTCAATGATGATCCATCTGATAGTGTATCCTTCCACTAAATCTTTTAACACAAAGGGATTAGTATGCGAGCTCTTCACCAAGCTTTGTTTCTGAAAAGGCCTGATGTGTTCGGAGTGGTGTTTGATCTTTTGCACCCATAGCTCTTCCCTTTTGAGGAAGATCCTTCAAAGCCTATTTTGGTTATGATTACCATCACAAGTGCCTTCTGTTTCTGTGTAGGCTTATCTCCAACTTCCTTCTTTGTTTTGGAACTGCCTTCTTTAGTGATTCCTTTTACAAACTACAAGAGCTTCCCCTACTTGATTAAGGCCTGGATCTCATCTGCTAGGATGTGATATTCATCCATTTTGTGGCCTATGGATTTGTGGAACTCATAGTATTTGTTTGCTTCTTTTTCTACAAACTAATCAGGTGTCACCATTGGATACTTGATGGAACTTCTATCTTCACTCTTTTGTACTGCCAGCAAGATGTCATGTAGTAGAGCATTTAACTTTGATCTGTATCTTCCCTAGGTGCAGGGTTGCTCATGATAGTTCCCTTCTTTCCTCTTTGCTTTTCGGTGTTCAAGCCAAGTTCTTTCAGCCGGCTTATGCGGCCTGCCAACTTCATCCACCTTGATCAAGTTCTTCACAATGGTGATCATTTGATCCAGATTCTTCGGTTGCCTTTGGATAAGCTCTACGCAAAGCCTTTCATTTCTTGTGCCTCTAATCATGGCTTCCCTACTGGTGCTATAGTCTAGATCTCGTACATGTGACGAGCGTCAAAATCGCTTAAAATAATTATAAGAACCGTTTAACACCAAACAAGTAAATTTGTAGTAGTGGCAAGCGGGATCGTCTCCACAGGGAATAAACAATTAATCCTACTTAATTTATGACCAAGAAAAAATGCGATAAAAATAAATAAAATGGGGGTCTGAGAGTTTTTGAGTTAAACTAGTTAAAGTAGAAAGCCAAATAAATACGATAAAAATTTAGTAGTTTAAAGGCCTTCTGGTGAGATGTTTCTTCTGCTTGTGTTGAATTGATCATGGACAAAATAATAAACTTACTCTTCAACCAACAGGTTTGATTTCATCGATTCATCAATTACAATCAAATATCTTTTGCTAAAATAGATTTAAAACACCAAACTTGCAATTAATCTCTTAACTTTGTAATAACCCTATACCCAACATATAAGATTCAATCACAAAGTTAGCATTATGATTCAAAGATCCCAATTCCTTCCAATTTAATCACCCAACATGAAATAACTTGATAGACCCAAACACAATCGCGGATCCTAACAATCCATTTGTGACCACGAATCAAATATAAAAACACCAACGAATTTATAAGAGAATAACAATAAATTGAATAAGCAAAGAATCCAAGGACATCTTCTTGAAACTTCAACCTAAACAATAATAAAAATAAATCAGATTGTAAATTTGAGAATTGAAGGAAAGAATGAGTAGAAAAGGGTGTCACAATCCAATCACAGCCTTAGAATTAACCTCACCAAAAGAATATGAGTTTAGCTACTCATAACAATAAGAACTAAAATTGTCATTAAGAAAATAAGAAGAAGAACATGTTTCAACCTAATAGCCAGCCAAAAGATTATCATTTACTGCTGGAATATTCAGCTTAAATAGGCTAAAAATAATCCTATTCTAAAGATCTGCTAATCAAAAACACTGACTAATTAAGAATTATAAAATCCTAAACAAAAGGAATAAAATAAAAAGGGAAATAATGTTTGATGTAAATCTGGAACTTTAGCCTTCAACGTGATCAGCACTCCATCAAAAATTTGATTTTAGCAGAACTAGTTAGCCCAGACTCTGGGTTAACAAGGTCTTCCAATTCTTCAAATCGTAAAATAGCTTCTCCTTCTTTAAAACAGCAACTCCTTACCCTGGACTCAAGGCTAACTTTCAGAATGTCTCCAAAACAGACCCAAAAATGCTCTAATTGCTCCAAACTTCTAAATCAGCTTCAAATAATATCTAAGACCTGGATATGCACAAATTGATCACAAAATCAGCAGCAACTCATTCAAAAAGTCACAAGAAACAACCATAAAACATGTTAAATTTACAAGCTATCAAACTCCCCCACACTTGCCTTTTGCTTATCCTCAAGCAATCCATTTAAAAACTAAGAGACAAATCAATGCAAAGTAGCAAATAAGCAAACATGAATAAACTGGAATTTCCTTCATTCAAGAACAAGTTCAGAAAACATTACTAGGGTAAGGAGACTCTTAAAAGAGCAATCCTAAAGAAACATTGAAAAGCATGCAACTTAAGAAAACTTAAACTTCTTACTTCAACTAAGTATCAACAAGATCAGAAAGCCTCACTTGGTGTTTTTAGTCGGCTCATTGCCCGCCTCACTACCGGGTGCAAACCCATCTTTAAACTATTGAGGAAGTAGCAACCAGTGGTATGGAATGATTAGTGCCAAGTAGCATTCGACAGAATCAAAGATTATCTTATTGACCCACCAGTTCTGAAACCCCTCATCCCCGGGAAACCTTTGATCCTATATCTAGCTATCAAAGAGTCTTCTGTAGGGGCAATGCTTGTCTAGGATCACGATGATAAATGGGAGCACGCCATTTATTACTAAAGTAAGAAGTTGTTGGATTATAAAACTAGGTACTCAGTTGTGCAGAAAAATTACACCACCATGTTTTGGCTCACTAAGAAGCTGTGCCATTACTTTCAATCCTATCGAGTCTAAGCCATGGCTAAGATTGACCCCATGAAGTATCGTTGGCAATCCCCTACTCTAGTAGGTAAATTATCTCACTGGGTGCTTCTTCTCTCCGAGTTTAACATTGAGTATGTAACAAAGAAGGTTATTAAAGGGCAGCGGTAGAATTCTTGGCTAACTAACCCTTTGACTCCTATTATATTGAGAACTTGGAGTTTCTTGATGAGCAGCTCACCTTTATTAAAATCCTCGAGCGTGTGTTGATTATGTACTTTGATAGTGCTATGAATCGATGGGGAGCAGGCCTTAGAGTTATTATCGTCACACCAAAAAATGAAATCAACCTATTGTCCAAACGCTTTGAATTCACTGTCACCAATAATAGGGTTGAATGTGAAGCTTGCCTGTTCAGTCTCAAACTCTCCTCCAGGTTAGGCCCCTCATGGTGTCTATAATAGGGGATTTGGATCTTGCAATCTATCAGGTTGTCAGGGATTGGGAAAGTAAGGAAGAATCTCTCCATCCTTATGTTGAGGCAGTCCGCGGCTTATCCGAGGAATTTATATCCTACTTGTATTGCCACATCCTCCGGGATGAGAATCAAATGGCTGACTCTCTAGCTACCCTGGCCTCCTTATAGGAAGGGCCCCAGTGGTAGCTTATCCATCCTTTGGTTCTACTGTCGACTAAGATCCCCTGTCATGCTCATCCAATTAAGCTGGTCCTCGCCATCTCAACCGAACCCTTTTGGTACTCTAACTAGTTTAGTTTCTCCAAACTGGACAATATCCTCTGAATTCGTTTGACTCGGACCGTACCACTTTAAGGTGGCTCGCTGTCCAATTCTGGATTGTAGATAATGATCTATTCAAGCACACTAGTGATGGTTTACTACTCCATTGCTTAACTGAATCAAAGGCTCAGAAGGTGATTGATCAGGTCCATGCTGGTGATTGTGGCCCTCATATGAATGGTCTTGCTCTCACAAAGAAAATTCAGCAGTTGGGATACTTTTCGCTCACCCTAACGGCTATATGAGCATTGGATTTTAACGATCCTTCTCGTGAAACTATGATGGGACCTATATGCTGCAATTTCTTTCAGATGTTGTCTATCAGAGGTGTTCCTACTACTGCAAAGTTGAGTTTGGCCAAAGTTTAGAGACCTAGTCTGCCCTTAAGGACCCGTACGGGTGCTGCTCGGTGGTACGGATCCACTACTAGACCAGTACAAGTCATTCCCTCCATATGCCTAGGAGAGGACTTATATGGGTCCCCTAGTACCTGTACAAGTGGAGCCCCACCCGTATGGGTACCATTGTTGCCTAAACTGGCTCTTTTGGAAGGATTCCCTTTCCTATTTTAGGAAAAGGTAGGTTATGAACGCGATACATTGCTTTTAGACCTCCTTTACCCTATAAAAAGATGTCTTTCCTTCACATTTTAGACATGCATTCTTGATACAATAATTATACTAAAATTCTAGTAATTTTTATAGGTTTAGAAAAGGTATAACGGGGGTATAGGAAGTATAAAATAGGGAGAAAACCCTTCCTTTGAGGTTTTGTCCACATTTTATTCATTCCTAGCTTCTTTCATTAAGATTTAGGGGAGGTTCTATCCATAAAAATACTCACCTAAATAGTCTTATTCCATCTACTTTGGTCGGGCTCTCTCAATAGTAAAAGGATCACCTCAAAGTGGATTCACGCTGCAAAGGTAACGCTCCTGAGTTTCAAAGTGACTCACATCTCTGTTATTTCATTATTATTATTGCCTATTACCTCTTTTATATTTATTGCCTTCATTTCTTATTTTAGGTCTAGTCCAAACCCATATGAGCCTTGTTGGCACCTTATATCCCCAAGGATATCAATTTGGTGCACCATACTCATATGGAAGGAAATCCCATTTCATTTTATTTTTCTATCACCAATATGTTAATTTGTGAATCTATAAACGGAATTGAACAAAGCTTTTTTCTGGACCAGATAGGACCCGCATGGGTACGCCATACCCGTACGGGTCCTCCTTGGTACCCGTATAGGACCCACTCACCTGTACAAGTACCAGCCCCAGGCAGATTCCTAAACCTATAATTTATTGGTTAAAATCAACCCAACTCACCATTTGCCATGCGATCATTTTCACTAATAATCCGGTAAATCAACCATAAAAGTTAAATAGTGTTTTCATAACAAAACATGCTGAAATGCTAATTTATGGTGAGCTATAAACTGTGCTAATGTCTGTGGATGCAGGGGAATTTATTTATTTTATTTTGTTTTATAACTTAGAAGAAATGTATAGGTTCTCTTCGCAATTCCCCCATTTTCCCCCGGTTGTATTTTTTATCCCCCCCATTTATCGCTTGTGCTTTATTGTAATATGCAAACACATGTAACGAGTGTGAAAGAGTGTATAAATAGGATTTCTTGATAATTCCGTAAATGATGAAAACTAAAATGGGTTTACATGGTGAATGTAATTTTAAATCAATTAAATGAGAAGTAAGTGACTCATCCGATACCCGAATCTCTGATCCAATAGGTATGAGTCTCCCACCCAGAGAGCACTGTACCGAAGCTCTTTCCCAAGTAGACAACTTGGGTGGCGACTCTATCAATTATATTGGGATTTAGGCCTTATTTCTTTTATTCATTAAAATTGGCTTATTGTGCAAACTTTAATTGAAGAATGTTTTGCCACGCCTAAATCCAACCAAACCCCCAGTGGGCCCCTCCTCTCTCACACAGGCACCAAGGGAGACCCACATGTCATCGACACCTCACAGTGGCGACTTTGCTGGGGAATTGATCTTTTAACTTGCAAAATCTTGGTTTGTTTTAGAAGCTTAAAATATTAAGATGAGCACCCAAAATCATTTAATTGATTGAACCCCCTTTTGTTTTCAACATGTGAGAAAATTATCACACTTTATCTTCTTATCTTCTTCTCTCTTTAGTTAGATGCGCTCTTCTTCTAGCGCTAGGATAGGGTGCCCTATTATTTTTATGACACTCGCGATGGTGATACCTATGACCGCCAGGGATATTGGGTACGCCTTAGTGGGTGGAGCACTCATTGCCATCTCCCTCCAAAAGAGGCTTGATGCGATGGGAACCTTCTACATCAACTTTCGATATGTCCCTACACCATTCTTATCGAAAGCCATAGAATTTTACCTTTTAGGTACCCTAATTTTTGTGTGAGATTAGACTAAGGAAGAATATCCTAAGACTTAGTGGGAGAAATAAGGACAGAACTGATTGCTTCGCATGTGTTGTGTTACATACCCTTGTGATTAACCCCAGCATGCATCATTGTAATTTATGCATGCGTACCGCATCCCATGCATGTACCCATCTCTTGGTTATCACCACAGCTAAAACCAAACCTCAAAGGGAAAAAGCTTGGCGATGATCTCAGGTCCGTCTGACTCACATCCCAGTTCCTCCAGTGTAGTTAAGGGTTGATTCACATCAGTCACCGAGTATTTCATCCAGCAGCCAGTTTAGTCTGGTTGATCTTTCTGCCTATCATACTGAGGAGATGTCTCACATCCTGACTCCAGATGGCCAGATTGATGTTAAGGTTGAGAATGTTGCTACTGGGGAGGAGGCAAATGCATCGAGGACCGAGGTTAGGTTAGAGATCGCAAATGCCAGTTAGTTTGGTTAGTTGGGTTCTATAGGTCCATTCAGATCAGCTAGCTTACCATTCTAGTCAATGGGTATAGTTGCTCCTTTGGTTGTTAGTCAGTTTACTCAACCTAGTTAGGGGTTTATGCCGCCACCATTTCAGTTTGGGGCATCTGGTCTAATCCCAAATTTTATGGTCACACCTATGGGAACGGCCTTTCCTCAATCAATAAGTTTACCCTTAGGTGCAATCACTCAGTTTGAGGGATCATCTTTATCCTTAGAATTGCATGACCTACTTCAGAAATTGCTTGCTGCTAATCCTAGCTCCCAACCATCCATCCAAGTAGCTAGAGAGGAGGATTGGGTTCCTAAAACCTTTAGTATGCCTAGCATAGCGAAGTATAAGGGAACCGGTCCACCTCAATCTTACATCACCACCTATTGGAGGGTTATGAGAATTAGGAAGTTAAGTGATAAGGTCCTAGCTAAAGTGTTCCCCTACACCTTGGAAGGCCCTGCTATCAAATGGTACAACACTCTATCAGATGAAGTGATCGAAAACTAGAAACCTTTATCGGAGGCTTTCATCAAGTAGTATGGTTTCAATGCCACTATCAAAACTACCATACAAAATTTGGAGGCTATCAAGCAGGGCCCCAATGAGAAGTTCAAACCCTACTTTGAAAGGTGGATGGCCACTTAAGTTTTATTGAAGGATAGGCTAAGTCTCCCAGAGATGGTTGTGAAATTGATGGATGTTGCCCTACCTGCTTATCATAAGGTTCTTGGTATGAAGAAATTCTCTAGCTACGTTGAGGTCTTTGAAAAAGCTGAGAAGTAGGAAAGGATCGAGGAAATAGAAAGGGCGAGTGTGCCGGCCAAACCTTGGTTTGAAAAGAATGACCCTTCACCCACAACCTAGGCTTCTACATTGAAAGCCAATTTCGATCCTAAAATAGTGGTAGTACAGGAAGAAGTGGCTACAGTCCGTACCATCAAAGATGGGACTTCCCCTTGGAAAGCATCCCTGCCTGCCATCTTCACTAAGTTGAGGGCACTTGGCCTCCTTCAAAGTATCAAGCCCTATATCCTACCCAAACCTGAAGATAGGGAACAGTTTTATGCTAATCATGTTAGTAAGGGCCATCATACTGGAGCCTGTAAGGATCTACTTGAGGCTGTTCATGGTTTGATTAGGGATAAGAAGATTCAGGAACCCGAGCTTAAACCCACCACCATGAATAACCCCCTGCTAAATTTTGAGAAATAAGTTACAACTGTCGTATCAGGCTTACCCTCCTATCATGTGTTTAATATGATCTTGCAAGCTAATCCTATGGTTAACTCAGTAGTGGCCTTGCCTGAGGGACCAACCCCCATTGACATTGATGCATTCGAGTTAGAAGGAATTCATGATGAGGAAGCTATGTTGGTTCAACCACAGTCGATTGATATCGATGCTTATGTACTGGAGAATGATGAACTCAAGGGGCACACCTTGTTGGTGGAAACCCCTGAAGGGAGAAGTTATATGAAGAATGGGGTGTTGCATGTCGCTCAAAGTGGAAGAATTCCTCCAGATCCCCTCCTAAAAAGAAGAAGGGGAAGGGATGTAGATAACTGGATCATTCCAAGTATCAATCAGGGTCCAATTTTCACACCTGTGATTGAAACCTAAACTTCAACCAACAAAAAGAAGAGAGATTCAAAAGTCACCCCCCTCATCCAGCAATTTCAAGTTACACTTGCTAAGTACAACATCTGGCAGCTTCTCATTGACTCCGAGGATCACCGCAAGGGTCTGATAGAAAAGTTATTGAGTATGGAAGCTATGCCGTCTACTACTCTGGTTGAGGTATTCTCAGTTATCGGGGGGTCTCCTCCTGATTGGATTAAATCCATCAAGTTCTATTTATTAGACCTCCCAGCCGAAGGAAACAAGCATAAGGCACTCTTCATTAGGGTGCAAATCTTTGATCGTTCTATTCCTTGTGTTATGGTGGATGACGGTTCTGCCCTTAACCTCTATCCAGCCAAGATCCTTCCTCATTTAGGGCTAGACGAGTCCATGTTAGAGAAGTCTAATACTGTTATAAGGCCATATGATTATACAAAGAGAAGTGTCATTGGGGTCTTTAAAGCTGAAGTTACAGTTGGGGGTGCGAAGTTCAAAGTTGTTTTCACTATTCTCTATATCCCTATGACCTAATCATTATTGCTGGGTCAACCTTGGCACCATGTATTGGAAGCCGTCCCTTCCACTATTCATCAGAAAGTTAAGCTCACCCACAATGGCAAGCTAGTGACCATTGATGCAGATGAACCATCCATTATAGCAGCCATGGAAGTCGAGGAAAAAGAATCTAGGGTGGCTGTAGCTCACCAAGGCACGATATTTATGGTTAAGGGGCACATATCACTTAAGATCGAGAAAATTATGATAAAGCAGGGCTAATTAAAGGGTAGGGGACTCAAAAAGAATCTGCAGGGAATGTTGGAACCCCTCTTACCTCTTCCATGGCCATTCAGACTTGGTTTAGGGAACCGCCCAGGTGCTAAAAAGTCCAAGCCTCAGTCTTGCCTCATGATAGGAGCTAAAATCAAGCAATGGGAATTCATAGTTGAAGAGGAACCTGTCAAAGTTAGTGGTAAGAAGGTCCCCGGTTTTGAGATTTTCAATAATGTGTATGATTTCAAGAGAGGCTATCTAAATGAAACCTCAGTTTCTATAGAGATGTGTGGGAATACCGAAGAAGATGAAATGAATGAGGCCATCGAGTCCATCACCAAAGCACTAGCGGTACATACGAGGAAGAGTTGGAAAAGAAATGAGAAAGGAAATCTCATCAGTAAGGCTGTCAAAAACTTAGCAAGAGCAGTGGCTGAAGAAATCGAAGCTAACTTGAGCACCATGGCTACCAGTTCAGCTGTCACTCAACAAGGCCCTCCGCTTGTGGAGGATGTTTCAAATGATGTAATTTTCAACATTGCAAACATTTTTTATGCAAACAATGTCGCTTATAAGGCATATCATGAATAAGTTGTAGCATCAGTATTTTTAAACATGTCATGAATAAATTATTTCGCTCGAGTATTTCATTCTAAGTACACCATGCACTCATGACAACAACATTCTTAAAAATATCATCATATTCATTAATGAATTTTACTTTGAGTATAACGTAATGGTATAAACGTCCAATGTTTAAAACCTATCATCAAAAGACAGATAATAAAGGTTCTTAGCAAACTTGATAACAATTAGCCCAAGTCCTTCTTTCTTTACGAGGGGGAAAGAGTACAAACGCACAAAGACTCATGAAAACACCAATAGTATAGAAAGTATGTATAGGGGCACAAAATGCCCAAATCCTTTAGAAGCTCTAAAGAGAAGCTGGTCACAAGTCAATCGATCAGATGTTGTCCAAATGGTGGCTACCTACAGAGATTGGGCTGACAAACTTCCATTCGCAGCTTGGGGGCACAAAACCAGTGTAAGGGCTTCCACCAATCAAATACCGTTCTCCTTAGTATATGGAATGGAAGCCATATTATTGGTTGAAATAGAAGTAAGATCCCTAAGAGTGGCACTCGAATCGCAATTAAAAGAATAAGATTGGGCAAGAGCCAGGTATGAACAGTTTAATGCAATAGATGAAAAGCGACTCAAGGAACTTGACCATCTCCAGATGTACCAACAGTGCATGGCATAAGCTTAAAATAATTAAATCAGATACCCAAAATAATCTCTCAAAGCAAGTGATCCAGTGCTCAAGCAACTAAGCTAGGTCAACACAGATGCTAGGGGCAAGTTCAGGCCTGATTGGGAAGGACCATTCATCGTAAAGAAGGTTCTTGGTAAAGGAGGAATCAAGCTTATAGACATGGATCAAAATGAGATCGTGAATCCAGTGAATCAAGATAGGCTCAAGCGTTATTATGTCTATGTCAAAAGAAATAAATCATAAAAATGTGGCACAAAGAATAAAAGAAATAAAGAATAAAGCACTCCGGCGAGTGGTCCTCTACTGCTCGGGTAAAATTAAGGTGCAGCCCACTGATTAGTATCCTACAAATCGTCAGGCAAAAATTAGGGTACTCCAATAAAGCCCGCTAGGCTAAAAACCCGAAAAGGGCAACCTAGGCAAAAGTTAGGGCATCGAGAGATAAATGTTAGTTGCTTTCTAGAAAATCTATAAAAGACCCATAGGTAGTAGGGGTTAACCATTGGAAACTGTTACCATTGCCTATGTACTCAAATTAATCTCATCAATGAACATGTTATGATTTTGATAAGAATCATGGTCTTATGAATGCATGCATGTCTTTAGGTGAAATAATCACTGGTATGTGAACATCAAATTTTCTCTACGTGTGCATTATTGCATTCAGCTTTGTCACACATTTGCAATATTCAAAAAAACCTGCTAGATTGAAAACCCAAAAGGACGGTCCAGGCAAAATTTAAGGCAAAAAGAAAAAAAAAGTCTGCTGGATTGAGCCGTCAAGGATAATTCAGGCAAAAATTAAGACATCTTGCGGGATTGAAAACCTGAAAGGGCGGTCTCAGCAAAAGCTTTCTAGGTTGAAAACCTGAAAGGGCGGTGCAGGCAAAAATTAAAGCTAAAGAGAGGAAAAGGTCCGCTGGCCTAAGTAGTCAAGGATAGCCCAGGTAAAAATTAGGACAAAAAGAAAAGAAAAATAAATAAAATGTTCAATAGGTCATCTCACATCGAGTGGCCTATGCAAAAGTTAGAACTTACCCAAATCCCCTCATTATAAGATCATTGGATAGAATACGGGTTCACAAGGCAACAATTCACAAAAATCTCAAAGTATCAAATGGACCAGAAGGTAATCATAACCCAAGCTGCTAGGGGACCTCATCCCTGGTGGCCCTCCTAGGTCTGGTATTGAGTATCTGCTAGTAGATCATCCATGTCTATGGTCATATGGTCCTCAGCATCACCAATACCAGTAGCCGACTGGGTAGGGCCCCTAGTCTCTAAGGTCCCTATAGCAGCCCTGGCAACATCACTCCCCTCAACATGTTGATCCACGCCTCTCTGAGTCACTAGATATACGAAAAAATCATCGTCGAACTTATCATCGGAAAGGATCGGTGTCTACCTCTCCTTAGTCATACCCTCTAGTTGACCCCTTAGCATCACAATCTTAGCCCCCGTCGGAGCAGTCTAGGCCATAGTCCGATCAGCCTTAGTAGTGGCTACCTGCAGCTACTCCTCTAAAAATCTGGCTCTCTCCTCAAAAGCATCCAAGTCCTGGATAGATCTGCTTCGCTCTATGGCCAGCAAAGTCTGCAATAGAAACCATAAGATCAGTACACATATATAAATGTCATGGCATGCATGCATAGTTTGTTGAAATTTTATAGGTAAATGAAACTTACCGAAGCTAGTGCATCCTAGGCCAACAGCAGATCCTGCACTTAAAAATAACCTCGGGCTATCCTCTCGGCCTAAAAAATGGTACCTCAAAAGAAAGGGTCACATAATAATGAGACAACTTGAGCAGTAATGGACAAAGGCCAAGGTAAAGGATTCTTTACATAGGTGGAGCTGGAAGGAGTGAAATCGATAGGCTGGACTGACTCCTCGAGCTTCTTGATAGCCCGATTCCTCGAGTGGTCAAGGAGCCGAAACAAAGTATCCAACTAAGCCTGGAGGATGCCCTTCCTCATAGATCTGGAGGCTCGAGACCACTTTACTAGTGGCTCAGGGGCAGTAGTAGCAGCGGCAGCAGTGGACCTCTTACTTGTAGAAACGAGAGGCTATAAACAATGAAGAATCAGGTTCCAGATCACAATCAATTATAGAAAGCTGTAAAGTATTCATGAAGACCAAGTTAGAAGTACTTGAGAAGAAGGAGTAGCTGACCTAACTGAACCTCGAGCGTCCCCGACTATAAATGGACCCCCGCAGTCACCCCTCGGTCTGGCCTCATCATCATCATCATCATCATCATCGTCATCATCCCTACCATCACTCTAGTAAAACTCTAGGGGCTCATCCTCATGATGGATCCTATCATAGGGTGGCAGGAGGGAAGAATTAATAAACTCAACATAAGGGCCCTTAAAAGACAGCAAGCGAGCTCCCTCGCCCAGCAAATACAACCCTTGATCGGTCCCTAGCATGAGATGAGGCCAGAAGGCGCTAGCTGGGATTGAGGGAGGAATCGATCTCTCTGCCATAGCACTAGTCCTCAACCCCCGAATCCGCTCACCAAACTACCACTCTAGGGAGACCGGGGACTCCAGCATGAAGCTCCGGTCATCCACAACGGCCCACATCCGCTCAATGGCTCTGTAGGTGGGCAATCTCTTCCATGGATCTCGGATAACTTGCACAAAATCAATGCACTATGAGTATCATGACTTAGTGAATATAGTTTATACTAATGGTTTATTGAAATGTACAATGTAGGTTTAATAGTAAAGAAGATTACCCGATCTGAGCCCACCTGGCGTAAGAACTCTCGGTACTGCACTATAGTCAAGGGCTGATTCTGCCAAAGCCCCATCCACCTAGATATGATAGGCTTCTCAGGCTGTATGGGTAATCCCAGCCTAGCGATCAATCAGAGCTCGAAAGCCCAAACCTGTAAGATAAAGTAAGGATTAGTTGCAATACAATTTAGATAAAGGGTTAAAGCATAAGAGATCAGTTAAGGATTTACTAGCAATATCAGATGGCAGATCTTGAGCTCAAAGTGCTCACCCCGAACTCCTACATCCAATCTATAATATAGCTGTGCTAGAATAGCCTGACACTAGTTTTTGCAAGGTACGATCGCAAGATCCTCCACTACAGAAAGTAGACCATCGTTGAGATTACCCAAGTAGATTATAAAGAAGACAGTGGTAAAGAACTCTAGTAGAAAAGATCGAGTATACCGGTCCCTTCTATCAGCCACAATAGGCCTTGGCTGCACAATTCAGTAAGTGTGCAAGTCCCCGTCCTTGAGCTTATTCGTCCCACCCGGACAAAGTCCAAGTAATCTAGTAGTGTAGGACTTCACCTCGGGCTGAGAATGCCACCGGTCGATATAACTATAAAAATGGACCACGTCCCCGCTCCATACAAAGCCTATGGCGGCACGGATATTCAAAGGAGAAATGGTGACCTCCCCTATAGGTAAATGGTAGGTATGGGTCGTCTTCGACCATTTTTCTAACAGCACTGAGATAGCAACGGGGTCCAGTGTCTTAGGGGCTTAAGGGATGGCCCTGATGATGTCATTAAACCCGAAGGAATCTATGCGAGCCAGCAGCTCCGTGTCTCCTGCAGTATGAATCTCCTCGTACCACTTTTCACAGAATCTCAAAGCCCCAATGGTCCTATATGGGAACTGTAAAGACAAAATTATAGTTGGATAAGGTTAGAACACAATAGACAAATCAGAAATTAGAAAAGGATTGTAGAAATTGAAGGAAACAATTTTCTGTCCCTATGGGCAGGACCCGTACTGGTAAGCCCCAACCGTACGGGTCCACAAGTCGTACCTGTATCAAAATGGGACCTGTATGGGTCCCTTCTTACCTATACGGGTCCACAAGTCGTACCCATACCAAAATAGGACCCATACGGGTCCCCCCCTCACCCGTACGGGTCCCCTACAAACAGTCCCTACTCAGACAAAACTCCCAAAAATCCCATAATGTACAACCTTAACCAAAGTTCATCCGAAACTATCCTAAGAGCATCCTAGGCTAAAGTTACATGCATCAAGCTCTATTCTAAGGTCTAAAACACCCTAAATCATGCTAAAATCCAAGAAATTGCCAAAAATTCAAAATTGGAAAATGGGGACTCGAATGGAGTTACATGGAGTTTTGAGGTGTGAGTCTTTAGAGAGGGATCAAAGGGACGCTAGAGACAAGGGTAAGCCCTAAAAATGAGTCTCTCTTGCGAAAAGCATAACCAACAAAAACTAGGAATTCTTCAACTCCTGAATCATCCATCGGGGGCAAATCCTCCAATCTAAGGAAGAAATGGTCGGTCTTTAGGATCCTTTTATACATCTTTAGTTGAGTTTTGTGTAAAATCACTGGAAAATGCAAAGTGGGAAGTTTTGGTGTGAGGCGGGAGATGAAGGGACTATCTGCCCTTTTAAATCCCTCCATCAGAGACCTGTATAGTCCCATCCCACTCGTATGGGTCCCTTTTTATGAGGATCTTACCTGTATGGGTCTGGTCCAACCATACAGGCCTTATCTAGTCATCAAGGGACAGATTTTAGAATCAGTGTTTCAACAAACCCCAGGAATTCATCCAGTTCAAGTTCGGGGCCAACCCCACTCCTTCTCAACCTTACATTTCCATTATATTTGGGAAAAGTCCCTAACCTCACCTTGATCCTTGGTTGAAGGGGAAAAATATGTTTGTTTTCATGAAAGTCAACCAAGAACCAAGGTAAGCCATTTTTGAATTAATCACTAACAGGGATAATCTTTACAGGTCCATCCTAGCACATGAAATTCTTCCCCAGTAGAAGAGGTTTTATCAAAGGATATTACTTCACTCCCTAGCAGCGGAATTAGTCAAGGGGCATGCCCTCAATTCCTAGTAGCAGAATTAGATCCAAGAGCACCTCCCCCACTAATCCAGGGGCATCCCCCCACTTTCCAGTAGTGGAATCAGATCCAAGGACATCCCCCTACCAATCTAGGGGCATCCTCCTACTTCCTAGTAGCGGAATCAAATCCAGAGGCATCCCACCTCTAATCTAGGGGAATCCCCCCATATCCTAGTAGCAAAATTAGGTCCAACAACATCCCTCCACCAATCCAGGGGCACCCTAGGGGCACTTACCCTAAGAGCATTCCCTAACAGTAAAATAAGTAGCCATCGGGCCAAACCCAACATTTTATCTATAGAATTTTGGGTTTATCACATCCACACTTATTTATTCTTAATTGAAGGGGAAAAAATACTTTTGTTCTTGCAAAAGTCAATTAAGAATAAAAAGGCGTCTGCTTAGACAATGACTAACTCGGAGTTTGATTATTGTCTCTTTTCTAGGTTATTCAAAATCACCACCGGTCAGGAGAGTCGTCTACCTTAAGAAAGGGATACACCACCACCAGTCAGTAAAGTCATCGGCCTCAAGAAAAGGATACACAAATATCTTCCCCAGAGAAATCATAAGTTAGGAAAGTCGATCCGCCTTAGGAAAGGGACACGAGGAGAAGTCATCCGCCTTAAGAAAGGGATACACTGTCATTAATCAAGAAAGTCAATTCGCCTCAAGAAAGGGATGCACACCTTCCCCAAGTAGAGTCACTAAGACTAGGTGTAGTAGTAAAAGGAAAGTCATCTGCCTCAGGAAAGGGATACACTTTGGCAAGAAAAGTCATCCGCCTTAGGAAAGGGATATGCAGTAGTAAAAGGAAAGTCATCCGCCTTAGGAACGGGATACACAATGGCAAGGAAAGTAATTTGCCTCGGGAAAGGGATACATAGTAGCTAAATGAGAGTCATCCACCTTAGAAAAGGGATATGTAGTAGCAAAAGGAAAGTCATCAGCCTCAGGAAAGGGATACGTAGTGGCAAGGAAAGTCATCCGCCTCAGGAAAGGGATACACATTGGCAAGGAAAGTCATCCACCTTAGGAAAGGGATGCGCAGTAGCAAAAGGACAGTCATCCGCTTCAAAAAAGGGATACACATTCCCCAGTAGAGTTACAAGGAGTACAGATCAACAAAGGAAAGAAGTTCACCATAAGAAAGGAACTCACTCAGGATATCGCCTTAGGTATAATTTCTAAACCCTCGCTCACATCGAGAGATCATATAGATCCGTATCTGTGATGATCCCACGAAGGGCTTTTTGTGAGCACTGGATTTTCATGATCCTTCTTACAAAACTATGATGAGAGCTATATGATGCAATGTCTTTCAGGTGTTTTCCATTATAGGTGTTCCTACTACTACAGAGTTGAGTTTGGCCAAAGTTTGGAGACTTAGTCTACCCTGAGGGACCTGTACGGGTGCTGCTCGGTGGTACGGATCCACTAGCAGACCCTTACGGGTCATTCCCTCCATATGCATGGGTGGGGACCCGTAGAGGTGGGGCCCCACTCGTACGCATACCATTGTTGCCTAAACAGACTCTTTTGGAAGGATTTCCTTCCCTATTTTGGAGAAAAGGTAGGTCATGAACATGATTTATTACGTTCAGACTTCCTTTCCCCTATAAAAAGGGGTCTTCCCTTCACATTTTAGATAGACTTTCTTGATACAAAAATTATACTAAAATTCTAGTAATTTTTATAGGTTTAGAAAAGGTATAACAGGGGTATAGGAAGTATAAAATAGGGAGAAAACCATTCCTTTGAGGTTTTGTCCACATTTTATACATTCCTAGCTTCTTTCATTAGGATTTAGGGGAGGTTATGTCCACGCAAATAGTCACCTAAATAGTCTTATTCCATTTTCTTTGGCCGAGCTCTCATAACAGTAAAGGGATCACCTCAAAGTGGATTCACGCCACAAAAGGTAACGCTCCTGAGTTTCAAAGAGACTCATATCTTGGTTATTTCATTATTATTATTGCCTATTACCTCTATTATATCTGTTGCTTTCATTTCTTGTTTTGGGTCTGGTCCTAACCTATATGAGCCTTATTGGCACCATATATCCCTAAGGATATCAATTTGGTGCGCCATACTGATACGGAAGGAAATCCCATTCTATTTTATTTTTCTCTCACCAATCTGTTAATCTATGAATCTGTAAACAGAACTAAACAAAGCTTGTGTCTGGACCAGACAAGACCCGAATGGGTACACCATATTTGTACGGGTCCTCCCTTGTCCCCTTATGAGTCCCACTCACCTGTACGGGTACTAGCCCTAGGCAGATTCCCAAACCCATAATTAATTTGTTAAAATCATCCCAAATCACCATTTGCCATGTGATCATTTTCACTAATAATTCGATAAATCAACCCTCAAAAGTTAAATAGTGTTTTCACAACAAAACACACTGAAGTGCTGATTTATGGTGTGCTATAAACTGTGCTAACATCTGCGGATGCAGGGGAATTTATTTTCATTTTTGTTTCATAACTTAGAATAAATGTATAGGTTCTCTTTGCAATTCCCCTATTTTTCCCCTGGTTGTAATTTTTACCCCCACCCCTCCCCCCCGTTTATTGCTGATGCTTTATTATAATATGTAAATGTATGTAAGTGTGCAAAAGAGTGTAGAAATAGTATTTCTATGATAATTCCCTAAATGATGAAAACTAAAACAGTTTTACGTGGTGAATGTAATTTTGAATCAATTAAATAAGAAATAAGTGACTCATCTGATACCCGAATCTCTGATCCAATAGGTATGAGTCTCTCGACCAGAGGGAACCATACCAAAACTAAGTAGACAACTTGGGTGTCAACTCTATCAATTGTATCAGGATTTGGGTCTCAATTCTTTTATTCATTAAAATTGGCTTACTGTGCAAACTTTAACTAAAGAATGTTTTGTCACGCCTAAATCCAACCAAACCCCCAATGGGCCCCGTCTCTCTCACACAGGCTCTAAGGGAGATCCACATGTCATCGATACCTTACAGGCTAACTATAACATCTAAGTCAAAATGGTACCACCATTGCCATATTTACGGGGACATGCAGCATCTGCCACCCTAGAGCTCCATCATTTATCTACTCCTTAGCCATTCTCGGCGTGGGGAATAGATATAATCAATGAAATTCACCCTTCATAAAAAATGGCATAAATTCATTGTAGTAGCAGTGGACTATTTCTTGAAATGGGTAGAGGTCGAATCCTACACGAATGTCACTGCCAAGAAGATGGCTAAGTTCATAGAGAAGCATATTTTCACCCAGTATGGACTTCCCCATCATATAGTCTCAGATAACGGTGTACATTTTTAAGGGGACCGCTGATCTAATTAAGAAATATGGGATCAAACACCATAGATCTTCTTCATATAGACCTCAAGCCAATGGTGCTATCGGGGTAGCTAACAAATCAGTAAAGAAGATCCTTTCTAAGCTGATAGCCGGTTATAGGGATTAGGCAAACAAGTTACCTTTTGCTATTTAGGGATATCGCACAAGCATCCATACCCTGAATGATCAAACTCCGTTCTTACTAGTCAACAAAATAAAAGCGGTCTTGCCAATTAAAATTTAGGTAACCTCACTGAGAGTCGCATTAGAGGTTAAACTGAAGGAATCTAAATGGACCCAGGCAAGGTTTGAATAGCTAAATAAGATGGATGAGCAAAGATTAAGGGCCCTAGATAATCTCCAGATGTACAAACAACGCATGGCTTGAGCCCATAATAGTCGGGTAAGACACTTGAAGTTTCGCGTGAAAGCTAGAGATCTAGTCCTTAAACAGCTGAAACCTACCACCACTCATGCAAGGGGCAATTTAGGCCTAACTAGGATGGACTGTATGTGATAAAGAGGATGCTTAATAAAGGGGCGGTTAAGCTTATAGACATGGATGGGAATGAGTTTATGAACGCCGTAAACCAGGACAGGCTTAAGCGTTATCACATCTAATTCAAAAGAAATAAATTAGAAAAAGCAGCACAAAAAAAAATAGACATAATAATCACCTGCCTTTCAGTCTTCTATTGATCGGGCAAAAATTAGGGGATATGACAAACCCGACGATCCATATTCTACAAACTGGCCGTGCACAAATTAGGGGATATGACAAACTCATTGGATGAAAAACCTAAAAAGGGCGATCTAGGCAAAAATTAGGGTATGTGAGAAAAGAGAGAGTGCCTTCTAGAAAATCGATCTAGGCTAGTTTGCACCAGGAGTTAATCAATGGGAATGTTAACCAAACATCGTGTACTGTGTTTTGTTTCACTTAATGAAAGTATCTCTTTTACTGAATTCTGAATGCTTGTGTTTATGTGAATTTTGTATCCATACGGTTAAAATAGCTCAAGTGAACCTAATGCAGAGTTCACATTATTCTAAATCAAATGCGTGCAGTAAATGAAAATAGTTCTGATAGACTAAAAAGAGCGAGGTCTAAGAAAAAGTCAAGAAAGTCTGCTGGATTGAAAACCCAAAAAGGACGGTCCAGTCAAAAATTAAGACAAGGTTCGATAGATTAAAAACCCCTGGGGGCAGTCTATGCAAAAATTAGAACCAAATAAAAGACATGTAATAAAATAAAGTTCAATAAGTCTGTCACCCTAACTAGCCTATGTGAAAGATTGAACTAAAGAAAGGGCATCTCAAGCCGATCTCCCCCATCATCATCACAATACCTAGAAATCCTCCATAAGGTGGTAGTAGAAAAGGGCTCGTGTCCTTGCTCAGCTCTCTCTCCCTTAAAGCGGGCCCATGATAGCTCAGATTGAGTCGTCATATATATAATCTCAATAAGCCATCCTCTATAGTGTATATCAGTCTCAATGGTCTCCACATGAGCATAGTTTGGAGTCTCAAATATGGCCTTCATGGCCCACTTCTCCCAGATATGGTTGACCCATCTGGCTTTGTAGAATCCAATTTGGTTCTTAGGTAGTTTGATCGGAACTCTTTATTGCTTACTATACTGACAGCGCAACCGATACAGGGTATAGAATGAAGACCTCTCAAAACCTATCAACTGAACTCTGGATCCCTAAGACTCCACAACCATATCTAGGATCCTCTACCATGGGCTGACCCACTGTATATGTGAATCTGTGTATCTTCTCAGAATAGGCATTCAACTGTCAAATGTCAACTGATTGAAATCTACTCGTATAAGCCCCCTTTCCCTCAGATGAACGGGTAAGTACTTCTTCGGGTTCCCCTACGGTGACTCCTTCAGCTTTAACTTTTCCATCAGCCATACCTGTAAACCAATTTTAGATAAGAGCAGAAAGTAGTGAATAATTTGTAAAGTGGGAGAATGAATACCTGTAGTAGTGTAAGATGGTCACCGATAAGAGTCGGGTTAGTTAAAGCAGCGTCAGTGTTTAGTAGGATCTATGCTAATCCAATAGCTATAGGGGAAGCCCCTGTCGACATAGGTCCGACAAGTGAAATCAGCCTGAATGGGGCAACTGGGCCCACTCAACTCATGAACTAACAGTGCCACCATGAAAAGCCAAGTAAGACGAGATCTAGGGGCCCCTCAGCACTAACCTGAAATCCTGGTTTGTCAAGACGTCGAGACAGAAATAGGTCCATAGAGTCCAGATTCCACAACTCTTGTAGCATGCTATTAGTACCAAAGTGAAACTTTGGGAGTGCCAGGGGCGCGCGCTTGGGGCATAGAACCCCTAATATAGCATGGAACTCCTCGAGTAAGGGGAATAGCTCAAATGAGGAAAATCAAAATACATGGTCCATCCGATCATAAAAAGTTAATGCTGTGCGAAGGAATTCGGAGCTCACTGGCCACACTGCGATGTATCAAAAGCCCTATAGCCGAAATTTTTCTAACTTCTTCTAGTCTGCATTTCCCAGGCTTTCTAGGAAGCCCTGTCGCAGCTAATTATGGTTTGCCATGGTTGAATTTGAGAAAATGGCCGAATCTGAGTTTTTAGGTAAGTGATGCCACCGGCGGTATGGGTTAGGCCACCGATGATTTGGATCAGGCCATCGACGGTATTAATTACGGGCAGTTTTGTCTATATTATTTAGTAAATTAGATTTTCATGCAAATGGCAATATCAATGATGCCGCCAGAGGCATGACATTATTTTCTATGAATTTCAGGCCTATTTTAACCAGTTTAAACCTGTGAAAAACCTGTAAAAACCTTGTAATCTATTTTCAGGACATATCCAATTATAAAATTCAAATATTATTCAAACCAAAAGCCCGAAGACGCAAATCATCCAAATATCCGAACCCTAAGCCTAAATAAAACTAAAATCATCCGAAATCTAAAACCAAAGATTTAAACCTAATGTATCAAGGGCATACAAACTAAATTAATAAATATAAACAAAAAGAAAAGGAAAATAGGGATCAGCAAGTGGATATAGAACTGGTCGCCACTGCCGGGCGGGTGGCTCAAAAGATAACGGTTGACGACATCCTCCTTCATCCCTGGGATACTCCAGGAACTCTTGGGAACACCCCATGGCAACGACCAGCAGTCACCTTCCTTCCTCTATGACTCAGCTTGCCCAGAGCTGTACAATCCATATTGTGTTTGCTTCTTCTCTCATGCAAAGTGGCATCCATCTGACTCTCTAGCTCGCTCACGCGGCGTCGGAGCACCCCCATCTCTTTGTGGTACCTCGGCTAGGCCTCATTGGCATCCGACTGTATGAGGGCCATAAAATCTTATAGATAGAGAAACAACAACAACAATCTATATCATTCATAACATTCATAAATGCATTTATTTTACAATGTCATATTATAACAGGGAATATACCCAAGCAAGCAAAGTCTGGGAAATAAGAGTGTCCCTAAGAGAAAACGCGTTTCCAGCCAGCCGCTTCGCCTCAGCACGAGTAACCTAAAAAATCTAAAAAAGCAATTAAAAGAAGCCACCAAGGGGATTGTCAGATGGATTTGTTCATATTTGCACAAGACTTGCATGGGTGGTGTCTATCGGCAAAAAGTTCAGCGAGTGGCTGCTCGAGGTGATCGCCCTGGTCTGAAAATTACCTCTTGAATTCATCTGTAGGAAATAGGTCACCAAAGTAGTCGAGAGGCACCCCTTGACGAATCCAACACCCTAAGGTATGCCCTGGCCCCGCACTCCGCTATTCTTAGCCCGGCCTCTCTTCGTGGGAGGTACCTGAAAAATCCAAAAGGCAAGCATAAACAACCGTTTTGACCCAAGCATATGGAATATAAAAAAAAGAAAGGGCATGATCTTACATTAGAAGAATGGTGCCCCTCATGAGCCATTGATGCATCCTGGCCAACCTCATCCTGCCCCTCGGGATTGCCCTCACCACCGCCTCTCCATTCCTTATTATCATCCTCATTGATAATACTGCACCTCCTCCTTTTCAGCTCTTCCTACCTCTTTTTTGTATGAAAGGTGAAAGAATCTTTAGCATGGATATGGGGACACATATTAAGCAAGCACGAAATATGGCCATTATAGGGGCTAGGGACACTCTACACCACTCGGCCGTTGCACTCCAAATAATAAGCCTTGTCCCCCGCATCGGTAATGGTCAAATAAGGCCACCTGAGGTCTATAGGGGGATCCTCGGGCACTGGCCTAGCAACAGGCATGAGCTCCCTCCAACTGCCGACTCTCTCCCCCAAGTACCAGGGTAAGGCTAGGGGGCACTCCATAACAAACCAATGGTCATCCACCTCTCACCGAACCGTATGGACATTAGCACGGTTGGACACCTCCTCGAAAGGGTCCCAAATAACCAGGCCAATCAATCAAGGAGAAAACCAATGTAAGCCATTCAAATTTATAAATGTGTTTTTTGACTAATAGTTTGTTGAATGTAAGACAGGGCTCAAAGTAATATACCGAGCTGATCTGTAAGCTCCCTAATGCCTCCCTATATGCGGTAGAATACTTGTCGAGTCCTTGGATGCTCCCGCACCACTAGGCAAGAATGTGTGAGCCCGACGGTAGTATTAAACTGGATCGAGGGGAGGATTTGATGATTGAAGGCCCAGACATGTACAATTGACAACCAATCAGTCCAAAAGAACAACACACCAAAAAGAGAAAAGTAGTTAACCATGATAATGAAGCACTATTTAAAAGGATATACCTGTAGTAGAAAGTGGCTCAAGTGAAGGACCCTCTCCTTCTTTCGGGCTCCTACATCTAGCCCATAAATACATCTAAGCTAAAATAGCCCTGGGCCAATTCTACTCCTTGATAGCCGCCACATCTGTGATGGCAGAAATCAACCTGTAGTTGACCTTGCTGCCCGAGAGTGGAAGGAACATCACGATCAATAATGAAATGACAAAGGAGTAGACACAAGCATCCCGCTCGGTCTTAGGAACCACTCTGACCTCCATCCAATACTCCTGTAACTCCCCATAGCATAAATGCCCCACCTTGGGCTTCAACCCAAACAGTTCCATCACTCTCTTCACCACCGGCCCCCTAAGGTGGTTCTTCTCCATAGACACATCGAAATGAATGACTTCCTTAGTCCATGGTAGCCCAGTCATCACCACCATCTTAGAAGGGGTAATAGTCACCTCGCCAATCTAGAGATGGAAGGTGTGAGTGGTCTTGGACCACCTCTCAGTCAAAGTGGTCAAGGCTGTGTGGGAAAGCTTTGGGATCAGAAGGGGAATGACACGAGGCTAAATTCTCAAAACCTATGTCATCTACGGCAGCCGCAAGTGTGGAATCCTTCTTTTCTATGTGTTTCCACCACTCGTTGATAGTCCTCATACCTCCGATACAAGTTAGTGTGAGCGGTTGTAAAAACAGAAATGGACAAATTAGTTATGTAATTTAAATTCTATGTCATTTAGCTTTTGGAATGCTGCTGATGCTGCTGTCGGTGCAGTGATGCAGCCGACGGCATCATCCGTACCATCGGTGGTATGGATGATGTTGCCAGTAACACCGCTGGAATCAATAGCGATATGGCATGATTCTAGCCTTTTTGGAAGGCCTGAAGCCGCTGCCAACAACAGTGATATCGCTAGAGGTATCTTTTTCTGCGGACGAAATTCAATTTTGCCCAAAATCGCACCAAATCACCAAAAATTACAATTAACCAGTTTCGAGGCACAAATCAAGCAAAAAATGGGCCTATAAAATGCATTCTAACATATATTTCTTGTGTTTTAAACCTTTATTCTATAATTTTTGAAGTCTAGAACCAAAAATATTCAAACGAAACAAAAAGGTTTGAGTTTTGTAGGATTACCTGGATGTAAGAGATATGATTCTTCTTGTTCGGGATGAGATTATCGATTAGAGCCACAATCCTATACCTAAATATGATGTCAGACTCCTTGAAGCCATAACCCATATGAACTGGGAAAAGTTTTAACCCCTCAATGGAAGAAGCGGGCAGATCGTCAGACTTAGAACTACTAGATTTGGGCCCGAAGATCATCTTTATGATTGGGAATAAAAAGCAAAGAGATTCGAGATTGTTTGTAGAGAGAAATGAAGGAGAAGGGTATTTCAGCTTATGTAAATGCAGAAATAGGATAGAAGAGGAGTTTAAGCCCGTATTAAACACCCACGTAGAATTCGAGGAGTTTAATTTTATCTGAAACTGCATGCCCATGCCGTTGGTCGCATCATTCAAATCGCCAGTGGTATCAGTCATCCCATCGGCGGCCTTACAATCACCAATTTGAATTTTAAATTTCTTTGACCAGTTAAAGGTGCCATGTGGCACCCTATGCCGCCAGCGGCATCGCCCCATAGCGCCGGCGATAACAGCCAAGCCGCCGGTGGCATAAAAAATTGTCCATGCCTTTTTAGCAAATCCGATGGAATCCTGGCTCAAGCCTCGACATTTCAAGACTTTCAAAACCCTTGTTCTTTTTATTATCATGTTTTTACTGTTGATTGAAGGGGAAAAATATTTTTTATTTCCTAAAATCGACCAAGCAGTAAAAACGTCATCTAAAAATCAGTCTAATCTTGTTTTACTTGTCTCATTATAGGAATGGCGCTCCATAATCTCAAAACCTGAAAATCCCAAACCCCGCTTGGCAAGCCTGAAAGCCCAAGCCCCGCTTGGCAAACCTTAAAGCTCAAGCCAGACCAAGGGGAAAATAAATCTCAAAGCTCAATCCCGTCCAAGGGGCAAACCAATCTCAAAGCCATCAAAGCCTAAGGTCGACCAAGGGGCAAACAAATCAACAAAGCCCAAGCACGACCAAGGGCAAATAAATCAGCAAAGCATAAGCCCGACCAAGGGGAAAACAAGTCGTTAAAGCCCAAGCCCGAACAAGGGGAAAACCAATCATCAAAGCTCAAGCTCGACTAATGGGCAAACAAGTCACCAAGTGGAAGCACCGGCAGAATCAAAATCGTATCATCCATCAGGTAGAATTTCTAACCTTTGCTCTTTTCGTACGATCATACTGACCTATAGCAGTAGTGATCCACCGAGGGGAACCCTATGAGCATAGGATTTTACAGTCCATCTCGTGAGACGATGATGATGGATACCCAATTTTATTCCTCATGAAAAAAATTCTTTTTTGGAATTTTTATTACCGATATAAAATTCTCTATGAATTTTATTTTCAAAAAAATTCAGTTCGACTTGTCTGGTAACGCGTCCGGTGGTAGCACAGACCGATGATTTGCACCCAAAAAATAATTTAGTCCATAATACCAATAAAAAGTCAAATAAAACCATAATAATTCAAATCATCCCGCTGAAATTGCTTTTGGCCGGATTTTATTGCTTTTCCCCGATTTGGAGCTTAAATTGTGCTTGATTTAAAGAACTGTCAGGAGAGCGAGACCGCCGGCAGCCTCATTAATACCGCCGGCGATATCATCCATGATGCCGGCGATATAAATTTTTGCTACAGAACAGCTATGTGCCTTTTTGCTCAATATCTGTCGGATAATTGATCTAAGGCGATTTCCGCCGGATTTTAGCGTATACAAGGAGCCATTTCCTGCAATTTTAAGGGTTCAACACTTCCACCACTCAAAATCTTAAGGCGATTTTGAGCAATTTATGTAGTTATAGTGGGATAAAGTTTAGAAAAGGTAAGAAAAGAGGATTCAATCCATCTTTTCTTGGTTTTTCTCTACTAGACTCTGTGATATTTAAGGATATTTAGGTTTAGAATTCATAAAAAATAGGTTTTAGGGACTTAAATCACCCCTTTACTTCTAAATCATCACTTGAGCTCCCCGAAGGTGTCATTTGGATCACGACGATGTGCATTCACGGCCTCAAGGTAAACATTCTGAGTCTCATAGCTCTTTGGCTTTCATTTTACTTGTTTGTTGTGTTTTGTTGCTATTTTGTGCTTAGTTTTGGGTTTTTGGTCGCTTTGTGGCTAAAAACAGCTGTTGCAAGAAACTGACACCGCCGAAGGCATTTGAAGCCGCCAGCGGCATCGTTGATACCGCTAGTGGCCTCATTTGCCCCCAAACGACCTCATTTCTTTGCAGAACCCTTTCTTTATGGTATCCAAAATGTCACATAGCCTGCCGGTGTGAATGATATCACTAGCGGCATCAGTGATCCTGCCTGCGGCCTCATTCATATTGCCGGCGGTATGGAGTTCTGGACAGTAGTTTATTTTTTATTTTTATTTCTGACCTAGTTTGATTTACGAAGCTAGGGTGTACAGTGCAACGACGGGGGTCCAGAACCTCTTGAAAACAGACCTCACCCCATAACATGTTGCATTCTCGCTAAAAATTCGGTTAAAATAATTGTCGAGTCTAAAATATGAATATAACGGAATTTTCCTGCAAACGCCGTTTAAACCCCATTTTTAGCCATCCAACCGGGCTCCATAAATTGTAAATAAATATGCCATGTTCATACTAACTCGGGTCTTGTTTTGTTTACTAACTATGCATGCTACGTTATATATCTCGTACAACGTGCCATATTTGAGCTAACCGTTTTGTGCAGGTAGCTTTAGAATAGATGAATGTTACGCCTTCGGGTATTTTATTTATTGTATAAATAAATGTATAGGATTTGGAAAGCCTTGTAATTATTATTTTACTTTCCGCATTTTATTTGTTGGATAACTGTAATAATTATTTTTTTCCTGCTTTGGATGCTTGATAATGCGCTAAGAATATATAAACCGAAAACACAATAAATAGGATGGATTAAAACCGATTAAGAAAGAATGAAATCCTTCGACTTGGCCAATGTAAAATAGATAACATCATCTGAACCGGAATCTCTACTCAAGGTATGGTATACCACTCAGTGGGAAAATCATACTAAAATTTCTCGGTTGAGCTGAACCGGGTGGCGACTCTATTTTAAGTACGGGATTTCGATCTCATATATTTTGCACATTTAAATATGCAAAACCATTTTCACAATCACCAACACGCCCGATATTATTTGAGAATCGGTCCGCCAGCCAGGCCTTGCGGCCCATCTGAAACGTTGTCCACTCACAAGGCATCTATGAAATACCTAGTCAACACCAAGCATAACATGGAAAAAACACCGCCCAATAGAAATCAGTTTCCATTGAGTTTTGAGACCCAAAATCACATAAAGTTGTTTTCGCAAATCATCAAGAGTTATGGGTTTATCACCTTTGTGGAGAATCAGTCTCCCAACGAGAGAAATTGCACACTGTTTAACCCTATTATCATATACTTTTTTGTGATCTTTACTGTTTTGAAGCCGCCTTTCTCCTGAATTTGGGCTGTTGATGCTATCGGAACAGGTATTGCTGTTTTAGAGGAAGCAATCTCAGCATTAGACTGTTTCCTCGATGGGGGGTTAATCGATTCCTTAAGGAATGATTTTTTGTCAAAGAGATGACAAATGGAGAAGTCCGCAGAAGAAGGGCCAGCTTAGCCATGGTCGGCGATGGAACAGACGGCGCAGACGGCAGCGAAAAATCAGGGCCGATTAGGGTTAGGGATTTTCAGAATTGCTATCTCATAGACTGTCTCGTGTGCAAGTCATGCTTGATGGTCTCCTTCCAGCCCTTCTTTAGTTTGTGTTACTCTTGATTTGAATAGAGTAAGTGAAAGGGAGATTCTACTGCAGCTTCAACATGCCAAAAAGCTAAAACTCGAGAGAAACTTTATCAAGGTAAAAAAAAATTAGATTTTCTTTCTTTTTAGGAATAAACTCAACAAATTCAAAGTATGAAATCAAGTTACATATAGAATTCGAATTTGAAATCAAGTTACATGCTTACATTTTGTTTGTAGGCTCTAATGTATTCAGAGGGAAGAGTGGAAGATAATCTATCAACTCTATTGTTAAGCAACAAATGCTTAACTTTGAATCGACCTAAGTCTTATGTCATCGCATTGGTGCTTCACATTTTTTTTGTGCTCAAGAAATTAGTCATAATACTGCCAAACCTACAGGTAACAACTTTAAGAAGTTGTAACAGTAAGGAAACATAGATAATTTATTGTCACAATTTATTTTCAGTTTTCATGTCCTAGGCCTTATAATTAACAACAACATATATGTTTTCACTTTCAGTATCCAAGAAATGAGAACTATCAACTGTTTGTCGAGCAATTTGAAGATTGTTCAAATTAATTTGCTATCAGAAAGAGATGAATATTTCAAAAATGTTCTCAAGTTCATTAAATTGTTACTCAAGAATGCACGAGTGCTGGAAAACTTATTATCACAACAGACGATACAGACGATACACACTTAGTAGCAATAAGTTACTACCGGAGAGACTCATTCGATAGCAATAAACTAAAGGTTACATGATGTTTATGCAAATTTTAACTAAATGAATTTTCAAAGTACCAACATTTGATAATATTTTTCAAGAAGATAAGATATGAGCCCAAAGCTAGTGTTAATGCCTCTTTTGGTTTGCTGCGCCCGTAACATTTTGTTTTTAGTTCTTCGGAGAGGGCTGACAGAAATGTACATGAAAGACGGGCAATAATTTGTGGCATAAGAAGAAGCATTGCTAGGTTTCTTCTTTTTTCCAACATGTTTCAAAGTTCAATAAAATTACAGCTCCATATTTAAATTTATAAAGAGAGAACATTGTTTCCACCATCAATTTTCAGTGTAATATTCAGATTTCATTCAGCTAAATTTCTTGAAAAAATATTATACAGAGATAAATAAGAACTCTCATTAAAACACTTGATCATCATTCCAATCGGCCAATGTACTCAGACAACTGAATTTATATAATGTTTTATGAATACCATTAACAGTTCATAAGAAAAAGAAATTCATTACATAATTAATATTGAAGCAGCTTTATATAATCTTCCCCAAATGTACAACCTCTACATTCAGACAACATTATAATAACAATTTTTCGATCAATCCAACAACATCTCAACTCTTAGTTTTTCGAATTTGAACCAAACACTAACCTGAGATCCAAATATTAATATTACCAAAAAATGAATCAGTTGTAACGCTCTTAGAAGAAACCTCACTGTCTACATCATAACCCCCTTCATCACTAAACATAGGATCAGTTATAGTCTAGCACGGAAACTCCGGTTACATACCGTTTCGGCGTTTCTGTTTCCGTATCCGTGTCCGTATTCGTTTCTCCACAGTTTCCAAGTCTATATTTTTAGAAATGGCATTTCCCGGTTTCCGTTTCGTTTCCGTGCTACATAGGTTATAGTTGTTTCGGATTCCGAAAATTCCACAACATCCTTGCCCAAAATCCCTCTAAGGCAGTTAATTAGGAAACTGCAGTTTCAATTGGTTAATTAAATTAATTAGGTTGGAGTGAAGTAAAAAGTGGATTTCCAAAAGTGCCCCTTTCCACGACATCAACTTTGACGGTGTGAACAGAAAATTCTTTATTTGCAACAGTCGTAAAACAGCGGAGCCTCTTTTAAAAATTCAGAGACCCCGTTTCGAAAATCAGTTAAACCTCATGGTTATAATATTAGAGAAATGCCGAAAAAGAATATGAGAAAGGCAGGAATTAGGCCTCGGGTTTAGCCACAGCCGTGTTCATTTGTGGAGGGCTATGGGGTCCAACTCAGTCGAATTGGTCTCCAATTTAATCAGTGGGAGCTCTTTTGGAAATTTATTAGAACACTATCAGATCTGTAATTAATTATGCACAAACTAAACGAAGATGCTGAATATTGTCACCCATTTCGCAACAAAGATACAAATAAAAATGCTAATCATATATCATTCAGATTGGAAGATAAGATCTAAACAAACATTTTTTTTTATAAAGATTTCAGCTAGGGACTTGTTTGTGGAGTGCCAACAACTACCTATGGCATTTCAGTCCCAGATCTGCGATTTGCTAAGTGACGCAAGAGCAAGAAAAATTACAGTTGAGAGGAAGAGAGATCTTACCTGCAAAAGCCATGGAGAGATCTGAGGAATCTGGTAAATCACTGGTCCGATCAGTGGAAGGCTTACTCCAATCACACCAATTTCGCCCCCATTACCGATCCTTTCCATATCCCAAATAGACCTGCTCCAGCTTCAATCACCCAAAGCCCGACCCCCTTCCAAGACCTCTTAGCCGATGCCATGGCTAGGGCTGGTAGTAATTCCAGCGATAACATTCCCCATGGCATAGACCTCAATCAACCCATTGAAAACCAAACCCTAGAAGCTACTAATACTAGTAGTGATAATAGGAGGGATGATGATGACAACGAGCATGGGCAAGTTGTGCTGGGTTTAGCCGCGCCCACACAACTACAAAGGGACGAAAGCACTCGGGATTTTCCTCGAGCTAAGCGGATAACGGTGGATAATGATCCAGTTTTTAATCTTACGGATATACACAAATGGTGTTTCTTGCCGCTACAGGTGGTCAACCGGACCCACAGCCGATTATCTTGCCCGATGAGGCTGCTCTGGGGGCTTTTCATCCAGTGGCCCCCCCAAAGCCTTCGCAGACGCCGTTTCCTCATCCTTATATTCCCCAATTTCCTGAAGTTGAGCAGCCCCAAGATTCGGTTACATATGTTTTGAACAGGCGAGAAGTAACGGT
Organism: Euphorbia pulcherrima; assembly: GCA_947683365.1. NCBI lineage: Eukaryota > Viridiplantae > Streptophyta > Magnoliopsida > Malpighiales > Euphorbiaceae > Euphorbia > Euphorbia pulcherrima. Next base: position 46,641,215 of record CANTUS010000010.1, read on the forward strand.
GAGTGTTGATATTCTAGAAGCGCATTTGACCGATTTTAACAGCCGCGCAACCCTGCTGCTCCATGAATTGATGCTTAGGGGAAGATTGGAGCAGATGCTATATGACCTTAATGTTATTCAAAACTCGTCGGCACTAAATGTTGATTTGAGTTTGAATAATCCATATAAGCCATGGAGAGATCTGAAGAGTCTGGTAAATCGTTGATCTGATCTGAAGAGTTTGGTAAATCGCTGATCTGATCTGAAGAGTCTGGTAAATCGCTGTAATCCAGAGAAGCTTTGATTCATGGAAGGCTTACTCCAATAGGTATGATGTGAAAGTGCAGAAGGGGAAAGTGGTGTTTTGGAATCACAACAACACTTCTTTTTTTATAGAGAGACTCTGAGCGTTTCTTGATATATGGCGTGACACGTTACACAATAAACTCACAAAAGTGACATTTGTCACTCTTTCATTGGAAGAAACATGTAAATAATATGAATATATGTATGGAAATGTCAATGACGTAATCAATGACGTACTAATGTGAATACATGACATAATCTGTGGTGTACTAATATGTTTCCAAAAGTGTATTTGTTGCAGTTTTTTAAGAAAATAAAGATATAGTACTCTATTTGATTCAAACAAATTGGTTTACTACATATGACCATTTTTCAGTAATAGTTGGATAAATAATTTTTTTAATGAAGCAGAGGCCGAGAACACGGGGCCCTGTATTGTTAAATAGTAATAAAATGATAAACAAATAAAAAATTTAAAAATTAAAAAGACTCGGTCCAAATGAAAATGCTCACAAGAAGCATCGTCATTAATATATTATCCAATAGATTAGCAAGGGTACCCCCAACCAAAACAAAGGAATTTTAATTTAGAAAGGCAAGACATCCGAGTTAGCTTGGCACCTATGCACATTGTGTACCTTGGCTAGCCATTTGTCAAGGTATCCGATACAAACATAAACGTTACAAAATATATTTTACCAAATGGGTTTCATAGTAATAAATGACTTTTTTTCCATGTAATCATGTCACTTCTCAGGTGAATGATACAAACAAAATTATCTAAATAAGAAGCTGTAGGAATTTGATGGGTGCTGAGACCACAAAAAATAAATCCCTGCACAAAACAAACTAGTAGTTAGTAGCGAGCAGAGGTCAAATCCACAGGGAACAGTATTTAACAATGTTATTTTCCATAGATGACACACAGCCTGACCTAGAAGTGATCTCTCGATGGGAATTGAGATAGCGAAATGAAGTAAAGCAGGAATAAAATCAATGAAAGACAATGACCCGACCAAAGCAGAGCAAGACTGAACATTATAGTGATCATGGGACAAGATATAAATTGCACCTGGACCCAGGTTTAGTTATACTAGTACTCATGCACCATACAGTAATAGCAACTCTTCCTTACTGTGTATGGAGACCGGACTTCGCGCCATGACCTCCCTCTTACTCACCGTGTCTCTTGACTTTGCGCCAAAGTGCTCGCCAATGAATAGTAATATAAATTAGAAAAGGCTAAACCCTTACCGATAGGTAGTGAAGCACTCCCAACAGGCATAAGATTACATTTCTCCAGTCTTGGTGGAGACTGCTGTCACTTTATCCCTTTTCAGGTACAATTACGGATGCAAGAATTAAGATTAAAAATAATCATAGAGACTTACCAAATGGTTGGCCAAACCACTCGGCAAGACTAAATGATACTCTTACCATAGAACCCTTGAAGTACTGAGGTTGGTAAATAGGTCGCCTTGTGAACTTTTGTATTTAATTGCAGTCCTCACGCCATTCAAACTCATCCTTGACCCTTACTTAGTCAAGTTATAAGGAATTTAGCTAAACATGACTGAATTTAAATGCAAGAAATGTAAAGAGACTTAAAGTAACGCATGCAAAGAGTAAAAAGACTTGTAAAGTTAATTGCGATTAAAGAGAGTATTTGAAAAGAACAACGAACTAATCTAAACTAAGCTTAGGTAGTCGATTGTGGCTTGTGGAATGTGGAATGATGGATGAATTCGCCAACCTTGGTAGTTATAGGGGGTTTTGTGTTAGCATGGGCTTTTCGGAGACCCGCAGAATGATGATAACTTTTTGCTCTAACCTTTTATGGGTCGGTTGTTCTACCCTTTGGAGTCGGATCACGTTTGGAAAGCCTCTTTTGACGAATTTGTATCTTTGACTGTGATTAAAATAATTAAAATGCGTTTATAATTAACTGTTTTCCTTCTCTCTCGTGTAGTAAATTGTTTTAACATTTTCTATAAGATTCGAACATTTTCAGCGAGTCTCTTTTATATCGTTGGATTCTAAACTCTTCGAGCTTTTCCAAAATGTTAAGAATCGCCCTAATCAGATATCCGTAGTGAAAGTTATGAGTGTCCGAAGTCCGGCCGTTTTTGGGCCCATGCCTCCTTCTCCCCGCCGGTGCCGCTACTCCGGCGATGGCTGTCGGCGCCATCACCGGACAAGTTGGCCGCGTGACCCACGCGATAGGCCGTGTGGCTTAGGCAGCCTGGCACGGTCTTCCACGCATGGGAGACCGCACCTGGCCTGACCTAGGCTGCATCGTAAGACGCGGCCTTGGCACGACAACCCCCTTCTCTCTGCGATTTCTGTGTTTTTCTTGCTGTGCAAGTCTGGTTTTTGTGATTTTTCCATCAAATTCAAACATTTGGAGGATTAATTATGTAATTTGGTGCTTAATAGGGTCTATAAAAACCCCAAAATTGCCTGATTTAGGACTTTTGCTCACTTTTTAAAAGAAATTCAGATTTTAGTAATTCTTAGGCTTTTTAGAAGGAGAGAGCTTCATAAAGCTTTAGAAATTCAAATAATCATGTTTCCTAGGCTTTATTAGGCTTAATCTTTTAGCTTAAAATATTAAAATCGTGTACAAATCTTAAGTAAAACTGATTTAAATAGGATTTAGGGACTTTTCTTTACAAATCACTAAATCCCTTACTAAATCGGTCTCTGTTTGTCGGTATTTTCGTCACAAATTTGTGAAAGCTCACCAAAGATTGATTCGAGTCTTGAGAGTGGATTCACGGCCTTTAGATAATTATCTGAGTTCCAATCTATTTTCTTCAGTTATTTATTGCTATTTGCTTTGTTCCTAGTTGGTTTTCTAGGCATTTAGCTCTTGTTTTCGACTTTTTTGTGACTTTCCGGCAAAACTCAGGCTAACCGCTCCGGCGAACGGCAGGCCACCTGAGCGACATGGTTGGCCGACTCAGCGAGTCGGCTTACGACATCGCTCAGTCGGCTTACGTGTCGCTCAAGCGGCCACTCACTTTTTCGCCGGATTTTCTTGGGTTTTTCCCGTAAGCTAAAAAAATCAAAGTTATTTCAACATTTTCAGTCCAAATCTACTGGAATAATGTAAGAAATGACTTGAAATGTCAATAATCTTTGGTTTCTCGGGCACAAAAATGTCGATTCTGACCTGTTTAGACACTTTTTCAGGTTAGCCACTTCAGTGGGCACTAGGCCGACTGAATGACATCTAGGCCGACTCACTGAATCGGTTTACCGTGTCATTCAAGCGGCCTACCACCTCACCGAGTTGTCCTACTGGCAAAAAATATCCAAAAGGTCCCTGTTTGTTTTATTTTATGTTTTTAGCCCTATTTTATCGTTTTCTTGCATTTTTACCCTGATTTTCACCTGAAACATGCCTGAAAAATCACAGTTAATCTATAATATCATAATATAATTTTTAATCTGTTTTTCTGAAAAATCACCTTTTAATGACCTAGAAATGAGGTTTTTAACTAAATAAAATCTGAATAAATCTTTTATAATATTTAAAAATTCCAAAAAAAATTCCTAAAATTCCTTGTATTTCTTTTTATTAATTTAGGTTGCTTAGCTTATTTTATTGATTATTAGGTTGTTTAGATGATTATTTAAATACCCAAAAATTGTGTTTTAGCCCTGAAAAATCCAAAAATGTGTTTTCTCCATGATTAGTTATTTATTTACTGCCGTTTATTTATTTATGCCTTATTTGTGTTTATTCTAATATATATTTTGTCTTGTTTGGAGCCGGGTCCGAGTTGGTGAGCTCGGTTAGGACCCGGTTTCAGCCTTTTGTTTTTTTTCTTGCTTTATTTATTTTTCCACATTAGAAAAATGTATAGGTATTTGTAAAGCCATTTAATAGTTTATTTTCTTGCTTTATTTACTGCTTTTGTGTGATAAATGGCAATATAAACCGAAAACTCTAAACATTAATCGGATTTAAATTGCATAAGAACTGAAGTCGCGCTTGTTAAAATGTAAACCGTTTGGTTTAAAAATTGAAAAGTAAGCAACATCATCCGAACTTAGAATCTCTATTTTGACGTACGATCTAACCACCCGGTCGAAATATCCCACCTAAATTCCTAGTGGAGCTTAGTCGGGTGGCGACTCTATTTTAAAATATGGGATTTCAAGTCTCGTATCGCTTAACATGCAAATTGAACTTAAATTCAACATTAACATGGACTTCCACAATCTATCTTTTTATCACGCTAAAATAAGGATCAATCCTCCGGCTCGCTTCACAGCATTTGTTATTTCCCCTCGTGCTACGCATCTCACGCGATCATTACGGGAAAAAGGTCATCCGCTTACAGTGGCGACTCTATTGGGAATTTCCTTTTAACCTAAAATTTGGCAACTTGCTTTCATTTTTAAAATTTTATTAAATGATATTGATGATGTGCCTAAATCATTTTTTGAATCAACGCTTTATTTCTTATGTCTTTTGAATCCATAGCTTTGTTAGATTCTAAGTTTTAAGGTGCCATTATTTCACCCCTGTGAAGCTCGCTTGTATACCTCAGGCCCACCAGGAATTGGGGATATTTGTGGGTGGATCACTTGTTTCAACCAACGTGCGATTCCCGCGGTCACACTCATTTGAGGGGCGGTTGAGTTACACGGAATCAAGGTAAACAAGACCCTTCTATAGTGTCCTTCTATGACACCAGCAGTTGGAGACTATGAACTACAATAAATATAGCCATAGCAACTTCCCCTTAGGTTCACCAAAATAATTTAGAACTAGGTCGCATACTCTCTTACCGTTCCCTAGCGATAGAATTAACCCCAGAATCCAAATTGACCTAGCGCGGGAGTCATAAGGTTGGAAGAGATATATTTGCTTTTGTGTGCTACTTGTGTTGTGCTCATGCATATGCACCTCATCCATAGGCCACATACGGCTGACCTTTTTAATTTCAGTTTTCGCTTACCTCTACTCTCCCCTCACTTAAGGGGAAATTTAACAACATGCTTGATTTTGTTTGAGTCCCGATGACCCATATATAGTTTGCTAGGCATGGCGAGGAATTTGCATGTATCACTAATTTTGGGGATAAGCTTCGCATCATGAGCTCTTCTACTCTCTACCTCTCTACCTCTCTAAACCACTCCCATGTATTTGGCATTCATCACTTCCATTATTATGTAATCATCCATTTCATTCATGGTTTGATTTAGGATGATCATCTTCTAGTTTCTCTAGTTAGGTCAAGACATCCTTATCACCGTAGTCCCTTTTTGCTTCAACTCGATCGCCGTTTGGTTTGTCGGCCAGTGAGTTCAGTGTTAGGATATGTTCTTCCTACTATGTTTGATTCATATTTGAATGATGCCCCTCATGAGAGTACTCCTTCCCCGCCTTATTAGAATCAGGGTCAGGGTCAGTCTCAGTTGGGTTCTGAGTTGGCTAATGCCATAGCCATATTCTTACAATTGGATCTATTTTGAGTCACCATTCAAGAGCAAGTCTGATCGGCTCTAAGGGAGGAGAGAGAGATTCAGAGGCCAGTAGGGCCCGTAATTCAACCTCAGGGCGACATTATTCAGAATATGTCTAATCAGTCTCCACCTATTCAACCTCAATTTTTAGCGCCATCGCTCCCGCCTGTTCGACCTATCCAACAGAGCCAGTTTCAGTTTGGTCAGAGTTCCTCTCAGCCACCCTTGTCTTTTGCTCCACCAGCATTTACCTTTCCTCCTCTGGTACCTTCGAGGCCTATCAGTCAGGCTCAGGGGGTTTTACCCCATAAATGGTTGTTCCTTCCAGCAATTTTGTCATCTCTTTGACACCTCCAATGCCTTTTGCGCCATCGCCTCCTAGCTTTGTTGTTTCTCCATGTAGAGCTGATTATCCTCATAATCCCTTTGCTTACCCTCATATTGCAATCCATGCTCCTCTGCCATTTCAATTCAGAGCATCCTTAGTGAACAATGACTAGGTCACGCAGCCTCTGGGCGTGACACCATGCGACCAGGTCAAGCAGCCTCTAGGCGTGACACCTAAAATGGCAGCTTTCTTTAGGCAACTTTTAGGTAAGAATAAAGATAAGGAAGAGGTGGGATGAAGATTAGGTACCTAAGAACTTTTCAATGCCCCGAGTGGAAGCCTACTCCGGTACGGGCAGATTATGCGTGTTTACAAACTTGGGGACAAAGTTCTGGCAAATTTTTTTCCATTTACCCTATCTAGACCTACTCTTGAGTGGTATAATACTCTCTCGGAGTCAACTATCGTAGAGTAGAAACTCCTATCTGAAGCCTTAATTGTCCATTATGGTTTCAACTCCATAATGGAAACCACCATCCAACACCTTAAAGCCATTAAGCAAAAGCCAGGTGAACCTTTTAAGTTGTACTTCAATAACGTGATGGCCACTTAAGTCTTGCTGAAATAGAAGCTTAGTTTGAAGGAAATGATTCTGAAGCTACTCGACGAGGCTCTCCCGGTTCTCCATAAGAAAATGGAAAATGACTCTTTTGAATCTTATCAAAAGGTCTTTGAAAAAGCTGAGAAAATCAAGTGTTGGGATGAGAAAGAGAAGGAAAGCAAGCCGAGTGGGAACCAACTGTGGTTTAAGAAGAATGAATCGAGTGAAATTACGCCACCTCTTGCTAAAGGAAAATCGCCCACAGTGCAAATCGTAGCTCAAGATGAAGTATCTATAATTCAAGCTGCTTCTCCTCCTCCTTCTCATCAACTATTTGTATCCCTATGGAAATTGCCCCTTGGAGTTATATTTACTAAGATGTATGAAGCGGGCCAATTAAAGCCACTGCGTGATGTTAGGGCTCCTCGGCCAGATGAAAGAGGAAACTTTTGCAAGTTCCATGTGTAAAAGGGGCATCAAACTGATCAATTGAGAACTCTAGCTTCCACTATTGCTCATATGGTCAAAGAAGGAAAGATGGTTGAGCCAGCTAGGAAGCCGAGTACAATGGAAACCCTTTGCCTATTTTTGGAGGCAAGGTCTCTATTGGAAGTAATATCCGAGGAATTCATAATGGTTATCGGCTCTGGTCTCCCTTTGAACTTCATGTTTGATATGGTCTCACTGTCTAATCCTACGGCAAGCTCCATGGAGATTGAGGAAATGGGGCAAGAAGATGAGACTAAGATCGAAGATGTAAAAATGGTTACAAAGGCACCATTTAATGTCTATGACTATGTTTTGAAAGGAGAGTATTATGATGAAGAGTTTCAGGCTTTCATATGGATGAGTATGAGCTTCAGGACTCATCATTGGCTTATGATGAGCTGCCCTATCCGTTTGAAACCTCAGCCACTAAGAGCTTGTCAATTGATGGAATTTTTCATGTCACCCACAGCAGTCGAGTGTACTAGCCTAAGGATAATTGTCGCCACATTGAGGATGATCCAATCCTGAACCTCGTTAAGATTGTAGCTAAGCCGATGGCACCGTCTCCTTAAGGTGAAACAAGTACTACTATTGATCCTCTGATTACTCAGTTAAAGACTACTTAAGCCTATTTCAGCATTTAGCAGTTAGTTCTGGGTTTTGATGATTACCATAGGGCTCTAATTAAAAGGCTTTTGGCACTTGAAGCGAAGCCTACAACATCTATTATTGAGATGTGCAACATGGTAGGGAAAGGAATATCACTCCTGAGAGGGGACAATCAGATAATGTTCTCTAACCAAGATCTTCTACCCGAGGGGTGCGATCATAACAAAGCTTTAATCATTCAAGCTCAGGACGTCGACAGAACTGTCCCGTGCATTAAGGTTGATGATGGTTCCTCCCTAAATCTGTGCCATCTAAAAGTTCTTCCTCATTTGGGTCTATCCGGGGAAATGCTCAAGAAATCCAACACTATCTTTTGTGCCTATGATGATTCAAAGAGGGGTGTGGTTGGTTTGTTTGAAGCCAAAGTGATTACGGGGGAGATTTCTACCAAGGTCTAGTTCATTATCATTAATATTCCCTTCACCTACTCTTTGCTCTGAGGTCTACCCTGGCTTCACTCTATAGGAGCGGTCTCATCGACACTCCATCAAAAGATTAAAGCCATAGGGAAAGATGGAAAGATTAAGGTTATTGAAGTTGATCAAGCCTCGATTATGGCCATCATGAAAGTCAAGGAGGAATCAAGGTTTTGCATGGCTGTTTTCAGTGGCAGGAAGCCTAAAGCCCCTTGTTATAAGCGTTAATCATCTATAGAAAGGAATATTATGAAGAGGCAAGGCCATATGCTTGGTCAATGTTTAGGCAAGGGCTTTGGTGGAATAGTTGATCCCATCCCAATTAAGAAGCATCCAAACTGGGCTGGTTTTAGGTACACCCTGAGGAAGATTTATATGTATATTCACCTGGCATACTGCAACATGGTGACTGTTTGTGAGGTTTAAGGGAAGAGTGTGTACAAGGGGGAAACTGAACCTGTTAAGCATGATGGTTAGATTTGGCCAAGTTTTGAGATCTTCAAGGACGTGTATGACTTTGAGAAGAACTACTTTATTGAGAACCCGATCAAGCCTATATCTATTATTGCATCTGATGAGAAAGATAAGGGGAAGTTGTATCCTGATTCAGATGAAGAGTAGCCTCTGACTAAGAGATTCAAGATGTTATGGCTGCTATGTCGAAAGCTATGCCCATTCTGCTTAAGAAGAAGTGGAAGAAGAATGACGAGGATAATACTCTAGCCGAAGTCGTGAAGAAGGTTGCCCGATCTCTTACTATTGAAGAAGGTATACTGACTACCGATCAAGTGAAAACCCTGGATCATGATCTAGACGACCTGCTCATAGAACCTGTCGAGGGTGTCAACTCTCCTAATGTCGCTCCTTAAGACACTCCGCTTGTGGAGGAAGACTCTATTTATGATGATGTAACTTTTAATATTTCTAGTGTTTTTTATGAGAAAAATGTAGCCTATAAGGCCTTTAATTCAATGAAAGATTCTAATTTTGCTTATTTGCTTGATGTTTTGCCCGACGAGCCTATGCATTCATTTAATCATAAGCATAATGTGTTCAGTATTCATGACATTTCTTTAACTAAAATAAACTTGAGTACAAAGGATAACCCTAAAATGGTAACCCTTTCTAATGACTTAACCCCTGAGATAAAAAGTGAGATAATCATAGTGCTAAAAGATCATGTTAATGCTTTTGCTTGGTCACATATGGAGATGCCCAGTGTCGATCGCCATATCGCCGCGCATTGCATTCCAACCGATCCTACATTTCATCCTGTCAAGCAAAAATTTTGAAGAATGAGACCAGAGTGGGCCGACAAGGTTAGAGCAGAAGTTGCTAACATGATTGAGGCTAAGCACATCGAAGTCATTGAGTATTCGACCTGGTTATCCAATATTGTCCCAGTTTCGAAGAAAGACGGAAGAGTAAGGGTTTGTATGGATAACCAAGATCTGAACAAGGCTTTAACAAAAGATCACTTTCCTCTACCTCACATTGATGTGCTAATTGATAGCATTGCTAGGGCCGCCATGTACTCTTCATGGACGGGTTCTCAGGGTATAATCAGATTCTATTGGATATAATAGGTAAGGTTAAGATAACTTTCAGCACAGAATGGGGGATATTCTGCTATCGAGTTATGCCGTTTGGTCTGAAGAACCCCAAGGCAACCTATCAGTACGCCGTCACCACTCTCTTGCACGACATGATCCACAAAGAAGTAAAGGTCTCTATGGATGACATGTTAGTTAAGTCTGCTACTAGAGAAGAGCACCCCACGATTTTGGATAAGGTTATGACCAACATTGAGAAATATAACTTACACCTTAATCCGAAGAAGTTTATATTTGAGGTCACATTAGGAAAGCTTTCGGGTCACATGGTCAGTCAAAGAGGGATTGAAATTGATCTAGACAAGATTAAGGTGATCAGGGATATGCCCGCTCCGAACACAGAAAAAAAAGTTCGATCTTTCCTTGGTTCTACTCAGTATGTCAGCAGGTTCATTTCTCGCCTCACCACCATTTGTGAGCCAATCTTCAAGCTATTAAGGAAGCGCCAACCAATTGTGTGGGATGAGGATTGTCAGATCAGCTTTGACAAAATTAAGGCTTGCCTTCTTCACCCACCCGTTCTTCACCCCCTACCCCAGTAAGCCATTGATCTTGTACTCAGCGATCGATGACTCCACCATTGAGGCAATGTTGGTTCAGGAAGATGAAAATAAGCGTGGGCACGCAGTGTACTAATTAAGTAAGAAACTTTTGGATTACGAAACTCATTATTTGATTGTTGAAAAGACATATGCAGCTATGGTATGGGTCACTAAGAAATTATGCCACTACTTCCATTCGTATAAAGTTCAGGCCGTTGCTAAGGTTGACCCAATAAAATATCTTTGTCAGTCACCAACTTTAGCCCGGAAGTTATCAAGATGGTTACTATTATTTTTCGAGTTCGATATTGAGTATGTCACAAAGAAGGTTATCAAAGGTAGAGCGGTCGCAGGATTCTTGGCAAACCAAGCTCTTGAATAAAATTATGTCGAGAACTTAGACTTTCCCGACGAACAATTATCTATCATTGATATAGCAAAACCCATGTAGAGTATATTTTTTGATGGTGCCTTGAACAGATTTAGAGCGGGCCTTGGAGTTATCTTATTCACACCTGACAATGAAGTTATCCCTCTGTCCAAGTAATTGGAGTTTCCCACTACTAATAATGCGATCGAATACGAAGCTTGCCTATTTGGTCTTGAAGCGCTATTGCTTATCGGGGCAAAGCATGTTTCTATAATTAGAGATTTGGCTTTGTTAATTTATTAGGTTGTGGGGGATTGGGATATCAAAGAGGAGTCTCTTCGTCCTTATGTCAATGCCATTGAGGATTTATTAGCTAGGTTCGAGACATGTCTATATCTGCATGTCCCTCGAGATGAAAATTAGAAGGCCAATTCATTAGCTACACTGGCTTGGAAATGGGAAGATCCTCAGCGCAAACCCATTTGCCCTCTGATCTTAGTTTTCGCAAAGTTTCCTTACCATTCATGTGACACTGCCTAAGTCTTCACCATCAGTAATGAACCCTACTGGTATTCGAACATTGTACAATTTCTCTAACAAGGTCAGTATCCCGAGAATGCTACAAAATCCAATCGAACTACTCTACGAAAGTTAGCATTTCAATTCATAATCATTGACAATGATATCTTGAATCGAACTTCCAATGGTTTGTTGTTCCGGTGCCTGACTGAATTCGAAGCCCGACAGGTTGTGAGTGAAGTTTATGCGAGTGATTGTGGACCGCACATGAATGGCCTGCCCTTAGCTAAGGAGATCCAATGACTGGGGTATTTTTGGTTAACTCTAATCATCAATGGCGTCTTCGAGGTTAAGAGGTGTCACCAATGTCAGATTTATAGAGATATTCAGCATATTCCACCTATCGAGCTCCATAGTTTATCTGCTCCTTAGCCATTCTCGATGTGGGGGATAGATATAATTGGTGAGATTCAGCCATCGTCAACTAATGGTCACCGCTTCATCATTGTGGCAGTGGATTATTTCTCAAAACGGGTAGGAGCCGAATCTTACACCTGTATTACCGCCAAAAAGATGACCAAGTTCATTGAAAAGTTCATTTTTGAGCGGTATGGCCTACCTCATCACATTGTATTAGATAATGGGGTTCAGTTCCAAGAGGAAACCGCAAAATTGATTGAGAAATATGGTATTGAGCATCATAGTTCTTGACCCTAATGTCCTCAGGCCAACGGTGCGATAGAGGCAGCTAACAAATCTATAAAGAAAATCCTTTCTAAGACCATTGCCAATTACTGAGATTGGGCCGATAAGTTACCATTCGCTCTTTGGGGGTACCGAACAAGTATTGAAACTCCTACAAGTCAATCCCCCATCTCTTTGGTTTACGGCATGGAAGCAGTCTTACCAGTTGAGATTGAGATGAAGTCTCTGCGAGTGGCTCTTGAATCCAAACTCAAAGAGACCAAATGGACAAGGGCAAGGTTTGAACAACTGAATACTATGGACGAGAAGTGCTCAAGAGCCTTGGATAGTCTCCAAATGCATTAGTAGCGCACGAAAAGAGCTTACAACAGCCGTGTCAAGCATCTCCAATGTCCGTAGAAGGCCGGTGACTTGGTCCTAAAACAAGTGAAGCCTTCTAACACTAATCCAAGCGGGAAATTTTAGTCGAATTGGGAAGGAACTTATGTGATTAAGAAGGTTCTAGATAAAGGCAGAATGAAAATCATGGATATGGATGGTAATGAGTTCATGAACCCCATCAATCAGGATCGGTTAAAGTGTTTTCATATCTAAATCAAAAAAATCAAATCCAAAAAAGCGGCACATAAAAAATAAATAAAATAAATCACCTGGCTAGTGGTCTTCTACTGCTCGGGCAAAAATTAGGGTGTATCCCGTTGTTTGGTATTCTACAAACCATTCAGGCAAAAGTTAGGGTGCAAAATAGCTCGCTAGATTAAAAATCTGGAAAGGACGGTCTAGGCAAAAATTAGGGTAAAAGTGAGCCATGAGAGTGTGTTGGCTAGATAATCTTTATAGGCTAGTTAACACCAGGGTTTGAGTCGGTAGAAATAGTTATCATCATTATGTACTCAAGCTAAATTCAATTAATGGAAATGTCACTTTTACTGAGCCTTTATGTTTGTGTGCAAATGAATACATTGGGCCTTAAAGGCATAATGTTGCAGATAAGTTGAATTTGGGATGCTACTTAACTCAAATACTTGTGCACAAAATAGAAATAATAGTACAAAAAAATATAATATAGAGGCATAAATTCCGGTAGGCTATAAACGTCTAAGTCTATGCAAAAGCCGAAAAGTCCGTTGGATTGAAAACCCGAAAAGGGCAGTCCAAGAAAAAATTAGGACATAAAAAATAATAAATAATATTCCGATGAGCCTAACACAATGTTTAGGCCTATGTAAAAGTAAAGACAAATTAAAATAAAGATAGCGTGATCATCATTAATCCCCCAGAAGGCCCTGCGCCCTCATCATCTTCATCATCGTCATAGTCAGAATCAAAAGCTCAAACCAACCTCTCCTCTGCTAATAAAGGGTCGCATCCCACCTACCTGTCTCTCCACTCAAACCACAGACGCAAGCACCCTGCCCGACTCTACAATCTCCCAACCTGATGAAGCCATCCTTGGTAGAATGCATCAATAGTGATAGCATCAAATCAGTCATAATCTAGGGTCTCATAGCTTGCATGGCATGCTTAAACCTCTCTAGCATGATCAAGAAGATGGGCTGAGAGTGGCCTGGCCATGAAGTCATCCAAATAAAGTGGGACCCTCTGTCGTCGTCCCCACTATCGGTACAAGCGACAAGGCAAATAATGTGTAAAGTATCATAGCCCTACAAGCTGAACCTTACCTCCACCAGTATCCACCAGAACATCAAAGATCTCCCACTAGTGGCAGACCCAGTTAATGTCTGCATCGGATAGACCCTCCATGATCACCGTCCAATCATCAGCCATTAGGGTTATCATGGTTAGCAGTAATACGGGCCCTCTTGTGATGGTTCCTGGGCCTATATTACCTCGTATTGCCATGAGGATCCTGAAGCAAAACTAACTTCTCAAAAAGCTGAACCTGCATTAGATTCAGATTCAGATTCAGTTTTGGTTTTAGATTCGATTTTGGATTTCATTTTGATTTCATATTCAGTTTAGATTCAGATCAAAATTCAGATTCGATTTCAATGTCAGATTCAGTGTTAGGTTCAGTTTTAGGCTCAGTTTCAGTTTTGGATTTAGATTTAGATTCAGTTTTAGTTTTGGGTTCAGAGTTAGTTAGAGGAATACATGTAGTATGGAGAAGTGATCCTCGATAAGGTTAGGATCACCAACAGCTCGTTTGAGATGAAATAGGGTCTTAACTAACCTTATGAATAATGGTGAGATGCCCTCTGAGGCCTGTCCAATGATCGAAGCTAGCCGGAATGGGGCGGCAATGCCGACTCCACAGATAAACTCGGCTATAAGCAGTAGAGCCACTATAAAAGGATAAGAAATGTGCGACCTGGGAGTGGCTATGCACCAAATAAGTATCCTACTGAGATCAAATCATGGTGATCCAGGAATATGGGAAAGGAAAGTAGTAGGGGCATCCAGGTTCCATAACCCGGTCAGCTGATCTTCATCCCTAAAATACACCTCCGGCATTGCAAATCGCATCCTACGAGTGCAGATCACCCCAAGAATAGCATGATACTCCACTATCATTAGGTACAGCTCAAAGCCCGAGAAGCAGAACACATGGTCCATCGGGTCTTAGAAGAGGAATACTGTATGAACGAATGCCATGTTCACTAGCCTGCCAGCAATATATCAAAGCCCTGCCAGTCTAAAAATCTCCAATCTCTCCCAATTGGAGCTCCCTAAAGTGTGCAAAAATTGCCTCAGCCATTCATTATGTGTTACCATCAGTGATCTATATCTGCTAATCCCTTGACAAATAAAATTGCACTATCGTTAAATTTGAGTGATTGTAAAGATTAACCAGTTTTTTCCTAGTCAAGCATCTACCGTGCCTAGCATCCATATAGCGAGCAAGCAATGCAATCAAATAAACAAAGAAGCCACACATCACGCAATCAAATCATCCACAAGTTCAATAGTGTGTCAAGAGAAATCAAAAAGCATAAAAGTAAGTGTTCATCCGAAGAGGCCCCTCAAAGGTCCGCATTGCCCCTGTCTATGAGGTGATCGTCGAACCTCCCCTCTGAGGTGGCATGCCTCAAAGCTCAACCTACATTAGGTCCAGGTGGGGCAGTCATACCATAGGCTACATCGTTGGAAAGCCCATCATCTCTAGGGTAGACTGAAAGTGTATGGACTAGCTCGTGTCAATCATGGTGACCTCGGTATCATCTGCCTCCTTCTCTAGTTGGTTTCGTCGCTCCTCCGCCCTATCAATATAGCCCCTCAACGTCTTCATTTCTTGCATATACCACTCCTTATGCTGAGATAGCCGCCTCTCATAATTGGCTACCTCCTGAGCTAGCCGGCCCTCGTAATCCGCTGCCTCTCAATCCTACCAGCTTCGGTAATCCGCGTACTCATGCTCGACCCACATCCACTCCTTTTGCTCACTCTAATACTTTTCTTTCTCCATCCTGACAAAGAGCTGCAAATATTAGTGATCAGCCTAACAATTCATGCATTCATAACATACATGAATAAAACTAATAAATATCCTATATGCTTTTCTTTTTTTAAATCTTAATAGGTTATAAGACAGAATCTTACCCAACCTATAGTATCCTATGCAATGACCAGTTCCCTCATGCTAAAACATCCCCACGCCAATCGCTTAGCCTCCAAAATGTATACCTATACAATCAAAGCAGAACCAACCAATCACCATGGTTGGACGATAGCATTGTATAAGAATTGACAAAGTAAAAGTATAAGTTGGATTCTTACGTGTGTGGTCTCCGGCGGGGCAAAGGTCAAAGGCGCGGTATACTCCCCAATACGCCTGGGCTCTTAGACACCCGCACTGGTCGTTAGGCATAAAGAGGTATCTAGGTAATTTACCAATACCCCCCTCAATGAATCCCGGTGGAAACGCTCTCTAAACAGGAGGAACTGGTCCAACAGAAGCTATCTCCGTGTCAGTCGCATACTAATGTGCAGGCCTCAGGCACGCTCTAGCATTGAACACGGGGGCTCCTCTCTTATCTCTCCGGGTCCCCTAAAATCAAGAGAAAAGGCATATCAACCAGTCGAATCAAAATTGAAATAATATAGTGGTCTCAACAAGTATGGTGAAAGTTAGCGAGTAGTTTGAGAGATATACCCCTTTGCGTTGCCCGTGACTAGGGGCAAGCAGCTCAACACCTGACCTAGCATCACCAGAAAACATCTTGCTTGGGTCCATATTAGCTATCCTGTCATCATTCTCAGAAGTAATGTCATCAGTATCTTCATCAATCCTATCGAGCATGGTGCTACCCTCAGTCTGAAGGCCATCATCACCAAACTCGAAGTTCCTCTCCACATCATCTTGTGCTCTCCTCGGGCAAGAAGGAATTAGTTGCCTCATGTGGGCAATATAATCACTGCCAATTGAGGCCACTCAGACCTAGTCACCTCCCCTAAACCGAGTCTGATCCTTTGATGACATGAAGTGAGGCCAAAAGATGCTGATGGGAACATCAGGCGGAACTCTCCTCCAAGTAGTGATACTAGTCCTCAATCGATGGACACACTCATAAAATACCACTCAAGGCTGAACAAGCATTCTAGCACAAATTGGCAACCGTCTATAGTCCCCTGAACTTCCTTTATGTGCTCATAGTTTGACAACTTCGTCCACGATTTGGAAATAATCTGCAAAGCAAAAACAAGGAAACCCGCGTCAATGACCTATGTAAGTATTCTTTCGTCTTTTTGTAAATATAGTTTCAAACTAATATTTAAACTAAATGCGTAGAAAGTAAGGTTACCCCGTTGATAACAAAGCTATCTCAAATACTCTCTATATCAGTATGGTCCACCCTCTCGATCGACATTAGGCCAACCAACCATCCATCGGGCAATGGCATATGACCTGGGTGGTGGCTGACCTTCCAAATCAGGGGACAGATGATACGGTACTCAAAAGCCCACATCTGCAAGTATAGGGAAAGAAAAGAACTGAAAAAACCTCAAAAAGCATAAAGGCATATGTTAAAGGTTTCAATCAAAGGGGATCCATTACCATGACCAATAGTTGCCCGACCTTGAACTCAGTGATTTTCTATCGCACCGAGCAGTCAAGAGCATAGTATATCTGGCTGAGGACGGCCCTTGGCCAATTCCATGAACTAAAGCTACCTAAATCCTCAAGAGCACATAGTAATCCTAATGAAGCCCTACTCGAGGAAGTGGGAAAGAATAAATATGCTAATACGGTCAGGAGGAACAATCGAAGGTACTGATTGAAGCAGCCCCTACTGATATCGGTCACCATGATCCAATACTCATGTAGCCCCGTATATCTCAATTTCCCATCGACTGGCATCAAAACTCCCAAAAGTGCCAACACCCGGGCATTAGCCTCCAGTTTGTTATGCAAGCGATCGGGATAGACATCAAACATCATCAGGTGACCCTCATTGCATCTTAGTCATAGCATAAATATCGGATGGGGTGATGGTCATATCTCTGATCGACAGGTGAAATGTGTGTGTAGTCTCGCTCGAGCGCTCCATTAAGCACCCTAATATGTCTGGACTCATCGAATGTTAAACCATCAACGAATACAGTATTTGCTCTAACCTTATACCTTGGATAGCTATAACCAGCAAGTTATCAACTCGGTCCTTAATTGTCCCAACCACTTATCGCATCTCTTTAACGAATCCATCGGCCTGAGACCCTTTAGCTGCAAAAAAAAATTAATGTAAAAAATCAGAACTAGCGGTTAAAGTGCGAAAAATCAGGGAAAAATCAAGTTTTTAGCATCTAGCCTATCTTAGAACTAAATTTTGTTAGCAAAATCGGACTCTACGGAAAAAACCTGTCAAGATAGGCCCCTCAATAAATCTTTTTTAGTGCTCCCCCCTCTTTTCGTGTCACCAGTAGCGGTCGCCGGCAGACCGCCTTAATTAGGTGGCTAGCTACCTCGGTGAGGCGGTAGGCTGCGCCGCCGACTCGGCCTTGCCACCGACGGTGGCTGGCAACCCGCCTGTGATGGTTATCTCCCCTAAAACTCCGTTTTAGCCCTTTTCAAGCCCAATTTTAGTTCTAATTCAACCGTATCTATCCCAAAATACACCTAGATGCATTCTAAACGCATTTATACAACCTATTTCACCTAATTTCAAGCCTAAAACACCCTAAAAATCCAATTCAGGTTCATGCCATTTTATGGAAATTCCAGCAAAACATCAGGTTTTAGTGGTTACCAAAAGGTCAGAGGCATGTTTGGCTAAATTTATGAACATCTGAACCTGAGAAGTTCGTGTATATCGTATGTATGTGTCAAAACCCAGCAGCTATTTTATATTCCACCTTTTTTATTCTTAATTGAAGGGGCAAAAATTTTTGTTTTCACAAAATCAATTAAATAATAAAAAAGTGAACATATTCATAACATGCTAATTCCTCAATTTTTATTCTTAATAGATCTGTCGATGGCTAACCCAGAAAATAATTGATTTAGAATTTCACAACTCAAAACAATTTTGTCTTGATAAGTCTGTTTATGGTGCATTCTCAAACCACCAGTAAACAACTAGCTCAAGATTTTTGAATTTGAGAGGTCTGTTGATGATGCGTCCCTGTACTGTCTGCAGACAAATGACTCAAAGAATTTTCTATCCTCGACTGGTCTATTGATGATGCGTCCCTGCACCATTTGTAAACAACCATTTCAGAAATTCCCCTTTTTCCCTATTTTATTCCTCCTAAAAGATCTGTTGATAGCAATCACAGTAGACAATCAGCTCAGGAATTTGCAACTCAGGTATAACCTCCTATCCCACACACTTTCGTGAAATCACATTTGACCCATCAAATGGTAACCTCACGAGTTGCAGCCTATGAGAACGGTCTTTTCGGTGACCCGCGAAACAATGATGACTCTTTGGTCTAACCTTTTATGAGTCGGTCATTCTACCCTTTGGAGTCAAATCATGTTTGGTAAGCCTCTTTTGACGATTTATACCATTAATAGCAATTAAAAATAATTAAAATGCGTTTATAATTAACCATTTACTTTCTCTCTCTTACGGTTATTTGTTTTATGATTTTATATAAGATCCGAACATTTTCAGTGAGTCTCATTTACATCATTCGATTCTAAACTCTCCGAGCTTTCCGAAATGTCAATAATATCCCTAATCGGATATCTGTAGTGAAAGTTATGAGATTTTGAAGTCCAACCATTTTTGGCCGATGCCTCCTTCTCCCAGCCCGTGCCCCTACTTCGGCAATGATGGTTGGTGCCGTTGCCGGACAGGTAGGCCACCTGGACCACACAGCTGGCCACGTGAGCCATGCGATATGCTATATGACTCATGAGGCCTGACGCAGTCTCCCACGCATGGGAGACCGCGCCTGGCCTGACCTAGGCCGCATCGTTTGACACGGCCTAGATCTAGCTGCATCAGCGATGCGGCCTTGGAAGGCAACCCCTTCTCTCTGTAATTTTCGGGTTTTTCTTACACCGCAAGTTAGATTTTTGGTATTTTTTCATCAAATTCAAACATTTGGAGGATTAGTTATAAAATTTGGTGCTTGATAGAGTCTATAAAAACCCCAAAATTTGCCTAATTTAGGACTTTTGCTCATTTTTGAAAAGAAATTCAGATTTTTATACTTCTTAGGCTTTTTAGAAGGAGAGAGCTTTATAAAACTTTGAAAATTCAAATAATCTTGTTTCGTAGGCTTTATTAGGCTTAATCTTTTAGCTTAAAATATTAAAATCAAGTAGAAATCCTTAAATCCCTTGCTAAATCGGTCATTGTTCGTCGATATTTCTATCACAAATTCGTCAAAAGCTTATCAAAGGTTGATTTCAGTCTCGAGAGTGGATTCACGGCCTTTAGGTAATTTTCTAAGTTCTAATCTATTTCCTTAAGTTATTTATTGCTGTTTGATGTGTTTCAGGTTGGTTTTTTGGGCGTTTTGCCCTTGTTTTCGACTTTTTTTATGACTTTATGGTGAAACTCCAGCTGACCACTCCGGCGACCGGTAGGCCGCCTAAGCAACATGGCTGGCCGACTCAGCGAGTTGGCCTACCATGTCACTTAGTCGGCCTACTTGTCGCTCTAGCGACCCGTCACTTTTTCGCCAGATTTTCTATGGTTTTTCCCCCAAGCTGAAAAATCAAAGTTATTTCAACATTTTAAGTCGAAATCTATTGGAATAATGTAGGAAACGATTTGAAATGTACATAATCTTGGATTTTTGGGGCCAAAAATGTCGATTCTGGCCTCTTCAGACACTTTTTCCGGTTAGCCCCTTCAGTGGGCAGTATACCAACTGAGTGACACCTAGGTCGACTTACTGAGTCGGTCTATTATGTCATTCAAGCGGCCTACCATCTCACTGAGTTGGCCTACTGGCAAAAAATGTCATAAGGTCCCTGTTTGTTTTAGTTTGTGTTTTTAGCTCTATTTTATTGTTTTCTTGCATTTTTACCCTGATTTTCACCTGAAACATGCCTCAAAAATCACATTTAATCTATAATATCATGATATATCAATTATTTAATTGGTTAAATCACCTTTTATTGGCCTAAAAATGGGGTTTTAGCTAAATAAAATATGAATAAATCTTTTATAATAATTAAAAATTCTAAAAAATATTTTCTGTATTTCTTTTATTATTTAAGGTTACTTAGCTTATTTTATTGATTATTTGATTGTTTAGATGATTATTTAAATACCCAAAAATTGTGTTTTAGCCCCGAAAAATCCAAAAATGTGTTTTCTCCATGATTACGTGTTTATTTGCTGCCGTTTATTTATATATGCCTTATTTGTGTTTATTCTCATATATATTTTGTCTTGTTTAGAGCCAGGTCCGAGTTGGTATGCTCTGCTAGGACCCGATTTCTCCCTTTTATTTATTTTCTCGCTTTATTTATTTTCCCGCATTAGAAAAATGTATATGTGTAAAGCCATGTATTAATTTATTTTCTTACTTCATTTACTGCTTTTGGGTGATGTATGGCAATATAAACCGAAAACTCCAAACATTAACCGGATTTATATTGCATAAGAACTGAAGTCGCGCTTATTAAAATGTAAACTGTTTGATTTAAAAATTGAAAAGTAAGCAACATCATCCGAACTTGGAATCTCTATTTTAAGGTACGGACTAACCACCCAGTGGGAATATCGTACCAAAATTCCCGATGGAGCTTAACCGGGTGGCGACTTTATTTTAAAATACGGGATTTCGAGTCTCGTATGCCTTAGCATGCAAATTGAACTTAAATTCACCTTCAACATCGACTTCGTCAATTTATATCTTTTAGTCACGCTAAAATAAGGATCAATCCTCCGGGTCGCTTCACTGCGTTTCCCCCGTGCTACGTATCTCACGCGGTCCTTACGGGAAAAAGGTCATCCGCTCACATCTTGCCTCTTACTTCATCTTTAGAGTGGAAGAGGACTCTTATGTTATTTCTTGATTAGGTATCTTTGCATTTATCTTGTTGGATTCATTTCCTTTTAGTATTTATCGTTAAAGGGTAGTAAAATCCCTTCCTTTATAGAATTAGGAAAGAGATTAAACTTCTTCCTTAAATTGAGCTCTTCCTGAATAGGATTTTATCCGAATTAAGTGTCTCTCGAATCTGGAAATATGCGTGCATTAGTATTAATGTCATCTTGGTCATTCTAGAATGCTCTAGGAACACCGGGACTAGCTATCGCTCCCACTGTCTCCATCAGGACTGTAGCTCCCACTGTTTGTATCAAGACTACGATGAAAGGCTCTTTAGGAAGTCCTTGAGTGACAAAGATTCCGCTTTAAGATAATGGAAGGAAATAATCAACATCGAATTCACGCCACTTTCTCAATTAGGATCTGGTCAACTTTAGCATCTATGACTTCTCCAGAATGTTGACACGTCATCGGGACTTCGTCAGTCATGGTGAACACAACATGATCTCGGTGACTGATAACTTTTCTGCAAGACTTCCTCTTTTTATTTCTTCTTATATTCTAAAAGGCTTCCAGTTCACCGGGACCAGACTATTCTCGGTGGATTCATCAGGGAGTCTCCTTAATTGCTCGTTTTCTGCCCAGAAATGCATCTTTTCTCTAGATTCCCTTAAAAACCTGAAAAGATAGAAAAGGAAGTAATAGCGGCCAAAAAGACTAAAAGCATGGTCTCAATGATATAGAAATAAGCACAAATACATGCTGAAAATACAACCCATCAAATCTCCCCACACTTCTTCCAAGCTTGCCCTTAAGTATGCATTAAAGATCAGGAAGAAAAGAAACTTAAACTACGCAAGTAACCTTAAATAATTTCACTGAGATCGTATTCTTTCACCGAGACTTATATCAAGGCTCTTCATTGACTATTGAGTATTCCAATGTAAGATATCATCAAGAAGACTTTGTTTAAAAATTTGCTCTAGAGTATTTACCAAATTAAAGCATGAGTACATAAAATATTGTTACTGTTTATAATTACCTTGATTTGAAATTCAGTGCGTCTCAGTGATAATGAGATGACTGTTTTTAAACCTTTTATTTATTTGAAGCACATTTTTACTCAGTGGGGTCCCTAAGATGAATCTAGCCATTGTTTAGGTATTCGCTTTGCGATATTTTTTTCGTTTTTCTTCAAACTTTTTTTTGAACTAACCCATTTTGTCTTATTGCATACTTTGCCATTTTTCTTAGGTCTCGCTGCATTTTCCATCAATTCTTCCTATGAAAGAGTCTTCACCCATTTTTTAGCCATGGATAGCTCTTTCTTCTACAGGCCCTATGAAAGAGTCTTCACCCGGGTTTTAGCCATGGATAGCTCTTCCATCTATCGGCCCTATGAAAGAGATAAATAAGATTGTGAGCCAAGTAAGCCTTATTTTGACTAATTATGGAACCAAAAAATAACCACCAAGATTAATATCAGAATTGTAAGGTCTTGATAGAGGATCTCATTATATACAAGGACTATCTAAAAGCAAATCAACTTCAAATTAAAGCACTTAAACAATGAAATCATGTTAAACTATTCTGCACTCTTCAGGAATAAGAATTTTATAAAGTGATTATAAAAAATCTTAGATTGGAATATCAATACTCAAATCAGGTCTCAATGATAAGTTTCAGTTAATTGAAATAGCCCCGCTAGTTATTTAATTAGTTATTTGTACAATATTTCCTATCTTATGTATCCTAATCTCTTAATAACAGGTTAGAGAGAAGACTAGGTCATTGTAGTAATGAAAAGATAAAAACGTAAGTCCTTTTGAAATAGCAAAAATAAAGAATCATAAGCAAAAAGGATAAATCCCCTCCCTACACTTAAAATTTGCGTTGCCCTCAATGCAAAAGAAGAAAAAAAACAAAAAGAAGAAAATGAAAAATAAAAATAAAAATAAAAATAAAAATAAAAAAGAGGGCAAAAGGAACGTTACTGTCTTAGTGGAGGAGGAAGAGAGGCAAAAAGACTCAGCTTCTGGGGTCTTACTGGCCTTTCCTAGCGACGCCGATATGTTAGATCAGAAAGTCTACATTAAGTTTGAGGGAGTCATGGTGAAAGTGGAGGATCTGGTTTTCAACACCGAGCTCAATGACACTTTCGTGGAGGTCTTTGTACATGTCTTAAAGACTATTGTACTTTTAGAGGAGCTCGGTGTAGGCGGCGCAAGGAGTGGGTTCTCCATGAGTAGGCTAGTCCTGTTGGTCAAGTTGTAGCTCAACGGGAGGAGGAGGAGTAGTCTTGAACTCAGGAGGACCAATAGGGCATATAACTGTGGTCCCGCTGACTATTTCTACAAGCAACATGTTCCTAAGAGTCTCCATGTCCAAAAGCAAGGTCTCAAGACTTTTAGTGTAGGAGATAGGATTGAATTACTGCATGTCGTATGCAATCATCGATATCAAGGTGCCCAGGATCGGACGTCTCTTGGGGTGGATAAGTATATAGTGGAACTACTTAGCTAGCTAGGCTCCCAGACGGAGCCTATGTACTTTTGCATGCACCATAGAATGTACACTTCCATTTCCCTTAGGGTCCCGGAGCTTCTATGGTGACTAAAAAATTAAAGGCAAGAATTCTGTGGGCATACTTGAGATGGGGCCCACATATGTAAAAGGCGCAGGAGTCACCGGACCTCTAGTTGGTGACTTAAAGATCATTATTGTAGAAAGAGTAGTAGGTCTTAGCCGCGTTGAAGTCGAAGGAAGAAGAATCACATATATCATCAAAGGGGTTAGTCACCTCTAAAGCTTTGTTGAAGTCATCGAGACTCCAACTAAAATATTTCCCATGGGGATAGAAATTTATCGCCCCCTCTTCTTTGTAGCTTGTGTAGTCCTGCTTGAAGTTGAGATTTGTGTAGAACTCCTAAACAAGCTCCTGGTAGGAGTGGAAATAGATGAAGACAACGGGAATCTATGAGATTATGGTGAATGCATCATTGACTGCCTAATTGATACCGAGAGTGGTCATGGTCTCCTTGCAGGCAGACACGCAGGGCTTAGCTGACTGCCTCTTGAAGAGGCTGTAGGCGGCGCATGGGTAATAATGGGATTGGTAGCAATCATGGCCTCAGTTAAGTGCATAACAATCATAAAATCTCCATCATGACTACCACATCACCCACTGATACATGAATCAAGGCACGTGAGGCATTTCCCATCTGTTGTCCCTTCACTCCAGTCCTTTACCATGTGACGTTTTAGCTCCTAATGTATGTATAGAAACCTGTACCTGTAATAAATGTTAAAGAGAGGGATAAGACCTAGTTTAGATTCAACTAAAAAAACAAAAAAGACATAAATAAAAACAAAACAGAGATAGAGAATAAAAAATGCTTAGGCTGCCTCCCAAGAGTGCTTTGTTTAACATTGGTGAGCTCAACACACCATACAGAGATCATGGTGTAGGATGAGGAGTCTTAATATGAGTGATCTCCTTAGAGTAAGCTTAGGCTGCCTCCTAAGAGTGAATTGTTTTATCATCGCTTGCCCGACATTGCATTATGGTCATGGTGTACGATAATGAGCCTCCTCGAGGCTCAGTTAATTCGAGGGAGCTTGGAATCCCTCATAGTATGGCTTCAGGTGAGGACCGTTAACTTTGGATGTGCAATTGGTCTTCATGCTTTGTACCCCGACTGCCTCTTAAGGTAACAACTTAGTCACGATGGACTGGTCTTTCCACTGGGACTGATGTTTTTCTTGAAATAATTTGAGATGAGATTAGGACATCAAGACTTATGGTTCTGCATGGGGGGTCTTCCTAAGGTCATGAAGATCACTCTGCCTTTTCATAAAGTCTTCTTGTACACCTCGAACATTAGATTTGCCCTTATAATAGTCATCTTTGATACCCTTAATTAGTTTCAGCTCTTTTTGTCTCATACTTAAAGCATTAGGAGTTTCATTCAAAATAGATTCATCTAAAGTTTTACTCAGCATAACCGCAACATGATACTTATGCTCCTTCTCAAAGATTAGCTTGGTCTCGCTAGGTTTGACTTTCTCATCAAGACTATCTAATGAAGACTTGATCGCTACTCCCTATTTTAAGCTCCCAGTGTCATATGTTTATACCATCGAGACCTTCTGGTCATCCTATATAGGTCTCAATGATAGCACGGAGATTGCACTGACGTTATAGATCAGGTAGCTCTCAGTATGAGAAGGTTGCATCCCTATGGTTTTAATTCTGGTAAGAAAATTAGAAATTTCATTCATCTGCCTCCCAATGATTTGCATGCTCCCTTACATCCCTTGAATAGTGACATCTATGCTCATTAAATCGCTTGTGGGTGCTATCAGCAAGATCAGCTATAAGATCAGCAAGAGGCCCTTAGTCTTGATATCCTTGGAACTGATGTTGAGGTCTCTGCATGCTCTGAAGTGGTTGAGGCTTCCTTTCATTATCTCTTCCCTATCTTAGAGTTGGATGATCTCTCCAAGTCTCATTGAAGTCTCCTGGATATGGGGAAAAGTTGTGTCTCTCCTCATGGATCCCAATTGAATTTACTCCTTCAAAATTTCCTCCATTGGTCGTTATGCTCTTTGGTCTTTCATCATGACCTCTAAATTGTTGAACATTATCAGCCATGGTATTGATCAAATCCTAAGTTTGAGTGAGTGTCTTGCCCAATAGAGAACCTCCACTTGCTACATTTATCAAGTCTCTCTATGTGGGTTGGAGACCTTCGTAGAAAAATTGTATCAAAGAAGGTCTTGAAAACCCATGTGGTGGATAACAAGACAAAAGGTGTTGAAATCATTCATAATAGTCATACAGACTCTCCATGTCACTCTAGTGGATAGTGCAAATATGACTCCTTAGTGATGTAGCTCTGGATGGTGGGAAGTACTTGTCAAAAAAGGCTTTAGTCATCTCATTCTGGGTTGTGATAGATCTTGGTGCAAGATAACAAAACCAATCAGCAGCCGTTCCATCGAGAGAGAAAGGAAAAGCTTTCATCTTCAAAATTTCCAAAGAGACTCCTCGACAGGTAGTAAAGTACTCCCAATAGGTGTAAGATTACCTTTCTCCAGTCTTAGTGGAGACTGTTGTCACTTTATCCCTTTTCAAGCACAATTACGGATGCAAGAATTAAGATTAATGATATTCATAAAGACATACCAAATGGTTGGCCAAACAACACATCGAGACTAAATGATACTCTTACCATAGAACCCTTGAAGTACTGAGATTGGTAAATAGGTCACCTTGTGAACTTTTGTATTCGATTACAATCCTAACGCCATTCAAACTCAGCCTTGACCCTTACTTGATCAAGTCATGAGGAATTTAGCTAAACATGACTGAATTTAAATGCAAGAAATCTAAAGAGACTTAAAGTAAAGCATGCAAAGATTTAAAAGACATGTAAAGTAAATTGCGATTAAAAAGGGTATTTGAAAAGGCACAATGAACTAATCTAAAGAACAATGAACTAATCTAAACTAAGCTTAGGTAGTGGATTGTGGCTTGTAGAATGTGGAATGATGGATGAATGTGCCGGCCTTGGTATTTATAGGGAGTCTTGCCTCTTGCTTCCTCTTTAGAGTGGAATAGGACTCTTATGTTATTGCTTGATTAGGTATCTTTGCTTTTATCTTGTTGGACTCATTTCCTTTTGGGCTTTATCTTCAAATGGCAGTTAAATCTCTTCCTTTATAAAATTAGGAAAGAGATTAAACTTCTTCCTTAAAATGAGCTCTTCCTGAATAGGATTTTATCCGAATTAAGTGTCTCCCAGATCTGGAAATTTGTGTGCATTGGTATTAATGTCATCTTGGTCATTCTAGAATGCTCTAGGATCACCAGGACCAGTTATCACTCCCGCTATGTACATCAAGACTACAATAAAAGGGTCTTTAGGAAGTCCTTGAGTGATAAAAATTCCTCTTTAAGATAAAGGAAGGAATTAATCACCATTGAATTCACTCCACTTTCTCAATTAGGTTCTGGTCAACTTTGGCATCTTTGACTTCTGCTCTAGAATATTAACACATCATTGCGACCTCGTCAGTCATGGTGAACACAACATGATCTTAGTGACTAATAAATTTTTAGCTAGACTTCCTCTTTTCATTTCTTCTTATGTTCTAAAAGGCTTCTAGGTCACCGACACCAGACTAGTCTCGGTGCATCCATCGGGAGTCTCCTTAATTGCTCGTTTTCTACCTAGAAATGCATCTTTTCTCTAAAAGTATGGTCTCAATGCTATAGAAATAAGCACAAATACTTGTTGAAAATACAACCCATCAAATTTACTAAACACATTTATCTACATCTCTATTCATATTTTCCCTACTGAATACTGAGTAAACTAGTCATAAGTTAGGATATCTTTCCGCTTTGCCCTCAAGGTTTAAGAAAAATCATTCAAATGAGCGATTTACCATAATGCATAAGGTATCTATTTCATTTCTTATGGATAATAACAATGGAGCCAGCCAATTTTTTTAGATCTTCCTTAACCTATTTCTTTTCCTGTGGAATGTCCAGAAGTAGATCTTTTGGATGAAAAACTCTTCTCCAAGGAATTATCCTTTAAGTCTCCCAATTAATGTTTCAAGAAGTGATTAATTTTAGATATTAACAAATCATGAAGCTTTTTTTAACTGAACCTATCAAATGAGAGAGAGGCAGCTAGGGCTCTCTCCTAAACTATAGTGGCCCAGGTGCCTATTTTTACCAGTGTCTTAGCATGCTGATTCATTCGTCCTCCTTCAGATCGCTAAGGAGTAGGCGGTTAGGGCTCTTTCCAATCTCTAGCCAGTCAAGTTTTCTTCTTACCGGCGTCATTCCGGCAGACAAATCTAATGCCTTCTTTGATCGGCGTTTTGGCCGACAGTTCGACAAGGGGATAACACTCACAACTCCTCCTTTGGAGCATTAATGAGCAGGTGACTAGGAATCTCATCTAATCTATAGTCGATCATGTCTTCTATCTTATTACTGACAACATTCTATTAGTTCTTGAAGAAGGGTCTGGGACACCCTTCCTTTTTCTTTGCCAATGTTGTCCTTTGGCAGTTCCTCGTTGTCTGCGGTGTGTTGCGTAGGCGGTGTCTTTTCTTGGGTAGTAGTTTATTAGCTTGGATCTTTGAACAAAAGAATGATGTCTCTTCCTTGGTCAGCTGCGTTTTTCCTTGAAATGTGAATGTTTATCGACTTGGATCTCGGTTTTGATCTGGGTCGACAGTTTGATGTTTTGATGTAGTGCCTACCTGGTCATGACCTCAAAATTGCTTTGAATTCTACGATGATATTTGCTGCCATTAGGCCTCATCATCTCAGCCTTCTTGCTGGGATTGGCTATTTTGCATTATAGGGTATTTCTTCCTATCATTCCTTACAGTGCTAACTACAATTTAGTTGTACCAGAAAGGCTGTTTGGATTGCATAACTATTGTGGATCTTTAAATCATTAGGATCACTATCTATTGTGATTGGTTTTGTCAACATCCTTGAGATGTTTGTTATTTTTATTTTTTCTTTCCTTTCCTTTGATTTTTATTTTTCAGTTTTAATAAATGCAGTCGGTATTTTCCAAGCTCAGATTTCATTTAAAAAATATAATTTTTACCCTTGTCGACTAAATGGGGCACCATAACCTAGTATTCTAACTAATCGCGTAGGAACAAAAACTCATAAAAAAGAAAGAAGTTTTGATTGGCCAATGATTTCAATGCACCATCTAACTCTTTTAAATTTTAAAATTTTTAAGCTCAAAATTTATGTTTAAAAGGTTTGATCCCTATCAGAGTCGCCACTGTGAGCAGATGACGTTTTGGAATAAGGAATGCGACGAAACGGGCCAAGGGACAAATCCTTTTTATTTTAGAGACGTGATAAAAAATAATTAAGTTGTTTTAAAGTTGATTTAGGGATTATACTATATTAAATGAGACATGATCTAAATCTCGTGGTTAACGTCGAGTCCTTACTTAGTTCAGCTCAACTCGAGAGCTTTAGGTATGATTTTCCTAGTCGGTTGTAGACGACACCTTAAGGAAAAATTCTGTGCTCAAATGAGTTATCAACTCATCATTGGACAAAATCAAATCATTTACATTAAGCAAAAATATCGTTCCTTCTTATGTACTTTCATTCCTTCCTAGTTAGCGGTTCTCTGTTTATATATCATTCATCCACACTACGATCATGCAAAGCGAAAAAGTAAAATTATTACAGTCATTCAACAAATAAAGAGAGGAAACTAAAATTATTACATAAGTGACAAATCCTATACATTGGTCTAAAACACAAAATAAATACTCTAAGGAACCTAATCATGCATTTAGCTTAAATCTACCTGCAACCACAAAGATTAGCATGAGATATAGCACAAAATGAGACAATTCACACATTAACATGCATAATTAATTTTCAAAACAAGACTCTGTTTAGCGTAAGATTTTATAATAGACGGAAATGATTTTAAAACACATTTTCTTAAGAAAAATCCACATTTTAGATTTGATTTCATTATTTAGTCCATTTTATTAAATGAAAATGTCACATGGTAATAATTTCAGACTAATTTCAAAAGGTATAGACCCTTCATCATTTGGGTATAATTTCTAGAACCCGAGAAACAAAGATCTAAGGCCAAAGAAAGGGGAAAAGAAGTTGTTTCTTCAAAATAGCCTCGACACCACTACTGTTGGCCGACAATGCTACTATCAGAGTAGTGGCACCGCTAAAGCAAGAGTAGTGGAGTCAAGAATATTTTGATTCCAAGAGAAAAAGGATATACCACTGGGGTGGGGCAATACTACTATAGTTACGACACCTCCTAAGCAAGGGTAGCGGCACCGCCACTATGAGTAGTGGTGCCGCTCCCTGTAGTGTTATGGCAGCAACTGAGGAAAAAGGAGAGAAAATGGTATCATTTTCCCTATAATAGCGGTACCACTAAAGTTTTGAACCAATATTACAACTAGTGTAGCGGTTCTTGGTTCAGAAAATCAAAATGGTCCTTAATTACAGGTCTAAGAAGAAAAGAATTAAAACCGCGAAAAAGGTCAGCAAGGCTGTAGCTGCTTGGCACTGTTAGAGCACTATAACGGTGCTACCACAGCTATAACCTTGCTGGCAATTTAGGTAGTTGACAGCAACACCAATGGGAGAAAATGGGGAGAAAGCCCCCAAAATACCAAAACAATGACCAAACAAGTAGAAAAATGCATGAAAGGAAAGGTAAAATCAAAAGTTTTACCTTTAGGCCGTGAATTCGTTCTTCAAGACTCAAATTACCTTTGGAAAGCCTTTTGGATGATTTGGATGGTATTTAAAAGGATTAAGTCTATAAATCCTATTTAAACCATTTTCCCTATGATTTCTACTTCATTTTAATGATTTAACTACGAGATTAAGCAAAAGAACAACTAAAGAAATCAGATTAAACCATTTTCTTTGGCTTTCTATCACTTTTGCTCTCTAGCTCTTACTATCTCTATTGTTTTTGCTCTTGAATTTCAAAAATCATAGAAAGATCCATCACAAATCCTAATTCTTGACTTTTTATACCTTATATCTCTGCAAAATCACCGCCTCAAGGGGAATTTCCACGCAATTTCGCGACACTTACAATCACGTGCAAGAGAGAGAACAAAGTTCCTGAATCTTGATAAGGCTGAGGTTCCCGTAGTTGTGTCATCTGAGGCAGTGGCGGCGTTGCTACAGCCCCTATGGCGGTGCTGCCAGCACTACCCTAGGGGGGTAGATTTTAAGTTGGTTCATTTTAAGTGCAAGTTAAGTCTAAATAGTTGCAAAAGGATTTTTCGAATGCATTATCAACCCGAAAGGTAGATACATTTGCAAGGGTATGGTTAAAAAAAGCTTTCATCATCGTCCCATGAAAGAGACTGAAAAATCTCGTGCTCACAATAATCGAATTAGTGCACATTTTTTATGCGCACTAATGCGATTACTGTAAGCACGAGATTTTTTTAGTATGCGCTCAAGAAATTAGTCATAATATTATCAAACCTACAGGTAATAACTTTATGAAGTTGTATAAAATGAATCATACGTACTATTGGTCCTCATAAGAGGGTGATATAGGAGTTAGAGGGGGAGAGGGGTGGTTGACTCCTTTTTATAATTGATGTGAAATAATAAACTTTTTGATCAACTAATTTTATCCTCAACTGTGTATGTAAATTTATCAATGAATGGTGTTTATTTTAGTGAGATTAATTTACTTGGTTGCAAGATATAATCAATGTAAAGACATAAGTAAATAAAAGCAACGTAAAGTAAATCAAACACAAAGTTTTCATAATGGTTTAGCTCTACCTACATATAGTCGTTGGAGTTTCCTCCTCCAAGCTCAAATCCACTATATCAATACTCCTTCTAAGTTGTAGAAGCCTTTACAATTTTGGAATCCTTTGTATGAATAGAGTACCTTTCTCTTATTGATTCTAACTACTTAATCTAAGAATACCCTCCTCTTAGATTCTTTAATATCACCAACTTCTCCAAGTTTTGAATAGGGTTAAACACCTCAACACTCCTGCTTAGTCTGTTATAACTCAGAAGCCTCGCCAAGTCCCCCTTGCCTAGCTTTTGATCACCTTCTTCTTCAGTGGATTTATTTGAGATTTAGTGCTCTTATACTTTACTATCAACTTTGTACAATAGACATGAAATGATGTGTTCTAATCGAGCTTTTGAATTGCAAATGGATTAATAATGAAATTTTTTTCCAGTTGAATTTTGCACTACTTCGATTATGAAGTGTGTACTTGTGAAATTACTTGACACATTGATAGTTATGGATAGAGGCTTATTTATACTCTCTTTGTTAAAGTTGATAGTTGATTCGCGCCTTAGAGAGAGAATCTTCTTTTGACTGTTGTGAGATTTGTACCTTCCTCAGAATTACTATATTTAGAGGAGCTTTTGATTGTTGTCTCTTAAACAGCTTTTTACTTTATGACTATTGGATTTGTTGTTAGATTGAGATCAATCTATCCATTAGATGTGTCCAAGCTAGGTCAGCCCTATCCGTACCTTGACTTATGCCAAATACACCGTTTTGTTACTTTCAGCTTTTTGTGTGTCATGTGTTAGGTGGCTAAAAGTAGCTTTTTCTTTTTGCTTGTCAACTCACTTCTGTAGTGGTGTCTTATCTCTTTCAGTAAAAGTTAGATAGCCAACTTTTTAAGATTGCAAGTATTATGACTACCATTCTTAGAAAAGATGAAATATCACGTGAGTTGCCTAGGGATTATCAATTTCTTAGAGATATTAGTTTACTCTGAGAACATTGATGCTGCCATTCCTTTTGTCTCTGAATTAATATCCCTCTGAGTGTGTTTATTCCTCAGTTGAGTGGACTTCTTCTAATAATTGTTTGAGCTTCTTGCACGCGTGATTCTGAGGAATTTTGGGTGTTTCTCAGAACTAGTTTCTTAGTGCTCTACTTCTGGCATTCCCTTCTTTTGACTGATATATCTTTTTGTTTGATGATTGTCCTTGGAGTGGTACTTCGAGTTTAAGATGTAGCGTCTGTAACTCTGAGATCTTTATCCCTTAAACTCTTCACTAGAATATATCCTTTCTTATGAGTCCTGAGTTCTTATTATGTTTATAGTGGATTTATCTTCCGGAACCTTTACTTTTGAAGTAGTACGTTTTGCCTGTGAGCTAATTATTGGAAAAATAAGTAATTTTTAAGACTTTCGAAAGAAAAGATTTTATGATATTTTTTAATGAGAAAAATATCTTGTGGTCAAAAGAGTTTTATGGTGGGAGTTACTATTTTGACTTGTGTTTTAATGCCAAAATAAATCCCCAATGGTTATATTGTTTATTTAATGTTTTGTAACATCAAAACATGCATATGTTTTTAATGGTGTGACATAAAAGTGGCTTTAAAGGCACCATACTTATTGTTTTACAACATCTCTTTTTCTACTTATAAAAAGATGAGTAGATTTTCTTTTATGAACAATCCTTCTTTTACATACTCTCTTCTTCCTCCATTTTCTGGATATATACACACATTCCTGATTCCTATACCCAAGCTCAAATCAAGATTGAAAGAGTTGTTTAATGCTAGAAGGAACTATGAAGTATCCTTTAAGGACAGAGCCTCCTACTCGACTCAACTCATCCTAACACTTAAAAATTTGTTCCTGTTGTTTCAGTGATGTTCATTATTTCAGTGATGTTCCAAGTAATTAAAATTGTTATTTACAGCTTCTAAAGATCATTTTCAAATTCAGCAGAAAGTATTGTCTCTTCTTAGTAAAGCATTGCCTAAGCTGTGCATCCGAATCTATCAGAAGACTCATGATCTACTGCAACAGATTCTGAACAACAAAGCATTGCCTATGATCTAGTTCCTAAGCTACTACAACAGTTGTTATAAAAGCATTGCATATCTACCAAGTTTGCCTCTAGATTAGTTTTCCTCAGGAAGTATTGCCTTCGGAAGTGTTGCCTCTGATCCTGTTTTTGAGCTTCTGCAACACTTTTTAGAAAAGCGTTTCCTCTGTTCGAAAGTAAATCCATAACTAAGTTTAAAGACCAAATTTTCCAACAATCTTAAAGGATATTCTGTAATGGAAAATTATGATTCTCCCAAGAGACCCAATTCTTCTTCAATCTAAAGAGATTTGGGTATCTTGATTTTTAAATACAATAATGAGGATGCTCGTAAGCAAAAGTTGCATTGGGCCAAAGAACGTCAATTGAAATGAGATTGGAATTACAAATGGAAGGAAATAATCTTAAAGGCAAACATTATAGAGACCAATCCTCGCTAAGGAAAAGGTACGAATTTCTCTATGGTTATATGCTCAAAAGTAAAAAAAACCTTCAATAATATAAAAGGGGAAATTTTATACATGTGGCCACCATGCTCCTAAATGGATGAAAAGAGTTTTAAAATGTGACAATCCTACTCAACTTAGAGTTAATCTAGTCGATGTAGATGATATTATTTTTGTAGTCATTTCATAAGTAAACGTGGTGATTGATGTGAATGAGTGAGTTATTGACTTTGGAGTAACGAGGCATATTTGTGAGAATAAATAAAAATGCTCCCAAGTCATATACCCAAGTTGAAAGTGGAGAATAAAGCTTCTCCTCAAGCTCACATCTTCAGCACATAATGAGGTGCTATATGTTCCCAATTATTGTACCAAATTGGTTTTAGTGAGCCTTTTAGGCGAAAATGGAGTGAAGGTAACTTTTGAGTCCGATAAGGTTGTAATGACCAAATATATTGTGTTGTCAGAATGAGCTATATGAACCATAAAATTTCTCTGATGTTTTTGAGATTATTAATTTATATGTTTGCTCTTCTTTGCCATGTGATAGTTAAGGTGTATGAGTAATTTTATTTCACAAGTTTGAACTTTCAAATTTTGAAAATTGTGTTGAACCAAAATAATTATTTGTTAGGAAATAAATGAGGTTTTGATATGTTTTAGGTGGATCAATATATTTTGAATTAAGTTGTTTTGAGACATCTTGATTTCAAGTTTATTGGAGTTGATTGATAGCCTATTTGTGATAAAACTTGTATTTTATATTTGCTGAAAATTTCTGTTTTGAACACCCTTGGTTGTTTATGAGTTTTCTTGAGATTTACAGATCGATTTTTAGTGATTCTTATTTCTATGGTTTCATGAGTCATAGATGAAGATATGTTTGTAGGTGTTGTTTTTCAAATACTTTCGTTTAGTGAGTTGAAATATTTATTGAAGTTGAGATAAGTTCTAGAATTTCAGCTTTGAGCGCAGCTGATTATTTATGACATAACTTGAGATGTATAGATAGGTTTTACATATTTTTAGTGGCATTGGAAACTTAAGACATATATGTTTTTATGATTAGAAGAAAGTTTTGTCAAATAACTGCTTTTGCATGCTCATATTTTGAGTCGAAGCGGGCTCATGAAATCTGGAACTATGAAGATTTTTATTAGCAAAGTTTAGTGACTATAATGTATTTTAATGGTCATATTTTGCTGTGTTAAGCTTGGAATTTGATGACTCTAAGTTCTTAATAAATTAGAGAAATATGAGAACATGTTATGCATTATAAAGTATATATGTATATAAGTTTCATATTTAATATGTTAGATATATACTTGATATATTTTTTGGTGGAACTATTTATTAAGATTTTTATACAAATAGAATTTCACATGAGAACCGACAAGACACCATATGAGCAATGAGAGGATTATCATCCTAATTTGAAATATTCAAAAGTGTTGGGGTGTCTTATTAAGGTGGTTCTTATCGAATTTATGAAAAGAGAAATATGTTCAATCTTTATGTTGGTGTGTTCATAAGTTATGTTGAACATAGTGATGTGCTTGGAAATAACATCTTTGAGACAAAGAAAATAAATTATTTGTGAATGTTTTAAGTAAACACTAAAGAGGTTTCCATTTTTAAGTATTGTTCTGGATGTCGACCCGGTTGCACCTATTTTTCAAATTGAGTTTAAAAATGATATTTCAGGAAGGGCAAGATAACTTTGAAAAGAAAGTTTTGGTGAACATTTTTATGAATATTTAGTCGAAGATGAACTTTTATTGTTTGTAAAGCTATTTCATCTTTTGAATCAAAGTATTTGCAAGAACCCATTTATTTTGAGTTGACCATATGGGTGTTAAAATTGCCTTTTAAAATAAAGTGTTATATATGGTGCACCTTGAGGGGTATGTAGAGCCTAGACATGGACGGAAAGGTGATTAAGTTCTTGTGTGTTTTATTGACAAGCACCTAAAGAATGAGTAGAGAAGTTTGATCTATTAAGGTGGATACTTGTGTGTGTGTGTGTGTGTGTGTGTGTGTGTGTGTGTGTACTAAAGAGATTAATGATATATGTGTGATTATACGTGGATGATGTGGCTATCTTTATTCCGAGTACTGATGCTGTCAATAGAATAGAGATAATCTTATTGTCAATATTTATCATGAAAGACATAAGAGAAGCCACTGTGATATTGAATATGAGAATCATAAGGATGAATGAGAGTGTCTTGTTAACACAAGCACACTATGTTGAGAGAAACTTCTTGAGAAGTTTGAATTTTATGATGTAAATCATGTGAGTATCCCTTATGATTCCAATACTCAAGGGAAGATAATAGTGATCTAGTGGCTAAATCTAAGTATGTATTTGTACTTGATGAATTTCACACTTTGAGACATAGCAAATGCTATTGAGTAAATATGCACATAATTCAAATGTTGATAATTGAGAAACCATATTGGCGTTTATTAAATATTTGAGAGGAACCATGGAATATGGTATTCTATATAATAATTTCTCATTGTTCTTGATGGGAACAATGATGTTGAGTGAATCTTTGATTCTTATGAGAAGAAATTCAGTAGTGAATTTCCCATTATTCTTGAGGGGAACAATGACGTTGAGTGAATTTTTAAATTCGTATGAGAATAATTTCACTACTAGTTATGTTCTCACATTTGGTGGTGGAACAATAACATGAAAACCAACTAAACAAGCTACAATAAGAGTTAGTTGCTTGAGAGTTACTTTATAACGTCAACACGTTAATTGTATATACATTATTATTGCAAAATGGCTATATGTATTGAGGTATAAGACCTAAAATGGCAAAATCAAAACGTATACATTTGAGACATATTATTGAGATGAAATTTTATCCATTTGAGTGTAGAGTGATTCTGATTAAATCATCTGACTAATATTTGAGAATAAATTTTGAAAAAGAAATTTTTTTTATATATCCTAGAGGATGCGACTTAAGCCAATTTGAAATTATTGAAGGGTGGGAACCCAACCTGCATGAGTGGAGATCCCACGGAATAGGTTCATATGGGTACTAACAAGCCTTCCGTTAGTTCTGCTAGCACTATAAAAATATTGTCCCAATCCTAGACGTGAGAAAAGCGCTATGTTGCATATCTCGAGAGGTTGAGTCAAAAGGACTCTTAATGAAATTTCATAGCTCTTATGAGTGGTGTAAAAAGTGCAATATACACTTGATGATACCACCTGTGTGAGTGTGAAGTGGGGCTGCTTCCATAAGACATAATATTGGCACTATCTCTAGAGCACTTACGAAAGACAAGGCACGTGCATGGCCTGTTCGCGCAAAACTGCGATGAATAGAAATGTACTTGGTATAATGCAATATGGTAAAATCCCTATCTTACAATAGTGCTTATTTGGTTTATAAAAAATATATGTTTCACTAAATATTCCGTAAGTTAAATTTTATCTATATCAAGTTTTGGTTCATAGTCCACAAGACACCATTTCCATGCATTATATGTCAAACTAGAGATATCCAGAAAATTTTATTTGTTAAAACTTCTTTTGAAAGTTGTGGGGGATTGTTGGAAAAATAAGTAATTTTTAAGACTTTCAAAAGAAAAGATTTTATGATATTTTTTAATGAGAAAAATATCTTGTGGTCAAAATAGTTTTATGTTGGGAGTTACTATTTTGACGTGTGTTTAAATGCCAAAATAAATCCTCAAAGGTTATATTTTTTATTTAATGTTTTGTAACATCAAAACATTCATTTGTTTTTAATAGTGTGATATAAAAATGGTTTTAAAGGCACAATACCTATTGTTTTACAGCGGCTCTTTTTCCACCTATAAAAAGATAAGCGGGTTTTCTTTTGTGAACAATCCTTCTTTTACATACTATCTTCTTCCTCCATTTTTTGGATATATACACGCATTTCTAATTTCTATACTTAAGCTCAAATCAAGCTTGAAGGAGTTGTTTAATCCTAGAAGGAACTACGAAGTATCCTTTAAGGACATAGTCTCCTACTTGACTCAGCTCATCTTAATGTTCTTGTTATTTCAATGATGTTCTAAGTAATTAAAATTGTTATTTACAGTTTCTGAAGATTATTTTCAAATTCAACAGAAATTGTTGCCTCTTCTGAGTAAAGCATTGCCTAAGCTGTGCATATGGATCTATCAGTAGACTGCGGATCTACTGCAATAGATTCTGAACAACAAAGCGTTGCCAATGAAGTATCTCTGTCAATCTCCCATATTGGCAGGGAAACTCTCTCATTGGATCCTATTACTATCTGAGTATGATATCAAGTATGTCACGAAGAAGGTCATTAAGGGGAGAGTAGTGGCTGAATTTTTAGCAAGTCAACCCGTAGAGTCAGATTATGTTGAAAATCTGGATTTCCCTGCTGATCAGTTAGCAGCAGTAAAGGTAGAGAAGGTCGAATGGATCATGTATTTTGATGGGGCTATGAATTGAAAAGGTGCGGGTCTTGGGGTAATCATCATCACACCATAAGGTGAGGTTATCCCATTAAGCAAGAGCTTGGAATTTCCAATCACCAATAACGGGTCTAAATATGAAGCTTGTTTCTTTAGTCTGGATTATATTTTAAAAGTAGGGACAAGGGAAGTCAGGGTGATGGGAGATTCCACTTTAGTGATAAAATAACTCGTGGAACGGAGAAGAGGCTCAACCCCTTCATCCGCTTATAATAGAAATGGCTCGTTCTCCATTTCATGAAAAAGTTTCGAGTTATGATTATAGAAGAGAAAATGTTCTGTTGGTACAATGACATTAAAAGGATCCTAAAAGAAGGGAAGTGCCCAGAAGGGTCATCAGGTTCCAATCGCTTGACTCTCAAAAGGTTAGCAACACAATTCAGACCAGTTGATGAGGATCTCTTCAAAAGGACAGCTGAAGGTTTATTATTAAGATTTTTAATAGGAGAAGAAGCAGAAAGAGTAATGACTCAGGTACATTCAGGGGTTTGCGATCCACATATGAATGGGATGGCCTTAGCTAGAAAAATTCAGAGAATGGGATACTTATGGACCATAATGAATGTTGACTGCTTTGAGAAGGTAAGGAAATGTCATGAGGGTCAGATCCATGGGGATATATAGCATTTACCTCCATTTGAGCATCACAATTTGTCTACTCCTTGGCCATTCTCGGCATGGGGAATAGACATAATTGGCAAAATTTTGCCATCATCAACCAAAGGGCACCAATTCATCATAGTCGCAGTGGATTATTTGTTAAAATGGGTGGAGGCCGAATCCTACACTAGTATCACCGCCAAGAAAATGGCTAAGTTCATAGAAAAGAACATCTTTGCTCGGTATGGAGTTCCGTATCATGGAGTATCTGATTGTTGGGAACTAATAGTCAGATTGAACATGCATAATAGGCATGGCGGAAATTCAAAATTTTGTCGCTATCCCCAAGAACTCCTATTAGCTGTATTTAAATCAAATAAGGCCTTAACTAAATAATTCTCTACCTAGGTTAGCATGCAAAAAGGCCAGGCATACTATAATTTCAAATTATATCCTAGCATGTATATTTTATACTAAGCATGTTATAACTCTAAGCTATATCCTAAGCATAAGCTATAACCTAAGCATAAAATAAACTAAGCATGCAAAACAACCTAAGCATATTATTAAGTCTAAAAACGCTTAAAGAAAAAGACCGAATAATAAAAGGGAAATAAAAAGAACTTACCAGTTGAAGCGTGCTTTAGCAGAAACCCTGTTGCACAAGCCTCCAAGCGTAGGACAGCCTCTATAAGTATCCACAAAAACCCCACCAAGCAAAACCTCCTCGGGAGGAAGAACTAAGAAGCCTTGAGTAGTTGCTAGACCACTCCAGAAGTCCCACCCAAAAATATAAATTACAGGTGCCCAAATAAATTCAGGCTCCTTAAAAATAACTTGCTCAACTACCCAAGAGATTATTCTTTTTGAATATCGCTTAGGATTTATGCTCTGAGTTGTGGTCCGCTGAGAAAGGGAGGACTAGGTGCCGATTTATAGGCTTGGGGAAGAAGAAGTGCTTCCCCACTTCCAATGTGGGATTAGGCAAAATTTTCCCAATCCTCATATGGGTCAACACACGGACCCCCATGGGTCCACGGGTTAACCCACATACAGCGTGCACACTGGGCAGCCAAGGTAGGCCATTATAGCCTACCTTGTCCCATAACCCGGGCTTGTGGGCCTTTTTTTCCCATAAGCTGGGCTTGTGGGCTGGGCTGCGCTGGTCACACCCAGTGCTGCCCAGCAGCGCTGGTGTGACCAGCGTATGGGCTTGGCCAAGTGCCAAGCCCACAACCCCTTTTGCCATCACTTGGGGCCCCAAAGCTTTGGGCCCCATTCCCGTAGGGTCCTACCCTATTGTACTGCTTGGAAAATTCCTTTTAGTCCCCTTTTTCAATTATTTATTTTCCGACCCTAATGAATTAGTAACCAGTTAAAATAAATTTCTTGGTACAACCAAAATTGATCTAATCAATTACAATTTATTTTATGACTCTAATTAATTAGTTATCGGTCAAAATAAATTTCTTGGTCTATCAAAATTGATCTAATCAATTTTAACCAATTAAATAGTAATCTAATTATTATTTATATTACATTTTTGTAATAGAATAAATCTATTAGTTCTTTACTTAGTTCAATGAAGGTCCAATGTGTGTGACTTTATAGGATCCCAAAGTATTGAGCTGTTAAGGCTTAACCAAACCTTGTTCTAATAGAACCATTGGCTTGGGGTTCTAGACCATTAATAGAACCCGATTACCTTAAACGACAGTAGTGTGCCGCTAGTAAGGGTCTACCATCCCCTATTACTCGGAACATCATTTATGCTTATGACTTAATCCCGATTAATGCAATAGTTATCCAATTTAATGAACTCCTTCCATTGTTTAATATTAGTACCAACTGGTTTGTAGGGTTCAGTTAAAGTGTTAACCCACTAATAGTAAGGTTGCTCCAAGCTATCCCATCTATTTACTTATTACCGAAGTATATTGCCTTTTACCATGGTGTGTTTGACTAGAAACCATTTCTATCAAACACATACTCTGATCAGAGGTTTATGAAAATCCTCACTTCAACAAGTGGCCAGGTACGACTCCTTAATATATCTGGAGTGATGGATTCTTTTCGACTACTCAGCTTACCAACGTATTGTCATCACTATACCCGTAATCACCCGTAACACCCTAAATTAACGAGTGTGTAAAAATGACCCAAAGTATAGCAATGAAAAACACAAGGTGACTAGTATCTCAAGTATGAGGATATTCACAAAGCTTATTGCATGAAGATAAACACTAACACATTGATATATACACTAAGTGTTTATCTTACTGCAGTCTCCAATATATCTTCTAGATATATCCATGTGTCAAACTTAAGGCACCACCTTCAGTCCTTAGGAGATTGACTGCTTAGACCCTTTCCAAAAAAGTTATCACATGCTACTCTTTCCGCTTCATTAATATCCTTTGTTGGTGAAACTATGACTAGGGATAGTTTAGAGATAATCATAATTGCACATGAAGCAGGTTCCACCGGATATAGTCCAATTATAATTTCACTGACTTCATGCTATGATATGTCAAGGACTTTTGTATACATACATTAATGAATATATTCAACCATGTATAATATATATATATATACACAGAAACACATTGACATAAACAAAAGAACCAATGCCTTTGTTGATTAAACAAATATTTGTACTTATTACATAATTAAGATATATCGCCCTAATTGCCTTAAGGGCATATATCATATCCAACAAACTCCCACTTGCACTAAGGCCAATTAGCCATATGTCTTAATCTATAGGCTTTAACATGTTGGTCGTGCTTGACTGGAGTCAATGGCTTTGTCAGACCATCCGTGAGGTTCTAATCAGTGGGTACGTATTCTAATCTTATTATCTTAGCATCAACAATCTCCGTGATTATATGATACTTTCTGGATACATGTATATTTTTCTGATGAGATCATGGTTCCTTTGCCTGAGCTATGGCACCATTATTATCACAATATAAAGTAATTGGATCAATAGCCTCAGACATCACATCGAGATCACTAATAAATCCCTTTAACTAGACAGCTTCTTTTGCTGCTTCCCTTGCAGCAATGTATTCAGATTCCATGCTTGAATCAGCAGTAGTTTCTTATTTGGAACTCTTCCAACATACCACACCTCCATTTAACATATACATAAAACCTGGCTGAGACTTAAAGTCATCCTTGTCAGATTGAAAACTCGAGTCAGTGTAACCTCTGATTTTAAGGTCACCTTCTCGATAAATCAAGAACTCATCCTTAGTCCTCAAGTACTTAAGAATTGCCTTGATGTTTATCCAGTGCTTTTCACCTCGATCTGACGGATATCTGCTCGTAAAGCTCAAATCCTGAGAGAAATCTGGCCTAGTACATGTCATAGAATACATGATGGATCCTATTGCGGATGCATAGGGTATATCCTTCATGTGCATTCTCCTGAGTTGTCTTCGGACACTCAACCTTAGACAGGTTAATCCCCTTTGTCATTGGGAGATAACCTTTCTTAGAATGCTCAAGGTTGAACCTATTCAATACCTTGTCTATATATGTACTTTGAGAAAGACCTAATAGCCTCTTATATCTATCTCTATAGATCTTTATACCTAGTATAAATGCTGCTTCACCAAGGTCTTTCACGAAGAACTTTCTTGACAACCACACTTTAATGTTTTGAAGAAGAGAAATGTCTTTTCTTATTAGTAGAATGTCATCAACATATAATACTAGA
This sequence comes from Euphorbia pulcherrima, assembly GCA_947683365.1. Lineage (NCBI taxonomy): Eukaryota > Viridiplantae > Streptophyta > Magnoliopsida > Malpighiales > Euphorbiaceae > Euphorbia > Euphorbia pulcherrima. The sequence continues at coordinate 46,684,320 of CANTUS010000010.1, forward strand.
AAAATGACTGCACTCCCACTAACCTTCTTGTAAACACAAGGCTCATTAGCATTTGGGCAGAAATCTAGTTCTCAAATTGTCTGATCAAACCAAATATTCCAACTCTTGGATGCCTCGTTAAGTCCATAAATGAATCTTTGTAGCTTGCATACCTTCGAGCCATTCTGAGATGTGAAACCTCAGGTTGTGTCATATACACATCCCGGTCTAAATCCCTATTCAGGAATGCTGTTTTTACATCCATCTACCAGATCTCAAAATCATATTGAGCAGCAATGGCAAGGAGTATCCTTATGGATTTAAGTATGGCTACCAGGGAGAAAGTTTCATCATAGCTAATACCTTCCCGTTGACTAGTAATTACATTATCATCCATATCTGTCTTCTTCTTGAAGGCCCACTTGCACGTAATAGGTCTAACCTCTTGCGATGCATCAACTAAGTTCCAAACTTGGCTCTCGAACATGGAATCCATTTCTGATTTCATGGCTTTAAACCATTTATCAGAATCTGAGCTTTTCATTGCCTCATCATTTGTCCTTGGTTCATTATCCTCCATAAGATATAGTTCCTTATCATCAGTGATGATAAACCCATATCTATTAGGACCCTTATGAACACAGCCTTATCTTTGCAATGATTGTGTTTCGACAGGTTGTTCTTGGATCACACACTCTTGTGTATCTAGAACGGGGTCAATCAGTTGATTGTCTGTTTCTTCCTATTAAACTTCCAGTTCCATATTGCTCCCACTGACTTTTGCAAGTAAGTGTTCCTTTTCTTAAAAGTAAGCATTCTGAGATACAAATACCTTTTGTGCTTCGGGTTGATAAAACAGATATCCAATCGTTTCCTTTGTATATCCAATGAACAAACATTTATCAGCCTTGGAATTTAGCTTATCTGATGCTATCCTTTTTACTATAGCAGGACAGCCCCACACTCTTAACTGACTTAGAGATGGATTTTTGTTACACCACCTTTCCTAAGGTGTAAAGTCAACTAATTTAGATGGCACTCTATTTAATACATAAACTACACTCTCCAGTGCATATCCCTAAAAGGATTTACTAAGATCTACATGGCTCATCATGGACCTGACCATATCTAATAAAGTCTGATTCCTCCTTTCTAACACTCTATTGTGTTGGAGTCTATAAGTAGGGGTCCACTAGGGAACTATCCCATTTTCCATTAGATAATCCTGAAACTCCAGACTTAGGTATTCTCCACCTCAATCCGATTGAAGTGTTTTAATACTTTTCTCAAGCTGTTTCTCTACTTCAGCTCTAAATAGTTTGAACTTTTCAAAACTTTCAAACTTGTGCTTTCTCAAGAACAAATAACCGTATCATGAGTAATCATCAATAAGGGTTATGAAGTATGAGTATCCTCTTAGTGCTTGAACACTCATTGGACCACACACATCAGTATGTCTAAGTTCCAATGTACTCGTGGCCCGCTCACCCTTCCCTTAAAAGGGTAACTTTATCTTTTTTCCTTTTAAACAAGGCTCGCAATCACCATAAGACTCTAAGTCTCTTATTCTAAAGTCTCCACGCTTATGCAACTTGGTTAAGCGTTCTTTGTTTATATGGCCTAAATGGCAGTGCCAAAAGTAAAAGGAATTCTAATTATCTAATTTAACTTTCTTTGCATTGTTTATATTAAAAAAAAACTTCAATTTTAGTATCAAGAATATAAATGCATCCTTTCAACATTCTATAGCCATAAAGAACATTATTTAAACAAATCTGACAATTATTATTTAAAAATAAAATCTCAAATCCATTTGGCGCTATGCACGCAACAAACACAATATTCATAGTAACACTAGGAATGTAGTAACAATTATTGAAGACTAAAACAAGTCCACTTGACAAAATAAGATTAAAGCTTCCTACGGCTAATGCAGCAACTCTGGCTCCATTCCCCACACGTAGGTCCATCTCCCCTTTTGTAAGTCTTTTATTATTCCTTAGTCCTTGCATAGAAGTACAAATATGAGAACCACAACTAGTATCTAATACGCAAGTGGATTCACGTGGAAAAGTAGTAAAGTTTTCAATTACAAACATACCTGAAGTAGATGCCTCTGCAGGCTCCTTCTTTAAATGCTCAGAAGTAGGAGCTTTGCAATTCTTGTTCCAATGGTACATTACATTGGTCTTAAACATACTTACATGTCCTCTTCTTCCTTTTAAACCCTTTAACTACTCCTTTGGTGACAGAATCCTTTGGGCCATTTTCTAGAAAATGTTTGTTTGTAAACTCTCTTGAAACTTCTTTGCTTTTGGAATTGAATTTTCTCAACATATTAACCATTTTCGGGAGAGTACAGTCGTGAACTTTGAAGCAATGTTCCTTTACAAAATCAGCGTAGCTGATGGGTAAAGAATCCAATAGGATATCCAATCTTAAGGATTGACGGACCGTAGATCCCAATAATTCCAATTTCTCCGAGAAATCTCTAATCTTGTTGACGTGTGCTACAACACTTATCCCTTCCTTCATCTTAGAGTTTGAAAGTTCACTAGTTATTTTGAACCTTTCATACCTTGCCTTTCCAGGCAAACTCTTTAGATGGATCAACATGGTTCGCAGACTCATGTGATCTCACTATGAACGTATCTCAGGATTCATAGTATCTAACACCAAGTGTAAGACATAACTGAATACTAAATATATTTCAACCATGCATCCTGAATAATAGCCGGTGCATCAATACTAGGAATTTTTGTGAATGGATTTTCAAGAACATATGCTAATTTATAATCCTTAAGGATATCCCTTACATCCTTGATCCATTCATGGTAGTTAATTGCTTTAAAGTTTAGATGCATTTAAAACAGATTTTCAAAATGGAGTTCATATTCAACCTAAGAGATAAGAAAAGAAAAGAGTTTAGATATTAGGTCAAGTACATGCATTTAATATAAGGTCTTTTAATTAAACACATTTGTCCTACTATTTTTTTTCAATATTTACAATACCTCATCCTATTGAATTCGGGAATTTTAGCCCAACTAAATTTCCTAGTAGGTAGCATCTATAACTAGTCTATTACAACCCCCAATTTTATGATTCAAGTCATAATAGTAAGTCATAGTTGGAATCTCATTCCATTTGCATCGCATGGAATTGCTAAGTCATTCAAGTTCCCTAAGCTCGAGGGACGTGTGCTCTTATATTAGCATCTCCTTGAATATGTCTCAGATCTGGGCCTAGCCCCCAATTTTATGGTGGACTACCCTAGCTCTGTTAAGGCAGACCATATCTCAAATTTTACAACCAATCAATGTGGACTAGAAGGAATGCTTTGTGTAGCACTTTGATAGCCCAAGGAGACCGTATTATAAATTTGAGTAAGGAAGACTACAACTTGCCTTAATAATTTTATTGGTGTTATACGTCTCACCCAACCTAGGATTTTATCATATGGACAAAATTATAATAACTTATATTAAATCATGGAATTTTAGAATTAATTTATAAGGTCTAACCTTAGGTGGGTTTAGCTCTTTATTATAATTATTCCATCAACCTAGATTATATGCAAAATAATTAATACTTTATTTGTTATATTTATATTGCATTTCCTTTAAGCTTTTATTCAATAAATTTAATTTTTTTACTTTGTTATAGAAAAATATATAAGCACCATCTTATATACTAGAAATAAATTAGTTCATATTAATACCCCGGTTGCTCAATTCAAATTTCACCGATATAGGATCCCAGGTAGGAGAGGTGCCCTATGAGGAGTAGAGACCAAGTCAAAACCTTAGCCAAAACAAATATTGGCACAAACCTGAAGACCAATGGATTCTCTTGAACTAATATATTTTGTTCTTCCATTTCATGTAAACTGGAAGCATCTATAACCCCTGTAATTTAAATAAATTAATGACACTTGTATAATTTGAGTAAGTTGAGCAGGCTTATTCAAAATTATTTATAACCATTTTCTAAACTTGAAATGAAAGGCACAAGTTCATATATATTGTTCCAAACAATTAAACAAACAAATCATTTCATATAGAAAATAATATTTAGTTCATTTCTAACTTAATTATGCACTAAATAGGCAGGCTTTGATACCACTGTTGGGAACTGACAATCAGATTGAACATGCATAACAGGCATGGCGAAAATTCAAAATTTTATCTCTGTCCCTAGGAACTCCTATTAGTTGCATACAAATTAAATAAAGCCTTAGCTAAATAATTCTCTACCTAGGTTAGCATGCAAAAGGGCTAGGCATACCATAATTCCAAACTATATCCTAGCATGTATATTTTATGCTAAGCATGTTATAACTCTAAGCTATAACCTAACATAAAATAAACTAAGCATCTAAAACAACCTAAGCATATTATTAAGTCTAAAAATGCTTAAAGAAAAAGACCTAATAATAAAAGAGAAAGAAAAGGAACTTACTAGTTAAGGCGTGCTTTAGCAGAACCCTCTTGCACAAGCCTCCAAGCATAGGATAGCCCCTATAAGTATCCACATGAACCCCATCAACCAAAACCTCCCTAGGAGGAAGAACTAAGAAGCCTCGAGTAGTTCCTAGACCACTCTAGATGCCTCACCCGAAAATATAAACTAGAGGTGTCCGAATAAATTCAGGCTCCTCAAAAATAACTTGCTCAATTACCCGAGAGATCATTCTTTTCAAATCTCGCTTAGGATTAATGCTCTGGGCTATGGTGCACTGAGAAAGGGAGGACAAGGTGCCTATTTATAGGCTTGGGAAGCAGAAGTGCTTCGCCACTCCCAATGTGCGATTGGGCAAAATTTGCCCAATCCCTATATGGGTCAACACGCGGACCCCTAAGTGTCTGTGGGTTGACCCACTTGCAGCATGCTTAGCATGCTGCATGCTGGGCAGCCAGAGCTGGCCATTATGGCCTACCTTGTCCAACTAGCTAGGCTTTTGGGCCTTTTACCCATAAGCCTAGCTTGTAGGCTGGGCTACGCTGGTCACGCCCAGTGCTACCCAGCAGCGCTGCTGCGACCAGCGTGTGGGCTTGGCTAAGTGCCAAGCCCACATCCCCTTTTGCCACCACCTGGGGCCCCAAAGCTTTTGGCCCCATTCCTGTAGGGTCCTACCCTATTGTACAGATTGGAAAATTCCTTTTAGTCCCCTTTTCCAATTATTTATTTTCCGACCCTAATGAACTAGTTATCAGTCAAAATAAATTTCTTGGTCTAACCAAAATTGATCTAATCAATTATAATGTATTTTATAACTCTAATTAATTAGTTACTGGTCAAAATAAATTCTTTGGTATATCCAAAATTGATCTAATCAATTTTAACCAGTTAAATAACAATCCAATTATTATTTATATTATATTTTCATAATAGAATAAATATATTAGTTCTTTACTTAGTCCGATGAAGGTCCAATGTGTGTGACTTTATAGGATCTCGAAGTATTGAACTGTTAAGGCTTAACCAACCCTTGTTTTAATAGAACCATTGGCTTGGGGTTCTAGACCGTTAATAGAACTTGATTACCTTAAATGTCTCTAGTACGCCTCTAGCAATGGTCTACCATCCCCCATTACTCGGAACATCATTTATTCTTCTGACACTAATCCCGGTTAATGCAATAGTTATCCAATGCGATGAACTCCTTGCATTCCTTAATATTAGTACCATCTGTTTTATAGGGTTTGGTTAAAGAATCAACCCACTAATATCAAGGTTGCTCCAACCTATCCTAGTTATTTACTTGTTACCGAAGTATATTGTCTTTTACTATAGTGTGTTTGACTAGGAACCATTTCTATCAAACATATACTCTGATCAGAGGTTTATGACAATCCTCACTTCAACAGGTGGCCAGGTATAACTCCTTAATATATCCGGAGCGATCGATTCTTTTCGACTACTCAGCTTACTAACATGTTGTCATCACTGTACCCCATAATCACTCATAACACCCTAAATTAATGAGTGTGTAGAAATGACCCAAAGTATAGCAATAGCACCACACAAGGTAACTAGTATCTCAAGTATGAGGATATTCGAAAAGCTTATTGCATGAAGATAAACACAAACACATTGATATATACACCAAGTGTTTATCTTACTGTGGTCTCCAATATATCTTCCAGATATATTCATGTGTCAAACTTAAGGCACCACCTTCAGTCCTTAGGAGATTGTTTGCTTGGACCCTTTCCAAGAAAGTTGCCCACATGTTGGTCTTTCGGCTTCATCAATATCCTTTCTTGATGAAACTATGACTAAGGATAGTTTAGACATAATCATAATTGCACATAAAACAGGTTCCACCAGATATAGTCCAACTATAATTTCTCTGACTTCATGCTATGATATGTCAATGACTTTTATATACATACATCAATGAATATATTTAACTAGCTATAATATATATACACAGAAACACATTGATATAAACAAAAGAACAAATGCCTTTATTGATTAAACAAATATTCGTACTTATTACATAATTAAGATATATCGCCCTAATTGCCTTAAGGACATACATCATATCCAACACTAATAATGGGGTCCAGTTTCAAGGGGACACAACAAAATTATTTCAAAAGTTCACTGTCGAGCATCACATATCTTCTCCATATAGATCACAAGCTAACAGGGCAGTTGAGGTTGCTAATAAGTCAATCAAGAAGAGTTTGACTAAAACTGTGGCTACCTACATGGACTAGGCTGATAAACATTAATTGGGCCAAAAAGATGCCGTTCTCCTTGGTATATGGAATGGAAGCCATACTTCCAGTTGAAACTAAATTAAGATCTCTAAGAGTGGCACTCAAAGCTTTGTTAAATGAATCAAATTGGGCAAGGGCCAGGTATGAATAGTTGGATGCAATAGATGAAAAGCAGCTCAAGGCACTTGACCACCTATAGATGTACCAGTAGTGCATGGCTCAAGTTTACAACAATAGAGTTAGATACCCAAAGCAACCTCTCAAAGTGGGTGATATGGTTCTTAAGCACCTACCCAAGGTCAACACTGACTATAGGGGCGAGTTCAGGTCTAACTAGGAGAGGCTGTTTGTTGTAAAGAAAGTCCTTGGTAAGGGATGGATATGGATGGAGATGAGTATGTGAATCCAATAAATCAAGATAGGCTCAAGCGTTATCATGTCTAGGTTAAAAGAATTAAATCATAAAAAAGCAGCACGAAGAATAAAAGAAATAAAGAATAAATCACCCGGCGAGCAATCCTCTACTGCTCGAGCAAAAATTAAGGTGCAGCCCACTGATCGGTATTCTGTAAATCAGTCAGGCAAAAATTAGGGCACTCCAACGCAATAAAGCCGACTAAGTTGAAAAATCAAAAAGGGTGGCTTAGCCAAAAGTTAGGGCATCGAGAGAAAAATGTCAATTGCCTTCTAAAAATCTGTAAAAGACCAGTAGGTAGTAGGGGTTGACCATTGGAAATTGTTACCATTGCCTATGTACTCAAATTAATCTCATCAATCAACATGTTATGATCTTGCTAAGAATCTTGGTCTTATGAATGCATGCATTTCTTTAGGTGAAATAATCGCTGGTATATGAACATTAATTTTTCTCTACATGTTACGCATCATTGTTATTTATTCCTTCCATATGTAATCAAACAGAAATAAAAATCAAGCATATGTAAATTCAGAAAAAAAGAGTCCTGGATTGAAAACCTAAAAGGGCGGTCTAGGCAAAAGTTAAGACGGAACAAAAGAAAAAGCCTGCGGGATTGAAAACCTGAAAGGGCAGTCTCGACAAAAATTAAGGAAAAAAAGTAAAGAAAAAAAAGATTGCTAGGTTGAAAACCCAAATGGGCGGTCTAAGGAAAAGTTAAAGCTAAAAAGAAAAAGTTTGCTGGGCTGAGGCAAAAATTAGGACAAAAAGAAAGAAAAATAAATGTTCGATAGGTCACCTCGCATCGAACGACCTATGAAAAAGTTAGAACATCACTCGGTGCCCTCACTATGAAATAAGTGGATAAAACACGGGTTCGCAAAGCAGCAATACTTAATACTCTCAGTTTAAAGAAAGTCAACATGCAAAAAAGTAAAATGTCAAAAGTACTAAATCCAAAGTTCACAATCAAAACAACCCACGCAGGGCCCAAAATTATCAACAATTCAGAAAGTAATCCTAACCTAAGCTACAAGGGGATCCTGTCCCTTATGACCCTCGTGAGTCTTGTCCTGAGTATCCGCTAGCGGATAATTCGCATCTATGGTCATGTAATCCTCAGCTTCATCAATATCAGCAGCTAACTGAGTAGTGTCCCTAGTCTTCAAAGTCCCTGCAATAGCCCCAACAGCATCAGCACCTTCAACGGACTGATCTTCGCCCCTCTAAGTCACCCGATACGCGGAAAGATCATCCTTGGACTCATCATCAGAAGGAGCCTGCGTCTGCCTATCCTCAATCATCCTAGTAAATTGGCACCTTAGCATCTCAATCTTGGCCCTCGCCTGAGCGATCTCAGCCCTAGCTTGATCAGCCTTTATAATAGCTGCCCGTAACTGCGCCTTTAAGAACCGAGCTCTCTCCTCCGAAGCATCCAAGTCTTGGGTAGACTTGCTGTCCTCCATGACTAGTAGGGTTTACAATAGAAATCATAAGATCAGTACACATTTATAAATGTCATAGCAAGTATGCATAGTTTGTTAAATTTTATAGGAAAAAGAAACTTACTGAAGCTAGTGCATCCTAGGCCAGTACTAGATCCTGCATTGAAAAGTAGCCCCTAGAAATCTTCCCAGCCTTAAAGATAGTCACCTAAGAGGAAAGGTCACATCAGGATGGGACATTCTAAGCAATCACAGTAATGCATAAAGATTAAGGCCAGAAATTCCTTACATGAGTAGAGTTGGAAGGAGTGAAACCAATAGGCTAGACTGACTCCTCGAGCTCCTTAATAGCTCACTTCCCTAAATGGTCGAGGAGCTGGAAGAATGTATCTACCTCAGCTTGGAGGGTCCCCTCTCTCACAGATCCAGAAGCGTAAGACTACTTTAATGGTGGCTCAGGAGCAACAACAGTAGTAGCGGTAGGTCTCTTCCACATGGAAGTGGGAGGCTGTAGCAATAAAGAATAAGATTTAGAATCACATTCAATTTTAGATAGTAAAGTATTCATGAAGGCTAAGTTAGAGGCATACCTGAGCAGAAGGGGTAGCAGACCTGGCCAAGCCTCTAGTGCCTTGAACTATGGATGGACCCCCGCGGTCACCCCTTGATCCACCCTCTACCTCATCATCATCATTGTCATCCTCACTATCACCATAGTGAAACTCAAGGGGCTCATCCTTATGGTGGATCCTCTCGTAGGGAGGAAGAAGTGATGAATTAGCAAACTCGGCATATGAACCCTTCACAGACAGCATGTGAGCCCCCTTGCCCAATAAGTACAACCCCTGATCAGTCCTCAGTATAAGATGAGGCTAGAAGACACCCACTGGGATAGAGGGAGGATCGATCTCTCCACTATAGCATTGGTCCTCCACCCATGGACCCACTCATCGAAATACCACTCGTAGGAGAGTGATGACTCTAGGACAAAGCGACGGTCATCCACGCTAACCTGCATCCTCTCGATAGCCCCATATGTGGCTAATCTATCCCACGAGTCTCAAATAACCTATACAAAATGAATCAACTGTGAGTATCAATACCTCATGAATACACTGTCTAATAATGGTTTGTTAAAATGTAAAATGCAGGTTTAGTAGGGAAGAAGTTTACCCGATCTAAATGCGGCTAGCATATGAACTCCTAGTACTTTGCAAGCCCTGCCAGAGCCACATCCACTTGGATATAATATGGGATGTATCGGGCTGCGTGGGCAAACCCGTCCTAGGGAGGAACAGGTGCTCAAAGTTCGAGATCTGCAAAATAAAATAAAGATAAATCACAGCACAATCTAAGTGAAAGGTTAAAGCACAAGAGATCAGTTTGGAATTTGCCAGTAGTATCAAGTTATAGATCTTGAGCTTAGACTGCTCAACCCGGACTACGAAGTCCAGCCTATAGTATAGTCGTGCTAGGATAGCCTAGTACCAATTCTTGCCTCACATGATGGAAAGGTTCTCCACAGTAGAGAGCAAGCCATAGTTGAGATTGCTCGAATACGCTGGGAAGAAGACGATAGTAAGAAACGTCAGTAAGAAAGACCAGGCATATTGGTCCCTCCTATCAGCCGCAACAGGACTCAGCTGCCTGATCCAATAAGCATGCAAGTCCCCATACTTGAGCTTATTCATCCCGCCTAGATGAAGCCCATGTAGTCTTATAAAATAAGCCTTCACCTTACGCCGAGAATGCCATCTATCGGCGTAAACATCGAAGAGGACAATATCGCTGCTCCACTTCAGGCCCGTCATAGCACACATATCTAGGGGAGTAATGGTAACCTCCCTAATAGGCAACTGAAAAGTATGGGTCATCTCCAACCAACTCTCTGTCAGAGCTAAAATGACACATGGGGCCAACGTCTTAGGAGCCTGAGGGATAGCCCTAATAATGTCCCTAAAGCCGAAGGAATCAATATGAGTCAACAACTTCGTATCCTCCGTGTCATGAATCTCCTCATACCATTTCCTGCAGTAGCTTAGGGCTCCTACAGTCTCGTATTCAAACTTCACAGGTAGAATTACAGTTTAGCAGGGTTAAAATATGGCAGACAAGTTAGAAATTAGAAAAGGATTATAGAAATCAAAGTAATAAAGATTATGTCCTTGAGGACAGGACTTGTACAGGTAAGCCCCACCCGTACGAGTCCGTAGCCACTCGCGTATGAAAAATGGGACTTGTACGGGTCCCCCCTTACCCGTATGGGTCCCCTGCAAGCAGTCCCTCTACGCAAATCTACCTAAAAATCCAAATTCATCCAAAGCTCATCCAAAACTATCCTTAAAGAATCCTAGGCTAAAGTCATATGCATCAAGCTCTATTCGAAGGTCTAAAACACCCTAATTCATGCCAAAGTTTGAGAAATTTAAAAGGTTTGAAAATGGAAACTGGAAAATCAAGCAAAATTATGTGGAGTTTTGAAAAGTGGGTCTCGAGAGAAGGGATTAGGGGCACCTTAGAGGCAAGAGTGAGCCCCAGAAACAAGTCTCCCTCGTGAAAAGAATACCCGATGGAAATCAAACATTCTCGAAGTCCCAAATCACCCACCGGGCACAAGTCCTTAAGTTTAATGCAAAAGTGGCCAGCCTGTGGGATTCTCTTACACATCTTTAGTTGATTTTAGGAAGAAAATTGCCATAGTTGCAAAAAGGAAGTTTTGGTATATGGAGGGATATGAGGGGACTAATCAAACTTTTGAAACACCCGATGAGAACCTGTATGGGTCCCACCGCACCTATATGGGTCCTAATGTTCGAGCACCCCACCCGTACGGGTCCTGGTCCACCCGTACGGACCCTCTCTTTCAATCTGCGGGCTGATTTTTAAACCACTGTTTCACAAAGCACAAGAAATTCATCCAATCAAAGCTCAGGGCCAACCCCGCTCTTCTTCACCCCTATATTTCAGTTATATTTAGGATAAGTCCCTATTCTCACCTTGATCCTTGATTGAAGTCGCAAAAATATTTTTGTTCTCATATAAGTCAATCAAGAATCAAGGTAAGCCATTTTTGAATTAAGCACTAATCAGGAAAATTTTTGTGTACATGACCATTGTAGCACAGTAGATCTTCCCCAGCAAACGAATCCTATAAGAAAGGACTTCCCCAACAGAAGAAGTTTTACCAAAGGATATCACTTTACTCCCTAACAGCGAAACTAGCCAGTCATGGGGCATATCCCTTATGCCCTAGCAGTGGAATCAGAGGAGGGACATCCCCCCTATTGCCCAATAGTAGAACCATTTAAAGGGCATCCCCCCACCAATCCAGGGGCATCCCCCCCATTCCCCATCAGTGGAATCAGTCAATCAAGGGATATCCCCCCATCCTCTAGCGGTAGAATCGGCCAAAGGGCACACCTCCATCATAAAAAAACCTAGGGGCACCCACCCTAGGGGCATTCCCAAGTAGTGGAACCAGTAGCGATAGGCCCAAACCCAACATTTCTCGCACATAGCTATCTCATCCACACATCTTTATTCTTAATTGAAGGGGAAAAAATATTTTGGTTTTAACAAAAGTCAATTAAGAATAAAGAGGTGTCTGCTTAGACAATGACTAACTAGGCATTTAATTGTTGTCTCTTTACAGGATATTCGAATTCCCCAGCATGAAAGTCGATCCACCTTAGGAAAGGGATACACCACCAGTCAGGAAAGTCATCCGCCTTAAGAAAGGGATACGTCAGTCAGGAGAATCATCCACCTTCGGAAAGGGATGAAATGTTAACCAAGAATGTCAATCCGCCATAGGAAAGGGATGCAATATCAACCAGGAAAGTCGATCCACCTTAAGAAAGGGATACATCAACCAGGAAAGTTGATCTGCCTTAGGAAAGGTATATGCCATCAATCAAGAGAGTAGATCGGCCTTAAGAATGGGATACACGACTTTCCCTAGTAAAGTCACTAGGGATGCACAGTAGCAAAAGGAAAGTCATCCACCTTAGGAAAGGGATAGGTATAGTAAAAAAAGGAAAGACATCTGCCTTATGAAAGGGATATATACAGTAGCAAAAGGAAAGTCATCTACCTTAGGAAAGGGATATGCACAGTAGCAAAAGGAAAGTCATTCGCCTTAGGAAAAGGGTGCACCATTAGCAAAAGGAAAGTCATCCGCCTTAGAAAGGGATACATCAACGGCAGGAGAGTCGATCCACTTTAAGAAAGGGATACGCTATCTTCCCTATTAGAGTCACTAGGGATGCACAATAGCAAAGGAAAGTAATCCGCCGCAAGAAATGGATACGCATTGGCAAGGAAAGTCGTCCGCCTCAAGAAAGAGATATGCATCCGTAAAGGAAAGTTGTCCACCTCAAGAAAGGGACACCCAGGAAAGGAGTTCACCTCAAGAAAGGAAATCGCCTATGTCATCACCTCAGGTATAATTTCTAATCCCTCGCTCACATTGTGAGATCATATAGATCTGTATCTATAGTGATCCCACGAAGGGCAGTTTGTGAGCGCTAGATTTTCACGATCCTTATCACCAAACTATGATGAGAGCTATATGATGCAATGTCTTTCAAGTGGCCCATCAGAGGTCTTCCTACTGCTGTAGAGTTGAGTTTGGCCAAAGTTTGAAGACCTAGTCTGCCCTTAGGTACCCATACAGGGTTCTATTTAGTGGTACGGATCCACTTATAGTAGTACCCCTAGTACGGGTCCTCTGGTTGCCTAGTCAGCCTCTTTCAAAAGTAATCTCCTACCATTTTTTGGAAAAGGCAGGTCTTGAATTCGGTTTACTACATTTAGACATGACTTTCACCTTATAAATAGGGCCTTTTCCCTTCATTTCATAACACACATTCATGTTAGAAGAAAAACTATAGAAAAATTTTAGTAAAAGTTCTAGCAATTTCTGTAGGTATAGAAAAGTATAGTGGGGTAGAGGAGGTATAAAATAGGGAGAAAACCCATTCTTTAAGGTTTTGTCCACATTTTATTCATTCTTAACTTCACTCATTAGGATTTAGAGGAGGTTCTACCCACACAAATACTCACCTAAACAGCCCTATTCCACCATCAACTTTGGTTGGACTCTCTCAATAGTAAAGAGATCACCTAAAAGTGGATTCATGCCGCAAAGGTAATGCTCCTGAGTTTCAAAGGGACTCATATTTCAATTTTATTATTATTGTTATTTTCTGTCTCTTCTATTATTTCTGCTCTTTCTATTTCATGTTTCAGGTCTGGTCATAATCCGTATGAGCCTTGTTGGCACCTTGTCTCATAGAGATATAAGATCGGTGCGCCATACTCATACAGAGGGAAATCCCTTTTTATTTTATTTTTTTGCCATCAATCTGCTAATCTATAAATTAATCTGAACAAAGTTTATGTCTGGACTAGACAGGACCCGTATGGGTTCATGATACCTGTACTGGTCCCTGGTAACCGTATGGGTCCCCCCACCTATACAGGTACCAGCCCTAGGCAGAATTTAGAACTCATTTTAATTAGGTTAAAAATCAATCCAACTCACCACTTTCCATTCAATCACTTTCACTAGCACTCCGGTAAATCAACCCACAAAAGTTAAAATGTGTTTTCATAACAAAATACGTTGAAGACTCATTATTTCTCTCCAATCCTAGAAGCCGCCCATGCACTATCGATCGTAAAACTGCCATGCTAACATAATCACATTTTTCCTAATGAAATGTTGACTTATGGTGTGCTATAAACTATGCTAATCTTTATGGATGTTGGGGAATTTATTTTTATTTTGTTTTATAACTTAGAACAAATGTATAGGTTCTCTTGAAATTCCCTTTTCCCTCAGTTGCAATTTTTACTCCCCTAATTATTGCTCGTGCTTTATTGTAATATGTAAACACATGTAATGAGTGTGACAGAGTGTAGAAATAGGATTTCTGTGATAATTCCCCGAATGATGAAAACAAAAACGGTTTTTCATGGTGAATGTAATTTGAATTAACTAAATGAGAAATAACTGACTAATCCGATACCCAAATCTCTGATCCAATAGGTATGAGTCTCCTGCCCAGAGGGACCCGTAGCAAAACTCTTTCCCAAGTAGACAACTTAGGTGGTGACTCTATCCTTTGTATCGAGATTTGGGTCTCGATTATTTTATTCATTAAAATTGGCTTATTGTGCAAACTTTAACTAAAAACCGTTTTATCACACCTAAATCTAACCAACCCCTAGTGGGACCCGCCTCTCACACAGGCACCAAGGGAGACCCATACGTCACACCTCCTTTATCAGATCGTACAGCTTTGATGTATCTTCCTGTTGCCTTTTCCACCATCACTTTAAATTTTCTGAACACCTTAAATGCCTCGGATTTTTCTTTCAAAAATCTGAGGAATGATCAAATGATCAATAAAAGAAATAAAGTACCCTTTACCATTGAATGATTCTCGGGTAATTGGTCCACATATGTCAGTATGAATCAACTCGAGAGGTTGCTTAGCTTGATATCTAGCTTTCTTCTGAAACGGGGTCCTTGTATGCTTGCCAAGCACACATTCTTCACAAAACTTTCCCTTGTAGTCCATGTTAGGTAGCCTGTACACCATATTCTTCTTTGCTAATTCTCGTAGACCACTATGATATAGATGACCAAAACGGAAATGCCATAACAAGGTCGTGTCTTCTATATTGACTTGCAAACATCTTTTACTCATGTTTCTCAAATTCAGTTTGTACTTGCGATTCCTCCCCATCTCGACTTGAGCAATGAAGCACCCTTTCTTGTCCTTCAAGTGCAGTATTCATTCTTTTATAAGTACCGTGTAACCTTTCTCCATGAGTTGCCCTATACTCAAAATGTTTTTCTTCAGGTCTAACACATAATACACATCTTGGATTGATCCTACTAAGCCATCATTTTGTAAGTAGCAAATCGTTCCTAGGCCATTCCCCTCGACCTTCGCCGAATCTCCGAAAGATAAATGTCCTTCTTAAACTTTTTTCATCTGTCTAAACAAATGGTCATATCCACACATATGGTTGTTTGCACTCGAGTCAAGATACCACACTGTATCATTATCGGTGCTGGCATCAGTGTGAGCCATCACTAGTGAACCTTCTTTTACTTCATCTTCTACAGCTAAATTGTTTGTCTCCTCCACTATTTTCTCAACCTGACATTCTTTCGCAATATGCCCCAACTTGCCACAAGTGTAACACCTTATAAAGTTGCAACTATTCGTATAGTGACCAAATTTATGATATTTATAACACTTAACGTCGGAACGATTTGACCAACCTCCTCTTCCATGTCTGCATCCTCTTCCATGCCAATTTTGTTGGCTCGATTTCCCATTTTTCTCTTAATTACCTTCTTGACCATGACCTCTACCACCACAACCATTTCCTTGACCTCTACTGCCTCGCCCTCTACCTTGAACATTTTGAGAGTAGACTGCCCTTTCGTCTTTGATTGATGCCTTAGTCTAAAGTGCTTGATTGAGTGTCACCTCCTCCTTCTTCTTATGTTGCTCGAGTGCCTCAAGAGAACCTATAAGCTCGTCAACCGTTAGTGATGCAAGATCCTTCGACTCTTCAATGGCACATAAAATCATTCTCGAAAACTATCAGTTAACGACCTCAAAATTTTCTTCACCACTCACGCATCGGTTAACTCTTCACCATTGCGTTTAATTTGGTTCACCACGGTCTGGACCCGTGTGATTTAGTTAGATACACCTTCTGACTCTTTCATCTTCGTACTTTCCAATTCACCCCAAAGATTTTGCAAGCGAACTTGCTTCACTTGATCGGCTCCTCTATACACACTCGCCAAAATGTCCCACGCTTCTTTTGAAGTTGTTGCAGTCACAATCTTCTCAAAGTCGGACTCATCAACGGCTCAAAATAGTATATACAATGCCATTTTATTCATTCGATCGTGTTTCTTTCAACGTCTTAAGTTGAGCCGCCGATTATGTAGCTATAGATTCTGGTTCTACAAAACAAGTCTCAACTATTTCCCAAGCATCTTGAGAACCCATAAGATCTTTAATTTGAATACTCCAATTTTCATAGTTTCCTTTAGTCAAACGGATTAGTGGCAATTGACCCGTTACATTTGCCATTGGGTCTGGTACCGATTTGAAAACAGAACACTCGAATAAAATAGGCACTCAACAAAGAAAATAATGCACAAAGCAAAAACACCTCAAGACTTTCAACAAAACACTGTCAAGTGTTGAACTCTTCGTTTTTTACTCTTTATTTCTTTCTTCTTTTCTTGATGTTTACAAGACTACAAACTATGCTCTTATATAGTGCTTACAAACTCATAACTACAAATCTTAACGTTAATTCCAAAAACTAAAAATTAAAATCTAGATATTGTAACTCAAAATGTTATAGCAAAAGATGAGAAACTCATACATCTAACTTTTATTGATTTATTTCTCTGTTTGTTTTCTTCTTTGATGATGTGGCTTTGGCCTTTACGATTTTTCTTTTTTAATTCAAGTTCATTTAACAAATATTATGTCTTTTATATACGGCTATTGCATGGGAACAATAAGCACTAATTCAATAGTGAAGCAATTTGTTAACAAAAGAAAAGCAATTTGAAGAAATGAAAAAGTTAATACAATATTTTCGCCAAAAAAAATAGATAAGAACAAATGCTCAACGAAACACTTTTTTGAGGAGCTGTGAACAAAATTATGGGAGTAAGGGAGCCGAGTGAGTTGCCCGATTCATTAACCTATGTAGTAGACTTCTCCAACTAAATACGTGTACAATTCGTCTTCTATCCTTCATTCTATCTTTTTATTTTTCTCAAAATTAATTTTAATTAATCATGTCAACACTATCTTAAACTTATATTCCGTTATTTCCAACAATGCTCGCAATTGGTTGAACACGTCATATTTCAATGACTTCGTGAAAACGCCTGCAATATAATCTTGCGTTTTCACATATTTCAATGTGACTTCCTTTTACTCAAATGTACCCTCTAATAAATGCTTACTACGATAATGGAAGACAGGATATTTCACCAACACCATTGTGAACTTGTTATCAATAAATAATATTCGTTGGATCACGTCGCATCTTTAATTGGATATTCCTTTAACAGTCTTCGTAGCCATATCGCATGACAGACACGTGATGTTGCTGCAACATATTCAACTTCACAGGTTGAGAATGTCCAATGTGTTGTTTTTTCGAACTCCAAGTGAACGTTGTTTCCAAGAAAGAAAACAAATTTGCGAGTGCTTTTCTGGTCATTTTTATCATTGGCCCAGTCACTAACGTTGTATCCAACTAATTTGAACTCATCAGATTTTGAATAAAGTAGTCTAGAATAAGTTGTACCTTTCACATAATAGAGCATTCTTTATGTTGCATTCCAATGACGCTCCTTGGGTGCTTTCATGTATCTAGTAACTAGCCCAATTGCATATATAATATCAGGCCTAGTGTGTGTCAGATATCCGAGATTGTTGATCAGACATTAGAAATTTATTAAATTCAATCTTTCTCAATCTTCATCATTGGTTAATTTTAAGCTACATTCAACTGAAGTGCTGACAAGATAGCAATTTTTCATCTTGAATTTCTTCGAAATCTCCTTTGCAAAACCATTTTGGGAAATGAAGATGCAATCATCGTTTTGTTTCACTTCAATACCAAAAATAATATCACAACAAGAAAATATGAGTCATCTAAAATTTGTGAGTCATCGTCCTCTTGAAATCATTAAAAGTTTTAGGATTACTTTCAGTGAAAATAAGATCATCCACGTATAAGAAAACAAGCAACATGTCTCCATTTTTCACTTTGTCTCCATTTTTTACTTTTACGTATAGCGTATATTCATGTAGATATTTGACAAATCCATTCTCTTAAATATACTTGTCAATGCTACTGTTCAATGATCTTGGTGCTTTGTTGAGTCCGTATAGTGCCAAACTTCAGTTTTAAATTCCTCCAATCCCATTTTCTTTAGTTCGTCAAACATATCCTCCTCGCTTTATACTATACAGTGGGTGCTCGATATAGGCCGTGATATTTCCTTCATTGAGTTGGTAACTTCTTGCATATCTTCATGAATAGCCCAATTTGTAGATGAAACTTTTCTCTTTGAATCTTTTGATGATGATATTGAGTGAGAAGGAAGGCTTCCTGCTCCACCTTCAGTTATTGTTATTGATTCCAAGCCAAAATCGTTTTCCATAGTCACCTCATTCATACCATTAATGTTTGAATTGGTTTACTACTTCTCCCATATCTTTACTTTGTCTCTTGCATTCAAAGATTTACTTCTAGTGGCTCTATCTTTCTCAAATACCTAGCAAAACATATTTGTTAAATGAGCTGTGGAATACAGTTAGCCAGTTAGGAGCTTGTAAATAGATATTATACTCTACAATAATAAACACTATAAAAGTAGTGTACTCATCCAGATAATGCATACAGCTGATCACTCTGTAATTCAAAACCATTCTGATTTTCTACAGTTAATTTAATAAATCTCCATTTGATTCCTTCTTTTCTCTCTAAATCCTACATGGTATCAGAGCTCTAGTTAGGGCAAAGATTCATTCCATAAAAACTTCTTTGAGAGTCTTAGCAAGATCTTGAGTTTCTTTGAAAAACAACAATGGAGGAAATTGGAGGAACTGCTGGATGATATGCAGAACTAAGGAGAAAAAACTGGAAATGAGGAAAATGGAAGAAGAAGAACGATAGAGCGTTAATTGGATCACGAATACGATTTATAGAATCTGCAAGGTTCTGAGAATCTTGGATCCAACTTGGTTACTGTACTTCTAACTACAGAAAATTACATTGATTGGAGCCGCGCAGTCAAGAACTCTTTGGCAGCAAAGGAGAAATTAGATTTCGTGGTTGGACCAAACAACAAACTAGATATTGGAGATCCAAGGTATAAAAAGAGAAAAAGATGCGATAGTATGGTACTAGCTTGGCTAATCAATATGATTTTGAAGGAGTTGTCGCAATCTTTCCTTTACTATATTTTGGAGCAAGGGAATTATGGGAAGAACTGGAGTCAAGATTAGGGGAACGCAATGGTCCTGTATTGTATTCAATCAAGAAGCAAATTAGTTCTATGAAATAAGGGAATATGACTGTGGTTCAATACTTTTTAAAATTGA
Source organism: Euphorbia pulcherrima (assembly GCA_947683365.1). Classification (NCBI taxonomy): domain Eukaryota; kingdom Viridiplantae; phylum Streptophyta; class Magnoliopsida; order Malpighiales; family Euphorbiaceae; genus Euphorbia; species Euphorbia pulcherrima. The sequence continues at coordinate 46,704,067 of CANTUS010000010.1, forward strand.
AACAGTTGTGGGAGGATTTCGTTTACCTAAGGCCAATTCCCAAGTGCTCGTGTGGATCTGTTGTTTAAAAACTCGTGCCTTAAATAGAAGAAGATGAGGTGCTATAATTCTTAAAGGGATTGAATGATAGCAATAATCCCATAAGAAGTCAGATATTGCTAGTTGATCCCGTGCCATCAGTCAACAAGACTTATTCCATGGTGGTAAGGGTGGCAAAACAAGAGAAATGAATATCGAATCTTTGATTGAAGTTACTAATCTGGAAAATCAAGATTCAAGTTCTGGAAATCAATAGAACATAAACATGAAGAATTGTTCTCATTGTCAGAAAATGAAACATACAAAGAAAGAGTGCTGAAAATTGAATGGTCCACTTGAATGGGTAAAGCAGAAAGGCTTGAAAAGGAAGAAAGACAAGATGAAATTTCACTCCTAGGCACATTTGGCAGGGCAAAATAACTCTAATGATGATGAAACAGATGGTGAACTAGATATAAAATAGCTGGTAAAAGCAGAGATACAGAAGTATATCCTAAAGACTCAGGTTTTAAAGCAGGCTGCAGTGCTATGTATGATGGATTTATAGGTAATGTATAAGATTCTATAGTTAATATTGAAAATTAGGATAATTGGATAATAGATTCAGGGGCTACCTCCTATATGTGTGCAAAAGTGATATGTTTTACTACTTATACTGTAAAAAAACTAGCCATAACTGTGGTATTACCTAATGGAACATTGCAAAGTATTAAGCATATAGGGATAGTCTATTTTAATGATAAATTTAGTCTGAAGAACGTATTAGATGTGCCCAATTTTAAGTTCGATCTTCTTTCAGTGGGTTAATTGCTACAAGACTCCAACATTTCCATTTATTTCCAATATAAACACTATATTTTGCAGGACCAGAAGACTAAAGAGCCAATTGTAGTGGGATTCATGGGAAGGGGATTGTGTCAGCTAAATAAGAGATCATTTGATCCTATAATACTGTCAAAATATATAGAAAATAGACTATTTTCCTTATCAGCTGTTGTAAGAGACCAAAATGAGAATATGATTTGGCATATTAGATTAGGCCATGTATCTTGGGAGAAAATGAAGCATGTGCCAGAAATAAAGAAAAATGACATTTTCACCTATAATGTGTGAAAATGAAATTCTAGCTTTATTACATATAGAAATGTGGGGACCCTATCGTAAAGCCTCAATTACGGGTGAAAAATTCATCCTAACAATAGTAGGTGATTTCTCAAAAGCTTTATGGACCATTCTACTACAATGTAAGGCACAGGTGCCATCTGTAATACAATAATTAGTGAAGAAATTAGAAAAGCAGTTTGGAAAAAACTGTTAAGAAGGTGAGGACAGATAATGGAATGGAGTTTATTAACTGATCTTTATAATAATTCTTTGCTAAAATGGGAATAGAACACTAGAAAAGTTGTACCTGCACACCCCAGCAAAATGGGTCATTGAAAGAAAACACAGGCACCCTCTTGAGGTGGAAAGGTCACTATTGTTCAAATGAAGCCTGCAAACAAGTTATATAGGGAAGCTATTACGACAGCAACACACATTATTAATCTATTGCCTGTAAAAGGGCTTAACTGGGAATCCCCTTTTAAGAGATTGCATGGAAGAGAACCTGATTACTCATACTTTAGGAACTTTGGATGCTAGTGTTTTTTACAAACTTGGCCCCATACAAAGACAAATTCAAGGCAAGAGCAACAAAAGGGGTCTTTGTTGGCTATCCTAGTGGCTAGAAGGGATTTATGGTGTTTAATGCAGCAACCAGGAAGGTAATAACCACTAGGGAGGTAACATTCAATGAATAGATCTTTCCTTTCTTGGATGAAAAATTTGTCTTAAAATTCTCTAGTGAAAAACACCATGTACTTCCTATTATTGACATTGACAGTGATCTATTCCCTATAAACCACACAACAACTCAACAAACAACCCAAAACCCAGAAACCACACAAACACAAGCAATAACCAATCAAATATCTAAGCCAACCCTTCATGAAAATAACCAAACTGTACCAAATAACCAAACAACATGCACCCATGTCCCCCAACCTGATTTTGAGCAAAATTTACAAAGCAACCAGCCACAGCCATAAATCAATACAAGGAGGACCAATAGACAAACAAAAACCCCTAGTTGGATGAGAGATTTCGTGTCCAATGCAACAACCATCCTACCTACAGAACATATAGCTTTCTTGGCTAACATCTCCATTAAAAAAGTGCGTCAAACCTACCTTGAAGCTAGCCAAAACCCCAAATGGATCACTACAATGCAACAAGAGCTAAATGCCTTGGAAAATAATTGCACATGGGTAATGACAAACTTACCTAAAGGAAAGAAGGAAATTGACTCTAAGTGGGTTTTTAGGATAAAGTTTAAGCCAAATGGTGAGGTGGATAGATACAAGGCAAGGTTAGTTGCTAAGGGGTACAACCAAACCTATGGGATAGATTATACTGAATTTTTCTCTCTAGTAGTAAGAGTGGTTATAGTTAGGCTATTTTTTGCCATTGCAGCAGCTAAAAATTGGGCAGTACACCAAATAGATATCAATAATGCATCACAAGGGTATACTGTAGCTCAACAAGGACAGGTTTGTGTGAGCGGACAACCTTTTTCCCACATACGAGGACCGCATGAGATGTGCAGCACAGGGGGTGGAAAAATAACAAGCGCTATGAGGTGTGCCGAGGGATTGATCCTCATTTTAGCGGGATAAAAAGCACTGATGTTGATGGTGAATTTAAGTACAATTTGTATATTAAGGATACGAGATCGAAATCCCGTACTGAAAATAGAGTCGCCACCCGATTCAGCTCAATCGGGAAATTTTGGTATGATTTTCCCACCGGGTGGTAGACCATACCTTAAGTAGAGATTCCAAGTTCGGATGATGTTATCTATTTTACATTAGGCCAAGTTAAAATATCTCATTCTTTCTTAATCGATTTTAGTCCACCCTATTTATTGGTGTTTTTGGTTTATATATTGTTTTCGTGTTATCAAGCAATCAAAAGCGGTAAATAAATAAATATTACAGTTTGGAACATGAAATAATAATTACATGCCTTTCCAAATCCTATACATTTTTCTATACGATAAATAAAATACCCGAAGGCCTAGCATTCGTCTAACCTAAATCTACCTGTATAAAATAGTTAGCATAAATATGGCACTTTATATAGGGTATATCATATAACATGTATAGTTAGTAGACAAAACAAGACCCGAGTTAGCGTGAACAAGGCATATTTCATTTACAATTTATGGAGCCCGGTTGGATGGCTAAAAACGGGATTTAATTGGCGTTTGCGGGAAAATTCCGTTATATCCATATTTTAGACTCGATTGTTATTTTAACAAGATTATTAGTGAAAATGCCATATAGTATGGGGTGGGGTCTATTTTCAGAAGGTTCTAGATCTTCATCGTTGCATTGTACATCCTAGCTTCAAAAATTTAAATAGGTTGGGAAAATAAACAAAATGAAACTGCTATCCAGAAGGTCATGCCGCCGCCGGCAAGACTGAGGCCGTCCGTGCATCAATCATGTCACTGGCGGTATCAGTCACACAGGCAGGCTGTATGGCTTTTTGGATGCCAAAAAGAAAGGGCCTTATAAGAAAATGGGGCCACTAGGGGCAAGTGAGACCACTAGTAGTATCAACAATGCGGCTGGCGGCATGGTTGATACCACTGGCAGCTTCAAATGCCTCCGCCAACTTCAGTTTCTTGTAGTAGCTATATTTGGCCAGAAAGTGACAAAAAAAAACCAGAAACTAAGCATAAAATAGCAACTAAACACAGTAAACTAGTAAAATGAAAGCCAAAGAGCTATGAGACTCAGAATTTTTACCTCAGGTCCGTGAATCCACCTCTTCGTAATCCGTATGACACCTCCGGGGAGCTTAAGTGATGATTTTGGGAATTAAAGGGTGATTTAGTCTCTAAATCCTAATTTTGGTGATTTCTAAACTTAAAATGCATCTAGATATCAGAGAGTTTAGTAGAGAAAAACCAAGAAAAGATGAATTAAATCCTCTTTTCTTATCTTTTCTAAACTTTACCCCACTAAAAGCTAACTAGAATGCTCAAAATTTACTTGAAATCTTCAGTTAGGAGCGGTTGGAACCCTTCAAATGGCTGAAAAACCTTCCTTATATAGGCTAAAATCTTTTGGAAATTACCTTTGATCAATTATCCTACGGATATCGAGCAAAAAGTGCACACAGCTTTCTATAGAGAAAATGATGCCTCCGGCGGCATGGATGATACCGTCGGCGATATCAGCGAGGCCGCCAGTGGCCTCGCTCCTTTGGCAGGTCTGAAAAGTAGCACGATTCAACCCCAAAATTAGGGAAAAGGAGAGGATATCTAGAAAAGGTTGACATTGACAGAAAAACTCGGATATTAGGTGTATTTTTTTATTTTTAATTGTTGATTATTTTTTGGGTGTAAATCATCAGTCTGAGCTACCACCGGACGCACTATCGGACACATCGAACTGAATTTATTTATAAAATAAAATTTATAGAGAATTTTATATCGGTAATAAAATTGGGTATACGTCATCATCATCTCGTGAGAGGGACTGTGAAATCTCGTGCCCACAGGCTGCCCCTCGGGGGATCACTGCTACCACATGTTAGTATGGTTGCATGAAAGAGCAAGGGTTTAGGAATGATACCTGATGGATGGCTGGTTTGCCCCTTGGTCGGGCTTATGCTTTGTGGATTGGTAGCCCCTTGGTCAGACTTATGCTTTGTGGATTGGTTGCCCCTTGGTCTGACTTATGCTTTATGGATTGGTTGCCCCTTAGTCAGGATTGAGCTTTGTAGAGAGGTTTGCTTGTTGGTCAGGCTTATGCTTTTGTGGATTGGTTGCTCCTTGGTCGGGCTTATGCTTTATGGATTAGTTGCCCCTTGGTTGGGCTTGAGCTTCATAGAGAGTTTTTCCCCTTGGTCGGGCTTATGCTTTATGGATTAGTTGCCCCTTGGTCAGGCATATGCTTTGTGGATTGGTTGCCCCTTGGTCGGATTTATGCTTTGTGGATTGGTTTCCCCTTGGTCGGACTTATGCTTGGTGGATTACTTGCCCCTTGGTCGGGCTTGAGCTTCACAGAGAGGTTTTCCCCTTGTTCGGGCTTATACGTTGTGGATTGGTTGCCCCTTGGTCAGGCTTGAGCTTTTCAGAGAGGTTTACCTCTTGGTCAGGCTTATACTTTGTGGATTTGCCAAGCATACTTGGGCTTTGACATCGCGAAGTGTTCTCCCTGCAACGAGTGCTAAGTAAAGGATTAGACTGTATCTTAAATGACATTTTTACTACTTGATTGATTTTATAAAACAAAAGTATTTTTGCCCCTTCGATCAATAGGAAAAATGTAATAATTAAAAGTATAAGGGTTTTAGAAGTCCTGGGATGTCGAGGCTAGAGCCGGGGTTCTACCAGATTTGCTGAAAAATTTAGGGAGAAATTTTGATGTCGCCGGCGGCCTGGCTGATGCCGCTGGTGATCTAGAGCGATACCGTCAGTGATATGGATGCCATATGGCATCTTTGGTTGGTCAAAATAATTATAAATTCAAATTGGGAGAGCAGAAGAAGCCGGCGGCATGGGCATTGTCTTAGGCAGTTTGCAGTGATGCCGCCAGCGGCATGGACGGGCAGTTTCTGATTATTTCAAACTCCTCAAATTCTGCGTAGGCATTTTAAAAGGGGAAAATTCTCGTCCTTTTATCTTCCAGTTACAGAAGCCGAAAAAAAATCCTTCTACTTTCCCTATTCTCCTCCAAGCAAACTCAGATCCTTCTCTTTCTTTTCAATTTTCACTATGAAGAAGATCTTTGGACGCAAAAATAGCAGTTCTAAGTCCAAAGAACTACCCGATTCTTCCATTGAGGGGCTAAAACTCTTCCTGGTTCATGTAGGGTATGGTTTTAAGGAGACTGACATCGTCTTTGGATATGGGATAGCAGCTCCCGTTGACAATCTCGTTTTGGATAAGGATAATCACATCTCCAATATTCAGGTAACCCTACAAAACTCGAACCTTTAGGTTAAGTTTTGATTTCGGCCTTAGGCTCAAAATTTTGCAATGATAGGGTTTAAAAATAATTAATACATGTTAGGATTCATGTTATAGGCTTGATTTTATGTGATTTACACTGTTTTTATGCCTTGAAATTGGTTGATTTTGATTTTGGGTGATTTGTGTGATTTTGGGCAGAATTCTTCATTTTGCCCAGCAGAAGTGATGCCGACAACAGCTTCAAGTGGTGAAAAGAGGAGAAAAAGGCCATGTCGCTGCTGGATTCAGGGATGTAACCAATGACATCATCCATATCGCTAGCGGTATGGGTGATGTCACCGGTGACATCACTGCCCCAGCAGCGGCATCAGCAGCTTTCCAACAGAAAAATGACATAGAATGTGAAAAACTTAACTGATTTGATCCTTTCTAATTTTGCAGCCGCATATTCACACTTGCACTTGAGGCATGAGGACCATGGGCTAGCAGTGGCAACTTATAGAAGAGAAAGACTCGGCGCTTGCGGATGCAATTGATGATATAGGATTCAGGGATCTAGCCCCGAACCATACCCTTATTGATGCCAAAGCTCTCTCATTCAGCCTTGACTGCCTTGGTCGTGGAGTGGTTTAAGACCATGCACACCTTTTGCTTTCAGTTAGGGGAGGTCACCATTACTCCTTCTAACATGGTAGTGATGATCGGGCTACCATGGATAAAGGAAGTGATTCACTTTAATGTGTACATAGAGAAGAACCACCTCAAGGGGGCTGGTGGTGAAGGGAGTGACTGAGTTGTTCGGGCTAAAGCCCAAATTAGGGAGATTATGGTATAGGGAGCTACATGAGTATTGGAAGGGGATAGGAGTGGTCCCTGAGGATGATTAGGATGCCTGTGTCTGGTCCTTTATTATTTCTTTATTGACTGCGTTATTCTTTTCGATTTCGGGTAGCAAGGTTAATTATGGCTTGATTTCAACGATTGAGGACAACAAGACCATTACAGACAAGAATTGGCCTAGGACCATTTTGGCATAGATGTATTATGGGCTAGATGTAGGCACCTGAAAGACTGAGAAGGCCTTTCGCCTTAGTCACTTTCTACTTCAGGTACGTCCCGTTTGAATAATTACCTTATTATCATGGTTATTTGCTTCTTCTTTTTTTGGCATGCTGAACTTTTTGGAATGATTGGTTGTTAATTGTAAAGGTGTGGGCTTTCAAACATCAAATCCTTCCCCCGATCCAGTTTGGTACTACAATGGAGTCGGGTTCCCACTTCCTCGCCCGGTGGTGTGGGAGTGTCGGGGAACTTGGCAAATACTCCACCACTTATAGGGAGGCTTTGCGGCACCTACAGATCAACTCAGTATGCTACTTTGACTTTCGCCCTGTCTTACATTCAACAAACCATTAGTCAACAAAACATATTTATGAATTTAAATTGTTTACATTGATTTTGTTCTTGATTGGTTGGCTAGGTTATGCGGGACCCTTTAGAGGGGGTGTCCAACTGAGTTGATGTTCTTACTGTCCGGCGAGAGGTGGATGACTGTCGCTTCATCATGGAGTGCCCCCTAGCCTTGCCTTAGTACCTGGGGGATAGAGTTAGAGGCTAGAGAGAGTTCATGCCTGCTGCCAGGACTATTCCTGCGGATCCCCCTACTGGCCTTTTGTGGCCTTATTTGACTATCACTAGGGAGGCCGACAAGGCTGATTATTTGGAGGGTAATGGCCGAGTGATGTGGAGCGTCCCTGTCCCTTACAATGGTCACATAACACGCTTGCTTCCTATATGCCCCTACATTCACAAGAATGATACTATATCCTTCCATAGGGAGGAGAAGGAGGAGGAGCTGAAACGGTAAAGGCGCGGTATTGTGGCTGAGGACGATAATGAGGAAGGGAGTGGCGGCTGTGAGGGCCATCCCGAGGAGTAAGGAGAGATTGGACAGGACTCACCAATCACTCATAAGGAGCATTATTCTTCTGATGTGAGATCGAACCCCTTTTTTATGCTTATATACATTGTATGCTTTGATCAAAATAGCTCCTTATGCTTGCTTTTTGGATTTTCAGGTTCCCTTTAGGAAGAGAGGCCGGGCTGATGGAAGTGGCGGGGATATTATGGCATACTCGAGGGTGTCGACTTTAATGAAGGGCGACTTTTGACTGCCTTAGAGGCCTAGTTCTTACTGATGAATTCGAGAGGTGACTTTCGGCCTAACGAGATACCCTCCAGCAGCCACTCACTATACTTCATGCCAGAAACTTCCACTTATGTAAGCTTTGTATAATCAAATCCATATGACTGACCCCTTATGAATTCCTTTTGATTTCTCTTTAGATTTCTCAGGTTTCTCAACCCGAGGTGGAGCGAGTGGCGAGAAATGCTTTTGCCCTTAGGGACACACTAGTTTCCTAGAGTCTACTTGCTCAGGTATATTCCCTGTGGAAATATGACATTAGAATAAAATGCATGAATGAATGATGTGAATGATATGGGTTGTTTATTATTTTTTTGTCTGTAGGATTTTCTGGCCTTCACATTGTCGGATGCCAATGAGGCTCAATGGAGGTATCAAGAAGAGAAGAGTGCCCTCTAGCACTAAGTGAGTAAGCTGGAGAACCAGTTAGATCTCCCATTATAAGAGAGGTGGAATAATCACAACATGGATCATGTTGCCCCAAGTGAGCTGGGTTGAAGTGGAAGGAAGGTGGCTGCCAGCGCCACCATGGAGGGGCCCCTGCAAGCTCTTGGAGCATCCCAGTGACCGAAGTGGATGTTGCTTTCACTTATCTTCTCAGCGAGGAGGATGTTTAGTCCCGTCCACCCGGCGGTGGTAACCAGTCTTAGGATCTTCTGCTGATCTGATTTATTTTGCTTTTGCTTTTACTTTTGTTTTGTATGCCTTTAATACAATGGGCTCTTTATTTTACTTTAACTGCGGATTTTGGATGATTTTGGTTTCATTCAGGCTTAGCGTTCACGATATTTGGATGGTTTGCGCCTTTGAGCTTTTGGTTTGAATAAAATTTGTATTCTATATTCAGATGTGTTCTGGAAATAGATTGTAGATCTTTTACAGGTTGTTTACAGGCTATTTGTAGGCTATTTATAGGTCTGAACTGGTTAAAATAGAACTAAAATTTATAGAAATAATGGTCATCCAGCCGACAGGATCACTGATATCGCCCCCTGGATTAAATTCTAACTTATTAACTAATATAGACAAAACTGCCTGCAAAGCCATACTGCCTGTGACCTAGACCATACCGCTGATGACATCAGTCATACTACCGATGGCCTCACTTTGCTAGAATGGCAAACCATAACCAACAGTTATAGGGCTTTCTGTAAAGCTTGGGAAATGTACACTAGAAGAAGCTAGAAAATTTTAGGCTATAGGGCTTTCGATACGTCAAAACGTGGCCCGTAAGTCCAGAATTTCTTCGCGTGGTATTGGCTTTTTGGGATCAAATGGACCACGTATTCCGATTTTCTTTTTTTGGGCTATGCCCATTACTCAAAGAGTTGTATGCCCCAAGCGCGTGCCCTTGGCACTCCCGGAGTTTCACTTTGGCACAGACGGCGTGCCCTGAGGGTTATGGAACTTGGATTCTGTAGACCCGTTCCTATCCTAATTGCCTGACAAACCCATATTTTAGCTCAGTACACTTTTGAAGTGGTGTCGTGGAGCTCTTAGATCTTATCTTGCTTGGCTGTCAATGGTGGTACTACCGCTTATGTCGGAGTTTATGTGCGGAGAGGGCCTGGTTGCCCCATTCAGGCTGATTTCACTTAATTATCCTATGTTGACAGGGGCTTCTCCGATATCTATGGGACTAGCCTAGGTCCGGCTCAATACAGATTCTACTTTTGCTGATCTGACTCTTATCGGTGATCATCTCATACTACTACAGGTATTTGCTTTGCGATTTTACAAATTAATCACTTCTTTCTACTATCGTCTGAAATTGAGTTACATGTATGGCTAATGGAGAAACTAAAGCTGAAGGAGGCAACATGGGGGAACCCGAAGAGGTACCTACCCATTCATTTGAGGGAGAGGGGGCTTATGCGAGCTAATTTTGATCGGCTAACATTCGACAGCTGGATGCCTATTCTAAGGGGGTATAAGGATTCACAGATTCAGTGGGTTAGCCCATGGTGGAGGATCCGAGATATGGTTATGGTGTCTTAGGGGATCCTGTGTCCAGTTGATAGGCCTAGAGAGATATTCATTTTATACTCCTTACCGATTGTATCATCAATTTGGCAAGCGACAGAGAGTCCCGACTAAGTTACCTCACAACCAAATCTGAGTCTACAAAGCTAGATGCGTGAACCATATCCGGGAAAAGTGGACCAGGGAGGCCATATAAGAGACTCTGGACTACGACCATGTAGAGACCATTGATACCGACATACACTATAGAGGATGTCTTACTGAGATTAGACTTATGGTGACTCGATTCGAGCGATCCTAGCCCCGCTTTGAGGGAGAGCGAGCAGAGCAGGGACATGAGCCCTTTTCTACTACCAACTTGCGGAGGATTTCTCGATATTATGACAAAAATGTAAGTTCAGCCTGAGATGTGCTTTCTTTAAGTTCTATGTTTTGCATAGGCTAGTCAGGGTGACAGACCTATCTAACTTTATTTATTATATGTCTTTTATTTGGTTCTAATTTTTGCATATACTTCCCTTTCGGGTTTTCAATCTATCGAACCTTGTCTTAATTTTTGTCTAGACTACCCTTTTCGGGTTTTCAATCCATCAGACTTATTCTGACTTTTGAATAGACCTTGCACTTTTCAGTCTATCAGAATGATTTTTATTTATTGCACATTTTATTTAGAATAACGTGAACTCTGCATTCGGCTTACTTGGGCTATTTTGACCTCATGGGTACAAAATTCACATAAACATAAGCATTCAAAAATTAACAAAAGAGATACTTTCATCAATTGAAGTAGAACAAAGTACATGATGTTTGGTTAACATTTCCATTGATTTAACTACCGGTGCCAACTAGCCTAGGCCGGTATTCTAGAAGGCACTCTTTCTATTCTCATTTACCCTAATTTTTTCCTAGATCACCCTTTTTGGGTTTTTGATATACCAGGTTTGACTCATCCCTTAATTTTTGCACGGCCAGTTTGTAGAATACCGATAGTCAGGTGTCACCCTAATTTTTGCCCAATCGATAAAAGACCAAAAGGCGGGTGATTTATTTTATATATTTTTTTATGCTACTTTTTCTGATTTATTTCTTTTGAATTAGATGTGATAACGCTTAACCCTGTCCTGGTTTACGGTGTTCACAAACTCATTCATGTCCATATCCATAAGCTTAACCGCCCCTTTCCTAAGCATCTTCTTTATCACAACAGTCCTTCCCAGTTTGGCCTAAATTTGCTCCTCGCATTAGTGGTGGAAGGTTTTAGCTGTTTAAGGACCAAATCACCAGCTTTGAGGGGGAACTTCTGGTGCCATACCCGATAGTTTTAGGCTTGAGCCATGCATTGCTGGTACATCTGGAGATTATCTAGAGCCTCTAATCTTTGTTCATCCATCATATTCAGCTGTTCAAACCTTGTTTGAGTCCATTAGGATTCTTTCAGCTTGGCTTCTAAAGTGACTCTCAGTGAGGTAACCTGAGTTTCAACTAACTGCTTCCATTTTATAGACCAAGGAGAATAGGGTTTGATTGGTTAAGGTATGGATGCTTGTATGATATCCCCAAATAGCAAGAGGTGGCTTATTTGCCCAATCCCTGTAGCTGGCTATCATCTTGGAAATGATCTTCTTTACCGATTTATTGGCTGCCTCAATAGCACCATTCGCTTGCGGTTTATATGGAGAAGATCTATGGTGCTTAATCTCATGTTTCTCAATTAGATCCGCGGTTGCTCCCTAAAACTATACCTCGTTATCTAAGACTATATGATGCAGAAGTCCATATCGAGCGAAGATATGCTTTTCTATGAACTTGGCCATCTTATTGGTGGTGACATTGGTGAAGGATTTGGCCTCTACTTATTTTAAGAAATAATCCACTGCTACCATAATGAATCTGTGCCCGTTTGTTGATGAGGGATGAATTTCACCGATTATGTCTATCCCCTATGCTGATAATGGCCAAGGAGTAGGTAAATGATGGAGCTCAGTGGGTGGTAGATGTTGCATATCCCCATAAATCTGGCATTAGTGGCACCTTTTGACTTGGGCGATGCAATCAGCATTAGAGTGAGCCAGAAATATCCTAACCGCTGAAAATCTCTTAGCGAGAGCAAGACCATTCATATAAGGGCCATAATCACCGGCATGGACCTGATCAATAACCTTTTAAGCCCTGAATTCGGTTAAGCAACAAAGCAACAAACTATCACTTGTGCACTTGAATAGATCATTATCAATAATACAGAACTAGATAGTGAGCCGCAGTAGGGTGGCATGGTTCAAGTTAGAGGAATTTGGAGGATATTGGCCGGTTTGGAGGAGTAGGACAATGTCAGAATACAAATGGGGTTCGGTTGAGATGGCGAGGACCTGGTGAACCAGCTAAGTATAGTAGGGGGTTTTAGTTGACAATAGAAGCAAAGGGCTGAAGGGCTGCTGCTGGGGTCCTTCCAATAAAGAGGCCAAGGTAGCCAGGGAGTCAGCTATTTGATTCTCATCACAGAGGACGCGGCAATACAAATAGGAGGAAAACTTCTCAAATAAGCCAAGGACGGCCTCAATATAAGGACAAAGAGATTCTTCTTTGATTTCCCAATCCCCAACAACCTAACAGGTCACGAGGGCCAAATCCTCGATTACAGATACCATGCGGGCCCCAATATAAAGGAGGGCTTCAAGATAGAATAGAAAAGGTTCATACTCAGCACCATTATTTGTAACAGTGAACTCCAAACATTTGGACAACGGGATGATTTCATTATACGGTGTGACTATAATAACTCCGAGGCCTGCTCGCCGTCGGTTCACAACACCGTCAAAGTACATAGTCCATACATGCTTGAGGATCTTGAGGGAGACTAGTTGTTCGTCGGAAAACTCTAGGTTCTCAACATAATCAGAGTCAAGAGGTTGGTTAGCCAGAAATAATGCCACTGCCCAACCCTTAATAACCTTCTTTATCACATACTCAATGTCAAACTTGGAGAGAAGTAACAACCATCGATACAGCTTTCTGGCTAGAGTGGGGGATTGACAAAGATACTTCATGGGTTTAATCTTAGCCACGGCTTTGACTCAATAAGATTGGAAATAAGGGTGCAACTTCTTAGTGAGCCAAACCATAGTGGTACAAGTCTTCTCCACAATCGAATACCGGGTTTTGTAATCCAACAACTTTTTACTAAAGTAGTAGATCGCGTGCTCCCATTTATCATCATCTTCTTAGACAAGCATTAACCCTACAAAAGACTCCTAAATGGCCAGGCATGGGATCAAAAGTTTCCCTTGGATAGGGGGTTTCAGAATGGGTGGGTCAACAAGAGAAGCCTTAATTTTATCAAACACCACTTGGCACTATTCATTCCAAACCACTAGTTGTTGCTTTCTCAACAGCTTGAAGATGGGTTCACATGAGGTAGTGAGGCGGGCAATAAACTGGTTGACATACTGCAAGGACCCTAGAAAAGACCGAACTTCTTTCTCTGTCTTAGGTGGAGGCATATCCCTGATGGCTTTGGCTTTATTAGGATCCATCTCAATTCCTTTCTGATTGATCACATGTCCCAGCAACTTTCGTAAAATAACCCCAAATACACACTTCTTCGGATTCAGGCGGAGATTATACTTTTCGATACGAGCCATAAATCTATAGAGAACAGCAGGGTGCTCTTCTTGAGTAGCAGACTTCACAATTATATTGTCCACATATACCTCCACTTCCTTATGGATCATATCATGCAGGAGAGCAGTTATTGTTGGATATGATGCATGCCCTTATGGCAATTAGGGCGACATTTCTTAATTATGTAATAGTACGAATAATTTGTTTAATCAATAAAGGCATTTGATCTTTTGTTTATATCAATGTGTTTTTATATATATTATAGCTAGTTAAAATATATTCATTGATGAATGTATGCAAAAGTCCTCGATGTATCGTAGCATGAAGTCAGAGAAATTATAGTTGGACTATATTTGGTGGAACCTACTTCATGTGCAATTATGACTATGTCTAAACTATCCCTAGTCATAGCTTCATCAAGAAAGGATATTGATAAAGCAGAAAGACTAGCATATGGTCAACTTTCTTGGAAAGGGTCCAAGCAGTTAATCTCCTAAAGACTGAAGGTGGTGCCTTAAGTTTGACACATGGATATATCTAGGAGATATATTGGAGACCGCAGTAAGATAAAAACTTGGTATATATATCAATGTGTTAGTGTTTATCATCAGGTAATAAGCCGTGCGAATGTCCTCATACTTGAGATATTAGTTACCTTATGTAGTACTATTGCTATACTTTAGGTCATTACTATGCACTCATTAATTTAGGGTGTTACGGGTGATTACGGGTATAGTGATGATAGTACATTGGTAAGTTGAGTAGTCAGAAAGAATCCATCGCTCTGGGTATATTAAGGAGTTGTACCTGGCCACTTGTTGAAGTGATGATTGCCATAAACCTCTAATCAGAGTATGTGTTTGATAGAAATGGTTTCTAGTCAAACACACTATGGTAAATGGCAATATACTTCGGTAACAAGTAAACTATAGGGATAGCTTAGAGCAACCTCACTATTAGTGTGTTAAAGCTTTAAACAAACCTTGAAAACTAGATGGCACTAATATTAAAGAATGGAAGGAATTTATCACACTGGATAAATATTGCATTAACTGGGATTAAGTGATAAGCATAAATGATGTTCTGAGTAATGGGGGATGGTAGACCCTTGCTAGAGGTGTACTATAGTCGTTTAAGGTAATCGAGTTCTATTCACGGTCTAGAGCATCGAGCCAATGGTTCCAGTAGGACAAGGGTTGTTTAAGCCTTAACAGCTCAATACTTTAGGATCCTATAAGGTTACACACATTGGACCATCATCGGACTAAGTAAAGAATTGTTAGATTTATTCTATTACAAAAATACAACATAAATAATAATTAGATTATTATTTGACTGGTTAAAATTGATTAGATCAATTTTGGATCGACCAAGGAATTTATTTTGACCGATAACTAATTAATTAGTCATAAATAAATTATAATTAATTAGATCAATCTTGGTTGGACCAAGAAATTTATTTTGACTAGTAACTAATTTATTAGGGTTGAAAATAAATATTTATTTGAAAAGGAATAAGAGAGGAATTTTTCATTGGCGAGTTAAATTTGACCGAGAGTACAAAAGTAATTTTTATAGGCTCGGGTGCACGGGATACACTAAAAGGTGCACAAGCAATGCTGGGAATTGCTAGCGATAGCCCATGAAAATGGATAGCACATCCGCAGCCCCTAAAGGGGTGCACTGCGAGGCCTAGATCACATACAAGGCAAGCCCGAAGGGCTTGCCTTGCAAGCCACCACGTGCACCGTACGTAGCACGCTGCATTTAGAGCGGGTCACACACAGATCCTTTGGATCTGCGTGTGAGCAACCCATGGGGAATGCGAGTTTAACTCCCATCCCACATTGCTTTTAGCCAAGCCTATATATAGGCTTCCCCTTCTCTTGTTTCATGTACACTATAGCTTAGAGCAGAAATCCTAAGCGAGATTCGAAAAGAATAATCTTTCGGGTAATTGAGCAAGTTATTTTTGAGGAGCCTGAATTTATTTGGGCACCTCTAGTTTATATTTTCGGGTGAGGCTTCTTGAGTGGTCTAGCAACTACTCGAGGCTTCTTAGTTCTTCCTCTCGGGGAGGTTTTGGTTAGTGGGGTTCATGTGGATACTTATAGAGGCTATCCTAGTGTAAGAGGGTCCTGCTAAAGCATGCTACAACTAGTAAGTTCCTTTTTCTTTCTCTTTTATTATGAGGTCTTTTTTCTGTAAGCATTTTTAGACTTAATAATATGCTTAGGTTATTTTGCATGCTTAGTTTATTTCACGCTTAAGTTATAACTCAGAGTTATAACATGCTTAGGTTATATCTTGGAGTTATAAAACGCTTAGGTTATAGCTCAGAGTTATCTCATAGAGGATGATGAACCAAGGACATATGATGAGGCAACGAAAAGCTCAGATCCTGATAAATGGCTAAAAGCCATGAAATCAGAAATGGATTCCATGTATGAGAACCAAGTTTGGAATTTGGTTGATGCACCGCAAGAGGTTAGACCAATTGGGTGCAAGTGGATCTTCAAGAAGAAGACAGACATGGACGATAATGTAATTACCTATAAAGCAAGGTTGGTTGTGAAAGGTTATAGTCAATGGGAAGGTATTGACTATGATGAAACTTTCTCACCGGTAGCATGCTTAAATCCATAAGGATACTCCTTGTCATTGTTGCTCATTACGATTATGAGATCTGGCAGATGGATGTAAAAATAGCATTCCTTAATGGGGATTTAGATTAGGATGTGTATATGACACAAACTGAGGGTTTCATATCTCAAAATGGCTCGAAGGTATGCAAGCTACAAAGATCCATTTATGGACTTAAGCAGGCATCCAGGAGTTGGAATATAAGGTTTGATCAAACAATCCGGGAATTGGATTTCTGCCCAAATGCTAATGAGCCATGTGTTTATAATAAGGATAGTGGGAGTGCAGTTATTTTTCTAGTATTGTGTGTTGATAACATTTTGCTAATAGGAAATGACATTTCTCTTCTTCAAATCGTTAAAGTGTGGTTGTCAAGAAAGTTCTCCATAAAAGACCTTGGTGAAGCAGCATTTATACTAGATATAAAGATCTATAGAGATAGATCCAAGAGGTTGTTAGGTCTTTCTCAAAGTACATATATAGACAAGGTATTGAATAGGTTTAACCTTGAGCATTCAAAGAAAGGTTATCTCCGGATGACAAAGGGGATTAACCTATCTAGGGCTGAGTGTCCGAAGATAGCTTAAGAGAGAATGCACATGAAGGATATACCCTATGCATCTACAATAGGATCCATCATGTATGCTATAATATGTACTAGGTCAAATGTCTTTTAAGCTTTGAGCTTTACGAGCAGATATCAGTCAGATCCAGTTCAAAAGCACTAGATGGCTGTCAAGGCAATTCTTAAATACTTGAGAAGGACTAAGGATGAGTTCTTGATTTATGGAGAAGGTGACCTCCAAATCAAAGGTTACACTAACGCGAGTTTTCAATCCGACAAGGATGACTTTAAGTCTCAGTCAGGTTTTGTGTATGTATTAAATGGAGGGACGGTATGCTGGAAGATTTCCAAGCAAGAAACTACTGCTGATTCAACCATGGAATCTAAATACATTGCTGCATGTGAAGCAGCAAAAGAAGCTGTCTGGTTAAATGGATTTATTGGTGATCTCGATGTGGTGCATGAGGCTGTTGATCCAATTACTTTGTATTATGATAACAATGGTGCTATAGCTCAAGCAGAGGAACCACGGTCTCATCAGAAAAATAGACATCTATCCAGAATGTCTCATATAATCAAGGAGATTGTTGATGCTAAGATAAAAGATTAGAATATGTACCCACTAATCAGAACCTCACAGATGGTCTGACAAAGCCATTGTCTCAAGTCAACAGTGACTAGCTTGTTAAAGCATATGGATTAAGACATATGGTTAATTGGCCTTAGTGCAAGTGGGAGTTTGTTGGATATGATGTATGCCCTTAAGGCAATTAGGGCGATATATCTTAATTATGTAATAGTACGAATAATTTGTTTAATAAATAAAGGCATTTGATCTTTTATTTATATCAATGTGTTTGTATACATATTATAGCTGGTTAAAATATATTCATTGATGTATGTATGCAAAAGTTCTTGATATATCATAGCATGAAGTCAGAGAAATTATAGTTCGACTATATTTGGTGGAACCTACTTCATGTGCAATTATGATTATGTCTAAACTATCCCTAGTCATAGTTTCATCAAGAAAGAATATTGATGAAGGAGAAAGACTAGCATGTGGTCAACTTTCTTGCAAAGGGTCCAAGCAGTTAATCTCCTAAACACTGAAGGTGGTGCCTTAAGTTTGATACATGAATATATCTGGGACATATATTGGTTTCCCCTTCTCTTGTTCATGTGCACCACAGCTTAGAGCATAAATCCTAAGCAAGATTCGAAAAGAATAATCTCTCGGGTAATTGAGCAAGTTATTTTTTAGGAGCCTGAATTTATTCAGGCACCTCTAGTTTATATTTTTTGGTAAGGCTTCTGGAGTGGTCTAGCAACTACTCGAGGCTTCTTAGTTCTTCCTCACGAGGAGGTTTTGGTTGGTGGGGTTTGTGTGGATACTCGTAGAGGCTATCCTACACTTGGAGGCTTGTGCAAGAGGTCCTGCTAGAGCATGCTTCAACTGGTAATTTCCTTTTCTTTCTCTTTTATTATTAGGTCTTTTTCTTTAAGCATTTTTAGACTTACTAATATGCTTAGGTTATTTTGCATGCTTAGTTTATTTTGTGCTTAGGCTATAACTTAGAGTTATAATATGCTTAGGTTATAGCTTAGAGTAATAACATGCTTAGGTTGTAGCTTAGAGTTATAACATGCTTAGGTTATAGCTTAGAGTTATAACATGCTTAGCATAAAATATACATGATAGGATATAATTTGGAATTATGGTATGCCTAGCCCTTTTGCATGCTAACCTAGGTAGATAATTATTTAGTTAATACTTTATTTAATTTATATGCAACTAATAGGAGTTCCTCGGGACAGGGACAAAATTTTGAATTTTAGCCATGCCTGTTATGCATGTTCAATCTGACTATCAGTTCCCAACAGTTACGGCACGGTGATAAGTGGCCCCAGCATTATTTAACTCAAATGGCATTACTTTGTAGCAATAGACCCCTCATTCGGTAGTGAATGCCTTTTTGACTTTATCGATGATATCCACAAAGATCTGATTATAACCCAAAAATCCATCCATAAATGAGTACATGGCTGCCCTGGCGGCGCTGTTGATCAGAACATCTATGTGAGGAAGCAGGAAGTCGTCTTTAGGTGAGGCTGTATTGAGATCTCAGAAGTCAACACAAACTCAGACCCTACCATCTTTCTTTGGGTCCGAGACTATATTGGACAGCCAAGTCGGATATTCTACTACTTCAAAAAATGGAGCTTCAATCAACCTCGAAAACTCTGTCTTAACCTGATCGGCCCATTCTAGTCTTAACCGGCGGAGCTTCTTCTTGACTGGCCTGAACTTAGGATTGATTGGAATTCTGTGCTCGACAATCTGACGATCAACCCCAGGCATATCTTCATATGACCAGGTAAAAGCATTAACATGATCTTTAAGCACTTTTATTATCTCTCTTGGGAGTTCAATTATTGGAAATGGTTATCATTTTAGGGTTATCATATGTACTTAGGTTTATTTCACTTAAAGATGTATCGCTAATGCCAAAAATATTATGCATATTGTTATATGAATGCATGGATCCATCAGGAAAAACATCAAACAAGCAAAACGACAGTCATTCATTTCATTAAAAAGCTTATAGGTGACATTGTTTGCATCAAACACATCAGAAATGCTAAAAATTACATCATCCATTTCCTCTTCCACAGTGGAGGGGCATCGGTAGTGATAGCACCAATAGGAGGAACATCCTCTGTAGTCTCTATTAGAATGGTGTCTAGGTCATATTCTAGAGCAGCTTTCTAGGCAGCGGTGATGGATGGTTCTTCGAACAGGTTGGCTTTCTCGACTAGGGCCCTGGTGAGCTTTCTTACAATCTCTGTCATGGCATCCTTTTCCCCGATTCTCTTACCCCTCCAACCTTTCTTCATTAGCAGCACCATAGCTTTGGTCATGGTAGCCATAACATCTTCAATCTCTGGATCAATAGAATCTTCATTGCTTCCCCCAGACTCATTCTTATGATACATCTTAGCCTTCCCCTTAGCCTTATTAGAAACAACATTGATAGGTGCAACAGGCTCAGCGGGTTCGGGTTCAAAGGAGAGAACCATGCATCCGGCTTCAAAGTGATAGACATCTTTGAAGATCTCAAAGCCAGGCCACATTTTGCCATCATGCTTGACTGGTTTGGGCTTTCCCTTATAAGGCCTTTTGCCTTGAATCTCACATATAGTGACCATATAGCAGTAGTAGGAAGGAACACGGTGCTATGCTTTTCTGGGCTTCTACCCTAATCTAACTTGGCAGACTAATACATTCGGCTCCAAGGCCTCAATAATTCCCTGCTCGTACATCCCATCGCCTTTACTAGGCTTATACCCAGATTTCTTCATTAGTTTTCCCATATTGGAGTGGAGATAACTGTGCCAAAGGGGAGGAGATTTCTCAGTCTTACTAACCACAGCAATCCAAAGACCTTCCTCTAGTTTAGCTTTGGCTTCCATAACAGCCACAATAGAAGCAAGATAGGCCTCGATTATTACCAGTTTGTCCTCAATAATGAGCTTGATTTTCTAGTGGAGAGTGGAGGGAACTGCGCCCAAGGCATGAAGCCAAGGCCGGCAGAGCAACAGAGAATAAGTAAAAGGAATGTCAAGTATAGTGATACGCACATTTCTTGTAACACCTTCCACAATGACTTCGGTCTCAAATGCCCCAATTACGCTGTGTTTTGAAATATCATAAGCCCTGATAATAGTACTAGATTTCTCAAGCATTTCTCGTGACAGTCCCAAGTGAGGAAGGACTTTTAGAGGGCATAGATTTAGGGCGGAGCCATCGTCGACCGTGATACAGGGGATGACCTTGTCGAGAATCTGAATGCAGATGAACAAGGTCCAGTTGTGGTTCCTGACCTCAAGCAAAAGATCAAAATGGTCAAATACATTCTGAGGTCCCTTCCTTAGAGGAATTCCCTCTCCAACCCTGGCATACATCTCTAAAACCAAAGTGGTCGAAGTAGCTTCCAAATCAAGCAATCGCTTAATCAGTCCCTTCCAATGCCTATCTGAATCAATTACCAACTACTATATAATGTAATAGGGTTGCGTGTTTATTAGCTGAGCAATGAGAGGGCCAACCTTGAGCCTAGTAGGAATAGGCGGAGGTAGAGCAGGAGGCCTTACAGTAGTTCCTACCCTATTAGAGATCGGGTCCTTACTTAAGCAAAGATATCGGTCTTCAGGCTGGTACATACGGCCACTCTGAGTAATGCTGAGAACATTATCGATCAAGATGCTCTTAGTGGCTCATGTTTTAAATAGATACTATTGTTCCTTAAAGTCTAAATCTGGGTCTTGCAACTCATATGCATCCACATTGAAAGGCTCATTCTGATCAACCTTGAATAATCCCTTTAGCTTCTCATTAACGGGCGAATCAACCCTGAATAGCTCAGTACTTATAGCCTTGGCTACCTCGACTACTCCCTCATCTTCATCAGAATAGTCTTCCTTCAAAATAAAGGAAACTAAAATTACTTCATATTGATACATCGAAAAAATTGACACGAGTTATATAATTAGTGAAAATAATTAAATAAAACTAAAAATAATACGATATAATTAATGTCAATTAAATTCTAAAATCAATTAGATAATTAATGAAATGGTGTTGAACATTAATTTTCAAGTATATTATCACTTTTTAATATTAATATATAGAATTTAATAATTGTAAATATTATATTATTATATTTTACGATCTACTTCTAAGCTTAATCAAGAACTTTTGTAAGATTATTGATAGTACTTATAAAAAATTAAAAATTAATTTTCTTATCGGGTTCACGGATTTATCGGGTTTTAGGACATAGTCTCCATCCCCATCCCCATTAAGGATTTGGGGATTAAAAAATCCCCATCCCCACCCCGTGGGGATTCTTATCGGGGATTCCCCATCCCCATCGAGGCCGATCCCCATCGGGTTTTGGGAATCCTTGCCCCACTTTCAACCCTACCTTTTCTGCCTTTTCGAGCTCTGCCTCGTGCTCAATTTTCTTAGCTTTTTTGAAAATAGCCTTATAAGAAAGGAACGAATCAGTAGTCATTTCTTTACAGAATAGGGGAAGAGATCCCTCTAGGAGTTTCACAATCATCTCCTTGAGGCTTAGCTTAGATTTCATCAAAACTTGGGTTAGCATCCATCGGTTAAAATATTGCTTAAAGGTTTCATTGTGCATTTGGCGAACTCCCTCGAGAGTTGGAGGGTTGTTTCCATTATAGTATTGAAACCATAATGTACTTTCAAAGCCTCAGAAAGAACTTTCTAATCAGTGACCATATGCTATAAGAAAGTATGATACCATTCAAGAGCAGGGCCCTAAAGGGAATAAGGAAACGTTTTAGCAAGCACTTTATCACTTAATTTCTTTACATGTATAACTCTTTCATACATTATAATGTGGGAAGCAGGTGCACTAGAACCATCATAATGGGCCATATTTGGAATAGTATAATTATCAGGGACCCATTCTTCATTCCTCTCGGGTTCCTTGACAGCTATAAGGCGATTGATGTAGGCTTAAATTTCTGGTGTCACGCCCGGATGCTGCGTGACCTAGTCGCTAATCGGATGAGAGAGAGCTTCAGCCTTAGGTGTCACACTTGGATGATGCGTGACCAAGTCAATGAGTTGAGAGGTCATCATTTGGTGAACAATAGCAACTATTTTAGGTGTCACTCCTAGAGGCTACGTGACCTAGTCGTTGACTGGAGGAGATGGTGGAGGATGATGGACCATCTGGCTGCTGAAGGGATTTTAAGGGTAGGTAGTACCCTTAGGAGTTTGAATGAACTGAGGAGTCATAAAGGACAGCGGTTGGATTAACCTGCTAGAAGAAGCTGACAACTAATGAGTGAACACTGGAGGAATCGAGCTTTGAGCAAAAGGTCTCGGGTTGAAAGGAACAATCAATGGAGTAGCCGAGGTTCGCAAAAAAGTAGAGGTTTGCCCGAACTGAAATGGGCTCACTATAGGCTGAGTTGAGGGAACTGGCTTGAAAATGGGTGCAAAGGGTCTTATCCCTACCAGATCGACCAACATCTACATTGAACCATTCTAGGCTTGCATATCTTTGAGGGCTTGCTCAACAGCTGCTTTGACAGTGTTTTGGATGGAAGCTTAGAATGCATCTGAATTCAAGAATGGTGCTATAGCACTGGCAAAATTGAACCCAAGAGGGGGATAAGACGCTGCTCCTAAGATGGGAGTAGGGCCGACTTGCTCCTCGGGTGGAGGATGGTTCCCATCATTGCTCGAAAAAAGACATAGCTGATTGAAAGAAATCCTGACCTAACTAAACCTGGTCTGAATCTGACTCCTCGTTGGAATCGGTAAACGGAACTCCCTCGACTTTTATGGTGATAACCAAGGTGAGAGAATGATGCATCAGAAGGTGACCTGGGCTTTTCCGAATCGGGGTGTGATGATAATTCCGCCTCCTCCTTGCTAAAATGGTAGGGAATAGATCAGAGCATGCATGGATTGAGTGATTCCATAGATGGGATGAATGGTCTTTATTTAATAACCGATGTATGGCATGTATGGCTGCATATAGATGTGGCTAGCAATGATGTGGTGGCTTATCCCTCGAACATCCATGGGATATTAACGGGGGTACAAAAGAAGTCCTACGGATGTTGCTAAACCTCTTCCATGATTGGAGATCGGTAAGGGTTGAATTTTTGCTTTTAGAGCCGATGCATAGGTGATGCATGAGCACGTAGCACACAGCACAAGAAGTGCCCCTCTTTCAACCTTATGACTCCCGCGTAATGCCTCTTTGGAAGGATGGAGTTTTGCCTCTTCCCCGCTAATAGTGAAAGAAGTGCATCCCAATTATTTTCGTTGTTTTAGTGAACCTAAAGGGATGAAGTGCTAAGGCTTTTCTAGAGAGGCTTTGGTATGGTTATTGATGTAGAAGGTTCTCATTTACCTTGACTCCATGTTACTCAACCACTCCCTAAATAGGTGCGATCGTAGGAGTTTACGTGTTGGTTAAAATGAGTGATCCACCCACTAGGCATCCTCAATTCCAAATAGGGCAGAGTGATACTTTTGCGAGCTTCTCGGGTAAAATAGGGCACCTAATATAACCGAACTATCTACACGCGTAAGGATAAAACGTTACAAGAAAGAATGAAGTTTTAACTTGGCCAATGATTACAAGACATCATCAAAATCCTTTAAACTTATTGAAAATTTTTAAGTTTAAGTTCAAAGAGATAGATCCCCAGCAGAGTCGCTACTGTGAGCCGACGACCTTTTTCCCACCCTCAAGGACCGCATGAGATGCTTAAAATGGGGGGTGGGAAAATAACGAGCACTGTGAAGCATGCTGAGTGATTGATCCTCATTTTAGCATGATAAAAGCATAGATGTTGATGTTCAATTTAAGTCCAATTTTCATGTTAAGGATACGAGATCAAAATCCCGTACTGAAAATAGATTCGCCACCCGGTTCAGCTCAATCGGGAAATTTGGGTACGATTTTCCCACCGGGTGGTAGACCATACCTTGAGTAGAGATTCTGAATTCGGATGATGTTATCTATTTTACATTAGGCCAAGTTAAAATATCTCATTCTTTCTTAATCAGTTTTAGTCCACCCTATTTATTGGTGTTTTCGGTTATATATTGTTTTCGTGTTATCAAGCAATCAAAAGCGATAAATAAATAATTATTACAGCTATCTAAAAAATAAATGTAGAAAATGAAATAATAATTACATGGCTTTCCAAATCCTATACATTTTTTGTACGATAAATAAAATACCCGAAGGCCTAGCATTCATCTAACCGAAATCTACCTCCATAAAACAGTTAGCCCAAATACGGCACTTTGTATGGGTTATGTCATATAACATGCATAGTTAGTAGAAAAAACAAGACCCGAGTTAGCGTGAACCTGGCGTATTTCATTTAAAATTTATAGAGCCCGGTTGGATGGCTAAAAATGGGATTTAATCGGCGTTTGCGGGAAAATTCCGTTATATCCGTATTTTAGACTCGATTGTTATTTTAATTGGGTTATTAGTGAAAATGCCACATGGCATGAGGTGGGGTCTATTTTTAGAAGGTTCTGGACCTTCATCATTGCATTGTACATCCTAGCTTCAGAAATTTAAACTAGGGTGGGAAAATAAATGAAATGAAACTTCTGTCCATAAGTTCATGCTGCCGCCGTCATGACTGAGGCTGCCAGTGGCATCAATGATGCCGCTGGTGGTATCAGTCACACAGGTAGGTTATATGACTTTCTGGATACCATAAAGAAAGGATCCTACAAGAAAATGAGGCCACTAGGGGCAAGTGAGACCACTGGCGATATCAACGATGCCTTTGGCGGCATGTTTGATATCGCCGGCGGCTTCAGTTTCTTGCAACAGCTTTTTTGGCTAGAAAGCGACCAAAAACCTGAAACTAAGCAAAAAATAGTAACTAAACACAACAAACAAGTAAAATGAAAGCCAAAGCGCTATGAGACTCAGAATTTTTACCTCAGGGCCGTGAATCCACCTCTTCGTGATCTCTATGACACCTCCGGGGAGCTCAAGTGATGATTTTGGGAATTAAGGGGTGATTTAGTCTCTAAATCCTAATTTTGGTGATTTCTAAACTTAAAATGCACCTAGATATCAGAGAGTTCAATAGAGAAAAACCAAGAAATGATGAATTAAATCCTCTTTTCTTACCTTTTCTAAACTTTATCCCACTAAAAGCTAACTAGAATGCTCAAAATTTACTTGAAATCTTGAGTTAGAAGAGGTTGGAACCCTTCAAATGGCTAGAAAACCTTGCTTATATAGGCTAAAATCCGTTGGAAATTGCCTTTGATCGATTATCCATCGGATATCGAGTGAAAAGTGCGCACGTCTATTTGTAGAGAAAATGATGCCGCCGGCGGCATGGATGATACCATGGCGATATCAGCGAGGCCACCGGCTCCTCTGGCATGTCTGAAAAGTAGCACAATTCGTGCCTGAAATTGGGGAAAACCAGAGGAAATCCGTAAAAGAATGACATTGATGGAAAAACTCAGATATTGGGTGTATTTTTTGATTTTCAATGGGTATTTTGGACTAGATTATTTTTTGGGTGTAAATTATCAGTCTGAGCTACCACCAGACATGCTATTGGACATACCGAACTGAATTTTTTTTGAAAATAAAATTTGTAGAGAATTTCACATCGGTAATAGAAATTCCAAAAAAGAATTTTTATCATGAGGAATAAAATCGAGTATACGTCATCATCGTCTCACGAGAGGGACTGTGAAAGCTCGTGCTCATAGTTTACGTGATAGTTAAGTCACTGTTTAGGCTAAAGCAGGCTGTTAGACAGTGGAACAAGGAGCTAGCAGGAAAATTGATTGATTTTGATTTCAGAAAATCTACCCACGATCATTTCCTATATGTGAAGGGTGATGTAAAGAAAAACTTCCTAGCTATTATGATGTATGTTGGTGATCTCCTAATCACAAGAACAAATGAGGAAGAAATCAAAAAACTAAAATAGTTTTTGAATAATGCATTCACAATTAAGGATATGGGGATAGCAAGGTATTTTCTGGGAATTGAAATGGCAAGAAGTAAAGATGGAATGATACTTATATAGTCAAAGTACATTTCAGTTTGTTGAAAGAGGCCAAACTTGAGGATGCAAAACCAGCCTCAACACCATTGCCATCAGATTTCAAAGCAAGTCAACCAAGTCCTCTATAGCAAAACCCTGATCGATACAGAAGGCTCATTGGAAGCTTTTTGTACCTGAATTTTACTCGCCCAGATATATCCTTTGCCACACAACACCTGAGCCAATACATAACCAAGCCAACTGAAACTCATTTTCAAGCAGCTGTCCACTTGTTAAGATACTTGAGAGGCATACAGATGTATGGCTTACTCTTTCCCAATGAAAATAGCCATGAACTCTCAGCTTATTCTGATGTAGACTAAGCAACTTGCAAGGAGGCAAGGAAATCAGTAACAAGATACTGCTTGTTCATGGGGAAGGCATTAATATCTTGGAAAATAAAAAAAATAGAGCACTATAAGTGGATCTTCTGTAGAGGTGGAATACCGCAGTATATCAATAACTAATTTTGAATTAAAGTGGCTTTCTTACATGTTTAAGGATTTCCAGCTAGAGCTAAAACTACCAATACCATTACACTGCGATAACAAGGCAGCCATTGCCATTGCAGCTAATCCAATGGATCACGAATGGACAAAACATTTTGACATAGACTACCATCTTATCAGAGAGTATGTTGAGAAGGGCTTCATCATCACACCACACATTGATTCTAAGGCTTAACTTGCAGACTCTTTCACAAAAGTAGTCTCATGTCCATAGCTATCAAGCTCTTTGTCCATGTTAGGAATTGAAACCCAATTCCAACTTGAGGTGGAAGTGTTAAATGAGCTATGAAATACAATTAGGTAGTTAGGAGCTTGTAAATAGATATTATACTCTACAATAAGACACATTGTAAAAGGATTGTACTCATCCAGCTAGTATATAGAGCTGATCGCTCTATAATTCGAAACCATTCTGATTTTCTACAGTTAATTCAATACATCTCCATTTGATTCATTCTTTTCTCGCTAAATCTAAATCCTACAATATCCAAATGTGGAAGTTCCTTGCCTCTGAGTGGTTTGAATTTGTTACACGCCTATAAAAAATCAAGATGATATAACAAAATCAAACCAAAATAGTACTCTACATAAGTTAATAAACGAGAAATGAATATGGAACTTGCAAACATAAACAGTATGCTTCCCATCTTAAATGGAAAGATATGCAGGTTGGCCAGCTAAAGCTTTTATTCAGAGGCAGGGGCTGCTCTTAACAGGAGGAGGGTGAGCAACCACTCGAGGCCTCAAAAAAATTAAGGGGCCCCATTTTTTTCGTTGACCGGAGCTGAGTATGAAGGTTTTTACATATCAGGAATAGGAAACGTAGAAACGAAGGAGAAAATGCGTGCAATAGAAAAAGTAACATGCGCATGCTATTAAGTTTTAAATAAATTTGTCGGGCCCACTTAATAAGCCAATTTTGAACGTGTGTCATGCATCTACACGGATTAATACTGCTGTTCAAATTTGATCAATTTAATGATTTAAAAAAAAATTATTTAAACTATTAAATGTCAAATACTCAATTTGAACATTTGACAAATGGCAATCCCTATTGCTAAATGCTAATTACATGGAATCATCTCTTTTTTACTTCTAATTTATAATTAATTTTCTATATATGTTCACTCAGTTTTCCATTTCCTCAAATTCCAATTCTAAT
The DNA here is from genome assembly GCA_947683365.1 of Euphorbia pulcherrima. Taxonomy (NCBI): domain Eukaryota; kingdom Viridiplantae; phylum Streptophyta; class Magnoliopsida; order Malpighiales; family Euphorbiaceae; genus Euphorbia; species Euphorbia pulcherrima. The sequence continues at coordinate 46,732,483 of CANTUS010000010.1, forward strand.
TGTAGTAACAACACTTAGAATGGTGGTGGGAGGCTGACATGGAATACGATATTGATCTAAACGATGGTGATGTCAGTGTGGCCCCTCAAGAAGGTATGCCTTCGATTTCTATCTCGGGTAGGGTGCATAATTTTCTAGCGTAGACTATGAAGATGACAGTTTTTGTAAAACTCTTGGGACGTAATATTGGCCATCGCACTCTGCTTGGCCAAATTAAGAAATTATGGCATCTTAGTGGGGTTTTTTCGATGGTGGATGTTGGTTACAATTATTTCATGATCAAGTTTGGGAATAAGGTTGATTAACATCATGCAATTTTGGATCGACCCTGGGTGATTTTTGGTCATTATCTGGTTGTCAAGAATTGGACCATGGAGTTTGAACCCTCTCGACCAGAAATCAATTCCATTGTGGCCTGGATTCGTCTCCCAGGCCTTCCAATTCAGAATTATGTGCCAAGCATTCTAAAGGTGATCGGTGGTGTGGTTGGGGAAGTTATGAGGATAGACAAAAATATAGAAACGAGTGCTAGAGGTAAATATGCTAGAATGGCGATTGACTTGGATCTCAGGAAACCCCTTATCTCAAAAATTGAAATTAAGTGTAGATTCCAGCCTGTGGAATATGAAGGACTTCCAAATATTTGCTTCGGATGCGGCGTTTATGGTCATTTAAAGGAAAATTGCCCTAAGATTAAAAGTGGAGTGAGTGAGGAGAGCGGGTCTGCTTGTGATGGTGGAGTTAGTCCTAATTCATTAAAAAAGATCGATATTAGTGAAGAGAGGTTTGATCCTTAGATGCAGGTAGGGAGAAGGAATCAGAGGAGAGGAGTGATCAAGAAATCTGATGGGGTTAAGGGGGTCGGTGTTAGAGTTATGAATCAGAAGGGCGATAGGGGAACTATCTCAGGATCAAGGTTTCAAGTGTTAGTTTAGGAGGAAGAAGAGCCTACCAATGCCATGAGGGTTGATGTTGAGCATCCAATTCCCAATGCAGTAGTTGGAAATAAAAGTTGTGAGGAGATGGGGCAGATTAGGGCTGATGGGAGTGATATTAGTAAAGAGGAGTGTTTTGGAAAAAAAGTGATTATGGGTGAGGGAAGTGAAGGAGCAGTGGATCGCAGTTTAGGACTGCAAGGTATAGGGAGTGAGGTTAACAAGGATAGTTTGGAAGTGACACAGAGTAACAGCACTAGGAGTGAGGATAGAGTTCTTCAGGTGTTAAGAAGAAACCGAGTCCCAGTTAGCGAGGTGTCTAATAAATTGTACGGTCTAAACTCAACTTCTCATTCGGTTGCCATTTTACCTCAGGGGCAGGATTCCAATGCCTAGTGTATGGACAGTGGGAAGGAAAATTGTGGGCCATTTAACTTTAGCTGTCAATGCTCTGATTATGAGGAAAGGAAAGGCCCAGATAAAAAGAGAAAAAGTAAAATTGGTGTTGTTGTTTCTTGGCAAGTCCAAAACATGAAATTCAATAAGAAAGGCCTTGATAATACCAACCCAAATAAGAGACAGAATGTGGTGAAGAATGCAGTAGCCATGATGGCAACCATGGGGTTAGAATCTGAAAAGGGGAATGAGGTTGGAGAAGATCCGATTGCCACGCAAGGTAAACGTTCTTAGCTGGTTGGGATCCTGTGCAGGCTACTAATTTCTTTTTCTCGAACTTTTCTTATGATGGATTTTAAATTTATTGTATGGAATATTCAAGGCGTGTCTAGTTCGGTGCGCATCTTGAAGGAACTTGCTAATGTTCATAAACCGAATATAATCGTTATTATTGAGCCCCAGGTTAGTGGTAACATTGCAAATGGGATTATTAGTAAAGTGGGTCTGGATAATTCACACAGAGTAGAAGCGGTTGGGTTTTCAGGAGGGATATGGGTTCTTTGGTAGAATAATGTGTCCGTAGATATTGTGGAAAACAACAACCAATTCATTCACATGTTTATTAGGCTAGGAGACGTGGAGGTGGGCTATTTCACTATTATATATGGTAGCCCTCATCTCGGAAAGAGGCGAGGTTTATGGCCTGAACTTCATAGAATTGCAGGTGCTATAAGGGATAGGTGGATTATGGCAGGTGATTTTAACGCACTCCTATCGGACTTGGAACATGTTGGGGGAAGAACTAGGAGGTCTCGAGTTTGTGGGGGGTTCTCCAATTTTGTTCAATCTCATGAGTTAGTGGATTTAGGTTTTATTGGACCTAAGTTTACTTGAAGGAGAGGCCTTTTGCTAGAATGGTTAGATCGCACGATTTGTAATGAGCAGTGGCTGAGTGTTTTTGAGAATACGTCAGTGAAACATTTAGCTAGAGTGGGCTCTGATCATTGTCCCTCGCTTATCTCGGTGGGGGGTAAATCTACGATTGGGGGAGCTAGTAAACAGTTCCGATTTTTTAAATGCTGGCTTCAACATGCTGATTGTAGGGAAACTGTTCGTAGTAAATGGGCAGCAGGCCGAGACTTACGTGAGAATTTATGAGGTATGGCTGCTTATCTGACTGAATGGAACCGCGAAGTTTTTGGAAATATTTTCTATAAAAAATGGAAGCTTGAGAATAGGATTTTAGGAGTGCAATGCTCGTTGGAGAGACGACGTTCTGATTTTTTGTTCGAGTTGGAAAGGGAATTGATAGTAGAATATGAATCTATCTTGGGTCAAGAAGAGGAGTTTTGGAAATAGAAAGCTCGACGAGAGTGGCTGATTAACGAGGATAGAAATACAAATTATTTTCACCGGTCTGTTATGATAAGGCAAAGGAGAAATAAAATTTTAGGGTTGCTGCTTCAGGATGGCTGGGGCTTAGATGAGTTTAGATTGAAGGAAGAGGCTATTAAATTCTATAAGCTCCTTTTTTCGTCAGGCTATGCATCGGGAACTGATTTAGTGGACTTTGCTAGCACGGATTCTAGCACTTTAGAGGATCATTCCCGTTATTTCGGGTAGGGATTTAGAAGCTTTAGGGGGTATTGTTACTAACGAGGAAGTGAAAGAGGCCCTTTTTGATATAGAGCCCTGGAAGGCACCGGGTCATGATGGATTTCAGGCCGGCTTTTACCAAATTTTTTGGAATAAGATTGGGCCGCCGGTGTGCAACTTTGTTTAGGAGATTTTTGAAGGGGAATCTTTTGATGAATGGTTTAACAGAACACTTATTATCCTTATCCCTAAGATAGCGAATCCTCAAGCTTTTTCGGAGTTTAGGTCGATCAGTCTTTATACGGTTTTATAGAAGGTCGTTACAAAAATTATTGCCAATAGGTTGAAGGGCATTATGTTACATATTGTCTTACCGAACCAGTCAAGTTTTATGCCAGAAAGGCATATTACCGATAATGTTTTAATTACCCAGGAGGTTGTGCACTCAATGAGAATTGAGAAGGGTAAAGTGGGTTGGATGGCGATGAAAATTGACTTAGAAAAGGCATATGAACGATTAGAATGGAGCTTCATTGAAGATACTTTATATGACGTCGGCATTCCTGTTGGATTGATATGAGTAATTATGCGGTGCATTTCTAGCTCATCGATGCAGGTTGTGTGGAATGGAACTCTTAATGATATATTCAAACCAACTAGAGGTATTAGACAAGGTGATCCAATGTCTCCCTACTTATTTGTCCTTTGTATGGAGAGACTTGCGCATGGTATCAATAGGTCGGTGGCGAAAGGATTGTGGAAGCCTATCTCGTTGAGTAGGGGGGCCTAAGATATCACATCTATTTTTTGCGGATGATATGTTGTTGTTTACCGAAGCTAGTTTACAACAGATGGAATTTGTTCGACGGGTCTTAGGTTACTTTTGCCGGTTCTCAGGTGCTAAGGTGAGCAAGGCAAAATCGACTACTGTTTTTTCATCTAATCTATCTCGATCGATGGGCAATGATATTGCTAAGCTGGTGGGTTTTCGAGTGACTAATTCCCTAGGCACTTACTTGGAAATAACATTTGTGGAGGGTAGATTTGAAGGATGGGGATTCGCCCCTCTATTGGAGAAGATGAGATCCCGGCTCGATAATTTTTCTGCTAGATCTTTATCCCTTGCTGGGAGACTTACTCTTGTGAAATCTGTTTTATGTTCTATTCCCTATTATACTATTCAGGTGGCTCATTTGCCGTGTTCGATATATGGTAAGATTGAAGAGTTAATTAGGAGCTTCTTATGGGGGAGCTCAAGCGAGACCCGCAAAATCCATCTTATCAATTGGGAGGAAGTGTGCAGGCCTTTGTACGATGGTGGCCTTGGTATTAGGAAACCGTGGCTTATGAATACGGCCTTCTTAATGAAGTTGGGTTTCTCTTTGATGGTAAATAACAACTCTCTTTGGGCTCAAGTGATTCGAGGGAAGTATTCCTTTAGTGATTTTTCTCAGGCTATGGTTAGGCCTGGGCGCCCGATTTCGAAGCTTTGGCTAGCTCTAGTTCAGGTTCGAGACGATGTTTTAATGGGTGTGAAATGGAGTGTGATGAATGGGAATTGTGTTCGATTTTGGTCAGATGCATGGGTGGGAGACCTTGGCACTCTATGCCTCCTTGCTATGGCTCCTTTGACTAACGATGAACTTGAACTTAAAGTTCGAGATATGTTAACTCAAGATGGGGGGTGGGATTGGAGTCGCTTTGAGAGCAAAGTCCCATGTTCCATTTTGTATCAAATTGCACCTTATCGCGTTATGCCTCAGAGAGGGGAGGAAGACGTATGTATCTGGAATGGGTCACAATCCGGTAATTTTTGGTGCCGTCGGCATATAATCAGCTCATGGAAGTGGATAGTGGGGTGTCGGGATATGATTGGAAAATGGTGTGGAAGTGGAGGGGTCCTACACGAGTGAAATCTTTCTTATGGCTGTGCTCGAAAAATTGTTTACTTGCTAACGAGGAGCGGGGAAGAAGGCACCTGACTTTTGATCTTGTTTGCTACAGATGTCGTGAAGGGGTAGAAAATTTGTCTCATGTCCTTCGTGAATGTCCAGTGGTTTGGGAGGTGTGGGCAAGGCTAGTTGGTGATGAGAATCTAGAGGATTTTCTCCTGGGAGACATTGAAAATTGGCTGTGTAAGAATCTGTGGACTAAGTCTAATTATGGATTCAAATCATGGGGATTTGTGTTTGGTATTGTCTGCTGGTTGAGCTAGAGACGGAGGAATGGATTTATTTTCGAACATAATGAGCTGCCTTGCAATGTTCTTATAGCGCAAGCGAGGGGGATGCAGCAGCGTTTACTAATACCAATGAGCAGCTGGGGAGACTAGGAAGGGAACGTGAATGGAGGCTGATTGGATGGAGACCACCAACTGGGGAATGTATAAAGCTTAACACAGATGGTTCGGTAAAGGGAGCTCAGTTCAAGGCTTCTTCGGGGGGTATATTACGTGATTAAATGGAAGATGGATAGGAGGTTATACAAGGAATATTGGCTCTTGCTCTATCACACACGCGGAGCTATGGGGGTTTTGGATGGGCTCTCGTTGGCATGAGAAAAGGGTATCCATAAATTGGTGGTGGAGGTTTACAGTCAATACGTTATGGATGTCTTAAAAGGGGATGTAGTTTTACCTATTATACATGCCAACTTAGTGCAGGAAATTCGCACGATGATCAATCGCGATTGGGAGATTGGTGTGCATCATATTTATCGCGAGGGGAACCGGTGTGCAGATTACTTAGCATCTTATGGAGCCTCGCTACCATTAGGGTGTCAAGCCATTGACGAACCAGTCCCAGAAAGGCTGGATCTCATGAGTCAGGATGCTAGAGGAGTTTCCTTTCCTAAGCTTGCTCTAGTGTAGCTTCTGTTTACTTACTCCTTTTCACCAAAAAAAAAAACACTTCAAAATTAACCCAAAAAAACATCACTTCAACATTTTCTTCCCTTTTTAAACCTTTCTATCATTTATCAATTTCAATATTTCATAATATTACTTTTTTCTCCTTTCAATTTATATAATATTTTTATGTGAACGGATAGTTTTTTATAAATACCTTGAGAGAGGGAAAAGGTAGATAGGAAAAGTTCTCACCGCCCTTAAAAACCCTCTCTAAGGAATTTTATTAAATAAAAGAAAAACTACAATCAACATCCGAAAAACCGTAAAGTACTTGTTACAAGCCGAAAATAAAATGGCCAAAAAAACCGAGCAACTAGTTAACAAAACGAAATTGCGGGCGCGAGACATAATCCTTAGTGATGAAACAGCTAACAAAGTCCGGATGCGAGCTCCAAAAAACAGCCGCACCATTCTCATTTCCATGCTCAACCCCATACCTAGCAAGAGCGTCCGCAGCCCTGTTGCCCTCCCTATAGATATGACTAACCCAAAGCTCCATATCAGCCATTTGGAAAAAGGCAAGCTTCCCAAGCAACACGTAAAGACCAGGGGATCGTAACCGTTCGGTTTTTCAAGGCATAAACAACGAACATGGAATCAGTTTCTAGCCAGAGACGCTTCCAGTCACGTATATACGCAAGATTTATCGTAAAAATTGCCGCTTTAAGTTCCGCCTCAAAAAGCAAAAGCCGAGACCAAGGATCCCAAAAAAGCTTCATGAGGAAACCCTCTATAATTACCAAAGATCCCACAAAAATCAGCTGCTCCCGGGCCCCAAAGCCCAACCATCCACATTCACCTTCATAAATCCAATCGGCGGAGTGCACCAATTAACTTGAAAAAAATTTTCCGGCCTAGAATGCATAATCGTAAAGCCTAGCTGTTTAAGCACTTTGAATTTCAATGCTATTTATTTTATTATTTCAATTAAGATTTGAATTTGTTAAGTGCAAATATAAATGTATACTTCTTTAAATTTATTTTACGTTTTATTTGAATTTGTAAGTTCAACTATGAACTTGTTTTATTTGCATAGTCCTAAGTCACAGGAAAGGCTAGCTTTGGTGGCAATCCCAAATGCGATTTAGGGTAAATTTTTATGTCAAGATTTTATTGATGATTTTTCTTAAATATGTTGGAAGAGAAAAAACTTTGAAGTGATAATTTTATCAATAAATTGTTTGACCTATATGCCTAATATAGTTTATTAATTAAACATCAGATTCCTTATATATATATTTTTTTCTTGTGTGGGCCAGAGCTGTTATTTCGAGGCCATAGATAAAACGGTATATGGACATATATATTGGGGCTCTTTAATAAGAAATTTGTGTAACATTAAAATGCAATATATTTTAAGTAACAAATGAAAATGACAATTAGTTATTTCATATGAGAAAAACGGAACTAAAAAGGTCAAATGAGGGGCAAAAATAATTAAAATGCCAATTCATGCTATTATCTTTATTTTTCTACGTCAAAAATAAAAAAGTTACACAACTTTGAGCCTCCTCTAGCTATGGGCCCTGAGCGATTGCACCAAATACCTACCTCTAGAATCGGCACTGGTGTGGGCCAATATTTCAACTCTTGCTCAGGGCCACAGAATTTTTCGAGACGGCCCTGTTGAGAGGCAGTAAGAAAAAAGAAGATTTAGGTGGGCATACTGTGTGGTCTTCTAAAGCTTATAAATCACTTGCAATCATGACATTAGTCTAACTTGTTTTAACTTAAAGCAATGCTCCTCAAAATCAGAGATGAAAGCAATGCAGCTTCGATTAATATATACAGGCTTTGTAGAGAACTTGTACTTGTAAACACGAAAACAGTTCACAATATTTGGCTCTTTAAACAAAAGAGGTACTGGATTCGACAAAAAGCTGCATAGAATTATGTAAAATAAAAGGAAAACATATATTGAGTTTTTTCAAGAGCACAAAGTAGATCCATAGTTGATGCACTTTCTTTAGACTAACACACAAATTGGGTAAACAGTGATTAGAAAGTCATCTTTGGCTACTTGCTAATCAAATGCGTTTTGTGGAATGGAATTGAATAGAATGGAAAGATGTCAAATATGATAAATTATTTGTCCAGAATCTGTCATTGAATGGAATAGTTTTTCCTAGTTTTTATATATCTCATGGAATAGTTATTCATTCATTTCAAATAGGAATAATTATTCCATGTGATATACAATAACGAGAAATAGTTATTCTATCCGATACCGAATTCTAGACAAATGTTCTATCATATTTGACATCTTTTAATTCATTTTGCTTTCGGACCTTTTCATGAGGACACTTGCCATAGTTACACAAAGCAAGGATTTAACAACACAAATCTAAAGCTCGGTCAAACGGACCCCTATTTTAGCTTTTTTGTCATAAACAATCATGTCCACAATCTTTATGAAATTCAAAATCGGTTACACATATAGCATGCACTATTCTCAAATAAAAGCTCAATCAAAAGATTTTTGCTCTGTTATTAGCAAAATTTAAATCCCAATTGGCTGGTTTGAAGTTGATGTCTCTCTTATTTGGGTCGTGAAGTCCTTCTTAAATCGGTTTTATCTTCCCTCCCTGTTTGTCTTCTCTCGCTCTACAAAATTCCTGAAACGGTTCATGGTAGTTTAGTGCAACTGATGAGAAATTTTTTATAGCATGGGGACTAATAAGATAAGAGCGGAATATGTAAAGTCTGGGACACTATCACCTTACCAAAAACCTCCTGGTGGGTTATTTATTAGAGACTTCAGAATTCTCACTTGCAGCTTACTCCTTAAATGGCTTTGGCGTTTGCACTGTGTGAATGGTGACTCGATATGGTTTGCTTTTTGTGTTCGGCGGCATGGTTTTAGCTCATGGAGGGATATTGTTCTCTCGGATAGCTCACAACTCTCTCCGATATGGTTAAATGTGAAATCTTATTGTTACGGTAACCAACACTACTGGAATTTTTTCACATCTAATTGTCGGATTAATACCGGTAATGGATTTTCGTTCTCTTTTTGGTGGGTTAGTTGTACTGCAAATCAGCCATTACGTCCCCTTTTCTCGGACTTATTTGAATTGTGTAATGATAAATTGGCTACCATTCGTGTGGCCTGTGAAAATGTGTTAGGCGAATATTCCTTTAATGGGCCATTTTGGTAAAGGTCCCTACGCATCTCAATGCATGCTCGGTGCATTGAATTAACGAATTGAATCTTTTTTGCATGTTTGCTCCTTCGGTACATCAATTTGGTCTTTTGGGCAGCAGGTGCAGATATTATTTTCCGATGAGAGAGACTGCATTCTTTGGGAAATTGGCTGAAATAAGTAGAGAATCATTGGCCTCGAGAGGGTTGGACTTTGATAGCTTGAGTGAGCATACAAGTGGGGTTGAGCCAATCTAATACAAAACCAACATACACTACTACCAGGAATCAGATTCTTTGGGTGATTAATTTTTCATAGGCGGCTGCCCAAGCGGGCGTTTCTATTTTATCGGGGACGTAACACAATTACTAACAACATGTCCTTTTTGTTCTGAAGTGGAAACTATTGACCACGCCTTGATTTTTTGTCGTCACAGTTGGAAGGTGTGGTATAATGATTCAAGTTGTTAGGCATTCATGCAGCTTTTCCAGCTCGGGTATATGATTTCCTCCACCTGTGGCACTCGTTTTTTAAGCGGGACCATCAACGTGACTTTGCAACTTCGGATTGGTTCTCAATCGCATGGGCTCTTTGGAAAATCAAAAACGCTTTGTCTTTGAGGGACTACCGGCTAATGAAGACCATTTTTGTTTACGATTTATTCATGTTGGTATTTATTTAAGTGCAGTAAGCGATCGGTTTGCTTTTCTGTGACGAATCTTATCCAAGACCCGACAACTATAATACTTTCATAACCATCTTGGCTATCATTATTTATATAATTTGCCTCCATATATGGTCTATTACAACGAAAAATCAAAGTGTTGTCCCTAAATATTTCAGTTTTGATGTGTTAAGGTGATTTTACATTGTCGGCAAATGTGAAATTAACCAACACACCTACTGCATTTGACAAAAAGATAGCCAATTTAATTCTACATTTTGGACCTTTGCTAAACAGATGAGGTCGGCAATAATACAACCACAAATCCAAATTTCTTGTCCCTTTCCATTTTTAATTTCTGTGATATTATGCAAAAGAAGTCAACTTCAGTTGGCTTGCATTTTAGTATAAATAGCCATGTATTTGCAGTTTCTTAGATCATCCGAAAATTAGCAATTTATTTGCTATTTGAGAAATTATCTTATGAGAGAGTTGTGAGGCATTGGGTGTATTTGGGTTAAAGGTTTGAGTGTTTTATTTCTCCATTTCTTTTGTACCACTTTTAGTATTATTTAGTGGATTATTTGTTTTCTCCTTTCATCAATTTTTTCTCCTATTTTATTGTTGCCATATTCACCCAAAATAAATATTTCATTCCGCTGCGGGTCCAAATAACCTAACAAATTGGTACCAGAGCCATTTAAAAATTTACTATAGCGGCAACAAAATTCGATATCGAGAAATTTGATCGCAATATGAGCTTTGCCTAATGGCAAGTTAAGATGAAAGCAATTTTGACACAAAACGGATTGTACAAAGCGATGATGGAAGAGTTACCTGAAACGGTGACAAAGGAGAGGAAACAAGATCTGGAGGATAAAGCTCTTACTGCCATTCAGTTATGTTTATTGAACGAGGTTCTGCGAGAAGTCATCCATGAGAAGACTGCCAAAGATTTATGGGAGAAATTACAATCTCTCTACATGTCCAAAAACCTCACCAGTAAGCCTGTGGTGAAGCATCATCTCCATATGCTCCACATGGCAGAAGGGACATCCCTTAAGGCTCACCTTGATGATTTCAGTTCCATTCTTTTGGATCTAGAAAATTTGGATATCAAATACGAAGAAGAAGATAAAGCTCTTATGTTGTTACGGTCTCTTCCTCCATCGTTTAAGAATTTCCGTGAGACCCTTATCTATAGTAAAACCACTTTAACAATGGAGGAGGTTAAAGAATGTTTGTTCTCTAAAGATCTTATTGATAAAGAGCTTTCTGGTGATAAAAATAGTCCTGGAGAAGGTCTAGTCGTTCGAGGGAGATCTAGTACAAGAGATCCCAGTAGCAGCAGTGTTGGGAACTGACAGTCAATTTGAATATGCATAAGAGGCATGACGGAAATTCAAAATTTTGTCCCTGTCCCAGGAACTCCTATTAGTTGCATATAAATTAAATAAAGCCTTAACTAAATAATTCTCTACCTAGGTTAGCATGCTAAAGGACTAGGCATACTATAATTCCAAATTATATCCTAGTATATTTATTTTATACTAAGCATGTTATAACTCTAAGTTATAACTTAAGCATAAAATAAACTAAGCATGTAAAAATAACCTAAGCATAATTATTAAGTCTAAAAACGCTTAAAGAAAAAGACTTAATAATTAAAAGAGAAAGAAAAACTTACCAGTTGAAGCGTGCTTTTGCAGGACCTTCTTGCACAAGCCTCCAATCGTAGGATAGCCTCTATCAGTATCCACACGAACCCCACCAACCAAAACCTCCCCAGGAGGAAGAACTAAGAAGCCTCGAGTAGTTGCTAGACTACTCTAGAAGCCTCACCCAAAATATAAACTAGCAGTGCCCGAATAAATTCAGGCTCCACAAAAATAACTTGCTCAAGTACCCAAGAGATTAATTATCTCGCTTAGGATTTATGCTTTGAGCTTGGTACAATTTGAAAGGAAAGGAAATAGCCTATATATAGGCTTGGGGGAGCAAAAATGCTCCCCCTTTCATCGATGTGGGATGGGAATATTACTCCCATCCCATTAATATATATATATATATTAATTGAGCCGCCACTTATCATGGGCTGCCTTTGTACAGCCCATGAATAAGGGCTGCGCATTTTTCGGTAACCGGACTTTGTATAAAATATTTTATACTTTTCGGTTCCAACTTACCAATGCAAAATTCCTTATAAATCCTTTCAAATAAATTTTTATTTTTGACTCTAATAAATTAGTTACCAGTCAAAATAAATAATTTGGTCCAACCAAAATTGATATAATCAATTATAATTTATTTATGACTCTAATTAATTAGTTATCGGTCAAAATAAATTCCTTTGTCTATCCAAAATTGATCTAATCAATTTTAACCAATTAAACAATAATCCAATTATTATTCATGTTATATTTTGTAATAGAATAAATCTATTAGTTCTTTACTTAGTCCGATGAAGGTCCAATGTGTGTGACCTTATAGGATCCCGAAGTATTGAGCTGTTAAGGCTTAACCAACCCTTGTTCTAATGGAACCATTGGCTCGATGTTCTAGACCGTGAATAGAACTTGATTACCTTAAACGACTGTAGTACGCCTCTAGCAAGGGTCTACCATCCCCCATTACTCGGAACGTCATTTATGCTTATGACTTAATCCCGGTTAATGCAATAATTATCCAGTGCGATAAATTCCTTCCATTCTTTAATATTAGTACCATCTGGTTTGTTGGGTTCGGTTAAAGTGTTAACCCACTAATAGCAAGGTTGCTCCAAGCTATGCCAGTTATTTACTTGTTACCGAAGTATATTGCCTTTTACCATAGTGTGTTTCACTAGAAACCATTTCTATCAAACACATACTATGATCAGAGTTTTATGGCAATCATCACTTCAATAAGTGGCCAGGTACAACTCCTTAATATATCCGGAGCGATGGATTCTTTCCGGCTACTCAGCCTACCAACGTGCTGTCATCACTATACCCGTAATCACCCGTAGCACCCTAAATTAATGAGTGCATAGCAATGACCCAAAGTATAGCAATAGTACCACACAAGGCAACTAGCATCTCAAGTATGAGGACATTCGCAAAGCTTATTGCATGAAGATAAACACTAACACATTGATATTTATACCAAGTGTTTATCTTGCTGCGGTCTCCAATATATCTCCAAGATATATCTATGTGTCAAGCTTAAGGCACCACCTTCAGTCTTTAGGAGATTAACTGCTTGGACCCTTTCCAAGAAAGTTGACCACATGCTAGTCTTTCCATTTCATCAATATCCTTTCTTGATGACACTGTGACTAGGGACAGTTTAGACATAATCATAATTGCACATGAAGTAGGTTCCACCAAATATAGTTCAACTATAATTTCTCTGACTTCATGCTATGATATGTCAAGGACTTTTGTATACATATATCAATGAATATATTTTAACCAGCTATAATATATATGTATAGAAACACATTGATATAAACAAAAGAACAAATGCCTTTATTGATTAAATAAATTATTCGTACTATTACATAATTAAGATATATCGCCCTAATTGCCTTAAGGGCATACATCATATCCAACAAACTCCCACTTGCACTAAGGCCAATTAGCCATATGTTTCAATCCATATGCTTTAACATGCTGGTCATGTTTGACTTGAGTCAATGGCTTTGTCAGACCATCCGCGAGGTTCTGATCAGTGGGTACATATTCTAATCTTATTATCTTAGCATCAACAATCTCCCTGATTATATGATACTTTCTGGATACATGTCTATTTTTCTGATGAGACCGTGGTTCCTTTGCCTGAGCTATGGCACCATTGTTATCACAATATAAAGTAATTGGATCAATAGCCTCAGGCACCACACCGAGATCACTAATAAATCCCTTCAACCAGACAGCTTCTTTTGCTGCTTCGCATGCAGCAACGTGTTCAGATTCCGTGGTTGAATCAGCAGTAGTTTCTTTCTTGGAACTCTTCCAGCATACTGCCCCTCCATTTAACACATACACAAAACCTGACTGAGAGTTAAAGTCATCCTTATCAGATTGAAAGCTTGCGTCAGTGTAACCTTTAATAGTGAGATCACCTTCTCCATAAATCAAGAACTCATCCTTAGTCCTTCTCAAGTACTTAAGGATTGCCTTGACGACCATCCAGTGTTTTTTGCCTGGATCTGACTAATATCTGCTCGTAAAGCTCAAAGCCTGAGAGACATTCGGCCTAGTACATATCATAGCATACATGATGGATCCTATCGCGGATGCATAGGGTATATCCTTCATGCGCATTCTCTCTTGAGCTGTCTTCGGACACTCAGCTTTAGATAGGTTAATCCCCTTTGTCATTGGGAGATAACCTTTCTTAGAATGCTCAAGGTTGAACCTATTTAACACCTTGTCTATATATGTACTTTGAGAAAGACCTAATAGCCTCTTGGATCTATCCCTGTAGATCTTTATACCTAGTATAAATGCTGCTTCACTAAGGTCTTTCATGGAGAACTTTCTTGACAACCATACTTTAACGTTTTGAAGAAGAGAAATGTCATTTCCTATTAGCAGAATGTCATCAACATACAATACTAGAAAAACGACTGCACTCCCACTAACCTTCTTGTAAACACAAGGCTCATTTGCATTTGGGCAGAAATCCAGTTCCCGGATTGTCTGATCAAACCTTATATTCCAACTCCTTGATGCCTGCTTAAGTCCATGAATGGATCTTTGTAGCTTGCATACTTTCGAGCCATTCTGAGATGTAAAACCCTCAGGTTGTGTCATATACACATCCCGGTCTAAATCCCCATTCAGGAATGCTGTTTTTACGTCCATCTGCTAGATCTCATAATCGTAATGAGCAGCAATGGCGAGGAGTATCCTTATAGATTTGAGCATGGCTACCGTTGAGAAGGTTTCATCATAGTCAATACCTTCCCGTTGACTATAACCTTTCACAACCAACCTTGCTTTACAGGTAATTACATTACCATCCATGTTTGTCTTCTTCTTGAAGACCCATTTGCACCCAATTGGTCTAACCTCTTGCGGTGCATCAACCAAATTCCAAACTTGGTTCTCGTACATGGAATCCATTTCTGATTTCATGGCCTTTTGCCATTTATCAGAATCTAAGCTTTTTATTGCCTCATCATATGTCCTTGGTTCATCATCCTCCACAAGATATAGTTCCTTATCATTAGTGATAATAAACCCATATCTATCGGGACCCTTATGAACACGACTTGATCTTCGCAATGATTGTGTTTCGACAGTTTATTCTTGGATCACACTCTCTTGTGTATCTAGAACGGGGTCAATCAGTTGATCGTCTGTTTCTTCCTGTTGAACTTCTAGTTCAATATTGCTCCTACTGGCCTTTTCAAGTAAGTGTTCCTTTTCCAAAAAGTGAGCATTCCGAGACACAAATACCTTTTGTGCTTCGGGTTGGTAAAACAGATATCCAATTGTTTCCTTTGGATATCCAATGAACAGACATTTGTCAGCCTTGGCATTTAGCTTATCTGACGCTATCCTCTTCACTATAGTAGGACAACCCCATACTCTTAAGTGATTTAGAGATGGCTTTTTGTTACACCATCTTTCATAAGGTGTAAAATCAACTGATTTAGAGGGCACTCTGTTTAAGACATAAACCGCGCTCTCAAGTGCATATCCCCAAAAGGATTTACTAAGAACTGCATGGCTCATCATGGACCTGACCATATCTAATAAAGTCCGATTCCTCCTTTCTGACACTCCATTATGTTGGGGTGTATAAGGAGGGGTCCACTGGGGAACTATCCCATTTTCCTTTAGATAATCCTGAAACTCCTGACTTAAGTATTCTCCACCTCGATCCGATCGAAGTGTTTTAATACTTTTCTCAAGCTGTTTCTCTACTTCAGCTCTGAATAGTTTGAATTTTTCAAAACTTTCAGACTTGTGCTTCATCAAGTACAAATAACAGTATCGTGAGTAATCATCAATAAAGGTTATGAAGTAGGAGTATCTTCATAGTGCCTGAACACTCATTGGACCACACACATCAGTGTGTATAAGTTCCAATGTACTCGTGGCTCGTTCACCCTTCCCTTTAAAGGGTAACTTTGTCATTTTTCCTTTTAAACAAGGTTCGCAATCACCATAAGACTCTAAGTCTATTGAGCCTAAGTCTCCACGCTTATGCAACTTGGTTAAGCGATCTTTGTTTATGTGGCCTAAACGGCAATGCCATAAGTAAAAGGAATTCTCATTATCTAATTTAACTTTCTTCACATTATTTATATTGAAAACTTCTGTTTTAGTATCAAGAATATAAATGCCACCTTTCAACATTCCATAACCATAAAGAATATTATTCAAACGAATCTGACAATTATTATTCGAAAATAAAATTTTAAATCCCTCTATTCCTAAACACGCAACAGATACAATATTCTTAGTAACACTTGGAATGTAATAACAATTATTCAAAACTAAAATAAGTCCACTTGGCAAAACAAGACTAAAGCTCCCTACGGCTAATGCAGCAACTCTGGCTCCATTTCCCACACGTAGGTCCATCTCCCCTTTTGCAAGTTTTCTACAGTTCCTTAGTCCCTGCACAGAAGTACAGATATGAGAACCACAACCAGTATCTAATACCCAAGTGGATTCTTGCGGAAAAGTAGCAAAGTTTTCAATTACAAATATACCTGAAGTAGATGCCTCTGTAGGCTTCTTCTTCAAATGCTCAGAAGTAGGAGCTTTGCAATCCCTCTTCCAATGTCCCGGTTTCCCACATTGGAAGCAGACATACTTAGATGCCTTCTTTTCATTCTTCTTCTTAATGATTCTTTTCTTGGCACCCAGTGCCTACTTCTTCTTCTTAGAAGCCTTGCCTTTTTCAACCAACAGTAGAGGTTTCTGATCTTTCTTGATCTGAGGTTCTACTGTTTTCAGAATGTTAATTAATTCGGGGATAGTTGAATTAATCCTGTTCATGTAATAGTTAGTTACGAAGCCTGAGTAACTATCTGTCAAGGACATCAACACGAGGTCAATGCTCAAGTCATGATTCATCTCGAATCCCAATCGATTCAGCTTCTCAAGGTATCCCAAAAGTTTTAGTACATGCTGAGAGGCAGAGGTGCCAGCCTGCATCTTAGTCCCGAAGAGGAGCTTGGAGGTCTCATACCTCTCTGTCCTCTCCCTCTCCGAAAAGAGTTCTTCAAGATGGAGAACCATATCCTCCAAGGGCATGTTCTCATGTTGTTTCTGAAGCTCAGGATTCATGGACCCCAACATAATACAAATGGCAGTCTCACGATCTTTCCTGTGCTTCAACCAGGCATCATGTTCCACATGATCCTCAACATCAGGTTCTACAGGGAAATTTTCACTTAGGACATAGGCAATTCCCTCAGATCTGAGAACTATTCTCACTACTCGGAACCAATCAGAAAAGTTCGAGCCATTCAATTTGGTGTCAAGTAATATACGGAGATTAAAATTGGAAGCCATTTTCAACCTAAGACATAAGAAAAGAAAAGTGTTTAGATATTAGTTTAAGTACATTCATTTAATATGAGGACTTTTAATTAAATACATTTTCCTACTATTTTCTTCGAAATTTACAATAGCCCATTCTATTGAATTCGTGAATTTTAGCCCAGCTAAATTTCCTAGTAGGTAGCATCTATAACTAGTCTATTACAACCCCCAATTTTATGAGTCAAGTCATAATAGTAAGTCATAGTTGGAATCCCATTCCATTTGCATCGCATGCAATTGCTAATTCAATCAAGTTCCATAATCCCAAGGGACGTGTGCTCTTGTATTAGCATCTCCTTGAATATGTCTCAGATCCTAGCCTAGCCCCCAATTTTATGGTGGACTACCCCAGCTCTGTTAAGGCAGACCCTATCTCAAACTGTACAACCAATCAATGTGGACTAAAAGGAACGCTTTGCGTAGCACTTTGAGAGCCCAAAAAGACCGTATTATAAATTTGAGTAAGGAAGACTATAACTTGCCTAAATATATTTACTTTGGGATTTTATTGGTGTTAAACGTCTCACCCAATCTAGGATTTTATCAGATGGACAAAATTATAATGCCTTGTATTAATTCAGGGAATTTTAGAATTAATTTATAAGGTCTAACCTTAGGTGGGTTCAGCTCTTTATTATAATTATTCCATCAACCTAGATTATATGTAAAATAATTAACACTTTTATTTATTATATTTATATTGCATTTCCTTTAAGCTTTTATTCAACAATTTTAATTTTTTTTACTTCGTTATAGAAACATATATAAGCACCATGAATAAGGGCTGCGCATTTTTCGGCAACCAAACTTTGTATAAAATATTTTATACTTTTCGGTTCCAACTTACCAATGCAAAATTCCTTATAAATCCTTTCAAATAAATTTTTATTTTTGACTCTAATAAATTAGTTACCAGTCAAAATAAATAATTTGGTCCAACCAAAATTGATCTAATCAATTATAATTTATTTATTACTCTAATTAATTAGTTATCGGTCAAAATAAATTCCTTGGTCTATCCAAAATTGATCTAATCAATTTTAACCAATTAAACAATAATCCAATTATTATTCATGTTATATTTTGTAATAGAATAAATCTATTAGTTCTTTACTTAGTCCGATGAAGGTCCAATGTGTGTGACCTTATAGGATCCCGAAGTATTGAGCTGTTAAGGCTTAACCAACCCTTGTTCTAATGGAACCATTGGCTCGATGTTCTAGACCGTGAATAGAACTTGATTACCTTAAACGACTGTAGTACGCCTCTAGCAAGGGTCTACCATCCCCCATTACTCGGAACGTCATTTATGCTTATGACTTAATCCCGGTTAATGCACTAATTATCCAGTGCGATAAATTCCTTGCATTCTTTAATATTAGTACCATCTGGTTTATTGGGTTCGGTTAAAGTGTTAACCCACTAATAGCAAGGTTGCTCCAAGCTATGCCAGTTATTTACTTGTTACCGATGTATATTGCCTTTTACCATAGTGTGTTTGACTAGAAACCATTTCTATCAAACACATACTCTGATCAGAGGTTTATGGCAATCATCACTTCAACAAGTGGCCAGGTACAACTCCTTAATATATACGGAGCGATGGATTCTTTCCGACTACTCAGCCTACCAACGTGCTGTCATCACTATACCCGTAATCACCCGTAGCACCCTAAATTAATGAGTGCATAGCAATGACCCAAAGTATAGCAATAGTACCACACAAGGCAACTAGCATCTCAAGTATGAGGACATTCGCAAAGCTTATTGCATGAAGATAAACACTAACACATTGATATTTATACCAAGTGTTTATCTTGCTGCGGTCTCCAATATATCTCCCAGATATATCCATGCGTCAAGCTTAAGGCACCACCTTCAGTCTTTAGGAGATTAACTGCTTGGACCCTTTCCAAAAAAGTTGACCACATGCTAGTCTTTCCGTTTCATCAATATCCTTTCTTGATGACACTGTGACTAGGGACAGTTTAGACATAATCATAATTGCACATGAAGTAGGTTTCACCAAATATAGTCCAACTATAATTTCTCTGACTTCATGCTATGATATGTCAAGGACTTTTGTATACATATATCAATGAATATATTTTAACCAGCTATAATATATATGTATAGAAACACATTGATATAAACAAAAGAACAAATGCCTTTATTGATTAAATAAATTATTCGCACTATTACATAATTAAGATATATCGCCCTAATTGCCTTAAGGGCATACATCATATCCAACAAGCAGCAGCAGCAACCGATCCAGATCTAAATCAAGATCTCGTTACAGTAATTTGACGTGCAATTATAGTAAGAAGAAAGGGCACATTAAAGCTGAATGTTTCAAGCTCCAACGGAAGAATAAAGACAAGAGTCGCAGAGAAGATAGTTCTGCCGAAGCCAGTGTTGCAGAAGATCAAGTGGATGCTAAAGTATATGCCGTGTCCAACGATGGTGCTAGATCTGGAAAAGGATGGATCTTAGATTCTGCTTGCCCATTCCATATTTGTTTCCGCTGAGATTGGCTCTCCTCTTATGAACCAGTAGATAGAGGAATTGTGTTAATGGGCAATGATAATCCTTGTAAAGTTGTTGGAATCGGTACTATCAAAATTAAGATGCATGATGGTATTGCCAGAACTCTAACCGATGTGCGGCATGTTCCAGACATAGAGAAGAATCTAATCTCATTATCTGCTTTAGACGACAACAATTGTGGATTTTCTAGTGGAGGTGGAGTTCTGAAGGTTTTAAAAGGTGCCCTCATTGTGATGAAAGCCAGAAAAGTTGGGAGATTGTACGTATTGCAAGGATCAACTACAACAAGTGTTGCTATAGTTTCATCTTCCATGTCAGATTTAGATGTTACTAAATTATGGCATATGAGGCTTGGCCATATGAGTGAAAAAGGCTTGGCCATGCTCATTAAAAGTGGTCTACTTTGTGGCCAAAGTACTTCCAAGTTAGAGTTTTGTGAGCACTGCATTTTTAGCAAACACAAAAGAGTCAGCTTCAGTGGTGGTGTTCATAGAATAAAAGGTATTTTGGATTATATCCATTCAGACCTTTAGGGCCATGCTCGTGTTCCTTGGAAAGGTGGCGCTCGTTACATGCTCACCTTTATTGACGACTACTCTCGAAAGGTTTGGACTTATTTCTTGAAACACAAGAATGACATCTTTACCACTTTCAAGTAGTGGAAAGCCTTAGTGGAGAATCAAACTGGAAGAAAGATCAGAATTCTTCGCACTAATAATGGCTTGGAATTTTGTAATGCAGAGTTTGACATATTCTGTAAGGATATGGGCATCTCGAGACATCTGACAGTTCTGGGAACACAACAGAATGGTGTAGCTGAACGAATGAACAGAACTCTATTGGAGAAAGTTCGATGCATGTTGTCAAATTCTGGTTTATCTCAAGCATTTTGGGCAGAAGCAGCTACAACTGCTGCTCATTTGGTGAATCGTTCCCCTTGTGCTTCCATTAATTGCAAGACTCCTGAGGAGTTATGGTCTGGTAAACCTGCAAATTATTCTAATCTGAGGATTTTCGGGTGTCCTATTTATGTCCATGTGAACGATGGAAAATTAGAGCCTAGAGCTAAAAAGGGCATTGTTCTTGGTTATCCAGATGGTGTAAAGGGATACAAAGTTTGGCTTCTTAATCCCAAGTCACCAAAGTTTGTAATAAGCAGAAATGTTGTGTTTGATGAGTCTGCTATACTTCATCGAAGAAAAGAGTTCCCAGTTGCAGTTGACACCAAAATGCAGAATTTTGATAAGCAGGTGGAGGTTCCATTTAAGGTGTAGGAATCATTTGCTCCGTCCAAAGCCACAGAGGAGCAAATTTCAGAACAGTTGTCCGAGCTAATAGAAGTTGATGAAACTACTACCATAGAACACGTAGAGCAGCCTGTTATTAAAAGTAGGCCAGATAGAGAAAGAAGAATGCCTATAAAGTTTGTAGATTATGTTACTTATGCCTTTGTAGCTGCACAAGAAATAGAAGGAGTTGGTGAATCTTCCATATATTCAGAGGCCATTTCTCGTGATGATTCAGCGAAATGGCTTATCGCTATGCAAGAAGAGATAAAATCTCTACACAAGAACCGCACGTGGGAGTTGGTGAAGCCTCCTAAAGATAAGAAGATTGTTCATTGCAAATGGGTCTTCAAAAGGAAAGATGGGATCCCAGGAGTTGAAGATGCTAGATACAAAGCATGATTGGTCGCTAAGCGCTATAGTCAGGTACAAGGAGTTGATTTCAACGATGTGTTTTCACCTATTGTTAAAAATAGCTCTATTTGTGTTTTGCTTGCCTTAGTTGCTATTCATATTTGGTGTTAGAGCAACTTGATCTCAAGACTGCTTTCTTACATGGAGAATTAGAGAAGCAGATCTTTATAAAACAACCAGATGGTTTTGAAGTAGAAGGCAAAGAAGACCATGTTTGCTTGTTGCAAAAATCACTGTACGGATTGAAGTAGTCGCCTCGACAGTGGTATAAGCGGTTTGATTCTTTTATGGTTGGACATGGCTATTCCAGGACCCAGTATGATAGCTGTGTGTATTTTAGAAAACTTGCAAATGGCTCGTTTGTATACTTGTTGCTTTATGTTGATGATATGCTTATTGCTGCCAATGATATGTCTGATATCAATAGATTAAAAGCAGAGCATAGCAGTGAATTTGAGATTAAAAATTTGGGAGCTGCTAAGAAGATTCTCGGCATGGAGATCCAAAGAGATAGAGCTACAGGAAAGCTTTATTTGACTCAAAGAAGTTTTGTTGAGAAAGTGTTGGAGCGTTTTGGCATGAAAAATACCAAACCTGTAAGTACTCCACTCGCTGCTCATTTTCGACTTTCTACTACTCTATGTCCTCAATCTGGAAAGGATATTGAGTATACATCACATGTTCCTTACTCTAGTGATGTTGGTAGAATCATGTATGCTATGGTTTGTACTCGTCCTGACATTCTGCATGCAGTCAGTGTTGTTAGTAGATACATGTCCAATCCGGGCAAAGAACATTGGCATGCTGTGAAATGGATTTTGAGATACTTAAGGGGTACTACTAAAGTTTGTTTGGAATTTGGAAAAAGTAAGAACATGGTAGTTGGCTATGTCGATTCAGATTATGTAGGTGATCTTGACAAGCGAAGATCGATCACAGGTTATGTGTTCTCCCTTGGTAGTAGCGCTATCAGTTGGAAGCTACTTTACAGCCTACAGTTGCATTATCCACTACCGAAGCAGAATATATGGCGGTAGTCGAAGCTGTAAAAGAAGCTATTTGGCTAAGAGGTTTAGTTGGTGAACTCGGTTCAAATTTATAGAAAATTATTGTTCATTGTGATAGTCAAAGTGCGATTTATCTCACTAAGAATCAGATGTTTCATGAAAGAACGAAGCACATTGACGTGAAGTACCAGATATTATTTCTAAAGGAAATATTGGTATTACTAAAATTGGTACAGCGGACAATCCAGTCGACATGATGATGAAGCCTCTTTCAACTAGTAAGTTTAAGCATTGCTTAAACTCGATCGTGTTTGTGACTATTGAGTTGCTCAAAAGTGTAGTTTTGGCGAAGGTAGAATATCCCGACAATTTCAAATCAAGGTGGAGATTTGTTAAGATGATTTTACATTGTCGGTAAATGTGAAATTAACCAACACACCTACTGCATTTGACAAAAAGATAGCCAAGTTAATTCTAAATTTTGGACCTTTGCCAAACAGATGAGGTCGGCAATAATACAACAACAAATCCAAATTTCTTGTCCCTTTCCATTTATTATTTCTATGATATTATGCAAAAGAAGTCAACTTTAGTTGGCTTGCATTTTAGTATAAATAGCCATGTATTTGCAGTTTCTTAGATTATCCGAAAATTAGCAATTCATTTGCTATTTGAGAAATTCTCTTATCAGAGATTTGTGAGGCATTGGGTGTATTTCGGTTAAGAGTTTGAGTGTTTTATTTCTCCATTTCTTTTGTACCACTTTTAGAATTATTTAGTGGATTATTTATTTTCTCCTTTCATCAATTATTTCTCTTATTTTATTGTTGCTATATTCATCCAAAATAAATATTTCATTCTGGGTCCAAATAACCTACTATGATAATTAAAACTAATTAGTAGCAACATAATTACCATGCTTTTAAAAAGAGTTTCCTATAACATCCTTGAAAAGCTGACAAATGGGCGGGACATCCCGCTGCTTTTGTTAGCCAAATTAATTGCTAAAATATTAA
This sequence comes from Euphorbia pulcherrima, assembly GCA_947683365.1. Classification (NCBI taxonomy): domain Eukaryota; kingdom Viridiplantae; phylum Streptophyta; class Magnoliopsida; order Malpighiales; family Euphorbiaceae; genus Euphorbia; species Euphorbia pulcherrima. Next base: position 46,755,948 of record CANTUS010000010.1, read on the forward strand.
AATAAAAGTGAAACACCTAATTATATCGTATTCTCTCTTTCCTCCTCTCTTTTCTCCCAATTTGTTTACGAACTCGCCCACCTCTTTTAGGTGAACCTTCTCTGGCACCATCGCGTTTGTACGGTCTCAATGTTTTAAAATCGTATTCTCCATTGAAGCGCAAAATATGTAAGCTCACAGATTCTACAAGGAACTCTGTTTCTCCTGATCTGTGATTTCAAAATCCCCAACCCTTAAAATTCTCTTAAATGTGTTTTGTTTGTTCGTGAACAGATACAATGGGAGCAGTGAAAGACAACGACGCTTGGTAAAAAGTAGACGTTTTTACTTATAAATGGAAGCTGCCCCTTTTGATTTGCTTTCTTTCTCTTTTCGGGTAAGATCAATTTCTAATGGAACTTGAATTCTCTTATTGAGTTTATCCGAAACTTTAATTATTGTTTTAGCTTTCTAATCAACATCTATATTTGTGTCAATTTTTGTTTGATGGGTGGTTAGGTCTTCGTGTAATTAGAAAGAGATAATTTCTCTGAAAATGGGAGAATTGAGGCACCGTTGATTGATACTAATGGTGGACTTCTAGCGGGTGTGCATGGTTATATGGCCTCTAGATGTTATTACGATTAGATTTTAGGGATATTTCTTTCTAGCAATAATGAAACCTGTAATTTATTTGTTTGTGATTTTCGTGGAGTAATATTAGCTTAATTTCTTTGCCCTTGGATTGATTCTCAATTAGTTTAGTTTTTTTATGTTTTGGAAGTCTTTGCATTGAGGGATTTCAAGGAAGATTCCCTTCTTTTATGTTTTCGTGTGTTTCTATTCCTCAATAATTAAATGGTAGTGTGTGATTCTTTATTTCAAATGTCTTATTCTGTTCGATTGTATAGGTTTTGCATCCTTAAAGAATTATATGCAAGTGTTTGATCTTCTCTTTCAAATGTCTTCCATTATTTAACTATAAGTTTTCTCATTAAGATAATATCTCACGTTAACTCTTACTCTTTTCTACTTATTTGGTAATTTGTCAATCACATTAAAAATGAATTCCCAATTTGAACAAAGAATAGGCAAACTTAGCTAGTGGATATGATTTTACATATAAAGACGTCTGAATTATAGTCATGCAGAATGTAGCAAATGGTTATGATTAACGTTGAAAATGGTTTAATTTTTGGGCTCACAGCACTTATGCTAGTTCTTGTTCGGCAAAGGATATTTGACACGTATTTGCTCACTTTTGTTTCACTTTCGCCACCGAATGATTCATGATGTAGGTTGATTTCTTGTATGAAAGTTTTGTGTTGTATCATTTTAGCATCTTTCCAATTATTGTATGAAGAAACAATATTCAATCAGATTGTTAGCTTTGATTTTAAAGGACTATCATGTTAAGTAATTAGATTTATATAAATTAGCTTACAATTGAATGCCTTATTTTACAATCGAGGCCCTGTTATTTTGGACTGCAATTTTATGAACTGAACTGATATTGGTTGAACTGAATTAAAGTAAGTTGAACTAAACTAAAATGAACTTATTTCAGTGTAAATTTATAACTATGCATAGTTGAACTGAATTGAACTGAAGTGGACTGAACTGAACTGAAGCGGTCTGAACTGAACTGAACTGAATTTTAGTCCAAGAGAACAGGGCCTGAATCTATATACCGTTGTTGATAGGCACTTCTGCTTCTTTCTTCAATTACAGATGAGGTTAGTGGGATTTTGCAAGTTTAACCCTTTAATCTTGGTGGCTATGATTAATATTGTAGAAGATTTAGGTGTTAATACTTGATGTCATTCCTCTGTTTATGCTATTATGCTCCTACCATATTGGTAATAAAGATCGACTGATTGACTATGTGTCTTCAAATAAGTAAGTTTTTCTTTTGACATATTACTGATATTTTTTTAATTAAATTATATCTTATTAGTTAGGGGTTGGTTCCTCTTATGCCTTTGAGTTATTTTTCTTTTCCTTTTGTCTTTTTTATATGTAATATATCTGATTTTAAATTAAATTCTAATTAATTGGGTTCCAATGCTTTTGGTTTGTTTGCAAGAACTCATGAAGGGCTTCACGGGTATATCAACAAAATCTAATCAATTCGCTATCTCAGATCAGCTGCATGTCTTTGATTATATATCAAAAAATTTCATGGGTATGCTCCTTGCTAACGTTTTTTATTTTAATTTGTTGTAGATAGTGGACTTCAAGTTTTTGAAGAAGTTTTCCAGTGACAAAAATTACGATTTATGGAATGAAAAAGTCTTTGCCCTCACAAGGTCATTGTTTTCTTGCTAATCGGTAATGGTCTAATATGTTCATTCCATTACTTAAGCAAGTTCTTTATTGCATTCTCTTATTGATTAATTTGTGAAGTCACGCTTCCTCTTAGTGAAATTACTTAATTCCCTATATTAACTATAGTTTAAGTGAGAAAGTCAATTAGTAACAAAGTGGAGAATCTATTTTGAGAATTCTTAATGCATTTCTTGCCTTGTTTAGCGTATGGCTTTATGTTATTGCACGTGATTGTATTCCTTTTTGTCCCGTACTTGCCATAAATGCCCAATATATTTGTCTTCTTTTATTGGTTGTTGGAATACCATCTTAAAATATTGCTGTAAATTTTGTTCATCTCATTTCTCTATCTTTTTGGACGTAAGGATTGTGAATAAGTAGTATTTTCATAACATTGCCTCCTCAATCATTGCTTATGTCAAAAACATTGCAAGCTTTGTGTTATGCACTATAGTTCTGTTAATTCCTGAATTCATTTATATAAATGCTGAATTTATTGATGTATTTCCATGCCACAAAGGAATGCAAAGATATAGACATCAATTTGTTTTACTAACACCTTACTAATATTCACAATCGGTTTTTAATTTTTTTTTTTTGCAGATTTACAATATGAACCCACTTGAGTTAACATCTTGTACATCTTTTTTATGTATTGAAATGTCTTGCCAATATAGAACAAGAGATGGCGTGCTAGACAAAATAAAAAGGGTGCTTTTATTACTTCATATTTGTAACTTTTAAAGGTGTAATCTTTAATCACAAGACTCACAACCCTTTTTGTAGTGTCTGATACAGTTTACTGAAATCTAAGAGATCATTATCCTGGAGTTCTCATGAGGTTTATGGTGTATTGAAGGCTCAAGAAGTAGAAGCAATTCAAAACCATATAGAAAGACAGATTAGTGTGTTTATAGTATCATGTACTTCATCTTTTTATTTTCAGATTTTGATACAATTAAACATATTGTATTATGGAATAATTATTTGCAGAAACTTATTAAATGGTTTTTGATTGAATATTGCATTGTACGGTTTATATAAAAATATTGATTTTATAGGTATGTCAGTGTGTTAAAAATTTGTTATATATACAAAATTTACATTATAAAATGTTGCAAATGCATTAATATAACTTGCTACAAATTTAAAACGTTTAAATTAAAAAGCACTGCAATAATATTAGAAAAAGTTGCCAGTAACAAAATGTGTTAAGCTATAAAAGAGTTGCAATTGCAAACCGAGGTGTCAAAAGTGTTGATTTTTTTTTAATAGCAACGCCCAATACGTTGCCTAAGGGTGTGAAAAAATTAACGATAGACACATATGGCAACGACAACTATTTGTTGCTATTGATAGACTTAAGAGTTGCCAGATGGACCTTTTGCGACGGAGGAATATCCAACACTTTTTGGAAGAAAAGAGTTGCTTCTTCCTCTCTGGCAACATTTACAGCACTTTAAGCAATAGTTTTGGGGAGTTGCAATAGACCATATATGATGTAGATCATTAGGTCGGGAACTACAACCCCAAACTAACTTTCTGTTGGGGAAATTCCTAAAAATAACTTGGATAATCTCTGAAGTCGTGATAACACTTTCAGATTGAAACTAATTTGGTGGTTCTCCCAAATTTTTCAATTGGATAAAATCACAGTAAACTCAAGAACTTAGAATGAATTATCGTTGTCAAGAAAAAATGAACCAGCCCGTAAGTGTTGCGAAAAATCGCCTGTAAGTGTTGCCGGTGCTAGGGTTTTATAAACCTGAAATGAGCATTTGCAACGCTTTAAAGACGAGCGTTGCTAAAAGTCATGTCCATTCGAGTAGTTGCATCTATTCAGAACAGAAGCGTTGTGAAAAGACTTGTCCATTTGAGCAGCTGCAACAGTTCATAATAGAAGTGTTGCGAAAGGTAGCTCTTGGACCCTCATAAGCTAAGTATCGTAATAGAACTCTAACAAGCGTGCACTCCGCACTCTCCTAACTTGTTCGATGAAATATTACGATCGTATTGGTCAACTAGTTGATCCAATTACACTAAAATACCAACAATCCTCCCTATTATATTGTAATCAATGAATAATTAAAACAATATCACAACAAATAACAAACTTATGCATAAATGAAATATCGTGACGATTGAATTTCATCTTAGTATATTACACATTCCAAGTATTCGAATACCAAAGGTGTCACTATGGATTGATCCTTTGTTATCCATCTCGATTACTCTAAGATAATATACACATAAGTCAACATCCTAACATGTTCTTACTTGACACTATCTTTTACTAGCCTTGTGTCCCTATCCTTCATAAGCATATCAAAGTCAAGTCCAACAATTTTGAGCGGTTAACCTTTTTCTGATATAGGTAGCTCTTTTACTCTTGCACCTGCATATGCAATTTTTTAAAAGAGCTATTAAGAAGTTAAACTTCAAACTCCTTTACATGCAGGTCTGAACACACACCATGGGATGTTTTAATTGGTGTGTTCCGATCTCTAGATGTTAAGCTTTCCTCATTGAATTCAGCACCTAATGTCATATTAAATGGGAATTGGGTATCTTAACAAGAGAGATTTCAAATGGACTATAATCTCATCCTCATAGCCGACTTGTGCACAAAATTTCATCTTAACCCTTTGGTTAAATGATGAGCTAAATTATGCTTAGTTTTTATAAACTCTAATGATATGACTCCACGAATGATGCGCTCCCAAATCATGTTATGTCTCACACCAAAATGTCTAGACATGCCTTTGGACACTTATAAGTATTGACCAAGGCAGTTTCACTATCATTCTTTGATGTCCAAGAGATAACAACCCCCCCAAGAAGGAATACCCACCCGCTTGTGGAAGAATTATCTCCTTTATTAGGAATATAACATTCATCTGAACAACCTTCAACAACCGAAGGAAACCATTGGAGTGCTAACTCGAGAATAATCCTTGAAGTTAAATCTATTCAATATCTTCTTAATATAATATGATTGAGAAATTTGAAATAACATTGTTCTTCCATTTGATTCTTATACCAAGTATCACTTCAGCCTTCCCCAAATCCTTCATCTCATAACTAGATGATAGTATTTAAATGTTTTATCAACCTGACTTTGGTCAGTACTAAAAACAACATGTCATCTATATACAAACAAATTAAAACTCCTTTACCAGAAGTATTAAACTTGCTATATACACATTTGTCCACTTATTTTATAACAAAATCATTAGACAAAACCACATCATCAAGCTTTTGATGCTAAGCTTTTGGTGCTTGTTTTAGTCCATATAACAATTCTTTAGCTTGCATATCTTATTTTCACAACCTGACATACCCTTCTGGTTGTTTCATATAAACTTCCTCATTCAATTCACCATTAAGGAATGTAGAGTTTACATCCATTTGATAAATTACAAGGTTTTTCACATTAACCATCAAATGAAAAATTTTGTAAAAATAATTTCTAGTATATTAGAATTTTTTTATAAAATTCATAAACTATATTCTATAATTTTCATGAATAAACTTACACAAAATAAATCAAATAATCACCTTTATGAACTTAAAAAATTCTGAAAAGATGATCATTAAATCCAAAAAATATGAAAATGGTGTGGTAGGAAAAATTTCGGTGCAAAAAGACGTTATTTAGGGCCTCAATCCCAAAAACACATAAGGAGCCATTAGGAATGCGCCATGTGGCATTCTGTTGACTAGTCAAATTTGACTGACATGTGGCAGTCAACCATTGATCGGTCAACCCCAAAGGTTACACCAATGCCACATCATATGCCATGTGGTTGGATGAAGACAAAAGTTTCTAGCAACGCTTTATTCTTTCTTAATCAGTTGCCATGACTATTTCAAACTTTCAACAAAATTATCGTCACCTTCTTTCTGACCATCACTAAAAGTAACTGTCACCACAAGTGAAGCGTCACAATTGTTTAGTTTGCAATGGATTCTGCAATGGAACACATTTCCCTTGCAAACACAGAAAATCATAATATCGAATCTACTTCAACCGTCACGAAAAACGGTTGTCACAATAAACCGTCGCAGTTTTTCCTTTTGCAACGGATTCTGCAACGGATTCAGAATCCCTTGCAAAACACAGATAAATGAATTCTGATTTTATATCGCTCCGAAAATGATTCTGGCCTCTAACCAAACCCATCCTAAGACTTTTCAATGTCCTGAGTCCAATGGATTTGTTCTTTTTGCTAAAAAATGAACATAAACTCGCCGTTACCCAAAATAATGCGAAAAACGGAACCTTTTTCGGTGAAAACAATGTATAAATACCCGAAATCGAACATAGTCGATTCAAATGCAACTTTGAACATAAAAAATATAAAATTTCGTTCAATTATTGACCAGATAACAGAATCATGGCCACAACGCTCCAAAAACATGATTTTTATACCATTTTACATACTTTAACTATAAATTCGACAAAAAATTCACGGTTTCTGAACAAAAATTTCAGAATTTTCAAAAAAATGAGAAAGAAAATTTACATAAAAACATAGAAAAACATAGAAAGAATCTTTGCTATGATATCAAAGAAGTAATTCGAATAAGAACGGATCGAATTACGTACCCTTTCGGTGCCCGAGATCGAAGAATGCCATTATAACACCGGTTGTATGCAAAAAATGAGATTGAATCATCGGTATTTTAGATATCAATAGGTTTCCATGACTTCTTTAATAGATTCTATGTTTGTCATTTTCGACAAATTTAGTTTCAATCTTTGAAAATAAGCAAACTTCAAAATGAACTAGTTTCAATCTTTGAAACTTATGAACCGTGAAAAATGGAGCCTTCATAAACGAAATTAGTTTCAATCTTTGTTGGGGAAATTCCTGAAAATAACTTGGATAATCTCTGAAGTCGTGATAACACTTTCAGATTGAAACTAATTTGGTGATTCTCCCAAATTTTTCAATCGGATGAAATCATAGTAAATTCAGAAACTTAGAGTGAATTATCGTCGTGAAGAAAAAATGAACCAGCCCGTAAGCGTTGCAAAAACCGCCTGTAAGTGTTGTCAATGCCAGGTTTTTATAAATCTGAAATTGCATTTGCAACGCTTCAAAGACGAAGAATTGCTAAAAGTCATGTCCATTCGAGCAGTTGCATCTGTTCAGAACAGAAGCGTTGCGAAAAGACGTGTCCGTTTGAGCACCCGCAACAGTTCATAACAGAAGTGTTGCAAAAGGAAGCTCTCAGACCCCGTAAGCTAAGTATCGTAATAGAATTCGAACAAGCGTGCACTCCGCACTCTCCTGACTTGTTCGATAAAATATTACGACTATATTGGTCAACTAGTTTATCCAATTACACTAAAATATCAACACTTTCTTCCTTAAGGTCTTAATTTTTCAAAAAAATTGTGATTCTCTTCATAAAACAAAAATTCTGGAAATTCAATTAACTTGAAAACTCTAGATTTGTTGATATAATATATTGCAAAGAAAAATATATTGATTGAATAAAATTTACCTAATGCACAATTTATAGCTATTAGATCATACGTCAAAAGTCTAATTCAATTTCAGTAGCATGAAACAACATAACTTTCCATAGCAACAGATTTTTGCAAATTCAGGTAAATGAGGAACAATACCTGTAGAATTCCCCACTTTAAATGCCCTATTTAGTTGAGGGCAAAAAGGATAGGATATGCTGAAATACTGTTATAAATTCAGGTATACGGTTTAGTGTAATAGCAGAAAGGAAAAAAGCCTTCGATCTATCATCCACACTGTTTCTCCATAAATAGCAAGTGCTTTCTCCATTACTTTAGGCTGAGCCAGAAGTTGGGATCTCTTCTTTCCATAGGGATCAATAGAGAGAATAACAATGTAATGATACAGGGTCCTCTTCTACATTCCCAGGGTCTTCACTCTATATCAGTTTCAACCTTTCAAAAAATCAACCATTTTATAAACAATAAACTCAGAACAGAACAAATTTCTAACTATCGGAACATACATATTAACTCAGATCTCAAGGATAATAACTAAACAAATTCAATCTATTCTACTATATATTCAACCAAATAAAAGATTCAAATTCAACCAGAAAAATACTTGTAAAATTCCCGACTCCAACCAAGCCATAGATTGTAAATTGCTCGGGAGTCCCTGATGGGAAGCTCATTTCCATATCATTGAGACCATGTTTTTAGTCTTTCTGGCCGTTATTACTTCATTTTTGTCTTTTCAAGGTTTTAACGCATTTTGGAAGGAATGAGCTTCCCATCAGGGAGTCCAGAGCAATTTACAATCTATGGCTTGGTTGGAGTCAGGAATTTTACAAGTATTTTTCTGGTTGAATTTGAATCTTTTATTTGGTTGAATATATAGTAGAATAGATTGAATTTGTTTAGTTATATAATTGGACAAAAAAGCCTTTCACTGATACTTGATACAGACAACGGGAGCGATAGCTGATCCTGGTGATTCCAGAAGAGTTCCGAGCGATCGAGAAGATATCAATACCACAACACGTAGAGTTCCAAATCTGGAAGGTCACCTAATTCGGGAAAATACTATTCAGGAATAGTCCAATTCAAGAAGGAAGTTTAATCTCTATCCTAATTCAATAAATGCGGGTATTTTACTACCATTTGAAGAAAGAGACTGAATGGAAATAAATCCTAAAGAATAAATACAAAGAGTCATGTTCTATCGCAAAAGAGGAAGCATAAAGACAGGCTTTATCTATAAATACTAAGGCCGGCGCACTTCAAAGTATCATCCTAATTTTCACAACAGTCTTCATCATATCATTTATAGACTAGTTTTAGCTTCTAATTCTTTGTCTCTTTACTTTCAAGCACTTCAGATTTCTGAGTTTTTTTATTTTGGATTCAATTTAATAAGCAAGTTCATTTCCAGTTTAATCGCTTTTAAGTTTCATTTCAATTTCAGTCTTTATACTATCAACATGATTTACTTTCAGTCTCTTTATATTTTAGCACATTTAAATTCAGTCATGTCTAGCTAAATTCTTTATGACTTGACCAAGTAAGGGTCAAGACTGAGTTTAAATGGTGTGAGGACCATAATTGAATGCAAAAATCTGCAAGGCAACCTATTTATCTATCTCGGTACTTCAAGGGTTTTATGGTAAGATTATCACCTAGTCTCGTTGTTTTGCCTGATAAACCATTTGGCAAGTCTTTGTGATTATTGTTAATCTTAATTTTTTCATCCGTAATTGTGCTTGAAAAGGGATAAAGTAACAACAGTCTCCATCAAGACTGGAGAACTATAATCTTACACCTGTTGGGAGTGCTCCACTACATGTCGGTAAGGATTTAGGCTTTTCTAATATTTATTACTATTCATTGGCGAGCTCTCTGGCATGAAGTCAAGAGACAATGAGTAAGAGGGAGGTTGTGACGCAAAGTCCAGTCTCTATGTAGAGTAAGGAAGAGTTGCTAGTATTGTACGGTGCATGAGTACTAGTATAACTAAATCTAAGTCCCGATGCAATTAAATCCTCATCCCATGATCACCATGATATTCAATCTTGCCTACTTTGGTTGAGTCATTGTTTCTTATTGTTTTATTACGTGCTTTATTTAGTTTTAATCTATGAATTCCCATCGAGAGTACTTCTAGTTCACGATGTGTGTTATCTTCTAAGAATAACATTATCAAATACCATTCCTTGTAGGATCGACCACTGCTCGCTACTAACTACTAGTTTATTTTGTGCAGGGATTTATTTTTTGTGGTCTCAACATCCATCAAATTTTGGCGTCGTTGCCGAGGAGAGGTTCCTTTTGACTAATTATTTGACGTGGATGACCAGAGCCATAGGTTGTGGCAGTGAATACTTTTAGGATCCCGAAATCGAAAGAGTAAACTTTAAGCTCGAGAGCGTAGGGAGTCTAAACTTCAAGCAAAAACTTCAAGCGGACCCAACGATGACCCAATCATATAGAAGGACTGTCTGACAATCCAAACGACTCAGATTCAGAACCCAAAACAGCCATCGTGACCATGGCTAACCAAGAACAGTCAAACCGAGACCTTACACGGGTCCCAGTGGATCAACAACCACTTTGTATCACTTATCCGATCGAGACTGATGACAATAACTTCGAGATGAGATCTGGGTTTGTCCTTAGCTTACCCAAATTCACTGGAAGGTAGAGAATATTTGTGCTAGGACATAATTTAGAATTTCGGAATGTCTATCCTATGCAAATGTATTTAATTAAGGCTTTATTTAATTTATATGTGTCTAACAGGAGTTCCTAGCAACAAGGGACAAAATTTTGAATTTCCGCGACGCCTGTTATGCATGTTCAAAGTGACTATCAGTTCCCAACAATAATAGAGCATTCTTTTTGTTACATTCCAATGACGCTCCTTGGGTGCTTCTAAGTATCTAGTAACTAGCTCACTTGCATATATAATATCTAGCCTTGTGCGTGTCAGATGTCCGAGATTGTTGATCAAACATTGGAAATTTGTCGAACTCACTCTTTCTTAATCTTCATCATTGGCTAATTTTAAGTTACATTCGACCGAATTGCTAGCAAGATTGCAATTTTTCATCTTGAATTTCATCAAAATCTCCTTTGCAAAGCTATTTTGAGAAATGAAGATGCAATCGTCGTTTTGCTTCACTTCAATACCCAAAATAATATGAAATAAGGATAATATCAGTCATCTTTTTGAAAAACCCCGGGAGGTACATTGTGTCCCTCCAAAAGAAAAAAGCTTGGGGCGGGTGAAAATTTCAGGGCGGACGTCCTAACTAGGTTAGCACCTCCGCTTGCCCACAAAACACCCAACCCTCTTTTCATTACCAAAAAATGATCTCGAGATAAGATCGAGTACAATGTCGATTACAAATGAGTAAGTGCGGACTAAGAATTAAATTAGAAACCCCAATGTCCAACCTATGACCCTTACTCTTACAAACAAACCAACAAAGGTACAAGCTCGAAAATAAATGATCCTCTGAAACTCAAAGCCCTTCAAAAATGAACTTGTTACGTCTCTTCCACATTGCCCAAGAGATGTAAAACCACAACGAAGTAATAAAATCATTCGGTCTACCCAGCTTGAAGTTAGCTTTCCATGAAACGAGGAAATCAAATCCCATTCTTGGCATGACTAAAGGAATACTAAACAAATTGAACAGTTGTCCCCATACTTTATAACTGCCAACAGAATGGAATAATGAGTGATCCACCAATTCTAATTCATCACAAAATGGGCATTTTAAGTCACCGATGCTAGAACAGCCCCTATCAAATAGAAACTTTCTCGTCGGCAGCCCACTTTGAAACACAAGCCACCCAAAAAAGCTCACATTTAGTAATGAGCAAGCTCTCCAAACCAAGATGAAATTTACCACCGGTTTAGTCCATCTCACCGAGGAATAGTATAAGGAACAAAAAAGAGGCAGTCGTGTACACCTTAGTATCACCTCCATCCAAACTGAAAATATCATTACTAATCTCTAACACTGTCGTGACTTGATAATTCAAGGAAGGGGGGCGCAACTCCTGCCAAAAAAGCCAGATTTGTTTGAGCAATCCAATTTCATAACAAAATGCATCTATCTCGAATGGCCAATCTGAAGGAACGTTTCCAAAATGGTTGGGATAATGTCGCACTTTTGAATAACGCTAATACACCCTGCAAAACCGAACAATGTTTTTTGTTACACAACCCATAAAATGTCAGGAAATAAATCCTCTAACGATCTCTTAGCCTTCCAATTATCGAACCAAAAGGAGCACATATTTCCATTTCGTACTCTCACTCTCACATTAGATCTGAATACCTCCCACCCTCTACTATTCTTAATACAACTAGCTGCAATTCCTTTCCAAATAATAGGTAACTTCCCCATCTCAATCTCCTCGACTAATGCCTAAGATCTAAATCCGTACTTCCTCACACACAAGTCATACCACAATGAACTTATATGCGACTCTCTACTTGTCCACAACAATTTAAAAAGAAGGCTACAATTGACAGCCTTGAAGTCATGAATGTAAAGACCCCCTAACTCCTTCAGTAAGATAATCGTGTCCCAACTAACCTCACAAATTCCTCTAGCGTTTGCATCCCCTCTCCATAAAAAATTTCTCATCAGTTTTGTTATTTTAACATTCATAGAATAAGGCATTGCGTTTAAAGACATTAAATAAATTGGTAATGAGGCTAATACCGATTTAATCAAAACAACCCTCCCACCATAAGATAAGGATTGACCCTTCCAACTAGAAAGGCGACTCTGAAACTTGCAAATCAACGAATTCCGAAAAAAAGTAAGGACACGTTTCACATATAAAGGGGAGCCTAAATAAGAAATAGGTAACCTCTCAACTCGACATCCTATAAAATTTGCATTAGAATTCAACACAGCCTCATCAACATTAATGCCCAACAACGAACTCTTATGAAAATTGATACGAAGCCCAGAAATTAATACAAAGCAACGTAAAATATGAATAAAGATAGGAAGTAAAGACTCATCTTCAGATAGGAAACAAATTGTATCATCCGCAAATTGTAGTAAGGAAATGTCCATCATCAAGTCACCAACATAAAACCCAAGCAAAATCCCCTCCCTAACACTTGAATCAATAAGCTGCTTCAGACCTTCAATCGCTAATACAAAAAGGAATGGCAAAATCGGGTCCCCCAACTGAATTGGTTCAATCGGCAAACCATTAACTAAAATTGAAGTAACTGAATTCAACCTACAATTTGCTAACCAATTGATCCATTTCTCATTAAAACCCATTCTTCTACACACTGCATGAATAAAACCCCATGAAACACAATCATAAGCCTTATGAAAGTCCAATTTCAAAACAAAGCAAGATCGCCTTGTAGAATGAATCGAATAGAGCACCTCCAAAGCAATAAACAAACATTCATGGATATTTCTCCCGTAATAAAACCAAACTGATAGCCTGATATTAACCCCGAGAGCAATGGTTTAAGTCGATTAGTAAGAACCTTTGACACTATCTTATAAATACTATGGATAAGCGTAATGGGACTGAAATTAGTAAGTGAAGAAGACCCTGGAACTTTAGGAATGATGACCATGTAGGACAACTTAATGGAATCCGAGACAACTCCCATTTCATGAAGTAGATTAAAAATATCAAGCACAACTCCCTTCAACTCTCCCCAAAACCACTTACAAAAAGAAAAATTAAAGCCATCTAGACCCGGTGCTTTACCTTCATTACACTAACACATAGCAGCCCAAATCTCTCCCTCACTAAATGCTCAATCAATTTCTCATTCTCACCTCTACTAACCACTGAAACTCCAATGCCTCCAACAAAAAAGGCACACACTGATCAGCCTCAAACAATACCCTACAATAGTCCCTAATCACCGACTAACCAGCAAAGGATGGGTCTTTGTAACACCATTTAACTCTAATTCTAAAATTTTGTTCCCTCTATACCTAGCCGACGCTACCCTATAGAAGAAAGTAATATTTTCATCTTTGAGCATCGTCCATGGGACACTCGATTGCTGATGTCTCAATTTTTCCAAACGTTGTCTATTCTCTAATAGAAGAGCCCTAGTAACTTGTAACTCCGACCCCAATGACACATCTATCGGCCTAGCCACCTCCGACGAGGACAGTTTGAGAACCGTAGCCTCTAATTCTTCAATTTTCTTTTCTAGATTACCAAAATTCAGCTTGTGCCAAGATGTAATGTAGTCTTTTAACCGACTAAGTTTAAAATCAATATCGCACTCTCTCCACTTCACAAGGATACCATTCTATTTACCTTTCAAAAATGGCAAAAGGTCACTCTGATCCTACCAATAATTAAGCGATTGAAAATGCCAAGGACCTACCCTATCCCCTATGCTCGACTTAAATATAATAGGAAAATGGTCTGAGGGATAGCAGTCAATAGTAGATATATTCATCAAAGGCCATATATCTAGAATATCACACGATACTAATACCCTATCAATTCTCGAGAACACTTGACTATTAGACCAAGTGTAATCTCTCTCATTTAAAGGAAGATCATGGAGCACGCAATCATTCATAAAGTCCTTAAATTGCACCACAGAAATAGGAATTCCTCTACCCGATCTTTTTGACCTATGTAGAACTTAATTAAAATCACCGCACATAATAACATTTTGAAAACCCTGAATAATCGATTCCAACTCTGACGGTAATGCATTCCTATCTTCATAACCCGTATGCCCATAAACACATACCACATATACATCCACATCCCTCGAAACCACATGTAAAACACACCACCTATTCAATGATTGCACTATATATACTTGGACAGTTACCGAATTCCAAGAAATAAGAATTCCCGCCGAAAGACCCTGCAATGGTATACAATGAGTAGAGAAATTGTTGAATCCCTAAAATTTATGAATTACCTGATCTGAAACACCTCCTACCTTAGTTTTAATAAGAACAAAAAAATGTAAATTCCATCTCTGAATATTTTTATGGATGAAAAATTATTTAGCTCCATTACAGAGCCCTCCCTGGCAATTCAAACAAATAAAGTTTAAAGACATGAAAGATAACATAAACCCAGACCAATAAAAGAACCTAATTCAGTCATACCTTAAAAGCCTCCTAGATCACATCCCTATCCGTCTCTTTAAAAAGCCAAACTCTCTCCCCAACCAGACACGTCGGCACACCCTCATCCATCCTCCCAACACCCTCACTCGATCTAGTCAATACTCTATTTTTATTAGAAATATCCGGCCCCAATAATTGAGACGAATCTAGATTATTCCTATGAATCTCCGGCATACTCCCATTCCTTAATCTGGTCTTATAATTTTGGTCGCCCTCCACTTCTACCCCCTCTAATTCTCTCGAGCTCGGACTAACTCCCTCATTCACGACCACAGTAAATGGAACCATCTCTAATAATTTAGGCTCAGTTTCTAGGACCGAACTCATATTGGACTCTGACACACCTTTCCCACTCAAAGGCACCACACTATTCTCTCGAGATTTCACCGAATAATCACTCCTTTCTGTGGATTCCACATGAGAATCATCCTCAGTCTCTGAATCACTACACATACTCTTCGCACAATGTTCACAGCCTACTCCTTATCTAAATTTGCAAAAATCAGAAACTTCCTTGGACCCTAAAATCATTCTCAACGACCTGCACTCCATCCCCAATGGGACCGATATAAGATAAGACACCATATCTAATCTATCTGGTTTCAATATATCCTAAACTAACAAAATCAAATGGCCAAAGTGAGAGGCCAATTTCCTAATCAGAGATTCACAAATTAATACCAGAGGTATACCCATCAAATCTAATTACATAATGTACTCTAAAGGTACAAAGTCATTAGTAAGAGGGCCAACCTTATAAATAATGTGATTTAACATCTTCCATTCCCCATTAATAAAGGCCTTAAGTGACCACTCATTCATAAATGCCACAATAACACAATCCCCACCTACAGGGGCAGTGAAATCAAATTCAAATCCCTTTTCAGAAATAAGCTGTAGAATATTTTTAATATGTCGTAAATTAATCAATTTCACCTAAGATGATCTCACCTTCTATGGTCCAACATTGATAACGATTTGAGTTTCTACCGACCCCGAATCTTGATTACTTGTTTTACATGCTAGGTCTACCCCTTTCGAAAGATCTCCAATCTTCACTGTCATGTGTTTTTCAGCCCCTGATTTGACAATATCACTCCCCCATCTCACAACACTTACATATGATCTAGAGTCACGCGGAGAATCTTAAAACTCCTTTGTCGGAATTGGCTTGGGGGTTATGAATAGTTCGATTACTTACTAAGGGATTCAAGAATCTATCTTTGAAGGTGCGTACCTTAATGATCCCAATATACACAGAATTAAGCCTATAGATTACATCGTGAAAAGGAATGGATCCGTCAATGGTGATGAATCCGAAATTCAAGTTCCACTTATTTCTTTTCCTCGCCACATAAACCCTTTCGGATACTTTGTATTTGTCGAATACTCACATCATCGTCATACTATCATACACATTTGGGGAGTTTTCAAAGCATATGTTGTTGTGATTGGTGTGAGTATCCCGATCATTCTATTGGTAGGAGATCGGTTTAGGGTTTTGCAAATGGTTGAAACGGGTATGGACACATGGGCGGTGGCTAGGGGGATGTATGGGTAACGATGGTGATTTCTGGTCAGGTGGCTGGTGTTCAGGGCATGACAGCGATTAGAATTGGGGTTGGGAATCGCCATAGTCAATATCAATCATCTAAAATTTGTGATTAATCTTCCTCTTGAAATCGTCAAAAGTTTAAGGATTACTTTCAGTGAAACTAGATCATCCACGTACAAGCAAATAAGCAACATGTCTTCATTTTTCACTTTTACGTATAGCGATTATTCATTTAGATATTTGATAAATCCATTCTCTAAAAAATATTTGTCAATACCATTGTTCCTTGCTAACGGTGCTTTGTTGAGTCCGTACAGTGCCATACTTAAGTTTTAAATTCCTCCAATCCCATTTTCTTCTGTTCGCCAAACATGTCCTTGCTCCATACTATGCAGTTAGTGCTCGATATAGCCCGTGATATTTCCTTCATTGAGCTGGTAACTTCTTGCATATCTTCATGAATAGCCCAATTTGAAGATGAAGCTTTTCTCTTTGAATCTTTTGATAATGATATTGAGTGAGAAGGAAGGTTTTCGGCTCCACATTCAGTTGTTGGTGCCAAACCAAAATCATTTTCCATAGTCGCCTCATTCATACCATTAACGTTTGAATTGGTTTTCTGCTTCTCCCATATCTTTACTTTGTCTCTTACGTTCAAAGCTTTACTTCCAGTGGCTCTATCTTTCTCAAATACCTTGCAAAATATATCCAAATGTGGAAGTTCCTTGCCTCTAAAAGGTTTGGATTTGTTACTCGCCTATAAAAAATCAAGATGATATAACAAAATCAAACCAAAATAGTACTCTACATAAGTTAATAAACGAGAAATGAATATGGAACTTGAAAACATAAATAGTAAGATTCAAATCTTAAATGGAAAGAAATATAGGTTGGCCAACTAAAGCTTTTGTTCAGAGGCAGTAAGGAAAAACAAGATTTAGGTAGGCATACTGTGTGGTCTTCTAAAGCTTATAAAGCATTTGGAATCACGACATTAGTCTAACTTGTCTTAACTTGAAGCAATGCTCCTCAAAATCAGAGATGAAAGCACAATATTTGGATGAATAAAGATGGGAAAACTATATTTTTGGGTGGCGTTACGGCAGAATCCATGGCTTGCTCCAACGGGAATTTCATCTTTCGACGAACACAAAAATCCAAAATTATGGATGACAGCCAAAATCATGATTAAGCGGCCAATGACAACGCCAATGAATCAGGGATGATGATCAACTCCCAATCAACTGCAGCGGCACCCCTCTCGTCCATAATCCCAACCATGGATTCTACCATAACGCCACATGCAAACTCTACAACCGGAATGGCGTTCTCTAAAAGTTTTACTGAGCGCTATCCGGTCTCCCCTGAAGACCAAAATCAACTACGAAGGAATCTATTCGGAGTGATGAAGGAGGGAAAGCCTGGGCACACAACAAGCAGACCGCAACACCACGCGGATGATCTCATCTGTCCTGTCACTCACTAGGTCAGGCATTACAACACTCACCAAGGAGGATCCTTTAACACCAATAAGGGTGAGCCACACAACGCTTTGCCCGAAGGGCCACACAACGCCCAGCAGTACGGATCTCTCAATACTTACTCGGTGGGGCCATATAACGCTCACCCGATAGGAAGTGGCTCCAAACCGGCTCAACACAATGCTAACCTTAACGCATCCTTAACAGACAGAAGCATGGAAGTCCCCTCGTAGAGGGATCTGATTGGCATGTCAAAAGCACGACAAGCAGAATGGGTCACGGAAAATGAACCTGCGTACGGTACGCACTACCCGCGAGGACCTACTCCATCAGGCTTCTTCCACCCGGGTGATCCGTATCAAGGTCTAACTCACTCCACTCATCTTCCTCCGCCACTACCGCTGGGTTCACAGTCGAAGCCTAAGATGTTTAGATATTGGGATGACCCAAAGTTCTAGAAGATGTTTAAGGAAGGTCTCAATGGCTATGTTGTTTCTCTACAAGAACCCCTACTGGAAATTTCTGACTCCCCATTTAGTGCGAAAATCCTTGCAGAACAGCTTAACCCCTAAGTCAAGCTACCATTCATTGACAACTATAGCTGAGACATGGACCCTTGGACCCATGTTCAAACTTACAAGAACAAGATGGACTTAGCATATGCCTCAGAAGCACACACTTGTAGGAACTTCCCCAATACATTAATCGATCCAGCAGCCTACTAATTTGACTCGTTGCCAGCCGAGTCCATAGATTCATGGGATGACTTGAGGTAGAAGTTTTGTACGCAATTTATCAGCTCCATTCTAGTAGGAACCACCACTCATACCCTCATTGAGATCACGCAGAGGACAGATTAATCACTCTGCTCTTTCGTTGAGCGATTCAATTAAGAATGCCTGCAAATACGAGACTTGGATTATAGCACCTCCAGGGAAGCTATGATTAGAGGCATGAGGAATGAAAGACTTCGTGTAGAGCTCATTCAAAGGCATCCTAAAAAGTTGGACCAGATGATCACCATTGCAAAGAACCTGATTGAAGTGGACAAAGTCGATAGGCCACACAAGACATCTGAAAGAGCACGACCTAAAGACCAGAAGGCTAGGAAAAGGGGGGGGGGACTACCACGAGCAGTCCTCCACCAAAAGCAGATACAGGCCAGAATTGAACGCTTCCCTACGCAACATCTTGCTAGTTGTGTAGAAAAGTGATGACAAAAAATCCATCAAATATCCAAGGGTGATTCCAAAGCAGTTCGTAGGGAAAGACACAAACAAGTACTGCAAATTCCACAAGTCTAGAGGCCATGCCACGGACTAATGCTGCATCATAGCATACGAGATCCATGCCCTAATCGAGCAAGGGAAGCTTTCACAATTTGTGAAGGGGATCACTAAAGAAAGCCGATCTGGATCACAGAAGGATGATGAAGATAAGTCCTCAAAGAAGTCAAAAGGGCTTGTGATGGTAATCACAGGTGGACCAGGATTTGAAGGATTACCCTCAAAGGGGAAGATTTTCGAGCACAAAAGATCAAATACGGAAGATAACTCAGAACTCAACAGACCTTTCCAAAAATGGAGCTTATTAAAGAACCTGCATGAGGACCCCTTCCTGCTAGAGGCCTTGATAGAAGGGTATACCGTCAGACGGATCATCGTTGACACCGGCAACTCCATCAATCTGATCAGAAAAAGAGGTGGTTGACAAGCTAGAAGTTCATCACAACCGGATGCTGCCAGCCCATTCACCACTCGTCGGCCTAAGTGGTCATTCGGTTCCAGCACTAGGCCAAACCACCCTGGAAGTTGAGCTTGGTGATCACAAGACAAAATGGAGAGCAAAAATGGACTTCGTAATCGCTGATGTACCAATCGGCTACAACGTCATCTTGGGCAGACCATTCCTAGCTGAGTCAGACGCACTAATCTCAATCAAACACCTACTCATGTAGATTCCCACCACAAAGGGGGTCGCAATAGTTGTAGGCAACCCTCTATTGCTTTAGGACCTTTTCATGAGGACACTTGGAATACTTACACAAAGCAAGGACTTAACAACACAAATCTAAAGCTCGGTCAAATGGACCCCTATCTTAGCTTTTTTGTCTTGAACAATCATGTCCACAACCTTTATGAAATTCAAAATCTATTCCCAAATAAAAGCTCAATCAACAGATTTTTGCTCTATTATTAGCAAAATTTAAATCTCGATTTGCTGGTTGGAAAGGTTGATGTCTCTCTTATTCGGGTCGTGAAGTCCTACTTAAATCAGTTTTATCTTCCCTCCCCATTTATCTTATATGAATCTACAAAATGCCTGAAATGGTTCATGGTAGTTTAGTGCGATTGATGGAAATTTTTTATGGTGTGGGGACTCAGATAAGAGCAGAATATGTAAAGTGAGTTGGGACACTATCACCTTACCAAAACCTCTTGGTGGGCTATTTATCAGAGACTTCAGAATTGTCAATTGCAGCTTACTCCTTAAATGGCTTTGGCGTGTGCACTCTGTGAATAGTGACTCGATATGCTTTGCTTTTTGTGTTCGGCGGCATGGTTTTAGCTCATGGTGGGATATTGTTCTCTCGGATAGCTCACGAGTCTCTCTGATATGGTTAAATGTGAAATCTTGTTGTTACGGTAACCAACACTACTGGAATTTTTTCACATCTAATTGTTGGGTTCGTACCAGTAATGGATTTTCGTTCTCCTTTCGTAATTAGACGGCAATTCAGCCATTACGTTCCCTTATCCCGGACTCATTTGAATTGTGTAATTATAAATTGGCAACCATTCGTGTGGGCTGTGAAAATGTGTTTGGCGATAATGCCTTTAATCGGCCTTCCGGAAACGGTTCCTACGCATCTCCATGCAAGCTCGGTGCATTAAATTAAGGAATTAGATCTTTTTAGCATGTACTGCTATGTTTGCTCCTTCGGTACGGCAATTTGATCTTGGGCAGCAGGTGCAGATTTAATTTTCTGATGAGAGAGACCGCTTTCTTTGAGAAATTGGCCGAAATAAAGCGTTTTCAACGTCATCTTTTTGCACCGGTTTTTACCAAAACTGGCCACAAACGAAAATTTCGGAAATTCAATTAACTTGAAAACTCTAGATTTTTTAGTATAATATAGTGCAAAGAACAACATACTTCTAACTATGAGATCGTACTTAAAAAGTCCAACGCAAAGGATACCAACCAATTAAATTCAATTTCGGTAGCATGAAACAACATAACTTTCCACAGCAACAGATTTTTGCAAATACAGGTAAATGAGGAGCAACACCTTAGAATTCCCCACTTCAAACGCCGTGTTTGGTTGCGGGCAAGAAGGACAGGATATGCTGAAATACTGTTATAAATTCAGGTATACTGATCTATTTCAGTAAAAACCAACTGTTTTTTAGTGTAATAGCAGAAGTTCTAACAAAAAAAAAAGCCTTGGATCTATCGTCCATACTGTTTCTCTGTAAATAGAAAGTGCTTTCTCCATTACTTTAGCCCGAGCCAGAAGTTGGGATCTCTTCTTTCCATAGGAATGAATAGATAAAATGACAACGTAAAAATACAGGGTCCTCTTCTACCTTCCCTGGGTCTTCACTCTATATGAGTTTCAACCTTTCAAAAAATCAACCAATTTACAAACAATAAACTCAGAACAGAACAAATTTCTAACTATCAGAACATACATATTAACTCAGATCTCGAGGATAATAACCAAACAAATTCAATCTATTTTGCGATACATTCAACCAAATAAAAGCTTTAAATTCAACAAGAAAAATACCTGTAAAATTCTCGACTCCAACCAAGTCATAGATTGTAAATTGCTCCTGACTCCCCTCAAAACTCCTGTAATTTTCCGATCAATTCAACCCAATAGATCTCTCTCTTTCTTCTATGTGTTGGTTTTCTTCAGATTTGAAAGATCTGATTATAATAAGATAACTGCTTTCTTTTCTTATCAGCTTAATTTGAAGATACTTTATGTTAAATACAAATCTAATCAAACACTGTAAACAATATAGTATTAGATCGGTCTAGATCTAAATTCGATAAGCTCCAAAATATATCATTGAGCTCATAAAATATGAGACAAAGTACAGATAAGACTGAATGAAGACAAGAAACATGTTACGGTGGTTTATAACAAGTCTAACTACCTCTTGGGCCAGCATTGTTCATCTTTTTTATCCCTCTATTTTGCACGTTACTCTTTTAATTCATGTGGTATTGATTTCGTTAACTAAATAGTCTTTTTTAACGGAATACTAACTTTCATGCTAAGTAAGATTCACATGGCATAAATATTGATTAAGTGTCACTTTATAATAACAAAATAAATTAATTTATAATCGTATTCATGGAAAATTAAAAAATAAATCAGTTTTACAACGGAAAATTTTCATTAAGATCCTGTAGCAGGCAGTCAGCATATTTGGATTCAGCCGTCACCAAATGCCCCCATTTATAGTGTTTCTCCAAAGTTTCATTTTCAATTTATTATTAATTTTATTACCGACTTATTTTTCAATCTCAATGAACTGGGATTGAACGTGATGGGATCGGACCTATTTGTTGAATGAACAAATTTCATTGCTTTTAAGGGATTGATTAATTTCATTCAATTGAAATGTCACTGAGAAGTGAAAAATCAAAAGAAGTCGGAGCAATTTCGGATCGAACAATAAAAAAACTTCTTTCTCTTTCATACCGACTGGTTATTTGAAAAATTTTCAGGTTTGAAAAAGAGATGGTGAAGACTTGTAAAATCTTAAATTGATTTATTAACGAAAAAACTGACTTACTTTGTAATTTTTTAATTTGCTGATGATAAATTAATTTATTTTTTCATTATAAAGTTGAAATTTAATACATATTTATACCACGTGGATCCTATGTGGCGTAAAAGTTAGCGTTCCGTTAAAAAAAAGGATCATTTGGGTAATGTAATTAATACCACGGAGACTAATAGGATAACTTGTATAGCAGAGAAACCAAAAAGATAAAATAATTATAACACACGGTCCAAAAAGGTGGTTAGGTCCTGATTGCTTTTCTGGATAAGAGCAAAAAAAACCGTTAAATAATAAACATTGCTCTAATTTAGACTTTCATCTCTCTCTCAAAGCAAACCAATTATTTTCAATTCATATAAAATTGAAATGCAAGACATGAATCAACTTCTTTATTGTTCTTTTTAACTTATTCAGAGCATACTGAATTGAACTGGACAGATAAGTACTAATAAGTACTTATTTCAGTGTAACTTTATATGTATGCAATACCGATAAATAGCAAACTAAACTAATTATAAGTTGAAAAGAACAGAGTTTGACATCAACTGTTGAGAATTAGAGAATATATTATACATATTTGTTATTTTGTAATCTAGTATTAAATTTGTTATATTTTGGAAGATGTGTGGTGAATCTATATGAAAAATATGCATTATGTTGGGTTTTTAAGGATTCATGTGGAAAAATATGAAAAATAAAAATATTGGAGCATAATGATATTGATATTAGAGGCAGAAGCCCCTTGATATTGATTTTTATTCATGTATTTATAGAGAGATAACTTAAATATAAAAAGAATTCTAATCCTAAACTAATATAATAAAACTCATTAATATTATCTAAAACACTAAATCCTAATTTATCTCTACTTCAAATAACAATTATCTTTTCTAACTATAATCTACTTCTAATTTATTAAATATGTCTCCAACTAAATAACAA
Organism: Euphorbia pulcherrima; assembly: GCA_947683365.1. Taxonomy (NCBI): domain Eukaryota; kingdom Viridiplantae; phylum Streptophyta; class Magnoliopsida; order Malpighiales; family Euphorbiaceae; genus Euphorbia; species Euphorbia pulcherrima. Next base: position 46,779,689 of record CANTUS010000010.1, read on the forward strand.
CTTCTAAATCAATTTCTAAACACATTATATATACTAAATGGACCAGACTCTATTGCAAAACCCTAGTCACCTCTCTCCATCTCCTTTCATTCATACTCTAAATACAATTTTTGCTTTGAGCGTTCTTGTTCCTCTCCTCTCTCATCTTTTTTCTCCTATTTTGTTCCCTTTGTGTTCTCGTGTTTTTTTCCTTCAGTGAAATATTTTGTACTTGATATTTTATTGAGCCCCCTCTTCTGCTGGGATTTCTAATCCCTAAAATGCATTTCAAGTTCAAAGAAAACAAAAAAACTGAAATAGCATAAAAACTTAATATCTAAAACGTATAAAGAACATAAATAATACAACGAGGTTTGATTTAGTAGTTGAGCCTTGTAGTTGTGATCTTAAAGGTCACAGGTTTGAGTCCGCATAAGGGCGGGGTGGGATGAGGCTTTTCTTTATTATTATTGTAAACCCAATGAGGCAAATATAAAAAAAACATAAAATACAACAAAGTTTGAACCCTTATCAATTTAGCATGCTTAAAATAAAATCAATTCCTAAACCAACTTTACAATTCAAAAAATACAAAATTATTATAAATATTCTTATTTACGTTGGATGACCATTAATGCCCTAATTAATACTATGATTTATATCCTTTTCTTTCCTCTCATATTCCTATAAATTGATTAATTTGTTCATTTGTTTGATATGAATAAAGAACTACATTTGCTTGTTTTCATTTTTTTGATATTGTTCATTGATATTTGTTCTTTATTTATAACACGTTATGAGCATGATAAGTCTCTACTAGTGATCCTGTAAAGGTATTGATTTCTTTTCTATCATATGATTCTTGTTTTCTATTATGTTATTTTTTATAATAATTTTAATTTATATTTTCCCGATAAAAATTTATATAATTATATCCCTGAAGGATATAATGAATAATTTTAATTTATTCGTTCTTGATAAAACATTTATATAATTATATTCCGAAGGATATAATAAATAATTTTAATTTATTTGTTCTTGAAGATTACACATATATATAATTATATCCCTGAGGGATATAACAAATAATTTTAATTTGTATATTCTTGAAGAATATATATAATTGTATCCCTGAAGGATATAACAAGATAATTTTGATGTGTATATTCCTGAACAATATATTGTAATTAGTGTAAGATTGTAAATGCTTAATGAGTATATATTTATTACGCTATTAGAAAGAATCATTTTTTGATAAGGGATAGAATCATTTTACAAGTATTGAAATATTAGCCTTGAAGTTGTGATCCTAAGTCATAGGTTTGAGTCCGCATACGGGCGGGGTGGGATGAAGTTTTTCTTTATTATTATTGTAAACTCAATGAGGCAAATATCTAAAAAAATAAAATAAAATACAACAAAGTCTGAAACCTTATCAATTTAGCATGCTTAAAATAAAATCAATTCCTAAACCAACTTTACAATTCAAAAAATACAAAATTGATTTCTTTCCATGGTTGCGGCCTATTTATTTTTCTGAAAAATAATTAATTTGGTTTCAATCAAATAAACAATGGAAGAGCAGTTGAGCAGAACCACTGAGTTGTCTGTTTGGTTTGATGAAAAAATAGATAGGCTCAGTGATTTGCCCGATTTGCTTATTTGACATATCCTCTCTTTTCTGCCAACAAAAAGAGATGCTATTCGCACATCTATTTTATTAAAAAGATGGCGTAATCAATGACGTCATATTCATGTTTTAATCTTCGCTTACTTTTTGATAGATATTATATTCTACAAATTAGGATAATATTATATTCTACAAATTAGGATAGAAGTTTTCCTAATTTATATTGTATTGATGTATATTCCTAAACTATAGTATTCCTATATTGTATTATTGTAAAGTTAATATATATGAATAATACAATACTCATCACGGTAAGTGATTGAGATTTTCTCAAAACCTAGCTCAAACTATCATGGTAGTAGAGCCATTCTAAGGCAAAACTACCGCCGGCTTTCTTTCTCGATTCTCACCGGCGGTTTATTCCTTTTCTTTTTTCTCCGATCATCATGGCTTCTTCAAATAGAACCCAATCTTCAGAGCTGTTGCCACCTTTATCTCATCGTCTACTTCAGAAACAGCCGCTACTCAATTCTCTTCCAACACAGCCTTACAACCTTCTGTTTCTCATTAATTACCTCTCAAACTCAACTCCGGTAGCTACGTATTATGAAAAACATTGATAATTCAGATCTTGGATGGTTATGATCTAGTGAAATTTGTGGATGGTACTAACATGATTCCTGCCGAAATTATGCATGACAATTCCCCAAATCCTGCATATATAATTTGGAAACGCCAAGATCAACATGTTTTGAGTTGGATACTCAACTCAATTTCTCCTTCTATTCTCCCTCAAGTTGTAGGTGTACAGTCAGCTTGTGAAGCCTGGACGAAACTTGAGACCACCTATGCATCCGGGTCTAGAGCTCAAGTTCGTGATCTTAAGAAACAATTTTATTCTCTCAAGAAAGGTAATGAAACCATAACTGAATATATGCAACGTGCAAAATTGATTTATAATAGACTTGTCTCGCTTCAATGTAACAATATTTCAATGGAAGATTTGGTTGATGGTATATTAGATGGATTGGGTGGCTTGAATAGTGTTTATCGAGATTTTTGAAGGTCTTCTAAAGATCGTATGATCGCGGTGTCGTATGATGATTTATTTGGTCTTTTACTAACCGAGGAAAGACAATTGCGCAAGGAAAAAAGCCCCATTGAAGATTTGAATCACATCTCAGTCCATATTACTCATTCTTAAAACACCGGTGGTCGTGGTAGATGGCACGGTAGATAGGAGTTCCAATCTCATAATCGCTGTCATGAATTTTTTGGAGCCCCGGGTTAGTAGTGGGGTCACGGGCATCACATTTGTGGCCACCATTCTCACGGTCATAATTTTTTGGTCTCACCAAGTTACGGTTTTGGTTTGCTTCCTATGCCACCAGCTCATGCACCTATCTCTCAATCAGCACCGATGGATGTTTCCTCCTTGGTTTGTCAAAACTACAAGGGAATTTGCCATTACTCGAGACAATGCCCCTCACATAGACTAAATGATCCTTGACCCTCACCTACATCAAACTTTACCACCTTAAACCCTACCGAACAATCTTGGATCATGGATAGTGGAGCTACACATCATCTTACCTCCGTTTTGGGAAACCTGCATCTTCACTCTGAGTATTCCGGCCCTAAAGAGGTTCAATTAGGTAATGGTTCTATACTTTCTATTCATCATGTCGGGTCTTCTTTTGTTCCTCACACATCGTTAAATTTACATAATGTCTACCAGGTCCCTCAATCTAATTCGAATATGATATTAGTTGGTGAACTTACTAAAACTAACGATGTTTTTTTTAATTCTTTCATGATTTTTTGTTGTAAAGGACCTTTCTAAACATGTGATACTTCGAGGCTAGAATAAGGATGGTCTTTACACATTAGTGTATAAACCTCGTGCTCCAGTTCGATCTCATGCTACCTCCTTGACTATGTGGCGCGTGCGGCTTGGGAATCCTTCCTTTCAAGTAGTTAGTAGAGTTCTTCATCATAATAATATTCACTTTCAAATAAGTCGTCAAAGAGTCATTTTTGTCAGGATTGTTCTGTTAGTAAAAGTCATCGTTTACCATTTTCTATTTCAGAGTCTGTCATTTCTGGACCTTTGGATTTAATTTGTTCTCATGTATGGGATCCGGCCGTGATTCAATCACATGATGGTTATTCTTACTCTGTTTTATTTTATGATCATTACAACAAATATAGTTGGATATATTTTATGAAACATAAATCAAATGCTCTCTCTATCTTTATTTGTTTTTGCACAACTGTTGAGAAATTTTTTCACCGGCCCATTAAGTGTTTTCAATCTGATGGGGGAGGGGAATTTAAACCCATTCATAAATACCTTCAACAGCATGGCATCCAATTTCGTATGCCCTGCCTATATACACCTGGACAAAATGGGAACGCGGAATGCAAACACCGTCATGTGTTTGAAACGAGACTTGTTTTATTTAATCGTGCTAAATTGCCTATGCAGTTTTGGTCATATGCTTTTGGCACTGCTACTTTTATTATTAATCGTATGCCTACTAATGTTCTTTAGTTTGATTTTCCTTTTTATCGATTATTCAATGATCCACCTGATTATTTATCTTTTCGTGTTTTTGGTTTCCTGTGTTATCCTTGGTTGCATCCTTGCTCTTCGAATAAACTTGATTTCTGTTCTAGCTGTTGTGTCTTTGTTGGTTATAGTCGAGTCCATAAAGGGTATCGTTGTTTTGATCCTCTCATAAATAAATTCTTTGTCTCATGTCATGCTTTGTTTGATAAGCAGGTGTTCCCTTATTCGAATATTGTGAAACCTACTATACATGATCCATTATCCATCTCACATTCACCGATGATGACATTTTACCCACATTCACTGCCTTGCCATGAGCCGAGACCTAACCACCTAACACCACCCGCGGTAGCCCCATCGGTACCTACAGAAGTGCTTTACCTACCAGCCCTACACCATCATCCCTACCCAGATCCCCGCCATTACCGCCAAGTTCTTCTCTACCTCGCTATCTATTCCTGAACTTTATGCCCAAACCGAGCCATATTCTCCCAGCCTTTCTCTTATGGATGACTTTCAAAGTAATGAACAGTAATCGAATCTGCAGGATATTTCTACAAGCATAACATGGTGTCTACCCCGTGCATAGGCGTCCAAGTGTGGGCCACGAGCCATGTATGCAACCACTATACAGGCCAATCCTACTTATCATTCGGAGGCTATGAAATTTTCTCACTGGTGAGAAGCAATGTTTGATGAGTATTTGGCTTTGATATGTAATGGAACTTAGGAGCTTGTTCCACCACAAGAGGCAACAAATGTTATTGGATGTAAATGGGTGTTCAAAACGAAGTTAAAGGCCGATGGTACAGTTGATCGTTATAACGCACGCCTTGTTGTGAAGGGTTTTCATCAACAACATGGTATTGATTTCAATGATACTTTCAGTCCATTCACTAAACCTATTACCATTCGACATTTACATTCCCTAGCAGTGAGTTATTCGTGGTTCATTAATCATTTGGATGTATCTAATGCATTTTTACATGGTGACCTTGACACATTGGCCTTTATGGTGAAACCATCCAAGTTTATTGATAAAAGTTGTCCCTCTCATGTTTGTCGACTTCGCAAATCTCTTTATGGCCTTAAATAGTCACCTCGTATGTGGCATTATAAACTTATACAATCATTGCATGAATATGGTTTTAAAAGCTCCCATCCTAATGTGCCTCTTTCTTATCTTTGTCGTGGCTCTTGTATTCTATTTTGTTCAATTTATGTCGATGATATCTTGGTACTTCTAAATGATACTCGATAGGCCTCACAATTGTTTTCATTCTTGTAGTCTCACTTTGCAATTAAAGATTTGGGACCAGTTCATTATTTTTTAGGAATAGAATTTTCTCGTTCAAATGGGTGGTTATTCTTGTCTCAAAGAAAGTCTGTGCAAGACCTTTTGACTAGAGCTAATATGACAGTGGCTAAACCGGTGTCCACACCTGCAGCAATTGTTAAGTCCACTACTAGTGATTCTGAGAAATATGATGATGTTATACATTGCCGTAGCTTGGTGGGTGGACTTCAATATCTTACCATTACCCGACCTGATATTGCCGTTTCGGTCACCAAGGTCAAATAATCTATGAATTCTCCAAGTATAGATAGTTGGCAAGCACTTAAGCGAATTATATGATACCTTCAAGGTACTTTGGGTTATGGATTGCAGTACTCTAGGCAATCAAGTATTAATTTGCAAGGTTTTTTAGGTTTGGATTGAGGTGGAGATTCAATAGATCATTGGTCAATGATGGGTTATTGTATTTTTCATGGAATAAATTTAATCTCTTGAACATCAAAGAAATAACGTACAGTCTTTCGGTCTTCTATGGAGGCCAAATATAGGGCAGTTGCTAATACCACTTTAGAGTTGACATGGATTGAATTATTTTTATGCGAGATTGGGTTCCCAGTTTCCCAACCACCGATGCTTTGGTGTGACAACCTTAGCTCGACTTATCTTACGGCGAATCCAACTTTTCATTCACGGACCAACCATCTAGAACTAGATTTCCATTTCGTTCGAGAGCATGTAGCTTCAAAACACTTCTTGTGTGTCACATTCCACTGAAGATTAAGTTGTTGATGCTCTTACGAAGCCACTATCCCGTCATCGGTTCCTTCTTCTTTGTGACAAGTTGGCTGTGGTTCATCACCCTACCCAACTCGTGGGGTGTGATAGATATTATATTGTACACATTAGGATAGATAGTTTTCCTAAGTTATGTTGTATTGATGTATATTACTACATTATAGTATTTCTATATTATATTATTGTAAAGTTGATATATATGAATAATACAATACTCATAAAGGTAAGTGATTGAGATTTTCTCAAAACCTAGCTCAAACTATCACTTTTTTCATAGGATCAATAGTATCACCATCAATTTTCACAAAAATTACCCGAAATGTTGGCCCCTATGAGGGTCTAAAAAAGGTCAGAGGGGGGTGAATGACCTTTTTTTCATGGAATTAACAGACTTTAAGAAGTCTTAGTGTAGCATGTTTGATTATGTTTCGGGTGATGGATCCGGATGGTGCAAATATGAAATATAATGCAAAAGTAAAGAATAAGAAAATCAAACACTGAGTTTTATCCTGGTTCCGCCCCGCCTACTCTAGTCCCCATATTTTCCTTCCTCCGAGCTTTTCACTAGTGGATTCCTTTCCAACTGGCAGGAATCAAGCCTTACAATTTATCTCCGGATGGTACCCCCTTCGGGTTATAGGATATACCACTAGAAGTACTAAATCCTAGCTGAGTTCTCTTGTCTTTAGTAGGATATACCACTTAGATTTCTACCCAAACCTAAGTTGAGTCCTATATGGAGATCCTACTAAAAGTACCAACTATAAGCTATATCCCAATCTCACTGCTCGCCCAAGTAGGAGATCTTTTACACTTTGGTTTTCGTAAAGGTTTTGATTTTGGAGTTCCTCAAGTTTATAACTCACTTGGGAATCCTTACAAATAGATTTAGAATTGTTTGATTCTTGAAAGGATGTGTTTTTTATTGCTCTCGCGAATTCTCTTGTTAATGCTTTGTTGAAAACAACCAGCACCTTCTTAATTTGTGAAGCTTCCCTTTTATAGGCTTCTATCATAAATGTAGCTATTGTGGGTTGTTGAGACTAAATTTAATCTTCACCTTTGATCAGGTAAAATAAGGCACTTCTAGAGTCGTTCATTAATCCATTAGACCAAGATTTTGACCCATTTGAATCCTTGGGATTGAGGCTGAAAAGTTGTTAGTGATCATTTTTTTGTATTTTAGTGATTCAACAACTTTACGCCAGTAGTCCAGAATGTGTGTGTAACGCGCCTTTCTTATTGGTCTATATGAAAAAGATTGTTCCCTTTTTCTCTTTCCCTTGTTACTCCTTCTGTCCTTTTCTAAAAAGTATGCTAGCTGTCTTTTGTTTTGCATATGAGGAAAGGATCTTTGACTTGTAGACCAAAAAGGTAGAGAAAAAACTTATTTTCGAAACTTTTCCCTTTGTCTTTATAATTGTGTCTTGCAGATGACTTTTAGTCTTGATATCCGGATGCTATTCAATCAGTCTTCCTTCGGATGCTATTGTACAAGGAGTTAGTAGTTTGTTTCCTTTCTAAACTCTAACCAAATGCTTTTCTTTCATGCTTGGGTAATTGTCTTTACTTTAATAATTGTTTTCGACTTTGGATGTTATGGTTATATGTCCAAATACAATTATTTTGGACTTAACTGTCTTTGTTTACTTGTCCAGATATAATGACTTAGGTCTCTTTGTTTACTTCAAACCTGATCCGGATTATTTGTTATTCCGGATCATTGTTTCCAACAATCTACCCCATTTGATGGAAACAAAAACCTAAGTCATCTCAGAATAAGAAAGGGGTTTTATGATCTAAGTATGATTCTTGATGCTTAGTCATTTACAATTTTTACTCCCTCATAATTTTAGCATCCCTAACTTCCCAAACATTTTTCAATTCTAGCTTCTAAGGTTTTTATAGTATAATTTCCGATTGTACTTTAGAAGCAATTTTTTGTAGTAATTTTTCACTATATATACTTCTGTTGTTAATAATAAATAACATCAATGAAGTTTTGTATTACATGTTACAGAACTATATAAGTGAAAATAACTATAGCTATTACAATTATTACATAGCTATTTCTATTACAACTTATTTCTTTCTAGATGTTTCTCCTTTCTTCTCCTTGCCTTTGCTCCTCTCCTCCTTTTCAATTTCAACTTTATCTTCCCCCTTGTTACTCTCCCCCTTTTTGTTTGCATTGCTTGGGGGTCTATAACCATATAGGTCTTACCATCCCAGCTCTCCTGCAATGCCTTTAAGTATATGTAATAATCCAGATTTCCATGTCTTCTATGCTCGTTGATAGTGTCAACTGTGGCCGGAGTTAGATAGAGGGGCTGAAAGACTTTTCGGAGTTGGGTATATGACTTTGTGAGGTAAGGATGCATGGTTAGAACATATTCATGATCCTTTTCATCAAAGTAGGGGAAAAGTGCCTTTAGGAGTGTAGCTATCCCTTTATATCCAAAGAAGCCTGTGTCCCCAATGTGTTGGATAAGATCCTGAAGTACTGGGAGTAGTTGGCTTTCTAAAATTGAAGGTGAGGAAGAAGATATGGAGTTGGACAAGTTAGACAAGTTGGATTGCACTTTCTTAAATTCAATGCCTATATCTCGGCGGCAGTTATGAATGCTTGTGTTGATAGTTATGAGATCTTTGTGAAATTTATCCTTTAGATTATTGATGACTGTATCATGTCCATTCATTTGGCCTGCAAACTCAGTTCCAATATCTTCCAAGTGTTTGGAAAGGATTTTGGGCATTCCTTCATCAATGAATTTGGTTAGCTTGTCCAATGTAGCTTGTTGCTTTTCATTGAGGCTTGTGATGTTGGAATTCTTCTCAGCCAAGAATTTTGATAAGTTTTCAAACTTGGAATCTAGATACTCCTTGATTTTTATGGTCAATTCGGAGGAGGAGGAGGTTATTTTATCCATGAGGGTGACACAATTGTTATTTGCTCCCGTGTTAGCCTAATTTGTAGAGCTTCTTACTCTTGCAATGTTTGAGTTCATCTGCTCCAATACCGGAGCGATCTTTGCCAAAGAAACTTCTGCTACCAATTCAGAAGTGGTGAAGTCCTCTACTTCCTTCTCAATATTCTGAACACTTCCTTTAATCTCCTTAATATCAGACTGCAAATCTGGAGAGAGAGATTTTTCCAGTAAGAGTTTCTCCATGGATTTCAGTGTTTCAAGCACCTCCTAGAGTGACTTGGAGATGTTATTCTCCTTATGTCCTTCAATGGTGGCTTCTTCTATCAATCTGAGAGCCACTCTCAGTTTTCATCCCTAATTGGCTGGAGATTTATAGTTTTGGGTTTTTATAGATCACTAGAAGAGGAGGATGAGGTTTCTCCGATACTTGAACTATTCTCGGATTGTTTAGGGTTAGAGGATTACTCCTTATACTTAGCTTCTTCATTTTCTTCTTCTTCTTCCTCTTCACCCAATCTTTCCCCCAGACTGGCCTCACCCTTTGAATTCTCTTTAGAAGCATTTTCATTGGATCCCAGACCCAGTCCCTCCTCCAAAATGATTTGTTTTGGGTTGGATTCTAGTTCCTTAGATACATTTTGAGCATGTGTATCCAAGTTTTCCTTAGGCACAACTATTTCCTTAGATAACACAACATTAATATGTTCAGAATCATGAGTAGGAAGTACCTTAATGGCTGGTATGTCTAGGATTTTTGCTTCTTTCACTCCTTCATCCGACTACATTACCCCGAAAGACTGGAAATGTCCTCAGTCTTCCCTTCAGATGCCTTTTCAAGACTTTTAACTACTTCCCCAAGCATGTTATAGTGTCCTCAACAACCACTTCACATGCCATTTTATGGCTTTCTTCATTGATGATCTTAACTTCCGGATTGAGCAGATTTTCCAAAGGTGGTCCAGTTCTAGGCTTGAAGACAAACATGTCTGCTTTCGAATTCTGGACAAGAGTTTCCAGGTGTATTGGAGCAATAAGAATAGCTTGGCACCGGAAGAGCCTCCAGTCCTTCCGTTGTTAGCTTATTTATCCGATCATTGTCTTTTATGGCTTCCTTTATGACTTCATATTGAGGATCATCCAGAGTCACTTCCTGAGTAGATACGGGCACATGTTTGCCCTTGGTTTTTCTAGCCTTAGCCAATTCAGCTTCTTCATCCCTCTTCACAGCTTCCTCATCTATAACAATTCCGGCTGGCTTCTTTGCTTTACTTTTCTAGGCTGCCACAACCTCATCAAAAGTACATCCCTTTCTTGTAAACTGCCTCCTCTTTGGTTTCAAAGCTTCATCCCAAGTCTCCTCATTCTCTGCATTATTAGGCAGGATTTCTTCCAAGGTTTTTCCTGCCTTTCTTCTTCCGGCTATGATACCCTCAGCCACAGCTAGAGCTTGATCCTCCACCATTACCCCTAGGGTTTCCATATTCCTCCCCTTCTTAGCTGCTGCCTTTATAAGCCTCCCCCTTGGCTTAGGCTTCTCAAGGCTATTATTCATCAGTTGAGAGAGATTTGGGCATCCTCATCATCTTTCTTAACTAGAACAAGAGCCAACTGTCTTGGTGCTTTAGGCTTGGTGGTTCTAGCCTTCTTGGGAACAGGGGCTTCTTCAACCGGATTTGTTGCCTTCCTAGCCCTGCTCTTTTTCTCATCCCTCTATTTAATGGCCTTTCCTTCATCCCAGATTTCTCCTCAGGTTCGCTTCTTAAAATTTTTCTTTAGAATATCCTTCCCCTAGACTGACTTAAATTTGGATAAATTTACTTCATTTGCCAATAGGATTCTAGTGATCAGGGAACCATGGGAATTCCTGTGCTGTCTGAGGAAGTGGATGATCAACACTGGCATGTTCACCTCTCTGCACCCTACCTAGTGCTATAACACACAGTGTTGGAAGGAAGACACTATAGTTAAGGATCCCTTCTGGATCAGGACTAATTTGGCAAGAACATGTTGTAAGATCCTTGGAGCTTGTGGCTAATAGGTGGAGAACTTATCTCCAAAGTACCTGACAGGGATCCGTATTCGAGCATGATATTTCACCTTTAATTCATCTCCATCAGTTCTCATCTGAACTCCATCATTCTTCAAATTTAGATGCTTCTCAAAGAAATTCGGTGTAATTGTTATCTCCTTCCCCTAAACTTTAGTTCTAAGAGTATCATAGGAGGTATGAGCTCTCAGATTGGTGTAGAACTCGCACACCAATTCCAGATAGGTTGGGAAATTGATCATTAAGAAATCCCCTAAGTGTTGATCCTCGAGGAGTTTAGAGAATGGGTCTGTTTGAAAGAGGAAATTATCTCCCAAGTAGTTAATGGTAACTACTGAGTTAGTGGCTTTGGGGTTTGTGGGTATCGAATCTTTATCTTTGAGATCAGACTCTACAAAGATGTTTTGTGGAGGAAGGGTTTGGATTTGGTTGTTTGTCATTATGGCTGCCATTTAAGAATATTCGAGAAATTAGGGTTTGGAAATAGAAATTTGCAGAGTAACAGTAGTAAGTTGCTCGAGTGAAGAAGAAGGGGAAATTTGGGGGTTTATATAGAATTTCTAAAGTGAATGTATAATGGTAATCTAGACTCAGTTAAAGTTAATTGGATTGATGACATGGCAGATGGAGTTTATGAGAGATGTAAATGGCGTTAAAACTAGAGAATGTGAATTATTTATTTTTAAACTCGCCATTTAATTTCACCGCGAATGTAACAACCGATAGACGTTTGAAATTCAAAACGTGTATAGTTGCTTTTCTGCGCTCTTACTGCCATTTGTCCTTTCTGTCTGTTGAGCTGGCAGCCTTTATTCCGGATCCAACGTCAACATAATTTCTTCTTCTTTTCCTGATTCCTTGAATTATAGGGCTTTAAACTAATCCCCAATTGTCTTTCGAATTTGCCTTTAAATTGGATTGGACAATCCAATTGACTCCCTTAGCTTGTTGAATTGTTCTTTACTTAGTGGCGTGGTAAAGATATCTGCTCTTTGCCTATTTATAGCACAAAAAGTAATGGGAAATGAATCCTAAAAATGCCAAATATGTGTTGAACCTACTCTATACATAAATGCAAAGAGACAAAATAGAAATTTCTGCTTGTGGGTGCCGACAATGTAAAAGCTCACCAAAGCTAATTAATTATGTCCACAATTTGATTCAATGACCGACAATTCAAATTACATTATTCACAAATCTCCACCTTGATTTGAAGTTATCGGAGTCGCTAAAATAGCCCTCTTGAGCAACTCAATTATCGCAAACACCAATCAAGTTTAAGCAATGCTTAAACTTACTGGTTGGAAGAGGCTTCATCATCGTGTTGGCTGGATTGTGCGCCATACAAATTTTAGTAATACCAATATTTCCTTCGAAAATAATATCTCGCATAAAATGGTACTTCACGTCAATGAGCTTCCTTCTTTCATGAAACATCTGATCTTTAGTTAGACAAATCGCACTTTGACTATCACAATGGACGATAATTTTCTGCAAATTTGAACTGAGTTCACCGACCAAACCTCTAAGCCAAATAGCTTCTTTTACAGCTTCAACTACTGCCGTGTGTTATGCTTCGGTAGTGAATAATGCAACTGTAGGCTGTAAAGTAGCTTTCCAACTGATAGCGCTACTACCAGGGGTAAACACATAACCTGTGATCGATCTTCGCTTGTAAAGATCACCTGCATAATCTGAATTAATATAGCCAACCACCATGTTCTTACTTTTTCCAAATTCCAAACAAGCATTAGAAGTACCCCTTAAGTATCTTAGAACCCATTTCACAGCATGCCAATGTTCTTTGCCCGGATTAGACATGTATCTACTAACAACACTGACTGCATGTGAAATGTCTGAACGAGTACAAACCATAGCATACATGATACTACCAATAGCACTAAAGTAAGGAATATGTGACATATACTCAATATCCTTTTTAGATTGAGGATATAGAGCAGCAGAAAGTAAAAAATGAGCAGCAAGTGGAGTACTTATAGGTTTGGCATTTTTCATGCCAAAACGCTCCAACACTTTCTCAACAAAACTTCTCTGAGTCAAATATGGCTTTCCTACAGCTCTATTTCTTTGGATCTCCATGTCGAGAATCTTCTTAGCAGCTACCAAATCTTTCATCTCAAATTCACTGCTAAGCTTTGCTTTCAATCTATTGATATCAGACATATCCTTGGTGGCAATAAGCATATCATCAACATAAACCAACATGTATACAAATGAGCCATTTCCAATTTTTCTAAAATATACATAGCTATCATACTGGCTCTTTGAATAGCCATGTCCAACCATAAAAGAATCAAACCGCTTATACCATTGTCGAGGCGACTACTTCAATCCGTATAGTGATTTTTGCAACAAGTAAACATGGTCTTCTTTGCCTTCAACTTCAAAACCATCTGGTTGTCTCATATAGATATGCTCCTCTAATTCTCCATGTAAGAAAGCAGTTTGACGTCAAGTTGCTCCAACTCCAAATCATGTATAGCAACCAAAGCTAGCAAAACATGAATAGAGCTATGTTTAACAACAGGAGAAAACACCTCTTTAAAATCAACTCCTTGTACCTGACTATAGCCCTTGGCGACCAATCATGCCTTATATTTAGCATCCTCAACTCCTGGAATGCCATCTTTCCTTTTGAAGACCCATTTGCAACCAACAATCTTCTTATCCTTAGGTAGTTTTACCAAATCCCACATTCTATTTTTGTACAAAGATTCAATCTCTTCTTGCATAGCTACTAGCCATTTTGCAAAGTCATCATGAGAAATGGCTTCTGAATATGTGGAAGGTTCGCTAACTCCTTCTGTCTCTTGTGCAGCAATAAAGGCATAGGTAACATAATCAATAAACTTTACAGACATTCTTCTTTCTCTATCAAGCCTGCTTTCAACAATAGGATGATTCATCTGTTTGACCGTAGTAGTTTCTTCTACTTCTGTTGGCTCGGACAACTATTCTAAAATTTGCCCCTCTGTGGCTTCGGAGGGAGCAAATGATTCCTCCACCTCGAATGGAACCTCCACTTGCTTATTAGAATTCTGTATATTAGTGTCATCTACAACTGAGGACTCTTTTCTTGGATGCAGCATAGCAGATTCATCAAATACAACATTTCTGCTAATAACAGACTTTGGTGACTTGGGATCTAGAAGCCAAACTTTATATCCCTTTACACCAATGGGGTAGCCAAGAAAAATGCCCTTTTTAGCTCTAGGCTCCAATTTTCCATCATAAACATGGATATAAATAGGACACCCAAAAATTCTCAGATCAGAATAATTTGCAGGTTTGCCAGACCATAACTCTTCAGGAGTTTTACAGTTGATAGAAGCACAAGGAGAGCGATTCACTAAATGAGCAGTTGTTGCAGCTACTTCAGCCCAGAAAGCTTAAGATAATTCGGAATTTAACAGCATGCATCGAACTTTCTCCAACAAAGTTCTATTCTTCCGCTCAGCTACACCATTATATTGGGGTGTGCCTGGAATAGTCAGATGCCTCGAGATGCCCATATTTTTACAAAATGTGGCAAATTTTGCATTACAAAACTCCAAACCATTATCTGTTTGGAGACGTTTGATCTTCCTACCAGTTTGATTCTCGACTAATGCTTTCCACTACTTAAAATTGGTAAAGACATCATTCTTGTGTTTCAAGAAATAAGTCCACGCCTTTCGATAGTAGTCGTCAATAAAAGTGAGCATGTAACGAGCACTAGCTTTTGAAGGAACATGAGCAGGGCCCCAAAGGTCAGAATGGATATAATCCAAAGTACCTTTTGTTCTGTGAACACCGCCACTGAAGCTGACTCTTTTGTGTTTGTCGAAAATGCAGTGCTCATAAAACTCTAACTTGGAAGTACTTTGGCCATAAAGTAGACCCCTTTTACTGAGAATGGCCAACCCTTTTTTACTCATGTGGCCAAGCCTCATACGCCATAATTTTATAATGTCAGATTCTGACATGGAAGATGAAACTGCAGCAACACCTGTAGCAGTTGATCCTTGTAGGACTTGCAGTCTCCCAACTTTTCTGGCTTTCATCACGACGATGGCACCTTTCAAAACCTTTAAAACTCCACCTCCACTAGAAAATATGCAATTGTTATCCTCTAAAGCAGATAACAAAATGAGGTTCTTCTTCATGTCTGGAACATGCCACACATCGGTCAGTATTTTGATAATACCATCATGCATCTTGATTTTGACAGTATCGATTCCAACAACTTTACAAGGATGATCATTACCCATTAACACAACTCCTCTATCTACAGATTCATAAGAGGAAAACTAATCTCTATGGAGACAAATATGGAATGAGCAAGCAGAATCCAAGATCCACCCTTGTCCTAATCTAGCACCATCGTCAGACATAGCATAAACTTGACAGTCTTCCTCTTCTTCTGCAACACTGGCTTCGACGGGATCATCCTCTTTGTGACTCTTTTCTTTATTCTTACTCTAAAGCTTGTAACATTTAGCTTTAATGTGCCTTTCTTTTTATAGTAATTGCACGTCAAATTACTGTAATGAGATCTTGATTTAGATCTAAATAGGCTATTGCTGCTGCTACTGGGATCTCTTGTACTAGATCTCCCTCGAACGACCAGACCTTCTGTAGGACTTTTTCTGTCACTAGAAATCTCTTTATCAGTAAGATCTTTAGAGAACAAACATTCTTTAACCTCCTCCACGGTTAAAGCGGTTTTACTATAGATCAGGGTCTCACGAAAATTCTTATACGAAGGAGGAAGAGACCGCAACAATATAAGAGCTTTATCTTCTTCTTCATACTTGATATCCAAATTTTTCAGATCCAAAAGAATGGAACTAAAATCATCAAGGTGCGCCTTAAGGGATGTACCTTCTACCATATGAAGCATATGGAGACGATGTCTCACCACAAGCTTGCTGGTAAGGTTTTTAAACATATAGGGAGACTCCAATTTCTGCCATAAGCCTTTGGCAGTCTTCTCGTGGATGACTTCTTGCAGGACCTCGTTCGACAAGCATAACTGAATGGCAGCTAGAGCTTTGTCCTCCAAATCTTGTTTGTTCTCCTTTGTCACCGTTTAAGGTAACTCTTCCATCATCGCCTTGTATAATCCATTTTGTGTCAAAATCGCTTTCATCTTAACTTGCCATAAGGCAAAGCTCATATTGCGATCAAATTTCTCAATATCAAATTTTGTTGTCGCCATAGTAAATTTCAAAAAATTCCAAAATAAATATTAATTGGCTCTGGTACCAATTTGTTAGGAAATTAGGACCCGCAGCAGAATGAAAATATTTATTTAGGGCGAATCTAGCAACAATAAAATAGGAGAAATAACTGGCGAAAGGAGGAAACAAATAATCCACTAATAATACGAAAAGTGGTACAAAAGAAATGGAGAAATAACACTCAAACCCTTAACTCAAAATACACCCGAACTCACCCTTGTCCTAATATATATATACAAGATGTATATATACTCACACAAAATGGGATTTGGAGGATGAACCACAACTGAACATTACATGCCTATATATAGCACAAAAAGTAATGGGAAATGAATCCTACAAATGCCAAATACGTGTTGAACTTACTCTATATATAAATGCAAAGAGACAAAATAGAAATGTCAGCTTGTGGGTGCCGACAATGTAAAAGCTCACCAAAGCTAATTAATTATGTCCACATTTTGATTCAATGACAGATAATTCAAAATGCATTATTCACAGACTCTATAAAATCATCCTACACCGTTCTCATCCTAAAAATTACAGGTGCTCGCTCCTTAGTGAACTTCAAGCCTATTGCTTTAATCCATGGAATTTACAAGATTGTGGCCAAAGTATTATCTTCGCGGTTGCAGCCTTTACTTAAAAATTTAATTTCGGGGAACCAGTTCCCTTTTATTAAAGCGCGAAGCATACATGAGTGCTCCTTCATTGCCCGAGGTAATTCACTCTATCCGATCAAGGAGACAAGCTTGTATTGTCTTAAAGCTAGACTTTCATAAGGCTTTTGATAGCATATCGTGGAATTTTATCGATTCGGTTTTGAAAAAAAATGGGGTTTAATGATAAGTGGATCTCTTGGCTCTCGAATTGTGGGAAGAACTCGACACTTCAATTTTGATAAATGCCCACCTTATGCAATGATCCGACATAGAAAAGGTGTGAAACAAGGCTACCCTTTATCACCTTTTATTTTTGTTCTTGCGGTTGAGGGTTTGAAGCAGATTATTGACACAAGCGTTAGAGATGGCTTGCTACCTGGGTTTCGATTGGAAAACTCAGTTCAGGATGTCTCACTGCTATAATTCACAGACGACACCATATGTTTTCTCCCGGCCGATGCGAGCTTGATTCCGATTTTTGTTCAAATTTTGAGGTGGTTGGAACTTATTTCGGGGCTTCGGATTAACTATCACAAGAGTTCGATAATGGGAATCCATATAGAAGAATTGGTGCTTCATTATTGCACCATTATCCTTGAATGCAAAATTGAAAATTTCCCATTACCTACCTTGGTGCACCACTTTGTTCAAAGCAATTGATAGTTGGCAATTGGGAACCGTTAGTTTCAAAATTCCAGAATAAATTAGCCAATTGGAAGGGACGATATTTATCATATGCGGGGAGAATAGTTTTGATCAAATCGGTACTTGCATCCCTACCGATTTACTTAATGTCCCTTTACAAAATGCCGGAGTCTGTTAATGTTAAGTTGGTGAGTATGATGCGAAACTTTCTTTGGCGTGGTGATGCCTTCTACTTGGGGATATCTAGCTGGGCTTTTTATTTGGGACTTTAAGCTCGTAAATTGCAGCCTTTTATTGAAATGGCTATGGAAACTTCGGGAATCTTCGAAGGACGGTTTATGGTTCAATATATGAGTAAGCCGACATGTTTATTTGACATGGTATGATCTCATTAATGATAGTCGGACTAAAATCTCTCCCATCTGAAAGAACACTATTACATGTTTTCAAAACAAGATTTTCTGGAAATTTTTTTACTCCAATATTTGAGTACGAGTAGGAGACGATATGGCTTCTTCCTTTCGGTTGGTTACTTGGACATCTAATCACTCTCTAAGCAATCTTTTCTCGGATCTATATGTATTATGCGAGGCTAAATCATGGTCAATTAGAGAGGGTTGCAACTTTATATTCCGAGACAACGGCTATAACAGGCCGTTCTCTACTTACGATTATTGTTGTCATCTTAGGAAAGGTGCGCTTACCTTCGAGTCTGGATTTCAAATTCAAAGCCAATGATCTTTCCATTTGAATCTGATTCAATTCAGTCTCCAAGCTTCACTGAAAGATCAGACGCCATCATTTTGGATATAAGGCGGAATAAATGCTACTCGGCTTCTTCCTTGTCACATGGGTTCTATCAAACAACGAACTGGACTACTCCCAAATCAAACTTCATGCTAGTTTGGGATTCCACTTTAACTCTAAAGGTACGTTTCTTCAATTGGCTCTTATTGCATGGAATGCTACCGATAGAATCATTTTTATTTAACCGGGGCTGCCGTTCGGTTACTAATGATCTATGTGTAACGTGCACAGATTCAGAAACACTTGAACACTTGAACACATGATTATATTTCGCCCCACTAGTCGGATGGTTTCGTGGAGCCTTTTCCATTGGCTGGACATTAGTATCACGATGCCATCCTGCCCATATCAGTTCCTTATTTATCGGCGTTTTTTTTAAGGATGGCCTAAGTCGAGACTTTGCTACATTATTATGGTTTGTTATAGCCTGGACGTTGTGGACAAGATGAAACAAGCTTCTATTTGACGGACAGGAGCCAGCAGGGGATGCATTTTATTCCATTTTATACTACTGTTGCTATTTATTTAATTGCAAAAGGCGCCAAATTAGTTTTTCAATTTAAGATATCATTGTTAATCCGAACATTTTGCTAGGCTGTAACTAAACTTTTGGAACTCACATGAATTCCATTCAATAAAACTTTTTGGGTCGTGTTGAGTCGCTTGGGGTCGAGTGTGCCAACCTAGGTTGGATACGCACTGCGGGTGCATTTACATTGGCTATTATTCTTCAATATCTATATATATATATATATATATATATATATATATATATATATATATGTGTGTGTGTGTGTGTTTGTGTGTGTGTGTTGGAAGTGTTGGTGTACCCTAGTTCCTAAGCATTGGTTCTTACATTATGTATATAATAATAGTGTCACATTATAAAGACAATAATCTGTTGCATATATATATATATATATATATATATATATATATATATATATATATATATATATATATTGGATGATCTATAGCAATGTAGTTGCTATGTCACTTGGAAAGTAGCTTGTGAACATAGGCACATGTTCAGAACATGGGGCTGGACCGATCCACATAGCAAGGTCATATGGTTGTATGTCATAGACAACTTGCTGAGTAGATCTCAATAGTCCTCAGACTTGATTTCAACTTATTGTTGATGTGGAAGTGGGTATGATGTGTCATATTACTAACGGGTCCTTAAATATTGGATTACAAGTATGGGTATGCTCGGTATATTTCATGACCATGTTAATAGTAGTGTTGAAGTGTTAGGATTGCCATTCGGTTTGATAAACTGAAATGAATCACCGACAACTTGATGAATAAAAGGGATAAGGACATCCAATAAGTCATTGACTTGTTTTATCATTTTATTCTAGATCAAGAAATACGATGAACTGAATAAGAGGGTGATAAGCACCATGCCTCTTGTTCATTATATTGATGTCAGTTGGCAAAGGACTAGGTGATATGACTACTGACTCCAGTATCTTTTAGAGACGGTTGTACTCTATCCTAACTGGGAGCTGTAATGGTTTGCTAGAATTCGCTTATAGTCTATGGTTGTATCCCATTGTCAACATATGGACAGACCCAAAGGATCGTGCACTTAGAACTACTGATTTGGGATGTCTTGTACATGCAATATTACAATACTGGATGAAGAATTGATTATTAATCAATTGACATGTCAAGTCAACGTAATTGAATAATCTATGTGACTCCAAGAAATTAATTTAGTTAATGGTATAATATAATGTAGTATATATTATTCATTAAAGTTAAATTAAATTGATTAAATAAATTTGCATATAGTACTTATTTAATTGACAATTAATCGGTGTCGAATTTAGTCAAAAGATCAAATTCTTGATTAATGAAAATTTTCTATTTAGTAGAAAAGGTTTCAAAATCTTTATTTGATTTTTATTATTTTTCCCAAATTGCTGTTTGCTCCTGATGGCTAGATTCTTGAGTTGTTTATTATGTTTATTAGGGTTTTGATTAATTGAATTTGTTTAATTAATAATATAACATAATTCATAAATAACTGAACTAAAAAAACTAATTAACGATTAAAAAAAAAAGTTGTAGTGGGCACTGGCGTGAATTCTCAATTCACGCCACCACCCACTGTCCAAGTTGTGGACAGAGCTGACCACAACGTGGACAGATCTGACCACAACGTGGACAGATATCCAGTGGACAGCGGGGCTGTCGTGGACAGTCCCAACTAGTGGACAGCAAGCCCGGTTTTTTCTAATAGCTGTGAAATTATTTCAAGCCCGTTTTAAAATTTCAAATCAGTGACCCGAATTATTTTAAAATAAAGTTCTGATTATTTTATTAATTTGGGGTCATAAAATTTTAGTTATTTGAAACTATCCAAAGTCCGTTTTTAAGAATTTTTAAGTGGCTGAGCTAGATTGTATCAAAATAACATTCCTGTTATTTTGTTAATATAGGCTAATAAATTCTAATATTTTAGAATTGTTAATTCTAATTAATTGGAATTTAATAAGTTATAACTTGTGGCATTTATATTCAATAAATAAGTTGAATATGTTAAATTTTGAAATTAGCCCAATAGACCGAGGTACCGGTTATAGTTGCAGTGCTAAATTTTGAAATAATGACGCCCTAATTCGAGTGGGAGCAATATTGTATGTTTTGCAAAATGATTGCTAATCATTGGGTCTTGACAGGCTTTAAGTCACAATTGTCAAAATTTTGCGATTTCACCAAGTATTTCGGCTAAATATGGTAGATGTAATTATAATTGCCATGATCATGAATCATGTTGGTATATAAGTATGACGGTTGGTTTGTTAAATTCGTAATTGAGATTTCTATGGGTCCAAATGAGATTTGGTTTAAATATTCAATATTTGTTAATACCCATAGATGTTCTAAATTATGTTTTTGTACATTAAACCTCATTTTATATATAGAATATGGATATTGTATCTAAAATAATTACATGGACCCGATTCATTATATAAGCCGACAATACTTAAATAATCTATAAAATATTAAGTCGCTTAAAAGTGTTTCTCGGATTCGCACATGTGCCAACCATTGAAGCTATTGTACCTTATGCTCAGGGTGCATTATGTTATCGGTGGACCATGTAGGGTTATGATACTTTGGTATGGCTAACATGTGGAATGACGTTTGACTCAACTTGTTTTTGTTCTAACTCAGCCTGGCCCAGAACATAGATGGGTAAATTACCAATACGCCCATCAACCAAGAGGCCTTTTGAGAAAAGGATCGGATAGTCTATCCTACCAGGCATTCGATAATGGGTTTTTGTTCGGACATAGTCCGACTCATCATTGGAGGGTTGTGGATCTTGGATAAAGCCGATAAAATCATCAATATAAATTAATCTGGATTAGTTAGTTTATTTAATGGCTTTAAAGACCTTTATTTTTAACTTTGTAATGATTATTTTATCTAGACTAACAAATAAATTTCAACAATAAAACAATCAATCATTCAAACTACAATACATCCTTAAAAGGATTGGCTATCTAGGCAACACTTCCTTGATTAGGCTTAAGAACTAGTGGATAGTTTTGAGACACAGATCGAAGGAATGTGTGGTAGATAGCCTAAGCCCATTGGCAGGGATACTATACCGGCCCAATTTGGGTGGTATTCAAATTCAAGAGGGATAGTCGGGATGTGAAACATCTTTTTTTGGCTAGAAAGTTTTCTGAATTGTGCAAACGATTAGAGGAGATGCAAGCCTATGCTATGATAAGGTCTCTTAATGAGATGTTTCATGAGCAGGTTTATCCAGAGAGGTTCTTGATCAAGGCATTTTAATCCTACAAGATGTATATTATGATCTCTGTGAGTACTTATGTATAGAAGATGGAGAAGCTCAATAAGGGTTTTTGTTCATCTTAGTATACTAGTATGAGAGTTTATAGTTATGACTATCTTGGTCTCCCTATTTGAATCCTATTACCATTTCATTATGAGCTATATGCCATAGATGACTATGACTATAGTTGAGCTGCAAGAGTTACTTAAGCTAACTAGGAGTTTGGTAAATAGGACTCAGCCAGAGTTGATGGTGGATAATTGATTAACGATTAGGGCATAGATAAGGCCTTGATGTTCAAGGGGCTCATGACTAAACAAGAAGTTAAGTCTGTACTACGTCCGAAGGATACTCTTATCAAATACAAGTAGATTGGAAACAAAATGAGAACATGTCATCAACCACATGGGATAGTCTACGAAAAGCATTGAATGTTTTTCATAGAGGTATCTATGTTATAGGTATGATTATTTCTCTTCAACATCAATCTATGAAAAGTTAAATATTTGACACTAGATGTGGTTCTAACATTGATAATGTGCAAAAACTTAAGATGAGAGATAAATGGGATCTTGACAAGTCAATTCTTAAATCATAAGTGGAGTTCAAGAAATGGCCATTAGGATTAATGTTATCTAAATTTTTTTCCCCATCAGCATAATTAGTTATTCTTATCACTTCTAACATTTTGGTTCATATTTATTTAAAACTTAAATATCTTATTCAAGTGTTTCTTTAAGCTAGTCACTGTCCCTTGAAGAAAAAGGAAAAAGATAACTCATACCCTTTTTCTTATTCCCTTATCAATTTCTTCTTATTTATTCGCTGAGCGAGTGAGCTACACCAAAAGGGGTATGTAATGGTACACAAAGATTAAAACTATGCTATAATTTAATATTTATCATCTTACATAAAGTTGAAATTTTCATATGAAAATAAGATTTGATTGACTATAAATTAGTAGAAAATACATGAGAATGCATACACATGTCATTTTTCTCCAAATTCTAGCTTTTGCAAGTGTGGGATAGATACTTAAAAAAATACATAGGATAGTTTTTTTTCCAAAAGAGGTATCCAATGCAATGCCTAATTTATACGTAATGTACAATTAAAAGGTCAGTATTAAATATAATTTTTTCAACAGCAATTAAATTATAAAAAGTTATTTTGATTAACTACATTAATATTTTTAGGAATAAATGGATATTCGATGTAAAAAATGAGCAAGAATATCGTCAAATTTCAGCGATAGAGGTAATGACTATATAATTTTATCTTTGTGTGGGTGTATTTTTAATAATAGTGATTACCTTTAATATATTATAATTTCGAAATACAGACTACTCAGATATTGGAGACCCGAACTCAAAATGCAAAAAATGTGGTGCATATTTTTTTGTATGAGGAGAAAATACAAAAACATCACAATTCTTCAACGCCTAAATTTTTTATATGCTGCAAGGACGGATTAAGCTGAATCAATGGAGCCTCCTCAAATTTTGCAATAATTATTATTTGGATCAGGTAAAATAAGTAATAAGTAATATAGTATCATTGTTTTTAATAGTTATTTTCAATCTATGAATAAAACATAAATGTGTCATTTTGAACCTATCCGTGCATCGTACGAGCACTACACTAGTAGTTAATTAAAACAATAGAAGTCCCTGATCCATGGTATATATAAAATTGTGTCTAAGGTGCTGGCTAAAAGACTACAACCATTGCTACCTAAATTGATATCAGAAAATCAATTTGCTTTCATTAAAGGTCGTAATATTCATGAATGTTCGTTCATAGCCTCGGAGATTATCCATTCGGTTCATAGGAATCGTCAACCATGCTTGGCTATTAAGTTAGACTTCCATAAGGCTTATGATTGTGTTTCGTGGAACTATATGAATGCGGTTTTTAGACAAATGGGTTTTGAGGAAAGATGGGTTCAATGGCTTGACAACTGTAGAAGAAATTCGGTCACTTCAATTCTGATCAATGGGACACCGTCGGAACTAATTAAATTAGCTAGGGGGGTTAAACAAGGAGATCCTATTTCCCTGTTTCTTTTTGTTCTGGCGAGTGAGGGACTGAAACTAATGTTTGAGGAGAGTATTCGAATTGGCCTATTACCGGGTTTTCGGGTTGACGGTTCAGAGAAGGACATGTCTATCCTGCAATTTGCTGATGATACGCTATGCTTTTTACCGGCAGATGAGTCTCTATTACCCATTTTTGTTAGAATTTTGCGATGTTTTGAGTTGACTTCAGGCCTGAAAATTAATTTTAATAAGAGCTCTATTATGGGTATTCATGTACAAGAGACGGTCGTTTCATCTTGTGCAGGAGACCTGGGATGTCGAGTGGAGAACTTTCCGATTACCTATCTTGGAACCCCTCTCAGCGTTAGGCGTGTTCCCGTTTCCTCTTGGAACCCATTGATAAGCAAGTTTCAGAGTCGATTAGTGAGTTGGAAAGGACAATGTTTATCCTATGCAGGACGAATGGTGCTTGTGAAATCGGTATTATCATCTCTTCCAATCTTTTTGTTATCATTGAATAAAATGCCAGGAGCGGTAATTTCGAAACTTGAGCAGCTGATGCGAAATTTTTTGTAGAGGGGGGATTCAACTACTACGAGCATTAGTAAGGTTAGTTGGGCGACGATTGTCCTACCCAAAAATCTTGGGGGCCTCTACATTAGGAACTTAAAGTTAGTTAATTGTAGTTTGTTGATGAAGTGGGTATGGAAGGTTAGGAGTGCTGATCATGGGTCATTATGGTATGAGATTTGCGTTAGACGATACGGGTTTGATTCATGGTGGTCCATTGGGAACTACGATTCATCTACACTGTCACATACTTGGAGAGGAATTATAGCATGTTGTATTAGAGGTGGGGAGTGGTGGGAATTTTTTAGGTCGAGCATTCGGGTTGCTATTGGAAGTGGGGAAAATTGCTCATTCTGGCATGACAACTGGACGCTAAATTCGGAGTTGGCGGTCTTGTTCCCTGACCTATACCGATTATGTATTAGGAAATCGTGTTCGGTGGCCGAGGGATGTCATTATCTTTTCGAATCATCGGCCTTTTTGCGGCCTTTTTGGAAACGGAACTTAAGGATTTCAGGACAGGAGAGAGGTGCGGAACTTCGAAATTGGATCGGTATAAGCTGTCTGAGCTTGTTTCTAGAGGGTGACAATGAGTTGGGGCAGGGTCAACGGCAGCCTATCTTTTCAGGGACGGCTAATCGGTTTATTTGGGAGTTGGGGGAGAAGAAGGTGTACACGACAAGCTCCTTTTGTATGGGCTACTATAGTACGCCAAAATGGCCAAAGCCGAGGCTCAACTTTTCGATAATATGGGAGGCATGTGTGACCCCGAAAGTGTGCTTTTTTGGGTGGCTTGTTTTTCATGGAAGATTACCAACAAAAATGTTCCTTTTCCTCCGGGGCTGCCAATCTATAACGGACGGTCAATGCCCATTTTGTGATTTGGAGGAGACTATGGATCACGCCCTGCTCCATTGCATTAACAGTTATAAGGTGTGGACGCAGGTGATGAGATTGCTCGGTATCTCGCTGCCTATACCATGGAAGGCGGTGGATTTTCTAGCCATGTGGCGCGGCTTCTTTGCTGATGGAAGGGGTAGAGAGTTCGGAACGGCGCTATGGTTCTTAATTGCTTGGGCACTATAGAAACGAAGGAACAAATTTGTATTCGAAGGCAGGATGGGCTCAGAAGACATTATTGGATCATGCATTCATTTATGTTGGTTCATCTAGGAGGCGTGATGTTAATTTTGTTACCTCTGATGTATTTATTTTCCCGAACTTGCTACTCTCGTGTAATTGATTTACTCATGTTCTCGCCTTGAGACCGTGAGTTGATTTTTATTTAATAAAAGAGGGGTAGGTGTTTTGTAGGTAAGCGGGGAAACCAGCCTAGCTGGGGACTCCGCCCCGAAATTTTCACCTGCTCCAAACTTTTAGCCTTTGAAGGGACACAATGTTCCTTCGGGGGTTTTTCAAAAAAAAAAAACGTTGGCAGCCTTACACAAGGTGGTTCACGTTTTGGGTTTGTCAATACCCTGGTTCTTGGTGTTATTTCCCTTTGTTCTTTTTCCCTACGGCTACCACTTGTCCAGGTTCAAGAGTAGTTCGTGCACATGAGATTGGAGAGCTTTCACTTATAAGCTTCATGGCATTCGTCTCTTAAGGAGACTAACCAAGTAAGTTTTTATTTGTTACAATAATTTCGTTTTGAAACTCTATCAACGGTTGTTGAAAAGATCCTATTCCAAATTAGAGAAAGTTTTAACCGGTAATTCCTCCTTCGCGGTTATATTTTTGTTGACAATTCCCTTCAATATATATGGTGGTTCATCCGGTGTGCTCCCTCTGATGATCTATGTAAGCGGTGGATCATTAAGTATGTATCGTCACCCTCGCTCTTTTATTCCTGTCCCGTTACTTCAAAAAAATGTAAAAAGAAAACATTTGATTTTCTTTCTTTTAAATCCCAACAAATTCATACGGGTAAACATACGGGTAACAACCTTAAGAAGTTGTAACAAAAAGGAAACGTAGATAATTAACAACCACATATATGTTTTCACTTTCAGTATCCAAAAAATGAGGAGAACTATTGGAGCTCAAATATGCATTTTTTCAACTGTTTGTCAATCAATTTGAATGTTGTTCAATTTAATTTGCTATCAGAAAGAGATGAATATTTCGAAAATGTTTTCGAGTTCATTGGACTTGACGCAACGTTTATATCTAGACCTGTCAACAGATGATCATTTCCTCCTCGAAGAAATTCAGTTCGATTCTACAAATAAATAATATTCTGTACAATTAAATATAATATTCTGTACAATTAAATATAATATTCTGTACAGATATATCAAGATTTTGCAATAACTATTTTTTTTACAAAGTATACATTTTTCATCATCATTTGTGACATAAAATTGTGCTCAAAAGGTGACGAAGAGAAAGTTATTTATGCTTCCATGAGATTTCACTCTGAAAGGGTGCTATCGGATGAAATCTCTATGTGTCGCTTAACATTCTGGTTCTGATCGGCCCTTGCTTGCAAGTCTATAAGTTGTGCCATGGAAATGCCTACCAGCCCATCAAGAAACAGGTTTTGAGAAGGTTGGTTGGAGTTCAACCTCAACTCCTTCGAAACTAACATATCTGTTTCTCCAGTTGGTAAGCCTCTCAGGTTCAGGATTTTCTCTCTCTCGATTTTCCACCTTTGTGCCAAATCTCGTCCACTCCTCAAGTCCGAGAAATACAAAGAGGAGTCTTTCAGCATATTTTCCCAATTACCCTCTCCATATTTGTGCACACCGAGCCACAGAGAATCGAGCTCCTGCTCGGACCATAAGGTCACCATTTCTCGATTTTCTGATGTATCCCATATTCGTAGCCAAAATTCCTTTGAGGCAGATAATTAGGAACTGGTCAATTGGCAGGTTATCAGCTGACTCAAAATTTATTTGGGGTGGGAAAGTCTGACCCAAATTAAGGCCAAGGAAGCTGCAATCAGGTCGGCTCGAGATGGACTAACCAGTCCCCCCCAATAATTCTACCATTGATCTTGAGCTCAGCTTGAATACACCTCCATTGGTCTTAGACTTAGAATTGAAGCTAGGGTTTTAAGTCTTTCGTTTTTCATTACATAGACAAAAAACGCCAAACAAGAAAAAGTATATCAAATGAACAAATCGATTATTAGTTTGGGTGTGTAGGGTTGGAAGAACTGCAGTTTCAATTTCAATTTCGTTTTTCATTGCAGTTTCAAATCTGACGGTGTCAACAGAAAATTTTTTATTTGCTACAATCGTAAAACAATAGACCATCTTTTGAAAAAAAAATTCACGGACCCCTTTTTGAAAATAAGTGAAACCATATGGGTTTTTTTAGTTACCATTTAGTGAAATGCAGAAAAACAATACGAGAAAGACAGGAATTAGGCCTCGGCTTTAGCCCCAGCCGTGTACAATTTGGAGGGCTATGTGATTGAACTCAATCGAATCGGTCTCCAATTTAATCAGTGGGAGCTCTTTTTGAAATTTATTAGAACACTATTAGATCTGTAATTAATTGAGCACAAACTAAAAGAAGATGCGAAATTGTCATAAATTTCGCAACAAGGATATAAATCAAAATGCTAATCATAAATCAATCAAGTTGGAAGATAAGATCTAAACAAACATTTTTTTTGCATTCAAATTTCAGCTAGGGACTTGTTTGTGGGGTGCCAACAGCTGCCTATGGCGTTTCAGGCCTAGATCTGCGATTTGCTAAGTGATGCAAGAGCAAGAAAATAAAAGTTGAAAGGAAAATAGATCTTACCTGCGAAAGCCATAGAGCTCTGAAGAGTCTGGAAAATCGCTGACCTGATCAATTATGTTCACTTATATAAGTCTACTAGCTGCAATCTAGAGACGCTCCGATTCGTGGAAGGCTTACTCAAATGGGTATGATGTGAAAGTGCAGAGGGGGAAAGTGGTGTTTGGGAATCACAACAATACTTCTTTTTTATAGAGAGACTATCAGACATATGGCGTGACACGTTACACAATAAACTCGCATAAGTGACATTTGTCACTCTTTCATGGAAGAAACACATAAATAAATTGAATATATGGAAATGTCACGGACGTAATCAATGACGTACTAATATGAATACATGACATAATCTGTGGAGTACTAATATGTTTCCAAATGTCAATTTGTTGCAAGTTTTTAAGAAAATATAGATATATTACTCTATTTGATTAAGAAAAATTAGTATACATGACATATGTGATGTAGTTGAGAGGGGTTCAATGTGTTTGGAGTTTCAAGAGTCATGTAGGTTACGAATAATTATGTAGGATTAATAAGAGTCATTTAATTTAGTAGATGAAGAGTCGCTTTGTAGAGAATATAATAATGTAACTATACGGAAGAGCAAAGGAGCTTTTATATATGAAGATCTATATTTGAATAAGATGAGTCTTATAATTTTTCTCAATTCTCGTAGATGTTGCGATTTCTAGAGTTTTTAGAGTCCTAAATGTCTTAGAGGTTGTGATCTCTATGATTTTTTAGACGGGTCGATGTCCGTAGAGGTTGCGATTTCAATGGATTTCGGTTGTTTATCTCTTCTCATTCCTTCCGCTGCATCAGTTGATATCAGAGCCTAACGACAATGGAGATTGTTGAAGAGGAGGAGACCCACAATATTGTATCAGTTTCATAGCCTAACGACAATCGAAGTACAACTCCATCATAGGAGGGACCGAGATTATCGAAGTGGGGGAGACCAGCAATGTTGGATAAGTGAGGATCGTATCTATCCTTTTTAATTTTATTTTCTACTTTTTTTTACATTATAGTTATAAAAATATAAGAAAGAAAAAAAGTTAAGGATTTTTTTTCTAGTTATCAATAAGAAATTCGATGATAAATTTTGTCTAAGAGGAGGAGAATGATGTAGTTGAGAGGGGATCAATGTATTTAGAGTTTCAAGAGTCATGTAGGTTACGAATAATTATGTAGGATCAATTAGAGTAATTTAATTTAGTAGATGAAAAGTCACTTTGTAGAGAATATAAATATAAAACTATGCGGAAGAGCAAATGGGCTTATATATATGATGATGTATATTTGAATAAGATGCGTCTTATAATTTTTCTAAATTCTTGTAGAGGTTGCGATTTCTATAGTTTTTAGAGTCCCAAATGTCTTAAAGGTTGCGATCTCTTTGATTTTTTAGAAGCATCGATGTCAGTTGAGGTTGCGATTTCAATGGATTTTGATTATTTATCTCTTTTCGTTCCTTCCGCTGCATCAGTTGGTATCAGAGCCTAACGACAACGGAGATTGTCGAAAAGGAGGAGACCCACAATATTGGATCAGTTTCATAGCTTAACGACAATCGAAGTATAGCTCCGTCATAGGATGGACCTAGATTATCGAAGAGGGGGAGACTAGCAATGTTGGATCAGCGAAGATCGTATCTATCCTTTCTATTTTTATTTTCTACTTTTTTTTACATTTTAGTTACAAAAATATAAGAAAAAAAATTTAAGAATTTTTTTGTTTTCTATTTATCAATAAGAAATTAGAGGATGAATTTTGTCTAAGAGGAGGAGAATGATATAGTTGAGAGGGGTTCAATGTATTTGGAGTTTCAAAAGTCGTGTAGGTTACGTATAATTATGTAGGATTAATAAGAGTCATTTAATTTAGTAGATGAAGAGTCGCTTTGTAGAGAATATAAATATGTAGCGATACGGAAGAGTAAATGAGCTTTTATATATGATGATGTATATTTGAATATGATGCGTCTTATAATTTTTCTAAATTCTCATAGAGGTTGCGATTTCTAGAGTTTTTAGAGTCCTAAATGTCTTAGAGGTTGCGATCTCTATGATTTTTTAGAAGGGTCGATGTCAGTTGAGGTTGCGATTTCAGTGGATTTTGATTGTTTATCTCTTTTCATTCCTTTCACTGTATCAGTTGGTATCAGAGCCCAATGACAATGGAGATTGTCGAAAAGGAGGAGACCTGCAATATTGCATCAGTTTCATAGCGTAATGACAATCGAATTAAAGCTCTATCATAGGATGGACCGAGATTACTGAAGAGGGGGAGACTAGCAATGTTGGATCAGCGAGGATCGTATCTATCCTTTTTATTTTTATTTTCTACTTTTTTTTACATTTTAGTTATAAAAATATAAGAAAAAAAAAATTTAAGGGTTTTTTTGTTTTCTATTTATCAATAAGATATTAGAGGACGAATTTTGTCTAAGAGGAGGAGAATGATGTAGTTGAGAGGGGATCAATGTATTTGAATTTTCAAGAGTCATGTAGTTTATGAATAATTATGTAGGATTAATAAGAGTCATTTAATTTAGTAGATGAAGAATCGCTTTGTTGAGAATATAAATATGTAGCTATACGGAAGAGAAAAGGAGCTTTTATATATGATGATGTATATTTGAATAAGATGCGTCTTATAATTTTTCTAAATTCTCTTAGTGGTTGCAATTTCTAGAGTTTTTAGAGTCTTAAATGTCTTAGAGGTTGCGATTTGTATGATTTTTTAGAAGGGTCGATGTCCGTTGAGGTTGTAATTTCAATGGATTTCTATTGTTTATCTCTTTTTGTTCCTTTCGCTGCATCAATATGTCTGCTTTTCAGCTATAGTTGCATAAATAATTTTTTTTAATAGAGCAGAGGCTGAGAACTCAGGGCCCGAGTACTGTTACATAAAAATAAAATGATAAACAAACAAAAAAAAGACTCAATCAAAACAACATGAAAATGCTCACAAGAAGCACCGTCATTAATATAATATCCAACAAATTAGTAAGGGTACCCTCAACCAAAATAGAGGACTTTTAATTGAGTAACGCAAGCCAGCTACAGTAGCTTGGCACATATGCACATTGTGTACCTTGGCTAGTCATCTGTCAAGGTATCCGATACAAACAGAAACGTTACGAGATATATTTTACCAAATGGGGTTTTAAAGTAATAAGTGCCTTTTCTCCATGTAATCATCTCATTTGTAAAATAAATGATCCATAGTAGGCTTCTTAATCTTATGAAGTTTTCATTCATAAGTGGCTTGGTAAATATATCTGCAACTTGATTTCCGATTACACTCTATTAGGGTTTCACTATGCCCTAGCTGCAGATTCTTCTTCTCGGTCATTCTTGATCTATCTTAATCAATTTTGGCTATCTTTCTCATTTCTTTTTCATCATGGATGCTTCATATTTGTTGTATTACTGTAAGATTCGAGACAAATCAGCTCCAATTGCAATTTTAAAGGAATTGGGGGTGTAAAAAACCCTAATTTGCGAAAGTCAACCAATGATGCTCAGCCCAAGGGACAACCTAGTTACCGAGGGACAACCTAGTTATGAGTCATTGGTTAAAGGGTAGGATGTCTCATTGGCGCTTTTTGCTCCCGCTGCTGCAGAGGTTACAACGAAAGGGGGATTTGTTGGATTTATTTTTAAATAAATTAATAAGTGTGGTGATAATGTCATTATTTTATTCCTTTCTATAGATGCGATGACAAATTTTATGAACCATGAATAGAAGGAGTTGAACAGTTTGATTTACTCTATCGAATGTTTACCAAAAGAGTTAATTACTTCGAATTGCATTATGTATCTAGATTTTATGGGTATTCCTCAGACTATTGTATGTGAGTCTTTGATTAATGGTTTGGCTCCAAGGTTCGGTCATCTGGTTGCTATGGGCTGTGATTTTGAAAGGCCAGATAGCTTAAACGTGGTATCCTGTCTTGTTTCGGTCCCCAAATTAGCACTTTGAATCGGAATATAAAGTTGCTTGTGGGCGAAAAGGAGTTTGTGGTGCATACTAGTTTGCGATAGGGAGTCGGCTGTCAATATTGTCAACGTGAGTACTCTCCCTCTAAAAGTGATTCAGAGGATGTTTCAATAGATGAAGTTATATCAGCGGATGAGTCCTATGAGATTGTGGAGGAATCCGAGACCAATTCTAGTAGTGAGGGGAATCGACCGACAATCAGCCCCAGAGCTAGTGTGAATTCAGTTCTAAAAATTGAGAATGGGATAGTTTCAGACAAAGGTATATCGATTTCATCTGGGTCTGACATCTCCAATATGAATAGAGTAATTATCAGGATAGAAGAGGGTATCTCAAATGAATGGGAAGAAGTATTGACTTTTAAAGTAGGTAAGAAATTAGAATTGTTCAGTGTTCATCATGAGGCGGTGATCGTGGAAGCTTTAGAAGCACGTTGTTTAAAGCTTCCATTTCAAGGTCTGTGAATTTATTTTAATATCTTTTGGTCTTT
Organism: Euphorbia pulcherrima; assembly: GCA_947683365.1. NCBI lineage: Eukaryota > Viridiplantae > Streptophyta > Magnoliopsida > Malpighiales > Euphorbiaceae > Euphorbia > Euphorbia pulcherrima. The sequence goes on from CANTUS010000010.1 coordinate 46,812,976, forward strand.
TAAGTTGGAATTGCCGAGGTGGTGTGTTGAATGGTGTGAAACAGTTTCTGGTGCGGTCTTGTATTAGGAAATGGCACTTACAGATTTTTATGTTAATAGAAATGAAGGTGGGGGAAGTGTCGGATCGGGTCATACGTAAATTTTGGGAGCATAATGATTTTCAGTCTCATTGTATACCATCCATTAGTTTAGCTCGGGGGATGTTGATTTCATTGAATTCTAGAACAACTACCGGTACAATTATTCACAATATGGATAGATGGTGCGTTTTACAAATGGTGATAGGTCTTCTTGATGTTCAATTGATTTGTGTATATGGGCCAATGAGTTATGTGGAAAGAAATCAGCTTTGGGGTGAATTAGAACCCTATACTCAGGGTGTGGAGAGAGTGATGGTTTGTAGGGATTTCAATGAGATTTTACATAGTTCAGAATGATCGGGAGGTAGAGGGCTGATTTTAACTTCTATGATGCAATTTAAAGAATTTGTGGATGATTGTACACTCTTTGATCTTCCAATATATGGTTGATACTATACGTGGTTTAATAGTCAATCGTTATCAAGGATTGATCGGGTATTAATATCATGCGATCTAGTTGACATGTGGCCGAGAATACAGTTGCAAACTATGGATTCATCTCTTTCGGATCATTTCCCTATTATTTTTGAATCACATGCTTGGGGGGGGGGGTCAACGAATAGGATTTTTTGTTCGTTAAATTATTGGTGGGACAATGATGACTTCCTACCATTTTTGGAAAGGAAGTGGCAGGAGATTTGCGTGAACTTAAGGCATAGGGATATCGATGCTAAGCTGAAGCGTCTGAGAGATTGTATTTGGCCTTGGCATACGTCTCATTTTGGGGGATTGGAACAGAAAATTAGAGAACTGGCGGATGGGTACACAGCGCTCATGTCGAGTGGTATAGCCCTATTGATGTTGAGGATGGGTTAGAATTATAGAGGGTAATGAACGAGTTAGTGGAGAACCATAGAAGTTTTGAGAAAATTAGGCACTAGTAGTCTATAGTTAACTGGATGGTACTGGGGGATGACAACACAACATTTTTTCATCGAGTAGCATCGGGCCGATCAAGAGGGAATAGGATTAGCCAGCTGGAGATTAATGGGAGTCTTTCTAGTGACCCAGTTTTGATTTCTTCCACCATTCGTAACTTCTATGTAAACTTATTTGTGAAAACGTCTGAGGTACCCTTTGACTTGAGAGGGTTGAATCTCAAGATGGTTGATGGTGACTCAAATGAGTCGCTGGTGTTGCCTTTTTCTGAGGAGGAAGTTTGGGGATCTGTATGTTCTTGTAATGAACGAAAAACACCGTATTCGGATGGGTATAATTTTTTCTTTTACAAGCGCTTCTAGGGGGATCTGAAATCAGAAATTCTGAAATTATTTCAAAGGTTTCATGAAACGTCAAATCTGCTAAATGCCTTAAAGAATTTGTTCATAATCTTGATTCCTAAAATTCCGGGATCCGCAACTCTTGGTAACCATAGGTCGATTTCCCTTATTTCTGGGATTTATAAGATCTTGTCCAAGGTGTTAGCAAACTGACTTCAATCGTTACTTCAAAGCCTAATCTCTGAGAATCAATTTGCTTTTATTAAGGGCCGGGACATTGACGAGTGCTCTTTTATTGCTTCAAAGGTAATACATTCGATTCATATGAGTAGGAAATCGTGCCTGGTTTTAAAGCTAGACTTTCAAAAAGCCTATGATACTATTTCTTACACTTTTATTGATGCGTTGTTTAGGAGAATGGAATTTGATGAGAAATGGATAAGATGGCTAGCAAATTGTAGGGAAAACTCAACGATTTCAATTTTGCTCAATGGAAAACATGTAACCCCATATGATTGGCAAGGGGGGTTAAGCAGGGGGATCCTATCTAACATTTCACATTAGTGCTAGCAGTTGAAGGGTTGAAACAATTATTTGATGAAAGAGTTAGAAAAGGTATTCTGCCTGGGTTTCGAGTGTATGGGTCGGATGTAGACATCTCTCTCCTTTAATTTGCTGATGACAAGATGTTCTTCTTACCTGTAGATGAGTCTCTTTTGCCTATCTTTATTCGCATTTTACGTTGCTTTGAGTTGATTTCTGGGTTGCGTATTAATTTTCACAAAAGTTCCATTATGGGTATTCATGTTCATGATGCTTTACTACAGTCTTGTGCAACTACGATGGGCTGTAGGATTGAGAGTTTCCCTATTACTTATTTAGGAGCACAACTTAGTATGAAACTTGCCCCTATTTTGTATTGGAATTTGTTGATTGATAAGTTCCATAATCGCTTGTCAGGTTGGAAAGGTCAGTGTTTATCATATGCTGGGAGGGTAGTTCTTGTTAAATCTGTTCTTGCATCACTTACTATAGACCTTCTATCCCTTCACAAAATCCAACAATCGGTTTATACTAAGATTATCCAACTTATGCGTAACTTTTTGTGGAAAGGGGATGCCAATTCTAGGGGTATTAGTAAAGTGAGCTGGGAAATAATTACTTTGCCAAAAAACCTTGGGGGATTATTCATTAAAGACTTTAAGCTTGTTAACTGCGGTCTTCTTTTGAAGTGGTTATGGAAATTAAGAGAGGCAAAACAAGAGTCCTTATGGTTTGAATTTTGTGTGAAACAATATGGTTTTGTATCATGGGCATCGTGTGAATTAGTAGATGGTAGACGTTTGTCACCTATTTAGCGAGATATTATTTCGTGTTGCTCTAAAAATAATGTGCGGTGGAATTATTTTAAAACTAATGTTAGTGTTGTGGTGGGGGATGGGATGTTGTGTTCCTTTTGGCACGATAATTGGATGTCTAATCAATCACTTGCTTTGTTATTTCTGGATTTATACAATATGTGTAATCGTAAAATGTGTTCAGTGAAACAGGGTTGTTCCTTTGTGTTTGGGGCTGATTCGACTAGGAGACCCTTTTCAAAACGAAACTTGAGAATCTCAAACCAAGAGAGATGTGTGAGCTAGGGATTGGGTCACTCAAAGCTGTCCTATGTTGTTTCGTGATGAGGAAGCTGCCCTTGCATTGGGCCAACCACGACAGTTATTTTTTGATGGTAGAGTTGATCGGTTCCTATGGGATATCAGAGAGCAAAAAGTTTTTTTGGCTTCTTCATTCTGTAGTGGTTTCTATCAGACCCCCTTTGGCCGAAACCTATGGTGAACTTCATGATTTGTGTTGGACATGCCTAAAATATATTCCTATTATGCCAAAAGAGCATTAGTGGGAAGTAGTGATTTATTTTTAATTAAAATAAGATTTTATTTGTTAGTTGAATTAGTGGAATAGCATAATGTGTTAATGCTATTAGTGGGTTAGTTAGTTTATTTTGTATGCCTATATAAAGGCTTGTGTTTGCATTATTTAGATGAAATGATTTGATTAATAAACTTTACAAATTCTAAGTTATCATTTTCCTTTTATTTTTTGTTCATCTCCCCCAAAATTTCCAACATTTGGTAATCGGAACGTAAATGATCTTACGGGGCTTGTGAGGATGGGCAAAAAAATTGAAGAAATAGAAGATGAAAAACTTGTTTAATGGATTTATGATGAGAAGCGCATCATGAGAGTTGTAAATAGGAGTTCCTCATAGTATGGAGAGATGGTGCTCCATGTATGTATTTTTATTATTATAATAATTCATTAAATTTTTTGGTCACTTAAGATAACTGCAAAGTTCAAGAAAAAGAAGATGTTGCAGAAATGGTTAATGGAGAGAAGTGCTCCATGAGTTTAAGGTTGGTGACAAGTGCATCAACAAGTTTAATGATGAGAAAGTGCATCATTAGTGGAAGGTTGGTGAGAAGTGCATCAACAAGTTGATTGGTGACAAGTGCACCATCGAACAGGAGAGAAGTGCTTCTGTAATTTTATTTAGAATATTTTAGGCAAGGGGGAGTGTTGGATATGCCTAAAATATATTCCCATTATGTCAAAAGTGCATTAGTGGGAAGCAGTGATTTATTTTTAATCAAAATCAGATTTTATTTGTTAGTTCAATTAGTGGAATAGCATAATATGTTAATGCTATTAGTGGGTTAGTTAGTTTATTTTGTATGCCTATATAAAGGCTTGTGTTTGCATTATTTAGATGAAATGATTTGATTAATAAACTTTACAAATTCTAAGTTATCATTTCCCTTTTAATTTTTGTTCATCTCCCCCATAATTTCCAACAATTTGTTGGGAGGCGTGCCTTTTGCCCAAGGTCCAGTTTTTTGGGTGGTTTGTATTACATAGATGATTGCCAACGAAAATTTTCCTATTCAATACGGGATCCCGAGCTGTGGATGATGGGATATGCCCATTCTGTGCAAAAGAGTAGACGACATAGCATGCATTATTTCATTACGCTGATAGCTATAAGTGTGGACTCAAGCACTTGGTTTGCTAGATATTGCAGTTATTATGCCTCGTTCCAATGTTGGCTTTTTGGAGCATTGGCAGAGCTATTTTTCGATTGGACCAGGTAGGCAATTCGGTACATCACTTTGGTTCTTTATAGCGTGGGCAATATGGAAACGCCGGAATAAGTTCGTGTTAAAGGGCCTTATTGATTTGAAAGACCATTTATATGCGAGTATTTATTTGTGTTGGCATGTATTTAAATGTAGGAAGAGACAACTAGGCTTTATTGTTTCAGATATTTTTAATAATCCGAATTTGATACTCTCTTGTAATGGACTTTCTTATGTTCTCGTCTTGAGAACTGATCCTAACTTAGAAGACCATGTGATCCTAACTTAATCACAATTCATTATGATTAAGGTATGCTGCCGTTTATGTTTTTTACATGAATCGATCCTGATTGTTTCGGATTTGGGAATTTATTACTATTGGTAATTGAGTGAAATCATGTTTGATTCATTGAGATTGAATACTTTATATATTCTATTGATTTCCCATTGTTATTTGGAATAACTTTCAATCGGAAATCTATGTTCGGTTATATTAAATTTTTTTAATGAATGATAATATGGATAGTGGAAACCCTTCCCTTAATTGTTTATATATTTGTCCATTGACTGCGATATATAATCAACCATCTTGATTTTGATTGAAACTCATTATTAAATTCCTTGATGAATGACGCATTGTCATTGGATGATACTTCATCTAGTCTGATACGTGAATGATAAACCCCGACTTTTCTATTGGGATTTGGCATGCTTCAACAATGTTCTCTGAAGTGGTTAAATCAAAATTTATTAACTTCATTAGGTTGTCTTAAGATTCCATTATTTATGAATTAATTCTTCTTGTACAATTTGAATGAAGAAAGGAATCTGTGTAATATCTTGTAGCATTGAAATTATTATTGAAAAGGGTTAGAATTGGATTTGTGAAAGAATGAAGAATGGCTAATTGATTGCCTTGATTTCGTAATGATTTTGCTATTTCCGGTTAAGTATATTTCATAATCTGGTTTTGTATTATGAATGCAATTGTGATTTTAAGGTTTTAATCATAATTGTGTTTATTTTCATAATATTGTTTCGCTTTTCCATACTATTTTCGGAGCTATAATAATTGGTTTTGGTATAGATTTTCTATTGGTACATGAAACTTCCATACATGTGGAAAGAATATGAGAATTTAAACATAATAAATTCATTTGGTACCGAATTTAATAGTTGGTTCTAAGTTGTTCATGTTCATTTGAAAATATATGTTACAGATAAGTTGTTTTTCCTCTAGCAATGTCATGAATTTTCTCAGTAACAAATGTGTTCTCCATGTTGAATAACTCTTGCTTCGATATGGGGATTAACAGAACCTTGGCGCTTGATTTCGCTAGGTGAGGGCTACTATCATATCTCTTCTTGGTTCTAATGAATTAAAGCAACAAATCTTGATCAAGGGGGCCATCAGTTTGAAGCCTGGCTCTTTTTGTGTTCAACCACGGCAACCATATTTTAATCTTAGCGATCAAAAGACTAGTAAAGCCCTAGTTTGGGTCAGGTTACATGGCTTACAATGGGTGTATTGGGATGCAGCAATTCTAGTCTGTATTTTGAAGGGTACAAGTGGGTTTTCTATGGTTGATAGAAATACAATTGAAGGGAACTTTGGACACTACGCTAGGATTTTGATAGATGTTGATCTTGCTACCACTTTACCTACTAAGGTGGGGGTTGAAAAAGAAGGAAAGCATATTTGGATTGATGTGAAATATGAAAATCTTCCGGAGTTCTGTAAGATTTTCTCTTCTGTACGGCATTCTGGGAGAGATTGTCGGTATAATAAACAATTGAAGGATGCGAAAAAAGAAGTGGGTAAGCATGTCAACGCTGGGAATAATGCAGTAGCAGTTAATGTTGATAAGCCATCGGCTGAAGTGGCTGCTAATTCTAAAAAATTGGTTGTTTCAGATAATAATGTTCCCCTAATCCAGGTTTAGCAACGTATTAGAGAGGACCTGGGGAAACACAATGTTTCCATTGTGGGACTACTCAAGTTTTAACTAATGAGGGTGAAATTGTTGCGGCTACTGCAACTATGACTGGTCTGATTATGGTGGAACCTCTTCTTTCACCTATTTCAGAGGCTCCCTCTAAGCACGAGGCTGGTAATAATTCTTTGATTTCAAGTTTACCTGCAGTTAATCTTGCAATAGATGTAGAACCAAGATTGATGGGCAATTAAACGATGTTAGTGAGTCGAGTGATTCTGGCTCTAAGAATCTTGATTTGGGTCATAGTATCAACGATTATCCTCACCATTACTACTCATTACGATTATAAGATCTGGTAGATGGATGTAAAAATAGCATTCCTGAATGGGGATTTAGACTGGGATGTGTATATGACACAACCTGAGGGTTTTATTTCTTAGAATGGCTCGAAGGTATGCAAGCTACAAAGATCCATTTGTGGACTTAAGCAGGGATCCAGGAGTTGGAATATAAGGTTTGATCAGACAATCCGGGAACTAGGTTTCTGCCCAAATGCAAATGAGCCTTGTGTTTACAAGAAGGTTACTGGGAGTGCAGTCATTTTTCTAGTATTGTATGTTGTTGACATTCTGCTAATAGGAAATGACATTTCTCTTCTTCAAAACGTTAAAGTGTGGTTGTCAAGAAAGTTCTCCATGAAAGCCCTTGGTGAAGCAGCATTTATACTAGGTATAAAGATATACAAGGATAGATCCAAGAGCCTGTTAGGTCTTTCTCAAAGTACATATATAGACGAGGTATTGAATAGGTTCAACCTTGAGAATTCTAAGAAAGGTTATCTCCCAATGATAAAGGGGACAAACCTATCGAAGGCTGAATGTCCGAAGACGGCTGTAGACAGAATGCAAATAAAGGACACACCTTATGCATCCAAAATAGGATCCATCATGTATGCTATAATATGTACTATGCCGGATGTCTCTCAGGCTTTGAGCTTTACGAGCAGATATCATTCAGATATAGGTGAAAAGCACTGGATGGCCTTCAAGGCAATTCTTAAGTACTTGAGAAGGACTAAGGATGAGTTCTTGATTTATAGGGAAGGTGACCTCATAATTAGAGGTTACACTGATGCGAGTTTTAAATCTGATAAGGATGACTTTAAGTCTCGGTCAGGTTTTGTGTATGTGTTAAATGGAGGGGCGATATGCTGGAAGAGTTCCAAGCAAGAAAATACTGCTGATTCAGCCACGGAATTTGAATACATTGGTGCATGTGAAGCAATAAAAGAAGCTATCTGGTTAAAGGGATTTTATTGGTGATCTCGGCGTGGTGCCTGAGGCTGTTGATCCAATTACTTTATATTGTGATAATAATGGTGCCATAGCTTAGGCAAAGGAACCACAGTCTCATCAAAAAAATAGACATGTATCCAGAAAGTATCATGTAGTCAAGGAGATTGTTAATGCTAAGATAATAAGATTAGAATATGTATCCACTGATCAGAAACTCACGGATGGTCTGACAAAGCCATTGACTCAAGTCAAACATGACCAGCATGTTAAAGCATATGGCTAATTGCCCTTAGTGCAAGTGGAAGTTTGTTGGATATGATGTATGCCGTGAAGGCAATTAGGGTGATATATCTTAATTATGTAATAGTATGAATAATTTGTTTGATCAATAAAGGCATCTATTCTTTTGTTTATATCAATGTGTTTCTATGTGTATATATTATAGCTAGTTAAATATATTCATTGATGTATGTATACAAAAGTCCTTGACATATCATAGCATGAAGTCAGAGAAATTATAGTTAGACTATATCTAGTGGAACCTTCTTTATGTGTAATTATGATTATGTCTAAACTATTCCTAGTCATAGTTTCATCAAGAAAGGACATTGATGAAGCGGAAAAACTAGCATGTGGTCAACTTTCTTAGAAAGGGTCTAAGCAGTCAACCTCCTAAGGACTGAGGGTGGTGCCTTAAGTTTGATACATGGACATATCTGGGAGATATATTGGAGACTGCAGTAAGATAAAACTTGGTATATATATAAATGTGTTAGTGTTTATCTTCATGCAATAAGCTTTGCAAATGTCCTCGTACTTGAGATGCTAGTTACCTTATGTGGTACTATTGCTATACTTTGGGTCATTACTATGCACTCATTAATTTTGGGTGTTACGGGTGATTACGGGGTATGGTGATGATAGCACATTGGTAAGCTGAGTAGTCGGAAAGAATCAATCGCTCCGGATATATTAAGGAGTTGTACCTGACCAATTATTGAAGTGATGATTGCCATAAACCTTTGATTAGAGTATATGTTTGATAGAAATGGTTTTTAGTCAAACATACTATAGTAAAAGGCAATATACTTCGGTAATAAGTAAACTACTGGGATAGCTTAGAGCAACCTTGCTATTAGTAGGTTAACACTTTAACCGAACCCTATAAATCAGATGGTACTAATATTAGAGAATGTAAGGAATTTATCGCACTGGATAACTATTACATTAACCAGGATTAAGTCATAAGCATAAATGACATTTCGAGTAATGGGGGATGGTAGACCCTTGCTAGAGGCGTACTATAGTCATTTAAGGCAATCGAGTTCTATTCATGGTCTAGAGCATCGAGCCAATGGTTCCATTAGAACAAGGGTTGGTTAAGCCTTAACAGCTCAATACTTCGAGATCATATAAGGTCACACACATTGGACCTTCATCGGACTAAGTAAAGAACTAATAGATTTATTCTATTACTAAAATATAACATAAATAATAGTTGGATTATTATTTGATTGGTTAAAATTGATTAGATCAATTTTAGATAGACCAAGGAATTTACTTTGATCGAAAACTAATTAATTAGAGTCATGAATAAATTATAATTGATTAGATAAATTTTGGTTGGACCAAAGAATTTATTATGACTGGTAACTAATTTATTAGGGTCAAAAATAATTATTTAAATTTGAAAGGGGATTTGAAAAGAAATATTTCAAGTAGGTTAGACCTAATTGAAATTAACCAGGATGCAGAGGGAACTGCGGGGTCGCAGCACGCGGGTCATGATGACCCATGTAGCAGAACCGCATGGGATGTGCTTTTTAGCACATCCCACAACGCCTAAGGGGGAGCAATTTTGCTCCCCCAAGCCTATAAATAGGCTATCCCCTCCGCTTTTCAAAGTGTACCACTGCTCAGAATATAAATCCTAAGCGAGATTCAAAAAGAATAATCTCTTGGGTAATTGAGCAAGTTATTTTTGAGGAGTCTGAATTTATTCAGCCACCACTAGTTTGTATTTTTGGACGAGGCTTCTAGAGTGGTCTAGCAACTACTCGAGGCTTCTTAGTTCTTCCTCTCGGGGAGGTTTTGGTTGCTGGGGTTAGCCTGGATACTGATAGAGGCTATCCTACGATTGGAGGCTTGTGCATGAAGGTTGTACAAAAGCACGCTTCAACTGGTAAGTTCTTTTTCTTTCTCTTTTAATTATTAGGTTTTTATCTTTAAGCATTTTAGACTTAATAATTATGCTTAGGTTGTTTTGCATGCTTAGCTTATTTTATGCTTAGTTTTTAGCTTAGAGTTATAACATGCTTAGGTTATATCTTAGAGTTATAACATGCTTAGTATAAGATAAATGTGCTAGGATATAATTTGGAATTATGGTATGCCTAGTCCTTTTGCATGCTAACCTAGGTAGAGAATTATTTAATTAAGGCTTTATTTAAATTATATGCAACTAATAGGAGTTCCTGGGGACAAGGACAAAATTTTAAATTTTTGCCATGCCTATTATGCATGTTTGTTGGTCCCTGTGAGAGTATTTGTAAGGGCAGAGGGGGGTGAATGCCCCTTTTTCGCGGAATTTATAGACTTAGAAAAAGTCTTAGTTTAGCATGTTTGATTATGATCCGGAAGATGATTCCGGATGATGACTATAATCTGGATAATGAGTCCGGATGATGCAAATGAGTGAGATACCGTAAAAGCAAAAATAAATCAAACACAAGTGTTTTATACTGGTTCGGCCCTGCCTACGTCCAGTCCCTGGAGTTTCCTTCTTCCGAGCATATCTACTAGTGGATTCCTTTCAACTGACAGGAATCAAGCCTTACAGATTTGTCTCCGGATGGCGACCTCTTCCCAAAGTAGAATATACTACTAGAAGCACCAACTCCTAGCTGAGTCCTCTTATCTTTAGTAGGATATACAACTTAGCCTTCTACTTTGAATCTAAGCTGATTCCTACAGGGAGATCTCACTCAAAGCACCTACTTCAAGCTTTATCCCAATCTCCTAACTCACCCAAGTTAGGGATTCTTACTCTTTGGCGTATAATGAAAGGTTGGTTTTTGGAGTTCCTCAAGTTTATAGTTTCACTTGGGAATCCTTACAAACAGATTTCGAATTAAAGGTTCTTGGAGGGATTATCTTGGCTGATTGAATGTTTCTTGCTTTGTTACTTAGTTCTATAAGTCAATCAGTTGCACTTCTCAATTGGTGAAGAGCTCTCTTTATAGGCTTTGATCATAAATGTAGCCGTTTGTGGTTGGTAAGCTATCATTCAATCTTCACCCTTGATCAGGTCGTGATGTGGAGCTTTCGGATCCGTTGATCAGTCCGTTAGACTGTATTTTGATCCATTTGAATTCTTAGAATTAATGCTGGAAAGTTATCAGTAATCGTTTTGTTTGTCATTTTATGATACACCAACTTTCATACCAATTGTCATATACTGTGAGCTTCACGCGCGCCTTTATTGGTCTAATAGAAAGAGTAGTTAAACTTTCTCTGTCTGGTGTCAGACCCTTTTGACTTTTCCCTGAATCGTGCAAGCTATCTTTTTATACTATTTCTTGGGAAAAGTAATCTTTGACTTTAGTAGACCAAGGTGGCAGGAGGAAAGGTATGTATTAGACTTTCCTTAGCTTTTAGATATTGTTCTTTTGGATGAGTCATTCGGATGTCCTTTGGATCTATATGTTCCAGATCTTCCTTCCGGATGTGGCTTCAGCCAGTTCTTCTGGATGCAAGTCTTGAGGGACAAAAGTTTGTTTCCTTTCCAAACTTTGTCCTTGATTTTCTCCATTGCTTAGGTTTCTGATTTTGTCCAATAAATGTTCTTAGCTTTGTCCGCATGCTTCCATTTGGATTTAAGAGAATTACTTGCATTTGTCTTTGTTTCTTTCAAACTTGATTCGGATGAATTTTAGATTTTATTATCCAAATAATTGTTTTCCAGCAATCTCCCCAATTTGATGGAAATAAAAACTTAAAACATTTAACTTTTAAGATACTACCCCATGATTTTAGTATCCAGTCTCCCCCATAATTTTATGACTTCTGCTTCTAAGTTTGTTGTAGTACAATTATAGATTTTACTTTGGAAGTGTTTGTTTTAATAGTTAAGAATTTTTCCCTTTATATATACTTCTACTGTTAACAATAGTTAACATCATGAAGTTCAGTGTTACAAGATACAAAAATACATATAAAGAGAATCTAGCTATTTCAATTTTATCTAGCTAGCTTAACTATCTCTCTAGATGGACCACTCTTCCAGACTTGCAGTGTTTTTCCTTTCCCCCTTCTATCTCCTTGCTGACTTTGATCTTTTTCCTCCCCCTTTTTGCTTCCATTAAGGGGGTCAATGATCATATAGGTACGTTTATCCCAAGATTTCTGCCAGGCAGAGGAGTAGATAGAGTAGTATTTGTTACCTTTGGCTCACTCATCAATGATGTGATTTACGATAGGTGGAGTCAAGTAGTAAGGACCAAGGGCCCTCCAGAGATGATCATATGATTGGCTTGAGGGAGGATGCGTAAAATCTGTTCTTGGTCCTTAGAATCAAAGTAAGGGAACATGGCCTTGGTGAGTATAGTCAAGCCTTTTTGGCTCACAAACCCTGAATCCCCTATAGACTAAACCAGATCATAGAGGATAGGAACAATCTAGCATTCTGGAGTATCCGGAGAAGAGGAGGGTCCGGAGATAGACAATTTGTTTATTCCAGTTTGAAGAAGGGTGATTTCATCACTAAGGTCCTTTTAGACATTATAGATAGACTCCGTTTGATCTTTTATTTCTTTAGAGACAGTTTTGTTCCACTCTATTATTGCCTGTTCAATGCAGGAGTTCCTTACTTCTATCTCATCGCCCATATCATCAAGGAGCTTCTCTTTTAATTGGGGGATGGTTTTGTCTATGAAATTTGCAAGCATTTCTTGAGTGACTTGCTTATTAGTTTCTATATTCAGCAGAGTCAGTTTTACCCTATCCCCCATGAATTTTGACAAGTTTTCAAACTTGGTATCTATGTAGTCCTTGAGTTCTATAGATAGGTCTGTGGTAGAGGAGGACATCCTTTCGAGCACTATTGCACAGTTATCAAAGGCCAAGGTATTGGCTTGACTGGCATTATGATTTGATTTAGAGGGGCTTTCCTTTATCTCATTCAAGAGAGGCTTAATCCGAAAGGGAAGCTGCCGCTAGAGGTCCAGGTGTTGGGAAGTTCATGACCTATTGCTCAATTTTGGGGAGGCACTTCAGCCTTTCTTTGATTTCACCTAAATCCTTGCAGACCTCTTGATTTGACTTTTGCCTGATTAATTCCTTTTCCACAGCTTTGAGTTGGGTGCAGATGGTTAGGAGGCTCTTCTTGATAAAACCCTCTTCATGATGTTCAAGAGTTGCCTCCTGAAGGAGTTTGAGAGCTGCACTAACTTTGGATTCTTTAGAGTTTTCATCAGGAAGAGTCACTGATTTAGTGCGAGGATGGAAGTATTTGTTAGAGGGTCCGGATGAGTCACTACTAGTTAAGCTGGATTCACTTTCAAAGGGACTATCATCTTTCGTGCATGAGCCTCCAATTGCTCTTTCATCTCCACCCTTGCTCTTTTCCCTTTCCTTCAGAGTAGCCTCGCCAGCAGGATCCCCTTCAGAAGTGTGTCCCTTGGAACTCAGACTTTCTCCCTCCTCCGGAGCTGTTGCATCCGAGTTTGGTACTATGTCCTTAGTTACATTATGAGAGATTTTAATTAAGTTGTGCTTTTCATTTTCATAAGAGAGATGAAGAAGATTGGGGGTTACCTCAATGGTTTATAGCGTCTGATCCTCATCCCTTCTTACTTGTTCCTGCCTTTCCTCCAAATGATTGGAACTATCCTCAAACACCCCTACAGTTGCCTTTTCAGTACTTTTTTTTCTTCTTCAGGCATGTTGGTATTTTCCTCAATAGCCTTTTTCAATGCCTTTTCAGGGCTTTCAAGATTGATGACTACATTGCTGGATCCAAGCAAATCCTCCGAAAGTGATTCTGTTCTTTCAGCAAATAGGAATTCATATGCTTTCGAAATCTTTGATAGAGTCTTCATGTCTTCTGGATGTACAAGAATTAGGGGAGCTTGGGATGATTCACCAGGTCCTTCAGTTGTTTTCCTCTGATTTATTGCATTATTTTCCTTGCTAGCGGCCTGAATCTCAGCATATTGCTCATCATCTTGCCCTACAAATTCTGTTGCGCCTAGAACGTTTTTCCCTTTCTTGGACTGTGCTTTTTCTAAGGTGGCTCTCTCCCTATGCTGCCTTGCTTCCTTACTTAGTATGATCCTAGCAAGCCTCTTTCCTTCACTAGCTATCTTTTCTTGAACAGCAAGAGCTTTATCAAATGTTAGCCCTTTTCTCTAGAGCTGCTTTTGAGGAGGAGCCTCATCCTCTATTTCCTCATCATCAGCCTCTTCTTTCATCTCAGGCAAAGTTCTCTTGGCTTTCCTTCTTCCAGCATCAATCACCTTTATAGCGATTTTAGGTAGACCCGCGGTAAGCCCCTACTATCCCTTCTTGGCTGCGGCTTTGATCAGTCTGCCTCTGGGTCTTGGCTGTTCAGAGCCTAGGGTTTGAGTGAGGGAAGAGTGTCCTCATCAATCCCTTCCGACATCATTTCCACTTGCCTTTTTACCTTGGCTTTGGTGGTTCTAGGCCTTTTAGGAATGAGGGCCTCTGCTACCAAATCAGCTGCCTTTCTGGATTTAACTTTTCGTTCATCCCTTTTTAGCTTTGCCTTTTCTTCATCCCATTTTTCATTAAAGCAGAGGTTCAGGATATTCTTCTTTAAGATGGGTTTGCCATAAATCCCTTCAAATCTGGTTAGATTCACTTCTGCCGCTTGGAGGATTGTTGTAGTCAAGGCGCCATGTGAGTTTACATGCGTCTTGAGATAATGGATGATCAAGACTCGCCAGTTTACTTCCACACTGCCAACCCAGTGCTGCAGAATGTAGTGCTAGAGGGAGGAGACTGTATTCAATAACCCCTTTCTTATCAAAATAAGCTTTGCCAGAGCATACTGTAGGAATTTGGGCATTCTGGGGAAATATGTTTAGAATTTATCGCCGAAGTAGTTCTAGTGAAGCCATAGCTTGGAGTCATACTCAACTCCGATCTTATCCCTATCTTTTCTCAACAGTACTCCTGAGTTCTTCATATTTAGATTCTTCTCAAAGAATTCTGGTGTTAGAAGAATAATCTTTCCTTGTACCTCAGTGCGTAGGGCATCAAAATGATTGTGCGCACTTAGATTTGAGTAGAACCCTTTCACCAGCTTGGGATAGGTTGGGCAATTTATTTTGAGAAGATCACCCAGATTTTGATCTTCAATTAGGGTGAATAATGGTGGAGTTTTGAATAGATAGTCATCTCCTAGATGATCAGTAGGGATGACAAAATTGGAAGTTTTGTGATTTAAGGGTTCAAAATCTCCTTCTTTCAAGTCAGATACTTGGAAGAGTTTTTTTCTTGGTTGGCTGTTGAGGGAGTTTAAGGTGTTTTTGGCTGCCATTTTTGAGTATTTGAGAGATAGTGTTTTAGGTTTGGATTTTTGCAGAGTAACAGTGAGATTGTTGCTTGTGTGAAGAAGAGAAGGGATTTTGAGGGGGTATATATAAACTTTTTAAAGTGAGGGTATAATTGTAATCTGAACTCCAGTGGTTTTAACTGGATTGATGATATGGCAATCGGATTTTTAGGAGAGAGGTGAATTCAGTTTAACCGGAGAATCGGAATGGTTTTTTAAATTAAGTATTGTATTTACTATGCGTGCAACAGCCAATGGACTTTTGAAATTCAAAAAGTAACAGTTACCTTTATGGGCTTTTACTACTATACATCATTATTGTCGGCTGACGTGGCAATCTTTCAGAATATACCTATCCAACTCTTCTTTTCTTCTGGAGTGAGAATTTTATCTCAAGATCCGGGTTGGTTAGATGCTATCTTCTGGAGTTTTTCTAGATTGGATTTAACATCCTGATTGATTCTCTTAGTTTCTAAAATTGATCTTTACTTAAAGGTTTGGTAAAGATATCAACTCTTTATTCGTTTGTTGGGACATATACCAGTGCAACATTCTTTTTCATCATATGATCCCAAATGAATGGATGCCTTATGTTGACATGCTTCATCCTGCTATGAAGCACCGGATTCTTTGACATAGCAATAGCACTTTTGTTGTCACACAATACATCCACACATCCAGATTGTACTCCATAATCTTCATATTGCTGTTTGATCCATAGGTGTTGAGCAACACAACTTCTAGCTGCCATATATTCTGCTTCTATGGTGGATAAGGCAATCGAAGTTTATTTCTTGCTATACCTTGAGACTAAGCAGTCCTCAAGGAAATGACATCCACCAGATGTACTTTTTCTCTCTAGAGTATCTCTGCCATGGTCTGCATCTGTGAACTCCTAGAGAGTAAAGTCTACATTACTAGGATACCATAATCCAACTTCAGTGGTTCCTAGGAGATATCTAAGTATCCTTTTGACAGCCTTGAGAAGAGAATCCTTGGGATTAGCTTGATACCTTGCACAGTAGCATACTGTATAGTGTATGTCAGGTCTGCTGGCTATTAAGTATAGGAGTGAGCCAATCATTCCCCTATACAACTTTTGAGTAACATCTTCTCCTTTACATTCCCTAGATAAGACTGTGTCTAAACTCATTGGATTAGACATTGGCTTGCTACTGTCGATTTCAAACTTTTTCAGGATCTCCTCAGAGTATTTTGATTAATTTTTGAAAATACCATCTGGACTTTGTTTGATTTGTAGGCCGAGGAAAAATTTGAGATCTCCTATCATGGACATCTCAAATTCCTTTTGCATTTGAGAGCTGAATTCTTTGCACATCTTTTCATTAGTGGCGCTAAAAATGATATCATCCATATAGATCTGGACTAGAATAATATCATTTTTCTTCTTATTGATGAAGAGTGTGGTATCTTCCCTGCCTCTAGTATGTTCCTTGGATACAAGGAATGAGGTTAATCTTTCATACTAGGCTCTTGGTTCCTGCTTTAATCCATAAAGAGCTTTCTTTAGTCTGTAGACATGATCCGAATGCTTCGGATCTTCAAATCTAGGTGGTTGCTTGACATACACTTCTTCTTGGATGACACCATTTAGTAATGCACTTTTGACATCAATTTGGTATAATGTGAACCCCATGAATGATGCAAAAGCATATAGGATCTGAATTGCTTCCAGTCTTGCTACAGGAGCGAATGTTTCCTCAAAATCAATTCCTTCTTGCTGATTTTAGCCTTCAAAGACTAGTCTTGCCTTGTTTCTTACTGCTGCTCTGGATTCATCAAGTTTATTCTGGAACACCCATTTAGTGCCTAAATTGACTTTCCTTTAGGAGAGGGCACAAGATCCCATACATCATTCCTGGTGAATTGATCTTGCTCTTCCTGCATCGCCATCATCCAGCTTTCATCCCCTTCAGCCTCTTGAAATTTCTTTGGCTCTATGAGAGAGATAAAAGCAGCATGGCTCATCATCTGATTGAGCTGACCTCTAGTTTTAACGGGATTGTAAACATCATCCAGAATATTCTCTATGGAATGTCCCTTTCTTGGCCTTCATGTTGAATTTAAACTTGTTCCACTTCAGTTTCATCTGCTCTTTCATTAAAGTAAAATCATTGTTGATTAAGATTGACTTGTTGTATTTCTGGATCAAAAGTCATTCCTTCATCTTCGTCTTTGTACCTCTTGATTTGAAATGAATCAGGAATTCCTCTTTTCTTCTTTTCTTCAGATCGTTCAGCTTCCGGAACTTGATCTTCCGGAGTGTAGCTTTTCTTTCTTGCAGTGTTAGTCTCATCGAAATCTATGTGTGTAGATTCTACTACAATTTGGGTTCATTTATTGAAGACTTTATAAGCCTTACTATGAGTTGAGTAGCGAAGGAAAATTGCTTTATCAAATTTAGGATCAAATTTTCCTAATTTCTCTCTATCACTGAGGATGTAGCATTTACATCCAAATGCTTTAAAGTATGCAATTTTTGGTTTTCTTCCCTTCCAGATTTCATATGGGGTCTTTTCTATGGTTTTTCTAATGAGAGCTCTATTTAAGATGTAGCATGCTGTGTTTGCGGCCTCACCCCATAAATATATTGGCAAACAATTTTCACTTAGCATCGTTGTAGCCATTTCTACTATGGTCCTATTTTTTCTCTCTACCACTCCATTTTGTTGAGGAGTGTGAGGGGCAGAGAAGTTGTGTTCAATGCCCTTGGAGTCGCAAAAATTAGCAAAGTGTTTATTTTTTAATTCTCCACCATTATCGCTCCGGATGCGTGCAATGTGTATGCCTTGTTCTACTTCTATCCGGATGAATGTTTTGGAGAATTGGTCAAATGCTTCATCCTTGCTTATTAGCAGGAGAACCTAGGTATATCGAGAATAGTCATCTATAATGACCATGGTGTAGTCTCTTTTACCTAAGCTTAGTGGCTTAATTGGACCAAAAAGATCAATATGTAAGAGCTCAAGTACTCTTTTGGAAGGAATGTATGATATGGAAGGGAAAATTTTCTTATGTTGTTTACCTAGTTGACATGCAATGCATAGATGATCCTTATCAAAAGAAACCTTAGGCAAACCCTCAACTAATTCCTTTTTGGCTAATTTGGATAGGAGATTCATGCTTACATGTCCCAACCACCGATACCATAGCCATGATTCTTCTTCTTTAGACACCAGGCATATATTCTTCTTATCATTTTTAATGTTTACAGAATAGACATTATTTACTCTAGGTGCATAGAGAATGAGTTGATTGGGCTTACTGTCATAAATTGAGCAGCCTACGGAGTCAGATGTGACTTTTCTTCCTTTGCCACATAATTGAGCCACACTTAGTAGGTTGAATTGCAGTCCATCAACTAGTTAGACATCTTCAATCTTTAATCCAGATCCAATGGTTCCATGACCAACGATTGTCTCCAAAGCTCACTATGCCTCCCTTCTTTTGGGTTAATGTGATGAAGGCCTTCTCATCACCTGTCATGTGCCTTGAACATCCACTATCAATGAACCAGGTGTGCTGATCTATCATGGATTTAAGGCATACCTACAAAATAGATCAAGTGGGTTTGGATACCCAATCAGATTTGGGTCCTCTCGGGTTAATAACCATCTCAGGCCAAGGATAATCATTGTAATAGCCATTTTTTAATCTACATGATTTAGTTACATGATTATTTTTCCCACAAAACCTGCACCCTGAAATACGTATGTTTTGCTTCTGCTTCTTGCTGATCTTCTCTAGATCCTCCCTTTCGTAGTTGCCTTTGTACAAAGCTTCGTGCACACTAGTGGATGGTCTGGTGTAATTCTGAAAGTTGGTTGGAGGTGCAATTTTAGCTCTGTAATTATTTCTTTGCTTGATAGGTAGTTGGTTATAAGCTACCTTAGCCTTTGCCTTTTAAGCAGCAGTAAATCTTTGAGCTTGTGGTTGTCTTCTTACTTCATTTGTCCTTTGATTTGAGTTCCTTTGAATCCTGTTCTGAGGAGGAGGAGGATTATCTCTTCTTGGGTTCTTTATTTCAGGTTTCTTTCAGGATGCTTCCTTTAGTAGATTGACTTCTCTATCCAGTCCCGTTACATTTGCATTCAGAATCTGGATTTCATTTCTCAGAAAGTTTGCTTCTACTACATCAATATGCTTGGTTGCTCTAACCAAATTGATGTCTTGTACCATCACCTTACCATCTTCAGCCAATTCTAGTATTGTTCTTTTTAGAGACTTAATGGCTTTTGCATTCTTCTTTACTCTCTTGATAAAAATAGAAAGAACTTTTGCAAGATCAAAGTTAGGGATGGAATTAGAGCAAGAGTTTACCTCAATGTTTGCTAAATCTGATTTTGATTCTTCAATTTACACTATTTCTTACCTCAAGGCATTCCTTCCGGATTGCTCTGCTTCTGGTTCAGTTAGAGCCATGAATGCATAGTTAGTAGTTTCCTCTTCTTCTGTTAAAGTTGAGCTATTGCTTTCTTTGCTATTGCTCCAGGCAGAGACCATTACCTTCTTTTTAAATTTCATAGCTCTCTTGAGCTTAGGACATTTTGTTCTGAAGTGGTTCGAAATAGGCCACGTCTTTCTCCAGATCTTTCTTTTCTTCAGGATTCCTTCTGTGCTTACTTCTTCTGGAGGTGGCTTCTCTTGGTCTCTGAGATTCATACCTTTTTGATTTCCTTCTATCCTTCTTTTGTATGAATCAATTTAGCTTTTTGGTCAATAGAGCGAGTTGATCTTTAGTACTCATTGACTTATCTATTTGCTCTTGTTCTCCCAATGAGGCCGATCCGGTGGATTCTGCTTCAAGAGCAATGGTCTTCTTTTGCTCCTCAGGTTTCTTTTCTTGTTGGCTGTATCTCTCCAAGGACAATTCTTGAGTTAGAAGATTACTAATGAGTTCATCATAAATATACAAATTCAAGTTATGAGCTTCCTCAATGGCAGTCTTTTTATTGTCCCATTCCTTGGTAAGACTCCAGAGCACTTTCTTGAGCATTTCTACTTCTGGAATCTCCTTCCCTAGCCTCTTCATTTCATTTACTAGATTTGTGTATCTAGTGTTCATGCTGCTGATTGATTCTTTAGGCTCCATTTTAAAAGATTCAAACTTTTATTGGAGTAGATTAAGTTTGGCCTCTCTTACTTTGGTAGTTCCTTCATAGGTTACTTCTAGCTTCTCCTATATCTCTTTTGTAGTCTCACATCTGGATATCCTATTGAATTCTACTACACTAAGAGGACAATAAATCATGTTAATTGCATTTGCATTTTCACGCAATTTTTTAAAGTCATTATCATCCCACATGCTTGATGGCTTTCGGGTAGTCATAACCTCTACTTCGTAAGTAGGTCCATACTGGCCATCTTTAATAACTAACCATGCTTGCATACTTTGTGACTGAATGAAGTTCTTCATCCAATTTTTCCAGAATGTGTAGTGTTCACGGGTGAAGAGTGGAGGACGGGTAACAGACATACTCTCGGGAAGGAGTTGCGAGTTGTGGAAACTCATTTTGATTTATGAATCAAAATATGTGGACCTTTAGCGCGAGATTGTTAGATCTCTAATTTGAGCACTTGCTCTGATACCACTTGTTAGTCCTCGTAAGAGTATTTGTAAGGGTAGAGGAGGGTGAATGCCCCTTTTTCATGGAATTTATAGATTTAGAAAAAGTCTTAGTGTAGCGTGTTTGATTATGATCCAAAAGATGATTCCGGATGATGACTATAATTCGGATAATGAGTCAGGATGATGTAAATGAGTGAGATATAGTAAAAGCAAAAATAAATCAAACACAAGTGTTTTATACTGGTTCGCCCCTGCCTACGTCAAGTCCCCAAAGTTTCCTTCTTTCGAGCTTATCCACTAGTGGATTCCAATTCAACTGGCAGGAATCAAGCCTTACAAATTAGTCTCCGAATGGCGACCCATTCTAGAAGTAGGATATACTACTAGAAGCACCAACTCCTAGCTGAGTCCTCTTATCTTTGGTAGGATATACCGCTTAGCCTTCTACTTTTAATCTAAGCTAAGTCCTATAGGGAGATCTCACTCAAAGCACCTACTTCAAGCTTTATCCCAATCTCCCAACTCACCCAAGTTGGAGATTCTTACTCTTTGGTGTATAATGAAAGGTTGGTTTTTGGACTTCCTCAAGTTTATAGTTTCACTTGGGAATCCTTACAAATAGATTTTGAATTAAAGGTTCTTGGAGGGATTATCTTGACTGATTGAATGTTTGTTGCTTTGTTACTTGCTTCTATAAGTCAATCAGTTGCACTACTCAATTGGTGAAGAGCTCTCTTTATAGGCTCTGATCATAAATGTTGCCATTTGTGATTGGTAAGCTTTCATTCAATCTTCACCCTTGATTAGGTTGTGATGTGGAGCTTTGGAATCCGTTGATCAGTCCGTTAGACTGTATTTTGATCCGTTTAAATTTTTGGGATTGAAGCTGGAACGTTGTTAGTGATCGTTTTGTTTTTCATCTTGTCATACACCAACTTTCATACCAATTGTCATATACTATGAGCTTCACGCACGCCTTTATTGGTCTAATAGAAAGAGTACTTAAAATTTCTCTGTCCAGTGTCAGACCCTTTTAACTTTACCCTGAATTGTGCAGGCTGTCTTTTTGTACTTATTTCTTGGGAAGAGTAATCTTTGACTTTAGTAGACCAAGGAGGCATAAGGAAAGGTATGTTTTAGACTTTCCTTAGCTTTTAGATATTGGTCTTCTAGATGAGTCATCACAATGTCCTTTGGATCTATATGTTCTGGATCTTCCTTCCGGATGTGGCTTCAACCAGTACTTCTGGATAAAAGTCTTAGGGGACAAAAGTTTGTTTCCTTTCCAAACTTTGCCCTTGATTTTCTCCGTTACTTAGGTTTCTGATTTTTTCCAATAAATGTTCTTAGCTTTGTCCGCATGCTTCCATTTGGATTCAAGAGAATTACTAGGATTCATTTTTGTTTCTTTCAAACTTGATCCAGATGAATTTTAGATTTTATTATCCAGATCATTTTTTTACAACAATGTTCAATCTGATTGTTAGTTCCCAACAGTGGTATTAGAGCCTGCCTATTTGGTGTATAATTAAGTTAGAAGCGAACTAAATATTATTTTCTATATAAAATGATTTGTTTATTTAATTATTTGGAACAATGTATATGAACTTGTGCCTTCTTTTCAATGTTAGAAAATGGATATGAATAATTTTGAATAAGCATGCTCAACTTACTCAAATTATACAAGTGTCAATAATTTATTTAAATTACGTGGGTTATAGATGATTCCAATTTACATGAATTGGAAGAACGAAATTTATTAGCTCGAGAGAATTCATTGGTCTTCTGGTTTGTGCTCGTATTTGTTCTAGCTAAGGATTGGACTTGGTGTCCACTCCTCATAGGGCACCGCTCCTAACTGGGAACCTATATCGGTGAAATTTGAATTGACCAACGGGGGGATTAATATGAACTAATTTATTTCTAGTATATAAGATAGCACTTATATATGTTTCTATAACAAAGTAAAAAAATTAAATTTGTTGAATAAAATCTTAAAGGAAATGCAATATAAATATAACAAATAAAAGTGTTAATTATTTTGCATAGAATCTAGTTTGATGGAATAATTATAATAAAGAGCTGAATCCACATAAGGTTAGACCTTATAAATTAATTCTAAAATTACCTCAATTATTACAAGTTATTATAATTTTGTCCGTCTGATAAAATCCTAGATTGGGTGAGACGTTTAACACCACTAAAATCCCAAAGTAAATATAGGCAAGTTGTAGTCTTCCTTTCTCAAATTTATAATACGGTCTCTTTGGGCTATCAAAGTGCTACGCAAAGCATTCCTTCTAGTTTACATTCATTGGTTGTAAAGTTTAGGATAGGGTCTGCCTTAACAGAGCTGGGGTAGTCCACCATAAAATTGGGGGCTAGGCCCAGATTTGAGACATATTCAAGGAGATGCTAATATAAGAGCACACGTTCCTTGGGATTAGGGAACTTGAATGAATTAGCAATTGCATTTCCTTTAAGCTTTTATGCTTTTATTCAGTAAATTTAATTTTTTATTTTGTTATAGAAACGTATATAAGCACCATCTTATATACTAGAAATAAATTAGTTCATATTAATCCCCCGGTTGGTCAATTCAAATTGCACCTATGAGGAGTGGACACCAATCCTTAGGTAGAACAAATACGGGCAAAAACTTGAAGACCAATGGATTCTCTTGAACTAATAAATTTCGTTCTTCCAATTCATGTAAATTGGGACCATCTATAACCCATGTAATTTAAATAAATTATTGACACTTGTATAATTTGAGTAAGTTGAGCAGGCTTATTCAAAATTATTCGTAACCATTTTCTAACCTTGAAATGAAAGGCACAAGTTTATATATATTGTTCCAAACAATTAAAAAAATAAATCATTTCATTTAGAAAATAATATTTAGTTTGCTGTTAATTTAATTATGCACTAACTTGGCAGGCTCTGATACCACTGCTGGGAACTGACAGTCAAATTGAACATCCATAAGAGGCATGGCGGAAATTCAGAATTTTGTCCATGTCCCCAAGAACTCCTATTAGTTGCATATAAATTAAATAAAGCCATAACTAAATAATTCTCTACCTAGGTTAGCATGCTGAAGGACTAGGCATACCATAATTCTAAATTATATCCTAGCGTATTTATTTTATACTAAGCATGTTCTAACTCTAAGTTATAACCTAAGCATAAAATAAACTAAGCATGCAAAGATAACCTAAGCATAATTATTAAGTCTAAAAACACTTAAACAAAAAGACTTAATAATTAAAAGAGAAAGAAAAAGAACTTACCAGTTGAAGCGTGCTTTTGCAGAACCTTCTTGCACAAGCCTCCAATCGTAGGATAGCCTCTATTAGTATCCACACGAACCCCACCAACCAAAACCTCCCCAGGAGGAAGAACTAAGAAGCCTCGAGTAGTTGCTAGACCACTCTAGAAGCCTCACCCAAAAATATAAGCTAGCGGTGCTCGAATAAATTCAGGCTCCAAAAAAATAACTTGCTCAATTACCCGAGAGATTAATTATCTCGCTTAGGATTTATGCTTTGAGCTTGGTACAATTTGAAAGGAAAGAGAATAGCCTATATATAGACTTGGGGGAGCACAATTGCTCCCCCTTATTCAATGTGGGATGGGAGTAATTAATTACTCCCATCCCTTGTGCACACAGCCTGTACACGCTGTGTGCACAAGTCAACATGGGCTGCGCATGTGCAGCCCATTTTCATGGGCTGCCGTGAGCAATGCCCAACATTGCTCGCACACTTTTTGATGTACTCCCGTGCGCTCGAGCCTGTACAAAATACTTTTATACTCTCGGCCCAATTAAACTCACCAATGCAAAATTCCCCTTTTAATCCTTTTTGAAATATTTATTTTCTGGCCCTAATAAATTAGTCACCAGTTAAAATAAATTTCTTGGTCCAACCAAAATTGATCTAATCAATTATAATTTATTTATGACTCTAATTAATTAGTTACCGGTCAAAATAAATACTTTGGTTTATCCAAAATTGATCTAATCAATTTTAACTAATCAAATAGTAATCCAATTATTACTTAAGTTACATATTTTGTAATAGAATAAATCTATTAGTTCTTTACTTAGTCCGATGAAGGTCCAATGTGTGTGACCTTATAGGATCCTGAAGTATTGAGCTGATAAGGCTTAACCAGCCCTTGTTCTAATGGAACCATTGGCTCGATACTCTAGACCGTGAATAGAACTCGATTACCTTAAACGACTGTAGTATGCCTCTAGCAAGGGTCTACCATCCCCCATTACTCGAAACATCATTTATGCTTATAACTTAATCCCGATTAATGCAATAGTTATCTAGGGTGATAAATTCCTTCCATTCTTTAATATTAGTACCATCTGGTTTATTGGGTTCGGTTAAAGTGTTAACCCAATAATAGCAAGGTTGCTCCAAGCTATCCCGATTATTTACTTGTTGCCGAAGTATATTGCCTTTTACCATAGTGTGTTTGACTAGAAACCATTTCTATCAAACAAATACTCTGATAAGAGGTTTATGGCAATCATCACTTCAACAAGTGGCCAGGTATAACTCCTTAATATATCCGGAGCAATGGATTCTTTCCAACTACTCAGCCTACCAACGTGCTGTCATCACTATACCCGTAATCACCTGTAGCACCCTAAATTAATGAGTGCATAGTAATGACCCAAATTATAGCAATAGTACCACACAAGGTAGCAGCATCTCAAGTATGAGGACATTCACAAAGCTTATTGCATGAAGATAAACACTAACACATTGATATATATACCAAGTGTTTATCTTGCTGCGGTCTCCAATATATCTCCCGGATATATCCATGGGTCAAACTTAAGGCGCCACCTTTAGTCTTTAAGAGATTAAATACTTGGACCCTTTCCAAGAAAGTTGACCACATGCTAGTCTTTCCATTTTATCAATATCCTTTCTTGATGAAACTATGACTAGGGATAGTTTAGACATAATCATAATTGCACATGAAGCAGGTTCCACCAAATATAGTCCAACTATAATTTCTCTGACTTCATGCTATGATATGTCAAGGACTTTTGCATACATCAATGAAAATATATTTAGCCAGCTTTAATATATATATATATATATATATATATATATATATGTATATATATATATATGTATATATGTATAAGCATATTGATATAAATAAAAGATTAAATACCTTTATTGATTAAACAAATTATTCGTACTATTACATAATTAAGATATATCACCCTAATTGCCTTTAGGGCATACATCATATCCAACATAAACAAATATCGCTTAACCAAGTTGTATAAGCGTGGAGACTTAGGGCCAATAGACTTGGAGTCTAATGGTGATTGAGAACCTTGTTTAAAAGGAAAAATGACAAAGTTATCCTTTCAAGGAAAGGGTGAGTGGGCCACGAGTACATTGGTACTTATACATACTGATGTGTGTGGTCTAATGAGTGTTCAGGCACTAGGAGGATACTCCTACTTTATTGATGATTATTCACAATACGGTTATTTATACTTGATGAAGCACAAGTCTGAAAGTTTTGAAAAGTTCAAACTATTCAGAGCTGAAGTAGAGAAACAACTTGAGAAAAGTATTGAAACACTTCAATCAAATTGAGGTGGAGAATACTTAAGTCAGGAGTTTCAGGATTATCTAAAGAAAAATAGGATAGTTCCCTAGTGGACCCCTCCTTATACACCCCAATACAATGGAGTGTCAGAAAGGAGGAATCGAACTATATTAGATATGGTCAGGTCCATGATGAGCCATGCAGATCCTAGTAAATCCTTTTGGGGATATGCACTGGAGAGCATGGTTTATGTTTTAAATAGAGTGCCCTCTAAATTAGTTGATTTTACACCTTATGAAAGACGGTGTAACAAAAAGCCATCTCTAAGTCACTTAAGAGTATGGGGTTGTCTTGCTATGGTAAAGAGGATAGCGTCAGATAAGCTGAATGACAAAGCTGACAAATGTCTATTCATTGGATATCCAAAGGAAACAATTTAATATCTATTTTACCAACCCGAAGCACAAAAGGTATTTGTATCTCGGAATGCTCACTTTTGGAAAATGAACACTTACTTATAAAAGTCAGTGGGAGCAATATTGAACTGGAAGTTCAAGAGGAAGAAACAGACAATTAATTGACCCCATTGTAGATACACAAGAGAGTGTGATCCAAGAATAACCTATCGAAACACAATCATTGAAAAGATCAGGCCATGTTCGTAAAGGTCCCGATAGATATGGTTTTATCATCACTGATGGTAAGGAACTATATCTTACGGAGGATGATGAACCAAGGACATATGATGAGGTAATGAAAAGCTCAGATTCTGTTAAATGGCTAAAAGCCATGAAATTAGAAATGGATTCCATGTACGAGAACCAAGTTTGGAATTTGGTTGATGTACCATAAGAGGTTAGACAAATTAGGTGCAAGTGGGTCTTTAAGAAGAAGACAGACATGTAATTACCTATAAAGCAAGGGTTGTTGTGAAAGGTTATAGTCAACGGGAAGGTATTGACTATGATGAAACCTTCTCATCGATAGCCATACTTAAATCCATAAGGATACTCCTCACCATTGCTGCTCATTACGATTATGAGATCTGACAGATGGATGTAAAAACAACATTCCTGGATGGGGATTTAGACCAAGATGTGTATATGACACAACCTAAGGTTTTACATCTCAGAATGGCTCGAAGGTATGCAAGCTACAAAGATCCGTTTATGGAATTAAGCAGGGATCCAGGAGTTGGAATATAAGGTTTGATCAGACAATCCGAGAATTGCATTTCTGTCCAAAAGCAATTGATCCTTGTCTTTACAAGAAGGTCAGTGGGAGTGCAGTCATTTTTCTAGTATTGTATGTTGATGACATTCTGCTAATAGGAAATGACATTTCTCTTCTTCAAAATGTTAAAGTTTGGTTGTCCAGAAAGTTCTCTATGAAAGAACTTAGTGAAGCAGCATTTATACTAGGTATAAAGATCTACAGGGATAGATCCAAGAGGCTATTAGGTCTTTCTCAAAGTACATATATAGACAAGGTATTGAATAGGTTCAACCTTGAGCATTCTAGGAAAGGTTATCTCCCGATGACAAAGGGGATAAACCTATCTAAGGCTGAGTGTCCGAAGATAGCTCATGAGAGAATTCAAATGAAGGATATACCCTATGCATCCACAATAGGATCCATCATGTATGCTATGATATGTACTAGGGCAAATGTCTCTCAGGCTTTGAGCTTTACGAGTAGATATTAGACAAATCTAGGTGAAAATCACCAGATGGCTATCAAGGCAATCCTTAAGTACTTGAGAAGGACTAAGGTTGAGTTCTTTATTTATGGAGAAGGTGACCTCACAATTAGAGGTTACACTGCTGCGAGTTTTCAATCTGACAAGGATGACTTTAAGTCTCAGTCAAGTTTTGTGTATGTGTTAAATAGAGGGGTGGTATGCTGGAAGAGTTCCAAGCAAGAAACTACTGCTGATTCAACCATGAAATCTGAATACATTGCTGCATGCGAAGCAGTAAAAGAAGCTATCTAGTTAAAAGGATTTATTGGTGATCTCGGTGTGGTGCATGAGGCTGTTGATCCAGTTACTTTGTATTGTGATAATAATGGTGCCATAGCTCAGGCAAAGGAACCACGGTCTCATCAGAAAAATAGACATGTATCCAGAAAGTATCATATAATCAAGGAGATTATTGATGCTAAGTTAATAAGATTAGGATATGTACCCACTGATCAGAACCTCGCGGATGGTTTGACAAAGCCGTTGACTCAAGTCAAACATGACCAGCATCTTAAAGCCTATGGATTAAGACATATGGCTAATTGGCCTCAGTGCAAGTGGGAGTTTATTGGATATGATGTATGCCGTTAAGGCAATTAGGGCGATATATCTTAATTATATAATAGTACGAATAATTTGTTTAATCAATAAATGCATTTATTCTTTCATTTATATCAATGTGTTTCTATGTATATATATTATAGCTGGTTAAATATATTAAATGATGTATGTAAACAAAAGTCCTTGACATATCATAGCATCAAGTTAGAGAAATTATAGTTAGACTATATCTAGTGGAACCTACTTCTTGTGCAATTATGATTATGTCTAAACTATCCCTAGTCATAGTTTCGTCAAGAAAGGATATTGATCAAGCTGAAGGACTAGCATGTGGTCGACTTTCTTGGAAAGGGTCCAAGCAGTCAATCTCCTAAGGACTAAAGGTGGTGCCTTAAGTTTGACACATGGATATATCTCGAAGATATATTGGGGACCGCAGTAAGATAAACACTTGGTATATATATCAATGTGTTAGTTTTTGTCTTCATACAATAAGCTTTATGACTGTCCTCGTACTTGAGATGCTAGTTACCTTGTATGGTACTATTGCTATACTTTGGGTCATTACTATGCACTCATTAATTTAGGGTGTTACGGGTGATACGGGTATGGTGATGACAACATGTTGGTAAGCTGAGTAGTCAGAAAGAATCCATCACTCCTGATATATTAAGGAGTTGTACCTGGCCACTGTTGAAGTAATGGTTGCCATAAACCTCTAATCAGAGTATGTGTTTGATAGAAATGGTTTCTAGTCAAACACACTATGGTAAAAGGCAATATACTTCGATAACAAGTAAACTACTGGGATAGCTTGGAGCAACCTTGCTATTAATGGGTTAACACTTTACCAAACCATATAAACCAGATGGTATTAATATTAAAGAATGAAAGGAATTTATCACACTGGATAACTATTGCATTAACCGGGGATTAATTCATAAGCACTAATGACGTTCCGAGTAATGGGGGATGGTAGACCCTTGCTAGAGGCGTACTACGGTCGCTTAAGGTAATCGAGTTCTATTCAAGGTCTAGAGCATCGAGCCAATGGTTCCATTAGAACAGAGGTTGGTTAAGCCTTAACAGCTCAATACTTTGGGATCCTATATGGTCATACACATTTGACCTTCATTGGACAAAGTAAAAAACTAATAGATTTATTCTATTAAAAAAATATAACATAAATAATAACTGGATTATTATTTGATTGGTTACAATTGATTAGATCAATTTTGGATAGACCAAGGAATTTATTTTGACTGAAAACTAAATAATTAGAGTCATAAATAAATTATAATTGATTAGATCAATTTTGGTTGGACTAAAGAATTTATTATCACTGGTAAGTAATTTATTAGGGTCGAAAATAATTATTTAAATTTGAAAGGGGATTTTAAAAGAAATATTTCAAGTAGGTTGGACCTGATTGAAATTGACGAGGATGTAGAGGGAACTGTGTGCTCGCAGCATGCTACTGGGCAGCGTCCGTACGAGCCCGCAGTGTGGGCTCGGAAGGGCTTGCGCTGGGAAGCCCAGCGCAAGCACCACCGCAAACTGGGCTCGCGAGATACCCTCAAGCCCAGCTTGCGGTAAACACACCCGTAGCTGACCCGCGTGGGATGTGCTTTTTAGCACAACCCACATGGCCTAAGGGGGAGCAATTTTGCTCCCTTAAGCCTATAAATAGGTTGTCCCATCCCCTTTTCAAAGTGTACCACTTCTCAGGATATAAATCCTAAGCAAGATTAAAAAAAATAATCTCTTGGGTAATTGAGCAAGTTATTTTTGAGGAGCCTGAATTTATTCGGGCACCTCTAGTTTATATTTTCGGGCGAGGCTTCTGGAGTGGTCTAGCAACTACTCGAGGCTTCTTAGTCCTTCCTCTTGGGGAGGCTTTGGTTAGTGGGGTTCGCGTGGATACTGATAGAGGCTATCCTACGATTGGAGGCTTATCGATGAAGGTTCTACAAAAGCACGCTTCAACTAGTAAGTTCTTTTTCTTTCTCTTTCAGTTATTAGGTCTTTTTCTTTAAGCGTTTTAGACTTAATAATTATGCTTAGGTTGTTCTGCATGCTTATTTTATTTTATGCTCAGGTTATAGCTTAGAGTTATAACATGCTTAGGTTATATCTTAGAGTTATAACATGCTTAGTATAAAATAAATGTGCTAGGATATAATTTAGAATTATGGTATGCCTAGTCCTTTTGCATCCTAACCTAGGTAGAGAATTATTTAGTTAAGGCTTTATTTAATTTATATGCAACTAATAGGAGTTCCTGGGGACAGGGACAAAATTTTGAATTTCTGCTATGCCTGTTATGGATGTTCAATCTGACTGTCAGTTCCCAACACAAGATAATTTCTAAACAACAGTTCAGGTTGTGAAAGTAAGAAGAATTAGTCACAATATTTCTTTGGCTTCTAAGGGAATCAATGGGTTAGATAAACACTCATTTGGTGATTGTATTGCTTTGAAGGTTGACATTTGTAAACCATTTGATAATCTTGACTGGGGGTTTCTGATGGCTATGCTCAATTCTTTCAGCTTCTCTAAGAGGTTTAGGCATTGGATTCTGGAGATTTTCTCTTCTTATCGTATTTCTTTGCTAAATAATGGTAAGCCGACTGGTTATTTTGCTTGTTCGAGGGGAGTGATACAGGGTGATCCTTTGTCCTTATTACTTTTTTATCTTGCAAAAGATTTTTTTGAGCCATCCTGTATCGAGGCTGGTTCAGGAGGGTAAGTTCTAGGCAATGAGGTATAATGCTAGCTCTTTTTTTTCTCACTTACTTTATATAGATGATGTGGTAATTTTTGGGGTTACAACTTCAAATAATCTTAAAGCCTTAAAATTTCTATTTGATGGCTGCGCCTTACTATCGAGGCAAATTGTGAATTGGGGGAAGAATGGGGTATTCTTTGGCAAAGGGGTTTCTACTTCGCGTGTGAGATCTTTATCGACTCCCGTGGGTATTTGGGTGTTGGACAAGCCTTTCCCTTACCTTGGAGTACCTTTATTTCCAGGTACACCTAGGCGTGGATCTTTGAAAATTATTGCTGATAAAATCCTGAGCAAATTTGCAGGATGGAAAGGCAGTTCTTTATCTATAGCTAGCTGGGTATGTTTAGTTCATTATGTTATTCAATTTTAATTCATTCATTCATTTTCTTTCTACTAGTGGCTGGTCAGTCTCCTTAAGGAGATGGAACCTACGATTAGAAATTTTATTTCGAAGGGATTCACATAGGAAGCTTGTTACAGTTCCTAGGAATATTTGTTGTTAGACTATTTGGAGTGGGGGTTTTGGTGTGACAAGCTTGCAAAATCTCAGTAAAGCTTTGCTTGGTAAGCTAAGTTTAGAAATTTTATGCTGCAAAGAGTTCACGATAGGGATACTAAAATCCAATCTTTTACATAAATCGGGAGATATTAAGAGGTTGCCTTTTTCATCTTCTATTTAGGGATTGATCAAAGTTATTTTCCCGCTTGTTAGAACTAACATGAGATGGCTGATTGGTAATGGAAACAACGTTAGTTTTTGGCTTGACTATTGGATCGATGAAGAATTAGTTTCTTGGTTAAATGTCAAGGAGCAAGAATGGTCGAGTCTTACGAGATTAGTTCCAGATTTTTGTTTGGAGAACGGGAAGAATTTTCCTAATCGAATTCAAGACTAGGGGCTTATATCTGAGATGAAGTGGCTAAAACCATTGCCATCTGATGATGGTTTATGTGTATGGAAATCTGCTATTGATGGTAAATATATGGTAAAAGGTGCATATCTGCTCTTATTAAATACTATAATGATGTTCCTTGGCATAATTTCATTTGGAAGGTGTTTTTACCTCCATTATACTCCACTTTTTATTGGTGAATTTTGCATAGCCAAATGATGAGATCTTACAATCTAAAGGGATTTTTATGGCTTCGAGATGTTCATTATGTGGGCAATGTGTTGGGTCACTTAACCATTTAGTCTTGACATGTCCATTTTCTATAACATTATGGAAAGCAATAGAAAATTTGTTTGGGAAATTGGTTTATACAGGTGGTAATGTTGAGGATTTGATTTTGAGAGCATTCAATCGATGGTGTGGAAGTTGATGGGTGTCGAGACCACCAAAAATAAATCCCTGTGCAGTTAGCAGTGAACAGGAGTCAAATCCACAAGGAACGATATTTGACTAAGTTATTCTCATTAGACGACAGACAGAATACCATGGTGATCATGGGACAAGGAATTAATAACACTGAGAACTAGATTTAGTTATACTAGCATTCATGCTTCGTACAATACCAACAACCTTTCCTTATAGTATATAGAGACCGGACTTTGCGCCATGACCTCCTTCTTACTCACTGCGTCTCTCAACTTTGCACCACAGAGCTTGCCAATGAATAGCAATAGATAATAGAAAAGCCTAAATCATGGGTAGTGAAGCACTCCCAACAGGCATAAGATTAACTTTCTCTAGCCTTGATGGAGATTGTTATCACTGTATCCCTTTTCAGGCATAATTAAAGATGCAAGAATCAAGATTGACAATAATCACAAGGACTTACCAAGTGGGTGATTAATCCAATACCGAGACTAAGTGATACTCTTGCCATAAAAACCTTGAAGTGCCGAGATTGGTAAATAGGTCGCCTTGCGTATTTCTGTATTCAATTGCGGTCCTCACACCATTTAAACACAACCTTGACCATGATTTGGTCAAGCCATGAGTAAATTAGCTAGACATGACTGAATTTAAATGTGCAAAAATGTAAAGAGACTGAAAGTAAATCATACTTGAAATATAAAGATTTGAATTGAAATAAAGCAACAAAACTGAAATCTACTTCCAATTAAACTTAAGAGAATCTGAAATCAAAACTGAATTAAAACTAAGAAAACTAAGACTAAAATCTAAACTAAAATGACTGAATTATAGAATGATAGGATTAAGAGATTATATGATGATCCGAAATGACGTGCCGGCTCTGGTATTTATAGTGAATGCCTCTCTCATGCTTCCTCTTTTGTGATGAATAGGACTTCTGACATTTATCTCCTTGGATTTATTTCCTTTATTCTTGGTCCTCGAATGGTAGTAAAAATCCCTGCGTTGATAGAATAAGGAAAGGGATCAAGCTTCCATTTGAGATGGCTTTTCCCGAATAGGATTTGGCTAAATTGGTTTATTTCAGATTTAGATATGGCATGCGCTGGTATTGATGTAATCTTGGTTGTTCTGAAGTGTTCTAGAATCACCGGGACTAGCTATCGCTCCTACTGATTGTGTCAGGTATCAGTGAGAGGCTCTTTTTCTCTAAATATCGCATGTTTTCTCTAAATTGGCTTCAAAACCCGTAAGAGACAAAAAAAAGGAAGTAATAGTGGGGATAAAGACTAAAAACAAGGTCTCAGTGATATGGAAATAAGCACAAAAATAGGCTGAAAATACAACCCATCAAATCCCCCCACACTTGTTCCATACTTGCCCTCAAGTATGCATCCAGAATCAGAAAGAAGGGAAAATTGTGCAAATAACCTTTGAATAACTAAACAGATACCAAATTCTTTCACTGAAACTTATATCGAGGCCTCTCATTGACCACTGAGCATTCCAATGTAAGATTATCTTTAAGAAGACCTTGTTCAGAACTTTACCCGAGAGTATTCACCAAATTAAAGCACTAGACATAAAATATTGTTGTAGTTTATAAATACCTAGATTTATATTTAAGCACGTCCCAGTGATCATAAGATGACTCCATCTACACCTTGTATTTAATTTGGCATATTTTTGCTTGGTGGGATCCTTAGGATTGAACTAGCCAAATTGCTGGGATTTGTTCGTGAATTTAAACACATTTTGCTAGCTTTTACTATTGGATTTTTCTTTAGATTTTTCAACCGATCACGCACTTTACCAATTTTTCTTAGGTCCTGTTGTATTCTTATCAACCCTCAATTCCTATGAAAGAGTCTTCACCTAGTTTTTACCTGTGGATAGCTCCTTCTTCTAACTCTCTGTATGAAAGAGTCTTCACCCGGTTTTTAGCCGTGGATAGCTCTTTCTTCTATCGGCCCTACGAAAGAGACAAACAAGGTTGTGAGCCAAGTAGGTCTCGTTTAGTCTAAATTGCAGGTTTATAGCAGAAGGCAACCACCAAGTCTTTCACCAATATAGTAAGGTCTCGAAGGGGGATCTTATGATGCACAGGGACTAACTAAAATCAAATCAAGGCCAGAATAAAGCACTTTAAAAAAAATTATGTTTCACTTTTCTACACTCACTAGGATTAAGAAATTTACAAGGCGATTATCAGAAATCTTATATTGGAATATCAATATTCAACTTAAGTCTCGGTATAAGTTTCAGTTAATCGAGATAGTCTACACAACATTCCTAATCTTGGTTACCATCATGTCTCAATGACAGGTTAGAGGGCAAAATAAGGTCATTGCAGGGGCAAAATATGAAGCATAAGTCCTTGTGAAATCTTTTTCTTTAAGCGAGAGAAATAAAAATATATTAAAAATAAAAAGGTTTCATCAGAAGAAGCAAAAATATAGAAATCCTCTCCCCACACTTAAACCATGCATTGCCCTCTATGCAAAACAAGAAGAAAAAGAAGAAAAAGGAAAGAAAAGAAAAGAAAAGAAAATAAAAGAGAGGGCAAATTAAAATGTTACTGTCCTGGTGGAGGAGGAAGGAGGCAAAAAAGACTTAGCTGGTCTATACATCCATCGGATCCCGAGCTACTGGTTGATGAGGTTTACGTTCAGTTCCAGGGCGTTACAGAGGGTTTGAAGGTCATGGTTCTCAGCTTAGAGCTCAATGATGTCTCTTGGCATGTTATGGTTTAGCTTTTAGAGAGAGTGTATGGAGACCTAATCCTGCAACAAAAATAGAGAGAGAATAAGTCCTAGTCTGGATACATTTATTAAAAATTAACTAAAAGAGAGACAAAAAGTCAGAAATGCTTAGGCTACCTCCTAAGAGCGCTTTGTTTAACATCATTGAGCTCAACGTACCACATTGAGATCATGGTGTGGTATCAGCGATCTTAGTGAGAGTTATCTCCTCAGAGAGATGTTGAAATCCTTCATAGTAGGGCTTGAGACGATGCCCATTGACTTTCAGAATTTTCACTATCTTGATGCTTTATATATTGACTGCTCCATGTGGGAATACTTTAGTCATGATGCAAGGTCTGGCCCACTGGGACCTCAGCTTTCTAGGGAATAGCTTGAGTTGAGATTGGAATAGAAGCACTCTCTATCCTACATTAAAGATCTTCCTGGAGGTGAAAAGGTCATGGTGATGCTTAGTGGTCTTTTTTTATGCCTTGTTCCGCTCATAGACATCACGTTGAATTTCCTCGAGTTCATGTAGTTACAACTTCCTATGTTCCTTGGCCGCATCGAGCCTGAAATCGGTCTTCTTGATGGCCTAATACATCGTATGCTTAATCTCGACAAGTAAATGACACGCTTTCCTATAGATAACTCTATAAGGTGACATCCCTATGGGGGCTTTCCATATTGTGCGGATTGCCCAGAGATCTTCAAAGAGACGGAGACTCCATTCTTTTCTATTAGGATTGACTGTTTTCTCCAAAATGAGCTTGACCTCTCTGTTGCTCACTTCAGCTTGTCCATTTGTCTATTGGTGGTATGCCATAGAAGTCATGTGCTTGACCCTATATTTAGCTAGTAATGCCGAGATCATCTTATTGCAAAATTGTGTACCACGATCACTGATGAGTAGTCTCAGTGTCCCGTATCTACGGATGATATTATCCTTGATGAAATCTGCTACGAACTTTCTATCATCATTCCTGGTTGCCTTGTCTGCTATCCACTTAGAGACATAAGCTACTACTAGGAGGATGTACTTAAACCCATAAGAAGGAGGAAAAGGGCCCATGAAATTAATAACCTAGACGTCAAAGATCTCGGCAACTAATATAGGAGTCATCGGGAGCTAATCTCAACATCTAAGATTACCAATCCATTGACAGTTGTCGCATGCCTTACAAAATATATAAGAGTCACAAAAGATGTGGGGCAATAAAATCCGCAGTCAAGAATGCATTGTACTATTCTCCTTGGCCCACCGTGACCTCCATAAACTTTAGAGTGACATGCTTGTAAGAGTCTCGGTATCACTTCCCCGTCAACACTTCTCCTCAAAACCAAATCATTCCCTTATCTCCATAGGTAAGGATTGTCCCAGAAGTACCTGCTAGCTTCCTTCTTCATTTCCTCTTTGTCATTACGCGTGAAATCCTCTGGGAACCTCCCGGTGGTAAGGAAATTAACAAGGCCTGCATACCATGGAGTCTCGGTAATAATAAAGAGACTTTCCCCAGGATATTCATCTTGGACTTCTCTTGGTTCTTCTGAGTTAGTAAGCATGCTAAGATGATCAGCCACCAGGTTCTTTATCCCCTTTATTACTCTGATCTCGATGTCGAATTCTTGAAGCAAAAGGATCCATCGAATTAGTCTTGGGTTGGCATCCACCTTGGTCATTAGGTATCTCAAGGCAGCATGATCTGAGTATGCAATGACCTTGGAACAGAGAAGGTAAGAACAAAACTTCTACTATGCAAAAATGATAGCAAGGAGCTCTTTCTCAATCATGGTATAGTTTCACTAAGCTATATCGAGAGTCCGAGAGGCATAATAAATTACATGAGGTTCTTGGCCTACTCATTGTCCCAATACTGCTCCTATTGCCTTATCTCTTACATCACACATTATCTCGAAAGGCTGGTGCAATTGGGTGCTTGGTTAATGGGCGCAAAGACCAGCTTCTTCTTGATGGTGTTAAAGGCTTCCTTGCAAGGATCTCCAAACTCAAAGTTAGTGTCTTTCTAAAGTAATTTGCATAGGGGCTTCGTAATCTTTGAAAAGTTCTTGATGAACCTGCGATAAAGGCCTGCATGCTCAAGAAAAGACCTAACTTCCTTTACAAAAGTAGGGTAAGGTAAGGACCAAATAACATCAATTTTAGCTTTATCTACCTCAATACCCTTCTTAGATACAACATGACCCAATATCATAACCTAGTCTACTATAAAGTGGCATTTTTTGTAGCTAAGCACTAAATCAGACTCATTACAATGTTTAAGAATCTTGCCAAGGTTATCGAGACAAGCATCAAAGAATCACCATATACAGTAAAGTCATCCATAAATACCTCAATGATGTTTTCCTTGTAATTAGAAAAGATACTCATCATGCACATCTGGAATGCAGTGGGAGCATTCCAGAGACCAAAAGGCATTTGCCTGTAAGCAAAGGTGCCAAAGGGACACATAAATGTTGTCTTTTCCTGGTCTTCTAGTGCTACTGGGATCTGGTAGAATCCTAACATTCCATTGAGACAGCAGAAATGAGATTTTCCTGCTAGTCTCTCTAGTATTTGATCAATGAATGGTAGTGGAAAATGGCCTTTCTTTGTTGAGGCATTAAGCTTGCGGTAGTCAATGCAAACTCTCCATCCATTCTGTATACTCGTCGGGACTGGTTCTCCTACTTTATTTGTTATCACCATAATCCCTATCTTTTTGAGATAACTTGTACCGGGCTAACCCACTCACTGTCAGAGATAGGGTAAATAAGGTTAGCCTCCATGAGCTTGATCACTTCCTTCTACACTACTTCCATCATAGGAGGATTGAGTCATCTTTGAAGTTGGCGGCAGGTCTTGGCGTTCTCCTCCAACTTGATTTTGTGCATGTAAGTGGAAGGACTAATCCCCTTAATGTCAGCTATAGTCCATCCAATCGCCTTCTTATGTTGCTGGAGCAAAGAGACCAGTCATTTCTCTTCATCAGGACTTAATTTACTCAAAATGATCACTGGGAGTGTATCGTCATCCCCTAAGAAAGCATATTTGAGGTGACTTGGAAGACCCTTGAGTTCAAGTTCCGATGGTTGGATGATGGAAGGAGCAAGCTTCTTGAAAGGTGGTAGAGCGAGTTTGGGTATTGGTCTTGGTGCAGGTGGAGATGCATCGAGACTATGGATAGCCTCTTTCAACTTCTCATCGAAATCAGTATCATCGAGACTCTCGGTGTCAAGTGCCTTGTTCAGCGCGAATAAGTACTCATCCGATAGGTTGAGCTCAAACATTTGTTGAATAACTGGATCGAGATTATCAAGGCTATATAGGCTTGAATCTTCCTCTGAGGTCATCATGGCATCATACACATTGAAAGTGGCTACTTCCCCATTGAATTCCATAGTGAGAGAACCATTATGGACGTTAATTTTGGTCTTGGCGGTACTCAAGAATGGTCTCCTTAATAGCAAATCTGAGTTCCCCTTTCTATCTGCATCACACATATCAAGTACATAAAAGTCAGCAGAGAAAAACATGATCATTTAGCTTGACTAATACATCCTCTAAGATTCCCTTAAAAAATAGAGAGATTCGCAAGTTGCAAGACAGTCCTGGTCTCCTTGGGAGGCATGTTGTGATTGGCTGATATCTGCTGGTAACTAGAGGAAGGCATGACCTTTATAGATGCACCAAGATCTCACATAGCCTTTTGAATTCCAATCTGACCTATAGTGCAATTAATCGCAATCATTCCCTAGTCTTTAAGCTTAGGGGGTAATTTGCGTTGGATCACGACCGATACATTTTACCCCATCATAACCTTATCCAGGTCATGCTCTGTTTTCCTATTAGTACACAACTACTTAAGGAATTTGGCATATTTGGGTATCTGTCTAATCACATCGAGCAACGAGATGTTGATCTCAACTTTCCTCAAGGTCTCAAAGATCTCTTTTTCTTCCTTCAGCTTTTTAGTTTTTTTTAGTCTTTCTGGAAAAGGATGTCTAGTCTTGGTAGAGATCACTGGTTCCTCTGGGTCATCAGGAATCACAATAACCTCATCCTACATTTCTACTCTCAATGGTTCTGATTGAGTCTCTTTCTTTCCCCTTAGCGAAATTGTGCTGACATTCTCTCTTGGATTGTCATCTATTTGGGAAGGAAGTCTTCCATTATTCTTGATCTTAGAGAGTGTGCTAGCTATCTCTGCCATATGTTTTTCCAGGTTTGAGAAGTTACCTTGTAGTCCTTGTATTCTATCGTTTACCAGCTCAAACCGCTTATTAGAACCCTCAGCGAGAGTAGTAAAAAGCTTATAAGGGTTATATTGTGGCTGCTGAGGTGGGTTGGGTTGGACTTGTTGAGGAGGTCTCGGTACGATCGCATTCTACTGATTTCTCACCATGAGATGGTTTTGTGGTCCCTGTGGTTATTGGCAGTCATTATTACCCCAAGTGAGTGCTGGACAATCTCACCATCCTAATTGATTCCTCTGTGGTGGTGGGATGTATGGCTACTTGTTCCCCTGATTAACATAGTTACTATGGTTACCTTAGTTTTTTGAATTACTATAATTGCTATAGTTGCCATAGTTCCCCATAGCGTGGACTTGCTCAAGCTCAGGGTCTTCTATATGAGGACATTCATCAGTAGCATGAGTATTCTTTTTGCACAGTTTGCACTCCTTCACGACCTCAGTCTGGATAACTATCTTATGTACAAGTTTAACTAGTCTTTCTGTTTTATCATTGAGATCATAAGACTTAACCCCATTGGCAGGTCTTGATGTAGATTTTCCCTCACGATTGCTAAATTGTTGAGCAATTTATGCTATAGTCTTGATGATTTCACAAGCTTGAGTTGGGGTCTTATTGATAAGAGCACCCCCACTAGCGGTGATAAGTGCAATTTATACCATGAAAACATCAATGATTTAGCCTCGGAAATACTCCATTTAAAGTGAATATAAAGGATTTATTGGTGCTTTTTGGAAATATTTCAGATACTGCCTTGAAGCTGTATAGTTGATGTAAAGTAAGGATATTCCAGAAAAAAAGTACCCAAGATGAGCAGCAAAGTAATCAGGAAGAATAGCCAAGTAAGTAGGATGCGCAGTAGAGCAAGCAGGAAAGTAGCCCAAGCAAGCAGGATGAAGCGACCGAAGAAGGAGTTAGAGGCCAAGATGACGTGGCCAATTGAAACACCTGATAAAACATGATTTTGTGAAAGCTTCTAGAAGCCCTTTGAATCTTGCCAAGGATGCCAAGCGCTGGAGTTAGTGGGTTTTCTTTTTGCTTTTTATAATACCCACATGGATAAGACAATCTGGAGCTGATGTCATCTTCTAGAAGCTCTTTTATTTTTAGAACAATATCTTGTGTTATTTCATTTTTGGCAATTGGTGGATCTAGAGGCTTCACTGTAGTATTTTCTGTAAAATTGCTAGCCTTAATATTAAGTTAATTATGTTCATATCTATTTTTATATTTTGGTATTTTACTTTAATTATGAGAAACTAAAGCATTGGTAGGAAAAGCTAGCAAGGAGGACATGTAAACACGGTCTAAACTCTCTTTCTTTTATTTCTAAATACATTAAGAAAGATTTTTAGGTTTTATGCTAAATATCATTAAGTTCGGCCAAACTTATAACTAGTGTAAACAAGAAATTGTAACACAGATCTGAACATATAACTCATTTCTAGAAAAAATGGTCGTTAACTAGAAATGCTAGGAATTCATGTTAGAAAATAATAGGAAGCTTGCTTTGTCCTTAATGCTTGAGGAAATAACTTGCAAGAGGAAGTTCCCGGAGTTATAACCTTAAAGAAGTATAGGCAAAAAGCGGTGGCTGAGCCTAGAAAACCTTAAGTAAGTGGATCTAGATCTTTTGTGCTTAAAAAGATTAGAAATAAAGGAGAGAAGTTAAAACTATGTGTGTCTAACTGCTAGACTTGCTTGCTTCCTCATAAATTTGTTCGCGGTAGTTAAACAAAGCAATCAAAACTGTCTGTTTTATTTTTAGTAGATTATTTTAGCTTTCCTTCAACATTAGTCACTCCTTTTAATTGTGTAACCATAAAAACTCACTAATTTACAACTGGATTTAGTTACTGCCTTGCTCCCTGAGGAAATAACACTTGTACTTGCCTTATGCTACCAACCACATCCTATTACACTTACTAGACACTCTCATTTGGCAATCAACAAGTTTTTGGCGCCGTTGCTGGGGAGCAACATTTGTAGTTTTTAAATTTTGACTTTAAATTGGTGCATTTGAGTTGTTTGTTGTCATCTTGCAGGATTTCTTGTTTTTGAAGCTGTTTCCTTTGTTGTATACAAAGAGCTGGAGTGCCCCTCATTCCAATAGACCCTGAAATTGAAAGAACTTGTCGTAGATTGAGCGGATCAGCTAGAAGAAGGTGTAGGCTACAAAGAATGGCTGAACGAGTGAATCCCCCAAATGGCAATGATCAAAACGAAGTTATGGGTGAAGTCAACCTACCCCACTAAGGCAAACTCTTAGAGAATATAGTAGATCTTCAACCGAGGGACACTCTTCCTCCATTGTGATACTTAATTAGGGGAACAACTTCTTTGAGATCAAGGCCTTCATGATCCAAATACTTTTGGCAGCCATTCAATTTGGAGGTTTGCCTTGAGAAGATCCTAATGCATACATCCAAGAGTTTATCACCATGTGTGAAACTTTTCGAACAAATCATGCAATCTTGGATGATGTCATTAGACTCAAGCTTTTTCCCTTTTCTCTATAGGATAAGGCTAAAAATTGGCTGAAAAATCTTTAGCTCGGATCCATAAGAACTTGGGATCAAATGGCACAAGCTTTTCTCATAAAACATCTTCCACCAAGGCAAGCAATCAAACTCAGAAATGAGGTAACTCATTTCGTGCAACAACTAGATGAGTCTCTTGCTGAAGCATGGGAAAGATACAAGGAGCTATTAAGAAGGGTCCCAAATCATCAAATCCCACTATGGATGGAAATGCAAAACTTCTACAATGGATTGCATGATCAATACTAGATCCAGATCGAATTTGCAGCAAATGGTGATCCAGAAGAACTTGCCCTCGAAGAACTTTATGAGCTCATTGAAAGGTTGGTTAACACGAGCTATAAATGGCATTCAGTTTGGGAAGAAAGAAGCAAGAGTAAGGAGTCAGAGTCTATCACAAAGCTCTCCGAGAAGATGGATCTAATTTTGAAGGAACTTGCCAAGCAAAATGTCTCGGCAATCTCAAACACTCAAGCGAATTGTGATTTCCATGGTGGCAACCATAAAAACATTGATTGTGACACTCCTCTCACTAGAGAATAATGTGACTTTTTTAAAACAACCAGAGGCACAATCCATTCTCAAATACCTATAACCTAGGGTGGCGCAACCATCATAATTTCTCCTAGAGCAACCAAAATCAACAGTTTCCCAACCAGAAGCCTCAAAACAACTTTTCTCAACAACCATAATAGAATATGCTGCAAGCAGGACCATCTCAACAACTAAAGAAATCCAAGATGGAAGAAATGAAGGAAATAAGGATGCAATTCATAAAGTAAACTCAAGCTTTCATGAAGAATTTGGAAACTTAGTTCCAACAACTCACCACCATTGTGACTCCTGAAGATAAGGGAGCAATGCCAAGCAACACTTAAACTAACCCAAGGGAGGAATGCAAAGTAGTAAATCTAAGGTGTGGTAAGATTTGTGATAATTTTAAACCTAAAAAGTCTGTTGTTGTTGATGAAAGTGCAGGTAAGGAAACTAAGCAACATTCTATAAGTCAAAGTGCTCAAGGTAATCAAAATCCAGTGGAGCAGGCAGAAAGTCCAGCAAAGCAAGCCGAACCAGTTTTTGACTTAGAGCAAGTAAAACAGAATCCATCTATTCCTGCCCCAACTGATCCCATTTCTAAAAAACAACCAATTCCAGCTTACCAACCAAGGATTCCATATCCTCAAAGAGCAAAATAGCATGAAATGGCTAAGCAATTTGATAAGTTTTTTGAAGTCTTTAAGAAACTTCATATTAACATTCTATTTGCAGAAGCACTTGCACAAATACCTAGATATGTGAGGTTCTTGAAAGGCTTGTTGGCAAACAAGAAGAAGTTGGAAAATGTAGTCATGGTGCAACTAAATAGAGATTCCTCTTCTATCCTTCAAAGTAGGCAACCTCTGCCTTAAAAGCTTAAAGATCCACGGAGTTTCTCTATACCTTGCTCTATTGGTAATTTGAACATTGATAATGCACTTTGTGTTGTAGGAGCAAGCATAAATCTGATGCCATATTACATTTATAAGCAATTAGACATAGGTGAACCTCAACCAACTAAAGTATCTATATAACTTGCTGATAGAACTGTTAGGTACCCCAGAGGCATTGTAGAAGATGTTTTGGTTAAGGTTGGAAAGTTTATTTTGCCTATTGGCTTTATTATAATGGATGTGGATAAAGATTTCCATGTGCCCATCATTTTAGGCAGACCATTCCTTGCTACTAGAAGAGCTTTAATTGATGTGAATGATGGAAAATTGATTCTGAAAATACGTGATGAAGAAGTAGTATTTAAAATGAATGAGGCAATGAAGTATCCATCTAATTTTGATGATCAGTGCTACATTCTTGATGCTACTGATGTGAATTTGAAACTTTTCTAATGTAGGAATTAGAAGAAAATGATTTTGAAGGGGAAGATTTGACTGCTTTAGAAACTATAAAGGAGGCAGAAACTATAAAGCAGGCAAAATGGCCAGTGGAGCAACCAAACTGTTAACCACCCATGAATAGAAAACAACCTATTGAGCCACTAAATCACGCACCAAATCTTTCTCCTAAAACCTCATTTGAAGAACCTCCAAACCTTGAGTTGAAACCTTTGCCTCCTCACCTTGAGTACGCCTTCATTGACCCCCCTA
Organism: Euphorbia pulcherrima; assembly: GCA_947683365.1. Taxonomy (NCBI): domain Eukaryota; kingdom Viridiplantae; phylum Streptophyta; class Magnoliopsida; order Malpighiales; family Euphorbiaceae; genus Euphorbia; species Euphorbia pulcherrima. The sequence goes on from CANTUS010000010.1 coordinate 46,857,557, forward strand.
ACAAACTTCCTATAAATATTTCCTCAAAGCTAACCCCAAACTAAAAAACCTAACTAATTGGTGTCTTGAGAAAGAATAAGGAGGCTTTAGCATATACCACTGCTGATATTAAAGGAATTGGTGCTTCCATTTGTGTGCATAGAATTCTCATGGAGGAAAACCATAAACCATTGGTGCAGCCCCAAAGGACACTCAATCCCAACATGAAAGAAGTTTTGAGGAAGGAAGTAATCAAACTTCTGGATGCTGGCATTATCTACCCCATTTTAGATAGTGTTTGGACAAGTCCAGTCTAAGTTGTGCCAAAAAAGGGAGGAATGACAGTGGTGACCAATGAAAAGAATAAGCTTATTCCTACAAGAATAGTCATAGGGTGGAGAGTTTGTATTGACTACCGTGAACTGAATGAAGCAACCAGAAAGGATCACTTTCCACTTCCTTTCACTTATCAAATGTTGGAGAGATTGGCTAGTTATAAATTCTATTTTTTCCTTGATGGTTATTTAAGGTACAATCAGATTGTCATCCATCCATTGGATCAAGAAATGACAGCTTTTACCTGCCCCTATAGCGTCTTTGCTTATAAAAGGATGCCATTTGGACTTTACAATGCTCCAGCCACTTTTCAAAGGTGTATGATGTCCATTTTCCATGATATGGTGGAAAAGATAGTGGAAATTTTCATGGATGACTTCTCAGTTTATGGAGCAACTTTCCAATCATGCTTAAGCAATCTTGAAACTATTTTACATCATTGCTAAGAAACTAATCTTGTTCTAAACTAGGAAAAGTGCTATTTCATGGTAAATGAAGGAATTGTTCCGCGACACAAGGTTTCAGAAAAGGGGATTGAAGTTGATCAAGCAAAAGTGGAGATTATTGAAAAGTTAACTGCACGAAAATCAGTCAAAGAGGTTAGAAGCTTTCTTAGGCATGCAGGATTCTATAGAAGATTCATCAAGGATTTCTCCAAGATAGCTTAGCCATTGATAGCTCTACTCCATAAAGACACTCAATTCAAGTTTGATGATGCTTGCTTGAAGGGATTTAATGAGTTGAAGACCAAACTTGTCAATGCACCTATTTTGATTGCTCCAAATTGGGAGCACCCATTTGAATTTATGTGTGATGTAAGTGATACTTGTATTGGAACTCTTTTGGGTCAAAGAATTGACAAGCATTTTTTGCCAATCTATTATGCAAGAAAAACTCTCGCTGAAACACAACAAAACTACACTGCAACTGAAAAATAGTTGCTTACTATAGTCTATGCATTTGACAAATTCAGATCATATTTGGTGCTATCAAAAGTCACGGTCTTTACTGATCACACGACTTTGAAGTACTTATTAGACAAAAAGGATGCAAATCCAAGGATAATCAGGTGGGTATTGCTTCTTTAAGAGTTTGACTTGGAGATTCAGGATAAGAAAGGCTCAGAAAATGTGGCAGCTAACCATATGTCCAGAATTCCAAAAGGCAATCAAGTGGAGCAACCAGAGATCATTGATACATTCCTAGATGAACAACTTTTCATGGTGAGATCTTTCCCTTGGTTTACTGACTTTGCTAATTACCTTGCATGTGGTATTAAATCTCTTTTACCTTATACGCAAAAGAAACAATTCTTTGCTAACTTGAAATATTACTTTTGGGAGGAACCTTTCCTTCTTAAATTGTGTGCAGATTAGGCTATAAGGAGATGTGTTCCTGAGTAAAAAATTCTAGCCGTTTTAAACATGTGTCATAATAAGGAGGCTGGTGGACACTTTGGAGAAAGCAGAATTGCAGCAAAAATGCTTAAATATGGCTTTTACTAGCCAACTATATTTAAGGACTGCCAAAGGTTTGTTGTAGAGTGCAATGAATGCCAAAGAACAGGTTACGTCTCTACAAAGAATGCTATGCCCCTAAACAACATTGTGGTATGTGAAATCTTTGTTGTTTGGGGCATTGACTTCATACGACCATTTCCCAACTCATATGGTAATAGATACATACTCTTAGCTATTGATTATGTCAGTAAGTGGGTTGAAGCAATTGCTAGCCCAATAAATGATGCTAAGGTAGTCATGAAATTTCTGAAAAAGCTTTTTACCCACTTTAGGGTACCTAGGGCAGTCATAAGTGATCAATGGACTCATTTTTGTAACAACCAGTTTGAAAAGTTATTAAATAAACATGGAGTCACACATAGAATTGCCACTCCCTATCACCCACAAACAAGTGGGCAAGCAGAATTTTCAAATAGGGAGGTAAAAAGAGTTTTGGAGAAAACTATTAATAACTCTACAAAAGATTGGGCAATTAAACTTGATAATGCCTTATGGGCTTATAGGAAAACATTCAAAACCCCCATTGGAATGTCCCCATTTAGATTGCCCTATGGAAAAGCTTGTCATTTACCTATTGAGTTAGAATTAAAAGCCTTGTGGGCACTTACCTTGCTTAATTTTGATAGCAATGCAACAGGGGAACAAAGGAAATTGCAATTAAATGAATGGGAAGAGTTCAAGTTGTTTAGCTATGAAAATGCCATGAATTACAAAGATAAGACCAAAAAGTGGCATGATCAAAGGATTCAAAAGAAGGAGTTTTACACCGGATAGCAAGTACTCCTATTTAACTGAAGATTAAAGCTATTCCCAGGCAAACTCACGTCAAGATGGACTGGACCATACACTATCCATAAAGTTTTCCCTCATGGAGCCATAGAAATCATGAACAATTTAGGACAAATCTACAAAGTAATTGGTCATAGACTCAAGCCATACTTGACAAATGAAGAAGCAAAAATTGCTGTGGAGGAATAGCAATTGCATCCTCCCTAACACCAATTCAAATAATGGTGTCCGCTCCAAACACCAATTGGAGCAAATTTGTAGAGCACAAGCTCATTCTCTAACTTTGTATATATTCATGTTTACCTTTATTTTAGTGTTTACTTAATATACTTTTGTAGGAACTCATGGACTCAGTGTGAGTTACAACATCAAGGTCTAATCCTTATGTTGTGACATACACGTGGTAATTCTTTCAGATATTGTTCTTATTCACTGGCCATCTCGAATACCTTGGTTGCATCAACAACCTCGCGAAGTTGGGAGAGTGAAATTTTCACCTCACATTTGGAAGGCTCATTTTGACTGCTTCATTTTGACTGCCCAATTATTTATTCCCTAGAAAAATAAAAATTCATATATTGTTGGGAAGTTTAGCGGGTGAAGAAAGGGAAGTGGCATTTACAGTTGGTGAAAATATTGGAAAATGGGTTGGATTAATTCATGTATGAACCCACTAGCCATCAATCATCACCTATAAACCTAGCCCCTCTTTCCTCTCTCTTACATGTAAAAATCCACCTCACACCCCTCTCTCTCTCCCTCCACAAATTGTTGTGGTTTTCTACACCTAAAAGGCAAACCAACAGCCTCTCACTTTTCCATTGCCACACCAAAAATTTGTCTCTCTCATCCCTCTCTTTTCCGACTGAAACACCTCCCCACATACCACCGCCACCATTCATCTCTCTCTCTCAAACTCCAACCACTTTCACCCTAAAACTCCACCATGGTAAACACTAGAAAATCATCCTGAGCCACACCTGCTAAGCAAACATAAGCAAAATCCACGCCTCCATCCACCTCTGTGTCCGGTGGAATCTTTTCTGCCATTTAAACCTAAATTTCGCAAAAAAATGTAGAATAGGGAGGGGTATGAAATGGATCAATTCAATGCATTTTCAGGCCTTGAGTTTCTTCCATCTAGAATTATAAACTTTAAGGCGCTGAAAACCATAGGGTTGCATGAAGAATTTAAGATATTTCTCAAAGCTAGAGGACTGTTCGAGTTTGTAGACACCCCAGATCTAGCCTTCAATGAACTCACCATGGAGTTCCTTTGTACTTTCTTTGAGAACAAGGATATTGAAGCCAATGATGAGCTCGGGATGTATTTTTTCCATTTGTTTGGCATGCGGAAGTTTATTTCATTGAATGAGTTGTACAAGTGCCTAGGAATTTCCATGGAGTTCATGGGAACTAAGGAGTATGCATTAGCCCCTAAGGAAAGACCTACTAACTTTGATGTGGAAGAATTTTAGCGGGAAATTACTGGGAGGAATGACTATAAGGATCAAAAAGCAACAAGCCAGTTGAGGGAGTATAGGCACAAGATAGCTCAGAAGTTAATTGCTAGAACTCTCTTTGCTAGGAGCAAGGAGTCTACTATTCTAGAAAATGATATATTTGTCCTCTATTGCATGGAAAAGGGGATAAAAATCGATGAGTGCAGCTTCTTTGCCAACTACATCCTCAAGCTAGCAAACAAGAACAACAAAAACATCATGGTTGGGTCCTTTGTCACTAAAATTGCTCGGTCCTTAATCACCAATTTCTCCACCAATGGCCTCACTCATGCATGCTTTCCTGAGGCCATTGAGCTTTACAACCTGGGGAAATTTGGAGTATGCAGGAAGGTAGATGAAGTTTACTACTTAGAGCACATTGCCAAGGCCATGTTAGAAGAGCAAAAGAAGATAGTTGAAAAGAGAAAAAGGGATCAAGTGAGAAGAGCCACTCCGATTTCTAAAAGGAGGAAAGTGGTGCCCAAAACCACTATTGCTAGGAAAGGGAAGCAAGTGGCAGAAAAATCTAAATTTTTAGAGAAGCGCATGAAAATGAACTTCAGGGAATTGTTGGGAGTTATGGAGTAGTTGTGGGAAGCAATGGAAGATTACCTATCCATCAAAATTGAGGTAGATAGCAGAATTAGGAGGTTGGAGGATGACAACTTGGATTTGAACCAACCTAGCTACTTCAAGAACACACCCACTAAATAAATGGGAGGGAAATTCAGTCCAAGCCATGTTCCATCAGCTTTATCCACTCAAGAATCAAAGCATCAGTCCAAGAGTAACGAATCTCCAGAAAAGGAGGTGGACCAAACCCCTCCTAGCCTAGAAAAGTAACTTTCTTACCCCTACTCTTTATTTTTCTATCAAAATGCCATGTGTAGGTAAAAATTTCTGAAATTGCGGCTTTTGTGATACTTTTTGGTATGCTTTGAGGACAACGCAATCCTTAAGTGTGAGGGAGTTAGTTACATACTTTAACTGCTGATTGCTTAATTACTATTTTTAATTACTTCCAGAACATGTTAAATACTGACTGCTGCTGGAAAATCATGACTGCTGCTAATTCTTTGAATGCTATTTTCTTGCTGATTACTGGTATTCAATGGATTTTATTGCCTTTGATAAGTCACCCCACTTAAAAAGTTTGCTTGAACTTAGGTTTTTGTTGTTTTTAGTTTTTTTTTTATTTGAAGCCTTTACTTCTCTTTTTCTTTAGCTTCACTTCTCTTTTGACTGTATATATGGGTTTTCTTCTCTCTTCTCTTTTGAAAAAGTTTTTAAATCTATTTTCAAGTGATTAACATGGAAACCTTGCCCTTTTGAGAATAAATAGTCTGTATAAAATGTTTGAGTTAGGTTAGTAATAGTGGACTTACATTTAGCACGCAAGGTTGATCAATTAAGCAAGCATAAACTACATAGGTGAACCATTTTTCAATAAACTCAACTGTAAAGAACCAACTGAAGTAAACTTATATTTAGTGAGGATTTAAGCTAAAAATTTTCAATTTAATCACTAAATCATCTCCTTGTGTTCTTAAAACTTTCAAAAAACTTTCTTTTTATGATTACCTCTTGTGTTTTATTCCCTTTTGTTCTCTTTTTAACTGTTCTTTGTTTTATCTTTACTTGAGGACAAGCAAATGCTTAAGTGTAGGGGAAGTTGATAAGTGCAATTTATACCATGAGAATATCAATGATTTAGCCTCAGAAATAGTCCATTTAAAGTGAATATAAAGGATTTATTGGTGCAGTTGATGCAAAGTAAGGATATTCCATAAGCAAGTACCCAAGGTGAGTAGCAAAGTAATTAGGAAGAACAACCAACCAAGCAGGATGTGCAGTAGAGCAAGCAGGAAAGTAGCCCAAGCAAGCATGATGAAGCAACTAAAGAAGGAGTTGGAGTCCAAGATAAAGTGGACAAGTGAAATACCTAATAAAACATGATTTTATGAAAGCTTCTAGAAGCCCTTTGAATCTTGCCAAGGACGCCAAGCGGTGGAGTTAGTGGGTTTTCTTTTTGCTTTTTATAATCCCACTTGGACAAGACAATTTAGAGCTGATGTCATCTTCTAGAAGCTCTTTTATTTTCAGAATAATATCTTGTGTTATTTTAATTTTGGTGAGTGGTGGATCTAGAGACTTCCATCCTCCACTATATATTCGGCCATTGGCCATTGTCTTAAACAAGCTTTTTGATTTGCTTCACTTTACTATTTTTTGTAAAATTTCCAGCCTTAATATTAAGATATTTATGTTCATATCTATTTTTATCTTTTGGTATCTTACTTTAATTATGAGCAACTGTAGCATTGTTAGGCAAAGCTAGCAATGAGGACAGGTAAACACGGTCCAAACTCACTTTCTTTTATTTCTAAATACATTAAGAAAGATTGTTATGTTTTGTGCTAAATATCATTAAGTTTGACCAAACTTATAACTAGTGTAAACAATTAAGTTTGACCAAACTTATAACTAGTGTAAACAAGTAATTGTAACATAAATATGAAAACATACTCATTTCTAGAAAAAATGATTGTTGACTAGAAATGCTAGGAATTCCTGTTAGAAAATAATAGGAAGCTTGCTTTGTTCTTAATGCTTGAGGAAATAACTTGTAAGAGGAGGTTCCCGGAGTTATAACCTAAAAGAAGTGTAGGCAAAAAGTAGTGGCTGAGCTTAGAAATCTTTAAGTAAGTGGATCTAGATCTTTGGTGCATAAAAAGATTAGAAATAAAAGAGAGAAGTTAAAACTGTGTATGTATGACTGCTAGACTTGCCTGCTTCCTCATCAATTTGTTCGTGGTAGTTAAACAAAGCAATAAAAAGTGTCTGTTTAATTTTAAGTTGATTATTTTAGCTTTCCTTCAATTTTAATCACTCATTTTAATTTTGTAACCATCAAAACTCCCTAATTTACAACTGGATTTAGTAACTCCCTTGCTCCCTGAGGAAATGACACTTGTAGAACCTAGAACACTTGCTAGACACTCTTATTATGCAATCAATAAGAGGCGTCTAACTTGGACCACATAGAAAATGGGAGTCCTTCGTAGAACGTCTGGACTAAGGCTTGATCAGTGAATCCATGAGGTGGGCAGGGTACCAATAGGTGTTGGAATCTTTCATAATACTCATGGAGACTCTTTGTGTCTTTCATCATAGCTAAACAGATCTGCCTTTTCAAAGTGGTAGCTCTCGATGCTGGAAAGTATCAGTTAAGAAAGACTTTGGACATCTATTCCCATGACATTATCGATCCCAGTTTTAAGTGACAAAACTGGTCATTGGCTGAGTCCTCTAGAGAGAAAGCAAAGGACTTCAATTTTGCAATGTTTAGATTGACCTTGGGTGGCTTCATGGAACATATCATCAAGTGGAATTTCTATAAGTATTTGTAAGGGTCATCAGCGGCCCTTCTAGCGAACTTAGGTAAGCTATTGCCAAACCCAGATCTCATCTTGAAATTGTTATCTTCAGCTTCATCTGGATAAGTGATGTAGAAAGGTTATTGGTTCACCGAGACCCGTGTAAGGTCTCGGATTGACTGCTCTTCGTAACCTATGGTCACAATAGCTATTTTAAGTTCTAAATTTGAGTCAATCGAATAGTCTGATAGTCCTTCTATAGTGATTTGATTATCGTTGGGTCCATTTGAAGTCTCTACCGGATGTTTTGAATCTCTACGCTCTTGGACTTGCTTAGGATAAGCTCTGTTGGATCTTTCGATTTCTGGATCGTAGAGGTATTCACTATCATGACCTGTGGCTCTTGTTATCCACATTTAACAATTTGTCAAAAGGAACCATTCACTGGTCTCTGTATACTGTAAGGAAAGGTTACTAGTATTGTATGGTGCATGAATACCAATATAACTAAATCTAGGTCTCAGTGCGATTAATTCCTTGTCCCATAATCACCATGATATTTAGTCTTTTCTGATTTGGTTGAGTCATTGCCATTCATTGTTTTATTACCTGCTTTATTTAGTTTCAATCTACAAATCCCCATCAAGAGTACTTCTAGGTCACACTGTCTATCGTCTATTGAAAAAAACTTGGTCAAATACCATTCCTTATGGATTCGACTCCCGCTCACTGCTAACTACAAGTTTGTCTTATGCAAGGATTTATTTTTGGTGGTCTCGACACACAACAAATTTTGGCACCGTTGCCAAACTTTGCACCATGACCTCCTTCTTACTCACTGTGTCTCTCAACTTTATGATGTAGAGCTTGCCAATGAATAGCAATAAATAACAGAAAAGTCTAAATCCTTATCGACAGGTAGTGAAGCACTCCCAACAGGCATAAGATTACCTTTCTCCGATCTCGATGGAGACTGTTGTCACCGTATCACTTTTGAAGCACAATTACGGATGCAAGAATTAAGATTGACAATAATCATAAAGACTTACCAAGTGGGTGATCAATCCAATAGCGAGACTAAGTGATACTCTTACCATAAAACCCTTTAAGTGCCGAGATTGGTAAATAGGTCACATTGTGTATTTTTGTATTCAATTATGGTCCTTAGACCATTTAAACATAACCTTAACCATTTTTTGGTCAAGCCATGAGTAAATTAGCCAGACATGACTGAATTTAAATTTGCAAAAATGTAAAGAGACTGAAAGTAAATCATAATTGAAATATAAGGACTTGAAATTGAAATAAAGCAATAAAATTGAAATGAACTTTCAATTAAACTTAAGAGACTCTGAAATGAAAACTGAATTGAAACTAAGAACACTAAGACTAAAATCTAAACTAAAATGACTGAATTGTAGAATGATAGGATTAAGAGATTATATGATGATCCGAAATGATGTGTCTGCCCTGGTATTTATAGTGAATGCCTCTCTCATGCTTCCTCTTTTGTGACTGAATAGGACTCCTGACATTTATCTCCTTGGAATTATTTCCTTTTAGTCTTAGACCTCAAATGGTAGTAAAAATCCCTGCCTTTATGGAATAAGGAAAAAGATTGAACTTCCATTTGAGATGGCTTTTCCCGAATAGGATTTGCCTGAATTGGGTTACTTCCAGATTTGGATACGGCGTCCGCCAGTATTGATGTCATCTTAGTCATTCTGAAGTGTTCTGGAATCACTAGGACCAGCTATTGCTCCTGCGACCTATGTCAGGTATCGGTGAGAGGCTCTTTTTCTCCAAATATCGCATGTTTTCTCCGAATTGCCTTCAAAACCTGAAAGAGACAGAAAAGGAAGTAATAGCGGCCATAAAGACTAAAAACATGGTCTCAATGATATGGAAATAAGCACAAAAACATGCTAAAAATACAACCCATTAGAAGTCAACTATATGCATTTTGGAATGCCAAAATTATTACTTGCTTTTAGGTGATATAGTGCACTAGGAACTTTGCTCATTTGAAAGTAAAATTTCAGTTCTTGGGGAATGTTTTATATTCTTATAGAAGTCCATGAAAGAAGTGGAATTTTTTTCGTTGGTAGTATGAAGGCTATTGCCAATTTTAGTGTGTAAAAATAGCTTGGATTTAATATTTTGGCTAGCAAGGCAGAGAGGGTTATTCCAGTGCCACCTCCATGGACTTTTATGAAGGTTAATGTGGATGGATCAGCCTAGGGGGCTCTGAGAATGGCTGATTATGGTGGCCTTTTTTGCAATACTATAGGTTTTCCCCATTGTGCGTTTATTGGAAGAATTGAGTTGAAATTTCCTTTTGAAGCGAAGCTGCTTATGGCTATTGTTGCCATTGAAAAGGCATCTAACATTGGTTGGGTGAATTTATGGTTGGAATTAGATTCGGCTTTTCTAGTGCACTTGATTAAAACTCGGTTGGTTTCGGTTTCATGGAAGTAGTAGGTTCTTTGGGAAGACTCCCTATGACGATTGCAAGGGCTGAGTTTTATTGTTACTCACATACACAGAGTAGTTAATCATGATGCAGATGAATTAGCGCATTATGGAGTTAGTCACGGAGATAATTGGTGGCATTCGCACCCGAAATTTGTAAATTGGTTTATTACAGATGACTACTCTTTACGCATGTAATATCATTTTATTTCTTGAATTTTTTATGGTTGTAAGCCGAACTGTTTGGTGTGATTTTGATTATTTCTCAATGACTCTTGTATTTTTCTTTTCATTAATAAAATTCCTTGGAAAGGGTTTTTAATGGCGGTGGAAACTTTTTCCACCTACCTTTTCCCACTCTCGGGTAACTTTAAGTAAAAGAAAAAGGTAAATGATACAAATAAAATTCCCTAAATAAGAAGATGCAGGAATTTACCAAACACATTTATCTTCTCCTCTCTTCAAATTTACCCTACTGAGTAAACTAGTCATGAGTTCGGATTTCTTTCCTCTTATTTTTTGAGAGAAACCCTCAGCAGAACGTCGTGTTTCTCCAAGGATAAAAAGGTTGGGCAGGGGAAAATTTCAGGGCGTAAGACCTGACTAGATTGGCCCTTCTGCTTGCCTACAAAACCCCTACCCCTCTTTTATTAAAGGGAAAGGAAAAAATACATAAAAGTTAGATGAACCGAAACATGCTTTGGCTACTCAAATTATGAAAATAAGCATCAAAGCAAAAGGTAAGGATATTATCCCACCATCTAAAATCAACATTATCTCCACCGTAATTTGCTAATAAGTCAGCCACTTGATTTCCGTCCCTGAAGGTGTAAGACACTTTGATCTGTCAATTCTCCAAATTGAGCAAGCAATTATTCCAGTCTCAAAAAATTTGCCAAGGGACCCTTTTATTTCTCGTAAGAACTGTATGAACAACAAAGGTTGAATCGCTCCCAAGCCACAATTGATTCCACCCGCGGTTAGCTACCATTTGTAAGGCAACAATTGATGCTTTCATCTTAGCTAAGAATGCGTGAAAAGTATCAAATCCAAGCGTGAAGGATCCCAAAAATGGCACTTAGAGTCACGAAAGAGCCCACCACAACCAGCCTTGTTTTCAACAACAGAGGCATCAATATTGATCTTCACCCATCCACTCATCGGTGGGGACCAGCAAACTGGGACAATTTTTGGTGCTCTAGGACGACGAGGCGCAATATTCAGATTAGTAAGAATGGCCAGCTCCACGGTAGAATTTCTGATGTAACCCTTTCAGAACTTATTAGATTTGCACATAGAAGCCCATAAACTTCTCAAACAAAGGTGGATCTTAGGTCGCTTATCCTCAAAGATGCAATCGTTTCTAGTGTGCCAAGCTTTAAGAAAAATCATTCGACTGAGCGATTTATCAGAATGCATAAGATATCTATTTCACTCACCTTCATATATTTAATTTTTCATTTTTTATCGTAACAAAAAGAAGAAGTTTTATTTATAATTATGAATTTATTGATTTAAACCACATCTAGCTAGTATAAACTAGCACTTCAGATTTGAAGTCTTCTTTTTAATTTAGATCCCAAACATTTATAGTGGTTTCTTGTAGATAATAACAATGGAGCTGGGTAATTTTTTTACATCTTCCCTAACTTGTTTCTTTTCTTGTGGAATGTCTAGAAGTATATCTTTTGGAGGAAAAAACTCTTCTCAAAAGAATTATCCTCTAAAGTCTCCCAATTAATTTTAGATATTAGCAAATCAGGAAGTTTTAAATACTTTTTACTCTAGTCGCCGAGATTTTATTCATAAATATGGAGCAGTTGTTGATCCACAAGATTGTGGTTGCCAAGAAATCTAAGGCCGGTAACTTCAGAAAGAAAAACCAATATTTTGTATAAGCGAACATGTACATGTGTACTTTTTTTAAATGAAAGTTGAAGCCTACTAGAAAAGAAAGATTAGTCCAAAGCGTGGGAAAAAATTGGAAGTATGCATCATATGAAGGAAAGAGTAAGAAGAGAAATGGCTAAGGTGGGTTCGATGCTGACATAGCTCAACTTGAGAGTAGGAGCACACTAGACCATCCCACACATACCACTATCTACTTGACACAAACCAAAAAACCTACATACATAATCCTAATTTAAAACCCTTCTTCAGATCTAACCTATCAAAAACTAGTATGCCTACTAATATTACAAATCGAAAGAAAAATACAAAGTTATAAAATGTCTAGCTATTTGAACCGAAGCATGCTTCGGCCACTCAAATTTTGAAAATAAGCATCTAAGCAAAAATTAGGAACCCTATCCTACCATGTATAACTAGTGGACTGGCGGCCAAAATTGGCAATGATGTCTGTGACTTGATTTTCTTCTCTTAAAACATGTGAACCATTACCTGCATATTCTGTAAACCATAAAGGCAAACCAACCACTCGCTATAAATCTACCATGGAGCACCTTTACTTTCAGCTTTGATGACATGAACGATGTATTCAGAATCGCTCTCAAACCATATGTTATACCAACCCCGATCATATGTCATTTGCAGCGCAACAATGGCAGCTTTTAATTTTGTCAAGAATGCAAATTTGGTGTTAAAACCAAATGCAAAACAACCTATAAATCTTCCTTGATCATCACGGTACATATCCCCACAACCAGCCCCACTAATGCTACTATCAACTCAAGCATCAGTGTTGATCTTAACCCATCCTCTGGGTGGTGGAACCCATGAGACAAGGGTAATTCTTGGAGCCCTAGGGCGATGGGGTGTGAGACCAAGATTAGCCAAAATATCATTTTTAACCGTGGAATTCCATTTGCTTCCACCATCAAAATGATTGACCTCTCTAATAAGAGTCCATAAGGCTCGAAGTGAGTAATGGATATAAGGCCGTTTGTCTTTGAAAATACATTCGTTATGTGTACGCTAAGTAATCCAACATATGTTGACCCATGCGCTTTGCCAGAGTCATTGGATTTGCGTACTAGACCTCTGTGTTGCCGCCTACTCAAACATGTTAATCGAAGTACCGAAATCTATATTCCTCCTGAAAAGGCAATCAAATCCCATCCGAAGTTTCCTAGTGAAAAAATAATCGATAAATGGGTGAGTAAGTGACTCCATGGAATGATTATATAGGACACATTTAGAGATAATGTGCATCCCTCTCCTCGTAAATGCATTGTGAGTAGATAATTAGCCTCAGGTCCCTCTCTAGCAAAGAAACGAATGGGACAGTGGAATAAAACAGTTCCAAATGAATTTATGAACTAGAGAAGTTTTAAAACCATCCTATAGCAATTGGTAAAGAAGACGTACTTTGAAAATTGCCCATACTTCCTAGACACCATAAACACCTAACCATATCATCCATAGGGCTATTAGCAATAATTTGTTCTCTCACCTCAGATGGTAGAGGCGCCAAAGCATGCCAATCATTATCACGCTAGAAATCCTATATTTTGCTCATAAGCCCATGTTTGTGGACATTGTCGAAGTTAAGCAGATCGATAATAGGGGGCATATAACCTGGAATCCAATATACATTATCATTCAAAGTGATAAAAATCCGTTTGATGGAGCTCCAAATAGATTAATTTCCAGCTATTTTATGCAGCCTTGCTTTCCTAATGAACTACGAACGAAGAGTATCAAGCATAAGGTATGTTCGCATATGAAAGCCTAAGCCATCTTCCTAAGTAAAGCATCGTTCATGATGGAGAAGTTTTTAACTCAAATCCCTCCTTGAAATTTCTTCATGCATAGAGCCAAGGAACAGTCATAATTTTCTTTTCATCAATACATTCCGACCAAATGAAGTTACGAATAGCCTTGTATAAATTTTTAATCAACCTCACCGGTAATTTATAGACAATAAATGAATGAACCATTTCCCTCGTGATGACCGAATTGACCAATTTTAGTATCCCCTCCATTGATAGAGCATTCCATTTCCATCGCAAAAATTTTGCACAAGTTGCATCAAGTAAGGTTTGTAAATTGCAAGCTTTAAGCTCTGCTATTTTGATGTTAGAAACTGAATCACCAAAATAAACTTTAGATTTTCCCCAGTTGACCACTTATCTTAATAGACATCCGTAAAGAATAAGAGCATCCTATATATTTCACACATTGTGCATAGAAGCTCTACAAAAAAATTAGAATATCATTAGCGTATAATAAATGAGTAGGTAACATTACCCCTTTAGTGTATCCCATTGGTGGAAGCTCTCGAAGATTAGCCATGTGAGTAAAATATCTACTAAAAAACCATCCACAAGTCTAAAAAGAATGGCCGAAAGCGGATCTCGTTGTCTATGCTAGAAAGAAAAAAAGAATTAATAATGCTTGGAATGAAAGTTAAACTTGGAAATAAGTAGGAATTAAAAAAAAACTTTCCCGCACCCTATGGAGAGAAACCCTACCCGCACCCTCCCCACCCCCTTCCTCAGCCGCCGCTATCGCCATCGGCCGTCAACCATCCGGATCCGATCGGAGAGCAATCACCGCCCGTCACAACACCGAAACCCCTCCCTCGAGCCCCACCGCAATCGCCAAACCCAAAACCCTAACCCCCTGAAAATGTACTTTGAGAATTTACCAAAACACTTTGATGCAGCAGCAATGAAAAGAATGTTTAATAGGTATGGACTATATGGATGGGTCTATATTGCTTGGAAAAGGAATGCTAAGAACCTTAATTTTGGGTTCATCGTACTCGATGGAACTATGTGGCTTCATGAGGTGTTGGAAGCTCTGAATATGATAGCGATTGGTGCGGTGAGACTCAAAGCTTTCAGGGCTAGGTATGACAAGCCGATAACGTCCCCTAAAGCGCTGCCTAACCCCATGGTACCAGTTCAGAAGGCGACGTTCCGCAACTCCCCACGAGAGCATCATTCATTTGCGGCTGTTGTGGCGAATCAAGCTCCATAAGAAGAGTCCACCATCAACCCTATCCAGGCGGCATATGCTCCTATTATACCTGCTGAACCTCTACTGAATAGTGAGGTAGTGGTTAAAATTGCACCTTGGAAATCAGCATCTTGTTTGGTTAAACTCAAGAATATTTCTCACATCCATAATATACCTGATTTTCTGACTGAGCATGGCTTTGAGTTTAAGTTTGCTACTCCTGTTGGTGGTTATTGTGTGATTATTTCATTTGTATCAGATGTGGCTCTTAAGGATTTTATGAATGGTGATTGGAAAGTTATGGAATATATTGTGGAGTCGGTTTGTGCACTACCAGTAGATTTCACGCCGTCGAAATGTATTATGTATCTGGATCTCATGGGAATTCTACCAGCTTTCATTTGTGAACCTGTGGTGCACGAACTCACAGTGAGATTTAGGCGGATTATTGCGATAGATTATAATTTCAAAAAACCTAATTGTCTAGACGTAGTATCGTGCCTTGTTTCTGTGCCGCTAGGGACATCTAACAGAAATCTGACCCTGGCATTGGGGGATAGGGATATAATGATATACATGAACCTTAGACAAGGATTTGGGTGTCAACATTGTCAAGATCACGTATCGGAAGAGTGGAGTGAACCAGTGGAGGATCCTTCTGATGGGAGTAGTTATGAATCATCAGGGAACGAAGTTGAAACTAGATCGAGTGAGTATGATAAGATTGGAGTGGATAGCAATAACACAATTCCCAAAAGTAACCATCCTCTTAGCGATAGCCCGATAATTGGGGGGAATAATGCGATGGTTCCAGTTACGGAGGATTCAAGCTCCTCGGGCCCGAACATCTCAAATATGAATAGAATTATCATCCGGAGGGAAGAAAATGAGCCAACTGTCAGTGTGGAACTAATGATGTTCCGAATTGGGGAAAAGCTTGAGTTGTTTAATGAACAAAACATGGGTTTCATTTTAGAGGCCTTGGAAGGGTAGCGATGCTGAGATGACTGTTGGCTGAGCTGGGTTATCGTTAGTATTATTATGTCATTGAGTTTTATGAGTTGGAATTGTCGTGGGGGTCTGTTGAATGGGGCTAAATAGTTTTTGGTGCGGTCATGTGTTTGAAAGTGGCATCTTTAGGTTTTTATTCTGATTAAGACAAAGTCTTTATCGGTTTCAGTTCAGGTTGTCAGAAAGTTGTGGGGCCATAATGAGTTTCAATCTCATTGTATTCTATCACATGGATTGTCAGGGGGCCTATTGCTCTTATGGAATTCTAGTTTAATTCATGGCTCAATTACTGCTTCCACGGATAGATGGTGCTTGCTATATATTGTGTCTAGTCAACTTGAGGTAAACTTACTATGCTTATATAGTCCCCCTATCCCCAGTGAAAGGAATCAGTTCTGGTTTGATCTGCTGCCCCATATTTAAAACGTGGATAATTTGGTGATATGTGGTGATTTTAATGAAGTGTTACATAGCTCTGAGAGAGGTAGAAGTGGGAATACAGTGTCGAGTTCGATGATTAGGTTCCAGGAGTTTGTTAATGAATGTGCTCTATTTGATTTGCCTTTACATGGCCATGACTATACATGGTCTAATAGCCTATCCTTCTCGAGGATCGATCGAGTCTTGGTGTCGTGCGATATTCTTGATAGGTGGCCGGGTCAGAGTTTGATGACAGTTGATTCGACTTTATCAGATCACTTTCCGATTATCTACCGGTCCCACACATCGGTATAGGATGGTAAAAAGATTTTTTGCTCCTTGAATTGTTGGTGGGAGAAGGATGGGTTTCTACCTTTTCTAAAATTGAAGTGAGAGGCTATAGAATTGGCGGATCCGGGGCGTGACATTGATTTTAAGCTATGCCTTCTAAGGAGCTTTATTCGGCCTTGGCATCTATCTAATTTTGGCAGGTTGGAGGGAAGATTAAAGAAGCTAGAGGCTCGTGTTATATCCTTGACATCTAGCTCGGTGTCTCGGCCTATTGAGGAGGAGAGTAATTTGGAGCTTCAGTGCGTATGATCGGAATAACTTACCTGTAGACGGAACCTTGAACAAATTCGCCATCAACAATCACGAGTTAACTAGACTATGCTGGGTGATGATAATACAAGTTTTTTTTAATACGATGGCGTCAGTGAGGTCTAGGGGTAATTAGATTTCACAGCTGGAAATTGATGGGGCTGCATCTTCTAACTCGGAACTTATTAAATCCACGATATGGAATTTTTATTCCAGGCTGTTTTTGAAAAAAGTGGAGGTGCCATAAAATTTGAGGGAGCTAAATTTCTGCATGGTTGATGAGGCAGCCAATTCTCAGCTTGTTGAGCTATTTTCAGAGGCTGAAGTGTGGGATGCGGTTTGTGCTTGTTAAGAAGGTAAGGCTCCGGGGCCGGACGGATTTAATTTTTTCTTCTATAAACGCTTCTGGGGGGAACTAAAATCGGATGTGCTAGCACTGTTCGGCGAATTTTATGGGGATGATCATCTGCCCAATTCAATTAAATCATCCTTTACTGTGTAAATCCTAAAGTTCCTGGGTCGTCGTTGATGGGAAACTATAGACCGATTGCCCTTATCCATGGTATATATAAAATTGTGTCGAAAGTACTCGCAAAAAGGTTACAGGTTGTGTTACCTCAACTGATCTCTGAGAACCAGTTTGCATTTGTTAAAGGCCGTAATATTCATGAATGCTCGTTTATAGCCTCAGAAGTGATCCAATCCATTCACCGTCGTGGTTAGTCTTCAGTAGCACTCAAACTTGATTTCCATAAAGCATACGATAGTGTTTCCTGGACTTACATTGATTCAGTTTTGAAGAGGATGGGTTTCTCTGATAAGTGGATAAGATGGATGGCGGCTTTCAGAGAGAACTCGGTAACATCTATTCTTATCAATGGAAGCCCTACTGAACCGATCTACTTGGGTAGAGGGGTTAAACAAGGCGACCCCATTTCTCCATTTATTTTTGTCTTAGCCGTGGAAGGTCTTAAACAGCTTATTGATGCAAGTGTCCTGAAGGGCATTTTGCCTGGGTTTCGTATTGATGGTTCAGAGATGGATATATCTATTCTTCAGTTTGCGGATGACACGATGTGCTTCTTGCCTGCAGATGAGTCCCTTTTACCTATTTTTATCCATTTATTACGTTGTTTTGAGCTGATTTCAGGTTTGCGAATTAATTTTGTTAAGAGCTCAATTATAGGTATTAATGTGCAGGACGACATGTTGAATTGGTGTACGGAGATTATGGGATGCAAGATCGAAAAATTTCCCATTACTTGTCTAGGCGCCCCTCTCAGTACGAGACGCATCCTGGTGTCTTATTCGAACTCGTTGATTAGTAAGTTCCTAAATCGGCTGTCAATTTGGAAAGGTCAGTGTTTATCATATGTTGGGAGGGTGGTCCTTATGAAATCGGTTCTCTCTTCCATCCCAATTTATTTGCTATCATTGAATAAGATGTCGACCTCTATTAATAATAAGCTTGTGCAACTGATGCGGAATTTCTTGTGGAAAGGTAACACGGATTCTAAAGGGATCTGCAAAGTGAGTTGGGAGACAATTATTCTACCAAAAAATCTAGGAGTCCTGTTTGTTTGGGATCTCAGACTAGTAAACTGTAGTTTATTGTGGAAATGGACATGGCGGTCTAGAGTAGACGGACAGGGATCGCTATGGTATGAGTTTTGTGTTCGTAGATATGGCTTCGATTCATGGAACTTGTTTGAAAATGTTGAGAGTTCACGCCTTTCGTATGTTTGGCGGGGCATTTTATCTTGTTGTGTGAAGAACTCAACCTTTTAGGAGTTATTTAAATTGAAAGTGAGGGTGAAAGTGGGGAACTGGGCTTGCGGATCCTTCTGGTAAGTTAACTGGACGGTAAATGTGTCACTATCTGTTCTTTTTCCTGACCTGTATCTGTTATGTAATAGAAAAAGTTGCTCAGTTTGGGATGGGTTTCTGTCAATTTCTGAGGGAGCAGCACTTTCTAGGCCTTTTTGGAAACGTAGTCTAAGGATTTCGAGTAGAGAGAGGTGCTCCCAGCTTCGGAATTAGATTTCCCAGACCTGCCCTGCGATTTTTATGGGTAATGGGGCTGATAGCAATATGGGGCAGTCGCTTCTGCTGCATTTCAGGTGGTGGCGGATAGATTTGAATGGGATCTAGGAGCTAATAAGGCATTTTCAGCTGCATCTTTTTATTTGGGGTTCTATAGGACGCCTCAACGGGCTACACCGGAAATGGATTACATGGTGGTTTGGAATGCGTGCCTTCTTCCTGAAGTTAAATTCTTCGGCTGGTTATTGATGCATAGACGTCTTCCAACGAAAGTTTTTCTGGTTCGTCACGGATGCCAAGCAGTAGTGGATGATAAGTGTCCATTTTGTGATGAGTTTCAAGCAATCGATCATGCTTTGTTTCACTGTTTGGGTAGTTATCGTATATGGGGTCAAGCTTTTCTGCTGCTAGGATTTCAGTGACAATGCCATTAAAGGGGGCCGATTTTCTATTAGTATGGCGTGCGTACTTTACCTCGGGTCTTGGCTATGAATTTGGTACGGCTTTATGGTTTATGATTGCATGGGCTATTTGGAAAAGGAGGAATAAGTTTGTGTTCGAGGGAGTCTTAAGCACAGAAGATCATTTGGGGTCATGCATTCATCTATGCTAGTTCTTCTTCAAGTATAGGAGGCGGAATCTTAATTTTGTCATTCCTAATGTCTTTAATTTTCTGAACTTATTACTTAGTTGTAACTAGATAGCTGGTATTCTTTGGTCTATTCCATTGTATAGGCATGTCTTGGGATCGGATTTCATATCCGCATCTCCTTTAGGCTGTATTTCTATCTAATGATGCTCTCATCTTGTGAGCAGATTTTGGATTGCTTT
The DNA here is from genome assembly GCA_947683365.1 of Euphorbia pulcherrima. NCBI lineage: Eukaryota > Viridiplantae > Streptophyta > Magnoliopsida > Malpighiales > Euphorbiaceae > Euphorbia > Euphorbia pulcherrima. The sequence goes on from CANTUS010000010.1 coordinate 46,877,360, forward strand.
AATAAAGAGATGTAGGTGTTTTGTAGGTAAGCGGGGGCATCAATCTAGTTGGGACGCCCGCCCCGAAGTTTTCACCTGCCTCAATCTTTTTCCTTCTAGGGAAACACAATGTTCCTCTGGGGGGTTTTCAAAAAAAAAGTTAAACTTGGAGAGGAAGAATGATTGGGAATAAAGCATACTTGAGAATAAAAAATGCTTGGAGAGAAAGAAAAATTAAGTGCATATTATTTTTACCATAACTAGCTTACAACTGCTACAAAACTCTGAATAAGATTATCTCAATGAAGATACTTGTAAATATTACTAAAAAAAATAAATAGACTAGCATTGTACTTTCTACATCATCAATCAATAATCAAAATTCTCTCTTAAATAGTTTTTCTTACTTTTAATATTTCACACATGGTATCAAACCGAGTTGAATGGTTCTAGGACCAATTTTATTTCAAGTTTGATCGTCGCCTATCAAACTTACAACCATGGCCAAAGATGATCGATCATCATTGGTCATCAATCAACCAACTCAAAAATATCAGGCTACCAAGTCCAAGGACGGTAGCTCAAATAAACAATATAGAGTGAGTAATGAAAACATAACAATTCATATTACAAATTCAGTAAAACAATCTCGAGAACAATAGAATTCAAGTACCGCCAAGAAAAAGGGTACCTCATCTTGGATAGAGAAATCAAAGCCCAAGTGCAGCCATTACGAAATGACAAAGCATACAAGGGAAACGTGGTTTGAAATCCTTAAGTATCTTGATTGGTGGAATAATGGACATAAAAATAAATGGCAGGCCACTAACAACAATTCAAATGATCAAGAGAGCATCAGTGGAGAAGAAATCATTAGAGGAGCATTATTAGCCACGATAGACATAACTAAAAATTCCTCATGGATTTTTTATTGTGGGCCACCGACACTAGGACCTTTGATGCAAATGATATCAAAATCAAAACACAACTAACAAAGACACATGTTATGGCACCCAATGGAGGAATTATCTCTGTAGGAGCCGGATCTATTGAGATTTCACCAAGACTAAAACTATCAAATTGTCTTTATGTTCCATCGTTATCTCACAAATTATTCTCTTTTAGTCATGTGTCGAAGGAACTAAATTGTACTGTACTAATGCATCCTACTTTTTGTATACTATAAGACATCAGGACATGATCGATTATTGAAAGGGGCACTGGGAATCAAGGACTGTACCACGTGGATGAAGTTATCCAACACAGTACTGTAATTCTTGATCATGGAACTTCTGATAGGGAAGCTTGGCTCTGGCATCGGCATTTGGGGTATCCATCCATGGGTTATTTACACCTTCTACTTCCCAAACTTTTTAAGTCAAATAATCCTTTATACGGTGAGACTTATATTTTGGCGAAAAGCAACGGACAGACTTTCAAATCCAATAATACTAAAGTCAATGTACCCTTCTTATTAGTGCACTCTGATGTCTGGGGTCTAGCACCTATTATAGGTGGAAAAGGTTTCTGTTGGTCCCTATGCATACACTCAGTGAGTCAGAGGGGGGTGAATGACTCGCTCAAATAAATCAGGTCACTTTTTCATGATTAATTGAACTGCGCTGAGTAGGTCAGCTGGCTGAGTAAAAATCAAAAAAATTCAAAGTAAAGAACGCAGAGATTTTATACTAGTTCGACAACCTGTGCTTACATCCCGTCCTAAGAGAGTGTCTTAACTTTAATCAACTAATCTCAATTCCTTTGCCCTAGGTGGAGAAGCTTTTCACAGAAATCCCTAATTACAAAAAGTACCCTCCAAAATGTAATCACTCACCCGCTGTGTAGAATACCCTCTTCTACTAGCAACTTAACTAAGTCAAAACAAGAGCTAGATTCAACTTAGAAAATGCTGATCTAGTTACAGATAATCAGATATCACAATTCTATTGATCTATTCTAATCTCTCTTATTCCAAAGCAGATTCTTATTGAGTAGTTGCTTTTCAATTAAAATTATTTCAAGCTTGTAAATGGACAAAATTTAGGTGTAATCACCAAGTTCTAACACTTTCCTTCTTGCTTCTTGTATTTGAAATCAAGAATGTAGCTGTTGAACTTGTCTTGGCATCGTCTATAATTTCCAGCTCAGATATCCAGCTCAGATGTCTATTCAATATGACAGATTTATCTCTATCTCACAATGGGTGTATATCTGAGCTGGAAATTATAGACGATGCCAAGACAAGTTCAACAGCTACATTCTTGATTTCAAATGTACAAGAAGCAAGAAGGAAAGTGTTAGAACTTGGTGATTACACCTAAATTTTGTCCATTTACAAGCTTGAAATAATTTTAATCGAAAAGCAACTACTCAATAAGAATCTGCTTTGGAATAAGAGAGATTAGAATAGATCAATAGAATTGTGATATCTGATTATCTGTAACTAGATCAGCATTTTCTAAGTTGAATCTCGCTCTTGTTTAGACTTAGTTAAGTTGCTGGTAGAAGAGGGTATTCTACACAGCGGGTGAGTGATTACATTTTGGAGGGTACTTTTTGTAATTAGGGATTTCTGTGAAAAGCTTCTCTACCTAGGGCAAAGGAATTGAGATTAGTTGATTAAAGTTAAGACACTCTCTTAGGACGGGATGTAAGCACAAGTTATCGAACTAGTATAAAATCTCTGCGTTCTTTACTTTGAATTTTTTTGATTTTTGCTCAGCCAGCTGACCTACTCAGCGCAGTTCAATTAATCATGAAAAAGTGACCTGATTTATTTGAGCGAGTCATTCACCCCCCTCTGACTCACTGAGTGTATGCATAGGGACCAACAGAAACCTTTTCCACATATAATAGGTGCTAGACCCCAGACATCAGAGTGCACTAATAAGAAGGGTACATTGACTTTAGTATTATTGGATTTGAAAGTCTATCCGTTGCTTTTCGCCAAAATATAAGTCTCACCGTATAAAGGATTATTTGACTTAAAAAGTTTAGGAAGTAGAAGGTGTAAATAACCCATGGATGGATACCCCAAATGCCGATGCCAGAGCCAAGCTTCCCTATCAGAAGTTCCATGATCAAGAATTACAGTACTGTGTTGGATAACTTCATCAACGTAGTACAGTCCTTGATTCCCAGTGCCCCTTTCAATAATCGATCATGTCCTGATGTCTTATAGTATACAAAAAGTAGGATGCATTAGTACAGTACAATTTAGTTCCTTCGACACATGACTAAAAGAGAATAATTTGTGAGATAACGATGGAACATAAAGACAATTTGATAGTTTTAGTCTTGGTGAAATCTCAATAGATCCGCCTCCTACAGAGATAATTCCTCCATTGGGTGCCATAACATGTGTCTTTGTTGGTTGTGTTTTGATTTTGATATCATTTGCATCAAAGGTCATAGTGTCGGTGGCCCACAATAAAAAATCCATAAGGAATTTTTAGTTATGTCAATCGTGGCTAATAATGCTCCTCCAATGCTTTCTTCTCCACTGATGCTCGCTCGATCATTTGAATTATTGTTAGTGGCCTGCCATTTATTTTTATGTCCTTTATTCCACCAATCAAGATACTTAAGGATTTCAAACCACGTTTCCCTTGTATGCTTTGTCATTTCGTAATGGCTGCACTTGAGTTTTGATTTCTCTATCCAAGATGGGGTACCCTTTTTCTTGGCGGTACTTGAATTCTATTGTTCTCGAGATTGTTTTACTGAATTTGTAATATGAATTGTTATGTTTTCATTACTCACTCTATATTGTTTAATTGAGCTACCGTCCTTGGACTTGGTAGCCTGATATTTTTGAGTTGGTTGATTGATGACCAATGATGATCGATCATCTTTGGCCATGGTTGTAAGTTTGATAGGCGACGATCAAACTTGAAATAAAATTGGTCCTAGAACCATTCAACTCAGTTTGATACCATGTGTGAAATATTAAAAGTAAGAAAAACTATTTAAGAGAGAATTTTGATTATTGATTGATGATTTAGAAAGTACAATTCTAGTCTATTTATTTTTTTTGGTAATATTTACAAGTATCTTCATTGAGATAATCTTATTCGGAGTTTTATAGCAGTTGTAAGCTAGTTATGGTAAAAATAATATACACTTAATTTTTCCTTCTCTCCAAGCATTTTTTATTCTCAAGTATGCTTTATTCCCAATCATTCTTCCTCTCCAAGTTTAACTTTTTTTTTGAAAACCCCCCGGAGGAACATTGTGTTCCCCTAGAAGGAAAAAGATTGAGGCAGGTGAAAACTTTGGGGCGGGCGTCCCAACTAGGTTGATGCCCCCGCTTACATACAAAACACCTACCTCTCTTTCTTAAAGCAATCCAAAACCTGCTCACAAGATGAGAGCATCATTGGATAGAAATACAGCCTAAAGGAGATGCGGATATGAAATCCGATCCCAAGACATGCCTATACAATGGAATAGACCAAAGAATACTAGCTATCTAGTTACAACTAAGTAATAAGTTCAGAAAATTAAAGACATTAGGAATGACAAAATTAAGATTCCGCCTCCTATACTTGAAGAAGAACTAGCATAGATGAATGCATGACCCCAAATTATCTTCTGTGCTTAAAACTCCCTCGAACACAAACTTATTCCTCCTTTTCCAAATAGCCCATGCAATCATAAACCATAAAGCCGTACCAAATTCATAGCCAAGACCCGAGGTAAAGTATGCACGCCATACTAATAGAAAATCGGCCCCCTTCAATGGCATTGTCACTGAAATCCTAGCAGCAGAAAAGCTTGACCCCATATACGATAACTACCCAAACAGTGAAACAAAGCATGATCGATTGTTTCAAACTCATCACAAAATGGACACTTATCATCCACTACTGCTTGGCATCCGTGATGAACCAGAAAAACTTTCGTTGGAAGACGTCTATGCATCAATAACCAGCTGAAGAATTTAACTTCAGAAAGAAGGCACGCATTCCAAACCACCATGTAATCCATTTCTGGTGTAGCCCGTTGAGGCATCCTATAGAACCCCAAATAAAAAGATGCGGCTGAAAATGCCTTATTAGCTCCTAGATCCCATTCAAATCTGTCTGCCACCACCTGAAACGCAGCAGAAGCTGCTGCCCCATATTGCTATCAGCCCCATTACCCACAAAAATCGCAGGGCAGGTCTGGGAAATCTAATTCCGAAGCTGTGAGCACCTCTCTCTACTCGAAATCCTTAGACTACGTTTCCAAAAAGGCCTAGAAAGTGCTGCTCCCTCAGAAATTGACAGAAACCCATCCCGAACCGAGCAACTTTTTCTATTATATAACAGATACAGGTCAGGAAAAAGAACAGATAGTGACACATTTACCGTCCAGTTATCATACCAGAAGGATCAGCAAGCCTCGTTCCCCACTTTCACCCTCAATTTCAATTTAAATAACTCCTAAAAGGTTGAGTTCTTTACATAACAAGATAAAATGCCCCGCCAAACATACGAAAGGCGTGAACTCTCAACATTTTCAAATGAGTTCCATGAATCGAAGCCATATCTACGAACACAAAACTCATACCATAGCGATCCCTGTCTGTCTACTCTAGACCGCCATATCCATTTCAATAATAAACTACAGTTTACTAGTCTGAGATCCCTAACAAACAGGACTCCTAGATTTTTTGGTAGAATAATTGTCTCCCAACTCACTTTGTAGATCCCTTTGGAATCCGTGTTACCTTTCCACAAGAAATTCCGCATCAGTTGCACAAGCTTATTATTAATAGAGGTCGACATCTTATTCAATGATAGCAAATAAATTGGGATGGAAGAGAGAATCGATTTCATAAGGACCACCCTCCCAGCATATAATAAACACTGACCTTTCTAAATTGACAGCCGATTTTAGAACTTACTAATCAACGAGTTCCAATAAGACACTAGGATGCGTCTCGTACTGAGAGGGGCGCCTAGACAAGTAATGGGAAATTTCTCGATCTTGCATCCCATAATCTCCGTACACCGATTCAACATGTCGTCCTGCACATTAATACCCATAATTGAGCTCTTAACAAAATTAATTCGCAAACCTAAAATCAGCTCAAAACAACGTAATAAATGGATAAAAATAGGTAAAAGGGACTCATCTGCAGGCAAGAAGCACATCATGTCATCCGCAAACTGAAGAATAGATATATCCATCTCTGAACCATCAATACGAAACCCAGGCAAAATGCCCTTCAGGACACTTGCATCAATAAGCTGTTTAAGACCTTCCACAGCTAAGACAAAAATAAATGGAGAAATTGGGTCGCCTTGTTGAACCCCTCTACCCAAGTAGATCGGTTCAGTAGGGCTTCCATTGATAAGAATAGATGTTACCGAGTTCTCTCTGAAAGCCGCCATCCATCTTATCCACTTATCAGAGAAACCCATCCTCTTCAAAACTGAATCAATGTAAGTCCAGGAAAAACTATCGTGTGCTTTATGGAAATCAAGCTTGAGTGCTACTGAAGACTAACCACGACGGTGAATGGATTGGATCACTTCCGGGGCTTTAAACGAGCATTCATGAATATTACGGCCTTTAACAAATGCAAACTGGTTCTCAGAGATCAGTTGAGGTAACACAACCTGTAACCTTTTTGTGAGTACTTTCGACACAATTTTATATATACCATGGATAAGGGCAATCGGTCTATAGTTTCCAATCAACGATGACCCAGGAACTTTAGGATTAACATAGTAAAGGATGATTTAATTGAATTGGGCAGATGATCATGCCCATGAAATTCGCCGAACGGTGCTAGCACATCCGGTTTCAGTTCCCCCCAGAAGCGTTTATAGAAGAAAAAATTAAATCCGTCCGGCCCCGGAGCCTTACCTTCTTGACAAGCACAAACCGCATCCCACACTTCAGCCTCTGAAAATGGCTCAACAAGCTGAGAATTAGCTGCCTCATCAACCATGTAGAAATTTAGCTCCCTTAAATTTTATGGCACCTCCACTTTTTTCAAAAACAGCCTGGAATAAAAATTCCATATCGTGGATTTAATAAGTTTCGAGTTAGAAGATGCAGCCCCATCAATTTCCAGCTGTGAAATCTAATTACCCCTAGACCTCACTGACGCCATCGTATTAAAAAAACTTGTATTATCATCACCCAGCATAGTCTAGTTAACTCGTGATTGTTGATGGGGAATTTGTTCAAGGTTCCGTCTACAGGTAAGTTATTCCGATCATACGCACTGAAGCTCCAAATTACTCTCCTCCTCAATATGCCGAGACACCGAGCTAGATGTCAAGGATATAACACGAGCCTCTAGCTTCTTTAATCTTCCCTCCAACCTGCCAAAATTAGATAGATGCCAAGGCCGAATAAAGCTCCTTAGAAGGCATAGCTTAAAATCAATGTCACGCCCCGGATCCGCCAATTCTATAGCCTCCCACTTTAATTTTAGAAAAGGTAGAAACCCATCCTTCTCCCACCAACAATTCAATGAGCAAAAAATCTTTTTACCATCCTATACCGATGTGTGGGACCGGTAGATAATTGGAAAGTGATCTGATAAAGTCGAATCAACTGTCATCAAACTCTGACCCGGCCACCTATCAAGAATATCGCACGACACCAAGACTCGATCGATCCTCGAGAAGGATAGGCTATTAGACCATGTATAGTCATGGCCATGTAAAGGCAAATCAAATAGAGCACATTCATTAACAAACTCCTGGAACCTAATCATCGAACTCGACACTGTATTCCCACTTCTACCTCTCTCAGAGCTATGTAACACTTCATTAAAATCACCACATATCACCAAATTATCCACGTTTTAAATATGGGGCAGCAGATCAAACCAGAACTGATTCCTTTCACTGGGGATAGGGGGACTATATAAGCATAGTAAGTGTACCTCAAGTTGACTAGACACAATATATAGCAAGCACCATCTATCCGTGGAAGCAGTAATTGAGCCATGAATTAAACTAGAATTCCATAAGAGCAATAGGCCCCCTGACAATCCATGTGATAGAATACAATGAGATTGAAACTCATTATGGCCCCACAACTTTCTGACAACCTGAACTGAAACCGACAAAGACTTTGTCTTAATCAGAATAAAAACCTAAAGATGCCCCTTTCGAACACATGACCGCACCAAAAACTATTTGGCCCCATTCAAAAGACCCCCACGACAATTCTAACTCATAAAACTCAATGACATAATAATACTAACGATAACCCAGCTCGGCCAACAGTCATCTTAGCATCGCTGCCCTTCCAAGGCCTCTAAAATGAAACCCATTTTTTGTTCATTAAACAACTCAAGCTTTTCCCCAATTTGGAACATCATTAGTTCCTCACTGACAGTTGGCTCATTTTCTTCCCTCCGGATGATAATTCTATTCATATTTGAGATGTTCGGGCCCGAGGAGCTTGAATCCTCCGTAACTGGAACCATCGCATTATTCCCCCCGATTATCGGGCTATCGCTAAGAGGATGGTCACTTTTGGGAATTGTGTTATTGCTATCCACTCCAATCTTATCATCCTCACTCGATCTAGTTTCAACTTCGATCCCTGATGATTCATAACTACTCCCGTCAGAAGGATCCTCCTCTGGTTCACTCCACTCTTCCGATACGTGATCTTGACAATGTTGACACCTAATTCCTTGTCTAAGGTTCATGTATATCATTATATCCCTATCCCCCAATGCCAGGGTCAGATTTCTGTTAGATGTCCCTAGCGGCACAGAAACAAGGCACGATAATACGTCTAGACGATTAGGTTTTTCGAAATTATAATCTATCGCAATAATCCGCCTAAATCTCGCTGTGAGTTCGTGCACCACAGGTTCACAAACAAAAGCTGGTGGAATTCCCATGAGATCCAGATACATAATACATTCCGACGGCGTGAAATCTACTAGTAGTGCACAAACCGACTCCACAATATATTCCATAACTTTCCAATCACCATTCATAAAATCCTTAAGAGCCACATCTGATACAAACGAATTAATCACACAATAACCACCAACAGGAGTAGCAAACTTAAACTTAAAGCCATGCTCAGTCAGAAAATCATGTATATTATGGATGTGAGAAATATTCTTGAGTTTAACCAAACAAGATGTTGATTTCCAAGGTGCAATTTTAACCACTACCTCACTATTCAGTAGAGGTTCAGCAGGTATAATAGGAGCAGATGCCGCCTGGATAGGGTTGAAGGTCGACTCTTCTTATGGAGCTTGATTCGCCACAACAGCCGCAAATGAATGATGCTCTCGTGGGGAGTTGTGGAATGTCGCCTTCTGAACTGGTACCGTGGGGTTAGGCAGCGCTTTAGGGGACGTTATCGACTTGTCATACCTAGCCCTGAAAGCTTTGAGTCTCACCGCACCAATCGCTATCATATTCAGAGCTTCCAACACCTCATGAAGCCACATAGTTCCATCGAGTACGATGAACCCAAAATTAAGGTTCTTAGCATTCCTTTTCCAAGCAATATAGACCCATCCATATAGTCCATACCTATTAAACATTCTTCTCATTGCTGCTGCATCAAAGTGTTTTGGGAAATTCTCAAAGTATATTTTCAGGGGGTTAGGGTTTTGGGTTTGGCGATTGCGGTGGGGCTCGAGGGAGGGGTTTCGGTGTTGTGGCTGGCGGTGATTGCTCTCCGATCGGATCCGGATGGTTGACGGCTGAGGAAGGGGGTGGGGAGGGTGCGGGTAGGGTTTCTCTCCATAGGGTGCGGGAAAGTTTTTTTTTAATTCCTACTTATTTCCAAGTTTAACTTTCATTCCAAGCATTATTAATTCTTTTTTTCTTTCTAGCATAGACAACGAGATCCGCTTTCGGCCATTCTTTTTAGACTCGTGGATGGTTTTTTTGTAGATATTTTACTCACATGGCTAATCTTCGAGAGCTTCCACCAATGGGATACACTCAAGGGGTAATGTTACCTACTCATTTATTATAGCTTATGATATTCTTATTTTTTTGTAGAGCTTCTATGCACAATATGTGAAATATACAGGATGCTTCTTCAAATCGACCTATTAAGAGATAGAATCACACCATTGTGAGATAGAGATAAATCCGTCATATTGAAATCTGAGCTTCAATTTGAATCTTTTGTCATTTGATGTCAGTTTTCCGTTAGAGAGATTTTGCGCTGACTTGCTATATGTCATCCTCCCATTCCTCTGGTATTCTGTCACTATATAGAGTGGTGAGATACAAGGGTGGTGAATTTGCAAAATTTTCAAATCTGGTAATTGCTTTTTGCAGCTTGAACTTTGAAGAACTTAGATGTTTTCTTCATAAAGCAGATTACCTATCAAGGCATTAATTCCTTTTGTCTTTCTTTCATTAATGTCTGCAAAAGTAGAACTCAAAAGGAAAGATTCCATTTTTTCCTCAAATGAGAAGGTCAGTGCCCATGACTAATAGAAATTAACTCAGTGAAATGATAAATCAATATACACAGCTTGAACAAAATCTAAATATCAAGCGCTGAGTGAATAGTATTTATTTAGCAACTAAAGAACATACTCAGCACAAAACAACTCAGAGTTAAACTAAATAGCTAGGTCAGCAGAGACTTGAAATTTTACCCTCGAATTCAATTATTCACATCTAACCATAGACTATTTATATTAAAATCATTATTGATTTAATTAACTCAAACTTAACTTAATTGTTATAATCAAAACTTAAGCACAACTGAATCATCCACTGAGTTAGTCCAAACTTGTGATTGGTTCGAGAGTTTCATATATTTCTTGATATTTGTTGATAATTGCACTCGTATGGCATGAGTTTATTTTTTCAAAAATACGTCTAAAGTTGTTTATGAATTTATTCATTTCCACACCATGATCAAAATCCAATTTAACAAATCCATTCAGATTTTATGATTTGATAATGGGGGGGCTGAATTTGTTAACTCAGCCATGAAACTTTTTTTTCAAACGGAAGGATTAGTCCATAAAATGACTTGTCCCCATACCCCTGAGCAAAATGGAGATGCCAAAAGAAAAAATAGGATCCTTCTTGAAAGGACTCGTTCTTTTATAATTAAATGCAGTAGCTAGTTACCTACTAAACAGACTTCTAACTAATTCCCTTGATCAAAAACTCCTATCCAAGCTATTGGGAAACAATGATCTAGAAGAAAACCAAGACAAGCAACCATACAGGGTTTTAAAGAAAGCAAAATCCTAAGTCCAATAATACCGCATCTGGATAAAGTTTCAAAAGAAGACAAACTCCTAAGTCTAAGAAGATAGCCTCCAAGGGGAGATTACATATGGAAGAGTCCATCAAACGAAGACCTGAAGTCAGCCGGAAGACACAACTCACAAGATAAAGGAAAATATTAAAATATAGATTTTCCCTCAAATTTGGTTTGAAGTCAAACTCGCCATTTTGCATTTGAAAAGTAAAAGGCAACCAGCTTTCACAATTTTAGCAAAAGACAAAAAGGACTGAGACAGAACGAGAAAAAGGCAACCACCTTTTAAACCTTGACCAATAGCAAGACGCGTGGACCCTAAAAAAAGAAACTTTGCATAGAACTTTACTAAGCACAAAAAGCAAAAGAAATGGCGTCTGACATCTTTGGTGCATCAATCGCAAACAAATTCAAACGGGACATGTATTGGGTCTAGCAAAAAGATTAAAGGCTCCGAGTTATTTGATCAACGTCAGAGATTCAAGATTACCCAACAGCTACATTTATTATCCAAGCCTACAAAAGGGAAGCTTCACATGTTGAGAAGATGCTGGTTGGTTTGAGAACGCTATTATCCTACAAAATTTTCTATTCAATCAGTGATCAAAATTCCTCCAAGAACTAAACACTTAAAATATATTTGTAAGAATTCTCAAGTCAAGTGAATAACTTGAAGGATTCAAAAACCCATTTCCTCAACTTGAACACTCCCTAGTTCAAGCTTCACACGTTGAGAAGATGTTAGTTGATTTGAGAAAGCTATCATCCTGAGGAATTTGCTATTCAATCAGTGATCAAAATCCCTCTAAGAACTGAACAATTAAAATCTATTTGTAAGAATTCTCAAGTCAAGTCAATAACTTGAAGAATTCAAAAATTCATCTTCTTGAAGATAACCGTTGTAATATCTCATACTTGGGTGAGTATTGAGATAGGGGACTTAGCTTAAACTTAGGAGAGTTTAGGTGGTATATCCCCGAGTGTAAAGGACTTAGTCAAGCTAGGTGTTAGCTGTGGTGGTATATCCTATTGGTCTGGATTCGCGGGTTTCAACATGTAAAGCAGGCATGGCGGAATTTCAAATTTTAATCTAAAGTCCAAGGACCTCCTAAGCATGGCATGATTGACAATATTACTAGTCTAAAATTATTCTAGGTCATAAACACTTATTAAAAGGACCTAACAATAATTTAACCACTTACCAGTTGAAGCTTGAATCCCCGTAGTCGGCATAAAGACCCCTTAGCTACGTGTACAGACTCCAAAGTATAAGCCCTCCATAAAAAGTCCACATGAGCACCACTGACCAAAACCTTCTAGAAAGGGAGAACCAATAAATAAGTGGAAGACAGCTAGATCTTCCCTTCTAATTTATTTTAGAAGAAATTCCCCTAGTTTTTATTTTAAGTAAATATGTCTTTCGTTGAATAAGTTATGAGAACTAGAACAACTAAGAGAATAAGAGAGCAAGAGAAGGTGTTATGAAATTAAGGACAAAAAATAATGGAGGTGGAAGCTTATATTTATAGTGGTTAGGGAATTTTAATTGGTCAATTAAATCCATAACCTCAATGAATAGAAATTAAAATAAAAGGGGCAATTAAGACTTTTAATTAAAAAAATAGAGTTTGGAACCAACTACAATTGGGAGCTTACTTGGGGAGCAAGCTCCCTAGTTAGCTGAAAGGCCAACAGTGTAGGCAGGGCCTACACAGGCACACATACCTATAGCCCATTGCAGCACAGCCCTTGCGGGTTATTCTACACATGGCACGCTATGCGTCTACTAGGCTGCGCACTAATCCAGCTCAGTAGGGTGCGTAGCGCACAGTGGGCTTCCATTAGAAGCCCACCATATCTCAAGGTCCCTATGCGGGCCTTAAGTAGTATTGTTTACACACAACACTACTTTGGCCTATACGTGGATCTCTATTCCAAAAATTGTGTAATAATTTTCTCGCCGATCCACTTGCATAAATTCAAGCAATACCTAGTATTTATAAATTATGCTATTTGGTTCTTAATTCCCTTTATTTATTTTAACCTCCTTATTATTTATCAGGTTCAGTAGTCTAACCAGTGAACATTGGTGTAACTGATATTTTGGTCTAACCATATATTTTGCTCTTCTAGATTCTACCTAGTCTAACAGTTCTTTGCATGGCTCGGTCGTTTGTCAAAGTTTGTGACCTTATCGGATATCATAATATCGAGCCATGAAAAGTTTAATCTAGTTCAATTCCTTTTAGGAATTAACTGGGTTAGAGCTCTAGACTATTGTAGACTCCAATGACTTTGATCGGTCATAGTGGCTCTCTAGCATAGGGCATATGACCCCTTAATATTTGAAAAGTCACGTGCATTATGACATAATCTCAGTTCTGCAATAGTATCAATGTAATCCACTCCTTCTATTAGTGGTTAAGTACTATCTGGTTTCTAGGACTCGATTCAATTGTTAGTCCACTAGTAGCGATAATGGCTACCCCAGTATTTAGTCTTGCTACAAAAGTACACCACTCAACCATATTAATTTGTTGATTAGGATCTAATCTTATGAACTCATACTTTGATCAGAGGTTTACGAGTGTGTCACTTCTAACAAGTGGCCAAGGTACATATCCTTTATATTGCTTTAATGGAGTGATAGATTCCATGTTGACTACTCAGGTTACCAACGGACAGACATCAACTATACCCGCAATCATCTGTAGCATCCAATGTATAAAATGGTTAGGTATGACCTAAAGCATAGCAATATTAGAACAAGGTAATTAGTATCTTAGGTCTAAACATATCTATATTGCTATTGCAATGAGACGATAAAACACCAACACATAATATAGCTTACCGAGTGTTGTCTTGTAGCGGTCTCCAATGTATTTCCCTGAATACCTCCATGTATTAACCCAAGGTACCACCCTCTAGCACTGGAGATATGCTACTTTGAATCTGATTCAAGAGGTATGATGACACATGCTAGTCTATTTGTATTCATCAATTCCTATCTTGATGATACTCTGATTGGGGATATTTAGATAAATCACAATTACACATGAACCAGTTCTCACCGACATAGTCCCACTATGCCCTTGCAATATGTGCTATGATTATGTCATGGACTTTTGCAAACACATGAATGAATGTATTCTAAACTAGTCATAATATATTTTCACGGTAACTGATATAACAAAATAATGCCTTTATTAATATAACTTTGTTCATACAAATAAAACTAACTAAGATGTATCACCCTAATTGCCTCTAGACCATACATCATATCTAACAATATCCCACTTGCACTAGAGCCAATTAGCTATGTGCCATAAGCCATAACTATTAACATGCTAGTCATGCTTAATTTATGTCAAAGGCTTGGTCAGACCATCCATCAGGTCATGATATGTGCATATATATTCCATTTGTATATCCTTATCCCTAACATGTTTGTTTCTTTGATGAGACTTTGGTTCTTTTGCCTGAGCAATAGCCCCAGTGTTATCATAATATAATACTACTAGATCCTCACTGTTAGACACAAAGCTAAGATCACCAATAAATCTCTTTATCCAGATGGCTTGTTTTGTTGCTTCCAAAGCAGCAATGTACTCAAATTCAGTGATTGAATAAGAAATTGTATCCTATTTAGAAATTTTCTAAACAACTGCACCTCCATTTAACATAAATAGGTAACATGACTATGACTTGCAGTCATCTTTGTCAGATTGAAAACTTGCATCAGTGAATCCCTTTACTGAGAGATCACCTCCTCCATACACCAAGAACATTTCCTCAGCCCTTCTTAAGTACTTAAGGATTTTCTTAATAGCCATCCAGTGCTTCTCACCTGAGACATAACATTTCCTCCACCTTGAGACATAAGAAGATAACCCTTTCTTGATTGCTCAAGCTTGAACCTATTCAATACCTTGTCTATATATGTATCTTATGAAAGACCTACTAGCCTCTTGGATCTATCTCTGCAGATCATTATACCTAGTATAAATGCTACTTCTCCAAGGTCCTTCATGGAGAACTTTCTTAACAACCACGACTTAACCATTTGAAGAAGAGAAATGTCAATTCCTATTAGCAGTATGTCATCAACATATAGCACAAGGAAAGCTATTGCACTCCCACTAACCTTCTTGTACACACAAGGCTCATAAGCATTTCATATATAATCCAACTCTTTGATTGTATCATCAAACCTTATATGCCAACTCATGGATGCCTACTTAAGTCCATAAATGGATCTTTGCATTTTGCATACCTTCAAACCATTCAAAGATGTAAAACCCTCAAGCTATATCATATATACCTCATGATCTAAGCACCCATTTATGAAAGTGGTTTTCACATCCATCTACTAGATCTCATAATCATAATGAGCAACAAAGGCAAAGAGTATCCTTATTTTTTTAAGCATGGCTACCAGGGAAAAGTTTTCATCATAGTCAATGCCTTCGCTTTGACTATAACCGTCTGCCACCAACCTTGCCTTATAGGTAATTACATTACCATTCATGTCGGTTTTCTTCTTGGAAACCCATTTGTAACCTATGGGTCTAACCTCATCTGGTGCATCGACCCATTCCCATACTTGTTTTTCAAAAATGGAATCCATTTTTGATTTCATGGCTTTTAACCATTTATCAGAGTCTGTCTCCATTACTCCCTTGTAGGTCTTAGTTTCATCATCCTCTATTAAAAAGATTTGTTTATCATCCGTAATGCAAATTCCATATCTTTCATGAGCGGTTAGAAACGTACCAGATCTATGCAATGGTTGTTATGTAACAAGTTGTTCCTCAATCACATTCTCTTATGTATTAGGCATAGGAATTATCAGTTGATCATTTTATTCGCCTACCCGAACCTCAAGTTCAAGGTCACTCCCACTAGCTTTTGTAAGTTTTCCTTCTTAAGGAATTGAGTGGTCCTAGAAATAAACACCTTTTGTTCCTTAGGATCATAAAAGGTATATCCTATTATCTCTTTAGGATAACCTATGAACAACCATCTATCAGCTATAGCTCCCAGCTTATATAGTATTGTCATTTTAACATAGGTAGGACATCCCCAAACTCTAAGGTGAGAAAGATTGGGTTTCATACCATACCACCTTTCGTATGGTGTTGTATTAACTAATTTTAAGGGCAAACGGTTTAATGTATAAACGGCAAACGGTTTAATGTATAAACTGCATATCCCCAGAAGGTTTTGGTTAGACTTGCTTGGCTTATCATGGACCGAACCATGTCTAACAAAGTTCTATTCCTATTCTTAGACACACCATTGTGATGAGGTGTATGCAGAGGGTCCATTGTGGTAATATTTCACTATCCCTTAGATAATATTGAAACTCTTGGCTTAAATATTCTCCACTCAGTCTGACCGTAGTGCCTTAATATTCTTTCCAAGTTGTTTCTCAACTTCATTCTTGTAGTCTTTGAATCTTTCAAAACTATGAGATTTAAGCCTCATAAGGTACAAATTCCTATATCATGAGTAATCATCGATAAATGATATAAAGTAAATGAATCCTCCATGTGCTTGCACATTTATTAGACCACATACATCTGTGTGTATTATTTCTAATGTACTTGTGGCACGTTGCCCTTTTCCTTTGAAGCGTTTCTTTGTCATTTTATCTAATAAACAAGGTTTGCATGCCCCATAGCACTCCCAGTCTATTAGGCATAAGTCACCACCTTTGTGTAACTTAGTTAAGCGAGTTTCGTTTACATGGCCTTAATGACAATGCCATAAGCAAGATGATTTGTCCTTATCTAATTTCATTCTCTTAGCATCATTCATATTAAAAATTTTAGCTATCGTATTTGAAACATATATGCTATCAATCAAAATTTCATTGCCATAAATAACACTATTTTTGCAAATTTGACAATCTTTATTATTAAATAAAACTGCAAATCCTGCTGCTGCTAAAAATGCAACAGAAATAATATTCTTAGTCACAAACAGAATATAATAGCATTTATTGGATTCTAAAACTAGGCCACTTGGCTACTTAAGACTAAATGTTCCTACAACTCATGCAGCAACCTATGCTCCATTTCCAACTCGTAGGTCGAACTCTCCTTTAGCCAGCCACCTACGGTTCCGCAACCCCTACATAAAAGTACAAATCAGAGTACAATATCAAATATCTAATACCCATGTAGACTTATAAGGAACTATAGTGAAATTCCAATCATAAATATACTTGAAGCAGTTACCTTTTCAGGGCTCTTCTTTATATGCTCACAGACAGGTGCCTTGCAATCCCTTTTCTAGTGTCCTTATTTTCCACTCTAGAAACATACATTTGCAGCTCCTTTCATATTTTTCTTCTTCTTACTAATCTTTTTCTTAGCCTTCAGTCCTTTCTTTTTCTAGGTCTTACCCTTCGAAGGTTTGGTTTTCTCAACCATCAGTAGATTTTTCTGACCTTGCTTGATCTTATATTCTACTGTTTTCAGTATGTTGATCAATTCTAGGATTGTTGTATACATCTTGTTCATGTAATAATTAGTCACAAACTGTGAATAAATATAAGTGAGTGAAGTCAAAATGCAATCTATGTTCAACGCATGATTCATGATGAATCCCAATCGACCAAGCTTCTCAACATAGCAAAGAAGTTTTAAAACATGGTGAGAAGCTGAAGTACCATCCTGCATCTTAGTCCCAAACAAAAGTCTCGAATCTCAAACCTCTCAGTCCTTGCTTGCTCATGAAAGAGTTCCTGAAGATGGAGAATCGTGGCATCGAGATTCATATTCTCAAGATGTTTTTGAAGCTCCATATTCATGGTTCCCAACATTAAACATGTTTGAGATTCACAATCTTTCCTATGCTTCTTCCACACCTCATGTTCCTCATGAGTGCCAGCATTAGGTTTATCAGGAAGGGGCTCATCCAAAACATAAGCCAGGTTTTTGCCTCTGAGGATTATCTGCACTGTCTTGAACAAATCAGTAAAATCGGTACCATCCAATTTGTTCTCAAGAATACCATAAAAGTTTATTTTTGTAGTCATATTCAACCTAGCTATAAGAAAAGAATTATTGCTTTAGACTTAGTTCTTGTACATGCATTTAATTTAAGGTCTTCTAATTAAATACACTTTCCTACTATTTTATTAAGGTTTATTCGAAAACAAAATAGCCCCTTCTATTATCTTTCGGAAAACATGGTCTAACCATTCTCCTTAGTAGGTAGCATCTATAACTCATTTAAGCTAACCTTTGCTATCATGAGTCAAACTAACTTAAATAGTTGTAGAAGGATCTAGTCCATTTACATCAAATGCAATTGCTAATCCATTTGAGTTCAAACCAATGGACTTGTATAACCAATTATATGACTCCTCAAATGATGCCTCCAGCCAAGCGTTAGCTCCGATATTACAGATAACTAACCTAGTCCGGTTAAGACTTAACCCTAATTCAAATCATACGAACCGACAATGTTAAAGAAGAAGGAATGCAGTGCATGAAGCAATTCATTCGATGAAAAAGGCCTAGAATCACATATTCTATTTTTAGGAAGACTAATTTTATCATAGTATTTTAATGGGGATTTATTGGTGCAACAAGTCTTGCCTAATTTAGGACTTATACATGGACATGATTATGAAACTATAACTATTTCCGAGCTAAAAGAGATTAGTAGGTCCAACCTAGGGGTCATGCTCAATTGCTAATTCATAATCATTCCATCATGCCAAGACTCCACATAGCATGCAAAAAAAATAAGAGGGTTCATTGTTCAAGTTCTTGCACCTACGTCTATAAGTTTCAATTTAACAAATTAAACTTTCATTTGTAAAATCATATAATGAATCCAATTCATAATACTACAAATCAACTAATTCAAAACAGTCCTTTTGGTAATTAGAATCTAGGATTGATGGAAATTTCCATGTAGGAGAGGCCCCCTTAAAGTAAATGAGAAGCCAAGTCCAATCCTGGCCAAAACAACCACATACCTTCTGACTCAGTTAACCATACACTAATTAAATTAAAGATTTTGTTCTTTTCTAATTCAAGAATTATTCCATTTAATTCAAAAATTAAAGCATTTACAATTTCAAGTAAAATATTGTTAATTCTTAGATAACTACCCTAACTAATTTTGAGCAACACTTAATCTAGTTATCGCAACATTTTTTATTGCAAGAATAAATTCCTTGGCATAGCATAGCATAGTCGAAAATATTTCATAGAAAATCAAATCTAGCATAATTCTAGTCAATTATACAATCGCATTAGGCATGCTCTAATACCACTGTAGGTCCAGCTTTGCGGGTTCGAACACGTAAAGTAGGCATGGTGGAATTTTAAAATTTATTCTAAAGCCCAAGGATGGCCTAACCATGGCATGATTGAAAAAATTACTAGTCTAAACTTATTCTAGGTCATAAACACTTATTAAAATTAGGTAGAAAGACCACTCAGCTACGTGCACAGACTCCAACCTAGAAGCCCTCTATAAATAATCCACGCGAATACCATCAACCAGAACCTTCTAGAGAGGGAGTTTTGATAAATAAGCGGAAGATTGCTAGATCTTCCTTATTTATTCTAGAAGCAATTCCCTTAATTTTCTATTCAAAGTAAATAAGTCTTTCGACGGATTACTTATAAGAACCAGAATAACTAAAAGAATACGAGAGCGAAAGAAGCAGTTACAAAATTAAGGATGCAGAATAATGGAGTAGATGTGTATTAATAGTGGCTAGGGAATTTCAATTGGACAATTAAATCCCTAACCTCGACCAATAGAAATTAAAATAAAAGGGGCAGTTAAGACTTTTAATCAAAACCAAATAGAGTTTGGAACCAACTACAACTGGGAGCTTGCTTAGGGAACAAGCTCCCTAGTTGGTTCCAAACACTGTTGGTTGAATGGCCAGTAGTGTAGGCTGGGCCTATGTGCCTCAGCCCATTATAGCACAACCCTTGTGAGCTGTGCTATGAAGTGCTATGTGCTGGCCTGTTGGGCCGTGCACCTGCATAGCCCAACAGGCTGCTTGTGGCGCGTTGTGCACCTGTTGGGTCACGCACTAGAGTAGCCCAGCAGGCTACGTAATGCATAGTGGGCTTCCATTGGCAACCTATCGAATCTCAAGGCCCCTATATGGGCCCTGAGTAGTGTTGTTTACACACAACACTGCTTTGGTCCGCACTCAGCTCTCAGTTCCAAAAATTGTCTAACAATTTTCTTACTGATCCACTTGCACCAATTCAAGCAATACCTAGTATTTATAAATTGTGCTATTTGGTTCTAAATTCCATTTTTTTAACCTCCTTATTATTTATAAGGTTCACTAGTCTAACCATTGAATATTAGTCTAACCAATATTATGGTGTAACCATATATTTTGCTCTTCTAGATTACACCTAGTCTAACAGTTCTTTACATGGCTCGGTCGTTACTCAAAGTGTGTGACCTTATAGGATCTTGTAATATTGAGCCGTCAAAATTTTAACCTAGCTCAATTCCTTTTAGGAATTGACTGGCTAGGAGCTCCAGACCGTTGTGGACTCCGATGACTTTGATCAGTCATAGTGGCTCTATAGTATAGGGCTTGTGACCCCTCAATATTCAAAATTTCATGTGCATTATGACTTAATCCTGATTCTACAATAGTATCAAAAAAAATTCACTACTTCTATTGGTGGTTAAGTAGCATTTGGTTTCTAGGACTCGGTTTAAGTGTTCGTCTACTAGTAGCCATAATGGCTACCCCAGTATTTAGTTTTTCTACAAAAGTACACCACTCAACCATATTAATGTGTTGATGAGTATCTAATCCTATCAACTCATACTCTGATAAGAGGTTTATGAGTGTGTCACTTCCAACAAGTGGCCGAGGTACGTGTCCTTTATACTGATATAATAGAGTGATATATTCCATCTTGACTACACTGCTTACCAATAGACAGACATCAATTATACCCGAAATCATCTGTATAATCCAGTCTGTAGATTGCTTAGCTATGATCCAAAGTATAGCAACATTTGAACAAGGTAACTAGTATCATAGGTCTTCATATTGCTATTGCAATGAGACGATAAAACACCAACACATAATATAGGTTACCGAGTGTTATCTCATAGCAATCTACAATGTACTTCCCTGAATACATCCATGTGTTAACCCAAGGTACTACCCTCTAGCACTAGAGATATGCTACTCTAAATCAGATTCAAGAGGTATGATGACACATGCTAGACTATCTGTATTCAAGAATGTCTAGTATTGATGATACTATGACTAGGGATATTTAGACAAATCATAATTGCACATGAACCATTTCTCACCAACATAGTCCCACTATGCCTTTGCAATACGTGCTATGATTATTTCATGGACTTTTGCAAACACATCAATGAAAATATTCTAAACCAGTCATAATATATTTTAATAGTTATTGATATAATAAAAGAATGCCTTTATTAGTATAACTTTGTTCGTACATATAAAACTAAGATATATCGCCCTAATTGCCTCTAGGTCATACATCATATCTAACATATCCTACTTCCGGAAGAGAGGGAATCTACGAAGACAACTTGTAAAGGACTTAGCCAAGCTAGGTGTTAGGTATGGTGGTATATCCTACACCCGGAGGAGAAAAAATCTCTGGAGATAAACTGTAAATGTTTGATTTCTGCCCATGAAAGAAATGACCATCACTAGTGGATTTAAGCTCAGAGGAGGAAACTCTGGGGACTGGATGTAGGCAGGGCCAAACTAGTAGTTTGATTTCCTTTAATTAAATCCTTTATTTTAAGCGCATTTTATTTATATATCTGGATTATCCAAATCTTACCCCAGTAAGCTTTCGGTTCATCATTTGCACGCTACACAAAGACATTTTAAAGTCTGAAATTCTGCAAAAAGGGTCATTCATCCTCCTCTGACCCTAGTTATTACTCACTAAGGGACCAAAAAGTTGTATCAGAGCAAGTGTTCATAACTAGAGACATAAAAATATTGAGCTAAAGGTCGAACTTGATTTAAAAAATCAAAATGAGTTATCAAGGTAGTAATTGAAAGCTTCTCTTAAAGGATATGTCTATAACACATCCCCCACTCTTCACTGTGAATAATACACATTTTGGAAAAACGGATGAAAAATTTCATTCAGGAACAAAACATGCTAGCATGGATGGCCATAAAAGATGGTTCATATTTCCCTACTTATGAGGTTGATGGTATTACAACCAGAAAAACCTCAAATCAAGGGGATGATAATCATTATAAGAAGTTGCATGAAAATAGAAATACTATTAACATGCTTCATTGTGCTTTGAGTGCAACTAAGTTTAACAGGATCTCAAGATGTGAAATAGTACGAGAAATTTGGAAAAAACTTGAAGTAACTTATGATGGAACCAATAAGGTTTGAAAAGCCAAGATTAATCTCCTCTAGCAAAAACTAAAAAATTTCAAGATGGAGCTAAAGCAGTCAATCAGTAGCATGAATACCAGATACACTAATCTGGTAAAGGAAATGAAAAGATTAGGAAAGAAGATCATTAAAGAAGAAATGGTGAAGAAGATTCTTTGGAGTCTCACCAAGGAATGAGACAACAAGAAAACATCCATTGAGGAAGCTCAGGACCTAAAATTCTATAGCCATGACAAACTCATTGGAAACCTATTGACCCAAGAGCTATCCTTGGAGAGACATAGTCAACAAGAAAAGACGCCTGAAGAGAAAAAGAAAGGTATTTCTCTTAAGGTAGACTCCTATGGAACAGAAAAACAATCAAGATAATCTCTCTATAAAATTTAAGAAATGGCTATGTTGGCCAAACAATTCAAGGGATTCCTAAGGACCAAAGAAAAAGGGTCAAAGAGAAGGTCTAGAAGTTTTGACTTCAGAAGAAGAAAGGAAAGTGACTCTAGGAAGGATAAATACAGAAAAATTAGGATGATAAGAAAGACCAAGAAAAGGAAATTGTTAAATGCTTTGACTATGGTGAGAAAGGACATATCAAAGCAAAATGTCCTAATCTTAAAAAGGAGAAGAAAGTTAAGAAAAAGGCAATGGTTACCACTTGGAGAAACATCGTGGAAAGTAGTAGCTCATCATCCTCAGATGAAAAAGATATTGCCAACTATGCATTTGTGGCATTAACTGAGCTGGAAGCAGATTATTTTGAAGAAGAACAACTCAGGAAATCACTGAGCAAGCAAGAATCAGAGTCTGAGTTAGCCAGTGTAGAGGTAAACTCTCACTCTAATTTCATTTCTAACAATGGTCTTGCTCGAGCTGTAGGGATTGCTATCAATAGTCTAAAGTAGAACACAAAAGACATCAATCATCTTTGAAGACAAGTAATAGAGCTAGCTGAAGATGCTGAGGCAATGAGACAAGATATCAATCTCATAAGGCTACACAGCACTATGAGAATGTAGAAGAAAACTCCATAAGATCTCAAGTCCAAATACTCAACACTAATCTGCTGGGGCTTGAAAGAGAACTGGTCTTGATGAAGAAAGCTGTCAGAAGGAAACCAGAACCTTCAAATCTAAGAAGAAATAGAATCATCAAGCAACCTCAAGCGTAAAGATACACAGTTGTTCAAAAAGGAAAAGTTGTCATAATCTATGATCACCAACCTGTCAAACAAGTAAAGAATCACAAACTGAAATAGCTCCTCTAACTAGCTACCAGACGCAAACATGACAAGCAGACTTACAGATATTTAAAGCTGAGTATTTCGGAGGTTATGGAAAGAAAGATCTTCAGCAGATTGAAAAGAATCTTGAACAGAATAAACCAATCTTCGAGTGTAGGTTTTGCAGTAAAAATAACCATATAAGTAAAATGTATAGATTTAAAAATGGTTATTATGATATTAATCCATGACTGGAAATGGTTATTAACCCGAGAGTTCCCAAATCTGATTAGGCACCCAAACCCACTTGGCCTATTTCCTGAAGTCCACTAAAGATCAACAAACCTACTACATTAATAGTGGATGTTCAAGGCACATGACTGGTGATGAAAGAGCCTTCATTACACTAACCTGAAAGAAGGGAGGAAAAATAAGTTTTGGAGGCAATAAAAAAGGACAGATCATTGGCCATGGAACCATTGGATCTGAATTAAAAATAGAAGATGTCTCACTCTAGTACAAAATACGCCTATAGGGACACATTTTTAGTGTCGATTAAGGCCAAAACTATTTGGAAGAGCGTTTCGAAAAACTCAGAGCTAATTTTAGTGGAGCATTATAGACAGTTCGTTAACTTTGACCATCCGAATTGATATAGTTAAAATTATGACCTACAATTTTTCCCCAAAACTCTCTACCCATCCATAATCAATTTCTATAGCCTTAAGAGAAACTGCGAGACCTCAAACCCCAAGACCTCGCCGTCATCTTTGTCTCCACCACTGCCTTCCCTACCGCCATTGCAACCTCCTCTATTATTTTTGCCTCCTTCATCACGTGCACTTTTCGAAATCAGAACTTGTGGTCGTAAGTAATTATAAGACATGTCCATCATCGCTGCCATCTCCGCCGGTGGAGGTTTGTTCTTTCTCTTGTTTTCCTTTCAGCTATTTTCTGGTTAAGTTTTGGATGCATGATGCAAGATTTAGGATATTTGGGGAGGTTATTGAATTTAGGTAGTTAGATAGACTATGAATTGTAGCTTGGAGTTATGGAAGGAAGTTTCTGCCATTTCTAAGGAAGCTCCGATGCCATCTATATCTAAATCTTCTTCAATAGGTATACAATTTTCATGGTTCTATATCGTACTTCTAATCAAGTTTATTACAATGCAACTTGGAAAGGTAGTGTTCTTGTTAGTGTTTATAAAGGAAATGAAACTGATTCAATGGAGCTTGCTTGCTCCGCTTTACTTGATTGTTTGGAGATTTGAAAAGTTTAATTTTACCGGCGTGGTGATTCGTTTGTTAGTCCATACATAGGACTTGATTTTAGGCATGCCTTTTAGTTCCTATTTTAATTTAGTATCAGTGTTTTATTCTTGTTGAATTTCGGTTTTCTTGCTTTTTTTATTTTATTTTTGGCTTGAATTTGTGTTGTTTTAGTGATTTTGCTGATTGAAATTTGGTTTTCTTGATTTTAATATTGTTTTTAGCTTAAATTTTTGTTGTTTCAGGGCATTGAATGGTGAGCTCAGGTAAAAATTAAAGGAGTTCTTGGAGGAAAAAGGGGTAAATGATCAACTCTCTGTATTTACATGAATATATGATCAACAAGTATAAGACAGCTCCTGAGGTGGAAATTGTTCCCAATTTGCAAAGGTAGATGTGAAGCCCTTCCAAAAAACTCAGAGGTACTTAACATAAATTACATTACAGGGCGTATATATATTCTTAATTAGTACTCCTATGTTTACTAATTAAGACATTTTTTATTGATGTACGAACCTTTTGGGGAGGACTTAGGCTCTCTAAACAGCAAGTTTGCTCAAGCAAGTTCGCTCCACTAAGGTCTAACTTAAACTCATTCCATGTTTGCATTTATAATTTATTAAAATTGTTATTACATTTAATTTGAGATGTTTTTAATCTAAAATGCTTTGTAGATTCAGTATATGCTTGACCAACTTTCTAATCTTCAAAGCAAGATATATGTAAGTGTGGGATTAGTTCAAAACCCAAAAATCACTTTCGATGTTTTTTTTCTGTAACACTAACTTACTATTGTTTGAGTATAGGAACACAATCTGCTGGAATCAAATAGGGCTTTACAAATTGAGGTAATTTCTTCTAAAATTGTGTGTTGCTTTGTTACATCTAGCAATTTGGCTTCTAAGTTGAATGTTGATGAAGCAGCTTGAAGAAATAAGTGCAAGAACTAATCTCTGAATATCATAGGAAGGGGGTGAGCAGAGTAAGTCTTATGGACATCAACAGTAGCAACAACCTTAAGAGTTATTTCATCCCTTAAAATGCAATCCCACTTTGCAAATTGGGTATAATTTCCATGAATATATATTAGTTAATAAACAGCATAAGACAGTTCCCTTCAATCCAAATTGTATGAATTATATGAATTACGAATTTCCAAATGTGGAGCATTGCCGTCTGCACTGCTGCTTATTATGGATGGTTCAAAACCATCCATAAAAATGCATGATCAATCCCATCGCGGGCATTGCGGACGGTTCAGAACCATCCAAAAAAGCCCAAAATAACCGTCCCAACAAGCCAATTTTGTACTAGTGTCACTAGTTGATGGACTAAAATTCAACCTACTCAGTGTTGCCCATCTATGTGACAGAGGGAGAAAGGTGATGTTTGACTCTGATGGTTGCTCAATCATCAATATTAAGTCCAATAAACTTATTCTTTATGCACCTAGAGTTAATAAATTTTATTCTATTAACATTAAAAATGAGAAAAAGAATAACACCTGCCTGATATCTAAAGAAGAGGAATCATGGTTATGGCACCGGAGGTTAGGACATGTTAGCATGAACCTCCTGTCTAAACTAGCCAAAAAGGAACTAGTTGAGGGTTTGCCTAAGGTTTCTTTTAAACAAGGATCAAATATGCACTGCATGTTAACTAGGAAAACAAACTAGAAAAAGTTTCCCTTCCATCCCTCATATACCTATCAAAAGAGTTCTTGAGCTGTTGCAAATTGATCTATTTGGTTCTATAAAACCAATGAGCTTGGGTAGGAGAGAATAAACCATGGTTATTGTGTATGATTATTCCCGGTATACCTGGACAACTTTGCTAGCTAGCAAGGATTATGGTTTCAAGGATATCTCTAGAATATTCATTAGAATAGAAGTACAATAATGCATAAGCATTGCACACATCCAGAGTGATTATGGAGAAGAATTAAAAAATAAGAAATTTGCTAAATTTTTTTACTCTAAGGGCATTGAGCACAATTTATCTACTCCTTATACACCTCAACAAAATGGGGTTGTAGATAGGAAGAATAGAATGGTAGTTGAAATGGCTCGAACAATGCTAAGTGAGAACAACTTGCCTAAATACTTTTAGGGGGAAGCTGTCAATGCTGCATGTTACATTCCAAATAGAGCTATCGTTAAAAAGAACAAGAACAAAACCCCATATAAAATCTAGAAGGAAAAGAAACCTAAAATTGGGTACTTTAGAGCATTTGGATGTAAATTCTACATCTTGAACGATAGAGAGCAGCTAGGAAAATTTGATCTAGAGTCTGATGAGGCTATATTCCTTGGCTACTCAATACATAGTAAATCTTACAGAGTATTTAACAAGAGAACTAAAACTGTGGTTGAGTCAATACATATAGATTTTGATGAGAATAGCCATGCAGGAAAAAGAAATCAAGATCCATACAACATAATGCCGAAACTAGAAAATGCCACAGAAGTGGAACCGGTGCAGATTCTGGAACTCTCTCAAGTATAGACATACAAAGATAAAGATGAAGAGATCAACTTCAACTTAGATTAGCATTATGGAAATCCCTAAAATGCTAAAATAAACTTCAATGATGATCAAGGAATAAATGAAGGAGTTAAAGATGATAGAGAGAAAGCTACACTATAGTAAGAAGATCTGCTAAGAGAAACTAGAATCCATAGGAACCATCCAATAGAATTCAATTTGGACAATGTTCAGAATCTAGTCCAAACTAGAGGATAACTCAACAAAATAATGAGACATGTTGCATTTGTCTCACGCATTGAGCCAAAGAAATATCAGGATGTAGAAGGAGATGAAAGCTGGATGATGGCCATGTAAGACGAACTAGATCCATTTACAAGAAATGATGTTTGGGATCTAATACCACTACTGGAAGGAAAGTACATTATTGGCACAAAGTGGGTATTCTAGAATAAACTGGATGAATCCAGTGTAGTGGTAAGGGACAAAGCAAGGTTGGTTGCTCAAGGATACAACCAGCAAGAAGGCATATACTTTGAAGAAACCTTTGCTCTAGTAGCAAGACTATAAGTAATAAGGATTTTATGTGCTTTTTCATCTTATATGGGATTCATCTTATTCCAAATGGATGTCAAGAGTGCTTTCTTAAATGGGATCATTCACAAAGAAGTCTATGTTAAACAGCCACAAGGATTTGAAGACTCGAAGCATCTAGAGCATGTCTACAAGCTGAAGAAGGTTCTCTATGGATTAAAGCAAGCTCGAAGAGCTTGGTATGAGAGACTCACTTCATTTCTCATATCCAAGGGATATATTAGAGGAAAGGCAGATACGACTCTCTTCATCAAGTAGAAAAATGATGATGTCATTCTTGTGCAAATTTATGTAGATGATATCATATTTAGAGCAACGGATGAGAATGTGTAAAGAGTTTAGCACTCAAATGAAGAAGGAATTTGAGATGTCAATGATAGGAGAACTCAACTTACTCCTTGGTGTTCAAATCAAGCAGAGTTTAAATAGGATTTTTATAAATCAATCTAAGTACACCAAGGAAATTCTCAAGAAGTTTGACATGGACAAAAGCAAGCCAATGTCCACTCCTACGGGATCAAATACAGTTCTGTCAAAGGATTGTGATGAAGAAGAGGTAGACTAGAAGCTATATAGACGGATGATTGGATCACTTCTATATCTAACTGCCAGCAGACTAGACATACACTATGCAGTATGCTATTGTACAAGATATCAAGCCAATCCCAAGGAATAACATCTGAAAGATATCAAGAGGATACTCAGATATCTACTAGGAATAACTAAAGTTGGTTTATAGTATCCTAGTAATGGCAATTTTAAATTTCAAGGGTACAATGATGCCGACTATGGCAAATATATGATTGAAAGAAAAAGCACATCCGGAGGTTGTCATTTTCTTGGAGATTGGTTAGTGTCATGGTACGGTAAAAAAGCAAACATTAGTGGAATTATCAACTACAAAAGCTGAATACAAGGATACTAGAAGCTGTGTTGCTCAACTCCTTTGGATCAAACAGCAGTTGGAAGATTATGGTGTATAAGCGGGTTGTGTAGATGTGATGTATGATAACTAGAGTGCAATTGATGTGTCAAAGAATCCAGTGTTACATAGCAGGGTAAAGTATGTCAACATCAGGCATCATTTCATTAGGGATCCTGTGATGAAGAAGGATGTGGTCCTTGTCTGCATTCTAACAAATGAGCAAAGGGAAGATAACTTTACTAAACCATTGAGTAAAGATCTATTCAACAAGCTGTGGAAGGCAATTGGAAGCAGAGGAAACAAGAAGGAAATGAAAATTGCTTCAGCTCAGATTTCAAAAGATGAATAATGCCAGCTCAGCAGACGAAAATGGAAGAAAAAGCGCTTGAAATGTAACTAAACTTTTGGAATTTAAAAAAGTGTGTCATATAGTTAGTGGGTGGTAAAATCCAATGGTTACAAATGGAATAATACTCCTCACATTCTCCGGATTTCAAGCTGTTAACTCCTCTCTCCAAAGTAAATAGACAACTCATAAATCCAGTTAAAACTAATTGCTTTTGGATTACCAAAATACCCTCACTCTATAAAAATCCCCAAAAACCTTTATCTTCTTTACACAAGCAACTCACTACTGCTACTATGCTAAAATTCTATAAAAACCTCATTCCTTTCAAACTCTCTGAAATGGCAAGAACTAAGAACCAAGTCGCACGCCTTCCAAGACATCAATAGCCAAAAGCAACACTTAAAGATGAGGATATCATTGAAATCAAGTTCAAGAATATGGATATCATCTTGTCCTCTGATTATCTGGAAGATGAGTATACATTTACAATGGAGGCATATGCTAGACTGCTGAAGCAAGATCTTGATCTGGAAGTCTTCCTCCGAATGAAGAACCTAACCTACTCTTTGTTGCCTAAAGAGAATTATGACAACATGTGGGTGCTCAAGTACGCAGATGCTCTCCGAACTACTATTCAAGGGAAGGTAATAACCATAACTCCTTAGTTCTTTGTTACACATTTCAACAAAAAGAACAGTGGGGTGGTGATAAGAAAAGATGGAGATGAACTAAAAATGAAGTTTGAGCCAAAGATGTGGCTCTCAGAGAGATTCTTTGGTGATAAGTTCTCTACCCATTGGTCGAAGGTACCAAGGGTGATGTAGTTTGTGATGGCTTGGCTAGTTTTGGTTAGGAAGGGCCCTATTAGCAATGCCTCTTCATTCAAGCACTGTGTGCTTAAACACTGGTTTGAAAGCTGGGTACTCAACACTATAGTGCTCCTTATCCACTATATGAAGCAGCATAAGTACTCCCATGGAGGACTAATTATAAAAATCCTCACTGTAAATGTGGTAGATTTGATCCGAGCAGATCAGGTTGAGGGGAAGGCCATATACACTAAGAAATTCTAAAAGCTCACCTTCAATGAGACCTAGGATGGAGCAAAAGCTTTGGAGCAAAAAAGAGCAAAATAAGAGAAGAGCTAGGAAAGAAGAGCTGAAGGAACAGTTGAAAAAGAACTTGTAGTGAAAAGAGCTAGAACTGTCATACCTAAAGCTCAAAAGAAGATTGAACTAGAGCCTGTAGGTGAAGAAGAAATTAAAGTAAATGAGAATTCTCTCACATTGAGTGAAATCCTAAAAAACACTAGTGAAACCCAGAAAAAGGCTGGTTAAAGCTGCTACAAAAGGAGCAAAGAAGGTTGTAGTGAAGGATCCAGAAGAGGTGCCAGAAGTTGATGCTTCCATTAAGGCTGTTAGAAAAAGAGGAGCTCCAAAGACAGGTTAGGAACTACTGAAAGGGCTTACTACTTCAGAAAGCAATAGTGAAGAAGAAGAGGAATAAGCTGCCCCTAAACTAAAGAATAGGTTGGTCAAGAAGGTACCAACTCTTACTTAAGCCTTAAGGGTTACGAAGGCAAATACATCATCAGAGGTGAAAATTCTTGAAAAACGGCCAGAGGCTGGGATCAAGATAAAGAATCTAGCTCCTAAACCCTCAAAAGAAGAAATATTTGTTTAAGCTAGGAGGGATAAGGGAAAGAATGTGGAGATTACAGTAGTTGTACTAAATCTGGGTGATCCAGAATATGAACGAATGATGGCCAAATTCAAGGAGATCATGTAGGACAAGCCTACTCCTACCATAGAGGAACCCAGAAGCTCTTCAAAAGCAAGTGAACCATCTACTCTTCTGCTAGTAAATCCACCACCTATTCTCATGCCTAAAATGGATATAGAAAATGTGAAAGAGCTATATGGTGAGGAGATAGTTACTCATCTAAATCTAAAGCCCATTGCGAGCATTGAATTTTAATGATCCTTCTCATGAAATGATGATGAGAGCTATATGATGTAATACCTTGTAGGTATTGTCAATCAGAGGTGTTCCTACAATTATAGACTTGAGTTTGGCCAAAGCCTAGAGACCTACTCTGCCCTTAAGTACCTGTAAGGGTTCTATCTAGTGGTATGGATCCACTGTCAGACCCATACATGTGATTACCTTTCATATGCTTAGAGGGGACCCGTATGGGTCCTACAGTACCCCGTATGTGTAGGGCCCCACCTGTACAGGTCCTCTGGTTGCCTAATTGGGCTCTTTCAGAAGTAATCTCTTACCTTTTCGGGAAAAGGCAGGTCTTGAATGTTGTTTATTGCATTCAGACCTAACTCTCACCCTATAAATGGGGCCTTTTCTTCTCATTTCAACACATACAACTCATATAAAAAATATACTATAGAGAAATTATAGTAAGTTATAGCAATTTCTATAGGTATAGAAAAGGTATAGTGGAGGTACAGGAGGTATAATATAGGCAGAAAACCCATTCTTTCAGGTTTTGTTAACATTTTATCCATTCCTAACTTCGTTTATTAGGATTTAGGGGAGGTTCTATCCACACAAATACTCACCTAAATAGTCTTATTTCACCATCTACTTTGGTCGGATTCTCTCAATAGTAAAGGGATCACCTTAAAGTGGATTCACGCCGCAAAGGCAACCCTCCTAAGTTTTAAAGAGACTCACATTTCAGTTATTTTATTATTGTTATTCTCTGCCTCCTTTATTATGTCTACCCTTTCTATTTCTTATTTCTGGTACGGTCTTAACCCATATCACCCTTGTTAGCACCACACATACCCAAGGGGATTAGATCGGTGCGCCATACCGATACGGAGGGAAATCCCTTTTTATTTTATTTTTCTGCCATTAATTTGTTAATCTGCAAGTTAAAATGAACAAATCTTCTACCTGGACCAGATAAGACCCGTATGGGTACACCATACCCATACCAATCCTCCCTGGTAGCAGTACAGGTCCCACCCACCCATATTGGTATCAACCCCAGGCTAAATCCAGAACTCATTTTAATTCCGTTAAAAAACAACGAACTCACCATATGCCATACGATCATTTTCACTAAAAATATGGTAAATCAATCCACAAAAGCTAAAATGTGTTTTTACAACAAATTATGTTGAAGACCCGTTATTTCTTTCTGATCCTAAAGCTGGCCGGGCACTATCGATCGTAAAAATTATCACGCTAACATAATCACATTTTTTCCTAATAAAATGCTGACTTATGATGTGCTATAGACTGTGTTAATATTTTTGGATGCATGGGAATTTATTTTTATTTTGTTTATAACTTAGAACAAATGTATATGTTCTCTTGCAATTCCCCCATTTTCCCCTGGTTGAAATTTTTATTCCTCTATTTATTGCTTGTGTTTTATTGTAATATGTAAACGCATGTCACGAGTGTGAAAGAGTGTAGAAATAGGATTTCTGTGATGATTCCCCAAATGATGAAAACAAAAAAGGTTTTTCATGGTGAATATAATTTGAATTAACTAAATGAGAAACAAGTGACTCATCCAATACCCGAATATCTAATCCAATAGGTATGAGTCTCCTACCCAGAGGGAACCGTACCAAAACTCTTTCCCAAGTAGACAACTTGGGTGGCGACTCTATCATTTTTATCGAGATTTGGGTCTCGATTCTTTTATTCATTAAAATTGGCTTATTGTGCAAACTTTAAAAAAAATTGTTTTGTCATGCCTAAATCCAACCAACCCCTAGTGGGCCCCGCCTCTCACACAGGCACCAGGGGAGACCCATACATCATCAACACCTCACACCCATCATTGAGTTGGATTCACTTCTATCTAACTCTAGAAAATGTTGGTTAAACCAAGAAGGTAGACAAAACTTCCAATACTGAAAAGGCTAATGAAGAAGTGGCAAATATTGATGAGAATGTTAAAAATCATGCAGTTTCAATTGCTGAAGAGGCTTTGGTACTTGGAAAACAAGCTCACTTAGATGAGTAAGAAAATGTGCAAACATCAGAACAAGTGCTTGATTTTGATGGAGTAGAAGCACCATAGTAGGGAGTGGATCTGAGACCCAATGAGCATGCTACTATTGCAGACTCTAAGTACTAGGTCACTCCGAAGGAAAGCGAGGAGAACAAGGATGAAGGAGACCATATATTAGCCACTTCTCTTGATGAGGATTTAACATCCTCTAATAAAGATGATAAGTCTGCAAATGACAATGAGAGTACTTCAAGTGAAAAATACTCTCCGGTTAGCTCAAGCAGAATGAATAAAAGAGTAAGCACTCCTACTAAACCCTCCACAAAAGCTAAAAAAGTAAAAATGGCATGGAAGTTTCTTGAAGAGGCTGCCGCAGAGGATAAGACGAGAAATGATTCCAATCTTTAGCTAATCCTTAAGATTATTTGTGCCAGATTGGGAGCAACAGAATCTTCAACTCAGAATCTCTCTCTTCCACAAGTTATGAAGACTGAGATGGAGGAAATCTAGAATAGGCTAACTCCACTAGAGCACAAAGTGAATGACTTTCTAAGTGGGGAATAAGTTGCAACAACTGCTCTATCTAAAGTCACCCCAATCTTGGAGTAGACCACTCAAGAAGTAACTGGAGCTAAACGCTCTGCTATCCAAGCTGTAACCGGGGTTGACTCTAGCAGTGCCATAATGCTTGGGCTCACTTCTTCTATAACTAATCTAAAAATAAAGCTTAAGGATTTTATAGAGAAGAAGTTTTAAGATGTGCTAAAATCTATTCATTCTATGGTTGGTTAATCCACCAATGCTATCAACTCCAGTTTGTCCACTCTTTCAAATGAGCAAAACGAAATAAAAGAGGAGCTAACAAACTTCCTCAAAACTGACTTGCCAAATTTCATAACCCAAAAGGGTGAGGATCTAATTGAGGAATTCAAAACAAGTATTTATGTTATGGACAAGACCATTGACGATTGAGCTCCGTTATATCAATGAGAGCCTGTATAATAACACCTTGACAATCACAGAAGAAATCCAGCAACTTGTTTCCTCCATGTCCAAGCTAAGCTTAGCTACTCCTTCAGCCTTAACCTTTTCATAATCAATTTATGAGAGCATGATTCTCTCCTATCTCCAGCAGCTAGCTTAGCACATAGATAACATTAGGTTTTGCGGTTACAAATGGCTTGTAATGAGAACTACACTATCCTATCTGGAGCATGGGAAAATTAGTGAAGTCAAGGAAAGCAGATTGCTATAGATCCCCACACTAGTGTTGCTGCAAACAAAAAGGGGGAGAAGGAGAAAGCGAAGAAGGAAGAAGCAAGCAAGGGGAAGAAGAAGTACCATATCATAGCTAGCATTTTTTTGCCATATGTAATAAAGTAGCATAGCTATGTAACAAATTTTCACTTTATCTTCTGTAATCTTTCGAAATCAAACTTCATTGATGTTGACATATGCTAACATTAGAAGATATATAGTGAAAACAAAAGTATTCAAAATTGCTTATAAGCACAACCACCAATTGTACTAAAATAACTTAGAAGCTAATATGCAAAAATCTTGGGGGAGTTAGGATGCTAAGATTATGGGGGAGAACATTTGTAAATGACTAAGTATAAAAAATCACACTTAACTCATCTTTTCAAATTTAGATGCTTCTATCGTTAGGTTTTTGTTTCCATCCAAATAGGGGAGATTGTTGAGAAATAATGATCTAAAAGAAAACCAAGACAAGCATCCGGACAAGGTTTTGAAGAAAAAAAAATCCTAAGTCCAAGAACACCACATCCGAATAAAGGTTCAAAAGAAGCCAAACTCCTAAGTCCAAGAAGATAGCATCCACAGGGAGATTACCTCCGGAGGAGAGTCCAGCAAAGCAAAGACCTAAAGTTAGTTGGAAGACATAACTCACAAGACAAAGGGAAATATTCAATTATAAACTTTCCCTCCAATTTGGTCTAAAGTTAAACATAGCTTCTTGCATTTGTAAAGTTAAAAGTAGCCAGCTTTCATAATTTCAATAAAGGACAAAAAGGACTGACACAAAAAGAGAAAAACGCAACTATCTTTTTAACCTAGACCAATATCAAGGGGTGTGGAAACCAAAAATAGACAAACTTTGCATAGAAGCTTGTAGAGCACAAAAAGCCAAAGAAACGATGTTTGATATCTTTTGTGCGTCAATCCCAAACAATTCAAACGAGACATTTATTGGGCCTAAGGGAAAGATTAAGGGCTCTGGTAGTGCCAACACTTATCTGATCAATGATGGAGACTCAAGATTACCCAACGGCTACATTTAGGATTTAAGCCTATGAAAGGGAAGCTTCAGATGTTGAGAAGATGCTGGTTGATTTGAGAAAGCTATCATCTTGAGAAATTTGCCATTCAAGCAGTGATCAAATTCTCTCTAACAACTAAACACTTAAAATCTATTTCTTAGAATTCTCAAGTCAAGTTAATGACTTGAAAAATTCAAAAACCCATCTTTTTAAAGATAATCTTTGTAATATCTCATACTTGGGTGAGTATTGAGATATGGGACTTAGCTTTAACTAGGGAGAGTTTAAGTGGTATATCCCTTAGTGTAAAGGACTTAGCCAAGCTAGGAGTTAGTTGTGGTGGTGTATCCTACTTCTAGAAGATAGGGAATTCACTGAAAAAACATGTAAAGGACTTAGCTAAGCTAGGTGTTAGCTTTAGTGGTATATCCTACATCCGGAGGAGAAGAAATCTCCAGAGGCAAACTGTAAAGGCTCGCTTTCTGCCCGTGAAAGAAATCACCGTCACTAGTGGATTTAAGCTTAGAGGAGGAAACTTCAAGGACTGGCGTAGGCAGGGTTGAACCAGTATAAAACAACCTCGTTTGTTTTCTTTACTTAAATACTTTATTTTAAGCGCATTTTATCTACAAATCTACATTATCCGGATCTTACCTCAGTAAGCTTCCGGTTCATCATTTGCACGCTACACAAAGAATTTTTAAAGTCTAAAATTCTGCGAAAGGGTCATTCACCCCCCCCCCCCTCCGACCCTAGTTATTACTCATTAAGGGACCAACACAAGCCTTAGCCAAATTTAGAAAAATACCCCCAACCTTAACTCTTCAACGAAGAATTTTCAAGTGCTCTATTTCCGTTAACATTCAAAAAATAGAATGAACTTAGTTTGATCCTTATGCTAAAAAATGTGTCTTTGTAGGTTATAGAGTTAATCAAAAGGGGTATAGATGTTAGAACCCTAAAACTTGTCACATGTTTACTATAATGAATTGTGATTTCCTTGAAACAGAGTACTTTTGTAGTACCCAACTCAGTGGTCAGGGGGAGTATGAATATACGGACTCACAAAGTTGGCTTCTAGATGTAGGAACTTCATAGGATGAAATGGAAACAGAGAAAGACATTACTGTTAGGGAAACTTAAGAAACGTCCATACAGTCTATGGGTTCTAGAGTCTCTAAAGATAATCCTCCCAACTTGATGTCTTAAGTAAGAATTCAAAAACTCTTGTACCCTCAATTGCTTCAACTAATCCTGGTGATTGTGAGACTATAGAAGAATAGGTAGAACATGAACATGTGGTAGAATAGGAGTCAGAACAAGGTGAGAAATATGCTTTACCCCTGAGGATAAGAGGGGTGTCCCACCTAATAAATACTCCCCAAAACCAATAGTAGAAGGAGATCAAGATACCCACTAGCCAACATTGTAAGGGGGAGCCTATCTAAAGAAAAAAAATGCATTTCTAGTAGCTTTGTGTAAAGAAGAGATCCCAACACACTTGAACAAGCGATGATATCGGACAAATGGAGAGATGCAATGATTGATGAAATGAATTCTCTTAATAAGAATAACACTTGGGTAAAATGCAATCTACCAACAGGAAAGAAACAAGTTGGATGCCATTGGGTCTTCACAGTGAGACACAAACCAGATGGTTCTATTGAAAGATACAAGGTGCAATTAGTGGCAAAAGGGTATACTCAGGCATATTAAATTGATTACTCTGAAACTTTTTCACTAGTAGCAAAATGGACACTATTGGAGTATTGTTCTCAGTAGCGGCAAACAAGGGATGGACACTTCACCAATTCGATATGAAAAATGTTTTTCTATATGGGGACTAAAAGGAAGAAGTTTACATGGAAGCTCCACCAGGATTCAAGGAAGAATTCAGAGAGGGAGAAGTTTGTCAGTTGAAGAAATCTTTGTATTGACTCAAACAATCACCTCGAGCATGGTTTAAAAATTTCACACTAGTAATGAAAAGATACAAGTTTAAGCACATCAATTCTGATCATACTTTGTTCCTTAAACAAAACGGTGATATCGTAACTTGCTTGATTATTTATTTTGATGACATGATCATTATAGGAAATGATGTCAAAGAAAGTTCCAACCTAAGGGAGAATCAGTTCACCGAGTTCAAAATGAAAGACTTGGGGAGATTAAAGTACTTTATCGGAATTAAAGTGCTAAGATCAAAGCAAGGAATCTTCATATGTCAAATGAAGTACATCTTAGGCCTACTAGCTGAAATTGGGATGCTTGACTGCAAACTTGTTGATACACCCATAGTGGTAAGTCATGGACTAATAGTACTAGAAGGACCAGAGTTAGTTGATAAAGAGAGATATCAACGGATGGTGGCTAAACTAATTTATCTCTCACATACCCAGCTTGACATATCTTATACTGTAGGAATATTAAGTGACCTCAAACAAATCAAATGGAAGCTGTATGGAGGATCATAACGTATCTCAATGGTACAATTGGACATGGAGTTCTATTTAGAGCACGTGGGCATCTGAACATCAGAGGATATACAAATGCTGATTGGGCAGGGAATCCATTATATTGAAGATAACCATCAGGCTTTCTTACTCTTGTAGGAGGTAATTTAGTCACATACAGGAGCAAGAAGCAAAAAGTTATAGCATTATCAAGTGTTGAGGTAGAGTTTCAAGGAATTTCTCGAGGACTAACCAAAGTATTATGGCTCTAGAAGTTATTAGCAAAAATTGGTTTCCTATTGTGAGATAATAGGTGACCATCCGAATCTCAAAAAATCTAGTACAATATGATCGGACCAAACATGTGGAAGTTAATAGACACTTCATGAAGGAGAAGATTGAAGCAGGAATCTTAAAGCTACCATACATATGATCTGAAGACTAACTAGTAGATATTCTAACTAAAGCAGTGAACGAAAAGATCTTCAGCAAAGTTTTGGACAAGTTGAGCATTGGTAATTCCACAAGTCAACTTGAGGGGGAGTATTGGAAAGAAAAAAGAATTAATAATGCTTGGAAAGAAAGTAAACTTAGAGAGGAAGAATGCTTGGGAATAAAGCATACTTCGGAATAAAGAATACTTAGAGAGAAAGAAAAATTAAGTGTAAATTATTTTTACCATAACTAGCATACAGGTGCACTATAAATAGACTAGCATTGTACATTCTAAATCATCAATCAATAAACAACATTCTTTCTCTCAAATAGTTTTATTAGTTTCAATATTTCAAATAGTCTGACTCCTCTGGAATAAGAAAAGTACCCATGTAATCCCGATGGCGTCATGATCGAGATGCGGGCTGATGAAAGAATGCTCCTAATCTAGCCTAAAAATTGTGTTAAAAACCCAAAAGAATTCCAAGACTCGTAAAAGAAAAGACCAGTCAAGACTACCTCCAAAAAATTTCTTTCCAAGCAAGTTAACTCCCTCAGAGGTGAGAGCTATGCATTGATGAATGCTTCTATTCCGAATGAAACCAAATTGGTTAGGAGAAATAATTCTCTCCATGATGGCCAACAATCTTGTAGCAATGATCTTAGAAATAATTTTAAATGTGAAATTACCATTGACAATAGGATGGAAGTCCTCAATGTTGATCGTCCCATCCTTATTTGGAATGTGTACCATAATATTGGAATTCAATCCAGGGGAAATAACAACATTCACAAAAAACCAACTGATAATTCGGCAGACATCAGGGCCAACAATATCCCAAAAGTGTTGATAGAACTTTCCTATAAAGTCGTTAGGTCCAGGTGAGCTATCCCCATCCATCAAAATAACACTATATTGGATTTCCATATCTCCAAGCGGTCGAGTAAGTGTGTCATTATTTGTGGTCAAAACCATATGAGGAATAATCTGATCAACAATGTTACAATTAGCCGCTCTAATGCCATTATTCGAGAAAAGGTTAGAGTAGAAATTCTTCATGTGATTAGTAATAATAGTCTGATTAGTAGTACGAATACCATCAACATTCATAGCTTCGATGGAAGCATGACTCCTTATGATGGTCGCCACATGATGACAAATTCTGTCACCTAGCTTGAGCCGACTAGCCCTTCTCTCCTCTCTCATATAGGTTTTCTTCCATTATAAACTAATGTCAAGATTTTCCTAGGATTGCAACACCTCAGCATTTAAATCATCCGTCATACCTCCATTAGAAACTTCTAATTGTATTCATGTGAGATCAGCTCTAAAATTGGCAATATTGACTTCTAAGTGCCTAAAAACCTCCCAATTTCATCTTCATAAAATAAGTCTTAGAGTTTTAAGTTTTAACTAGAGCAACTGAGAAGGAGGAAGCAAAGGAAAGACCCCCTTCTAGTGGTCTGAAATCACCTATCTAAGATTAGGGTGGCCTAGCCACATGGATTTGGAATCTAAAATGAGCAACTCTTATTTCACCTGGACAACAACTGATGAGCAAAGGCTAATGGTCTAAACGGTACCTTGGAAAAGAAAGGACCAGAACTAGTTATTTCTGCCAATTCACCACTATTAATGAACTCTTGAAAATCCCAAGAAGAGCAATTCAAAGGTAGATTACCACATCTTTCATGACTCCCCCTTAGAGCATTAAAGTCTCTTAGAAATAACCAATTCCAAGTAAAATATTATCGCAAATTAAGAATATCAGCATAAAGATTACAATGTAAACTATAAGCATTACTAGCATAAATACATGCCATATAATGGATAGAGTAAAGAAAAGAGTAATGGAAAGATATCACCTGATCTAAGATGAAGTCAATAGTAGTAGGACCATTAAAACTATTAACTTGCATGAACCAAATTTGGGGAATTAGCTTATCATTTACCCCCACAAATTTAAAACCGATTGTACGCCAAAAACTAGAACTAGTATCATCGAAAGCAACCATTAGTTCCGCTAAGCAAAGAAAGTGAGGATTACAATCCTCAACCATATCATGAAGCACACATTGGGTATCATCATTACCAATACCCATAAAATTTCAGAAAAGCATATCAATCACCGCTTAGAGTTGATGTACATGTCTACTTGTTTGCAAGTGATTCCATTAAACATGGCTTTTTGTATACATGATTAACAATTTGCAATAAATAAATAAATATTAAAAAAAGGAATTTTTATAAATTAGGAAACTAACCAATAAAAAATTCATGAAAGGGAAAAACCCTAAATGACCATTAGAACTGAGGTTGTAGAAAGC
This sequence comes from Euphorbia pulcherrima, assembly GCA_947683365.1. Taxonomy (NCBI): domain Eukaryota; kingdom Viridiplantae; phylum Streptophyta; class Magnoliopsida; order Malpighiales; family Euphorbiaceae; genus Euphorbia; species Euphorbia pulcherrima. The sequence goes on from CANTUS010000010.1 coordinate 46,918,319, forward strand.
CAATATATAGAGTTTAAGGTGCTCCTTGTGGCTGTGTTTTTCAATATGCACCATGCAGCACTAGCACTTGAACAATCCTCGATAATGTGCTAGTAAAGCCTTAAGACAAGCCTTGATAATGGCTTAGACCCTCCTGTGCGGAAGCGAATAAGAATGTGGAAGCGTTGAGAAATAAGCAAGCAAGGAGACTTTGGGAACTTGAAAACACTATATTAAATCTTTACAAAGTATTTTACAATGAACTCTAACTCTCCAAGCTCTCCAAGCTCTCTAACACTGGGCTAGGCATGCCTACGACAGCACTGGGTTGGGCCTTCGTGCACCAGGTGAGGGTTTTACTGCCTAAAATAGCCCATTCTCGCACAACATGGGTTTTTCTTTATTTTTCTTGCTCTATCTTTTGCCCAAATCCTCATTTACACCTCATGGACCTTTCCACAAAGTTTGGTGCTCATCCAAGTTCATTAAGGGTTGATTCCCCTTGTTTTAGTGCAAGCTTTTCCCTTGTCAAAGATTTTTTGCAACCCCTATATTGCACACTTTGGCACTTGTGGCACACTCTAGCACCTTTAGCATTGAAAAATACCCCATTTTCGAGGTTATTCACATGTGAACAACCTTGATTTATAGGAAATCAAGGACAAAAGTGACGGCCTTGACACTCTTCCCCACTTGAAGTCGCTACGCCCTCATTATGAGTGAACCTTTGCCTCTCTTATGCTCTTGGACACCCTTCGTCTTTGCTCTATTTTTTGAATGGGTATTCCCATGACCATCCTTAATTATTCTGTTTGGTGATCTCCCCATCATCAGTGCAGCGATAGAGTGCTTACCATACTTCAAACCGCCCTTTGTTTGACTAGGCAACGCATCTTCATGTTTACATTGCACTATGTAAGAGACCCCATCTTGCGCAATCACCATGACATTGGTGTTTAGCACAATTATGGCATTCCTTTTATCCAACAACTCCATGCCAAGCACTAAGTCCAAGTCATCAATCAGTGCAATGGAAAATTCTACCTTACCTCTCCATGCTCAAATAGTTAGAGGCACGTCTGTAGCCTCCCCTACTAGGTTTGTCCATGCATCCTTTAATCCCTTGAAACATGGTTTCCACTCTACCCCTAGAGTGCATGTGTTTGCCTCGTTCATATAGCATGTGTTCGCCCTTGTATCGAGCAATCACTACTTTGCTCCTTTATCGAACTTGGCCTTGATGAACAAATGCCTTGGTGCGGGTTTGCCCTCCCTTGTCCTTACTGCATTTACTTGCTTTACACAAGCCACACTTCTCGGACCCTCTTCGTTGAAGTCTTGTATCAAAGCGGCCAACTTCTTCTTCGACAGACAATAGATTCGGCAATGCATAGTGCCTCCCTTATATCCCCACATCCCTATATTGTAAATCCATCTTTGCCCATCAAGTTAATCCATCCATAAATGTGAAAAGTGCTTTATGCGGCATCATGTCAGGAATTTCCAACATTAAGTCTGAGAATTCTGCAACATACTCTCAGATATGACCATCCTTATGGCATAGATTGCAAAGCTTTGCGCGTACCTCCATCTCAGTATCCGCTAGAAGGAATTATCACCTAAATTCCTCCTTAAACCCATTCCATGTGGTAACGATCACCTCATTGCCTCCCACAGGTTGAGACGTACATTTCCACCATGATAACGCGCTATCTTTTAAGTAAAGAGAAGCTTAGAAGATTCTTACTGCGTAGTCTTCTAGACCAGTTGCCCTGAAGTAGCACTCCATTCTAAAGATAAAATTCTCCATGTCCTTAAGTGTACGACTCCCTTTGTACACATCTGGCTTCAACACCTCGGCCCTTGGAGTTATCCCTAAAACTCCACCAAGACCTTGAGCATTACAGACATTCACCCTTGCCCTTAATTGCTACACCTCTTGGCGCTTAACCTTTTGTGCTCGTGATGCCTCAAACTCTTCCCTCAATCTAAGGATATCGCCTTGCAATGCATTAATTCTTGCGGTGTTCTCCTCCCTCAACTATTGCACTATCCCGAGCAATTCTTCTCTCAATTGCCCCATGCGTTCAGTGATAATTCCCTCCACTATTGGAGTATGTTCTTCCCAATGATCGTTCTGATCTACTACAGTAAGCTCCAAACGTGCTAACCACCTTTCGACAATGGCCATGGAGTCTCTCACTTGAGATTTGTCTCTACGCCCACCCTTGCGAGAATTCTTCTCTTGCTCATGAGATTCTCCACCTTCAAGTTCCACGTTGCTTGCAATCTCCAAAGGATTTGACATTGTTCTGATGCCAACTGTCACGGGCTGAGTTTTTCACTACGCACTGTAAGACACTAGAACTTAAAAAATCCTTGATAATGTGCTAGCAAAGCCTTAAGACAAGCCTTGACAATGGCTTAGACCCTCGTGCGCGAAAGCGAATAAGAATGCGGAAGCACTGAGAAATAAGCAAGCAAGGAGGGCTTATCATTTACCGCCACCAATTAAAAACCGATTGTACGCTAGAAACTAGAACTTGTATCATCGAAGGCAACCATCGGTTCTGCTAAGCAAAGAAAGTGAGGATTGCAATGCTCAATCGTATCAGGAAGCACACATTGGGTAACATCATTACAATACCCATACAATTTCAGAAAAGCGTATCAATCACCGCTTAGAGTTGATGTACTTGTCTACTTGTTTGCAAGTGATTCTATTCAACATAGTTTTTTGTATACATGATTACGAATTTTCAATAAATAAATAAATATTAAAAAAAGAAGTTTTATAAATTAGGAAACTAACCAATAAAGAATTCATGAAAGGGAAAAACCCTAAATGACCATTAGAACTGAGGTTGTAGAAAGCCAATATACAGAGTTTAAGATGCTCCTTGTGTCACGGGCTGATTTTTTCACTATGCACCATGTAGCACTAGCACTTGAACAATCCTCGATAATGTGTTAGCAAAGCCTTAAGACAAGCCTTGACAATGGCTTAGACCCTCGTGCGCGGAAGCGAATAAGAATGCGGAAGCATTGAAAAATAAACAAGCAAGGAGACTTTGGGAACTTGAAAACACTATATTAAATCTTTACAAAGTATTTTACAATGCACCCTAACTCTCCGAGCTCTCTAACAATCATGCTTTGCAAGGTTGGATTACAAATGAGGTGTTGTTGGCTATTTATAAGCCTTGCACCTCCGTAACCTAGGGGTAAGATTATCCCTTGGAATATTACATGATATAATGGATAAAAATACATATTCTAGACTTTTCATGCCATAAAATATGCTAAAAATCTAAGTAAAGTCGGTTAGGAATGCTCTAGAGGCGTTTTAGCTAATTCTGCCCCGTTTCCAGATCTCTCGCAACTCTTTTCTGGACTTTTCGCAACTCTCTGGACCATTTGCGACACTTTTTCGGACTTGTGGCGACGCTTCTGGAAGCTTCTGAGATTCTGTGATGAAACTGTCCGTCACTAGGCTGGGCCTGTCTGCGGCAGCGCTGGGCTGGGCCTGCGAGCACCATGTGCGGGTTTTGCTACCTAAAACAGCCCATTCTCGCACAACATGGGTTTTTCTTTATATTTTCTAGCACTGTCTATTGCCTAAACCCTCGTTTACACCTCACGGACCTTTCCAAAAAGTTTGGCGCTCGTCCGAGTTCGTTAAGGGCCGATTCCCCTTGTTTTAGTGCGAGCTTTTCCCTTGTCAAAGATTTTTGGCAACCCCTATCTTGCACAACTTCGCACTTGTGGCACACTCTAGCACCTTTAGCATCGAAAATACCTCATTTTTGAGGTTCTTCGCATGTGAACGACCTTGATTTGCGGGACGAAAGTGACGGGCCGTGACACCTGGAAGTGGTTGCGGTAACAAGAAAAAGCTGCTTAAAGACTCTGAAGGAGCTCTACAATATTGTTTACTACATTCGTCTCTTTCGCTCTCTTCTCAGACAAAAATCCCTAAAAAAGGTTTGAAATGATACGCCTAATTTGTCTAGTGCTCATCATCAATCAAATTCAAAATCGATTTCAGAATCTAAATTATATGGGCTTGAAGGGTTGAATTTGAAGTCTATTTTGTCCGGTATTGGAAATACTTTTCAGCTTCTCATTGTGCGAGATTCGTTCAAAATAATGGATTTTCTCAGCTTAAAATTAGGAAAAATGTCAGCTATGAGGAACTTTTATCTCATTATCCTCAACTTAAGCCAAAATTAGGTTTAGTTTCTTCAATTTTGTTTACTACATTTGGTAATTTCATCAAGATTAAACACAAAATCGCATCCTGTTTTATGGGTTTGTTTATTCAGAAGAGAGATTTAGATTTTAGATTGTCAATTTTAGCACGTTTCTCTAATTCTATATTACATAATCAGATGTTTAAATGATTTGTTGTTCATTCTCTTACCAAGAGCGTTCTAGATATATACTTGGATTTATTTCACCCATATGCTTTGTATGTGATTTAGTCGTAATTGTAATTTTCTTAAAATCATTATATCTTTTCCAAACTATAGCAGTTTGTAAGCCCTCTTTTAGGTTTTAGATTACCAGAGTTCTTAATTTACTCATCCACAAGCTTCAATTTGAAGATTAATTAAAAATTAGTTTCATAACAAGTTTCCTTTGCATGTGATTTTGGAGTAATTATATTATATTGTTATAAAAGTGTTCTGTTTTGTCAATAACTCCAACTAATGTTAATATGTAGTTCAATAACTCTAACTAATGTTAATATGTAGTTCAATAACTCCAACTAATGTTAATATGTAGGAATGACGCATGTCATGTTGCTTATTTACTGCTTGTTATTGTTTGATTTTGCTTTGCCAATATGAGATATAGGCATAAAATAACACATAGATGTTAAAGGCGCCTTATGCAGGGTGCAGGGTCTTGCGCCTCGCCACCCCTCTAGCGCGCACCTCGGTGCGCCTAGGCGCGCCTTTTGGTGTGCACCTCGTGCCCCTCAGAAGCGTCTTTTGGTGTGCGCCTCATGCGCCTCAGATACACTTTTATTTTTCAAGGTTTTAGCTTACTTTAATATGTATTGTCCATCTATTTTTAAGAGTTTTAACAATAATTTAAGGATAGATATTCCTAATTCAATTTCTATTAAGGCCAGATTTACTCAAGGCTAGACATTCTAATGCAATATGTAAATTTCACATACATATGTACATCTAACAATTCTCTGAGTTCTTTTTCTGGTATTGTTATTGCATTTAACTTCACTTTACAAAAAAATTTTTTTTCCAAATTTCGTGTGCCTAGCGTCCCTCAGGCGCACGCCTTTTTTGCGCCTCTCCTTGAGGCGCACCTTGCCCCCTTGGCGCTTAGCCTGCACCTAGCGCCTTGACAACTATGCAACAACATATAGTTTCTTTTGTGGTGTACATTTGATTCTTCAACGCAATCTTATTTGGTGATGCTACAAATTATAAACTGTGTATAGCAACTTGTCATTTGAATTAATTACTAATTGTGATGTCTTTATGTCTTCCCTATTTTGTTTAATTTCACTATCTTACATTCTAATTTTCATTATTTCACTCATTTGTTTGCGCATTACAATTCAAATCCATTAGTTTCACCATTATAATGCTTAGTTTTGGAACTCCATGAGATTGGCTTTTGCTGTTGATATTGCTATATTTTGTCTATGTTATTCCTTCTTCATTTGTAATTATACTAATGCTGAACTATCAACTATGTAAAAATTTTGTTGAAACGAAGCATTAAGTAACATCTAAATATTCCTTTACGGAACTAAAAGATTTCCTCTATTTGGTTTCATCTAAGTAGTAAAGAAATGGGAAATCCCTGAGAGTGTTTTCATCGGAGTGTAAAGAAGAAGATAGTGGACCTTCAATGACCAATAAATCACAATGGGCTAAGATTTTTTTAGTAGCATGCTTAGTTTCTTTGTTTGTTGATCCTCCATTGTTCCAAGTGATGCCTGCATAAATATTATAACATCCCTTGAAATTGGCCTTGCAATAGTTAGATCGGTAGCAGATGCCTTTTACATGGTTAAGATTGTCATCCATTTTCAAACTGCTCATATTGCTTCTCAGTTTGTCCCGTGTTTTTGGGAGAGGGGAGCCTGTCAGAGATTCTAGAAAGATTGATGTTAGGTACGTACCTCCAGAAACAAATTTGGCTTGATCTTGTTGTTGCCTTGCCTCTTTCTCAGGTACCTCAGTTTATCAGATTCTTTGCGTATTATTGATATAATAAAAATATGATTTTGTGCGGTGATTTTGCTGAATTTTATCGGGTTTTTTTACAGCTTTTGCATTGGATTTTATCTCGTTTTCTGTTATCTTCGATAGTTCTGTGGTCAGGTATATTTTAATTATATTACTCTATATTAAACATTTCAATTGATGGCTTTAGTCTCAACCTCTGATGTTTCCGATATTTCTCAAAGATTTAGTCAGATGATTTGATCAGAATCACTCTTAACTCACATTACTCATGGATACATGATAAATTCCATCTTTTAGCATGCTTCACAAAATTTTGTCTTCAAACGAAATTACCCATCTTATTATAGATAGATATTGTCATTTGACAATCATAAACCATTGCCCCCAAAGGTGATGGTTTTATTCCTAAAGAAATATCTGCTAGAAATTTCTTAACCACTTAGTCTTATTATCAACTTAAAGCAACCAATTCACATTATAGTTTGCCTAGTTGATACGGATTTCATTGTTCATCTACCAAGAGTGAAAACTTAAACACTAGTATTATTTGTCTCATTTGAATCATAGAGTCAATTAGCATCATTGTATATTTTTAGTACAATGGATATCCACGATAAAATATCATCTCTCATGATACCCTCAAAATTATTTCCTTAATTGAATTATAACCATAAGGAATACTCACATGATGTAATCCAAACTTAAGAACTTTCTCAATATAGTTTTCTTATATTAATAAAACACTAAATTCATCCTTATGATTCACATATACAATCAATTACATATGCTTCTCCATTCAATATCTTTTTTTTGGTAACTCCTTGAACACAAAGTAAACAATGCATTTACACATGGATAAGAATATGTGTTGAAAACTCAGTAGAAAAACACTATACAAAGAAAAACTTATTTTCTCAAATTCAAAAAATTTACCACCTCTGCCTTTAGTCTTGTGTAAAAAATTAAATAGTATAAACGTTTAAAAAATCATACGAATCTCACTTTAATAAAATATGAACACATTATACCCCCACACTTTCAAAATTTGTATACGAAGGAAAAAACCCTCTTTTAACTCAAATGGTGGTTCCACTCTCTAAAACATATATACACGAAAATGTTTTAAATAAAATATTCAAAATATATTTTTCCAGCACGACAAATAAAATCTTATAATAAGGCTCTTAAAATTATGAACATAAAAATAAAAAGTTTATTTTCCTCGAATCCAAAAAGAATATATTTATCAAAACACCCCCACATTTAAAAACATTTGAGAAATAAAATAATATTTAACTCGTGATCCAAAAATAGTAGAATTAGTATTACTCGCACTTTATCACCATGATCACCACCCATCAGTTGGAACAAACCCTATTGTTCCTAATGCCATTGCCCTCATAAGATCTGTCATAAAAGAATTAACTTTATTATGACATGAAATACAAGTATCCTTTAAGATTGTTGGAAAAATAATGACAAAATATTAATAAATAAAAATGTCTTTGATCACGGTTTCCCTCTCTTGGTTATGGGAGTGCCAATCTTGTTGGGAGTGTCCTTTTTGCAAAGTTTTTCTACCTCCACATTGCATAAAAATTAATGTAACATTTAGAAATAATATAGATAACGTTATCGAAATTATAAATAAGTTATAGGAACATGAACATCGATAAACTGAGTTATGTCCAAGACACTATCCTTAAAGGATATTTGTAGTTCCTTCCAGGATTAAACAGCTTCTTCAATTAATTGGTTGGATTAGAAACAGAAAGTATTTACATATCCAGAAAAGAAATCAAATTTTAAGAAGGTAAATATATGAACAATATTGTTTTTCTCAAGGATGATGAAAAAGAAACTTGCTCCCACATATGTAGAATAACCCACGTATATATAGTATAAAATCATAGTTGTTATGCAAAATTAATTACGTAATCAAATGATGAAAGTAATTGTTCATTTTAAGGGATATTAATGGTCAATAATATCTTTGACCAAAAATGATATAAGGAAATAATTATAGTAACATAATTATATTTAATAATAAGCTTTTAATATTTCTTTTTAAATAAAATTAAATGAAAATTTCCAACAATAAATGCAGCCAAAAATATAATCAATACAGCAAACTGGGTTTGGAGGGTCGGCCTCCATATGGGCATCTGCAGTACCCATCTGCATTAATTGACCAGTGGGCTGTATAACAAAGAATGAAACCAAAAAAGGGTAAAAAAAACATAATTGAAAAGAGAGTAAATGATGAGCTGTATTTTCAACATATTTTTATGCTCATTTCTATATCATTGAGACCATATTTTTTGTATTTTTTGCCACTATTACTTCATTTTCTGTGTTTTTAGGTTTAGAAGATGATTTGGAAGGAACATGCAATATTTGGATGAAAAGAGCCTTTTACAGATACTTGATGTAGACAGCGGGAGCGATAGCTGATCCCTGTGATTCTAGAACATTCCAAAACGACCAAGACATCATCAATATCAAAGCAAAAAGAGATCCAGATCTGGAAGATCACCTAATTCAGGCAAATCCTATTTGGGAAGAGTCCAATTAAAGAAGGAGTTTTCTTTTTTATACTAATTCCATTTTGAATATAAATATGAGATTTGAATTCCTTATATGGGATGGAGACTAAAGGAAATAAATCAGTCAAGATAAATGCTAAGAGTCCTAAAGATTCTAAACCCTAGAAGCAACAGGAGAGGTGGATACTCTATATAAAGGAAGGCCTACACATTTCACAGATCATCACCTATCACCCATCATTTTTACAGTTCTTCTAGTTTAGTTTAGTTCTTAGCTTTAGTCTTTTTGTTCTTTAATTTCAAGCACTTTCGACTTCAGCCTTAGTTTCCTAGCTTTCGATTTATTGTTTCCAAATTCTTTTAAGTTCAATCGCAAGTTCATTTTTAGTTCTATTGCCTTTAAGTTCTATTTCAATTTTAGTGTTTACATTTTAAGCATTATATACTTTAAGCCTCTTTACATTTCTATGCATTTAAATTTAGTCATGTCTAGCTAATTTCTTTATGACTTGACCAAGTAAGGGTCATGGGTGAGTTTAAATGGTGTGAGGACCACAATTGAATACAGCAGTCTGCAAGGTGACCTATTTACCAATCTCGGTACTTTAAGGGTTCTATGGTAAGAGTATTGCTTAGTCTTGTTGTCTGGTCTGATCAACCATTTGGTAAGTCTATATGATTATTATTAATTCTAATTCTTGCATCCATAATTGTGCCTGAAGAAGGATAAAGTGACAACAGTCTCCACCGAGACTTGAGAGAGGTAATCTTATGCCTGTTGGGAGTGCTTCAGTACCTGTCGATAAGGATTTAGGCTTTTATAATTTATATTGCCATTCATCGTTGAGCTCTCTGGTGCGAAGGCAGAGACACGGTGAGTAAGAGGGAGGTCGTGGTGTGAAGTTCGATCTCCATACACAGTAAGAGTGAGTTGCTAGTACTATACGATGCATGAGTGCTAGTATAACTAAATCTTGGTTATGGTGCGATTAATTTCTTATCCCGTGATCACCATGACATTTAAGCTTGCTATGCTTTGGTTGAGTCATTGATTTTCATCGATTTATTACATGCGTCATTTAGTTTTGATTTATAAATTCCCATCGAGAGTACTTTTAGGTCATGCTATTTGTTATCAGCTAAAAATAACAACGTCAATTACCATTCCTTGTGGGATTGACCTCTGCTCGCTACTCACTACTAGTTTATTTTGTGCATGAATTTATTTTTGGTGATATCGACATCCATCAAATTTTGGCGCCATTGCCAGGTAATGGTTCCTTCTGACTAATTATATTTAGTGGATGATCAGAGCCACAAGTCATGGCAATAAAATTTTCTACGATCCAGAAATCAAAATTCCAACAAAGCCCATGCTAAGAAGGCTCATGAGTGTATAGAATTCAAACATCAAATAGAAACTTCAAACGGATGGAGCAACAACACAATCAATATAGAAGAACTGTTTGACGATCCAAACTACTCAAATTTAGAACCAGGAATAGCCATCGTGACCATGGCAAATGTAGAGCAGTCAATCCGAACCTTGTACGGGTCATGGTGGATTAACAACCACTTTGTATCAATTACGCAGCCGAGACTGATGACAAAAATTTTGAGATGAGACCTGGGTTTGTCTATAGCTTACCCAAATTCGCAGGGAGGTCCACTAACGACCCTTATAAACATTTGCAGAAGTTCCATTTGATGGTTTCTTCTGTGAAGCCACCAATGGTCGACCTAGACCTTGTGAAATTGAAATCCTTTACTTTTTCTCTTGAGGACTCAGCTAGCAACGCATTTTGTCATTTGAAACTAGGATCTATTACATTATGGGTTGAAATATCGAGAGTCTTTTTTGATAAGTATTTTCCAGGATCGAGAGTTACCACTTTGAAGAGGTAGATCTATTCTACAAAGATGAAGGACATGGTGAGTCTCCATAAGTACTATGAATGATTCCATCACCTTTTGGCGGCATGCCCACCCCATGGGTTCACTAAAAAAGCCCTAGTCTAAACTTTCTACGAAGGGCTCCCGTTCTCTTAGTGTGCTATCATGGATATCGCTAGTGGCGGTGCTCTCATGAATAAGACCCCAACTCAAGTTTGGGAACTCATCAGGACTATGGCAGAAAATGCTCAAAAATTTGGCGATTGTGCAGGGAGATCTACTTCAAGAGCAGTCAATGGGATCAATTCCTGTGATCTCAATGACAAATTAGAGAGACTCATTGAACTTGTACACAAGATAGCTGTCCAAACGGAGGTCGCGAAGGAGTGTGAACTTTGCAAGAAGAATACCCATGTTATCAAAGAGTGCCCTCGCATTCGAGACCCTTAATTTGAACAAGTCAACGCCATAGGGAGCTATGATAACTATAGTAACTATTATAATCAGGGGAATAAACAGCCTTACATTCTACCACCACAGAGGAATCAGATCAAGTGGAGAGATTGATCAGCACTCGCATGGGGAAATAATGACCATCAGCAACCATAAGGAACACAAAATCATCTTGTTTTGAGAAATTAGCAGAACACAGTCGTAATAAGGCCTCCTCAACAAGTCTAGATCAAGCACAACTGGCCTAAGCAGCCACAACAAAATCCTTGTGATCTTTTTATCGCTCTTGCCAACGGTTTGAATAACCAATTTGAGCTATAGATGATCATATATATGGATTATAAGGTAACATCTCAAACTTGGAAAAGCAGATGGCCCAAATAGCTAGCACTCTCTCCAAAATTGAGAATATGGGGAGACTTCATCTTAAATGGAGGACAATCTGAGGGAGAATGTCATCACGATCATGCTGAGGGATAAGAAAGAGATCTAATTGGAACCACTGAGACCTAAATTGGAAGAGGAAATCATTCAGATACCCGATGATGAGAATGAACATGTGGTTTCTACTGAGACCAGACCCTCTTTTCCAGAGAGACTAGCAAAGTCCAAGAAGATGAAAGAGGAGAAGGAAATCTTCGAGACCTTGAGGAAAGTCATGATCAACATCCCACTACTCGATATGATCAAGTAGATTCCGAAATATGCAAAATTCCTCAAGGAGTTGTGCACTAACAAGAAAAAGTAGCATGACCTGGACAAGGTCGTGATAGGGGAAAATGTATCCACTGTTATCTAATGCAAGTTACCATAGGTCATGTTAGGATTCAATGGGCTATGTTCGCAATCAAATGCACTATAGGTCATGTTAGGATTCAAAGGGCTATGTGTGATCTTAGTGCTTCTATAAATGTCATGCCTTCGTCTATCTACCAGTAGATATCAGCCAACCACAACATGTCTCTCAAGGAGAGGAGGATAGTCCTGTAACTAGTGAATCGCTTTGTTGTCTACCCGGAGGGAAATTTGGAGGACGTATTAGTCAAGGTAAATGTTTTTATTTTTTACGTTGACTTTTATATTCTTGATATGTGTGATGCAGATAAGAAAGGGAACTCAGATCTGCTACTAGGGAGACCATTCTTGAGCACTACCAAGACCTAGATCGATGTATTCAATGGTTCCCTTACTACAGAGTTCAATGGGGAAGTAGCCACTTTCAATGCATATGATGTCATGAAGCCCCCGAAAGAAGACTCAAGCCTATAGAGCATTGATAGTCTTGATCCTATCATTTAATAAATTTTTGAGCTCAACCTCTTAGATAAGAATTTAGTCGCGTTGAATGAAGCACTAGACACCGAGAGTCTCGATGACACTGATTTTGATGATAAACTGAATGAGGCTAGCCACAGTCTCAATACACCTCAACCTACAATGAGACCAGGACCAAAACTCACTCTGCCACCTTTCCAGAAGCTCACTCATTCCACTGTCTAATGATCAGAGCTTGAACTTAAAAGTCTGCCAAGTCATCTCAAGTATGCTATCTTGGGAGATAATGATACGCTCCCAGTGATCATTTCCAACAAATTGAGTCCCGATGAAGAAACACAACAGCAACTCAAGGAGGCAATTGGGTGGACTATAGCCTATACCAAGGGGATAAGTCCTACCACTTGCATGCACAAGATCTAGCTGGAGGAGAACGCCAAGACCTATTGCTAACCGTAAAGGAGACTCAATCCATCTATAATGGAAGTTATGAAGAAGGAGGTGATTAAGATCATAGAGGTTAACGTCATTTACCCCATCTCTGATAGTGAGTGGGTTAGCCCTATTCTAGTTGTTTTTAAGAAGATAGCGGTCACGGTGACAACCAATGAAGTAGAAAACTGGCCCCAATAAGAGTACAAAATGGATGGAGAGTCTGTAATTATTATCGCAAACTAAATGCCGTAATAAAGAAGGACCATTTCCCATTACCATTCATTGATCAAATGCAGGAGAGACTAGCAGGGAAGTCTCACTATTATTATCTTAATGGGATATCAGGATTATATCAGATCCCAGTGGCACCAGAAGATCAAGAGAAGATAGCTTTCATGTGTCCCTTTAGCACCTTTGCTTATAGACGGATGCCTTTTGGTCTCTGCAATGGTCCTACTACAATCTAGAGGTGTATGGTGAGTATCTTTTCTAATTATGTTGAGAGCATCATCGAAGTCGTCAAGAATGATTTTATATTATATGGGCACGCCTTCAACGCATATCTCAATAACCTTGGTAAGATCCTTAAACATTTTATTGAGTCTAACTTAGTACTTAGCTATGAGAAGTGCCACTTCATGGTAGACCGACGTATGATATTGGGTCATGTTGTATCTAAAAAGGGTGTTGAGGTAGATAAAGCTAAAATTGATGTTATTCAATTATTACCTTACCCTATTTCTATAATGGAAGTTAGGTGTTTTCTTGGGCATGCATGTTTTTATCACATGTTCATTTAGAACTTTTCAAAGATCACTGAGCCCCAATGAAGACTACTTCAGAAAGATGCTGAGTTTGAGTTTGGAGATCTTTGTAAGGAAGCCTTTGACACTCCCAAGGAGAAGTTGGTCTCTACGCCAATTATTCAAGCACCCAACTGGGGCCAGCCTTTCGAGATCATGTGCAATCCAAGCGATAAAGCAGTAGGAGCAGTATTGTGTTAACGAGTTGGCCGAGAACCTCATGTCATTTGCTATACCTCCTGGACTCTCAATACAGGTCAAAAGAACTACACCACAACTGAGAAGGAACTCCTTGCTATCATTTTTGCATTGGAGAAGTTTCGTTCCTATCTTCTCTATTCCAAGGTCATAGTGTACTCAAACCATGCTACCTTGAGATACCTGATGACCAAGAAGGATGCTAAACCAAGGCTGATCTGGTGGATCCTTTTGCTACAAGAATTTAACATCAAGATCAAAGACAAGAAGGGGACAGAAAACTTGGGGGCCGATCATCTTAGCAGGCTGACCAATTCAAAAGAACTAAGAGAAGTCCAGGATAAATTTCTGGGGCAGAGTCTCTTTGCTATCACCGAGACTCCATGGTACACAGATCTTGTTAACTTTCTTACCATCGGAAAGTTCCTAGAGGATTTCAAGCACAATGACAAGGAGAAGATGAAGAGGGAAGCCAACAGGTACTTCTAGGATAATCGTTATCTATGCAGACAAGGAAACAATCTAGTTTTGAAGAGTTGTGTTTATGGAGAAGAGATACCAAAACTCTTGCAAGCATGCCATTCTGAGGTTTATGGAGGTCACAGTAGGCCAAGGAGAACACCAAAATGCATCCTTGAGTACGGATTTTATTGACCCCATAACTTTCGTGACTCCTAAATGTTTTGCAAGGCATGTGACAACTGTCAAAGAATTAGTAATCTATGATGACGAGATCAGCTCCCAATGACTCCCATTTTGGTTGTTGAAATCTTTAATGTCTAGGGTAACGATTTTATGGGTCCTTTTCCTTCTTCTTATGGGTTCAAGTACATTGTCCTAGTAGTTGATTATATCTCCAAGTGGAGAGAGGCAAAGGCGAACAGGAATGATGATGGAAAGACTGTAGTAGAATTCATTAAAGATAATATTATCTACAGATATGGGACACTGAGACTACTTATCAGTGATTGTGGTACACATTTTTGCAATAAGATGATCTCGGTGTTACTAATAAACAAATGGGCAGGCTAAAGTGAGTAATAGAGAGGTTAAGCTCATCTTGGAGAAAACAATCAATCCCAACAGAAAGGACTGGAGTCTCCATCTTTTTAAAGCTCTCTAGGAGTCCTAATAGCATGGAAAGCCCCTATCGGGATGTCAAATTATAGAGTTGTCTATAGGAAGGCATACCACTTACCTGTCGAGATCGAACACAAGGCATATTGGGAGATCAAGGAGTCTAATTTTAGACTTGATGTAGCCAAGGATCATAGAAGGTTGCAACTTTAAGAGCTCGAGGAGATCAGTTATGACATCTATAAAAGGAACTAGGCTTACAAGGAGACCACTAAACATTACCATGACCCTTTTGCTTCTATAAAAATGTTCAAAGTGGGACAGAGAGTCCTTCTGTTCCAATCTGGTCTTAAATTATTCCCTGGGAAGTTGATGTCTAGGTGGGCATGGCCTTAGGTCGCGACCAAGGTGTTTCCACATGGATTAGTCGTTATACATATCATCGTGACTTGTAAAGTTCTAAAAGTCAATGGGCATCACCTCATGCCCTACTATGAAGGATTCCAAGCTCACTCTTAAGGAGATCACTCTTACAAAGACTCCTGACACCACACCATGGTCTCAGTGTAGCACGTCGAGCTCATCGACGTTAAACAAAGCACTTTCGGGAGGCAACCCAAGCATTTATGACTCTTTATCTTTCTCATTTATTTTTATTTAGTTTCTTTAGTTTTTATTTATTGTATCTAGACTAGGACTTATATCTCTCTCTCTCATATAGTTCTAGCTTAGGTCTCCATACACACTCTAGGATTTGAAGAATCATAAGCTAAAGGACATGATTAGGACAACGGATGGAAAATAGCTCATGCACCTTGATGCATGTATAGCGGGTGATGTGGCAATCATGTTAAGATCATGGAGATTTATGACAGTTTTGTGCTTAATCGAGGCCATGATTGCTATTGATCTTATTATTACCCTATGAGCCGCCTCTTTTCAAGCTAATCTTTCCTATTTAAACTACACCCTTCACTCCTACCACTCATGCTTTCATTCAAACTCTCAAACTCCCTCCCAAAAGCAAACTCTTCTTCTCTGGTGAACTTTTCTCTTTTCACAACCACCACTCTCCGTAATGGCTTCCAATCGAGAAAACACCACCACCCAAACCCCAATAACCACTGAAGTCGTGATCGATAATATCGCTATTGACACCACTCCTTTCACCATCCCCACTACTCCTATCACTCCTCCACCGACCTATTCCGGCGGTAACCAATTTTTCCACCGTCACTACAATCGTCGCCACAACAACAGACTCCACTTTCGTTGCTCCCACCATCACTTCCACCATCACCATCTCTATAGCACCTACTACCATTTATACTCTCGCATTTATGGTGACTCACAGAAAGAACCCAATAAAACGGATCCATGGTGTTCGCACTCCTGCCACTTATCACAGCACCATCACCACCTCTGATGAGACTCCGCTCACCATCGACCCTCTCTCTACCATAATTCCTATTGGCATTGATTATGAGGAGTCTAGTGAGACTCTTCTTAAATAAGAGAAGTTGCCTCGTAGGGAGGCAAAACCTTAAGATGACCTCATCGAGATTGACTCCGGTGAGGAGAGTGATTTCACTCCTCCTTCTCCCCCTCCAAAGATGAAGATGCAAACAAGGAGTGCCTCCAAGAGCGGATAGAGTTTAAAAAGGGCTAAAGTGTGCAAGGAAGAGAATTCCCCTGCTCTCGGAGCAAACAGTAAGATCTATAGTTCTTTTAATCATCTTGCTCCATGAGCTCCCTACTACAAATGCTTCAAGCGGCAATCCTCCATGCCATGTAAGTCTGCCTGCAAGGAGACCATGACTACTCTTGACATTAACAAAGTGATCAATGATGCCTTTACTACAACTTAGTGGATGCCCCTACTCTTCATCTATTTCCCCTCCTACTAGGAGCTTGTTTGGGAGTTATACGCGACTCTCTAATTCAAGTAGGACTACTCAAGCTACAAAGAGGAGGGGGTGATAAAATTTCATCTCCGTAGGAAATACTCTAGTTGGACTCTCGATGACTTCAACAATGCTTTAGGGGTGACTAACTCCTCTGAAAATATGTGCGATTCTCCTCCCTCCGACCTTAACACCGCTGAGACCTATTTTTCTCTATGTAACAATGATCCTCGAGTCACCACCTGGAAGTCCGGTGACTCACGCGCCTTCTACATCCATGAGACCCACTTTAGGTATGCCCACAACATTCTTATCTTTAATTTTTGTTGTCAATATAGAAGCTTTAGAACCTTAAATGAGAAAGAAGTGCTCATTCTATGGTGCATGCAAAATAGTAAGAAGCTCTACCTAGGAGCCTGGCTGGCTAAGGATTTCCAATACATCCTCACTCAAGAGTCCTTCGATCCTGGGCGCCGTAATCTCGATGATTGACATGGCATGGAGCAATTTAATCATGCCCCCTACACTAAAGCCCACGAGACCCTACTCTTGGACTTGGAGACTCTTGGCAATATATTGCTCGTGGAAACAATCAATGGGAACACTGTTATGCACCCTCCTGATCCCCTTTAAATCAAGTCTACTCTTGATCCTACTAAGCCACAGTAAGATCAGCCCGGTCAGCCGGCTCATGATGACTCTACTTCCTCCACCACCTACACCGAGCTCCTCTTAAAGTACAACAGTCTTGAGAACATGTATAAGGACCTCTACAAAAGGATCCTCAATCTCGGTGGTGAGAATCATAACCTCTGCATCCCCTACTATGCCCTTGAACTCAATGTGGACTTCTTGATCCAGCACATCAGCAATGCCAAGGAATACCACTGAGGCTGAGTCTCTTTGCCTCTCCCCTCCTCCACCAGGATAGTAACGTTCCTTTTTCCCTTTTTTGTTTTCTTGTTTATTTTTCTTTTTTCTTTTTTTTCTTCTTTTTCTTTTCTTTTGCATTGAGGGCAATGCAAATTTTAAGTGTGGAGAGGGGATTTATCCATTTTGCTTCTTCATTATGTTTTTAATCTTTTTCTTGATCTTTTTGTTTTTATTTTCACTCTTTTTGTTTTTATTTTTTTGAATCATTGTATATATTTGATTCTTGCATCATTTAATTCAAGAAAAAGATTCACAAGGACACTTGTTTTTATCTTCTCTTTCCACAATGACTTAGCTTTCACTCTAACCTATTATTGAGAAATGAGGATAAATAAGATAAGGATTACTCTATAACTAGCTAACTAGGAAACTAAAATGACTATTTTGATTAATTGTGACTTGCCATCGAGACCTGATTTAAGTATTATTTTTCCAATTTTAGATCTCTGAAAGTCATTTTGTAAGATCCTTAGTCCCGGTGAGTACAAAAAAGCATAACATAATGTAATTGTTTGTGCGCTTTAACCTAGACTTAGTTTGTTTTCAGTTAGTCTCTTTGTATCATAAGACCTCCATCAAGACGTTACAATAATCATTGCTCTTGGTGGTTACTTTTTTGCTGTGAGTTTTAAGTGAAAGAGACTTACTTGGCTAGCAACCTTGTTTGTTTCTTTCATAAGGCCACTAGATGAATAGCTATCCACGGTTGAAAACTAAGTGAAGACTCTTCTTTAAGGAGAGTTAGACTAGGTAGAATTAATAGTTGGAAAGTGTAAGGGGACCAATGTTTGATAGCAAAGTGCGTAATGTGGATGAAATGGGTTAGCAAAATATAACAAAGGGTCTAGCAAAAGTTAGTAAGTTAGCAAAGTTCTTAATTTTGCAAATTGAGACCCAAACAAAAGCTAGATGAATATTAGGAACCCCACCAAGGGAAAATATACTTAATCTCAATAAAAGGTTTAGATTGAGTAATCTTATGTTTACCAGGACCTACTGGATTTCAAACTAAGGTAATTCTGAACTTTAATAAATTTTTAATCATGGGCTTGTACTTTTAATTCGATAAATACTACCGGGCTGATTTTCGAGCAAGGTCCTTATGATTTCTCAAGGATTTCTCAAGCTGGAACTCCAATAGTTAATAAAGAGCCTCGATGCAAGTCTCGATGAAAGAATTCGATCTCTGTGAAATTGTCTTTGGTTATTTGCTTAGTTTAAATTTCTCTTCTTCCTGATCTTTATGCATACTTGAGGGCAAGCATAGAATAAGTGTGGGGAGATTTGATGGGTTGTATTTCCAACATATTTTTATGCTCATTTCTATATTATTGAGACCATGTATTAAGTCTTTTTGGCCACTATTACTTCATTTTCTGTCTTTTCAGGTTTTCAAGATGATTTGGAGGAAACATACAATATTTGAACAAAAAGAGCCTTTAAGCGATACCGAATGTAGACAGCGGGAGATATAGTTGAACCTAGTGCTTCTGGAACATTTAAGAACAATAAAGACAGCATCAATACCAAAGCACGAAGAGATCCAGATCTGGAAGATCACCTAATACAGGTAAATCCTATTTGGGAAGAGTCCAATTAAAGTAGGAGTTTTCTATTTCATCCTAATTCCAGTTTGAAGACAAAGATGAGATTTGAGTTCCTTAATGGTATGAAGACTAAAGGAAATAAATCTATCAAGATAAATGGTAAGAGTCCTAAAGATTCTAAGCCCATGAAGCAAGGCGGTTACTCTATTACAGTTCTTCTAATCTAGTTTAGTTCTTAGCTTTAGTCTTTCTAATGGGTTGTATTTCCAACAAGTTTTTATACTCATTTGTATATCATTGAGATCATTTTTTTAGTCTTTTTAGCCGCTATTACTTCCTCTTCCATTATTTCAAGTTTCCAAGTTGTTTGGTGAAAAACATGCATTATATGGGCAAAAAGGGCAATTCATCAAGGTCCTAATGCATGGTAGTGGGAGCAGTAGCTGGTCCCGGTGATCTCCAGAATATTCCAGAACATCAAAGCTAAGATTCTTCTAAAAGTGCATCAAGTCAAAGCTAAAAATTCATTAATTTGAAGGAGTCTTAATTAAGGAAGGAGTTATGTTCTTAATCTATTTCTATTTTAGAGATAAATATGGAGATAAATGAGGAGCTGAAATTCCTATTTGATAAAGACTAAAAAGGGATAAAACCATATCAAGAAGGGAATCAAAAGAGACCTAATTGAAGACAAATGAGGAAGAAACCTAATCAAGCAAGGAGTGCTAAACAAGTCACAATTCTAAATGGAGAAGGAAAGGATTGAGGAGGTGGAACAACTCTAGAAATACCCAATGGCAGAACACATTCAAAACATTAACAAAATAATTCATCTATAGATTATAACTTAAAGTATAGAAAAGTAGAGAGAACTCATTAGATTTTGATTCACTTTATTTCTTTCAATATTTCAATTATATTTTATATTTTGTTCTGCGTATTCTTTAGTTTAATTATATTTTCAGCTCTTCAATTCTCGTCTCTTTACTTTTATGCAATTGAATTTCATGCCTCTTTACTTTTATGCTTTTGTTATTTACCATGTCTAGTTATTGTTGGATATGATGTATGCCCTTAAGGCAATTAGGGCAATATATCTTAATTATATAATAGTACGAATATCTTGTTTGATCAATAAAGGCATTTAATCTTTTGTTTATATTGATGTGTTTGTATATATATTATAGCTGGTTAAAATATATTCATTGATGTATGTGTACAAAAGTCCTTGATATATCATAGGTTGAAGTTAGAGAAATTATAGTTGGACTATATTTGGTGGAACCTACTTCATGTGCAAATATGATTATGTCTAAACTATCCCTAGTCATAGTTTCATTAAGAAAGGATATTGATAAAGGGGAAAGACTAGCATGTGGTGTCAACTTTCTTGGAAAGGGTCCATGCAGTCAATCTCCTAAGGACTGAAGGTGGTGGCTTAAGTTTGACCCATGGATATATCTAGGAGAAATATTGGAGACCGCAGTAAGATAAACAATTGGTGTATATATCAATGTGTTAGTTTTTATCTTCATGCAATAAGCTTTGCGAATATCCTCATACTTGAGATACTAGTTACCTTGTGTGGTACTATTGCTACACTTTGGGTCATTCCCACACACTCATTAATTTAGGGTATTATGGGTGATTACGGGTATAGTGATGATAGCAAGTTGGTAAGCTGAGTAGTTGGAAAGAAGGCATTGCTTCGGATATATTAAGGAGTTATACCTGGCCACTTATTGAAGTGATGATTGCTATAAACCTCTGATCAGAGTATGTGTTTGATAGAAATGGTTTCTAGTCAAACATAATATAGTAAAAGGCAACATACTTCGGTAACAAGTTAATAATTGGGATAGCTTAGAGCAACCTTGCTATTAGTGGGTTAACACTTTAACTGAACCCTATAAACTAGATGGTACTAATACTAAAGAATGGAAGGAGTTTATTGAATTGGACAACTATTTCATTAACCGGGGTTAAGTCATAAGCATAAATGGCGTTTCAAGTAATAGGGGATGCTAGAACCTTGTTAGAGGTGTACTACAGTCATTTAAGGTAATCTAGTTCTATTCACGGTCTAGAAGCTTGAGCCAATGTTTCTTTTAGAACAAGGGTTGGTTAAGCCTTAACAGCTCAATACTTCGGGACCTTATAAGGTCACACACATTGGACCTTCATCGGACTGAGTAAAGAACTAATAGATTTATTCTATTACAAAAATATAATATAAATAATTATTGGATCATTATTTAAATTGGTTAAAAGTGATTAGATCATTTTTGGATAAACCAAGGAATTCATTTTGATCGGTAACTAATTTATTAGGGTTAGAAAATTAATGTTTATTTGAAAGGGATTAAAAGGGAAATTTTGCCTTGGCCAGTTAAATTGGACTAAGAGTACAAAAGTATTTTGTACAGGCTCGGGTGCGCGGGAGTGCACCAAAAGGTGCACGAGTAATGATGGGTATTGCTCTCGACAGACCATAAAAAGGGGCTGCACACCATAAGGGTGCATCGTGAGTTGAGCTCGCGGTATAGGGCTTTGCATTGCGGCACACAGCGTGCTCAACAAGCTGTGTACGCTAGTCAACACGTGGATCCCTTGGATCTGCCTATGTGACCTACATGGGATGGGGGTTTTCTCCCATCCCACATTGCCTTTTGGGGAGCAATATTTTGCTCCCTAAGCCTATATACAGGCTTCCCCTCTCCTCTTTTCAAATTGCACCATCAGCTCAAAGGCATAAATCCTTAACGAGATTCAAAAGTAAAATCTCTTGGGTAATTAAGCACAATTCTTTTTGAGGAGCTCAAATTTATAAAAGTCCCTCAGGTCTATATTTTTGGGTGAGGCTTCTGGAGTGGTCTAGCAACTACTTGAGTCTTCTTAGTTCTTCCTCTCGGGGAGGTTTTGGTTGGTGGGGTTCATATGGATACTCTTAGAGGCTATCCTATGCTTGGAAGCTTGTGCAAGGAGGTTCTGCTAAAGCACGCTTCAACTGATAAGTTTTCTTTCTTTCTCGTTTG
Organism: Euphorbia pulcherrima; assembly: GCA_947683365.1. Lineage (NCBI taxonomy): Eukaryota > Viridiplantae > Streptophyta > Magnoliopsida > Malpighiales > Euphorbiaceae > Euphorbia > Euphorbia pulcherrima. Next base: position 46,940,624 of record CANTUS010000010.1, read on the forward strand.
AATATTAGGTCTTCTTCTTTAAGCATTTTTAGACTTAATAATTATGCTTAGATTGTTTTGCATGCTTAGTTTATTTTATGCTTAGGTTATAGCTTAGAGTTATAACATGCTTAGAATAAAATATATGTGCCAGGATATAATTTAGAATTATGGTATGCCTAGCCCTTTTGCATGCTAACCTAGGTAGAGAATTATTTAGTTAAGGCTTTATTTAATATATATGTATCTAATCGGAGTTCCTAGGGACAGGGACAAAATTTTGAATTTCCGCCATGCCTGTTATGCATGTTCAATTTGACTGTCAGTTCCTAACAGTGTTATCAGAGCCTGCCTATGTAGTGCATAATTAAGTTAGAAGCAAACTGAATATTATTTTCTATATGAAATGATAATTGTTTATTTAATTGTTTGGAACAATGTTTATGAACTTGTGCTTTTCATTTGAAGGTTTGAAAATGTTTGTGAATTTCTTTGAATAAGCCTGCTCAACTTACTCAAAGTATACAAGTTTCAATATTTTATTTAAATTACATAGGTTATAGATGCTTTCAATTTACATGAATTGAAAGAACGAAATTTATTAGTTCAAGAGAATCCAGTGGTCTTCGAGTTTGTGCCCGTATTTGTTCTGGCTAAGGATTGGACTTGGTGTCTACTCCTTAAAGGGCACCTCTCTTACCTGGGGTCCTATATCGGTGCAGCTTGAATTGACCAACAAGGGGATTAAATATGGACTAATTTATTTCTAGTAAATAAGATGGTGCTTATATATGTTTCTATAATAAAGAAAAAATAAATTTATTGAATAAAAGCTTAAACGAAATGCAATATAAATATAATATATAAAAGTATTAATTATTTTGCATATAATCTAGGTTGATGGAATAATTATAATAAAGAGCTGAACCCACCTAAGGTTAGACCTTACAAAATTAATTCTAGAATTCCTTGAATTAATATAAGTTATTATAATTTTGCCCATCTGGTAAAATCCTAGATTGGGTGAGACGTTTAACACCAATATAATCCCAAAGTAAATATATTAAGGAAAGTTATAGTCCTCCTTACTCAAATTTATAATACGGTCTCTTTGGGCTATCAAAGTGTTACGCAAAGCATTCCTTTTAGTCCACATTGATTAAAGTTTGGGATAGGGTTTGCCTTAATGGAATTGGGGTACTGTTGGAAACTGGCAGTCAAGTTGAACATGCATAACAGGCATGGCGGAAATTCAAATTTTGTCCCTGTCCCCAGGAACTCCTTTCAAATGCATATAAATTAAATAAAGCCTTAACTAAATAATTCTCTACCTAGGTTAGCATGCAAAAGGGCTAGGCATGCCATAATTCTAAATTATATCCTAGCACATATATTTTATACTAAGCATGTTATAACTCTAAGCTATAACCTAAGCATGTTATAACTCTAAGCTATAACCTAAGCATAAAATAAACTAAGCATGCAAAAGAACCTAGGCATAATTATTAAGTCTAAAAATGCTTTAAGAAAGACCTAATAATTGAAAGAAAAAGAAAGAAAACTTACCAGTTGAAGCATGCTTTAGCAAAACCTCCCTGCACAAGCCTCCAGGCATAGGATAGCCTCTATGAGTATCCACACAAACCCCACCAACCAAAACCTCCTCAAGAGGAAGAACTAAGGAGCCTCGATCAGTTGCTAGACAACTCTAGAAGCCCTTCCCAAAGATATAGACTAGAGGTTCCCAAATAAATTCAGGCACCTAAAAAAAAGAACTTTCTCAATTACCCGAGATATTAATCTTTGCGAATCTCAACTTGGGATTTATGCTTGAGCTTGGTGCAATTTGAAAAGGGGAGAAGTGAAGCCTATATATAGGCTTGGGGGAGAAAAAAGGCTCCCCCTTTTTCGATGAGGGATGTGCAAAATGCACATCCCACACGGGTTATGCCCACGGGTCACTATGACCCATAGGCATAGCCTACCAACATGTAGCATGCATAGCACGCAGCATTCTGCCGAGCCTGCCTTGCACTAGAGCTAGGCCTCAAGGCCCAAGCTGCGAGCCCAGCTCACGGTGTGCCCCATGGGCTGCCTAGCATTGCTCGGGCACCTTTAGGTGTACTTTCGTGCACCCGAGCCTGTACAAAATATATTTTGCACTCTCGGTTCAATTTAACTCACCAAGGCAAAATTCCCTCTTAATCCCTTTCAAATAAATATTTATTTTATGACACTAATAAGTTAGTTATCGGTCAAAAACAAATTCCTTGGTCTGTCCAAAAATAATCTATTCATTTTTAACCAATTAAATAATAAACCAATTATTATTATATTATATTTTTGTAATAGAATAAATCTATTAGTTCTTTACTTAGTTCAATGAAGGTCCAAAGTGTGTGACCTTATAGGATCCCGAAGTATTGAGCTGTTAAGGTTTAACCAACCCATGTTCTAATGGAACCATTGGCTCAAGGTTCTAGACCGTGAATAGAACTCGATTACCTTAAACAACTGTAGTACGCCTCTAGCAAGGGCCTACCATCCCCCATTACTTGGGACGTCATTTATGCTTATGACTTAATCCCGATTAATGCAATAGTTGTCCAATACGATAAATTCCTTCCATTCTCTAATATTAGTACAATCTGGATTATAGGGTTCGGTTAAAGTGTTAACCTAGTAATAGCAAGGTTGCTCCAAGCTATCCCGGTTATTAACTTGTTATTGAAGTATATTGCCTTTTACCATAGTGTGTTTGACTAGAAACTATTTCTATCAAACACATACTCTTATTAGAGGTTTATAGCAATCATCATTTCAACAAGCGGCCATGTACAACTCCTTAATATATCCGGAGCGATGGATTCTTTTTGACTACTCAACTTACCAATGTGTTGTTATAACTTTACCCGTAATCACCTATAACACCCTAAATTAATGAGTGTGTAGTAACGACCCAAAGTATAGCAATAGTACCATACAAGATAACTAGTATCTTAGGTTTGAGGATATTCACAAAGCTTATTGCATGAAGATAAACACTAACACATTGATATATACACCAAGTGTTTATCTTGCTGTAGTCTCCAATATATCTCCCAAATATATTCATGTGTCAAACTTAAGGCACCACCTTCAGTCCTTAGGAGATTAACTGCTTGTACCCTTTCCAAGAAAGTTGACCACATGCTAGTCTTTTCCCTTCATCAATATCCTTTCTTGATGAAACTATGACTAGGGATAGTTTAGACATAATCATAATTGCACATGAAGCAGTTTTCACCAAATATAGTCCGACTATAATTTCTCTGACTTGATGCTATGATATGTCAAGGACTTTTGTATACATACTTTAATGAATATATTTTAAGCAGCTATAATATATTTATAGACACATCGATATAAATAAAAGATTAAATTCCTTTATTAATTTAACAAAATATTCGTACTATTACATAATTAAGATATATCACCGTAATTGCCTTAAGGGCATACATCATATCCAATAGGAAGCCCACCATAAAATTAGGGGCTAGGTCCAGATCTGAGACATATTCAAGGAGATGCTAATATAAGAGCAAACATCCCTTGGGATTGGGGAACTTGAATGAATTAGAAATTGCAAATGATGTGAATGGAATGGGATTCCAACTATAACTTACTATTATAACTTGACTCATAAAATTGGGGTTTGTAATAGACTAGTTATAGATACTACCTACTAGGAAATTTAGCTAGGCTAAAATTCTCGAATTCAATAGAATGGGCTATTGTAAATTTCAAAGAAAATAGTAGGACTAATGTATTTAATTTAAAGTCCTTATATCAAATGCTTATACTTAAACTAATATCTAAACTCCTTTTTCGTTTCTTATATCTTAGGTTGAAATTGACTTCCGATGTTAATCTCCGTATGTTCCTTGACACCAAACTGAATGACTCAAACTCTTCTGATTGGTTTCGAGCTGTGAGAATAATTCTCAGATTAGAGGGAATTGCCTATGTTCTAAATGACATTTTCCCTATTGAACCTAATGTTGAGGATTATGTGGAACATGATGCCTGATTGAAGCATAGGAAATATCGTAAGACTGCCATGTGTATCATGTTGGGGTCCATGGATCCTGAGCTTCAGAAACAACATGAGAACATGTCCTTAGAGGATATGGTTCTCCATCTTGAAGAGCTCTTTTTAGAGCGGGAAAGGACAGAGTTATGAGAGCTCCAAGCTCCTTTTTGGGACCAAGATGTAGGTTGGCACCTCTGCCTCTGAGCATGTACTGAAACTCTTGGGATACCTTGAGAAGCTGAATCAATTAGGATTTGAGATGAATCATGACTTGAGCATTGACCATGTGTTAATGTCCTTGACGGATAGTTACTCAAGCTTCATGACTAACTATTACATGAACAACATTTATTCTACTATCCCGGAATTAATCAACATGCTGAAGACAGTAAAACCTCAGATCAAGAAAGATCACAAACCTCTACTGTTAGTTGAGAAAGTCAAGGCGTTAAAAAAGAAGCAGGCACTGGGTGCCCAGAATAGAATTAATGAAAAGAAGAAAGAAAAGAAGACATCTAAGTATGTCTGCTGCCGGTGTGGGAAACCAAGACATTGGAAGAGGTATTACAAAGCTCCTGTTTCTGAGCATTTGAAGAAGAAGCCTGCAGAGGCATCTACTTCAAGTATGTTTGTAATTGAAAAGTTTGCTACTTTTCCTCGTGAATCCACTTAGGTATTAGATATTGGTTATGGTTCTCACATCTGTACTTCTGTCCAGGGACTAAGGAATAATAGAAGACTTGTAAAAGGGGAAATGGACCTGAGTGTGGCAATTGGAGCTAGAGTTGCTGTATTAGCCGTAGGAAGCTTTAATCTTATTTTGCTAAGTGGACTTGATTTAGTTTTGAATAATTGCTACTACATTCCAAGTGTTACTAAGAATATTGTATCTGATGCTTGTTAAGCAGCAGAGGGATTTAAAATTTTATTTTTAAATATTAATTGTCAGATTCATTTGAATAATGTTCTTTATGGTTATGGGATGTTGAATGGTGGCATTTATGTTCTTGATACTAAAACAGAAGTTTTTAATATAAACAATGTGAAGAAAGTTAAATTAGATAATGAGAATTCCTTCTACTTATGGCATTTTCTTTTAGGCCACATAAAAAAGATCGCTTAATCAAGTTGCATAAGCGTGCAGACTTGGGCCCAATAGACTTGGAGTCTTATGGTGATTATGAACCATTTTTAAGAGGAAAAATGACAAAGTTACCCTTTCAAGGAAAGGGTGAATGGGCCACGAGTACATTGGAACTTATACATACTGATGTGTGTGGTCCAATGAGTGTTCAGGCACTAGGAGGATACTCCTACTTCATAACCTTTATTGATGATTATTTACGATACGGTTACTTTTACTTAATAAAGCATAAGTCTGAAAATTTTGAAAACTTCAAACTATTCAGAACTGAAATAGAGAAACAGCTTGAGAAAAGTATGAAAACACTTTGATCAAATTGAGGTGGAGAATACGTAAGTCAAGAATTTTAGGATTATCTAAAGGAAAATGGGGTAGTTCCCCAGTGGACCCCTCCTTATATGCCCCAACACAATAGAGTGTCAGAAAGGAGGAAACAAACTTTATTAGATATGGTTTGGTCCATGATGAGCCATGCAGATCTCAGTAAATCCTTTTGGGGATATGCACTAGAGAGCGGGGATTATGTATTAAATAGAATGCCCTCTAAATTAGTTGATTTTACACCTTACAAAAGATGGAGTTATAAAATCTCTAAGCCATATAAGAGTATGGGGATGTCCTGCTATGGTAAAGAGGATAGTGTCAGATAAGCTAAATGCCAAATCTGACAAGTGTCTGTTGATTGGATATCCAAAGGAAACTATTGGATATCTATTTTACCAGCCTGAAGCACAAAAGGTATTTGTGTCTCGGAGCACTCACTTTTTGGAAAAGGAACACTTACTTGCAAAAGTCAGTGGGAGCAATATTGAACTGGAGGTTCAAGAGGAAGAAATAGACAATCAGTTGATTGACCCCATTCTAGATACTCAACAAAGTGTGATCCAAGAATAACCTGTTGAAACACTATCATTGCAAAGATCAGGTCGCATTCATAAGGTCCCGATAGATATGGTTTTATCACAACTGATGATAAAGAATTGTATCTCATAGAGGATAATGAACCAAAGATATATGATGAGGCAATGAAAAGCTCAGATTCTGATAAATGGCTAAATGCCATGAAATTAGAAATAAATTCCATGTATGAGAACCAAGTTTGGAATTTGGTTGATGCACCATAAGAGGTTAGACCGATTGGGTTTAAATAGGTCTTTAAGAAGAAGACTGACATTGATGGCAATGTAATTACCTATAAAGCAAGGTTGGTTGCAAAAGGTTATAGCCAACGTGAAGGTACTGACTATGATGAAACTTTCTCACCGGTAGCCATGCTTAAATCAATAAAGATATTCCTCGTCATTGCTGCTCATTACGATAATGAGATCTGTCAGATGGATGTTAAAATAGCATTCCTGAATGGGGATCTAGATTGGGATGTGTATATGACACAACCTGAGGGTCTTACATCTCAGAATGCCTTGAAGATATGCAAGCTACAAAGATCCATTTATGGACTTAAGCAGGCATCCAGGAGTTGAAATATAAGGTTTGATCAGACAATCCGGGAATTTCTGTCCAATCATTATTGAGCCTTGTGTTTACAAGAAGGTTAGTGGGAGTGCAGTCATTTTCTTAGTATTGTATGTCAATGACATTCTGCTAGTAGGAAACGATATTTCTCTTCTTCAAAATGTTAAAGTATGGTTGTTAAGAAAATTCTTCATGAAAGACCTTGGTAAGTAGCATTTATACTAGGTATAAAGATCTATAGAGATAGATCCTGGAGGCTGTTAGGTCTTTCTGACAGTATATATATAGACAAGGTATTGAAAAGGTTCAACCTTGAGCATTCGAAGAAAGGTTATCTCCTAATGACGAAGGGAATTAACCTATCTAAGGCTGAGTTTTCGAAGACAGCTCAGGAGAGAATACGCATGAAGGATATACCCTATGCATCCATAATAAGATCCATCATGTATGCTATGATATATACTAGGCCAGATGTCTCTCAAGCTTTGAGTTTTACGAGCAGATATCAGTTAGATCCAGGTGAAAAGAACAGGATGGCCGTCAAGGCAATTCTGAAGTACTTGAGAAGGAATAAGGATGAGTTCTTGATTTATGGAGAAGGTTACCTCACTATCAGAGGTTACACTGACGAGAGTTTTTAATCTGACAAGGATAACTTTAAGCCTCAGTCAGGTTTTGTGTATGTACTAAATGGAGGGGCGGTATGCTGGAAGAGTTCCAAGTAAGAAACTACTGCTGATTCAACCACGGAATCTAAATATATTGTTGCATGCGAAGCAGCAAAAGAAGTTGTCTGGTTAAAGGGATTTATTTGTGATCTCGGTATGGTGCCTAAGTCTATTGATCCAAATACTTTGTATTGTGATAACAATGGTGCTATAGCTCAGGCAAAGGAACCACAGTCTCATCAGAAAAACAAACATGTATTGAGAAAGTATCATATAATCAGGAGATTATTGATGCTAAGATAATAAGACTAGAATATGTTCCTACTAATCAGAACCTTGTGAATGGTCTGACAAAGCCATTGACTCCAGTCAAGCATGACCATCATGTTAAAGCATATGGATTAAGGCATATGGCTAGTTGCCCTTAGTGCAAGTTGGAGTTTGTTTGATATTATGTATGCCCTTAAGGAAATTAAGGCGATATATCTTAATTATGTAATAGTACGAATATCTTGTTTAATCAATGAAGGCACTTAATCTTTTGTTTATATCGATGTGTTTGTATATATATTATAGCTGGTTAAAATATATTCATTGATGTATGTATACAAAAGTCCTTAACGTATCATAGCATAAAGTTAGACAAATTATAATTGGACTATATTTGGTTGAACCTGCATCATGTGCAAATATGATTATGTCTAAAATATCCCTAGTCATAGTTTCATCAAGAAAGGATATTGATGAAGCAGAAAGACTTGCATGGTCAACTTTCTTGGAAAGGGTCTAAGCAGTAAATCTCCTAAGGAGTCAATGTGGTGCCTTAAGTTTGACACATGGATATATCTAGGAGATATATTGGAGACCGCAGAAGATAAACACTTGGTGTATATATCAATGGGTTAGTTTTTATCTTTATGCAATAAGCTTTGCGAATATCCTTATACTTGAGATACTAGTTACCTTGTGTGGTACTATTGCTATACTTTGGGTCATTCCTACACACTCATTAATTTAGGGTGTTACGGGTGATTACGGGGTATAGTGATGACAGTAGGTTGGTAAGCTGAGTAGTCGGAAAGAATCCATCGCTCTGGAAATATTAAGGATTTGAACCTGACCACTTGTTGAAGTGATGATTGCTATAAACCTCTGATAAGAGTATGTGTTTGATAGAAATGGTTTTTAGTCAAACACACTATGGTAAAAGGCAACATACTTCGGTAATAAGTTAATAACTAGGATAGCTTGGCTATCAGTGGGTTAAAACTTTAACCGAACCCTGTAAGCAAATGGTGCTAATGTTAAAGAATGGAAGGAGTTCATTACATTGGACAACTATTGCATTACCGGGGTTAAGTCGTAAGCATAAATGACGTTCCGAGTCATGGGGGATGGTAGGACCTTGCAAGAGGCATACTACAGTCATTTAAGGTAATTGAGCTCTATTCACGGTCTAGAACCTTGAGCCAGTGGTTCTATTAGAATGGTTCTATTAGAACAAGAGTTGGTCAAGCCTTAACAGGTCAATACTTTGGGACCCTATAAGGTCACACGCATTAGACCTTCATCGGACTATGTAAAGAATTAATAAATTTAATCTATTACGAAACTATAATATAAATAATAATTGAATTATTATTTAAATTGGTTAAAAGTGATAAGATTATTTTTGGATAAACCAAGGATTTTATTTTGACCAATAACTACTTTATTAGGGTTAAAAAAAATTAATGTTTTTTTAAAAGGGATTAAAAGGGGAATTTTGCCTTGGCGAGTTTAATTGGAATGAGAGTACAAAAGTATTTTGTACAGGCTCGGGTGTGCGGGAGTGCACCGAAAGGTACGCGAGCAATGCTATGCATTACTTGCGGCAGCCCATGAAAATGGGTTGCATATACACAGCCCATAAGGGCGCACCGCGAGGCCCAGGTTGCGCGCGAAGGAAAGCCCGCAAGGGCTTTGCCTTGCGGTACACAGCATGCGAAGCACACTGTGTGCTCATGTCAACACGTGGATCCCTTGGATCCACATTTGTGGCCCGCGTGGGATGTGTGTTTTTCTCCCATCCCACATTGCTTTTTGGGGAGTAATATTTTGCTCCCCAAGCCCATATATAGGTTTCTCCTCTACTCTTTTCAAATTGCACCATCAGCTCGAAGGCACAAATCCTTAGTGAGATTCCAAAGTAAAACCTCTCGAGTAATTGAGCACAGTTCTTTTTAAGGAGGTTGGATTTTATTCGAGCACCTCGAGTCTATTTTTTCGGGTGAGGCTTCTAGAGTGGTCTAGCAACTACTCGAGGCTTCTTAGTTCTTCCTCTTGAGGATGTTTTGTTAGTGGGGTTCATGTGGATACTCATAGAGGCTATCCTATGCTTTGAGGCTTGTGCAAGGAGGTTCTGCTAAAGCACGCTTCAACTAGTAAGTTTTTTTCTTTCTCGTTTAATTATTATGTCTTTTTCTTTAAGCATTTTTAGACTTAATAATTATGCTTAGGTTATAGCTTAGAGTTATAACATGCTTAGGTTATAGCTTAGAGTTATAACATCCTTAGGTTATAGCTTAGAGTTATAACATGCTTAGTATAAAATATATGTGCTAGGATATAATTTAGAATTATTGTATGCCTAGCCCTTTTGCATGGTAACCTAGTTAGAGAATTATTTAGTTAAGGCTTTATTTAATTTATATGTATCTAATAGGAGTTGCTGGGGATAGGGATAAAATTTTGAACTTCCGCCATGCCTGTTATGCATGTTCAATTTGACTGTCAGTTCCTAATAGTTAGTTTAGTTGTGACTTAGCCATGGAGTAAGAGACCTAACTATTATAGTGAGAGGATGGACCGTAAGTACAATAATCAACCATCAAGACTTATTCATCAGTTTCAATACTTAAAGGGTTTTAGAAGAAAATTGCTTTGTCTTGGAGTTGGTTTGGCCAATCAATTGGTAAGTCTTCATGATCTATAGTTAGTTCTAATCTTGCATCTGTAGTTGTATTTGTTGAAGAATGAAGTAACAAGGGTCTCATTGAGATCATGAGAGAGATTGACCCAATGCCTGCTAGGAGTACTTCACTACATGTCGGTTGGAACTCTTATCTTTCTAGATGGTAATGCTATTTTTCAGTGAGCTCTTTGGGGCAACATTGAGTGTCACGGTGAGTAATAAGGTAGTCGCGGCACAAAGTCCGGTCGATGTACAAAGTAAGGAAGGATTGCTAGTGTTTGACGGTGTAGAACATCAGTATAACCAAGTCTGGGTCTCGGTGTGGTTCATCTTTGGTCATATGATGACTGTGAAGTTTGGTTTCCCTCCTTTGTTTAAGTCACTTTGTTGTCGATAGGAGTCAGTTTAGTCTTTATGCTTTTGTTTTACTTCCCTGCTTTAGTTTTAGTTTATTTTCCTCAATTATGTTCATTGAGAGTTGCTCAGGTCACGATAAGGTCATTCAAAGTGATTCTATTCAGTTTCTATTCCTCGTGGGATCGACCCATGCTTACCACTATCACTATTTTGTTTTGCAGGGATTATTTTTGGTGGTCTCGACACCCATTAAATTTTGGCGCCGTTGTCGAGGAAAAGTTCTAACTGATTTATTTTTACCTTGATTCATTAAGAAAACTCCATTTGGTTTTGATATTTATTTAATAATCCTACACTCATTGTAACCATGGCTGACAGAGAAAATTAAAGAGAGCATATGATAAGAGACCTCATCTGGGTCTCAGTGGATCAACCACCATCCTTATTCATCATGTATCCTGAGGCAGACGGGCAAAATGTTTTTGAGATGAAGATTGGGTTCATTTAGATCTTACCTAAATTTGTTGGGAGCATTATTGAAGATCCTTACAATCATATGCAACTATTTAACATGACTTGCACTACAAAGAAGCCACTAGGAGTCTCTTTGTAAATCATCAAGATGAAAGCTTTTCCTTTCTCTCTTGGGGAAATAGCTAGAGATTGGTTTTGTTATCTTGCATCGGGATCTATTAAAACTTGGAATGATATGACTAAAGTTTTTTTGGACAATTTCTTCCAACCATCGAGAGCTACTGCACTGAGGAGAAAGATTTGTACCATCTACCGGAAGGACATGGAGAGACTTTATGACTGTTATAAAAAATTTCAACACCTTTTATCTTGCTATCCACCACATGAAGACCTTCTTTGATACAATTCTTCTATGAAGGTCTCTAACCCACACCAAGAGACTTGATAAACACAGCAAGTTGAGGTTATTTATTGGACAAGACACTCACTCAAGCTTGGGATATGATCAAGACCATGGCCGATAATGTTCAATAATTTGGAGGTTATGATGCAAGACTAAGCAGCAGGATGACCAATAAAGGATATCTTGAAGGAGTAAATGCTATTAGAATCCATGAGGAGAGGCACAACTTTTCCGCACATCAAACTAACTTCAACAAGAATTTGAGGGATCATCCATCCCTTAGATGGGGAAGAGACAATGAGAGGCAGCCTCAACCATGTCAAAACGCAAAGAGACCTCAACATTAGTTCCAAGGATATCTAGAGCAAGGGGCTCTTGCTAATTTTATAGCCGATATTACTGATAGAACCCACAAGAGCTTAAGGAGCATGGATGTCACCATTCGAGGGATGCAAGGGAGAATGTAAATCATTGGCAGGGAAATAAATGAAATTGCTGATTTTCTTACCACGATTGAATCCATGAGGGCAAAACCTTCTTAAACAAAGAGCTACCTAGTCTATAATATCAGTGCGATTTCTGTGCCATCATCGAGACCTACACCGAGTGATTATAAGGTCTTGATTGAAAAAATAGACGACACTGAGAGCTTAAAACATGGAGTAGTGATCACGTCTTCATTAGTTGGTCCTAATGAGAATGTCACATCTATTGAGACTAAGAGGATCTTTGAGTAAGACTAGAAGGATGAAATTAGGGTCATGTTGAGTGGAGATCCTAACGATTCAAATTTGAATGAAACTCCTAATGATTCGAGTCTTAGAGAACAAGAGCTGAAACTATATAGGGGTGTCGAAGATGACAATTATAAGGGTAAATCTAATCTGTAAGGTGCACAAGAAGACTCCATTAAAAGGTAGAGTGACCTGCATGACTTCTAGAAGACCTTCCATTAACAACCATAAGTCATAATGTCCCAATCTCATCTCACATTATTTCCAGAACAACATCAGTCCCAATAGAAAGACCAGTCCATCGTGACTAAGGTTTTACCTCAGGAAATAATCATGGTACAAAGCATGAACACCAATCATACATCTAAAGTCAACAGTCCTCTCCTAAAGCCATACTATAAGGGATTCAAAGCTCGCTCAAATGAACTGTGTCTTAAGGAGGCTCATTACTATACACTATGACCATGATGCAACATCGGGAAAATGAAAAAAATAATGCTCTCTTGGGAGGTACCTGAAGATCGCTGAGACCTCAGCGAATTATCTATCCTTTTCTTTTAGTTTTGGTTTCATGTTTGTTTTTTCATTTTATTGTGTTCTCTCTATATCTCCATCTCTCTCTACTAATATTATGTCTTTAAAGGACAAAATGAGTTGGAAATTATCCACTAGAAAGCAAATCCCAGCAGATAGCAGAAATCAAGTGTGGGGAGGATCGTTGTGCAACACTGGAGCTAATACCAATATCAAGATGAGGAGCACTCTTCCAAACATGCAAATTTTCAATGGGATCAACCAGTCAAAGAATGATAAAGTCCACCAGGAGTCCTGCAGTTTAGAATCTATCACTAGGACATCAAGTAGAGTCTCGATCACATTAGTGGGATCCAAGTGTTCGCACTCTTTTCCTCCTTAAAAGATTTTTTCCCACCAAGTTTTTACTTTAGGAAGGTTTTGAACAAGGTGAGACTCCCTTACCTATGAATCCAATGATGACTTATTCGACGCAACTACAAAGTTGAAGAGACCGGCTCCAGGAGTCACCTTCTGTAATTTTGGTGACGTTAAGACATGCTCAATCAAAGATGCCCACCTATGCTATGAATAGAGACTTCTTTCCTTCTATAAATTTGGTCCCCAAGTGAGCATCAAGACTCTCTATGTAAAGGAAGTCTATATTTTATGGTGCATATATACAAGAAGGAGAGCCACCTAGGCGTCGTGATATTGATGATTTATTATGGCATGATCACATTCATTCTACCCATTGCACCACTAATCCCGGACACCTTATCTCGATATTATGACTCTCTATGGCATACTGATGATGGAAACCATTTAGGACATAACTTACATGCACTCTCATGGTCCCCTTGAGCATAATGACTACTTCCAAACATCAGCAAGAGCAGTAGTAGAGCTAAGCAGCAACATGACCATCAATACAGGTAGGTTTAGAGCTGAATCATGTGATCATGATCGAGATGAACATAAAGACCACTCTAGTGCACAGAGACCACTACAGTGCACCAGGAGTCCTAATGAATGAAGTCTATCTTTTTCTGCTCTCACTAGGCTAGTAACTTTTTTTTGCCCTCTCTTTATCCTTATTTTTTTGGGTTTTACAAGCATTGAGGGAATGCTTGATTTAAGTGTGTGGGTGTTTGGTATTTATCTGTTTTTATTTGTTTTTACTCTTCTTCTTTCCTTTTTTTTGAAAAATTTATCATGAATTGTTTTTGCTTATCTTAATCTCTTTTTGACTTGCTTTGTATTCTAACATGTTGTAAAGAAATGAGGAAAAAAAAGAAGAGGAATACTGTGTATATGGCTAATTAGATGATTACCAAGACTACATTGACTAACTATAACTTATCACTAACACCTGATTTGAGTACTCATGTTCCAAATATTTTATATCTGAAAGTCACTTTGTAATATTCTTAGTCCCGATTGATTGTAGAAAAGTGAAACATTTTTATTTTAAGTAAAGGTAGAGCTCGGCCAAAAACTGGTAGAAAAGTGAAACAAGAATAAGTTGTTGTGTGCTTCAATGTAGACTTGATTTATATTTTGTTAGTCTATTTATATCATAGGATCTTCATCAAGACCTTATTCTATTCTTGACTTTGATCTTGGTGGTTATTTTCTGCTTTTATTTTCTTGTAGGCTAGAAGAAAGAGCACTGCTCGGCTTGTAACCGGGTGGTGATTGTTTCATAGTGGCTAGAAGAGGGAGTAAGGCTCGACTGGCAACCGAGACTTGACTGTCTTGTAGGTTTTTATTTTTGCAAGTTTAAAAAAACAAAAAAAAAATTATGTGGCTAGAAGCATTAGGGACCCCACCAAGTGAGCATGTGTATTAATTTTATAAGGATCAAAATGAAGTCATCTTGTGTCTACTTAGAGACCCTGAGATGCAAAACAAAGGTAACTCTGAACTTGAGCGAAAAATTATGTGCTTGTACTTAATTTGGTAAAAATTCTTCTAGAATGAGTTTCAAGGAAGGTCTTTATGCTTTCTTAAGGACATCTTTAGTCGAAATTTCAGTAGTTAATAACGATTCTTGGTGAAAATGTCAGTCTCTGTGAAATTGTTTAGGGTCATTTGTACAATTTAGGTTTCTTTTCTTCCTGGTCTTTTAATACATACTTGAGGGCAAGGATGGAGTAAGTGTGGGGAGATTTGATGGGTTGTACTTTAAACATGTTCTTATACTCATTTTTATATCACTGAGATTATATTTTTAGTTTTTTTAGTCGCTATTACTTCCTCTTCCATTATTTTAGGTTTCCAAGATGATTGGTGAAAAACATGCATTATTTGGATGAAAAGCGCATTTCATCGAGGTCTTGATGCATGGTAGCGGGAGCAGTAGCTAATCCCGATGATTTCCAGAATATTCCAAAATATCAAAGTTAAGATTCTTCTACAAGCGCATCAAGTCAAAGCTTAAACTTCATTAATTAGGGCAAATCCTATTTTGGAGGAGTCTTAGTCAAGCAAAGAGTTATGTTCCTAATCTATTTCTATTTTAGATATAAATATGGAGATAAATGAGGAGCTAAAATTCTAATTGATAAAGACTAAAAAGAGATAAAACCTTATGAAGAAGGAAATAAAAAGAGACCTAATTGAAGATATGTCCCAATTTTAATTGGAGAAGGAAAGGATTGAGGAGGTGGAACAACTCTATAAATACCTAATGGCAGAACACATTCAAAACATTCAAAAAATTATTCATCTTTAGATTGTAATTTAGAGTAGAGAAAAGGAGAGAGAACTCATTAGATTTTGATTTACTTTATTGCTTTTAATCTTTTAATTATATTTTATATTTTTTTCTTCGTATTCTTTAGTTTAATTATATTTTCAGTTCTTTAATTCTCGTCTCTTTGCTTTTATGCAATTTAGTTTCATGCCTCTTTACTTTTATGCTCTTATTATTTACCATGTCTAGTTAGTTTAGTTGTGACTTAGCCATGGAGTAAGAGACTTAACTATTATGGTGTAAGGACGGATCGTAAGTACCATAATCAACCATCAAGACTTATTCATCGGTTTAGGTACTTAAAGGGTTCTAGAAGAAGATTGCTTTGTCTTCGAGTTGGTTTGGCCAACCAATTGGTAAGTCTTTTTGATCTATAGATAGTTCTAATCTTGCATCCATAGTTGTGTTTGTTGAAGAATGAAGTAACAACAGTCTCATTGAGTCGTGAGAGCAATTGATCCAATGCCTATTAACAGTGCTTCACTACTTATCTGTTGAGACTTGGGTCTTTCCAGATGGTAATGCTATTTTTCAAGAAGCTCTTTGCTATGATGTCAAGAATTACAGTGAGTAAGAAGGTGGTCGTGGCATGAAGTCCAGTCATTGTACAAAGTAAGGAACGATTGCTGGTGTTAGACGATGGGGAACATCAGTCTAACTAAGTCTGGGTCTCGATGTGGTTCATCTTTGGTCCCATAATCACTATGAAGTTTGGTTTCCGTCCTTTGGTTAAGTCACTCAGTTGTCATTAGGAGCCAGTTTAGTCTTTATGCTTTTTTTTACTTTATCGGCTATAGTTTTAGTTTATTTACCTTAATTATATATATTGAGACTTGCTCATGTCATGGTAAGGTAATTCAAAGTGATTATATTCCATTTCTATTCCTTGTGGGATCGACACCCATCACTTTCTATTCTTTAATTTTAAGCACTTTCAACTTCGGCCTTAGTTTCCCAACTTTTGATTTATTGTTTTCAAATTCTTTTAATGTTTAATCGCAAGTTATTCAATTCTATTGCCTTTAAGTTCTATTTCAATTTTAGTCTTTACATTTTACTCATGATTTACTTTAAGTTTCTTCACATTTCTGCACATTTAAATTAAGTCATGTCTAGGGTGAGTTTAAATAGTGCGAGGACCACAATCGAATAGAGTAATCCGCAAGGCAACCTATTTGCCAGCTCGGTACTTCAGGGGTTCTATGGAAAGAGTATCACTTAGTCTTGTCGTTTGGCCTGCCATTTGGTAAGTCTCTATGGTTATTGGTCATTCTAATTCTTGCATCCGTAATTGTGCCTGAAGAGGGACAAAGTGACAATAGTCTCCACCGAGACTTGAGAGAGGTAATCTTACGCCTGTTAGGAGTGCTTCAATACCTGTCGGTAAGGATTTAGGCTTTTCTAGTTTATATTACTATTCATCAATAGCTCTTTGTCGTGAAGTCGAGAGACATGGTGAGTAAGAGGGAGGTCGTGACTCAAAGTCCTGTCTCCATACACAGTAAGGGAGAGTTGCTAGTACTGTACGGTGCATGAGTGCTAGTATAACTAAATCTATGTCCCGGTGCGATTAATTTCTTGTCCCATGATCACCATGACATTCAGTCTTGCTATGCTTTTGTTGAGTCATTGCTTTTCAATGATTTATTACCTGCTTAATTTAATTTTGATTTATAAATTCCCATCAAGAGTACTCTTAGGTCAAGCTGTTTGTTATCTTAACAGCGTCAATTACCGTTCCTTGTGGGATCGACCTCTGCTCACTACTAACTATTAGTTTATTTTGTGCAAGAATTTATTTTGAGTGGTCTCGACATCTATCACTAAAATTGAAAAAAAAATTACAGCTTTCAACTATTAATTTCCCAATATTAATAAAAATTTATAAGCCACATACAACTAAACACGCTTTTGAAATAGAGTAGAACAGGAAGCAGTTTGTTCATCTGTCTATCACTATAAACAATGCTAGAAAATCATGCCTCCATTTCTTAAAAAGAAATTTAATGTATCTTAATTATGTTTAGTACGAATATTTGTTTAATTAATAAGGGCATTTAATCTTTTGTTTATATCGATGTGTTAGTACATATATTATGACTGGTTAAAATATATTCATCCATATTAATGTACAAAAGTCCTTGACATATCATAGCGTGAAGTGAGAGAAATTATAATGGGATTATACTTAGTCTGACCCGCTTCATGTGTAATTATGATTATGTCTAAACTATCCCTAGTCATAGTTTCATCAAGAAAGGATATTGATGAGACAGTAAGACTAGCATGTAATCAAGTTTCTTGGAATGAGTCCAAGCAGTCAAAATCCTATGACTGAAGGTGGTGCCTTGAGTTTGACACATGGATATATCTAGAAGATATATTGGAGACCGCAATAAGATAAATACTTGGTAAATATATAATAGTTTTAGTATTTATCGTTATGCAGTAGTTTTGCAAATATCCTCATACTTGATATACTAGTTGCCTTGTGTGGTACTTTCACTATGTTTTGGGTCATACCTATGCACTTATTAATTTAGGGTGTCACAGGAGATTACAGGTATAGTGATGACAACACGTTGGTAAGCTATGTAGTCGGAAAGAATCCAACACTCCAGATATATTAAGGGGTTGTACCTGACCACTTGTTGAAGTGATGATTGCTATAAACCTCTGATCGAGTATGTGTTTGATAAAAAATAGTTTCTAGTTAAAATAGTTTCTAGTCAAACACATTATGGTAAAAATCAATATACTTCAGTAGCAACTAAATAACTGGGATAGCTTAGAGCAACCTCGCTATTAGTGGTTGAGCACTTTAACCGAACCCAATAAACTAGATGTTACTAATATTAAAGAATGGAAGGATTTTATCACATTGGGCAACTATTGCATTAACCATGATTAAATCATAAGCACAAATGACGTTCCAAGTAATGGGGGATGGTGGACCCTGCTAGAGGCGTACTACAGTCATTTAAGGTAATCAAATTCTATTTAAGGTCTAAAACTTCAAGCCGATAATTCCTATAGAACAAAGATTTGTCAAACCTTAACAACTCAATACTACAGGATCCTATAAGGTCACACACATTGAACTATCATCAGACTGAGTAAAGAATTAATAGACTTGATCCATTACGAAAATATTAAAGGAATGGTTGAACTATTACCTGGTTAGACCAAAGATTTTATTCATTGACCGGTAACTAATTTTATTAGGGTCATAAATAAATTAAAGAATTGATTAAAATGATTAGATCATTTTAAGGATAAACTAGGAATTTATTTTTACTAGTAACTAATTGATTAAAATGATTTTTTTATTTAATTATTTGAAACAATATATATGAACTTGTGCATTTCATTTCAAGGGTAGAAAATAGTTATGAATAATTTTGAATAAGCCTGCTCAACTTACTCAAATTATACAAGTGTCAATAATTTATTTAAATTACATGGGTTATAGATTCTTCCAATTTACATGAATTGGAAGAACGAAATTTATTAGTTCAAGAGAATCCATTGGTCTACAAGTTTGTGCCCATATTTGTTCTGGCTAAGGATTGGACTTGGTGTCTACTCCTCATAGGGCACCTCTCCTACCTTGTAACCTATATCGGTGAAATTTGAATTGACCAACCGGGGGATTAATAGGAACTAATTTATTTCTACTATATAAGATGGTGCTTATATATGTTTCTATAAGAAAGTAAAAAAATTAAATTTATTGAATAAAGCCTTAAAGGAAATGCAATATAAATATAATAAATAAAAGTGTTAATTATTTTGCATATAATTTAGGTTGATGGAATAATTATAATAAAGAGTTGAACCCACCTAAGGTTAGACCTTATAAATTAATTCTAACATTCCCTGAATTAACACAAGTTATTATAATTTTGTCCATCTGATAAAATCCTAGATTGGGTGAGACGCATAACACCAATAAATTCTAAAGTAAATATATTAATGCAAGTTGTAGTCTTCCTTACTCAAATTTATAATACGGTCTCTTTGGGCTATCAAAGTGCTACGCAAAGCGTTCCTTCTAGTCCACATTGATTGGTAGTAAAGTTTGGGATAGGGTCTGCCTTAACAAAATTGGGGTAGTCCACCATAAAATTGGGGGCTAGCCCAGATCTGAGACGTATTCAAGGAGATTCTATTATAAGTGCGCACATCCCTTGGGATTAGGGAACTTGAATGAATTAGCAATTGCATGCGATGCAAACGAAATGGGATTCCAACTATGACTTACTATTATGACTTGACTCATAAAATTGGGAGTTGTAATAGGCTAGTTATAGATGCTACCTACTAGGAAATTTAGGTAGGCTAAAATTTCTAAATTCAACAGAATGGGCTATTGTAAATATCAAAGAAAATAGTAGGACAAATGTGTTTAATTAAAAGACCTTATATTAAATGCATATACTTAAACTAATATCTGAAATTTTTATTTTCTTATATCTTAGGTTGAAAATGACTTCCAATGTTAATCTCTGTATGTTACTTGACACCAAATTGAATGGCTCAAACTTTTCTGATTGGTTCGGAGCTGTGAGAATAGTTCTCAGATCCGAGGTAATTGCCTATGTTCTAAGTGAAATTTTCCCTGTAGAACCTAATGTTGAGGATTATATGGAACATGATGCTTGGTTAATGCACAGGAAAGATCGTGAGACTGCCATGTGTATCATGTTAGGGTCCATGAATCCTGAGCTTTAGAAACAACATGAGAACATGCCCTTGGAGGACATGGTTCTCTATTTTGAAGAACTCTTTTCGGAGAGGGAAATAATAGAGAGGTATGAGACCTCCAAGCTCCTTTTCGGGACCAAGATGTAGGCTGGCACCTCTGCCTCTTCGCATGTATTAAAAATCTTAGGATACCTTGAGAAGCTAAATTGAATGGGATTCAAGATGAATCATGACTTGAGCATTGACCTTGTGTTGATGTTCTTGACAGATAGTTACTCAGGCTTCCTGACTAACTCTTACATGAACCAGATTAATTCTACTATCTCTGAATTAATCAACATGTTAAAAACAGTAGAACCTCAGATCAAGAAGGATCAGAAACCTCTACTATTGGTTGAAAAAGGCAAGGCTTCTAAGAAGAAGAAGCAGGCACTAGGTGCTAAGAAAAGAATCAGTAAGAAGAAGAAAGAAAAGAAGGCATCTAAGTATATCTGCTACCAATGTGGGAAACTGGGACACTAAAAGAGGGATTGCAAAGCTCCTGCTTCTAAGCATTTGAAGAAGAAGCCTATAGAGGCATCTACTTCAGGTATGTTTGTAACTGAAATTTTTGCTACTTTTCTATGTGCATCCACTTGGGTATTAGATATTGGTTATGGTTTTCATATCTGTACTTCTGTGCAGGGACTAAGGAACTGTAGAAAACTTGCAAAAGGAGAGATGGACCTACGCGTGGGAAATGTAGCTAGAGTTGCTGCATTAGCCGTAGGGAGTTTTAGTCTTGTTTTCAAGTGGTCTTGTTTTAGTTTCGAATAATTGTTACTACATTCCAAGTGTTACTAAGAATATTGTATCTGTTCCATGTTTAGTAGCAGAGGGATTTGAAATTTTATTTTCGAATATTAATTATTAGATTTGTTTGAATAATGTTCTTTTATGGTTATGGAATGTTGAAAGGTGGCATTTATGTTCTTGATACTAAAACAGAAGTTTTCAATATAAACAATGTAAAGAAAGTTAAATTAGATAATGAGAATTCCTTCTACTTATGGCATTGTTATTTAGGCCACATAAACGAAGATCGCTTAACCAAATTGCATAAGCGTGGAGACTTAGGCCCAATAGACTTGGAGTCTTATGGTGATTGCAAACCTATTTTAAAAGGAAAAATGACAAAGTTACCCCTTCAAAGAAAGGGTGAGCGGGCCACGAGTACATTGGAACTTATACATACTGATGTGTGTGGTCCAATAAGTGTTCAAGCACTACAAGTACACTCCTACTTCATAACCTTTACTGATGATTACTCATGATACGGTAATTTGTACTTGATGAAGCACAATTCTGAAAGTTTTGAAAAGTTCAAACTATTTAGAGCTGAAGTAGAGAAATTGCTTAAGAAAAGTATTAAAACACTTCAATCAGATCGAGGTGGAGAATACTTAAGTCAGGAGTTTCAGGATTATCTAAAGGAAAATGGGATAGTTACCTAGTGGACCCCTCCTTATACACCCCAACACAATGGAGTGTTAGAAAAGAGGAATTGGACTTTATTAGATATGGTCAGGTCCATGATAAGCCATGCAGATCTTAGTAAATCCTTTTAGGGATATGCACTGGAGAGTGAGGTTTATGTATTAAATAAAGTGCCCTCTAAATCAGTTGATTTTACACCTTACGAAAGGTGGTATAATAAAAAGCCATCTCTAAGTCACTTAAGAGTATGGGGCTATCCTGCTATCATAAAAAGGATATCATCAGATAAGCGAAATGCCAAGGCTGACAAATGTCTGTTCTTTGGATATCCAAAGGAAATGATTGCATATCTATTTTATCAACCCAAAGCATAAAAGGTATTTGTGTCTCAGAATGCTCATTTTTTGGAAAAGGAACACTTACTTGCAAAAGTCAGTGGGAGCACTATTGAACTGGAAGTTCAAGAGGAAGAAATAAATAATCAACTGATTGACCCCGTTTTAGATACATAAGAGAGTGTGATCCAAGAATAACCTGTCAAAATACAATCATTGCGAAGATCAGGTCGTGTTTATAAGGGTCCTAATAGATATGGGTTTATCATCACTGATGATACAAAACTATATCTTATGGAGGATGAAGAACCAAGGACATATGATGAGGCATTGAAAAGCTCAGATTTTGATAAATGGCTAAAAGCCATGAAATCAAGAATGGATTCCATGTATGAGAACTAAGTTTGGAATTTGGTTGATGCACCGCAAGAGGTTAGACCAATTGGGTGCAAGTGGGTCTTCAAGAAGAAGACAGATATAGATGGTAATGTAATTACCTATAAAGCAAGGTTGGTTGCTAAAGGTTATAGTTAACGGGAAGGTATTGACTATGATGAAACTTTCTTATCGTTAGCCATGCTTAAGTCCATAAGGATGCTCCTTGCCATTACTGCTCATTACGGTTATGAGATCTGGTGGATGGATGTAAAAATAGCAGTCTTGAATGGGGATTTAGACCGGGATGTGTATATGACACAACCTGAGAGTTTCACATCTCAGAATGGCTCGAAGATATGCAAGCTACAAAGATCTATTTATGGACTTAAGTAGGCATCCAGGAGTTAGAATATAAGGTTTGATCAGACAATTCGGGAACTGGATTTCTGCCCAAATGCTAATGAGCCTTTTGTTTATAAGAAGGTTAGTGGGAGTGCTGTATTCTGCTAATCAGAAATGACATTTCTCTTCTTCAAAATGTTAAAGTGTGGTTGTCAAGAAAGTTCTCCACGAAAGACCTTGGTGAAGTAGCATTTATACTAGGTATAAAGATCTATAGAGATAGATCCAAGAGGCGGTTAGGTCTTTTTTTAAGTACATATATAGACGAGGTATTAAATAGGTTCAACCTTAAGCATTCTAAGAAAGGTTATCTCCTAATGAAATAGGGGATTAACTTGTCTAAGCCTGAGTGTCCGAAGACAGCTCAGGAGAGAATGTGCATGAAGGATATACCCTATCCATCCGTAATAGGATCCATCATGTATGCTATGATATGTACTAGGCCAGATGTCTCTCAAGCTTTGAGCTTTTCGAGCAAATATTAGCCAGATCCATGTGAAAAGCACTAGATGGCTATCAAGGCAATTCTTAAGTACTTGAGAAGGACAAAGGATGAGTTCTTGATTTATGGAGAAGGTGACCTCAAAATCAGAGGTTACACTGACGCGAGTTTTCAATCTGACAAGGATGACTTTAAGTCTTAGTCAGGATTTATGTATGTGTTAAATGGAGGGGCGGTATGCTGGAAGAGTTCCAAGCAAGAAACTACTGCTAATTCAACCACCAAGTTTGAATACATTGCTGCTTACGAAGCAGCAAAAGTAGCTATCTAGTTCCGGGATTTATTGGTGATCTCGGTGTGGTGCCTGAGGCTGTTGATCCAATTACTTTGTATTGTGATAACAATGGTGCTATAGCTCAGGCAAAGGAACCACGGTCTCATCAAAAAAACAGACATGTATCCATAAAGTATCATATAATCAGGAAGATTGTTGACGCTAAGATAATAAGATTAGAATATGTACCCACTGATCAAAACCTCACGGATGGTCTGACAAAGCCATTGACTTAAGCCAAGCATGACCAGCATGTTAAATCATATGGATTAAGACATATGGTTAAATTGGGCTCAGTGCAAGTGGGAGTTTGTTGGATATGATGTATGCCCTTAAGGCAATTAGGGCGATATATCTTAATTATGTAATAGTACGGATAATTAGTTTAATCAATAAAGGCATTTAATCTTTTATTTATATCAATGTGTCTATATATATATATATATATATATATATATATATATATATATATATATATATTATAGCTGGTTAAAATACATTCATTGATGTATGTATACAATAGTCCTTGACATATCATAGCATGAAGTCAGAGAAATTATAATGGAACATCCTTCATGTGCAACTATGATTATGTCTAAACTATCTTTAGTCTTAGTTTCATCAAGAAAGGATATTGATGAAGCGGAAAGACTAGCATATGGTCAACTTTCTCGGAAGTGGTCTAAGCAATCAATCTTCTAAGGACTGAAGGTGGTGCCTTAATTTTGACACATGGATATATCTAGAAGATATATTGGAGACCGCAGTAAGATAAACACTTGGTGTATATATCAATGTGTTAGTATTTATCTTTATGCAATAAGTTTTGCAAATATCCTCATACTTGAGATACTAGTTAGCTTGTGTAGTACTATTGCTATCTTTGGGTTATTTTTACACACTTATTAATTTATGGTGTTATGGGTGATTACGGGTACAGTGATGAAAGTACATTGGTAAGCTCAGTACTCAGAAAGAATCCATCGCTCCGGATATATTAAGGAGTTGTACTTGGCCACTTGTTGAAGTGATGATTGTCATAAACCTCTTATCAGATTATTTGTTTCATAGAAATGGTTTCTAGTCAAACACATTATGGTAAAAGGCAATATACTTCAGTAATAAGTGAATAACTGGGATAGCTTAGAGCAACCTTGTTATTAGCTGGTTAACACTTTAACCGAACCCTATGAACTAGATGGTACTAATATCAAAGAATGGAAGGAGTTAATCGCATTGGATAACTATTACATTAACTAGGATTAAGTCATAAGCATAAATGATGTTTTAAGCAATGAGGCATGGTAGACCCTTACTAGAGGCTTACTACAGTCATTTAAGGTAATCGGGGTCAATTAATGGTCTAAAAACCCAAGCCAATGGTTCTATTAAAACAAGGGTTGGTTAAGCCTTAAGAGCTCAATACTTTGGGATCCTATAAGGTCACACACATTGGACCTTCATCGGACTAAGTAAAGAACTAATAGATTTATTCTATTACAAAAATATAATATAAATAATAATTGGATTATTATTTAATTGGTTAAAATTTATTAGATCAATTTTGGATAGACCAAGGAATTTATTTTGACTGGTAACTAATTAATTAGAGTCATAAAATAAATTGTAATTGATTAGATCACTTTTGGTTGGACCAAGAAATTTATTTTGACTGGTAACTAATTCATTAGGGTCGGAAAATAAATAATTGAAAAAGGGGACTAAAAGGAATTTTCCAATCAATACAATAAGGTAGGACGCTATAGGAATGGGGCCCAAAGCTTTGGGGCCCCAAGTGGTGGCAAAAGGGGTTGTGAGCTTTGTACTTGGCCAAGCCCACACGCTGGTCACACCAGCGCTGCTGGGGCAGCGCTGGGTGTGACAAGTACATCCCAGCCCACAAGCTGGGCTTGTGGGAAAAAGGCCCAAAAGCCCGGCTTATGGGACAAGGTGAGCCATAATAGCCTACCTTGGCTGCCGAGCGGGTCAACCCGCGAACCAATGGGGGTCCGCGTGTTGACCCATATGGGGATTGGGCAAATTTTTCCCAATCCCACATTGGAAGTGGGGAAGCACTTCTACTTCCCCAAGCCTATAAATAGGCACCTAGTCCTCCCTTTCTCAGTGTACCACAGCTCAGAGCATAAATCTTAAGCGAGATTCAAAAAGAATAATCTATCAGGCAATTGAGCAAGTTATTTTTTAGGAGCCCGAATTTATTCTGGCACCTCTAGTTTATATTTTCAGGTGAGGCTTCTAGAGTGGCTAGCAACTACTCGAGGCTTCTTAGTTCTTCCTCCCGGGGAGGTTTGGTTGGTGGGGTTTGTGTGGATACTCATAGAGGTTATCATACGCTTGGAGGCTTGTGCAAGAGGGTTCTGCTAAAGCACGCTTCAACTAGTAAGTTCCTTTTCTTTCTCTTTTATTATTAGGTCTTTTTCTTTAAGCATTGTTAGACTGAATAATATGTTTAGGTTATTTTGCATGCTTAGTTTATTTTATGCTTAGGTTATAGCTTAGAGTTATAACATGCTTAGGTTATAGCTTAGAGTTATAACATGGTTAGGTTATAGCTTAGAGTTATAACATGCTTAGCATAAAATATACATGCTATAATATAATTTGGAATTATGGTATGCCTAGCCCTTTTGCATGCTAACCTAGGTAGAGAATTATTTAGTTAAGGGTTTATTTATTTTATATGCAACTAATAGGAGTTCCTGGGGATAGGGATAAAATTTTGAATTTCTGTAATGTCTGTTATGCATGTTCAATCTGACTGTCAGTTTCCAACAAACTCATGATCCATGACAAAAGCTTATCGACATAGCCAAGAAGTTTTAAATCATGTTGAGATGGTGAAGCACCAGCTTGCATCTTGGTACCAAACAAAAGTCTCAAGGTCTCAAACCTCTTAGTCCTTGCTCGCTCAGAAAAGAGTTGCTGAAGATGGAAAATCATGGTATCAAGATCCATATTCTTATGCTTTTTTTGAAGCTCAGGATTCATGGTTCCCAACATTAAACATGTTGCAGATTCACGATCTTCTTCCACGCCTCATGTTCCTCTTGATCACCAGAATCAGGTTTATCAGGAAGGGGCTCATCCAAAATATAAGCCAGGCTTTAACCTCTGAGGACTATCCTCACCGTCCTAAGCCAATCAGTAAAATTGGTACCATCGAATTTATTCTTAAGAATTGCCCGTAAGGTTATGTTTGTAGTCATATTCAACCTAGATATAAGAAAAGAATTATTGCTTTAGACTTAGTTCTTGTACATGCATTTAATTTAAGGTCTTTTAATTAAATACACGTTCCTACTATTTTATTAAGGTTTATTTTGTAAACATAATAACACATTCTATTGTCTTTTCGGGAAACATGGTCTAACCATTCTCCTTAGTAGGTAGCATCTATAACTCATTTAAGCTAACCCCCGCTATCACGAGTCAAGCTAACTTAAATAGCCATAGGAGGATCTAGTCCATTTGCGTCTAATGCAATTGCTAATCCATTTGAGTTCCAACCAATGGACGTGCATAACCAATTATATGACTCCTCAAATGATGCCTCCAGCCCAACATTCGCTCTGATATTACGGACAACTAACCCAGTTCGGTTAAGACTTAACCCTAATTCGAATCATGTGAACATACGATGTTAAAGAAGAAGGCACCCTATGCATGAGCAATTTATTCAGTAAAAAGGCCTAGAATCACACTTCAATTTCCAGGAAAGCTAATTTTGTCTTAAAATTTTAATGGGGATTTATTGGTGCAATAGGTCTTGCCTAATCTAGGACTTATACATGGACATGATTATGAAACTATAACCAATTTCTAGTCAAACCTTTGATCAGAGTATAAACCTCTGATCAGAGTATGTGTTTGATAAAAATAGTTTCTAGTCAAACACATTATGGTAAAAATCAATATACTTTAGTAGCAACTAGATAACTCGGATAGCTTGGAGCAACCTCGCTATTAGTGGGTTAGCACTTTGACCGAACCCAATAAACCAGATGTTACTAATATTAAAGAATGGAAGGAGTTTATCATATTGGGCAACTATTGCATTAGCCAGGATTAAGTCATAAGCACAAATGACGTTCCGAGTAATGGGGGATGGTGGACCCTGCTAGAGGCGTACTATAGTCATTTTAGGTAATCAAATTCTATTCATGGTCTAAAACTTCAAGCCGATAATTCCTATAGCACAAAGATTTGTCAAACCTTAACAGCTCAATACTACAGGATCCTATAAGGTCACACACCTTGAACTTTCATCGGACTGAGTAAAGAATTAATAGACTTGATCTGTTACGAAAATATTAAAGGAATGGTTGAACTATTACGTGGTTAGACCAGGGATTTTATTGATTGACCAGTAACTAATTTTATTAGGGTCATAAATAAATTAAAGAATTGATTAAAATGATTAGATCATTTTAAGGATAAACCAGGAATTTATTTTTACTAGTAACTAATTATATTAGGGTCATAGATAAATTAGAGTGTTGATTAAAATAATTAAATCATTGTATTGTTAAGAAAAAAATTTATTTTGACTGATAACTAATTTTATTAGGGTCATAAAATAAATTAAAAGAGAAGAGGATTAAATTAAATCTTGTATTTAAATTGGCATTTAATCTATCAATTAAATCTTATATTTAAATTAGAATTTAATCCATCAATTAAATATGATATTTAAATTGGCATTTAATCCCGCAATTAATCTTGTGTTTAAATTATCATTTAATCACGCATTTAATCTCTTATTAAATCAGCATTTAATCCGCCATTAAATCAACATTAAATTCATGGATTCTTTGCTCCCACTATATAAATCAAGCCTCTCTTCTTCATTCATTGCACCCTATATCTTCCTCTGAGTTAATGTTAAATTAGAAGATAAAATTAAGGAGTCCCTTTAGTTAATATTTTCGGGTGGGTTTTGAAGTAGTCTAGCAGCTACTCAAAACTCTGCGATTCTTTCCCATGGGGGGTTTTGGTTGGTTGGGTTCGTGTGGATACTCATAGAGGCTATCCTACACTTGGAAGCTTGTGTAAAGAGGTTCTGCTAAAGCACGCTTCAACTGATATGTTTTATTTTTCTCTTTAATTATTAGGTCGTTTTCTTTAAGCGTTTTAGACTTAATAATTATTATGCTTAGGATATTATTCATGCTTAATTCATTTTATATTTAAATTATAACTTAGAGTTCTAATATGGTTAATATAAAATATTTATGTTAAGATATAATTTAGAATTATAGTACGCTTAGCCGATGCATGCTAATCTAAGTACAGAATTTATTTAGTTAAGGCTTTAATTAATTTATTTGCAACTAATAGAAGTTCCTGGGACAAGGGACAAAATTCTGAATTTCTGCCTTGCTTGTTAGACATGTTCAAAGTGACTGTCAGTTCCCAACAGTGGTATCATGAGTCTGCCTATTTAGTGCATAATTAAGTTAAAAGCAAACTGAATTTTATTTTCTAATGATTTATAGTTTAATAAATTGCTTGGAACAATACATGAACTTCGATTTTTATTTCAAGGTTAGAAAATAGTTATATATAAAAGATTATAAAAGATTCAATAAATTATATAAGTTAAAAGGGTTATAGATGTTTTCAATTTACATGAATTGCAAGAACGAAATTTATTAGTTCAAGAGGATCCATGGTCTTCGAGTTTGTCCTGTGTTTGTTCTGGCTAAGGATTGGACAAGGTGTCTATTTCTCACACTACTACCAACAAAGTCTCTGTTCTTTTCAACTTCTAAAAGTTGAACTGAACTAATTTGAACTGAAGTTGGCTGAACTTAACTTAACTTAACTTAACTGAAGTAAGCTGAACTGAACTGAACTTATTTCAGTTTAAATTTATAACTACGCATAGCTGAACTGAACTGAACTACACTGAACTATACTGAACTGAACTAAACTGCACTGAACTGTACTGAACTGAACTATATTGAATTATAGTCCAAAAGAACATGACCTAAAAATCAAAATATTGGCTCGAAAGTGGTATGATTTTAATAAAAAAATTGGCCTATTCCGGTATATACTCCCTCCAACTTTTTTTACTTGTCTTCTAACACATTTCACACTTTTTAAGGAATCAATTAATTAAGGCAGAAAAATTCTATTATACCCTCTAATTAATGTTTAGTTTTCCACTCCATTATAATTAATGATAATGAGATAAATGAGGGTGTAATTGGTAAACTAATCCAAAAAGTGCCTAGATATTTAAAAATGACAAGTAAAAAAATATTTGAAAAAGTAGCTAGAATATCTATTTTAAAAAGATGGAGGGAGTATTTTTAAATGTTGGTAAAAGCCTACCAATAGTGACACATTTGTTGCATATATAGAAGTGTTGGTAGAAAAGTGATAAAATGGTGGAATTCAGGAGCGGGAAATTGACCGCCTAAAATTTTGGTAAATAGTTCAATAATAAAAAAATAATAAAACTAAAATTAATCTCTCCCAAACACCCAATCACATGCGATTTCTTTTCTCTCGCTCTCTTTCTCGTGTTTCAGACTCAAAAAATCGATTTCACTATCTATCACCTTTCAAAACTGATTTCACCATCTCACTCCAAGTCGAAACCAATCTCACCTGTGATTTTCGATTTCTTCCAACAATTAAGCCCCCCCGACTAAACCTTGGTTCTTAATTGGATCTCTGTTAGGTATTATACATGCTTCTTAATTGGATCTCAATAAGGAATTTTTCTTACGCCCTATTTTTTTTTTGTTAGGGTTTCTGTAATTGATTTGTGGGGATCGTTGAATTTGGGTAGAAGGTCAATTTTGGATGACGATTGGATGGTGGGATTTAATTAAACCACTCAAAGTTGATGTCCCTATGGCGAACTTGTGATTTTTTGGTAACAAGGTACGATCTTGTTCTGCTGGATGCCGGTTAATGAATTTGTTGTCTGTGCTTTTATGTTTCAGTTTCTTAGTTCAACTCTTGCTCTTTTGGTGGGTTTGAATGTTGAGTTGTAGTTGATCTTGTATTCTTGACCATTTTCTCAGGGTAAGAAAATTTGAAGACATTGTGCAAGACAAGTTACAGGGACTGACCGCATCTTTTAAAAGCTAGGTATGAAATTATTTTCTTTTAATTTGAAATTTCCATATTATTTCAGTTATTATTGTGGTACTTGTGGGTATTTAGCTTTGAGGAAACCACTATTTATCATCATTCATACGCTCTATTTGTACTATTTTCATAGTAAATTCACCATCATTTTTTTGCAATTATATATAAGGTAGGTGTAACAATTAAAAATCTAATGAGAACCTTTAATTA
This sequence comes from Euphorbia pulcherrima, assembly GCA_947683365.1. Classification (NCBI taxonomy): domain Eukaryota; kingdom Viridiplantae; phylum Streptophyta; class Magnoliopsida; order Malpighiales; family Euphorbiaceae; genus Euphorbia; species Euphorbia pulcherrima. Next base: position 46,971,564 of record CANTUS010000010.1, read on the forward strand.
CAATCAAAATAGATCTAAGAACAAATTGATACCGCTTTTACATTCAATTATGTCAGGTAACCTGGCTTTAGGAATTTCAAATAGCCGAGTTAGGGAGGAATTTAGATAGAAGAAAAAGAAATAGTGAGAGATAGAATAATTTCAGAACTTCTCATTGATAATTCTCATAGGGATATACATTCAAGAGAATGTAATTTCTGAATGTAAGTTCTATAACAGAAACAATTTGGCATATATGCCTTGGGGGTTATTGACCAAGCTGCCTAATAACTCATATTAATTTTAATAAGATAGTTCAACTACTGCAAGTGTCAACAGAATTAATATTCATCCAGTACCAAACTGTTTCCTTGGATATATTTCTGCTTGCAACTGTATTAATGCATAGTTATCTAATATTGTTATGAAGAAGTTTTACTTCTAAATTTTTCCTGAAATGCACTACTTGTTCACTTTTAGGAGAAATACATCATTCCGGAAGAAGGGAAACCATGCGTACTGAGAACTATGCGTGACGCATGGAGATTCCACAAAGCTAAAATAAAGAGAGACCATTACAAACCCTATGAAACTGATGAAGAAAGGACCCAAAACAAAACACATAATATTCCTCTTGAAGAGTTCAAGGTCTTATTGGGGTATTGCGGGGATAAAAAAGTTAAGGTATATCCCTAATGCCTTTATTCAATTTCCCCATATATTTGTATGCAAATTGATTCTTTCGTTCAACTTAATTTTAAAGGAAATTACTGATAGAAATGCTGCTTCTCGACGAACAATAACTGATACCCACACTGCTGGGCCAAAGCCTTTTGCCCAAATCAGGAACGAATTAGTATGGATTCTCTTCTCTTCATTAATTATCTTCTTTTGAAACAAGGACATGTCGAAATAACTAATACCCACACTGCGGTTTGAGGATATGACTTTTGAGCACTGAACCTGGCAAAATTGTCTATTGCATGAATTGGTTACCTAGTACTTTTTTCATTGCTTGGTATATTCACTCTCTTTGTATAACACTGCTACTGCTACTAATACAAAGAGTCTTGTGTTCTATTCTAATTTCTAACTATTGGGGTTGTGCTGTGTATATCAATTATAAAATATTGTACGTTATCTCTAGTGTTTTTCTACTTTTACTTTTTAGTAATTATTATTTTTGGTCAACTGGATAGCATGAAATCAACTAGTTGTTTTACCTGATACTCTGTAAATTTACTTGGTATTCTGTAAATTTACCCGGTACTCCGTGTTCACAATAGTTTTTTTACTTATGGCAGTACCAAGAAGTTTATTTAGTTGTATTAGTTTGTAAAGAGACAATTGTGTGCATTATCTTTGATATTTTAACTATTGTCCTTTTGAATTGTGAAGTTAAAGTAATGTACTAAACTGACTTAAAATGCAATTATTTGTGTGCCCAATTTTGTTTTATTTCTATTTTTCATTTGTTTTCTTAATTTGTCTAGAGTTCAAAGAGTTCAACTGGTATATCTTAATTTGTAATGCAAAATTTTTTTTGTTATGACAGATTGCAAATCTCAATGGTGAAGGACCCTTAAAGGCTGAAATGTTCATTGCAATAAGTAAACACAAGGAGGGGCGCGAGTACATGACCAAACCTGATGTTATGAACTAAAGAATCGTAAGAAATGCGAAACTGAAATCTTGCTAGAGTTTTATGTTGTTACATTTCATATTTATACGTGATAAATTTCAATTTTAACCATCTCAAAAAAACCCTACCATGTCTCTCCAATGGCGTTCCCCCAACCCAAGCTACCGCCCACCACTCCCTCCCTCCGATCAACGCCGTCCCTACCCTCAGCCCAACCCCTACCACCAATACAGCCGTCACCTACTCTCCACCCTTCCCACCAGAAACAAGATTTTTTTTGAAAACTTCCCTAATTCCCACAACGCAGCAGCCATGTCTAGGGTTTTCAAGCGGCTTGGAATCTCAGGCAGAGTGTATGTGGCAAGGAAAAAGAGTGCCAGGAATCTTAATTTTGGCTTTCTAACCCTAGATGATTCCCAATCTATTCGTGAAGCCTCCATCGGATTAATGCAATCTCAATCGGTACAGCCAAGATTTGTGCGTACCAAGCAAGGTACTCAATGAATCCAAATCACCCTGTCAGCGATTTAAGACCCGCGAGACCTCAGGCCAAAAAAACTGATCTTTCGCGATTCACCGAGAGACAACAAGTCCTATATGAACGTCGTTGCCGCTGGAGTAGAGGCACATGGAGCCACCACCGCTCCCGCTATCAATCAAGCTACCAAGGAGAATAGGTCTATCAGCTCACAGAGTCCCGCATTCGTAACCGAGGTTGCCCCATGGAAGAATAAATCCTGCCTTATCAAGCTTCACAACATCTCAATTATCCGGAACATCTTCGAGATTGCTATTGACAGTGGTAATGAGCTTTCGCACTCTTGCTTCCCTTGATGCTTTTCTGAAGGGTGATTGGCACGCGCTACAGCACTATATCAAGGAGGTCTTACCCATAAGCTCGGATTTTGCCCCTTCTGAAACTATCATGTACCTTGATCTCATGGGCATCCCCATATCCATCATAGCTGATGCTCTTGTCAGGAAGTTGGCTGGCTGTTTTGGCAGGGTCGTTGCCATCGATAGTAACCTGGAGACTCCAGACAGGTTAGACGTCGTTTCATGTCTGATTTCAGCTCCGTTGGGCACTATATGCGCCCCCTTCTTAATAGTGCTGGGAAACAAAGAGTTTAAGATTTTCTATAACCTACGTTAGGGAGTGGGATGCCAACACTGCAAAAACGATAGCCTTTCATACTCTACTAATTCTGACTCTAGTGCCGACAGCTCCTCTTGCCGAAATGGGGCTCGCTCTGCCTCAAAAAGTAGTACCTCGAGTAAAGTCCCAGAATCCCCCTTAGGTGCTCCTATCTCAGCTATCAATGCTGCGAACCCTAAGTCAGTTGGAAAGTTACCCCAGCAGACCCCAGATGCCGCTCATACTAACATGATATCTGATTCAGCCTCGGGGGAACAACAACCCGACTTTGGTAGTGCTAAAATCTCTTCCTCGGAACAGGTAAAGAGCGGCGCATCTATCATGGAATACTCATCAGGTCCGGACATTAGCAATATGAATAGGGTTATATTGCAAGCGGATCCCACCAATTCTAGGCTCGATGAGGGGCTTCTTACTTTCCAAATTGGGGAATCTATGCACTTATTTGACGGTGCACATCAGGATGTGATTTTGGAGGCATCAAAGGGTACGATCTAGCTTTATTACCCACTTTAAGGTTTTTCTTGATTTCTATTATGTCTGCTAATTTTTTATTTTGGAATTGTCGAGGTGGAGTCAACAACAATGCGAAACAAATGTTGATTCGGTATACCATCCGTAAGAGCAATATGCACTTCTTTGTCCTCTTGGAAACCAAGGCAGGCGATGTGACCAACAATGCTATGCGCAAGATTTGGGGGCACAATAATTTCAGCTACCATTTTATCCCTTCGAATGGCCTCTCGGGAGGAATTGTAGTTTCCTGGAATGCATCTTTGGTTAACGGAACTGTGGTACAAGGATTCGATAGATGGCTGTCGTTAATCTTGACGATAGATGGATTAGATCTTAACGTGTTTTGTGTTTATGCCTCCACCAACCATGTCGAAAGATACACTATGTGGCAGGCCCTATCCCCCCTTATTCAGAATTCCAATCATATGATTGTCTGTGGCGATTTCAATAAGGTCCTTCATAGCTCGGAGAGGTTTGGTGGTGGCACTTCGAATTCAATGCTTCAGTTTAAGGAGTTTGTAGATGGTTGCTCGCTATATGATTTGCCACTTCATGGGAGGGATTACACATGGTCCAATAGTGTCTCCTTTTCACGAATAGATCGGGCATTTATTTCATACAACATCTTGGACTTGTGGCCTACGATGAATATCTCAACCCTGGACCCGACTCTCTCGGATCACTTCCCGGTTATCTTCCATTCACACGCCCTTAATGCCTCAGGTCCGAGGCCCTCTCGGTCCCTTAACTGATGGTGGGACAATCAGGAATTCTTCCCTTTCCTCCAAGCTAAATGGGAGGTGATATGCAACAGATGGCCAAGAAAGGATTTTGACTTTAAAATCAAACGGCTTTGGGACTACATAAAACCGTGGCACTCATCCAACTTTGGAAACCTTGAGCGTAAAATTAAGTCTCTTGAGGAAAGGGTTATTAGCTTAACCTCGGCTGATGTCACAAGATCGATTGACGCATCTCATGTTCAAAACTACAGAGGGCGTGAAATCTTCTTCGAGAAAATAGGCGGAGCCTTGAATTAATTTGCCATCAGCAGTCCAGAATTAATTGGGCTGTCTCAGGAGACAATAACTCCGCTTTTTTTTCATCGTGTTGCCTCGGCAAGGTTCAGGGGAAATAGAATAACTCACTTAGAAATCGAAGGGGCTTTGACCAGCTACCAGCAGACTATTACCACCTATATCTGCAACTTCTATGCGGACCTATTCTCCAGGCCCTCTTCCGTGCCGTTTTCACTTAACAGCCTTGACTTCAAATCTGTGGACGCGGTTTCAAACCAGCGACTGATAGCTCCCTTCGAAGAAAATGAGATTTGGAATGCTAGTGGTGGATGTAACGAAAATAAATCCCTCGGGTCTGATGGTTGCAATTTCTTTTTCTCTAAGAGAGCTTGGCCTATGTTCGAAAGGAATTTTATGGGGCTGCTTAATGAGTTTCACGCAACGGGGCTGCTGCCAAACTCGATTAAATCCTCCTACACGGTCTTAATTCCAAAGGTTCCGGGTACTTCGCTTCTTACCAATTTCAGTCCTATAACCCTTATTCATGGATTGTACAAAATTATCGCTAAAATCCTTGCTAACAGATTAAAGGATGTTCTACCTAGCTTAATCTCTGAAAATCAGTTTGCATTTGTGAAAGATAGGAGTATACATGAATGATCTTGTATTGCCTCAGAAATCATCCACTTTGCTAAAGATTGTAAACAACCGTGGTTGGTTCTCAAGTTAGATTTTCAGAAGGCTTTTGACAGTGTATCGTGGAAATACATAGACACGGTATTGAGAAGAATAGGTTTCGATGAGAAATGGGTGAACTGGCTCTCTAATTGCAGGAATGGCTCAGTAACTTCTATTCTCATTAATGGGTCTCCTTGCAACCCTATCGAGCTACACCGCGGTGTAAAGCAAGGCGACCCAATATCGCCTTATTTTTGTCCTTGCGATCGAGGGTCTTAAACGGCTGTTGGACGTGTGTATTCGGAATGGTACCTTGCCCGAATTTCAAATCAACGGTTCATAAAAGGATGTATCACTTCTCCAATTTTCAAATGACACAATGTGCTTTATTCCCGCAGATAAGTCTCTCATCCCCTCTTATATTCGACTATTTCGCTGCTTTGAGCTAATTTCAGGCTTGCGCATTAATTATCAAAAAAGTTCTATCTTGGGTATTAATATAAGTGAGAGTCTTTTGAACGATTGTGCAAATATGTTAGGATGTAAGATTGAGAACTTCCCTATCAATTACTTAGGCGCTCCCCTTTGCCTGAAAGGGCCTCCGGTCTCGATATGGAACTCATTGATTGGTAAGTTTCAGAATAGACTATCTAGCTGGTTAGGGAATTGCCTTTCTTATGCGGGGAGAGTTGTGCTAATCAAGTCGGTCCTGCGTTCCCTTCCCATATGCCTTGTATCCCTCTTGAAACTGCCAGTGTCGGTCATTGACAAGCTTGTATGCCTAATGAAAAAATTTTTGTGGAAGGGTGATTCGTCCAGTAGAGGGTTATGTAAGGTGAGTTGGGAAACCATTATTTTACCGTAGAATCTCGGTGGGTTGTTTATTCGCGACCTTAAGCTTGAAAACTGCAGTTTATTATTAAAGTGGGTATGGAAAATACATCAACCGAGCTCTAGTAGTTTTTGGTTCGATATTTGTGTCAATAGACATTCTTTTCAGGGCTGGAACTCGTTGATAGGCTCTGATGAGAGACAATTATCTTTTATTTGGAAAGACATTATATCATGCTGCACTAAAAATGAAATTTTCTGGAACTTCACCTCTAACGTTAAAATTCGTGTAGGAAACGAGCAAGTTGGCTCATTTTGGAAAGATAACTGGACTGTAGATCAATCACTTGCATCCCCATTCTCGGACCTTTTTTCCAAGTGCAACAACAAAAATTGTACTATCGCGCAAGGGTGCGAAGCCGTTATCGCCTCGTCCTTCTCAAGACCCTTCTGGAAAAGAACCCTTCGAATCTCTTCAAGAGAAAGATGTGCCGAGATGTATACCTGGATCTGTCAAGCGAGGCCCTCGGTGTTGAATCCCCCATCTATAAATGACATCGTTGTCTGGAGCTGTGATGCAGAAGGTCGATTTTCGGCTAGCTCCTTTTGCAAAAATTACTACAAGCCCGATCGGTGGACCAAACCTCGCACGGACTTTTCACTGCTTTGGGATGCATGCCTCCTGCCGAAAATTCACTTCTTTGGATGGCTTGTCTTTCCTGAGAAATTACCTTCAAGGGACTTTCTTATTTGCAGGGGCTGCATTGCGGACAACTCTTGCCCGTTTTGCGACATATCGAGACCATGGACCATGCTCTAATTCATTGCGCCAATAGCATCCCTATGTGGTGGGATTTGTTTCGGCTATTTGGCCTGAGGATTATTGTTCCCTCTGCACCATATGACTTCTTACTATATTGGAGATCCCACTTTTCCCCCGGCCTGAAGAGATCCTTTGCAACAACGTTATGGTTCTGCAATGCATGGTCATTGTGGAAGCGACGCAACAAATTTATTTTTGAGGGAACATCAAGCACCGAAGATATTCTTGTCTCAAGCATCCACTATTGTATGTTTATTTTTCAATGTAAAAGGCAGCAGCTAGGTCTTCAGGTTTCGGATATTTTCACAAATCTAAATTTTTTTGTTCGCTGACGCTTTGTACCACCTAGACGATCCTTATTTAGGCTGTAATTTCCGGGGATGGTTCTCTTCTTGAGACCTACTCTTTCTTAATGAAAAGGGGTGGGTGTTTTGTAGGTAAGCGGATGAGCTAACCTAGTTAGGTAATCCGCTCCAAAATTTTCACCCGCCCCAATCTTTTTTCCTTCTGGTGGAACACATTGTTCCATCAGGGGTTTTTCAAAAAAAAATATTTATACGTGATATATATGTTTCTTTTATAGTCAAAAATTCAAAATATGTGTGCATCGGGTGCACATAGTGAAAGTGTAGATGCACTTGTAAATGGCGAGTCATCCCATTGACCTTCGTGGCTATTTGTTAGGCATGCACCACCAAAAAAATCAAAGTACAAATATTTGGATGGCTGTTCTTATGAGGATGAAATAACAAGAATAAGGAGCCAACTTCAAGAGGAGATGGATGAGAAAATGAACTAGAAAATGTCTTCCTTTATTAAGAAGTTGAAAGAAGAGAATCTCAATCTAAACCTTGATATGGCTGCCTTTGGTGAGTGTTCAAGTGACAATGAAAATGTTTCTTCTAAATAGAGAAAAGAGTACTACTTTATGGATGCAATTAGTACTTTAAGGATAGTATTAGTATTTGTTTGTTATTGAATTATGAGACAATATAAGAATTATGGATGTTGTTGTTTGATTTTTGTTAAATTATGAGACATCTTCATGAATCATGGATGTTGTTAATTTATGAGACATCTTAATTGTATTTTGATTGCATAGGGATTACAAAAACAGGATAAAAGTGTTGGTATATAGATAAATGTAAAATTGAAAAGTGTTGTCTATTCTATACAAATAACATCAAATCTTAAATTAATAAGTGTTATATAATGTGTTAAAAGTGTTGGTAAAAGGATAAAATGTATATTTTGAAAATGTTTTAGTCATATAGTAAAATGTTGCCAAAAATAAAAATGTATTAAAAAGTGTTGGCATTTCTAAGAAAGTGTTGGCATATCATTTTGTAGTGTTATTTTCAGATCCGTTTGACAATCCCATAAAAGGGTTGGCAAAGGGGAGAGAATTGTTGGTAAATAGCCCTATACCAACACTTTTTAATATGTCGGTATAGATGACCAAAAGTATTGGCATAAGGACCTTTGCCAATAGCCAAAAAACCAACACCGGTTTTTTTAAAAGTGTTGTCTATTCACCTACGCTCACACTTTTTTAACATTAGCAAATATATTTTGAGTGTTGGTAGAGCCAATATATGGTGTAGTGTCATATGGCGCCTCTCTTACTTGGGAACCTATATCGGTGCAACTTGAATTGACCAAGAGGGGATTAAAATGGACTAATTTATTTCTAGTATATAATATGGGGATTATATATGTTTCTATAACGGAGTAAAGAAATTATATTATTGAATAAAAACTTAAGGGAAATGCAATATATATAACAAATAAAAATGTTAATAATTTTGGATATAATCTAGGTTGATGGAATAATTATAATAAAGAGCTTGAACCCACCTACGGTTGGACCTTATAAATTAGTTTTAAAATTCCCTGAATTAATATAAATTATTATAAATATATCTATCTAATAAATCCTAGATTGGGTGAGACATTTAAACACCAATAAAATCCTAAAGTAAATATATTAAGGCAACTTATAGTCTTCCTTACTCGAATCTATAATACGATCTTTTTCGGCCATAAAAGTATTGCTCAAAGCGTTCCTTTTCATCTACATCAATCGGTTATAAATATTGGGATAGGGTCTACCTTACCAGGATTGAGGTAGTCCACCATAAAATTGGGTCTAGCTGCAGGGCTGAGACATATTCAAGGAGTTGCTAATATAAGAGCACTCGTCTCGTGGAATGAGGGAACTTGAATAATTAGCAATTGCATATGATGCAAATGGAATGGGATTCCAACTACAACTTACTAATATGGTTTGACTCATAAAATTGGGGGCCATATTAGACTAGTTGTAGATGCTACCTTTTTGGAAATTTAGCTAGGCTAGACTTCCCGAATTCAATAGAATGGTCTATTGTAAATTTCGATAAATAGTAGGACAAATGTATTTAATTAAAAGTCCTTATATTAAATACATGTACTACATACTAAAATCTAAATAACAATTCTTTTCTTATATCTCGGTTGAAATCTTTATTTAAATACAAACATTCGCGTTAATGACTAATTTTGATTGGCTCTAGCTTCAAGGGTTGGCCCATACACTGTATGAGCCCAACACTAAACAACATGATGCAACCACTTCTACTTTATGTAAGAATGTTGGTAATGCTTGAAGGAAACAAGGATACAACACCTTAAATGTTGTTAACATCGATGTTACCTTATGTAAGTAGCCGACAGGAGACAAGGATAAACATCAAGTCGGATGTTAGGATCCATGTTACCTAAGCTACAAGGGCATCATAAAATCATGGACTTGAAAGTTTATGTCTTAATATCTTAGAGAAAGGATTTTCTACTATGGAAGATTTGAACCAAAATATTTTTGATGGAAAATTGGTGGACCAATTGGTCAGAAATTTGAATGGTTCTTATCTCAAAGAAGTAATGGTACACATAGTATCTAGTATTGAAGTAGCGTAGAGCAAAGTGATGAGGAAAAAATGGAATACAGAAAATTTCATCTTGGTGACAAAAATGATTGTTTTCTATATGAAATATTGGAAGTAAGATTAGAATGACTAAAGTCTCGTAGCATGAGAAGAGGAGGATTGGAAGCTTCCACTTCAAGATGTTTGATATTGAGAATTTCTGCACTCAAGGGAATTCTAAATTGGTATGGAATACCTCATGAGAATCACATATCCATACAAAGGTATAGATATAAATGAGAAGTATAGGTTTGGCAAAAGGAGAGTTGTACCTACAGAAGATCATTCGAGCTTGAAGGCTACTAATGATGTAGGAACTTAAAATCTCCTTTTGGATAAATTTCTAATAAGACAAAGTGATAATCAATTATCATTATAAAATATTATTTCCTGCTTCACAGTAGATGAAATTTTATTCCAATTTGATAAAAGGTATTATCAAAGTTATGAATGATATTTTATTGTAATATGACAAAACATATTTTGTAATTACAAAATCATATTATCAAATACAAACATTGCTAAGAGAAAAATTAGATAATCATAAATCTTTCTACTTATGGCATTGTCGTTTAGGCCATATAAACAAAGATCACTTAACCAAGTTACATAAGCATGGAGACTTGGGCCCAATAGACTTGGAGTCTTATGGAGATTGTGAACCTTGTTTAAAAGGAAAAATGACGAAGTTACCCTTTAAAGAAAAGGGTGAATGAGCCACGAGTACATTGGAGATTATACATACTGATGTGTGTGGTCCAATGAGTGTTTAGGCACTAGGAGGATACTCCTACTTCATAACCTTTATCGATGATTACTCACGATATGGTTATTTGTACTTAATGAAGCACAAGTCTAAAAGTTTTGATAAATTCAAGATATTTAGAAATGAAGTAGAGAAACAACTTGAGAAAAGTATTAAAGCACTTCAATCTGATCGACGTGGAGAATACTTGAGTCAGGAGTTTCAGGATTATCTAAAAGAAAATGGGATAGTTCCCCAGTGGACCCCTCCTTATACACCCCAACATAATGAAAGGAGGAATCAAACTTTATTAGATATGGTTCGATCCATGATGAGCCAAGCAAATCTCAGTAAATCCTTTTGGGGATATGCACTAGAGAGCACAATTTATTTATTAAATAGAGTGCCCTCTAAATCAGTTGATTTTACACCTTATAAAAGATGGTGTAATAAAAGGCCATCTCTAAGTCACCTAAGAGTATGGGGCTGTCCTGCTATGGTAAAGAGTACAACATCAGATAAGCTAAGCGCTAAGTCTAACAAGTGTCAGTTCATTAGATATCCAAAGAAAGCTATTGGATATTTATTTTACCAACCCTAGGCATAAAAGGTATTTGCATCTTAGAGTGCTCAGAATCTTGAAAAGGAACACTTACTTGCAAAAGTCAGTGGGAGCAATTTTAAAGGAAGTTCAAGACGAAGAAATAAACAATCAGTTGATTGACCCTGTTTTAGATACACAAGAAGGTGTGATCCAAGAATAACCTGTCAAAACGCAATCATTGTGAATATCAAATCATGTTCATAAAGGTCCCCAAAGATATGGTTTTATCATCACTAATGATAGGAAACTATATCTCATGGAGGATGATGAACCAAGAACCTATGATGAAGAAATGAAAAGCTCAGATTCTGATAACTGGCTTAAGGCTATAAAATCAGAAATGGATTCCATGTATAAAAACCAACTTTGGAATTTGGTCGATGCACCAGAAGAGGTTAGACCTATTGGATGCAAATGGGTCTTCAAGAAGAAGACGGACATGGATGGTAATCTAATTACCTATAAGGAAAGGTCGGTTACGAAGGGTTATAGTCAACATGAAGGTATTGACTATGATGAAACTTTCTCACTGTAAGCCATGCTTAAATCCATAAGGATACTTCTCGCTATTGCTACTCATTATGATTATGAGATCTAGCAGATGGATGTTAAAATAACATTCCTTAATGGGGATTTGGACCGGGATGTGTATATGATACAGCCGAAGGGTTTTACATCTCAAAATTACTCGAAGGTATGTAAACTGCAAAAGTCTATTTATGGACATAAGCAAGCATCTAGGAGTTGGAATATTAGGTTTGATCAGACAATCTGTGAACTGGATTTCTGTCCAAAACATTAATGGGCCTTGTGTTTATAAGAAGGTCAGTGGGAGTGTAGTCGTTTTCTTAGTATTATATGTCAATCACATTTTACTACTAGGAAACGACATTTCTCTTCTTCAAAGTATTAAAATATGGTTATTAAGAAAGTTCTTGAAGAAAGACCTTGGTGAATTAGCATTTATACTAGGTGTGAAAATCTATAGAGGTAGATCGAAGAAGTTGTTAGGTCTTTTACAAAGTACATATATAGACAAGGTACTGAGTAGGTTCAACCTTAAGCATTTGAAGAAAGCTTATCTTCCAATAATAAAGGGGATTAACCTATCTAAGGTTGAGTGTTGGAAGAAAGCTCAAGAAAGGATGCGCATGAAGGATATACCCTATGCATCCGCGATAAGATCCATCATGTATGCTATGATATGTACTAGGCCAGATGTCTCTCAAGCTTTAACCTTTACGATAAGCACTGAATGGCCGTCAAGGCAATTCTTAAGTACTTGAAAGGACTAAAGATGATTTCTTGATACATGGAGATGGTGACCTCATAATTAGAGGTTAGACTGATGCGAGTTTTCAATCTAAAAAGGATGACTTTAAGCCTCAGTCAGGTTTTGTGTATGTGTTAAATGGAGGGGCAATATGCTGGAAGAGTTCCAAGCAAGAAATATTGTTGATTCAACCACAGAATTTGAATACATTTATGCCTATGAAGCAACAATGGAAGCTATTTGGTTAAAGGGATTCATTGGTGATCTTAGTTTGGTGCCTGAGATTGATAATCTATTTACTTTGTATTGCGATAACAATGGTGCTATTGCCCAGGCAAAAGAACCACAGTCCCACAAAAAAATAGACATGTATCCAGAAAGTATCATATAATCAAGGAGATCGTTGATGCTAAGGTGATAAGACTAGAATATGTTCCCATTGATTAGAACTTCATGGATTGTCTAACAAAGCCATTGACGCAAGTCAAACATGACCAGCATGTTAAAGCATATGGATTAAAACATATGGCTAATTAGCCTTAGTGCAAGTGGGAGTTTGTTAGATATAATGTATGCCTGTAAGGCAATTAGGGCGATGTATCTTAATTATGTATTAGTACGAATAATTTTTTTAAGTAATAAAGACATTTAATCTTTTGTTTATGTCGATGTGTTAATATATATATTATGACTGGTTAAAAAAAATTCATTGATATCTATGTACAAAAGTCCTTGACATATCATAGAATGAAGTGAGAGAAAATATAATGGGACTATACTTAGTGAGACTTTCTTCATTTGTAATTATGATTATGTCTAAACTATCCCTAGTCATAGTTTCATCAAGAATGGTTATTGATGAGATAGTAAGGCTATCATATGGTCAACTTTCTTAGAATTGGTCCAAGCAGTCAAACTCCTTTGAGTGAAGGTGGTGCCTTAAGTTTGACACACGGATATATTTGGAAGATATATTGGAGACCACAATAAGATAAATACTTGGTAAATATATCATAGTGTTAGTATTTATCTTTATGCAGTAGCTTTGTGAATATCCTCACACTTGAGATACTAGTTGCCTTGTGTGATTCTGTAACTATGTTTTGGCTCATACCTATGCACTCAATAATTTTAGGTGTCAAGGGTGATTACAGGTATAGTGATGACATCACGTTGGTAAGCTATGTAGTCGAAAGAATCCATCGCTACGGATATATTAAGGAGTTATACCTGGCCACTTATTGAAGTGGTGATTGCTATAAACCTCTGATCAGAGTATGTGTTTGATAGATATAGTTTCTAGTCAAACACATTACGGTAAAAAGCAATATACTTCAGTAACAAGTAAATAACTGGGATAGCTTGGAGCAACTTGGCTATTAGTGGGTTAGCACTTTGACCGAACCCAACAAACCAAATGGTACTACTATTAAAGAATGGAAGGAGTTCATCGCATTGGGCAACTATTGCATTAATCAAGATCAAGTCATCGCATTGGGGGATGGTGGTCCCTTGCTAGAGGTGTACTATATCGAGTTCTATTCACGGTCTAGAACTTTGAGCCGATAGTTCCTATAGAACAAAGATTGGTCAAACCTTAATAGCTCAATACTACAGGATCCTATAAGGTCATACACAGTTAACTTTCATCGGACTGAGTAAAGAATTAATAGACTTGATCTATTACGAAAATATTAAAGGGATGGTTGAACTATTACCTGGTTAGACGAGGGATTTTATTTATTGACCAGTAACTAATTATTAGGGTCATAAATAAATTAAAGAATTGATTAAAATGATTAGATCATTTTATGGTTAAACAACGAATTTATTTTTACCAGTAACTAATTTTTATTAGGGTCATAAATAAATTAAAGTGTTGATTAAAATGATTAAATCATTTTATTGTTAAGCCAAGAATTTATCGGTATCTAATTTTATTAGGCTCATAAAATAAATTAAAAGAGAGGAGGATTAAATTAAATTTTGTATTTAAATTGGCATTTAATCCATCAATTAAGTCTTATATTTAAATTGGGATTTAATCCAGTAATTAAGTCTTGTATTTAAATTGACATTTAATCCCGCAATTAATCTTCTGTTTAAATTGACATTTAATCATGCATTAAATCTGCATTTAATCCCGCATTAAATTCATATTAAATTCAGGGAGCCTTTACTCCCACTATATAAACCAAGTCTGTCTTCTTCATTCTTTGCACCATATATCTTCGTATGAACTAATGTCAAATTGGAAGATAAAATTAAGGAGTCCCTTTGGTTAATATTTCGGGTGCGTTTTGGAGTGGTCTAGCAGCTATTTAAAACTCTGCGGTTCTTTCTCATTGGGAGGTTTTGGTTGGTGGGGTTCGTGTGGATACTCATAAAGACTATACTACACTTGGAAGCTTGTGTAAAGAGGTTCTGCTAAAGCACGCTTCAGCTGAAATGTTTTATTTTTCTCTTTAATTATTGGGTCCTTTTTTAAGCGTTTTAGACTTAATAATTACTATGGTTAGGATATTTTGCATGCTTAATTAATTTTATATTTAAATTATGACTTAGGGTTATAACGTGCTTAATAGAAAATATTTATGCTAGGATATAATTTAGAATTATGATACATCTAGCCTATGCATGCTAATCTAAGTAGAAAATTTATTTAGTTAAGGCTTTAATTAATTTATATGAAAGTAATAGGAGTTCCTGGGACAAAAGACAAAATTTTGAATTTCCGCCATGCTTGTTATACATATTCAAAGTGGCTGTCAGTTCCCAACAATTTCATCTCCTTAAGAAACAAATTTCATATAGAATGATAACTTAAAGTTGTGTCTGTAAAAATTTTGTGTTTGTTGTAGATAATTGGACTAGCTTTTTTCCATTGTAACCAAATTTTGTGTCTAATTAGTACTTATTTGATGTTAATTTTGTTTCTGTTTGACAGGCCTTAAAGAAATATACATGCACTTGATGTGCCACCTCTGAACAGTGTGCCATACGTTGGTTCGCCTATACCGGTCAGTGAAAACGATCCATTGCTAACAAATGGTGATATCGAACCACCCACTTTGGAACCTGTTATACTTTTATCCACCGAACCAACTGCCACAAGCTATATCACTTTACAAATCAAAATACTAATCG
Organism: Euphorbia pulcherrima; assembly: GCA_947683365.1. Taxonomy (NCBI): domain Eukaryota; kingdom Viridiplantae; phylum Streptophyta; class Magnoliopsida; order Malpighiales; family Euphorbiaceae; genus Euphorbia; species Euphorbia pulcherrima. The sequence continues at coordinate 46,986,943 of CANTUS010000010.1, forward strand.
TATATAATTCAGGTTGGAATAAAAGAGCAAAACAAACATAATTATTTAAGTTTGTTTACATATAAATTTCAGCTGGGGCCTTGTTTGTGGGGTGCCAACAACTGCCTATAGCGTTTCAGTCTCAGATTTGAGATTTGCTAAGTGACGCAAGAGCAAGAAAAATAAAAGTTGAAAGGAAGAGAGACCTTACCTGCGAAAGCAATTCAGTAATCTGAGGAGTCTGGTAAATCGTACCAAGAAACCAGCTAGAAAAAATCGACCTCAGTAGTTTTTTTTATAAAAACTACTTCCTTCGCACAACGAACCTCAATCTATGGATGTCGTAATCAATCCGAGGATTCGAACCGTAGGGTTTCGTTAGAAAAAAACTACATATGCGGCTGTTCTTCATGATCCTGCTGAATCAACAAGCCATCAAAACGCAGCTATTATTCCTGTTATGTCTGATGCGGGAGGCGGATACAAGGCCATCAAAGTCCCGCAAAAGATTCTTGAAGGAAGACTCGGAACCTGCCTCTTTTCAACAGTTGGCCGAATCACCCTAATTAAGGGAGATAACCTGTGGAAACACGCAGACCTCAAAGCTAAGTTGAATATGATCTGGAATCTTAAAATGGATTGGAAGTTAATATCTCTTGGCAAGGGATACTTTCACATAATCTTTAGATCTGAATCCATTTTGCAGGCTGTTTGGAGTAAAGGCAATCTAAACCTCCAACAAGGGGTAATGAGATTTAGCCCATGGAAGCAGGGGTTCGACCGTCTGGGTACGGCTATATAACCTTTCATGAGAGTTTTGGGATAAACGAACCTTTGCTAATATTGCTCATGGCATCGGGGTGCCGATTTGATAGAAATACAGTGGAAGGGGAATTTGGGCACTATGCCAGAATTCTCATTGATCTTGACCTTGCTCAACCTCTACAAGACTCTATAAGGGTTGATACAGATAGGGAGATGTATTGGATTTCATCGGAATATGAAAACATACCTTCACTTTGCACTTCTTGTCATGTTGTAGGTCATGTGTCTGCCAACTGCAGAAAAATGGAGGTGATAAACTCCTTTCAAAGGAAACAAGAGCGGAACCATGGAAAATTATCTCTCGGGAGAAAACATGGCGAAAAACCAAGAATCAGGTCATTCCTTAGAAGGTGGACAACTCAAATCGCGATGAGATGAATGGGCAAACCACGAGGGATGATGGGTTGTGTTTTCAACATGTATTTCTGCTTATTTCTATACCATTGAGACCATGCTTTTAGTCTTTTTGACCGTTATTACTTCATTTTCTACCTTTTCAGGTTTTCAAGGCAATTTGGAGAAAAGATGCATTTCTGGGCATGAAACGAGCAATCAAGGAGACTCCCGATGGATGCACCTAGACTAGCCTAGTCCCAGTGACTTTGAAGCCTTATAGAACATAAGAAAAAATGAAAAGAGGAAGTCCCGCTGAAAAGTTATCAGTCATCGAGATCATGTTGTGTTCACCATGACTGACGAGGTCTCGATGACGTGTCAACATTCTGGAGCAGAAGTCAAAGACATCAAAGTTGACCAGAACCTAACAAAGAAAGCAAAGTGAATTCAATGTTGTTTAATTCCTTTCCTTATCTTAAAGAGGAATCCTTGTCACTTAAGGACTTCCTAAAGAGCCTTCCACCGAGGTCCTGATGCAGACAACAGGAACGATAACTGGCCCTAGTGATCCCAAAGCATTCCAGAACGACCAAGATGGCATCAATACCAAGGCACGCAAATTTCCAGATCTGGGTGACACTTAATGCGACATATTCAGGAAGAGCCCAATTTAAGGAAGAAGTTTGATCTCTTTCCTAATTCTATAAAGGAAGGGATTTTACTACCATTTGAAGATAATGACTAAAAGGAAATGAATCCAACAAGATAAATGCAAAGATACCTAAACAAACAATATCACAATAGTCCTATTCCACTCTAAAGAGGAAGCAAGAGGCAAGACTCCCTACAAATACCAAGGCTGGCTCACACATTCCACATTCCATAAGGCTAAAAAGCCAAAAACCACTACCTAAGCTTAGTTTAGATTAGTTCATTGTTCTTTTCAAATACTCTTTTTAATCGCAATTTACTTTACAAGTCTTTTTACTTTTTGCATGCTTTACTTTAAGTTTCTTTATCATGCTTAGCTAAATTCCTTATGACTTGACCAAGTAAGGGTCAAGGCTGAGTTTGAATAGCGTGAGGACTGCAATTGAATACAAAAGTTCACAAGATCTTGTTACTTTAAGGGTTATATGGTAAGAGTATCACTTAGTCTCGCTGTGTGGTTTGACCAACCATTTGGTAAGTCTCTGTGATTATTGTTAATCTTGATTCTTGCATCCGTAATCATGCCTAAAGAGGGATAAAGTAACAGCAGTCTCCACCAAAACTGGAGAAAGGTAATCTTGTACCTGTTGGGAGTGCTTGACTACCTGCCGGTAAGGGTTTGGGCTTTTTTAATTTATATTGATATTCATTGGCGAGCTCTCTAGTGCAAAGTCGAGAGACACAGTGAGTAAGAGGGAGGTCGTGGCATGAAGTCTGGTCTCCATACACAATAAGGAAGAGTTGCTAGCATTGTACATTGCATGAGTGCTAATATAATTTAACCTAGGTCCCGGTGCAATTTATATCTTGTCCCATGATCTCCATGATGTTTAGTCTTGCTTTGCTTTGGTCGAGTCATTGTCTTTTATTGATTTTATTCTTGCTTTACTTCGTTCAATCATCTCAATTCCCATTAAGAGCACTTCTAGGTCACGTTGTCTGTCATCTATTGAAAATAACATTGTTAAATACCGTTCCCTTTGGATTTGACCTCAGCTCGCTACTAACTGCAAGTTTGTTTTGTGTAGGGATTTATTTTTGGTGGTCTCGACACCCATCAAATTTTGGCGCCATTGCCGGGGAACGGTTCCTTTTGACTAGTTATTTTTCGTGGATGACTAGAGCCACAAATCGTGGCCAAGAACTCCTCTTCAATCCTAAGATAGAAAAATCCAATAGAGCTTGCGCTAAGCAAGTTTATGAATGAAGTGAGTCCCAACGTCGAGCACAACCTTCCATTGAACCCAATGATAACGCTACCTTAACAGGAGGACTGTTCAACATGACTGACTCCTATTCTGAACTTAAAGTAGCCAATGTGACCATGGCTAACATAGAGCAGTCAATCAAAGATCGTACACAGGTCATGGTAGATCAACCACCACTAGAGAGACCATTATTAAGCAATACCAAGATCAAAATTAATGTCCAAAATGGCTCCCTCACTATAGAATTCAATGGAGAAGTTTCCACTTTCAATGGGTATCGGCTCAAGCCCTACTACGAAGGATTCCAAGCTCACTCTAAGGAGATCACTCACGTTGAGACTCCTTTTCCTACACCATGATCTCTGTGTGGTGCATCGAGCTCATCGACGTTAAACAAAGCGCTCTTGGGTGGCAGCCCAAGCATTTCTGACTCTCTATCTCCATTTTTTTTATTTATGCCTTTTTTTTGTTGTTTTTTAGTTGAATGTAAACTAGGACTTATCCCTCTCTCTGACATTTATTGCAGGTACAGGTCTCTATACATACGTTAGGAGCTGAAACATCACATGCTAAAGGACTAGAGTAAAGGGACAACGGATGGGAAATGGCTCACGCGCCTTTATTCATGTATCAGTGGGTAATGAGGCAGTCATGATGGAGATTTTATGATGGTTATTTACTTAATTAACGCTATAATTGCTACCAATCCTACTATTACCCACGCGCCGCCTACAACTACTTCAAGAGGCAGTCCTCTAAGCCCTGCAAGTCCGCCTACAAGGATACCATGACCACTCTCAGAATCAACCAGGCTTCATTGATGCAAGTCCGCCTACAAGGAGACCATGACCACTCTTAAAATCAACTAGGGGTCATTGATGCATTCACCACAATCTCGTGGATTCCCCTTCTCTTCATCTATTTCCACTCCTACCAGGAGCTTGTTTGGGAGTTCTACATGACTCTCAACTTCAAGTAGGACTACACAAGCTACAAAGAAGAGGGGATGATCAAGTTCCATCTCCATGGGAAATATTTCAGTTGAAGTCTCGATGACTTCAACAAAGCTCTAGGGGTGACTGACCCCTCTGATGATATGTGTGATGCTCCTCCCTCCGACTTCAATGCTCTGAGACCTACTCCTCTCTCTGTAATAATGATCCTTGAGTCACCACCTAGAAGTTCGGTGACTCCTACGCCTTTTACATCCATGAGCCTTTTCTTCAGTATGCCCACAGAATCCTTGCCTTTAATTTTTTTTGTCACCATAGGAGCTCCGGGACCCTAAACAAAAAGAAAGTGCATGTTCTATGGTGCGTGCAAAATGACAAGAAGCACCGTCTAAAAGCCTGGCAGGCCAAGCAGTTCCACTACGTCCTTACCCACCCCAAAAGACCTTCGATCCTGGGTGCCGTGATCTCGATGATCGCATATGGTATGGAGAACTTTGATCCAGCCCTCAACACTAAAAGTCCTGAGACCCCGCTCTTGGACTTGGAGACTCTTGGGACTATATTGCTTAAAGAAATGGTCGACGGGACCACAGTTATACGCCCTTCTAGTCCTCTCGAGATCAGGACTAATCCTCATCCTCCCGTTGAGCCACAGCCAGACCAGCATGACTAGCCTGCTTATGGAGACCTCATTGTTGAAAACCAGATCCTCTGCTTTCAACACAATGCCCTCAAACTCAACGTGGACTTCCTGATCCAGCACATTGACATCGCTAGGAAAGGCTAGCGAGATCCTAGAGGCTGAGTCTCTTTGCCTCTCTTCCTCCTCCACCAGGACAATAACGTTCTATTTGCCCTCTCTTTTATTTTTCTTTTCCTTTTTCTTTTTTTTTCTTCTTTTGCATTGAGGGCAATGCAAATTTTAAGTGTAGGGAGGGGAATTATCATTTTTGCTTCTTTAGTTTCATTGTTTGAAAAGGACTTGTGTTTTTCTCTTTTCTTCCCGCAATGACCTAGTTTGCACTCTAACTTATTATTGTGAAATGTGGATACATAAGATAGGAAATACTGTGTAAATAACTAATTAAATAACTAACAGGACTATTTCGATTAACTATAACTTATCGTCGAGACCTGACTTGAGTATTGATGTTCCAACCAAAATTTCTGATAATCACTTTTTAAAATTCTTAGTCCCTAAGAGTGCAGGATAGTGTAACATGATTTCACTATTTAAATGCTTTAATCTGGACTTGATTTGCTTTTAGTTAGTCCCTGTGTATCATGAGATCCTCCATCGAGACCTTACAAATTTGATATCAATCTTGGTGGTTATTTTTTACTTCCATAATTAGTCGAAATGAGGCTTACTTGGCTCACAACCTTGTTTGTCTCTTTCATAGGGCCGATAGAAGGAAGAGCTATCCACGGTTAAAAATTGGGTAAAGACTCTTCCATAGGACCTATAGAAGGAAGAGCTATCCACGGCTGAAATTCGGGTGAAGACTCTTTCATAGGGCGGATAGAAGAAAGAGCTATCCGAGGCTAAAAACCTGGTAAAGACTCTTTCATAAGGAAGAATTGATAGATGGAAAATGCAGCGAGACCTAAGAAAAATGGCAAAGCACATAATAAGACGAAGTGAGTTAGTACGAAAAAAACATGAAAAAAATATCGCAAAGGAAAACCCAGATAATAGGTAGATTCGTCTTAGGAACCCCATCAAGTAAAAATGTGCTTCAAATAAATAAAAGGTTTAGAAGGAGTCACCTCATGATCACTGGGGCGGCCTAAATTTCAAATCAAGGTAATTATGAATGATAACAATATTTTATGTACTCGTGCTTTAATTTGGTAAATACTCTTGGGCAAAGTTTTGAACAAAGTCTTCTTGATGACATCTTATATTGAAATACTCAATAGTTAATGAAGAGCCTCGATATAAGTCTCGGTGAAAGAATACGGTCTCTGTGAAATTATTTAGGGTTATTTGGGCAGTTTAAATTTCTCTTCTTCCTGATATTTAATGCATACTTAAGGGCAAGCATGGAATAAGTGTGGGAAGATTTGATAGGTTGTATTTTCATCATGTATTTGTGCTTATTTCTATATCATTGAGACCATGCTTTTAGTCTTTTTAGCCGCTATTACTTCCTTTTCTCTCTTTTCAGGTTTTCAACGTAATTTGGAGAAAAGATGCATTTCTGGGCAGAAAATGAGCAATCAAGGAGACTCCCGATGGATGCACCAAGACTAGTCTGGTCACGGTGACCTAGAAGCCTTCTAGAACATAAGAAGAAATGAAAAGGGGAAGTCCCACTGAAAATTTATCATTCACCGAGATCATGTTGTGTTCACCATGACTGACGAGGTCCCGATGATGTGTCAACATTCTGGAGTAGAAGTCAAAGACGCCAAAGTTGACCACAGCCTAATAAAGAAAGTGGCGTGAATTCAATGTTGTTTAATTCCTTTCCTTATCTTAAAGAGGAATCCTTGTCACTAAAGGACTTCCTAAAGAGCCTTCCACCGAGGTCTTGATGCAGACAACGGGAGCGATAAGTGGTCTCAGTGATCCCAGAGCATTCCAGAACGACCGAGATGACATCAATACCAAGGTACACAAATTTCCAGATTTGGGAGACACTTAATGCGACCTATTCAGGAAGAGCCCAATTTAAGGAAGAAGTTTAATCTCTTTCCTAATTCTACAAAGGATGTGATTTTACTACCATTTGAAGTTAAAGACTAAAAGGAAATGAATCCAACAAGATAAATGCAAAGATACCTAATCAAGAAATATCACAATAGTCCTATTCCACTCTAAAGAGGAAGCAAGAGGCAAGACTCCCTATAAATACCAAGGCCGACGCATACATTCCACATTCCATAAGGCTAAAAAGCCAAAATCCACTATCTAAGCTTAGTTTAGATTAGTTCATTGTTCTTTAGATTAGTTCATTATTCTTTTGAAATACTCTTTTTAATCGCAATTTACTTTACAAGTCTGTTTTTACTCTTTGCATGCTTTACTTTAAGTCTCTTTATCATGTTTAGCTAAATTCCTTGTGACTTGAACAAGTAAGGGTCAAGGGTGAGTTTAAATGGCGTGAGGACTGCAATTGAATACAAAAGTTCACAAGGCGACCTATTTTCCAATCTCGATACTTCAAGGGTTCTATGGTAAGAGCATCACTTTAGTCTCGCTGTGTGGTTTGGCCAACCATTTGGTATGTCTCTGTGATTTAATCTTAATTCTTGCATCCGTAATTATGCCTGAAGAGGGATAAAGTAACAACAGTTCCCATCGAGATAGGAGAAAGGTAATCTTATGCCTGTTGGGAGTGATTCACTACCTATCGGTAAGGGTTTAGGCTTTTCTAATTTATATTGCTATTCATCGGCAAGCTCTCTGGCGTAAAGTAGAGAGATACGGCGAGTAAGAGGGAGGTCGTGGCATGAAGTACGATCTCCATACACAGTAAGGAAGAGTTGCTAGCATTGTACGGTGCATGAGTGCTAGTATAACTAAACCTAGGTCCCGGTGCAATTTATATCTTGTCCCATGATCACCATGATGTTCAGTCTTACTTTGCTTTGGTCGAGTCATTGTCTTTTATTGATTTTATTCTTGCTTTACTTCGTTAGATCATCTCAATTCCCATAAAGAGCACTTCTAGGTCACGTTTTCTGTCATCTATTGAAAATAACATTGTTAAATACCGTTCCCTATGGATTCGACCTCTGTTTGCTACTAACTACAAGTTTGTTTTGTGCAGGGATTTATTTTTGGTGGTCTCGACACCCATCAAGGGATACAAAAATTCTTTTGATTGAGGATGTCTCACAGCGAATCGGAAAAGAACCATAATCATGGGTTGATGCTTGTGATAGTAGTAATAAGGAAGTGAAACATATAGATACTGAACAATTGGCAATCGCCATGGCTAAGAATCCAAATAACACAATTCGCAAAAGCACTACCATTGGGCCTGATAATGACAAAAACAGGCAGCCGGAGGTAACTGAGGGGCATTACGATCAAAAACTATAACCGCAAAGGAGGAATTACCGGTTAACGTTTTCTCTAATTCAAAATAGGATCTTTTCAAGAACTATTGATAGGGTTTCAAGACTTTTTTTTAACAAATAAAAACTTACTTGTAAAGTCTCCTTGAGCGGCGGATGCTATGAAGCTCGCAAGTGAAAGCTCTCCAATCCCACATGCACGAACTACTCTCGAATCGGGATCGGTGCTAGCCGTATGGACGAAGAACAAGGAGAGAAAACACCAAAAAACCTAATTTTTCCAAAGCACCAAACGGGCACTGCCTCTATTGAAGGCTGCCATTCACGTTAATGTCATACAAAAAATTAGGGATTTAATTGCTTTAGTTGTCTATTTATAGTCTAGTTAGTCAATTAGGGTTAGGTTTAATTTAATTATAAATCTGCCCGATTAGAAACTTAATTTAATAATTAAACCACCAATTTTATTTCCTTAAACAATTTGTAATTGACATTATTTATAATTCACAATTTAACCCATAGATAAAACTAAAGCATTATAATTTAATCCAATAAATTGCATACTATAAATTAACTTAATAGACTAATTATTTTAGTATGCAAATTTCATTGACTAAATCAACATTTAATTAAATTGTTCAACATGTGAATTTAATTAATTAGCAATTAAATAAATACCATATGTAATTTAATTAAACATGAACTTAATTTAACTTAATGAATAATATAAGATACATTATATTATTTAATTAAACAAATTAATCTCATGGTGTTCATGATTATTCAATTACATTGACTTCACATGTCAATTAATTAATAATCAATTCTTCATCCAGTCTTATAACTTTTGCATGTACAAGAAATCCTAGATCAGTAGTTTTAAGTGCACGATCCTTTGGGTCCGTCCATATGTTGACAATGGGTAATTTACCCATAGACTGGAAACGGATTCTAGCAACCATTACAGCCCCCAATTAGGATAGAGTACAACCGTCTCTAAAAGATACTGAACCCAGTAGTTATCTCACAAAGTCCTTTGCCATCTTACATCAATATGATGAACAAGAGGCATGGTGCTTGTCACCCTCTTATGCAGCTCATGTTATTCCTTGATCTAGAATAAAATGATAAAATAAGTCAACGACTTATTGGATGTCTTTATCCCTTTTAAAAATCAAGTGGCTGGCGATTCATTTCAGTTGATCAAACCAAATGGAAATCCTATCACTTCAACACTACTGTTAATATGGTTATGAAATACAGTGAGCATACTCGTACTTGTAATCCTATATTTAAGGACCCGTTAGTAATATGCTACAGCATAGGCACTTCCACATTAACAAATAAGTTGAAATCAAGTCTGAGGACTATAGAGACCTACTCAGTGTTGGGAACTGATAGTCAAATTGAACATGTGTAAGAGGCATGGCGGAAATTCAAAATTTTGTCCATGTCTCCAGGTCCTATTAGTTGCATATAAATTAAATAAAGCCTTAACTAAATAATTCTCCACCTAGGTTAGCATGCTAAAGGACTAGGCATACCATAATTCTAAATTATATCCTAGCATATTTATTTTATACTAAGCATGTTATAACTCTAAGTTATAACCTAAGCATAAAATAAACTAAGCATGCAAAAATAACCTAAGCATAATTATTAAGTCTAAAAACACTCAAAGAAAAAGACTTAATAATTAAAAGAGAGAGAAAAAGAACTTACCAGTTGAACCGTGCTTTTGCAGAACCTTTTTGAACAAACTTCCAATCGTAGGATAGCCTCTATCAGTATCCACACGAACCCCACCAACCAAAACCTCCCTGGGAGGAAGAACTAAGAAGCCTCGAGTAGTTGCTAGACCACTCTAGAAGCCTCACCTAAAAATATAAACTAGCGGTGCGCAAATAAATTCAGGCTCCACAAAAATAACTTGCTCAATTACCCGAGAGATTAAATATCTCACTTAGGATTTATGCTTTGAGCTTAGAGTGATTTGAAAGGAAAGGGGACAGCCTATATATAGGCTTGGGGGAGCAAAATTGCACCCCCTTACGCGATGTGGGATGGTAGTAATTAATTACTCCCATCCCATGTGCACACAGCGTGTACACGATGTGTGCCATAAGTCAATATGGGTTGTGCATGTGCAGCCCATTTTCATGCGCTGCCGCGAGCAATGCCCAGCATTACTCGCACACCTTTCGGTGTACTCCCGCGCACTCGAGCTTGTATAAAATACTTTTATACTCTCAGTCCAATTAAAGTCGCCAATGCAATATTCCCCTTTTAATCCTTTTCAAATATTTAATTTCCGACCCTAATGAATTAGTCACCAGTCAAAATAAATTTCTTGGTCCAACCAAAATTGATCTAATCAATTATAATTTATTTATGACTCAATTAATTAGTTAACGGTCAAAATAAATACTTTAGTTTATCTAAAATTGATCTAATCAATTTTAACCAATGAAATAATAATCCAATTATTATTTAAGTTATATATTTTGTAATAGAATAAATCTATTAGTTCTTTACTTAGTCCGATGAAGGTCCATTGTGTGTGACCTTATAGGATCCCGAAGTACTGAGCTGCTAAGGCTTAACCAACCCTTGTTCTAAAGAACCATTAGCTCGATGCTCTAGACCGTGAATAAAACTCGATTACCTTAAACGACTGTAGTACGCCTCTAGCAAGGGCCTACCATCCCCCATTACTCGGAACGTCATTTATGCTTATGACTTAATCTCGGTTAATGCAATAGTTATCCAGTGCGATAAATTCCTTCCATTCTTTAATATTAGTACCATCTAGTTTATTGGGTTCGATTAAAGTGTTAACCCACTAATAGCAAGGTTGCTCCAAGCTATCCCAATTATTTACTTGTTACCGAAGTATATTGCCTTTTACCATAGTATGTTTAACTAGAAACCATTTCTATCAAACACATACTATCATCAGAGGTTTATGGCAATCATCACTTCAACAAGTGGCTAGGTACAACTCCATAATATATCCGGAGCGATGGATTCTTTCCCACTACTCAGCCTACCAACGTGCTGTCATCACTATACCCGTAATCTCCTGTAGCACCCTAAATTAATGAGTGCATAGTAATGACCCAAAGTATAGCAATAGTACCACACAAGGCAACTAGCATCTTAAGTATGATGGCATTCGCAAATCTTATTGCCTGAAGATAAACACTAAAACATTGATATTTATACCAAGTGTTTATCTTGCTACGGTCTCCAACATTTCTCCCAGATATATCCATGTGTCAAGCTTAAGGCACCACCTACAGTCTTTAGGAGATTAACTACTTGGTCCCTTTCCAAGAATGTTGACCACATGCTAGTCTTTCCGTTTCATCAATATCCTTTCTTGATGAAACTGTGACTTGGGATAGTTTAGACATAATCATAATTGCATATGAAGCAGGTTCCACCAAATATAGTCCAACTATAATTTCTCTGACTTCATGCTATGATATGTCAAGGACTTTTGTATACATACATCAATGAATATATTTTAACCAGCTATAATATATATGCATAGAAACACATTGATATAAACAAAAGGAAAAATGCCTTTATTGATTAAATAAATTATTCGTACTATTACATAATTAAGATATATCGCTCTAATTGCTTTAAGGGCATACATTATATCCAACAAACTCCCACTTGCACGAAGTCCAATTAGTCATATGTTTTAATCCATATGCTTTAACATGCTGGTCATGTATGACTCGAGTCAATGGCTTTATCAGACCATCCGCAAGGTTCTGATCAGTGGATACATATTCTAATCTTATTATCTTAGCATCAACATTCTCCCTGATTATGTGATACTTTCTAGATACATGTCTATTTTTCTGATGAGACTGTGGTTCCTTTGCCTAAGCTATGGCACCATTGGTATCACAATATAAAGTAATTAGATCAATAGCCTCAGGAACCACACCGAGATCACCAATAAATCCCTTTAACCAGATAGCTTCTTTTGCTGCTTTGCATGCAGCAATGTATTCAGATTCCGTGGTTGAATCAGCTATTGTTTCTTGCTTGGAACTCTTCCAGCATACTGCCCCTCCATTTAACACATACACAAAACCTGACTGAGACTTAAAGTCATCCTTGTCAGATTGAAAACTTGCGTCAGTGTAACCTTTGATAGTGAGGTCACCTTCTCCATAAATCAAGAACTCATCCTTAGTCCTTCTCAAGTACTTAAGGATTGCCTTGACGGCCATCCAGTACTTTTCACCTGGATCTGATTTATATCTACTCATAAAGCTCACAGCCTGAGAGACATCCGGCCTAGTACATATTATAGCATACATGCTGGATCGTATCGCGGATGTATAGGGGTATATCCTTCATGCGCATTCTCTCCTGAGCTGTCTTTAGACACTCAGCCTTAGATAGGTTAATCCCCTTTGTCCTCGGGAGATAACCTTTCTTATAATGCTCAAGGTTGAACCTATTCAATACCTTGTCTATATATGTACTTTGAGAAAGACCTAACAGCCTCTTGGATCTATCCCTGTAAATCTTTATACCTAGTAGAAATGCGGCTTCACCAAGGTCTTTCATGGAGAACTTTCTTGACAACCATACTTTAACGTTTTGAAGAAGAGAAATGTCATTTCCTATTAGCAGAATGTCATCAACATACAATACTAGAAAAATGACTAAACTCCCACTAACCTTCTTGTAAACACAAGGCTCATTTGCATTTAGGTCGAAATCCAATTTCCAGATTGTCTGATCAAACCTTATATTCCAACTCCTAGATGCCTGCTTAAGTCCATAAATGGATCTTTATAGCTTGCATACCTTCGAGCCATTCTAAGATGTAAAACCCTCACGTTGTGTCATATACACATCCCGGTCTAAATCCCCATTCAGGAATGCTGGTTTTACATCCATCTGCCAGAACTCATAATTAGAATAAGCAGTAATGGCGAGGAGTATCCTTATGGATTTGAGCATGGCTACCGGTGAGAATGTTTCATCATAGTCAATACCTTCCCGTTGACTATAACCTTTCACAACCAACCTTGCTTTATAGGTAATTACATTACCGTCCATGTCTGTCTTCTTCTTAAAGACCCCATTTGCACCCAATTGGTCTACCCTCTTGCGGTGTATCAACCAAATTCTAAACTTGGTTCTCGTACATGGAATCCATTTCTGATTTTATAGCCTATTGCCATTTATCAGAATCTGAGCTTTTCATTCCCTCATCTTATGTCCTTGCTTCGTCATCCTCTATAAGATATAGTTCCTTATCATTAGTGATGATAAACCCATATCTGTCGGGACCCTTACGAACATGACCTGATCTTCACAATGATTGTGTTTCGACAGGTTGTTCTTGGATCACACTCTCTTGTGTATCTAGAATGGGGTCAATTAGTTGATTTTCTATCTCTTTCTCTTGAAATTCCAGTTCAATATTGCTCCCACTAACTTTTGCAAGTAAGTGTTCCTTTTCCAAAAAGTGAGCATTCCGAGACACAAATACCTTTTGCGCTTCGGGTTGGTAAAATAGATATCCAATTATTTCCTTTGGCTATCCAATGAACAGATGTTTGTCAGCCTTGGCATTTAGCTTATTTGATGCTATCCTCTTTGCCATAGCATGACAACCCCATACTCTTAAGTGACTTAGAGATGGCTTTTTGTTACACCATCTTGCATAAGGTGTAAAATCAACTGATTTAGAGGGCACTCTATTTAAGAGATAAACCACGCTCTCTAGTGCATATCCCTAAAAGGATTTACTAAGAACTGCATGGCTCATCATGGACCTAACCATATCTAATAAAGTCCGATTCCTCCTTTCTAACACTCCATTGTGTTGGTGTGTATAAGGAAGGGTCCACTGGGGAACTATCCAGTTTTCCTTTAGATAATCCTGAAACTCCTGGCTTAAGTATTCTCCACCTCGATCCGATCGAAGTGTTTTAATACTTTTCTCAAGCTGTTTCTCTACTTCAGATCTGAATAGTTTGATTTTTTCAAAACTTTCAGACTTGTGCTTCATCAAGTATAAATAACCGTATCGTGAGTAATCATGAATAAAGGTTATGAAGTAGGAATATCCTCCTAGTGCTTGAACACTCATTGGACCACATACATCAGTATGTATAAGTTCCAATGTACTTGTGGCCCGCTCACCCTTTCCTTGAAAGGGTAAATTTATCATTTTTCCTTTTAAACAAGGTTCGCAATCACCATAAGACTCTAAGTCTATTAGGCACAAGTCTCCACACTTATGCAACTTGGTTAAGCGATCTTTGTTTATGTGGCCTAAACGGCAATGCCATAAGTAGAAGGAATTCTCATTATCTAATTTAACTTTCTTCACATTGTTTATATTGAAAACTTCTATTTTAGTATTAAGAACATAAATGCCACTTTTCAACATTCCATAACCATAAAGAATATTATTCAAACGAATCTGACAATTATTATTCGAAAAAAAATTTCAAATCCTTCTGTTGTTAAACATGCAACAGATACAATATTCTTAGTAATGCTTGGAATGTAGTAACAATTATTCAAAACTAAAACAAGTCCACTTTGCAAAACAAGACTAAAGCTCCCTACGGCTAATGCAGCAACTCTAGCTCCATTTCCCATGCGTAGGACCATCTCCCCTTTTACAAGTTTTCTACAGTTCCTTAGTCCCTGCATAGAAGTACAGATATGAGAACCACAACCAATATCTAATACCCAAGTGGATTCTTGTCGAAACGTAGCAAAATTTTCAATTACAAACATACCTAAAGTAGATGCCTCTATACGCTTCTTCTTCAAATGCTCAGAAGTAGGAGCTTTGCAATCCCTCTTCCAATGTCCCGATTTCCCACATTGGAAGCAGACATACTTAGATGCCTTCTTTTCATTCTTCTTCTTACTGATTCTTTTCTTGGCACCCAATGCCTGCTTTTTCTTCTTAGAAGCCTTGCCTTTTTCAACCAACAGTAGAGGTTTCTGATCCTTCTTGATATGAGGTTCTACTATTTTTAACATGTTGATTAATTCAGGGATAGTTGAATTAGTCCTGTTTATGTAATAGTTGGTCATGAAGCCTGAGTAACTATCTGTCAAGGACATCAACACAAGGTAAATGCTCAAGTCATGATTCATCTCGAATCCCAATCGATTCAGCTTCTCAAGGTATCCCAAGAGTTTCAGTACATGCTGAGAGGTAGAGGTGCCAGCCTGCATCTTGGTCTCGAAAAGGAGCTTAGAGGTCTCATACCTCTCTGTCCTCTCCCTCTCCGAAAAGAGTTCTTTAAGATGGAGAACCATATCCTCTAAGGGCATGTTCTCATGTTGTTTCTAAAGCTCATGATTCATGGACCCCAACATAATACACATGGCAGTCTCACGATCTTTCCTGTGTTTCAACCAGGCATCATGTTCCACATGATCCTCAACATCAAGTTCTACAGGGAAAATCTCACTTAGGATATAGGCAATTCCCTCGGATCTGAGAACTATTCTCACTGCTTGGAACCAATCAGAAAAGTTCGAGCCATTCAATTTGGTGTCAAGTAATATATGGAGATTAATATTGGAAGCAATTTTCAACATAAGATATAAGAAAAGAAAAGTGTTTAGATATTAGTTTAAGTACATGTATTTAATATGATGACTTTTAAATAAATACATTTTCCTACTATTTTCTTCGAAATTTACAATAGCCCATTCTATTGAATTCGTGAATTTTAGCCCAGCTAAATTTCCTAGTAGGTAGCATCTATAACTAGTCTATTACAACCCCCAATTTTATGAGTCAAGTCATAATAGTAAGTTATAGTTTGAATTTTAGAATTAATTTATAAGGTCTAACCTTAGGTGGGTTCAGCTCTTTATTATAATTATTCCATCAACCTAGATTATATGCAAAATAATTAACACTTTTATTTGTTATATTTATATTGCATTTCCTTTAAGCTTTTATTCAATAATTTTAATTTTTTACTTCCTTATAGAAACATATATAAGCACCATCTTATATACTAGAAATAAATTAGTTCATATTAATCCCCTAGTTGGTCAATTCAAATTGCACCGATATAGGTTTCCAGGTAGGAGAGGTGCCCTATGAGGAGTAGACACCAAGTCCAATCCTTAGCCAGAACAAATACGGGCAAAAACTTGAAGACCAATGGATTCTCTTTAACTAATAAATTTCGTTCTGCCAATTCATGTAAATTGGGAGCATCTATAAACCATGTAATTTAAATAAGTTATTGACATTTGTATAATTTAAGTAAGTTGAGGAGGCTTATTCAAAATTATTTATAACCATTTTCTAACCTTGAAATGAAAGACACAAGTTTATAGATATTGTTCCAAACAATTAAATAAATAAATTATTTCATTTAGAAAATAATATTTAGTTTGCTTTAAACTTAATTACGCACTAAATAGGCAGGCTCCGATACCACTGTTGGGAACTGACAGTCAAAGTGAACATGCATAAGAGGCATGGCGGAAATTCAAAATTTTGTCCTTGTCCCTAGGAACTCCTATTAGTTGCATATAAATTAAATGAAGCCTTAACTAAATAATTCTCTACCTAGGTTAGCATGCTAAAGGACTAGGCATACCATAATTTCAAATTATATCCTAGCATATTTATTTTATACTAAGCATGTTATAACTTTAAGTTATAACCTAAGCGTAAAATAAGCTAAGCATGCAAAAATAACCTAAGCACAATTATAAGTCTAAAAATACTTAAAGAAAAAGACTTAATAATTCAAAGAGAAAGAAAAAGAACTTACCAGTTGAATCGTGCTTTTGCAGAACCTTCTTGCACAAGCCTCCAATCGTAGGATAGCCTCTATCAGTATCCACACGAACCACACCAACCAAAACCTCCCCGGGAGGAAGAGCTAAGAGGCCTCAAGTAGTTGCTAAACCACTCTAGAAGCCTCACCCAAAAATATAAATTACCGGTGCCCGAATAAATTTAGGCTCCACAAAAATAACTTGCTCAATTACTCGAGAAATTAATTATCTCACTTAGGATTTATGGTTTGAGCTTGGAGTGATATGAAAGGAAAGGGGATAGCCTATATATAGCCCATGTTGACTTGCCGCGAGCAATGCCCAACATTGCTCGCAAACCTTTTGGTGTACTCCCGCGCACTCCAGCCTGTACAAAATAATTTTATACTCTTAATCCAATTAAACTCGCCAATGCAAAATTCCCCTTTTAATCCTTTTTCAAATATTTATTTTCTGACCCTAATAAATTAGTCACCAGTCAAAATAAATTTCTTGGTCCAATCAAAATTGATCTAATCAATTATAATTTATTTATGACTCTAATTAATGAGTTACCGGTCAAAATAAATACTTTGGTTTATCCAAATTTGATCTAATCAATTTTAACCAATCAAATAATAATCCAATTATTATTTAAGTTATATATTTTGTAATGGAATAAATCTATTAGTTCTTTACTTAGTCCGATGAAGGTCCAATGTCTGTGACCTTATAGGATCCTGAAGTATTGACCTGTTAAGGCTTAATCAACCCTAGTTCTAATGGACCCATTGGCTCGATGCTCTAGACCGTGAATAGAACTCGATTACCTTAAACGACTGTAGTATGCCTCTTGCAAGGGTCTACCATCCCCCATTACTCGGAATGTCATTTATGCTTATGACTTAATCCCGGTTAATCCAATAGTTATCCAGTGCGATAAATTCCTTCCATTCTTTAATATTAGTACCATCTAGTTTATTGGGTTCGGTAAAAGTGTTAACCCACTAATAGCGAGGTTGCTCCAAGCTATCCCGGTTATTTACTTATTACCAAAGCATAATGCCTTTTACCATAGTGTGTGTGACTAGAAACCATTTCTATCAAACACATACTATGATCAGAGGTTTATGGCAATCATCACTTGAACAAGTGGCCAGGTACAACTCCTTAATATATCCGGAGCGATGGATTCTTTCCGACTACTCATCCTACCAACGTGCTGTCATAACTCTACCCGTAATCACCCGTAGCACACTAAATTAATGAGTGCATAGTAATGACCCAAAGTATAGCAATAGTACCACACAAGGCAACTAGCATCTCAAGTTTGAGGACATTCGCAAAGCTTATTGCATGAAGATAAACACTAACACATTGATATTTATACCAAGTGTTTATCTTGCTGCGGTCTCCAATATATCTCCCAGATATATCCATGTGTCAAGCTTAAGGCACCACCTTCAGTCTTTAGGAGATTAACTGCTTGGACCCTTTCCAAGAAAGTTAACCATATGCTAGTCTTTCTATTTCATCAATATCCTTTCTTGATAAAATTGTGACTAGGGATAGTTTAGACATAATCTTAATTGCACATGAAGCAGGTTCCACCAAATATAGTCCAACTATAATTTCTCTGACTTCATGCTATGATATGTCAAGGATTTTTGTTTACATACATGAATGAATATATTTTAACCAACTATAATATATATGTATAGAAACACATTGGTATATACAAAAGAACAAATGCCTTTATTGATTAAATAAATTATTCGTACTATTACATAATTAAGATATATCGCCCTAATTGCCTTGAGGGCATACATCATATCCAACACTCATCAAACTGCCTATGACATGCAACTATGTAACCTTACTTTGTGGATCGATCTAGCCTCATGTTCTCAATATGTGCCTATGTTCATGATCTACTTACCAAGTGACATAGCAACTACACTGTTATAGATCATCCAACATACAAGCCTTTCATTTTATTCATTCCCATGATTAAAACAGAATTTAGACATTTATGATTATCAATCAATGTACTCATATTAGAGCACAAGATATATATGTAGTATAATATTCCCTTTATAATGTGACACCATTAGTAAATACATAATGAAAGAACCAATGCATGGGAA
Source organism: Euphorbia pulcherrima (assembly GCA_947683365.1). Lineage (NCBI taxonomy): Eukaryota > Viridiplantae > Streptophyta > Magnoliopsida > Malpighiales > Euphorbiaceae > Euphorbia > Euphorbia pulcherrima. The sequence continues at coordinate 47,005,927 of CANTUS010000010.1, forward strand.
CAAGGGCACACCAACCTTTCCAAAAATCTCCCACTTAAACTAGTTCACAATAGGCATTGCCCTAATCTTTATAGATCTGAACTAATCTATTAAGCTCCATCCATGATGGACTTTTAGTTAGACGATCAATGACATTGTTCTTGTATCAACCCCATATAATGACATCTCGTAGACATACTGAACAATGTTCGAACTTATGAAAGGGTCCCTATAGCTTATGCATGGCCACCATTTTTTTCGCGAAAAACATCAAGTAGGTCTAAGATCCATCCATCCTAACTTACTTATGAACTTCCTAATCCAAACACCTCCACTTGTAGTAATACTTTGCTACTATATGTTTAACTTCTGTTATAGAATTAACAAATACACTATATAAAGCTTTCAGCTAATTATACAACTTTCAGCAATCATGACAATTATCAGAATACATCTGGTCTTCAGGTATAAACCAATTAGATCTACCTCATAGATCTCAACATCCATGATCAAATCTAACACTGTAGATTTGCCTCAATTGGATAACTTGATTTGATCTATCTCATAGATCATAATCAATTGGATCAAATATATATTCATAGATTTCCATCCTAAAGGTCATTCTCTTGGATATAATCTAACAACTTAGATCAGAATTCAACCAGAATGTCACGATTTTGTCTAAATCTTACATAGCAAATTATTCACTACAACTTTAGTTAACCACTTTCAATCTACCCAATCATAACTACACTATCATAATACAACATTTGGAAATGTAACCGCGTTACTGATTAACATCGCATACACACAATGTCTATAAAAGCATCATTGATTTGCTACTTGAAGATTCAATAGCTTCCAATGGGTTCCAAGTCTCTTACTCATCATATATGATAAGAGTCATCACCATTCAAGTGAAACTGCGTTTCTCCAGTTTGTGATTGAACCAACCTGCCTTTTAGGGCAATTGTGTCTTTACAACTTATGCTTCAAACATGTGAAGCTCAAATGTAAAAACCTGATTTGTCATTTCAAAATTTGTGCGCCTTGAACTTACCAGTTCAACCATGCTCCCACTACTTTCTAAAAGAATTGTATCTTTTGGAAAAACACCCTTACAATCCTCAAACACTATGTTTAGGCAGGGTTGTAGGTGCAATACCCTTTGGTTTCCAATGGTAGTTCATATATAGGCTCAAGTAGATTTTCTTGTGCCATTCTGACATCAATATCATGACATAGATATTCAATCTCATTTCAGCCATTAGATTCAAACTTCACAATTTCAAAATCTAGAGAAAGACACATTAGGTTTCAACCTATCCATATTTCTTATGGTGCTTCTTTAGTAGCCTCAGTCAGAGTATGATGTTGCAAACCAGTAGTCAAATAAGATATGTCCTCAGTTCCATTCTTGGTTATACAAAAAAACTTTGATATTATAACCTATATATTTCTTTGCTTTATTCTCAGAGTCCTTGACTTAATCAAGGTCCAAGGATCTAATCTCATTAGTTATGCTAATAAGATTCATCCCTAAGAATAATTAAGAAATGTGTTTATTTCCAGCTATCACGCTTTTGGACTTATATAAACTCCCACTATGTTTTGGGTCCATCGTGTTAGCCGCTCATTCAATAACTTTGTTGACTAGCATATACGCCTAAGGCCCTATATATGCTTCCATTGCACTTCAAGCCCACCAGGATATTTGCTACATTTACAAGTCTATTGAATAGCTTCTACATTATTTCACCAAGTGTTTAAAGAACCCATATGATCAGATGATTATCAATCAAATGAGTGTAATCTTTCCTTGTAGAAAACCTAGAATATGTTTCTTGTTAACTCGACACAAATAACTTTTGGACAAAGACTAGATCAAGCATATTATGCTTATCCCTTTTGCATTTAAGTTATAGATCAAATTGATTTTGATCAATTCAAGGAAACGACTATTCCTAACATTTAAGTTTAGGAATAAGAATTCCTAGACATACCAATTATATCCATTATCAATGAAAAATTGAATATCTAGAATCATCCTTGACTGAAATAGAAATAAAGTTCACTATCTAAGTGAGCACAAAATTTCACATTTCAGGATCAAAATAATTAATCGGCTATCTTTAAGTGACATTGTTTAATCTTAGTTGCCGTTTCTTGAACTTCACTTACGATTTAAGAATTCACTTATATAGAACCCAATCATCTCTTATCTTAAGTTCTTGCACATTATCAACATTAGACCAACATCTAGTATCAAATACTTGTGATGTTGAGGAGGAATAATCGTATTTACAACATAGACACGTCAATCAAAAACACTTAATGCCCTTCATAGAATCTCCCATATGATTAAGGACATGTTCTCATTCTATTTCCAATCTACTTGTATTTGATAAAATTATCCTTTGGATGCAGTATAGACTTAACTTCTTGTTTAGTTATGAGCCCTTAAACATCAAGGCCTCATCTATGACCTACTGTTGAATCGGTTATCCACCATCAACTTTGATTTAGTACTATTTACCAAACTCCTAGTTAGCTCAAGTAACTTTTGCAGCTCAAATATAGTCATAGTCATCTATGGCTTGTAGCTCATAAAGAAATAGTCATAGGATTCAAATTGGAAGGCCAAGATAGTCACAACTATCAACTCTCATACTAGTATACTAAGATAAACAAAACCCTTAATGATTTTCTCCATCTTCTACACATTTGTACTATAGAGACCATAGTATCCATCTTGTAGGATTTAAACGTCTTAGTGATCAAGAACCTCTCTTGATAAAGTTTCTCATGAAATGTCTCATTAAGAGACCTTATCATAGTATAGGCTTGTATCTCCTCTAATCGTTTGCACAATTTAGGAAACTTTCTAGCCCACATAAGGTGTTTCACATCCCCACTATCCCTCCTGAATTTGCATACCACCTAAATTGGGCCGGTATAGTATCCCAGCCAGTGGGCTTAGGTTGATCTACCACACATTCCTTCGATCCGTGTCTCAAAACTATCAACTAGTTCTTTAGCCCAATCAAGGAAGTGTTGCCTAGATAGCCAGTCCTTTTAAGGATGTATTGTAGTTTGAATGATTTGTTGTTTTTATTGCTGAAATTTATTTGTTAGTCTAAACAGAATAATCATTATAAAGTTAAAATTAAAGGTCTTTAAAGCCATTAAACAAATTAATTAATCCAGATTAATTTATGTTGATGATTTTATTGGCTTTATCCAAGATCCACAACCCTCCAATAATGATCCGGACTGAGCCCAAACAAAAACCCATAATTGAATGTCTGGTAGGATAAACTATCCAATCCTTTTCTCAAAAGGACTCTTGGTTGATGGGCATATTGATACTTTACCCATATGTGTTCTGGGGCTAACTGAGTTAGAACAAAAACTCTTTGAGTCAAACCGCCATTCCACATGTTAGCCATACCAAAGTATCCTAACCCTATGCGGCCCACTGATAACATAATTCACCCTACTGAGCATAAGGTACACCAGCTTCAATGGGTGGCACAGGTGCGAATCCGGGAAACACTTTTAAGCAACTCAATATTTTATTGGATTATTTAAGTATTTTCGGCTTATATAACGAATCGGGTCCATGTAATTATTTTAGATACAATGTATCCATATTCTATATATGAAATGAGGTTCAAGGTATAAAACCATAATTTAGAACTTCTATGGGTATTAACAAATATTGATTATTTAAACCAAATCTAATTTGGACCCATAGAATTCTCGATTACGAATTTTAACAAACCAACCGTCATACTTATATATATATCAATATGATTCATGATCATGACAATTATCATTACATCTACAATATTTAGCCGACATACTTGGTGAAATCGCCAAGTTATGACAATTGTGACTTAAAGTCTGTTAAGGCCCGATGGTTAGCAACCATTTTACAAAATATACAATTTTGCTCTCATTCGAATTAGGGCGTCACTATTTCAAAATTTAGCACCCCTACTATGAATGATACCACGGTCTATTGAACTAATTTCAAATTTAATATATTCAACTTTTATTGAATATAAATGCCACAAATATAAAACTTATTAAATTCTAATTAATTAAAAATCACAATTTTAAAATATTAAAATTTATGACTCCATATTAACAAAATAACATGAGTGTTATCTTGATACAATCTGGTTCTGCCGCTTTAAGCTCTTTAAAACGGATTTTGGATAATTTTAAATATTAAAATTATATGACCCCGAACTAGTAAATAACCGAAACTTTATTTTAAAATAATTCGGGTCAGCCGTTTAAAACTTTAAAACAGACTTTGAATAATTTTAAGACCATATTTATTTAACCTCGGATTAAAATACCCTACTTCAATTTAATATACAATCCGACTTAAATTATTGATCCCGAATAAATTTAAAATACCCGTTAATTTTAAAAAATAATCCCATCCAGCCATAAAACGAACAATGGTAAAATCTATTTCGGTACTCACCATTGCCGTGGACCCTTAAAACGGACTGTCCCGTGGACAGCAGACTTCCACACCGTGGACAGCCCTGTTGTCCAAAGATTTGACTCCACTGTGGACAGCGAGGGCTGTCCACAATGGCACTAATGTGACGTCCATAAGGACGCCAACATTAGTGATTCTGCCCATTCCATTATTTTTTTTATTTAAGTTTTATCTATTAATTTATTTATTTTAATAGTTTATTTTATTAATTTAACTTATTAAATTATAATCAAAGAAGCATATTTTCCTCCGAGGAGTTTTAAAAAAAAATCAAATAAACATCAAAAAATCAAAATCCTAATAAATATAAGCTACAACTCAAGAGCATAGCCAAAAAATCAAACATAACAATTTGGGAAAAAAACAAAAAACCCAAATCAATGATTCCGTAACTTTTTCTACCGAATAGAAATTTTTCACTAATCGAGAACTTTGATCTTTTGCCTATATTCAAAATCGATTAGCTACAAAATTAATTTAACAAATTAATTTTGTCCATTAATCAACTTAAGGAAAAAATTACAAAAACCTCAAGAAAAATTCATTAAACCTTTTTCACCAAAATATAAAAACCTTTTGAATCTTGTCTTTAAATCAAATTAAACTATTCCTTAAGAATCTTTAAAATTTATTTAATTTATTTAAGAACAATATCAAAATTTCAAGAAATTCATTCAAAATTTTTCCTATTAAGATTGATAACCTTTAAGAAATCAAGAAACCCTTCAATCTTGTTGAAACAACCTCACTCATGATACCAATTGAAGGTAATTACGATCGAAAACTATAACCGCAAAGGCGGAATTACCGGTTAAAATTTTGTCTAATTCAAAATAGGATCTTTTCACCAATTGGGTGTAGCTCAATTGGTACACCACTCAATGTTAGTGGTGGGAGGTCCTAGGTTCAATACCTAGCCTCTTCAAAATTCTTAAAAAAAAGGATCTTTTCAAGAACCATTGATAGGGTTTCAAAACTTTATTTTAACAAATAAAAACTTACTTGTAAAGTCTCCTTGAGAGACGGATGCTATGAAACTCGCAAGTGAAAGCTCATCAATCTCACGTGCACGAACTGCTCTCAATTGGGGACCAGTACTAGCCGTACGGACGAAAAACAAGGAGAGAAAACACCAAAAACCAAAATTTGCCAAAGCACCAAACATGCACAGCCTCTATTGAAGGCTGCCATTCACGTTAATGTCATATAAGAAAGTAGGGATTTAATTGCTTTAGTTGTCTATTTATAGTATAATTAGTCAACTAGGGTTAAGTTCTAATTTAATTATAAATTTGTCCCATTAGAAACTTAATTTAATAGTTAAACCACCAAGTTTAATTCTTTAAACAATTTCTAATTGACATTATTTATAATTCACAATTTAACCCATATACAAAACTAAAACATTACAATTTAATCAAATAAATTGCATACTACAAATTAACTTAAAAGACTAAAGTAGTCAATTAATTATTTTAGTATGCAAATTTCATTAACTAAATTAACATTTAATTAAATTATTCAACATATGAATTTAATTAATTAACAATTAAAAAAAATACCATATCACTAGTGCAAAAACAGGCAGTAGGGTCGCTACAATGGAGTCGTTTTATAAAAAAACCGATACAAAAATACTGGAAAAATTCGCGCGCACTAAAGGGGTCGGTTATATTAAGTAACCGATGCCATTGTTAAACAATGTAGCGTCAGTTATAATTTTTAACCGACTGTAATGGTTGACATCAACAATTGGGTCGGTTTTTAATCACAACCGATGCAATTGTTAATTATTAATGGGACGTGGATTTACTGTGGAACCGACTCAATGACGTGTTAGAAAAGTGGGTCGTTTATCAAATTGATAACGGCAATAATCTAATTGATAAACTATCGATTTAATTGCTCAGGCCACTCCGCTCTCTCTCTCTCTTCATCATCGTTCAAAACTCCTCTATTTACTCTATCGCCGTTCCTCTCCTCTGTTCTTTCTCTCGGTCACTGTTGTTCCTCAACTGCCCATCTCGCCACATTTACTCCACTGCCCGTTTCACCGCAGTTTTCCACTGACCGTTTAACCGCAATTCCACCATCATTCATTTCGCAGTCGTTCATTTTGCCGTTAATCCACTGTTCATTTATGCGTTCCTCCACTGCTCGTTTTGCCATTCTTCCCTTGCCCTCCTCTCGCCGCTGGTTCCAAAATTACTATCCCTGCTAATTAGGTAATTATAGTTTGGTTTTGTTTTGCTCTATGATTTTGGAGTTGGATAAAATTTTCTCTGAAAATAAAGAAATTAATTGTTTGTTTGGCTAATTAAGTACCAGGGCATCCTCTTCTTCCACTTCCAAACAACAATAAACGGTAATGCTGCCCTCTTCCATCTGGTTCTTACCATTTCCTTCTTCACTTATAAACCTTTCTGACCTTAAATCAAGGGGGTTTTCCTAGTGATATGGGTCTCTACCTAGCGACCACACATTCACATAGGCTCTGGTTCTTGCAGGGATTTTATAGTCATTGATTATGCAATCTTCTGTTGATTCTCTCACAACTAAGGGTATTATGGGGTGAAGCCGAAGCATTTCTTTTGCAATTGCTTGCAGGTAAGGAATGTTTGCTATGTCTAATTCCGGTCCTATTCTTTCTTTACCTATTATTGGATCAATTTCTTCTCTTGCTTTGCTCATTATGTTTGGATTATTGATTAGCTCTGATAATTCCCACTCTGTAGTAATGGATGACGTGTCTTTTCCTGCTCCAAATATATCCTATTTGTGATAATTATCTAAATAAAATTAGTACTTCCATTATTTATTGCAGCAGTGTTAGCCACAATAAGTATTGAAATATATTGTCTGCTATGTCAAGATTATTACCAGGATGAAGGATTTGATATTTTCCTTAGTTAATTTCATTTCAGGCTTGTCATCTTCTGCAATTTAAGTAAATGTCGAGTTACTATCCTTGTTGATCATGTAATTAGTCTGGTTTTGTTTGGTTTTGTTGGATGCTTTTGGAGTATGATAAAAGTTTCTCTGAAAAAAAAGAAATTATTGGTCTGTTTGGCTAATTTTATTGTTAGTTTTTGTATGTATAGTTGGATATGCTGCAAATTTGTAAGTTATAATGTTATTTAGTCACCTTGGTAATGGACTTTAACAGAGCACATTCAATAAGTTTTTTTTTTAATATTTACATTCAATGAGCTTTTGCTTAGCATTAAGTAGAAGGTCGCTGGTAGACTTTTAGTTGATTTTAATGCCCAAGCCTATCAATTTCAGAAATAGGTTAAGAGTAAATTCTATGTCTTCATGTATAGTGAAATAAATTGTAGTTCATTCAACAAAGGATGGTTTGGTTTGAGTGTTTTAGGAAGGGGTAAGGGAATGAAAAACTTTATCCCGTGTTAGTGTTTGTTTGCCATGTTTTATAAAATTTATTACCCACATTTAGTTTTTAGAATACCCCAAAGTCCTCTAATCCATTGTCCCTAATTAGCTACGTAATCCTATTCTTTTCCTGAAACCAACTACAGCTGCACTTCACCGCCCCAAGAGATTCTGCCATCACCACTGTCGAAGCTGCTGGCACCGCCATGGAAGTCGTTGGTAACGTCGCCGCTGAAACTATCTTCGCTGTCATCAAAGTAGCCGGCAGCCGTTGAAGCTTCTTCGAGGCCGCCCATCTTCAGCATTAGGATACTAATCTGTTTGTCACCCTCTTCCCATTCTTTCAAATCTTTACGTTATCTAGGACTCCATTTGTGGCTAAATCATGTAAAATCAGTTGATGACCTTCTTCTCTCTTAAAGTGAAACGCACCTCCATAGTCACTATTCTCCATTTAATTTCCTATGTAACTAATGACAAAAAGGAAGAGGAACTCTTGTATGACCTTTGAAATCAAAAAATTATGTGAAAAGTGAAAAGGGAATGAATTGGTGGTGGAAAGTTTAAAAGAGGGACTCTCTGAAATTCAAATTGCGGAAGGTCTTAATTGGAAAAATGGAGTATTGATTTTCTTTTCAACAATTGTAAGTTGTATTTCGTGGTCATAATGGTTTTTTAATAGTTGGATCTTGCAATTTGAGTATCTGACATTGCCTACTTGCAAACAACGTTATAGTTAATAAAAACTACACCCGGGGATGGTCCGGGTTCGGGTCGGGCCCAATCCTAAAAAATTTAAATTCGAGCCGGGCCTTTATAAAATAATCAAAACCCAAGCTCGGCCCGTGGGCCTACTAATAATTATTTATAATTAAAAAATTAAAATATTTTTTAATAAAAAATAATTATAATTAAATAATTATAACAAAATTTGTAATATAGGTCATAAAATTAAGTTTAGAAGCAAAAGTTTACAAAAAAAATTAAAATTTTCTACAACTATTAGTATAATTAATAATAAATATATATAATTTTTAATATAGTAATTATTAGTTCGGGTCGGGTTTGGGTTTAAGGACTAAAATCAAGCCCATCCTATGCTTTTATTCGGGCTTCGTCGGGTTTGGGCCGGGCCGGGCCTAATCTCTAATTCCTGCAACCTAACCAAAAGCTTAGGGGAATATATTGCAATTTCTTTCCATGCCCTTTCTTTCTCTTTCCGATTCCCTTTCCGTTATTCACATGTGAAGGAAACGCTAGTGAAACGTGGATTCGGCATTACTATTTTCAAACTTATATTTGTCCAGAAAAAACAAAAAACAATATTCTTTTCAAACTTGTAACACAAGTCAATGAACACTATAAATAGCCCTAATTTCTCATGGTATAATAAAAAAATTTCTAAATGACATGAAAATTGGTTCAAGTACTGTATGAGTAACTCTAAGTTCAATATTTTGCTGCTTCCCCACTATTTGTTCCCTAGTTCCATGTGTCAGGAAGTGTTCCTAAACATGTTTGATTCTAGTTTTTTTTGTTGATTTCATGATCTACATGTTCACTTTATGTCAACACATGCTCCATACCATTAACTAAGATTATTAATCCTTGTTCGAAGATTATTCATGGAACTTATTTTACTTTTCTTAAATGAATTATAGATTAAGAGATAATGGATCGTAGTTAGATGTATGTAAACCGAACTTCTATTGAGTTCTTACAAGGAGTTAATGGATTTATTGCGGCTGCCCTTGAATACAAATCAAAAAGTGGTTATGGCATTCTCTGTTCTTGTTACGACAGCAATAACACTAGGATTCCTGAAAGCATGGATTTATTGAAACATCACTTAATTAGCCGAGGATTTACAAAGGGGTACAGAAGGTGGACATGGCATGGTGAGGTGCTTGATACTGTAGAGAGCTCGTTTAATGCCATGAATCAGCCAGTGATTGAATCTGATGTTAGAGTTGGAGATGAAGATGATAATATTGATGATATATTGCATGATGTACAAGATAACTTCACGGAGAGTCCTAATATGTTTGAAAGTATTCTCAGAGCATCAAAGACTGAGCTATATCAGGGTTGTGGTAAATACACAGCACTATCAGCGGTCCTTAAATTGTTCAATCTGAAGACAAAACATAGTGTGACTGATGAGTACTATAAGGATTTGTTGGAAACATTGGCAGATATGTTTCCTGATGGGAACACACTCCCAAACAGTTTGTAAAAGGCAAAAAAACTCGTATGCCCTATGGGTATGGAGTATAAGAAGATTCATGCATGTCCTAAAGATTGCGTATTATTCAGAAATGAGTATGCAAATATGGTAACTTGTCCGAGGTGTGGCTCAAGTCGTTACAAGAAAAAAGATTCCAACTTACTGAAGAAAGGTGCACCGACAAAGGTACTATGGTATCTTCCAATTATACCGAGATTTAACATCTTTTCTCGGATGAAAAAAATGTGAAGCTGTTGAAATGGCATCATGATGCTAGGAAAGGAGATAGTCTAATGAGGCATCCTTCTGATTCTCCTCAATGGAGAAGAATCGATGAAAGGTTTCCATAATTTGGTTGTGATGCTCGGAACTTACATCTTGGTCTATGTATAGATGGGATGAATCCATTTGGAACTTTGAGCTCCCAATTCAGTACTTGGCCTATTATTTTAACCATATACAACTTGCCTCCTTGGTTGCGTATGAAGCGCAAGTACTTGATGTTATCACTTCTCATTTCCGGTCCAAAACAACCTGGGAATGACATCGATGTCTATCTTGCTCCTCTAATTGATGATTTGAAATTGCTTTGGGATGCAGGTGTGACTGTGTTTGATGCTTGTATTCGTGCCATGATATTTTGTACTATAAATGACTTTCCAGCTTATGGAAATTTGTCAGGGTACTCGGTGAAGGGAAAAACAACATGTCCGATTTGGGAAGATGATACAGACTCAGTTCGTCTACGAAACTACAGTAAACATGTGTATATGAGCCATCGAAGATTTCTACCTATGACTCATCCTTTTCGAAAGAAAAGGAAAGCATTTAATTAGAAGGCAGAGATGAATATGGCGCAGTTGCCTTTGAGGGGAATGCAAGTTTATGAGCGGGTTAAGGACATTGCAACTGAGTATGGGAAACCTTATAAGGGTAAGAGTGATGGTGGATACAAGAAGAGGTCAATATTTTGGGATCTACCGTATTGGAGACATCTGGAGGTAAGACACTATCTTGATGTCATGCATATTGAGAAAAATGTTTGTGATGCGATTGTTGGGACACTTATGAACATGCCTGGGAAAACGAAGGATGGGTTAAATGCAAGATATGACATGGTTGCTAGGGGTCGAACAGAGTTAGCCCCAGAAGAACGAGGGAAGCGCACATACCTTCCACCGGCTTGCTACACTTTGACTAAAGCTGAAAAAGCTAGCTTTTGTGAGTCCTTGCACAATTTAAAAGTACCTGGATGTTACTGTTCAAACTTCAAGTCGATTATTTCAATGACTGACTTGAAGTTAGTAGGGATGAAATCACATGACAATCATGTTCTTATGCAACACTTCTTACGAGTTCCAATTCGAGGGATATTACCTAACAAAGTTAGGTATACTATCACCCGATTGTGTATGTTTTTTCACACTATAAGCAGTAAGATCATTGATCCAACAAGTTTAGATATGTTGCAGGATGATTTAGTTCAAACACTATATGGGCTTGAAATATATTTTCCGCCTTCGTTCTTTAACATAATGCCTCATCTTGTTGTGCATTTGGTTTAGGAAATTAAGTGGAGTGGACCCATTTTTTTGAGATACATGTATCCTTTTGAATGAGTGATGGGAATTCTTAAAGGGATGGTTATGAATTTTGCTAGGCCAGAAGCAAGTATTGTCCAAAAATATGTGTCTGAGGAAGTTGTATCATGGTGTTCCGAGTATCTTGCAAATGTTGAAGCCATTGGATTGCCTAAATCTTGACACTTTGATAGGCTTCTAGGCAAGGGTACTATTGGGGCAAAAAAATTATTTGTCGACCCTGTGGTGTTGCGTGAGGCAGAATTATATGTGCTTCAAAGTCTCTCAGAAGTTCATCCATACTTAGAGGAACATATTTCAATCCTGGGACTTGAAAATCCTTCTAAAAATGAAGTCGAGTTGACTCATATGCACGATGATTCAATCCTAACATGGTTCAAGGAACGAGTGATGCATGAATTAAGCAATAACCCTGAATTGTCCCCTACATTGAGATGGATATCATATGGATGTGATACAGTTGTCCAGTGTTATGAAGGGTATGACATAAACAGTTATTCCTTTTACGTGAGGTGACAAGATGAAAAATCTATAATGCAAAATAGCGGAGTTTCAATATTATCACCGGAATATGCCAGCAAAAAGGACAAAACATTGGTTGAAAAGAAAAGGATGTTCTATGGATTCATTGATAACATATATGAGCTGAATTATACTGATCATTTGAAGATCACTTTGTTACAATGTCAGTGGGTTGATAGTAATAGTGGCATAAAAAAAGATGAACATGATTTCTTAACAATTGTCAATCTAAATCAAATGGGGCATCACGGAGATCCATTCATTTTGGCTTCTCAAGCGAAACAAGTTTTTTACATGACCGATCCAACAAATAAGTAGTTGTCTATTATTTTTGAAGGAAAGAGACGTATACTAGGCATTGATGACGTGGTTGATGAACAAGAGTATGACCAACTGTTTCATGAGATGCCATCTTCTGTCTGCAACACACCCGTAGTTGACATCGTAACTGATCATGATGCCACATTAACTCGACAAGATCACAATGAAGTCTATTACATCTAAAACATAACATGGTCTATATATAATGCAGAAATTAAATGTGTTGTTCTTTGAAGCAATATCTTAAAAGACTTGAGAATCTCTTTGAGCCTGAATACTTGACTCGTTTTATTATACTGACTGTTAGAATCGCCATAGTGATTGTCCATTATTTTATTGTATTTTCGTATAATTGGGTTTAGTAAAATAGATTTGTGGTTAGAGAATATGGTCACATGTATAGATTTATATAAATCACTAGTGAATTGAACTAGGGCGACATCCCTTTCTTTGCAAAATTCTTTTCATTGAACGACATCAAATTAGTAGGAAACAACCATGGTCCTATTGTTTTGATAAATCTCTTTCACTGAGAATGACATTTGGCTGTGACAGTTCCTGTTCCAACTTGAACTTTAAGTTATAGCATGTTGTTGTTGTACGTCCCCTTGTATATGCCTAGAATTTATAGCAAATGAGAATTATAATGCTAATAATTTTAGTCTTTTTTTTGCAGTAGTGTTCAAGCCACAAAAGCTAATTAATTACTATTACAAACATAATGAGAATGATTTATAATTTTAGTCAACATATATTAGACTATTAATACCTTACCCCTATTGATTTTTTTATTGCAGAATTGTATTCTAGAATTCAGAATACATCATGGATGAGCCAAACATGAATACAACATCCACTGTAAAGAAGAAAAAGCCAAGAGGTCCATCAAAGGGTTTGAATAGCAAACATGATGGCCAAAGAGTGCTTGAATGGGACGATGAAGGTAATCGCCCAAAAGGACGATGGGTCAAGGATTTGAAGGCTCATACTTGACATCTTGGAAGAAAAAAGGTGCCTTGTAGTTTTACGACATGGCATCGTACCCCAAGGTTTAAAAGATAGTTTGTGGATTGATGTGAAGGTAAATAGTTAATTCGTAATGGCAATAAGTAACAGGTTAAACATAAAGGCTGATATAGTAAATTACAATTATTTATAATCTCTATTTTGTTTTATTTTTGGTGGCTGCAGATTAAGTTTCAAATTGAAGATGCCGATAGTAAGAAATCAGTTATATTGCAAAAAATGATAAAGCATGGAGGTGAAATAAAGGAAAATGGAAAAAAATTTATATTGATGATGGACGACCTACAGGAAAATTGTTACCGTATGAAGAGGGAAGATGTACGAAGGAGGAATGGAGGGCGTTTGAAGCCCATGTAACTACAGAGAAGCACAAGGTAATCTAAACAATTTTTCATACAAATTACTAGCTAGTACATAGCAAATCCCTTTGGAGTTATTCTGAAATTGGAAAATGGCATATTATTCATATATGTAGGAAATATGTAGAAAGGCGGTTGTCAGCAAATCACATGACAAGCATCCTCATCGAATGGGCTCGAAGTCTTATGCTGAAAACGAAGATAAGTGGCTCCTTGAAGGGGCTTAGACCAAAGTATTAAATATGACTCCTTCCCAAGCCAGTCCTATAGAGTTGAGAAGTGGAAATTGGTTGTTAGGAAGAACTATAATTGGCGGGGAAGGGAGTAGGGTTATACCTGATGAGAATACAAAACGCGTGTAGGAAAATATTTTAAGTTACGTTATAATAGTTCATTTCAGTAGTATGTTTAATGTATTGTAATTTCTGGTGTGTTATCATTTGAAGTATGTATGAATTTGTAGGAATCAGGGCACATGAAGGCTCAGAATGGAGAATTTATCCCGAATGGGACTAAAGATGTCCTAAATCAAGCACTTGACAGGACAGAGCACCCCGGTAGGTCACTGGCAGTTGGTTCTCATATTGGCTTCACTAAAGTCTTTGGACGTTCTTCCAAGCACACAAGATCTTCACATACATGGTCGGGCAGTAATATCACTCAAGATACATAAGTGCAAGAATATATCAAACAATTTGTCAAGGATGTAAGTACGATACAGTGACACTTTTATTTTAGTTTTGAAATGTTAATTTATTTCTTTGATGCAGACGATGAAGGAATATAAAGAGAGAACCGACAGCCCTAGTTCGGAAACTTCCCAGGCTGAACCTACTATATTTTCTAAAAGCAATAACCAATCGAGAAACATGGATATTCTTGCTGGCTTACAGGTATTTTTTTATTTACTGTTATTATAAAATGGTTGCTTTGTTACCAATAAAGAAACAGAATATGACCTTTTCAGTTCAAACTTTTTATTGTAAATTAACTTAATCTACAGCAATATGTTGTTGTTTCCAGTAAATCTTTTGACTACCAAATTCTAATATAATAGAGTTGCAATTACAATGATTAAGTAATTTCATAGAATATGTTTGGTTGATTTTTTTTACGAATATCTGCTTCATAATAAAATTGAGTTATTAAATACTACACAATTAAAGGGAAGAACTTAGGGTTATGGAGAGACACCCTAGCCTCCACCGCCGCACCCCTTCCTACACCGCAAACCACCCCAGCCACCGTCACTACAACCGATCCAACCCTCCCTTCGCCGTCAGCCACCGCCTCCATTCCTTCCCCGCCAACCGTACCCATCGAAATCCATACCCTGAACTTCGCCAAAACAATCTCCTCCGCCACACCATACCCTACCGCCACCACCGCCAGGCTGCTGTTCATCACCACAGCCGCCAGCCCGATGCCGTTACTCGCCTAAACCCTAAACACAACGTGGCTACTCTCAACCACCGCCGAAACCCTGAACACAATCACCGCCTAAACCCTAACCCCAACGCGGCTACTCTCAACCACCGCTCAAACCCTAACCCCGAATCCGCCCTCACCAGATTCTATTTTGAAAATTTCCCAAATTCCTATGGAGCAGATTCTATGAGCAGGGTATTCGAGAAGCATAGAATTTCGGGACGTGTTTATGTGCCCAGGAAAAAGAATGTCCGGAATCTTAACTTTGGCTTTATTACGGTAGACGACTCCTTGTCTGTTCAGGAAACGCTCCACAGGTTGAACTCAGTGAGCATTGGAATTATTCATGTGCGCGCATTGAAGGCCAAATTCACGAACTCGGCTGTAGCTCCAACATCTCGACATTACCAACCCAAGACATCAGCAGGACGGATACCTAAACGACGGGTTAATTTCTGGGAATCATTACGTGGAGACAGATCATATGCCAAAGTTGTGGCAGAACCACGAGTCTCAAATGAGGCATCTTTTGCCATTCATAATTCGATTTCAGCGAACTCACCCAGGGGCCATGATTTTATTACAAATGTGGCCCCTTGGAAAGATAAGTCATGCTTAGTCACTCTAATCAATATCTCGAATATTCGACTCACCTTTGATTTATTGCATGAACGTGGATTTGATGTTTCTTTTGCTGCCCCTGTAGGCAAGGATAATGTTATTGTCTCGTTTAATTCAATACTGGCTATGCAAAATTTTGTAGGTGGTGAATGGAAGGTCATGCTGCATATTTTTAAGGATGTGTAGTTGTTGCCGGCTGATTTTACACCGATAGAATGCATCATGTACCTGGACTTTATGGGAATTCCCCCCACTCTGATTCAAGAGGAGCTGATCAGACACCTAGCGGGCTCCTTTGGCCGTGTTATTTCTGTGGACTTTAATTTTGATTACCCGGATCGTCTAGATGTGGTTTCTTGTCTAGTTTCGGTCCCCTTTGGGACAACCAATCGCTCCTCCAAATTGTTGGTGAATACTAAAGAAGTGCTCATTTACACTAATCTGAGACAAGGTGTTGGCTGTGAACATTACCAAGATGACGATTCCAAAATCTCGGATGCCCCATCCGATGCTTCTATTGCTACTTCCAACGATTCGCTCAGTTCCGGCTACCAGGGAGTGGAAATTGCAGATCATATTAGCTCGAACCTCCGAATTATCCCTCTCCTAAACCAATCAAATGATAATTTGAGTATTATCCCGAAATTAAACCCAGCTACACATGAAGCTCTTATGGAGCCCGAACAACCTGTAAGGTTAGTCAATCCACAGATGAAAGCCAATCAGCCTGTTACTTCAGTTTCGTCAGGACCTGACATTTCTAATATGAATCGGGTGATCATTTTATCTCAGTCAAGGACATCTCCGACCCTCGAAAAAGAGCTGACTATGGAAATGGGGAAAAAATTAAGAATATTCTCGGAGAAAAACAAACAAGCTGTTCTGACAGCTATGGATAATTTAGTGCACTGATTAGTTCCCATTCATCAAGGTATTTATTTTCTTCTATTATGTCAATGGATTTTTTATGTTGGAATTGTAGAGGAGGAGTCAATAGTAGGGCAAAGCAGCAATTTGTCTCTTCTTGCATTCGTAAACACAATCTCCAATTTTTCGTTATGTTAGAAATAAAGATAGAAAGTATCTCTGAGCAAGTGGTCAAACGGTTCTGGGGGCATAATGACTTTGCTTATCACGATATCCCCTCTAATGGTCTTTCGGGTGGCATATTATTTTCTTGGAACTCCTCGTTGCTTTCGGGTTCGGTTATCCACTCTACTCCCCGATGGGTGTTAGTTAAATTTCCCCTTCAGCAGCAAGATCTGCACGTTCTTAGTCTCTATGCCCCAACAAATCATATGGATAGATATGATTTATGGCAGGAACTTATCTCGATTATTCGAGACTTTCAGATGATTTTGATTTATGGTGATTTTAATGAGGTATTACATATGTCGGAGAGGGCAAACGATCGCCCCTACCCATCCATGTCGGCTTTTCAAGACTTTGTATTGCAATCTGAACTCCATGATCTACCCTTACACGGTCGTGACTACACTTGATCTAATAGAGTTTCATTCTCTCGTATTGATCGTGTTCTTGTTTCGAATGGGACATTGCAGTTTTGGCCTAACTTATCCATATCAACGGTGGACACTACCCTATCTGATCATTTACTGATTTTATTTCGCTCCTTCGTTGCTCACTCAGCCGGCCCAAAACCCTTTAGATCGTTGAACATGTGGTGGGATAAGGCAGATTTTCTGCCTTTTATTCGCAATAAATGGCACCACATTTGTCAATCCTATGCCCACAAAGACCTATCTTATAAATTGATGAAGTTGGGTCGTGCAATCAGCCCTTGGCACTCGGAAAATTTTGGAAACCTACAGAGGAAGATTGGTGATTTAGAGGAAATTATATTGGCCCTTACATCGAGTAATGTTCCTCGACCGCTCACTTCAACTCAAAATTCAGAACTAAATCGTAATCGTTCTCTCCTTCAGGAAAAGAGGGCTTCTTTGGAAAAATTACGGCATCAACAATCACAAGTGAATTGGACGCTATTGGGTGATAATAATACATCTTTTTTTCCACCGCACCGCTTCAGCCCGATCTCGCAATAACCGTATATCGCAACTAGACATCGAGGGAGTAATTGTTACGGACTTGAAGGTCATTTCAGATGCTATTTGCAGCTATTACGCCCAAATATTCAAGGCTGCCCCTATAACGCCATTCTCTCTTAAGAAGCTACGTTTTAATACTGTTACTTTGCAACAAAACGCAGCTCTTATCGCCCCCTTTTAGGCTGAGGAAATTTGGAATAGTATATGTATGTGGGGTGAGAATAAAGTGCCGGGACCGGATGGCTTCAATTTCTTCTTCTACAAAAGGTTCTGGAATGATTTAAAACCCGAATTTATGCAAGTTTTGGATTATTTTTATGCTACATCTCAGCTCCCAGATTCGGTCAAGACATCCTTCACAGTGCTAATACCCAAAATTCCAGGTTCTTGTTCTCTGAATAACTTTAGACCTATCTCACTCATCCATGGTATCTATAAAATTATTGCAAAATTGTTATCGATTCGTCTTCAGGCTGTTCTACCGACTCTTATCTCAAACAATCAGTTTGCTTTCATCAAGGGTAGAAGCATTCATGAGTGTTCTTTTGTGGCTTCTGAGGTAATTCATAACCTCCATATTAAAAGGAAACCATGTGTGGTGTTGAAACTAGACTTTCACAAAGCTTTTGATAGTATTTCTTGGACTTATATCGACTCGGTTCTCCAAAGGATGGGTTTTGATCAGAAATGGATTTCATGGTTGTCAAATAGCAGGAAAAAATCCACTACTTCTATTCTAATCAACGGCTCACCAAGCCCTCCTATTCACATCCGTAGGGGGGTCAAACAAGGAGATCCTTTATCGCCTTTTATTTTTGTGTTAGCAGTGGAGGGCCTAAAACAGCTTATGGATCGTAGCATTCAAGTAGGCATGCTACCTGGCTTTCGTTTGGAGGAATCCCTTCCAGATATTTCTTTGTTACAGTTCGCTGATGTTACGATTTACTTCCTTCTAGTAGAAGAATCCATAATTCCCAGTTTCATTCGGATCCTGAGGTGTTTTGAACTAATCACAGGATTGCGTATCAACTACCACAAGAGTGCGATTATGGGAATCCACGTCAATGAAGCCTCCTTGGCCTCCTACGCAGCTCAATTGGGATGCCGAGTGGACAACTTCCCGATGAAATACTTAGGTACACCACTATGTATTAAACAACCACATATCTCCGATTGGGGTCCTTTGATTGCCAAGTTCAAGTCTCGTTTGGCAAATTGGAAAGGAAATTGTCCATCATATACTGGGCGTACCATACTTATCAAAACGGTACTTTCTTCCCTTCCTATTTATTTAATGTCAATTTTCTACATGCCTTGCTCTGTATCTTCTACACTAAATCAATTAATGCGCAATTTTTTGTGGCGAGGTGATTCTTCGATCAATGGCATATGCAAAGTAAGCTGGGTTACGATCAATTTACCCTATCACCTTGGGGGATTGGCAATTCGGGATCTAAATCTTGTTAACTCCAGCCTACTCTTTAAATGGATTTGGAAACTGGGAGACCGCAATGATGACTCCTTGTGGTCAATGTACTGTGTTCGGCGTTATGGGGTTAGCTCGTGGCATGAAATGACTCTTCTCGACCCCAAGTTTGTCTCTCCGTTATGGCGTGGAATTCTAAAATGCTGCTTTAAAAATGAGAGAATTTGGTCCTTCTTCTCATCACAGGTGCGTGTTCAAGTGGGAGATGGTCAAAACGGTTTGTTCTGGCACGATAATTGGACCTTAAACACTCCAATCAAATCACTCTTCCCCGACTTATTTGCTATTTATAATAGGAAATTCTCAACCATTTTTAATGGTGTAGCTATATTTTTTCCAATCGTTCCCAAACCCGCCCCTTTTGGAAAAGAAGCTTTCGCATTACGAACCAACAACGATGCAATGAACTGAAAACCTGGATATCGATTTCATGCCCAACGCTCTTCCAAGCTCATGGAATCGTGAACAACCCCACTTTCTTCTCGAGAGGGGATTGCTTCCTATGGGACATTGGAGTCCAGAAAAAATATTCAGCAGCGTCCTTTTATCATGGATATTATCAACAACGGTTATGGCCGAACCCGTCGAGAGACTTTACACTCATTTGGTCCTCCCACATGCTCCCCAAGATAAAAAATTTCGGCTGGTTGGTCTTTCACAATAGGTTACCGATACGTGAGTTCCTTTTTCATCGGGGATATCGTATGCTAACTAGCGCATGTTGTCCGTTCTGTCCACTACCTGAATCTTTGGAACACCGCCTTTTTTTATGTCACGCGAATTATCAGATTTGGAGAGATGCATTCCGTTGGCTGGATATTCAGGTTGTGATGCCGAATGATGGATACAACTTCTTTCTCTTATGGTGCACATTCTTCAAACCTGGAATCTTCCGCGATTTTGGTAGGTCTCTCTGGTTCATTATATCATGGAATTTTTGGAAGCGCCGCAACAAGAAGATTTTTCGAGATGAAACAGATGATGGTGATATTTTAATATGTAGTATCAATTTTTGTTGGTTTCTTTTTCATTCCTATAAGCGCAATGTTAGCCTTTCGGTTTCTGATTTGTTTACGAACCCGAGGATTCTTATTATGTAAC
Organism: Euphorbia pulcherrima; assembly: GCA_947683365.1. Taxonomy (NCBI): domain Eukaryota; kingdom Viridiplantae; phylum Streptophyta; class Magnoliopsida; order Malpighiales; family Euphorbiaceae; genus Euphorbia; species Euphorbia pulcherrima. The sequence goes on from CANTUS010000010.1 coordinate 47,026,582, forward strand.
TTTGATGTACTTTTGGTTCTTGTTTCGAGAACCATTATTAATAAAAGCGGGGTGGGTGTTTTGTTGGTAAGCAGAGGAACCAACCTAGTTGGGTACTCTGCCCCGAAATTTTCACCCACTCCAATCTTTTAGCCGTCGGGGAGATACACTGTCTCTCCAAGGGTTTTTCAAAAAAAAAATACTACACAATTGTAAACCAATATTTGTGCATTTTTTCTTGAAATAGGTTTCATATGTATTGTAAGAGATTATGCAATAATTTTAATCTTTTTACTAGTATTCATATTACAATGATAAAATAAAATTTAAAAAACTATGTCTGAAAATGATTTTTCAGTTTGTATATCAGGTATTTGCATTTAAAATCTGCAAACTTATATTGTTAGTGTCATGTAATATGTATCAACTCTCATCGTAATTAGAGAAAAAGGTAGAAATATAAAAGCCATTTACAAGTAAAAATAAATAGGGCCTATTATCACACTCTGTTATTGTGTGGAAGATTTTTGTCCATCCACTCTTCTGCCCTCTCTTCCAAAACTAGCCATTGCTAAAGCTTCTACTTCATCTTCATCTTTTTATTATTTGGTAGGGTGTTGTTAAATGGAATTTTGAAATGGAAATCAATCGCGAGATAGTGGAAGTTGCTTATGGAACTGTCGACCTAGAAAGGACTATAGTTCACAATGTTCCTATCGCGCCTCAAAATGTGTGTGCGTATAGATGAGTTTGAGGTAAAGTATGGTGGTTCTAATATACTCTAGATATTTTCAAGTGTTTCAGTATATGTTTTTTTTCAGCGCATTGATTTCTCAATTTGATGTCAATCAATTTGGATTCATCAATCCGACCATGGTATCCGAAGCTATGTGAATCAGCCCCATATAAAGACATGTCTTAGACATACTAAACATGTTTTAAACTTATGACCGGGTCCCTATAGCTTGTGCAGTGGCTCCCGTTTTTATCGCGGAAAACATCAAGTAGGTCTAGGACCCATCATAACTTATGAACTTCCTAATCCAAACACCTCCACTTGTACATTGCTACTATATGTTCAGTTTATGTTGTAGAATTAACAAATACATTGTATAGAGCTTTCAGCTCAGAATACAACTTTCAGCAATCATAACATTGATAAGAAGACATCTCGTCTTCAGGTATAAATCGATTCAATCTACCTCATATATCTCAACATCCTTGATCAAACCTAACACTGTAGATTTTCCTCAATTGGATAACTTGATTTAATCAATCTCATAGATCGTAATCGATCGAATCAAATCTAAATTCATTGATTTCCATCCTAAAGGTCATTCTCTTGGATATAATCTAACAACTTAGATATGCATCCAACCAGAATGGCACGATTTTGCCTAAATCTTACATTATAAAGTGTTCATTACAACTTTAGTTAACCACTTTCAATCTACCAATCATAACTACACTATCACAATACAATGTTTGGAAATGTAACCGCGTTACTGATTAACTTCGCGTCCACACATTGTCTATAAAAGCATCATTGGATTGCTACTTGAGGATTCAATAGCTTCCAATGGGTTCCAAGTCTCTTACTCATGATATATAATAAGAGTCATCACCATTCGAGAGAAACTGCATTTCTCCAGTTTGTGATTGAACCAACCTACCTTTTAGGGCAATTATGTCTTTACAACTTATGCTTTAAACACGTGAAGCTTAAATGTAAAAATCTGATCTGTCCTTTTGGAATTTAGGCACCTTGAACTTACCAGATCAACTTTGCTCCCACTACTTTTCTCAAAGAATTGCATCTTTTGGAAAAATACCCTTACAAGCCTCAAACACTATGTTTAGGAAGGGTTGTAGGTGCAATACCCTTTGGTTTCCAATGGTAGTTCACAGATAGGCTCAAGTAGATTTTCTTGTGCCAATCTGACATCAATATCATGACATAGATATTCAATCTCATTTCAACCATTAGATTCAGACTTCACAATTTCAAAATCTAGAGAAAGACACATTAGGATTCAGCCTATCCATATTTTATATGGTGCTTTATTAGCCTCAGTCAGAGTATGATGTTGCAAACCAGTAGTCAAATGAAATATCTCCTCAATTCGGGTCTTGGAAGACAATTCAAACTAGGTTTTAATATGCTTGGATTCTTGATTACATTAAAAACTTTGATATTATAACCTATATATTTCTCTGCCTTATTCTCAGAGTCCTTGACTTTATCAAGGTGCAAGGATCTAATCTCATAAGTTATGTTAATAAGATTCGTCCCTAAGAATAGCTAAGAAATGTGTCAATTTCTAGCTATCATGCTTTTGGACTTGTATACACTCCCACTATGTTTTGGGTCCATCGTTTTAGCCGCTCATTCAATAACCTCATTAACTGGCATATATGCCTAAGGTCCTACACATGCTTCCATTGCACTTCAAGCTCACTAGGTTATTTACTACGTTTACATGTCTATTGAATAGCTTCTACTTTATTTCACCAAGTGTTTAAAGAACCCATATGATCAGATGATTATCAATAAAATGAGCCCAAGCTTTCCTTGTAGAAAACTCATCTATATGTTTCTTGTTAACTCGACAGAAGTAACTTTTGGACATAGACTATATCAAGCATCTCATGCTTATCCCTTTTGCATTTATGTTATAGATCAAATTCATTTTGATTAATTCAAGGAAATGACTATTCCTAACATTTAAGTTTGGGAATAATAATTCTTAGATATGCCAATTATATTCATTATCAATGAAAAATTGAATATCTAGAATCATCCTTGATTGAAATAGAAATAAAGTTCACTATCTAAGTGAGCACAAAATTTTATCATTTCGGGATCAAAATAATTAATCGACTATCTTTAAGTGACATTTTTTAATCTTAGTGGCCATTTCTTGAAGTCCACTTATGATTTAAGAATTCACTTATATAGATCCCAATCATCTCTCATCTTAAGTTCTTGCACGTTATCAATGTTAGAACAACATCTAGTATCAAATACTTGTGATGTTAAGGAGAATTAATCATATCTATAACATAGATACCTCAATGAAAAGCACTTAACGCCCTTTATAGAATCTCCCATATAATTAAGGACGTGTTCTCACTCTATTTCCAATCTACTTGTATTTGATAAAATTATCCTTTGGACGTAGTACAGACTTAACTTCTTGTTTAGTCATGAGCCCCTTGAACATCAAGGCCTCATCTGTGCCCTAATGTTGAATCAGTTATCCACCATCAACTTTGACTTAGTCCTATTTACCAAACTCTTAGTTATCTCAAGTAACTCTTGCAACTCAACTATAGTCGTACTCATCAATGGCTTGTAGCTCATAATGAAATAGTCATAGGATTCAAATAGGAAGGCCACTATAGTCACAATTATCAACTCTTATACTATAATACTAAGATGAACAAAACCCTTAATAAGTTTCTCCATCTTCTACACATTAGTACTATAGAGACTATAGTATCCATCTTATACGATTGAAACATCTTAGTGATCAAGAACCTCTCTTCATAAAGTTGCTCATGAAACTTCTCATTAAGAGACCTTATCATAGCATAGGCTTGTATCTCCTCTAATCGTTTACACAATTCAGGAAACTTTCTAGCCAACACAAGGTGTTACTCATCCCGGTTATCCCTCTTGAATTTACATACCACCCAAATTAGGATTGGGCCGGTATAGTATCCCTACCAGTTGGCTTAGGTTTATCTACCACACTGTGACCACGGGCTTTTCGATGACCCGTGGAACGATGAGGACTTTTTGCTCTAACCTTTTATGGGTCAATCGTTCTATCTTTTGAAGTTGAATCACATTCGAAAAGCTCCTTTTGAAGAGTTTGTGCCTTTGATCGTGATTAAAAATAATTAACATGCATTTAGAATTAACCGTTTTCTTTCCCTCGCATGCAGTAATTTGTTTCACAATTTTTTATAAGATCCAAACATTTTCAGCAAGTCTTGTTTATATTTTTAGATTCTTGACTCTCCGAGCTTTCTAGAATGTCAAGAATTGCCTTAATCGGATAACCGTAGTGTAAGTTATGAGCGTTCGGAGTCTAGCCGTTTTAGGCCCTTTGCCCTGCCCTTTTTTCTCATTACCGATGCCCCTGCTCCGGCGACGGCGGCCGGCGCCGGACAGGCGGGCCTCATGGACCATGCAGCTAGCCACGTGAACCATGCAATGGCTGGCATGGGTCATGCGGCCTGGCACGGTCTCCCTAGCATGGGAGACCGTGCCCTGCCCTATCTAGACCGTGTCATGTGACGCGACCTTGGCCCGACCACATCACCGACGCGGCCTTAGCGCGGGCACCCCTTTTCTCTGCATTTCTTCGAGTTTTTCTTGCCCTGCAAGTTATGTTTTGCAATTTTTCCATCAAATGCAAGCATTTGGGGGATTGATTGTGAAAATTTGCACTCTTTAGGGTCTATAAAAACCCCAAAAAATTTCAGATTTTAGGACTTTTTGGCTCATTTTTAAAGAGTAGAAAATTTCATATTTTAGCACTTTTTAGGCTTTTAGGAAGAACAAGCTTTATAAAGCCATGGAAATTCAAATTATCTATTTTTCCTAAGCTTTATTAGGCTTAATCTTTTAGTTTAAATATTAAAATCAAATAGAAATCTTAATTAAAAACAGATTTAAATATGATTTAGGGACTTTTCCTCTCACAAATTACTAAATCCCTTGCTAAATTGGTCTTTGTTCGTCAGTATTTTTGTCACAAAATTGTCAAATGCTCACCAAAGGTTGATTCGAGTCCCGAGGGTGGATTCATGGCCTTTAGGTAAATTTCTGAGTTCCAATATATTTTATTGAGTTATTTATTGCTTTTTTGCTATATTTTTGGTTGGTAGTCTGGGCGTTTAGCCCTTGTTTTCGACTTTTTTCTGACTTTCTAGCGAAACTCCGGCTGACTGCTCCGCCGACCAACAGGCCGCCTGAGCGACATGGCTGGCCGACTCAGCGAGTCAGCCTACCACATCGCTCAGTCGGCCTACGTGTCGCTCAAGCGGCCAATTGGTTTTTTTCGCTGGATTTTCTTGGGGTTTTCCCCCCAAGCTTAAGAATCAAAGTTATTTTAGCATTTTAAGTCCAAATCTACTAGACTAATGTAGGAAACGACTTTAAATGTCAATAATCTTCGGTTTTTGGGTACAAAAATTTTGATTCTAGCCTGTTTAAACACTTTTTCTAGCAAAACCACTTCAGTGGGTAGAAGGCCGACTAAGTGTCACCTCACTGAGTCGGCCTACCATGTCACTGAGTTGGTCCACCACCTCTTTGAGTTGGCCTACTGGTAAAAAATGTCCAAACAGTCCATGTTTGTTTTATTTTGCGTGTTTTGGCCCTGTTTTATCGTTTTCTTGTTTTTTTGACACCGATTTTTACCCGAAAAATTCCCTATAAATCACATTTAATACGTAATATCATAATATGAATTTAATCTATTTTTCATAATTTATCAAATATTTAACTGATTAAATCTCCTTTTAATGGCTAGAAAATGGTGTTTTTAATTATATAAATCCTTAATAAATCTTTTTACCGTAATATAAAATCTCCAAAAATATTTTATTTTTTTCCTTTATTATTTTAGGCCATTTAGTTTCTTTTATTAATTTTAGGTTGCTTAGATAATTAATAAATGCCCGAAAATTGTGTTTTTGTCCCGAAAAATCCAAAAATATGCTATTTTCCCTTTTCTGATTTTATTTACTACTTTTATTTATTATTGCATCATTTGCGATTATTCTCGTATATATTTTGCCTCATTTGGAGTCGGGTCCGAGTTGGTAAGCTCGGTTAAGACCCAATTTTGCCCTTTTATTTATTTATATCGCTTTATTTATCTTCTCGCATTAGAAAAATGTATAGGTATTTTTAAAGCCTTGTAATAATTTTATTTTCGTGCCTCATTTATTTATTGCTTTTGCGTGATGTATGGCATATAAACCAAAAATTCCAAACGATAACTGGATTTAAATCGCATAAGAACTAAAGTCGCATTTATTAAAATATAAATGATTTGATTTAAAAATGTAATGTAAGCAACATCATCCGAACTTGGAATCTCTGTTTTAAGGTACGGTCCAACCACCCGGTGGGAATATCGTACCCAAATTCCGGATGGAGCTAAACTAGGTTGCGACTCTATCTTAAAATACGGGATTTCAAGTCTCGTATCCCTTAACATTGCTTTCTCATTATTATTTTCATCACTCCTAAAATGAGGATTCTCCCTTAGCACGCTTCACAATGCTCGTCATTTTCCGCCCCCCTTGCTACGCATCTCAATCGGTCCTCGCGGGTGGGAAAAGAGGTCGTCCGCTCACACACACATTCCTTCGATCAGTGTCTCAAAACTATCAACTAGTTCTTGAGCCCAATCAAGGAAGTGTTGCCTAGATAGCCAGTCCTTTTAAGGATGTATTGTAGTTTGAATGATTGGTTGTTTTATTGCTAAAATTTATTTGTTAGTCCAAACAGAATAATCATTACAAAATTAAAATTAAAGTTCTTTAAAGCCATTAAATAAATTAATTAGTCCAGATTAATTTATGTGTATCATTTTATTGGCTTTATCCAAGACCCACAACCCTCCAATAGTGAGCCGGACTGAGCTCGAACAAAAACTCATTATTGAATGTCTCGTAGGAAAACTATCCAATCCTTTTCTCGAAGGACTATTGGTTGATGGACATATTGGTACTTTACCCATATGTGTTCTGGGCCCAACTGAGTTAGAACAAAAATCCGTTGAGTTAAACCGTCATTCCACATGTTAGCCATACCAAAGTATCCTAACCCTACGCGGCCCACCGATAACATAATGCACCCTACTGAGGATAAGGTATAATAGCTTCAACGGATGGCACATGTGCGAATCCGGGAAACACTTTTAAGTGACTCAATATTTTATTAGATTATTTAAGTGCTGTCGGCTTATATAAGGAATCAGGTCCATGTAATTATTTTAGATACAATGTATCCATATTCCATATATAAAATGAGGTTCAATGTATAAAACCATAATTCAGAACTTCCATGAGTATTAACAAATATTGAATATCTAAACCAAATCTCATTTGATCCCATAATTTTAACAAACCAACCGTCATACTAATATTTACCAATATGATTCATGATCATGACAATTATCATTACATCTAATATATTTAACCGAGACACTTGGTGAAATCGCCAAGTTATGACAATTGTGACTTAAAGCCTGTTCAGGCCCAATGGTTAGCAACCATTTTGCAAAATATACAATTTTGCTCCCACTCGAATTAGGGTATCACTATTTCAAAATTTAGCACCCCAACTATGACCGGTACCACGATCTATTGAGCTAATTTCAAATTTAACATATTTAACTTTATTGAACATAAATGGCACAAGATATAACTTATTAAATTCCAATTAATTAAAATTCAAAATTTTAAAATATTTGAATTTATAACTCCAGATTAACAAAATAACATGAGTGTTTATCTTGATACAATATGGTTCAGCAGCTTTAAGCTCTTTAAAACGGATTTTGGATAATTTTAAATATTAAAATTATATAACCCCGAATTAATAAAATAACCGGAACTTTATTTTAGAACAATTCGGGTCAGCCGTTTAAACTGTAAAAAGGACTTTGAATAATTTTAAGACCATTGTAATTTAACCTCGGATTAAAATATGCTACTTCAATTTAATATACACTCCGACTTAAATTATTGATCTCGGATAAATTTAAAATATCCATTAATTTTAAAAAACGATCCGATCCAACCGTTTTATCAAAACAAAAAATGGTAAAAAAACTATTTCGGCACTGACCGGACCCGTGGACTCATAAAACGGACCCACTGGCCCATGGACAGCAGACTTCCACATTGTGGACAGCCCTGCTGTCCAAAGATTGGACGCCACTTTGGACAGCAGGGGCTGTCCACATTGGCACTAATGTGGCGTCCATAAGGACGCCACCATTAGTGGCATGGGTAGAATCCATTCCATTATTTTTTTAATTTAAGTTTTATTTATTAATTTATTTATTTTAATAGTTTATTTTATTAATTTAACTTATTAAATTGTAATCAAATAAACATCAGTAAATAAAAACCCTAATAAACATAAACTACAACTCAAGAACATAAGACCAACGCTCTAACCAACTGAGCTCAATTGGAACACCACTCAATGTTAGTGGTGGGAGGTCCTAGGTTCAATACCTAGCCTCTTCAAATTACTTCTTAAAAAGACAACAACTCAAGAACATAGCCAATAAGATCAAATATAACAATTTTGGAAAAATATCAAAAAACCCAAATCAATGATTCTGTAACTTTTTCTACCAAATAGAAAATTTTCACTAATCAAGAACTTTGATTTTTTGCCTATATTCAAAACCGATTAATTACAAGTATTAATTTAACAAATTAATCTTGTCCATTAATCAACTTGAGGAAAAAATTACAAAAACTTCAAAAACAATTCCTTAAACTTTTTTCATCATAATATAAAAACCTTTTGAATCTTGAAAGCTAATATAACATTCTTTAAATCAAATTAAACTACTCCCTAAAAGTCTTTAAAATTGATTTAACAACGATATCAAAATTTCAAGAAATTTATTCAAAACTTTTCCTATTAAGATTGAAAACCTTTAAGGAATCAAGAAACGCATCAATCTTCTTGAAACAACCTCGCTCATGATACCAATTGAAGGGAATTACGATCGAAAACTATAACCGCGAAGGCGGAATTACTGGTTAAAATTTTCTATAATTCAAAATAAGATCTTTTCAAGAACCACTGATAGGGTTTCAAAACTTTTATTTTAACAAATAAAAACTTACTTGTAAAGTCTCCTTGAGAGACAGATGCTATGAAGCTTGCAAGTGGAAGCTCCAATCTCACGTGCACGAACTACTCTCAAACTGGGACCGGTGCTAGCGGTATGGACAAAGAACAAGGAGAGAAAACGCCAAAGAACCTAATTTTGCCAAAGCACCAAACGTGCACTGCCTATATGGAAGGCTGCCATTCACGTTAATGTCATATAAAAAAATTAGGGATTTAATTGCTTTAAATAGTCAATTAGGGTTAGGTTTAATTTAATTATAAATTTGCCTCATTAAAAACTTAATAGACTAAAGTAGGAAGCAGGGAATAGCTTTAGACACGCCTTCTATTGACCTTGCAGTTGTTTTACCAATTGCTAATCATGATCATGCAGTTCAACATGAAGTTACCAAATTGATGACTAAGGAAAAAGCCAAGAAAAAAGGGCAGCATCAATCAACCCAAGTTTCCTCGGCTGTTCGTGGCAAACGAGGGGCGAAATCTACAACCTCTCAATGATCAATATCTTCTATTGGAATTGTAGGGGCTTTTGGAATACAGAAACCCAACGTATGATTACCAATATAATTAAGGATCATCATTCTCATATTATTTGTTTAGCGGAGCCTATGGCTCGATATAAAGATAACAACATTAATTTTTGGAGGCGTTTGAACTTTGATCTTATCACCACCAACTCTTCGGGTATTCCATCATTATGGTTATTAAAATTAGGTTCTTCCAATGACCCTTTAGTGATTGAATTTATTTCTGAGCAAGTCATTATTTTCCATCATGTTTCTTCTGGACCCAATAATAATTCCCATGTGTTACGTAGGGATCTTTTTACTGACATTAACATTTATCATGACTCTAATCCAGGTTCTTAGTTTGTGTTGGGAGATTTTAATGTTGTTTTAGGTTCTTGTGACAAGAGGGGTAACACACCTTTAGCTGCTGCTTGTTGCAAATTTCGTGAATTTATTGATTATAATGAATTCAGTGAGATGAATAACTCGGGAACTTCTTATACTTGGACCAACGGCAGAAGAGGAAATGCCCGTGTTGACAGCTGTCTTGACAGAGTGCTTTACTCTAATGATTTTGTGTCTAACTAGAATCATTATAGTTGCATTAATTTACCAAGTCATTACTCGGACCATTAGCCAATGTTACTTTCTTATTCTCTGGGAAACAGGCTGGTCTCAAGGTTCTATTTTTAGGCAATGTGGCTGGAACATCCAGATTTGAAAGATGTTGTCAATAATGACTAGCAAGGTACTTTCCCTCATTTACCACGTATGCAGCTTTTGGGTTTCAAGTTAAGGGGTCTTCGACCTGTTTTAATGAGATGAAATCATGAGGTGTTTGGCAATCTTGATGCTAACATTCATAGGAGTAAGGATGACCTCATTAGAATTCAAGAGCAAATTTCGCTTAATGGTGCTACTGAAGAATTACACGAGGAAGAGATGCAAGCTCTCACCACTTTGGAATCCCACCTTTTACGTAAACAAATTTACCTAAAGGAAAGGAGATGAGCTAGTTGGTTGGAGGTTGGGGAAAGGAACTCTGAGTTCTTTCACCGAGCTGCTAATAATAGGAAAGTATCTCAGTCCATTTTGACAATGAACATTAACGGTAATATTTCAACTGACCCTAATGTTATCTCTCATCATATTGTGGATTATTATTCAAATTTATTCCGTGCTTCTTCTCAGCCCACTAATAATTTTGATCTTGAGCATGAAATTATTCTTTCAATGGTTACGTGCTTGGAGAATGAGGAGTTAATAAAAATGCCAAATGATAAAGAAATTATGGATGTGGTTTTCTCTATGGATGGTAGCAACGCATTGGGACCCAATGGATTCACAGGTATTTTTTCCAAAAATTTTGGGTTATTGTTAAAAGTGATGTATGCCGAATGGTTATCTGTTTTTTTGCAGGGCCAAATTACCACAGGGTTGAATCCGAATCCTATGGTAGTATTACCAAAGAAGAAGAATGTTGCAAATATTGAGAAGTTTAGACCGATTGTTATGAGTAACTCTCGCTTCAAAATTGTTTAAAAAATTCTTGCAACTCGGCTTGCCATTATTGTTGAGAGAATTATTTCTCCAAATCAGTTCGGATTTATCCGTAATAGAAGTATCCATCAGTGTATTGCCATTGCTACAGAAGGGGTGAATCTTTTGAACAAACGGTGCTATAGGGGGAGTTTGGCTATGAAGATTGATGTTAAAAAAGCTTTCGATATGCTTGAATGGCCTTTCTTATGGAAGTCATGAATGCTTTCAGCTTTTTTGAACAATTCCGAAACTGGATATTGAATATACTATCTTCGGCACACATCTCTATTATGACAAATTCTGGTCCACAAGGTTATTTTTCTTATTCTAGAGTGGTTCATCAAGGATATCCATTGTCTCCTATTCTTTTTGGCATTACGGAGGATTTCTTTGGCCATCTACTTACTCATATGGTGAGCACGGGAGTTTTGAAGCCTATGTCTTACACTAGGAACGCGAACATGCCTTCCCATCTTTTTTATGCCGATGATATTGTGAAATTTTTTATATTAACAAAGTGATGAATATATAAATTGACAAGAATATAAATGGTGAATAGAAAGTTATATATCTCACTTGTATTTACACGTATTTATAGGTGTACAAATACTTGTTCATGAAGAGAAGAAATAAATACAAATACAAAATGGTAATCTAATAAATACATGATCCTACCCATATTTACAATTACTTGTTGAGAAAATATACTTGTCCATCAAGTATAATATTTATTCCTCAACACTCCCCCTTAAGTTGGTGAGTGAATATCCTGAACTCCCAACTTGTGTCGCAGCATTAAAAACTGATCCTTTCCTAATGCCTTTGTAAAAATGTCAGCGAGCTTATAGCGCGTGGGTACATACGAAGGATGAATTATTCCATCCTGCAACTTTTCTTAGACAATATGACAATCAATCTCAATGTGCTTTGTGCGCTCATGAAATATAGGATTTGCCATAACGTGTAGTGCTGCCTGATTATCATAGAATAGTGGTGTAGGAACATCACACAAGACTTTTAAATCTCGCAATATATAACATAGCCATACTAGTTCCAAACATGCGTTGGCCATTGCACGATATTCTGCCTCTGCCAAAGATCTTGATACATTGGTCTGTTTCTTTGACTTCCACGAAATGACAGAGGAACCGAGGAAGATGCAATAACCTAAAACCGATCTTTGAGTGGTTCGACATCCTACCCAATCTGAATCACAATATGCTTTCAATGAGAGTTTTTTTTATGGCAATAACAAGCCTTGACCTGAAGTTCCTTTAATGTACTTCATAATATAAATTGCTGCATCCCAATGTGGTTGACATGCAGTTTGCATTAATTGAGTTAATGTTTGAACTAAAAGTACTTTGTCAGGTCTAGTGGCCATAAGGTATATCAATCTTTCCATGGGCCATCTATACTTGGATGGATCTTTCTACAATTCTCCGTCATCTGAAGTTAACTTTGAATGTTGGTCCATTGGAAATTTTTTGGGGCGAGCACCTGTGAGCCCTATATCCTGCAAAATATCAAGTGCATATTTTCTTTGGGACATGTAAATTCCAGCTTTAGAACGAGAAAATTCAATCCCTAAGAAGTATTTTAAATCTCCGAGATCCTTAATGCGAAAACGTCGAAGCAGGCATTCTTTGAGGCACTGCATTTCTTTGGGATCATTTCTAGTCAAAAGGATATCATCTACGGAGATTAAAATGGCAGTATATGAGGACCCTTGAATCCTTGTAAATAAAGAATAGTCCACTTTGGACTGTTGGTAACCTCCTATTTGAATTACATTAGAAAATGTAGAGAACCAATTTCGAGAGGCTTGTTTAAGGCCATATAATGATTTGTTGAGTCGACATAGAACATTCTCCCCCTGTCGATGATGTCTAGGTCGTAAGTCCACATAGACAAACTCATGTAAACTGCCATGTAAGAATGCATTTTTCACATCTAATTGATGAATTAACCAGTTTTGGGCTGCTGCTACAGTGAGGAGACATCTCAGAGTTGTAAGTTTAGTTGTAGGTGAAAACGTCTCTTCATAGTCAATCCCTTCAATTTGGGTGTACCCTTTTGCAACCAGGTGTGCTTTGCCATCAGAACGATATTTGATCTTATACACCCATTTGCAATCGATGGGTTTATGACCTTTTGGGAGTGGTGTTATTGTCCATGTTTAGTTGAGTTGTAGGGCTATTAACTCCTCTTCCATGGCTTGCTTCCATTTTGGATCAAGAATAGCTTGAGAATATGAAATGGGTTTTTAGAGCCTGTGATATTAGCTAGAAATGTACAATGTGTGGAAGTAAAACGAGAATAGGAAACAAAATTTTGAAGGGGATACCTGGTCAATTTTGACAATTGTTGACTAGAGTTGGAAAGATTGGCTTAAGATCCCACCATGTAGTCTTGATGCCAGATAGGGGCTTGTTTGACACGTTTGGAGCAGCGGATGCAAGGAGGTGTTGATGGTGCAGGTATGTTTAAGGGTAAATTCTCTAGCATGAATGAAGGAATGGAATTTTGAATTTCTAAATTATCTGAGAGGGAAGATGTGACTGGTGGTGTGTTTAAGGAGGAATTTTTTGAAATGGGTAGAGGAAAAGAATTTTGAGTTTCTGAATTATTTGATATTAAAGGTGTGATTGGTGGAGTATGATTTGGCATGTCAATAGCCAGATTTGGTAGAATAATTTGTGAATCAGAATGAGATGATGTTGTAGATTGATTTAGGAAAGGAAAAGTATGTTCATGAAATGTAACATCTCCATTAACAAGAAATTTTCCACTTTTCAAATCAAACAATTTATATCCTTTTTTATTATTTGGATACCCAAGAAAGATACACTGTAAAGCACGAGAATCAACTTTTTATTTGGGTGAAACAATGGTTGCATAACATAGGCAGCCGTATATCTTCAAATGAGAGAGGGATGGAGGTCGATTATGTAGGATTTTAAATGGGGATTTATTTTTCAATAGAGGTGAAGGTAAATGATTTATTATGTATGTTGCAATCAAGACACATTCACCCCAAAATTCTAGTGGCAAATCTGATTGGAAGAACAATGCTCGTGCAGTGTTAAGAATGTGTCTGTGTTTGTGTTCTACTACCCCGTTTTGTTGTGGTGTATAGACACAAGTGCGTTGATATTCAATTCCATTTTTGTGAAAGAATGTTTGTATGGAGAGAAATTCTAAGCCATTGTCGACTCGAACAGTTTTGACTATTGCATGAAATTGAGTGTTTACAAAAGCTATGAATGACTCTAATAGGTGTTGTGTTTTAGATTTTTGATTCATGTAGAATAATCATGTACAGCTAGTAAAGTCATCTACTATGGCGAGAAAGAAACGTGCCCCCAAATGTGTTAGAACTTTATGTGGACCCCAAATATCACAATCTAAAAGATCAAAAGGAGAGTGAGATTTTATTGTGCTTAATGGGAAAGGCAATCTTGTTTGTTTTGCTCTAGGACGAACATGGCAATTATTATGATCTAAAATTGAATTTTTATCTAAATGTATTAATTGTGAGATGAGCTTAAGATACCTCGGAGAAGGGTGTCCAGCGCATATGCCATAAATCAGGGAGGTGAGATGCTTGGAATGATTTTGGTGAGTATTTTAATGTAGATATGTAATGTAGACCATCGCATTGTTCACCCAAGCCAATCATCCTCCCTGTAGCCAAGTCCTACAAAACACAACCATTTGGGAAAAGGACAATATAACAATTTAACTGGTTAGTCAATTTGCCGACTAAAATGAGGTTTAAATTGAAAGATGGAACACAAAGAACATTATTTAGGGTGATATTATTATTAAAATTGATTGTACCTGTTAAAGTGATAGGTATAGTTGAGCCTGTGGGTAAATTAACAATTGAAATTGGGGATGTTGATGTGTTATAAAATAGGTGTGAATCAGATGATATATGATCGGTGGCTCTGCTATCCAAGATCCAAGGCTTTGTGAAAGCAGAATTGATGAAGGCATTAGGAGTTAACATACCTGATGCATTTGCAAATGATTTACCTTTACCGGAATTATCTGCCATGGTATAATATGTAATAGATTAAAGTGTAAGACCTTTGAAACACTAAGATCACTGCTCTAGTACCATGTGAAATTTGTCTATGAATAAAGTGATGAATATATAAATTGATAAGAATATAAATGGTGAATAGAAAGTTGTATTTCTCACTTATATTTATATGTATTTATAGGTGTACAAATACTTGTTCACGAAGAGAAGAAATAAATATAAATACAAAATGGTAATCTAATAAATACATGATCCTACCCATATTTACAATTACTTGTTGAGCAAATGTACTTGTCCATCAAGTATAATATTTATTCCTTAACAGATATGCTGATTTTTTTGTCGTGCCTCCATACACAATATGCGTAATATCAAGCATGCTCTTGATATTTATGGCAGCCTATCCGGTCAACCTATTAATTAGAACAAAATTGAGATCTTTTTTTGGGGATTTGATTATGTTGAATAGGAGAGCGGCGCTAGCAAACATCAGTAGAATAAAAATTGGCTCTTTCCTTTCAATTATCTCGGGGTACCATTATTTAGAGAAAAGCCTAAAGCAACTGACATTCGGCCGATTCTTGATAAACTACTTTCTCGATTTTCTAGTTGGATGGGCAATGCTCTTTCTATGGTAGGTCGGTTAGTGAATTCGGTTATCACCGGTTCTTTTATTCGTTCTTTCATTGTGTATCAATGGCCTCGTAAGTTGATAAACATTATGAACAAGGAAAACTGCAATTTTATTTGGTCTAGGAAAGTTGATAAAAAGAAAATAGTGATGGTACCATTATTTAGAGAAAAGCCTAAAGCAACTGACATTCGGCCGATTCTTGATAAACTACTTTCTCGATTTTCTAGTTGGATGGGCAATGCTCTTTCTATGGCAGGTCAGTTAGTGAATTCGGCTATCACCGGTTCTTTTATTCGTTCTTTCATTGTGTATCAATGGCCTCGTAAGTTGACAAATATTATGAATAAGGAAAACTGCAATTTTATTTGGTCTAGGAAAGTTGATAAAAAGAAAATAGTGATGGTTCCATGGAAGTTATGCACTAAAAGAGTCCACAATGGAGGTGTGGGTTTAAAAAAAGGGGCTAATATGAATCAAGACCTAATGGGGAAAACAGAATAGAGTCTCTTAAATTCCTCCTCGATTTTTTGTGATCTTTTACGGGGATGCTTTTTCTGTCCAAATGGGCTACAAAAACGGTGCATAACTCCGCTATTTGGAGCTCCATTAAATTATTCTTTGAAAAGATCAACCAAAATTCCTTTTGGTTGCTTGGTACTGATTCGAATATGAATTTTTCGTATGACTAATGGATTATTCCCACCATCTCTAAAAAGCTGAATTTTTGGACTCGGAGAAGAGATTATTTCATGGGTAAGTGGAGGATTACTAGAATGGGGAGGGCTGGTCCGATTTGCCTAATGAATTGCCTAATGACATCATTCAGCAAATTTAACAAGTTAGAAGGCATGGGGATTGTGATAGATGCTTTTGGAGGCCGAGTAGTGCAAGTGTTTTTTCAGTGAAATTGTTCTATTATTGGCTTCAAGGGACAACAATTGATTTTCCTATCTCTAATTTTA
Source organism: Euphorbia pulcherrima (assembly GCA_947683365.1). NCBI lineage: Eukaryota > Viridiplantae > Streptophyta > Magnoliopsida > Malpighiales > Euphorbiaceae > Euphorbia > Euphorbia pulcherrima. The sequence goes on from CANTUS010000010.1 coordinate 47,043,164, forward strand.
TTTGGTCAAAAAATATTTCTCCATCGCATTCTTTTGTTTGTTGGAGACTTGTTCAAGGTTATATTTCGACGCATGATGTTGTTGCTCCAAGAGGTAATGTAATTGTTTCTAAATGCGTTCTTTATGGTTCTAATAATGAAACATTGCAACATCTTTTAGTCAATTGTACATTTACGACTCAAGTTTGGTTTGCTATTAGCTCTTTATTTGGAACAGGGATTGAAACCCAGGGTGGTATTAGAGATATTGTCATCTAGGAGTCTAAACAATGTTTTAGTACCCAAATCGGAGAGCTATGGCAAAGCATTTGGGTAAATGCTATATGGCTAATTTAAAAAACTAGGAATAAGTGTATTTTTGAAAATCATAATGCGAATATTTGTTTTTTCTTGAGGAATTTATGGAATGCCATGGGGGAAAGTTGCTATCTTGGGAAAGGTCATGTTAGCAATTCCAATATTGACCTTGGTTTTCTTGCAACATTACAGATTGCCCCCACTTACTGAAAGCACCTAGAATTATTCCGGTCACTTGGTAGCCGCCACCTTATGGTTGGACTAAAGTTAACACAGACGTATCAGTTGCTGTTGCGGTGGTGTTTATAGGGATTATAGGGGTCATACTGAGGCAGCCTTCGTCTTCCAATATGGTACGAAACATGCCTTTCTAGCGGAATTAAAAGCGGCAATTTTCTCTATCAAATCAGCGCATGGTAGAAGGTTGGTTGAAAATTTGGGCTGAATGTGATTCTATGTACGTGGTTCCAATTCTTTGAAATCAAATTTTGGCTATACCATGGAGCATTTGGGTGGATTGGGAGGAGTGTTTACAAGTCATGAACTCAATGGATGTGGTAGTGATACATAGTTATAGGCAAGGCAACCAAGTCATTAATAGGCTCGCTAATAATGGGAGGATTGTATACGCCACTGTTTGGTGGACCTTGACACCGATTTTTTCTAGTGATGTATTTTTACTTAATTATTCTGGTCGAGGTTGGAAATTTTGCTCTTTAAACTTAGCTACGGAGTTGCTTCCGAGGTCGCAGGTTAATAGGCAACACTTTTCTGATAAAAAACTGTTGCAAAAACTCAGAAACTGGATCAGAGGCTACACTTTCCGAGGCAACACTTTCAGAGGCAAGCCGATCCAGACTGATTTGGAGGCAAACTGAACTAGACTGATTCGGAGGCAAACTGTATGAGAGGCAACCCTTTTTAGAAACTATTATAGTAGATTTGAAATTGCACCAAAGGCAACGCCTTATTATTCAAAATTTGTTGTAGTAGATTCGGATGCACAACTTAGGCAACGGTTTATACAGATGAGGCAACACTTTCTGCTGAAATTGAAAATGATCTTCAGAAGCTGTAAATAACGATTTTCATTACTTGGAACATCACTGAAACAACAAGAACAAATTCTTAAGTGTTAGGATGAGTTGAGTCGAGTAGGAGACTCTGTCCTTAAAGGATACTTCGTAGTTCTATCCAAGATTAAACAACTCCTTCAAACTCAATTTGAGTTTGGGTATAGGAATGAGAAATGTGTGTATGTATCTAGAAAATAGAGGAAGAAGAGAGTATGTAAAATTGGATTCTTCACAAAATAAAAACCGCTCGTCTTTTTATAGTATATCAAAAGAGTTGGTGTAAAATAATAAATAAAAAGTCTTTAAACCATAACCAACGGCAGTTACAAACACTTAATTAAAATATAGCCATTGGAGAATTAAACACAATTAAAACTGATTTTATGAAGGAAATAAAACCAATAACGGTCTTAATAAATATTTTGAATAGAGATATTTTTCTCAACAAAAATATCACAAAATATTCTTTTGAAAGTAACATAAAATTCTCATTTTTCCAACAATCCCCCACAACTTTCAAAAGAAGATTTAATAAAAAGAATTTTTTGGATATCTCTAGTATGACATATAATGCATGGAACTGGTGTCTTGTGGACTACGAACTAGAACTTGATATATGAAATTTAACTTACGGAATATTTGGTAAAACATATAGTTTTTATGAACCAAATAAGATAGGGATTTTACCATATCGAATTATACCAAGTACGTTTCTGTTCATCACAATTTTGCACAAATTGGTCATGCACGTGCCTGGTCTTTGATCAGTGCTCTAGAGATATTGCCAATATTATATCTCATAGAAGCGACCCCACTTCACACTCACTAGGCTGATATCATTAAATTTATATTGCACTTTATACATCACTCATAAGAGGTATGAAATCTTATTAAGAGTCCTTTTGACTCAACCTCTCAAGATATACAACATAGCACTTTTCTCACATCAAGGATTGAGAAAATATTTTTATAGTGCTAGCAGAACTAACGGAAGGCTTGTTAATACCCATATGAACCTATTCCGTGGGATCTCCACTCATGTAGGTTGGGTTCCTACCCTTTATTAATTTAAAATTGGCTTAAGTCCCATCCTCTCTGATGTATCAAAATAAATTTCTTTTTCAAAAATATATTTCCCAAAAATTAGTCAGATGATTTTATCAGAATCACTCTAGACTTAAATGGATAAATTCTCATCTCAATATTATGTCTCAAACGTATACGTATACTTTTTATCATTATAGGTCTTATTTCTCAAAATATATATTGCATCTTTGCATTATCAATATATTTTACAATTTCAATAGATTGCATGTGTTTTAACACTTACGAAGAAAGTTTTTCTAACCACTTAGTCTCATCGTATATTCCAACTCTTATGCAGCTAACTCTTAACATAACTTGCTTAGTTAGTTTTCATGTTATTGTGCCACCACCAAATGTGAGAACATAACCGCTGATGAAATTATTCCCATATGAATTAAAAATTCACTCAAGGTCATTATTCCCCTCAAGAACAATGGGAAATTCATTAATGAATTTCTTCTCATATGAATCAAAGATTCACTCAACATCATTGTTCCTCTCAAGAACAATGGGAAATTCATTATATGGAATACCATATTTAATGGTTTCTCTCAAATATTTCTTAAGCCTCAATATGACTTCTCTATAATTAATGATTATATTATGTGTATACTTGCTCACATAGCATATGCTATGTCTCAATGTTTTTTTTGAAAAACCCTTGGAGAGACAGTGTATCTCTCCAACGGCTAAAAGATTGGAATGGGTGAAAATTTCGGGGCAGAGTACCCAACTAGGTTGGTTCCTCTGCTTACCTACAAAACACCCACCCCGCTTTTATTAATAATGGTTCTCGAAACAAGAACCAAAAGTACATCAAAGTTACATAATAAGAATCCTCGGGTTCGTAAACAAATCAGAAACCGAAAAGCTAACATTGCGCTTATAGGAATGAAAAAGAAACCAACAAAAATTGATACTCGCAATTAAAATATCCCCATCGTCAGTTTCATCTCGAAAAATCTTCTTGTTGCGGCGCTTCCAGAGATTCCATGATATAATGAACCAGAGAGACCTACCAAATTCACGGGAGATTCCAGGTTTGAAGAATGTGCACCATAACAAAAGGAAGTTGTAACTATCATTCGGCATCACAACCTGAATATCCAGCCACCGGAATGCATCTCTCCAAATCTGATAATTCGCGTGACATAAAAAGAGGCTATGTTCCAAAGATTCGGGTAGTGGACAGAACGGACAACCGGCGCTAGTTAACATACGATATCCCCTCTGGAAAAGGAACTCACGTGTCGGTAACCTATTGTGAAAGACCAACCAGCCAAAAATTTTTATCTTGGGGAGCATGTGGGAGGACCAAATGAGTGTAAAGTCTCTCAATGGATTCGGCCATAATCGTTGTTGATAATATCCATGATAAAAGGACGCTGCTGAATATTTTTTCTGAACTCCAATGTCCCATAGGAAGCAATCTCTTCTCGGGAAGAAGGTGGGGCTGTTTACGGTTTCCTGGTCTTGGAAGAGCATTGGGCATGAAATTGATATCCAGGTTTTCAGTTCATTGCATCGTTGTTGGTTCGTAATGCGGAGGCTTCTTTTCCAAAAGGGGCGGGTTTGGGAATGATTGGAAAAAATATGACTGCACCCTTCGAAAATGGTTGAGAATTTCCTGTTGCAAATCACAAATAAGTCGGGGAAGAGTGATTTGATTGGAGTGTTCGAGGTCCAATTATCGTGCCAGAACAACCCATTTTGACCATCTCCCACTTGAACACGCACCTGTGATGAGAAGAAGGACCAAATTCTCTCCTTTTTAAAGCAACATTTTATAATTCCACGCCATAATGGAGAAACAAGCTTGGAGTCGAGAAGAGTCATTTCATGCCACGAACTAATCCCGTAACGCCGAACACAGTACATTGACCACAAGGAGTCATCATTGCGGTCTCCCATTTTCCAAATCCATTTAAAGAGTAGGCTGGAGTTAACAAGATTTAGATCCCGAATTGCCAATCCCCCAAGGTGATATGGTAAATTGATCGTAACCCAGCTTACTTTGCATATGCCATTGATCGAAGAGTCGCCTCGCCACAAAAAATTGCGCATTAATTGATTTAGTAAAGAAGATACAGAGCAAGGCATGTAGAAGATTGACATTAAATAAATGGGGAGGGAAGAAAGTACCGTTTTGATAAGCATGGTGCGTCCAGCATATGATAGACAATTTCCTTTCCAATTTGCCAAACGAGACTTGAACTTGGCGATCAAAGGATCCCAATCGGAGATATGTGGCTGTTTAATACATAGTGGTGTACCTAAGTATTTTATCGGAAAGTTGTCCACTCGGCATCCCAATTGAGCTGCATAGGAGGCCAAGGAGGCTTCATTGACGTGGATTCCCATAATCACACTCTTGTGGTAGTTGATACGCAATCCTGAGATTAGTTCGAAACACCTTAGGATCCGAATGAAACTGGGAATTATGGATTCTTCTGCTGGAAGGAAGCAAATCGTATCATCAGCAAACTGTAACAAAGAGATATCTGGAAGGGATTCCTCCAAACGAAATCCAGGTAGAACGCCTATTTGAATGCTACGATCTATAAGCTGTTTTAGGCCCTCCACTGCTAACACAAAAATAAATGGCGATAAGGGGTCTCCTTGTTTGACCCCCCTTCGGATGTGAATAGGAGGGCTTGGTGAGCCATTAATTAGAATCGAAGTAGTGGATTTTTTCCTGCTATTTGACAACCATGAAATCCATTTCTGATCAAAACCCATCCTTTGGAGAACCGAGTCAATATAGGTCCAAGAAATGCTATCAAAAGCTTTGTGAAAGTCTAGTTTCAGCACCACACATGGTTTTCTTTTAATGTGGAGGTCATGAATTACCTCGGAAGCCACAAAAGAACATTCATGAATGCTTCTACCTTTGATGAAAGCAAACTGGTTGTTTGAGATAAGAGACGGTAGAACAGCCTGAGGACGAATCGATAGCAATTTCGCAACAATTTTATAGATACCATGGATGAGCGAGATAGGTCTAAAGTTGTTCAGAGAACAAGAACCTGGGATTTTAGGTATTAGCACCGTGAAGGATGTCTTGACCGAATCAGGTAGCTGAGATGTAGCATAAAAATGATCCAAAACTTGCAGTAATTCGGGTTTTAAGTCATCCCAGAACCTTTTGTAGAAGAAAAAATTGAAGCCATCTGGTCCCGGTGCTTTATTCTCCCCACACGCACATATACTGTTCCAAATTTCCTCATCCCGAAAAGGGGCGATAAGAGCTGCATTTTGTTGCAAAGTAACAGTGTTGAAACGTAACTTTCTAAGAGAGAATGGCGTTATAGGGGCAGCCTTGAATAATTGGGCGTAATAGCTGCAAATAGTATCTGAAATGACCTTCAAGTCCGTAACAATTACTCCCTCGATGTCCAGTTGCGATATACGGTTGTTGCGAGATCGGGCTGAAGCGGTACGGTGGAAAAACGATGTATTATTATCACCCAATAGTGTCCAATTCACCCTTGATTGTTGGTGCCGTAATTTTTCCAAAGAAGCCCTCTTTTCCTGAAGGAGGGAGCGATTACGATTTAGTACTGAATTTTGAGTTGAGGTGAGCGGTCGAGGAACACTACTTGATGTAAGGGCCAATATAGTTTCCTCTAAATCACCAATCTTTCTCTGTAGGTTTCCAAAATTTTCTGAGTGCCAAGGCCTGATTGCACGACCCAACTTTGTCAATTTATAAGATAAGTCTTTGTGAGCATAGGATTGACAAATGAGGTGCCATTTATTACGAATGAAAGGCAAAAAATCTGCCATATCCCACCACATGTTTAACGATCTAAAGGGTCTTGGGCCGGCTGAGTGAGCAACGAAGGAGCGTAATAAAATCGGTAAATGATCGGATAGGGTGGTGTCCACCGTTGATATAGATAAGTCAGTCCATAACTGCAGTAACCCATTCGAGGCTAGAACACGATCAATACGAGAGAATGAAACTCTATTAGACCAAGTATAATCACGGCCGTGTAGGGGTAGATCATGTAGTTCAGATTGCAATACAAAGTCTTGAAAAGCCGACATGGAAGGGTAGGAGCGATCGTTTGCCCTTTCCGACACATGTAATACCTCATTAAAATCACCACAAATCAAGATCATCTGAAAGTCTCGAATAATCGGGATAAGTTCCTGCCATAAATCATATCTATCCATATGATTTGTTGGGGCGTATAGACTAAGAACGTGCAAATCTTGCTGCTGAAGGGGAAATTTAACTAACACCCATCGGGAAGTAGACTGGAGAACCGAAACCGAAAGCAACGAGGAGTTCCAAGAAAATAGGATGCCACCCGAAAGACCATTAGAGGGGATATGGTGATAAGCAAAGTCATTGTGCCCCCAGAACCGTTTTACCACTTGCTCAGAGATACTTTCTATCTTTGTTTCTAACATGACAAAAAATTGGAGATTGTGTTTACGAATGCAAGAAGAGACAAATTGCTGCTTTGCCCTGTTATTAACACCTCCTCTACAATTCCAACATAAAAAATCCATCGACATAATAGAAGAAAATAAATACCTTGATGAATGTGAACTAATCAGTTCACCAAATTATCCATAGCTGTCAGAACAACTTGCTTATTTTTCTCCGAGAATATTCCTAGTTTTTTCCCCATTTCCATAGTCAGCTCTTTTTCGAGGGTCGGAGATGTCCTTGACTGAGATAAAATGATCACCCGATTCATATTAGAAATGTCAGGTCCTGACGAAGCTGAAGTAACAGGCTGGTTGGCTTCCGTCTGTGGTAGCCTTACAGGTTGTTCGGCCTCCATTAAAACTTCATGTATAGCTGGGTTTGATTCCGGGACAACACTCAAATTATCATTTGATTGATTTGGGAGGGGGATAATTCGGAGATCCGGGCTAATATAATCTGCAGTTTCCACTTCCTGGCAGCCGGAACTACGCGAGTCGTTGGAAGTGTCAAAAGAAGCATCGGATGGGATATCGGACGGGGCATCGGAAATTTCGGAATCATCATCTTGGTAATGTTCACAGCCAACACCTTGTCTTAGATTAGTGTGAATGAGCACTTCTTTAGTATTCACCAACAGTTTGAAGGAGCGATTGGTTGTCCCAAAGGGGACCAAAACCAGACAGGAAACCACATCCAGACGATCCGGGAAATCAAAATTGAAGTCTACAGAAATAACACGGCCAAAGGAGCTCGATAAGTGTCTGATCAGCTCCTCTCGAATCAGAGTGGGGGGAATTCCCATAAAGTCCAGGTACATGATGCATTCTGTCGGTATAAAATCAGCCGGCAACAACTGCACATCCTTAAAAATATGCAGCAAGACCTTCCATTCACCACCTACAAAATTTTTCATAGCCAGTATTGTGTGAAACTCATTAAGTAAAAATGCATACTTGAATTTAGCCACTAGATCATCATTATCCTCCTCTTATTAAGTGGCAAATTATAAGGGATACTCACATGATTTATATCATAAAACTGAAACTTCTTAAGAAGTTTCTCAACATAGTGTTCTTGTGTTAACAAGGCACTCTCATTCATCCTTATGATTCTCATAATCAATATCACATTGGCTTCTCATATGTCTTTCATGACAAATATTGATAATAAGATTATCTTTATTCTATTGACAACATCAATACTCAAAATAAAGATAGTCATATCATCCATATATAATCACACGTATAACATTAATCACTTTAGTGTATACACATATATCTACCTCAAAAGATTAAACTTATCAACTTATTATTTAGGTGCTTGTCAATTAAACACACAAGAACTTAACCACCTTTCCATCCATGTCTAGGCTCTACAAACCCCTCAAGTTGCACCATATATAAAAAAATTTATTTTGAATGGCAATTTTAACACCCATGTGGTGAAATCAATTTTAAAAGAAGCTATAGCAAAAATATAGAAGAAACATATTTATCGGAGCATAAAACTAAAGATTTTCTTGTAGAAAATAAACATCACTTGCAACCAACTGATTTAGCTTCGGAGGATCATAAGCTAAAACACAAGTTCTATATTCGAAAGAATAGAAACAAATTCAAAATAAAAAGCTTCTTGCAAACACTTTGATTCGGAAGATGAAATAGCTCCATAAAAATAAAGGTTCGTCTTCAATCAAACACTTAGGGAAATTTTCACCCATACTTTCTTTCCAAAGTTCTCTTGCCTTTTCTCAAATTATTATTTTCAAACTCAATTTGAAAATATGTTCAACCGGGTCAACATCCGGAATAAAACTTAAAAATGGAAATCTCTCTGGTATTTATTGAAAACATTCACAAAGAATTGTATTCTTTGTCCCAAGGTTAATAAATCCAAGCACATAAATATGTTCAACATAATATATGAACATATATACATAACATATTGTACCTATTTCTCTTTATATAAGTTCAAGAATAATAACCATAATAAGACACCCGCACACTTTTCAATATTTCAAATTAGGATGATAATCCTCACATTTCTCATATGGTGTCTTATCAGTTTCTCATGTGAAATTCTATTTGTATAGAAAACATAACAAATAGTTCCACCAACATATCTCAAGTATATATCTAACATAATTAAATACCAAACTCATATATATACTAAATATTGCATAACATGTTCTCATGTGCCTCAAGTTTGCTATAAATTAATAACCATCAAATTTCAAGGTAAACTCACCAAAATTATACTCATATAACCACACATGGTTAACAATTTTTCACATATGAAATCTGCACAAATTCAGATTTCATGAGTCAACTTTGACTCAAAAATTGAACATGTAAAAGAGGTTATTTGACTAAAGTGTTTTCTACTCATAAAAACATATATGTCTTAAGTTTCTAATTTCATTGAAAACACATAAAACTGATTCATATATCTCAAGTTATTCCACAAATAATTAGCTACGCACAAAGTTGAAATTCCAGAAAACCGAGATTCTAATCTCAACTTCAATAATATTTCAACCCACTAAACGAAAGAATTTGAAAATCATTCCTTCAAAACCTAACTTTATCTATGTCGCATAAAACCATAGAAACCAGAATTTCTCAAAACGGAGTTGTAGAACTCAAGAAAACTCATAAACAACCAAGAATGTTCAAAGCTGAAATTTTCAGCAAAAACATAAAACTATAGTTTTATCACAAATGGTATATCAACAAAACTCCAATAACATTTGAATCAAGTTATCTAAAAAAAACTTAATTCAAATGAATTTGATCAACACATATCAAAACCTAATTTATTTCTCAACAAATAAATATTTTGATTCTACATAATTTTCACCCTTTTCAAAACTTTGAAAGTTAGAACTTATGAAATAAAACTACTCAAATTCATAAACCTTAACTACCACAATGCAAATCTCACGACTCAACCGAATAGGTGAAAGAGAGCAAGCAATATAATTAACAATCTCAAAATCATTAAAGATATTATATGGTTCATATAGCTCATTCCGATAGCCCAATATATTTGGTCATTACAACCTTGTAGGACTCAAAAGTTACCTTCACTCCATTTTTGCCTAAAAGCCACACTAAAACCAATTTAGTTCAAATATTGGGAACATATAGCACCTCATTATGTGCTAAAGATGTGAGCTTGAGGAGAACCTTTATTCTTCCAACTTGGGTGCACATGAATACAGAGCATATTTATTTATTCTCACAAACATGCCTCGTTACTCTATAGTCAATAACCCACTCATTCACATCAATCACCATGTTTACTTGTGAAATGACTACAAAAATAATATCATCTACTTAACTATAAGTTGAGTAGGATTGTCACATTTTACAACTCTTTTCCTCCATTTAGGAGCATGGTGGTCACATTTCACAACTCTTTTCCCCTTTCTATATTATTAAAGGTTTTATTACTTTTGAGCATACAACTATAAGAAATTCGTATCTTTTTCCTTCGTGAGGATTGGTCTCCATGATGTTTGCCTTTGAAACGATCTCCTTCCCCTTGATCAATTTGTTCTCCTTCCAATCAACATCTTCTCGCCCAATGACAAAATTTTGCTCACCAATATCCATATTATTATATTTGAAAATCAAAGATTCCTAAAATCTTTTTAGCTTCACCTCGTGAAATTCCCACCATTGAATATCTCAAATTTTGAAGAAATGACTTAGCTTACAATGGAATAGCTAGTGGAGGAATAACTATTCTCATTGTCTCGAAAGAATTGAGTTCTCGTAGGACAAGAACAATTTTCCATTACGGATTATCCTTTAAGATTGTTGGAAATTTTTCTCTTTCAACTTAGTTACAGAGTTGCTTCTGGAGTCGCAGGTTAATAGGCAACACTTTTTCGATAAGAAACTGTTCCAAAAATTCAAAAACTAGATCAGAGGCAACACTTCTGGAGGCAACACTTTCGGAGGCAAGCTGATCTGGTCTGATCTGGAGGCAAACTGAACCAGATTGATCCAGAGGCAAACTGGATAAGAGGCAACCCTTTTTGAAAATTATTGCAATAGCTTTGAAACTGGACCAAAGGCAACGCCTTATTGCTCAGAATCTATTGTAGTAGATCCGGATGCACAACTTAGGCAACGGTTTATACATATGAGGCAACACTTTCTGCTGAAATTGAAAATGATCTTCGGAAGCTATAAATAATGATTTTTATTACTTGGAACATCACTGAAACAACAATAACAAATTCTTAAGTGTTAGGATGAGTTGAGTCGAGTAGGAGACTCTGTCCTTAAAGGATACTTCGTGGTTCCTTCTAGGATTAAACAACTCCTTCAAACTTGATTTGAGTTTGGGTATAGAAATAAAAAAAATGTGTGTATATATTCAAAAAATAGAGGAAGAAGAGAGCATGTAAAATTGGATTCTTCACAAAAGAAAACCCGCTCATCTTTTTATAATATATCAAAAGAGTTGTTATAAAACAATAAATAAAAATTCTTTAAAACTACAACCGATGGCAATTACAAACACTTAATTAAAATATAGCCGTTGGAAAATTAAACATGTTTAAAAATGATTTTATGAAGGAAATAAAACCAATAACGATCTTCATAAATATTTTGACCAAAGATATTTTCTCAACAAAAATATAACAAAATATTCTTTTGAAAGTAACATAAAATTCTCCTTTTTTCAACAGCCGAAGCCTGTTTCGGTTCTAGTAGATTCTTTTGACACTTTCTTTGTTTTCATTTCTTTGTTCTCAATAAAAAAAAAGTGGAGGGGGTTTTTTAACGACGGCGGAAACCTTTCTGCTTGCCTTTTCCCACTACCAATTAAAAAAAGACTAAGGCACGGGAAAAAAAATAGAAGCATAGATCGTACGAAGGAAAGAGTCGGTGGATATATGGCTAGAGTGGTTTTCATGCTTACGCAACTCAACTAGCCGAGGCGGGGGTTACTGGTCATATCACTGTACGACCACTTAAGGACACAAACCCAAAAACCTCCACACGTACCCCTAACCCAAAACCCTTTCCTAGAACTAACCCACCAAAACTAGCATGGTTCCCTATATATAAAAGCAAAATATGATTCTGGTCTCAAGGTGAGATCAAGAAATTCAATTACAAGAAATTAAAATGCTCAGGGTATTAAATACATCCGAAATCACAAACCTCATCGCTCGCTCTCGGATAAAGGAGATCTTTCGAACTCAAAGTCCCGTCGAACATGAACTTATTAAGCCTCTTTCATAATGCACATGCAATAAAATACAATAATGATGTACAAAACTCCTAAGTCGGCCCCGGTGTAAAATGATAGCTCCAAACATGTAAGAGATCGTAGACCTTCAAGGGCATTGTCAAAGATATACCAAATAGCCCAAAAACTTCCCTCCAAACACGGTAACTTCCCAAATAGTGAAATAAAGCATGATCGCTTGTCTCCTCTTCCTCACAAAAGTCATCTAGAACCAACTGCCATCTCTGGATAAAATGAAACAATCTCGTTGGTAATCTACCATGGAACGAAAGCCGAGCAAAAAATTGTACCTTTAGTAGCAGACAAGTCTTCCAAATCAATATAAAGTCAATACCATGAATGGTCCCTTTATTAGACCGAAAATATCTAAAGCAATAAGAAGCCGTCGAATAACAATCTTTATCATCCAAATCCCACAAGAAACTCTCAAACTCAGGGGTAAAAGCTATTCATCTAGGCTGTCCTAAATCAGCCACATCTTCATTCCCTTGGACCAATGACGGGCAAGATTGAATGATCTAATTACGAAGTTGAATGCACCTCTCCCGACTTGACAACTAGAAATTTCTTTTCCAAAGGGGCCTAAAAAGTGTTGTTACCCCAAATAATAAATTATAGCCCTGCAACACTGAATAAGATTTACGGTTATAAAGATGATAAAGATCCGAAAACAATGACGATAGAGGTTGAAACGCGGTGGAGATATCAACCTAAAATGAATAATCAACACTGTTTCCCACTGCCACTCTCACATTAAGCCGAAATACATCCCAAAAACTTTGATTTTTGATGCAACAAGATGTGATATCTTTCCATATATGTGAAAGAGATCTAGGATCATACTCAACAACGGACTCCCATGATTAAAAACCATACTGTTTAACACACTCATACTACAATGACTCATGTCTCGAGACCCAAAGTTTCCACATCTTTTTTAAAAGAAGACTGCAATATACTAGTTTAAAATCCCCAATATATAACCCCCCAGAATTTTCAGTACTGAAATTGTTTTCCAACTAACTTTGCACATACCCCTAGCGCTGGCATCCCCACTCCACAAAAAGTTTCTCATTAGTTGCACAAGCCTATCATTCACCAAAAAAGGTTATTTGAATAAAGAAAGAAGGTAGACCGAAATAGATGATAAGACCCACTTAACAAGAACAACCCGTCCACTATAAGAAGACATTGACCCTTCCAACTTGATAACTGGTTTTGGAGTTTCCTAATCAATAGGTTCCAATAACACACTAGAATATGTTTCAGGCTAACATGGGTACCAAAATACAGATAGGAAAATTCTCTATTTTACACCCTAATTTCGCCACACAAGTATGTAAAAATGACCCCTGAACATGAATCCATGTAACTGAACTTTTATGATAATTAATGTATAAACCAGAAATCAACTTAAAGCAATGTAAGATACAAATAAAGTAGATAAAAGAGATTGATCTACCGGTAAGAAATATAAGGTATCTTTTGCAAATTGTAGGAGAGATATATCCATGATCGAACAAACTAAATGGAATCCAAGTAAGAGGCCGCATCTTATGCTTGCTTCAAATATCTGCTTCAAACCTCCAATTACAAGAACAGAAAGGAAAGGGGATATAAGGTCGCCTTGTTTGACCCCCCTCCTAAGCCGAATATGCTCACTCAGAACTCCATTAATAAGGATAGACGTTACAAAATTCTCCCTACAAATTGATAACCACCAAATCAATTTCTCATCAAAACCTATCCTTCCAAATACCGTATCTAAGTAAGACCAAGAAATAATGTCATAAGTTTTTATTGAAATCAAGCTTGAGAACCAAATAAGACTACCGATTCCTATGAATAGAATGGACCACTTCCAATGGAATAAAAGAACATTCGTGTATGCTACATCCCATAGTATATCAAAACTAAATTTTAGAATTTAGATTCGATAATAACCATTGCAACCTACACACTAACACCTTAGATAACAAGTAATAGTTCCTGAGAGAATAAAAACCTGGTACCTTAGGAATTAAAATAATATATGATGATTTAATGGAAGCTGGCAAAATCAGTATGTCGTGGAGTCTATTAAATAGCTCAAGAATCTTAAATTTCAACTGACCCCTAAAACGTCTATAATAGAAGAAATTGTACCCATCTTATCCCAGTGCTTTCTCCTCATCACACGCGCACATGGCTGTCCAAATTTCCTCCTCCCTAAATAGCTTGATTAGGCTTTCATTCGATCCCCTATCTACCTCAAGAAAATTCAAAACTTCCAAAGAAAATGGAACCACATGTGGTTCCAAAAATAACTCCTCATAAAAATTCCTAATTGCTGAAGTAATCTCCCCCATATCACTAATGAGAGGCCATTTACCTCAAGATGAGTAATCTTGTTTCCCCTAGATTGAGCCGTGGCAATTCGGTGAAAGTAAGTCATGTTATTGTCGCCTAAAGCCATCCAATTCACACTAGATTGTTAATGTCGAACCTTTTGTAAGGTTCGTCGACATTCTAAAAAAGAGGCCCTAGCGACCTGTAACTCCTAGCCCAATGATGTATAAATCGGCCTAGCCACGTTATTGGAGGTTAAAGATAACACATGATTCTCTAACTTTTTAATTCTCTTCTCTAAACCCCCAAAATTTGGAGAATGCTACAGCCGAATATAGTCCCTCAATCTCCTCAATTTAAAGTCCAAATCCTTCTCCCTCGAATTCATGCAAATCAGATTCTATTTTGTCTTTAGAAAAGCAAAAGAATTATTGTTATGCCTCCAACAATTTAGAGAACAAAAATATGAGACCCATACTACCCACCTCATGGGATTAAAAAACAATAGGTAAATTATCAATAAGCATAGAATCTACTGATAATAAGCTTAGCCTCGTCCACATATCAATAATATCACCTGAGACCATCATACAATAATTCCTTGAGAATGTCTAGCTATTGGACCATGTGTAATCTCTACCATATAATGGTAAATCAAAAAGCATGGAATCATTCACAAAATCCCTAAACTAAACCATGGAATTAGAAATTCCACCACCTTCTCCCAACCATTCCGAGCTATGTAAGACCTCATTAAAATCCCCACAAAGCATCAATCTTTTGAGACTTTGTACATGAGGCGTTATCTCCAATCACAACTGATATCTCTCTGCAACATTACTGGGTCCATAAATACAAACCAAGTGTACATCAATCTGGTTCGAAACAACATGCAAAATACCCCATCTATCCGACGAAAAAATCATGTCCCTTTGAACCATCATAGTGTTCTAAGAAATTACCAACCCTCTCGACATACCCTAAGAAGGGATGCAATGAAACACAAAATCATTATAACCCCTGTAAGTATAGGCTTTTTGGTGTCTCGCAAAATGATGATGACTTTTTGCTCTAACCTTTTATAGACTGATTGTTATATTCTTTGAGAGTGGAATCATGTTTGGCAAGTACCTTTTTGATGATTTTGGGCCTTTGATCACTCTTAAAAATAATTAAAATGCATTTAAAAACGAACTGTAATCTTTCTCTCACGCACAGTAATTTGTTTCATGGTTTTCTCTAAAACTCGATCATTTTCAGCGAGTCTTATTATTTTTCCTAGATTCTATATTCTTTGAGGTTTCCAGAATGTCAAGAATCCCTCAAATCAGATAAGCGTGGTGAAAGTTATGAATTTTAAAAGTTTCACATCTTATCCTTCCTGCTTTGTCCTTGCCGGAATCACCGTCGGCGGCGGCGATTCTGTTAGCACGGTTTGTTGAGCCACCGGCACGGTTAACCATTCTGGCGGCATGCTTCACCGCCCTAGCAGCGCCTTAACCGTTGCCTAAGCAACGGTCACTATGTAGCCTATTGTGGCCTCACCATGTGAGGCCACAACGTGCCCATGTGGTCAAACCGCACCCTCGGTGTAGTTCACTGCGCCACCGGCGTGGCTATCGCATCCAAGGTTGTGGTCAAAATTTGACCGTTGCATGGGTCTCTAGGTTTGTCACCATGATGCTATTTTCTCTCTTTAACTCGGATAACTTCAATTTTTCCAGGATTTTAAACAATTCTGGAGACTAAATGGATTATTTGGGTTGAGAGAGGTGTATTTAAAGTCATTAAATCACCTGCTTTTTGGACTTTTGCCAATTTGAAAAGAAAAATTAACTTAGAGAATTCTTAAATTTATAGAGTGAGAAAGTAAGAGAAAGAGGTAGAAATCTGATTTAGTTCACCTTAATTTGGGTTCTTAATCATTCTCAAGCCTAATCGCTTAGGTTTAATGCTTAAATCACCTAAAAACCTACCAATAAGGATTGGTCCAAGTGGTAAGCAACTTGGTATCGCTTAAGCAAGGTCTGAAGTTTGCGTCCTAGTGTACGCTTAAAATCCTTATTGGGAAACTCACCCACCACAGCCAGGTGCGAGCCCCGGGTCAGATCTGGACGTAGTTGGAGTAAAGCTCCGGTGAACCAGATGGGTAACAAAAAAAAATCAATAGGTTTTTAGTGACTTTCGTCTCAAATACTACCTAAAATTGCTGCTATTGTTCATCACTGTTCAGTCGGAATTTCATCACAAATTTCGTCAAAAAGCTTGCTAAACGACCGGTTCGAGTATCAAAACATAGAATAAAGGCCTATAGGTAACAAAATTTAGTTCCAATCCTTTTGTTTTAATTATTAGTCGATTTTTTTGTTGTCTTGGTTGTTCTTGGGGTTTGCAAAACACCTTTTCCGACGTTTTTAGTCTTTTTCTTCCCCGATTTGAAAAATCAAAGTTATTTTATCACTTTAAGTCCAAATTTGTTGAAATATTGTGGGAATTGACTTAAAATTTTAGTAATCTTGCGTTTTCGGGTGCAAAAATACCGGTTTTTGTCCGTTTGACATTTTTCATGTATGACTGTTGCAGCCGCAGTGGTCAGATGACCACCACAGCAATCAAACTAGCATAAAAGCCAGAAGGTCCCCGCTTTGTGTTTGTGGTCCTTTTTTTATAGTTTTCTTGCATTTTTACCCCAATTTTCACCCGAAATTTTTTCTCAAAATACTAAATAATCTAGAATCTATTGGAATTAATTTATTAATTATTTAATTGGTTAAATATCTATTTAATGACTTAAAATGGTTCTTTTCACCAAATAAATTCTTAATAAATCAACTCATCCCAAATAAAAATCCAAAAATATTATGTAATTATCATGGCTGTTTTTAGGGTTGTTTAGTTTATTTAATTGATTATGAGGTTTCTTAGATAATTATTTAATGACTAAATAACGCGTTTTTAATTCCAAAAAATAATTTTCTCCATGTTTACTTTCTATTTATGCCGTATGATTATTTGTGCATTATTTGCGATTTATTTATTGGTGATTTATTATATTTAGAGCTGCTTCGGGGTTGGTAGGCACGGTTGAGACCCGATTTTGGATCTCTATTTATTTACTTTATTTATTTATCCCGCACTAGAAAAATGTATAGGAATTTGTAAAGCCATGTAATAATTATTTATTTGTTTTATTTATTGCTTTATTGCATCATTCGTCGTTTGATGTATGAATTATATAAACGGCAAACTCTAATTAGGAGGATTTGAATCGCATAAGAATTAAAATCACCTTTATTAAAATGTAAATGGTTTGATTTAATAAATGAAGAATAGTCAACATCATCCAAACCTGGAATCTCTATCTTAAGGTAAGTCTAACCACATGGTGGGAATATCGTACCCAAAATCCCGGTAGAGCTAAATCAGGTGGCGACTCTATTTTAAAATATAGGATCTTGGGTCTTGTGTCTTTTAACATTCAAATTAGATTAAAATTCTACTTCAACATCTTTTTTACTTGATATTTTCCTCACACGCTTAAAATGGGGATCCATCCTTTGGCTCGCTCTGCCGTGCTTACCGTTTCGCGCCTGCCTCTCATGCGGGTCTCGTGAAAGAGACTTCCCTTTCGTAGTGGCGACTCCACTGGGGATTTCCTCTTAACTTAAACTTGAAAATTTTCTCATTTTTTAAATTTGGTTAAAGGATGGGATGATGTGCTCGAATTGTTTTTAAATCAAAGCTCTACTTCTTACGCCTTTTTATCCATCACATAGTTAGATACTAGGTTAAGGTGCCATTTTTCACCCTGTGAAGCTCACTTGTATACCTCATGCCCACTAGGAATTGGGGATATTCATAGGTGGATCACTCATTTTAACCAACACATTAACTCCCGCAATCACAATCATTTGAGGAGTGGTTGAGTCACGTGGAATCAAGGTAAATGAGATCCTTCTACAATATTGTGCTACAATATTAGTAGTTTGAGACCAATTACAGCATTAGATAGAGCAATAGTAACTTCCCCTTAGGAAATCACCAAAACACGCATGTTTTAGAATTAGGTCGCATACTCTCTTACCGTTTGTTAGCATTTGAGTTTAGCCCTAGATTTTTGAACATCATTACGAGGGAGCCATAAGGTTGGAAGAAGTTTTGCTTATCGTATGCTAGGTATGTTTTGCTCATACATACGTAATTGTTGCATAGGCCGCCTATGGCTAAATTTTAATTTTTTGCTTACCTCTACTCTCCCTCCGCTTGAAGGGGGAATTTAGCAAAATGCCTAAGATCATTTGGGTCTCGAGGAGCCGTACCTAGTTCACTATAGAATAGCGAGGGATTCATGCATCTCATGTATTTTAGGGATAAGCTTCATCATAAGCCTTTCTGCTCTCTATCCCTCTAAGCCACCCTTTGTATATTACATTCATCCTTCGAATAAATTGTACAACCATTCATTTCATTCATGGTTTGATTTTGGGGCTGATTAGCTTTCGGTTTTAAAGTTAGGTTGAGACATCCTCACAGTCATAGTCTTCTCTAGTCTAGACTCGATCGTTATTTGGTCTGTCACTCTATGACTTCAGGTTCAGTTTTAGGCTTAGTTTCAAATTCTGGGTTCTCTATAATGTCTGATGTACTGCCAATCACTATGGTTCCATCTTAGGATATTCCTCCTCCTCTTCCTCTGCCTAGTTAGGGGAAATCTCCGTTGGGTACTGAAATGGCTAGTGCTATGGCCAAGTTCCTCTGATCTGACTTATTTTGCATTACTATTCAAGAGCAAGTTTGTTTTGTTTTGGTAGAGGAAAGGAATGTTTGGGGCCATTAGGGCCGGTTACACAAGCTCAAGGTCAGTACGAGGCCACTCAGATCAGTTAGGGTCTAATTCTATCGGTTCAGATCGCATTTTTAGGCTAGACTATCTTGCCAAATTAACCCATCTTATCAGGTCAATTCTAGTTTGGTAAGAGTTCCACTCAAACACCTCCATCTTCTACTCCTATGATCTTCACTTTCCCTACTCAAAATTCTAAGACAGCTACTTAAACACCTCCATCATTCTCTCCCCATACTTTGTGTTCCCTCCTCAAGACATAAGGCCGATTGTTCATATTTCGGTCTTCCCCGCCTTTTTAGGGGGTTTCACTCTACAAATGATCCTGCCTTCAAATGGTTTTACCCTGCCTTCAACACCCCCAATGTCCTTTACTACTCCTAAATTTTTGGTTACTCCAAGGGGACCACCTACCCTCAAAATCCATTTAGTCAGAGCTTCCAAGCATGTCCTCATGTTCGAACTCCATTGCTACCACCTCCTTTCCAATTCGGCACCACTTTTGCCCTGAATGACAAGGTCACACATTCTCCAAGTTAGGCACCAATCGACCAGGTCATCCAATCTTCGGGGCATGACACCCAAAGTGGAGGCGCTTCTTTGTCAACTATTGGTCGTGTATCAAATGAAAGAAGAAGAGAGAAATGAGGATTGGGTCCCAAAGAACTTTTCTATGCCAACAATGGAAGCCTACACTAGTTAAGGTCCTCCTAAGTCTTACATTGTCATGTACAAGTGAATCATGCAATTTTAGAAGGTTCTAGCCAAGTTATTCTGGTGCACTTTTGGTGGGATAACTCTCGAATGGTACGATACCCTTCCTACTAATGTGGTTCTTGATTTAAAACTTCTTTTTGAGGCTCTAATCACCCACTATGGTTTCAACTCGTCTATAAAGAGTACTATCCAACACCTTGAAATAGTCAAATAGAAGCGAGAGACTTTTAAGTCCTATTTTAATCAATGGGTGGCCACCCAAGTTATGTTGAAGAAAAAGCTTAGTCTGAAGGAGATAATCCCTAAGCTCCTTGATGGATCTCTCCCAATCTTTCGAAAAGAGATAGAAGCAGATTCTTATGGCTCGTGTACGAAGGTTTTTGAGAAGGCTGAGAAAATAGAGTGCTATGAAGAGAAAGAGAAAGTAAACAAGCCAAGGGGTGGCAAACCCTAGTCTAATAAGAATAACAATTCTAGAACATTTGAAGTTGCTCCTATACTAGCCGAGGAGAAGACTCCCACAGTTTAAGTCATCGCTTAAGAGAATATCTCTACAGTTCAAGCCGTACCTGCTCGGGTTCTTGGTCATAAAGCATTCATATCTCCGTGGAAGCTCCCTCTTAGTGTCATGTTTTCCAAGTTATGAGAGAAAAGGATGCTTAACTCTCTTCATGAATATCATTCTCCTACTCCCAAGGAAAAAGGGAATTTTTACTGCTATCATGTTTAGGTAGGGCACAAAACAAATCAATGCAAACTTCTAGGCATGGCCATTTGGTGCATGGTGAGAGGGGGAAAAATGGAACAGCCAGCTAGGAAGACTAGTATTAAGGAGAAGCCATCACCGAGCTTAGATGGTGAGGTAGGTGCGATCAATTTTGGTCTCCCCAAAGAAATTGTTTTGGCCATGGTCTTTCCCAGTCCAATCGACACTATTATGGAAGCCGATTCTGTCTCTAAATCTATCAAGGATATCGTGAGGTCTTTAGTGAAGGAAGGAGACAAGACATTAGCCAAACAAGTGAAAGATCTGGATCTCATACTAGATGGAATGCTAATGAAAGCTACCAAGGATGCTTAATCTGCTAGCACCACAACTCAAGACCCTCCACCTGTGGAGGATGACCATCTATGATGTAATTTTCTTTTTCTAGTATTTAGATGTGAATAACTCTACCTTTAAGGCATTTTTATTCAATCAGAGACTCTCTTTTTTCTTATTTGGTTGATGTTTTTCCCTATAGGTCCAAGCATTCATTTTATCAAAAGCATAATGTGTTCAATATTCATGACATTTCTTTAACCGAAATAAATTTGAGTATATATGATAACCTAAAAGGGTAACCATTTCTAATGACCTAACCTCTGGGAGAAAAGAGAGATAATAAAAGTGCTTAAAGATCATGATAACGCTTTCGCCTGGTCATGCCCAGATATACCCAGGGTTCATTGTCAGATTGCTTAGCATCACATCTTGATGTCTAAAATAGAAAAAGAAGCTTAGTTCTTCCTTGGATAGGTTCAATATGTCAATCGGTTCATTGCATGCCACTATATGTAAACCTATTTTCAAACTACCAAAGAAGCGTCAGCCGACTATGGAGAAGGAGCATTGCCAGGCCACCTTCGACAGATCTAAGGCTTACCTTTTCTTCACCCACCCATTCTCCAAATTCCTACCCCCAATACAACATTGCCCCTTCCCGCTATCCATTCTCTTCCAACTATAAACCTTCACTGTTTATCTCCTTATTGGCCATTCTCAGCGTGGGGGATAAATGTCAGTGGCAAAAATCAGCCTTCATCAACCAATGGACATCGCTTTATCATTGTAGGGACAAGTTACTTCTTAAAATGGGGGAAAGTCAAACCTTGCACCATAATTACCATCGAGAAGATAGCCAAATTCATCGAGAAACACGTCTTTGCCCACTACAGCCTACTTTACCACTTAGTCTCAGAAAATGAGTTTTAATTTCAAGGGGAAACAACCAATTTGATTGAGAAATATAGGATTGAGCACCACAGGGATTCACCCCATAAACCATAAGATAATAGGGCAGCTAAAACCACAAACCATCTTATCAAGAAGTTTATTTCCAAGACTGTCACGGGAATCGGATTTTGAGCTGATGAGCTACCATTCACCCTTCAAAGATGTGAAACAAGTGTCAGAATTTCGGTAAGTTTGATGCCCTTCTCTTTTGTTTATGCTATGGTAGCCACGATCCTAATCGAAAACCAGATGAAGTCCTTGAGAGTCGTACTGAATCCAACTCAAAGAGACCCCCATGGACTAAGGCACAGTTCGAGCAGCTTGAACAATCTTTAGATGTACCAATAGCATATAGCAAGGCCAAACAACAACTGTGTCAAAGGCTAATGATCTAATTTTGAAGCAAGTAAAGCCTACTAAACCTGACCTAAGGGGGAAGTCTCAACCGAATTAGAATGGTGCTCGATACTATAGACATGGATGGTAACGAGTTTGTAAACCCTATCAATAAAAATAGGTTAAAACATTATCATATCTAACCAAAAAGAATCAAATCTAGAAAAGCAGCTTAAAGAAATTAATAAAATTAATCACCCAGCAAGTGGTTATCAACTGCTTGGACAAAAATTAGGGTGTAACCTACTGTTTGGTGTACCATAAGCCATTCAGCCAAAAGTTAGGGTGCAAAATAGCCCGCCAGGCTGAAAACCCGAAAAGGGTCATCTGGGAAAAATTCAGGAAAAAAGTGAGCTACTAGAGCATGTTGGCTAGAAAACCTGTATAGGCTAGTTAACACAAGAGTTTGGATTAATAGAAATGGTTATCATCATTATGTACTCAAACTAACTTAAATTATTGAAATTGTCCTATTTACTGAACTCTTATGTTTGTGCTAGAATGAATATGTTAGGCCCAAAAGGCAAAATGTTGCAAGTGAGTAGAGCGTAGGGTTCCGTGCAGTCAACCCGATTTCTCAAAAGAAAAGAATAATAACAAAAGGCAAAAATCCTAATAGGCTAAAAAAAAGCAAGATCGACGCAAAAGCCGGGATAGTCTGCTGGATTGAAAACCTAAAAAGGGCGATCCAGGCAAAAATCAGGATATAAAGGCAAAATATAAATAAGTCTGATAAGCCCATCACAGCATTCGGGTCTAGGCAAACATTAAGACAAAGAAAGATAAAAGGTAAATGACTGCCACCAATCACATCGAAGGACCCACGTCCTCATCATCATCATCACAATACCTAGATATCCACCGTAACCTAGTGGACTCTAAAAACACAAATTCATCTATTGCACCTGTCTACTCGGATCTCGACCACAACCCAGCATCTCGAGTTTGCAACATCCTAATCTTTCGGAACCATCCTTTGTAGAATTCATTGGTACTAATACTGTCCAGCTATTTGCAATCTAGAATCTCAAACTTTGCTTCATGCTCCCCTTGTCTCTGATATATGCAATCAGGCGATCATTACACAGTTGATTTATTTCCTTCGTTAGCGACCGATAAGGCGTGTAGTAAGTGCCCTTCCTTAACCTTAATACCTGCCATACAAACCCCATGTGTGCACTGCAATTTCCCTATTTCTCCACCATGGGCATTCCCACCCAATCTATGTGACATCCGTAATCTTCTACCATGGGGCATACCCACCTGATATGTACGGCAATGGAGTTTCATATGTTCTCCCACCTAACAAGAAATCAAATCAAGCAAGTCAATTAAGCAAGCCAATCAAGCAAGCCATCGAGTCTCTCTGATGTAGAAGAAGATCAGCCCAACAACTGATGCATACATGCATAATATTCATAAATATGTTGTATATTTTTGTACAGGAAGTGAGGCAAAGAAAATTATCCTCAAGCTTTATGCTCAAACTCGAAGACAAGCACTCGCGTACCAAGGGGCATCCCAACATATTTACTGAACTGCATTTGATGATAAAACATCCAAGAGGCATACCAACTAGACCCGATGGACACCTCAACAACTACTGCAGACTCCCGGAAATCTAAACTCAACTTATATTTCATACTCCCATTTTTATTACTTAATTGAAGGGGAAAATATATTTTTGTTTCCACAAAATCAATTAAGCAATAAAAATGCAACACATACCAGTTACTGATGTCTCAAAATTTTCTTGACAAGTACGCCATATGGCAGTCCCGGTGGTCATCCGATAAGAGACTTCAGAATTCGAATCCCAACTCTCTAGGGATACCTCGATGCAACCTTCTAACTCTTCAGGATCACCTTGATGCAACCTTCCAATCCACCAAGGGCACCTCGATGCACCCGTCTCGATCTTCCAAGGGCGCCTCGATGTAGCTTATTGATTCTAGAATCCAAAGTTCAAAATCCAATATTCAAAATCCAAGATCTAGAACTCAAACACAAACTCCAAAACCTTTAAGCCCAAGCCCGCGCTTGGCAAACCCTTAAGGCCAAGACCTTACTTGGCAAACCTTTAAGCCTAAACCCACGGTTGACAAACATTAAAGCCCAAGCCTGCTCTTAGCGAACCTCAAAAGCTAAGCTGGGGATCAACACGCTGAGCCGTCTATCCTGCCGTAAATTGCAAGCCGCGATCCACAATGTAAAACAATCAACCCGTACAAATTCTCTACACCTCATTTACTATCAACCCTTACAAATTGCAAACCGTCTATTCGTCAAATAGGGAAAAATCAACCGAACATCGAATTTTTCTAGACTCCCAGATATTTCCAAACTCAATTTATTATCACCTCATTTTTATTATTAAATTTAAGGGGAAAAAATTTTTGTCTCGAAAAAATCAATTAAGTAATAAAAATGAAAAATTCACAATGCTTCCTAATATCTCAAAATTTTCTTGGCAGGAACACCATACGACAACCCTAATGGACCACCAATGCGAGAATTCAAAATACGACTGACATATCTCAAATTTTATTCTTGATAGGTCTGTTGATGGCAATCCTGTTAGACAACCGATTGAGGAATCTAGAATCAAAGTATCTGTAATAGAGCAGTGCAATGCCATTCGATTGGGCATTCAATCCTCAGTTATGTTATGGTGATGTAAGGCAACCAGCAATCTATACCCAAGTTTCTGTAATGTAGCCGCATAATGCCATTTCACTGGGTATTCAATCCTCAGTTATGTTATGGTGACATAAGGCAACCAACAGTTTATATTGAAGTTTGTAATGCAGCGGTACAATGCCATTCAACTGGGCGTTCAATCCTTAGTTATGTTATGGTGACGTAAGGAAACCAACAGTTTATATTGAATTTTCTGTAATAGAGTGGCGCAATGCCATTCAACTAGGCGCTCAATCCTCAGTTTTTTATGGTGATGTAAGACAACCAATAGTTTATGTTGAAGTCTTTGTAATGAAGCGGTGCAATGCCATTCAACTGGGCATTTAATCCTTAGTTATGTTATGGTGACGTAAGGCAACCAGCAGTCTATCTTAAATCCGTGGACAACAAAGGTGATAAAAATCCAAAATCTCCAAGTGAATTTTTTTCTTGATAGGTCTGTTGATGGCAGCCCCAAAAGACAACCGGTTCAAGAATCCAAACTTTGGGTATAACCTTCTGTCCATTGCTCTTTCGTGAGATCACCTTGGCATGCTAAGTGGTAATCTCTCGAAAGGTAGCCTATTAGCACGGGCTTTTCGGTGTCCCACGGAATGTTGATGACTTTTTTCTCTAACCTTTTATGGACCGATTATTTTATTCTTTGAGAGTCTAATAATGTTTGGCAAGTACCTTTTTGATGATTTTAGACCTTTGATCGTGCTTAAAAATAATTAAAACGCATTTAAAAAGGAACCGTAATCTTTCTCTTGCAAGTTGTAATTTTTTTCACAGATTTCTCTTAAACCCAATAATTTTCAGCAAGTCCCGTTATTTTTCTTAGATTTTATACTCTATGAGGTTTCTGTAATGTCAAGAATCACTTAAATCGGATAACCATGGTGAAAGTTATGAATTTTCAAAGTTTTGTATCTTAAACTTCCCGCCTTGTCCTAGCCGGAATCGCCCACATAACTGCCCTCGGCGGCAGCACCAACGACAGAGGGGTTTTCTGCGCCACCTATGTGGTTAACGGCCCTAGCGGTACGGTTCACCGCCCCGGCGATGCATCGCATTTCCTATTGTAGCCTCTCCATATGAGGCCACAACGTGGCAACGTGGTCAAACCGCACCCCGGCGTGGTTTGCCGCATTGCCGGTGCTGTTGTCCGCACCACTGGCGCGGTTCATGGTACCACCGGTGCGGTGATCGTACCTGTGGCAGCGGTCGAAATTCGATCGTAAAATGGGCCTCTAGGTTTGTCGCATAGCGCAATTTTCTCTCTAACTCGGATAACTTCAATTTTTTCGGGATATTCGACAAATCTAGGGACTAATTGAATTAGTTTCGTTGAGAGAGGTCTATTCAAACTCATTAAATCACCTGACTTTTGGACTTTTGCCAATTTGAAATGAAAAATTAACTTAGAGAATTCTTAAGTTTTTAGAGTGAGAAAGTAAGAGAAAGAGGTAGAAATCCGATTTAATACTCCTTAATTCGTGTTCTTAATCATTCTCAAGCCTAATGACTTAGGTTTAACGCTTGAATCACCGGGAAATCTTAGGTTTAAATCGATTGAAATAGGTTTTCAGTGACTTTCGTCTTGAATACTACCTCAAATCGTCGCTATTATTCGTCACTATTTCGTCGCATATTCATAATAAATTCATCAAAAAGCTTGCCAAAAGACCAGTTTGAGTCTCAAAACTTGGATTAACAGCCTAAAGGTAACAAAATTGAGTTCCAATCATTTTGTTTTAATTATTTAGTCGTTTTTGTTGCTGTCTTTGTTGTTCTTGGGGGTTTTCACTCCGTTCCCTTCGATATTTTTGCAAAACACCTTTTCTGGCATTTTCAGTCTTTTTCTTCCCCGATTCAAAAAATCAAAGTTATTTTGTCATTTTAAGTCCGAATCCGCTAAAATATTGTGGGAATCGACTTAAAATTTCAGTAATCATGAGTTTTTTGGTGCAAAAATACTGATTTTTATCCGTTTGGCATTTTTTCGATATGACTGCTCCGATGGTCATCTGACCGCTGTAGCGGCAGCAGTCACCGCTGCCATGGCAGCAATCAGAGGGCCACCACAGCGGTCAAACTGGCAAAAATGCCAAAAGGTCCCTGCTTTGTGTTTTTTGCCTTTTTTTTAATCTTTTTCTCGCTTTTTTTACACCCATTTTCACCCGAAAAATTTTCTACAAATTATAAATAATCCGAAATATTATAATATAATTTCAAATCTACTGGAATTAATTTATTAATTATTTAATTGATTAAAAGTCTATTTAAGGGCTTTAAAATGGTTCTATTAACCAAATAAATCCTTAATAAATTGTTTCGTCCCACATAAAAATCCAAAAGTATTCTGTAATTATCTTTGTTGTTTTAAGGGTTGTTTAGTTTATTTAATTGATTATTAGGTTGCTCAGATAATAATTTAATGACTAAATAACGCATTTTTAATCCCAAAAAATCCCAAAAAAATGATTTTCTCCATGTTTAATTTCTATTTTTGCCGTATGATTATTTGTGCATTACTTGCGATTTATTTGTGGGTGATTTATTATATTTAGAGTTGTTTCGGGGTTGGTAGGCCCTATTGAGACCGATTTCGGTCTCTCTTTATTTACTTTATTTATTTTTCCTGCACTAGAAAAATGTATAGGAATTTGTAAAGCTCTGTATTAATTATTTATTTATTATTTTATTGCATGATTCGTCGCGTGATGTATGGATTATATTAACCAAAAACTCTAATTATGAGGATTTGAATCGCATAAGAATTAGAGTTACCTTTTTTAAAATGTAAATGGTTTGATTTAATAAATGAAGAATAAGCAACATCATCCAAACCTGGAATCTTTATCTTAAGGTGCGGTCTAAGCACCTGGTGGGAATATCATTCCCAAATTCTCGATAGAGCTAAATCGGGTGGCGACTCTATCTTAAAATACGGGATTTTGGGTCTCGTATCTTTTAACATTCAAATTGGACTAAGATTCTACTTCAACGTCTTTTTTACTTGATATTTTCCTCACACGCTTAAAATGGGGATCCATCTTTCAGCTCGCTTCGCAGCGCTCACCATTCTGTGCCCAACTCTCGCGCAGGTCTAGCGAAAGAGGTCGCCCGCTCACAACCCCAAAACTTATGCATAACCTGATCCGAAACCCACCCCCCCCCCCCCCCCCCCCCCCTCAACTTTAGTTTCGCGCCATTATTCAAGCCACCACAGCTATTCCAACAAAGAAAACTTGAAGACATAAATCAAATTAAACAAGCCTATACAAAGAAACCTGATTAATTCAACTTAGATGCCATGGTTTCCACAATAGTCTCCGTGTGTTGACCTTTAAATAACTCTAGATCTTCCCCCACCCTAAATACCATCATTTCCTCACTTTCACCACCTATACGCTTATGTGCCCTAATGATAGTTCTTTTAATATTAGACATATCCGGTCCCGACGAGCCAGATGATCCATTGATTAAAACTAGCACATCCCCTGACTTTGAAACCTCACTCAACCCGACACCAGACTTACCCGAAGATAGTAACCTACGGCTGCCCACACGACTCACACTAGTATCACCTACTTCCCTAGAATTCTCTGACGTATCCAAATCATTCAGGTCCACCAAATTGTCTTCTATTCCACTCAAACTAGTACCATAATTCATGTTGTAACTCTAACACCCCACTCCTTGATGTAGGTAGTATGAATAATCATTTCAACTACCCCAACTGATAATATTAAACTGTGACTAGTAGTACCCAAAGTTACCGAAATGAGACAAGAAACAACATCTAAATGATCTAGCCTCTCAAAGTCGTAGCCAAAAGCAACCAACCTACCAAATCTAGCAGCCAGCTTATGTATCAAAGATTCACGAGCAAGAGTCGATGGAAGTTCCATAATGTCCAAATACATAATACACTCAAAGGGCGCAAAACCAAACGATAAAAATTATTACTTGTACAAAATATGTTGCATCACACCATTCTCCACTAACAAAATTATTCATCCTATCTACCAAATCAAATGATATAATCACACAATCACCACCTACAGGGGCAGTGAATTCTATAACAAAACCGCTCTCATGCATCAAATCATAAATATTTTGAATGTGACAAATATTTGTAAGGTTCACTGAGCGCGACTTTAATTTCTGTGGGGCTGATACAATAATCAAATCATCATTAATCTGACATTATCAAGTTTAGGCTGACCTTCTACTGCCAAATTGGAAGGCACCGCAATCGATTTCTCAAAGGACTCATGAATGTTCAGTACAACATTCACTACAGTATTAACTTTTGTCACTATATGTGTATTTTTTGTGACGATAAATAAAATATTGTCAGTTGTTAATTTGGAGGCAAAAATTTTGGAGGAAAAAGTTTATTGTAATAAGAAAAGCTATATGATGACAACTTAATTATCACAGTAAATGTGAATTGTTATGACATTTTAGCTTCGTCATTATTTGACAACATTAAAATGACAAATTAAAATTTGTCATGCAATTTATATTTTGGTGACACTATTAAATTTTTGTCATGTATTTATTTACATTATTATGACGATATATAAAAAAAATCATCACAATTATATTAACTAAAGATGATTTTATTTGTTTTTGTGTATAATATGTTTTATGATGATTGTTTGTGGCAATCTATTAAAAGACATGACAATATATATATATATATATATATATATATATATATATATATATATATATATATATTGTGACAATCAAAACATATCTTACTCTTTTTTTCATTGTCCATTTGGTGCACCGGAGCCTTACTCTGATTATATCCAAATCCCACCCTGGTCGCACACCTATCTATGGCAGGTGAGTCTCTCAATGAGAATTTTTTACATTTACAAGGTTCGAACCTGAGACCTTGCTTACTTGGTACCAAGCCGCTTATCACTTGGACCAACCCTCATTGGTATGTGTCACTGTAATGTTAATAGATATGATTATGTGTTGTCATTATTTAATATTTATAATATATTTTGTGATGATACATACATGCCATTAATTAATTTCTAGAAAATATTTCCCATTTATATTTTCTTCTTCCAATTCTTTCAGTGGTCTATTTTTCATATTAGAATCACAAAAATTGAAAACATGTAAAGTAATAGTTTCTCTGTAAATAATAACATAACCATATATAAATTCATCAAACGAATGGTGACATAATTATAAGTAATAAAAAACATTTTATAGTCTCATCATGAAATTATAGGTGTAAATTATATATCAAGGTCATTCGAATATTCCATCAGCAATTTTTATAAGAAAATAATCAATTGCCTATATTATTATTATAAACTGTAAAAAAATTTGAAATGATAAAAGAATAGTAATGTGAGATAATGTCTTTTTATATGAGATCCAAATATATAGTTTTATGTGGTACAATTATAAAAACTAAAAAGGGGAGTTGATATGTTAAGTAATAACTGTTTTCAATTTGGAAAGCAATAAAAGGATATTTTTTACTTGCTAAAGTAAGGTTCTTAAAAAAACTGCTTAATAATGTATTATTTGAGAATATTTTTATACCTGAATAGTATAAAACAACTCATATTTTCCCAAATTATTTTGATTTTTTGTTGCACAAATTTTGAAAATTAAATGTTGTACTGAAATTATGTACAAAAATTGTAACAAAATTAAGGAAGCTACCATTTTAAAGAAAAGATGATATGGAAATAATAAAATTGACAATTTTTTCATAAATATTTTACTTTGTTACAATGTAAAAAGCTCATGGAGTATATGGAAATAAAATATGTAAGATCATGATGATAAATAAAAAATAAGTATTGCTATATCCTAATTAAATATATTTACTTAGTAAAAATGCTTAGCTTGATAAGGATGGAGATTATCAAAATAGTCTTCAAGATCTTGTATAGTTTATCCATTCCGCACTATTGACAAAAATCAATTTCATAGAATTCCTCTTCAGCTGCTAGTTGTTTTGAGATAATTACACAAATAGTGCTAAAAGAGCAGATATAGAGAGGATTAAAAGGAGAGAAATCATTTGAAGATCATAAAGGAAGATGGAGAGTAGTGATGTGAGATGCGAGCGCGATTTTAGAGTTTTGGTATTCTACGTATCGTCTTCAGTCAAATTTTGGTATTTTTCTTTTTGCCACCTCCCTATTTGAATATTTCATGTTGATTCCTGATTTGATTTTTAAAAACTTATGATTTTGTTTTTCCATAATGTTTTCTTTTCCACTTTTATATTTTGTATCTATACTTGATAACATATAAGATACAATTAGATTTTCGAAGTTTCGGATTCTTCCCTCGAGTATAAGTCTTTTGGATTCTTGATACAAATTTATCTTTTTTTAGGTGAATATGACTTTTGAACTATTCAAAATGATGATCTTGCTTTTCTATCATATGTACTATGTATCTTCGAGACATTCTTATGATAGTTTGTAATTTTACGTTATTCTTCAAAGTTGCGATACTTATAGCTATATTTTGAACTATTGGAAATGATAATATATGTTTGCTATTACACTAACATATATGTTTTGGATTGCAGGGAACAAATCCTAGGAGGCATTTGGTTGAAGAAAACGGGGAGTAAAAAAGAACCCTAATTTTTCTTAACCGTCGCTCTCCATTTTAGAAAGGTTTACAAGGGCTCCCAATTTGTATAGAGATTGTATATGGGATTATTATTGTGTTGTAATCTGTAAGACAAAGAATTGATGTTTTTCTTAATTACTACTCTTCATTTGAGAAAGTTTTGCGTGATTCATGTTCATCACGTAAAATTTGTTTTATGTCGATATTATTTTATCTTAATTTGTAAGACGACGACTTGTCACAAGTTATATAATATAACAATCATAATTCGGTGACAAATAATGTTCAAAATTGTCACTGTTTTATCTTTTAGATGAGACAAAACTTAGTCATATTTGAAGTTTGATGACAATATATAATTTGTCATTAATGCTAATCTCATATGAGGAAAAAAATTGTGAACTATTATATACCTATGATGATAATATTGTACATTAGTGCATGCAAACCTTGTATAAAAGGAAAAATGACAAAGAAACCTTTCAAAGAAAAAGGGGAAAGTGCCATGAGTACACTAGAAATAATACACTCAGATGTATGTGGTCCAATGAATGTGCAAGCCACAGAGGATTTATTTACTTTCATCACTTTTATCGATGTTCATACATGATATGGGTATTTGTAACTTGTGAGGCACAAATCAGATAGTTTTAAAAAGTTCAAAGACCATAAGAATGAAGTTCATAAAAGGCTTGGAAAGAATATTAAGTCACTTTGATCAGATCAAGGTGGAGAATATTTAAGCCATGATTTTCATGATTATCTAAGGGATAATTGAATAACCTCCCAATGGACCCCTCCGTATACTCCTCAGCACAATCGTGTGTCTGATATGAGGAATAAAACTTTATTTGATATGGTTTGGTCCATTATGAACCAAGTAAGTCTTAGTAAATCCTTTGGGGGATATGCATCAGTGATCGCTTTTTATATATTAGACCGTGTATTAGCATTGGATTTTAACAATCCTTCTCACGAAACTATAATGAGAGCTATATGATGCAATGTCTTTTGGGTATTATCCATTAGAGGTGTTCCTCCTACTGCAGAGTCGAGTTTGGCCGAAGTCTGGAGACCCAGTCTGCCCTTAGGTACCCGTATGGGTTCTGTCTAGTTGTACGGATCCACTAACAGACCCGTACGGGGATTACCTTCCATACATGTAGAAG
The DNA here is from genome assembly GCA_947683365.1 of Euphorbia pulcherrima. NCBI lineage: Eukaryota > Viridiplantae > Streptophyta > Magnoliopsida > Malpighiales > Euphorbiaceae > Euphorbia > Euphorbia pulcherrima. Next base: position 47,076,107 of record CANTUS010000010.1, read on the forward strand.
GGACCCATACGGGTCCCTTAGTACCCATACGAGTCCTGTGATTGCCTAATCAGCCTCTTTCGGAAGTAATCTCTTACCTTTTTTGGGAAAAGGCATGTCTTGAATGCGATTTATTGCATTCAGACCTGACTTTCACCCTATATATAGGGCATTTTCCCTTTATTTCATAACACACATTCATATTAGAAGAAAACTATAGCAAAATTATAGTAAAAGTTCTAGCAATTTCTTTACGTATAGAAAAGGTATAGTGGGGGGTATAGGAGGTATAAAATAGGGAGAAAGCCCACTCTTTGAGGTTTTCACCACATTTTACTCATCCCAACTTTATTCATTAGGATTTAGGGGAGCTTTTGTCCACACAAATACTCACCTAAATAGTCCTATTTCACCATCTACTTTGGCCGCAAAGGTAACGCTCCTGAGTTTCAAAGAGACTCACATTTCAGTTTTATTATTGTTATTACTCTCTGCCCCTTCTATTATAACTGTTCTTTCTATTTCTTGTTTTGGGTCTGGTCCTAACTCGTATGAGCCTTGCTGGCATCTTGTATTGTTAAGATATTAGATCGGTGTGCCATACTCAAATGGAGGGAAATCCCTTTTTATTGTATTTTTATGCCACCAATCCATTAATTTGTTAATCTATAAACTAAACTGAACAAAATTTCTCGCTGGACCAGACAAGACCCGTACGGGGTACACTATACCCGTACCATTCCTCCCTAGTAGCCGTACGGGTCCCACCCACCCGTACGGGTACCAGCCTCAGGCAGATTCTAGAACTCATTTTAAAATGGTTAAAAATCAATCCTACTCACCATTTACTATGTGATCGTTTTCACTAATAATCCAGTAAATCAACCCACAAAAGTTAAAATGTCTTTTCATAGTAAAAGACATTGAAGATCAGTTATTTCTCTCTAATCATAGAAGCTGGCCGGGCCCTATCGATAGCAAAACTGCCATGCTAATATAATCGTATTTTCTGAATAAAATGCTGACTTATGGTGTGCTAAAAACTGTGCTAATCTCTGTGGATGTAGGGGAATTTATTTTTATTTTATTTTATAACTTAGAACAAATGTGTAGGTTCTCTTGCAATTCCCCCATTTTCCCCCATGTTGTAATTTTTGTTCCCCCCATTTATTGCATGTGCTTTATTGTAATCTGTAAATGCATGTAACGAGTGTGAAAGAGTGTAGAAAAATAGGATTTCTATGATAATTCCTCAAATGATGAAAACAAAATTGGTTTTTTTTTGCAGTGAATGAAATTTAAATTAATTAAATGAGGAATTAGCGACTCATCCGATACCCGAATCTCAGATCCAATAGCTATGAGTCTCCCGCCAAGAGGGAACCGTAACAAAAATCTTTCCCAAGTAGACAAGTTGGGTGGCGACTCTATCATTTGTATTGAGATTTGGGTCTCGATTCTTTTATTCATTAAAAATTGGCTTATTGTGCAAACTTTAAGTAAAAATGTTTTATCACTACTAAATCCAACCAACCCCTAGTGGGCCCCACCTCTCACACAGGTGACAAGGGAGGCCCATACGTCATTGACACCTCACAGTGGCGAATCTGCTGGGGAAATAATCTTTTAACTTACAAAATTTTGGTTTGTTTTGAAAGCTTAAAAGATTAAGATGAGCACCGAAAATCATTTACTTGATTCAACTCGCTTTTGTTTTCATCATTTGAGAAAATTATCACAGTCTATCTTATTATCTCCTTCTCTCTTTAGTTAGATGTACTCTTCTCCTAGTGCTAGGTTAAGGCGCCCTATTATTTCTGCAACACTCATAAAAGTATAACCTATGCCCGCCAGGAATTGGGGACACTCTAGTGGGTGCATCACTCATTGCTATCTCCCTCTAAAAGAGGTTTGATAAGATGGGAACCTATTACATCAAACTTTCAATATGTCCCTATGCCATTCTTACCAAACACCATCGAATTTTACCTTCTTGGTACCGCAATTTTTATGTGAGATTAGATTAAGGAAGAATACCCTTAGACCTGATGGGAGAAATAAGGACAAAATTGATTAATTCACATGTGTTGTGTTACATACCCTTGAGATTAACCCAGCCATGCATTGTTGTAATTTGTGCATGCATAACGCATCTCATGCATGCACTGATCCTTTAGTTCCCCCCTCAGTTCAAGATTTGGCGAGTTTTGTTCCCCCCAAGTTCATCCATGGCTCAGCTCGGTTGACCTACTCAGCTAGCGAACCCAACGCTCCTTCCAGTCGGTAACGGGTCCCGTCTATTTTATCAAGAGGCCATGTTGCAAGTTCACTGTAGCAAGGATTTGAGTCAGTTACTAGATTGTGTGGTTACGCCAAAGGGGACAATCCTCCCTTATTTCATGGGTTTACCCTACAGTATGACCCACAATTAGAGGGTTTATCCCATGACTCTCGATGATATCTCGCCTTGGGGTACTCCTCTATTGAGCCTTTTCAAGAAGCTAAAAAAGTACAAGTTGATTAATCACCTCCAACCATATGTTTACCCAAAGCCTAAGGAGAGGGGCAATTTCTGCATATATCATGCCAGTTCTAGTCACTCGACTTGAGAATGCGAGGATCTACTTAAAGCTATTACAGTACTCATTGACATAGCAAAGTTTGGGAACCCCAAAGAAGGGGGGAAAAAGTAGACATGATGAATTTAGGATTAAAGGAGGAAGAGGTCTAGAAGCGCATCATGGAAGTCAATAAAGCGAGAGAAGAACCATCCACGCTTGACCTTATAGCAATCAGGCAACAGAGTTGGGAACCCGTGCATTACTACTTTAAGAGATGGTTGACAATCTTGGTAGCTATTAAGAAGAAACCACATGAGAAGGAACTAGCTGACTGATTCATCTTTTGGTTATCCCCTCACCTTCGCAAGATAGCATTCATGGAATCTTACAAAACCACTGTTGAGAGTTATGAAGAAGCCATGGAAGCGGAAAAGTGTTTCAAAAAAATGAAAGACAATGACCTGTCAAAGATTGAAGTGGACAAAGCTATAGATACCGTCACTACTTCAATATATACCATACTTTGGTTGAGGGATAAGAAGAAGGCACCTATCTAGGAAGCTTTGAAGACTCTAGCCCAAGCCACAAGAGAAACCATTGATGATGTACTAATAGAGAAATAGTTGCAGGATCTGGATCGCGACCTGACTCACATCTTGAAGAGCGACTAAGAAGACCCTCTAACTATGGAGGATGATAATTCAATAATATGTAATGAAAATGGTGTAGCCTTCGGGCATCCTAATGATAATGATAATGATTTTGCTTACTTTTTTATTGTTTTGCCTACTTCATTACATGACATTAATTTGGGAACGAAGGAAAATTCAAAAATGGTAACGATATCCAACGACTTAACCCTATAAAGAATAGAGATGATAAAAGTGCTTAGAAAATATATTAAATGTTTTGCCTGGTCCTACAAGGACATGCCCGGGATAGATCATCAAATCACTGAGCATTATATACCAACCAACCCCAGATTCAAACTAGTTAAATAGAAGATGAGAAGATTGCGTCCGAAATGGGCAGATAAGATCAAAGTTGAGGTTGCTATGTTATTAGATGACAAGTTCATTGAAGTAATTGAATATCCAACATGGTTAGCCAATGTTGTCCCAGTCCCTAAGAAATATGAGAAAGTCAGAATGTGTGTCGATTTTTATGACTTCAATAGGCCTCCCCAAAAGATGATTTCCCATTGCCTTATATCGATGTACTGGTGGATAGTGCTGCTAGGGCTGCGATGTACTCATTCTTAGATGAGTTTTGTAGATACAATCAAATCTTAATGGACATCATTGATAAGGTCAACACAACCTTTATCACAGAATAGGGATTCTATTGTTATAAGGTAATGCCTTCTGGGTTGAAGAATGCAGGGGCAACTTATCAAAGAGCCGTGACAGATTTGTTGCACAACATAATCCACAAAGAGGTAGAGGTTTATGCGGGTTATATGTTAGTAAAGTCAAACACCAGGGAAAAGCACCCTGAGATTTTAGAAATGTTCTTAACCAGGATTGAGAAGTATAACATGCGTTTGAATCCAAAGAAGTCTGTATTTGGGGTAAGTTCTGGCAGCTTCTAGAACATATTGTCAGTCAACGAGGGATCGAGGTTGACCCTAACAAAGTTAAAGCCATTCAAGAAATGCATATTCCTACAACCAAAGGGGAAGTCAGATCATTTCTTGGATCACTTCAGTATGTGAGCCATTTTATCGCCAAGCTAACAATAGTGTGTGAGCCGATCTTTAAGTTGTTGAAAAGGAAGCACCCAATAGAATGGAATGAGAAATGTCAAATAGCCTTCGATAAAACAAAGGCTTATCTCATGAACCCTCTAGTTTTGAAACCTCTGATGGCCGTTAAATCATTAATCCTCTATTTAGCTATAGATGAGTCATCTGTAGGGGAAATGTTGGTCCAAGATAAAAGTGAGAACACCATCTACTATTTGAGTAAGAAGTTTTTAGAATATGAGACAAAATGCACGGTGGTAGAGAAGACATGTATTGCAATGGTGTGGTTAACCAAGAAGTTGAGGCATTACTTTAAGTCCTACAAAATCCAAGCAGTTGCAAAAGTGGACCCAATAAAGTATCTCTGTCAATATCCCACGTTGGTAGGGAAACTCTCCCATTAGCTCCTATTACTATCTGAGTTTGATATTGAGTATGTAATGAAGGTCATTAGGGGGAGAGCAGTGGCTGAATTCTTGGCAAATCAACCTATATAGTCTGATTATGTTGAAAATCTAGATTTCCCGGATGAGCAGTTAGCAGTAGTAAAAGTTGGGAAGGCCGAATCGATAATGTATTTTGATTGGGCTATGAATTGAAAAGACGCAGGCCTTAAGGTAATCATCATCACACTGCAAGATGAAGTTATCCCTTTGAGCAAACAATTGGAATTTCCAGTCACCAATAACGGGGTCGAATATAAAGCTTGTCTCTTTGGTCTTTATGCTCTTTTAAATATGGGGGCAAGGGAAGTCAGGGTGATGGGAGATTCTGTGTTAGTAATAAAACATGTTGTGGGAGAATGGGAAATCAGAGAAGAGTTGCTCAGGCCATATGTGGAAGCAGTTTGGAATTTGTCTGCACAGCTCAATCAAAGCTTCTTCCAATATATACCGAGGGATAAGAATCAGATGGTAGATTCCTTGGCCACCCTAGCCTCAATATGGGAAGGAGATAAGGTGCAACCCATCCATCCACTTATTATAGAAATGGCTCGTTCTCCATTTCATTAAAAGATTCGAGCTATGATTATAGAGGAGCAAAAGGTTCGTTGGTACGGTGACATTAAAAGGATCCTGAAAGAAGGGAAATGTCCCGGTGGGTCATCAGGTTTCTATCACCTGACTCTTAAAAGGTTAACGACACAATTCAGACTAGTTGATGAGGATCTCTTCAAAAGGATAGCTGAAGGTTTATTGCTAAGATTTCTAATAGAAGAACAAGTAGAAAGAGTCATGACTCAGATAAATTCAAGGGATTACGGTCCGCATGTGAATGGGATGGCTTTAGCTTGAAAAATTCAAAGAATGGGATACTTCTGGACGACAATGAATGTCGACTACTTTGACAAGGTTAGGGAACATCATGAGTGTCAGACCAATAGGGATATATAGCATTTAGCTCCATCTGAGCTTCACAATTTGTCTACTCCTTGGCCATCGTCGGCATGAGGGATAGATATAATTCGCAAAATTTAGCCATCATCAACCAATGGGCACCGATTCATCATAGTCACAGTCGATTATTATTCAAAACGGATATAACTACTAAGAAAATAGGCAAATTCATAGAAAACCACGTCTTTGCTCGGTATGGGGTTCCGTATTATGTGGTATCTAATAATGGGGTCTAATTTCAAGGGGCCAAAATAGAATTGTTTGAGAAGTTCAACATTGAGCACCACAGATCTTCTCCATATAGGCCACAAGCTAATGGGGTAGTTGAGGCTGCCAATAAGTCAATCCAGAAGATTCTATCCAAAATAGTGGCTACCTACATGGACTGGGCTGATAAGTTTCCATTCGCAGTTTCGGGGTATAGAACCAGTGTAAGGCCTCCCACTGATCAGACAACATTCTCCTTAGTATATGGAATGGAAGTTGTGCTATAGTAGAAACAGAAGTAAGATCTCTAAGGGTGGCACTCAAAGCTCAGTTAAAAGAATTATATTGGGCAAGGACTAGGTATGAATAGTTGAACGCAATAGATGAAAAGTAGCTCAAGACACTTGACCACCTACAGATGTACCAACAGTGCATGGCTCAAGCTTATAATAACAGAGTCACACACCCAAAGCTGCCTCTCAAAACGGGCAATTTGGTTCTCAAGCAGCTACGCCAAGTTAACACTAACACTATGGGCAAGTTCAAGCCTAACTGGGAAGGTCATTTATTATAGAGAAAGTCCTTAGTAAGGGAGGAATCAAGCTTATGGATATGGATGGAAACGAGTTCGTGAATCCAGTAAATCAAGATAGGCTCAAGCATTGTCATGTCTAGGTTAAAAGAATTAAATCATAAAAAAGCACAAAGAATAAAAGAAATAAAGAATAAATCACCCGGCGAGCAGTCTTCTACTGCTCAGGCAAAAATTGGGGTGTAGCCCACTAAACGGTATTTCACAAATTTGTCAGGCAAAAATTAAGGCACTCCAACACAATAAAGCCTGCTAAGCTGAAAACCCGAAAAGAGCGGCTTAGGAAAAAGTTAGTTGCCTTCTGGAAAATCTATAAAAGACGAGTAGGCAATGCGGGTTGACCAATGGAAATTGTTACCATTGCCTATGTACTCAAATCAATCTCATCAATGAACATGTTAAGATTTTACTAAAAATCTTGGTCTTATGAATAAACGTATGTCTTTAGGTGACATAATCGCCGGTATGTGAACATCAATTTTTCTCTACATATTACGCATCATTGTTATCTATTCCTTTCACATGTAATCCAACAGAAATAAAAAGTTCCAAAGAAATCAAGCATATGTAAATTTAGAAAAACTCTGCTGGATTGAAAACCCAAAAGGGCAATCTAGGAAAAAGTTAAGACAAGAACAAAAGAAAAGCCTACGGGATTAAAAACCCAAAAGGGCGGTCACGAAAAAAATTAAGGCAAAAAGAAAAGAAAAAAAAAGCTTGCTAGGTTTAAAACCCAAAAGGGCGGTCTAGGCAAAAGTTAAACCTAAAAGGAAAAAGTCCGCTGGGCTGAGCCCTCAAGGACAGTTCAAGCAAAAATTAGGATAAAAAGAAAGAACAATAAATGTTTGATAGGTCACCTAGCATCAAATGGCCTATGCAAAAGTTAGAACCTCACTCGGCCCTCTCGCTATAAAATCACTAGATAAAATACGGGTTTGCAAAGCAGCAATTCTCGATACTCCTAGTTCAAAGAAAGTCAGCATGCATAAAAGTCAAATGTCAAAAGCACCATTCTAAAGTTTATAATCAAAACAAGCCACACAAGGTCTGAAAGTACCAATAGTTCAGAAAGTAATGATAACCTAAGCTACCGGGGGACCCTATCCTAAGTTACCCACCTGATTCTAGTCCTGAGTATCTGCCAGCAGGTAATACACGTCTATGGTCATGTGATCCTCAGCCTCATTAGTGTCAGTAGCTAGCTGAGAAAGGTCCCTGGTCTCCAAAATCCCTACAGCAGCCCCAGCAGCATCAGCTCTCTCAACCGACTGGTCTCCGCCCCTCTGAGTCACCTGGTATACGGAAAGATCATCCTCGGACTCATCACGAAAAGGAACCAGCGTCTGCCTATCCTCAGTCATCCTAGCAAGCTAGCCCCTCATTATCTCAATCATGGCCCTCACTTGAGCGGTCTCCGCCCTAGCCTAGTCAGCCTCAGTGGTAGCTGCTCGTATCTACTCCTCCAAGAATCGGGCCTTCTCCTCTGAAGCATCTAAGTCCTGGGCGAACTTACTGCACTCCATGGCCAGTAGGGTCTTAAATGGAAATCATGAGATTAGTACACATATATAAATGTTATAGCATGCATGCATAGTTTGTCAAATTTTGCAGGAAAAAAAGAACTTTCAAAGCTATGGCATCCTGGGTCAATATTAGATCCCGCACTAAAAAGTAGCCCTTGGCAATCCTCTCAGCCTCAAAGATGGTCACCTGAAAGGAAAAGGACACATCAGAATAGGACATTCTAAGCAATCACAGTAATAAATAAAGATTAAGGCCAGAAATTCTTTACATGAGTAGAGCTGGAAGGAGTGAAACTAATAGGTTGCACTGACTCATCGACGAATGATCGAGGAGCCGGAAAAAAGTATCTAGCTCAGCTCGGAGGATGCCCTCCCTTACAGATTCAAAAGCTTAAGACCAATTTGCTAGAGGCTCAGGGGCAACAGTAGCAGTAGCGGCAGATCTCTTCCGTGTGGAATCAAGAGGCTGTAGCAAAAATGAATAAGATTCAGAATCACAGTCAATTTCAAAAAGCAATAAAGTACTCACCAAGGCAAAGTTAGAGGCATACCTAAGAAGAAGGGGTAGCAGACCTGGCTGAGCCCCTAGGGCCCTGAACTATAGATGGACCCCCACGATCACCCCTCGTCATCACCATCATCGTTGTCCTCACTATCACCCTAGTGAAACTTAATAGGGACATCCTTGTGGTTGAGCCTCTTATAGGGAGAAGAAAAGACGAATCAACAAACTCAGCATAAGAACCCTCCACAGACAGCATGTGAGCCCCCTCACCTAATAAGTATAACCCCTAGTCGATCCTCAGCATGAGTTGAGGCCAGAAGAAGCCTACCGAGATCGAGGAAGGGATCAGTCTCTCCACCATGGCACTGGCTCTCCACCCTTAGACCCGCTCACCAAGATACCACTCGTAGGAAAGTGGTGACTATAGGACAAAGCGGTGATCATCCATGCTAGCCCGCATCCTCTCGATAGCCCCATGTGTGGCTAATCTCTCCTATGGGTCTCAAATAACCTATATGGAATGAATGCAATGTAAGTGTCATAAGCTCGTAAATATGATTTTGACTAATGGTTTGTGAAAATGTAAAATGCAGGTTTAGTATGAAAGAAGTTTATCCGATCTGAATGGAGCTGATGTAGGATCTCTTGGTACTACACTATAGTCAAGGGCTAGCCCTGCTAGAGCCCCATCCACCTGGAACTGATATCCAGTGCCTAGGGCTGCATGGGCAAACCCGGCCTGGGGATGAACCGGTGCTCAAAGGCCTAAATCTGCAAAACAAAATAAGGATCAATCGTAGCATAATCTAAGTGAAAGGTTAAAGCACAGAGAGATCAATTTGGAATTTACTAGTAGTATAAAGTGGCAGATCTTGAGCTTAGACTGCTCACCCTAAACTCCAACATCCAGCCCATAGTACAACTGTGCCAAAATGGCCCTGTACTAGTTCTTGCAGGGCCCAGTAGTGAGGTCCTCCACAGTATAGAGCAAGATATAGTTGAGGTTACTAGAATAGACAGGAAAGAAGGCAGTGGTAATAAATGTCAATAGAAAAGATCGGGCATATTGATCCCTCTTATAAGCCGCAATAGGACTCGGTTGTATGATCTAATGAGCATGCAGGTCCCTATACTTGAGATTGTTCGTCCTACTCGGGCAAAACCCAAGTAATCTGGCAATGTAGGCCTTCACCTCAGGCCGAGAATGCCACTGGTCGGCATAAACAGCAAAGTAAACCACATCCCCACTCCACTCCAGGCCCATCATGGCACACACATCCGAGGGAGTGATAGTAACCTCCCTAATAGGCAAGTGGAAAATATGGGTCATCTCTGACCATCTCTTCGTCAGAGCCGAAACGGTACTAGGGGCCAACGTCTTAGGGGCTGAGGGATGGCCCTGATAATGTTGCTGACGCCAAAGAAATCGATACGGGTCATCAACTCTGTATCCCCCATGGAATGAATCTCCTCATACCATTTCCTATAGAAGCTCAGGGCCCTAACGGTCTTTTATTAGAACTACAAAGATATAATTACAGTTAACAAGGTTAGAACATGGCAGAAAAGTCAAAAATCAGAAAAGGATTAAAGAAATCAAAGTGGCATGCATTCTATCTATGAGGTTAGGGCCCATACAGGTAAGCCCTACTAATATGGGTCTGTCGCCGCCCCCATATAAAAATGGAACCCATACGGGTCCCCCCTCACTCGTACATGTCCCTTATAGATAGTCCCTCTACGCAAATCTCCCCAAAAATCCAAATTCATCCAAGTTTGTCCAAAGCCCATCAAAAACTATCCTAAAAACATCCTAGGCTATAGTTACATGCATTAGGCTCTATTCCAGGGTCTAAAACACCCTAATTCATGCCAAAATCCGAGAAATTTCCAAAGGTTCAAAAATGGAAAATGGAGAATCAAGCGAAATTACTTGGGACTTTGAAGTGTGGGTCTTAAGGGAAGGGATCAACAGCACTTCAGGGACAAGATTGAGCCCCATAAACAAGTTTCCCTCATGAAAAGCATACCCAACAGAAACCGGGCATTCTCAAAGTCTCGAATCACCCACCGAAGGCAAGTCCTCAAGTCTAAGGGAAAAATGGCCGGCCTATGGGATCTTCTTATATATCTTTAGTTGATTTTATGAGAAAAATTGCCAAAGTTGAAAAATAGGGAGTTTTTGTATATGGCGGGATATGGGGGACTGATCAGACTTTTGAACCCCCCATCAGGGACCCGTACGGGCTCCCACCCCACCAAATGGGTCCCTATTTTCAAGCACCCCACCCGTTCGAGTCGTGGTCCACCCATACGGGCCCTCTCTTGCCATCTAGGGGTACATTTTCAAACCAATGTTTCACAAAGCACCAGAAATTCATCAACTCCATGCTTGGGGCCAACCCCGCTCTTCTTTACCCCTATATTTTAGTTATATTCGGGATAAGACCCTTTGCTAACCTTGATCCTTGATTGAAGGGGCAAAAATATTTTTGTTTTTGTAAAAGTCAATCAAGAATCAAGGTAAGCCATTCTCGAATTAATTATTAATAAGGATGATTTTTGTGTGCAGGTCTATCCTTGCGCAGGAATTCTTCCCCAACAGAAGAAGTTTTACCAAAGGATATCACTTTACTCCCCAACAGTTTCAAGTTGAGGGGCATATCCCCTATCCCCCAGTGATGGAATCAGTCAAGGGGCATACCCCCTATCTCCCAATAGTAGAATCATTCAAGGGGCTTCCCCTTGCCAGTCAAAGGGCATCCCCCTAGCAATCTAGGGGCATCCCCCCATTCTCCAGTAGTGGAATCAGTTAAAGAGTTAGCCCCCTATCTCCCAATAGTAAAATCATTCAAGGGGCATCCCCCCACCAATCCAAGGGCATCCCTGCATCTCCCAGTAATGGCATCAGCCAATCCAAGGGCATCCCTCCATTCCCCAGTAACGGAATCAGTCAAGGGGAGTACCCCTTATCTCTTATTAGTGGAATTAATCAAGGGGCACCCCCCGCTAATTTAGGGGCATCCCCCCATCTCTTAATAGTGGAATGAACTAATCAAGGGGCATCTCCACATTCCCCAGCAGTGGAATCAATCAAGGAGCACACCCCCTATTTCCCAGCAGTGGAATTAATCAAGGAGCATCCCCCCATCACTTCAGGGGCACACCTCCATCATAAAAAACCCTAGGGGAAACCAACCTAGATGCATTCCCCTACATAAGGACCAGTAACAGTTGGGCCAAACCCAGCTTTTCTTGCACTTAGTTTTGATTTCTTTCAGGGGTTAACCCCCCTTCCATACATCTTTATTCTTAATTGAAGTGGCAAAAATATTTTTTGTTCTTATAAAAGTTAATTAAGAATAAAGAGGTGTCTGCTTGGACAATGACTAACTCGGTGTTTGATAGTTGTCTCTTTTCAGGTTATTCAAATTCTCCAGCAGGAGAGTCATCCGCCTTAGGAAAGGGATACATCCCCAGTCTGGAAAGTCAATCCGCCTCAAGAAAGGGATACATCAGTCAAGAAAGTCGATCCGCCTCAAGAAAGGGATACATCACCAGTCATGAAAGTCAATCCGCCTTAAGAAAGGGATCCATCGGTCAGGAAAGTCTATCCGCCTTAAGAAAGGGATACAACATCAGTCAGAAAAGTTTATCCGCCTTAAGAAAAGGATACACCATCAGCTATGAGAGTCGATCAGCCTTAAGAAAGGGATACATACACCTTCCCTAGTTGAGTCACGAGGGATGTACATTGGCAAGGAAAGTCATCTGCCTTAGGAAAAGGATACACATTCCCAGTAGAGTTACAGGGGATACGCATCAGCAAAGGTAAGAAGCTCACCTCAAGAAAGGAGCTAACCCATATAATCACCATATATGTAATTTCTAAACCCTAGCTCATATTATGACATCATATAGATTTGTATCTACGATGGTCCCATGAGGGGCAGTCTGTGAGCAATGGATTTTAATGATCCTTCTCATGAAACTATGATGAGAGGTGTTTTATCTAGTGGTACGGATCCATTGATAGACCCATACAACAATTACCTTCCATACATATAGAGCAGACCCATACCGATTCCCTAGTACCCGTATGGGTGGAGCTCTACCCATACGGGTCCTCTGATTGCCAAATCAGCCTCTTTTAGAAGTAATCTCTTACCATTTTTGGGAAAAGGCAGGTCTTGAATGCGGTTTATTACATTCAGACCTAACTTTCACCCTATAAGTATGGCCTTTTCCCTTCATAACACACACTCATATTCGAAGAAAAACTATATTAAAATTATAGTAAAAGTTCTAGCAATTTCTATAGGTATAGAAAAGGTATAGTTAGTATAAAATAGGGTGAAAACCCATTCTTTGAGGTTTTGCCCACATTTTATTCATTCCTAACTTCATTCATTAGGATTCACCTAAAGTCCACACAAATACTCACCTAAATATTTCAATTTCACCATCTACTTTGGTCAGGCTCTCTCAACAATAAAGGGATCGCCTCAAAGTGGATTCATGCCACAAAAGGCAACACTCTTGAGTTTCAAAGAGACTCACATTTCAATTTTATTATTGTTGTTACTTTTACCCCTTCTATTCTATTTTCTCTTTCTATTTCTTATTTTGGGTCTGGTCCTAACCCTATGAGCCTTACAAGCACCTCATATTGCCAAGATATTAGAGCAATGTGACATACTCATACGGAGGGAAATACCTTTTTATTTTATTTTTATGCCACCAATCCATTCATCCGTTAATTTGTAAACCTAACTGAACAAAGTTTTTACCTGAAGCAGATAGGACCCGTACGGGTACAACATACCCGTACCAATCCTCCCTGGCAATCGTATAGGTCCCACACACCCATATGGGTGCCAGCCCCAGACAGATTCCAGAACTCATTTTAAACTAGTTAAAAATCAATACAACTCACCATTTAGCATGCCATCATTTTCACTATAATCTAGTAAATCAACCCATAAAAGTTAAAATGTGTTTTCATAACATAAAGACGTTGAGGATCAGTTCTTTATCTCCAATCCAAGATGCTATTGATTGCAAACCGCCATGCTAGCATAATCACATTTTCCTAATAAAATGCTGACTTATGGTGTGCTATAAACTATTCTAATCTTTACAGATGTAGTGGAATTTATTTTTATTTTTTTTATAACTTAGAACAGATGTATAGGTTCTTTTAAAATTCCCCCATTTTTCCCCCTGTTGTAATTTTTATCCCCCCATTTATTGCTTGTGCTTTATTATAATCTGTAAACCATGTAATGAGTGTGAAAGAGTCTAGAAAAATGGGATTTCGATGATAATTCCCCAAATGATGAAAAAAAACAGTTTTTCACGGTGAATGTAATTTGAATTAACTAAATGAGAAATAAGTGACTCATCTGATACCCGAATCTCTGATCCAACAGGTATGAGTCTCCTTCCCAGAGGGAATCATACCAAAACTCTTTCCCAAGTAGACAACTTGGGTGGCGACTCCATCATTTGTATCAAGATTTGGGTCTCGATTCTTTTATTCATTAAAAATTGGCTTATTGTGCAAAATTTAACTAAAAATGTTTTATCACGCCTAAATCCAATAAACCCCCAGTGGGCCCCGGCTCTCACACAAGCGCCAAGGGAGACCCAGAAGTCATTGACACCTCAAACTGTATGCCCTCAAAAGTTGTCAATACAACACCAAAGGAAAGGTGGTATGGTAAGAAACCCTATCTTTTTAACCTGAAAGTTTGGTGTTGTCCTGCCTACCTAAAAAAGACAATGTTAGATAAGCTTGGATATAGATCTGATAAGTGCTTGTTCATTGGTTATCCCAAGAAGACATTGGGATATATCTTTTTTTATCTTGAGGAATAAAAGGTACTTATTTCTAAGACCGCTCAGTTCCAAGAGAAGGAACACTTGCTTGCAAAAGCTAATGGTATCGATCTTGAACTTGGTGTTCAAGAAGGCGAATAAGAAAACTATCGATTATTCCTACGCCTGATATACAAGGAAGTGTGATCGAGGAATAACATGTTATACAACAGCCACTACTCCTAAAAGATATGGGGTTTTCATCACTGATACGAAAAAAATCTTTCTTATAGAGGATGATGAACCTAATGTTAGATATGATGTATGCCCTTAAGGCAATTAGGGCAATATATCTTAATTATGTAATGGTGTGTATAATTTGTTTAAATTAATAAAGGCATTTAATCTTTTATTTAAATCGATGTGTTTATAAATATATTATGGTTGGTTAAAATATATTCATTGACGTATGTATACCAAAGTCCTTAACATATCATAGCATGAAGTTAGAGAAATTATAGTTAGACTATATTTAGTGAGTCCTGATTCATGTGGAATTATGATTATGTCGAAATAATGCCTACTCATAGTTCCATCAAGAAAGGATATTGATGAAGCAGAAAGACTAGCATATGGTCAACTTTCTTAGAAAGGGTCCAAGCAGTCAATCTCCTAAGAACTGAAGGTGGTGCCTTAAGTTTGACGCATGGATATATCTGGGATATATATTGGAGACCATTGTAAGATAAACACTTGGTCTATATATCAATGTGTTAGCGTTTATCTTCATGCAATAAGCTTTGTGAATATCCTCACACTTGAGATGCTAGTTACCTTGTGTGGTACCATCGCTATACTTTGGGTCATTCCTATCCACTCCTTAATTTATAGTGTCATGGGTGACTATAGGTATAGTGATGACAGCATAGTGGTAAGCTATGAAGTCAGAAAAAATCCATCGCTCCAGATATATTAAGGAGTTATACAAGGCCGCTTGTTGAAGTTATGATTGCTATAAACCTTTGATCAAAGTATGTGTTTGATAGAAACGGTTTCTAGTCAAACACACTACAGTAAAATGCAATATACTTTAGCAATAATTTAATAACTGGGATAGCTTGGAGCAAATTTGCTATTAGTGGGTTCACACTTTAACCGAATCCTATAAACTAGATGGTACTAATATTAAAGAATGGAAGGAGTTCAGTGCATCGGACATCTATTGCATTAACCGGGGTTAAGTCATATGCACAAATGATGTTCTAAGTAATGGCGGATGGTAGACCCTTGCTAGAGGCATACTACTATCGTTTAAGGTAATCGAATTCTATTCATGGTATAGAACCTTGAGCCAATGGGTCCATTAGAACAAGGGTTGGTTAACCCTTAACAGCTCAATACTTTAGGATCCTATAAGGTCACACACATTGGACCTTCATCGGGCTAAGTAAAGAATTGATAGATTTATTCTATTATGAAAATATAACATAACAATAATTGGATTATTATTTAACTGTATAGAAATGATTAGATCATTTTGGATATGCCAAGAATTTATTTTGATCGGCAACTAATCTATTAGGGTCATAAATCAAATATTTATCTTAAAAGGATTGAAAGGAGAATTTTACCTTGGCAAGTTAATTAGGGCGAAAAGTACAAAATATGTTTTATATAGTTTCGGATGGGCGGAGTGCACCAAAAGGTGTACGAGCACTGCTGGGCAATGCTCGCGGCAGCCCATGAAAATGGGTTGCACATGCTCAGCCCATAGGGTGAGTAGCGAGCTAGGATAGCGGCATGGATCATGAGGCCCAGCTCGCAGGCAAGGCCTGCTCGCAAGACCCCACCTTGCGCAAGACCCATGCAACCTGCTATGCACGCTACGAGAGAGTCAACCCACGGACCCATGGGGGTCCGCGTGTTGACCCATGTGGGATTAGGAGAAATCCTCATCCCACATCAAAAAAGGGGGAGCAAGTTTGCTCCCCCAAGCCTGTAAATAGGCTTCTCCTTGCCCTCTTTCAAATTGCACGATTCACTCTCTTCTAGTCTTGACTTGAGATTCCAACGGGATATCTCTCAAGTTGACTTTAGGGCATAGTTCTTTTTTAGGAGCTTAAATTTATTCAAGCACCTCTAGTTTATATTTTCAAGTTGGGCTTTTGGAGTGGTCTAGCAACTACTCAAGGCTCCTCAGTTCTTCCTCTTGGGGAGGTTTTGGTTAGTGGGATTCGTGTGGATACTCATAGAGGCTATGCTACGCTTGGAGGCGTGTGCAAGGAGGTTCTGCTAAAGTATGCTTCAACTGATAAGTTTTCTTTCTTTCTCTTTTAAGTATTAGGTCTTTTTTTAAGCACTTTTAGAATTAACAATTATGCATAGGTTATTTTTCATGCTTAGTTTATTTTATGTTTAGGTTATAGCTTAGAGTTATAACATGCTTAAGTTATACCTTAGAGGGAATCGCTTGTGTTCTAGATAAAATTTTCCCTATTGAACCTGATGTTGAGGATCATGAGGAGCATAATGCCTAATTGAAGCACAGGAAAGATCGTGAGACTATAATATGAATAATGTTGGGGTCCATGAATCCTGAGCTTTAGAAACAACTTGAGAATAAGACCTTGGAGGACATGGTTCTCCATCTTGAAGAGCTCTTTGCTAAGCGAGAAAGGACAGAGAGGTATGAGACCTCCAGACTCCTTTTTGGAACCATGATGCAGGCTGGCACCTCTACCTCTCAACGTATACTAAAACTCTTAGGATACCTTGAGAAGCTAATCGATTGAGATTTGAGAAGAATCATAAATTAAGCGTTGAACATGTGTTGATGTCCTTAACGGATAGTCACTCAAGCTTTGTGACTAACTATTACATGAACAAGATTAATTCTACTATTCCAGAATTAATCAACATGCTAAAGATAGTAGAATCTCATATCAAGAAAGATCATAAGCCTCTACTGTTTGTCGAAAAAGGCAAGCCTTCTAATAAAAAGAAGCAGGCGCTGGGTGCCAGGAAAAGAATTAGTAAAAAGAAGAAAAAAAAAGAAGACATCCAAGTATGTCTGCTTCCAATGCGGGAAACTAGGACATTAGAAGAGGGATTGCAAAGCTCCTGCTCCTTAACATTTGAAGAAGAAGCCTGTAGAGGCATCTACTTCAGGTATGTTTATAATTGAAAACTATGCTACTTTTCCTCGTGAATCCACTTGGGTATTAGATACTGGTTGTCATTCTCATATCTATACATATGTGTAGGGACTAAGGAACAGTAGAAGACTTGCAAAAGGGGAGATGGACCTACATGTGGGAAATAGAGCCCGAGTTGCTACATTAGCCATAGGAAACTTCAATCTTATTTTGTCGAGTGGCTTAGTTTTAGTTTTAAATAATTGTTACTACATTCCGAGTGTTACTAAGAATATTGTATCTGTTGCGTGTTTAGCAGCAAAGGGATTTGAAATTTTATTTTCGAATAATAATTGTCAAATTCTCTTGAATAAAGTTCTTTATGGTTATGGGATATTAAATGGTGCCATTTATATTCTTGATACTAAAAGAGAAGTTTAATATAAAACAATGTATAGAAAGTTAAATTAGATAATGAGAATTCCTTCTACTTATGGCATTGTCATTTAGGCCACATAAACAAGGATCCCTTAACCAAGCTATATAAGCGTGGTTACTTGGACCCAATAGACTTGGAGTCTTATGGTGATTGTGGACCTTTTTTAAGAGGAAAAATGACAAAGTTTCCCTTTAAAGGAAAGGGTGAACGAGCAACGAGTACATTGGAGCTTATACACACTGATGTGTGTGGTCCAATGAGTGTTCAGGCACTAGGAGGATGCTCCTACTTTATAACCTTCATTGATTATTATTCATAATATGGTTATTTGTCCTTAATAAAGCACAAGTTTGAAAGTTTTGAAAACTTTAAACTATTCAAAAATGAAGTAGAGAAACAACTTGAGAAAAGTATGAAAGCACTTCGATCGGATCAAGGTGGAGAATACTTAAGTTAGGAGTTTCAAGATTATCTAAAGGAAAATGGGATAGTTCCCCAGTGGACCCCTTCTTATACGCCCCAACACAATGGAGTGTCTGAAAGGAGGAACTAGACCTTATTAGGTATGGTTCGATCCATGAGGAGCCAAGCAGATCTTAGTAAATTCTTTTGGGGATATGCATTAGAGAATGTAGTTTATGTATTAAATAGAGTGCCCTCTAAATCAATTGATTTTGCACCTTACGAAAGATGGTGTAATAAAAAGCCATCTTTAAGTCACCATAGAGTATGGGCTGTCCTACTATGGCAAAGGAGGATAGCATCAGATAAGTTGGACTCTAAATCTGATAAGTGTCTATTCATTATATATCTATAGGAAACTATTGGATATTTATTTTACCAACCCGAAGCACAGAAGGTATTTGTGTCACGGAGTGCTCAATTTTTGGGATAGGAATACTTACTTGCAAAAGTTAGTGGGAGCAATATTAAAATGAAAGTTTAAGAGGAATAAATAGATAATCAGCTGATTGACCCTGTTCTAGATACACAAGAAAGTGTTATTCAAGAACAACATATCAAAACAAAAGCATTACGAAGATCAAGTCTTATTCATAAAGGTCTCGATAAATATGGTTTTATCATCACTGATGATAATGGACTATATCTTATAGAAGCTGATAAACCAAGAACCTATGATGAAGTAATGAAAAGCTCAAATTCTAATAAACGGCTTAAAGCCGTGAAATCAAAAATGGATTCCATGTATGAGAACCAAGTTTGGAATTTGGTTGATGCACCATAAGAGGTCAGCCCAATTGGGTGCAAATGGGTCTTTAAGAAGAAGACTGACATGGACGGTAATGTGATTACCTATAAGGAAAGGTTAGTTGCGAAAAGGTTATAGTCAATGTGAAGGCATTGACTGTGATGAAACATTCTCACCAGTGGCCATGTTTAAATCCATAACGATACTCCTCACCATTGTTGCTCATTACGATTATGAGATCTAGCAGATGGATGTTAAAATAACATTCCTAAATGGGGATTTAGAATAAGATGCGTATATGACACAACCTAAGGGTTTTACATCTCAGAATTGCTTGAAGGTATACAAGCTGTAAAGGTCCATTTATGGACTTAAGCAAGCATCTAGGAGTTGGAATATAAGGTTTGATCAGACAATCCGTGAACTGGATTTCTGTACAAACATTAATGAGCATTCTATTTTAAGAAAGGCTAGTGGGAGTGCAGTCGTTTTCTTAGTATTGTATGTCGCTGACTTTCTACTAATAGGAAATGTTATTTCTCTTCTTCAAAATGTTAAAGTATGGTTGTCAAGAAATTTCTCCATGAAAAACCTTGGTGAAGTAGCATTTATACTAAGTATAAAGATCTATAGGGATAGATCCAAGAGGCTATCATATCTTTCTCAGAGTACATATATAGACAAGGTATTGAATAGGTTCAACCTTGAGCATTCGAAGAAAAGTTATCTACCAATTGGAAAGGGGATTAACCTATCTAAGCTGAGTGTCCAAAGACAGATCAAGAAAGAATGTGCATGAAGGATATCCCCTATACATTTGCAATAGGATACATCATATATAATATAATATGTACTAGGCCAGATGTTTCTCAGGCTTTGAGCTTTTCGAGTAGATATCAATTGGGTCCAGGTGAAAAGAACTGGATGGCCGTTAAGGCAATTCTCAAGTACTTATGAATGACTAAAGATGAGTTCTTGATATATGGAGATAGTGACCTCACAATTAGAGGTTATACTGACGTGAGTTTTCAATCTAACAAGGATGACTTTAAGTCTCAATCGGGTTTTGTGTTTGTGTTAAATGGAGGGGTGGTATGCTGGAAGAGTTCTAAGCAAGAAACTACTGCTAATTCAACCATAAAATCTAAATACATTGCTACATGCAAAGCAACAAAAGAAGCTGTCTGGTTAAAGAGATTTATTGGTGATCTCGATGTGGTGCCTGAGACTGTTGATCTAATTACTGTGTATTGTTATAACAATGGTGCTATAGCTTAGGCAAAGGAACCTCCGTCTCACTAGAAAAACAAACATGTATCCAGAAAGTGTCATATAATCAGGGAGATTGTTGATTCAAAGATAATAAGACTAGATTATGTACCATTTGATCAAAACCTCTTAGATGGTCTGATAAAGACAATTACACAAGTCAAATA
Source organism: Euphorbia pulcherrima (assembly GCA_947683365.1). Lineage (NCBI taxonomy): Eukaryota > Viridiplantae > Streptophyta > Magnoliopsida > Malpighiales > Euphorbiaceae > Euphorbia > Euphorbia pulcherrima. Next base: position 47,096,654 of record CANTUS010000010.1, read on the forward strand.
TGACCAGCATGTTAAAGTGTATTGATTAAGACACATGGTTAATTCGCCTTAGTGCAAGTGGGAGTTTGTTAGACATGATGTACTCTCTTAAGGAAATTAGGGCAATATATCTTAATTATGTAATGGTATGGATAATTTGTTTAAATTAATAAAGGCAATTAATCTTTTATTTATATTGATGTGTTTATAATTACATTATGGCTGGTTAAAATATATTCATTGCTATATGTATACAAAAGTCCCTGACATATCATATCATGAAGTTAGAGAAACTATAGTTGGACTATATTTAGTGAGACCTGTTTCATGTGCAATTATGATTATGTCTAAACTATCCCTAGTCATAGTTTCATCAAGAAAGGATATTGATGAAGTGAAAAGAGTAGCATGTGGTCAACTTTCTTGGAAAGGGTCCAAGCAGTCAATCTCCAAAGGACTAAAGGTGGTGCTTTAACTTTGACATGTGGATATATCTGGGAGATATATTGGAGACTGCCGTAACATAAACACTTGGTCTATATATCAATGTGTTAGTGTTTATCTTCATGCAATAAGCTTTGCGAATATCCTTATACTTGAGATGCTAGTTACCTTGTGTGGTACCATTGCTATACTTTGGGTCATTCTCATACACTTATTAATTTAGGCTATCACGGGTGCTTACCAGTATAGTGATGACAGTATGCTGGTAAGCTATGTAGTCGAAAGGAATACATTGCTCCAGATATATTAAAGAGTTGTACTTAGCCATATATTGAAGTGATGATTGCTACAAACCTCTGATCAGAGTATGTGTTTGATAGAAATGGTTTCTAGTCAAACACACCAAGGTAAAAAGGAATACACTTTGGCAACAAGTTAATAAATGGGATAGCTTGGAGCAACCTTGCTATTAGTGGGTTAACACTTTAACCGAACCCTATAAACCATATCGTACTAATATTAAAGAATGGAAGGAGTTCATCGCATTGGACAACTATTGCATTAACCGGGATTAAGTCATAAGCACAAATGACGTTATGAGTAATGGGGGATGGTACACCCTTGCTAGGGGCTTACTACAGTCATTTAAGGTAATCGAGTTCTATTCAAGGTCTAGAACCTCAAGCCAATGGTTTCTTAGAACAAGGGTTGGTTAAGCCTTAATAGCTCAGTACTTTGGGATCCTATAAGGTCACACACATTGGACCTTCATTGTACTAAGTAAAGAATTTATAGATGTATTCTATTATGAAAATATAACATAATAATAATTAGATTATTATTTAATTAGTTAGAAATGATTAGATCATTTTGGATAAGCGAAGAATTTATTTTGGCCGGTAACTAATCTATTAGGGTCATAAAACTAAATATTTATCTTGAAAGGATTGAAAGGAGAATTTTGCCTTGACAAGTTAACTTGGGTCAAAAGTACAAAATACATTTTATAAAGGTTCAGATGTGCAGAGTGCACCAAAAGGTGCGCAAGCAATGCTGGGCAATGCTCACGGTAGCCTATGAAAATGGGTTGTACATGAGCACCTCATAGGGTGCACCGCGAGCTAGGCTCACAGCATGGGCTATGAGGCCTACCTTGCGTAAGCCCCTGCAGTGGCTATGCAAGTTGCAGATGGGTCAACCCGCGGACCTATGGGGTCTGTGTGTTAACCCAGGTGGTATTAGGAGAAATCCTAATCCCACATAAAAAATGGGGGAGCAATTTTGCTCTCCCAGCCTACAAATAGGGTTCTCCTTGCCCCCTTTCAAATCGCATTATTCGCTCTTTTCTAGTCTTGACTTATGATATCTCTCAAGCTGATATTAGAGCATAGTTCTTTTTTAGGAGCTTGAATTTATTCGAGCACCTCTAGTTTATATTTTTGGGTGGGGCTTTTAGAGTGGTCTAGAAGCTACTCAAGGCTCTTTAGTTCTTCCTCTCGGGGAGGTTTTGGTTGGTGGGGTTCATGTGGATACTCATAGAGGCTATCTTACACTTGAAGGCTTGTGTAAGGAGGTTCTGCTAAAGAACGCTTCAACTGGTAAGTTTTCTTTCTTTCTCTTTTAATTATTGGGCTTTTTTTAAGCGTTTTTAGACTTAACAATTATGCTTAGGTTGTTTTTCATGCTTAGTTTATTTTATGTTTAGTTTATAGCTTCGAGTTATAACATGCTTAGGTTATAGCTTAGAGTTGTAACATGCTTAGTATAAAATATTTATGCTTGGATATAATTTAGAATTATGGTATGCCTAGCCTATGAATGCTAACATAGGTAGAGAATTATTTAGTTAAGGCTTTATTTAATTGCTATGTAACTAATTGGAGTTACTGGGGAGATGGGCAAAATTTTGAATTTATGCCATGACTGTTATGCATGTTCAATGTGACTATTAGTTCCCAACACCTAAGATCTAAAAGGAAGTAATGGATAGCTCAGATTCTGATGAGTGGTTAAAAGCCATGAAATTAGAGATGGATTCCATGTATGAAAACCAAGAGTGGGAATTGTTTGATTCACCTGATGGAATAAGACCCAAAGGTTGCTAGTGGGTTTTTAAGAAGAAACATGACATAGATTGCAATATGATTACCTATAAGGCATGATTAGTTGTAAAAGGTTATAGTCAACCAGAAGGGATTGACTATGATGAAACCTTTTCACCTATAGGCATGCTTAAATCAATCAGGATACTCCTGACCATTGCTGCTCATCATGCTTATGAGATCTATCAGATGGATGTAAAGACTGCTTTCCTTAATGGAAACTTGCATTGGAATTTATATATGATACAATCTGAGGGTTTTACATCTCAAAATGTCTCAAAGGTTTGCTAACTACAAAGGTCTATTTATGGATTTAAACATGCATTCAAGAGGTGGAATAAGGTTTGATGATACGATCAAGGAGTTGGATTTTATATTAAATGCTTATGAGCCCTGTGTATACAAGAAGATTATTGGGAGTGTAGAAATTTTCCTTTTATTATATGTTAATGACATATTCTTAATAGGAAATGACATTTCTCTTCTTAAAATAGTTAAATCATGGGTTTGAAGAAAGTTCTCCGTTAAAGACCTTGGAGAAGTAGCTTTTATAGTATAATGATCTATAGAGATAGATCCAAGAGGTTGTTAGGTCTTTTGCAAGATACATACATAGACAAGTAGTTGACTAGGTTCAGCCTTGACCAATCAAAAAAGTGATATTTCTAATGTCTCATGGAATTAACATTTCTAAATCTAAGTGCCCAAGAACGCAAAATGAGAGAATGAGCATGAGTAGAATACCCTATACATCTATCATGTATGCTATGGTATGTATACAACAAGATGTCTCACTCGCGTTGAGCATCACAAGCAATTTCAATCTGACCTAGGTGAGAAGCACTAGATGACCGTTAAGAAAATCCTTAAGTACATGAGAAGGACTAAGGAAATGTTATTAGTATATAAAGAAGGTGATCTCTCTATGAAGGGATTCATTGATGCGAGCTTTCAATATGACAAGGATGACTACAAATAACAGTTATGTTACATGTTTATGTTAAATGAAGGGACATTTATTTTGAAGAGTTCCAAACATGATACAACTACTTATTCCACCACAAAATCTGAGTACATTATTTCTTCCATAGCAGCAAAGCAAGTTGTCTGGATAAAGAGATTTATTGGTTATCTCAACGTGGTGTCTAATAGTGATGATCCAATAGTAGTGTATTATGATAACACTAGGTTATTGCTCAAGCAAAATAACCATGGTATCATTAGAGAAACAAACATGTACAAAGAAAATAACATATAGTTCAAGATATGGTAAAGGATAAAGATATAGTGATGGAATACATTCCCATGGATCAGAATATGGCGGATGGTCTGACAAAGCCTTTAATATAGAATAAGAATGACTAGCATATTAGTATTTATGGCATAAAGCATATGAGTAGTTGGCTCTAGTGCAAGTGGGAGATTATTAGACTTGATGTATGCCCTAGAGGCAATTAGGGAGATATTTCTAAGTTAGATATTTTGTACAAAAAAAATTTGATTAATAAAGGCATTTCTTTTTATTATATCAACGACTGTGAAAATATATTATCACAGGTTAAGAAGACATTCATTGATGTATTTGCAAAAGTCCTTGACAATACCGTAGCACAGATTACAAGAGCATAATAGGCCTGTATAGGGTGAGAACTAGTTCGTGGCAATTATGATATGTCTAAATATCCCTAGTCATATTATCATCAAGACTGGACATTGATGAATATGGAAAGACTAGCGGAAGTTATTATGCTCCTCGAATTAGATTCTAGAATTATATCTCTTGTATTGAAGCGTGGTGCGTAGAGTTAATATTGGTCTAGATTAAGGGTTTTAGCTGATAAAACTGGTGTAGCGGAAATTCAAAAATTTAATCTGGTGTCCAAGATCTCCTAAGCATGGCATGATTGATAATAGTGCTAGTTTTAAATTATTCTAGGTCATAAACACTTATTAAAAGGACCTAATAATAATTTAACCACTTACCAGTTGAAGCGTGAATCCCGTGGTCGGTAGAAAGACCTCTCAGCTACGCGCACAGACTCCAAAGTAGAAGCCCTCTATAAATGGTCAACACGAGCACCGCCGACCAAAACCTTCTAGAAAGGGAGTACCAATAAATAAGTGGAAGATAGCTAGATCTTCCCTACTAATTTATTATAGAAGAAATTCCCTTAGTTTTTTATTCTAAGTAAATACGTCTTTTGTCGGATTACTTTTAGGAATCAAAACAACTAAGAGAATAAGAGAGCAAGAGAAGGAGTATGAAATTAAGGACAAAAAATAATGAAGGACGAGGCCTCTATTTATAGTGGTTAGGAATTATTCAAAAGACAATAAAGTCCCCAACCTCAACCAATTAGAAATAAAATAAAAAGGGCAAATAGGTTATTTTAATTAACCTAATAGAGTTGGAGAACAACTCAACCACTAGGAGCTTGCTTAGGGAGCAAGCACCCAGTTGGACTGGGAGACTGCAGCCCATTCGGCCAACAGTCCCTTGTGGGCTTGCGCAAGAGCACAAGCCCATAAGGCTTATGCATTTGCGCATGGGCATGCAATGGCGCGATGGCCTGCGGGTAGTGCAGCCCATCATGGCATGCACTCCACATAGCACAAGCCTATAAGGGTTACGCGCCAATGTAGCCCTTTTGGCTTGTGCATGCGTGCATTACGGGCTACCAAAATGCAGCCTACTTGCGCGTGCCCTATGGGGCCATGTGCAACACTATTCTAAATAGTGTTGCCATGTTGCGCATGCACAGGCCTCTCTATGTACTATCCTATAGTACATTTATAGGCCCACTCGCGTAGATTTAATTAATATCCAACATCAATAAATCTTGATAAGTTCTAGTTCCAATTTTCCCTTTATTTATGTTATCCTCCTTATTATTTAACAGGTTCATTCATCCAACCAATTAATATTGGTCTAACCAATATTATGGTCTAACCATATATTACGGTCTAACCATATTTCCTTGCTCTTCTAGATTAGACCTAGTCTAGCGCTTCTTTACATAGCTCAGCCATAACTCAAAGTGTGTGACCTTATAAGATCCCCGTAATATTAAGCTTTCAAAAGTTTAACCTAGCTCAATCCCTTTTAGGAATTGACTGTCTCGGAGTTCCAGACTGGTGCGGACTCCAATTACTTTGATCGATTATAGTGGCTCTCTAGTAAAGGGCATATGACCAATCAATATTTAAAACATCATGTGCATTTTGACTTAATCTTGATACTATAATAGTATCGATACAATTCATTCCTTCTATCAACTATTAAGTACCATCTGGCTTCTAAGACTCGATTTAAGTGTTAGTCCACTAGTAGCTATAATAGCTACCCTAGCATTTAGTCTTGCTACCAAAGCACACTATGCAACCATTTTAATGTTCTGATTAGGATCCCATCCTATCAACTCATTCTCTAATCAGAGGTTTAAGAGTGTGTCACTTCTACCAAGTGGCCATGGTACATCTCCCTTATATTGCTATAATGGAGTGATAGACTCCATCTTGACTGCTCAGCTTACCAACATACAGATATCAACCATACCCTGTAATCATCCGTATCACCCAGTGTATAGAATGCTTAGGTATGACCCAAGATATAGCAATCTCTAAACAACGTAACTAGTATCTCAGTTCTAAGGATATTCATATTACTATTGCAATGAGATGATTAAAAACCAACACATAATATAGATTACTGAGTGTTGTCTCACAGTGGTCTCCAATGTATCTCCTTGAATACATTCATATGCTAAACCAAGCTACCACCCTCTAGCACTGGAGATATGCTACTCTGAACCAAATTCAAGAGGTATGACAGCACATGCTAGTCTATCTATATCACCAATATCCAATCTTGATAATACTATGACTAGGGATATTTAGACAAATCATAATTATACATGGACCAGTTCTCACCAACATAGTCCCACTATGCCCTTGCAATACGTGCTATGATTATGTCATGGACTTTTGCAAACACATCAATGAATATATTCTAAACTAGTCATAATATATTTTCACACTGATCGATATAACAAAAAATACCCTTATATTAATATAACTTTGTTCGTACAAATAAAACTAACTAAGATATATCGCCCTAATTTCCTCTAGGGAATATATCATATCTAACAATCTCCCACTTGCACTAGAGCCAATTAGTTACGTGTCGTAAGCCATAACTTTTAACATGTTGTTAATCCAGGACAAAGCCTTGGTCAAATCATCCACCAGGTTCTGTTCTGTGGGTACATATTCCATTTGTATATCCTTATCCCTTATCATATCTTGAACTATATGATCCTTTTTTTTGTACATGATCATTTTTCTTACAAGATCATGGTTCTTTTGCCTGAGCAATAGTCCCAATGTTATCACAGTATAATACTATTGTATCCTCACTATTAGACACCACGCTGAGATCACCAATAAATCTCTTTATCAAGAAGGCTTGTTTTTGTGCTTCTAAAGCAGCAATGTACTTAGATTCAGTGGTTGAATCGACAGTTGTACCCAATTTGGAACTTTTCCAAACAACAGCCCCTCCATTTAACATAAACAGGTAACCTGATTCTGATTTATAGTTATCTCTGTCAGATTGAAAATTCACATCAATGAATCCCTTTACTATGAGATCACTTCCTCCATATACCAAGAACATTTCCTTAGTCCTTCTCAAGTACTTAAGGATATTCTTAATGGCCTTCCAGTGCTTCTCACCTAGATTAGATTGAAATCTATGCGTGATGCTTAATGCGTGTTAGACATCTGGCCATGTACATACCATAGCATACATGATAGATCATATTGTGGATGCATAGGGTATTCTATTCATGCACAATCTCTCGTCTTGTGTCCCCGAACACTTAGATTTAGAAAGGTTAATTCCATGAGACATTGGAAGATAAACCTTTCTTGATTGCTCAAGGATGAACCTAGTTAATACCTTGTCTATGCATATACCTTGTGAAAGACCTAGAAGCCTCTTGGATCTATCTCTATTGATCTTTATACCTAGTATAAATGCTGCTTCTCCAAGGTCTTTCATCGAGAAATTTCTCGACAACCATGACTTAACCATTTGAAGAAGAGAAATGTTATTTCATATTAGCAGTATGTTAACAACATATAGCACAAGGAAAAGGACTACACTCCCACTAACCTTCTTGTATACACAAGGTTCATAAGCGTTTGATATAAAATCTAATTCTTTGATCGTATCATCAAACCTTATATTCCAACTCCTAGATGCCTGCTTAAGTCCATAAATGGATCTTTGCTGCTTGCATACCTTTGAGCCATTCTGAGATGTAAAACCCTCAGGCTGTATTATATATACATCTCAATCCAAGTTTCTATTTAGGAAAGTGGTTTTCACATCCATCTCCCAGATCTTATAATCATAATGAGCAGCAATGGCCAAGAGTATCCATATGGATTTAAGTGTGGCTACCGATGAAAAGGTTTCGTCATAGTCGATTCCTTCTTTTTGACTATAGCACTTTGCCACCAGTCATCCTTATAGGTAATCACATTACCATCCATGTAGGTTTTCTTCTTAAAAATCCATTTACAACCTATAGGTCTAACCTCATCAGGTGCATCGACCAATTCCCATACTTGGTTTTCATACATGGAATCCATTTCTGATTTCATGGCTTCTAACCATTTATCAAAGTCTAATCACTCCATTGGTTCCTTGTAGGTCTTAGGTTCATTATCCTCTATTAGAAAGATTTATTTATCATCCATGATGAAAAATTCATATCTTTCAGGAGCGTTGGAAACCGTACCAGATCTACATAATGGTTGTTGTGAAATAGGTTGTTCCTCGATCACACTCTATTGTGTATTAGGCGTTGGAATTATCAGTTCATCATCTTTTTTGCCAACTTAAACCTCAAGTTCAATGTTTCTCCTACTAGCTTTTCAAGCATGAGTTCCTTATCAAGTAATTGAGTGGTCCTAACAAACACCTTTTGTTCATTACGACCATAAAAGGTATATCTTACTGTCTCTTTAGGATAACCTATGAACAGGCATTTGTCAGCCCTAGCTCCCAGCTTGTCTGAAATTGTCATTTTTACATAGGCAGGACATCCCCAAGCTCTTAGGTGAGAAAGAGAGGGTTTCTTACCATACCACCTTTTGTATGATGTTGTATCAACTGATTTTGAGGGCACACAGTTTAGTATACAAATTACGCTCTCAAGTGTGTATCCCTAAAAGGATCTGTTGAGACTTGCTTGGCTCATCATGGACCAAACCATGTCTAACAAAGTTCTATTCCTCCTCTCAGACACACCATTGTGCTAAGGAGTATAAGGAGGGGTCCATTAGGGTGATATTCCATTATCCCTTAGATAATCTTGAAACTCTTGGCTTAAATATTCTCTACCTCGGTCTGACCGTAGTGCCTTAATATTATTTCCAAGCTGTTTCTCAACTTCATTCTTATAGTCTTTAATCATTCAAAACAATCTAATTTGTGCCTCATAAGGTACAAATACCCATTTCGTGAGTAATCATCGATAAAAGATATGAAGTAGACGAATCCTCCATGTGCTTGCACATTTATTGGACCATACATCTGTGTGTATTATTTCAAATGTACTTAAGGCACGTTGCCCTTTACCTTTAAAGGGTTTCTTTATCATGTTGCCTAATAAACAAGGTTCGCATGCCCCATAAGACTCCTAGTCTATTGGTCCTAAGTCACCACCTTTATGTAACGTAGTTAAGAGGGTTTCGTTTATATGGCCTAAACGACAATGCCATAAGTTGGATGATTTATCTTTATCAAATTTCAATATCTTAGCATTATTCGTATTAAAATTTTCAGCTTTAGTATTTGAAACATATATGCCATCAATCAAAACTCCATTCCCATAAAGAACACTATTTTTACGAATTTGACAATCTTTATTATTAAATAAAACTTCAAATCATTATGCTGCTAAACACGCAACATAAATAATATTCTTAGCAACAATCGGAATATAATAGCATTTATTTTAATTCTAAAACTAGATCACTTGGCAATTTGAGACTATATGTTCCTACAACTGATGCAACAACCAGTGCTCCATTTCCAACTCATAGGCCCAACTCTCCTTTAGCCATCCTTCTACGATTCTGGAGCCCCTGCACAGAAGTATGTTAGATATGGTGTATTCTCTAGAGCAATTAGGGCGATATATCTTAGTTAAATTTGTACGAACCAATATAGAGGCATTTCTTTTGTTCCATCGATGACTGCAAAAATATATTATGACTAGTTAAATATATTCATTAATGTGTTTGTAAAAGTCTATGACATAATCATAGCATGTGTTGTAAGGGCATAATAGGACTATATTGGTGAGAACTGGTTCGTGTGAAATTATGATTTGTCTAAATATACCTAGTCATAGTATCATCAAGACTAGACATTGATAAATACGGAAAGACTAGCGTGTGTCATCATACCTATTAAATTTGATTTAGAGTGGCATATCTCCAGTGCTAAAGGGTGGTACCTTGGGTTAACACTTGAATGTATTCAGAGAGATACATTGGAGACTGCTCTAAGATAACACTCAGTAATCTATATTATGTGTTTGTGTTTTATCCTCTCATTGCAATAGCAATACGAATATCCTTAGGCTTGAGATACTGGTTACCTTTTTCAGATGTTGTTATACTTTAGGTCATACCTAAGCATTCGATAGACTGGGTGATACAAATGATTACATGTATAGTTAATGTATGTCCGTTGGTAAGCTGAGTAGTCAAGATGTAATCCATCACTCCATTATAGCACTATAAGGGAGTTGTACCTTGGCCACTTGTTAAAAGTGACACACTCGTGAACCTCTACAGAGTATGGGTTGATTGGATGGAATCCTAGTCAACACATGGTTGAGTAGTGTACTTTGGTATCATGCATAAACTACTGGGGTAGCCTTTAAGGCTACTAGTGGACTTACACTTAAACCGAGTCCAAGAAACCAGATGGTACTTAATAGTCGATAGGAGTGAATTGTACAGATACTATATCAGAACTGGGATTAAGTCACATTCACGTGACGTTTCAAATATTGAGGGTCATATGCCCTTTACTAAAGAGCACTATGACCTATCAAAGTAATGGGAGTCCACAACGGTCTGGATCTCCGAGCCACTCAAATTCCTGAAAAGGAATTTGAGCTAGGTCAAACTTTGATGGCTCGATATTACCGGATCCTATAAGGTCACACACTTTAAGTTACGACTGAGCCGTGTAAAGAACTGTTAGACTAGGTCTAATCTAGAAGAGAAATAAATGGTTAGACCAAATTTTATTGGTTGGACTGGTTGGACCATTTTATTAGTTAGACAAATTTTACTAGTTGGACCAGTATACCAAAAATAATGAGTAGGCTTAAAAGGAAATAGAAACCTCATAGTGGGGTCCATAGTAAGGTACTGTGTGTATTAGCACAAGTGGGCTTGCACTAGTGTTGTGGGATATCACTTGCGGCAGTTCTGTAGATGAGCCTTAATAGTGCTGCATAAGCAGCACTGTGCAAGGGCCAATGGGCTTGCATGAGCGGGCTGCCTAAAGCAGCCTAATGTATGCCGCAGTGCACGGGCAAAGGCCTCCATACATGTGCGGTGTGCGCCAGCAGGCTGGGCTGCACATTAGAATAGGCCCATGCGAGCATGAAGCCCTCACACTGCTGGCTTCAGCCAGCAGTGTTGTAGTTGGACTCAAAGTCCAACTTATTTCTATTTTTGTTTGTTTAGTATTTATTAATTAAGTTTTAATTATTCTTTAATTAATCAGTTATTATATTAATTGATTGGTTATTAATTAGTTGAATAATTATTTAGTAAGAGTTGTAATTCAAGTCTAACTTTGTTTCCTATTAAATAGGAATTGTTTATTCTATTAATTAATTAATTCAATTAATTAATTGAATAGAATAATAATAACGGAAGATGAATTTGATTCTAACTCTGTCTTATTTAGTAAATGACTAAAAGGTTATGTATAATTAATATCTCATTGGACAAGTCTTGGATTAAATCATCTTTTTAATCTACCTCTTATGCCTATAAATAAAGAGCTCCTCTCTTATTATTTTCATATCAGATTTCGAATCCCTTTCTCTCTATCTTATTCTCTTAGTTGTTCTAGTTCCTAAAGGTAATCCATCGAAAGATGTATTTACTCAAAATAGAAAACTAAGGGAATTTTTTCTAGAATAAATTAGTTCGAAAGATCTAACTATCTTCCACTTATTTGTAGGTACTCCATATACAGAAGGCTTTGGTCGGTAGTGCTTGTGTGGACTATTTATAGAGGGCTTCTACTTTGGAGTCTGTCCACGTAGCTGATAGGGGACATTCTGTCGACATTGGGATTCACGCTTCAACTGATACGTGGTTAAATTATTATTAGGTCCTTTTAATAAGTGTTTATGACCTAAATAATAATTGACTAGTTTATGTTGTTAATGCTGCCATGCTTAGGAGATCTTTGAAACTGTATTAAATTTTTGAATTTCCACTGCACTTGTTTTACATGTTAAAACCCTTAATCTAGACCAATAATAGTATCAAAGCCTGCCTTATGCAATTGTACGATTGGCTAGAAATAAGCTAGGTCTAATTTTCCAAGAAATATTTTCGAGTATGATATGCCATGCCTAGGAATTTATTTCTTGCAATAGAAAATGTTGTGAAACTATATTAAGTGTATGGGTTTGACAAGATAGTTATCTAAGAATTAACAATGTTTTACTTGAGATTATAAATGCTTTAATTTTTTAATTAAATGGAATAATTCTTAAATTAGAAAAGAATGAAATATTTAATTTAAATAGTCTATGGTTAACTGAGTCAGAAGGGCCCGTGTTAGTTCTGGTAAGGATTGGACTTGGTTGCTCATTTACTTCAAGGGGGCCTCTCCTGCCTGGGAATTTGAATTGGTTCAAGATTCTAAGTACTAGAGGGACTGTTATGAATTAGTTGGTTTCTAGTATAATGAATTGGATTCATTATATGGTTTTACAATGAAAGTTTAAATTGTTAAATTAAAACTTATAGACATAGGTGCAAGAACTTAAAACAATGAACACCCTTGTTTGTTTTGCATGCTATGTGGAGTCTTGGCATGATGGAATGATTATAAATTACAAGTTGTGCATGACCCCTAGGTTGGACCTACTAATTCCTTATAGCCCGGAATTAGTTATAGTTTCATAATCATCTCCATGTATAAGTCCTAAATTAGGCGAGACCTGTTGCACTAATAAATCCCCATTAAAATATTAAGGAAAAATTAGTCTTCCTAAATAATCGAATATGTGCTTCTAGGCCTTTTTATCGATTGAATTGCTTCATGCACTGCATGCCTTCTTCTTTGACATTGTCTGTTCATATGATTCAAATTAGGGTTAAGTCTTAATCAGACAGTGTTAGTTGTCCGTAATATCGGAGCTAATGCTGGGCTGTAGGCATCATTTGAGGAGTTATATAATTGGTTATGCACGTCCATTGGTTGGAATTCAAATGGATTAGCAATTGCGTTATATGAAAATGGACTAGATCCAACTATAACTATTTAAGTTAGCTTGACTCGTGATAGCGGGGGTTAGCTTAAATGAGTTATAGATGCTACCTACTAAGGAGAATTGTTAGACCATGTTTCACGAAAGAAAATAGAAGGGACTACAATGTTTTCGAATAAATCTTAATGAAATAGTAGGAAAATGTATTCAAAGACCTTAAAATTAATTGCATGTACAAAACTTAGTCTAAGCTTTTATTCTAATCATTATACTTAGGTTTGAATCTTTACTTCTTACATAAATTTTGCATGTTTTGATAATTGTATTTAACTGGCTCTAGCATCAAAAGGTTTTGTTTAGAAATGTGAGATAGTCCTCCAAGCCTAGGGCTTGGCCTATATACTGTATGAGCCCAATACTAAATGACATGATGCAAGTATTTTTACCTCAAGTAGAAATGCAAAAATTACATGAAGGAAATAAGGATACAACACCTTAGAGGTAGTTAAGATCCATGTTACCTTATGTAAGTAGCATGAAGGAAACAAGGATACAACACCTTAGAGGTTGTTAAGATCCATGTTACCTTATATAAGTAGCTTGAAGGAAACAAGGACAAACATCAAGTTAGATGTTAGGATCTATGTTTCCTTAAGCATTGGAAGCATCACGAAATTGTGGACTTAGAAGTCTATGTCTTTACATCTTAGAAAGTATTTTTCCAAGCAAGGAAAAATGATTCAAGGGTATTCTAAGGATGTTAAGGGACATGGGTTATCTATTATAGAATCAGGAAGACCGAAGTAATGAGAAGACAAAAGGATCTGGAGAGCTTTATTTTGGAAACATAGTAATTGTTTCAATATGGGATATTGAAAACACAATCTTCATTTAAATATGAAATTGAAAGGCTTTTGTCTCACATCAGGAGAAGAGAAGGTTTCAGAAACTTCCACTTCAAGGTATTATAATTGAGAATGTTCTACATCTCTTGGGGATTCAACATATATATGGGTTATCAAGTGTGTGAATCACATATCTATACAAAGGTATAGGTATTGAATAGAAGTAGAGGATTAGCATGTTGGAATTTTTTCTCTTTAAACTTAGTTACGAAGTTGCTACCGGAGTGGCAGGTTAATTGGCAATGCTTTTCTGATAAAAACTATTATAGAAACTCAAAAACTGGATCAGAGGCAACACTTCCAGAGGAAACACTTTCGGAGGCAAACTGATTCTGACGGATTAGGAGGCAAACTAATTCGAACTAATCCAGGGGCAAACTAGATGAGAGGCAACCCTTTTTAGAAATAGTTGTAGTAGCTTTAGAACTAGACCAAAGACAACTCTTTATTGTTCAGAATCTGTTATAGTAGATCTGGATGCACAACTTAGGCAATGGTTTACTCAGATGAGGCAACACATTCTGCTAAAATTGAAAACATTCTTCAGAAGCTGTAAATAATGATCTTAATTACTTGGAATATCACTGAAACAATAAGAACAAATTCTTAAGTGTTAATATGAGTTGAGTCGAGTAGGAGACTTTGTCCTTAAAGGATACTTCGTAGTTCCTTCCAGGATTGAACAACTCCTTCAAACTCAATTTGAGTTTGGGTACAGGAATCAGAAATGCTTATAATATTTAGAAATTTTTGGAAAAAAGAAATGTATAAAATTTAGTTTTCTATTCAAATCGAAAAACCCACCAACCATTTTATAGATAATAAAATAGATGTTATAAAACAATAAGTATGATGTCTTAAAAACCATAACTAACGGGAGTTATAAATATTTAATCAAATATAGCCGTTGGAGAATTAAACTCGCTTAAAACTCACTTTTATGAAGGAAATAAAGTTTGTAACTTCCACCATAAACTATTTTAACCACAAGATATTTTTCTCAACAAAAAATATCACAAAATATTCTTTTAAAACTAACATAATATTCTCATTTTTCCAACATAGCAAAAGGAGAGTTGTAGCTACAAGATATCATTAGAGCTTGGTAGCTGCTTTTGATGTAGGAACTTCAAATCTCCATTTGGCTATTTTGTAATAAGGACAAAATTATTGTTATACTTCCATCAACATTGTTTCCTGCTTTACAGCAGATGGAGTTGATTCCAATTTGATAAAAGATGTTATCAAAGATTCCGAAAAATATTCTGGATAGAAGTGTAATGGAAGATATTTTGTGATTACAAAAGCACATTCTCAATATTAACCATGATAAGAGAAATTAGATAAAGACAAGTCATCTTACTTATGGTATTGTCACTTAGGCTATATAAACAAAACTTGCATAACTAAGTTACACAAAGGTGATAACTTGGGCCTAATAGACAGGGAGTCTTATACGGCTTGCGAACCTAGTTTAAAAGGCAGAATGACAAAGAAGGCCTTTTAAGGAAAAAAGGGAACATGCCACGAGTACCTTGGAAATAATACACTCAGATGTATGGGGTCCAATGAATATCTAAACACATGGATAATTGTTTACTTCTTCACTTTTATCAATGATTACCCATGATATGGGTATTTGTACCTTATAAAGCACAGATCAGATAGTTTTGAAAAGTTCAAAGACTACAGGAATGAAGTTGACAAACAACTTGCAAAGAATATTGAGGCACTAGGGTTAGACCGAGGTGGGAAATATTTAAGCCAAGAGTTTCAATATTATCTAAGGGATAATAAGATATTATCCTAGTGGACCTCTCCTTATACTCCTCAATACAAAGATGTATCTGAGAGAAGGAATTGAACTTTGTTAAACATGGTTCAGTCCATGATGAGACAAGTAAGTCTTAGTAAATCCTTTTGGAGATATGCACTTGAGAGAATAATTTATATCCTGATAGGAAGATATGTAAAGTCCAAATACCAACAAGGCCCATGAGGCCCTCTCAAGGGACTTGCCCACCAAGCTAAGGGGGCATGGATGCGTGTCAACCATCTGGACATCCATTAACCCCTAAGGCTGAACACATGGCAATCATCCAATGGTCACTACCCCGTATGAAAAGGGTAAAGGCACACATCCCCATGTAATTCTACTACACCCAATCTACCCCATTTAGTAATATCCACATCATCCCCCCACACCACATACTGACTTGAGCGTCAGGGAGGCCATATCAGGAACCTGACCTGGCCCTCTAATGGGTCACTACCTGTGTAGGCACCTGGATTCAGAAGAAGCCAAGTCGATCCTGTGCCCCATGTCCCATGACATCATATTCTAAACCGCGTCCCCTTAATATTAGCTAATATTACACCATACAAAAGGTGGTATAGTAATAAACCCTCTCTTTCTCACCTGAGATTGTGGGGTTGTCCTGCCTTGAAAGAGCATTGTCAGATAAGCTTGGAGCTTGATCTGACAAGTGCTTGTTCATTGGCTATCCCAAAGAGAAATATTATATACCTTTTATAATCCTAAGGAACAAAAGATACTTATTTCTAGGATCGCTTAATTCCTTGAGAACGAACACGTGCTTGCAAAAGCTAGTGGGAGCAACCTTGAACTTGGAGTACAGGTAGGCGAGCAAGATGATCAACTGATGATTCCTACGCCTGCTACACAAGAAAGTGTTATCGAGGAATAACCTATTCTATAATAGCCATTGCATAGATCTGCTAGGGTTCCCCACACTCCTAAAAGATACGGATCTCTCATCATGGATGATAAAAAAATATTTCTAATAGAGGATGATGAACCTAAGACCTACAAGGAAGAAAGGTAAGTTCAAACTCTAATAAATGGTTAAAAGCCATGAAATCAGAAATGGATTCCATGTATGAAAACCAAGTTTGGAATTTTGTCGATGCACCTGTTGAGGTTAGACCCATAGGCTACCAATAGGTTTTTCAAGAAAGAAAACCAACATGGATGGTAATGTAATTACCTATAAGGCAAGGATAGTTGCAAAAGGTTATAGTTAGTGACAGGTGTAGAATCTACCAAAAATAATTCATATTACTCTAACGATTTGATATGTAGTATGGGTAAGTAGGGTCGAATCCACATAGACTAATTAAATCAATTCTATTCAAATTAATGACCAAAAAAATAAAATAAATAAATAAAATGGGGGGTTTTGAGATTGTTTAGTTGTAAAAATAAAATAAATAAACTATGAATGTGATATTCTCTCTATTAAGGAAGCTCTCGGCGTAGTTACAATTGATCATAGGCACAAAAGGTAGATTTTTGAAACTTTAATTAGTTTGTTTTAACCATGATGAGCATGCGTTAAATTCTTTTTCTAAATATATGATTGATTTTAGATGAGCTAAACCAATAACCCTCGATTATCAGACGCACTTGCAAAAGCTGACAAGATTTAATCATCAAAAAGCATTATGTTTTGAAGAACCAACTTTAAACCAAAATTAAGATGGTCGAGCATAAAGATTGATTTAAATTGAATAAACCACGAAAACTTTTATAAAAGAAATCATTTGTTACAACCTTTCATTAAACTATGATGAGCATAAATTTAATGAAATTACAATTCATTACAATTCCAAAAATAATAATTGGCCGCAATTGAAGAGATAAAAAGTATAATGAGAAAGATATTACCGGTTTAATCGAAAACTGAAATTCAAAAGAAGATTAAGAACAAGCCTCACAATGTGCAATTAGCCTTGATTATTCTTCAACTAAAAGATAATGAAAATTAGCTAAAGAAAACAAAATAATTCATTAAAGAAGGAGACGTACAAAAGATGTTCTTATTAGCGCAACAATCCTCCTTATTTATACTAAAATAAAATCTAATCTAAATAAGGAAAAGATATCCTCATTAAAATAAAAGACTAAATAAAAAGGTAGAATTTTCCTAAATAACTAAAAGGGTAAAGATAAAATACGAATAAGATGTAATATAAATATGAAAAGTCTTTGTCATCAACTAGGAAATATCAGCCTTTAATTCCAATTTTGCTCCAAAATGTGCCAAAATGCTCCAAACTTGCCAAATTAGCTAAAATATCATTCATAACTTAAATAAGCACAAAATCATCATAAACTCAGCAGCAAATCATTCAAATAATTAAATGAAATAGGTAGGAAACAAGTTAGATTTATGAGTTATCAAATACCCCCACACTTGCCTTTTGCTTATCCTCAAGCAAACAATAAAAACTCAAAAGAATGAGGAACTAAATCAAATAAAAGACCCTAAACATTTTCGCAAATACTGGCTTATTTTCACCAACATTTTGATAGAGAGCATTACAAAGCTATAGTAGTCCAATTGACAGATTTCCTTTTAGAAAGCTTATGGCCTTGCTCGAAAACTTAACCCTAAGAATTTTTACAAATTATAAACATAAATATGCAGGTAATTGCTCTCTCTCACATCTAGAGAGAGACCCTAAAGAAACATGGACGGAAACCCTAACCCTTCCTACCCCCGCCACACCGCCATCCACCGCCACAACACCGCCCATCGCCATCATCAACCTTTCACCCACCAGCATCACCAGAAATATGTCGCCCACCCCACTCACCTCTTCCCTAATCCTGAAAATCACCAGCAACCTAGGAATCATATGCAACAGGGAGACCGCTATACTGATTTGCACCCCTAACGCAGGATCTATTTTGAAAACTTTCCTAACAGTTACGGTTCTGATTCTATGAGCAGGATCTTCCAGAAATATAGTATTACAGGTCGGATTTACGTAGCAAAAAAGAAGAATGCTAGGAACCTGAATTTCGGTTTCATAACCATCAATGACACTTTGCCGATTCATGAAATCCTATACAGGTTAAACTCGATATGCATTGGAATAATTCGATTACGCGCGTTTAGGGCAAAATACACATGCCGGGCTGATCCACCTTCAACACATGGTCGTTACCAGATTTTTGCCCTGACTCAAACTCAGAAGCATAGTTCGGCTTTTCAAGTTTCTCTTATAGGGGAGAGATCGTATGCAAATATGGTTGCTGAGCTGAAGGCCTCTACTATCAAATCCATCCCTCAGGAATAAGGAATTTCGTCAAACAATGCTATTCCACCTAGGGGCCATGATCTTATTATAGAATTGGCCCCTTGGAAAGATAAGTCGTGCTTAGCTTCTCTGATCAATATTTTAAATATTCGTTACGCTTTTGAATTATTGCATGATTGGGGTTTTGATATCGCTTTTGTTGTACCCGCGGGTAGCAATAATGTTATTGTATCATTTAATTCATTGAATGCAATGCTTGATTTTATAGGTGGGGACTAGAAGATTGTTGAACATATCTTCAAGAAGGTTGAATATCTGACAGCTAACTTTATACCAAAGGAATGCATATGTATGTTGATTTTGTGGGTATTCTGCCCACGCTGATTATTCAAAATTTGATTCGACAACTGGTGGCTTCTTTTGGCCGCATTGTCTTGATTGACTTCGACTTTAACAGACTAGATCATTTAGACGTTGTCTCGTGCCTTATATCAGTTCCTCTCAGAACCACAAATCGCTCTTTCAAACTTTGTGTGGGCTCGATGGACATGGTGATCCATACTAATCTCAGGTAAGGTGTCGGATGTGAATAATGCCACGACCACGATTCTGAAAATTCTAGCAAACCCACTGACACTTCCACTAAGCCTGATAGTTTAGGGGAATCAAGCAAACCAGATTGTCAAGAGAAAAACGTTGAAAACCACTCTAATTTACAAATCTACCTAATCCCTAATAATTCTGACAGAGCCTTAAGCGCAGTCCCCGAGACTATTGACCCATGGGCGGAAATCTCTGTAGAATTCGAACCTGTCCGCCAAACAGTACCTCCATAACTAGCCATGCCTCAACAAATTGCAAACTCTGTCTCTTCAGGTCCAGATATCCCGAATATAAACCGCATCATCATCCTATCCCACAACCAAGCTTCACCTAGCAGGGAAAAAGAGCTGACTATGGAATTGGGTACAAAGCTGGGTCTATTCAAAGCCCGTCATGACTCGATAGTAATGGAAGCAATGGATAAATTAGTGGATTGATTGGTTTTCTCTTGCTCGAGGAATTCTATTCTAGTTATGTCTTTAGCCTTTTTATGTTGGAATTGTCGAAGAGGCATTAGAAGTGGATCTAAAGAGCAATTTATATTATCATGTGTCCGTAAATATAAGTTAAAATTCTTTATCATGCTTGAGACAAAACTTGAAGCTGTAATCGATCACGTGATTCATCGGTTCTGGGGTCACAATGATTTTCTTCATCACTTTATTCCATCTATTGGTCTTTGGGGTGGCATTTTGCTCTCTTGGAACTCAGCCCTCCTAAAGGGAAAGTTTCTTCGCTCTACTTCGAGATGGGTACTGATTGAACTTTCTTTGTAACAACTGGTTTTCCATGTCCTGTGCTTATACGCCCCAAACAATCACTCAGATAGGAGCTTACTGTGGTTAGAAATTATTCATGTCGTTTGTGAGCTCCGAAAGGTATTAATATGTTGGGATTTCAACGAAGTTTTGCATCCTTCGGAAAGGGCTGGTGGTATTTTTGCTCCTTTTATATCTGCTTTTCAAGACTTTATCTTGGAAGGTGAACTTCAAGACCTTCCTCTGAAGGGCCGAGATTACACTTGGCATAATAGAGTATCCTACTCTCGCATTGATAGGATTCTAGCCTCAGGCGATATTCTAGATTTATAGCCGACTATGACCATTTCGACAATCGACACCACTCTATCAGACCACTTCTATATTTTGTTTCGATCGAGTATCAGTTCATTGGGGACAGGACTAAGACTGTTTAGAGCACTAAATTTATGGTGGGACAAGGCAGATTTTCTACCATTTATTCAAAATGCTTTGCAATCCATTTGTCAATCGCACATCCATAGGGACATTTCTTTCAAATAATCCAAACTCAGCTTAGCCATTTGCCCATGGCACTTAAAGAACTTTGGGGATTTGGACCAAAAAATTTTAGAATTTAAGGAAAAGATTTTAGCACTCACATCCAACAATGCTACTCGGTCTTTGAATTCAACACATAATAAAGAACTAAATCATCCCCGCTCCTTACTTCATGAAAAATGAGCCAATTTCGAAAAGCTCAAACATCAATAATCACGGATCAAATGGACACTATTAGGGGATAACAACACTTCCTTTCTCCACCGTGTGGCATCGGCTCATTTCCATAATAATCAAATCACCTAACTTGATATCGATGGAGATATTGTCTTAGACTCGGCTGATATTTCTGACTCCATTTGCTCATTTTTCAAGCATCTATTTAAGGCAAACCATTAAGTTCTGTTCTCTCTAAGAAAGCTACAGTTCAATACCATCACCACCCACCAAAATGCTGTTCTAACAACCCTGTTCTTGATTGATGAAGTTTGGTCTAGTATCGGCGTGTGTGGAGAAAATAAAGCGCCGGGTCCCAATGGTTTCAACGTCTTCTTCTATAAACGATTCTGGGAGGACTTAAAAATTGAACTTTTGGGTATTTTTGATCGTTTTCATGCCATTCCCCGGCTGCCTTACTCCATAAAAACATCTTTTACTGTGCTACTCCCCAAGGTTCCTGGATCATGTTCTTTGACCAATTTTAGACCAATCGCTATTATTCATGGGGTTTATAAGATTATTCTGAAGTTGCTATCATCTCTCCTACAAGCTATTCTTCCTTCATTGATATCGAGTAATCAATTTGCATTTATCAAAGGTAGAAGTATCCATGAATGCTCTTTCCTAGCTTCTGAGGTTATACACACCCTTCATGTCCATCGAAAACCTAGCTTGATTTTAAAATTGGATTTTTATAAGGTTTTTGATAGTATCTCATGGAAGTATATTGATTCGGTCCTTATCAGAATGGGTTTTGATCATAAATGGATATCTTGGCTATCGAATTGTCGGAAGAATTCCACTACATCTGTTTTGATAAATGGGAAACCAAGTGCACCTATTTCCATCAGGAGAGGTGTAAAACAAGGGGATCCCCTATCTCTATTTATTTTTGTGCTCACCATTGAAGGCCTGAAATAACTTATAGATTGCAGTATTAGAGATGGTGTGCTACTGGGATTTCGACTGGATGAATCCTTACCTGATAACTCAATTTTATAGTTCACAGACGATACAATTTGCTTTCTCTCGGCAGATGAGGCAATCATGCCTGTTTTCAAACTTCTTTTGCGGTGCTTTGAGCTTATTTTTGGGCTTCATATTAACTACCATAAGGGTGCATTAATGGGTATCCATGTACCTGATAGTTCGCTTGCTTCTTATGCGGCTTTATTTGGTTACCGAACAGAGAAATTCCAGATTAAATATCTTGGCATTCCACTATGCTTAAAGCAACCTACCGTCTCATCTTAGGTCAAATCGGTACTCTCTTCACTTCCACTTTGTTTATTATCCCTTTTTATAATGCCTGTTTTGGTAATCTCAACCTTAAATCATTTGATGCATAGTTTTTTATGGCGAGGTGACTCCAATGCAAGCGGTTTGTGCAAAGTGAGTTGGGATACTATGACCCGACCATATCATCTTGCGGGTCTTTCCATTTGGGATCTCCGCCTGGTCAATGCTACCCTACTCTTAAAGTGGATTTGGAAATTGTGTGTTTGCAATAAAAACTCCCTATAGTTTGTGTACTATGTCCAATGCTATGGAGTGCGCTCATGGCATGACATGGTTTTACTAGAGCTCAAAGACATTTCACCACTTTAGAGGGGAATCCTAAAATGTTGTTTCCAGAATGATGATTATTAGAACTTTTTCTCCTCTCAGACACGGGTCTGGGTGGGGAATGGACTTGCAAGTTCGTTTTGGCATGACAACTGGACTTCAAACACCCCGTTAAAACTCCTTTTCTCAGATTTATACATCTCTTACAATAGGAAACACGCCTCTATTCAGGAGGGGTGTGCTTTCTTATTCACATCTCGTTCATTTGGATGACCCTTCTGGAAAAGGAATTTATGAATTACGGGGCAGCAGTAATGTGGTGAATTAAAGGCATGGATTTTGGCTTCAAGTTCGCATCTTTTCCAGAATTTGACTACCACTTCACATCCCACCTTGTCGGGGAACGAAGATTGATTTATTTGGGTGATTAGGAGAAATAATGATTATTCAGCAGCCTCATTTTTTCAGGGTTACTACCAACTTCCTCGATGGTCCCCCCATTCGAAAGACTACAAACTGATATGGAGTACATGTTTGCTCCCCAAAATTAAATTTTTTGGCTGGCTACTTTTTCATGGGCGCTTACCCACTCGAGCATTTCTATGGAGTCATGGGTGCTAGTCTATCTCTAGCAACACCTATCCGTTTTGTGACTTCTTAGAAAATATGGATCATTGTCTTTTCTTGTGCTAGGCTAGCCAGAGAATATGGTGTGACGTGTTCTAATGGTTGGGTATCTAGTTGGTTATCCCGTAAAGGGGGCACAATTTTCTGCTCCTATGGAGATCTCATTTTAAGCGTGGTAATCATCGAGATTTTGGGGCCTCGTTACGACTCATTATAGCTTGGAGCATATGGAAACGATGTAATAAATTATTCTTCGAGGGCGCTATTGAAAATGGAGTTATCCTAGTTAATAGCATCAATTTTTGTTGGTTTATTTTTAATATTCACAAACACAACATTAGCCTCTCGGTCTCGGATATCTTTATGAATCCGAGTTTACTACTCATTTTGTAACTGTACATTTTGGTTCTTGTTTTGAGAACCACCTCTATTATTTAATGAAAAGAGGGGTGGGTGTTTTATAGGCAAGCGAATATGCCAACCTAGTTGGAACGTTCGCCCTGAAATTTTCACCCGCCCCAACCTTTTTTCCTTCAGAGGGACTCATCCTCCGGGGGTTTTTAAAAAAAAAGGTAATTGCTCTTAGAGTTGAGAGTTTATCTTAGCTTTCTATTAAGAGTTCTTTATAGCCATGAGAAGATTTATTCTGATGTTATATTAAAGTTATTGTACATTTTACTTAATGGGGTCCCTAGACATTAGCCATAACATTTTTTTTTCCTTTTTTTCTTTTCTAAAGAAAACTTTCTATTTTTTTTTTCTTTTTCTATTACTTATTTTTGCCCTTTTTCTCTCTCCCTATGAAAGAGTCTTCCTCGGTTGTTTACCGGAGTTTACTCTTCCTCTAGCAGTCCTATGAAAGAGTCTTCACCTAGTTATTAGCCGCAATTTGCTCCTCCTTTAGCGGTCCTATGAAAGAGAACTTCCCAGGTTACTAGCCGTGTAAGGCTCATTTCATTTATTTTCGGAACTCACAAACATAAAATAACCACCAAGATCAATGTTAAGAATAATGTAAGGTCTCGATGAAGCTTCCATGTTACAAAGAACCTAAATATAGGCTAAGTCCAAGTTAAGCACATTCAAATTATATAATCATGTTTCACCTTTCTATATTCAATCGAGGTTAAGCATCTTACAAAGTAACTTTCAGATTTCAGTCAATTGGGCATCCGTTTCTTAATTTGGTTCCCGATATCAAAGTATGGCTAGATAAATCCAAATTGGTACTGATTTAATTAGTACATTTAAGTGCCTTCCCATTTACTCGAGTTGTGTTTACTGAGGACACTCAAAATCTAAACCAAGTGTAAAACAAATTCAAAAATTTCAGCAAAAATCCCCTCCCCCACACTTAAAACTATAAAATGTCCTCATTTATGTCAAAAAAGGAAGTGAAAAGCAAAGGAGAAGGAAAGAATATACCTAGAAGTGAGGGAGGTGCGACGAGGCAGCCTATGGGTACTACTATTTTGGCTGAAAAAGCTGACATATGGTGGAGAATAGAGTGAAACCAAGCTTGAAGGTAACTAAGATATTACACTTATACCCTTTGAAAAAAACTATTGAACTAAAAAAATGAAAATGGAAGCAAAAATAAAAATAAAATTTTGGGTTGCCTCCCAAAAAGCGCATTTGTTTAACGTCATTTAGCTTGACGTATAATTTGTTCAACCGGTGTCCCATGGTAGTTTCTCTTAGCCAAGTTCTTCTATGCCCAATCCCTTAACAGTTTCCTTCAGCTCATTATTCAACAAAAGATCAGAGTTAATAGCAATAATTTCCTCATATAAAATTATCCCAATACGAATAAGCAACGAATTTTTCATAATATTGTCAACCACATCAGAAAATTGTTTAAAAGGATCATTAATCTCAACATCCAAAAACAAGTTATTGAGCTCACCATCTTCCTCTTCATTTTTAGTTTCTGATAACCATTTTGGAAAAGGGAGTTTGTGGACTATAAATTTTGTGATTTTTAGTTTTGATTGATTTTTACTATTAGCACTTATCTCCTTCTCTAAATCAAACTTTAAACTCGAGTCCAAGTTATAACAGATGCTTACCCTAGACTCTAGGTTAAGAGTTTCAGTTTGAGATTGAAACATACCTTAATTCTCCAACTTACTTAAAGTGGTGGCTATTTAACTCATTTGCTTTTGCAGATTCTAAAGCCGTAATTCTGTTCGTTGTTGAAATTAAAGTGTGTTTTCTGCCATGAGCACAATTATCTCCTCAAGAGTCATGCCTAAGTTGCTCGCTCGGTCAAACATGGTCATCAAAACAAATAAAACCAATTAATATTAATCCTTGGTAATGGCACCAAATTTTGATGGGTGTCGAATCCACCAAAAATAATTCCTCTGACTCTAATGATTGGATTTGTCGTACGAGTAAGTAAGGTCAAATCCAAAGAGACTAATAAAATCAATTCTATTCAAATTAATGACTAAAAAAATAAAACAAATAAATAAAATGGGGGGATTTGATATTGTTTAGCTGTGAAAATAAAATAAATAGCAAAAATAAAATAAATAAACAATGAATGTGAAATTCTCTCGACTAAGGAAGCTCTTAGCTTAGTTATAATTGATCATAGGCACAGAAGATAGATTTTCAAAACTTCAATTAGTTGGTTATAACCATGATGAGCATGTATTAAATTTTTTTTTTAAATACAGGATTGATTTTAGATGAGCTAAACCAATACCCTCGATTATCAGATGCACTTGTAGAAGCTGTCAAGATTTAATCATAAAAAAGCATTACATTTTGAATAACCAACTTTAAACCAAAATTATGATGATCAATCATAAAGATCGATTTAAATTGAATAAACCATGAAAACTTTTATAAAAGAAATCATTTGTTGCAACCTTTTGATTAAACTATGATGAGCATAAATTTAATGAAATACCAATTAATTACAATTCCAAATACTACAATTGGCCAAAGTGAAGAGATCAAAAGTATAATGAGAAAGATATTACTGGTTTAATCGAAAACTGAAATTCAAAAGAAGATTGTGAACAAGCCTTACAACATGCAATTAGCCTTGATTATTCCTCAACCGAAAGATAATGAAAATTAGCTAAAGAAAACAAAATAATTCATTACACAAGGAGACGAAGAAAAGATGTTTATATTAGTGCAACAATCCTCCTTATTTATATTAAAATAAAATTTAATCTAAACAAGGAAAAGATATCCTCATTAAAATAAAAGACTAAATAAAAAGGTAGAGCTTTCCTAAATAACTAAAAAGGTAAAAAAAATAGGAATAAGATGTAATATAAATATGAAAGTCTTTGTCATCAACTAGGAAAGATCAGCCTTTAATTCCAATTTTGCTCCAAAATGTACCACAATGCTCCAAACTTGCCAAATCAGTCAAAATATCATTCATAACCTAAATAAGCACAAAATTATCATAAAATCTGCAGGAAATCATTCAAATAATTAATTGAAAGAGGCAGGAAACAATTCAAATTTATTAGTTATCTATCAGCGAGAAGGCATAGACTATGATAAAACCTTTTCACCAGTAGTCATGCTTCAATCCATCAGGATACTTCTAGCCATTCATTCCCATTATGACTATGAGATCTGGCAGATGGATGTGAAAACTGCTTTCCTAAATGAAAGCTTAGATCAGGATGTATATATGATACTACCTGAGATTTTACATCTTAGAATGGCTCGAAGGTATGCAAACTGCAAAGATCCATTTATGGACTTAAGGAGACATCCAGGATTTGGAATATAAGGTTTGATGATACGATCAAGGAGTTAGATTTTAAATCAAATGCTTATGAGCCTTGTGTATACAAGAAGGTCAGTGGGAGTGCAGTCATTTTGTTTATATTGTATGTTAATGACATACTAATAATAGGAAATGAAATTTCTCTTCTTCAAACAGTTTAATCATGATTTTCAAAGAAAGTTCTATGTGAAGGACCTTAGAAAAGCAGCATTTATACTAGGTATAAAGATCTATAGAGGTAGATCCTATAAGCTGCTAGGTCTTTCACAAGTTATATACGTAGACAAGGAATTGAATAGGTTTAAACCTCGAGCAATCGAGAAAGTGTTATCTTCCAATGTCTCATGGAATTAACCTTTCTAAATATGAGTGTCTGGGAACATAAGAGGAGAGCTTGCACATAAGTAGAGTACCGTATGCATCCGTAATAGGATCTATCATGTGTGCTATGGTGTGTACATGGCTAGATGTCTCGCATACATTGAGCATCACAAGCAGATTTCAATTTAACCCAGGTGAGAAGCATTGGATGGCTATTAAGAAAATCCTTAATTACTTGAAAAGGACTAAATAAATATTCTTGGTATATGGAGGAGGTGATCTCTCAGTAAAGGGATAGATTAATGCAAATTTCCAATCTAACAAAGACGATTGTAAATCACAATCAGGTTACGTATTTATGTTAAATAAAGTTGTAGTTGTTTGGAAGGGTTCCGAATAGGATAGGACTGCTGATTCAACCATAGAATCTGAGTATGTTGTTGCTCTAGAAGCAATAAAACAAGCTATTAGGATAATTAGATTTATTGGTGATCTCGATATGGTGTCTAACAGTGAAGATCTAATAGTATTATATTGGGATAGCACTAGGGTTGTTGCTTAGGCATAAGAACCACGGTCTCATCAGAGAGACGAACATGTACATAGAAAATAGCATATAAGATACGATAAGGGATAAGGATGTAATAATGGAATACATTCCCACATACTAGAACTTGGACGATTGTTTGATAAAGTCGTTAACACAGATTAAGCATGACTAGAATGTTAATAGTTATAGCATAAATGCACATGGCTAATTGGCATTAGTGCAAGTGGGAGATTGTTAGATATGGTGTATGCCCTAGAGGAATTAGGACGATATATCTTAATTAGTTAAATTTGTATGAACAAATATCAAGGCATTTCTTTTGTTACATCGATGACTGTGAAAATATGTTATGACTGGTTAATTATATTTATTCATGTGTTTGTAAAAGTCCATGACATAATCATAGCACGTATTGCAAGGGCATAGTAGGACTATATTGCCGAGAACTAGTTCGTGTGCAATTATGATTTTTTTAAATATCCTTAGTTATAGTATAATCAAGACTGAACATTGATGAATACAAAAAGACTAGCATGTGTCATCATACCTCTTGAATTTGATTGAGAGTAGGATATCTCTAGTGCTAGATGGTGGTACCTTGGGTTAACACATGAATGTATTCAGAGAGATACATTAGAGACCGCTGTGAGACAACACTCAGTTATCTATATTATGTGTTGGTGTTTTATCGTCTCATTGTATTAGCAATACAAATATCCTTAGACCTAAGATACTAGTTACCTTTTTCAGATGTTGCTATACTTTGGGTCATACCTAAGCATTCTTTAGACTGGGTGATATAAATGATTATGAGAGTAGTTGATGCCTATACGTTGGTAAGCTGAGTAGTCAAGATGGAATCTATTACTCCATTATAGCAATACAAGGGAGTTATACCTCGGCCACTTGTTAGAAGTGACACACTTGTGAACCTCTATAGAGTATGGGTTAGGATGGAATCCTAGTCAACACATGATTGAGTAGTGTACTTTGGTAGCAAGCATAAACTATTGGGGTAGCCACTAAGGCTGCTAGTTAACTGACACTTAAATTGAGTCCAAGAAACCATATGGTACTTAACAATTAATAGAAGGAGTGAATTGTATTGATACTATTGTAGAACCGGGATTTGGTCACATGCACATGACAATCTGAATATTGAGCGGTCATATGCCCTTTGCTGGAGAGCCACTATGACTGATCAAAGTCATCAAAGTCCACAATAGTCTGGAGCTTCGAGCCAATCAAATTCCTGAAAAGGAATTTGAGCTTGGTCAAACTTTGACGGCTTAATATTACGGGTTCCTACAAGGTCACACACTTTGAGTTATGACCGAGCCATGTAAAGAACTGTTAGACTAGGTCTAATCTAGAAGAGGAATAAATGGTCAGACCATTTTAATTTGTTAGACCAATTTTAATTGGTTAGACCAGTATACGAGAAATAAATGGTTGGACCATTTTATTGGTTAGACCAATTTTACTAGTTGGACCAATGTGCCAAAAATAATGAGAAGGCATAAAAGGAAACAGAAACCGCATAGTGGGTTCCACAGTAAGGTATGATGTGGACTCGCACGAGTGGGCCTATGCAGGTGCTATCGGATAGCACTTACGGTGGGTCTGCACATAGGCCTTGATAGTGTTGCGTAAGTAGCACTACATAAAGCCCAATGGACTTGTGCAAGTGGGCCGCTTAAAGCAGCTCGGAGTAAGCCGTAGGCGCAGGCAAAGGCCTACGCGCATGTGCGGTGTGCATAGCCCACAAAGGGCTATGTGCTAGCAGGTTGGGCCTACGCATTAGCGCAGGCCCATGCAGGCTTGAAGCCCGTACACTCCTGGCTTCGGCCAGGAGTATTGTAGTTGGACTCAGAGTCCAACTTATTTATGTTTCTATTTGTTTAGTATTTATTATTTAAGTTTTAATTATTCTTTAATTAATCAATTATTAAATTAATTGATAGGTTATTAATTAGTTAAATAATTATTTAATAAGAGTTGTAATTTAAGTATTTCGTATTAAATAGGAATTGTTTATTCTATTAATTAATTAATTGGATTAATCAATGGAATAGAATAATAATAAAGGAAGATGAATTTGATTCTAACCCTATCTTATTTAATAAATGACTAAAAGGTTATGTTTAATTAATTTCTGATCGGACAAGCCTTGGATTAAATCGTCTTTTTAATGCACCCCTTATGCCTATAAATAGAGAGCTCATCTTTCATTATTTTCGTATCAGATTTCGAATCCCTCTCTCTCTCTTTCTTATTCTCTTAGTTGTTCTAGTTCCTAAAAGTAATCCATGAAAGAAGTATTTACTTAGAATAAAAAAACTAAGGGAATTTCTTCTCGAATAAATTAGTAGGGAAGAACTAGCTATCATCCACTTATTTATCGGTACTCCCTTTCTAGAAGGTTTTGGTTGGTAGTGCTTGTGTGGACTATTTATAAAGGGCTTCTACTTTGGAGTCTGTGCACGTAGCTGATGGAGTCATTCTGCCGACATTGGTATTGACTCTTCAACTAGTACGTGGTTAAATTATTATTAGGTCCTTTTAATAAATGTTTATGACCTAAATATTAATAGACTAGTTTATGTTGTCAATCATGCCATGCTTAGGAGATCTTGGACACTAGACTAAATTTTTTAATTTCCGTTGCGCTTGTTTTACATGTTAAAACCCTGAATCTAGACCAACAAAGTACAGATATGAGTACCACATCCAGTATCTAATACCCATGTAGACTCATAAGGAACTATAGTGAAATTTTCAATTATGAATAGACCGGAAGTAGTTCCCTTCTCAGGGCTCTTCTTCACATGTTTAGAGACAGGTGCCTTGTAATCCCTTTTCCTGTTCCCTTGTTTTTTGTACTAGAAACATGTAGCTTCTTTCTTATTTTTCTTCTTCTTATTAATCTTCTTCTTAGCCTCCAACCCCTTCTTTTTTTAGGTCTTACCCTTCGAAGGTTTGGTTTTCTCAACCATTAGAAGATTTTTCTGATCCTGCTTGATCTTAGGTTCTACTATTTTTAGCATGTTGATCAATTCTGGGATTGTCGTATCAATCTTTTTCATGTAATAATTAGTCATAAACTGTAAATAAATATCAGTGACCGAAGTCAAAATGAGATCTATGCTCAACTCTATTGGATATGATATATGCCCCTAAGGCACTTAGGGCGATATACCTTAATTATGTAAAAGTAAGAATAATTTGTTTAATCAATAAAGTCATTTGATAATTTGTTTATATCAATGTGTTTGTATATATATTATAGCTGGTTAAAATATATTCATTGATGTATGTATACAAAAGTCCTTGTCATATCATAGCGGAAAGACTAGCATATGGTCAGCTTTCCTGGAAAGGGTCCAAGTAGTCAATCTCCAAATGACTAAAGACGGTGCCTTAATTTTGACACATGGATATATCTTGAAGAGATATTGGAGACTATAGTAAGATAAACACTTGGTGTATATATCAATGTGTTAGTGTTTATCTTCATGGAATAAGCTTTGCGAATCTCCTCATACTTGAGATACTAGTTAGCTTATGTGGTACTAGTACTATACTTTGGGTCATTTCTACACACTGATTAATTTAGGGTGTTACGGGTGATTACGGGTATAGCGATGACAACACGTTGGTAAGCTGAGTAGTTGGAAAGAATCCATCACTCCGGATATATTAAGGAGTTGTACCTGGCCACTTGTTGAAGTGATGATTGTCATAAACCTCTGATCAGAGTATGTGTTTGATAGAAATGGTTTCCAGTCAAATACACTATAGTAAAAGGCAATATACTTTTGTGACAAGTAAATAATTGGGATAGCTTTGAGCAACCTTGCTATTAGTGGGTTAACACTTTAACCGAACCCTATAAACCAGATGGTACTAATATTAAAGAATGGAAGGAGTTCATCGCATTGGATAACTATTGCATCGACCGGGATTAAGTCATAAGCATAAATGACGTTCCGGGTAATGGGGGATGGTAGACCCTTGCTAAAGGCGTACTACAGTCATTTAAGGTAATCAGGTTCTATTAACGGTCTAGAAACTCGTGCCAATGATTCTATTAGAACAAGGGTTGGTTAAGCCTTAATAACTCAATACTTCGAGATCCTATATGGTCACAAACATTAGACCTTCATCGGACTAAGTAATGAACTAATAGATATATTCTATCACGAAAATAAAATATAAATAATAATTGGATTATTATTTAATTTGTTAAAGTTGATTAGTTCCATTTCGGATAGACCAAGGAATTTATTTTGACCAGTAACTAATTAATTAGAGTCCTCAAATAAAATATAATTGATTAGATAAATTTTGGTTGGACCAAGGAATTTATTTTGACTGGTAACTAATTCATTAGGGTCGGAAAATAAATAATTGAAAAAGGGGACTAAAAGGAATTTTCCAATCGGTACAATAGGGTAGGATCCTACGGGAATAGGGCCCAAAGCCTTGGGACCCCAAATGGTGGCAAATGGGGTTGTGGCTTGGTACTTGGCCATGCCCACACGCTGGTCACACCAGCGCTGCTGGGCGGTACTGGGTGTGACCAGTGTAGCCCAGCCCACAAGCTGGGCTTATAGGTAAAAGGCCTACAAGTTGGGCTTGTGGGACAAGGAAGGCTATAGGCCTGCCTTGGCTGCCCAGTGTGCAGCATACTAAGCACGCTGCACGCGTGTCAACTGGAGGGCCCATAGGGTTCCGTGTGTTGACTCATATGGGGGTTGGGCAAATTTTGCCCAATCCCACATTAGAAGTGGGGAAGCACTTCTGCTTTCCCAAGCCAATAAATAGGCACCTAGTCCTCCCTTTTTCAATGCACCACAGCCCAGAGCATAAATCCTAAGCAAGATTTGAAAAGTATAATCTCTCGCGTAATTGAGCAAGTTATTTTTTAGGAGCCTGAATTTATTCGGGGCACCTCTAGTTTATATTTTCGGGTGAGGCATCTGGAGTGGTCTAGCAACTACTCGAGGCTTCTTAGTTCTTCCTCCCGGGGAGGTTTTGGCTTGTGGGGTTCGTGTGGATACTCATAGAGGCTATCCTACGCTTGGAGGCTTGTGTAAGAGGGTTCTGCTAAAGCACGCTTCAACGGTAAGTTCCTTTTCTTTCTCTTTTATTATTAGGTCTTTTCCTTTAAGCGTTTTTAGACTTAATAATATGCTTAGGTTGTTTTGCGTGCTTAGTTCATTTATCCTTAGGTTATAGCTTAGAGTTATAACATGCTTAGGTTATAGCTTAGAGTTAAAACATGCATAGCATAAAATATACATGCTATGATATAATTTGGAATTATGGTATGCCTAGCCCTTTTACACGCTAACATAGGTAGAGAATTATTTAGTTAAGGCTTTATTTAATTTCTATGCAACTAATAGGAGTTCCTAGGGACATAGACAAAAATTTGAATTTCCACCACGCCTGTTATGCTTGTTCAATCTGACTGTCAGTTCCCAACAGTGGTATCGGAGCCTGCCTATTTAGTGCATAATTAAGTTAGAAGTGAACTAATTATTATTTTCTATATGAAATGATTTGTTTATTTAATTATTTGAAACAATATATATGAACTTGTGCATTTCATTTCGAGGTTAGAAAATGGTTACGAATAATTCTGAATAAGCCTGCTCAACTTACTCAAATTGTACAAGTGTCAATAATTTATTTAAATTACATGGGTTATAGATGCTTTCAATTTACATGAATTGGAAGAACGAAATTTATTAGTTCAAGCGGATCCATTGGTCTTCAAGTTTGTGCCCATATTTATTCTGGCTAAGGATTGGACTTGGTGTCTACTCCTCGTAGGGCACCTCTCCTACCTGGGAATCTATATCGGTGAAATTTGAATTGACCAACCGGGGGATTAATAGGAACTAATTTATTTCTACTATATAAGATGGTGCTTATATATGTTTCTATAAGAAAGTAAAAAAATTAAATTTATTGAATAAAAGCTTAAAGGAAATGCAATATAAATATAATAAATAAAAGTGTTAATTATTTTGCATATAATCTAGGTTGATGGAATAATTATAATAAAGAGTTGAACCCACCTAAGGTTAGACCTTATAAATTAATTCTAAAATTCCCTGAATTAACACAAGTTATTATAATTTTGTCCATCTGATAAAATCCTATATTGGATGAGATGCATAACACCAATAAAATCCTAAAGTAAATATATTAACGCAAGTTGTAGTCTTTCTTACTCAAATTTATAATACGGTCTCTTTGGGCTATCAAAGTGCTACGCAAAGCATTCCTTCTAGTCCACATTGATTGGTTATAAAGTTTGGGATAGGGTCTGCCTTAACAGAACTGGGTTAGTCCACCATAAAATTGAGGCCTAGCCCAGATCTGAGACATATTCAAGGAGATGCTAATATATGAGCACACGTCCCTTGGGATTAGGGAACTTGAATGAATTAGCAATTGCATGCGATGCAAATGGAATGGGATTCCAACTATGACTTACTATTATGACTTGACTCATAACATTGGGGGTTGTAATAGACTAGTTATAGATGCTACCTACTAGGAAATTTAGCTAGGCTAAAATTCCCGAATTCAATAGAGTGGGCTATTGTAAATATCGAAGAAAATAGTAGGACAAATGTGTTTAATTAAAAGACCTTATATTAAATGCATGGACTTAAACTAATATCTAAACTTTTTCTATTCTTATATCTTAGGTTGAAAATGACTTCCAATGTTAATCTCTGTATTTTACTTGACTCCAAATTGACTGGCTCAAACTTTTCTGATTGGTTCTGAGCTATGAGAATAGTTCCCAGATCCAAGGTAATTGCCTATGTTGTAAGTGAAAGTTTCCCTGTAGAACCTAATGTTGAGGATCATATGGAACATGATGCCTAGTTAAAGCACAAGAAAGATCGTGAGACTGCCATGTGTATCATGTTAGGGTCTACGAATCCTGAGCTTTAGAAACAACATGAGAACATACCCTTGGAGGACATGGTTCTCCATCTTGAAGAACTCTTTTCGGAGAGGGAAACAATAGAGAGGTATGAGACCTCCAAGCTCCTTTTCGGGACCAAGATGCAGACCAGCACCTCTACCTCTTAGCATGTACTGAAACTCTTAGGATACCTTGAGAAGCTGAATCGATTGGGATTCGAGATGAATCATGACTTGAGCATTGACCTTATGTTAATGTTCTTGACAGATAGTTACTCAGGCTTCCTGACTAACTATTACATGAACGAGATTAATTCTACTATCTCTCAATTAATTAACATGTTGAAAACAGTAGAACCTCAGATCAACAAGGATCAGAAACCTCTACTATTAGTTGAAAAAGGCAAGGCTTCTAAGAAGAAGAAGCAGGCACTGGGTGCTAAGAAAAGAATCAGTAAGAAGAAGTAAGAAAAGAAGGCATCTAAGTATATCTACTTCCAATGTGGGAAATCGGGACACTGAAAGAGGGATTTGCAAAGCTCCTGCTTTTAAGCATTTGAAGAAGAAGCCTACAGAGGCATCTACTTCTGGTATGTTTGTAATTGAAAATTTTGCTACTTTTCTACTTGAATCCACTTGGGTATTAGATATTGGTTGTGGTTTTCACATCTATACTTTTGTTCAGGGACTAAGGAACTGTAGAAAACTTGCAAAAGGGGAGATGGAACTATGCGTGGGAAATGGAGTTAGAGTTGCTGCATTAGCCATAGGGAGTTTTAGTCTTATTTTGCCAAGTGGTCTTATTTTAGTTTTGAATAATTGTTACTACATTCCAAGTGTTACTAAGAATATTGTATCTGTTGCATGTTTAGTAGCAGAGGGATTTGAAATTTTATTTTCAAATAATAATTATCAGATTCATTTGACTAATGTTCTTTATGGTTATGGAATGTTGAAAGGTGGCATTAATGTTCTTGATACTAAAACACAAGTTTTCAATATAAACAATGTAAAGAAAGTTAAATTAGATAATGAGAATTCCTTTTATTGATGGCATTGTCATTTAGGCCACATAAACAAAGATCGCTTAATCAAGTTGCATAAGCGTGGAGACTTGGGCCCAATAGACTTGGAGTCCTATGGTGATTGCAAACCTGTTTTAAAAGGAAAAATGACAATGTTACCCTTTCAAGGAAAGGGTGAGCGTGCCACGAGTACATTGGAACTTATACATACTGATGTGTGTGCTCTAATGAGTGTTCAAGCACTACAATTATACTCCTGCTTCATAACCTTTATTGATGATTACTCACGATACGGTAATTTGTACTTGATGAAGCACAATTCTAAAAGTTTTGAAAAGTTCAAACTATTAAGACCTGAAGTAGAGAAACAGCTTGAGAAAAGTATTAAAACACTTCGATCAGATCGAGGTGGAGAATACTTAAGTCAGGAGTTTTAGGATTATCTAAAGGAAAATGGGATAGTTCCCTAGTGGACCCCTCCTTATACACCCCAACAGAATGGAGTGTTAGAAAGGAGGAATCAGACCTTACTAGATATGGTTAGGTCCATGATAAGCCATGCAGATGTTAGTAAATCGTTTTAGGGATATGCATTGGAGAGCGCGGTTTAAGAATTAAATAGAGTGCCCTCTAAATCAGTTGATTTTACACCTTATGAAAGGTGGTGTAATTAAAAGTCATCTCTAAGTCACTTAAGAGTATGGGGCTATCCTGCTATGGTAAAAAGGATAGCA
This sequence comes from Euphorbia pulcherrima, assembly GCA_947683365.1. Lineage (NCBI taxonomy): Eukaryota > Viridiplantae > Streptophyta > Magnoliopsida > Malpighiales > Euphorbiaceae > Euphorbia > Euphorbia pulcherrima. The sequence goes on from CANTUS010000010.1 coordinate 47,133,364, forward strand.
TCAGATAAGCTAAATGCGAAGGCTGACAAATGTCTATTCATTGGATATCCAAAGGAAACGATTGTATATCTGTTTTATCAACCTGAAGCATAAAAGGTATTCGTGTCTCGGAATGCTCACTGTTTGGAAAAGGAACACTTACTTGTAAAAGTTAGTGGGAGCACTATTGAACAGGAAGTTCAAGAGGAAGAAACAAATAATCAACTGATTGACCCCGTTCTAGATACATAAGATAGTGTGATCCAAGAACAACTTGTCAAAACACAATCATTGTAAAGATCAGGTTGAGTTTATAAGGGTCCTAATAGATATTGGTTTATCATCACTAATGATAAGGAACTATATGTTATAAAGGATAAAGAACCAAGGACATATGATGAGGCAATGAAAAGCTCAGATTCTGATAAATGGCTAAAAGCCATAAAATCAGAAATGGATTCCATGTACGAGAACCAAGTTTGGAATTTGGTTGATGCACCGCAAGAGGTTAGACCAATTGGGTGCAAGTGGGTCTTCAAGAAGAAGACAGATATGGATGGTAATGTAATTACCTATAAAGCAAGGTTGGTTGCGAAAGGTTATAGTTAATGGGAAGGTATTGACTATGATGAAACTTTCTCATAGTTAGCCATGCTTAAATCCATAAGGATACTCCACGCCATTACTGCTCATTACGATTACGAGATCTGGCAAATGGATGTAAAAATAGCATTCTTGAATGTGGATTTAGACCTGAGGGTTTCACATCTCAGAATGGCTCGAAGATATGCAATCTACAAAGATCTATTTATTGACTTAAGTAGGCATCCAGGAGTTAGAATATAAGGTTTGATCAAACAATCCAGGAATTGGATTTCTGCCCAAATGCTAATGAGCCTTTTGTTTATAAGAAGGCTAGTGGGAGTGTAGTCATTTTTCTAGTATTGTATGTTCATGACATTTTGCTAATAGCAAATGACATTTCTCTTCTTCAAAATGTTAAAGTGTGGTTGTCAAGAGAGTTCTCCATGAAAGACCTTGGTGAAGCAGCGTTTATACTAGGTATAAAGATCTATAGAGATAGATCCAAGAGGTGGTTAGGTCTTTTTCAAAGTACATATATAGATAAGGTATTGAATAGGTTCAACCTTGAGCATTCTAAGAAAGGTTATCTACCAATGAAATAGGGGATTAACTTGTCTAAGGCTGAGTGTCCGAAGACAGCTTAGGAGAGAATGTGCATGAAGGATATACCCTATGCATCTATAATAGGATCCATCATGTATGCTATGATATGTACTTAGCTAGATGTCTCTCAAGCTTCGAGCTTTACGATTAGATATCAGTCAGATCCATATGAAAAGCACTAGATGGCCGTCAAGGCAAATCTTAAGTACTTGAGAAAGATAAAAGATGAGTTCTTGATTTATGGAGAAGGTGGCTTCAAAAACAGAGGTTATAATGACGCGAGTTTTCAATCTGACAAGGATGACTTTAAGTCTTAGTCAGGATTTGTGTATGTGTTAAACGGAGGGGCGGTATGCTGGAAGAGTTCCAAGTAAGAAACTACTGCTAATTCAACCACCGAGTCTAAATACATTGCTGCTTGCAAAGTAGTAAAAGAAGCTATCTAGTTAAAGGGATTTATTCGTGATCTTAGTGTGGTGCCTGATGCTGTTGATCCAATTACTTTATATTATGACAACAATGGTGCTATAGCTCAGGCAAAGGAACCATGGTCTCATTAGAAAAATAGACATGTATCCATAAATTATCATATAATTAGGAAGATTTTTTATGCTAAGATAATAAGATTAGAATATGTACCCACTAATCAGAACCTCATGAATGGTCTGACAAAGCCATTGAATCAAGCCAAGCATGACCAGCATGTTAAAGCATATGGATTAAGACATATGGCTAAATTGTCCTTAGTGCAAGTGGGAGTTTGTTGGATATGATGTATGCCCTTAAGGCAATTAGGGCGACATATATTAATTATGTAATAGTACGAATAATTTGTTTAATCAATAAAGGCATTTAATCTTTTAGTTATATCAATGTGTTTGTATATATATTATAGCTGGTTAAAATATATTCATTGATGTATGTATACAAAAGTCCTTGACATATTATAGCATGAAGTCAGAGAAATTATAATGGAACATGCTTCATGTGCAATTATGATTTTGTCTAAACTATCTCTAGTCATAGTTTCATCAAGAAAGGATATTGATGAAGCGGAAAGACTAGCATATGATCAACTTTCTGGGAAATGGTCCAAGCAGTCTATCTCCTAAGGACAGAAGGTGGTGCGTTAATTTTGACACATGGATATATCTGGAAGATATATTAGAGACCGTAGTAAGATAAATTCTTGGTGTATATATCAATGTGTTAGTGTTTATCTTTATGCAATAAGCTTTGCGAATATCCTCATACTTGAGATACTAGTTAGCTTGTGGGGTACTATTGCTATCTTTGGGTTATTTCTACACACTCATTAATTTCAGGTGGTATGGGTGATTACGGGTACAGTGATGACAGCACGTTGGTAAGCTGAGTAGTCAGAAAGAATCCATCACTCCGGATATATTGAGGAGTTGTACTTGGCCACTTGTTGAAGTGATGATTTTCATAAACCTCTTATCAGAGTATGTGTTTAATAGAAATGGTTTCTAGTCAAACACAATATGGTAAAAGGCAATATACTTTAGTAACAAGTAAATAACTGGGATAGCTTAAAGCAACCTTGTTATTAGCAGGTTAACACTTTAACCAAACCCTATAAACCAGATGGTACTAATATTAAAGAATGGAAGGAGTTCATCGCATTGGATAACTATTGCATTAACCGGGATTAAGTCATAAGCATAAATGACGTTCTAAGTAATGAGGGATGGTAGACCCTTGCTGGAGGCGTACTACAGTCGTTTAAGGTAATCGGGTTCTTTTAATGGTCTAAAAACCCAAGCCAATGGTTCTATTAGAACAAGGGTTGGTTAAGCCTTAAGAGCTCAACACTTCGGGATCCTATAAGGTCACACACATTGGACCTTTATTGGACTAAGTAAAGAACTAATAGATTTATTCAATTACGAAAATATAATATAAATAATAATTGGATTATTATTTAATTTGTTAAAATTTATTATATCAATTTTGGATAGACCAAGGAATTTATTTTGACTGGTAACCAAATAATTAGAGTCATAAAATAAATTATAATTGATTAGATCAATTTTGGTTGGACCAAGAAATTTATTTTGACCAGTACCTAATTCATTAGGGTTAGAAAATAAATAATTGAAAAGGGGGACTAAAAGGAATTTTCCAATTGGCACAATAAGGTGGTACGTTATGAGAATGGGGTCCAAAGCTTTGGGGTCCCAAGTGGTGGCAAAAGGGGTTATGAGCTTGGTACTTTACCAAGCCCACACGCTGGTCACACCAGCCCTGCTGGGCAGCGCTGGGTGTAATTAGTACAGCCCAGTCCACAAGCTGGGCTTGTGGGAAAAAGGCCCACAAGCCCGGCTTATGGGACAAGGCAGGCCATAATGGCCTACCTTGGCTACCCAGCGGGTCAACCCGCGAACCTATAGGGGTCCGCGTGTTGACCTATATGGGGATTGGGCAAATTTTTTCCAATCCCACATTGGAAGTGGGAAAGCACTTCTACTTCCCCAAGCCTATAAATAGGCACCTAGTCCTCCCTTTCTCGGTGCACCACAGCTCATAGCATAAATCTTAAGCGAGAATCGAAAAGAATAATCTCTCGGGTAATTGAGCAAGTTATTTTTGAGGAGCCTGAATTTATTCGGGCACCTCTAGTTTGTATTTTCAGGTGAGAATTCTAGAGTGGCTAGCAACTACTCGGGGCTTCTTAGTTCTTCCCCCCGGGGAGATTTTGGTTGGTGGGGTTCGTGTGGATACTCATAGAGGCTATCCTACACTTGGAGGCTTATGCAAGAGGGTTCTGCTAAAGGACGCTTCAACTGGTAAGTTCCTTTTCTTTCTCTTTTATTATTAGGTCTTTTTCTTTAAGTATTTTAAGACTGAATAATATGCTTAGGTTATTTTGCATGCTTAGTTTATCTTATGCTTAGGTTATAGCTTAGAGTTATAACATGATTAGCACGAAATATACATGCTACAATAAAATTTTGAATTATGGTATGCCTAGCCCTTTTGCATGCTAATCTAGGTAGAGAATTATTTAGTTAATGCTTTATTTAATTTATATGCAACTAATAGAAGTTCCTGGGGACATGGATAAATTTTTTATGCATGTTCAATCTGACTGTCAGTTCCCAACAAACTCATGATCCATGACAAAAGCTTCTTGACATAGCCAAGAAGTTTTAAATCATGTTGAGATGCTGAAGCACCAGCTTGCATCTTAGTACCAAACAAAAGTCTCAAGGTCTCAAACCTGTCAGTCCTTGCTTACTCAGAAAAGAGTTCCTGAAGATGGAGAATCATGGTATCAAGATCCATATTCTTATACTTTTTTTGAAGCTCAAGATTCATGGTTCCCAACATTAAACACGTTGTAGATTCACGATCTTTCCTATACTTCTTCCATACCTCATGTTCCTCATGATCGCCAGAATCAGGTTTATCAGGAAGGGGCTCATCCAAAATATAAGCCAGGCTTTCACCTCTGAGGACTATCCTCACCGTCCTAAACCAATCAGTAAAATTGGTACCATCCAATCTGTTCTCAAGAATTGCATGAAAGGTTATATTTGTAGTCATATTCAACCTCGATATAAGAAAAGAATTACTTCTTTAGACTTAGTTGTTGTACATGCATTTAATTTAAGGTCTTTCAATTAAATACATGTTCCTACTATTTTATTAAGGTTTATTTTATAAACATAATAACCCATTCTATTGTCTTTCGGGAAACATGGTTTAACCATTCACCTTAGTAGGTAGCATCTATAACTCATTTAAGCTAACCCCCGTTATCACGAGTCAAGCTAACTGAAACAGCCATAGGAGGATCTAGTCCATTTGCGTCTAATGCAATTGCTAATCCATTTGAGTTCCAACCAATGGACGTGCATAACCAGTTATATAACTCCTCAAATGATGCCTCCAGCCTAGCATTAGCTCTGATATTACGGACAACTAACCCAGTTCGGTTAAGACTTCACTCTAATTTGAATCATGTGAACATACGATGTTCAAGAAGAAGGCACCCTGTGCATGAGCAATTTATTCAGTCAAAAGGCCTAGAATCACACTTCGATTTTCAGGAAAGCTAATTTTGTCTTAATATTTTAATGGGGATTTATTGGTGTAATAGGTATTGCCTAATCTAGGACTTATACATGGACATGATTATGAAACTATAACCCATTTCTAGTCAAACCTCTAATCAGAGTATAAACCTGTGATCAGAGTATGTGTTTGATAAAAATAATTTCTAGTCAAACACATTATGGTAAAAATCAGTATACTTCAGTAGCAACTAAATAACTGGGATAGCTTAAAGCAACCTCGCTATTAGTCGGTTAGCACTTTGACGGAACCCAATAAACCAGATGTTACTAATATTAAAGAATGGAAGGAGTTTATCACATTGGGCAACTACTGCATTAGCCAGGATTAATTCATAAGCACAAATGACGTTCCGAGTAATGGGGGATGGGGGACCCTGCTAGAGGCGTACTACAGTCATTAAAGGTAATCAAATTCTATTCATGGTCTAAAACTTCAAGCCGATAATTCCTATAGAACAAAGATTTGTCAAACCTTAATAGCTCAATACTACAGGATCCTATAAGGTCACACGCATTGAACTTTCATCGGACTGAGTAAAGAATTAATAGACTTGATCTGTTACGAAAATATTAAAGGAATGGTTGAACTATTACCTGGTTAGACCAGAGATTTTATTCATTGACCGGTAACTAATTTTATTAGGGTCATAAATAAATTAAAGAATTGATTAAAATGATTAGATCATTTTAAGGATAAACCAGCAATTTTTTTACTAGTAACTAATTATATTAGGGTCATAAATAAATTAAAGTGTTGATTAAAACAATTAAATCATCGTATTGTTAAGAAAAGAATTTATTTTGACTGGTAACTAATTTTATTAGGGTCATAAAATAAATTAAAAGAGAGGAGGATTAAATTAAATCTTGTATTTAAATTGGCATTTAATCCAACAATTAAATCTTATATTTAAATTGGAATTTAATCGAGCAATTAAATATGATATTTAAATTGGCGTTTAATCCCGCAATTAATCTTGTGTTTAAATTGTCATTTAATCACGCATTTAATCTCTTATTAAATCCGCATTTAATCCCGCATTAAATCCGCATTTAATCCGCCATTAAATCCACATTAAATTCGTGGAGTCTTTGCTCCCACTATATAAATCAAGTCTCTCTTCTTCGTTCTTTGCACCCTATATCTTCCTATGAGTTAATGTTAAATTAGAAGATAAAATTAAGGAGTCCCTTTAGTTAATATTTCGGGTGGGTTTTGGAGTAGTCTAGCAGCTACTCAAAACTCTGAGGTTCTTCCTCAATGGGAGGTTTTGGTTGGTAGGGTCTGTGTGGATACTCATAGAGGCTATCCTACACTTGGAAGCTTGTGTAAAGAGGTTCTGCTAAAGCACGCTTCAACTTATATGTTTTATTTTTCTCTTTAATTTTTATGTCCTTTTCTTTAAGCATTTTAGACTTAATAATTATTATGCTTAGGATATTATGCATGCTGAATTTATTTTATATTTAAATCATAACTTAGAGTTCTAACATGGTTAATATAAAATATTTATGTTAAGATATAATTTAGAATTATAGTACGCTTAGCCTATGCATGCTAATCTAAGTACAGAATTTATTTAGTTAAGGCTTTAATTAATTTATTTGCAACTAATAGAAGTTCATGGGACAAGGGACAAAATTTTGAATTTTCGCCATGCTTGTTAGACATGTTCAAACTGACTGTCAGTTCGCAACAGTGGTATCATGAGTCTGCCTATTTATTGCCTAATTAAGTTAAAAGCAAACTGAATTTTATTTTCTATATGAAATGATTTATAGTTTAATAAGTTGCTTGGAACAATACATGAACTTAGATTTTCATTTCAAGGTTAGAAAATAGTTATATATAATTTTTTATAAACTTGCTCAACTTACTCAAAAAATATAAAAGATTCAATAAATTATATAAGTTACAAGGGTTATAGATGCTTTCAATTTACATGAATTGCAAGAATGAAATTTATTAGTTCAAGAGGATCCATGGTCTTCGAGTTTGTCCTGTGTTTGTTCTGGCTAAGGATTAGACAAGGTGTCTACTTCTCACACTACTGCCAACTAAGTCTCTGTTCTTTTCAACTTCTAAAAGTTGAACTGAACTGAATTAAACTAAAGTTGGCTGAACTTAAATTAACTTAACTGAAGTAAGCTGAACTGAACTAAACTGAACTTATTTCAGTGTAAATTTATAACTACGCATAGCTGAACTGAACTGAACTACACTAAACTGTACTGAACTGAACTGAACTAAACTGCATTGAACTATACTAAACTAAACTACATTGAATTGTAGTCCAAAAGAACATGACCTAAAAATCAAAATATTGGCACGAAAGTGTTATGATTTTAATAAAAAAATTGGCCTATTCCGGCATATATTCTTAAATGTTGGTAAAAGCCTACCAATAGTGACACATTTGTTGCTTATATAGAAGTGTTGGCAGAAAAGTGATAAAATTGTGAATTCAGGAGCGGAAATTGACCGCCTAAAATTTTGGTAAATAGTTCAATAATAAAAAAAATAATAAAACTAAAATTAATCTCTCCCAAATACCCACTCACATGCGATTTCTTTTCTCTCGCTCTGTTTCTCGTGTTTCAGACTCAAAAAATCGATTTCACTATCTATCACCTTTCAAAACTGATTTCACCTTCTCACTCCAAGTCAAAACCAATCTCACCTGTGATTTTCGATTTCTTCCAACAATTAAACCCCCCGACTAAACCTTGCTTCTTTATTGGATCTCTGTTAGGTATTAAATATGCTTCTTAATTGGATCTCAATAAGAAATTTTTCTTACGCCCTATTTTTTTTTTGTTAGGGTTTTTGAAATTGATTTGTGGGTATCGTTTGTAAACCTAGAATATTGTAGAGGAAATTCACACACATAAATGTGTGTAGAGTTCTATATTAATAATAGCAATTACAAAATAGGAAGAGTTTGTGTATGGTACAACTTTACAATATAGGAAAATACATAAAAGGAAAATAATAAACATAATATTATTTACATAACCAACATAATGCTATCACCCCCCCCCCCCCCCCGGAAGTTGGGTGGGGTTGTGAACCATAGCCAACTTGTTATGTAATAGTATGAACCGATGACGAGACAATGGCTTGGTGAATATATCCGCAGCTTGGTCTTCTGCCGAGATGTGGCGAACAAGAAGGGCCTTCGAGGCTACCCATTCACGCATAAAATGAAAATCTGACTCTAAATGTTTAGTCCGGGAATGAAAGATGGTGTTGGCTGTGAGATAAGTTGTACTCAAATTATCGCACCAAAGTGTCGGTGGGCCAGTAGCCGGAAACCCAATCTTTCGCAAAAGAAGCTCTATCCATGCCAACTCAGAGGTAGTGTTAGCAACTGCCTGATACTCAGCCTCTATGGAGGACCTAAAAACTGTACGTTGCTTTTTCGATGTCCATGAGATCAAATTAGTACCATGATAGATACCATAACCTATCGTTGAACGACGATCTATAGCATCACCACCCCGATCAGAATCAGAAAAACCATGTAAGTGAATGCCCGATTGATGACAATAACGCAAGCCAAAATTAATGGTGCCTTGTAGGTAACGCAAAATTCGTTTTAAAGCTTGCCAACTAGAAATAGTGGGTGAGTTCATAGATTGTGCCACCTTTGTAACCGAGAATGCCACATCAGGACGAGTAATTGTGAGATACTGAAGACCACCCACCAAACTACGATAATGGGTAACATCAATGTATTCACTAGAGTTAATATCCGCAGGCTTTACATGAGTGGCCGAAGTAGAAACCGATTTAGCCAAGGACATATTTGCTCGAGTTAAAAGATCTTGCATGTACTTACGTTGAGATAAAAATAATTGGCCATTTTTTCTCGAGAATTCAATACCCAAAAAATAATTGACCGGTCCCAAATTCTTAATTACACATCGAGATTGCAAGAAAGAAAATAAATGTGAGGCCTGTTTTGAATCATTCCCAAGCACAAGAAGATCATCAACATAAATCAAGCAAAACAAAACACATGAACCCCGACGATAAAAGTAAAGAGAAACATCAGCTCGTGAGCTGTGAAAACCATACTCCTAAAGAGACTGAGTGAGTTTATGATGCTACATACGTGGCAATTGTTTGAGACCATAAAGTGATTTCCTTAATTTACAGACATGAGTAGGGAAATGAGGGTCGATGAAACCAGGTGGTTGGACCATATAGACTGGTGTATCAAGATCACCATGCAAAAAAGCATTTGAAACATCAAAATGATTGATAAACCACGAGTGACTTACAACCAATGATAAAAGTAGCCGAATAGTGACTAGTTTAATAACAGGACTGAAAATTTCGGAGAAGTCCATACCAGGTCGTTGATGAAAACCCTTCGCTACGAGGTAGGCTTTATAGCGTTCAACTGTACCATCGGCATGTAATTTTGTTTTAAAAACCCATTTGCACCCAATAACATTTATAGCTTCATGAGGTGGTACAAGCTCCCAAGTGCCATTATGAATAAGTGCTGAAAATTCATCAGACATGGCAGCCCGCCAATGTGAAATTTTTATAGCCTCCGTGTGACACGTGGGATCATCAGGAGTAGTGCTTGTATACAGAGCTCGTGGTCCATATTTTCTGAGTGTCGAGTGAGGCGCCGTAGACTTGGGTATGTCCACTACAAGGGAAAGACCCGGGGTGGAACGTTCAGTTTGGGCATCAAGTTGTGAAATAGTCTTGGTTTTTTGAGGTGGAAAGGGTCAGGAATCAGGTTGTGGTGATTGTGGCGGTTCAGGCTGAGGAGAAGCTGGTGGCGGGTCAGGCTGAGGAGAAGCTGGTGGCGAGTCAGGTTGAGGAGAAGCTATGGGTGAAGTAGGTGGTGTCTTGGTGTGTATGGTAATGGTTGGTAGTGAGTTTTGGATCATTAGATCATGCAAAGTAGGCTGCACAAGGTCCGAATATGGGAAAACCTGCTCATCAAGCAAGACATGACGTGAGATAAAAAATTTATTCGAAAAAGGATCAAAACACCAATAACCTTTATGAACATGACTATAGCAACAAAAACACAATGACGTGAACGATAGTCAAGTTTATTTGAAGCATAAGGACGCAACCACGGATAACACAAACAACCAAATACTCGCAGAAATGAATAATCAGGAGACTCTTGAAATAGGCGATGAAAAGGACTATCAAAATTAATGACACTGGAAGGCATTCGATTAATCAGAAAAGCAACAGTGTCAAATACATAGGACCAAAATTGCATAGGTAACCCAGCACGATGTAGTCATGCAAGACCAGTTTCAACCACATGGCGATGTTTCCTTTCAGCGTTACCATTTTGTTCAGGGGTATATGGGCACGACATACGAGATTGAATGCCATGCTGTTGAAGGTATTTTTGAATTGGTTTGAATTCCCCTCCCCCATCAGATTGGAAGCATTTAATAGATCGGTTAAAAAACTTTTCAACTGTAGTGCGAAATTGAATAAAAATAGATAGTGCATCAAACTTATGTTCTATAAAGTAAATCCAACAGTATTCTCTGAACCGGTCATAAAATAAAATGTAATATGAAAAACCATCATGTGATTGGATTGGGGCTGGTCCCCATACATCAGAACAAATTAAATCCAAAGGTCCAGAAACAATAGACTCTGAAATAGAAAAAGGGAAACGATGACTCTTACTAACTAAACAATCCGGACACAACTGACACCTAGATGACTTATCTAAAAATTGGATATTATTTTCACGAAGAACCCGGCTAACAACTGGAAAGGAAGGATGCCCAAGTCGTTCATGCCACGTAGTCAATGAAGTAGCATACGAGCGAACTGGAGCAAGGGACGAAGATGCCAACTGATAAAGACCATCCTTATTCTGGCCTCGAAGTATCACCTGTTTGGAAAGAAAGTCCTTCATAACAAAATAGTCATTAAAAAGTTCAACTGAAACATCGTTAGCTTTAGTGAGTGCACTAACAAAAATTAAATTTGAATAAAAATGAGGAACATGTAAAACTTGGTGCAATTTTTACGACGTATTAGGAACATGGGAAGAACCAACTTGATGTATAGGATGTTTAGAACCATTACCTAAAAGGACTTCTTCGGGACTGGAATACTCAGAATGAAGATGGAGATTTCCCAAATCGGAAGTAAGGTGATGTGTAGCGCCGCTATCCATGATCCAGGACTAGTGAGTAGGATTTACGGTGGTAAAGTTTGATGAAGGAGGACGGTGATGGGTATTTAGTCGAGGTGAAGGACATTGTCTCGAGTAGTGTTCCATTCCCTTGCAGTTATGACAGACCAAAGTTGAAGCATCTTTAGGTGCCTGTTGTGTGATCGAAGTATGGGCTGGTGGTGGAGGAAGAAGGCCCAAACTGGATGGTTGGTGGCCGTAAGACTGCTGCCCGTAGTTCTGAAAATTCTGACCCTGCTGGCTGAAAGGAGAAAACTGAGCGGGGCTGTCAAATTATCCTTGTTGACGTCGATGAGGCTGAAATTGATGCCTACCGCGGCCTCGACCTCGCCTACTTGGATTTTGAGGACGAGTGTAGTGTGCTGACACGTGATTAAGATCCTCAACGGGGCTTTTATCCTTTCTTAATTGGCGTTCCTCGGTCAATAATAAACCAAACAAATCATCGTAAGAAACAGTGGTCATACGTGCTTCTAACGATCTACAAAAATCACGATAAGGGCTATTTGTACTACTCAACCCATCCAAAATAGCATCAACTAAATCCTCATTCAAAACAGCATGATTAAGTGAACTCAGTATATCAAAAATCAGTTTAGCACGTTGCATATAGGCTTAAATTGTTTCGTTACCTTTCTTGAGGTGATGAAGCTGTTGTTTAAGGTCACGAGCTTGAGCACGGGAACCTGAGGCATATGCACGTTCAAGTTTGACCCAGGCTTCACAGGCTGATTGTACACCAACGACTTGTGGTAATACTGACAGCGAAATAGAAATCAACACCCAGCTGAGAACTTGTTGATCATGACGCCTCCATAATAAAAACGCAGGATTAGGCTTATTGTCTGCCAAAACTTCAGCTGGAATTGGAGCTGTGCCGTCTATATATTTGACGAGATCGCATCCCGTAAGCATCGGAATAATCAAGGTTTTCCAAAGTACATAATTACCGGAATCCAATTTTAACGGTAATTGATGTGAGATGGATGGGGTAATCGCAGCACTACTTTCAGAAGTGGCAGATGAAACCAAGGCTCCTGTTGACGATGAAAGAGCAGCACCTGATGTGGCCATAATATCAGGCCTGATCGGGGGAAAAAAACGAACAAGGAAGGATAGGAAAATAATCGACAATGTCTGTAACTCAGCCGACGGCAGTTTTGCCTTATCAAGCTCTGAATACCATGTAAACCTAGAATATTGTTGGGGAAATTCACACACACAAATTTGTGCAGAGTTCTATATTAATAATAGCAATTACAAAATAGGAAGAGTTTGTGTATGGTACAACTTTACAATATAGGAAAATACATAAAAGGAAAATAGTAAACATAATATTATTTACATAACCAACATAATGCTATCATCGTTGAATTTGGGTTGAAGGTCAATTTTGGATGACGATTGGATGGTGGGATTTAATTAAACCACTCAAAGTTGATGTCCCTAGTTTTACTCCTATGGCGAACTTGTGATTTTTTGGTAACAAGGTACGATCTTGTTCTGCTGGATGCCGGTTAATGAATTTGTTGTCTGTGCTTTTATGTTTCAGTTTCTTAGTTCAACTCTTGCTCTTTTGGTGGGTTTGAATGTTGAGTTGTAGTTGATCTTGTATTCTTGACCATTTTCTCAGGGTAAGAAAATTTGAAGACATTGTGCAAGACAAGTTACAGGGACTGACCGCATCTTTTAAAAGCTAGGTATGAAATTATTTTCTTTTAATTTGAAATTTCCATATTATTTCAGTTATTATTGTGGTACTTGTGGGTATTTAGCTTTCAGGAAACCACTATTTATCCTCATTCATACACTCTATTTGTACTATTTCATAGTAAATTCACCATCATTTTTTTGCAATTATATATAAGGTAGGTGTAACAATTAAAAATCTAATGAGAACCTTTAATTACAATCAAAATAGATCTAAGAACAAATTGATACCGCTTTTACATTCAATTATGTCAGGCAACCTGGCTTTAGGAATTTCAAATAGCCGAGTTAGGGAGGAATTTAGATAGAAGAAAAAGAAATAGTGAGAGATAGAATAATTTCAGAACTTCTCATTGATAATTCTTATAGGGATATACATTCAAGAAAATGTAATTTCTATAACAGAAACAATTTGGCATATATGCCTTGGGGGTTATTGACCTAGCTACCTAATAACTCATATTAATTTTAATAAGATAGTTCAACTACTGCAAGTGTCAACAGAATTAATATTTATCCAGTACCAAACTGTGTCTTTGGATATATTTATGCTTGTAACTGTATTAATGCATAGTTATCTAATATTGTTATGAAGAAGTTTTACTTCTAAATTTTTCCTCACTTTTAGGAGAAATACATCATTCCGGAAGAAGGGAAACCATGGGTACTGAGAACTATGTGTGACGCATGGAGATTCCACAAAGCTAAAATAAAGAGAGACCATTACAAACCCTATGAAACTGATGAAGAAAGGATCCAAAACAAACCACATAATATTCCTCTTCAAGAGTTCAAGGTCTTATTGGGGTATTGGGGGGATAAAAACGTTAAGGTATATCCCTAATGCCTTTATTCAATTTCCCCATATATTTGTATGCAAATTGATTCTTTTGTTCAACTTAATTTTAAAGGGAACTACTGATAGAAATGCTGCTTCTCGACGAAAAATAACTGATACCCACACTGCTGGGCCAAAGCCTTTTGCACAAATCAGGAACGAATTAGTATGGATTCTCTTCTCTTCATTAATTATCTTTTTTTGAAACAAGGACATGTTTAAATAACTAATACCCACACTGCGGTTTGAGGATATGACTTTTGAGCACTGAACCTGGCAATATTGTCTGTTGCATGAATTGGTTACCTAGTACTTTTTTCATTGCTTGGTATGTTCACTCTCTTTGTATAACACTGCTACTGCTACTAATACAAAGAGTCTTGTGTTCTATTCTAATTTCTAACTGTTGGGGTTGTGCTGTGTATATAAATTATAAAATATTGTACTTTATCTCTAGTGTTTTTCTACTTTTACTTTTTAGTAATTATTATTTCAACTGGATAGCATGAAATCAACTAGTTGTTTTACGTGATACTCTGTAAATTTACTTGGTATTCTGTAAATTTACCTGGTACTCCGTGTTCACAATAGTTTTTTTACTTATGGCAGTACCAGGAAGTTTATTTAGTTGTATTAGTTTGTAAACAGACAATTGTGTGCATTATCTTTGATATTTTAATTATTGTCCTTCTGAATTGTGAACTTAAAGTAATGTACTAAACTGACTTAAAATGCAATTATTTGTGTGCCCAATTTTGTTTTATTTCTATTTTTCATTTGTTTTCTTAATTTGTCTAGAGTTCAAAGAGTTCAACTGGTATATCTTAATTTGTAATGCAAAAAATTTTTTGTTATGACAGATTGCAAATCTCGATGGTGAAGGACTCTCAAAGGCGGAAATGTTCATTGCGATAAGTAAATGCAAGGAGGGGTGTGAGTACATGACCAAACCTGATGTTATAAACTAAAGAATCGTAAGAAATGCTAAACTGAAATCTTGCTAGAGTTTTATGTTGTTACATTTCATATTTATATGTGATATATATATATATATATATATATATATATATATATATATATATTTCTTTTATAGTCAAAAATTCAAAATATGTGTGCATCGGGTGCACATAGTGAAAAGCGTAGATGAACTTGTAAATGGCGAGTCATCCCATGGACCTTCGTGGCTATTTGTTAGCCATGCATCACCAAAAAAATCAAAGTACAAATATTTGTATGGTTGTTCTTATGAGGATGAAATTACAAGAATAAGGAGCCAACTTCAAGAGGAGATGGATGAGAAAATGAACCAGAAAATGTCTTCCTTTATTAAGAAGTTGAAAGAAGAGAATCTCAATCTAAACCTTGATATGGCTGCCTTTGGTGAGTGTTCAAGTGACAATGAAAATGTTTCTTCTAAATAGAGAAAAGAGTACTACTTTATGGATGCAATTAGTACTTTAAGGATAGTATTAGTATTTGTTTGTTATTGAATTATGAGACAATATTAAGAATTATGGATGTTGTTGTTTGATTTTTGTTAAATTATGAGACATCTTCATGAATTATGGATGTTGTTAATTTATGAGACATCTTAATTGTATTTTGATTGCATAGGGATTACAAAAACTGGATAAAAGTGTTGGTATATAAACAAATGTAAAATTGAAAAGTGTTGTCTATTCTATACAAATAACATCAAATCTTAAATTAATAAGTTTTATCTAATGTGTTAAACGTGTTGGTAAAAGGATAAAATGTATATTTTGAAAATGTTTTAGTCACATAGTAAAATGTTGCCAAAAATAAAAATGTATTAAAGATTGTTGGCATTTCTAAGAAAGTGTTGGCATATCATTTTGTAGTGTTATTTTCAGATCCGTTTGACAATCCCATAAAAGGGTTGGCAAAGGGGAGAGAATTGTTGGTAAATAGTCCTATACCAACACTTTTTAATATGTCGGTATAGATGACCAAAAGTATTGGCATAAGGACCTTTGCCAATAGCCAAAAAACCAACACCGGTTTTTTTAAAAGTGTTGTCTATTCACCTACGCTCACACTTTTTTAACATTAGCAAATATATTGAGTGTTGGTAGAGCCAATATATGGTGTAGTGTCATATAGTGCCTCTCTTACTTGAGAACCTATATCGGTGCAACTTGAATTGACCAAGAGGGGATTAAAATGGACTAATTTATTTCTAGTATATAATATGGTGATTATATATGTTTCTATAACAGAGTAAAGAAATTATATTATTGAATAAAAACTTAAGGGAAATGCAATATATATAACAAATAAAAATGTTAATAATTTTGGATATAATCTAGGTAGATGGAATAATTATAATAAAGAGTTTGAACCCACCTACGGTTAGACCTTATAAATTAGTTCTAAAATTCCCTGAATTAATATAAATTATTATAAATATATCTATCTAATAAATCCTAGATTGGGTGAGACATTTAAACACCAATAAAATCCTAAAGTAAATATATTAAGGCAACTTATAGTCTACCTTACTCGAATCTATAATACGATCTTTTTCGGCCATAAAAGTATTGCTCAAAGAGTTCCTTTTCATCTACATCAATCGATTAGAAATATTGGGATAGGGTCTACCTAGTCCACCATAAAATTGGGGTCTAGCTGCAGGGCTGAGACATATTCAAGGAGTTGCTAATAAAAGAGCACTCGTCTCGTGGAATGAGGGAACTTGAATAATTAGCAATTGCATATGATGCAAATGGAATGGGATTCCAACTACAACTTACTAATATGGTTTGACTCATAAAATTGGGGGCCATGTTAGACTAGTTGTAGATGCTACCTTTTTGGAAATTTAGCTAGGCTAGACTTCCCGAATTCAATAGAATGGTCTATTGTAAATTTCGATAAATAGTAGGACAAATGTATTTAATTAAAAGTCCTTATATTAAATACATGTACTACATACTAAAATCTAAATAACAATTCTTTTCTTATATCTCGGTTGAAATCTTTATTTAAATACAAACATTCACGTTAATGACTAATTTTGATTGGCTCTAGCTTCAAGGGTTGGCCCATACACTGTATGAGCCCAACACTAAACAACATGATGCAACCACTTCAACTTTATGTAAGAACGTTGGTAATGCTTGAAGGAAACAAGGATACAACACCCTAAATGTTGTTAACATCGATGTTAACTTATGTAAGTAGCCGACAGGAGACAAGGATAAACATCAAGTCGGATGTTAGGATCCATGTTACCTAAGCTACAAGGGCATCATAAAATCATGGACTTGAAAGTTTATGCCTTTACATCTCAGAGAAAGGATTTTCTACTATAGAAGATTTGAACCAAAATATTTTTAATGGAAAATTGGTAGACCAATTGGTCAGAAATTTGAATGGTTCTTATCTCAAAGAAGTAAAGGTACACATAGTATCTAGTATTGAAGTAGCATAGAGCAAAGTTATGAGGAAAAAATGGAATACAGAAAATTTCATCTTGGTGACAAAAATGATTGTTTTCTATATGAAATATTGGAAGTAAGATTAGAATGACTAAAGTCTTGTAGCATGAGAAGAGGAGGATTGGAAGCTTCCACTTCAAGATGTTTGATATTGAGAATTTCTGCACTCAAGGGAATTCTAAATTGGTATGGAATACCTCATGAGAATCATATATCCATACAAAGGTATAGATATAAATGAGAAGTATAGGTTTGGCAAAAGGAGAGTTGTACCTACAGAAGATCATTCGAGCTTGAAGGCTACTAATGATGTAGGAACTTAAAATCTCCTTTTGGATAAATTTCTAATAAGACAAAGTGATAATCAATTATCATTATAAAATATTATTTCCTGCTTCACAGCAGATGAAATTTTATTCCAATTTGATAAAAGGTATTATCAAAGTTATGAATGATATTTTATCGTAATATGACAAAACATATTTTGTAATTACAAAATCATATTCTCAAATACAAACATTGCTAAGAGAAAAATTAGATAATGATAAATCTTTCTACTTATGGCATTGTCATTTAGGCCATATAAACAAAGATCGCTTAACCAAGTTACATAAGCATGGAGACTTGGGCCCAATAGACTTGGAGTCTTATGGTGATTGCGGACCTTGTTTAAAAGGAAAAATGATGAAGTTACCCTTTAAAGTAAAGGGTGAATGAGCCACGAGTACATTAGAGATTATACATACAGATGTGTGTGGTTCAATGAGTGTTCAGGCACTAGGTAGATGCTCCTACTTCATAACCTTTATCGGTGATTACTCACGATATGGTTATTGGTACTTAATGAAGCACAAGTCTAAAAGTTTTGATAAATTCAAGATATTCAAAAATGAAATAGAGAAACAACTTGAGAAAAGTATTAAAGCACTTCGATTTGATCGATGTGGAGAATACTTGAGTCAGGAGCTTCGGCATTATCTAAAAGAAAATGGGATAGTTCCCCAGTGGACCCTTCCTTATACACCCTAACACAATGAAAGGAGGAATCAAACTTCATTAGATATGGGTCGGTCCATGATGAGCCAAGCAAATCTCAGTAAATCCTTTTGGGGATATGTACCAGAGAGTGCAGTTTATGTATTAAATAGAGTGCCCTCTAAATCAGTTGATTTTACACCTTACAAAAGATGGTGTAATAAAAGGCCATCTCTAAGTCACCTAAGAGTATGGGGTTGTCCAACTATGGTAAAGAGTACAACATCATATAAGGTAAGCGCTAAGTCTAACAAGTGTCAGTTCATTTGATATCCAAAGAAAGCTATTGGATATTTATTTTACCAACCCCAGGCATGAAAGGTATTTGTATCTTAGAGTGCTCAGAATCTTGAAAAGGAACACTTACTTGCAAAAGTCAGTGGGAGCAATTTTAAAGGAAGTTCAAGATGAAGAAACAGACAATCAGTTCATTGACCCTATTTTAGATACATAAGAAGGTGTGATCCCAGAATAACCTGTCAAAACACAATCATTCTAAAGATCAAATCATGTTCATAAAGGTCCCCAAAGATAAGGTTTTATAAACACTAATGATAGGAAACTATATCTCATAGAGGATGCTGAACTAAGAACCTATGATGAAGAAATGAAAAGCTCAGATTCTGATAAATGGCTTAAGGTTATGAAATCAGAAATGGATTCCATGTATAAAAACCAAGTTTGGAATTTGGTAGATGCACCAAAAGAGGTTAGACCTATCGGATGCAAATGGGTCTTCAAGAAGAAGATTGACATGGATGGTAATCTAATTACCTATAAGGAAAGGTCGACTGTGAAAGGTTATAGTCCACATGAAGTTATTGACTATGATGAAACTATCTCACTGATAGCCATGCTTAAATCCATAAGGATACTCCTCACTATTGCTACTCATTATGATTATGAGATCTAGCAGATGGATGTTAAAATAGCATTTCTTAATAGGGATTTGGACCGGGATGTGTATATGATACAGCCAAAGGGTTTTACATCTCAAAATTGCTCGAAGGTATGTAAACTGGAAAAGTCTATTTATGGACTTAAGCAAGCATCTAGGAGTTGGAAAATTAGGTTTGATCAGACAATCTGTGAACTGGATTTCTGTCCAAAACATTAATGAGCCTTATGTTTATAAGAAGGTTAGTGGGAGTGTAGTCGTTTTCTTAGTATTATATGTCGATCACATTTTACTACTAGGAACCGACATTTCTCTCCTTCAAAGTATTAAAATATGGTTGTTAAGAAAGTTCTCGAAGAAAGACCTTGGTGAAGCAGCATTTATACTAGGTGTAAAAATCTATAGAGGTAGATCAAAGAGGCTATTAGGTCTTTCTCAAAGTGCATATACAGACAAGGTACTGAATAGGTTCAACCTTGAGCATTCATAGAAAGGTTATCTTCCAATAACAAAGGGGATTAACCTATCTAAGGTTGAGTGTCCGAAGACAGCTCAAGAAAGAATGCGCATGAAGGATATACCCTATGCATCCGCGATAAGATCCATCATGTATGCTACAATATGTACTAGGCCAGATGTCTCTCAAGCTTTAAGCTTTACGAGCAGATATCAATTGGATCCAGATGATAAGCACTAGATGGCCGTCAAGGCAATTCTTAAATACTTGAAAGGACTAAAGATGATTTCTTGATATATGGAGATGGTGACCTCATAATCAGAGATTACACTGATACGAGTTTTCAATCTGAAAAGGATGACTTTAAGCCTCAGTTAGGTTTTATGTATGTGTTAAATGAAGGGGCAATATGCTGGAAGAGTTCTAAGCAAGAAACTACTGCTGATTCAACCACAGAATCTGAATACATTTATGCCTATGAAGCAGCAAATGAAGTTGTTTGGTTAAAGGGATTCATTGGTGATCTTGGTTTGGTGCCTGAGATTGATAATCTAATTAGTTTATATTGCGATAACAATGGTGCTATTGCTCAGGCAAAAGAACCACAGTCCTATAAAAAATAGGCATGTATCCAGAAAGTATCATATATCAAGGAGATTGTTGATGCTAAGGTGACAAGACTAGAATATGTTCCCATTCATCAAAACTTCATGGATTGTCTAATGAAGCCATTGATGCAAGTCAAACATGACTAGCATGTTAAAGCATATGGATTAAAACATATGGCTAATTAGCCTTAGTGCAAGTGAGAGTTTGTTAGATATGATGTATGCCTTTAAGGCAATTAGGGCGATGTATCTTAATTATGTATTAGGACGAATAATTTGTTTAACTAATAAAGACATTTAATCTTTTATTTATATCGATGTGTTAATATATATATTATGACTGGTTAAAATAAATTCATTGATATCTATGTACAAAAGTCCTTAATATATCATAGAATGAAGTGAGAGGAATTATAATGGGATTATACTTAGTGAGACTTGCTTCATTTATAATTATGATTATGTCTAAACTATCCCTAGTCATAGTTTCATCAACAACGGATATTGATGAGATAATAAGGCTATCATGTGGTCAACTTTCTTAGAATGGGTCCAAGCAGTCAAACCCCTATGATAGAAGGTGGTGCCTTAAGTTTGACACATGGATATATCTGGAAGATATATTGGAGACCACAATAAGATAAATACTTGGTAAATATATCATAGTGTTAGTATTTATCTTTATGCAGTAGCTTTGCGAATATCCTCACACTTGAGATACTAGTTGCCTTGTATGGTTCTGTCACTATGTTTTGGCTCATACCTATGCATTGAATAATTTTGGGTGTCAAGGGTGATTACAGGTATAGTGATGACATCACGTTGGTAAGCTATGTAGTCGAAAGAATCCATCGCTACGGATATGTTAAGGAGTTATACCTGGCCACTTGTTGAAGTGATGATTGCTATAAACCTCTAATCAGAATATGTGTTTGATAGATATAGTTTCTAGTCAAACACATCAGGTAAAAAGCAATATACTTCAGTAACAAGTAAATAACTGGGATAGCTTGGAGCAACTTCGCTATTAGTGGGTTAGTACTTTGACCGAACCCAACAAACCAAATGGTACTAATATTAAAGAATGGAAGGAGTTCATCACATTATACAACTATTGCATTAATCAAGATCAAGTCATAAGACAAATAATGTTTCGAGTAATGGGGGATGGTGGTCCCTTGCTAGAGGCGTACTATAGTCGTTAAAGGTAATTGAGTTCTATTCGCGGTCTAGAACTTTGAGCCAATAGTACCTATAGAAAAAAATTGGTCAAACCTTAACAGCTCAATACTATAGGATCATGTAAGGTCATACACATTTAACTTTCATCGAACTGAGTAAAGAATTAATAGACTTGATCTATTATGAAAATATTAAAGGGATGGTTGAACTATTACCTGGTTAGACGAGGGATTTTATTTATTGACCAGTAACTAATTTTATTGGAGTCATAAAAAATTAAAGAATTGATTAAAATGATTAGATCATTTTATGGTTAAATAAGGAATTTATTTTTACCAGTAACTAATTTTATTAGGGTCATAAATAAATTGAAGTGTTGATTAAAATGATTAAATCATTATATTGTTAAGCTAAGAATTTATTTTGACCGGTAACTAATTTTATTAGGCTCATAAAATAAATTGAAAGAGAGGAGGATTAAATTAAATCTTGTATTTAAGTTGGCATTTAATTCATCAATTAAGTCTTATATTTAAATTGAGATTTAATCGAGCAATTAAATTTTGTATTTAAATTGGCATTTAATCCCGCAATTGATCTTCTGTTTAAATTGACAATTAATTACACATTTAATCATGTATTACATCTGCATTTAATCCCGCATTAAATTCACATTAAATTCAGGGAGCCTTTACTCCCACTATATAAACCAAGTCTGCCTTCTTCATTCTTTGCACAATATATCTTCATATAAACTATTGTCAAATTGGAAGATAAAATTAAGGAGTCCCTTTGGTTAACATTTCGGGTGCGTTTTGGAGTGGTCTAGCAGCTGCTTAAAACTCTGCGGTTCTTTCTCATTGGGAGGTTTTGGTTGGTGGGGTTCGTGTGGATACTCATAAAGACTATCCTACACTTAGAAGCTTGTGTAAAGAGGTTCTGCTAAAGCACGCTTCAACTGAAATAATTTATTTTTCTCTTTAATTATTGGGTCCTTTTTTAAGCGTTTTAGACTTAATAATTATTATAGTTAGGATATTATGCATGCTTAATTAATTTTATATTTAAATTATAACTTAGGGTTATAACATGCTTAATAGAAAATATTTATGTTAAGATATAATTTTGATTTATGGTACATCTAGCCTATGCATGCTAATCTGAGTAGAAAATTATTTAGTTAAGGCTTTAATTAATTTATATGAAACTAATAGGAGTTCCTAGGACAAGAGACAAAATTTTGAATTTCCGCCATGCTTGTTATACATATTCGAAGTGACTGTCAGTTCCCAACAATTTCATCTCCTCCAGAAACAAATTTCATATAGAATGATAACTTAAAGTTGTCTGTAAAAATTTTGTGTTTGATGTAGATAACTGGACTAGTTTTTTTCCATTGTAACCAAATTTTGTGTCTAATTAGTACTTATTTGATGTTAATTTTGTTTCTGTTTGACAGGCCTTAAAGAAATATACATGCACTTGATGTGCCACCTCTGAACAGTATGCCATACGTTGGTTCGCCTATACCGGTCAGTGAAAACGATCCATTACTAACAAATGGTGATATCGAACCACCCACTTTGGAACCTGTTATACTTTTATCCACCGAACCAACTGCCACAAGCTATATCACTTTACAAATCAAAATACTAATCATATATAATTCAGGTTGGAATAAAAGAGCAAAACAAACATAATTATTTAAGTTTTTTTACATATAAATTTCAGCTGGGGCCTTGTTTGTGGGGTGCCAACAACTGCCTATGGCGTTTCAGTCTCAGATTTGAGATTTGCTAAGTGACGCAAGAGCAAGAAAAATAAAAGTTGAAAGGAAGAGAGACCTTACCTGCTAAAGCAATTGAGTAATCTGAAGAGTCCGGTAAATCGTACAAAGAAACCAGCTAGAAAAAATCGACCTCAGTAGTTTTTTTTATAAACACTACTTCCTTCACACAACGAACCTCAATCATTGGATGTCATAAGCAATCCAAGGATTCGAACCGTAGGGTTTCATTAGAAAGAAACTACATAGGCGGCTGTTCTTCATGATCCTGCTGAATCAACAAGCCATCAAAACGCAGCTATTATTCCTGTTATCTCTGATGCGGGAGGCGGATACAAGGCCATCAAAGTCCCGCAAAAGATTCTTGAAGGAAGACTCGAAACCTACCTCTTCCCAATAGTTGGCCGAATCACCCTAATTAAGGGAGATAGGCCGTGGAAACACGCAGACCTCAAAGCCAAGTTGAATATGATCTGGAATCTTAAAATGGATTGGAAGTTAATATCTCTTGACAAGGGATACTTTCACATAATCTTTAGATCTGAATCCATTTTGCAGGCCGTTTGGAGTAAAGGCAATCTAAACCTCCAACAAGGGGTGATGAGGTTTAGCCCATGGAAGCCGGGGTTCGACCTTACGAAGTACAAGGCTACTAGTACTCAAGTCTGGATACGGCCATATAACCTTCCAAGGAAGTTTTGGGATAAACGAACCTTTGCTAATATTGCTTGTGGCATCGGGGTGCCGATGAGGTTTGAAGAAATACAGTGGAAGGGGAATTTGGGCACCATGCCAGAATTCTCATTGATCTTGACCTTGCTTAACCACTACAAGACTCTATAAGGGTTGATACAGATAGGGAGACGTATTGGATTTCATCGGAATATGAAAACATACCTTCACTTTGCACTTCTTGTCATGTTGTAGGTCATGTGTCTGCCAATTGCAGGAAAAATGGAGGTGATAAACCTCTTACAAAGGAAACAAGAGCGGAACCATGGAAAATTATCTCTCGGGAGAAAACGTAGCGAAAAAACAAGAATCAGGTCATTCCTTAGAAGGTGGACAACACAAATCGCGATGAGATGATTGAGCAAACCACGAGGGATGATGGGTTGTATTTTCAACATGTATTTCTACTTATTTCTATACCATTGAGACCATGCTTTTAGTCTTTTTGACTGCTATTACTTCCTTTTCTATATTTTCAGGTTTTGAAGGCAATTTGGAGAAAAGATGCATTTCTGGGCATGAAACGAGCAATCAAGGAGACTCCCGATGGATGCACCGAGACTAGTCTGGTCCCGGTGACTTTGAAGCCTTATAGAACATAAGAAAAAATTAAAGAGGAAGTCCCGCTGAAAAATTATCAGTCACTGAGATCATATTGTGTTCACCATGACTGACGAGGCCCTGATGATGTGTCAACATTCTGGAGCAGAAGTCAAAGACGTCAAAGTTGACCAGAACCTAATAAAGAAAGTGGTGTGAATTCAATGTTGTTTAATTCCTTTCCTTATCTTAAAGAGGAATCCTTGTCACTCAAGGACTTCCTAAAGAGCCTTCCACCGAGGTCCTGATGCAGATAGCGGGAGCAATAACCGGCCCTTCTGATCCCAGAGCATTCCAGAATGACCAAGATGGCATCAATACCAAGGCACACAAATTTGCAGATCTGAGAGACACTTAATGCGACCTATTCAGGAAGAGCACAATTTAAGAAAGAAGTTTAATCTCTTTCCTAATTCTATCAAGGAGGAGATATTACTACCATTTGAAGATAAAGACTAAAAGGAAATGAATCCAACAAGATAAATGCAAATATACCTAATCAAACAATCTCACAATAGTCCTATTCCACTCTATAGAGGAAGCAAGAGGCAAGACTTCCTGTAAATACCGAGGCACTTGCACACAATCCACCTTCCATAAGGCTAAAAAGCCAAAATCCACTACCTGAGCTTAGTTTAGATTAGTTCATTGTTCTTTAGATTAGTTCATTGTTCTTTTCCAATACTCTTTTTAATCGCAATTTACTTTACAAGTCTTTTTACTCTTTGCATGCTTTACTTTAAGTTTCATTATCATGCTTAGCTAAATTCCTTGTGACTTGACCAAGTAAGGGTCAAGGCTGAGTTTGAATAGCGTGAGGACTGCAATTGAATACAAAAGTTCACAAGGCAACCTATTTACCAATCTCATTACTTCAAGGGTTATGTGGTAAGAGTATCACTTAGTCTCACTATGTGGTTTGACTAACCATTTGGTAAGTCTCTGTGATTATTGTTAATCTTGATTCTTGCTTCCATAATCATACCTGAAGAGGGATAAAGTAACAACAGTCTCCGCCAAAACTGGAGAAAGGTAATCTTATGCCTATGTGCTTCACTACCTGGTTTTCTAATTTATATTTCTATTCATCGGCAAGCTCTCTGGCGTAAAGTGGAGAGATACGGTGCGTAAGAGGGAGGTCATAGCGCGAAGTCCGGTCTCTATACACAATAAGGAAGAGTTACTAGTATTGTACGGTTCATGAGTGCTAGTATAACTAAACCTAGGTCCCTATGCAATTTATATTCTGACCCATGATCACCATGATATTCAGTCTTGCTTTGCTTTGCTTTGGTCGAGTCATTGTCTTTTATTGATTTTTATCTTGCTTTACTTCATTCGATCATCTCAATTCCCATCAAGCGCACTTCTAGGTCACGTTATCTGTCATCTACTGAAAATAACATTGTTAAATACCGTTCCTTGAGGATTTGACCTCTGCTCGCTATAACAACAAGTTTGTTTTGTGCAGGGATTTATTTTTGGTGGTCCCGACACCCATCAAATTTTAGCGCCATTGCCGGGGGAACAGTTCCTTTTGACTAGTTATTTTTTATGGATGACTAGAGCCACAAATCGTGGCCAAGAAATCCTCTTTGATCTTAAGATAGAAAAATCCAATAGGGCTTGCTCTAAGCAAGTTTATAAATGAAGAGAGTCACAACGTCGAGCACAATCTTCCATTAAACCCAATGATGACGCTACCTTAACAGGAGGACTATTCGACATGACTGACTCCTATTCTGAACCTAAAGTAGCCAATCTGGCCATGGCTAACACATAGCAGTCAATCAAAGACCTTACACAGGTTATGGTAGATCAACCACCACTGGGGAGACCATTATTGAGCAATACCAAGATCAAAATTAATGTCCAAAATAGCTCCCTCACTATAGAATTCAATGGATAAGTTTCCACTTTCAATGGGTATCGCCTCAAGCCCTACTATGAAGGATTCCAAGCTCACTCTAAGGAGTTCACTCGTATTGAGATTCCTTATCCTACACCATGATCTCTATGTGGTGCATCGAGCTCACCGACTTTAAACAAAGCGCTCTTGGGTGGCAGCCAAGCATTTTTTACTCTCTATCTCTGTTTTTTTATTTGTGCCTTTTTTGTTGTTTTTTTAGTTGAATATAAACTAGGACTTATCCCTCTCTCTGACATTTATTGCAGGTACAGGTCTTTATACATACGTTAGGAGCTGAAACATCACACGCTAAAGGACTAGAGTGAAGAGACAACGAATGGGAAATGGTTCACGCTCCTTTATTCATGTATCAGTGGGTAATGTGGCAGTCATGATGGAGATTTTATGATGGTTATGCACTTAATTGACACTATAATGGCTACCAATCCTACTACTACCCACGCATCGCCTACAGCCGCTTTAAGATACAATCCTCTAAGCCCAGCAAGTCTGCCTACAAGGATAATATGACCACTCTCGGAATCAACTAAGGGTCATTGATGCAAGTCCGCCTACAAAGAGACCATGACCACTCTCGAAATCAACCAGGGGTCATTGATGCATTCACCATGATCTCATGGATTCACCTTCTCTTCATCTATTTCCACTCCTACCAAGAGCTTGTTAGGGAGTTCTACATGACTCTCAACTTCAAGCAGGACTACACAAGCTATAAAAAAGAGGGGATGATCAAGTTCTGTCTCTATGGGAAATATTTTAGTTGGAGTCTCGATGACTTCAACAAAGCTTTAGAGGTGACTGACCCCTCTGATGATATGTGTGATGCTCCTCCCTCTGACTTTAATGCTCTAAGACCTACTTCTCTCTTAATAATAATGATCCTTGATTCAACACCTGGAAGTCCAGTGACCCCCTTACCTTCTACATCCATGAGCCTCATCTTAAGTATGCCTACAGAATCCTTGCGTTTAATTTTTTAGTCACCATAGGAGCTTCGGGACCCTGAATAAAAAGAAAGTGCACATTCTATGGTACATGCAAAATGACAAGAAGCACCGTCTAGGAGCCTAGCTGGCAAAGCAGTTCTACTACGTCCTTACCCACCCCAAGAGACCTCCGATCCTGGGCGCCGTGATCTCGATGATCGCACATGGAATGGAGAACTTTGATCCTGCCCCCTACACTAAAAGTCTTGAGACCCCGCTCTTGGACTTGGAGACTCTTGGGACCATTTTACTCATACAAATGGTCGATGGGACCACAGTCATATGCCCTTCTAGTCCTCTTGAGATTAGGGCTAATCCTCGTCCTCCCGTTGAGCCACAGCCAGACCAGCATGACCAGCCTGCTCATGGAGACCTCATTGTTGAAAACTAGATCCTCTGCTTTAAACGTGACGCCCTTGAACTCAACGTTGACTTCTTAATCCAACATATTGGCATAGCCAGGAAAAGCTAGCAAGACCCCGGAGGCTGAGTCTCTTCGCCTCTCTTCCTCCTCCATCAGGACAGTAACGTTCTCTTTTCCCTCTCTTTTATTTTTCTTTTCCTTTTTCTTCTTTTCTTTTTTTTCTTTTTTTCTTCTTTTGCATTTAGGG
The DNA here is from genome assembly GCA_947683365.1 of Euphorbia pulcherrima. Taxonomy (NCBI): domain Eukaryota; kingdom Viridiplantae; phylum Streptophyta; class Magnoliopsida; order Malpighiales; family Euphorbiaceae; genus Euphorbia; species Euphorbia pulcherrima. The sequence goes on from CANTUS010000010.1 coordinate 47,161,671, forward strand.
AAACACAAATTTTAAGTGTAGGGAGGGGAATTATCATTTTTGCTTCTTTATTTTTGTTGTTTCAAAAGGACTTTTGTTTTTCTCTTTTCTTCTCGCAATGACCTAGTTTGCACTCTAACCTGTTATTAAGAAATGAGGATACATAAGATAGGAAATATTGTGTAAATAACTAATTAAATAACTAACAGGACTGTTTCAATTAACTGTAACTTGTCATCGAGACCAGATTTGAGTATTGATGTTCCAACTAAAATTTCTGATAATCATTTTGTAAAATTCTTAGTCTCGAATAGTGCAGGATAGTGTAACATGATTTCATTGTTTAAATACTTCAATCTGGAATTGATTTGCTGTTAGTTAGTCCCTGTGTACCATGAGATCCTCCATCGAGACCTTACAAATCTGGTATCAATCTTGGTGGTTATTTTTTACTTCCACAATTAGTCGAAATGAGGCTTACTTAGCTCACAACCTTATTTTTCTCTTTCATAGGGCCGATAGAAGGAAGAGCTATCCACGGCTAAAAACTGGGTGAAGACTCTTCTATAGGACCTATAGAAGGAAGAGCTATCTAAGGCTAAAAACCGGGTGAAGACTCTTTTATAGGGCCGATAGAAGAAAGAGCTATCCACGGCTAAAAACCTGGTGAAGACTCTTTCATAAGGAAGAACTAATAGATCGAAAATGTAGCAAGACCTAGGGAAAATGGCAAAGCACATAATGAGATAAAGTGAGTTAGTACAAAAAAACATGAAAAAAATATCACAAAGCGAAACCCAGACAATAGGTAGATTCGTCTTAGGAACCCCACCAAGTAAAAGTGTGCTTCAAATAAATAAAAGGTTTAGAAGGAGTCACCTCATGATCACCGGGGTGAGCTAAATTTCAAATCAAGGCAATTATGAATGATAACAATATATTATGTACTCGTGGTTTAACTTGGTAAATACTCTCGGGCAAAGTTCTGAACAAAGTCTTCTTGATGATATCTTTAATTGAAATAGTCAATAGTTAATGAAGAACCTCGATATAAGTCTCTTTGAAAGAATACGGTCTCTGTGAAATTATTTAGGGTTATTTAGGCAGTTTAAATTTCTCTACTTCCTAATATTTAATGCATACTTGAGGGCAAGCATGGAATAAGTGTGGGTAGATTTGATGGGTTGTATTTTCAGCATGTATTTGTGCTTATTTCTATATCATTGAGACCATGCTTTTAGTCTTTTTGACTGCTATTACTTCATTTTCTATCTTTTCAGGTTTTCAAGGCAATTTGGAGAAAAGATGCATTTCTGGGCAGAAAACGAGCAATCAAGGAGACTCCCGATGGATGCACCGAGACTAGTCTGGTCCCCGTGACCTAGAAGCCTTCTAGAACATAAGAAGAAATGAAAAGGGGAAGTCTCGTAGAAAAGTTATCATTCACTGAGATCATGTTGTGTTCACCATGACTGACGAGGTCCGATGATGTGTCAACATTCTGGAGTAGAAGTCAAAGACACCAAGTTGACCAGAACCTAATAAAGAAAGTGGCGTGAATTCAATGTTGTTTAATTTCTTTCCTTATCTTAAAGAGGAATCCTTGTCACTCTAGGACTTCCTAAAGAGCCTTCCACTGAGGTCTTGATGCAGACAACGGGAGTGATAAGTGGTCCCGGTGATCCCGGTGATCCCAGAGCATTCCAGAACGACCAAGATGACATCAATACCAAGGTATGCAAATTTTCAGATCTGGAAGACACTTAATGCGACCTATTCAGGAAGAGCCCAATTTAAGGAAGAAGTTTAATCTCTTTCCTAATTCTATAAAGGATGGGATTTCACTACCATTTGAAGATAAAGACCAAAAGGAAATGAATCCAACAAGATAAATGCAAAGATACCTAATCAAGAAATATCACAATAGTCCTATTCCACTCTAAAGAGGAAGCAAGAGGCAAGACTCCCTATAAATACCAAGGCTGGCACATACATTCCATATTCCATAAGGCTAAAAAGCCAAAATCCATTATCTAAGCTTACTTTAGATTAGTTCATTGTTCTTTTAAAATACTGTTTTTAATCGCATTTTACTTTACAAGTCTTTTTACTCTTTGCATGCTTTACTTTAAGTCTCTTTATCATGTTTAGCTAAATTCGTTGTGACTTGACCAAGGGTCAAGGGTGAGTTTGAATGGCATGAGGACTGCAATTGACTACAAAAGTTCACAAGGTGACCTATTTACCAATCTCGGTACTTCAAGGGTTCTATGGTAAGAGTATCACTTAGTCTCGCTGTGTGGTTTTGCCAACCATTTGGTATGTCTCTATGATTATTGTTAATCTTTATTCTTGCATCCGTAATTATGCCTGAAGAGGGATAAAGTAACAAAAATTCCCACCGAGATCAAAGAATGGTAATCTTATGCCTATTGGGAGTGATTCACTACCAATCGGTAAGGGTTTAGGCTTTTCTAATTTATATTGCTATTCATCGTTAAGCTCTCTAGCATGAAGTGGAGAGATACGGTGAGTAAGAGGGAGGTCATGGCATGAAGTCCAGTCTCCAAACGTAGTAAGGTAGAGTTGCTAGTATTGTACGGTGCATGAGTGTTAGTATAACTAAACCAGGGTCTCGGTGCAATTTATATCTTGTCCCATGATCACCATGATGTTCAGTCTTACTTTGCTTTGGTCGAGTCATTGTCTTTTATTGATTTTATTCTTGCTTTACTTTGTTTGATCATCTCAATTCCCATCAAGAGCACATCTAGGTCATGTTGTCAGTCATCTATTGAAAATAACATTGTTAAATACCGTTCCCTGTGGATTCGACCTCTGCTCGCTACTAACTACAAGTTTGTTTTGTGCAGGGATTTATTTTTGGTGGTCTCGACACCCATCAAGGGATACGAAAATTCTTTTGATTGAGGATGTCTCACAGCGAATCGGGAAAGAACCATAATCATGGATTGATGCATGTGATAGTAGTGATGAGGAAGTGAAACATATAGATACTGAACAATTGGCAATCGCCATGGCTAAGAATCCAAATAACACAATTCGTAAAAGCACTACCATTGAACCTAACAATGACAAAAACAGGCAGCAGGAAGTAACCGAGGGGGATTGCGATCAAAAACTATAACCGCAAAGGCGGAACTACCGATTAAAGTTTTCTCTAATTCAAAATAGGATCTTTTCAAGAACCATTGATAGGGTTTCAAAACTTATTTTTAACAAATAAAAACTTACTTGTAAAGTCTCCTTGAGAGACGGATGCTATAAAGCTCGCAAACGAAAGCTCTCCAATCTCACATGCACGAACTACTCTCGAACCAAGACCGGTGCTAGCCGTATGGGCAAAGAACAAGGAGAGAAAACACCAAAAAACCTAAATTTTTGAAAGGACCAAACGTGCACTGCCTCTATTGAAGGCTGCCATTCACGTTAATGTCATATAAAAAATTAGGGATTTAATTGCTTTAGTAGTCTATTTATAGTCTAATTAGTCAATTAGGGTTAGGTTGAATTTAATTATAAATTTGCCCCATTAGAAACTTAATTTAATAATTAAACCACCGATTTTAATTCCTTAAGCAATTTCTAATTGACATTATTTATAATTCACAATTTAACCCATACACAAAACTAAAACATTATAATTTAATCAAATAAATTGCATACTACAAATTAACTTAATAGACTAAAGTAATCAATTAATTAATTTAGTATGCAAATTTCATTGACTAAATTAACATTTAATTAAATTGTTCAACATGTGAATTTAATTAATTAACAATTAAATAAATACCATATGTAATTTAATTAAATATGGACTTAATTTAACTTAACGAATACTATAAGCTACATTATATTATTTAATTAAACAAATTAATCTCCTGGTGTTTATGATTATTCAATTACATTGACTTGACATGTCAATTAATTAATAGTCAATTCTTCATCCAGTCTTGCAACATTGCATGTACAAGAAATCCTAGATCAGTAGTTCTAAGTGCACGATCCTTTGGGTCTGTCCATATGTTGGCAATGAGTAATTTACCCATATACAGTAATTGGATTCTAGCAACCCATTACAGATCCTAATTAGGAGAGAGTACAATTGTGTCTAAAAGATATTGAACCCAGTAGTTATCTCACAAAGTCCTTTCCCATCTCACATCAATATGATGAACAAGAGGCATGGTGCTTGTCACCCTCTTATGTAGTTCATCTTATTCCTCGATCTAGAATAAAATGATAAAATAAGTCAACGACTTACTGGACGTCTTTATCCCTTTTATTCATCTAGTGGCCGGCGATTCATTTCAGTTTATCAAACCAAATGGAAATCCTATCACTTCAACACTATTGTTAATATGGTTATGAAATACAGCGAGCATACTCGTACTTGTAATCCAATATTTAAGGACCTGTTAGTAATATGCCACAACATACGCACTTCCACATTAGCGTAAATAAAATCAAGTTTGAGGACTATAGAGACCTACTCAGCAAACTGTCTATGACATGCAACCATGTAACCTTGCTTTGTGGATCGATCTAGCCTCATATTCTCAACATGTGCCTATGTTCATGATCTACTTACCAAGTGACATAGCAACTACACTATTATAGATCATCCAACATACAAGCCTTTCATTTTATTCATTGCCATGGTTAAAATAGAATTTGGACATTTATGATTATCAATCAATGGATACTCTACTCATATTATAGCATAAGATATATATGTAGTATATTATTCCCTTTATAATGTCACACCATTAGTAAATACATAATGAAAGAACCAATGCATGGGAACAAGGGCACACCAACATTTCCAAAAATCTCCCACTTGAACTAGTTCACAATAGGCATTGCTCTAATCTTTATAGATCTGACCTAATCTATTAAGCTCTATCCACGATGGACTTTTGGTTAGACGATGAACGACATTGTTCTTGTATTAACCCTATGTAATGACATCTCTTAGACATACTGAACATGTGTTTGAACTTACGAAAGGGTCCCTATAGCTTATGCATTGGCCCCCATTTTTTTCACAGAAAACATCAAGTAGGTCTAAGATCCATCCATCCTAACTAAGTTATGAACTTCCTAATCCAAATACCTCCAGTTGTAGTAATACATTGCTACTATATGTTCAATTTCTGTTATAGAATTAACAAATACACTGTATAGAGATTTCAGCTAATTATACAATTTTCAGCAATCATGACATTTATCAGAATACATCAGGTCTTCAGGTATAAACCAAGTAGTCTACCTCATAGATCTCAACATCCATTATCAAATCTAACACTATAGATTTTCCTCAATTGGATAACTTGATTTAATCTATCTGATAGATCATAATCAGTTGGAGAAAATATATATTCATAGATTTCCATCCTAAAGGTCGTTCTCTTAGATATAATCTAACAACTTAGATCTGAATCCAACCAGAATGTCACGATTTTGTCTAAATCTTACATAGCAAATTGTACACTACAACTTTAGTTAACCACTTTCAGTCTAACCAATCATAACTACACTATCATAATACAATGTTTGGAAATGTAATCGCGTTACTGATTAACATCGCATACACACATTGTCTATAAAAGCATCATTGGATTGCTACTTGAAGATTCAATAGCTTCCAATGGGTTCCAAGTCTCTTACTCATGATATATGATAAGAGTCATCACCATTCGAGAGAAACTGCATTTCTCCAGTTTGTGATTGAACCAACCTGCCTTTTAGGGCAATTTTGTCTTTATAACTTATGCTTCAAACACGTGAAGCTTAAATGTAAAAACCTGATTTGTCATTTCAGAATTTGTTCGCCTTAAACTTACCAATTAAACCATGCTCCCAATACTTTCTAAAAGAATTGCATCTTTTGGAAAAACACCCTTACAAGCATCAAACACTGTGTTTAGGCAGGGTTGTAGGTGCAATACCCTTTGGTTTCCATTGGTAGTTCACATATAGGCTCAAGTAGATTTTCTTGTGCCATTCTGACATGAATATCATGACATAGATATTCAATCTCATTTCAACCATTAGATTCAGACTTCACAATTTCAAAATCTAGAGAATGATGTTGTAAACCAGTAGTCAAATAAGATATGTCCTCAGTTCGGGTCTTGGGAGAAAATTCAAACTAGGTTTTAATATGCTTGCATTCTTGGTTACACAAAAAAACTTTGATATTATAACCTATATGTTTCTTTGCTTTATTCTCAGAGTCCTTGACTTAATCAAGGTCCAAGGAACTAATCTCATTAGTTATGCTAATAAGATTCATCCGTAAGAATAACTAAGAAATGTGTTTATTTCTGGCTATCACGCTTTTGGACTTATATACACTCCCACTGTGTTTTGGGTCCATCGTGCTCATTCAGTAACTTTGTTGACTAGCATATACGCCTAAGGCCCTACATATGCTTCCATTGCACTTCAGGCCCACCAGGACATTTGCTACGTTTACAAGTCTATTGAATAGCTTCTACTTTATTTCACCAAGTGTTTAAAGAATCCATATGATCATATGATTATCAATCAAATGAGTGCAATCTTTCCTTGCAGAAAACCTAGAATATATTTCTTGTTAACTCGACACAAATAACTTTTGGACAAAGACTAGATCCAGCATATTATAATTATCCCTCTTGCATTTATGTTATAGATCAAATTGATTTTGATCAATTCAGGGAAATGCCTATTCCTAACATTTAAATTTAGGAATAAGAATTCCTAGATATACCAATTATATCCGTTATCAATAAAAAATTGAATATCTAGAATCATCCTTAACTGAAATAGAAATAAAGTTCACTATCTAAGTGAGCACAAAATTTCATCATTTCAGGATCAAAATAATTAATCAGCTAACTTTAAGTGAAATTGTTTAATCTTAGTGGCCATTTCTTAAGCTTCACTTATGATTTAAGAATTCACTTATATAGATCCCAATCATCTCCCATCTTAAGTTCTTGCGCATTATCAACGTTAGACCAACATAGATACGTCGATCAAAAACACTTAATGCCCTTCACAGAATCTCCCATATGATTAAGGACATGTTCTCATTCAGTTTCCAATCTACTTGTATTTGATAAAATTATCCTTTGGATGTAGTACAGACTTAACTTCTTGTTTAGTCATGAGCCCCTTAAACATCAAGGCCTCATCTATGCCCTAATGTTAAATCGGTTATCCACCATCAACTCTGACTTAGTCGTATTTACCAAACTCCTAGTTAGCTCAAGTAACTCTTGCAGCTCAACTATAGTCATAGTCATAGTCATCTATAGCTTGTAGCTCATAATGAAATAGTCATAGGATTCAAATTGGAAGGCCAAGATAGTCACAACTATCAACTCTCATACTAGTACACTAAGATAAACAAAACCCTTGATGAGTTTCTCCATCTTCTACACATTAGTACTATAGAGACCATAGTATCCATCTTGTAGGATTTAAACATCTTAGTGATCAAGAACCTCTCTTGATAAAGTTGCTCATGAAACGTCTCATTAAGAGACCTTATCATAGTATAGGCTTGCATCTCCTCTAATCGTTTCACAATTTTGGAAACTTTCTAGCCCACATAAGGTGTTTCACATCCCCGCCATCCCTCTTGAATTTGCATACCACCCAAATTAGGCCGGTATAGTATCCCAGCCAGTGGGCTTAGGTTTATCTACCACACGTTCCTTCGATCCGTGTCTCAAAACTATCAATTAGTTCTTTAGCCCAATCAAGGAAGTGTTGCCTAGATGGCCAGTCCTTTTAAGGATGTATTGTAGTTTGAATGATTGGTTGTTATATTGCTGAAATTTATTTGTTAGTCTAAACAGAATAATCATTACAAAGTTAAAATTAAAGGTCTTTAAAGCCGTTAAACAAATTAATTAATCCAGATTAATTTATGTTGATGATTTTATTGGCTTTATCCAAGATCCACAACCCTCCAATAATGAGCCGGACTGAGCCCAAACAAAAACCCACAATTGAATGTCTGGTAGGATAAACTAGCAATCCTTTTCTCAAAAGGACTCTTGGTTGATGGGCGTATTGATACTTTACCCATATATGTTCTAGGCCTAACTGAGTTAGAACAAAAACTCGTTGAGTCAAACCGCCATTCCACATGTTAGCCATACCAAAGTATCCTAACCCTACGCGGCCCACCGATAACGTAATGCACCCTACTGAGCATAAGGTACACCGGCTTCAATGGGTGCCACTGGTGCGAATCCGGAAAACACTTTTAAGTGACTCAATATTTTATTGGATTATTTAAGTATTTTTGGCTTATATAACGAATCGGGTCCATATAATTATTTTAGATACAATGTATCCATATTCTATATATAAAATGAGGTTCAATGTAGAAAACCATAATTTAAAACTTCCATGGGTATTAACAAATATTGAATATTTAAACCAAATCTCATTTGGACCCATAGAATCCTCGATTACGAATTTTAACAAACCAATCGTCATACTTATATATGCCAATATGATTCATGATCATGACAATTATCATTACATCTACTATATTTAGCCGAGATACTTGGTGAAATCGCCAAGTTATGACAATTGTGACTTAAAGTCTATTAAGGCCCAATGGTTAGCAACCATTTTACAAAATATACAATTTTGCTCTCACTCGAATTAGGGCGTCACTATTTCAAAATTTAGCACTCCAACTATGAACGATACCACGGTCTATTGAGCTAATTTTAAATTTAATATATTCAACTTTTATTGAATATAAATGCCACAAACATAAAACTTATTAAATTCTAATTAATTAAAATTCACAATTTTAAAATATTAAAATTTATGACTCCAGATTAACAAAATAATATGAGTGTTATTTTGATACAATCTGGTTCAGCCGCTTTAAGCTCTTTAAAACGGATTTTGGATAATTTTAAATATTAAAATTATATGATGCCGAACTAATAAACAACCGAAACTTTATTTTAAAACAATTCGGGTCAGCCGTTTAAAACTTTAAAACAGGCTAATTCATCCAACGTACAAGCTAATTCATTTTATTGATTCCCATGATTAAAAAAGACTTGGGACATTTATGAGTATCAATCAATGGATACTCTACTCATATTATAGTACAAGATATATATGCAGTAGATTATTACCTTTATAATGTGACACCATTAGTAAATACATAATGAAAGAACCAAAGCCTGGGAACTAGGGCACAACAACATTTCCAACAATCTCCCACTTGAACTAGTTCACAGTAGGCGTTACCATAATCTTTATAGATCTGACCTAATCCATTAAGCTCCATCCATGATGGACTTTTAGTTAGATGATCAACGACATTATTCTTGGGTCAACCCCATGTAAAGACATCTCTTAGACATACTGAACACATTTCAAACTTATGACCGGGTCCCTGCAGCTTATGCAGTGGCCCCATTTTTGTTGCGGAAAACATCAAGTAGGTCTAGGACCCATCATAACTCACTTATAAACTTCCTAATCCAAACACCTCCACTTTTAGTAATACATTGCTACTCTGTGTTTAGTTTATATTGTAGAATTAACAAATACACTGTATAGAGCTTTTAACTCAGAATACAACTTTCAGCAATCATAACATTGATAAGAAGACATCTGGTCTTCAAGGATAAATTGATTTGATCTACCACATATATCTCAACACCCTTGATCAAACCTAACACTATAGATTTTCCTCAATTGGATAACTTGATTTAATCAATCTCATAGATCATAATCAATCAAATCAAATCTAAATTCATTGATTTCCATCCTAAAGGTCATTCTCTTGGATATAATCTAACAACTTAGATATGCATCTAACCAGAATGGCACAATTTTGCCTAAATCTTACGTTATAAAGTGGTCACTACAACTTTAGTTAACCACTTTCAATCTACCCAATCATAACTACACTATCACAATACAATGTTTGGAAATGTAAACTGATTAACTTCGCATACACACAGTGTCTATAAAAGCATCATTGGATTGCTACTTGAGGATTCAATAGCTTCCAATGGGTTCAAAGTCTCTTACTCATGATATATGATAAGAGTCATCACCATTTGACAGAAACTGCATTTCACTAGTTTGTGATTGAACCAACCTACCTTTTAGGGCAATTATGTCTTTACAACTTATGCTTCAAACACGTGAAGCTTATATGTAAAAATTTGATCTGTCCTTTTGGAATTTATACGCCTTGAACTTTGTAGTTCAACTGTGCTCCCACTACTTTTCTCAAAGAATTGCATCTTTTGGAAAAAAAATAACCTTACAAGCCTCAAACACTATGTTTAAGAAGGGTTGTAGGTGCAATACCCTTTGGTTTCCAATGGTAGTTCACAGATAGGCTCAAGTAGATTTTCTTGTGCCAATCTGACATCAATATCATGACATAGATATTCAATCTCATTTCAACCATTAGATTCAGACTTCATAGTTTCAAAATCTAGAGAAAGACACATTAGGATTCAGGCTATCCATATTTCATATGGTGCTTCTTTATTAGCCTCAGTCAGAGTATGATGTTGCAAACCAGTAGTCAAATGAGATATCTCCTCAATTCGAGTCTTGGGAGTCAATTCGAACTAGGTTTTAATATGCTTGGATTCTTGGTTACATTAAAAACTTTGATATTATAACCTATAAATTTCTCTGCCTTATTCTCAGAGTCCTTGATAGGTCCAAGGATCTAATCTCATAAGTTATGCTAATAAGATTCATCCCTAAGAATAGCTAAGAAATGTGTCAATTTCCAGCTATCATGCTTTTGGACTTATATACACTCCCAATGCATTTTGGGTCCATCGTGTTAGCCGCCCATTCAATAACTTCATTAACTAGCATATACGCCTAAGGCCCTACACATGCTTCCACTTTAAGCTCACTAGGATATTCGCTACGTTTGCAAGTCTATTGAATAGCTTCTACTTTATTTGACCAAATGTTAAACGAACCCATATGATCAGATGATTATCATTAAAATGAGCCCAAGCTTTCCTTGTAGAAAACCCATCCATATATTTCTTGTTAACTCGACACAAGTAACTTTTGGAAATAGACTATATCAAGCATCTCTTGCTTATCCCTTTTGCATTTATGTTATAGATCAAATTCATTTTGATCAATTCAAGGAAATGACTATTCCTAACATTTTAGTTTGGGAATAACAATTCTTAGATATACCAATTATATCCATTATCATTGAAAAATTGAATATCTAGAATCATCCTTGATTGAAATAGAAATAAAGTTCACTATCTAAGTGAGCACAAAATTTCATCATTTTAGGATCAAAATAATTAATCGGCTATCTTTAAGTGACATTTTTTAATCTTAGTGGCCGTTTCTTAAATTCCACTTATGATTTAAGAATTCACTTATATAGATCCCAATCATCTCTCATCTTAAGTTCTTGCACATTATCAATGTTAGAACAACATCTAGTATCAAATACTTGTGATGTTGAGGAGAATTAATCATGTCTATAACATAGATACCTCGATGAAAAACACTTAATGCCCTTCATAGAATCTCCCATATGATTAAGGACATGTTCTCACTCTATTTCTAATCTACTTGTATTTGATAAAATTATCCTTTGGACGTAGTGCAGATTTAACTTCTTGTTTAGTCATGAGCCCCTTGAACATCAAGGCCTCATCTATGCCCTAATGTTGAATCAGTTATCACCATCAACTCTAACTTAGTCCTATTTTTCGAACTCCGAATTATCTCAAGTAACTCTTGCAACTCAACTATAGTCATACTCATCTATGGCTTGTAGCTCATAATGAAATAGTCATATGATTCAAATAGGAAGGCTAATATAGCCACAACTATCAACTCTCATACTATAATACTAAGATGAATAAAGCCCTTAATAAGTTTCTCCATCTTCTACACATTAGTACTATAGAGACCATAGTATCCATCTTGTAGGATTGAAACGTCTTAGTGATAAAAAAAACCTCTCTTCATAAAGTTGCTCATGAAACTTCTCATTAAGAGACCTTATCATAGCATAGGCTTGTATCTCCTATAATTATTTGCACAATTCAGGAAACTTTCTAGCCAACATAAGGTGTTTCTCATCCCGGCTATCCCTCTTGAATTTATATACCACCCAAATTGGGATTGGGCTGGTATAGTATCCCTGCCAGTTGGCTTAGGTTTATCTACCACACTGTGACCACGGGCTTTTCGGTGACCCATGGAATGATGAGGACTTTTTGCTCTAACCTTTTATAGGTCAATCGTTCTATCTTTTGAAGTTGAATCACATTTGGAAAGCTCCTTTTGATGAGTTTGTGTTTGACCGCGATTAAAAATAATTATCATGCATTTAGAACTAACTGTTTTCTTTCCCTCATGTGCAGTAATTTGTTTCACAATTTTTTATATGATCCCAACATTTTCAGCAAGTCTTGTTTATATTTTTATATTCTTGACTCTTTGAGCTTTCTATAATGTTAAGAATCACCTTAATCAGATAACTGTAGTATAAGTTATGAGCGTTCGAAGTTCAGCCGTTTTATGCCCTTTGCCCTGCCCTTTTTTCTCCTTACCGATGCCCCTGCTCCGGCGATGACGGCCGGTGCCGGCGCCGGACAGGCAGGCCTTGTGGACCACGTGACTAGCTGCATGAGCCATGCAGTGGGCAGTGTGGGTCACGCAGCCTTGGCGCGGGCACCCCTTTTCTCTGCGTTTCTTTGGGTTTTTCTTGCCCTGCAAGTTGGGTGTTGCAATTTTTCCGTCAAATTCAAGCATTTGGGGGATTGATTGTGAAAATTTGCACTCTTTAGGGTCTATAAAAACCCCAAAAAATTCAGATTTTAGGACTTTTTGGCTCATTTTTAAAGAGTAGAAAATTTAGATTTTAGCATTTTTTAAGCTTTAAGGAAGAACAAGCTTTATAAAGGCTTGGAAATTCAAATTATCTATTTTTCCTAAGCTTTATTAGGCTTAATCTTTTAGTGTAAATATTAAAATCAAATAGAAATCTTAATTAAAAACTAATTTAAATATGATTTAGGGACTTTTTCCCTCACAAATTACTGAATCCCTTGCTAAATCGGTCTCTGTTCGTCAGTATTTTCATCACAAAATCGTCAAATGCTCGCCAAATGTTGATTCGAGTCTCGAGGGTGTATTCACGGCCTTTAGGTAATTTTCTGAGTTCCAATCTATTTTGTTAAGTTATTTATTGCTTTTTTGCTGTGTGTTTTGGTTGGTTTTTTAGGGGTTTAGCCCTTGCTTTCGACTTTTTTATGACTTTCTAGCGAAACTTCGGCTGACTGCTCCACCGACCAGTAGGCCGCCTAAGCGTCATGGCTGGCCGACTTAGAGAGTCGGCCTACCACGTCTCTCAGTCGACCTACGTGTCGCTCAAGAGGCCAATTGTTTTTTTCACTGGATTTTCTTGGGTTTTTTCCCCCAAGCTGAAAAATCAAAGTTATTTTAGTATTTTAAGTCCAAATCTACTGGGATAATGTAGGAAACGACTATAAATGTCAATAATCTTGGGTTTTCGGGTACAAAAATATTGATTCTGGCCTGTTTAGACTCTTTTTCTAGCAAACCACTTCAGTAGGCAGATGGCCGACTGAGTGTCACCTCACTGAGTCAGCCTACCACCTCACTGAGTTGGCCTACCACCTCTCTAAGTTGGCCTACTGGTAAAAAATATCCAAACAGTCCATGTTTGTTTTATTTTGTATTTTTAGCCGTGTTTTATCATTTTCTTGCTTTTTTTACCCCGATTTTTACCCGAAAAATTCCCTAAAAATCACATTTAATCCGTAATATCATAATATGTTTTTAATCTATTTTTATAATTTATCAAATATTTAACTGATTAAATCTCCTTTTAATGGCTAGAAAATGGTGTTTTTAACTATATAAATCCTTAATAAATCTTTTTACCGTAATATAAAATCCCCAAAAAATATTATCTTTTTTTCCTTTATTGTTTTAGGTCGTTTAGTTTATTTTATTAATTTTAGGTTGCTTAGATAATTAATAAATACCTGAAAACTGTGTTTTTATCCCGAAAAATCCAAAAATATGTTACTTTCCCTTTTTTGATTTTATTTACTGCTTTTATTTATTGTTGCATTATTTGCGATTATTCTCGTATATATTTTGCCACATTTAGAGCCGGGTCTGAGTTGGTAAGCTTGGTTAAGACCCGATTTTGCCCTTTTATTTATTTATATCGCTTTATTTATCTTCTCGCATTAGAAAAATGTATAGGTATTTGTAAAGCCTTGTAATAATTTCATTTTTATGCTTTATTTATTTACTGCTTTTGTGTGCCATATGGCATATAAACCGAAAATTCCAAATGATAATTGGATTTAAATCGCATAAGAACTAAAGTCGCGTTTATTAAAATATAAATAGTTTGATTTAAAAATGTAAAGTAAGCAACATCATCCAAACTTGGAATCTCTGTTTTAAGGAACGGTCTAACCACCCAGTGGTAATATCGTACCCAAATTTAGATGGAGCTAAACTGGGCGGCGACTCTATCTTAAAATACGGGATTTTAAGTCTCGTATCCCGTAACATCGCTTTCTCATTATTATTTTCATCACGCCTAAAATGAGGATTCTCCCTTAGCACGCTTCATAACGCTCGTCATTTTCCGCCCCCCTGCTAAACATCTCACGCGGTCCTCGTGGGTGGGAAAAGAGGTCGTCTGCTGACACAAACATTCCTTGGATTCGTGTCTCAAAACTATCAACTAGTTCTTGAGCCCAATCAAGGAAGTGTTGCCTAGATAGCCAGTCCTTTTAAGGATGTATTGTAGTTTGAATGATTGGTTGTTTTATTGCTGAAATTTATTTGTTAGTCCAAACAGAATAATCATTACAAAGTTAAAATATAAGTTCTTTAAAGCCATTAAATAAATTAATTAGTCCAGATTAATTTATGTGTATGATTTTATTGGCTTTATCCAAGATCCACAACCCTCTAATAATGAGCCGGACTGAGCCCGAACAAAAACCCATTATTGAATGTCTGGTAGAAAAGCTATCCAATCCTTTTCTCAAAGGATTATTGGTTGATGGGCAAATTGGTACTTTACCCATATGTGTTCTGGGCCTAACTGAGTTAGAACAAAAACCCGTTGAGTCAAAACGTCATTCCACATGTTAGCCATACCAAAGTATCCTAACCCTACGCGGCCCATCGATAACATAATGCACCCTGCTGAGCGTAAGGTATAATAGCTTCAATGGGTGGCACATGTGCGAATCCGGGAAACACTTGTAAGTGACTCCATATTTTATTAGATTATTTAAGTACTGTCGGCTTATATAAGGAATCGAGTCCACGTAATTATTTTAGATACAATGTATCCATATTCTTTATATAAAATGAGGTTCAATGTATAAAACCATAATTCGGAACTTCTATGAGTATTAACAAATATTGAATATTTAAACCAAATCTCATTTGGTCCCAAAATTTTAACAAACCAACCGTCATACTAATATATACCAATATGATTCGGGATCATGACAATTATCATTACATCTAATATATTTAACCGAGACACTTGGTGAAATCGCCAAGTTATGACAATTGTGACTTAAAGCCTGTTTAGGCCCAATGGTTAGCAGCCATTTTGCAAAATACACAATTTTGCTCCCACTCGAATTAGGGCATCACTATTTCAAAATTTAGCACCCCAACTATAACCGGTACCACGATCTATTAAGCCAATTTCAAATTTAATATATTTAACTTTATTGAACATAAATGCTACAAGATATAACTTATTAAATTCCAATTAATTAAAATTCAAATTTTTTAAAATATTTGAATTTATGACTCCAGATTAACAAAATAACATGAGTGTTATCTTGATAGAATCTGGTTCAGCTGCTTTAAGCTCTTTAAAACGGATTTTGGATAGTTTTAAATATTAAAATTATATGACCCTGAATTAATAAAATAACCGGAACTTTATTTTAGAACAATTCGGATCAGCCTTTTTAACTGTAAAAAGGACTTTGAATAATTTTAAGACCATTGTAATTTAACCTCGGATTAAAATATGCTACTTCAATTTAACATACACTACGACTTAAATTATTGATCCCGAATAAATTTAAAATACCCGTTAATTTTAAAAAACGATAAAAACGATCCGATTCAACCGTTTTATCAAAACAAAAAATGGTAAAAAAATTTCAGTAATCACCGGACCCATGGACCCGTAAAACGGACCCAATGTCCCGTGGACAGCAGACCTCCACACTGTGGACAGCCCTGCTGTCCAAAGATTGGACGCCACTTTGGACAGCAGGGGCAGTCCAAAATGGCACTAATGTGGCGTCCATGGCATGGGCAGAATCCATTCCATTATTTTTTTTAATTTAAGTTTTATTTATTAATTTATTTATTTTAATAGTTTATTTTATTAATTTAACTTATTAAATTATAATCAAATAAAAATCAATAAATAAAAACCTGACAAACATAAACTACAACTCAGGAACATAGCCAAAAAGAACAAATATAACAATTTTGGAAAAATATCAAAAAACCCAAATCAATGATTCTGTAACTTTTTCTACCGAATAGAAAATTTTCACTAATCAAGAACTTTGATCTTTTGCCTATATTCAAAACCGATTAATTACAAGTATTAATTTAACAAATTAATCTTGTTCATTAATCAACTTGAGGAAAAAATTACAAAAACTTTAAGAACAATTCCTTAAACTTTTTTCATCAAAATATAAAAACCTTTTGAATCTTGAAATCTAATATAACTTTCTTTAAAACAAACTAAACCATTCCCTAAATATCTTTAAAATTTATTTAACAACAATATCAAAATTTCAAGAAATTCATTCAAAACTTTTCCTATTAAGATTGAAAACCTTTAAGGAATCAAGAAACGCATCAATCTTCTTAAAACAACCTCGCTCATGATACCAATTGAAGGAAATTACGATCGAAAACTATAACCGCGAAGGCGGAATTATTTGTTAAAATTTTCTATAATTCAGAATAAGATCTTTTCAAGAACCACTTATAGGGTTTCAAAACTTTTATTTTAACAAATAAAAACTTACTTGTAAATCTGAAGCTTGCAAGTGGAAGTTCCAATCTCACGTGCACGAACTACTCTCGAACCGGCACCGGTGCTAGCCGTATGGACGAAGAACAAGGAGAGAAAACGCCAAAGAACCTAATTTTGCCAAAGCACCAAACGTGCACTGCCTCTATTGAAGGCTGCCATTCACGTTAATGTCATATAAAAAATTAGGGATTTAATTGCTTTAGTTGTCTATTTACAGTATAATTAGTCAATTAGGGTTAGGTTTAATTTAATTATAAATTTGCCTCATTAAAAACTTAATAGACTAAAGTAGGAAGCAGGGAATAGCTTTAGGCATGCCTTCTATTGACCTTGCAGTTGTTTTACCAATTGCTAATCATGATCATGCGGTTCAACATGAAGTTACCAAATTGATGACTAAGGAAAAAGCCAAGAAAAAAGGGCAGCATCAATCAACCCAAGTTTCCTCTGCTGTTCCTCGCAAACGTGGGGCGAAATCTACAACCTCTCAATGATCAATATCTTATATTGGAATTGCAGGGGCTTTTGGATTAAAGAAACCCAACGTATGATTACCAATATGATTAAGGATCATCATCCTCATATTATTTGTTTAGCGGAGCCTATGGTTCGATATAATGATAACAACATTAATTTCTGGAGGCGTTTGAACTTTGATCTTATCACCACCAACTCTTCGGGTATGCCTTCATTATGGTTATTAAAATCAGGTTCTTTCAATGACTCTTTAATGATTCAAATTTATTTCTGGCGTGTGTCTACGATAATAATTCCCATGTCTTACGTAGGGATCTTTTTTCTGATATTAACATTTATCATGACTCTAATCCAGGTTCTTGGTTTGTGTTGGGAGATTTTAATGTTGTTTTAGGTTCTTATGAAAAGAGGGGTAACACACCTTTAGCTGCTGCTTATTGTAAATTTCGTGAATTTATTGATTATAAGAATTCTGTGAGATGAATAACGCGGGAACTTTTTATACTTGGACCAATGGCAGAAGAGGAAATGCCCGTGCTGACTGCTGTCTTGACAGAGTGCTTTACTCTAATGGTTTTTCTTCTAACTAGAATCATTATAGTTGCGTTAATTTACCAAGGCATTACTCGGACCATTAGCCTATGTTACTTTCTTATTCTCTAGGAAACAGGCTAGTCTCAAGGTTCTATTTTCAGGCAATGTGGCTGGAACATCCAGATTTGAAAGATGTTGTTAATAATGACTGGCAAGGTACTTTCCCACATTGACCACGTATCCAGCTTTTGGGTTTCAAGTTAAGGGGTCTTCGACCTATTTTAAGGAGATGGAATCATGAGGTGTTTGGCAATCTTGATGCTAACATTCATAGGAGTAAGGATGACCTCATTAGAATTCAAGAGCAAATTTCGCTTAATGGTGTTACTGAAGAATTACACGTGGAAGAGATGCAAGCTCACACCACTTTGGAATCCCACCTTTTACGTAAACAAATTTACCTAAAGGAAAGGAGATGAGCTCGTTGGTTGGAGATGGGGATAGGAACTCTGAGTTCTTTCACCAAGCTGCTAATAATAGGAAAGTATCTCAATCCATTTTGGCAATGAACATTAACGGTAATATTTCAACTGACCGTAATGTTATCTCTCATCATATTGTGGATTATTATTCAAGTTTATTCCGTGCTTCTACTCAGCCCACTAATAATTTTGATCTTGTGCATAAAATTATTCTTTCAAAGGTTACGTGCTTCGAGAATGAAGAGTTAATAAAAATGCCAAATGATAAAGAAATTATGGAAGTGGTTTTCTCTATGGATGGTAGCAACGCACTGGGATCCAATGGATTCATAGGTGTTTTTTCCAAAAATTTTGGGATATTGTTAAAAGTGATGTATGCCAAATGGTTATCTGTTTTTTTTGCAGGGCCAAATTACCACAGGGTTGAATGCAAATCCTATGGTATTATTACCAAAGAAGAAGAATGTTGCAAATATTGAGAAGTTTAGACCGATTGTTATGAGTAACTCTCACTTTAAAATTGTTTCAAAAATTCTTGCAACTCGGCTTGCCATTATCATTGAGAGAATTATTTCTCCAAATCAGTTTGGATTTATCCGTAATAGAAGTATCCATCAGTGTATTGCCATTGCTATAGAAGGGGTGAATCTTTTGAACAAACGGTGCTATGGGGGGTGTTTGGCTATGAAGATTGTTGTTAAAAAAGCTTTCGATATGCTTAAATGGCCTTTCTTATAGAAGTCATGAATGCTTTCGGCTTTTTTGAACAATTCTGAAACTCGATATTGAATATACTATCTTTGGCACGCATCTCTATTATGACAAATTCTAGTCCACAGGGTTATTTTTCTTATTCTAGAGTGGTTCGTCAAGGAGATCCATTGTCTCCTATTCTTTTTGGCATTGCGAAGGATTTCTTTGGCCGTCTACTTACTCATATGGTGAGCACGGGAGTTTTGAAGCCTATGTCTTATACTAGGAATGCGAACATGCCTTCCTATCTTTTTTACGCCGATGATATTGTGAAATTTGTCTATTAATAAAGTGATGAATATATAAATTGACAAGAATATAAATGGTGAATAGAAAGTTGTATTTCTCACTTATATTTACACTTATTTATATGTGTACAAATACTTGTTCATGAAGAGAAGAAATAAATACGAATACAAAATGTTAATCTAAAAAATACATGATCCTACCCATATTTACAATTACTTGTTGAGCAAATATACTTGTCCATCAAGTATAATATTTACTCCTTAACACTCCCCCTCAAGTTGGGGAGTGAATATCCTAAACTCCCAACTTGTGTCGCACCGTTAAAAACTGATCCTTTCCTAATGCCTTTGTAAAAATGTCAGTGAGCTGGTAGCATGTAGGTACATACAAACGATGAATTATTCCAGCCTGCAACTTTTCTCAGACAATATGACAATCAATCTCATTGTGCTTTATGAGCTCATGAATTATAGGATTTGTCGCAATGTGTAGTGCTACCAGATTATCATAGAATAGTGGTGTAGGAACATCACACAAGACTTTTAAATCTTGCAATATATAACGTAGCCATACTAGTTCCAAACATGCATTGCCCATTGCACGATATTCTGCCTCTGCCAAAGATCTTGATACATTGGTCAGTTTCTTTGACTTCCACGAAATGATAGAGGAACCGAGGAAGATGTAATAACCTAAAATCGATCTTCGAGTGGTTCGACATCCTACCCAATCTGAATCGTAATATGCTTTCAATGAGAGATTATTTTTAGATGGCAATAACAAGCCTTGACCTAGAGTTCCTTTAATGTACTTTATAATATGAATCGCTGCATCCCAATGTGGTTGACCTGCAGTTTGCATTAATTGACTTAATGTTCGAACTGAAAATACTATATCAGGTCTAGTGGCTGTGAGGTATATCAATCTTCCCACGAGCCATCTATACTTGGATGGATCTTTCAACAATTCTCCGTCATCTGAAGTTAACTTTGAATGTTGGTCCATTGGAAATTTTTTGGGGCGAGCACCTGTGAGCCGTGTATCCTGCAAAATATCAAGTGCATATTTTCTTTAGGACATGTAAATTCCAGCTTTGGAACGAGAAAATTCAATCCCTAATAAGTATCTCAAATCTCCAAGATCCTTAATGCGAAAACGTCAAAGCAGGCATTCTTTGAGGCACTGCATTTCTTTTGAATCCTTTCCAGTCAAAAGGATATCATCTACAGAGACTAAAATGGCAGTGTATGAGGACCCTTGAATCGTTGTAAATAAAGAATAGTCTGCTTTGGACTCTTGGTAACCTGCTATTTGAATTACATTAGAAAATGTAGAGAACCAATTTTAAGAGGCTTGTTTAAGGCCATATAATGATTTGTTGAGTCGACATACAACATTCTCCCCCTATCGATGATGCCTAGGTCATAAGTCCACGTAGACAACCTCATGTAAACTACCATGTAAGAATGCATTTTGCACATCCAATTGATGAATTAACCAGTTTTGGGCTGCTGCTAGAGTGAGGAGACATCTCAAAGTTATAAGTTTAGGTGTAGGTGAAAATGTCTCTTCATAGTCAATCCCTTCAACTTAGGTGTACCGTTTTGCAACCAGGGGTGCTTTCCCATCAGACCGATATTTGATTTAATACACCCATTTGCAACTAATGGCTTTTATGACCTTTTGGGAGTGGTATTATTATCCATGTTTAGTTTAGTTGTAGGGCTGTTAACTCCTCTTCCATGGCTTGCTTCCATTTTGGATCAAGAATAGCTTGACAATATGAAGTGGGTTCTTTAGAGCCTGTGATATTAGCTAGAAATGTATGATGTGTGGGAGTAAAACGAGAATAGGAAAGAAAATTTTGAAGGGGATACCTGGTCGATTTTGACAGTTGTTGACTAGAGTTGGAAAGATTGGCTTAAGATCCCGCCACGTAGTCTTGATGCTAGATAGGGGCCTGTTTAACACGTTCGAAGCAGCGGATGCAAGGTGGTGTTGGTGGTGCAGGTGTGTTTAACGGTAAATTCTCTAGCATGAATGAAGGAATGGAATTTTGAATTTCTAAATTATCTGAGAGGGAAGATGTGACTAGTGGTGTGTTTAAGGAGGAATTTTTTTAAATGGGCAGAGGAAAAGAATTTTGAGTTTTTGAATTATCTGATATTAAAGGTGTGATTGGTGGAGTATGATTTGGCATGTCAATAGCCATATTTGGTAAAATAATTTGTGAATCGGAATGAGATGATGTTGTGGATTGATTAAGGAAAGGAAGAATATGTTAATGAAATGTAACATCTCCACTAACAAGAAATTTTCCACTTTCCAAATCAAACAATTTATATCCTTTTTGATTATTTGGATACCCAAGAAAGATACACTGTCGAGCGCGAATCAAATTTTTGTTTGGGTGAAACAATGGTTGCATAATATAAGCAGCCGAATACCTTCAAATGAGAGAGGGATGGAGGTCGGTTATGTAGGAGTTTAAATGGGGATTTGTTTTTCAATAGAGGTGAAGGTAAATGATTTATTATGTATGTTGCAGTCAAGACACATTCATCCCCATTCTAGTGGCAAATATGATTGGAACAACAATGTTCGTGCAGTGTTAAGAATGCGTCTATGTTTGCGTTCTACTACCCTATTTTGTTGTGGTGTATAGACACAAGTTCGTGGGCATTCAATACCATTTTTGTGAAAGAATGTTTGCATGGAGAGAAATTCTAAGCCATTGTCGACTCGAACAGTTTTGACTATAGCATAAAATTGTGTGTTTACAAAAGTGATGAATAACTCTAATAGGTATTGTGTTTTAGATTTTTGATTCATGAGGAATAACCACGTGCACCTAGTAAAGTCATCTACTATGGTGAGAAAGAAATGTGCTCCCAAATGTGTTAGAACTTTATCTCGACCCTAAATATCACAATGTAAAAGATCAAAAGGAGAATGAGATTTTATTGTGCTTAATGGGAAAGGGAATCTTGTTTATTTTGCTCGAGGACAAACATGGCAATTATTATGATCTGTGGCTCCGCTATCCAAGATCCAAGGTTTTGTGAAAGCAGAATTGATGAAGGCATTAGGAGTTAACATACCCGATGCATTTGCAAATGATTTACCTTTATCGAAATTATCTTCCATGGTATTATATGTAATAGATTAAAGTGTAAGACCTTTTAAACACCAAGATCACTGCTCTGGTACCATGTGAAATTTGTCTATGAACAAAGTGATGAATATATAAATTGACAAGAATATAAATGGTGAATAGAAAGTTGTATTTCTCACTTATATTTACACGTATTTATAGGTGTACAAATACTTGTTCACCAAGAGAAGAAACAAATACAAATATAAAATGGTAATCTAATATTTACATGATCCTACCCATATTTACAATTACTTGTTCAGCAAATGTACTTGTCCATCAAGATTAATATTTATTCCTTAATAGATATGCTGATTTTTGTCGTGCCTCCGTACACAATATGCATAATATCAAGCATGCTCTCGATATTTATGGCAGTCTATCCGATCAACATGTTAATTGGAACAAATTTGAGATCTTTTTTTGGGGATTTAATTATGTTGAATAGGAGAGCGATGCTAGCAAACATCACTAGAATAAAAATTGGCTCTTTCCTTTCAATTATCTCGGGGTACCATTATTTAGAGGAAAGCCTAAAGCAACTCACATTTGGCCGATTCTTGATAAAATGCTTTACCGATTTTCTAGTTGGATGGGCAATGCTCTTTCTATGGCAGGTCGGTTAGTGAATTCGGTTATCACCGGTTCTTTTATTCGTTCCTTCATTATGTATCAATGGCCTCGTAAGTTGATAAACACTATGAATAAGGAAATCTGTAATTTTATTTGGTCAAGGAAAGTTGATAAAAAGAAAATAGTGACGGTTACATAGAAGTTGTGCACTAAAAGCGTCCACAATGGAGGTCTGGGTATAAAAAAATGGGCTAATATGAATCAAGACCTAATGGGGAAAATAGAATGGAGTCTCTTAAATTCCACCTCGATTTTTTGTGATCCTTTATAGGGACGTTTTTTTCTTTCCAAATGGGCTACAAAAACGGTGCATAACTCCTCTATTTGGAGCTCCAATAAATTAGTCTTTCGAAAGATCAACCAAAATTCCTTTTCATTGCTTGGTACTGATTCGAATATGAATTTTTCGTATGACTAATGGATTATTCCCACCATCTCTAAATAGTTGAATTTTCGGAATCGGAGAAGAGATTATTTCATGGGCAAGTGGAGGATTACTATAATGGGGAGGGCTGGTCCGATTTGTCTAATGAATTGCCTAATGACATCATTCAGCAAATTCAACAGGTTATAAGGCACGGTGATTGTGATAGATGATTTTAGAGGCCGAGTAGTGCGAGTGTTTTTTCAGTGAAATTATTCTATTATTGGCTTCAAGGGACAACAATTGATTTTCCGATCACTAATTTGATTTGGTCAAAAAATATTCCTTCATCGCACTATTTTGTTTGTTGGAGACTTGTTCAAGGTTATATTTTGACGCATGATGCTATTGCTCCAAGAGGTAATGTAGTTGTCTCTAAATGCGTTCTTTATGGTTCTAATAATGAAACACTGCAACATCTTTTTGTTAATTGTCCATTTACGACTCAAGTTTGGTTTGCTATTAGATCTTTATTTGGAAGAGGGATTGAAACCCAGGGTCGTATTACAGATATTGTCGTCGAGGAGCCTAAACAATGTTTTAGTACCCAACTCGAAGAGCTATGGCAAAGCATTTGGGTAAATGCTGTATAGCTGATTTAAAAAACTAGGAATCAATATATTTTGGAAAATTATAATGCGAATATTTGTTTTTTCTTGAGGAATTTATGGAATGCCATAAGGGAAAGTTGCTCTCTTGGGAAAGGTCATGTTCGCAATTCCAATATCAACCTTGGTTTTCTTGCAACAATACAAATTGCCCCCGCTTACTGAAAGCACCTAGAATTATTCCGGTCACTTGGCAGCCGCCACCCTATGGTTGGACTAAAGTTAGCACAGACACATCAGTTATTGTTGCGGTGGTGTTTATAGCGATTATAGGGGTCATACTGAGGCAGCCTTCGCATTCCAATATGGTACGAAACATGCCTTTCTAGCGGAATTAAAAGCGGCAATTTTCTCTATCAAATCAGGGCATGATAGAAGGTTCGTTGAAAATTTGGGCTCAATGTGATTCTATGTACGTGGTTCAAATTCTTTGAAATCGAATTTTGGCTGTACCATGGAGCATTTGGGTGGAATGGGAGGAGTGTTTACAAGTCATGAACTCAAAGGATGTGGTGGTGACACATAGTTATAGGCAAGACAACCAAGTTGTTGATAGGCTCGCTAATAATGGGAGAATTGTATACGCCATTGTTTGGTGGACCTTGACACCGATTTTTTTTAGTGATGCATTTTTACTTAATTATTCTGGCCGAGGTTGAAAATTTTGCTCTTTAAACTTAGTTACGGAGTTGCTTCCGAGGTCGTAGGTTAATAGCCAACGCTTTTCTGATAAAAAACAATTGCAAAAACTCAAAAACTAAATCAGAGGCTACACTTTCGGAGGCAACACTTTTGGAGGCAACACTTTCGGAGGCAAGCTGATCCAGACTGATTTGGAGGCAAGCAAAACCAGATTGATTCAGAGGCAAACTGTATGAGAGGCAACCCTTTTAAGAAAATGTTGTAGTAGCTTTAAAACTGGACCAAAGGCAACGCGTTATTGTTCAGAATTTGTTACAGTAGATCCGGATGCACAACTTAGGCAACGGTTTATATAGATGAGGCAACACTTTCTAATGAAATTGAAAATGATCTGCAGAAGCTGTAAATAACGATTTTTATTACGTGGAACATCACTGAAACAATAAGAAAAAATTCTTAAGCGTTAGGATGAGTAGAGCTGAGTAGGAGACTCAGTCCTTAAAGGATACTTCGTAGTTCTATCCTGGATTAAACAACTTCTTCAAACTCGATTTGAGTTTGGGTATAGGAATTAGAAATGTGTGTATATATTTAGAAAATGGAGGAAGAAGAGAGTATGTAAAATTGGATTCTTCACAAAAGAAAACCCGCTCATCTTTTTATAGTATATCAAAAGAGTTGTTATAAAACAATAAATAAAAGGTCTTTAAACCGTAACCGACGGCAGTTACAAACACTTAATTAAAATATAGCCATCAGAGAATTAAACACAATTAAAACTGATTTTATGAAGGAAATAAAATCAATAACGATCTTCATAAATATTTTGACCAAAGATATTTTTTTAACAAAAATATTACAAAATATTCTTTTGAAAGTAATATAAAATTCTCATTTTTCCAACAATCCCTCACAACTTTCTAAAGAAGATTTAATAAAAAAATTTTTTGGATATCTTTAGTTTGACATATAATGCATGGAACTAGTGTCTTGTAGACTATGAATCAGAGCTTGATAGATAAAATTTAACTTACGGAATATTTGGCGAAAGATATAGTTTTAATGAACCAAATAAGATAGGGATTTTACCATACCGAATTATGCCAAGTACATTTCTGTTCATCACGATTTTGCACAAATCGGTCGTGCGCGTGACTGGTCTTTGATGAGTGCTCTAGAGATATTGCCAATATTATATCTCATAGAAGCGGCACAACTTCACAATCACACGGGTGATATCATTAAGTGTATGTTGCACTTTATACACCACTCATAAGAGGTATGAAATCTTATTAAGAGTCCTTTTGACTCAACCTCTCAAGATATACAACATAGCACTTTTCTCACATCTAGGATTGGGAAAATATTTTTATAGTGCTAGCAGAACTAACAAAAGGCCTGTTAGTACCCATATGAACTTATTCCGTGGGATCTCCACTCATGTAGGTTGGGGTCCCACCCTTCATTAATTTCAAATTGGCTTAAGTCTCATCCACTCTGATGTATCAAAATAAATTTCTTTTTCAAAAATATATTTCCCAAAAATTTGTCAGATGATTTTATCAGAATCACTCTAGACTTAAATGGCTAAAATTCTATCCCAATATTATCTCTCAAACGTATATGTATACTTTTTGTCATTATAGGTCTTATTTCTCAAAATACATATTGCATCTTTGCATTCTCAATATATTTTACAATTTCAATACATTGCATGTGTTTTAACACTTACTAAGAAAGTTTTTCCAACCACTTAGTCTCATCGTATATTCCAACTCTTAAGCAGCTAACTCTTAACATAGCTTGCTTAGTTAGTTTTCATGTTATTTTTCCACCACCAAATGTGAGAACATAACCACTACAAAAATTATTCCCATATGAATTAAAAATTCGCTCAAGGTCATTGTTCCCCTCAAGAACAATGGGAAATTCATTAATAAATTTCTTCTCATATGAATCAAAGATTCACTCAACATCATTGTTCCTCTCAAGAACAATGGGAAATTCATTATATGGAATACCATATTTAATGGTTCCTCTCAAATATTTCTTAAGCCTCAATATGGCTTCTCTATAATTAATGATTATATTATGTGTATACTTGCTCACATAGCATATGCTATGTCTCAATGTGTGAAATTCATTAAGTAAAAATGCGTACTTGGATTTAGCCACTAGATCATCATTATCTTCCTCTTATTAAGTGTGGAATTATAAGGGATACTCACATAATTTACATCATAAAACTCAAACTTCTCAAGAAGTTTCTCAACATAGTGTTCTTGTGTTAACAAGACACTCTCATTCATCCTTATGATTCTCATACTCAATATCACACTGGCTTCTCATATGTCTTTCATGACAAATATTGATAATAAGATTATCTTTATTCTGTTAACAACATCAATACTCGAAATAAAGATAGTCATATCATCCACATATAATCACACGTATATCATTAATCACTTTAGCGTATACACATATATCCACCTCAAAAGATTAAACTTATCAACTCATTATTTAGGCGCTTGTCAATTGAACACACAAGAACTTAACCACCTTTCCATCCATGTCCAGGCGCTACAAACCCCTCAAGTTGCACCATATATAAAAAAATTTATTTTGAATTGCAATTTTAACACCCATGTGGTGAACTTAATTATAAAAGAAGCTATAGCAAAAATATAGAAGAATCATATTTATCAGAGCATAAAACTAAAGATTTTCTTATAGAAAACAAATATAACTTGCAACCAACTAATTTAGCATTGGAGGATCATAAGCTAAAACACAAGTTCTATATTCCAAAGAATGGAAACAAACTCAAAATAAAAAGCTTCTTGCAAACACTTTGATTCGAAAGATGAAATAGCTCTATAAAAATAAAGGTTCATCTTCAATCAAATACTTAGGAAAATTTTCACCCATACTTTCTTTTCAAAGTTCTCTTGCCTTTTCTCAAATTATCATTATCAAACTCAATTTGAAAATATGTTCAACCGGGTCAACATCCGGAATAAAACTTAAAAATGGAAATCTCTCTAGTCTTTATTGAGAACATTCACAAAGAATTGTATTCCTTGTCTCAAGGTTAATATATCCAAGCACATAAATATGTTCAACATAATCTATGAACATACAAACATAACATATTGTACCTATTTCTCTTTATATAAGTTCAAGAATAATAACCATAATAAGACACCCCCACACTTTTGAATATTTCAAATAAGGATGATAATCCTTACATTTCTCATAAGGTGTCTTATCAGTTTCTCATGTGAAATTCTATTTGTATAGAAAACATAACAAATAGTTCCACCAACAAATATATCAAGTATATATCTAACATAATTAAATACGAAACTCATATATATACTAAATAATGCATAACATGTTCTCATGTGCCTCAAGTTTACTAGAAATTAATAACCATCAAATTTCAAGGTAAACTCACTAAAATTATACTCATATAACCACACCTGGTTAACAATTTTTCACATATGAAATCTGCAAAAATTCAGATTTCATGAGTCCACTTTGACTCAAAATTTGAACATGTAAAAGAGGTTATTTGACAAAGGTTTCTTCTACTCATAAAAATATATATGTCTTAAGTTTCCAATTTCACTAAAAACTCATAAAACCGATTTATATATCTCAAGTTATGCCATAAACAATCAGCTGCGCTCAAAGCTGAAATTCCAGAAAACCGAGATTCTAATCTCAACTTCAATAATATTTCAACCCACTAAACGAAAGAATTTGAAAATCATTCCTTCTAAACATAACTTCATCTATGTATCAAGAATTTCTCAAAACGGAGTTGTAGAACTCAAGAAAACTCATAAACAACCAAGAATGTTCAAAGCTGAAATTTTCATCAAAAACATAGAACAAGAGTTTTATCACAAATTGTATATCAACAAAACTCCAATAACATTTAAATCAAGTTATCTAAAAAAAACTTAATTCATATGAATTTGATCAACACATATCAAAACCTAATTTATTTCTCAACAAATAAATATTTTGATTCAACACAATTTTCACCCTTTTCAAAACTTTGAAAGTTAGAACTTATGAAATAAAACTACTCAAATTCATAAACCTTAACTACCACAATGCAAATCTCATGATTCAATCGAATAGGCGAAAGAGAGCAAGCAATATAATTTACAATCTCCAAATCAGATATCATATGGTTCATATAGCTAATTCCGACAGCACAATATATTTGGTCATTACAACCATATCAGACTCAATAGTTACCTTCACTCCATTTTCACCTAAAAGGCTCACTAAAACCAATTTAGTTCAAATATTGGGAACATATAGCACCTCATTATGTGCTAAAGATGTGAGCTTGAGGAGAACCTTTATTCTTCCAACTTGGGTGTACATGAATAGGGAGCATATTTATTTATTCTCACAAACATGCCTCATTACTCCATAGTCAATAACCCACTCATTCACATCAATCACCATGTTTACTTGTGAAATGACTACAAAAATAATATCATCTACTTAACTATAAGTTGAGTAGGATTATCACATTTCACAACTCTTTTCCTCCATTTAGGAGCATGGTGGTCACATTTCACAACTCTTTTCCCCTTTTTATATTATTGAAGGTTTTATTACTTTTGAGCATATAACCATAAGAAATTTGTATCTTTTCCTTAGTGAAGATTGGTCTCCATGATGTTTGCCTCTGAAATGATCCCCTTCCCCTTGATCATTTTGTTCTCCTTCCAATCAATATCTTCTCGCCCAATGACAAACTTTTGCTCACCAATATCCATATTATTATATTTGAAAATAAAAGATTCCCAAAATCTTTTTAGCTTCACCTTGTGAAATTCCCACCATTGAATATCTCAATTTTTAAAGAAATGACTTAGCTTACAATGGAATAGCTAGTGGAGGAATAACTATTCTTATAGTCTTGAAAGAATTGAGTTCTCGTAGGAGAAAAATAATTTTCCATTACAGATTATCCTTTAAGATTGTTGGAAATTTTTCTCTTTCAACTTAGTTACGGAGTTGCTTCCGGAGTCGCAGGTTAATAGGCAACACTTTTTCGATAAGAAACTGTTGCAAAAACTCAGAAACTGGATCAGAGGCAACACTTCTGGATGCAACACTTTTAGAGGCAAGATGATCCGGACTGATCTGGAGGCAAACTGAACCGGACCGATCCGGAGGCAAACTGGATAAGAGGCAACCCTATTTGGTAATTGTTGCAATAGCTTTGAAACTGGATCAAAGGGAAAGCCTTATTGTTCAGAATCTATTACAGTAGATCCGGATGCACAACTTAGGCAACGGTTTATACATATGAGGCGACATTTTCTGCTGAAATTGAAAATGATCTTCAAAAGCTATAAATAATGATTTTTATTACTTGGAACATCACTGAAACAATAATAATGAATTCTTAAGTGTTAGGATGAGTTGAGTCGAGTAGGAGACTTTGTCCTTAAAGGATACTTCGTAGTTCCTTCTAGGATTAAACAACTCCTTCAAACTCGATTTGAGTTTGGGTACAGGAATAAAAAAAATGTGTGTATATATCCAAAAAATAGAGGAAGAAAAGAGCATGTAAAATTGGATTCCTCATAAAAGAAAACCCGCTCATCTTTTTATAATATATCAAAAGAGTTGTTATAAAATAATAAGTAAAAAGTCTTTAAAACCATAACCGATGGCAATTACAAACACTTAATTAAAATATAACTGTTGGAAAATTAAACACGTGTAAAAATGATTTTATGAAGGAGATCAAACCAATAACGATCTTCATAAATATTTTGACCAAAGATATTTTCTCAACAAAAATAAACAAAATATTCTTTTGAAAGTAACATAAAATTCTCATTTTTTCAATTGCCGAAGCCTATTTCGGTTCTAGTAGATTCTTTTGACACTTTCTTTGTTTTCATTTCTTTGTTCTCAATAAAAAAAAAGTGGAGGGGGGTTTTTAACGATGGCAGAAACCTTTTCTACTTGCCTTTTTCCACTACCAATTAAAAAAAGACTAAGGCGCGGGAAAAAAATAGAAGAATAGATCGTACGAAGGAAAGAGTCGGTGGATATATGGCTAAAGTGGTTTTCATGCTTACACAACTCAACTAGCCAAGGCGGGGGTTACTGGTCCACCACTGACGAACACAAACCCAAAAACCTCCATACGTACCCCTAACCCAAAACCCTTTCCTAGAACTAACACTTCAAAAACGAGCATGGTTCCCTATATATAAAAGTAAAATAACATTCTGATCTCAAGGTGAGATCGAGAAAATTCAGTTGTAAAAAATTAAAATGCTCAGGCTATTAAATACATTAGAAATCACAAACCCCATTGCTCGTTTCCCACACTTAAAAATAAACCAACATGAATAAATATTCGGATAAAGGAGATCTTCTGAACTCAAAGTCCCGTCGAACATGAACTTATTACGCCGCTTTCATAATGCACATGCAATAAAATACAATAATGACGTGCCAAACTCCTGACTCGGCCCGAGTGCAAAATGATACCTCCAAACTTGTAAGAGATCGTAGCCCTTCAAGGGCATTGTCAAAGATATACCAAACAGCCCAAAAACTTCCCTCCAAACACTGTAACTTCCCAAATAGTGAAATAAAGCATGATCGCTTATCTCCTCTTCCTCACAAAATGCATCTAAAACTAACTAGCATCTCTGGATAAAAAGAAAAAATCTTGTTGGTAATCTACCATGGAACAAAAGCCAAGCAAAAAATTGTACCTTTGGTAGCAGACAAGTCTTCCAAATCAACATAAAATCAATACCATGAATGGTCCATTTATTAGATCGAAAATAGCCAAAGCAATAAGAAGCCGCCGAATAACAATCTTTATCATCCAAATCCCACAAGAAACTCTCAACCTCAGGGGTAAAAGCTATTCATCTAGGCTACCCTAAATTAGCCAAATCTTTATTCCCTTAGACCAATGATGGGCAAGATTGAATGATCTAATTACGAAGTTGAATGCACCTCTCCCGACTTGACAACTGGAAATTTCTTTTCCAAAGTGGCCTAAAAAATGTTGTTACCCCAAATAATAAATTATAGCCCCGCAACACTGAATAAGATTTACGGTTACAAAGATGTTAAAGATCCGAAAACAATGATGACAAAGGTTAAAACATGATCCATTTATCAACCTAAAATGAACAATCAACATTGTTTCCCACTACCACTCTCACATTAAGCCGAAATACATCCCAAAAACTTTGATTTTTTATGCAACAAGATGCGATATCTTTCCATGTATGTGAAAGAGATCTAACATCATACTCAACAATGGACTCCCATGATTAAAAACCATACTGTTTAACATAAACTCGTACCACAATGACTCTTGTCTCGAGACCCAAAGTTTTCACATCCTTTTCAAAAGAAGACTGCAATTTACTAGTTTAAAATCCCCAATATACAACCCCCTAGAATTTTCAGTACTGAAATAGTTTTCCAACTAACTTTGCAATTACCCCTAGTGCTCGCATCCCCACTCCACAAAAAATTTCTCATTAGTTGCACAAGCCTATCATTCACCAAAAAAGGTAATTCGAATAAATAAAGAAGGTAGAACGAAAGAGATGATAAGACCCACTTAACAAGAACAACCCGCCCACTATAAGAAAGACATTGACCCTTCCAACTTGATAACCGGTTTCGGAATTTCCCAATCAATAGGTTCCAATAAGACACTAAAATATGTTTCAGGCTAATAGGAGTACCCAAGTATGTTATAGGAAAATTCTCTATTTTACACCCTAATTTCCTCACACAAGTATGTAAAAATGACTCCTGAACATGAATCCATATAACCGAACTTTTATGATAATTAATGCGTAAACCAAAAATCAACTTCAAGCAATGTGAGATACAAACAAAAGTAGATAAAAGAAATTGATCTGCCAGTAAGAAATATAAGGTATCTTTTGCAAATTATAGGAGAGATATATCCATGATCGAACTGACTAAATGGAATCCAGGTAATAGGCTGCATCTAACGCTTGCTTCAAATATCTGCTTCAAACCTCCAATTACAAGAACAAGAAGGAAAGGGGATATAGGGTCGCCTTGTTTGACCCAACCCTCCTAAGCCAAATATGCTGAATCGGAACTCTATTAATAAGGATAGACGTTACAAAATTCTCCCTACAAATCGATAACCACCAAATCCATTTCTCATCAGAACCCATCCTTCCAAATACTGCGTCTAAGTAAGACCAAGAAATAATGTCTTAAGTTTTATTGAAATCAAGCTTGAGAACCAAACAAGATTGTCGATTCCTATGGATAGAATGGACCACTTCTAATGGAATAAAAGAACATTCGTGTATGCTACATCCCTTAATATATTGAAACTAATTTTTAGAATTCAGATTCGATAATAACGGTTGCAACCTACACATTAATACCTTAGATAACAAGTAATAGTTCTTGAGAGAATAAAAACCAGGTACCTTAGGAATTAAAACAGTATATGATGATTTAATGGAAGCTGGCAAAATCAATATGTCATGGAATCTATTAAATAGCTCAAGAATCTTAACTTACAACTCACCCCCAAAACGTCTATAATAGAAGAAATTGTACCCATCTTATCCCAATGCTTTCCCCTCATCACACACACACACATGGCTGTCCAAATCTCCTCCTCCCTAAATGGCTTGATTAGGCTTTAATTCGATCCCCTATCTACCTCAAGAAAATTCAAAACTTCCAAAGAAAATGGAATAATATGTGGTTCCAAAAATAACTACTGATAAATTCCTAATCGCTGAAGTAATCTCCCCCATATCACTAGTGAGAGAGCCATTTACCTCAAGATGAGTAATCTTGTTTCCCCTAGACCGAGCCGTGGCAATTCGGTGAAAGTTAGTCATGTTATCGTCGCCTAAAACCATCCAATTCACACTAGATTGTAGATGTTGAACCTTTTGTAAGCTTCATCGACATTCTAAAAAAGAGGCCCTAGCGACCTGTAACTCCGAGCCCAATGATGTATAAATCAGCCTAGCCACGTTATTGGAGGTTAAAGATAAGACATGATTATCTAACTTTTTAATTCTCTTCTCTAAACCCCCAAAATTTGGAGAATTCCACAGCCCAATATAGTCCCTCAGTCTCCTCAATTTAAAGTCCAAATCCTTCTCCCTCGAATTCATGCAAATCATATTCCATTTCGTCTTTAGAAAAGGAAAAGAATTATCGCTATCCCTCCAATAATTTAGAGAACTAAAATACGAGGCCCCATACTACCCACCCCATGGGATTCAAAAACAATAGGTAAATTGTCAACAAGCATAGAATCTACTGACGATAAGCTTAGCCACATCCATATATCAACAATATCACCTAAGACCATCATGTGATAATTCCTTGAGAATGTCTAGCTATTGGACCATGTGTAATCTCTACCATATAATGGTAAATCAAAAAGCATAGAATTATTCACAAAATCCCTAAACTGAACCATGGAATTAGAAATTCCACCACCTCCTCCCAACCATTCCGGCCTATGCAAGACCTCATTAAAATCCCCACAAAGCATTAATCTTTTGAGACTTTATACATGAGGCATTATCTCCAATCACAATTGATATCTCTCCACAACATTACTGGGTCCACAAATACAAACCAAGTGTACATCCATCTAGTTCAAAACAACATGCAAAATACCCCATCTATTTGACTAAAAAATCATGTCCCCTTGAACCATCATAGTGTTCCAAGAAATTATCAACCCTCTCGACATACCCGGATAAGGGATGCAATGAAACGCAAAATCATTATGACCCCTATGAGCACAGGCTTTTTTGTGTCCCGCGAAATGATGATGACTTTTTGCTCTAACCTTTTATGGACCGATTATTATATTCTTTGAGAGTCGAATCATGTTTGGCAAGTACCTTTTTGATGATTTTGGACCTTTTATAGCTCTTAAAAATGATTAAAATGCATTTAAAAATGAACCATAATCTTTCTCTCATGCACAGTATTTTGTTTCATGGTTTTCTCTAAAACTCAATCATTTTCAGCGAGTCCCATTATTTTTCCTAGATTCTATATTCTTTGAGGTTTCCGGAATGTCAAGAATCCCTCAAATCACATAAGCGTGGTGAAAGTTATGAATTTTTAAAGTTTCACATCTTATCCTTCCCGCCTTGTCCTTGCCAGAATCGCTGTCGGCGACGACGGTTCTGTTGGAGCGGTTTGTCGAGCCACAGGCACGGTTAACCGTTCTGGCAGCATGGTTCACCACCCCAACAGTGCGGTGACCTTTACCTTAGCAACGGTCACTGCGTGGCCTATTGTGGCCTCACCATGTGAGGCCACAACGTGGCCACGTGGTCAAACCGCACCCCCGGTGTAGTTCACTGCACCACCGACGTGGTTATCACATCCGTGGTTGTGGTCAAAATTCAACCTTTGCATGGTCTCTGGGTTTATCACCATGATGCAATTTTCTCTCTTTAACTCGGATAACTTCAATTTTTCCAGGATTTTCGACAATTCTAGAGACTAAATGGATTATTTGGGTTGAGAGAGGTGTATTTAAATTCATTAAATCACCTGCTGTTTGGACTTTTGCCAATTTGAAAAGAAAAATTAAATTAGAGAATTCTTACGTTTCTAGAGTGAGACAGTAAGAGAAAGAGGTAGAAATTCGATTTAATACACCTTAATTTGGGTTCTTAATCATTCTCAAGCCTAATCGCTTAGGTTTAATGCTTAAATCACCTATAAACCTACCAATAAGGATTGGTCCAAGTGGTAAGCGACTTGGTATCGCTTAAGCAAGGTCTCGAGTTTGCGTCCTAGTGCATGCATAAAATCCTTATTGGGAAACTCACCCACCACAGCCAGTTGCACGCCCCGGATCGGATCTGGACGTAGTTAGAGCAAAGCTTCGGTGAACCAGATAGGTAACAAAAAAAATCACCCAAAAATCTTAGGTTTAAATCAATTTAAATAGGTTTTCAGTGACTTTCGTCTCAAATACTACCTAAAATCGCTGATATTGTTCATCACTGTTCAGTCGGATTTTCATCACAAATTCGTCAAAAAGCTTGCCAAACGACCGGTTCGAGCCTCAAAACATAGATCCGAGGCCTAAAGGTAACAAAATTTAGTTCCAATCCTTTTGTTTTAATTATTAGTCATTTTTGTTGTTGTTCTTGTGGTTTTTCACCCATTCCCTTTGGTATTTTTGCAAAACACCTTTTCCGGCGTTTTCAGTCTTTTTCTTCCCCAATTTGAAAAATCAAAGTTATTTTGTCATTTTAAGTCCAAATTTGTTGAAATATTGTGGGAATTGACTTAAAATTTTAGTAATCTTGTGTTTTTTGGTGCAAAAATACCGATTTTTGTCCGTTTGGCATTTTTCATGTATGAATGCTTCAGTGGTCATTTGACCACTGCAGCGACAGTCGTTAGATGGCCACCACAGTAGTTAAACTGGCAAAAAAGCTAAAAGGCCTCCGCTTTTTATTTGTGGGCCTTTTTTATATTTTTCTTGCATTTTTTACCCCAATTTTCACCCGAAAATTTTTCTAAAAATTCTAAATAATCTGGAATCTATCAGAATTAATTTATTAATTATTTAATTGGTTAAATATCTATTTAATGGCTTAAAATGGTTCTTTTCACCAAATGAATTCTTAATAAATCGTTTCGTCCCAAATAAAATCCAAAAATTAATTGATTATTAGGTTTCTTAGATAACTATTTAATGACCAAATAACACGTTTTTAATCCCAAAAAATAATTTTCTCCACGTTTAATTTCTATTTCTGCCCTATGATTATTTGTTCATTATTTGCGATTTATTTGTGGGTGATTTATTATATTTAGAGCTACTTCGGGGTTGGTAGGCACGGTTGAGACCCGATTTTGGATCTCTCTTTATTTACTTTATTTATTTATCCCGAACTAAAAAAATGTATAGGAATTTGTAAAGCCATCTAATAATTATTTATTTGTTTTATTTATTACTTTATTGCATGATTCGCCATTTGATGTATGGATTATATTAACCGCAAACTCTAATTAGGAGGATTTAAATCACATAAGAATTAAAATCACCTTTATTAAAATTTAAATGGTTTGATTTAATAAATGAAGAATAGGCAACATCATCCGAACCTGGAATCTCTGTCTTAAGGTACGTCTAACCATGGGAATATCGTACCCAAAATCCCGGTAGAGCTAAACCGGATGGCGACTCTATCTTAAAATATGGGATCTCGGGTCTCGTATCTTTTAACATTCAAATTGGATTAAAATTGTACTTCAACATCTTTTTTACTTGATATTTTCCCTACACGCTTAAAATGGGGATCCATCCTGTGGCTCGCTCGGCCGTGCTCACCTTTCCACGCCCGCCTCTCACTTGGGTCGCGCGAAAGAGACTGGCCTCTCACAGTGGCGACACCCCTGGGGATTTCCTCTTAACTTAAACTTGAAAATTTCTCTCATTTTTTAAATTTGGTTAAAAGGATGGTATGATGTGTTGGAAATGTTTTTAAATCAAAGCTTTACTTCTTACACCTTTTTATCCATCACATACTTAGATACTAGGTTAAGGTGCCATTTTTCACCCTGTAAAGCTCACTTGTATACCTCATGCCCGCTAGGAATTGGCCATATTCATGGGTGGATCACTCGTTTTAACCAACATGTTAACTCCACGATCACAATCATTTGAGGCGTGGTTGAGTCACGTGGAATCAAGGTAAATAAGACCCTTCTACAATATTAGTAGTTTGAGACCATATACAATGTTAGATAGAGCAATAGCAACTTCCCCTTAGGAAATCACCAAAACATGCATGTTTTAGAATTAGGTCGAATACTCTCTTACCGTTCATTGGCATTTGAGTTTAGCCCCAGATTTTTTAACATCATTGCGAGGGAGCCATAAGGTTGGAAGAAGTTTTGCTTATCATATGCTAGTTACGTTTTGCTCATACATACGCAATTCATGCATAGGCCGCCTATGGCTGAATTTTAATTTTTTGCTTACCTCTACCCTCCCCCTGCTTGAAGGGGGAATTTTGCAAAATGCCTAAGATCATTTGGGTCTCGAGGAGCCACACCTAGTTCACTATAGAATAGCGAGGGATTCAAGCATCTCATATATTTTGCGGATAAGCTTTGCATCATAAGCCTTTCTGCTCTCTATCCCTCTAAGCCACCCTCTGTATGTTACATTCATCCTTCGAATAATTTATACAGCCATTCATTTCATTCATGGTTTGATTTTGGGGCTAATTAGCTTTTGGTTTTAAAGTTAGGTTGAGACGTCCTTGCAGCTATAGTCTTCTCTAGTCTAGACTCGATCATTGTTTTGTCTGTCACTCTGCGACTTCAAGTTCAGTTTTAGGCTTAGTTTCAAATTCTAGGTTCTCTATAATGTCTGATGTACTGCCAATCACTGAGGTTCTGTCTTAGGATATTCCTCCTCCTCTTCCTCTGCCTAGTTAGGGGAAATCTCTATTGGGTACTGAAATCGCCAGTGCTATGGCCATGTTCCTTCGATCTGACTTGTTCCGCATTACTATTCAAGAGAAAGTTTGTTTTGTTTTGGTAGAGGAAAGGAATGTTCGGGGCCATTTGGGCCGGTTACGCAAGCTCAAGGTCAGTATGAGGCCACTCAGATCAGTTAGGGTCCAATTCTATCGATTCAGATGCCATTTTTAGGTTAGACTATCTTGCCAAATCAACTGATCTTATCAGGTCAATTCTAGTTTGGTAAGAGTTCCACTCTAACACCTCTATCTTTTACACCTACAGTCTTCACTTTCCCTGCTCAAAATTCTAAAACAGCAGCTTAAACACCTCCATCATTCTCTCCGCCAAACTTTATGTTCCCTCCTCCAGACACAAGGCCGATTGTTCATATTTTAGTCTTCCCCGCCTTTCTAGGGGGTTTCACTCCATAAATGATCGTTCCTTCAAATGGTTTTACCGTTCCGTCGACACCCCTATTGTCCTTTACTCCTCCTAAATTTGTGATTACTTTGGGGGGACCACCTACCCTCAGAATCCATTTAGTCAGAGCTTCCAAGCATGTCCTCATGTTCGAACTCCATTACCACCGTCCTTCCAGTTTGGCACCACTTCTGCCCCGAATGACAAGGTCACACGTTCTACGGGTTAGGCACCAATCAACCACATCATGCAATCTTCAGGCAAGACACCCAAAGTGGAGGCACTTCTTTGTCAACTATTAGTCGTGCATCAAATGAAAGAAGAAGAGAGAAATGAGGATTGGGTCCCAAAGAAATTTTCTATGCCAACAATGGAAGCCTACACTGGTGAAGGTCCTCCTGTGTCTCACATTGTCTTGTATGAGTGAATCATGCAAGTTTAGAAGGTTCTAGCCAAGTTACTCTAGTGCACTTTCGGTGGGCTAGCTCTCGAATGGTATGATACCCTTCCTACTGATGTGGTTCTTGATTTGAAACTTCTTTCTGAGGCTCTAATCACCTACTATGGTTTTAAATCAACTATAGAGACTACTATCTAGCACCTTAAAATAGTCAAATAGAAGCGAGAGACTTTTAAGTCCTATTTCAATCAATGGATGGCCACCCAAGTTCTGTTGAAGAAAAAGCTTAGTCTAAAAGGAGATGATCCCTAAGCTCCTTAATAGATCTCTCCCAATCTTTTGAAAAGAGATAGAAATAGATTCTTATGACTCATATATGAAGGTTTTCAAGAAGGCTGAGAAAATAGAGCACTGTGAAGAGAAAGAGAAAGCAAACAAGCCAAAGGGCGGCAAACCCTGGTCTAATAAGAATAACAATTCTAGAACGTTTGATGTTGCTCCTGTACTTGTCAAGGAGAAGACTCCCACAGTTTATGTCATCACTCAAGAGGATATCTCTGTAGTTCAAGCTGCACCTGCTCAGGTGCTTGGTCTAAAGCATTCGTATCTCCGTGGAAGCTCCCTCTTAGTGTCATGTTTTCCAAGTTATGAGAGAAAGGCATGCTTTGACTATCTTCGTGAATATCATTCTCCTACACCCTAGGAAAAAGGAAATTTTTACCACTATCATGTTTAGGTAGGGCACAAAATAGATCAATGCAAACCTCTAGGCATGGCCGTTTGGTGTTTGGTGAGAGGGGGAAAAATGGAACAGCCGGCTAGGAAGACCAGTATTGAGGAGAAGCCATCACCGAGCCTAGATGGTTAGGTAGGTGTGATCAATTTTGGTCTGCCCGAAGAAATTGTTTTGGCCATGGTCTTTCCCACTCCAATAGACACCATTATGGAAGCTGATTCTATCTCTAAATATGTCAAGGATATCGTGAGGTCTTTAGCGAAGGAAGGAGATAAGACATCAGCTAAACAAGTGAAAGTTTTGGATCTCATTCTAGATGGCATGCCAATAAAAGCTACCAGGGATGGTTAATCTACAAGCACCATAACTCGAGACCCTCTGCCTGTGGAGGATGACCATCTATAATGTAATTTTCTTTTTCTAGTATTTAGATGTGAACAACTCTACCTTTAAGCCATTTTCATTCAATCAAAGACTCTCTTTTTTCTTATATGCTTGATGTTCTGCCTAATGGGTCCAAGCATTCATTTTATCAAAAGCATAATGTGTTCAATATTCATGACGTTTCTTCAACTAAAATAAATTTGAGTACATGTGATAACCTAAAATGGTAACCATTTCTAATGACCTAACCTTTAAGAGAAAAGAGAGATAATAAAAGTGCTTAAAGATCATGATAACACTTTTGCCTGGTCATGCCCAGATATACCCAGGGTTCATTCTCATATTGCTTAGCATCATATCTTCACGTCTAAAATAGAAAAAGAAGCTTAGTTCTTCCTTGGATAGGTTCAATATGTCAATCAGTTCATTGCATGCCCCCCTATGTGCAAACCTATTTTCAAACTATCAAAGAAGAGTCAGCCGATTATGGAGAAGGAGCATTGGCAGGCCACCTTCGACAGAACTAAGGCTTACCTTTTCTTTGCCCACCCATTCTCCAAATTCCCACCCCCAATTCAATATTGACCCTTCCCACTATTCATTCCCTTCCAACTATAAATCTTCACTATTTATCTCCTCATTGGCCATTCTCGGCATGGGGGATAAATGTGAGTGGCAAAAATCAGCCTTCATCAACCAATGGACACTGCTTTATCATCATAGGGGCAAGTTACTTCTGAAAATAGGGGAAAGTCAAACCTTGCACCATAATTACCATCGAGAAGATAGCCAAGTTCATCAAGAAACACGTCTTTGCTCGCTAAAGCCTACTTCACTGCTTAGTCTCAAAAAATAAGCTTCAGTTTCAAGGGGCAACAACCAATTTGATTGAGAAATATGGGATTGAGCACCATAGGGATTCACCCAATAAACCACATGATAATGGGGCAGCTAAAACCATAAACCATCTTATCAAGAAGTTTATTTCCAAGACTAGTGCAAGAATCGAATTTTGAGCCGATGAGCTACCATTCACCCTTCGAAGATATGAAACAAGTGTCAGAAATTTGGCAAATTTGATGCCCTTCTCTTTTGTTTATGCTATAGTAGCCATGATCCTAACTGAAAATTAGATGAAGTCCTTGAGAGTCACACTGAATCTAAGTCAAACAGACCCTATGGACTAAGGCACAGTTCAAGCAGCTTGAACAATCTTTAGATGTACCAACAGCACATACCGAGGTCGAACAACAATTCTGTCAAATGCTAATGGTCTAATTTTAAAGCAAGTAAAGCCTAGTAAAGCAGACCCAAGGAAGAAGTCTCAGTGGAACTAGAATGGTGTTCGATACTATGGACATGGAAGGTAACAAGTTTGTAACCCGTATCAATAAAAATAGGTTAAAACATTATAATATCTAACCAAAAAGAATCAAATCTAGAAAAGCGGCACAAAGAAATTAATAAAATTAATCACCCAACGAGTGGTCTTCAACTGCTAGGACAAAAATTAGGGTGTAACCTGCTATTTGGTATACCATAAGCCATTCAGGCAAAAGCTAGGGTGTAAAATAGCCCACCAGGCTGAAAACCCGAAAAGGGTCAACTGGTAAAAATTTAGGAAAAAGTGAGCTACGAGAGCGTGTTGGCTAGAAAACCTGTACAGG
The DNA here is from genome assembly GCA_947683365.1 of Euphorbia pulcherrima. Classification (NCBI taxonomy): domain Eukaryota; kingdom Viridiplantae; phylum Streptophyta; class Magnoliopsida; order Malpighiales; family Euphorbiaceae; genus Euphorbia; species Euphorbia pulcherrima. The sequence goes on from CANTUS010000010.1 coordinate 47,203,928, forward strand.
CTAGTTAACGCAAGAGTTTGGATCAATGGAAATGGTTATCATCATTATGTACTCAAACTAACTTAAATTAATGAAATTGTCCCATTTACTAAACTCTTATGTTTGTGCTAGAATGAATATATTAGGCCCAAAAGGCAAAATGTTGCAAGTGAGTCGAGCGTAGGGTTCTGTGCAGTCAACCCGATTTCTCAAAAAAAAAGAGTAAAAATAAAAGGCAATAATCCTGATAGACTAAAAACAGTGAGATCTATGCAAAAGCTAGGATAGTCTGCTAGATTGAAAACCTAAAAAGGGCGGTCCACGCAAAAATTATGACACAAAAGCAAAACAAAAATAAGTCAGATAGGCCCATCGTAATGTTCAGGTCTAGGCAAAAATTAAGATAAAGAAAGATAAAAGGTAAATGACTACCACCAATCACATCGAAGGACCCACATCCTTATCATCGTCATCACAATACCTAGATATCCACCGCAACCTAGTGGACTCTAAAAACACAACTTCATCTATTGTACGTGTCTACCCGAATCTCGATTGCAACCCAGCATCTTGAGTTCGCAACATCCTAATCTTTCGGAACCATCCTTTGTAGAATTCATTGGTACTAATAGCGTCCAGCTATTTGTAATCTAGAATCTCAAACTTTACTTCATGCCCCCCTTGTCTCCGATATATGCAATCAGACGATCATTACACTATTGCTTTGTTTCCTTTGTTAGCGAGCGATAAGGCGTGTAGTAAGTGCCCTTCCTCAACCTCAATATCCGGCTATAAAAACCCCATGTGTGCACTGTAATTTCCCTATTTCTCTACCATTGGCATTCCCACCCAATCTGTGTCACAACCCTAATCTTCTACCATGGGGCATACCCACCTAATATGTGCGGCAATGCAGTTTTATATGTTATCCCACCTAACAAGAAATCAAATCAAGCAAGTCAATTAAGCAAGCCAATCAAGCAAGCAATCGAGTCTCTCCGATGCAGAAGAAGATCAGCCTAACAAATCATGCATACATGCATAATATTCATAAATATGTTGTATATTTTTGTACAGGAAGTGAGGCACAGAAAATTATCCTTGAGCTTTATGCTTGAACTTGAAGACAAGCACTCGCGTACCAAGGGCAATCCTAATATATTCACTGAACTACATTTGATAATAAAACATCCAAGGGGCATACCAACTAGACCCGATGGACACCTCAACAACTACTCCAGACTCCTGGAAATCTAAAATCAACTTATATTTCATACTTCCATTTTTATTGCTTAATTGAAGGGGAAAATATATTTTTGTTTCCACAAAATCAATTAAGCAATAAAAATGCAACTCATACCAATTACTGATGTCTCAAAATTTTCTTGACAAGTATGCCATACGGTAGTCCCAGTGGTCATCCAATAAGAGACTTTAGAATTCGGATCCCGACTCTCTAGGGACACCTCGATGCAACCTTCTAACTCTTCAGGATCACCTTGATGCAACCTTCCAATCCTCCAAGGGCACCTTGATGCACCCTTCTCGATCTTCTAAGGGCGCCTTGATGTAGCTTATCGATTCCAGAATCCAAAGTTCAAAATCCAATATTCAAAATCCAAGATCTAGAACTCAAACACATACTCCAAAACCTTTAAGCCCAGGCCCACACTTGGCAACCCCTTAAGCCCAAGACCTTACTTGGTAAACCTTTAAGCCCAAACCCACGGTTGACAAACCTTTAAGCCTAAGCCTGCTCTTGGCGAACCTCAAAAGCTAAACCAAGGATCAACACGCTGAGCCATCTATCCTACCGCAAATTGCAAGCTGCGATCCACAATGCAAAAGAATCAACCCGTACAAATTCTCTACACCTCATTTACTATCAACCCATATAAATTGCAAGCCGTCTATTCGTCAAATAAGGCAAAATCAACCGAACGTCAAATTTTTTCGGACTCCCGAATATTCCCAAACTCAATTTATTATCACCTCATTTTTATTATTAAATTTAGGGGGAAAAATTTTTGTCTCGACAAAATCAATCAAGTAATAAAAATGAAAAATTCACAATGCTTCCTAATATCACAAAATTATCTTAGCAGGCACACCATAAGCCAACCCCGATGGACAACCAACACGAGAATTCAAAATACGACTGACATATCTCAAATTTTATTCTTGATAGTAGTGTTGATGGCAATCCCGTTAGACAATTGATTTAATAATCCCAAATCAAAGTATCTATAATGGAGCGTGCAATGCCATTCGATTGGGCATTCAATCCTCCATTATGTTATGGTGACATAAGGCAGCCAGCAATCTGTACCCAAGTTTCTGTAATGTAGCATCTTAATGCCATTTGACTAGGCGTTCAATCCTCAGTTATGTTATAGTGACGTAAGGCAACCAACCGTTTATATTGAAATTTTTGTAATTGAGCGGCACAATGCCATTCAACTGGGCATTCAGTCCTCAGTCATGTTATGGTGATGTAAGGCAACTAGTAGTTTATATTGAATTTTCTGTAATGGAGCGGTGCAATGCCATTCAACTAGGCATTCAATCCTCAGTTTTTTTATGGTGATGTAAGACAACCAATAGTTTTATTGAAGTCTTTGTAATGAAGCGGTGCAATGCCATTCGACTGGGCATTTAATCCTTAGTTATGTTATGGTCACGTAAGGCAACCAGCAGTCTATCTTAAATTCGTGGACATCAAAGGTGTTACCAATCCAAAATCTCCAAGTCAACTTTTTTCTTGATAGGTCTGTTGATGGCAGCCCCAAAGATAACTGGTTCAAGAATCCAAACTTCGGGTATAACCTTCTACCCATTGCTCTTTCGTGAGATCACCTTGGCATGCTAAGTGGTAATCTCTCGAAAGGTAGCCTGTTAGCATGGGCTTTTCGGTGTCCTGCGGAACGTTGATGACTTTTTTCTCTAACCTTTTATGCACCGATTACTTTATTCTTTGAGAGTCTAATAACGTTTGAAAAGTACCTTTTTGATGATTTTGGACCTTTGATCGCGCTTAAAAATAATTAAAACACATTTAAAAATGAACCGTAATCTTTCTCTTGCATGCAGTAATTTTTTTGATAGATTTCTCTTAAACCCGATAATTTTTAGCAAGTCTTGTTATTTTTCTTAGATTTTAGACTCTATAAGGTTTCTGGAATGTCAAGAATCACTTAAATCGGATAAATGTGGTGAAAGTTATGAATTTTTGAAGTTTTGCATCTTAAACTTCCTGCCTTGACCTAGCCGGAATCGTCGACAGAATTGCCCTCGGCGGCGGCGCCACCAACAGAGCGGTTTTTTGTGCCACTGATGCGGTTAACTGCCCTGGAGGTATAGTTCACCGCCCCGGTGATGCATCGTGTGTCCTATTGTGGCCTCACCATATGAGGCCACAATGTGGCCACGTGGTCAAACTGCACCCCCGGCGCAGTTTACCGCTTTGCCGCACCTATGGCAACGGTTGAAATTCGACCGTAAAACGGGTCTCTAGGTTCGTCGCAAAGTCCGATTTTCTCTCTAGCTCGGATAACTTTGATTTTTTCAGGATATTCGACAATTCTAGGGACTAATTGAATTAGTTTGGTTGAGAGAGGTCTATTTAAACTCATTAAATCACCTGATTTTTGGACTTTTGCCAATTTGAAAAGAAAAATTAACTTAGAGAATTCTTAAGTTTTTAGAGTGAGAAAGTAAGAGAAAGAGGTAGAAATCCGATTTAATACACCTTAATTTGTGTTCTTAATCATTCTCAAGCCTAATCACTTAGGTTTAACGCCTAAATCACCTAGGAATCTTAGGTTTAAATCGATTTAAATAGGTTTTTAGTGACTTTCGTCTCAAATACTACCTAAAATCGTCGCTATTGTTCATCACTGTTTCGTCGAATATTCATCACAAATTCATCAGAAAGCTTGCCGAATGACCAATTTGAGTCTCAAAACGTGGATTAACAGCCTAAAGGTAGCAAAGTTGAGTTCCATCATTTTGTTTTAATCATTTAGTCGTTGTTGCTGCTGTCTTTGTTGTTCTTGGGGTTTTTCTCCCCGTTCCCTTCGATATTTTTGCAAAACACCTTTTTCTGGTGTTTTCGGTCTTTTCCTCCCCAATTCAAAAAATCAAAGTTACTTTGTCATTTTAAGTCCGAATCCACTGAAATCTTGTGGGAATCGACTTAAAATTTCAGTAATCTTGAGTTTTTTGGTGCAAAAATACCGATTTTTATCCGTTTGGTATTTTCCGATACGACTGCTCCGATGGTCATCTGACCGCTGCAGCAGTAGCAGTCATCGCTGCCATGGCAGCGTTCAGATGGCCACCACATCAGTCAAACTGGCAAAAATGCTAGAAGGTCCCCGCTTTATGTTTTTTTGCCTTTTTTATCGTTTTACCGATTTTCACCTGAAAAATTTCCTAAAAACTTTAAATAATCCAAAATATTATAACATAATTTCAAATCTGTTGGAATTAATTTATTAATTATTTAATTGATTAAAAGTCTATTTAAGGGCTTTAAAATGGTTCTATTAACCAAATAAATCCTTAATAAATTGTTTCGTCCCACATAAAAGTCCAAAAATATTCTGTAATTATCTTTGTTGTTTTGAGGGTTGTTTAGTTTATTTAATTGATTATTAGGTTGCTCAAATAATTATTTAATGACTAAGTAACACATTTTCAATCCCAAAAAAATGATTTTCTTCATGTTTAATCTCTATTTTTGCCGTATGATTATTTGCGAATTACTTGTGATTTATTTGTGGGTGATTGATTATATTTAGAGCTGTTTCGGGGTTGGTAGGCCAGATTGAGACCGATTTCGGTCTCAATTTATTTACTTTATTTATTTTTCCCGCACTATAAAAATGTATAGGAATTTATAAAGCTATGTAATAATTATTTATTTGTTTTATTTATTGTTTTATTACATGATTCGTCGGGTGATGTATGGATTATATTAACCGAAAACCCTAATTATGAGGATTTAAATCGCATAAGAATTAGAGTCACCTTTATTAAAATGTAAATGGTTTGATTTAATAAATGAAGAATAGGCAACATCATCTAAACCTGGAATCTCTATCTTAAGGTACGGTCTAAGCACCTGGTGGGAATATCATTCCCAAATTCCCTGTAGAACTAAATCGGGTAGCGACTCTATCTTAAAATACGGGATTTTTGGTCTTGTATCTTTTAACATTCAAATTGGAATAAGATTCTACTTCAACATCTTTTTTACTTGATATTTTCCTCACACGCTTAAAATGGGGATCCATCTTTCAACTCGCTTCACCGCGCTCACCATTCCGTGCCCACCTCTCACACGGGTCTCGCGAAAGAGGTCGCCCTCTCATAAGCCTAAAACTTATGCATAACCTGATCCGAAACCCCCCTAACTTTAGTTTCAATCAAGACAAAAATCTGCGAACACCATTTTCAAACCCAAGTCCAAACTAAAAATTGCTTCGCGCCATTATTCAAGCCACCACGGCTATTCCAACAAAGAAAACTTAAAGACATAAATCAAATTAAACAAGCCTAGATGAAGAAACCAGATTAATTCAACTTATATGCCAAGGTTTCCACAATAGTCTCCATGTGTTGACCTTTAAACAACTCTAGCTTTTCCTCCACCCTAAATACCATCATTTCCTCACTTTCACCCCCTATACGCTTGTGTGCCCTAATGATAGTTCTTTTAATATTAGACATATCCGGTCCCGTCGAGCCAAATGATTCATTGATTAAAACTAGCACATTCCCTGACTTCGAAACCTCACTCAACCTGACACCAGACTTACCCAAAGATAGTAACCTAGGGCTGCCCACACGACTCACACTAGTATCATCTACTTCCCTAGAATTCTCTAACGTATCTGAATCATTCAAGTCCACTAAATTATCTTCTATTCCAATCAAACTAGTACTATAATTCATGTTGTAACTCTAACACCCCCTCCTTGATGTAGGTAGTATGAATAATCATCTTAACTACTCCAACTGATAACATTAAAGTGTGACTAGTAGTACCCAAAGTTATCGAAATGAGACAAGAAACAACATCTAAATGTTCTAGCCTCTCAAATTCGTAGCAAAAGCAACCAATCGACCAAATCTAGTAGCCAGCTTATGTATCAAAGATTCACAAGCAAGAGTCGATGGAAGTCCCATAAAGTCCAAATACATAATACACTCAAAGGGTGCAAAACCAAACGGTAAAAATTATAACTTGTACAAAATATGTTGCATCACACACCATTCTCCACTAACAAAATTATTCATCTTATCTACCGAATCAAATGATATAATCACATAATCACCACCTACAGGGGCAGCAAATTCTATAACAAAACCGCTCTCATGCATCAAATCATAAATATTTTGAATGTGACAAATATTTGTAAGGTTCACTGAGCGCGACTTTAATTTCTGTGGAGCTGATAGAATAATCAAATCATCATTAATATGACATTATCAAGTTTATGCTGACCTTCTACTGCCAAATTGGAAGGCACCGCAATCGATTTCTCAAAGGACTCATGAATGTTCACTACAACATTCACTACAATATTAACTTTTGTCACTATATGTGTATTTTTTGTGAAGATAAAGAAAATATTGTCACTTACTAATTTGGAGGCAAAAATTTTGGTGGGAAAAGTTTATTATGACAAGAAAAGCTATATGATGACAACTTAATCGTCACAGTAAATGTAAATTGTTATGACATTTTAGCTTCGTCATTATTTGACAACAATAAAATGACAAATTAAAATTTGTCATGCAATTTATATTTTGGTGACACTATTAAATTTTTGTCATGTATTTTATTACATTATTATGACGATTTATAAAAAACTCGTCACAATTATATTAACTAAAGATGATTTTATTTGTTTTTGTGTATAATATTTTTTATGATGATTGTTTGTAGCAATCTATTAAAAGACATGACAATATATATATATATATATATATATATATATATACATATATATATATATATATATTGTGACAATCAAAACATATCTTACTCTTTTTTTCATTGCCCATTTGATGCACCGGAGCCTTACTCTGACTATATCAAAATTCGACCCTGGTCGCACACCTATCTATGGCAGGTGAGTCTCTCAATGAGAATTTTTTACATTCACAAGGTTCGAACTTGAGACCTTGATTACTTGGTACCAAGCCACTTATTACTTGGACCAACCCTCATTGGTATGTGTCACTCTAATGTTAATAGATATGATTATGTATTGTCATTATTTAATATTTATAATATTTTTTGTGATGATACATACATGCCATTAATTAATTTCTAGAAAATATTTTCTATTTATATTTCCTTTTTCCAATTGTTTCAGTGGTCTATTTTTCATATTAGAATCTCAAAAATTGAAAACATCTAAAGTAATAGTTTCTCTGTAAACAATAAAGTAACCATATATAAATTCATCGAACGAATGGTGACATAATTATAAGTAACAAAAAACATTTCAGAGTCTCATCATGAAATTATAGGTGTAAATTATATATCAAGGTCATTCAAATATTCCATTAGCAATTTTTATGAGAAAATAATGAATTGCCTATATTATTATTATAAACTGTAAAAAAATTTAAAATGATAAAAGAATAATAATGTGAGATAATGTGTTAATAACGGTTTTTAATTTGGAAAGCAATAAAAAGATATTTTTTACTTGCTAAAGTAAGGTTCTTAAAAAAACTACTTAATAATGTATTGTTTGAGAATATTTTATAACTAAATAGTATGAAACAACTCATATTTTCTCAAACTGTTTTGATTTTTTGTTGCACAAATTTTGAAAATTAAATGTTGTACTGAAATTATGTACAGAAATCATAACAAAATTAAGGATGTTACCCGTTTGAAAGAAAAGATGATATGAAAATAATAAAATTGACAATTTTTTCATAAACATTTTATTATGTTACAAGGTAAAAAGCTCATGGAGTATATGGAAATAAAATATCTAAGATCGTGATGATAAATAAAAAATAAGTATTGCTATATCTTAATTAAATATATTTAATTAGTAAAAATGCTTAGCTTGATAAGGATGGAGATTATCAAAATAGTCTTCAAGATCTTGTATAGTTTATCCTTTCCGCACTATTGATAAAAATCAATTTCATAGAATTTCTCTTCAGCTGCTAGTTGTTTTGAGACAATTACACAAATAATGCTAAAAGAGCAGATATAGAGAGGATTAAAAGGAGAAAAATCATTTGAAGCTCATAAAGGAAGATGGAGAGTTGTGATGTGAGATGCGAGCGCCATTTTAGGGTTTTGGTATTCTATGTATCGTCTTCAGCCAAATTTTGGTATTTTTCTTTTTGCCTCCTCCCTATTTGAATATTTCATGTTGATTCCTGATTTGATTTTTAAATACTTATGATTTTGTTTTGCCATAATGTTTTCTTTTCCACTTTTATATTTTGTATCTATACTTGATAACATATAAGATACAATTAAGTTTTGGATTCTTCCCTCCAGTCTATTTCTTTTGGATTCTTGATACAAATTTATCTTTTTTTTGAGGTGAATATGACTTTTGAACTATTCAAAATGATGATCTTGCTTTACTATCATATGTACTATATATCTTTGAGACATTCTTATGATAGTTTGTAATTTTACGTTATTCTTCAAAGTTGCATTACTTATAGCTATGTTTTGAACTATTGGAAATGATAATATATGTTTGCTATTACACTAACATATATGTTTTGGATTGCAGGGAACAAATCTTAGTTGAAGAAAACGGGGAATAAAAAAGAACTCTAATTTTTCTTAACTGTCGCTCTCCATTTTTGAAAGGTTTACAAGGGCTCCAAATTTGTATAGAGATTGTATAAGGAATTATTATCGTGTTGTAATCTGTAAGACAAAGAATTGATATTTTTCTTAATTACTACTCTTCATTTGAGAAAGTTTTACGCGCTTATTGTTCATCATGTAAAATTTGTTTTATGTCGATATTATTTTTTCTTAATTTGTAAGACGACGAATTGTCACAAAGTTATATAATATAACAATCATAATTCGGTGACAAATAATGTTCAAAATTATCACTGTTTTATCTTTTAGATGAGACAAAACTTAGTCATATTTGAAGTTTGATGACAATTTATAATTTGTCATTAATGCTAATCTCATATGACGAAAAAAATTGTAAACTATTATATACCTATGATGACAATATTGTACATTTTTTATGTTTAAAAGCGTTGCAAGAGATATTTATACAATGACAATCTCATTTTGTCATAAGTTATTAGTTTATGGTGACAATTTACTTGTTACTATGACAAATGTGTGCATTATTTAGGACAATCACAATGTCATTTAAATTTTTTATAAATGCTATTCACTTGGAATTTGTCACAATAACTGAAATTTTAGATGACAAAATGCATATTTTGCCATCTACATAATAAACTTTAGTGACACCGTGTAATATAAAGTGACAATAAAATATTAAAAAATGATGAAATATGCATCACAAAATCAAAAAAGTTATAGTGACATATGTAATATTTCGTCATATAAACAAAAAATTTTGATGACCAATTATAAAATATGAAGGACATACTATGATGAAGCCTGCGACGATGATTTTTTATCACCTTTTATCTACGGTAACGAAAAAACATGTTTTCATGACAATTTCGGTGCGTCATAAAATGCCAAATTTCTTTTAGTGAATATCTTCATGGAGTGCAGCGATCCATCAAAACTAACAAAACCAAATTTAATGTTTCAGGAGTTTCTCCTCTTGGCCACATAAACCCATCCCAAAACTCCATTCTTGAAAATCCTTTTCTTTGCCTCTAAGTCATATCTATTTGGGAAGTTTTTAAAGTAGATCTTGTCAAGGAGTTAGGGAATTGGGCGGCAGCTCTTTGTAGGTTAGGCGTTAGGGTTATTTGGACGGTCAAAGGACGACGGTCGATGGGTATGGCGGGGGTTGAGGTGGTTATGGGAGGTGAAAGTAGATGGAGGACAGTGGTGGACAGTGGTAGGGAAGGCTGGAAATTGCCTAGGGTTAGACATGGCAATGGGCGTTTGATAGAGAAGATTGTTGAGCTATAATATTTACAAGTATCCTCACTGAGTATCTTCATTGAGATAATCTTGTTCGGAGCTCAGTCATAGTTAAGGTTCCTCACCCCTCCCAACAATCGTATTTAGTGGGATTCAAACCTTATTCTCCTCCAACTTACTTAGTCTGCATTGCCAATTGAGCTACACTTTGTTGGTTGGGCTCCTATACAAATAAAAGAAAATAAAATAAATATATCCACTATTATAAACTAATAAATAAACTGATAATTCGGCCTAGAAATAAAATCCTAGGAAATAAATCTATTAATAAGAGTTCGGTGTGAAGACCACCAGTTGTCTCCATGTGCACCTCTGTACCTATCTAGAACATCTGCCACTAGATTACCTTCCCGAAAGATATGAGTCAATACAAGATTCATCAAAGCTTGTTTTCGTAGAAAATGCTCCCATTTTACTCGTAAAGACCATGGCACGAGTAAGATTTTTCTACGTACCATATGAACGACGTACACCAAAACTGTTTCTAACCATAGGTTTCTCCAACCAAACCAAAAAGCCTTATCAACAGCAAATATGGTAGCCTTTAACCCATCTTTGAAAGTGTAAGCCATCCCAACACTACCAGTAATTGCACCTTGAGGGAATCCCCTAGGGTTCCTGAATAAGCACCGTAACCTACTATGCTTGGAGCTCAAGTGCCAAGCAATCAACATTTACCTTCAAGAAGCGGAGTGGCGGTGACAGCCGCCTAACCTCCATGATTCTCTGTGATTTCGCCGATAGAATAGAAAATCTGAGTTGTTTAAGAACTTTGAAATCGTCAATGCTCTTAGTACTACCAACTCTAGAAAATTCGACCTCTTTTGTGGCTTTCTAGATCAAAGGAAGACAATTTTCGATCGAAGGTTGGCATCTTAAAAATGTACAAGATTTCTACTAAATGATTTATTTAATAAAGCAGTGTTCTAGAAATCTACCCGAGTATTGTTAAATAAAAATAAAATGATAAACAAACAAAATAACAAAAATAAAAAGACTCCATCAAAACAGCATAAAATGCTCACAAGAAGCATGGTCATGAATCTAATAACCAACAAGGCAAGGACACAACCAAAACAGAGGACTTTAAATTTAGTAAGGACCAATTAGATATTGTCCAACTGGTACATCCACAAATTAGACGGGGAGTCTGGATTTGAACCCCAACTCCTACATAAAAAGAAAGCGGCAAAAGTCTTAGCCTAGGTTTTTAGCCTTGAAGTTGTGATCCTAGAGGTCACGGGTTCGAGTCGGTGGAGTGAAGTTTTTCTTTGTTATTATTGTAAGCCCAATGATACAAATACTTTTATAAAATTTAGTAAGGAAAGAAATCCAAGTTAGCTTTGCACCTATGCACATTATTTACCCAGAATAGTCATCAGCGTTCTAGATCTTCTTTTTTGGTACGATAACTCTTTCCAAAATAGAATACTCAGTTTTAGAAAGTATAATAGAGCCGTTTATGAAGAGTAGCATTGTACGATTTGAATTGATTTTGATCATCATATTGATGTTATTTGAGCTATTTTAACACCTTAATTAATGGTGAATAAATCGCTCTCCATTATTTAGAGCGGGGCAATGAAAAACCTAGCAGCCCCCATTTTGTATTCTCATCTTGAATCGCTGGAACTGGAAGCCGTCTATCGTGGCTTACTAGAATCGTCCTTCTTACCCTATTGATTATTGTAGTATAAAAGAGATGCTTCTTGTCCCTAAGAAACATGAAACCTTAAAAACTACAATCCCTAAACCAAGTTTTGCCAATATTGTTAGGGGCTCTGATTCCATCATACCTGCTAAATCGTCGTTAGATGTTTCGATCAATAGGCATTTCACCTCTATGAATATTCCACATGCCCTTCTCGATAAGCGGATAGCCATATGTGCTAATTCGTTGATTGACAGATTGACTCTTCAAAAAGCGGACACTCCATATAAGTTGGTTTGATGTTGGTTTGATGTTAGACATGAGGTATGCCCTATAGACGATTAGAGCAATATATCTTAGTAATTATGTTGCACAAACAAGTTTCATTAATAAAGGTTTTTCTTTTATTATATCCATGACTGCAAAAATATATTATGACTGCTGAAGAATATATTCATCAATGTATTTGCAAAAGTCATTGGCAATATCATAGCATGGATTGCAAGAGCATTACGGGAATATGTAGGGTGAGAACTAGTTTATGTACAAGTATGATATGTCTAAATATCCATATTCTTAGTATCATCAAGATTGGCCATTGATGAATACGGATATACTAGCATGTGTTGTCACACTCCTTGAATTAGATTCAAGCAACGTATCTCTCGTATCGAAGAGTGGTGCCTAGAGTCATTACATGGATGTATTTAGGGAAATAAATTGGAGACTGCTATAAGATAACACTCGGTAATCTTTGTTATGTGTTGGTGTTTTGTCTTATTGCAATAACAATACACGTATCCTCACTTAAGATACTAGTTACCTATGCACCCTATAAAATGCGTGTTATAGATGATTATGGGCATAGTTAAAATCTGTTCATTTGTAAGTTGAGTGTTTAAGAAGGAATCCATCACTTCGGATATAGCAATACATAGGAGCTGTACCTTGGCCACTTGTTAGAAGTGACACACTCATGAACCTCTGACCAAAGTATAAGTTGATAGGATGAGATCGTAGTAACACATTAATAAGGTTTAGTTGTGTACTTTGGTAGCAAGAAAAAAATACTGGGGTAGCATTTAAGGCTACTAGTGGGCTAACACTTAGTTCGAGCCCAATAAACCAGATGGTACTGAACAGTTGATGAAAGGAGTGAATTGTATTTCTACTATTACAGAACAAGGATCAAGTCATAGGCACGTGACTTTCCAAATATCAGGGGTTCGCATGCCCTTGGTAAAGAGCCTTCTATAACTAATCAAATTTATCGGAGTCCACTACGGTTAGATACTCCAAGCTAGTCAATTCCTAGAGAGGAAGTTGAGCTAGGTCAAACTTTGGTGGCTCGATATTATGGGGTCCTATAAGGTCTTCATATTCTTTGAGTTAAGATCGAGCCATGTAAAGAACTATTAGACTGGGTCAAATCTACAAGCTGCAGAAAATTGGATAGGCCAACTTAACTTGTAGGACTAGTGTATTGAAATAATAATGAAAGGATAATAAAAAGGGGGAAATAGGAGTTGGAAATAGCAAGGTTTGCAAGTACGGGTTATTGTGCGGACCTGCCCAAGTGGGGCTACACATGTATTGTTGGACAATACATATGCATGGCCTGCACATCGGCCAAGGTAGTACTGTGCAAGAACTGCTATGAATAGCCCACAAGCCATGCGGAAATGGGCTGCATAGATAGCCTACAATATGCAAACCGCATAATCTCATATGAGTTGCCCAGACACGCAGCTCATTGGGCTTCCGTTGTGGGCTGTGCACATCATACAGGCGATAGCCTACACACTGTACAGGCCACGAGCATGTGCTACTATGCAAGCCCATGCGCAGGAATGCACCGTCCCACAAGAATTGCTGGCCGATGGCTAGTAATGTCCCAGTAATACTGAGAGCTTGCTCCCCAAGAAAGCTCCTAGTGTTCGTGTTGGTTCCTATTTCTCGTTAAGTTTAAAATTACTAAATTGTCCTTATTTGTTTAATTCCTATTTCTTAGGGATTGGATTAAATTGTCTTTATGATTTTTCCATATCACTATAAATAGGGATCCTCTCTTCATTACTTAACATTGCATTCTGTCTTCTCTTCTTTTCTTTCTTTGAGAGCCTCTCGAGTAATCCTCCATTTTGAAGTTCCATTTTTATTCCCAATTTATAGAGCCCAGATGGATGGCAAAAAATTTGACTTAAACGGCGTTTGCAGGAAAATTCCGTTATATCCATATTTTAGACTCGATTATTTTTTTAACCGTATTATTAGTGAAAATGCCACATGGTATGGGGTGGAGTTTATTTTCAGAAGATTCTAAAACTTCGTCGCTATACTATACATCCTAGCTTCGGTAGTTTAAACTAGGTTAGGAAATAAACGAAAATGAAATTGCTATCTAGAAGGCCATGTCGCCGGTGGCATGACTGAGGCTGTCGGCGGCATGGATGATGCCGCTGGCGATCTCCGTTACCCAAGCAGGCTACATGACTTTCTGGGCACCATAAAGAAAGGGTCATATAAGAAAATAGGGCCACTATGGGAAAATGAGGCCCCTAGCGGTATCAACGATGCCGCTGGCGGAATGGTTGATACCGCCGGTGCCTTTAAATGACTCTGGCAGCTTCAGTTTCTTGCAGCAACTATTTTTGGTCGAAAAGCACCAAAAAGCCAAAACTAAGCGCAAACAGCTATGAGACTCAAAATTTTTACCTCGGGGCCGTGAATCTGCCTCTTCGTGATCCGTATCACACCTCTGGGGTGATTAAATGATGATTTTGGGAAGTAAGGGGTGATTTAGTCTCTAAATCGTAATTTTAGTTATTTCTAAACTTAAAATGCACCTAAATTCAGCAGAGAAAAACCAAGAAAAGATGAATTGAATCCTCTTTTCTTACCATTTCTAAAATTTATCCCACTAAAGCTAGCTAAAATGCTCAAAATTTCATTGAAATTTTGAGTTGGGGAAGTGTTGAATCCTTCAAATGGCTGGAAAATGTTGTTTATATAGGCCAAAATCTGTTGGAAATTGCCTTTGATCAATTATCCGTCGGATATCGAGCAAAAAAGGCAAACAGCTATTCTGTAGAGGAAACAATGCTGCCGGCAGCATAGATGATACCACCGGTGGTATCGATGAGGCCCCGGCGGCCTCACCTTCCTAACAGGTCTAAAAAGCTAGCATGATTTGTGCCTTAAAATGGGGAAAAGGAGAGGAAATCCGGCAAAAGGTGATTTTGATAGAAAAACTCAGATATTGGGCTTTATTTTTTTTTTTAATGGGTTTTGGGACTAAATTATTTTTTGGGTAAAAATCATTACTCTAAGCTACCACTGGACGTGTTACCGGACACGTCGAACTGAATTTTTCCAAAAATAATGTTCGTAGAGAATTTTATATCGGTGATAAAAATTCTAAAAAAGAATTTTTACCATGAGGAAGAAAATCGGGCATACGTCATCATCGTCTCACGAGAGGGACTGTAAAATCTCGTGCTCACAGGCTGACCCTCGGGGTATCACTGCTGTCACATGTCAGTATGATCGCATGGAAGAGCAAGGGTTAGGAATTATACTTGACGGATGACAAGGTTTGCCTCTTTGTTGGGCTTGAGCTTTGAGATGGGTTTGCCCCTTGGTTGAGCTTGAGCATTGAGGTTGATTTGCCCCTTGGCCGGGCTTGAGCCTTGAGGTTGATTTGCCCCTTGATTGGGCTTGATCTTTGAGATAAGAGTTGCCCCTTGGTCGGGCTTGGGCTTTGAGGTGGAATTGCCCCTTAGTCGGGCTTGAGCTCTATGATTGATTTGCCCCTTGGTCGAGCTTGAGCTTTGTGATTTGACAAGCAGACTTGGGCTTTGGAATTTTGAGATAGGGTGTGTCATTCCTGCAACAAGTGACAAGTAAGCAAGATTAGACTAATTTTTTAGATCATATTTTTGCTACTTGATTGATTTTGTGAAACAAAGAATATTTTTACCCCTTCGATCAACTGTAAAAACATAATAATTAAGAGCATAAGGGTTTCAGAAGTCCTGGGATGTCGGGGCTGGAGCTTGGATTCATTCATGCTAAAAAAAATGTAGGGGGAAGTTTTGACGTCGCCAGCGGCTTGGCTGATGCCGCCGGTAATCTAGATTGATACCGCCGACGATATGGGTGCCACATGGCATCTTTGATTGGTCAAAGAAATTCAAAACTCAAATTGGTGAAAGCGATGCCGCCGGCCGCTTGGGTGATGTCATTAGTGGTTTGATCTAATGTCGTCGGCGGCATGGATGGGCAGTTTTAGATTAATTAAAACTCCTCGAATTTTGCACAGGCGTTTAAAAAGAGTAAAAACCCTTCTTTTTCTCTCTTCTGCATTTACAAAAGCTGAAACTCCTCCTTCCTTTCTCAGAAACTAAATCTTTCACTTTGCTTTTAATTCCTAACTATGAAGAAGATCTTCAACCGCAAATCCAGCAGTTCCAAGTCTCGTGGGTTGCCTGATTCTCCCATTAAAGGGCTAAAACTTTGCCCGGTTCTTGTTGCATACGGTTTAAAGGCAACTGATAAGATGTATGGCTACAAAATCAATTCTCCCATTACCGACTTAACTCCTGTGAAGAAGAAACACCTTTGCTATGTCTAGGTAATCCTACAAAAACTCGAAAATCCTTGTATATGTTAAGTTTTGATTTCGACCTTAGGCTCAAAATTTTTCCGTGTTAGGGGCTATAAATATGAAATTGATTGTGTAGAAACTGATATAGCATGCTATAGGTTTGACTTTTAATGTTTTTCTGCTTCGAGTTTGATTAATTGTGTTTTTTTGTGATTTGGTGCAGTTTGGCTCAACTTTGGAGGCAAAATTGGGTTCTACCCGCAGGGTTTGATGTCGCCGGCGGTATAAGTTATGTTGGTAGTGGCATCATGCCTTATAAAAAGGCCTAGGGAAATGTGATGTCACTGCTGTTTACAGTAGTGTCACTAGTGACATTGTTCATACCGCTGGAGGTATGGTGATGTCGCCAGTGGCATCGCTACTTATAGAAGTAGGATCAGCAGCTTTCCTGTGGGTAAAGGAGTTAAGCAAATGAATAGGAGACTTGTCTATTTTGTTTCTGATTTTAAAGCCATATGGACTGGCTTGTACCAGAGGTATAGGAACGATTGGAGAATGGTGGCAACATATTGTGGAAAGACCCCAAGCTTGTGATTGCCATTGATGATGCGGGGTTTGGGGATTTGGCCCATATCATGCCCCTACTAATATAGAAACTCTCCTACTTGGCCATGTTGTAAACCAGGCACACTGTCCATTTCTTTTTCGAGGAGGTGACCCTTACGCCTTTCGATGTGGTATTGATGACTGGGTTGCCATGGATAAAGGAAGTGATTCATTTTGATGTGTATATGGAAAAGTATTACCTTGAGAAGCCAGTGATAAGGCAGGTGACTAAGCTATTTGGTTTAAAGCCCATCTCGGGGCGATTGTCATATAGAGAGTTGTACAAGCATTAGACAAGAGTTAGAGTGGTCCCCGTGATGGAGCGGGATGCTTATATCCGTTCCTTTGTGATTTCCTTGCTAATGGTGCTATTTTTTCAATTCTCAAGTAGTACGATTAACTACGAACTGATATCTACTTTTTGAGGACGTAGCAAGCATCAAGGAGAAGAATTAGCCTAGGGTTATCTTGGTGCAAATTTACCGCGGGCTAGAAGCGGGTGCGAGGATGAAGGGTAAAGTCCTCGGCTTAGCCACTTGCTCATGCAGGTATACTTTTCCCAAAAGCACTTAATTGATTCTCTTTATATTTTTGCTTGATTTGCCAATTTTTCATATTTTTGATGTTTTGGACTTATTAATTGCTTATTTGTGCAGGCCTGGGCTTTTGAGCATCAGATTCTTCCATCGATCAAGTTTCAAGTCATTATGCCAGCAGGTTCTCACTTCCTTGCCTAGTGGTGTGGTGGCATTGGAGGGAAGAGCAAGTACCCCACCAGTTATAGGAAGTCCTTGAGGAATGTGCGATTGAGCTCGGTATGCAATTTGTTTGATTTTTATCCCTATTTCACACTTAAACAAAACATTAGTAGACAAAATGCACTTATAAATTTACATTATACTTATATTGATCACTTGCTTGGTTGTTTGGTCAGGTTATTCGCGATCCCTTTGATGAGGTGTCAAACCTTGTGGAGGTGGCTAAGGTTTGGAATGAGGTGGATGATTGGTGATTCATGATGGAATGCCCCTTATCCTTAGAGTGGTACTTGGGGAGCGTGTTCAGAGTTGGAGGTTTGTTGCCCCTTTCACCAGGCCAGTGCCCATGAACCCCCCTATAGGCTTATGGTGGCCACACTTGGTGATTACTTCTGAGGCTGATAAAGTTATCTACCTAGAGGGGAATGGATGAGTCATGGAGAGCCCCCGTGTCCATAGGAACAATATGATCGAGTACCATATGGACAAGAGGAGGGCGGAGGAGAAGACACGACTTAAAGGCATAGTGAGTTATGACGAGGAGGAAGAGGAGGAAGAGGCTAGCAAGGGTGAATCAAAGGGAAACGGTGAGGTAGGCATGGATGTCATTGGTGAGGGCGAGCCCATGCTTCATGAGGAGCATCACTCTTTTGAGTTATGATTGTATTTATTTACATGTATATCAATTGCCTAAGTTAGAAAATGGTTGATTATGTTTGCCTTTTATCTTGTCATTATTTCAGGAGGATTTAAAGAAGCGGAATAGGCCCGAGAGTAGCGGAGTACGAGGCCGGGGAAGACCCAAGGTGCCTAGATTTGTAGAGGGGAAACTTAGGACTGCCTTAGAGACTTCTTTCCCGCTTATGAACTCAAGAGGTGAATTCCATACAAGGAACATAAACCCAAGCACCCATTCTTTAGAGTTCTACCTGAGTGATGCCATGCATGTAAGTCTGGGTTGAATTCATATGTATGAGATAACTCCTGCATGGAACCTCTTCTAATTACTTTTTAGAATTTACAGGTTTCTCACAGTGAGGAGGATCGGTTGGCCAAAAATGCCTTCGCTCTCAGGGATACTCTTATCGGTTAATCCTTGATTGTTCAGGTATATCCCTTATTATGACATGTTAAAATAAAATGAAATGCACATATGTATGTTATGAATGATATGGGCTTCTGTTGTTCCTTTTGCTTGTAAGATTTCTTGGCCCTTTCATTGTCGGACGCTAATGCGGCTCAGCAGCAGTACCAGGAGGAGATGGGAGTGCTTCGACACCGTGTGAGCAAGTTGGAGCGACAGTTGGATGCTACCATTCTTGAAAGAAGGAGCAAACATAACCTACATCATGCAAACCCTAGTGAGCCAAGTCATAGAGGAGTAAAGGTGGTGGCTGGCCGACATCCTTTTGTAATGCATGTTGAATCAAGCAGCATCCCTATGATAGAGGATAAGGAAGAGGATGAGGATATGGTTGATGATTAGCTTCTCAACGAGGATTATGTCGCATCTCACCTGACCGATAGTAGCAGCCATTCTTAGATTTATCCACTTATCCCCATTCTCTGTTTGTTTTTATTTTATTGGCTTTGGTTTATACGCCCTTGATACATTGGGGTTTGAATGATTGATTTTAGGTTTTTGGTTTTGTTGATTTTTGCTTTTGGATTATCGTGGTTTTGGATTTGGATATTTGGATCAATTATGTGCCCTCGGGCTTTGGCTTAAATAAATTTTGGGATTTGTGCTTGAAATACGCCTGGTAAGAGAATACAGGGTTTTTATAGGCTTTGTACAGGCCTAAACTGATTAAAATAGATCTAAAATTTGCCAAAAACAATGTCATGCCACCGGCAGCATCATTGATATCGCAATCCATATCACCTAGTTAAATAATATAGACAAAGCTGCCCATAGTCCATACTGCCGGCGGTATCACCTGATATCGCCCCATATTTCTCCATACCGCCGGCACATCATTAGTCCAAAAACCCAGATTCGGCCATTTCTTCAAATTTAATCATGGCAAACCGTAACCAGCAGTAATGGGGCTTCTTGCAAAGCCTTGGAAATGCAGACTGGAAAAAGTTAGAAAAATTTGGGCTATGGGGGTTTCAATATGTCGCGGCTTGGCCCGTAAGTCCCGATTTCCTTTGAGTAACGATAACTTTTTAGGATCGGTTGGACCATGTATTCCGATTTTCTTTATTTGAGCTATGCCTCTTCCTTGAAGAGTTTCATGCCATATTAGGGGTCCCATGCCCCAAGCGCGTGCCTCTGGCACTCCCGGAGTTTCATTTTAGCATAGACAGCGTGCCCCAAGGGTTACGAAATTTGGATTCTGTAGTCCCGCTTCTATCCTGACTACTTGGAAAACCTGGATTTTAGGTCACTGTAGTTTTTGAGTGGTGCCAAGGGGCCCTTAGATCTCACCTTGCTTGGCCTCCCGTGGTGGCACTATTACTTATAGTGGAGTTTATATGTGGAGTGGTCCCAGTTGCCCCATCCATGCTGATTTCACTTATTGGTCCTATATCGAAAGGGGCTTCTCCCATATCTATAGGACTAGCCGAGATCCTGCTCGACATAGACGCTGCTTCGATCAACCCGACTCTTATCGGCGACCATCTTATACTACTACATGTATTCATTTTCCCATTTTACAAATTATTCGCCTCTTTCTGCCCTGATCTGAAATTGGCTTACAAGTACGGCTGATGGATAAACTGAAGCTGAAGAAGGCACCACAGGGGGGACTTGAAGAAGTACCTACCCGTTCATTTGAGCGAGAGGGGGCTTATGCGAGCTAATTTTGATCAATTGACATTCAACAGCTGGATGCTTATTCTGATGGGGTATACAGATTCACAAATTCAGTGGGTGAGCCCATGGTGGAGGATCCAAGATATGGTTGTGGAGTCCTAGGGGTCCTATGTTAAGCTAATAGGTTTGGAGATACTTTCATTCTATACCCCTTACCTGTTTTATCGTCAGTATGGCAAGCGATAGAGAGTCCCAATCAAGCTACCTCATAACCAAATTGAAGTCTACAAAGCTAGAAGGGTGAACCATATTCGGGAGAAGTGGGCTAGGGAGGCCATAATCGAGACTCTAGACTATGATCACGTGGAGACCATTGAGACTGATATACATTATAGAGGATGGTTTGTTAAGATTAGATGTCTGGTGACTCGATCCGAGCAATCATGGGCCCGCTTTGAGGGAGAGCGAGCATAGCAGGGTCACGAGCCCTTCTCCACAATCACCTTGCAGAGGATTTCTAGCTATTATGATGATGCGAGGAGCCCGACTTGAGATGCAGTTTCTTTAATTCTATCTTATGCATAGGCTAGTCGGGGTGACGGACCTATCAAACTTTATTTATTATATGTCTTTTATTTGGTTCTAATTTTTCCATAGACTGCCCCTTAAGGTTTTCAACCTATCAAACATTGTCTTAATTTTTTCCTGGATCGCCCTTTTCGGGTTTTTAATCCAGCAGACTTATTCTGACTTTTGCATAGACCTCGCTCTTTTCAGTCTATCAGAATTATTTTCATTTATTATGCATTTGATTTAGAATAACGTGAACTCTACATTAGGTTTACTTGAGCCTTTTCGACCGTATGGATACAAAATTCACATAAGTATAAGCATTCATATTTTAACATAACAGATACTTTCATTGAATGAAGTAAAACAAAGTACACAATGTTTGGTAAACATTCCCATTAATTTAACTCCTTGTGCCAACTAGCCTAGATCAGTTTTCTAGAACGCACTCTCTCTCTGCTCACTTACCCTAATTTTTTCCTAGATTGCCCTTTTTGGGTTTTCAATCTAGCAAGTTTGTCTCATCCCCTAATTTTTACACGGCCAGTTTGTAGAATACCGACAATCGGGTGTCACCCTAATTTTTTCCCAATCAGTAAAAGATAGAAAGGCAGGTGATTATTATATCTATTTTTTTTGCGTGCTGCTTTTTCTAATTTATTTCTTTTGATTAGATTTGCTAACGCTTAAGCCTGTCCTAGTTTACGAGATTCACCAACTCATTCCCGTCCGTGTCCATAAGGTTGACCTCTCCTTTACTAAGCATCTTCTTTGTCACGTACGGTCCTTCCCAGTTAGGCCTGAATTTTCCCCTTACGTCGGTGGTGGAAGGCTTCAGCTACTTAAGGACTAGATCACCAGCTTTTAGGGGAAGCTTCTGGTGTCTTACCCGATTGTTATAGGCTCAAGCCATGCACTATTAGTACATCTGGAGATTATCTAGAGCCCTCAATCTCTGCTCATCCATCATATTCAACTATTCAAACCTCACCTTAGTCCATTCAGATTCTTTCAGCTTGGCTACTAATGCGACCCTTAGCGGTTACTTAGGTCTTAATTGGTAAGACTGCTTCAATTACGTAGACCAAGGAGAACGGAGTTTGACTGGTCGAGGTACGGATGGTTGTGCAATATCCCTAAATAGTGAAAGGTAGCTTGTCTGCCCAATCCCTGTAACAGGGTATCATCATAGAAAGAATCTTCTTTACTGATTTATTAGCTGCCTCAATAGCACTATTGGCTTGTGATCTGTATGGAGAAGATCTATGGTGCTCAATCCCGTATTTTTCAATTAGATCGCCAGTTGCCCCTTAAAATTATACACCATTATCTGAGACTCTGTGATGTAGAAGTCTATACAAAGCGAGAATGTACTTCTTTACGAACTTAGCCATCTTCTTAGTGGTGACATTGGTGTAGGATTCGGCCTCTACCTATTTTGAAAAATAATCCACTGCTACTACGATGAATCGGTGCCCAGTTATAGTTGAAGGACGAATTTCACTAATTATGTCTATCTCCCATACTATGAATGGCCGAGGAGTAGATAAATGATAGAGCTCAGTGGGTGGTAAGTGCTGCATATCCCCATAAATCTGGCATTGGTTGCACCGTTTGACTTAGGCAATGCAATCGGCCGTTAGTGTGAGCTAAAAATATCCCAATTGCTGAATTTTCTTGGTGAGAGCAAGAGCGTTCATATGAGGGCCACAATCACTGGCATAGACCTGATCAATTACTTTTTGAGCCTTTGATTCAGTTAAGCAATGAAGTAGTAAACCGTCACTGGTGCACTTGAATAGATCATTATAGATAATCCAAAACTGGACAATGAGCCACCTTAGGGTGGTGCAGTCTGAGTCAGAGGAATTTGGGGGATATTGGCTTGTTTTGAGGAATAAGACGATGTCAGAGTACCAATAGGGCTCGGTGGAGATGGCGAGGACCTGCTGAACTGGTTGGGCATAGTAGGGGATCTTAGTTGACAACAGAACCAAAGGACAGATAGGCTGCTATTGGGTTCTTTCCCATAAGGAGGCCAGGGTAGCCAGGGAGTCAGCCATTTGATTCTCATCTCAGGGGACATAGCGGTACAAGCAAAAGGTGAACTTCTTAGATAAGCCTCGGACTGTCACAACATAAGGATGAAGAGATTCTTCTTTGATTTCCCAATCCCCGACAACCTGATAGTTCACAAGAGCCAAATCATCGATTACAGACACCATGAGGGCCCTAACTTGGAGGAGGGCTTCAAGATCGAAGAGATAAGCTTCATATTTAGTGCCATTACTGGTGATACCAAATTTCAAGCATTTGGACATTAGGATGATTTCATTATTTGGTGTGACTATAATAACTCCGAGGCTTGCTCCCTGTCAGTTCACAGCACCATCAAAGTACATAGTCCACACAGGATCAAGGATTTTGACAGAGGCAAGCTATTCATTAGGGAACTCCAGGTTCTCAACATAATTAGAGTCAAGGGGTAAATTACCCAAGAATTCAGCCACTACCCACCCCATAATAACCTTTTTCATCACGTTCTTAATGTCGAACTCTGAGAGAAGAAGCAAACATCGAGATAGTTTACCGACTAGAGTGGGGGATTGACAAACGTACTTCTTGGGGTCAATCTTAGCCACGACTTGGACTCGGTAGGATTGGAAATAATGGCGTAACTTCTTAGTGAGCCAAACCATGGTGGTGCAAGTTTTCTCCATAAGTAATTACCGGGTTTCATAGTCCAATAACTTCGTACTCAAGTAGTAGATTGCGTGCTCCCAGTTATTATAATGTTCTTGGACAAGCATTGTCCATACAGAAGACTCTTTGATAGCTAGGTATAGGATCAAGGGTTTCCCGGGGATGTGTGGTTTCAGAATGGGTGGGTCAACAAGATAAGCTTTGATTTTGTCAAATGCCACTTGGCACTGATCATTCCATACTACTGGTTGCTGCTTTCTCAATAGCTTAAACATGGGTTGGCACACGGTAGTGAGGCTGGCAATGAACCGGCTGACATACTATAAGGACCCCAAAAATGATTAGACCTCTTTTTTTGTCTTTGGTGGAGGCATATCCCTGATGGCTTTGGCTTTATTAGGATCCATTTCAATTCCTTTCTGACTGACAATATGTCCTAGTAGCTTTCCCGAAGTAACCCTAAACACACACTTCTTCGTATTCAGGTGGAGATTGTACTTTTCAATACAAGTTATGAATCTGTCAAGAATAGCAGGATGTTCTTCACGGGTGGCAGATTTCACAATCATACCGTCCATATATACCTCCACCTCCTTATGGATCATGTCATGCAAAAGGGAGGCTACGGCGCACTGATAAGTGACCTTGGTATTATTTAACCCAAAGGGAATTACTTTGTAGCAATAAACCCCCCATTTGGTAATGAACACCGTTTTAACCTTATCGATGATATTCACTAGAATCTGATTATAAACCGAGAATCCATCCATAAATGAGTACATAGCTGCCCTAGTTGCGCTCTCAATCAGGACATTGATGTAAGGGAGCGGGAAATCATCCTTAGGTGAAGCTTTGTTGAGATCTCGAAAGTCTACACAAAATTGGACCCTACCATCTTTCTTCGGACCCGGGACTATATTGGATAACCAAGTCGGATATTCTACCACTTCGATGAATCGAGCTTTAATCAATCTCAAAACCTTTTCCTTAACCTGATCAGCCCATTTTGGTCTTAACTGACAGAGCTTCTATTTGACAGGCATCAACTGCAGATCGATTGGAATTCTATGCTCGATGATTTTGATGATCTACCCCATGCATATCTTCATACGACCAGGCAACATTGATTTTTAAGCACTTTTATTATCTCACTTTTTTCCTCAAGAGTTAAATCGTTAGAAATGGTTACCATTTTGGGATTATCATCGGTACTTAGGTTTATTTCACTTAACGATGTATCACTAATGCCAAAAACATTTTGCATATTGTTATGTGAATGCATGGATCCATTAGGAAAAACATTAAATAAGTAAGCAAAACGAGAGTCATTCATTGCATTAAAAGCCTTGTAGGCAACATTGTTTGCATCAAAAACATCAGAAAATATTAAAACTTACATCATCCATATCATCCTCCTCCACAGGCGGAGGGGCTTCAGTTGTGGTAGCAGTAATGGGAGGAGCATCCTCTGCAGTCTTCATCAGAATAGTGTGTAGGCCACGCTCCAGATCCTCTTTCTAGTAGGCGGTAGGAATGGTTCTTCGAATAGGTTAGCTTTCTCGGCTAGGGCCCTAGCAAGCTTCCTCACAATCTCAGTCATGGTATCCTCTTCCCCGGTTCACTCACCCCTCCAGCCATTCTTCATCAAAAATTCCATAGCCCTGGTCATGGTAGCCACAGTATCTTCAACCTTTGGATCAATAGGCTCTTCATTGCTTCCCCCAGACTCATCCTTAGGATACATCTTACCCTTCCCCTTAGCCTTATCAAAAATGAAGTTGATAGGTGCAATAGGCTTAGTGGGTTTGGGCTCAGTGGAGATAACCATATAGCTAGCTTCAAGGTCATAAACATCTTTGAAGATCTCAAAATTAGGCCATATTTTCCCTTCATGCTCAATAGGTTCAAGCTCTCCCATATAAGGCCTCCTGCCTTGGATCTCACAAATAGTGACCATGCGACAATAACATGAAGGAACACAATGATAGGCTTTTCTAGGGCTGTATCCTAAATCCGCTTGGTGGACCAGCACCTTCAGCTCTAAGGCTTCAATAATTCCCCGCTTGAACATTCTGCAGCCTCTGCTAGGCTTATACCCAGATTTCTTCATCAATTTTCCTATACCGAAGCAGAGATAACTATGCCAAAGGGGAGGATATTTCTCAGTTTTACTAACCACAACCCCCAATTTAGATTCACCTTCCATAATAGCCATATCAAAAGCAGGATTGCCTCGATGGTTACCAGTTTATCCTCGTGAATGAACTTGATTTGCTGATGGAGAGTAGAGGGAACTATGCCTAAGGCATAGAGCCAAGGTCGGCCCAGAAATAGAGAGTAAGTAACAGGAATGTCGAGTACGTGAATCACACTATGCTTATAACACCTCCGACAGTGACTTCTAACTTAAAGGCCCCAATTACACTGTGCTTCAAACCATCATAAGCTTGGATAACAGTACTGGATTTTTCAAGCATCTCCTCTGACAGGCCCAAGTGAGGAAGGTCCTTTAGGGGATAAAGATTCAAGGTAGAGCCATCATATACCATGACACAGGGGATAATCTTTTTAAGGATCTGAATACGGATGAACAATGCCCTATTATGGTTCTTACCCCCAAGGGAAGATTGAAATGGTCAAACACAATATGTGGTCCCTTTCTTAGAGGCATACCTTCCCCAACCCTAGCACATATCTTAACAACAGAAGTGGTCAGAAAAGCTTCCAAATTGAGTAATCTCTTAATAAATCCCCTGCGATGCTCATTGGAATTGATTACCAACTGCCACATACTCTAACGAGTTTGAGTGTTTTTTAGCTGAGCAATGAGAGGATCAACCTTGAGACTGGTTGGGATAGGTGGAGGTAGAGAAGGATGCCTAGTAGTGGAGCCTATCTTCTAGGGACCGGGTCCTTATCTAGATGGAGATGATGATCCATGGGCTAATACACATGGCCACACCAGGTAATGTTGAGAACATTTTTGATCTGGACACTTTGAGTGGCTCATGTTTCAAACTGATACTGCTGTTCTTCAGAGTCAAAATCTGGGTCTTGCAACTCATATACATCTATATTGAAAGGCTCATTCTGATCAACCTTGAATAATCCCTTCGGCTTCTCATTAATGGGTAAATCGACCCTGAACAGTTCAGTGCTTACAGCCTTGGCTATTTTGACTACTCCCTCATCTTTATCGGAATAGTCGTCCTTTGAAATAAAGGCATCTACGCTTAAGAGTGGCTCTTTCTCAACTTTTATTCTCTTGGCCATAAAAGGCTAAGTCCTGCGGCTTTCTTGCTTAGGCAAATTTAGGTCGACATCCATACCCTGAACCAAATTAACTCCCGGATTAGCTTGACAGATTAGATCAAATACTGAGTTAGATGGGCGCCCGAAATTGATAACCAGAATAAAATTACTACCACCTAGACCCTGGGTGATTAGTTCAAAGATTGTGGCTTCAGATAAGCTAGACTGGATCATTCCCACCTCATTCCCGAAATTAGGCAAAGGGTTATTCATAGTGAATGGGGTCTTATCAGGTTGAATAATTTTTCCTTCACTGACTAAATGCTGAATAGTCGAGAGTAGGGCATTGTAATTGTTGGTTTGGTGTCCCACCTGAATGTGGTAATTGCAGAAATCATTCTTATCATTGCGTTTGGGCGGTTTGTACTCTTGAAGGGACTGGATAAAACTTGCTTCCTTTAAATGCTTAAAAATGAACCGAAGAAGCAACTTGTACGGATTATCTAAAATGAATGAAGGACGAGAAGGCTGGACCACGGCGAATATTAGTGGAGTTTGAGTGATTGTTAGGGGTGCAACAAGGGCTTAAGAAATTACATGAACTGCGGCTGGGGCTTTAGGCTTAGCAGGCACCAAAGTCGAGGGTTAAGCCTCATTATTCTTTCTGAACCACGACTTTCCCACTTTTTCTGCCTTTTTGCGCTCTGCCTCGCGCTCAATTTTTTCAAATTTTTTGAACATAGCCTTGTAAGAAAGGAATGAATCAATAGCCATTTCATTACTGGAAAGGGAAGAGATCCCTCTACGAGTTTAACAATCATCTCCTCGATACTTAGCTTGGATTTCATCAAAACCTGGGTCAACATCCACCGGTTAAAATATTATTTAAAGGTCTCATTGGGCATTTGGCAGATTCCCTCAAGATGTTGGAGGGTCGTTTCCATCATAGTATTAAAACCATAATGCACTTTCAGAGCCTCAGAAAGAAGTTCCCAATCAGTGACAATATGTTGCGGCAAAGTATGATACCATTCAAGACCCCGAAGGGAACAAGGAAACATTTTAGCAAGCACTTTATCACTTAATTTTTTTACACGCATAACCCTTTCATACATAATAATATGGGAAGTAAGTGCACCAGAAACATCATAATGGGTTATATTCAGTATAGTAAAATTATAGGGGACCCAGTGTTCATTTCTTTCGGGTTCCTTAGTAGCTATGAGGCGGTTAATGCAGGCTTGAATTTCTATTATCATGCCCTGAGGTTTCATTACCTGGTCGTTGATCGGCTGAGAGAAAGTTGTGGCCTCATGTGTCGCTGATTTGAGAGGCCATCATCTAGTGAACAAAAGCAGCTACTTCAGGTGTCATGCTCGGAGGCTACGTGACCTGGTCGTTGACTGGCAGAGATGGTGTAAGGTGAGCAATTAGCTTTTTACTGAAAGGATTTTAGGGGCAAGCAGTGCCCTTGGGAGTTGTCACAAACTGAGGAGGAGTAAAAGATGGTAGAGGTTGGAGTAGCCCACTAGAAGAAGTTAAAAACTGAAGAGCGAATACTGGAGGAACTGATCTCTGAGCAAAGGGTCTCAGATTGAAAGGAAAAATCAATGGAGCAGTCGAGGTTGGCAGGAAAGCAGAATTTTAACTGAACTAAAATGATCCTGCCATGGGCTGAGTCGAGGGAGCTGGTTGAAAAGGTGCAATGGGTCTTGTCTCCACCGGACCGGCTAACATTTGTGCTGAACTATTCTAGGCTTGCATATTGGACTCAGAGAACCGGTTAGAATTCCTATCCTTGAGGGCTTACGTAATAGCTGCTTGGATAGTGTATTACATAGAAGCTTGGAATGCCTCCAAATTCAGAAACTACGCTATAGCATAAGTGAAATCAAAACCAGGTGAAGGGTGAGATGCTGCTCTCGAGGTGGGAGTAGAACCGACTTACTCCTCAGACGGAGGAGGGTTTCTGCCATTTCTTAAAAAAGCCATAGCTGACTGAGATAAATCCTGACCCAATTGAATCTGATTTGAATCCGACTGCTTATTGGAATTGGTATATGGAACCCCTGTGACTTCCGTGATGACAACCGGGGTGAGAGAACGATGAATTAGATGGTGCTCCGGCCTTTTCCAAACTAGGGTGTAACAATCATTCCGCCTCTTCCTAGCTAAAATGGTAGGTAACGGATCAGATCATGCATGGATTTATGATGTTATGGATAGGGTGAGTGACCTCTTATCTAATAACCGATGCGTGGTATGTATGGTTGCACATTCACGTGGATAGGGATGATGCGACGGCTTGTCCCTCTAATATCCGTAGGACGTTCATACCCGTCATCACGCATAGTGATATGCCGTGACTCAACAGAGGTATAAAAGAAATCCTACGGATGTTGCTAAACATCTTCCATGAATAGAGATCGATAAGGGCAAGTTGATTTCTGGCTTTCAAAGCCGATGGATGGGCGATGCATGAGCATATAGCACATAGCACACGAAATGTCCCTCTTCCAACCTTATGACTTTCGCGTAACACCTCTTTGGAAAGGATGGAGTTTGGCTTCTTCACCAATGGTGGTAAAAGAAGTGCATCCTAATTATTTTCATTATTCTATTCGCCCTAAAGGATTGAAGTGCTAAGGCTTTTTCTAGCGCGGCTTTGGTATGTTTGTTGATGTAGAAGGTTCTCATTTACCTTGATTCCACATTACTCAACCGTTCCCCAAATAGGTGCGAACACAGGAGTTTATGTGTTTGTTAGAACAAGTGGTCCACCCACTAGGTATCCTCAATTCTAAATAGGGCATGAGTGATACTTTCGCGACCTTCTCGGTAAAATGGGGCACCTAAAAAATACTGAACTATCTACACGCGTAAGGATAAAATGTCATGAAAAAGAATGAGGTTTTAATTTGGCAAATGATTTCAATACATCATCAAAATCTTTTAAACTTATTGAAAATTTTAAGTTCAAGTTTAGATAGACAAATCCCTAATAGAGTCGCCACTATAAGCGGACGACGCATTACGACCTGCGAGGTCGAACCGGAGGATTAGTCCCCCAAAGAATAATAATGCAGCATGTGATGGTGATTATGAAAAACGGTTTATCATGTTTTATGTTCACAAGATACAAGATCAAAATCCCGTACTTAAAGTAGAGATTCCAAGTTCGGATGATGTTATCTATTTTAAATTAGGCCAATTCAAAAGATTTCATTCTTTCTTAACCGGTTTTAATCCACCTATTTATTGTGTTTTCGGTTTATATTGTTGTTTTTCGTGTTATTTAGTAAGCATTCAAAAGCAGGAAATAAATAATTATTACAGTCATCCAGCAAATAAAATGCGAGAAATAAAATAATAATTACATGGCTTTCCAAATACCTATACATTTTTCTATAGAATAAGTAAAATACCCGAAGGCCTAGCAAGCATCTAACCTAAATCTACCTGCACAAAATGGTTAGAACAAGTATGGCACATTGTACGAGGTATATCACAGAATATGCATAGTTAGTAAACCAAACAAGACCCGAGTTAGCGTGAACATGACATATTTTATTTACAATTTGTGGAGCCCAAATGGATGGCTAAAAATGAAATTTAAACAGTGTTTGCGGGAAAATTTCGTTATATCCATAAATTAGACTCGATTGTTGTTTTAACTGGATTATTAGTGAAAATGCCATATGGTATGGAGTGGAGTCTATTTTTAGAAGATTCTAGACCTTTTTCTTTCCACTGTACATTCTATCTTTGAAAGTTTAAACTAGGTCGGGAAATAAACGAAAACGAAACTACTGTCTAGAAGGCTATACCACCGGCGGGGTGTCTGAGGTCGGCGGCAGTATGGATGATGTCGTTGGCATTCTCAGCTATAAAGGTAGGCTATATGACTTTCTTTGTACCATAAAGAAAGGGTCATGTAAGAAAATGGGCCACTGGGAGCAAATGAGGCCACTGGCGATATTAACAATGCCGCTGGCGGCATGGTTGATACCTCCTACGGCTTCAGTTTCTTGCATCAACTGTTTTTGGCTGGAAAGCAACCAAAAACCCCAAACTAAGTGCAAATAGCAACTAAAACACAAAAATAAGTAAAATAAAAGCCAAAGAGCTATGAGACTCAAAATTTTTACCTCGTGGTCATGTGATCCGTATGACACCTCTGGGGAGCTCAAATAATGATTTTGGGGGGAGCTCAAATTTGTGATCCGTATGACACCTCTGGGGAGCTCAAATGATGATTTTGGGAAGTAAGGGGTGGTTTAGTCTCTAAATCCTAATTTTAGTGATTTTTAAACTTAAAATGCACCTAAATATCAGAGAGTTCAATAGAGAAAAACCAAGAAAAGATGAATCGAATCCTTTTTTCTTACCTTTTCTAAACTTTATACCACTAAAGCTAGCTAAAATGCTCAAAATTTACTTGAAATTTTGAGTTGGGGAAATGTTGAATCCTTCAAATGGCTGGAAAATGTTGTTTATATAGGCAAAAATCCGTTGGAAATTGCCTTGTATCAATTATACATCGGATATCAAGCAAAAAAGGTAGACAACTATTCTGCAGAGGAAATAATGCTGTTGGCGGCATGGATGATATCGCCGGCGGTATCAATGAGGCTTCTGGCGGCCTCACCTTACTGACAGGTCTGAAAAGCTAGTACAATTCATGCCCAAAAACTGAGAAAAGGAGAGGAAATCCTGCAAAAGGTGATTTTGATGGAAAAACTTAGACATTGGGCTGTTTTTATTTTTAATGGATATTTTGGACTAAATTATATTTTGGGTGAAAATCATCAGTCTGAGCTACCACCAGATGCATTACCTAACACGTTGAATTGAATTTTTCTGAAACTAAAATTCGTAAAGAATTTTATATCGATGATAAAAATTCCAAAAAAGAATTTTTACCATGAGGAATAAAATCGGGCATACATCATCATCGTCTTGTGAGAGGGACTATATAATCCCTGTGCTCACAAGTAGTCATATAAATGGTTATGCACATCCATTGGTTGGAACTCAAAAGGATTAGCAATTTCATTAGATGCAGTTGGACTAGATCCAACCATAGCTATTTAAGTTAGCTTGACTCGTGAAAGCGGAGGTTAGCTTAGAAGAGTAGTGGATGCTACCTAATAAGTAAAATGGTTAGATCGTGTTTCTCGAAAGTCAATAGAATGGGCTATAAAGTTTTTAAAATCAATAATAAAAATAGTAGGAAAATGTATTTAATTAAAAGATTTTAAATTATATGCATGTACAAATACTAAGTCTATGCAGTGATTCTTTACTTGTATCCCAGTTTGAGTCTTTACTTCCAACATAAACATTCACATTGATAACTATATTTGACTAACACTGGCTTCAAGGGTTTGTTTAGAAATTTTAGGATAGTTCTCAAAGCCTACGGCTTGGGCCATATACCGTATGATCCCAATACTAATCAACATGATGCAGGTATTTCTATGTCGAGTAGAATTATGGGAATTACATGAAGGGAATAAGGATACAACACCTTAGAGGTTGTTAAGATCCTTGTTACCTTATGTAAGTAGCTTGAAGAAAACAAGGATAAAAAACAAGTTAGATATTAGGATCTATATCACCTTAGCACTGGAAGCATCATGAAATCAAGGACTTAGAAGGTTATGTCCTTACATCTTATAAAGGACTTTTCCGAGGAAGGAAGAATGATCCCTTGTTATTCTAAGTATTTAAAGGGACACGGGTTGTATAGTATATAAGCAAGAAAGAGCGAAGTTTAGAGAAAACAAAATGATCTTGAGAAATTTATTTTGGAAACAAAGTAATTGTTTTACTATAGGATATTGGAAGCACAATCTTCATTTAAATATGAAATTTAAAGGCTTTTTCTTATAGTATGAGAAGAGGAGGTTTTGGAAGGATCCACTTCAAGGTGTTTTAATTGAGAATGTTCTACATCTCTTAGGAATTCAACATAGGTATGTAACACCTAATGTAAATCACATATCTATACAAATGTATATGTATTGAAGGGAAGTAAAGGACTAGCAAAAGGAGAGTTGTACCTAGGAGATGTCTTTAGAGCTTGGTATTTTCTATCGATGTAGTAAATTAAAATCTCTATTTGGTTGTTTTGTAATAAGGACAAATGATTATTATATTTCAAAGAATATTGTTTCCTACTTCACAATAAATGAAATTGAGTCCAATTTGTGTAAGGATATTATCAAAGATCATGAAAAATATTCTAGATAGAAGTTTGATTAAAGATATTTTGTTAACATAAAAGCGTGTTCTCAATATTAACCATGCTAATAAAAAACAGTCTTAGTGCAAAGAGAGAGATGGAGAGAAATCCTAGGTGGTGGCAAATTGCACCCCCACCCTATAGTTGCCGCAACCACCACCACCACCACCTTTTGGACACTATCCATTGCCGCTCTCACCACCTAATCACTATCACCATTTCAGCCATCCCATCCCTTCTCACCATCGCCAATTCTCCCAATTTGAAAATCAGCAATCCAAACCTCTTACCCATACCGTACTTTATTTCGAGATTTTTCCGAATTCATATAGAGCAGACTCTATGAGTAGAGTTTTCAAAAAATATGGAATCACCAGATGAGTTCATATGGCCAGGAAGGAATCTAAACTTTGGTTTCATAACCGTGGATGATTCATCGCCGGTTCATGAGACCCTTTACAGATTAAACATGGTATGCATTGGAATTGTTCGTTTACGCGCCTTTAGGGCTAAATTTTTTGGTACAGTTGTTCCAACGAAAGATCAAAATCACCAACTTAAATTGATTCCACATCGGATCCAGAATCAAAAAAGCAAATTCCATGAATCTCTAGGGGGCACAAATCGTATGCAAGGGTAGTTGTAGAGCCCAAAGCTTCAAACTAGCCTTCCTTTCCTAACCTTAATCTTGCTGGGCAAGGATTCCCTTCCAATCAAGGAACTCACCTAGGGGCCATGATGTTACTGTGGAAGTGGCCACTTGGAAAGATAAGTCATGCTTAGCCTCTTTGAACAATATTTCGAATATTTGATTGACTTTTGAACTATTCCATGATTAGGGATTTGATGTTTCTTTTGATGCACCTGTGGGTAGTGATAATGTTAATGTTTCATTTGACTCGGTAAATGCCATGCATGATTTTGTAGGTGGCAAAAGGAAAGTTATCCAACATATTTTCAAGAACGTGCAATTGCTGCCTGTTGACTTCAAACGACAGAATGCATCATGTATATTGATTTCACAGGAATCCCACCCGTACTGATTGGGGAGAAACTGATTAGATAATTGGCTACCTCTTTTGGCCGTATTGTCTCCTTGGACTTTGACTTCAACAAACATAATCATCTTGATATTCTCTCATATCCTATCTCGGTCCCCTTTAGAACAACTAATCGCTCCTTTAAGCTGCTTGTCGGTTCTATGGAAGTGGAGGTTCAGACTAATCTCAGACAAGGTGTGGGTTGCAAACACTATCAAGATAATGAATCTGAGGCTTCAAGTGACTCTAGTGAGGTTTCTATTAACCCAAGTATTCCAAATGATTCATTTCGATCCAAATTTCAGGAGGTTGACGCAGCAAATTATGCTAACCTTCAAATTAGCCCTATTTTAGATCATTCTAATATCAATTTGAGCATCATTCTTGAGACTAACGTGGTAGCTCTTAAGCCTCATGTAGTGTCCGAACCAATCGTATAGGCGGCAAAATTATAGGTGGGTGTCACACACCAACCTGTAACATGGGAAAGAAGTTAGGATTATTCAATGAGAGACATAAACCGGTTGTTTTGGCAGTCATGGATAAGGTGGTTAATTGACTGGATTTACGCGCCTAGGTAATTTATTTTGTCCAAATATCATCAGATTTTTTAGGTTAGAATTGTTGAGGAGGCATTAATATTGGGGCAAAACAGCAATTCGTGTTATCATGCATACAGAAACCCAATCTGAAATTTTTTTATTGTGTTAGATATGAAAATTGAAAGTATCTCTTACCATACGGTTTGGCGTTTTGAGGCCATAATGATTTCACTTATCACTGTATCCCATCAATTGGTCTTTCGGGCGGAATCTTATTTTCTTGGAATTCTTCCCTTCTTAATGGATTGGTAATTCTTTCATCTTCTAGATGGGCGGTATTCAAATTTTTGATACAACAACAGGATTTTCATGTACTAAGTCTTTATGCCTCGACAAGTCACTTGGAAAGTAATGCACTGTGGTTCAAAATTATTCTAATTATTTAAGATTTTCAGAGGACTTTGATTTGTGGTGATTTTAATGAGGTGTTACACATATCTGAGAGAGCAGAAGGCCGTATATATCCCTCTATGACAGCATTTTAGAATTTTGTCTTGCAAGGTGAACTTCATGATCTCCCTGTTTATGTACATGATTACACATGGCATAATAGGCTTTCCTTTTCAACCATTGACATGGTTCTTATTTCAGATGCTGCTCTAGATACTTGGCCAAATTTATCTATCTCGATGGTGGACACTACCCTATCCGATAATTTATCAATTCTATTCTATCCGTGCATTACTCTGACTGTAGCCCCAAGACCATTTAGATCGTTAAACCTTTGGTGGGATAAGGCAGAATTTCGGCCTTTCATTCATAACTTGTGGCAATATATCTGTCAATGTTATCCTCACAAGGATATCTCCTTCAAATTGATGAAACTAAGCTCGGCAATTCGTCATTGGCATATAGAGAATTTTGGGGACCTACAAAGAAAAATTTCAGATTTGGAGGAGAAAATTTTAGCTCTTACGTCTAGCAACATCCCTCGGCCACTTACTTCACTGTAAAACTCAGAGCTAAACCATCACCATTCTTTACTTCACCTCGGGTGACCCTCTTTGGAGAAACTGAGACACAAACAATCTAGGGTTACTTTGACTCTTTCGGGGGACAATAATACATCTTTTTTCATACACTACATTAGTCCGATTCTATAATAATCAAATCACACATCTAGATATCGAGGGGGAAATTGTCACAGATTCTAAAGTAATATCGGACACTATTCATAGATATTATGAACAGCTATTCAGGGCTGTCCCAACGATAGCTTTCTTACTTTGTAAACTACATTATAAGATTGTAAATGCACAACAAAACCCGACCCTAACCTCTCCTTTCTTGGTGGAAGAGGTTTGGAATTATATATGCACGTGTGATAAGAATAAGGCATCGGGACCAGATGGTTTTAATTTCTTCTTTAACAAGCAGTTCTTGGAAGATTTGAAATTAGAATTTATGCTAATTATTGAGCATTTTCATGTCACTTTTTAGCTGCCTGATTCTATAAAAGTGTCCTTCACAATGCTAATACCCAAAGTCCCAGGTTCTTGTTCTCTGAATAATTTTAGACCAATTTTCATTCATTAAGGGAAGAAGTATTCATGAATGTTCTTTCCTGGCTTCTGAGGTTGTTCATGGCTTACACGCTAAAAGAAAATCTTGTCTGGTTTTGAAATTAGACTTCCACAAGGCCTTTGATAGTATTTCTTAGACTAATATTGACTCAGTTCTTCAGAAGATAGGTTTTGATATAAAAATGGATTTCATTGCTATCTGACTGTAGGAAGAACTCCGCTACTCAGTTTGCAAATGACTCTATTTCCTTTCTTCTAGTAGAGGAGTCAATTATGCCCAGTTTTATATGCATTTTGAGCTGTTTTGAAATAATTTTTGATTATCATAAGGGCACAATTATGGGGGTTCAAGTTAACGAAATCACCTTGGATTCATATGCATCATTGTTTGGCTATTGAGTAGACAAACTCTTGATTAAATACTTGGGCGTACCTCTTTGCATAAATCAACCACCTTCTACCGCTGGGATCCTTTTATTGCAAACTCGATTGGCTAATTGGAAAGGAAGTTATTTGTATTACGTGGGGCGAACCATCCTTATTAAATCGGTACTTACTTCCCTTCCTATTTACTTACTATCCATTTCTCGAATGCCAAGTTCTGTGATTTCCATTTTAAATCAACTGATGTGTAATTTTTCATAGTCAGGTGATTCTTTGATAAATGCATGTGCAAAGCGAGTTGGAACAAAATCAATTTACCATACTACCTTGGGGGACTGGCCATGCGCGACTTCAAGCTTGTTACACTAGCCTGCTTTTCAAATAGATTTAAAAATTACGAGACCCCAATGAGGATCCCCTTTGGTTTGCCATTTGCGTTTGTCACTATGGGGTGCAATCTTGAGAGGAATTGGGCTTTTTTCTCATCTCAGATACATGTTCCAGTGGGTGATGGACGGATTGACTTGTTTTGGCATGATAATTGGACCTCCAACACTCCAATCAAAGCCCTCTTCCCAGATTTATTTGCTATTTATATAGGAAATTCTCTACTATTTTTTAGGGGTGTAGTTATGTATTTGCTAACCATCCACAAACTCGTCCCTTTTAGAAAAGAAGTTGACGTATCACAGGACAGCATCATTGCAGGGACCTTCATGCATGGATTTTGGCATCATGCCCTTCTCTTTTCCAAGGTCCCAGAATCATTGATCATCCAATTTTTTCACTGAACTTTGATAGGTATATTTGGGAAATTGGAGTTCATAAGGAATTTTTTGCAGCCTCTTATTGTCAAGTATATTATCAACCCCAATGGCCTACTCATTCAAAAGATTTTGAATTTATTTGGGAAGCTCACGTGCTTCCTAAAATAAAATTCTTTGGCTGGATGGTGTTTCACGGTAGGTTACCAACTCGTGAGTTTTTATTAAGCTAGGGATGTCGCACGGTCACTAACGCCACTTGCCAATTTTGTCCATTCTCGAAATCTATAGATCATTTCCTTTTCATATGTCAAGCAAGTTTTCAGATATGGAGGCCTGCTTTCCGTTGGTTGGGTGTTTCGATAGTAATGCTGCAAAACAGATACAATTTTCTTCTTCTATGGCATTCCTTTTTTATACACGGGGTCACTCATGATTTTGGAACTTCACTATGGTTCATCGTATCTTGGAATTTATGGAAGCATCATAACAGGAAGATCTTTGAAGGCGAGACTTACGAGGGGGACATATTAGTAGCCAGTATCAATTTTTGTTGATTTTTTTTCAATTCGTACAAACGTGGCTTCTACCTCTCAGTCTCGGATTTACTGATCCGAGTTTGATACTTGCTTGTAATTGACTTGCTCATGTTCTCATCTTATGACCTTGAGCTTAATTATATATTATTAAAGAAAAGAGGGGTGGGTGTTTTATATGCAAGCGGAAATGCTAACCTAGTTAGGATGTTTACCCCAAAATTTTCACCCGGCCTAACCTTTTTTTCCTTTGGAGGGACACGCTGTTCCTCCAGGGGGTTTTTCAAAAAAACCATGCTAAGAGATTGAAATAAGATAAAGACAAGTCATCTTACTTATGGCATTATCATTTAGGCCATATAAACGAAGCTCACTTAATTAAGTTTCACAAAGGTGATGACTTGAGCCCCATAGACTAGGAGTCTTACGGGGCATGCAAACCTTGTATAAAAGGAAAAATGACAAAGAAACCTTTCAAAGAAAAAGGGGAAAGTGCCATGAGTACAATAGAAATAATACACTCAGATGTATGTGGTCCAATGAATGTGCAAGCCATAGAGGATTTATTTACTTGTTCACTTTTATCGATGTTTATACATGATATGGGTATTTGTACCTTGTGAGGCACAAATCAAATAGTTTTAGAAAGTTCAAAGACTATAAGAATGAAGTTGAGAAAAGGCTTGGAAATAATATTAAGTCTCTTCAATCAGATCAAGGTGGAGAATATTTAAGCCAAGATTTTCATGATTATCTAAGGGATAATTGAATAACCTCCCAATGGACCCCTCCGTATACTCCTCAGCACAATCATGTGTCTGATATAAGGAATAAAACTTTATTTCATATGGTTTGGTCCATGTAGAACCAAGTAAGTCTTAGTTAATCCTTTTGTGGATATGCATTAGAGATCGCTTTTTATATATTAGACCATGTATGAGCACTGGATTTTAATGATCCTTCTCACGAAACTATGATGAGATTCAGGTGTTGTCTATTAGAGGTGTTTCTACTATAGTGGAGTTGAGTTTGGCCAAAGTCTGGAGACCCAGTCTGCCCTTAGGTACCCGTATGGGTTCTGTCTAGTGGTACGGATCCACTAACAGACTCGTACAGGGATTACCTTCCATACATGTGGAAGGGACCCGTACGGGTCCCCTATTACCTGTATGGGTCCTCTAATTGCCTAATCAGCCTCTTTTGGAAGTAATCTCTTACCATTTTTGGGAAAAGGCAGGTCTTGAATGCGGTTTATTGCATTCCGACCTAACTTTCACCTTATAAATAGGGCATTTTCCCTTCATTTCATGACAAACATTCATATTAGAAGAAAAACTATAGAAAAATTATAGTAAAAGTTCTAGCAATTTCTATATGTATAGAAAAGGTATAGTGGGGGTATAGAAGGTATAAAATTGGGAGAAAGCTCATTCTTTGAGGTTTTGTCCACATTTTACTCATTCCTAACTCTATTCATTAGGATATAGGGGAGCTTTTGTCCACACAAATACTCACCTAAATAGTCCTATTTCACCATCTACTTTGGCTGCAAGGGTAACGCTCCTAAGTTTTAAAGATACTCATATTTCAGTTATTATTGTTACTCTCTACCCCTTCTATTAAAACTGCTCTTTCTATTTCTTGTTTTGGGTCTGGTCCTAACCCGTATGGGCCTTACTGGCACCTTGTATTGTCAAGATATTAGATCGGTGTGCCATACTCAGATGGAGGGAAATCCCTTTTTATTTTGTTTTTATGCCACCAATCCATTAATTTGTTAATCTGTAAACTAAACTAAACAAAATTTCTGGCTGGACTAGATAGGACCCGTACGGGTACACCATACCCATACCGATCCTCTCTGTTAGCCGTATGGGTCCCACCCACCCGTATGGGTACCAGCCCCAGGCAGATTCTAGAACTCATTTTAAAATGGTTAAAAATCAATCCTACTCATCATTTACCATGTGATCGCTTTCACTAATAACCAGGTAAATCAACCCACAAAAGTTAAAATGTGTTTTCATAGCAAATAACGTTAAAGATCAGTTATTTCTCTCTGGTCCTAGAAGCTGCCCGGGCACTATTAATTTCAAAACCACCACGGTAATATAATCACATTTTCCTAATAAAATGCTGACTTATGGTGTGCTATAAATTGTGCTAATCTTTGTGGATGCAAGGGAATTTATTTTTGTTTTATTTTATAACTTAGAACAAATGTATAGGTTCTCTTGCAATTCCCTCATTTTTTCCCATGCTGTAATTTTTTTCCCCCCATTTATTGCTTGTGCTTTATTGTAATCTGTAAATGCATGTAACGAGTGTGAAAGAGTGTAGAAAAATAGAATTTCTGTGATAATTCCCCAAATGATGAAAACAAAATTGTTTTTTCATGGTGAATGTAATTTAAATTAACTAAATGAGAAATAAGTGACTCATCTGATACCCGAATCTCTGATCCAATAGCTATGAGTCTCCCACCCAGAGGGAACCTTAACAAAACTCTTTCCCGAGTAGATAAGTTGTATGGTGACTCTATCATTTGTATTGAGATTTTGATTCTTTTATTCATTAAAAATTGGCTTATTGTGCAAACTTTAACTAAAAATGTTTTATCACTACTAAATCCAACCAACCCCTAGTGGGCCCTACCTCTCACACAGGCGACAAGGGAGGCCCACACATCATCGACAACTCACAGTGGTGAATCTACTAGGGAAATAATCTTTTGACTTGCAAAATTTTGGTTTGTTTTAAAAGCTTAAAAGATTAAGATGAGCACTGAAAATCATTTACTTGATTCAAGCCGCTTTTGTTTTCATCATTTGAGAAAATTATCACAGTCTATCTTCTCATCTCCTTCTCTCTTTAGTTAGATGCGCTCTTCCTCTAGTGCTAGGTTAAGATGCCCTATTATTTCTGCGACACTCACAAAAGTGTTACCCATGCCCGCCAGGAATTGGGGACACTCTAGTGGGTGGAGCACTCAATGTTATCTCCCTCCAAAAGAGGCTTGGTAAGATGGGAACCTTTTACATCAAACTTTCAATATGTCTCTATGCCATTCTTATCAAACACCTTATAATTTTACCTTCTTGGTACCGAGATTTCTATGTGAGATTAGATTAAGCAAGAATACCCTCAGATTCGGTGGGATAAATAAGGATGGAATCGATCAATTCACATGTGTTGTGTTACATACCCATGAGATTAACCCAGCCATGCATTGTTGTAATTTATGCATGCATAACGCATCTCATGCATGCACTGATCTTTTGGTTCCCCCCTCAGTTCAAGATTTAGCGAGTTTTCTTCCCCTCAAGTTCTCCCATAGCTCAGCTCGATTGACCTACTCTGCTAGCAAACCCAACACTCCTTACAGTCGGTAACGGGTCCCATCTAATTTTTCAAGAGGCCATGTTACAAGTTCACTGTAGCAATGATTTGAGTCAGTTATCAAATTTTGTGGTTATGCCAAAGGGGACAATCCTCCCTTATTTCATGGGTTTACGCTATAGTATGACCCACGATCAGAAAGTTTATCCCATGACTCTCGATGATATCTCGCCTTGGGTACTCCTCTATTGAGCCTTTTCAAGAAGCTAAAAAAGTATAAGTTGATCAATAACCTCCAACCATATGTTTATCCAAAGCCTGAGGAAAGGGACAATTTCTGCATATATCATGTTAGTTCTGGTCACCCGACTAGAGCATATGAGGATCTACTTAAAGCTATTACGGCACTCATTGATATAGCAAAGTTTGGGAACCCAAAGAAGGGGGGAACAAGTAGACATGATCAATTCAGGATTAAAGGAGGAAGAGGTCTAGAAGCACAACATGGAAGTCAAGAAAGCGAGAGAAGAACCATCCATGCTTGACCTTATAGCAATCAAGCAATGGAGTGTGGAACCCGTGCATTACTACTTTAAGAGATGGTTGACAATCTTGGTAGCTATTAAGAAGAAACCACATGAGAAGGAACTAGTTGACCGATTCATCTTTGGGTTATCCCCTCACCTTCACAAGATAGCATTCGTGGAATCTTACAAAACCATTATTGAGAGTTATGAAGTAGCCATAGAAGCAGAAAAATGTTTCAAGAAAATGAAAGACCATGACCCGTCAAAGATTGATGTGGACAAAGCTATAGATACCGTCACTACTTTAATATATACCATACTTTGCTTTGAGGATAAGAAGAAGACACCTATCCAGGAAGCTTTGAAGACTCTGGCCCAAGTCACAAGAGAAACCATGGATGATGTACTGATAGAGAAACAGTTGTGGGATCTAGATTGCGACCTGACTCACATCTTGATGAGCGACTAAGAAGACCCTCTGACTATGGAGGATGATAATTAAATAATATGTAATGAAAATGGTGTAGCCTTCAGGCATCCTAATGATAATGATAATGATTTTGATTACTTTTTGGATGTTTTTCCTGACCTCACCATGGATTCATCTGACCAAACGCATAACATTTTTAGCATTCATGATACTTCATTGCATGACATTAATTTGGGAACTAAGGAAAATCCAAAAATGGTAACGATATCCAACGACTTAACCCTATAAAAAATAAAGATGATAAAAGTGCTTAGAAAATATGTTAATGCTTTCGTCTGGTCCTACGAGGACATGCCCAGGATAGATCATCAAATCACTAAACATCGTATCCCAACCAACCCCAGATTCAAACTAGTCAAACAAAAGTTGAGAATATTGCATCCTGAATAGGTAGATAAGATCAAAGTTGAGGCTGCTAAGTTATTAGTGGACAAGTTCATCGAAGTAATTGAATATCCAACATGGTTAGCCAATGTTGTCCTAGTCCCCAAGAAATATGGGAAAGTCAGAGTGTGTGTTGATTTTCATGACTTCAATAGGGCCTCCCTAAAAGATGATTTCCCACTGCCTCATAGGGCTGCGAT
The DNA here is from genome assembly GCA_947683365.1 of Euphorbia pulcherrima. Classification (NCBI taxonomy): domain Eukaryota; kingdom Viridiplantae; phylum Streptophyta; class Magnoliopsida; order Malpighiales; family Euphorbiaceae; genus Euphorbia; species Euphorbia pulcherrima. Next base: position 47,247,009 of record CANTUS010000010.1, read on the forward strand.
GTACTCATTCTTAGATGGGTTTTTTGGATACAATCAAATCTTAATGGACATCATTGATAAGGTTAAGACAGCCTTTATCGCAGAATGGGGGTTCTATTGTTATAAGGTAATGCCTTTTGGGTTGAAGAATGCAGGGGCAACTTATCAAAGAGCTGTGACAGATTTGTTGCACAACATGATCCACAAAGAGGTTGAGGTTTACATGGGTGATATGTTAGTAAAGTCAAACACTAGGGAAGAGCACCCTGAGATTTTGGAAAGGCTCTTAACCAGAATCGAGAAGTATAACATGCGTTTGAATCCAAAGAAGTGTGTATTTGGGGTAACTTCTGGGAGCTTCTAGGACATATTATTAGTCAACGAGGGATCAAGGTTGACCCTGACAAAGTTAAAGCCATTCAAGAAATGCCTATTCTTACAACCAAAAGGGAAGTCAGATCATTTCTTGGATCGCTTCAGTATGTGAGCAATTTTGTCGCCAAGCTAACAATAGTGTTTGAGCTGATCTTTAAGTAGTTGAGAAGGAAGCACCCAATAGAATGGAATGAGAAATGTCAAATAGCCTTTGATAAAATAAAGGCTTGTCTTATGAACCCTCCAGTTTTGAAACCTCCGATGCCCGTTAAATTGCTAATCCTTTATTTAGCCATAGAAGAGTCATCTATAGGGGAAATGTTGGTCCAAGACCCAGAGGATAAAAGCAAGAACACCATCTACTATTTGAGTAAGAATTTGTTAGAATATGAGACAAAATACATGGTGGTAGAGAAGACATATACTGCAATGGTGTGGTTAACTAAGAAGTTGAGGCATTACTTTCAGTCCTACAAAATCCAAGCAGTTGCAAAAGTGGACCCAATAAAGTATCTCTGTCAATATCCCATGTTGGCAGGGAAACTCTCCCGTTGGCTCCTGTTACTATCCGAGTTTAGTATTGATTATGTAATGAAGGTCATTAAGGGGAGAGAAGTGGCTGAGTTCTTAGCAAATTAACCTATATAGTCTGATTATATTGAAAATCTAGATTTCCCTAATGAGTAGTTAGCAGAAGTAAAGTAGGGAAGGCCAAATGGATAATGTATTTAGATTGGGCTATAAATCGAAAAGGCGCAGTTCTTGAGGTAATCATCATCACACCATAAGCTGAAGTTATCCCTTTAAGCAAACGATTGGAATTTCCAGTCACCAATAATGGGGCCGAATATGAAGCTTGTCTCTTTGGTCTTGATGCCCTTTTAAATGTGGGGGCAAGTAAAGTCAGGGTGATGGGAGATTCTGTGTTAGTAATAAAACATGTCGTGGGAGAATGGGAAAATAGAGAAGAGTTGCTCAGGCCAAATGTGGAAGTAGTTTGGGATTTATCTGCACAGTTCAATCAAAGCTTCTTCCAATATGTACTGAGGGATAAGAATCAGATGGCAGATTCCTTAGCTACCCTAGCCTCAATATGGGAAGGAGAAGAGGCGCAGCCCATCCATCCACTTATGATAGAAATGGCTCATTCTCTATTTTATGAAAAGGTTCGAGCTATGATTATAGAGTAGTAAAAGGTCTGTTAGTATGATGACATTAAAAGGATCCTGAAAGAAGGAAAGTGCCCTGATGGGTCATCAGGTTTTGATCACCTGACTCTCAAAAGGTTAACGACACAATTCAGACTAGTTGATGAGGATCTCTTCAAAAGGATAGCTGAAGGTTTATTGGTAAGAATTCTAACAGAAGAACAAGCAAAAAGAGTCATAACTCAGATAAATTTAAGGGATTGCGGTACGCATATGAATGGGATGGCTTTAGCTTGAAAAATTCAAAGAATGGGATACTTCTGGACCACAATGAATATCGACTGCTTTGTCAAGGTTAGGGAATGTCATAAGCGTCAGACCCATAGGGATATACAACATTCACCTCCATTTGAGCTTCATAATTTGTCTACTCCTTGGCCATCCTCGGCATAGGGGATAGACATAATCGGCGAAATTCGGCCATCATTAACCAATGGGTGCCGATTCATTATAGTCATAGTCGATTATTTTTCAAAATGGATATAACTACCAAGAAAATAGGCAAGTTCATAGAAAAGAACATCTTTGCTCAGTAAGGGGTTTCGCATCATGTGGTATCTGATAATGGGGTCCAATTTCAAGGGGCCACAACAGAATTGTTTGAGAAGTTCAACGTCGAGCATCACAGATCTTCTCCATATAGGCCACAAGCTAATGGGGCAGTTGAGGCTGCCAATAAGTCAATCCAGAAGATTCTATCAAAAATAGTGGCTACCTATAGGGACTGGGCTGATAAGTTTCCATTCACAGTTTGGGGGTATAGAACCAGTATAAGGAATCCCACTGATCAGACGCCATTCTCCTTGGTATACGGAATGGAAGTTATGCTACCAGTAGAAATAGAAGTCAGATCTCTAAGGGTGGCACTTGAAGCTTAGTTAAAAGAATTAGATTAGGCAAGGACCAGGTATGAACAGTTGAACGCAATAGATGAAAAGTAGCTCAAGACACTTAACCACCTACAGATGTACCAATAGGGCATGGCTCAAGCTTACAACAACAGAGTCAGACACCCGAACCTGCCTCTCAAAGCGGGCAATCTGGTTCTCAAGCAGCTACGTCAGGTCAATACTAACACTAGGGCAAGTTCTGGCCTAACTGGGAAGGGCCGTTTGTTATAGAGAAAGTCCTTGGTAAGGGAGGCATCAAGCTTGTGGATATGGATGGAAATGAGTTTGTGAATCTAGTAAATCAAGATAGGCTCAAGCGTTATCATGCCTAGGTTAAAAGAATTAAATCATAAAAAATAGCACAAAGAATAAAAGAAATAAAGAATAAATCACCCAGCGAGCAGTCCTCTACTGCTCGGGCAAAAATTAGGGTGCCGCCCACTATTGGTATTTCTCAAATTGGTCAGGCAAAAATTAAGGCACTCCAACCTAATAAAGCCTGCTACGCTAAAAACCCGAAAAGAGCGGCTTAGGCAAAAGTTAGGGCATCGAGAGAAAAATGTCAGTTACCTTCTAGAAAATCTATAAAAGATGAGTAGGCAGTGCGGATTGACCATTGGAAATTGTTACCATTGCCTATGTACTCAAATTAATCTCATCAATGAATATGTTAAGGTTTTACTAAGAATCTTGATCTTATGAATGCATCCATGTCTTTAGGTGAAATAACCGCTGGTATGTGAACATCAATTTTTCTCTGCATGTTACGCATCATTGTTATCTATTCCTTTCACATGTAATCTAACAGAAATAAAAAGTTCCAAAGAAATCAAGCATATGTAAATTTAGAAAAAGTCTACTGGATTGAAAACCCGAAAGGCCGATCCAAGAAAAAGTTAAGACAAGAACAAAAGAAAAGCCTATGGGATTGAAAACCCAAAAGGGCGGTCTTGAAAAAAATTAAGGAAAAAAGAAAAGAAATAAAAAGCTAGCTAGGTTTAAAACCAGAAAGGGCAGTCTAGGCAAAAGTTAAACCTAAAAGGAAAAAGTCCACTGGGCTGAGCCCTCAAGGATAGTTTAGGCAAAAATTAGGATAAAAAGAAAGAACAATAAATGTTTGATAGGTCACCTCTCATCAAATGGCCTATGCAAAAGTTAGAACATTACTCGGCCCTATTGCTATGAAATCACTGGATAAAATATGAGTTCGCAAAGTAGCAGTACTCGATACTCCCAGTTTAAAGAAAGTCAGCATGCATAAAAATTAAATGTCAAAAGTACCAATACAAAGTTTACATTCAAAACAAGCCACACGAGGTCAAAAGTACCAACAGTTCAGAAAGTAATCATAACCTAAGCTACCAGGGGATCCTATCCCAAGTGACTCTCCTGAGTCTGGTCTTGAGTATCCGCCAGTAGGTAATCCACATCTATGGTCAAGTGATCCTCAGCCTCATCAGTGTTAGCAGCTAGCTGAGCAGGATCCCTAGTCTTTAAAGTCCCTGTAGCAGTCCCAGCAGCATTAGCACCCTCAACCGATTGATCTCTGCCCCTCTGAGTCACCTGATATGCGAAAAGATCATCCTCGGACTCATCATCAAAAGGAATCGGAGTCTGCCTATCCTTAGCCATCCTAGCAAGCTAGCCCTTCAGTATCTCAATCTTGGCCCTCGCTTGAAAGGTCTCAGTGGTAGCTGCTCGTAGCTGCTCCTCCAAGAGTGGAGCCCTCTCCTCTAAAGCATCTAAGTCCTGGGCGGACTTGCTGCACTCCATGGCCAGCAGGGTCTACAATGGAAATCATGAGATTAGTACACATATATAAATGCTATAGCATGCATGCATAGTTTGTTAAATTTTGCAGGAAAAAAGGAACTTATCGAAGCTATGGCATGTTGTGTCAATAGTAGATCCTACACTAAAAAGTAGCCCCTAGCAATCCTCTCAGCCTTAGAGATAGCCCAAATCTATAAAACAAAATAAGGATCAATCGTAGCATAATCTAAGTGAGAGGTTAAAGCATAGGGAGATCAGTTTGGAATTTACTAGTAGTATAAAGTGGCAGATCTTAAGCTCAGACTACTCACCCTAAACTCCAACATCCAGGCCATAGTACAACTGTGCCACAATGGCCCTACAATAGTTCTTGTAGGGCACAGTAGTGAGGTCTTCCACAGTCGAGAGCAAGATATAGTTGAGGTTGCTGGAATATGTAGGAAAGAAGACAGTGGTAAGAAATGTCAGTAGAAAAGATCGGGCATATTGATCCCTCCTATAACCAGTAATAAGACTCGGCTATGTGATCTAGTGAGCATGCAGGCCCCTATACTTGAGATTGTTTGTCTCACCCAGGCAAAGCCCAAGTAATCTGGTAATGTAGGCCTTCACCTCAGGTCGAGAATGCCACTGGTCGGCATAAACATCAAAGTAGACCACATCCCCACTCCACTCTAGGCCTGTTGTGGCACACACATCCGAGGGAGTAATAGTAACCCCCCAATAGGCAAGTGGAAAGTATAGGTCATCTCTAACCATCTCTTCATCAGAGCTAAAACGGTACCGAGGGCCAACATCTTAGGGGCTGAGGGATGGCCCTGATAATGTAACTGAAGCCGAAGGAATTGATGCGGGTCATCAACTCTATAACCCCCGTGATATGAATCTCCTCATACCATTTCTTGTAGAAGCTGAGGGCCCCCACGGTCTTTTATTGGAACTGCAAAGATATAATTATAGTTTAACAAGGTTATGACACAATAGAAAAGTCAATAATTATAAAAGGATTGCAGAAATCAAAGTAGCAAGCATTCTGTCCATCGGGACAGGACCCGTACGGGTCCCCTCTCATCGGTACGGGCGCCTTACAGACAGTCCCTCTACGCAAATCTCCCCAAAAATCCAAATTCATCCAAGTTTGTTCAAAGGTCATCCAAAACTATCCTAAAAACATCCTAGGCTAAATTTACATGCATCAGGCTCTATTCCAAGGTCTAAAACACCCTAATTCATGCCAAAATCCGAGAAATTTCCAAAGGTTCGAAAATGGAAAATGCAGAATGGAGAATCGAGCAAAATTACTTGGAATTTTAAAGTGTGGGTCTTAAGGGAAGGGATCAACGGCACTTAGAGATAAGAGTGAGCCCTATAAATAGGTCTCCCTCGCAAAAAGCATACCCGATGGAAACCAGACATTCTCGAAGTCCCGAATCACCCACCGAGGGCAAGTCTTCAAGTCTAAGAGAAAAATGGCCAGCCTGTGGGATCTTCTTATACATCTTTAGTTGATTTTAGGAGAAAAATTGCTGAAGTTGAAAAATGGGAAGTTTTTGTATATGGCGGGATATGAGGGGACTAATTAGACTTTTAAACCCCCCGTCGGGGACCTATACGGGTCCCACCCTACCCATACGAGTCCCTATTTTTTTAGCACCCCACCCGTATGAGTCATGGTCCACCCATATAAGCCCTTTCTTGCCATCTAGGGGTAGATTTTCAAACCAATGTTTCACGAAGCACCAGGAATTCATCAAGTCTAAGCTTGGGGCCAACCCCGCTCTTCTTCACCCCTATATTTCAGTTATATTCAGGATAAGTCCCTTTGCTAACCTTGATCCTTGATTGAAGGGGAAAAAGTATTTTTGTTTTCATAAAAGTCAATCAAGAATCAAGGTAAGCCATTCTCAAATTGATTACTAATAAGGATGAATTTTGTGTACAGGTCTATCCTGGCACAGGAATTCTTCCCCAACAGAAGAAGTCTTACCAAAGGGTATCACTTTACTCCCCAGCAATGAAATCAGCTATATGAGTGGCATATCCCCTATCCCCCAGCGATGGAATCAGTCAAGGGTCATACCCCCTATCTCCTAATAGTAGAATCATTCAAGGGGCATCCCCGTACCAATCAAAGGGCATCCCTCCGCTAATTTAGGGGCATCCCCCATCCATTAGCCAATCTAGAGGCATCCCCCATTCCCCAGCAGTAGAATCAGTTAAAGGGCATACCCCCTATCTCCCAACAGTAGAATCACTCAAGGGGCATCCCCCCGCTAATCTAGGGGCATCCCCCCATCTCCCAGTAATGGAATCAGCCAATCTAAGGGCATCCCCCCCATTCCCCGGTAATGGAATCAGTTAAGGGGAGTACCCCCTATCTCCCAGCAGTGGAACTAATCAAGGGGAATCCCCCCCCCCCCCGGCAATTTAGGGGCATCCCCTAATCTCTCAATAGTGGAATCAGCTAATCAAGGGGCATCCTCCCATTCCCTAGTAGTGGAATCAGTCAAGGAGCATACCCCCTATCTCCCAGCAGTGGAATTAATCAAGGAGCATCGCTCCACCAATTTAGGGGCACACCCCCATCATCAAAACCCTAGGGGAAACCAACCTAAAGGCATTCCCCTACAGAGGGACCAGTAATAATTGGGCCAAACCCGGGCATTTCTTGCACTTAATTTCTAGTTTCTTTTAGGGGTTAACCCTCCATCCACACGTCTTTATTCTAAATTGAAAGGGCAAAAATATTTTTTGTTCTCATAAAAGTCAATTAAGAATAAAGAGGTGTCTGCTTGGACAATGACTAACTCGGTGTTTTATAGTTGTCTCTTTTCATGTTATTCAAATTCCCCAGCAGGAGAGTCATCCGCCTTAGGAAATGGATACATCACCAATCAGGAAAGTTGATCTGCTATAGGAAAGGGATACATCACTAGTCAGGAAAGTCGATTCACCTCAAGAAAGGGATATATTGGTCAGGAAAGTCGATCCACCTCAAGAAAGAATATGTCACCAGTCATGAAAGTTGATCCAGATTCAGAAAGGGATGCATCGATCAGGAAAGTCTATCCGCCTTAAGAAAGGGATACAACATCAGTCAGGAAAGTTGATCTGCCTTAAGAAAGGGATACACCATCAGTTAGGAGAGTCGATCCGCCTTAAGAAAGGGATACACACACCTTCCCTAGTTGAGTCATGAGATGCACATTGGCAGGGAAAGTCATGTGCCTTAGGAAAAGGATACACATTCCCTAGTAGAGTTATAGGGGATACGCATTAGCAAAGGAAAGAAGCTCGCCTCAAGAAAGGAGCTAACCCATATCATCACCATAGGTATAATTTCTAAACCCTTGCTCACATCATGAGATCATATAGATCTGTATCTACAATAATCCGACAAGGAGCAGTCTGTAAGCAATGGATTTTAACGATCCTTCTCATAAAACTATGATGAGAGGTGTTTTAGGTGTTGTCCATCAGAGGTGTTCCTACTACTACAGAGTTGAGTTTGGCCGAAGTCATGACACCTAGTATGCCCTTAGGTACCCGTACAGGGTTCTATCTAGTGGTACAGATCCACTGACAGCCCCGTATAGGGATTACCTTCCATACATTTAGAGGGGACCCATATCGGTCCCCTAATACCCGTATGGGTGGAGCCCCACCCGTACAGGTCCTCTGATTGCCTAATCAGCCTCTTTTAGAAGTAATCTTTTACCATTTTTAGGAAAAGGCAGGCCTTGAATGTAGTTTATTACATTCAGACTTAACTTTCACCCTCTAAATATAGCCTTTTCCCTTCATAACACACATTTATATTAGAAGAAAAACTATATGAAAATTATAGTAAAAGTTCCAGCAATTTCTATAGGTATAGAAAAGGTATAGTTGGGGTATATGAGGTATAAAATAGGGAGAAAACCCATTCTTTGAGGTTTTGCCCACATTTTATTCATTCCTAACTTCATTCATTAGGATTTAAGGGAGGTTCTGTCCACATAAATACTCACCTAAATATTTTGATTTCACCATCTACTTTGGTTGGGCTCTCTCAACAGTAAAGGGATTACCTCAAAGTGGATTCACGCCACAAAGGTAACACTCCTGAGTTTCAAAGAGACTCACATTTCAGTTTTATTATTGTTGTTACTTCTGCCCCTTCTATTATATTTTATCTTTCTATTTCATGTTTTGGGTCTAGTCCTAACCCGTATGAACCTTCCAGGCACCTGGTATTGTCAAGATATTAGATCGGTGTGACATACTCATACGGAGGGAAATACCTTTTTATTTTATTTTTTATGCCACCAATCCATTCATCTGTTAATTTGTAAACCTAACTGAACAAAGTTTTTGCCTGGAGTAGACAGCACCTATACAGGGTACATCATACCCATACCGACCCTCCTTGGCAGTCGTACGGGTCCCACCACCTATATGGGTACCAGCCCCAGGCAGATTCCAGAACTCATTTTAAACTGGTTAAAAATCAATACAACTCACCATTTACCATGCCATCATTTTCACTAATACTCCGGTAAATCAACCCACAAAAGTTAAAATGTGTTTTCATGACAAAAGACGTTGAAGATCAGTTATTTCTCTCTAATCCTAGAAGCCGCCCGGGCACTATTGATGGCAAAACCTCCATGCTAGCATAATCCTATTTTCCTAATAAAATGTTGACTTATGGTGTGCTATAAACTATGCCAATCTTTACGGATGTAGGGGAATTTATTTTATTTTATTTTATAACTTAGAACAAATGTATAGGTTCTCTTACAATTCCCCCATTTCTCCCCCTGTTGTAACTTTTATCCCCCTATGTATTGCTTGTGCTTTATTATAATCTGTAAACCATGTAATAAGTGTGAAAGAGTTTAGAAAATTAGGATTTCTATAATGATTTCCCAAATGATGAAAATAAAAATGGTTTTTCGCGGTGAATGTAATTTGAATTAACTAAATGAGAAATAAGTGACTCATCTGATACCCGAATCTCTGATCTAATAGTTATGAGTCTCCTGCCCAGAGGGAATCATACCAAAACTCTTTCCCAAGTAGACAACTTGGGTGGCGACTCTATCATTTGTATCCAGATTTGGGTCTCAATTATTTTATTCATTAAAAATTGGCTTATTATGCAAACTTTAACTAAAAATGTTTTGTCACGCCTAAATGCAATATACCCCCAGTGGGCCCCGCCTCTTATACAAGCGCTAAGGGAGACCCACAAGTCATTGACACCTCACGCTGTGTACCCTTAAAAGTAGTCGATTCAACACTAAAGGAAAGGTGGTATGGTAAGAAACCCTATCTTTTTAACCTGAGAGTTTGGTGTTGTCCTGGCTACCTAAAAAAGACAATGTTAGATAAGCTTGGAAATAGATCTAATAAGTGCTTGTTCATTGGTTATCCCAAGGAGACATTGGGATATATCTTTTATGATCCTGAGGAACAAAAGGTACTTGTTTCTAAGACCGCTCAGTTCCAAGAGAAGGAACACTTGCTTGTAAAAGCTAGTAGGAGTGATCTTGAACTTGGTGTTCAAGAAGGTGAATAAGAAAACTAACCAATTACTCCTACGCCTGATACACAAGGAAGTGTGATCGAGGAACAACATGTTATGCAACAGCCACTACTCCTAAAAGATATGGGTTTTTCATCACTGATGCTAAAAAAATCTTTCTTATAGAGGATGATGAACCTAATGTTAGATATGATGTATGCGCTTAAGGTAATTAGGGAAATATATCTTAATTATGTAATGGTATGAATAATTTGTTTAAATTAATAAAGGCATTTAATCTTTTGTTTTAATAAATGTGTTTATAAATATATTATGGTTGGTTAAAATATATTCATTAATGTATGTACACAAAAGTCCTTGACACATCATAGTATAAAGTTAGAGAAATTATAGTTGGTCTATATTTAGTGAGACCTGATTCATTTGGAATTATGATTATGTCAAAACAATGCTTAGTCATAGTTTCATCAAGAAAGGATATTGATGAAGTGGAAAGACTAGCATGTGGTCAACTTTCTTAGAAATGGTCCAAGCAGTCAATCTCCTAATAACTGAAGGTGGTGCCTTAAGTTTGATGCATGGATATATCTGGGAGATATATTGAAGACCATCGTAAGATAAACACTTGGTCTATATATCAATGTGTTACTGTTTATCTTCATGCAATAAGGTTTGCGAATATCCTTATACTTAAGATGCTAGTTACCTTGTATGGTACCATCGCTATACTTTGGGTTATTCCTATACACTCATTAATTTAGGGTGTCACGGGTGATTATGAGTATAGTGATGACAGCACGTTGGTAAGCTATGTAGTCGAAAAGAATCCATCGCTCTAGATATATTAAGGAGTTATACAAGGGCACTTGTTGAAGTGATGATTGCTATAAACCTCTGATCAAAGTACGTGTTTGATAGAAATGGTTTCTAGTCAAACACACTACAGTAAAATGCAATATACTTTGGCAATAAGTTAATAACTAGGATAGCTTAAAGCAACCTTGCTATTAGTGGGTTAACACTTTAACCGAACCCTATAAACTAGATGGTACTAGTATTAAATAATGGAAGGAGTTCATCGCATGAGACATCTATTGCATTAACTGAGATTAAGTCATAAGCACAAATGACGTTCCAAGTAATGGAGTATGGTAGACCCTTGCTAGAGGCATACTACTATCGTTTAAGGTAATCAAATTCTATTCACGGTCTAGAAACTTGAGCCAATAGGTCCATTAGAGCAAGTGTTGGTTAAGCCGTAACAGCTTAATATTTTGGGATCCAATAAGGTCACACACATTGGACCTTCATCGGGCTAAGTAATGAATTGATAGATTTATTCTATTATGAAAATATAACATAATAATAATTGGATTATTATTAAATTGGTTAGAAATGATTAGATTATTTTGGATAAGCCAATAATTTATTTTGACTGGTAACTAATCTATTAGGGTCAAAAAATAAATATTTATCTTGAAAGGATTGAAAGGAGGATTTTTCCTTGGCAAGTTAAGAAGGGCCAAAAGTAAAAAAATACATTTTATACAGGTTTGGATGTGCGGAGTACACCAAAAGGTGTGCGAGCACTGCTGGCCAATGCTCGCGGCAGCCCATGAAAATGGGTTGCACATGCTCAACCCATAGGGTGTGTAGCAAGCTGGGCTAGTGGCATGGATCGCGCGGCCCAACTCACATGCAAGGCATGCTCATAAGAGCCTACCTTGTGCAAGTCCCATGCAACCTGCTATGCATGCTACAAGCAGGTCAACCCACGGACCCATATGGGTCCACGTGTTGACCCATGTGGGATTAGGAGCATAGAAAATGGGGGAGCAAGTTTGCTCCCCCAAGCCTACAAATAGGCTTCTCCTTGACCCCTTTCAAATCACATGATTCGCTCTCTTCTAGTCTTGACTTGAGATTCCAATTTGATATCTCTCAAGTTGACTTTAGAGCATAGTTCTTTTTTATGGGCTTGAATTTATTCGAGCACCTCTAGTTTATAGTTTCAGGTGGGGCTTTTGGAGTGGTTTAGCAACTACTCAAGGCTCTTTAGTTCTTCCTCTCGGGGAGGTTTTGGTTGGTGGGGTTTGTGTGGATACTCATAGAGGCTATCCTAAGTTTGGAGGCTTGTGCAAGGAGGTTCTGCTAAAGCATGCTTCAATTGGTAAGTTTTCTTTCTTCCTCCTTGAAGTATTGGGTGTTTTTTTTAGCATTTTTAGAATTAACAATTATGTTTAGGTTGTTTTGCATGCTTAGTTTATTTTATGTTTAGGTTATAGGTTAGAGTTATAATTTGCTTGAGTTATAGCTTAGAGGGAATCGCCTATGTTCTGGATAAAATTTTCCCTATTAAACCTAATGTTGAGGATCATATGGAGCATAATGCCTGATGGAAGCACAGGAAAGATCGTGAGACTGCAATATGCATAATGTTGGGGTCCATGAATTTTGAGCTTCAGAAACAACATGAGAACATGACCTTAGAGGACATGGTTCTCCATCTTGAGGAGCTCTTTGTTGAGCGAGAAAGGGTAGAGAGGTATAAGACCTCTAGACTCCTTTTTGGAACCATAATACAGGCTGGCACCTCTGCCTCTCAACATGTACTAAAACTCTTGGGATACCTTGAGAAGCTAATCAATTGAGATTCGAGATGAATCATGAATTAAGCATTGACCTTGTGTTGATGTCCTTAACGGATAATCACTCAAACTTTGTGACTAACTATTACATGAACAAGATTAATTCTACTATTCCAGAATTAATCAACATGCTAAAGATATTAGAACCTCATATCAAGAAAGATCATAAGCCTCTACTATTGGTCAAAAAAGGCAAGGCTTCTAATAAAAAGAAGCAGGCACTAGGTGCCAAGAAAAGAATCAGTAAAAAGAAGAAAAAAAAAAGAAGATATCTAAGTATGTCTGTTTCCAATACGAGAAACATGGACATTGGAAGAGGGATTGTAAAGCTCCTGCTCCTGAACATTTGAACAAGAAGCCTAGGTATGTTTATGATTGAAAACTATGCTACTTTTCCTCGTGAATCCACTTGGGTAATAGATACTGGTTGTCGTTCTCATATCTATACTTCTATATAGGGACTAAGGAATAGTAGAAGACTTGCAAAAGGGGATATGGACCTACATATGGGAAATGGAGCCTGAGTTGCTGTATTAGCTGTTGGAAGCTTTAATCTTATTTTGTCGAGTGGCTTAGTTATAGTTTTAAACAATTATTACTACATTTTGAGTGTTACTAAGAATATTGTATCTATTGCATGTTTAGCAGCAGAGGGATTTGAAATTTTATTTTCGAATAATAATTGTCAGATTCTCTTAAATAATGTTCTTTATGGTTATGGGATGTTGAATGGTAGCATTTATATTCTTGATACTAAAACAGAAGTTTTTAATACAAACAATGTAAAGAAAGTTAAATTCGATAATGAGAATTCCTTCTACTTATAGCATTGTCGTTTAGGCCACTTAAACAAGGATCCCTTAACCAAGCTACATAAGTGTGGCGACTTGGACCCAATAGACTTGTAGTCTTATGGTGATTGTGAACCTTGTTTAAGAGGAAAAATGACAAAGTTTCCCCTTAAAGGAAAGGGTGAATGAGCAACGAGTACATTGGAGCCTATACACACTGATGTGTGTGCTCCAATGAGTGTTCAAGCACTAGAAGGATACTCCTACTTCATAACCTTCATTGATGATTATTCACGATATGGTTATTTGTACTTAATGAAGCATAAGTTTGAAACTTTTGAAAAAGTTCAAACTATTCAGAAATAAAGTAGAGAAACAACTTGAGAAAAGTATTAAAGCACTTCTATCGGATCGAGGTGGAGAATACTTAAGTCAGGAGTTTCATAATTATCTGAAGGAAAATGGGTTAGTTCCCCAGTGGACCCCTCCTTATATGCCCCAACTCAATGAAGTGTTTGAAAGGAGGAACTAGACCTTATTAGATATGGTTTAATCCACGAGGAGCCAAGCAGATCTTAGTAAATTCTTTTGGGAATATGCACTAGAGAGTGCGGTTTATGTATTAAATAGAGTGCCCTATAAATCAATTGATTTTACACCTTATGAAAGATGTTGTAATAAAAAGCAATCTCTGAGTCACCTTAGAGTATGGCTATCCTACTATAGTAAAGGAGGATAGCATCAGATAAGTTGGACACTAAATCTGACAAGTGTCTATTCTCACCAGTGGCCATGCTTAAATCCATAAGGATACTCCTCGCCATTGCTGCTCATTATGTTTATAAGATCTGGCAGATGGATGCTAAAACAACAATCCTGAATGGGGATTTAGAATAGGATGTGTATATGACACAGCCTGAGGGTTTTACATCTTAGAATGGCTTGAAGGTATACAAGTTGTAAAGGTCTATTTATGGACTTAAGCAAGCATCCAGGAGTTAGAATATAAGGATTGATCAGACAATCCATGAACTGGATTTCTGTCCAAACATTAATAAGCCTTCTATTTACAAGAAGGCTAGAAGGAGTGCAGTCATTTTCTTAGTATTGTATGTCAATGACATTCTACTAATAGGAAACAATATTTCTCTTCTTCAAAATGTTAAAGTATGGTTGTCAAGAAATTTCTCCATGAAAGACCTTGGTGATGTAGCATTTATACTAGGTACAAAGATCTATAGGGATAGATCCAAGAGGCTGTCGGGTCTTTCTCAAAGTACATATATAGACAAGGTATTGAATAGGTTCAACCTTGAGCATTCGAAGAAAGGTTATCTACCAATTACAAAGGGAATTAACCTATCTAAGGCTGAGTGTCCAAAGACAGCTCAAGAAAGAATGCGCATGAGGGATATCCCCTATGCATTTGCAATAGGATACATCATGTATGATATGATATGTACTAGGCCAGATGTCTCTCAGGCTTTGAGCTTTTTGAGTAGATATCAATCGGATCCAGGTGAAAAGAACTGGATGGCCATTAAGGCAATTCTTAAGTACTTGTGAAGGACTAAAGATGAGTTCTTGATATATGGAGATAGTGACCTCACAATTAGAGGTTATACTAACGTGAGTTTTCAATCTGACAAGGATGAATTTAAGTCTCAGCCGGGTTTTGTATTTGAGTTAAATGGAGGAGTGGTATGCTGGAAGAGTTCTAAGCAAGAAACTACTACTAATTCGACCACGGAATCTGAATACATTGCTACATGCGAAGCAGCAAAAAAAGCTATCTGGTTAAAGAGATTTATTAATGATCTCGGTGTGGTGCCTGAGACTGTTGATCCAATTACTGTGTATTATAACAATAGTGTTATAGCTCAGGCAAAGGAACCTCGGTCTCGCTAGAAAAATAAACATGTATCCAGAAAGTACCATATAATCAGGGAGATTGTTGATTCAAATATAATAAGACTAGATTATGTACCATTTGATCAGAACCTCGCGGATGGTCAGATAAAGACAATTACTCAAGTCAAACATGACCAGCATGTTAAAGCATATTGATTAAGACATATGGCTAATTCGCCTTAGTGCAAGTGGGAGTTTGTCAGATATGATGTATGCCCTTAAGGAAATTAGGGTAATATATCTTAATTACGTAATGGTATGGATAATTTGTTTAAATTAATAAAGGCAATTAATCTTTTATTTATATTGATGTGTTTATAAATACATTATGGCTGGTTAAAATATATTCATTGATATATGTACACAGAAGTCCTTAATATATCATAGCATGAAGTTACAGAAACTATAGTTGGACTATATTTAGTGAGACCTGCTTCATGTGCAATTTTGATAATGTCTAAACTATCCCTAGTCATAGTTTCATCAAGAAAGGATATCGATGAAGCGGAAAGACTAGCATGTGGTTAACTTTCTTAGAAAGGGTCCAAGCAGTCAATATCCTAAGGATTGAAGGTGTTGCCTTAACTTTGACACGTGGATATATCTGGGAGATATATTAGAGACCGTTGTAAGATAAACAGTTGGTCTATATATCAATGTGTTAGTGTTTATCTTCATGCAATAAGCTTTGCAAATATCCTTATACTTGAGATGCTAGTTACCTTGTGTGGTACCATTGCTATACTTTAGGTCATTCCTATACACTCATTAATTTAGGCTATCACGGGTGCTTATGGGGTATAGTGATGATAGTATGCTGGTAAGCTATATAGTTGAAAGGAATACATTGCTCCAGATATATTAAAGAGTTGTACCTAGCCACATATTGAAGTGATGATTGCTATAAACCTCTTATCAGAGTATGTGTTTGTTAGAAATGGTTTCGGCAACAAGTTAATAACTGGGATAGCTTGGAGCAACCTTGCTATTAGTGGGTTAACACTGTCACTGAACCCTATAAACTAGATGGTACTAATATTAAAGAATGGAAGGAGTTCATCGCATTGGATAACTATTGTAGTAATCGGGATTAAGTCATAAGCACAAATGACATTTTAAGTAATGGGGAATTGTAGACCCTTGCTAGAGGCTTACTACAGTTGTTTAAGGTAATCGAGTTCTATTCATAGTCTAGAACCTCGAGCCAATGGTTTCATTAGAACAAGGGTTGGTTAAGCCTTAACAGCTCAATACTTCGGGATCCTATAAGGTCACATACATTGGACCTTCATTGTACTAGGCAAAGAATTAATAGATTTATTCTATTACGAAAATATAACATAATAATAATTGGATTATTGTTTAATTGGTTAGAAATGATGAGATCATTTTGGATAAGCCAAGAATTTATTTTGACTGGTAACTAATCTATTAGGGTCATAAACTAAATATTTATCTTGAAAGGATTGAAATGAGAATTTTGCCTTGGCAAGTTAACTTGGGTCCAAAGTACAAAATACATTTTATAAAGGTTCAGATGCACAGAGTGCACTAAAAGGTGCGCGAGCAATGCTGGTCAGTGCTCATGGTAGCCCATGAAAATGGGCTGCACATGCATAGCCTATAGGGTGCACCACGAGCTGGGCTCACGGCATGGGCTGCGAGGCCTTCCTTGCGCAAGCCCCTATAGCGGCTATACACGTTGTGGACAGGTCAACCCATGTGTATTGACCCTTGTGGGATTAGGAGAAATCCTAATCCCACATTAGAAATGGGGGAGCAATTTTGCTCCCTCAGCCTATAAATAGGCTTCTCCTTACCCCCTTTCAAATCCCACCATTCGCTCTCTTCTAGTCTTGGCTTGAGATTCCAACATGATATCTCTCAAGCTAATATTAGAGCATAGTTATTTTTTAGGAGCTTGAATTTATTCGAGCCCCTCTAGTTTATATTTTTGGGTGGGGCTTTTGGAGTAGTCTAGAATCTACTCAAGGCTCCTTAGTTCTTCCTTTCGCGGAGGTTTTGG
The DNA here is from genome assembly GCA_947683365.1 of Euphorbia pulcherrima. Classification (NCBI taxonomy): domain Eukaryota; kingdom Viridiplantae; phylum Streptophyta; class Magnoliopsida; order Malpighiales; family Euphorbiaceae; genus Euphorbia; species Euphorbia pulcherrima. Next base: position 47,264,140 of record CANTUS010000010.1, read on the forward strand.
TTGGTGGGGTTCGCATGCATACTCATAGAGGTTATCCTACACTTGGAGGCTTGTGTAAGGAGGTTCTGCTAAAGCACGCTTCAACTGGTAAGTTTTCTTTCTTTCTCTTATAATTATTAGGCTTTTCCTTTCAGCATTTTTAGACTTAACAATTGTACTTAGGTTGTTTTGTATGCTTAGTTTATTTTATGTTTAGGTTATAGCTTAGAGTTATAACATGCTTAGGTTATAGCTTAGAGTTATAACATTCTTAGTATAAAATATTTATGCTTGGATATAATTTAGAATTATAGTATGCCTAGCCTATGAATGCTAACATAGGTAGAGAATTGTTTAGTTAAGGCTTTATTTAATTCATATGCAACTGATAGGAGTTACTGGGGACATGGATAAAATTTTGAATTTATGCCATGACTGTTATGCATGTTCAATGTGACTATCAGTTCCCAACACCTAAGACCTAAAAGAAAGCAATGGACAGCTCAGATTCTGATAAGTGGTTAAAAGCCATGAAATTAGAGATGGATTCCATGTATGAAAACCAAGAATGGGAATTGGTTGATTCACCCAATGGAATAAGACCCATAGGTTGCAAGTGGGTTTTTAAGAAGAAACCTGATATGGATTGCAATGTGATTGCCTATTAGGCATGATTAGTTGCAAAAGGTTATAGTCAACTAGAAGGGATTGACTATGATGAAACCTTTTCGCCTATAGCCATGCTTAAATCAAACAGGATACTCCTGACCATTACTGCTCCTCATGCTTATAAGATCTATCAGATGGATGTAAAGACTGCTTTCCTTAATGGAAACTTGCATTAGAATTTATATATGATACAACCTGAGGGTTTTACATCTTAAAATGGCTCAAAGGTTTGCTAACTACAAAGGTCTATTTATAGACTTAAACATGCATTCAAGAGGTGGAATAAGGTTTGATGATACGATTAAGGAGTTGGATTTTATATTAAACGCTTATGAGCCCTGTGTATACAAGAAGATTATTGGAAGTGTAGTAATTTTCCTTTCATTCTATGTTAATGACATATTCTTAATAGGAAATGACATTTCTCTTCTTCAAATAGTTAAATCATGTGTTTGAAGAAAGTTCTCCATGAAAGACCTTGGAGAAGTAGCTTTTATAGTATAATGATCTATAGAGATAGATCCAAGAGGTTGTTAGGTCTTTTGCAAGATACATACATAGATAAGTCGTTAACTAGGTTCAGCCTTGACCAATCAAGAAAGTGATACTTTCTAATGTCTCATGGAATTATCATTTCTAAATCTAAGTGCCCAAGAACACAAAATGAGAGAATGAGCATGAGTAGAATACCCTATGCATCTGCAATAGGATCTATCATGTATGCTATGGTATGTACACAGCAAGATGTCTCACTCGCGTTGAGCATCACAAGTAATTTCAATCTGACCCAGGTGAGAAGCACTACATGACCGTTAAGAAAATCCTTGAGTACATGAGGAGGACTAAGGAAATGTTGAGAAGGACTAAGGAAATGTTCTTAGTATATAAAGAAGGTGATCTCTCTATGAAGGGATTCATTGATGCGATCTTTCAATATGACAAGGATGATTACAAATAACAGTTATGTTACATGTTTATGTAAAATGAAGGGACATTTATTTTGAAGAGTTTGAAAATTGATACAACTACTTATTCAACCACAAAATCTTAGTACATTGTTGCTTCTACAACAGCAAAGCAAGTTGTCTAGATAAAGAGATTTATTGGTTATCTCAACATGGTGTCTAATAGTGATGGTCCAATAGTAATGTATTATGATAACAATAGGTTATTGCTCAATCAAAATAACCATGGTCTCGTTAGAGAAACAAACATGTACACAGAAAATATCATATAGTTCAAGATATGGTAAAGGATAAAGATATAGTGATGGAATACATTCCCACAGATCAGAACATGGTGGATGGTCTAACAAAGCCTTTAATATAGAATAAGAATGACCAGCATATTAATAGTTATGACATAAAGCATATGAGTAGTTAGCTCTAGTGCAAGTGGGAGATTGTGAGACATGATGTATGCCCTAGAGGCAATTAGGGAGATATTTTTAAGTTAGATATTTTGTACAAAAAAATTGATTAATAAAGGCATTTCTTTTGTTACATCAATGATTATGAAAATATATTATCACTGGTTAAGAAGATATTCATTAATGTATTTGCAAAAGTCCTTGACAACATCATAGCATGGATTACAAGAGCATAATGGGACTATATAGGGTGAGAACTGGTTCGTGTGCAATTATGATATGTCTAAATATCCCTAGTCATATTATCATCAAGACTGGACATTGATGAATATGGAAAGACTAGCAGGTGTTGTTATGCTCCTCGAATTAGATTCTAGAATCATATCTCTTGCGCTAAAGTGTGGAACCTAGAGTTAATGTTGGTCTAGATTAAGGGTTTTAGCTGGAAAAATAGGTGCAGCAGAAATTCAAAAATTTAATCTAGTGTCCAAGATCTCCTAAGCATGGCATGATTGATAATAGTGCTAGTCTTAAATTATTCTACATCATAAACACTTATTAAAAGGACCTAATTATAATTTAACCACTTACCAGTTCAAGCGTGAATCCTATGGTCGGTAGAAAGACCCCTCAGCTATGTGCACAGACTCCAAAGTGGAAGCCCTCTATAAATAGTCCACACGAGCACCACCGTCCAAAACCTTCTAGAAAGGGAGTACCGATAAACAAGTGGAATATAGCTAGATCTTCCCTGCTATTTTATTCTAGAAGAAATTCCCTTAGTTTTCTATTCTAAGTAAATACGTCTTTCGACGGATTTCTTTTAGGAATCAGAACAACTAAGAGAATAAGAGAGGAAGAGAAGGAGTATGAAATTAAGGACAAAAAATAATGAAGGACGAGGCCTCTATTTATAGTGGTTAGGAATTATTCAAAGGACAATAAAGTTCCTAACCTCAACCAATTAGAAATAAAATAAAAAGGGCAAATAGGTTATCTTAATTAACCTAATAGAGTTGGAGAACAACTCAACCACTAGGAGCTTGCTTAGGGAGCAAGCGCCCAGTTGGACTGGGAGACTACAGGCCATTCAGCCAATAGTCTATTATGGGCTTGTCCAGGAGCACAAGCCCATAAGGCTTGTGCATCTGTGCATGGGCATGCAATGGAGCAATGGCCTGCGGGCAGTGCAGCCCATCATGGTATGTGCTCCACGTAGCACAAGCCTATAAGGGTTGCACGCCTATGCAGCCCTTTTAGCTTGTACATGCGTGCATTGCGGGCTGCTAAAATGGATCATGCTTGCACGTGCCCTATGGGCCATGCGCAGCACTATTCCAAATAGTACTACCATGTTGCCCATGCACAAGCCTCTCTATGTACTGTTCCACATATTTATATTATACTCCTTATTATTTAATAGGTTCATTCGTCCAACCAATGAATATTGGTCTAACCAATATTACGGTCTAACCAATATTATGGTCTAACCATATTTCCTTGCTCTTTTAGATTAGACCTAGTCTAACACTTCTTTACATAGCTCAGCTGTAACTCAAAGTGTGTGACCTTATAGGATCCCTTAATATTAAGCCATCAAAAGTTTAACCTAGCTCAATCCCTTTTACAAATTGACTGGCTCGGAGCTCCAGACTGGTGTGGACTCTAATTACTTTGATCGATCATAGTGGCTCTCTAGTAAAGGGCATATGACCCTCAATATTCAGAACATCAAGTGCATTTTGACTTAATCTCGATACTGCAATAGTATCGATACAATTCACTCCTTCTATCAACTATTAAGTACTGTCTGGCTTCTAGGACTAGATTTAAGTGTTAGTCCAGTAGTAGCTATAATAGCTACCCTAGTATTTAGTCTTGCTACCAAAGCAAACTACGCAACCATTTTAATGTTTTCATTAGGATCCCATCATATCAACTCATTCTCTAATCAGAGGTTTAAGAGTGTGTCACTTCTATCAAGTGGCCAAGGTGCATCTCCCTTATATTGCTATAATGGAGTGATAGACTCCATCTTGACTGCTCAGCTTACCAACATTCAGATATCAACTATACCTGTAATCATCCATATCACCCAGTCTATAGAATGCTTAGGTGTGGCCCAAAATATAGCAATATCTAAACAACATAACTAGTATCTCAGTTCTAAGGATATTCGTATTACTATTGCATTGAGATGATTAAAAACCAACACATAATATAGATTACCGAGTGTTGTTTCATAGTGCTCTCCAATGTATCTGCCTGAATACATTCATATGCTAACCTAAGGTACCGCCCTCTAGCACTGGAGAAATGCTACTCTGAATCAAATTCAAGAGGTATGACAACACATGCTAGTCTATCTGTATCATCAATTTCCAATCTTGATAATACTATGACTAGGGATATTTAGACAAATCATAATTGTACATGAGTTAGCTCTCACCAACATAGTCCCACTATGCCCTTGCAATACGTGCTATGATTATGTCATGGACTTTTGCAAACACATCAATGAATATATTCTAAACCAGTCATAATATATTTTCACAATCATCAATATAACAAAAGAATACCCTTATATTACTATAACTTTGTTCGTACAAATAAAACTAACTGAGATATATCGCCCTAATTTCCTCTAGGGAATACATCATATCTAACAATCTCCCACTTGCACTAGATCCAATTAGCTACGTATCGTAAGCCATAACTTTTAACATGTTGTTAATCTAGGTCAAAGGCTTGGTCAGACCATCTACTAGGTTCTGATCTGTGGGTACATATTCCATCTGTATATCCTTATCCCTTAACATATCTTGAACTATATGATCCTTTTTGTGTACATGTTAATTTTTCTTACAATAACGTGGTTCTTTTGCCTGAGCAATAGTCCCAATGTTAACACAATATAATACTATAGGATCCTCATTGTTAGACACCACGCTGAGATCACCAATAAATCTCTTTATCAAGAAGGCTTGTTTTGGTGCTTCTGAAGCAGCAATGTACTTAGATTCAGTGGTTGAATCAGCAGTTGTATCCTGTTTGGAACTTTTCCAAACAATGGCCCCTTTATTTAACATAAACAGGTATCCTGATTTTGATTTGTAGTAATCTCTATCAGATTGAAAACTCGCATCAATGAATCCCTTTACTATAAGATCACTTTCTCCATATGCCAAGAACATTTCCTTAGTCCTTCTCAAGTACTTAAGGATATTCTTAACGGCCTTCTAGCGCTTCTCACCTAGATCAGATTAAAATCTGCCTGTGATGCTTAATGCGTGTGAGACATCTGGCCATGTACATACCATAGTATACATGATAGATCATATTACGAATGCATAGGGTATTCTATCCATGTACAATATCTCCTCTTGTGTCCTCAGACACTCAAATTTAGAAAGGTTAATTCCATGAGACATTGGAAGACAAACCTTTCCTGATTGCTCAAGGATGAACCAAGTCAATACCTTGTCTATGCATATACCTTATGAAAGACCTAGAAGACTCTTGGATCTATCTCTATTGATCTTTATACCTAGTATAAATGCTGCTTCTCCAAGATCTTTCATCGAGAAATTTCTTGACAACCATGACTTAACCATTTAAAGAAGAGAAATGTCATTTCATATTAGCAGTATGTCATCAACATATAGCACAAGGAAAATGACTACACTCCCACTAACCTTCTTGTATACACAAGGTTCATAAGTGTTTGATATAAAATCTAATTCTTTGATCGTATCATCAAACCTTATATTCTAACTCCTAGATGCCTGCTTAAGTCCATAAATGGATCTTTGCTACTTGCATACCTTCGAGCTATTCTAAGATGTAAAACCCTCAGGTTGTATTATATATACATCTCAATCCAAGTTTCCATTTAGGAAAGTGGTTTTCACATCCATCTGTCAGATCTCATAATCATAATGAGCATGGCTACCGGTGAAAAGGTTTCATCATAGTCAATTCCTTCTTTTTGACTATAGCCCTTTGCCACCAATCGTCCTTATAGGTAATCACATTACCATCCGTGTAGGTTTTCTTCTTAAAAATCCATTTACAACCTATATGCCTAACCTCATCAGCTGCATCGACCAATTCCCATACTTGGTTTTCATATATGGAATCCATTTCTGATTTCATGGATTTTAACCATTTATCAGAGTCTAAGTACTCCATTGCTTCCTTATAGGTCTTAGGTTCATCATCCTCCATTAGAAAGATTTATTTATCATCCATGATGAAAAATCTGTATCTTTCAGGAGCGTTGGAAACCCTACCAGATCTACGCCATGGTTGTTGTATAACAAGTTGTTCCTTAATCACACTCTGTTGTGTATTAGGCGTAGGAATTATCAGTTGATCATCTTGTTCGCCTACTTGAACCTCAAGTTCAAGGTCGCTCCTACTAGTTTACAAGCATGTGTTCCTTATCAAGAAATTGAGTGGTCCTAACAAACACCTTTTGTTCATTACGATCATAAAAGGTATATCTTACTGTCTCTTTAGGATAACCTATGAACAAGCATTTGTCAGCCCTAGCTCCCAGCTTGTCTAGCGTTGTCCTTTTAACATAGACAGGACATCCCCAAGCTCTTAGATGAGAAAGAGAGGGTTTCTTACCATACCACCTTTTGTATGATGTTGTATCAACTGATTTTAAGGGCATATAGTTTAGTATACAAATTGTGCTCTCAAGTGCGTATCCCCAAAAGGATCTGTTGAGACTTGCTTGGCTCATCATGGACCAAACCATGTCTAACAAAGTTCTATTCCTCCTCTTAGACACACCATTATGCTAAAGAGTATAAGGAGGGGTCCAGTAAGGTAATATTCCATTATCCCTTAGATAATCTTGAAACTCTTGGCTTAAATATTCTCCACCTCGCTCTGACCGTAGTGCCTTAATATTCTTTCCAAGCTGTTTCTCAACTTCAATCTTATAGTATTTGAATCTTTTAAAACAATCTGATTTTTGCCTCATAAGGTACAAATACCCATTTTGTGAGTAATCATCGATAAAAGATATGAAGTAGATGAATCCTCCATGTGCTTGCACATTTATTGGACCATACATCTGTGTGTATTATTTCCAATGTACTTGTGGCACATTGCCCTTTACCTTTAATGGGTTTCTTTGTCATGTTTCCTAATAAACAAGGTTCGCATGCCCCATTAGACTCCCAGTCTATTGGTCCCAAGTCACCACCTTTGTGTAACTTAGTTAAGAGGGTTTTGTTTATATAGCCTAAACGATATTGCCATAAGTAGGATGATTTATCTTTATCTAATTTCAATCTCTTAGCATTATTCATATTAAAATTTTCAGCTATAGTATTTGAAACATGTATGCCAATAATTAAAACTCCATTGCCATAAAGAACACTATTTTTACGAATTTAACAATCTTTATTATTAAATAAAACTTCAAATCATTCTGCTGCTAAACACGCAACACAAATAATATTCTTAGTAACAACTGGAATATAATAGCATTTATTTTAATTCTAAAACTAGGCCACTTGGCAATTTGAGACTATATATTCCTATAGCTGATGCAATAACCAGTGCTCCATTTCTAACTCGTAGGTCCAACTCTCCTTTAGCCTGCCTTCTATGATTCTGCAACCCCTGCACAAAAGTATGTTAGATATGGTGTATTCTCTAGAGCAATTAAGGCAATATATCTTAGTTAGTTAAATTTGTATGAACAAATATAAAGGCATTTCTATTGTTCCATCGATGACTGCAAAAATATATTATGACTGGTTAAATATATTCATTGATGTGTTTGCAAAAGTCTATGATATAATCATAGCACGTATTACAAGGGCATAGTGGGACTATGTTGGTGAGAATCGGTTCGTGTGAAATTACGATTTGTCTAAATATACCTAGCCATAGTATCATCAACACTGGACATTGATAAATATGAAAAGTCTAGCATGTGTCATCATACCTCTTGAATTTGATTTAGAGTGGCATATCTCCAGTGCTAGAGGGTGGTACCTTGGGTTAACACATGAATGTATTCAGAGAGATACATTAGAGACCGCTGGAAGATAACACTCGGTAATCTATATTATGTGTTTGTATTTTATCGTCTCATTATAATAGCAATATGAAAATCCTTAGACCTGAGATACTAATTACCTTGTTCAGATGCTGCTATACTTTAGGTCATACCTAAGCATTCTATAGAGTGGGTGATACGAATGATTATAGGTATAGTTGATGTCTGTCCGTTGGTAAGCTGAGTAGTCAAGATGGAATCCATCACTCTGTTATAGCAATACAAGGGAGTTGTACATTGGCCACTTATTAGAAGTGACACACTCATGAACCTCTGCAGGGTATGGGTTGATAGGATGGAATCCTAGTCAAGACATGGTTGAGCAGTGTACTTTGGTATCAAGCATAAACTACTAGGGTAGCCTCTAAGGCTACTAGTGGACTTACACTTAAACCGAGTCCAAGAAACTAGATGGTACTTAATAGTTGATGGAAGGAGTGAATTGTATTGATACTATATTAGAACCGGGATTAAGTCACATGCACGTGACATTCCAAATATTGAGGGGTCATATGCCCTTTACTAGAGAGCCACTATGACCTATCAAAGTAGTGGGAGTCCACAACGGTCTGGAGCTCTGAGCCACTCAAATTCCTGAAAAGGAATTTAAGCTAGGTCAAACTTTAACGCTCATTATTACTGGATCCTATAAGGTCACACACTTTAAGTTACGACTGAGCCATGCAAATAACAGTTAGACTAGGTCTAATCTAGAAGAGAAATAAATGGTTAGACTAAATTTTATTGGTTGGACCAGTATACCAGAAATAAATGGTTGGACCATTTTATTAGTTAGACCAATTTTACTGGATAGACCAGTATACTAAAAATAATGAGTAGGCATAAAAGGAAATAGAAACCTTGTAGTGGGGTCCACAGTAAGGTACTGTGTGGATTAGCATAAGTGGGCTTGCGCAAGTGTTGTAGGATAGCACTTACGGCAGTCCTGCAGATGAGCCTTAACCGTGCTACGTAAGGAGCACTGTGTAAGGCCCAATGGGCTTGAGCGAGCAGGCTGCCTAAAGCAGCCTGATGTATGCCGTAGTGCACAGGCAAAGGCCAACATGCATGTTCGGTGTCCGCTAGTAGGCTGGGCATGCACCTTAGCATAGGCCCATACGGGCATGAAGCCCGCACACTGCTGGCTTCAGCCAGCAGTGTTATAGTTGGACTCAAAGTCCAACTTATTTCTTCTTTTTTTGTTTAGTATTTATTAATTAAGTTTTAATTATTCTTTAATTAATCAGTTATTAAATTAATTGATTAGTTATGAATTGGTTGAATAATTATTTAGTAAGAGTTGTAATTCAAGTCTAACTTTGTTTCCTATTAAATAGGAATTATTTGTTCCGTTAATTAATTAGTTGGATTAATTAATTGAATAGAATAGTAATAAAGGAAGATGAATTTGATTCCAACTGTCTTATTTAGTAAATGACTAAAAGGTTATGTTTAATTAATTTCTGATTGGACAAGCCTTGGATTAAATCATCTTTTTAATCTACCTCTTATGCTTATAAATAGAGAGCTCCTCTCTCATTATTTTCATATCAGATTTCGAATCCCTTTCTCTCTTTCTTATTCTCTTAGTTGTTCTAGTTCCTAAAGGTAATCCGTCGAAAGACATATTTACTTAGAATAGAAAACTAAGGGAATTTATTCTAGAATAAATTAGTTCGGAAGATCTAACTATCTTCCACTTATTTATCAGTACTCCCTATATAGAAGGTTTTGGTCAGTAGTGCTCGTGTGGACTATTTATAGAGGGCTTTTACTTTAGAATCTGTGCACATAGCTGATGTGGTCATTCTACCGACATTGGGATTCACGCTTCAACTGATACGTGGTTGGACCATTTTATTAGTTAGACCAATTTTACTGGATAGACCAGTATACCAAAAATAATGAGTAGGCGTAAAAGGAAATAGAAACCTTGAAGTGGGGTTCACAGTAAGGTACTGTGTGGATTAGCACAAGTGGGCTGGCGCAAGTGTTGTGAGATAGCACTTACGGTAGTCCTGCAGATGAGCCTTAATAGTGCTACATAAGCAGCACCGTGTAAGGGCCAATGGGCTTGCACAAGCGGGCTACCTAAAGCAGCCTAATGTATGCCATAGTGCACAGGAAAAGGCCTACATGCATGTTCGGTGTCCGCCTGTAGGCTGGGCATGCACCTTAGCATAGGCCCATGCGGGCATGAAGCCCGTACACTGCTGGCTTCGGCCAGCAGTGTTATAGTTGGACTCAAAGTCCAACTTATTTCTGTTTTTTTATTTAGTATTTATTAATTAAGTTTTAATTATTCTTTAATTAATCAGTTATTAAATTAATTGAATAGTTATTAATTAGTTGAATAATTATTTAGTAAGAGTTGTAATTCAAGTCTAACTTTGTTTCCTATTAAATAGGAATTGTTTATTCCGTTAATTAATTAATTGGATTAATTAATTGAATAGAATAATAATAAAGGAAGATGAATTTGATTCCAACTATCTCTTATTTAGTAAATGACTAAAAGGTTATGTTTAATTAATTTCTGATTGGACAAGCCTTGGATTAAATCATCTTTTTAATCTACCTCTTATGCCTATAAATAGAGAGCTCCTCTCTCATTATTTTCATATCAGATTTCGAATCCCTTTCTCTCTTTCTTATTCTCTTAGTTGTTCTAGTTCCTAAAGGTAATCCGTCGAAAGACGTATTTACTTAGAATAGAAAACTAAGGGAATTTCTTCTAGAATAAATTAGTTCCGAAGATCTAACTATCTTCCACTTATTTATCAGTACTCCCTATATAGAAGGTTTTGGTCGGTAGTGCTTGTGTGGACTATTTATAGAGGGCTTTTACTTTAGAGTCTGTACACATAGCTGATGGGGTCATTCTACCGACATTGGGATTCACGCTTCAACTGATACGTGGTTAAATTATTATTAGGTCCTTTTAATAAGTCTTTATGACCTAAATAATAATAGACTAGTTTATGTTGTCAATCATGCCATGCTTAGGAGATCTTGGACACTAGATTAAATTTTTGAATTTCCACTGCGCTTGTTTTACATGTTAAAACCCTTAATCTAGACCAACAGTGGTATCAAAGACTGCCTAATGCAATTGTATGATTGGCTAGAAACAAGCTAGGTCTAATTTTCTAAGAAGTATTTTTGATTATGATATGCCATGCCTAGGAATTTATTTCTTGCAATAGAAAATGTTGTGATAACTAGATTAAGTGTTGCTCAAACTTAGTCAGGGTAGTTATCTAAGAATTAACAATGTTTTACTTGAGATTGTAAATGCTTTAATTTTTTAATTAAATGGAATAATTCTTAAATTAGAAAAGAACGAAATCTTTAACTTAAATAGTCTACGGTTAACTGAGTCAGAAGGGCCCGTGTTAGTTCTGGCAAGAATTGGACTTGGCTGCTCATTTACTTCAAGGGAGCCTCTTCTATCTGGGAATTTGAATTGGTTCAAGATTCTAAGTACCAGAGGGACTATTATGAATTAGTTGATTTCTAGTATAATTAATTGGATTTATTAGATGGTTTCACAATGAAAGTTTAAATTGTTAAATTAAAACTTATAGACATAGGTGCAAGAACTTAAAACAATGAACACCCTTGTTTGTTTTGCATGCTATGTGGAGTCTTGGCATGATGGAATGATTATGAATTACAAGTTGTGCATGACTCCTAGGTTGGACCTACTAATTCCTTATAGCCCAGAATTAGTTATAGTTTCATAATCATCTCCATGTATAAGTCCTAAATTAGGCGAGACCTATTGCACCAATAAATTTCCATTAAAATATTAAGAAAAAATTAGTCTTCCTAAATAATCGAATATGTGCTTCTAGGCCTTTTTATCGATTGAATTGCTTCATGCATCGCATGCCTTCTTCTTTAACATTGTCTGTTCACATAATTCAAATTAGGGTTAAGTCTTAATCAGACTGTGTTAGTTGTCCGTAATATCGGAGCTAATGCTGGGCTGGAGGGATAATTTAAGGAGTCATATAATTGGTTATGCACATCCATTGGTTGGAACTCAAATGGATTAGCAATCGCATTACATGAAAATGGACTAGATCTAACTATAACTATTTAAGTTAGCTTGACTCGTGATAGCGGGGGTTAGCTTAAATGAGTTATAGATGCTACCTACTAAGGAGAATGGTTAGACCACGGTTCATGAAAGAAAATAGAAGGGACTATTATGTTTTCGAATAAATCTTAATAAAATAGTAGGAAAATGTATTCAAAGACCTTAAAATTAAATGCACGTATAAAACTAAGTCTAAGTCATTATTCTAATCATTATATTTAGGTTTGAATCTTTACTTCTTACATAAATTTTGTATGTTTTGATAATTGTATTTAACTGGCTCTAGCTTCAAAAGGTTTTGTTTAGAAATGTGAGATAGTCCTTAAAGCCTAGGGCTTGGCCTATATACTGAATAAGCCCAATACTAAACGACATGATGCAAGTATTTCTACCTCGAGAAGAAATGCAAAAATTACATGAAGGAAACAAGGATACAACACCTTAGAGGTAGTTAAGATCCATGTTACCTTATGTAAGTAGCATGAAGGAAACAAGGATACAACACTTTGGAGATTGTTAAGATCCATGTTACATTATATAAGTAGCTTGAAGGAAACAAGGATAAACATCAAGTTAGATGATAGGATCTATGTTACCTTAAGCATTGGAAGCATAATGAAATTATGGACTTAGAAGTCTATGTCTTTACATCTTAGAAAGTATTTTTCCAAGAAAGGAAAAATGATTCAAGGGTATTCTAAGGATTTTAAGGGACATGGGTTATCTATTATAGAAGCAGGAAGAGCGAAGTTATGAGAAGATGAAAGGATCTGGAGATCTTTATTTTGGAAACATGGTAATTGTTTCAATATGGGATATTGGAAACACAATATTCATTTAAATATGAAATTGAAAGGCTTTTGTCTTATAGCATGAGAAGAGAAGGTTTTGGAAACTTCCACTTCAAGGTATTATAATTGAGAATGTTCTACATCTCTTGGGGATTCAATATAGATATGGGTTATCAAGTGTGTGAATCATATATCTATACAAAGGTATAGGTATTGAACAGAAGTAGAGGATTAGCATGTTGGAAATTTTTCTCTTTAAACTTAGTTACAGAGTTGCTACTGGAGTTGCAGGTTAATTGGCAATGCTTTTTTGATAAGAAATTATTGCAGAAACTCAGATTCTAGATCAGAGGCGACACTTCCGGAGGAAACACTTTTGGAGGCAAACCGATTCAGACTGATCAGGTGGCAAACTGATACAGACTGATCCGAAGGTACACTAGATGAGAGGCAACCCTTTTTAGAAATAGTTGCAGTAGCTTTAGAACTAGACCAAAGGTAACTCCTTATTGTTGAGAATCTGTTATAGTATGTCTGGATGCATAACTTAGGCAACGGTTTACTCAAATGAGGCAACACTTTCTGCCAAAATTGAAAATGTTCTTCAGAAGCTATAAATAATGATCGTAATTACTTGGAATATCACTGACACAATAAGAACAAATTCTTAATTATTAATATAAGTTGAGTTGAGTAGGAGACTTTGTCCTCCAAGGATACTTCGTAGTTCCTTCCAGGATTAAACAACTCCTTTAAACTCGATTTGAGTTTGGGTACGGGAATCAGAAATTCTTATCATATCTAGAAATTTTTTGAGAAAGAAATGTATAAAATTTGGTTCTCTATTCAAATGGAAAAACCCACCAACCATTTTATAGGTAATAAAATAGTTGTTATAAAACAGTAAGTATGGTTGGTATCTTAAAAACCATAACTAACGGGAGTTACAAATATTTAATCAAATATAGCCGTTCGAGAATTAAACTCACTTAAAACTCACTTTCATGAAGGAAATAAAGTTTGTAACTTCCACCATAAACTATTTTAACCACAAGATATTTTTCTCAACAAAAAATAACACAAAATATTCTTTTGAAAGTAACATAATATTCTCATTTTTCCAACATAGCAAAAGGAGAGTTGTACCTACAAGATATCATTAGAGCTTGGTAGCTACTATTGATGTAGGAACTTCAAATCTCCATTTGGCTATTTTGTAATAAGGACAAAATTATTGTTATACTTCCATCATTATTGTTTCCTATTTCACACTAGATGGAGTTGATTCCAATTTGATAAAAGATGTTATCAAAGATTATGAAAAATATTCTGGATAGAAGTGTAATGAAAGATATTTTGTGATTACAAAAGCACATTCTCAATATTAACCATGCTAAGAGAAATTAGATAAAGACAAGTCATCTTACTTATGGTATTGTCGTTAAGGCTATATAAACGAAACCCGCATAACTAAGTTACACAAATGTGATAACTTGAGCCTAATAGACTAGGAGTCTTATAGGGCTTGTGAACCTTGTTTAAAAGGCAGAATGATAAAGAATGCCTTTTAAGGAAAAAAGGGAATGTGCCACAAGTACATTGAAAATAATACACTCAGATGTATGGGGTCCAATGAATATCTAAACACATGGATGATTGTTTACAATGATTACTCATGATATGGGTATTTGTACCATATGAAGCACAAATCAGATAGTTTTGAAAAGTTCAAAGACTATAGGAATGAAGTTGAGAAACAATTTGCAAAGAATATTAAGGCACTAGGGTTAGACCGAGGTGGGAAATATTTAAGCTAAGAGTTTCAAGATTATCTAAGGGATAATAAGATATATCCTAGTGGACCCCTCCTTATACTCCTCAACACGAAGGTGTATCTGAGAGAAGGAATTGAACTTTGTTAAACATGGTTCAGTCCATCATGAGCCAAGAAATTCTCAGTAAATCCTTTTGGAGATATACACTTGAGAGCACAATTTATATCCTGATAGGAAAGCATGTAAAGTCTAAATACCAACAAGGCCCATGAGGCCCTCTAAAGGAACTTGCCCACCAAGCTAAGGGGGCATGGACACGTGTCAACCATCTAGACATCCTTTAACCCCTAAGGCTGAACACGTGGCAATCATCCAAGGGTCAATACCCGCTATGTAAAGGGTAAAGGCACACATCCCCAGGTAATTCCACTATACCCAATCTACCCCTATTTTGTAATATCTACATTATCCCCCCCACACTACATACTGACTTGAGCGTCAGCGAGGCCACATCGGGCACCCAACCTGGCCCTCTAACGGGTTGCTACCTATGCAGGCAACAGGATTTAGAAGAAGCCAAGTCGATCCTGTGTCCCGTGTCCCATGAAATCATATTCTAAACCATGTGCCCTCAAAATAAGCTGATACTACACCATACAAAAGGTGGTATGGTAATAAACCCTCTCGTTCTCACCTGAGATTTTGGGGTTATCCTGCCTTGAAAGGACAATGTTAGATAAGCTTGGAGCTTCATCTGACAAGTGCTTGTTCATTGGTTATCCTAAAGAGACAATAGGATATACCTTTTATAATCCTGAGGAATAAAAGATACTTATTTCTAGGACTGCTTAGTTCCTTGAGAAGGAATACGTGCTTGTAAAAGCTAGTGGGAGTGACCTTGAACATGGAGTTTAGGTAGGTGAGCAAGATAATCAACTGATGATTCCTACGCCTGCTACATAAGAAAGTGTTATCAAGGAATAACCTGTTCTATAACAGCCATTGCATAGATCTTATAGGGTTCCCAACGCTTCTAAAAGATACGGATCTCTCATCATGGATGATAAACAAATATTTCTAATAGAGGATGATGAACCTAAGACCTACAAGGAAGAAAGGTATGCTCAAACTCTAATAAATGGTTAAAAGCCATGAAATCAGAAATGGATTCCATGTATGAAAACCAAGTTTGGAATTTTGTCGATGCACCTGATGAGGTTAGACCCATGGGCTGCAAATAGGTTTTTCAAGAAAGAAAACCAACATGGATGGTAAAGTAATTACCTATAAAGCAAGGTTAGCTGCAAAAGGTTATAGTTAGTGACAGCTGTTGAATCCACCAAAAATAATTCCTATTACTCTAATGATTGGATATGTAGTATGAGTAAGCAGGGTCGAATCCACATAGACTAATAAAATCAATTCTATTCAAATTAATGACTAAAAAAATAAAATAAATAAATAAAATGTGGGGTTTTGAGATTGTTTAGTTGTAAAAATAAAATAAATAGCAAAAATAAAATAAATAAACTATGAATGTGAAATTCTCTCGATTAAGTAAGCTCTCGGCTTAGTTACAATTGATCATAGGCACAGAAGGTAGATTTTTGAAACTTCAATTAGTTGGTTATAACCATGATGAGCATGCGTTAAATTCTTTTTCTAACTATAGGATCGATTTTAGATGAGCTAAACCAGTAACCCTCGATTATCAGACGCACTAGCAGAAGCTGTCAAGATTTAATCATCAAAAAACATTACATTTAAAAGCACCAACTTTAAACCAAAATTATGATAATCGAGCATAAAGATTAATTAAAATTGAATAAACCACGAAAACTTTTATAAAAGAAATCATTTGTTACAACCTTTCATTAAACTATGATTAGCATAAATTTAATTCATTACAATTCATTATAGTTCCAAAAACAATAATTGGCCCAATTGAAGAGATAAAAAGTACAATAAGAAAGATATTACCGGTTTAATCGAACACTGAAATTCAAAAGAAGATTCTGAACAAGTCTCACAACACGCAATTAGCCTCGATTATTCTTCAACTGAAAGATAATGAAAATTAGCTAAAGAAAACAAAGTAATTCATTAAAGAAGGAGACGAACAAAAGATGTTTTTATTAGGGCAACAATCCTCCTTATTTATACTAAAATAAAATCTAATCTAAATAAGGAAAAGTCATCCTCATTAAAATAAAAGACTAAATAAAAAGGTAGAGTTTTCCTAAATAACTAAAAAGGTAAAGACAAAATAGGAATAAGATGTAATATAAATATGAAAGTCTTTGTCATCAACTAGGAAATATCTGCCTTTAATTCCAATTTGCTCCAAAACGTGCCAAAATGCTCCAAACTTACCAAATTAGCTAAAATATCATTCATAACCTAAATAAGCACAAAATTATCATAAAATCAGGAGCAAATCATTCAAATAATTAAATGAAATACGTAGGAAACAAGTTAGATTTACGAGTTACCAAACTCCCCCACACTTGCCTTTTGCTTATCCTCAAGCAAATAATAAAAACTCAAAAGAATGAGGAACTAAATCAAATAAAAGACCCCAAACATTTTCGCAAATATTGACTTATTTTCACCAACATTTTGATAGAGAGCATTTCAAAGCTACCGTAGTCCAATTGACAGATTTGCTTTTAGAAAGCTTATGGCCTTGCTCGAAAACTTAACCCTAAGAATTTTTACCAATTATAAACATAAATATGCAGATAATTACTCTTAGAGTTGAGAGTTTATCTTAGCTTTCTATTAAGAGTTCTTGTAGCCATGAGAAGATTTATTCTGATGTTATATTGAAGTTATTGTACATTTTACTTAATGGGGTCCCTAGACATTAGCCATAACATTTTTTTCTTTTTTTCTTTTCTAAAGCAAACTTTCTATTTTTTTTACTTTTTCTATCACTTATTTTTGCCCTTTTTTTCTCTACCTATGAAAGAGTCTTCACCCGGTTATTAGCCACAATTTGCTCCTCCTCTAGCAGTCCTATGAAAGAGAATTTACCCGATTGCTAGCCATGTAAGGCTCATTTCATTTATTTTCGGAACTCACAAACATAAAATAACCACCAAGATCAATGTTAAGAATAATGTAATGTCTAATGAAGCTTCCATGTTACAAAGAACCTAAATATAGGCTAAGTCCAAGTTAAGCACATTCAAATTGTATAATCCTGTTTTACTTTTCTATATTCAATCGAGGTTAAGCATCTTACAAAGCAACTTTTAGATTTCAGTCAATTGGGCATCGTTTCTTAAATTGGTTCTCGATATCAAAATATGACTAGATAAATCTAAATTGGTACTTGTTTAATTAGTACATTTAAGTGGCTTCCCATTTACTCGAGTTGTGTTTACTGAGGACAATCAAAATCAAAACCAAATGTAAAACAAATTCAAAAATTTTAGCAAAAATCCCCTTCCCCACACTTAAAACCATAAATGTCCTCATTTATGTCAAAAAGGGAAGTGAAAAGTAAAGGACAAGGAAAGAATATACCTAAAAGTGAGGGAGGTGCGACGAGGCAGCCTATGGGTGCTACTATTTGGGCTAAAAAGCTAATAGATGGTGGAGAATAGAGTGAAACCAAGCTTGAAGACAACTAAGATATTACTCTTATACCCTTTGAAATAAAACTATTGAACTAAAAAAGTGAAAATGAAAGTAAAAATAAAAATAAAATTTTGGATTGCCTCCCAAAAAGCGCATTTATTTAACGTCGTTTAGGTCGAGGTAGAATTTGTTCAACCGGTGTCCCATGGTAGTTTCTCTTACCCAAGTTCTTCTATGCCCAATCCCTTAACAGTTTCCTTCAGCTCATTATTCAACAAAAAATCAGAGTTAATAGCATCAATTTAATCATATAAAATTATCCCCATATGAATAAGCAACGAATTTTTCACAATATTGTCCACCACATCAGAAAATTGTTTAAAAGAATCATTAATCTCAACATCCAAAAACAAGTTATTGAGCTCACCATCTTCCTCTTCGTTTTTAGTTTTTGACAACCATTTTGGAAAAGGGAGTTGGTGGACTATGAATTTTGTAATTTTTAGTTTAGATTGATTTTTACTATTAGCACTTATCTCCTTCTCTAAATCAAACTTTAAACTCGAGTCCAAGTTATAACAGATGCTTACCCTAGACTCAAGGTTAAGAGTTTGATTTTGAGATTGAAACATACCTTGATTCTCCAACTTACTTAAAGTGGTGGCTATTAAACTCATTTGCTTTTGCAGATTCTGAAGCCTTAATTCTGTTCGTTGATGAAATTGACGTGTGTTTTCTGCCATGAGCACAATCATCTCCTCAAGAGTCATGCCTAAGTTGCTCGCTCGGTCAAACATGGTCATCAAAACAAATAAAACCAATCAGTATTAATCCCCGACAAAGGCGCCAAATTTTGACAGGTGTCAAATCCACCAAAAATAATTCCTATTACTCTAATGATTGGATTTGCGTATGAGTAAGTAGGGTCGAATCCATAGAGACTAATAAAATCAATTCTATTCAAATTAATGACCAAAAAAATTAAAATAAATAAATAAAATGGGGGGTTTTGAGATTGTTTAGTTGTGAAAATAAAATAAATAGTAAAAATAAAATAAATAAACAATGAATGTGAAATTCTCTCGATTAAGGAAGCTCTTAGCTTAGTTATAATTGATCATACGAATAGAAGATAGATTTTTTGAAACTTCAATTAGTTGGTTATAACCATGATGAGCATGCATTAAATTTTTTTTTTAAATATGGGATTGATTTTAGATGAGCTAAACCAATAACCCTCAATTATCAGACGCACATGCAGAAGCTGTCAAGATTTAATCATAAAAAAGCATTACATTTTGAAGAACCAACTTTAAACCAGAATTATGATGATCAAGCATAAGGATTGATTTAAATTGAATAAACCATGAAAACTTTTATAAAAGAAATAGTTTGTTACAACCATTCATTAAACTATGATGAGAATAAATTTAATGAAATACCAATTCATTACAATTCCAAAAACAACAATTGGCCAAATTGAAGAGATCAAAAGTATAATGAGAAAGATATTACAGGTTTAATCGAAAATGAAAATTCGAAAGAAGATTATGAACAAGCCTCACAACATGCAATTAGCCTTGACTATTCCTCAACGGAAAGATAATGAAAATTAGCTAAAGAAAACAAAATAATTCATTACAGAAGGATACGAAGAAACGATGTTTATGTTAGTGCAGCAATCCTCCTTATTTATATTAAAATAAAATTTAATTTCAACAAGGAAAAGATATCCTCATTAAAATAAAAGTCTAAATAAAAAGGTAGAGCTTTCCTAAATAACTAAAAAGGTAAAGATAAAATAGGAATAAGATGTAATATAAATATGAAAATCTTTGTCATCAACTAGGAAAGATCAGCCTTTAATTCCAATTTTGCTCCAAAATGTACCACAATGCTCCATACTTGCCAAATCAGCCAAAATATCATTCATAACCTAAATAAGCACAAAATCATCATAAAATCAGCAGCAAATCATTCAAATAATTAATTGAAATAGGCAGGAAACAACTCAAATTTATGAGTTATCTATCAGCGAGAAGGCATAGACTATGATAAAACCTTTTCACCTGTAGCCATGCTTCAATCCATCAAGATACTCCTAGCCATTGATTCTCATTATGACTATGAGATCTGGTAGATGGATGTGAAAACTGCTTTCCTAAATGGAAGCTTAGATCAGGATGCATATATGATACTACCTGAGATTTTAGATCTCAGAATGGCTCAATGGTATGCAAACTGCAAAGATCCATTTATGGACTGAAGGAGGCATCCAGGATTTGGAATATAAGGTTTGACGATATGAACAAGGAGTTACATTTTGTATCAAATGCTTATGAACCTTGTGTATACAAGAAGGTTAGTGGGAGTGCAGTCATTTTGTTTATGTTGTATATTGATGACATACTAATAATAGGAAATGAAATTTCTCTTCTTCAAACAGTTTAATCATGATTTTCAAAGAAAGTTCTCTATGAAGGACCTTGGAAAAGCAGCATTTATACTAGGTATAAAGATCTATAGAGATAGATCCTAGAAGCTATTAGGTCTTTCACAAGTTACATACATAGACAAGGAATTGACTAGGTTTAAACCTCGAGCAATCGAGAAAGTGTTATCTTCCAATGTCTCATGGAATTAACCTTTCTAAATATGAGTGTCCGGGGACACAAGAAGAGAGCTTGCACATAAGTAGAGTACCTTATGCATTCGTAATAGGATCTATCATGTATGCTATGGTGTATACAAGGCTAGATGTCTTACATGCGTTGAGCATCACAAGCAGATTTCAATTTGACCCAGGTGAGAAGCACCGGATGGTTGTTAAGAAAATCCTTAAGTACTTGAAAAGGACTAAAGAAATATTCTTGGTATATGGAGGAGGTGATCTCTCACTAAAGGGATACATTAATGCAAATTTCCAACTAATAAAGATGATTACAAATTATAGTCAGGTTACGTATTTGTGTTAAATGAAGTGGCAGTTGTTTGGAAAGGTTCCGAATAGGATACGACTGCTGATTCAACCATAGAATCTGAGCATGTTGTTTCTTTAGAAGCAATAAAACAAGCTGTCTAGATAATGAGATTTATTGGTGATCTCGATATGGTGTCTAATAGTGAAGATCTAATAGTATTATATTAGGATAACACTGGGGTTGTTGCTTAGGCATAAGAACCACGGTCTCATCAGAGAGACGGACATGTATATAGAAAATATCAAATAAGATATGTTAAGGGATAAGGATGTAATAATGGAATACATTCCCACATATTAGAACTTGGAAGATTGTCTGATAAAGTCATTAACACAGATTAAGCATGACCAGCATGTTAATAGTTATGGCATAAATGCACACGGCTAATTGGCACTAGTGCAAGTGGTAGATTGTTAGATATGATGTATGCCTTAGAGGAATTAGGGCGATTTATCTTAATTAGTTAAATTTGTATGAACAAATATCAAGGCATTTCTTTTGTTACATCAATGACTGTAAAAATATATTATGACCGGTTAAATATATTCATTGATTTGTTTGCAAAAGTTTATGACATAATTATAGCACGTATTGCAAGGGCATAGTGGGACTATATTGGTGAGAACTAGTTCGTGTACAATTATGATTTGTCTAAATATCCTTAGTTATAGTATAATCAAGACTGGACATTGATGAACACAAAAAGACTAGCATGTGTCATCATACCTCTTGAATTTGATTGAGAGCAGCATATCTCTAGTGCTAGAGGGTGATACCTTGGGTTAACACATGAATGTATTCAGAGAGATACATTGGAGACCGATGTGAGACAACACTCGGTTATCTATATTATATGTTGGTATTTTATCGTCTCATTATAATAGCAATACAAATATCCTTAGACCTGAGATACTAGTTACCTTATTCAGATGTTGCTATACTTTGGGTCACACCTAAGCATTCTATAGACTGGGTGATATGAATGATTATGGGTATAGTTGATGTCTGTCCGTTGGTAAGCTGAGTAGTCAAGATGGAATCTATCACTCCATTATAGCAATATAAGGGAGTTGTACCTTGGCCACTTGTTAGAAGTGACACACTTATGAACCTCTATAGAGTATGGGTTGATAGGACGGAATCCCAGTCAACACATGGTTGAGTAGTGTACTTTAGTAGCAAGCATAAACTATTGGAGTAGCCACTAAGGCTACTAGTTAACTGACACTTAAATCGAGTCCAAGAAACCATATGGTACTTAATAGTTGATAGAATGGGTGAATTGTATTGATACTATTGCAGAACCGGGATTAGGTCACATGCACATGACATTCTGAATATTGAGGGGTCGTATGCCCTTTGCTAGAGAGCCACTATGACCGATCAAAGTCATTAAAGTCCACAACAGTCTGGAGCTTCGAACAAATCAAATTCCTAAAAAGGAATTTGAGCTTGGTCAAACTTTGATAGCTCAATATTACGGGCTCCTATAAGGTCACACACTTTGAGTTACAACCGAGCCATGTAAAGAACTGTTAGACTAGGTCTAATCTAGAAGAGAAATAAATGGTTAGACCATTTTAATTTGTTAGGCCAATTTTTATAGGTTAGACCAGTATACCAGAAATAAATGGTTGGACAATTTTATTGGTTAGACCAATTTTACTAGTTGGACCAATGTACCAAAAATAATGAGAAGGCATAAAAGGAAACAAAAACCGCATAGTGGGTTCCACAGTAAGGTACTATGTGGACTCGAACGAGTAGGCCTACACAAGTGCTATCGGATAGCACTTGCGGCGAGTCTGCATATGGGCCTTGATAGTGTTATGCAAGCAGCAATATGTAAAGCCCAATGGACTTGCATGAGTGGGCCGCCTAAAGCAGCCCAGTGTAAGCCGCAACGCGCAGGCAAAGGCATGCGCGCATGTGCGGTGTGCACAGCCCACAAAGGGCTGTGTGCTAGCTGGTTGGGCCTACGCATTAGCGCAGGCCCATGCAAGCATGAAGCTCGTACACTACTAGCTTCGGCTAGGAGTATTGTAGTTGGACTCAAAGACCAACTTATTTATGTTTCTATTTGTTTAGTATTTATTAATTAAGTTTTAATTATTCTTTACTTAATTAATTATTAAATTAATTGATAGGTTATTAATTAGTTGAATAATTATTTAAGTCTTTCCTATTAAATAGGAATTGTTTATTCTATTAATTAATTAATTAGATTAATGAATGGAATAGAATAATAATAAAGGAAGATGAATTTGATTCTAACCCTATCTTATTTGATAAATGACTAAAAGGTTATGTTTAATTAATTTCTGATTGGACAAGCCTTGGATTAAATCGTCATTTTAATCCACCCCTTATGCCCATAAATATGGAGCTCCTCTCTCATTATTTTCGTATCAGATTTCGAATCCCTCTCTCTCTTTCTTATTCTCTTAGTTATTCTAGTTCCTAAAATTAATCCATCAAAAGACGTATTTACTTAGAATAGAAAACTAAGGGAATTTCTTCTAGAATAAATTAGTAGGGAAGATCTAGCTATCATCCACTTATTTATCGGTACTCCCTTTCTAGAAGGTTTTGGTCGATAGTGCTTATGTGGACTATTTATAGAGGGCTTCTACTTTGGAGTTTGTGCACGTAGCTGATGGGGTCATTCTGCCGACATTGGGATTCACGCTTCAACTAGTACATGGTTAAATTATTATTAGGTCCTTTTAATAAGTGTTTATGACCTAAATAATAATAAACTAGTTTATGTTGTCAATCATGCCATGCTTAGGAGATCTTGGACACTAGATTAAATTTTTGAATTTCCGTTGTGCTTGTTTTAGATGTTAAAACCCTTAATCTAGACCAACAAAGTACATATATGAGTACCATATCCAGTATCTAATACCCATGTAGACTCATAAGGAACTGTAGTGAAATTTTCAATTATGAATAGACCTGAAGTAGTTCCCTTCTCAGGGCTCTTCTTCACATGCTTAGAGACAGTGCCTTATAATCCCTTTGCCAGTTCCCTTGTTTTCTGCACTGGAAACATGCAGCTTCTTTCTTATTTTTCTTCTTCTTACTGATCTTCTTCTTAGCCTCCAGCCCCTTCTTTTTCTGGGTCTTACCCTTCGAAGGTTTGGTTTTCTCAACTAATAGTAGATTTTTCTGATCCTGCTTGATCTTAGGTTCTACTATTTTTAGCATGTTGCTCAATTCTAGGATTGTCATATCAATCTTTTTCATGTAATAATTAGTCATAAACTGTAAATAAATATCAGTTAGCGAAGTCAAAATGAGATCTATGCTCAACTCTGTTGGATATGATGCATGCCCTTAAGACAATTAGGACGATATAACTTAATTATGAAAAAGTACGAATAATTTGTTTAATCAATAAAGCCATTTAATCTTTTGTTTATATCAATGTGTTTGTATATATATTATAGCTGGTTAAAATATATTCATTGATGTATGTATGCAAAAGTCCTTCACATATCATAGCATGAAGTTAGAGAAATTATAGTGGAATTTGCTTCAAGTGCAATTATGATTATGTCTAAACTATCCTTAGTCATAGTTTCATCAAGAAAGGATATTGATGAAGCGAAAAGACTAGCATGTGGTCAGCTTTCTTGGAAAGGGTCCAAGCAGTTAATCTCCTAAGGACTAAAGGTGATGCCTTAAGTTTGACACATGGATATATCTGGAAGATATATTGGAGACCGTAGTAAGATAAACACTTGGTGTATATATCAATATGTTAGTGTTTATCTTCATGCAATAAGCGTTGTGAATATCCTCATACTTGAGATACTAGTTACTTTATGTGGTACTATTGCTATACTTTGGGTCATTTCTACACACTCATTAATTTAGGGTGTTAGGGGTGATTACGAGCATAGCGATGATAGCACGTTAGTAAGCTGAGTAGTTGGAAAGAATCCATTGCTCCGAATATATTAAGTAGTTAAACCTGGCCACTTGTTTGAAGTGATGATTGTCATAAACCTCTGATCAGAGTACGTGTTTGATAGAAATGGTTTCTAGTCAAACACACTATGGTAAAAGGCAATCTACTTCGGTAATAAGTAAATAATTAGGATAGCTTTGAGCAACCTTGCTATCAGTGGGTTAAAACTTTAACTGAACCCTACAAACTAGACGGTACTAATATTAAAGAATGGAAGGAGTTCATCGCATTGGATAACTATTGCATTAACTGGGATTAAGTCATAAGCATAAATGATGTTCCGAGTAATGGGGGATAGTAGACCCTTGCTAGAGGCGTACTACAGTCATTTAAGGTAATCGGGTTCTATAAACGGTCTACAAACCCGAGCCAATGGATCTAATAGAACAAGGGTTGGTTAAGCCTTAATAGCTCAATACTTCGGGGTCCTATAAGGTCACACACATTGGACCTTCATCGGACTAAGTAATGAACTAATAGATTTATTCTATTACGAAAATATAATATAAATAATAATTGGATTATTATTTAATCAGTTAAAATTGATTAGATCAATTTTGGATAGACCAAGGAATTTATTTTGACCGGTAACTAATTAATTAAAGTTATCAAATAAATTTTAATTGATTAGATAATTTTGGTTGGACTAAGAAATTTGTTTTGACTCGTAACTAATTCATTAGGGTCGGAAAATAAATAATTGAAAAAGGGGACTAAAAGGAATTTTCCAATCGGTACAATAAGGAGGACCCTACGGGAATGGGGCCCAAAGCTTTAGGCCTGAAGTGGTGGCAAAAGGGGTCGTAGCTTGGTACTTGGCCAAGCCCACACATTGGTCACACCAGCACTGCTGGGCAGCACTGGGTGTGACCAGCGGAGCCCAACCCACAAGCTGGGCTTATATAAAAAAGGCCCATAAGCCTGGGTTGTGGGACAAGGCAGGCCATAGGCCTGCCTTGGCTGCCCAGCGTGCAGCGTGCTTAACACACTACAAGCGGGTCAACCTGCAGACCCATGGGGGTCCTCGTGGTTACTCATATGGGGATTGGGCACCCAATCCCACATTGGAAGTGGGGAAGCACTTCTGCATTCCGAAGCATATAAATAGGCACCTAGTCCTCCCTTCTCAACGCACCTCAGCTCAGAGCATAAATCCTAAGTGAGATTCAAAAAGAATAATCTCTTGGGTAATTGAGAAAGTTATTTTTGAGGAGCCTGAATTTATTCAAGCACCTCTAGTTTATATTTTTGGGTGAGGCTTCTGGAGTGGTCTAGCAACTACTCGAGGCTTCTTAGTTCTTCCTCCTAGGGAGGTTTTGGTTGGTGGGATTCGTGTGGATACTCATAGAGGCTATCCTATACTTGGAGGCTTGTGGAAGAGGGTTCTGCTGAAGCACGCTTCAAGTGGTAAGTTCCTTTTCTTTCTCTTTTATTATTAGGTCTTTTTCTTTAAGCATTTTTAGACTTAATAATATGCTTAGGTTATAGCTTAGAGTTATAACATGCTTAGGTTATAGCTTAGAGTTATAACATGCTTAGGTTATAGCTTAGAGTTATAACATGCATAGTATAAAATATACATGCTACGATATAATTTGGAATTATGGTATGCCTAGCCCTTTTGCATGCTAACCTAGGTAGAGAATTAATTAGTTAAGGCTTTATTTAATTTATATGCAACTAATAGGAGTTCCTAGGGACAGGGACAAAATTTTGAATTTCCGTCATGCCCGTTAAGCATGTTCAATCTGACTGTCATTTCCCAACAGTGGTATCAGAGCCTGCCTATTTAATGCATAATTAAGTTATAAGTGAACTAATTATTATTTTTTATATGAAATGATTTGTTTATTTAATTATTTGAAACAATATATATGAACTTGTGCATTTCATTTCAAGGTTAGAAAATGGTTATGAATAATTTTGAATAAGCCTGCTCAACTTACACAAATTATACAAGTGTCAATAATTTATTTTAATTACATGGGTTATAGATGCTTTCAATTAACATGAATTGAAAGAACGAAATTTATTAGTTCAAGAGAATCCATTGGTCTTCAGGTTTATGCCCATATTTGTTCTGGCTAAGGATTGGACTTGGGGTCTAATCCTCATAGGGCACCTCTCCTACCTGGGAACCTATATCGGTGAAATTTAAATTGACCAACAGGGGGATTAATAGGTGGGTTCAACTCTTTATATGCAAAATAATTAACACTCCACCTAAGGTTAGACCTTATAAATTAATTCTAAAATTTCCTGAATTAACACAAGTTATTATAATTTTGTCCATCTGATAAAATCCTAGATTGGGTGAGACGCATAACACCAATAAAATCCCAAAGTAAATATATTAACTCAAGTTGTAGTCTTCCTTACTCAAATTTATAATACGGTCTCTTTGGGCTATTAAAGTGCTACGCAAAGCGTTCCTTCTAGTCCACATTGATTGGTTATAAAGTTTGGGACAGGGTCTGCCTTAACAGAACTGGGGTAGTCCACCATAAAATTGGGGGCTAGCGTAGATCTGAGACATATTTAAGGAGATGCTAATATAAGAGCACACATCCCTTGGAAATAGGGAACTTGAATGAATTAGCAATTGCATGCGATGCAAATGGAATGTGATTCCAACTATGACTTACTATTATGACTTGACTCATAAAATTAGGGGTTGTAATAGACTAGTTATAGATTCTACGTACTAGGAAACTTAGTTAGGCTAAAATTTCCGAATTCAATAGAATGGGCTATTGTAAATATCGAAGAAAATAGTAGGACAAATGTGTTTAATTAAAAGACCTTATATTAAATGCATGTACTTAAACTAATATCTGAACTTTTTCTTTTCTTATATCATAGGTTGAAAATGACTTCCAATGTTAATCTCTGTATATTACTTGACACCAAATTAAATGGCTCAAACTTTTCTGATTGGTTCCAACCTGTGAGAATAGTTCTTAGATCCGAGGTAATTGCCTATATTCTAAGTGAAATTTTCCTGTAGAACCTAATGTTGAGGATCATATAGAACATGATGCCTAGTTAAAGCATAGGAAAGATTGTGACACTGCCATGTGTATCATGTTGGGGTTCATGAATCCTAAGCTTTAGAAACAACAAGAGAACATACCCTTGGAGGACATGGTTCTCCATCTTCAAGAACTCTTTTTGGAGAACAAAACAATAGAGAGGTATGAGACCTCCGAGCTCCTTTTCAGGACCAAGATGCAGGCCGGCACCTCTACCTGTTAGCATGTACTGAAACTCTTGGGATACCTTGAGAATCTGAATCAATTGGGATTCCAGATGAATCATGACTTAAGCATTGACCTTGTGTTGATGTCCTTAACAGATAGTTACTCATGCTTCATGAGTAACTATTACATGAACAAGATTAATTCTACTATCTCTGAATTAATCAACATGTTGAAAAGAGTAGAACCTCAGATCAAGAAGGATTAGAAACCTCTACTATCAGTTGAAAAAGGCAAGGCTTCTAAGAAGAAAAAGCAGGCATTGGGTGCAAAGAAAAGAATCAGTAAGAAGAAGAAAGAAAAGAAGGCATCTACGTATATCTGCTTCCAATGTAGGAAACTGGGACACTAAAAGAGGGATTGCAAAGCTCCTTCTTCTAAGCATTTGAAGAAGAAGCCTACAGAGGCATCTACTTCAGGTGTATTTGTAATTGAAAATTTTGCTGCTTTTCCACGTGAATCCACTTGGGTATTAGATAATGGTTATGGTTTTCGTATCTGTACTTCCGTGCAGGGACTAAGAAACTGTAGAAAACTTGCAAAAGGGGAGATAGACCTATGCATGGGAAATGGAGCTAGAGTTGCTGCATTATCCGTAGAGAGTTTTATTCTTGTTTTACCAAGTGGACTTGTCTAGTTTTGAATAATTGTTACGACATTCCAAGTGTTACTAAGAATATTGTATTTGTTGCATGTTTAGGAGCAAAGGGATTTGAAATTTTATTTTAGAATAATAATTATTAGATTCATTTGAATAATATTCTTTATGGTTATAGAATGTTGAAAGGTGGCATTTATGTTCTTGAAACTAAAACAGAAGTTTTCAATATAAACAATGTCAAGAAAGTTAAATTAGATAATTAGAATTCCTTCTACTTATGGCATTGTCATTTAGGCCACATAGACAAATATCATTTAACCAAGTTGCATAAGCGTGGAGACTTGGGCCCAATAGACTTGGAGTCTTATGGTGATTGTGAACTTATTTTAAAAGGAAAAATGGCAAAGTTACCCTTTCAAGGAAAGGGTGAGCGGGCCACGAGTACATTGGAACTTATACATACTGATGTGTGCGGTCCAATGAGTGTTCAAGCACTACAAGTATACTCTTACTTCATAACCTTTATTGATGATTACTCAAGATATGGTAGTTTGTACTTGATGAAGCACAAGTCTGAAAGTTTTGAAAAGTTCAAACTATTCAGAGCTGAAGTCGAGAAATAGCTTGCGAAAAGTATTAAAACATTTCGATTGGAACGAGGTGGAGACTACTTAAGTCAGGAGTTTCAGGATTATCTAAAGGAAAATGGGATAGTTCCTTAGTGGAACCCTCCTTATACACCCCAACACAATGGAGTATCAGAAAGGAGGAATCGGACTTTATTAGATATGGTCAGGTCCATGATAAGCCATGCAGATCTTAGTAAATCCTTTTAGGGATATCCACTAGAGAGCGCGATTTATGTATTAAATAGAGTGCTCTCTAAATCAGTTGATTTTACACTTTATGAAAGGTGGTGTAATGAAAAGCCATCTCTAAGTCACTTAAGAGTATGGGGCTGTCCTGCTATGGTAAACAGGATAGCGTCAAATAAGCTAAATGCCAAGGCTGACAAATGTCTATTCATTGGATATCCAAAGGAAACTATTAGATATCTATTTTATCAAACCAAAGCACAAAAGGTATTTGCATCTCGGAATGCTCACTTTTTGGAAAAGGAACACTTACTTGCAAAATTCAGTGGGAGCACTATTGAACTGGAAGTTCAAGAGGAAGAAACAAACAATCAACTGATTGACCCCGTTCTAGATACATAAGAGAGTGTGATCCAAGAACAACCTGTCAAAACACAATCATTATGAAGATCAGGTCGTGTTTATAAGGGTCCAAATAGATATAGGTTTATCATCACGGATGATAATGAACTATATCTTATGGAGGATGAAGAACTAAGGACATATGTTGAGGCAATGAAACTCAGATTCTGATAAATGGCTAATAGCCATGAAATCAGAAATGGATTCCATGTAAGAGAACCAAGTTTGGAATTTGGTTGATGCACTGCAAGAGGTTAGACCAATTGGGTGCAAGTGGGTCTTCAAGAAGAAGACAGATATGGATGGTAATGTAATTACCTATAAAGCAAGCTTGGTTCTAAAAGGTTATAGTCAACAGGAAGGTATTGGCTATGATGAAACTTTCTCATCCTTAGCCATGCTTAAATCTATATGGATACTCCTCGCCATTGCTGCTTATTATGATTATGAGATCAGGCGGATGGATGTAAAAATAGCATTCTTGAATGGGAATTTAGACCTGGATGTGTATATGACACAACCTGAGGGTTTCACTTCTCAGAATGGCTCGAAGATATGCATGCTACAAAGATCTATTTATGGACTTAAGTAGGCATCCAGGAGTTAGAATATAAGGTTTGATTAGACAATCCAGGAACTAGATTTCTGCCCAAATGCTAATGAGCCTTTTGTTTACAAGAATTTTAGTGAGAGTGCAGTCGTTTTTATAGTATTATATGTTGATGACATTCTGCTAATAGGAAATGACATTTCTATTCTTCAAAATGTTAAAGTGTGGTTGTCAAGAAAGTTCTCCATGAAAGACATCCGTGAAGCAGCATTCATACTAGGTATAAAGATCTATAGAGATAGATCCAAGAGGTGGTTAGTTCTTTTTCAAAGTACATATATAGACAAGGTATTGAATAGGTTCAACCTTGAGCATTCTAAGAAAGGTTATCTCCCAATGAAACAGGGGATTAACCTGTCTAAGGCTGAGTGTCTGAAGACAGCTTAGGAGAGAATGCGCATGAAGGATATACCCTATGCATCCGTAATAGGATCCATCATGTATGCTACGATATCTACTAGGCCATATATCTCTCAAGCTTTGAGCTTTACGAGCAAATATTAGTCAGATCTACATGAAAAGCACTGGATGGCCATCAAGGCAATTCTTAAGTACTTGAGAAGGATAAAGGATAAGTTCTTGATTTATGGAGAAGGTGACCTCAAAATCAGAGGTTACACTGACGTGAGTTTTCAATCTGACAAGGATGACTTTAAGTCTCAGTCAGGATTTGTGTATGTGTTAAATGGAGGGGCGGTATGCTAGAAGAGTTCCAAGAAAGAAACTACTGATGATTCAACCATGGAGTCTGAATACATTGCTGCTTGTGAAGCAGCAAAAGAAGCTATCTAGTTAAAGGGATTTATTGGTGATCTCGATGTGGTGCCTGAGGCTGTTGATCCAATTACTTTGTATTGTGATAACATTGGTGCCATAGCCCAGGCAAAGAACCACGGTCTCATCCAAAAAACAAACATGTATCTAGAAAGTATCATATAATTAGGGAGATTGATGATGCTTAGATAATAAGATTAGAATATGTACCCACCGATTAGAACCTCGCGGATGGTCTGACAAAGCCATTGACTCAAGCCAAGCATGACCAGCATGCTAAAGCATATGGATTAAGACATATGGCTAAATTGGCCTTAGTGCAAGTTGGAGTTTTTTGGATATGATGTATGCTCTTAAGGCAATTAGGGCGATATATCTTAATTATGTAATAGTACGAATAATTTATTTAACCAATAAAGGCATTTAATCATTTATTTATATCAATGTGTTTGTATATATATTATAGCTGGTTAAAATATATTCATTGATGTATGTATACAAAAGTCCTTGACATATCATAGCATGAAGTAAGAGAAATTATAATGGAACCTACTTCATGTGCAATTATGATTATGTCTAAACTATCCCTAGTCATAGTTTCATCAAGAAA
This sequence comes from Euphorbia pulcherrima, assembly GCA_947683365.1. Taxonomy (NCBI): domain Eukaryota; kingdom Viridiplantae; phylum Streptophyta; class Magnoliopsida; order Malpighiales; family Euphorbiaceae; genus Euphorbia; species Euphorbia pulcherrima. Next base: position 47,296,524 of record CANTUS010000010.1, read on the forward strand.
GGATATTGATGAAGCTAAAAGACTGGCATGTGGTCAACTTTCTTGGAAAGGGTCTAAGCAGTCAATCTCCTAAGGACTGAAGGTGGTGTCTTAAGTTTGACACATGGATATATCTGGAAGATATATTGGAGACCGTGGTAAGATAAACACTAATGTGTTAGTGTTTATCTTCATGCAATAAGCTTTGCGAATATCCTCATACTTGAGATACTAGTTACCTTGTGTGGTACTATTGCTATCTTTGGGTTATTTCTACACACTCATTAATTTAAGGTGTTACGGTTGATTACGGGTATAGTGATGACAGCACGTTAGTAAGCTGAGTAGTCAGAAAGAATCCATCGCCCTGGATATATTAAGGAGTTGTACTTGGCCACTTGTTGAAGTGATGATTGTCATAAACCTCTTATCAGAGTATGTATTTGATAGAAATGGTTTCTAGTCAAACACACTATGGTAAAAGGCAATATACTTTGGTAACAAGTAAATAACTGGGATAGCTTAGAGCAACCTTATTATTAGCGGGTTAACACTTTAACCGAACCCTACAAACCAGATGGTACTAATATTAAAGAATGGAAGGAGTTCATCGCATTGGATAACTATTGCATTAATCGGGATTAAGTCATAAGCATAAATGACGTTCTAAGTAATGAGGGATGGTAGACCCTTGCTAGAGGCGTACTAAGTCATTTAAGGTAATAGGGTTCTAATAACGGTATAAAAACCCAATCCAATAGTTCTAATAGAACAAGGGTTGGTTAAGCCTTAAGAGCTCAATACTTCGGGTCCTATAAGGTCACACACATTGGACCTTCATCGGAATAAGTAAAGAGCTAATAGATTTATTCTATTACAAAAATATAATATAAATAATAATTGAATTATTATTTAATTGGTTAAAATTTATGAGATCAATTTTGGATAGACCAAGGAATTTATTTTGACTGGTAACTAATTAATTAGAGTCATAAAATAAATTGTAATTGATTAGATCAATTTTGGTTAGACCAAGAAATTTATTTGACTGGTAACTAAATCATTAGGGTCGAAAAATAAACAATTGAAAAAGGAGACAAAAAGAAATTTTCCAATCGGTACAATAGGTTAGGACCCTACGGGAATGGGGCCTAAAGCCTTGGGGCCCCAAGTGGTGGCAAAAGGGGTTGTGGGCTTGGTACTGGCCAAGCCCACACGCTAGTCACACAGCGCTGTTGGGCAGCACTGGGTGCGACCAGTGCAGCCCAGCCCACAAGCTAGGCTTGTGGGAAAAAGGCCCACAAGCCCGGTTTATGGGACAAGGCAGGCCATAATGGCCTGCCTTGGCTGCCCAACAAGTCAACCCGCAAACCCATAGGGGTTCGCTTGTTGAACTATATGGGGATTCGGCAAACATGGAGAGTGGGGAAGCACTTCTACTTCCCCAAGCCTATAAATAGGCACCTAGTCCTACCTTTCTTTGTGCACCATATCTCAAAGTATAAATCTTAAGCGAGATTTGAAAAGAATAATCTCTCGGGTAATTGAGCAAGTTATTTTTTAGGAGCCTGAATTTATTCGGGCACCTCTAGTTTATATTTTCATATGAGGCTTCTGGAGTGGTCTAGCAACTACTAGAGGCTTCTTAGTTCTTCCTCCCAGGGAGGTTTTGGTTGGTGGGGTTCGTGTGGATACTCATAGAGGCTATCCTACGCTTGAAGGCTTGTGCAAGAGTGTTATGCTAAAGCACGCTTCAACTGGTAAGTTCCTTTTCTTTCTCTTTTATTATTATATCTTTTTCTTTAAGCATTTTTAGACTTAATAATATGCTTAGGTTATTTTTCATGCTTAATTTATTTTATGTTAGGTTATAGCTTAGAGTTATAACATGCTTAGGTTATATCTTAGAGTTATAACATGCTTAGCGTAAAATATACATGCTACGATGTAATTTGGAATTATGGTACGCCTAGCCCTTTTGTATGCTAGCATAGGTGGAGAATTATTTAGTTAAGGCTTTATTCAATTTATATGTAACTAATAGGAGTTCCTGGAAACAGGGATAAAATTTTGAATTTCCACCATGCCTATTATGCAAGTTCAATCTGACTGTCAGTTCCCAACAAACTCATAATCGATGTCAAAACCCAATCGACAAAGCTTCTTGACGTAGCCCAGAAGTTTTAAATCATGTTGAGATGCTGAAGCACCATCTTGCATCTTAGTACCAAACAAAAGTCTTAAGGTCCCAAACCTCTCAGTCCTTGCTTGCTCAGAAAAGAGTTCTTGAAGATGGAGAATCATGGTATCAAGATCCATATTCTTATGCTTTTTTTGAAGCTCGGGATTCATGGTTCCTAACATTAAACATGTTGTAGATTCAGGATCTTTCCTATACTTCTTCCATGCCTCATGTTCCTCATGATCACCAGAATTCGGTTTATCGGGAAGGGGCTCATCCAAAACATAAGCTAGGCTTTCACCTCTGAGGACTATCCTCACCGTTTGGAACCAATCACTAAAATTGGTACCATCCAATTTGTTCGCAAAAGGTTATGTTTGTAGCCATATTCAACCTAGATATAAGAAAAGAATTATTACTTTAGACTTAGTTCTTGTACATGCATTTAATTTAAGGTCTTTTAATTAAATACATGTTCCTACTATTTTATTAAGGTTTATTTTGAAAACATAATAACCCATTCTATTGTCTTCCAGGAAACATGGTGTAACCATTCTCCTTAGTGGGTAACATCTACAACTCATTTAAGCTAACCCCCGCTATCACGAGTCAAGCTAACTTAAACAGCCATAGGAGGATCTAGTCCATTTGCGTCTAATGCAATTGCTAATCCATTTGAGTTCCAACCAATGGACGTGCATAACCAATTATATGAATCCTCAAATGATGCCTCCCACCCAGCGTTAGCTTTGATATTACGGACAACTAACCCAGTCCAGTTAAGACTTAACCCTAATTCGAATCATGTGAACATACGATGTTAAAGAAGAAGGCACCAAGTGCATGAGCAATTTATTCAGTAAAAAGGCCTAAAATCACACTTCGATTTTTAGGAAAGCTAATTTTATCTTAATATTTTAATGGGAATTTATTGGTGCAATAGGTCTCGCCTAATCTAGGACTTATACATGGATATGATTATGAAACTATAACCAATTTTCTGGCTAAAATGAATTAAGAGGTCCAACATAGGGTCATGATTAACCGGTAATTCATAATCATTCCATCATGCAAAGACTCTACATAGCATGCAAAACAAACAAGGGGGTTCATTGTTAAAGTTCTTGCACCTATGTCTATAAGTTTTGATTTAATAATTTAAACTTTCATTTGTAAAACCATATCATGAATCTAATTCATTATACTAGAAATCAACTAATTCAAAAAGTCCCTTTGGTAATTAGAATCTAGAACTGATTAGAATTCCTAGGTAGGAGAGGCCCCCTTGAAGTGAATGAGAAGTATTGTCCAATCCTTGCCAGAATAAACACTGGCCCTTCTGACTCAACTAACCATAGACTAATCAAATTAAATATTTCATTCTTTTCTAATTTAAGAATTATTCCATATAATTCAAAAATTAAAGCATTTACAATTTTAAGTAAAACATTATTAATTCTTAGATAACTACCCTGACTAAGTTTGAACAACACTTAATCTAGTTATCATAGCATTTTCTATTGCAAGAAATAAACTCCTAGGCATGGCATAGCATACTCGAAAATATTTCATAGAAAATTAGACCTAGCATATTTCTAGTCAATCATACAATCACATTTGCAAAGTCTGATACCACTGTTGGTCTAGATTAAGGGTTTTACCTAGAAAACAGGCGCAGCAAAAATTCAAAAATTTAATCTAGTGTCCAAGATCACCCAAGCATGGCATGATTGATAATAGTGCCAGATTTAAATTATTCTAGGTCATAAACACCTATTAAAAGGACCTAATAATAATTTAACCACTTACCAGTTGAAGCGTGAATCCTGTGGTCAACAGAAAGACCCCTCAGCTACGTGCACAGACTGCAAAGTAGAAGCCCACTATAGATAGTCCACATGAGCACCACCGACCAAAACCTTCTAAAAAGGGAGTACCAATAAATAAGTGGAAGATAGGTAGATCTTCCATGCTAATTTATTCTAGAAGAAATTCCCTTAGTTTTCTATTCTAAGTAAATACTTCTTTCGACGAATTACTTTTAGGAATCAGAATAACTAAGAGAATAAGAGAGCAAGAGAAGGAGTATGAAATTAAGGATGAAAAATAGTGAAGGAGGAGGCCTCTATTTATAGTGGTTAGGAAATATTCAAAGGACCATAAAGTCCCTAACCTCAAGCAATCAGAAATAAAATAAAAAGGGTAACTAGGTTATTTTAATTAACCTAATAGAGTTGGAGAACAACTCAACCACTTGGAGCTTGCTTAGGGAGCAAGCTCTCAATTGGTCTAGGAGATTGTTGGCCATTTGGCCCGCAAGCCCACAAGGCTTGCACATCTGAACATGGGCATGCGCTGGCGCGCTATCCAGCGGGCAGCGCAACCCATGATGGGCTACTCTCCATATAGCACGTAGTCTATTGCTCGCCTACGCAGCCCTTAGGGCTTGCTCATGTACGCATTATGGGCTGCCAAAATGCAGCCCGCTTGCACGTGCCCTATAGGCCATGAGCAGCACTATTCCATACAATGCTGCCATGTGGCCCATGCACAGGCCTCTCTACATACTGTCCCACAATGCATTTATATGCCCACTCGCGCAGATTTAATTATATCCAATATTATTAAATCTCACTAAGTTCTAGTTCTAATTTTCCCTTTATTTATTTTATCCTTCTTATTATTTAACAGGTTCATCGGTCCAACCAATGAATATTGGTCTAACCAATATTATGGTCTAACCTTATCTCCTTGCTCTTCTAGATTAGGCATAGTCTAACGATTCATTACACAGCTCGATCGTAACTCAAAGTGTGTGACCTTATAGGATCCCGTAATATCGAGCCATCAAAAGTTTAACATAATACAATCCCTCTTAGGAATTGACTGGCTCGGAGCTCCAGACTGTTATAGACTCCGATTACATTGATTAGTCATAGTGGCTCCCTAGTAAAGGGCATATGACCCCTCAATATTCAGAACATCATGTGTATAGTGACTTAATCTCGGTACTGCAACAGTATCAATACAATTCACTCCTTTTATTAGCTATTAAGTGCCATCTAATTTCTAGCACTCGGTTTAAGTGTTAGTCCACTAGTAGCTATATGAGTGACCCCAGTATTTAGTCTTACTGCCAAAGGACACTACTCAACCATTTTAATGTGTTGTTCAGGATCCCATCCTATCAACTCATACTCTGATCAGAGGTTTATGAGTGTGTCACTTCTAACAAGTGGCCAAGGTACATCTACCTTATATTGCTATAATGGAGTGATGATTCAATCTTGTATAGACACCAACTATACATGTAATCATTTGTATCACCTAGTCTATAGAGTGCTTAGGTATAACCCAAAATATAACAACATCTGAACAAGGTAACTAGTATCTTAGGTCTAAGGATATTCGTATTGCTATTGCACTGAGACGATTAAATACCAACGCATAATATAGATTACCGAGTGTTGTCTCATAGTGATCTCTAATATATCTCCCTGAATACACTCATGTGTTAACCCAAGATACCACCCTCTAGCACTGGAGATATGCTACTCTGAATCAAATTCAAGAGATAAGATGACACATGCTGGTCTATCCATATCATCAATGTCCAGTCTTGATGATACTATGACTAGGGATATTTAAACAAATCATAATGGCACACGAACCAGTTCTCACCAATATAGTCCCATTATGCCCTTGCAATACTTGCTATGATTATGCTATGGACTTTTGCAAACACATCAATGAATATATTCTAAACCAGTCATAATATATTTTCACAGTCATTGATATAACGAAAGAATGCCCTTATATTAATATAACTTTGTTTGTACAAATAAAAGTAACTAAGATATATCGCCCTAATTGCTTCTTGGGCATACATCGTATCTAACAGTTAACACAAAGATGTATTTAGGGAAATAATTGGAGACCACTATAAGACAACACTCGGTAATCTATATTATGTATTGGTGTTTTATATTATTGCAATAATAATACGCGTATCCTCGTAAGATACTAGTTACCTTGTTCAGGTGTTGTTATAATTTGGTTCATACCTATGCACCTATAGATTATGTGTTACGGATGATTATGGGGTATAGTTGATATTTGTCTATTGGTAAATTGAGTAGTCAAGAAGGAAGCTGTCACTCCAGATATAGCAATATATGGGAGTTGTACCTTGGCAACTTTTTAGAAATGACACACTCTTGAACCTCTAATCGAAGTATGAGTTGATAGGACGTGATCCTAGTCAACACATTAATATGGTTGAGTTGTGTACTTTGGTAGGAAGACTAAACTACAAGGGTAGCATCTAAGGCTACTAGTGGGCTAACACTTAATCCGAGCCCAAGAAAATATATGGTACTTACCCGCTAATGGAAGGAGTGAATTGTATTGATACTATTGCAGAACTAGGATAAAGTCACAAGCACATGACATTCTAAATATTGGGGGGTCATATCCCCTTGCTAAAGAGCCATCTATGACCGATCAAAGCCATCAGAGTCCACTACTGTTAGGTACTCTGAGCTAGTCTATTCCTATAGTGGAAATTGAGCTAGTTCAAACTTTGGTGGCTCGATATTACTGGATCCTAAAAGGTCACAAATTTTAAGTTACGGTCGAGCCATGTTAAGAACTATTAAACTGGGTCTAATCTAGAAGATGCAGAAAATTGGTTAGACCAATTTTACTGTTGGACCAGTGCACAAAAATAATGATGAAAGGATAATAAAAAGGAGAAATATGAATTGGAAATAGCAGCTTCGCAGGTACGGGGTTGCTGTGTGAACCTGTGCAAGTAGACCTACACATGTACTATTGGACAATACATGCATAGGGCCTGAGCATAGGCCAAGGTAGCACTCTACAAGTAGTGTTGCACATGGCCTATAGGCTGCGTGCAAGTGGGTTTCATAGGCAGCCTGCAATGCTTGCACTATGTAAGCCTAGATGGGCGATGTAGGCGCGCAACCCATTAGGCTTGTGTTGCAGCCCATACACAACATCCATTCAGCAGCTCGCAGCCCTATGCTCTTATGTAGGCATACATGCAGGAATGCATAGGTTATGGGCCTATGCTCTTGCATAGGCCTACAAGCACTTTTGGCCGACGGCTAATAGTGTCCTAGTAAAACTAGGAGCTTGCTCCCTGAGCAAGCTCTCAGTCTTTGTGTTGGTTCCTATTTCTATTTAGGTTTAAAATAACTAAATTGCCCTTCTTAATTTAATTCCTATTGGTTAGGGATTGGATTAATTGTCTTTAAGATTTTTTCATATCACTATAAATAGTGATCCTCTCTTCATTATTTAACATCCCATTCTCTCTTCTCTTATTTTCTTTCTTTAAGAGGCTCTCGAGTAATCCTTCGTTTAGAAGTTTTATTTCTATAGACTCCTAAAGAATTAAAAGGAGATTGTTCTAGAAATAAATATTAGGAAGATCTAGCAGCCTTCTAATATTAGTTAGTTCTTCCTTCTAGAAGGTATCGGTCGGTGGTGCTAGTGTGGATCAATAATAGAGGGCTTCTACTTTAGAGACTGTGAATGCAAAAGCTAAGGGTCAATCCATCGACATTGGGATACGCGTTAATTGGTAAATGCTTTTAATTATTACAAGGTCCTTATATAAGTGTTTATAACCTATAAATAATTATAGACTATTTTTGTATGTCAATCATGTTGTGCTTAGGAGTTCGTTAGACTTAGATAAAATTTTAAAGTTCTGCCATGCTTGTTATGCATGTTTAAAACCGTCTATATACTCCAACAATTGAAAACACACTATCGAAGATTTGGGGAATTAAAGAAGCTTGGAGACTGATTTCCCTGGGTAAAGGCTATTATAATATCTTGCAACAATCTAAGCAAAAGGTTTGGATTTGAGATACAATCAGCCTTAAACCTTGAATTCTTCAACTTCAGCCTTAGCAGTCGAACTTCGATCTAAAGGAGAAAAAAACCACAAAACCCTTGGTTTGGGTTCGCTTTCACATGTTACCATAGGAGTATTGGGATTCAGCTATTTCAGCTTGTATTTCTAAAGGAATCGGTGAGTTTTCTCATGTTGATCAAGTTACACTAGATGGTCACTAATAACAAGGATATTATAGTGGGTAGCATTAATTTATGTTGGTTTCTTTTTCACTCTTACAAGCGTAGTTTTGTCTTTCAGTCTCGGATTTATTCATCAATCTGAATTTATTGCTTGATTTATAACTCAAACATTGTGGTTCTGGTTTTAAGAACCAATTTTTATATTGATAAAATAAAATTAAGTGGGGGTTTAGAGGAGTGGGGAAGGGCGGCATCCCCCGTGGTGGTTCATCCAGTCTGCTCCCTTTCGGTGAGCTAATGCAAGTGGTGGATCATTAAGGATGTAATGTCACACTTGATCTTTTATTCGTGTCCCCTTACTTTCTTCAAAAAAACCACTAGATGATGACTATGGACATTTTGTAAGGGTGCAAATTGACGTTGATTTTGCAAAATCACTACCTAGCACTATAGGGGTTGAGAAAAAGGGCAAGTAACTTTGGGTTGATCTCGAATATGAAAACTTACCACAGTGTTGTAAAATTTACTCGTCCATTAGTCATGCTTGGTGGGAGTTCAGATGCAATAAAGCTGGTGTTGATGGTAATACCGGTAGTAAGAATGATAAGGAAGGAAAAAAGAATGAGGCTTCACAGGTTCAGACATGTGAGGAATGGAAAAAGGTTTCCAGCTATAAGAAGCTTGGAGATGATGCACCAAGGGTTGTTATTCCTTTGCCAGAGGTTCAGCATCATCTCAGGGATAACATGGAAGATAAAAACACCATTGACAATATAAATTAGGCTATGGTTATTGCGGAAAAAATACGTACAATAGCTGGAAAATCTACAAGGGTAGACGATACAATTAGGGACAAGGTTTTACTGGAAAAACACCTACAGCAATGAAAAAATCAACAAGCGTAGTGCCTTTAGATGCGGGTAACCAGGTGGCAGTTTATGAAGGTGGGGAACAATTGGTAATGAATGTCGTGAATTTGAACCTGATAGTCGACATTGGACAAAATGCAAAAATTGTTGCAATAGAATAGGATGACATTGTGAATTCTGATTCAGATTATTCTCAACCCGAGAGAGGTGCTTGGAGCTTTTGGGCAGATTTCATAGAATGAGGAGAGGCAAGGCTGAAAAACAAATCCAACCAGGTAACACCTATTAGGTAAGAGTATTCAGTTTCTTCTTATGAAAGCTCATGGCATGAGGCAGATGAGGGAGACACTATCACACAGAATCTAAGAAAGAAAAATTTATATGTTGTGAGTAGAAAATAAGCTAAATGAGTTTTGTTGAGTAGTTTAGTATGATCTTTGAGGCCAAAAAGTTTAGCAATGAAAACGGGATCTGGTAGGGAAACAGAGAATAAAAAATGAAAAATAAAAATAAAAGTTAAAATACCAAGTGTGTGTTAGGAACTGATAGTCACTTTGAACATGCATAACAGACATAGCAGATTTTCAAAATTTTATCCCTTGTTCCGAGGAACACCTATTAGTTGTATATTAATTAAAGCCTTAACTAAATAAGTTATCTACGTAGGTTATTATGCATAAGTTTATACTATACTAAGCTGACCATAACTCTAAGTTATATCCTAGTATAAAAAATATAGCATGCAAAATAATAAAAATGCATAATTATTAAGTCTAAAAACGCTTACAGAAAAACCAAATAATTAAAAGAAACTCTTACAAGTTGAAGTGTCCTTTAGTAGAACAACCCACTTGCACAAGCCTCCAAGTGTAGGATAGCCTCTATGAGTATCCATACGAACCCCACCGACCAAAACCTTCCAACGAGGAAGAACCGTAGAGTAGTAGCGAGTGTCAAATTCGCGAAGATATATAATTCCTGCGTAAACTTGCATTAGTGGAAGCAGGGTTGATCCCATGAGGAGTGTATAAACTTTGTAAAATTCATTTCGTTGAAATAAAGGCTGAAAAAGTAAAAAGGGGATTTTGAAGGTTGGTGATTTTGCAAAAAAAGTAATAAAAATAAAATGCTAAAAATATTGATAAAAACAATTAACAAAGTATCCAATCAAAGGCCCAATTTAACATTCTCGTTCCTACTCTCGATCCTTGGTTCAAAGATTTTCTAAATGGTGTAGTTCAATTGGTACACAACAACAATATAGTTGTGGAAGGTCCTAGGTCCAATACGTAGCCTCTTCAAAAATCCTTAATTATAAAAAAAAGATTATCTAAATCAAATTTGCTAAACCGGTTATAGTTATCGAAGACGCTTCTAAATAACCAATTTCCCTTATTTGTAAAACTAGCCACGAGATGCTCAATGACTAATCATAACTAAACCATAGTACTTCAGAAATGTTTCTTTAGTTTAACTTGGTAATTGCATTATGAATTAGGAAAAACCGATTCAAGCCAATTTGTCAAAACGTTTGACTCATTTAACCAAGATTGTTTTTATTTTTAAACCTTAAGCAAAATTGTTTATTTCTTTACTTTTTCAAATTCAAAACATTCATAATATGCTCCATTTATCTTTACTTTTTCTTCTTTATCCAAGCATTATCTTCAAGCTTACATTTTCCTAACAAAATTAAAAATATATCCACAAATGAATCGATATCTATAAAATAGTGGATCAATTAAGCAGAAAAAAATAGCTACTGGGCCATTCCAAAAACCCACCCAAAAAAAAACTAGAGGTGCTCGAGTATACAAGTTCCTCAAAAATATTCTTCTAAGTTAGCTCAAGAAAACTATTTGAAGAATCTCGTATCAGAGCTCAAAGGAAGAATTTGTGCACTAAGAAGAAGAAGGGAAGGCCTCCTTATATAGGAAGAAGGGGGAGCTGACTTGCTCCCCCAAACCAATGTGGTGGCTTACTGTACAAGGCAGGCCATTATAGCATGCCTTATCCCACGAGTTTGGCTTATGGGCTGGGTCGAACTAGGCTCACCCAGCACTGCCTAGCAGTGCTGGTGTGACCTAACTTGCGGGTTTGCACAAGCGCTGCTAAGTAGCGCTTGCAAACCCACAGCACGGGCTTGCGCGCACGCTGCTTAGCAAAGTGCCGCGAAGCCCATAATCCATGGCTACCTCATGGGCCCGCTGTAAAATTTCTAAGGCCCAACTGCAGAGGGTACAACTCTTTCAAAAATGGCAAAGTTCCCTTTTAGTCCTTCTCAATATAATTTTATTTATGATCCTAATTATATTAATTACCGATCAAAATAAAATTCATGGTCCAACCATTATTAATTTATATTCTCGTAATAGACTTGGTCTATTAATTCTTTACTAAGTCCGATGAAGGTCCTGTGTGTGTGACCTTATAGGATCATATAGTATTGAGCTGCCAAAGCTTAACTAATATTAGTTCTTTATTAAAAATTTATTGGCTCGAGAACCTAGATCGTGAGTAGAACTCGATGATCTTGAACGACTGTCATACACCTCTAGCAAGGGTCTATCATCCCCTATTACTCAGAACATCATGTGCTTATGAATAAATCCTTGTTAGTGCAATAGTAAACCAATGCGATGAACTCCTTCCATTCTTTAATATTTATATCATCTGGTTTATTAAGTTTGGTTAAAGTGTTAACCCACTAATAGCAAGGTTGCTCTAAGCTATCCTAGTTATTGACTTGTTACCAAATTACATTACTTACCATGATGTGTTGACTTGAAACTATTTCTATCAACACATACTTTGATCAGAGGTTTCAAGCAATGGTTACTTCAACAAGCGGCTAGGTAGAACTCCTAATTATATCGGGAGCAAAGGATTCCATCCAACTACATAGCTTACCAACGTGCTAACATTACTATACCCATAATCACCAGTGGCATCCTAAATTAATGAATGAATAGGAATGACCCAAAGCATAGTGACAGTACCACACAAGGCAACTAATATCTCAAGTATGAGGATATTCACAAAGCTATTGCACTAATATAAACACCAACACTTAGATATATTTACCAAGTGTTTATCTTATAGCGGTGTCCAATGTATCTTTCGGATAAATCCATAAGTCAACTCAAGGCACTACCTTCAGTTTAGAAGATTAACTGCTTGGATCTTATCCAAGAGAGTATAGTCACACATACTAGTCTATCCACTTAATCAATGTCCCATCTTAATGAAACTATGACTAGAGATAGTTAGACATAATTATAATTGCACATGAAGAAGATTACTCAACATAGTCTCACTGTGCCTTGCACTCCATGTTATGATATGTTAAGGACTTTTGTACAGAGATATCAATAGAATATATTTTAACTAGTCATAATATATTTCAACACATTGATATAAAAAAAAAAGATAAGTTCCTTTAATGATTAATAAATTGGTTTGTACAAATACATAATTAATACATATCGCCCTAATTGTCTTAAGAGCGTACATCATATCTAACCATGTGTTACCATATTACCATATGTAAAGGTTATTTAAGAGTTTAGTTTGTGTGTTAATAAATAAAAATGATTTTGAGGGCCCTGGTCAAAATAATACTGAAAGTAGTAAAATAGGGCCCTAATAAAAAAACACAAATATGTTATGTTTTGATTTAGTAATTTAGACTCACACATACTAAACTAATTCTTAATTACATTTTTATCTTCATAACAATTTTTAAATTTTCTTTTCTTATTTTTTATTTATCACTCAAATCGTTAATTTTTTCAACATACCACTATAGAGTTTTTTGTTCGTCTTTTTTTCTCCTTGAAACTGAATCCATGTTGGCATATTTTTTCAAACTTTTTTAGAGTAATTATTTTGAATAAGTTATCTTATAGTTATGTAACAGTTATTGTGAGCACTGGATTTCAGTGATCCATCTCACAAAATGATGATGAGAGCTAGATAATGCATTCTTTTACAGGTGTTATCCATCAGAAGTGTTCCCATTGCTATAGAATTGAGTTTGGCCATAACACGGAGACCTAGACTAACCTTAGGTACCCGTACAGGTGCTGCCAAGTGGTACAGATCCAGTGGCAGACCCGTATGGGTGACTACCTTTCATACGCCTGGAGGGGACCCATACGGGTCCCCTGGTACCCATATAGGTGGGGCCCCACCCTTACGGGTATGCTTGTTTCCTATTGAAGCTCTTTCGGAAGTAGTCTCTTACCATTTTCAGGAAAAGGCAGGTTATGAATGCGGGATCACCGAATTCTGACCTAATTTGACCCTATAAAAAGGGGCATTCTCCTCTCATTTCAACACATTAACTGCATAACATTAGATATACAACAAAATACTACAACAAAATTGTAGTAAAGGTTCTAGCAATCTCTATAGGTATAGTTGAGGTATAGGAGGTATAAAATAGGGAGAAAACCCATTCTTTGAGGTTTTGTCCACATTTTATTCATTCCTAACTTCATTAATTAGGATTAGGGGGATTCTGTCCACACAAATACTCACCCAAATAGTTCTAATTAAGCATGTGCTTTTGCTAGACTCTCTCTACAGTATAGGGATCGCCTCAAAGTGGATTCACATCGTAAAGGTAACGCTCCTGAGTTTCAAAGAGACTCACATCTCCATTATATTGATGTTATTTACTTATTTTCTACCAATTGATTTAATTCTCATTTTGGGTCCGAACCTGACTAATACGGGCTTTGTTGGTACCTAATATATCATTTCGGTGATTGTACTGGTACGCCAAACTCATATAAAGGGAATTCCAGCTTCCATTTTATCTCTTCTGTAATCAATCTAATTAAAATAAATTAAACACAGGTTTTATCAGATCTGACAGGACCTATACGGGTCCCCCATACCTATACGGATCCTCCTCGGTAGCCGCACAGGTCCCACCCACCCGTACGGGTACGGGCCTCCGGGCAGAATCCAAATTTTAGTTTTCATTGAATAAAAATCAACCAACTCACCATTTTACCATGCGATCATTTTCACTAATAATCCGGTAAATCAATCCACAAAAGTTAAAATATGGCATTACCACATAAATCACATTTTTCTCAATACAATGATGATTAATGGTAAGCTATAGATGTGCTAACCTTTGTGGATGCAGGTGAATTTATTTATATTTATTTTATTACTTAGAACAAATGTATAGGTTCTTTTACAATTCTCCCATTTTCCCCCGGTTGTAATATTGTTCCCCTTTTTATTATTTATGCTTTGTTATAAACTGATAAACACATGCATTGAATATGAAAGAGTGTAGAAATAAGATTGATGTGATAATTCCCCAAATGATAAAAAATTATGCAGTTTTATGCGGTGAATGTAATTTTGAATTAACTAAATGAGAAATAAATGACTCATCTGGTACCCGAATCTCTGATCCAAAAGGTATGAGTCTCCCGCCCAATGGGAACATACCAAAACTCTTTCCCAAGTAGACAACTTGGGTGGCGACTCTATCATTTGTATCGAGATTTGGGTCTCGGTTCTTTTATTCATTAAAATTGGCTTATTATGTAGACCTGAACTAAAATGGTTTTATCACGCTTAAACAAGAAAACAAACCCGAGTGGACCTCGCCGCAAGGCACTGGAACTTCCTTCCCCTCACAATGGTGACTGTGCTGGGGGTTTTTATCTTTTAACTTTTAAAATTTTGGTTTGATGTTCAAAAGCTTAAAAGATTAAGATGAGCACCGAAAATCATTTAGTTAATTCAACCCGTTTCTTTTTCATCATTTGGAAAAATTATTACACTCTATTTTTGGATCTTAACCTCAACATGCATTTTTATACATTCTCATACATAATTGAACCCATGCATGTATTGATCATTTAGTTCCTACCCGAGCAAGAGTCAAAGCTTGTCAGCAACCTCAAGTTCATTTGGTCCACATTTTGATTTTCTAGATGACCAAATTTAGTTCAGTTAAGGGATGAATTGCTGCCTCTGTCTCTCAGCAATCCATCATCCAATCAGTACAGACAATGGGGTTCAGTTAGTCTGTATGATTAAGGGGGTATGGCATTTCCACCATCCATCAGTTGGTCTATTCATCCTAGCCAAGGATGTATGTTTCAATTTAGGGGATCTAACCAAGGTCTCAACTGTATAGCCACATCTAAGGGGACGACCTTCCACCATCCAACAGGTCTACCCTTCAGTATGACTACAAGAGCTCAACCATCTTCTCCTTTGGTCCAAATCATGAAGAGGACTAGTGCCAAGACAAGTAGAAGCTCATAATTGGGAGACTACCGATTCACCGATGGATCCTACCAAGATTATAAAGACCCTCCACATCTGAGGGATGACTTCAAAGATGAGGTAACTTTTTAACGTTGCTAGTGTTTTAATGCAAAATGGTGCCACTTATAAAGCATGTCACGAATAATTGATCCATTCACATTATGTTTGAGCATTTCATTCTTAAAGATATCGTGCACTCATAAAATCAACATTCTTAAAGAATTGCATCATGTTTATCAAAAGAAATTAAATTTGAGTACATCGTAATGGCATAAGGTTCCAATGGTTAAAAATTATCACTAAAAAATTGAGAATATAAAAAGTGCTTAGCAAACATGATAGCCTTGGGTCTTTGCTCATCTTTTTCCATAAGAGGGGAGGAAGATACACGTCACTAACAAAGCAAACTAAGAATTCAAGAGAAAAGCAAGAAAGACATGGTTCACATCAAAAGTACCGTTGAATAAAAAGATCTTATGACACAAATTTAAAAATCAATGCAAGCTTAAATCCTATACTCTGCCAAAAGCTTCAAAAGGGTAAAACATCACATCCAGCAAATGGGAATTTCTTATCAATGTAGGTACCTCTCTTGAACCTATATATATTCCCATCAAAAGAATCCCTCTAAAAATGCTTTCTCTGTTTGTTCAAAAGAAAGAAGATCCCTCACCCTACATAAAGATCCCAATCTTCCACAATAACATGATCTCCTTGTTCCACAAAAAGGAGAACCTTCCCTATAATAACATGACCTCCTTCTTTCATAAAAGAGAAGAACATGTTCATTCCAACATTAAATGGCCCAAGCTTATAAGCAATAGAGCCAGATACCTAAAGCAACCCCTCAAGGTAGGTATTCTGGTTCTCGAACAGCTATGCCAAGTCAACACTAATGACTAGGGGCAAGTTCAAGCTTAATTAGGGAAGGACCATTCATGGTTAAGAAAGTCCTTGGCAAGAGAAGAATTAAGCTCAGAGACATGGATGGAAATGAGTTCGTGAATCCAGAAATCAAGATAGACTTAAGGGCTATCATGTTTATGTTAAAAGAATTATATCATAAAAAAAGCAGTACAATAAAAAAAATAAAGAATAAATCACCCGGCAAGTGGTCCTCTACTGCTTGGGCAAAAATTAGGGTGCAACCCATTGATCGGCATTCTACAAACCAGTCAAGCAAAAGTTAGGGAACTCAAAATAAAGCCTGCTAAGTTGAAAACCCAAAAAGGGGGCGGCTTAGCAAAAATTAGGGCATCCAGATAAAACACATCAGTTGCTTTCTATAAAATCTGTAAAAGGACTAGAAAGCGGGTAAGGGTTAACCATTGGACACTAATGCCATTGTCTGTGCACTCAAATTTAATTTAATTGATAAACATGATATAATTTGCTAAGAATATGGGTCTTATGAATACATGCTTGTCTTTAAAGTGAAATGATCACAAGTATGTGAACGTTAGTTTCTTCTCTACATTTTGTACTCTTTGTTATTATCTATACTGCACGTATCATTCAACAAAAGACAAAATACCGACAAGCAAAAAAAAGAGAATAAGAACAAGGCTTATGTAAAATTCGAAAAAAGTCTGCTAGACTGAGCCGCCAAGGACAGTTCAGGCAAAAGTTAAGACAAAAAAAAAGAAAAAATCAATTTGATAGATTGTATCACATCAAGCGGTCTATGCAAAAGTTAGAACTCAATTCAAAATGCCAATAGTTTGTACTTGTTTTTATTCAAGCATCATTTATAATAGCAATGTTTTATAGTTAGGATCCCTCAAGTTTAGCTTTCCCGAAGCTACTCGACAGTACACATCATCCGAAGTGCTGAGTGTTTTCACTAGCATCATCCAGCTTGCACCATGTTACAGTTTAGACACTTCGAAGGCACGTTACTATAATGTGCAAAGAAGGAATCTCATCCAATCAAGTCGCCAGAAGTATAGGCATCCATATAAACTTGTACGAGTCTACAACATGCATACGGATCTCATCCAAAATCTTGGTAATACTTATCGGTCTCAATCGGTCCAGTCTCTCAAATCAAAATCTTCAAAAGTTTGGTTACTAGTGGACTTCACCAGCAAATTGAGCCTCCATCAGAGAAGGATAAGACAACAATATCCTCGAGGCTAAGGATCAATCAAAGACTCAGACAAGTAAGAAAAGGCTTGCTGGATTGAAAACCCGAAAGGGAGGTCCAGGTAAAAGTTAAAGAAAAGAAAAGTTCATTGAGTTGAGTCGTCAAGGACAGTTCAAGAAAAAATTAGGACAAATAAAAGTTTGATAGGTCATCTCACACCAAATGGCCTATGCAAAAATTAGAACATTGTTCAGAGAAGGAAAAGTTCAGCATATAATCCAAGTCCACAACAAAATAAGCCACCTAAAAGTATTGAAGGTTCTGAAGGCAATCTAGACTACTAAGGGATTCTATCCCTGGTGATCTCCTGGAATATGGTCCTGTACATCTGCCAGCAGATAGTCCATTATCTAGCACAAGCAGCTGGCTGAGCAGGGGCCCTAGTCTTTGAAGCGCCCTGACAACACCAGCTACCCCAGTGCGTTGATCCACCTCCTACTCAGCTCCACCTCTCCAGGTAATAGCCAACGCCACTTAGTACAGTATCTAGTGGCTATCTATCCTCAGTCATCCATGCTAACTAACCGCGCAGTATCTCAATCTCGGCCCTTACCCGAGTACTCTCAGCCCTAACCTGATTAGCCTTAGCAATTGTAACCTACAGCTACTACTCCAAGAATGTAGCCTTCTCCTCAGCAGCATCCAGGTCCTGAGCAGACCTACCATGCTCCATAGCCAGCCAAGTCTGCAATGGAAATATGAGATTGGTATATGTATAAATATCATGGTATGCATTGTGCATAGTTTATTGAGTTTTGCAGGTAAAAGGAACCTACCAAGCTAGTACATTCCGAACCCCCCACCAATATCACTCGGGCCCCTCATCCAGTGGGCACAGCCCCTAGTCTATCTCAGGCACCGGGTGTGGCCAAAAGATTCCCTTCAAAATAGGAGGGATTGATCTCTCCACTACAGTACTGGTCCTCCACCCTCGGACCCTCTCACCGAAGTACCACTCTAGGGAAAAAGGTGACTCCAAGACAAACTAGCGGTCATCCACGCCCGCTCGCACCCTCTTATTGTCCTCATAGATGACCAACCTCTCCCACAGTTCTTGGATGGCCTGCATGAAGTAAATGCACCGTAAGTATCACTACCTTATAAATACAGTTTCTACTAATGTTTAGTGGAAATGTGAGATACAGGTTTGGTATGAAAGATATTTACCTAATCAAAGTGTAGCTGATAGAGGAACTCTCGGTGCTTCGCTACAATCAAGGCCCGACACTGCCCGAGCCCTGTCCATTAGAAAATAGGTTATGGAAAAACCAGTTTTGGACATTCTGTCCCTAAAGAAAGAACCCGTATGGGTCCATCCCCATCTGTATGGGTCCTACCTCAGTAAAGCTCCACTCGTATGGGTCTCACTCCACCCGTACAGGTTCCCTCCTCACACCTTGGGACAATTTTGCATGTAGGAGCAGGATTCCTCAAACAGCGGGGACAGGCAGAGGAACATGCCTCTCCACTATAAGGCTCATCCACCAGTCATAAACCCACTCGCCTAGGTACCACTCAAAGGAGAGTGGTGACTCCAGAATGAACCAGTGGTCATCCACCCCATGCCGCATGTCCTTGATCTCATCGTGGATAACCATGTGCCCTCAGGGATCATAAATAATCTGCATAAAATAAAGGTACTGTAAGCATCCTAACTTCATACAATTTCTACTAATGGTTTATTAAAATGTAAATACAGGTTTAGCATGGGAGAAATTTACCTGGTCAAGGCACACATGTCAATAGGAGCCACGATAACCTCCCCGATCGTTCGATGGAAGGTATGCGTCGTCTCTAACCACCTCTCCACCAAAGCTTAGATAGCACCAGGGATAAGAATCTCCAACCCCTGCGAAATGACCCTGACGATATTAGTGAACCCAAATGGGTCAATATAGGCCAATAGCTCAATATCCCCGATATCTCAAGTGTCCTTATGCCACTTTCTGTAAAAGCTCAGGGCTCCCATAGTCTTACATAGGAACTGCAAAGGCAAAACACAGTCCAATAGGGTCAAGATATAGTAGAATAGTCAAAGTTTAGAAAACAGTTATAGAATCCCCCACAGGGTCGAGATATAGTAGAACAGTCAAAGATTAGAAAATAGTCAAAGATTAGAAAACAGTTGTAGAAAATCAAATACTTGACATTTTGTACCTGGAATAGGGACCCGTACGGGTCAGCCCCACCTGTACAGGTTCTCAAGTCTCATTGGTATGGAAAATAGGACCCGTACGATCCCCCGGCACCCGTACGGGTTCCCTACAAGCAATAGCATCATGAAGAAAGAATCCAAGCTCAACCGATTTCAACCAAAACTCATCCAAATCGGTTCCTAACGCACCCTAAGCTAAAGTTACAGACATCAGGTTCTAATTTGAGGTCTAAAACTCCCTAAATCACGACAAGAATCAAGGAGCTCCAAAAAACTCAAATGGGAAAATTGGGAAAATACCTGGAGTTTAGAAGCATGAGTGCCAAGTGAAGGAGTCAGGGGCACTCTAGGAGCAAGAGTGAGGCCCATAAACGAGTCCTTCTTGTGGAAAGCTTACCCGATAGAAACCGGGCATCCCCGAAACTCTAAATTACCACCCGGGGCAAGTTCTCACACCTAAGAGAGAAACAGCTAGCCTTAAGATCCTTTTTAGACATTTGATCGATTTTTTGGAAAGAAATTGCAGCAATTCAGTAGAAGAGGAAGTTTTAGTGTGAGACGGGGATATTAGGGGTCTAATTGATTTTTTGAACCTCCCCGTTAAGGACCCATACTGGTCCCACCTCACCCGTACGAGTCCCCTTTTTCAGATTCATCACCCGTAAGGGTCCAACCCACCCGTACGGGTTCCTTCTTGCCACCAGGAGGCAGTTTTCAAGTCAGAGCATCACCTGCATGCTCAGTTCATATTAGGGGACCAACCTCGCTTCTCTTAAACCCTGTACTTTAGCTAAATGTGGGGCAAAACCCTTAGCTCACCTTGATCCTTGATTAAAGGGGCAAAAATTCTTATTTTTGGCAAATCAATCAAGAATCAAAGTAAGCCATTTTTTGAATTGATCATTGACCATGATGATTTTTCTTATGCAGGTCCATCCAAACATGAGGAAATTTTAATGTAAGGGGTCTGATCAGTTTTTGAATCTCTTGACGGGAACCCGTACGGGTCCTTCCTTACCCGTATGAGTCCACTTTTCCAGATCCATCACCCATACGGGTCTGGTCTATCCTAACGGGTCCCCTTTTGCCATCTAGGGGCAGATGTTGAACCAGAACTTAAAAGGCATATCTAGTCCAAACTCATGGCCAACCCCACTTCTCTTAAACTCTATACTCTAGTTAAATATAGGGCAAAACCCCTAGCTCACCTTGATTCTTGATTAAAAGGAACGATGATCCTTGCCTCCTCTAAATCTTTTGAGAATCAAAGTAAACTATTTTTGAATTAGTCACTAACCAGGGTGATTTTCATATGCAGGTCTTTTTCTCGACTGGCAAGCCTTACAAAGAAAAGCCTCTCCGATAGTAAGGAGCCTACCTAAGGATATTGACCCATTCCCCAGAAGTTGAATAAGCTAGGGGACACTCTCTAAGTCAGTCGCCAAGGGGCGCTTTTTGCATCTCGAGCAGAGCACCTACATCGTAATAGCTCATTTCCTACCATCGGAACCTATTAAGGGGCATCCCCCTATTTCCCGGTAGTAGGATCATTCAGCCAGGGTCCCCCCTAGAAGACACCATCAAGGGGGAGCCCTACCTTCGGACAATTAGGACTAACCCAACATCTCTTCACTTAATCTTTACAGTTAATTAGGGGTAGAACCCTGGTACATCTTAGGTCATATTCTGATAAAACTTGTTTTTGCCCTATAGGTCAGTTAAGACAAAACTTGAACGCCATCTAAAGGGGCACCACTTCCCCATCAGAGCATCCATATCTAGATAGCTCATTCCCCAGCAGAAGAAACATTCAAGGGGCATCCCCTATCCCTACAAAAAGCCAATCTTCATCCTCGATGACTGGATGGTTAAAGGAACCATTCTCCCAGTCAAAGTAGTATCCGAGCGGCACCCCCTAACTAATTAGGCCTTCTGAAGATGGTTTTCAAGGATACTCAATTGGAATTGCCCTCGACCAGTTTCTCCCCAACAGTTCAAAAGGACTAACCATTCCAAGGCTATCTTCTCAGCAGTTAACTCCTCCAGGGGCACCCCCCAAGGGGCATTCCAACTCAAGACATTTGGGGCCGACCCAACATTTCTAAACTCAGTCTTTTTGATTTGCTAGGGGTACAGCCCCAATACACATTGCTAGAATATGCACTAATACAACTTACTTTTCCCCTGTAGGTCAGACAAAGGAAGTTACAAAGCACTAGTAAAGCGGCACCATCCGAGGGGCATCTTCCCCAAAGAAGTATCCCCAACGATCAACACCATCAGAAGGATCTACTCCTCAACAATTAAATCATCCAAGGGACAACCTCTACCAATAAAGCCACTCAAGGGCAATACCAAGGTGCATCCCTCCACCAGTTAAATCATCTGAGAGGCACACCACAGCAATCCATAATCATTTTAAGGACGACACTCCCTAAAATCATGCTACTTAGAAGCCATCATCCCTAGCAGGCAAACCCTCCAGGGGCATACCGATCCGTGTTGAGGACAAACCCAACATATCTAAACTCAATTTGTATTTCGGGGACCAATCCCTATTACACACATCTTTATTCTTGATTGAAAGGGCAAAAATATTTCTGTTCATTACAAAGTCAATCAAGAATTAAGATATGTTATTTCTGACAGTAACTAACTCAGTGTTTTTATTGTCTTTTAACAGGTTATACAAATACACCAACTATGAGAGTCATCCGCCTTAGGAAAGGGATACGTCAGCCAGGAGAGTCATCTGCCTTAAGAAAGGGATACAGATGGTAAAAGAAGGCAATCCTAGACAAAAGAGCACAAAGGAAGGTCGTCCACCTCGAGGAAAGGACACCAACATCGGATATATATAGGGGCATCCCTCCACTTTCCAATAGCAAAATCATTTAGGGGCGTCCCCTCACTTCCCATTAGCGGACTCATCTAAGGGCATCCCCCTGCTTCCCAATAACGGGATCATCCCGAGGTATCCCCCCACTTCCTAGTAGCGGAACCAATCTAGGGGCATTCCCCATGGTTCAGCCCTCCTAGGGGCATTCTTTGAGAGGCACCCTCCTAAGGGACACTTCATTCGAGAGCAGTTGGACCCCACCCAGCATTTCTTGAGCTTAGTTTACATTTCATTTAGGGACTAATCCCTACTCGTACGTCTTTATCCTTGATTGAAGGGGCAAAATATTTTATTAAAAAATAAGTCAATCAAGAATTAAGACGTATTATCCCAGGCAGTAACTAACTCAGTGCTTTATTATCTCTTGACAGGTTATTCAAATTCATCAGCTAGGAGAGTCATCCGCCTCAGGAAAGGGATACACCAGCAGGAGAGTCATTTGCCTTAGGAAAGGGATACAAGGAGAAGTCATCCGCCTTAGGAAAGGGATACATTACTAGGAGAGTCATCTGCCTCGGGAAAGGGATACACCAATAGGAGAGTCATCCACCTCAGGAAAGGGATACATTAGCTAGGAAAGTCATCTGCCTTAGGAAAGGGATACATCAGCCGGGAGAGTCATCCACCTTAGGAAGGGATACATCAGCCAGGAGAGTCATCCGCCTTAGGAAAGGGATACATCAACCAAGAGAGTCATATGCCTTAGGAAAGGGATACATCAGCCAGAAAAGTCATCCGCCTTAGGAAAAGGATACATCACCGGGAGAGTCATCCGCCTCAGGAAAGGGATACATCAGTTAGGAAAGTCATCCGCCTTAGGAAAGGGATACACCATCAGGAGAGTCATCTGCCTTAAGAAAGGGATACATCAGCCAGGAGAGTCATCCGCCTTAGGAAAGGGATACATTAGCCAGGAGAGTCATTCGCCTTAGGAAAGGGATACATCAGCCAGGAAAGTCATCTACCTTAGGAAAGGGATACATCACCAGGAGAGTCATCCGCCTCAGGAAAGGGATACATTAGTTAAGAAAGTCATCCGCCTAAGGAAAGGGATACACCATCAGGAGAGTCATCCGTCTCAGGAAAAGGATATACCATATCAGCCAAAAGAGTTGATTCACATCTTCCCCAGTAAAGTCACTAAGGGATAAACTATCAGAAAGGAAAGTCATCCACCTCACAAAAGGATACGCACTGGCAAGAAAAAGCCGCACAGCTCTGAAAAAAGGCACCACCCAGGTAAAGATTTAGCCCCGAAAAAGGAACTTATTCATATCACCATCACCAACTCAGGTATAATTCCTAAACCTTCTCTTATATCGTAAGATCATACAGATCCCAATCTGCAGTGATCCCACGAGGGGCAGTCTATAAGCACTGGATTTTAGCAATCCATCTCGTGCAACGATGATGAGAGCTAGATAATGCATTCTTTTACAGGTGTTATCCATCAGAGGTGTTCCCACTGCTATAGAATTGAGTTTGGCTATAACACGGAGACCTAGACTGGCCTTAGGTACCCGTACTGGTGCTGCCAAGTGGTATTGATCCACTGGCAGACCCATATATGTGACTACCTTTCGTACGCCTGGGAGGACCCATACAGGTCCCCTAGTGCTTGTACGAGTGGGGCCCTACCTATACGGGCACGCTTGTTTCCTGTTCAGGCTCTTTTGGAAGTAGTCTCTTACCATTTTTGGGAAAAGGCAAGTTATGAATGTGGGATCACCGAATTCTAACCTAATTTCACCCTATGAAAAGGGGCTTTCTCCTCTCATTTCAACACATTTACAACACAACATTAGATATACAATAAAATACTATAAAGAAATTGTAGTAAAGGTTCTAGCAATCTCTATAGGTATAGTTGAGGTATAGGAGGTATAAAGTAGGGAGAAAACTCATTCTTTGAGGTTTTGTCCACATTTTATTCATTCCTAACTTAATTTATTAGGATTGGGGGTGATTCTATCCATATAAATACTCACCCAAATAGTTCTAATTAAGCATGTACTTTGGCCAGACTCTCTCTACAGTAAAAGGATCGCGTCAAAGTGGACCCACATCGTAAAGGTAACGCTCCTGAGTTTCAAAGAGACTCACATCTCCATTATATTGATGTTATTTACTTATTTTTTACCAATTGATTCAATTCTCATTTTGGGTTCAATCCTAACTAATGCGGTCTTTGTTGGTACCTAATATATCATTTTGGTGATTGTACTGGTACGCTAAACTCGTATAAAGGGAATTCTCGCTTCCATTTTATCTCTTCTATAATCAATCTGATTAAAACAAATTAAATACAGGTTCTATCAAATTCGACAGGACCCATACGGGTCCCCCATACCTGTACGGATCCTCCCCGGTAGCCGTACGGGTCCCAACCACTCGTACGGGTACCAGCCTCCAGACAGAATCCAAATTTTAGTTTTCGTTGAATAAAAATCAACCAACTCACCATTTTGCTATGCGGTCATTTTCATTAATAATCCGCTAAATCAACCCACAAAAGTTAAAATATGGCATTACCACATAAATCACATTTTTCTCAATAAAATGTTGATTCAGGGTAAGCTACAGAATGTGCTAACCTTTGTGGATGCCGGTGAATTTATATATATTTGTTTTATTACTTAGAACAAATGTATAGGTTCCTTTACAATTCCCACATTTTCCCGCGGTTGTAATATTGTTCCCCTTTTTATTATTTATGCTTTGTTATAAACCGATAAACACATGCATTTAATATGAAAGAGTGTAGAAATAAGATTGATGTGATAATTCCCAAAATGATGAAAATAATGTGGTTTTATGCAGTGAATGTAATTTTGAATTAACTAAATGACAAATAAGTGACTCATCCGATACCCGAATCTCTGATCCAAAAGGTATGAGTCTCCTGCCCAATGAGAACCGTACCAAAACTCTTTCCCAAGTAAACAACTTGGGTGGCGACTCTATCATTTCTATCGAGATTTGGGTCTCGATTCTTTTATTCATTAAAATTGCCTTATTGTGCAAACCTGAACTAAAATGATTTTATCACCCTTAAACAAGAAAACAACCCCGAGTGGACCCCGCCGCAAGACACGGGAACTTCCATCCCCTCACAGTTATCTTATAGGGCATTTATAGTCTGTTAAGCACAGACGACCTGGTGTTGGTGCTAGCCATTCTTCCAGGTTTATTCCCCTCAACTGAAGATATTTTGCAGATGTCGGTGTATTCTTAATTATGTTGGCTATTTGCTTGACTGTTTCTTTTTTTCTTGTTTAATCAGATGATTTCCGAAGTTTAAGGAATTTTGCTTTTGTTTTTACTGGAGTTTAATGAATTAAATGTTACTTAGTGAGATTCTATAATTCTAGTAAAATTTGTTTTAAAAAAATATTATAGTTATCTTATAATTTTCTTGCAGTTACCTTATATGGCATTTCGTAGTTATCTGAGACATACTATAAGTAGAAAACAACAAAAATAAATTAAAATATAACAAAATTATATCAATTTGATAAAACTATAAGCTAACTATAATGTGCGATATTAGATAGCTAAGACATGACTATAAGATAACTTAAATCAAATACATACCGGAAAAAAGTTAAAAAAAAAAGTATATCTTAATGGATCTAGTTTCGAAGAGAAAATAGACGAACAAAAAACTTTAGAACGATATGTCCAAAAATTAACGGTTTGTGAAATAAATGCAAAATAAAAATAAAATGAAAGTGAATAATGGTGGAATGTAAAATGGTAATTTAGAAAACTTGTAAAGTTAGTTTTGATAGAATATTATCTGAAATGTAATTTTGTAATTAGTTTTGCAAAATTTGACATTTGGGTGTATTTCCAAAAAAATATTGCAATGAATACTTGCTTTTTACAAAGAGTATGAATTGAACTCCTGAACACTCATAAGTTTGATAAGTAATCAATTGATCTATCATTTTTTAATATTTACATTTATCTTTTTAATAATAACTAAAAATTTAAACGAAATATATTTTTAGGCCCCTTCCGACTATCAGCCCTAGGCGATGGCACTCCCCACCACCCCTCAGGGTCGAGTCTCCATGTACCCAGTTGAAAAAATAAGGGGAAAACACCAAAATGCACCAACTTATGCAAAATAATAACCAAAATGCCACAAGAAAACGCTTGTAACCTATTTGGAATATTTTAAAAACTTATTAACCATAATACGCTCATGCTCCCACCTCTTCTATATTGTTCAATTCCAATTCCACTCCATTGTTGAATCTAACGTTAAACCTTCCACATTGTTTAGTTCACGTTCTTCTGTATTATTCGATAATATGATTAGTTTCTGGTTTTATCCAAATCAATAGAGTTGTGGTTTTTTAATCATGAAAAATATCAGAAGACAGCTTTTGATCAAGATTCTTGAATCTTGCGTTAATGTGGTTAAGAGTAATGTGAGCTGCTCATCAATGTGAGGTGAATTTTTACAAGTTTTACTCAATTTTTTGAGGATTCAGCTAGCGGATGAACTCTTTTCTGGATTTTTATATGCCACTATCGTTTTTGTTATTTGTTAATGAAGCATCATGGACTTTATTTTAATTTGGTGCTACTTGTCCAATAATGCTCACAAAATCTTCAAAACAGTAGATTAGGAATTTCGATATGTCAAAGACAAGAGTGAGTGACAAATGTTTCGAGAAGTATTTTGATAGGAAGTAGTATCTCTTCGATATATGAAAATTTCTCTACAATTCTTGATAAACTTATGGAGATAGGTGTTTAAGTGTTATCATGATTTATATATCTACTACAAATCTGTTACACATCTACTATAAAATCTGTCATATATTAGAATTATAACAGAAAAATATCAGATACATATCTGATATATTTTTGATATAAATCTATTGTAATTCTAATATAAGTCTCTTTGTATTTGCAATACTCATTAACTGTTATATATCTACTATATATCTAATATATATCTGTTTCTGCTGTATTTTTTTATTTCAACACTGATTTGGATGTTCTTTTGTATCTGTTAAACATCTATTATATATCTACTACAAATCTATTATACATCTACCACAAATCTGTCATATATTAGAATTATAACACAAAAATATCAGAAAATTATCATATACATATCTGATATATGTCTGTTATAATTCTCATATAGGTCTCTTTGTATTTACAATGCTCATTGAACTGTTACATATCTACTATATATCTGATATATATCTGTTTCTGCTGCGTTTTTTTATTTCAACACTGATTTGGATGTTCTTTTGTATCTGTTATACATTTATTATATATCTACTACAAATCTGTTATGCATCTACTACAAATCTGATATATTTCTGATATATATCTGTTATAATTCTAATATAAGTCTTTTTGTATTTGCAATGCTCATTGAACTGTTATATATATATATATATATATATATATATATATATATATATATATATATATATATATATATATATATAAGTCCCTTTTAAGTCTAGTATAAGTCTCTTTATATTTACAATGCCCATTGAACTGATATATATATATATATATATATATATATATATATATATGTATTATTAATCTGTTATAAGTCTATTCACAGAAATATATTAGATTTGTAACATGTCGAAAAAAATGGAAAAAGTATATCACAATGGATGGCGTTTCGAAGATAAAAATGAGACGAACAAAAAACTCTAGAGCGGCACGTCGAAAAAATGAATCGTTTGAGAGATAAATGCAAAATAAGGCAAAAAAATAAAAAAAAACTCAACCTAATCGCATGGGCCGTTGATTAGCGTATAAAGGTAATTTGGGAAACTTAAAATGATTAGAAAGTTATGATTTGCCTGTTAGGTTATTTTAGTATTTATTTTGGGCAAATAAGTCATAAGTGACAATTATTTTGGGCAAATGGGTCATAAGTGATAATTTTCCAAAAATAAGCATATAACTGAAATTTGACCAAAATTAAACTTGTGTAAAACTATAAGATCATAATCAGCTTTGTCAAATGAAAATTTTAAGAATGAACTTTTCATCTATAAATGAAATATACACAGAAATAATCAAAGTTAATTTGGATTCAGTTCCATACATATATTTATAAACCGAAAAGAAAGAGCTTAAACAAGAAAATAGTGAGCAATAAATTAATGCATTGAAAAAATAAAAAGAAAAAGAAAAAGAAAAAAATGATGAGAATTGAAAGGGTAAAATGAGAGTTGGTAAAGAAGGACATATGGGTTTCTTTGGTGTGAACAAATGTGATTCTAATCTGATTCTGATTATATGATTTTGTATGATCTTCACGTGCGCTTCCACGTGACTACCAAGCAGTTACACTATCTTTCTGCTACTTTTACTTTTATACTTGCATACATTTGATTTCGTAGTACTTGCCCGTCCCTTTTAGGCATATATTGAACTGAATTGACTGGTACTAAACTAATTTGAATGGTATTGAACTGAATTAAATTGTATTGAAATTGAACTGAATAATACGAAAAGTGAAAATATTAAAACTGAACAATACTGAAACTGAATTATAATTAATAATATAAATAATATTTTAAAAATATTAAAATACATAACTAATAACACTTTTAATAATACTATACATTCTAATAAAATTTATTAATTGTAACATATAATAATAATTAAATATACCATTATAAATTATTATTATTATTATTATTATTATTTATTACAATTAATGTTATAGATATTACCTTATTATTTTAATTATTATCAATATTTATAAAATATTATTACTTTTATTTATTTATTTATTATTCTTATAAAATTATTTATGATAGAAATAATAATTAATAATTTTAAAAATATTATTATTGGTTACTTTTTCATTTTTGTTATTTGTGATTACTGATATTAATTAATAATATTTACATAATATATAAATAGAAATGAATTAAAATTGAAATTGAAATGATATTATCATTAATATTCGTTACTTTTTAATATTTATGAATAATAATATACATTAATAATATTGATATAATGGATAAACTGAAACTTAATATTGAATTCTAAATACTGAATACTGAATGCTGGATGCTAGATACTGAATACTGAAACTGAATACTGAAACTGAACTGAACTGAATAGTACTGAACTGAACTGAATAGTACTGAACTAAACTGAACTGAACAGAAAATAAGTTGAAAAGAACAGGGACTTAATTATTAATATGACTTGGTGAAACTAAATCTGAAGTGCCAAATCAATAGCTTTAACTGAATTTTAGATACTATACTACATAGCCGTTGTATTGTTTTTATTACTTAATAATTGAACAAGAAAATGAAACAAATCCAAAAGTTATAGAGGTATCAATAAGAATTTTAATATATTCTAATATTTTTATAGAAGTATAAACCATATATATAAATAATGGTGCTTTCTATGGTTATTTTGTTTTTGATAAAGTATTCATTAATTTGCACTTTTCTACCATAGGATGAATGGTGGTTATTTTAATCTAATGGTAAAAAAGGTAAAGTAATAATTAAATAAAGTAATCATAGAATATGTCATAAATAATATATAAAAATTTATTTCAAATATATACAAACAGCCATAAAATTTCAATTTCAACTTAAAACTATTCTTACACTAAGTACTCATTTTTTTATTAAACTGTATTAAGATACAATCGATCCATTATATGTATTCAGAATTTGGATTTAAAACCTAGTTCTATCCAATAATTAAATCAATTTAAAAGATCATTAAAATACTTCATTTGTTGAATTATTGATTATTAGCAGCCTGTTACTATGCAGGTGGCTGATACATAATTGATGTGGGCTACACGTCATTAATATTTGATTTAATATGTTTCTTATTTATTTACCGTTTTTACTGTTAGATTTCTCTATAAATAGGAATTCAATTTCTTCATTTGAAATATACCTCAGATATAAGAAATAAAAGTTTCTCTCAAATTCTCTCCCTGCCTTCTTTATTATTGTTATAATTTCCTTGCATATATAGTCAATTTCCAACACGTTATCAGCACGACTTGCTCTATCGATCAAGGAAATCACCAAATAAATCCAAAGTAAGGCATAATTATTTTATTTTCTATAGATATATATTATACCTATAATTCTTAATATGTCTAATATCAAAAGTTTGGACTTTACTCCTCTTGATGTATCGGGAAAAAAATTATCTTACTTGGGTGTTGGATGCAGAAATGCATCTAGAATCAATGGATCTTAATAATACTATTATTAAAAATTATAATATTACACCGCAGTATAAGGCAATAGCCTTAGTTTTTCTCCGTCGTCATCTTGATGAAGCACTTCAATCATAATATTTGACTGTCAAAGATCATGCAGATCTTTGGAGACAATTAAAGGAGAGGTTTGAACACCTTAAGAAAATATCTCTACCAAATGTCCAGTATGAATGGATAGACTTAAGACCTCAAGATTTTGAATCTGTTAGTGCATACAATTCTAAACTTTTTCAAATTACATCCACATTAAAATTATATGGAAAGGAAATAACTGATGAAGGTTTATTGGAAAAGACATATTCTACTTTTCATTTGAATAATATGGTATTACAGGAACATTATAGAGCAAAAAATTATAAGAAATATAGTGAACTAATTACTGCTCTTCTCCTAGCAGAACAGAGAAATCAACTCCTGCAGAAAAACCATGAATTACGACCTACCGGAACAAATCCATTCCCTGAAGCGAATGCGATAATTCATAATAATTTTAATGGACACGGCCGCAAAAATGGTCGTGGTCGAGGTAGATGTCATGGTAATGGGCGTGGTAGAGGATATAATAATAACAATTTCCACCAGAAGTGAAAACATGTTAATAATAATAATAACAATAATTTCCACCCGAAATGGAAAAATACAAATAACCACCAGAAGTGGAATAATCAAATTGAAAATTTTGATAAAATAAATAATAGTCAAGATGATGAAAATAAATGTCATAGATGCGGTATGACTGGTCATTGGTCAAGAACTTGTAGAACCGCTAAACATTTGGTAAACTTATACCTAGCATCCCTCAAGAAATGTGCGGAACCAGAAACCAATTTTATATTGGATGATAATACCCCAACTAATGACCCTATTGATATCCCCAATATGGAGATGGATGATTTTCTGTTACTCAGCACCAATGACAAGGAAAAATTTGAATAATTAGTTCATATATTTTGCTTAATTAATATCTTATAATTTTTATGCTATTATTGGTTTGCTTTTGTTATTGCTGTTTAATATATTTTTTATATAATGTTTATTTATGAATAAATAACAATGCATCTTTCGTTTCTTCAATGAAGAAAATGAATTCTTTTCCGGTATTATATGACTTCAAGGAAAATGAAGCAAATTTATGTATTGTAGATAGTGCTACTATCTATACTATTCTCAAAGAGGCAAGATATTTTAATACTCTTAAAAGGGGTAAAACTGTTGTTACCATAATATCGGGACAAACAAAAATGGTTGAAGGCTTCGAAAGAGCTAGTACTATATTACAAAGGGGAACAAAACTTATTATAAATAATGCATTATTTTCCCCAAATTCTCACAGAAAATTATTAAGTTTTAAAGATATTCGCAGAAATGGATTATGTTACAAAAATAATTTCAAGTAAGAAATGTATACTTAAAAAATTTTATACTCTTTTATGTGGTTTATACTACACATATATTAATATGATTGAAACCAATTTAACTATAACCCAGAAGTTTATAGATTCAGATACTTATAAAATTTGGCATGATCGATTGGGTCATCCTAGTTCGATAGTGATGAGAAAAATTATTTAAAATTCACATGGGTATCCGTTGAAGTACCAGAAGTTTCTTCAAAATAATGAATTATTTTGTGCTGCTTGTTCACAAGGAAAATTAATAATAAAGCCTTCCAGAAATAAGGTTGGAATAGAATCGCCAGCATTTTTAGAGCGCATACAATGTGATATATGTGGACTAATTCATCCACCATGTGGACCATTTAGATATTTTATGGTTCTAATTGACGCTTCAACTAGGTGGTCACATGTATGCTTATTGTCTTCACGAAATATGGCATTTGCAAGGTTACTTGCTAAAATTATAAGATTATGGGCATAGTTTCCCGATTATCCTATTAAATCAATTCGTCTTGATGATGCTAGAGAATTCACATCCAAAACATTTAATGATTATTGTATGTCGATTGGAATAAAAGTTGAACATCCTATAGCATATGTTTATACACAAAATGGTCTAGCAGAATCAATTATTAAACGTCTGCAATTAATTGCATGACCGCTAATTTTATGAATAAATCTCCCTACTACAGTTTGGGGTTATGCAATATTACATGCAGCATCTCTTATACGTTTAAGACCAGTAAGTTATCATGATTATTCTCCATTACAAATAGCTTCTGGCCATGAGCCTAGTATTTCTCATCTTAGAGTTTTTGGTTGTGCGGTATATGTGCCTATTGCTCCACCACAAAGGACTAAAATAGGTCCTCAAAGGTGATAAGGAATTTATGTTGGCTATGAATCCCCTTCAATAATTAAATATCTTGAGCCATTAAATGGCGATATGTTTACTGCACGATTTGCAGATTGTCATTTTAATGAAACCACTTTCCCAAAATTAGGGGGAGAGAATGAGAGCCCAATTTTGGAAAAAAAATAATATGGAATGTTTCATCACTTTCTCATATAGATCCTAAATCAGATGATTCTAAACTAGAAGTTTAAAGAATAATCCATCTTCAACATTTAGCAAATCGATTTCCTGATGCACTCGTTAATCCTAAAAGAGTAACGAAATCGCATATACCAATAGTAAATGTGCCAATTCGTATTGAGAATCCTGAAGAACAACCACGGATAATACTCTAACACGCCTGAAGCGTGGACGACCTATTGGTTCAAAGAATAAAAATTCAAAAAGGAGAAGAGTTATTGATAATGAAGATATTCCCATTGAGGATATAAATATAAATACACTTCCGGAAGAAGTGCAAGCACCTGAAGTGCAAATACCTGAAGCTACTGAAAATGAAGAAATTCAAATAAATTATATCAATATTGAAAGAAGATGGAATCGCAATAAAATGGTTATAGACCATATTTTTTCATATAATGTTGCAATCAATATTGAAAATGAAAATGTGGATCATGAGCCAACATCTATGAAGAATGCCAAAGTAGAAATGATTGGCAACAATGGAAAGAAGCAATTCAAGCATTGCTGAATTCTCTTGAAAAATGCAAAGTATTCGGACCAGTAGTTCGAACACCACAGGACATAAAACCTGTTGGTGATAAATGGGTTTTTATTAGAAAGAGAAATGAGAAAAATGAAATAATAAGATATAAAGCTAGATTAGTTGCACAAAGTTTTTCCCAAAGACCTGGGATAGACTATGAGGAGACATATTCTCCAGTGGTGGATGTAATAACTTTTAGATATCTTATTAGTTTTTAAGTGCAAGAAAATTTACAAATTCACTTGATGGATGTTGTCACAGCTTATGTTTATGGTTCGGTTGATAATGATATTTATATGAAAATCCCTTAAGGATTAAAGATGCCAGAAAAATGTGGCAAACGAGAACTTTACTCGATAAAGTTACAAAGATCCTTATATAGATTAAAGCAATCTACGCGCATGTGGTATAACCGTCTCAATGAATATTTATTGAAAGAATGATATAAAAATGATCCAATTTGCCCATGTGTTTTTATAAGAAAATTAGGATCTAATTTTATTATCATCTCAATTTATGTTGATGATTTGAATATTATTGGAACTTCAAAAGAGATTCCAAAAGCAGTTGATTCCTTAAAGAAAGAATTTGAGATGAAAGATCTTGGGAAAAAAAATTGTGTCTTGATTTGCAAATTGAGCACATTGAAAAAGGAATTTTAGTGCATCAATCAAACTACACAGAAAAGATCCTGAAATGATTTAATATGGACAAAGCACATCCATTGAGTAACCCAATGGTTGTACGATCACTCGATGTTGAAAAGGATGTTTTTTGTCATAATGAAAATAATGAAAAAGTTCTCGGTCCTGAAGTACCATATCTAAGCGCAATAGGTGCTTTGATGTATCTTGCTAATAACACAAGACCGGACATTGCATTCTCTATTAATTTATTATCAAGAAACAGGGTTGCACCTACAAGACGACATTGGAATGGAATTAAACATATAATGCGCTACCTTCGAGGAACTACTGATTTAGGCTTATATTATTCATATGAGTCTAAGCTTAAATTAGTTGGATATGCGGATGTGGGTTATTTATCCGACCCACACAAAGCTCGATCTCAGACGAGATATTTATTCACATATGGAGGAACAGCTATATCTTGGCAATCGACAAAACAAATAATTACAGCTACTTCCTTAAATCATGCGGAGTTAATAGCAATTCACGAGGCAAGTCGTGAATGTGTATGGTTGAGATCATTAATCAAGAAGCATGTGGAAAAGTTATGGTGAAGGAAGATCTGACGACAATATATGAAGATGATGCTGCTTGTATTGCTCAATTGAAGGAAGGCTATATTAAAGGAGACAGAATAAAGCATATTTCACAAAAAAATTTCTTCACTCACAATCTGGAAAAGAATGGTGAAATTAGTATTCAACAAATCCGCTCTTGTAATAATTTAACAGATTTGTTTACCAAGGCTTTACCTTCCTCAACTTTCAAGAAATTGATTTACAGCATTGGAATGCGTCGTCTTAAGGATCTCCAGTTAACTCGCGAACAGGGAGAGTAAACACTGTACTCTTTTTCCCTTAACTGAGGTTTTTATCCCATAGGGTTTTTCCTTAGTAAGGTTTTTTAATGAGGCAGTATCCCATTTGCGGCAGATGATACATCAAAGGGGGGTGTTGAATTATTGATGTATCAGCCGTCTATTACTATGCAGGCGGCTGATATATAATTGATGTGCTCCACGTCATTAATATTTGATGTAATATGTTTCTTACTTATCTACCGTTTTTACCGTTGGATTTCTTTATAAATAGGAATTCAATTTCTTTATTTGAAATATACCTCAGATATAAGAAATAAAAGTTTCTTTCAAATTCTCTTTGTCTTCTTTATTATTATTATAATTTCCTTACATATATAGTCAATTTCCAACCTCAATAATAAATTTATTTTTTTCTTTCGCGACCGGTGTCCAGTTCATTGGGCGACTTATACGGACTCGAGTAATGTAGAGGCCCATTTATGGAGGCAACCCTCCCAACCCGAGTTGCTCCATACACATCCTCAGAATTCAAACTCTAGTTCATGCTTAAGGAATTTAGTTCCTTATCCAACTCAATCAATTGTTGTTCGTTCACTAATATATTAATTAAACATGAATTATAGTTAGCGCAAGACTCATTTGCTTCAGCAAGGCCTAGCAATATGGGGCGTTTTTTTCATTGCAAATGTTTTTTAACTTATTGCTTATAAATACTTTCCAAGCTTTAAGCAACTTGAAAATAAAAGAGTTGAAATGTTATAATTAGTTGAAGCCTTAGTAAGTGGATTTTACATTTGTTATTATTGTATCTGTGGGTCATATATATTTTATTCAAATAATTTTACTTTGAGATTTATTGTTAGTTTTATTCTTCTATGTATGTATATGTGGTTTTGAAAATCAAAACAGACATAACAATCATAAAGGTTTGATCAGAACCAAAAGCATGTCATGGTTGTTCTTTTTAGTTCTACAGCAGGTAGAAAAACAATTAACATTCAGTTGAATTGATGAGTCAAAACATAAGCTAGTAAACAAAATATAATTTGACCATATTAGATTTTTCAGAATATATTTTTTATTTAGAATTTAAGGTTACAATATTTGATTATACATATATAATTTAGATTTAAAATTACTTTAAATCAAATTAGCATTTACTATATCTTATAAACAATTAACATTTATATATTGATTTTAAAATTATTAGGTCTACCAAAAAAAATTAATAATGAATTGTGCAATATGTACATAATAAAAGTAAACTTTTTTAATTTGTAATTTTTTTAATAAAATACATTTGATGTGAATTTAATATGATTTATAAGATGTTTTTAATTCAGTGTCCCCATTAAGTTTATGACACATGTTCCTTATTTTATTTATTATTAATTTAGTTTCCCTCTCCAATTTTTTTTTTTTCTATTTCCTGTAAATTGACGTGTGCTGAAAATTGAAAAGGAACACAGTTAGAGCCAGACAAGTTGAGGAGAACTATTTTTTTCTAACTGAAATTAGCCTTCACCCATTCAATAAAACCTAACATATACTGTACAAATTTAAGCATCCATCAAAGGGAGGAACATTAATCAATAGGTGTTGAAGGTATTATGAATAGTATATGCAGGCATTGGCGAATGCATATTCAAGGTAACGGGTTTATGGACTCCATTATTTTAAAAAAAATTATTGTAAAATATAAATAAATTAAGTATGAATACCATAAAAATTATTAATTGAATATTTTATTAATATTAAAATTACTCATTCGCCTTGAAAAATGAATTTATTGCGAAAATTCTAACAATCATCTTATTCAAATAGGGATCAAATACTTCATAAATTAGATACTTCATTAATTGATCTTATGTTATATTTAATTAATTACCGACCAACTAAATTATCCAACGTGATTTTTTTATTTTAGAGTTTACACATATAATAATTAGGATGATTATACGGTACATGGTAAGTACCGTCATGTATCATAATTCTATCCAAAATATTTAATTAACTCATTATTATATTTATAATTAATAATAAAATCTTTTTCTACTCTTTCCTAATTAACTTTTATATTATTACCTTATCTGCATTTTTTTCTATATTTTCTTCTTAATTTACTTTTTCTAAATTTAATTCTATCTACTTTATTTTCCTTTTCAAAATTATAGTATTTTACATTATGATATATTTATTTTAATTTAAAACATAAACTCTATACCTTTAAAAATTGATTATTTTTTTACTTAGATCATAAATCTTTATATTCAATAAAAATTTAAGATCTTTAAGACTTTAACAATTTAATATATCTTCCTTTTTATTTTTGTAAATGTATTTGAAACTTTTTGTTTTTAAAAATCTCATCCTAACATGCAACACAAAGCTCGAATCTTAAACCCTTCACCCTTATTTATGACACATATTTTTTACTTTTTAGTTTATTATTATGATTTCAAATATCAGTATTTAAACATTCTAGCATAGTTTGATAAATATCTTTATTGATGTACTTTGAAAATTTGAACCGTACCATTACCACTAAACATTAGAGTCTAATCTTAACCCATAAACAATATACAAAGTAATTTGGAGTATGACTATTAAATTCATGAAATAATGGAAAATCATAGCAAATTACTACATTAACGATGCATATATTTTGCTCGTTCGGATATTTTTTATTAATATCAACTACAATCAACAACTGTGACTTCAAACTACTTTTATGCTATTTCAAAAATGTCATTACTTCAAAATGTCGCATATATACATATATATTATCCAAACATGTAAAAGTTAATTAAAATAATTTTATGAGTTAAATGTTTAAGGTTCGAGGTTTAAAGTTATGTTCAAATTCTAAATTTAATTTAAATTTTAAATTTTTTTTATTTTACTATTTAATTTTTTACGCTGGGGTGCATCAGATTCATGCTCGTCCACGACAAAAATGTGATTTGGACCCGTCCCTTCAATGGCGGAGACATGATTTGGTCTCATCACTGAACAAATTATTAAAAATAAATATTATAATGTTATTACTCAAGTTCAAAGTTTTAAAATACATGTTTAAATATTGGTATTTGAAATCATAACAATAAACTAGAAAAATAAAAGTATATATCATATATTAGGATAAAAGATATACTGTTAGGAGTTTGTGTTGCATAGTAGGGTTAAATTTGTAAAAAAAATCCCAAATACAATAAATTTATGAAAAGAGAAGAAAAAATATGTAAAATTGTTAAAGATCTAGGAGTTTTATTAACTATAAAGATTTAGGATTTGAGTTTAAAAATAATTAAGTTCATAAAGCATAGAGTTTTTGTTTCATTATAATAAATATTATATTATATGAAATACTATAATTTTGAAAAGTAAAATTAAGCATTGCTAAATATGGAAAAAGTAATTAAAAAATAAATTGAGAAGAAAATATACAGAAGAAATGCTTAAACAAGATAAGAAAGAGATTTTATTTTCTTTACTTAATTAATTATAAATATAATAATTTGTATATAATTACAATACATGACGATATTTGTCATTATAATTTTTATAATAATTATATAATATATTTTAATTGAAATACATATATTTTAGACACAATAATAAAAAAGTTTCTGTATTATGTCAAATATGTCACTCATTATGTCACATAATTATTAAATTAAATTGTTTTTATATTGTGGGTGTGGTTGTAGGCAGAGAGGACGGTATGCCAACTGGGTTCCATTTAGGCTCTGCTTGGGAGTAAGTTTTTAAAGAATTTTAAGGGAAAGGAATTTTAGCAAATTCAATCATCCTAAAATAGAGAATGAATCATTTCCTATATGGTATATTTCTAAAATATATATATATATATATAGGGAATCCTATTTTAGGGAATGAATATTAAATTATTATTATTTTTTTATTATTTTTTAATTATTTTATTAGTTGATTAAAATAGAAATGATATAAAAGAATTAATATAATAATAGAAGAATATTATTATTTTTTGGGAATGTAATATATGGAATGAAAATAAGGAAGATGCTTGGAGCAAAAATACTGTAGATCACCTAAAATAAAGTTTAGGGAATTAAAAATAAGAAATATGGTTGGACTTGCTCTAAAGAGAATGAGAGTGAGGTAAAGAATTATAAGGGAAGGGAATATTTTTTAATTTATTGTATTTTAAAAGAATAAATAAATTTATAAAGTAAAGTGAATATTTAATTACTTAAATACCCTTCAAAGTTAAATGTATATTATGAATTTATTAAAAATTAGGGTCAAACTAGTAAAAGACTAGCCTCAAATCCCACCAATTTGATGGGATTGAAATTTTAAAATTTGGCCATAAGTCCCCTTCCTCTCAAATCCATTCGAAAAAAGATATCGCATTCATCTGAATTTGCTTACCCTACTTTACATTCCTCTCAAAAACCCCCTCCCAAGCAATTTAATTAACCTTCAAAAAAAATTCCATCACTATATTAAAATACCCTCCAAAAGACGCCAACTTTGTTCATTTATTTGTCTATTTTTAATTAAGTCAAAATACCAAATAGTTTTCCCATATATATTAAAGCCAACCCAACAATACCATATATTATCCTTTCTTCCAAATTAAGCCTATCTATTAAAACATTAAATAATTTACCAAAATGAAGAATTGCTCGTGTAAACCATCATCATCTTCTTCAAACCCTAATAAAATTATGGTTTCACAATTGAAGCCCAAGGTTCGAATAATTCACATATTTGCACCAGAGATCATTAAGACTGATGTTGCCAACTTCAGAGAGCTTGTTCAGAGACTCACGGGTAAACCTGACGAAAACGACTGGAAAATCAAGAACAAGAAACCAAGAAACTCTAATTTTTCCAAGAAAATGATGATCGAGAAGAAAAAGAAAAAGAATACTCCTCCAATTGCTGAATCAACCCAAAACACAATTCAATTGAGTGATGATGAAGAAGAGAGAGATTATAATTATGAAGAGATATGGGGAAGAACAAATGATAAGAATGTGAATTTTCTTAATGGGTTTGATCATGAGTTTAACTCAACAGACGTGTATCCTATTGTATGTGGTCCTTTTGCACCCCAAATTGCTTTTACTTAATTTCGTACAATAATGGGGTTTCTTTGGTTTTTATTTAATTAAGTTTCCATTGGCTACCTGCATACATGGTCTCGTTGGTTTGATGTTGCTGATAATATAGATGATGTGCATTGCTTCCTACTCCCTGCACAAATGATAAGTGTTCCAAAAAATTTCTTCATACTATTAATTTTTATTATTTTATTCATTTCTGGAACACTTGTCATTCGTGTAAAGAGTAGGAAGCAATGGGCCGGAAATATGATATAAAATCATACTTACACTGTTAGTGAATTCGTATTAACTTCATTTGACCATTAATTCATAATTAATCCACCATATGTTAGGAATGCGCAGAAATTTTAACACGTACATTATTTAAATTGGGGATCATATTGGAATATATACTTAATGGATATATACATATGATATTTTTTATTTCTATGAATGTTAAAAAGTATCTTTTTGTGAAAAAAAAAAACTAATATTTTATTATCTATCTTACTCATACTTTTCTACACTAATACTGCCAAACCTTTTTTTTATTAAGAAGGGAAATGCCACTCAGGCTACAAAGAAGCAAACCTACTGATTCAGATGTAGAATCTTTTATAAGAAAACAAAAGTTGCGAGAAGTTAATTTTAACAAAAAGAGCATAACATTTTTTCAATTAAAATTATCAATGTTGTTGTCGTCGTCTGTTCTGTCTTCATTTTCTGGGTTTTTATACACGTTTGACTGTAACACCTCCCCATGATGTAAACTTGTGATGTATGGCATTTGCTGTGCTCTTTTATGTTTTTAATTAGTTTCTCTCTTCCATGTTTAAACTAAAAAGGGTAAATTTAAAAAATATGTCTTATGATTTGACTGTTTTGCAAATAAAGGTTCTCGTGGAATTCTTTATTTTAAAAGGGTGCATGTGGTTTCAAAAGTTAGAAAAAACATGTTTCTCAAAAATTCTAAAACCACATTTGGTATGGTAATCTCAGTTATTTCAATAAATTCAACATTCCTATTTTTCAACTATATTATTGGTGAATTATTATCAAGATTTGAGTAAATTTCGGAAGCTTTTCATTTTATTTTGATTTTTTAAAGTTATTGATATAAATATTTGTACTTTTCAGGAAATTTTAAAATTTATAACTAATGTGTATTGTAATTTTATAAATAAAGCTGCGAAATTTTACTTAAAAATGAATAAAATTACCCTTATATAATTTCACTTCAAAAAGGCTTATGTAATTTTTTTTTAAAAGGGTCTGTTGAGATGTGAAACGTTAGTAATTTAAGGTTTCTTGATTGAAACCGTTAACTTTTAA
The DNA here is from genome assembly GCA_947683365.1 of Euphorbia pulcherrima. Classification (NCBI taxonomy): domain Eukaryota; kingdom Viridiplantae; phylum Streptophyta; class Magnoliopsida; order Malpighiales; family Euphorbiaceae; genus Euphorbia; species Euphorbia pulcherrima. Next base: position 47,338,354 of record CANTUS010000010.1, read on the forward strand.
AATAACAGTCAAACCTTAACTTTATTTTTCCAAAATCATGAACCTTAAATTGGTTGAAGATCAGATTCTAGATGGTCGTTTTTGTTGAGATCTGAAAATTCTATTCCTTCTTTGTTTGTGTTTTTTCAGGTCCCTTGAATTGAAGGTGAAGAAATTAGAGGAGGAGAGAGATAAGAGTGCGAAGGAGGATACAGATCTGGCTGGTGAATTGTTATCATCCTGTTGATAAGGTATTTCGGTGTTTCATCAACTTTGGTTGCTGTGAGCCATGTCGACGAGGGTATTTCGATTTCATTTTATTATTTCGTGAGCGTTATGAATCCCGTTGATTGAAATATTTTGCCTCTGTCTTCCAGTGTTTCTTCAATGCTAGGTTTTAGTCGTATTGGTACTTTCTATGATCCAAAAAGATAGGTCATCAGCCTAACATAAAAAGTAGTAAGAGGATTTTTAAAAGTGAGTTGACAACAAGAGAGAATGACCACTTTAAGCCACTTGACAAACTGACACAAGCATGCTTTATGGAACTAAAAGGTGTAAAAGACTGAGAACTTGCAGAAGTTAGTAGAGTTGACTCTGCCAATATGCCTAATGGGAAATAAGATGTGTCTAACGGATGATCCGACGGCTCTTAGGAAAAGAGCAATTGTGAGACAACGGTTAGGATCAAGATTCTGAGGAATGAGTCACAACGGGAAGATTTTGAAGACTGCCTATATAAAAGGCTCTACCAGCATAGAAAATATTATCTAAGCTTTCACTAATAATTACAATCTGACTCTCATTCTACAAAATCTCAAAAGCAAATAAAACTCTCCTAAATATGTTTGTCATAATTCTCGAAAGCTTAGAACAATCAAAATTTCAAATTTGTTGTAAAGTCATTCGTGATAACAAAAGTACAAGATTATTAGAATTCTTTTCAATCCACTTGTGAACTAGACTAAGCAAGATGCTTGTTGGGGTCTTTTTGTAAACTAAATACAGCTTGGATAAGTTGTGATTTAGAAGAATTCAAGAGGAGTGTGCTCTTGAATTAGGAATTAGAGACAGAAAGAGGAGGGGTACTCTTGACTATAAGAATTTCATCTTATAAAGGCTTCTCCACCTCGGACGGAGTTGACAAATAATGAATTAAAGCTCATAAGCGGACACTCTAGGACTAAAGGCAGGCAAAGTCTAAACCAGTATAAAATAACAGCTTTTGAATCTCTAACTTTCTCATTTCATACATAATTGTTGTTTTAATTTGTCTCAAAAGTTAATTCTAACTATTATCTACTTATATTTATAAATAGGGTTAACTTAAAAAACCTCACCCTAGTTCCACTCATTTTTAAAAAGGCCCTTTATGTTATTTTTTTTAAAAGGGCCTTGTAGTATCAAATGTTAGTAATTAAAGGTTTTTTCATAATAAAGTTAGTTATATTGAGTTGGCAAAGCGAAATATCATATTTTTTTTCTTTAAATTTTGAAAAATTTGGGGTTTGACGAAAATACCCTTTGCCAACTCAGCACAACTAATTTTGTTGAGAGAAAATCCCTTTTTTTGCTAACTTTTGATAATACAAGGGCTTTTTTGAAAAAAAAATAAACACAATGATATTTTTGAAAATGAGTAAAACCACATGAAATTTTTTAAAGTTAAACTTTATAAATAAATTTATGAAAATGAGTCAATCACTCCCTTCGGACTCCTAATCACCCCTTTGAAACCAACAAATCATATGTTTAAGAAATTATCAAATAAGTTTTTGTACTTGGGATTAATTATTTATTTTAACCATGTTTTTAGTGATTGAAAAATGCTTTCATTTAATAATAATAATAATAATAATAATAATAATAATAATAATAGTAATAGTAGTAGTAGTAGTTGTTGTTCTAGCAGTAGTAATAGGACTAGTTTTGTAGACATAAAAAACATGAGACATAACTCCATAATACTTTTCAAAAGCTAACCTTTGGAATGCATGAAATGTGAACATTACATGCCCTTTTCAAATTTCCTATTTATTCTACAAAAGGCTGCATAAAAAATTAATAAATAAATATCTGTTCGTAAATCTTAAATCATCAGGTAACAAGTTAAGATTAATTCGTAATTACGAATATAGAAGTACCAATTCAAATTTAAAAATTTCGTTTTCTTTAATAGTGTATGTGTGGGGTGCTTTGTTTAGGACATATGTCCTCCTTTTTATTTCTCAAAGTTATTTTAGTGAATTAGTCATGTTATTTGTACAAATTAAAGTTTACAACCATTAGCTAATATGATCCAAATTGAATAACTATGGTTGCAAAATGTTAAGTGAAAACGATAAATTACTTTTTTTTTTCTTTTGGATGTGGGCAAAACAACTAATGATTTTATGCTCGTCATTGCATCAAAGTTCTCATTTAGGTGAATCGTATACTTATATTATATTTTACAAACTAATTATTAAGGGGTGTTTGGTTTCGGGGTTTCAGAAAAGGGATTTGATTCCCTTTGTTGTTGTTTATTTGGACAAGAGAATCAAATTCATTACCCATTTTCGGTAATGAAATTACCCATTTTAAGATCTTTCCATTCCCTCCACTCTACTAGGACATTCCCTTTCTTTATCTTTCTCCAATACTATTATCTTATAATTAAATTATTTATTATTATTATTATTATTATTTTATTATTATTATTAATTAAAATAATAATAATAAATATTATCATAATATTCTTATATGTTAATTAAAAATAATATTATATAATTAATAATAATAATAAATAATATTATTATTCTAACCAATAATAATATATAAAAATAATTATTTTTTATTTTTTTATGTCTTAATGATATTATTATAAAAATATATATAGTACTATTATTATTATTATTAAATAATAATATTTAATTAATAATAATAAAATATTAATAATTAATAATATTAAAATATTAATAATTAATAATATTATTAAACATTATTAATATTAATAATATTTTTTATTATTAAAAATTTCTCAAGCAATATTTATTTAATGATATATTACATAATAATAAATATTATTATTTTAGTAATACATATTATTAATAATAATATTATTTTTATAATTATTATAAATATAATATAAATATTAATTAATAATACTAATTAATAAATTATATTTTTATTCATTATAATTAATTAATTAAAATTTTATATAATTATTGTTATTATACTATAATTAAATAATTAATTTTTTTAATAAAAAATAATAAATGAAATCAGGAGCAATTTCATTCTCTTTCTTGATCATATCAAACACATAAGCCAATCAAAGAGAATTACATTCCTTTCCTTACATTTTCCTTTCTTGATTCCCTTTTCTTTTCCTGATGTGAACCAAACGCCCCCCATAAATGATAATAATTTCTCACTTTTTAGTGGTGAAAACTTTGATTAAAAATAAAAAGGACAAAATAAAACTATCCATAGAAAAAAAGTAAATGTTTATAAATTCTTTATTCAAAATTTCATCCTAGAATTATACTTCCTCCACATTTTTTTTACTTGGCTCCTGCTAGTTTCACGCTTTTTAATAAACTAATAGTTAATTAAGGATATGGAAATATTAGTTTACACTTGTAATTTAATTAATGCTCCAATTTTTCAACCAAATGTAATTAATAATATAAGAGTAGAGTTGAAAGAATAGTGGAGAAAATATTAGAAAAATATAAATGATAAGTATTTTGGTAAACCAATTTTAGGCTAGATTGCCTATTTTAAAAAGATGGAGGAAGCAAATATTACTCCCTCCGGTGCAAAACGTATGTCATTTTAGAAAATATTTTATTTTTCCCTTTGTTTGTCATTTTAGAATTTCAATACATCATTCAACACTTTTTTCCTAAGTTACCCTTATATTAATTGAAAATATCGTACCTGAATCCGATATTTCAGAACTGATCTTTCTATAAACTAGGTTGAATCTATGAACTAATTCCTGTAAAACAACGCAAAAACTTGGGGGACGATCGGTGGTTACCCCGGGGGAACCCTCCGATGCTTAAGTCAGTAAAGGGTTTTGAGGAATATTTGAGAGTAATTGTGAGAAAGTGATTGTGTACCTTTGAATCTGACCCTAGGGACCTTTATATAGGTGAAGGATCTGCCCTATTCCTAGTGGAATAAGAAGTCACAATTAGAGGGCGATTGTGACTTTTTATGTTTATTTGATGCTTGAATCCCAAGTAGATTAGGATAAGATATTGGAGAGAGAATATAGGAATTAGAATCCTATTTGGGCTTCCCTGCATGGATGACATGCAATACTACTCTAGCCGGTCTCATTCTGGCTCAAGGGTTTGTCCGGATCGGACAGAATGGATGTTTTGTGACAGGACCTTGATCCCATAATGCCAGCAAGATGATATATCGACCCGGCATGCTTAGGATAGTTTCCAAGCGAAGGCCATTCCTTTCAAGGAGATAAGCCGGTCGGTCGTGTTTGACCCGGTCTCTAAGCTCGAGATGGGTGAATATTATTAGGAGGTTATCAGAAGCCCCCCACAAGTGTGAGAAGTTCTTCAGGACTTCAGACGACCATAACCTGGTTCAATTTTGAGCGGATAAGTTTGGGTGACGTGGCCTATTTCTGTCCATGTATCTCACAGTGCTTCTTCAAGAAGTTTGCATCCCTTCATATATCTTGGCGATAGTTGAAATTTTTTAATTTCAAAACCCGCCTATGCTAGATCGCAGTGGCAGTAATGATGCAACTCTTCAAATTCATCTTTTTCCTATTTAAGCGTTGTGAGCAGCCATTTTCTCATTTTGCTTCTTCTGAAACTATCCTAAGGCTTTGAAGCTATTTCTTTGGTGATTTCAGCTGTTCTTAAGGTTTTGAAATTATTTTCCCGGCGACATCTATTCTTGCATCTCTTCGTTTGACAAGTAAGTAGCTTTTTTTTCATTTTCCCAAGAGTTTTATGCTTGCCATTGCCATTATCTTCATTCCATGCTCTTGATTATGCCTTACCATGACCAAAGTTCATAGGATAGTTATATTTGTACTTTGCTAGATTGTCGTAGTTTTGCCTTTGAATACATGTTTTGAACTACTTCCAAATAATTTGTTTGGCTACCGGAATTTTTGCATTTATTCCGCCGAATTATGGGCTTTCTCTCAAGAATATGGGTTAGGTATGAATGTGGATATGATTTTTCATAGGTTAGATGATGAAACTAACGAACATGATAAACTTAGGAATGTACAAGACCCCTCCCGACTAAAAGTTTGACCGTAGATCTTGCTAGGATAGGTTATTGTGATTCTGACTTGTTCTAGGTTTTGATTTCTTTTTACGCTGCTATGTCTTCTTTCTTACTAAGTAGCAGTTCGAGTGAAAGTTTGTTTATCATCTTGTGTAGAGAATTACCCGATTTAGTTTCTTGTACATATGTTAATATAGAAAGCTCTAATTTACCTAGTAACCTTAGGGTAAAAAAGACAGCCAGGAGGATGGACCAAGTAGATTATAACGAAGATAGGGCGGCATCTGGCCAGGCAGCCTCAAGTTCACAAATTCATTCCTCTGACCCCGTATGGGTGGGGAGCAGTGACAAAGGTGTTGAGGTTGAGCAATCGGCTGAGCCAGTGCATCCAGATCCCGTGGATAAGGGTTATAGAAGAAAGAGAGCCGCTAAGAAAGGCAAGGCAAAGGTTGTCGTTGCTGAGCCGATTAAAGGGAAAGCTATAAAGGAGAAAAAATTGACTCCCCGGATAGAGGATATGGTTTTCATTGTCCATCTGGTAGATGTAAAATTTGAGAGGGCGACCTTTCCATGGATGTAGAATTACAGGATTATGCTTCCATCGGAGGATCAACGCATCCACCGACCGCTTGAGGGATGGTTCAGCCTTTACTTAGAGTAGGTATAGTTCGAATTCGCCTATCCTCTCCCTCAGGTCATATATGACCTCCTTAACTATTGGAAGGTGTGCCCGACCCAAATTCATCCCAACTATTGGGGTGACTTAGTGGGCTATTATCAGATTTATGAGAATCTCAGGCTTGGGTTTGACCCCAATTTCTTCAAACGGGTGTCCTAGTATAAGATGAACAAGGGTGAGGACCACCTGCATTTCTCTCACAAGGCCGGGTTTTACTCTTTTACCAACAGAGTTGACTCCGTGAAGAATTTCAAACAATTTTTTGGTTCTGTGGAATTAAAGAAAGGAGCACCGAGTTTTCCTACCCGGTGGTCATATACTATACCGCCTGTTTTCAAGGTTCCTAGGAATGATTTGAATGTTTAGGTGGAAATGTTTGATCGGCTTAAAAAAGGAGTGTGGTCCTTGGCGGATGTCTCGTATGCTTTCATCCATAATATTAGGCTAATAGATTATAACTTGGACTCGGATGATGGTTATGATTATTATGTCGCCCCTCGATCTTCTGGTGAGTTTGCTTTTCAACTTATTTATCATTTTTTGGCTTTGATTTCAGCTATGTCAAGAGTTAAGAATGCGGTTTCTAATGCTACAGCCAAGCGGGTGAAAAACCTACAACAAGTCAATGACCGCCAAGCTCTAAAGATTGTTGAGGGGTCAACTAACAAAGTTGCTGCTCGAGTGCTGTTAGGAAAAAGCGGAGAAAATGCCATCAAGAAAGGAGGGAAGTGAGGAAACCCGAATGCTTCTGAGGCCTCCTCAAGAGACGCCAAAAAGAAATCCAAGGTCACCACTAAGGTACATCTGTTCCTTTTATTCCCGCTCCATTATTGCATTGGTTAGTGTAATCATCCCTTCCTTATCAAGTGACTGTTGAGGTGGCAGCAGAGGTGGAAGAGATACCAGGTCAAGTTTTTCCTACATGTGTTTTAGTGAGGGAGGCCCTAACCCAGGTCGCTGGTGAGAGGCCTTCCGTTTCATCCCTTGTGGTCCAAGAGTCACATCGTGAAGCCTTCCCCTTGGAGCAAGAGAACCCCCGATATGAGAAGGAGGACTTTCCTACTGAGGTCACTCTTATGTTTAGATCCATTACCCAAGTAATTTTCTCTTTTTTATCCGGTTGTAACTTTGTTTATTACTTATGGCAAATTTTTATGAATACTTCTGCTTTTTCTTAGTCTTTGTCCCGGCGGTGGATATGTTCCATCGAGTGGAAGTTGAGATGACTAATGCGGAGAAGATTCAAGAGGCCATCGACATGTGCCAAAAGTTGAAGGCTCGGGTGTAGGAGCTTGAGGATAAGAACTTCCCCTTAGAAGGGGGCTTGGCAAAATTGAAGGAAGAGCACGAGCTATTACAATCGGCTCAGGAGACTATTAGTAAGAACCTTTCCAAGGTGGAGACCGACCTTATTTCCACTCGAGATGAGCTTTAAGCTATCATTCATAAAAAATAACCAGATTCAGAAGTGAATATCCAGGCTATAGAGGGGATGGTAGATAATGGCTAGGAATTTAGGCGGCGCGTTTATCATGCCTGTACATAGCTCCACTCGGATCTCCCTGATGATTTAATGAGCTCTATCAAGTACCCGGGAGCCAAGGTGGAGGCAGAGGGAACAACTGAGGATGATGTTCTCGCTAAGAAGACTGGTGAGGCTCAGGGCACCCCAGAAGGAGAATTAGAACCGGCAACCGATAAGGATTCTACTATTGTATAGGATTTTTCCTTTTATTTGTACTTCGCTTGTTGGAAATAATGATCCAAGAGAATTAATTCTGGAACAATCTGGATCAAGTTTAAAGAAAACAAAAACTATAGAAACAAAATGTTAAGGAACAAATATGTAATCTCCTTAATCCAAAATGGAAGCATCAGGCCCAAAGTAAGTCATCAAGACATATATTGAAGACCACGAATACCTAAGCACGTAATAGAGGCATCTAGTTAAAGTTTGGAAAGGAAACAAACTTTAAACCACACAAGATCAACATCCGGAAGAAGAACTGGTTGAAATAGCATCCGAATATAACAAGGAAAATTCATTCGGAAGATGCAGTTATCGAGATAAAGGGAAAAGGTTCAAAAATAACTTTACCCTCCACCTTTTGGTCTACAAGTCAAAGATACCTTTCCCTTGAGCAAGACAAAAATGACAGCTTGCACACTTTTTAGGAAACGATAAAAGGATTGACACAAGAAAGAGAAAAGGTAACAACCTTTTCTACCTAGACCAATAGGGAAGGCGCGTGAAGCACACACTCCAGATTTCTGGCATAAAAGTTAGCGGGTCACAAAAATATAAGAAAACGATCACTGATATCTTTCAGGCCTTAATCCCAATGACTTAACGAGACATTTAATCTGTCTAACAGATTAATCAACGGATCCGGAAGTGCCACATGTTACCTGATTAACTATGAAGATTTAATTCAACTTCAACAACTCACAACAGCTACATTTATGACAGGAGCCTAATTAAGAGAAACTTCACAAGTTGAGAAGGTGATGGTTGTTTTAAGAAAGCATACACTAGAGAACTTGCTATTACAATCAGTGATATAATCCCTCCAAGAATCAAACAATCAAAATCTATTTGTAAGGATTCCCAAGTGAGTTATAAACTTGAGGAGATCCAAAACTAAAATCTTTGAGAAAAACAAAGTGTAAAATCTCATACTTGGGTGAGTTGTGAGGTTGGGATCTAGCTTAGAGTTGATGCTTTAAGTGGAACTCCCTGTAGGACTCAGCTTAGGTTTGGGTAAAAATCTAAGTGGTATATCCTGCTAAAGACAAGAGGACTCAGGTAGGGGTTAGTGCTTCTAGTGGTATATCCTACATCCAGAAGGGGTTACCATCCGGAGATAAATTATAAGCCTTGATTCTTGCCAGTTGGAAAGGAATCCACTAGTGGAAAAATCTTGGAGGAAGGAAACTCTGGGGACTGGAGTAGGCGGAGCCAAACTTGGATAAAATTACTGTGTTTTATTTTCTAACTCTTTATATTATTGCATAACATCTTATACCTGCATCATCCGGATCCATCACATCTGGAACATAATCAAACATGCTACATAATACTTTGTAAAGTTTGCTTATTTTCGCGAAAAGGGTCATTCACCCTTTAGACCCTTACAGGGACCAACAAGTGGTATCAGAGCAAGTGCTCAAAACTAGAGATCTAACAATCTTAAGCTAAAGGTCCAGATTTTAATCCATAAATAAAAATGAGTTTCCAAAACTCACAACTCCTTTTGAGGGTATCTCTATTACCCATCCCCCACTCTTCACTGGTGAACACTACATGTTCTGAAATAACTGGATGAAGAACTTCATTCAAGCATAAAGCATGATGGCATAGAATGCCATTAAAGATGGCCCATATGAACCTATTCATGAAGTAGAGGGTATGACTACCCAAAAGCCCTTAAGTTCGTGGGATGATAATGATTATAAAAGATTGCATGAAAGCGCAAATGCTATTAATATGCTTCATTATGCTCTTAGTACAGCTGAATTCAATAGAATATCTGGATGCGAGACTGTGCAAGAAATTTGGAAGAAGCTGAAAGTGACCCATAAAGGAACAAACAAGGTCAAAGAAGCCAAAATTGATCTACTACAGCAAAAGCTAGAATCCTTCAAGATGGAGCCTAAAGAATCCATCAGCAATATGAATACTAGATATACCAATCTAGTAAACAAAATGAAGAGGCTTGAGAAGGAGATCTCAGAGGTAGATATGGTCAAGAAAATACTCCGGAGTCTCACCAAGGAATGGGACAACAAGAAGACTGCCATTGAGGAAGCTCATGGCTTAAAATTCTATAGTTATGATGAACTCATTAGTAATCTGCCAACTCAAGAGTTATCCTTGGAGAGATATAGCCAACAGAAGAAAAAGCCTAAAGAAAGGAAGAAGACCATTGCTCTCAAGTCTCCTCTGGATCAGATAAGCTACCAAAGCAATCTAATTACAGCAAAGAAGATATGGCTATGCTGACCAACTATTTTGATAGATTCCTAAAGAAGAAATATAGGAGGAGATCTAGAAGGTATGAATAAAAAAGATCAAAGGAAGGCACTTCAAGAAGGGATAAGCCAAGAAAGGCTCAAGAAGAAAAGAAAGATCCAGAAAAAGATGTTGTCTGCTTTGAATTTGGAGAAAAAGGCCACTTCAGAACCAAATTCCCCAAGCTAAAAAGCGATAAGATATATAAGAAGAAAGCTATGGTGGCCACATGGAGCAATAGTGAAGAAAGTAGCAATTCATCTTCCACAGAGGAAAAAGAAACAACTAATTGCACATTCATGGCACTGACAGATCTGGAAGAAGATCAATTTGGGAGAATTCCATCTAAGCATGATACTGAGTAAATTGAGGAATTAGAATCAGAGACAACCACCACTGAGGTAAACTCTCACTCTAATTCTGTTCGAAACTTGATCTTGCTAGAGCTTTAGGGGTGGTGATCCATAATGTGAGGAAGAACACCAAAGCTATAAAATCCCTACAAAGACAAGTTCTGGAGCTAACTGAGGATGCTGAAGCAATGTCATAAGATATCAATCTGATAAGGACTACAAAGCATATGGATGTGGTTGAGGAGAATTTCCTAAGGAGTCAAGTGCAGATCTTAAGTGCTAACTTGATAGGGAGCTAACCCTAATGAAGGATGCATCCGAAAGAAAATTATTCCCTTCACAAAGAAGGAAAAATTGAAGGCAAGCAGCACCAAGAACTCTAAATCAAAAGAATCAGGTGCCCACAAATCAAAAAGAAAAGAAAGTCAGTAGGCAACCTCAAGCACAAAGATTCACAGCTGCTCAAAAGGGAAAAGCTAAGGCTGTATCAAATGAGCAACCTGTCAAGCAAAGAAAGAATCATAGAGCAGAGATTGCACCTCCAACCAGCTTTCTGATACGCACTGGGTAGACAAATATACAAGAAGACGGATACATTGGAAATTATAGAAAGGAGGATCTTAAAAAGATCCAGAAGAAGAATGAGTAGAGCAGACTCATCTCTGGGTGTAGGTTTTGTGGGAAAAATAATCATATTACTAACTTATGTAGACTTAAAAATGGTTATTATGATGTTTATCCTTGGCATGAAATGGTTGATAACCCAAGAGGACCCAAATCTGATCAGGTACCCAAACCCACTTGATTTGTTTTGCAGGTATACCTTAGATCCATAGTAGATCAACACACATGGTACATTGATAGTGGATGCTCAAGGCACATGACTGGTGATGAGAAAGCCTTCATCACTTTAATACAGAAGAGAGGTGGACAAGTAAGCTTTGGAGACAACCAAAAGGGACAAATCATTAGACAAGGAACCATTAGATCTGAAATAAAGATAGAAGATGTCTCACTAGTTGATGGACTGAAGTTCAACTTGCTAAGTGTAGCACAACTCTGTGATAAAGGAAGGAAATTCACCTTTGATTCCAGAGGATGCTCAATCTATATAGTAAGTCAAAATCAACTCATTCATTATGCACCCAGAGTAAATAATGTTTATTATGTTAACATTAAAAATGAGAAAAAGAATATATGCTTGGTGTCTAAAGAAGAAGAATCATGGCTATGGCACTGGAGGTTGGGACATGTAAGCATGAACCTACTGTCTAAATTAGCCAAAAAGCAATTGGTTGTGGGTGTGCCTAAGGTAGCTTTTGATAAGGATCACATATGCCCTGCATGCCAATTAGGTAAACAACATAAAAAAAGCTTCCCTTCTATCTCATACATACCTTCCAAAAGAGTTCTTGAACTCTTACATATTGATCTCTTTGGTCCAATCAAACCAATGATTTTAGGTAGAAGAGAATACACCATGGTTATAGTGGATGATTATTCTCGCTATACCTGGGTTGCTTTGCTAGCTAGCAAAGATGAAACCTTTGACCAATTCCCAAAAATATTCATTTCGATAAAAGTAGAACAGGGCATGAGCATTGCACGCATCTGAAGTTATAATGGAGGAGAGTTAAAAAATAAGCACTTTGCTGAATTTTGTGACTCCAAGGGCATTGAGCACAAATTTTCTGCTCCTCATACACCTCGACAAAATGGGGTTGTTGAAAGGAAAAATAGAATCCTAGTTGAGATGGCTCGGACAATGCTGAGTGAGAATAATTTGCCTACAAACTTTTAGGGAGAGGCCGTAAACACAACATGTTGCATCGTAAATAGAGCTCTCATTAAGAAGAGCATAGAAAAGACTTCATATGAAATCCTGAATGATATAGAGCATCTAGGAAAATTTGATTCTAAATATGATGAAGCAATTTTCTTAGCTACTCAACACATAGCAAAGCTTATAGAGTCTATAACAAATGAATCTAAATAGTAATAGAGTCAACACATGTAGATTTCAATGAGACTAATAGTGCAGGAAAAAGAAGTTCAAATCTGAAAGATTTAACTCCAGAAACTAAAAATACTAGAGAAAAAGAAGAAGTGCAGATTCTTGATTCCTTCTAGATCAAGAAGTATAAGGAAGAAGATGAAGGAATCCCTCTCAACTTAGAAGTTCCACAAGATTATCCTATCAATTATGAGCTAAATTTTATGGATAATTAAGAAGAAGAAGTTGAGGCAGTTGAGGAACAAGTTCCAGATCAGCATGCAGACATTTGAAGAGAGATCCAGACTCATAGAAATCATCCAATTGAAGCCATTTTGGATAATGTCCAAGATCCAATCAGAACCAGAGGACAACTTAATAAGATGATGAGCCATGCAGCCTTTATCTCTCTCATTGAGCTAAAGAAATTTCAAGATGCTAAAGAAGATGAAAGCTAGATGATGGCAATGCAAGAAGAACTAGATTAATTCACCAGGAATGATGTTTGGGATCTAGTGTCACCACCAAAGGGGAAGTTAATCATTGGCACCAAATGGGTATTCCAGAACAAACTAGATGACCCCGGAATTATGGTGAGAAATAAGTTAAGATTAGTTGCCCAAGGCACAATCAATGAGAAGGCATTGACTTTGAAGAAACTTTTCCACCAATAGCAAGATTAGAGGCAATCCGGATTCTATGTGCTTTTGCATCATTTATAGGATTCACATTATTCCAAATGGATGTCAAAAGTGCATTTCTCAATGGAGTGATTTAGGAAGAGGTCTATGTCAAGAAGCCACCTATATTTTAAGATTCAAAACATTTGGATCATGTGTACAAGCTGAAGAAAGCCCTCTATGGATTGAAGCAAGCACCAAGAGCTTGGCATGAGAGACTCACTACATTCCTCATATCTAAGGGCTACATCCGGGGCAAGGCAAATGCAACTCTTTTCATCAAGAAGAAAAAGGATGATGTTATTCTAGTTTAGATCTATGTAGATGACATCATCTTTGGAGCAATAAATGAAAAGATGTGTGAGGAATTAGCACTCAAATGCAGAAGGAATTCAAGATGTCAATGATGGGAGAGCTTAATTTCTTCCTTGGTCTACAAATCAAGCAGAGGCCGGATGGAATTTTCATCAATCAATCTAAGTACACTAAGGAGATTCTAAAGAAGTTTGAAATGGACAAAAGCAAGCCAATGTATACTCCCATGGGATCAGATACTGTCCTATCAAAGGATTACGAAGGAGAAGAAGTAGATTAGAAGCTCTATAGAGGAATGATTGGATCACTGTTGTACTTGATAGCTAGCAGACCTTACATACATTATGTAGTTTGCTATTATGCAAGATATCAATACAATCATAAGGATTGACATCTCAAGGCAGTAAAGAGAATCCTTAGATATCTCCTAGGAACCAATGAAGTTGAGTTATGGTATCCCAATAATGGGAATTTCACACTCCAAGGCTTCACTGATGCAGATTATGGCATAGACACTCTTGAAAGAAAGAGTACATCCGGAGGCTGTCACTTTCTTGGAGATTTCTTGGTATCATGGTATAGCAAGAAGCAAACTTCAGTTGCCTTATCAACTATAGAAGTAGAATATATGACAGCTGGAAGTTGTGTGGCTCAACTCCTATGGATCAAGCAATAGTTAGAAGATTATGGAGTTTAATCCGGATGTGTTGAAGTAACGTGTGAGAACAAAAGTGCCATTGATGTGTCAAAGAATCCAGTGCTACATAACAGGATGAAGCATGTTAACATAAGATAACACTTCATCCAGGATCATGTAATGAAGAAGGATGTTGCACTTGTCTACATTCTAACAAATGAACAAAGGGCAGATATCTTAACTAAGCCATTAAGTAAAGATCAATTCAACAGGCTAAGAGAGTCAATTGGAATATCTAATCCAATTTGAAGAAGAATCAGGAAGACAATCAGGGTTTAGTTTGGATTTTTATAAGTCAAGAAGTCAAGAAGAAAAGAAGAAGTAAAGTTGAATGTGGATCTGGAGAAAAGAACTGGCAGCTCAGCAGATAGAAAAGACACATGGCAGTAAAAGCGTAGGAAAATAGTAGTTATTTTGGAAAATAAGCAGTTCTAATTCTCTGGTTAAACACTATTTACCTCTTTCCTCAAATTTAACTGCCACCTCATCAATCCGGTTAAATTTAACTATATCTGGATTACCATTATACCCTCACTTTGGGAATTCTATTAAAAGCCCTCAAAATCCATCTCCTTCTTCACGCAAGTAATCTCTACTATTACTCTGCAAAATTCAATTATCAGAACCCTAAATTCCTAAATTTAGTTCTTCAAGCTACAATAATGACAAGAACCAAAGATCAAGCTGCCATCTTACCAAAACACCTACCTCTAGTAAAATCACTCAAAGAGGAAGATTTTATTGCATTGAACTTGAGAGATTTAGACCATATTCCTCTATTAGACTATCTGGATGATGAGTATATTTTCACCACTGAACCCTACATACAACTCCTTTTAAAAGACCAACATTTGGATATCTTTCTTTGGATGGAAAAACCAACTTATCCCACTCTGGTGAAAGAATTTTATAAGAACCTAAAAATCCATAAATACTTCGATGCCCTTAAAACCACAGTGAAAGGGAAGGAGCTCACAATTACTCTAGAATTCTTTGTCACTCACTATGAGATGAAGAATAGTGGAGTTATAATGAGAAGCGATGGAGATGAGCTCAAAGTCAAGTACGATCCAAAAATGTGGCTTCCTTAGAGATTTTTGGAGAAAAAACAGCTACTTACTGGCCTCAAACTCCCAGAACTCTCCACTTTATGATGGCTAGATTAATCCTGATCCGGAGGGGATCTCTCAACACTGCCTCTTCATTCCAGCACTGTGTCATTTAACACATGTTTGAAAGTAGAGAAGTCAACATGCCTATTTTCCTAATCCACTATCGAAAGCAGCATCAACATTCTCATGGTGCTCTCATCACAAAAATTTTAACTCAAAATCAAATAGACTTCACCGGAGAAGAGCCCATTAAAGGAAAAGCCATCCTAAAGAAGAATTTTTTTAAGCTTACTTCTAATGAGAAATGGGATGAAGAAAAAGCAATTAGGCATAGAGAAGAAAGGAAAGAGAAGGGTAGAGTCTAGAAAGCCGAAAGTGTGACTGAGATTGCTCTAAAGGATAAAAGAGCCAGAATAACTAAATCGAAGGCTCAAAGAAAGATAAACACCAAGCCAGTTGTTGACGAAGATGATGAGGACAGAATACCCCTCACACAATTTATGCAAATCACACCTAAAAAGCCAAAGAGAAGGGGAAGGCTCATTAGAGCAATAGATAAAAGGAAGAAACTTGTTTGTGAATTGGAAGCAAATGAGAACATTGTAGTATCTACTGCTGCAATCAGAGAGGGATATAAGAAGGGGCAAAAAAGCAGTATTGAAGATATCCTGGCAGAGGATAATGGGTCTGACAATGAGGAAACCGGAGATGGGGAACCCGTACCTGAAAAAAGGCAACTCCGGAAGAAGTGGTTAACTTCTCCTGAGGCATTAAAGGTAGAAAGAGCTAAGCTTTCCATCAAAAAGCCCATTACTAGAATTACAATCCGTGAACTAATCCGAAATCATCCGCACCAGCAGACTTATACAAGGGAAAAGAATAGGTTATTTTCACCAACGAACTAGTGCTTTTAGATAATATCTTTTCGGAGGATCCTTAGCTTGATGAGATGATGTCAACAATCTGGGACAACTAGAAGCAAAATAAGTTTGCTAAGGAAGGACTCGGAGGCTCATTTGGAGCAGTAGCCTTAGATAGCCCATCTGTCCTAATACCTTCCAAAGATTTGGTACTCCTCAAAGAGTCCAAGTATCCGGATGAGGACTTAATTTACTTTAAACCAAGATCAAGGCCTCTTCCAGATAACTTACTGAATGTGGAAGTAGAAGTGGTTGAGCTTGAAAGTTCTGAAAAGGCAATCGAATGGAATGGTCAGGACAATTTCACAATTCCAGAAAATGAGATAATGATCATGGCAAGCCTATCTAGGAAATTGAAGAAAATTATGAGGAAAATTCCATCATTCCTAATACAGAAGAGAATGCTATAAGTCCTATTAAGGAAACAGGAGGGGAGACTGAGGACACTTCCAGTCTTCCGAATATGGGATTGAAAGAGAAGATTGAGGAAGAGATCAATGAGCCTCAACAAACCAATCAGGTAACCATCCTTCCAAACATCTCTTCTGCTGATGAAATTCTGGCTGGTTATGCTGTTGAAACGCAGGACAACTTAGGTGCAGATACCCAAAATGCATCTAAGGACAACTAGTCCATCCCCAAACACAATGTTTTGGAGGAGGGAACTAGTCTGGTATCCAAAGAGCACACTTCTGAAGTAGACTGTTAGGATGAGGCTAGTTCAGAGGGAAGAATGGAAGAGAAAGAGAAGGATAAATCTACTGAAGAAGAAACAAGTGAGGAAGAATCATCCGAATCTGAGGAGTCTGCAAGTAGTTCTGAATCATACGAATTATCCTCATTCAGAGAGAAAAAGTAGCTAAAACTCAAATCATTTATGGACTATAATGTCTCAAGAAATGAGAAAATCTGGATGGGATTAACATTGCTAGAATAAGATGCTCTACAAGGACAGAAGGACGATGAGTTCAAACCCCTGCTCCAGAACATCTGTGCCCAACTCAGATTAGTTGAGAGCCTAATGAAAAATAGATCAATGACTCTGGATCTTAGAACTGAATTGGAGGAGTTAAAGAACAGTGTTCAAAATATTGAGAAGAAGGTAGAGAATTTCCCAACTGCTGGAATTATAGTTAAAACCTCTCTCTCAAAGATTACTTCAGTGATGGAACAAATAAATACAAGTATAGCAGGAGCAAACCGCTCAGCTGATCAAGCTCACACTGGAGCAGACAACAATTGTGCAACTCTGATGGATAAAATCACTTCTTGCTCCACAGAGATAACAACTGAGCTCAAAGAGTAACTGGATTACAAGTTTGAAAACTTGGAAAAATTCATTCCGGGAGCAATTACTGAAGGAGGAAAAGGAATTATCTCAGAACTTACCTCACTCAATGAGGAACATCAAGCTACACAGGAGATGCTAACTAATTTTCTCGATGAAGGACTACCCAGTCTTCTTTCCAAACACATGGGAAATATAAGTGTTGAATTTGCTGGCCAAATTAATGAGATGGATACCTTGATCAATGACTTAAAGGTGGAATTTCACAAGGATCTTACTGTTGAGAACTGACAGTCAAATTGAACATGCATAAGAGGCATGACGGAAATTCAAAATTTTGTCCCTGTCCCAGGAACTCCTATTAGTTGCATATAAATTAAATAAAGCCTTAACTAAATAGTTCTCTACCTAGGTTAGCATGCTAAAGGACTAGGCATACCATAATTCCAAATTATATCCTAGCATATTTATTTTATACTAAGCATGTTATAACTCTAAGTTATAACCTAAGCATAAAATAAACTAAGCATGCAAAAATAACCTAAGCATAATTATTAAGTCTAAAAACACTTAAAGAAAAAGACTTAATAATTAAAAGACAAAGAAAAAGAACTTACCAGTTGAAGCGTGCTTTTGCAGGACCTTCTTGCACAAGCCTCCAGTCGTAGGATAGCCTCTATCAGTATTCACATGAACCCCACCAACCAAAACCTCCCTAGGAGGAAAAACTAAGAAGCCTCAAGTAGTTGCTAGACCACTCTAGAAGCCTCACCCAAAATATAAACTAGCGGTGCCCGAATAAATTCAGGCTCCACAAAAATAACTTGCTCAAGTACCCGAGAGATTAATTATCTCGTTTAGGATTTATGCTTTGAGCTTGGTACGATTTGAAAGGAAAGGGGAAAGCCTATATATAGGCTTGGGGGAGTATTTTGCTCCCCCTTCTAAGCGATGTGGGATGGGAGTAATTACTCCCACCCATATGCACAACGTGCACACGCTGTGCATATGGCAAGGCAAAGCCTTTGTGGGCTTTGCCTTGCTTTTGGGCTGCCCATGTGCAGCCCATTTTCATGGGCTGCCGCGAGCAATGCCCAACATTGCTTGCACACCTTTCGGTATACTCCCGCGCACTCGAGTCTGTACAAAATATTTTTATACTCTCGGTCCAATTAAACTCGCCAATGCAAAATTCCCCTTTTTAATCCCTTTTCAATTATTTATTTTTTGACCCTAATAAAGTAGTCATCATTCAAAATAAATTTCTTGGTCCAACCAAAATTGATCTAATTAATTATAATTTATTTATGACTCTAATTAATTAGTTACCGGTCAAAATAAATTCCTTGGTCTATCCAAAATTGATCTAATCAATTTTAACCAATCAAATAATAATCCAATTATTATTTATGTTATATTTTGTAATAGAATAAATCTATTAGTTCTTTACTTAGTCCGATGAAGGTCCAATGTGTGTGACCTTATAGGATCCCGAAGTATTGAGCTGTTAAGGCTTAACCAACCCTTGTTCTAATGGAATTCTAGACTGTAAATAGAACTTGATTACCTTAAAAGACTGTAGTACGCCTCTAGCAAGGGTCTACCATCCCCCATTACTCGGAACGTCATTTATGCTTATGACTTAATCCCGGTTAATGCAATAGTTATACAGTGCGATAAATTCCTTCCATTCTTTAATATTAGTACCATCTGGTTTATTGGGTTCGGTTAAAGTGTTAACCCACTAATAGCAAGGTTGCTCCAAGCTATCCCGGTTATTTACTTATTACCGAAGTATATTGCCTTTTACCATAGTGCGTTTGACTAGAAACCATTTCTATCAAACACATACTCTGATCAGAGGTTTATGGCAATCATCACTTCAATAAGTGGCCAGGTACAACTACTTAATAATTTAGGAGCAATGGATTCTTTTCGACTACTCAGCCTACCAACGTGCTGTCATCACTATACCTGTAATCACCCGTAGCACCCTAAATTAATGAGTGCATAGCAATGACCCAAAGTATAGCAATAGTACCACACAAGGCAACTAGCATCTCAAGTATGAGGACATTCGCAAAGCTTATTGCATGAAGATAAACACTAACACATTGATATATATACCAAGTGTTTATCTTGCCGCAGTCTCTAATATATCTCCTAGATATATCCATGTGTCAAACTTAAGGCACCACCTTCAGTCTTTAGGAGATTAACTGCTTGGACCCTTTCCAAGAAAGTTGACCACATGCTAGTCTTTCCGTTTCATCAATATCCTTTCTTGATGACACTGTGACTTGGGACAGTTTAGACATAATCATAATTGCACATGAAGTAGGTTCTACCAAATATAGTCCAACTATAATATCTCTGACTTCATGCTATGATATATCAAGGACTTTTGTATACATACATCAATGAATATATTTTAACCAACTATAATATATATGTATAAAAACACATTGATATAAACCAAAGAACAAATGCCTTTATTGATTAAATAAATTATTCGTACTATTACATAATTAAGATATATCGCCCTAATTGCCTTAAGGGCATACGTCATATCTAACAAACTCCCACTTGCACTAAGGCCAATTAGCCATATGTTTTAATCCATATGCTTTAACATGCTGGTCATGTTTGACTTGAGTCAATGGCTTTGTCAGACCATCCGCGAGGTTCTGATCAGTGGGTACATAATCTAATCTTATTGTCTTAGCATCAATAATCTCCCTGATTATATGATACTTTCTGGATACATGTCTATTTTTCTGATGAGACCGTGGTTCCTTTGCCTGAGCTATGGCACCATTGTTATCATAATATAAAGTAATTGGATCAATAGCCTCAGGCACCACACCGAGATCACCAACAAATCCCTTTAACCAGACAGCTTCTTTTGCTGCTTCGCATGTAGCAATGTATTCAGATTCTGTGGTTGAATCAGCAGTAGTTTCTTGTTTAGAACTCTTCCAGCATACTGTCCCTCCATTTAACACATACACAAAACCTGACTGAGACTTAAAGTCATCCTTGTCAGATTGAAAACTTGCATCAGTGTAACCTTTGATAGCGAGATCACCTTCTCCATAAATCAAGAACTCATCCTTAGTCCTTCTCAAGTACTTAAGGATTGCCTTGACAGCCATCCAGTGCTTTTCACCTGGATCTGACTGATATCTGCTCGTAAAGCTCAAAGCCTGAGAGACATCCGGCCTAGTACATATCATAGCATACATGATGGATCCTATCGCGGATGCATAGGGTATATCTTTCATGCGTATTCTCTCTTGAGCTGTCTTTGGACACTCAGTTTAGATAGGTTAATCCCCTTTGTCATCGGGAGATAACCTTTCTTAGAATGCTCAAGGTTGAACCTATTCAACACCTTGTCTATATATGTACTTTGAGAAAGACCTAACAGCCTTTTAGATCTATCCCTGAAGATCTTTATACCTATTATAAATGCTGCCTCACCAAGGTCTTTCATGGAGAACTTTCTTGACAACCATACTTTAACGTTTTGAAGAAGAGAAACGTCATTTCGTATTAGCAGAATGTCATCAACATACAATACTAGAAAAATGACTGCACTCCTACTAACCTTCTTGTAAACACAAGGCTTATTTGCATTTGGGCAGAAATCCAGTTCCCGGATTGTCTGATCAAACCTTATATTCCAACTCCTGGATGCCTGCTTAAGTCCATAAATGGATCTTTGTAGCTTGCATACCTTAGAGCCATTCTGAGATGTAAAACCCTCAGGTTGTGTCATATACACATCCCGGTCTAAATCCCCATTTAGGAATGCTGTTTTTACATCCATCTGCCAAATCTCATAATCGTAATGAGCAGTAATGGTGAGGAGTATCCTTATGGATTTGAGCATGGCTACCGGTGAGAAGGTTTCATCATAGTCAATACCTTCCCGTTGACTATAACCTTTCACAACCAACCTTGCTTTATAGGTAATTACATTACCGTCTATGTCTGTCTTCTTCATAAAGACCCATTTGCACCCAATTGGTCTAACCTCTTGTGGTGCATCAACCAAATTCTAAACTTGGTTCTCGTACATGGAATCCATTTCTGATTTCATGGCCTTTTGCCATTTATCAGAATCTGAGCTTTTCATTGCCTCATCCTATGTCCTTGGTTCATCATCCTCCATAAGATATAGTTCCTTATCATTAGTGATGATAAACCCATATCTATCAGGACCCTTATGAACATGACCTGATCTTCGCAATGATTGTGTTTCGACAGTTTGTTCTTGGATCACACTCTCTTGTGTATCTAGAACGGGGTCAATCAGTTGATCGTCTGTTTCTTCCTGTTGAACTTCCAGTTCAATATTGCTCCCACTGACCTTTTCAAGTAAGTGTTTCTTTTCAAAAAGTGAGCATTCCGAGACACAAATACCTTTTGTGCTTCGGGTTGGTAAAACAGATATCCAATTATTTCCTTTAGATATCCAATGAACAGACATTTGTCAGCCTTAGCATTTAGCTTATCTAACATTATCCTCTTTACCATAGCAGGACAACCCCATACTCTTAAGTGATTTGGAGATGGCTTTTTGTTACACCATCTTTTATAAGGTGTAAAATCAACTGATTTGGAGGGCACTCTGTTTAAGACATAAACCGCGCTCTCAAGTGCATATCCCTAAAAGGATTTACTAAGAACTGCATGGCTCATCATGGACCTGACCATATCTAATAAAGTCCGATTCCTCCTTTCTAACACTCCATTATGTTGGGGTGTATAAGGAGGGGTCCACTGGGGAACTATCCCATTTTCCTTTAGATAATCCTGAAACTCCTGACTCAAGTATTCTCCACCTCGATCCGATTGAAGTGTTTTAATACTTTTCTCAAGCTGTTTCTCTACTTCAGCTCTGAATAGTTTGAATTTTCAAAACTTTCAGACTTATGCTTCATCAAGTATAAATAACCGTATCGTGAGTAATCATCAATAAAGGTTATGAAGTAGGAGTATCCTCCTAGTGCCTGAACACTCATTGGACCACACACATCAGTGTGTATAAGTTCCAATGTACTCGTGGCTCGTTCACCCTATCCTTTAAAGGGTAACTTTGTCATTTTTCCTTTTAAACAAGGTTCGCAATCGCCATAAGACTCTAAGTCTATTGAGCCCAAGTCTCCACGCTTATGCAACTTGGTTAAGCGATCTTTGTTTATGTGGCCTAAACTGCAATGCCATAAGTAAAAGGAATTCTCATTATCTAGTTTAACTTTCTTCACATTATTTATATTGAAAACTTCTGTTTTAGTATCAAGAATATAAATGCCACCTTTCAACATTCCATAACCATAAAGAATATTATTCAAACGAATCTGACAATTATTATTCGAAAATAAAATTTTAAATCCCTCTGTTGCTAAACACGCAACATATACAATATTCTTAGTAACACTTGGAATGTAATAACAATTATTCAAAACTAAAACAAGTCCACTTGGCAAAACAAGACTAAAGCTCCCTACGGCTAATGCAGCAACTCTGGCTCCATTTTCCACACGTAGGTCCATCTCCCCTTTTGTAAGTTTTCTATAGTTCCTTAGTCCCTGCACAGAAGTACAGATATGAGAACCACAACCAGTATCTAATACCTAAGTGGATTCTTGCGGAAAAGTAGCAAAGTTTTCAATTATAAATATACCTAAAGTAGATGCCTCTGTAGGCTTCTTCTTCAAATGCTCAGAAGCAGGAGCTTTGCAATCCCTCTTCCAATGTCCCGGTTTCCCACATTGGAAGCAGACATACTTTGATGCCTTCTTTTCATTCTTCTTCTTACTGATTCTTTTCTTGGCACCCAGTGCCTGCTTCTTCTTCTTAGAAGCCTTGCCTTTTTCAACCAACAGTAGAGGTTTCTGATCTTTCTTGATCTGAGGTTCTACTATTTTCAGCATGTTAATTAATTCAGGGATAGTTGAATTAATCCTATTCATGCAATAGTTAGTTACGAAGCTTGAGTAACTATCTGTCAAGGACATCAACACAAGGTTAATGCTCAAGTCATGATTCATCTCGAATCCCAATCGACTCAGCTTCTCAAGGTATCCCAAGAGTTTCAGTACATGCTGAGAGGCAGAGGTGCCAGCCTGCATCTAAGTCCCGAAAAGGAGCTTGGAGGTCTCATACCTCTCTGTCCTCTCCCTCTCCGAAAAGAGTTCTTCAAGATGGAGAACCATATCCTCTAAGGGCATGTTCTCATGTTGTTTATGAAGCTCAGGATTCATGGACCCCAACATAATACACATGGCAGTCTCGCGATCTTTCTTGTGCTTCAACCAGGCATCATGTTCCACATGATCCTCAACATCAGGTTCTACAGGGAAAATTTCACTTAGGATATAGGCAATTCCCTCAGATCTGAGAACTATTCTCATTGCTCGGAACTAATCAGAAAAGTTCGAGCCATTCAATTTGGTGTCAAGTAACATACGGAGATTAAAATTGGAAGCCATTTTCAACCTAAGACATAAGAAAAGAAAAGTGTTTAGATATTAGTTTAAGTACATGTATTTAATATGAGGACTTTTAATTAAATACATTTTCCTACTATTTTCTTCGAAATTTACAATAGCCCATTCTATTGAATTCGTGAATTTTAGCCCAGCTAAATTTCCTAGTAGGTAGCATCTATAACTAGTCTATTACAACCCCCAATTTTATGAGTCAAGTCATAATAGTAAGTCATAGTTGGAATCCCATTCCATTTGCATCGCATGTAATTGCTAATTCATTCAAGTTCCCTAATCCCAAGGGATGTGTGCTCTTATATTAGCATCTCCTTGAATATGTCTTCGATCCTGGCCTAGCCCCCAATTTTATGGTGGACTACCCCAGCTCTGTTAAGGCAGACCCTATCTCAAACTTTACAACCAATCAATGTGGACTAAAAGGAACGCTTTGCGTAGCACTTTGATAGCCCAAAAAGACCGTATTATAAATTTGAGTAAGGAAGACTATAACTTGCCTTAATATACTTACTTTGGGATTTTATTGGTGTTAAACGTCTCACCCAATCTAGGATTTTATCAGATGGACAAAATTATAATGACTTGTATTAATTCAAGGAATTTTAGAATTAATTTATAAGGTCTAACCTTAGGTGGGTTCAGCTCTTTATTATAATTATTCCATCAACCTAGATTATATGCAAAATAATTAACACTTTTATTTGTTATATTTATATTGCATTTCCTTTAAGCTTTTATTCAATAATTTTAATTTTTTACTTTGTCATAGAAACATATATAAGCACCATCTTATATACTAAAAATAAATTAGTTCACATAAATCCCCGATTGGTCAATTCAAATTGCATCGATATAGGTTCTCGGGTAGGAGAGGTGCCCTATGAGGAGTAGACACCAAGTCCAATCCTTAGCCAGAACAAATACGGGCACAAACTTGAAGACCAATGGATTCTCTTGAACTAATAAATTTTGTTCTTCCAATTCATGTAAATTGGGAGCATCTATAACCCATGTAATTTTAATAAATTATTGACACTTGTGTAATTTGAGTAAGTTGAGCAGGCTTATTCAAAATTATTCATAACTAATTTCTAACCTTGAAATGAAAGGCAGAAGTTTATATATATTATTCCAAACAATTAAATAAACAAATCATTTCATTTAGAAAATAATATTTAGTTTGCTTCTAACTTAATTATGCACTAAATAGGCAGGCTCTGATACCACTGTTGGGAACTGACAGTCAAATTGAACATATATAAGAGGCATGACGGAAATTTAAAATTTTGTCCCTGTCCCAGGAACTCCTATTAGTTGCATATAAATTAAATAAAGCCTTAACTAAATAATTCTCTACTTAGGTTAGCATGCTAAAGGACTAGGCATACCATAATTCCAAATTATATCCTAGCATATTTATTTTATACTAAGCATGTTATAACTCTAAGTTATAACCTAAGCATAAAATAAACTAGGCATGCAAAAATAACCTAAGCATAATTATTAAGTCTAAAAACACTTAAAGAAAAAGACTTAATAATTAAAAGAGAAAGAAAAAGAACTTACCAGTTGAAGCGTGCTTTTGCAGGACCTTCTTGCACAAGCCTCCAGTTGTAGGATAGCCTCTATCAGTATCCACATGAACCCCACCAACCAAAACCTCCCCAGGAGGAAAAACTAAGAAGCCTCGAGTAGTTGCTAGACCACTCTAGAAGCCTCACCCAAAATATAAACTAGCGGTGCCCGAATAAATTCAGGCTCCACAAAAATAACTTGCTCAAGTACCCGAGAGATTAATTATCTCGCTTAGGATTTATGCTTTGAGCTTGGTACGATTTGAAAGGAAAGGGGAAAGCCTATATATAGGCTTGGGGGAGTATTTTGCTCCCCCTTCTAAGCGATGTGGGATGGGAGTAATTACTCCCATCCTATATGCATAGCGTGCACACGCTGTGCATATGGGATGGGAGTGCAAGGCAAAGCCTTTGTGGGCTTCACCTTGCTTTTGGGCTGCGCATGTGCAGCCCATTTTTATGGGCTGCCGTGAGCAATGCCCAGCATTGCTTGCACACCTTTCGGTATACTCCTGCGCACTCGAGTCTGTACAAAATATTTTTATACTCTCGGTCCAAATAAACTCGCCAATGCAAAATTCCCCTTTTTAATCCCTTTTTAATTATTTATTTTCTGATCATAATAAATTAGTCATCATTCAAAATAAATTTCTTGGTCCAACCAAAATTGATCTAATCAATTATAATTTATTTATGACTCTAATTAATTAGTTACCGGTCAAAATAAATTCCTTGGTCTATCCAAAATTGATCTAATCAATTTTAACCAATCAAATAATAATCCAATTATTATTTATGTTATATTTGGTAATAGAATAAATCTATTAGTTCTTTACTTAGTCCGATGAAGGTCCAATGTGTGTGACCTTATAGGATCCCGAAGTATTGAGCTGTTAAGGCTTAACCAACCCTTGTTCTAATGGAACCATTGGCTCGATGTTCTAGACCGTGAATAGAACTTGATTACCTTAAACGACTATAGTACGCCTCTAGCAAGGGTCTACCATCCCCCATTACTCGGAACGTCATTTATGCTTATGACTTAATCCCGATTAATGCAATAGTTATCCAGTGCGATAAATTCCTTCCATTCTTTAATATTAGTACCATCTGGTTTATTGGGTTCGGTTAAAGTGTTAACCCACTAATAGCAAGGTTGCTCCAAGTTATCCCAGTTATTTACTTATTACCGAAGTATGTTGCCTTTTACCATAGTGTGTTTGACTAGAAACCATTTCTATCAAACACATACTCTGATCAGAGGTTTATGGCAATCATGACTTCAACAAGTGGCCAGGTACAACTCCTTAATATATCCGGAGCGATGGATTCTTTCCGACTACTCAGCCTACCAACGTGCTGTCATTACTATACCCATAATCACCCCGTAGCACCCTAAATTAATGAGTGCATAGCAATGACCCAAAGTATAGCAATAGTACCACACAAGGCAACTAGCATCTCAAGTATGAGGACATTTGCAAAGCTTATTACATGAAGATAAACACTAATATATTGATATTTATACCAAGTGTTTATCTTGCTGCGGTCTCTAATATATCACCTTCAGTCTTTAGGAGATTAACTGCTTGGACCCTTTCCAAGAAAGTTGACCACATGCTAGTCTTTTCGTTTCATCAATATCCTTTCTTGATGACACTCTGACTAGGGACAGTTTAGACATAATCATAATTGCACATGAAGTAGGTTCCACCAAATATAGTCCAACTATAATATCTCTGACTTCATGCTATGATATGTCAAGGACTTTTGTATACATACATCAATGAATATATTTTAACCAGCTATAATACATATGTATAAAAACACATTGATATGAACAAAAGAACAAATGCCTTTATTGATTAAATAAATTATTCATACTATTACATAATTAAGATATATCGCCTAATTGCCTTAAGGGCATACGTCATATCTAACACTTACCACTCTCAACTCTAGTCTCTACAACATCCAGAGAGATATTTGATAGGATATTGATCTTCTAAAGTCAGGTATGGCTAATCTATCCATCTCCCCTTTCGGATCTTCATCCTCTACTCCTGATAGTCTTCTCATCCCAATCATTAGTGACTTGGTCAAACACATTGGTGACACTGGTTTCTTTGGCTAGAAATGTGGTTTGACCCTTCTAAAGTCCATCTTCCCGTACTTTGAATAAGGAAACCAAACTCATGCCTTGAAAATAATTCCTGAGATGACCAGATCTTATAAAGAGCTCCAAATCTACTAAGGCCAGTCCATCTCCTTCCGGCAACGGTTGAGACAATTATTGAGAAGCACTTACATGGGAATGTAGATTACTCTGTCTATTTTGGAGCATGGCAAAAGAGTTAGGATTCTCTTACTTTCATGAACAAAGATGCCGAAGCTGATGAAAAACAAAAGGGGAGAAAAGCAAGGGCAAAGGAAAAGAGGGGGAGTCATCCAGAAAAGGAGGTAAATGAAGAGCTTAGAATAGCAATTTCTTTCAATGTAAAAATTAGTAATAGCTAGTTCTATTTTCACTTATATATTTCTGTAATTGTAACTCCGAAACTTCATGAGGTTAACTATTGTTAACAACGGAAGCATATGTAGTGAAAAGTTAATACTCAAAATTGCTTCTAAGTACAATCTATAATTGTACTTCAAAAACTTTGAAGCAAGAAATCAAAAATATTGGGGCACTTAGGATGCTTAGATGATGGGGGAGTAAAACTTGTAAATGACTAAGTATCAAGAATCATACTTAGATCATAAACTCCTTTTCCATGTGCTTAGTTTTTGTTTTCATCAAATGGGGGAGATTGTTGAAAACAATGATCCGAAAGAATTAATTCCAAAACCATCCAGATCAAGTTTGAAGAAAACAAAAACTATAGAAACAAAATGTTAAGGAACAAAACATGTAATCTCCTTATTCCAAAATGGAAGCATCAGATCCAAAGCAAGTCATCAAGACATATATTGAAGACCACAAGTACCTAAGCACATAATGGAGGCATTCGATTAAAGTTTGGAAAGGAAACAAACTTTAAGCCATACAAAATCAGAATCTAGAAGAAGAACTGGTTGAAATAACATCTGGATACAACAAGGAAAATTCATCCTGAAGAGACAGTTATCGAGACAAAGGGAAAAGGTTCAAAAATAACTTTTTCCTTCACCTTTTGGTCTACAAGTCAAAGATACATTTCCCTTGAGCAAGAAAAAAATGATAGCTTGCACACTTTTTAGGAAAGGATAAAAGGACTGACATAGGAAAGAGAAAAGGTAACAACCTTTTCTACTTAGACTAATGGGGAAGGCCACATACTCCGGATTTCTGACATAAAAGTTGGCGGATCACAAAAATACAAGAAAACGATCACTAACATCTTTCAGGCCTCTATCCTAAGGATTTAATGAGACATTTAATCTATCTAACAAATTGATCAACAGATCCGAAAGCGCCACATATTACCTAATCAATGGTGAAGATTTAATTCAACTTTAACAACTTATAATGGCTACATTTATGATAGAAGCCTATAAAAGAGAAACTTCACAAGTTAAGAAGGTGCTGGTTGTTTTAAGAGATCATACACTAGAGAACTCGCTATTACAATCAATGATACATTCCCTCCAAGAATCAAACAATTCCAAATCTGTTTGTAAGGATTCCCAAGTGAGTTATAAACTTGAGGAGATAAAAAAACCAAGATCTTTGAGAAAAACAAAGTGTAAAATCTCATACTTGGGTGAGTAGTGAGATTGAGATCTAGCTTAGAGTTGATGCTTTAAGTGGTACTCCCTGTTGGACTCAGCTTAGGTTTGGGTAGAAATGTAAGTGGTATATCCTGCTAAAGATAAGAGGACTCAACTAGGGGTTGGTGCTTATAGTGGTATATCCTACATCCGAAAGGGGTTACCATCTGGAGAAAAATTATAAGGCTTGATTCCTGCCAGTTGGAAAGGAATCCACTAGTGGAAAAAGCTCGGAGGAAGGAAACTCCGGGGACTGGAGTAGGCGGAGCCGGACCAGGATAAAATTACTATGTTTGATTTTCTAACTCTTTATATTATTGCATAATATCTCATATCTGCATCATCCGGATCCATCACATCCGGAACATAATCAAACACGCTACACAAGACTTTGTAAGGTCTACTTATTTTTGGGAAAAGGGTCATTCACCTCCCCTCTGTCCTTATTTAGACCCTCACAGGGACCAATATAGCTATATCTTTGCATTTTTTTTGTGCACATACTTTTATATTTAAGCCCTTTGAGGCGTACTATCTTTTGGAGATTTAATATATGTGTCTGAATCATGTGTGCTTTGGTTTGTTTTTAGGTCTTACGATTCTTTGCCCAAAATAATTTGGCTAAGTATTTTGTCAAACTTAGTCTTTCTACCAATAGCCTATTTGGCTTTATGATTTAGGTCTTACTGCCTCCTAAAAAAGTTAGTACCTTAGGTTTTACTAAGGAGTTTGCGCGCGTAATGAGATTATAGCTTTTGCTAATAGGCTTATGATACGGTCTTATATTTATGCCGGATCTTTATGTTCCAGGGGTGGTTGCCGCCTGAAAATAGTTTGTCTTAGTTTTAACTGTCTTTCGTGTCTGATATTTGATTTAAGTCCGTCTTATGATGAGCCGCGTGTGTGCCATAAAGTGTGATCAGTGCTTTTTTAGGCCAATATATGAATAAAAGAATGCTTTTATTAATAGTAAATTAAATACATGTCTGGGAATTATACGCATCCGGATATCTACTTGAGGGGAGCCGCCTCGTTAAAAACTTCCTCAAGGGAAAACCCAATGGGAAAAATCCTTAAGGAAGGAAAAAGAGTGCGACTGCTAGAATCCCTAAGTATCTATTAAATAATAGGGCCTAAGATTAGCAATGTTCCATATGCGAGGAAGCTCTTTGCCTTTCATAGTCCCTAATTTATAGGTAGCTGGTCCAATGACTTTGAGGATCTTGTAGGGGCCTTCCCAATTGTCGCCCATTTTTCCTTTGCCTTCTCAGGCTTGTGACGCGGATGAATCTTTGAGAACTAGATTTCCTTCCTTTAAGCAGACTTCTATAACTCGATGATCATGATACCTTGTGATTTTTGCTTTATATGCAGCCATGAGGATCCATGCCCTCTCTCTTCTCTCATTTAGATTGTCCAGGTGGAATTGCATGTTGATGTTATTGTCTTCCTTTGTGTTATACAACACTCGATATGATGGGTGTTAGAACAGGTCCGTTTCAGCTCGATGAGGAATAATGCCTATTTAGTTTAGTGATCAGATAAAAGAGCAAAAAAGGACCGAATTGTCATCCAAAATCCGAAATTCAAAAGTCCACATTCTAGGGAAGCTCCGATTTAGCATTTTCTACTAAAAAACTAAAAAGTCAAAATTTGGTCAAACATAGGTAACCACCCCTCCGGGTAATTACCTATCTATAGTAAAAAAATCAAATCTTACCGAGATCTGATAAGATTTTATGGGGATCTAATATAAAATCTTGTCAGATAGGTTATTAGCCCGCCAGCTAATTACCTCCTCATTATAAATAGAGGACTCGCCCCCTCCTTTTGAAAGGGGGATGAAAATTTATAAAATCCCAAAATTACCATTGTGTCCCTTTTAAAGGAGTCCCAAAAGCACCAAAACCCTGCCAAAACACTTCCAAATTCGGGCTTTATCACCTACACAAGGTATAAACTCGATTTATTGTCTTTTTAGATCAAGATCCTACAGTGATCTTTTGTATAGAAACGACTCAATTTCTCTCAAAATCCCGCATTTCTCTTAGGAATAATCCAAGATTATAGCCATAACTTGGGTTAAACCTGTTTTCCAACCAAATCACAATCCTTGACAACTTCGGTCCCGCACTGGCTCTCAAGTCATCCTGGACAGACGAAAAGGTAAACTGAGGGTAATTGGCTCTAAGCCCAACTTTCAAATTCATTAAAATTCACTTTCATTTTATTGCACATTGCATTTTCATTTCTCTGGTCAAGTGAGCCACTAGAACCGCTTAAACCATAGTATGTGTAAATAAGCTCGCATGTAGGGATGAAACATCCAGAACAAGAGGGAACTCTATCTGAGTTTCTAGGTCAAAATCCAAGCGCTGCTGTTACGCTGCCAAAAATTCGGTAGAAAATATCTATTTATTAAGCCGTTATAATGCCCATTTTACTTCTTGAATTTATTTCTTGAATAAAGCCATTGTAATGCAGAAATTATCACAAATTCCAAATTTCCAAAATTGATCCAAACAATTTGAACAACAAGAGTAACTATTATGTCCGAACTCAGAATCTCACTTTCTTTTCGGTATAAAAATCCCATTTCGGATCAGTATACCACAATTCCCGGTGGAGCTGAACCGGGTGGCGACTCTATTTTATTTTTAAATAAAGTAAAAAGTGCTTTATTTTAAAAATATCTTTTCTTAGTAAAATGTGCAAACATATTTCTCAATATAATCACATTTTTGGCTTATAAAGCCACCACATTTAAGCAAATCGGATTTTCTCAAACCAAACAGAACGCACCCCGTGTGCAACCCATCTCGTAAAACGTCTGCCCGCTCATAGTAGCGACTTTGTTGGGGATCTTTATTTTTATAGAAACCCAATTTTTATAAAATTTTGTTTTTGACATAATAATTAAAATGTTGTTCAAATTAAATTTTGGAACTAAGGAATTTGTCATAACTTCTGCATTACACAAATTTTAGGATTGCATAGCATCTCCATTCTTCACCCTTAAACTAATTTAGCTGTCCTTTGGTGAAGTATCTCCAACTTCGCTTAGGGCTTGAGGGGTATGGATCCAATCACACCCCTTGCATAACGTACGAGGACCTTGCTCGCTTAAGGGCAAGACTACCCGAGTATATTATATGTGGAAAAGCTTCCTTCGGTTCGCTTAGGGCCACCAGGACTCGGTACACAAAGGAGTAGGGTACCCTAAATCGCGCCTAGTCCTGAGACTAAAACCCATATATAGTTGAACCATAGACACTTTCCCATAGGTTTACCCAAAAACCATGAGTGCACGTGAGTGGACTTTGCTAAGTCCCCCGTTGGCTTTGAAGCGAAGTAACCAAATGGAGTTAATAGGGTAGTAGGCTAGATATAACTGTTTTCTACCTATGCAGGTTTACTAAATATAAATAAACTAAAAACAAACATCGTGAGCATCACGATCGTGTGTAAACTAACCACATCTTTATGCAACCATAACATTTGTGTGTGGTAACTCATTTTACTTCCCAAGACTAGTGAGTCCACCTAGGCTCAACCTGCGAGCCAAAATTAATCGAGACCAGTGAGTCCCCTAGGCTCAGCCCCTGAGCCGAAATACACTAAGCCTTTCGAATGATCAGCGAGTCAGCTCACCCTTAGACCAATGAGTCAAAACCTTTCGAGTGACCATAGAGTTAGCTCACCCTTGGACCAATAAGTCGAAAGCCTTTTAAGTGACCAGCGAGTCAGATAACCCTTTGACTAATGAGTTAAAACCTTTTGAGTGACAAGCCTTTTGAGTGACCAGCGAGTCAGCTCACCCTTGGACCAATGAGTCAAAACCTTTCGAGTGACCATAGAGTCAGCTCACCCTTGGACCAACGAGTCAAAACCCTTTAAATGACTAGCGAGTCAGCTCACCCTTGGACAAATGAGTCAAAACCCTTCGAGTGTCTAGAGAGTCAGCTCACCCTTGGACCAATAAGTCAAAAGCCCTTCGAGTGACTAGAGAGTCAGCTTGCCCTTGGACCAATGAGTCAAACCCTTCGAGTGACCAGAGAGTCAACTCACCCTTAGACCAATGAGTCAAACCCTTCGAGTGACCGATGAGTCAGCTCACCCTTGGACCAATGAGTCAACCCACCTTTGACCAATGAGTTAACTCACCCCCGGGCTATCGAGTCTAATCTGACTCAAACCCTTGGTCTTTGGACCATGTGTTTATGATGTTCCACGAATATCGTAGACTACCCTTGCCAATTGCTCCTTAAAAAATTGGCATATGCCCAACTCTTTTATTATTTGTACATATCTACTCATTCATTCTCTCGCTCATTCATTCATCCGTTCATGCATCTAGATAGGCCGAGGTAGATAAAGCTTAGAGCCACATTCGACACAATTACTAACACTTCATCTCTTGCATTTTCAGGTTAGAAGCGAGAGAGAAGGAGGCTAATACGTATTACGGGGAGTCCAAAAGTCACACCCCCACCACCTATTGAATCTCTAACTGAATGTTTTTTTTTATCCTGAACCTGAAGCCGTAATGGCGGACGACGATGCAGTAGGACAGTCCCTCAAGAGGATTCTTGAAGCCCTAGAATTTTGCAATGTATAGGAAAGGCTGAGCGCTGCTAATTCTCAGAAAACCAAGGAATAGGAGGCAGAAATAGCGACACTCAAGGAGAAAATGGCAGATATGGAGAAGCTGTCCCTCACCAAAGAAAAATCTATTGCTCCCTCCATCGAGTAGTATGTCGATATCGATCGATTCTTGCCAAAGGAATCAGAAGCCCTTCCGGCTAACTTTGTGATGCCTTATATTGCCCCGTATAATGGTACTAGGCCTCATCACGCGCATATGGAAAGTTATCTTCGGATTATAACTAGCATGAACATCCCTAAGGTTCATATAGTCAACCTTTTCCAAGCTACTCCACGAGGACCTGCCTCTGAATGGCACATGAGGATGCCTACGGACGTGAAATCCAATTAGAGAATGCTATGCTCGACATTCATGGAGAATTATGCCTTTAATCTGAAGGTCAAGGCTACTTTGCAAGACCTTGAAAGGATCAAGCAACGGCCAAGTGAGTCCTTCGAAGAATTTTACCTGAGGTGGATGGTTGTTCGTGCACTCGTAACTCGGGCACCTGACCAAGATGCCCTAATAGTAAAGCTTGTCGAAGGATCTAGCCCAAAATACTGGGATAAAATGAAAATGAAAAGATTTGACACCTTCAACGACATGGTGGACTATGCCAAGAGACTTGAAAAGTATGAGGAAGAAGATCGGGCCAACAAGCTAGAGTAGCAAGCTTATACTAAACCTCGATACTGGGAAAAGGGCAGATCCTTCAAGCAAGGCAGTTCTGAGTCTCCAAAGGCTCCAGCTAAAGTTATAGCAACCACTCAGGTGCAGACTCACCAATCTATCCCCCTATGGGTAGAATCACTGTTATAGATATTCACGAAACTAAGAAAGTCTGACCAACTCCAGAGCATCAAGCTGTTCGCTCCACCTACTATAGTAGACATAGACAACTTTTGTGCTTATCATATAACCAAGGGGCACCACACTAAAGAATGTGCCCGACTACTAAAAGATCTACAATAGATGATAGGCGACAGGAGAATCAAAGAGCCTAGGAAGAAACCAAGCACGCGGACTAATCCTCTGTCCAGGAATGAATGCCGTCTATTTTCATGTGGAAGCTGATGAATACGGTATCGATGTCACGGATAACTTCCGACATGACCCAAGATGGGGGAACAACATGATTTTCAAAAACATGGACATCATCTACATTGTTGACCAGTATGCCCTAAGAATAAGAAGAGAAGGGCTTGTTCAATACCAAGTGCCACCACATCTCATATACCGAGGAGACTCTGGCCTGAATGAAAATATAGAAGAATTCCTCTGATTTATGCACAAATAAGGAATAGCTAAAATAGGTTTCATACCTCAGTTCCCTAGTTTCTTAGAAGGTCTAGCCATGGGCTGATACGATACGATGCCACTCGAAGGACGTTAGAACTGGTACTTTATGGTGAGATCTTTCCTCCACTACTTTAGGGAATCTCAACCGTCTCGGATACACTCTGCTAGTGGCTGGCACCATAAGTAAATCAATATAATACTGGATGGCAGGATATCCCTCCTCCATAACCTCCCATGTACGCTCCCCTAGATTACATGAGTTCGAATTACGTCTGAACAAGTTTGTTCGAATTTGGGAACTCCTCCAGAGCAGCACACCCAGAAACCTAAGAGCTGTATGATCCTAAGCAGGCATGCAACTACCACAAAGACTAGTAAAGGTATCTTGGCCTGAATCTAGATGAGGGTACACGAGACCTATTTGGAGGAATCTATAATGACATCACAACACATGGTGCCCGTGTAGAGTAAATATTCACTAGCATATGAGCCATGGTGTCTGACTTTTGTGTAGCCATCGGAGGAGTCGAGGCCAGAATAAATGCCGAGGAAAATCCTAAGGAGGATCCTGAGGAAGATCCCAAGGAAGATCCCAAAAAAGGTCTCTAAGAAGATCTAGAGGAAGATACTGATGACGATATCCTAGCTCAGAACCCCCCAAATTGGGTTTTTGAGCCATAGCCTTTCGAGGATTCAGATGAAGGAGTAGAAGAATTTATGGACTCTAGCGAATCAGAAGACAAAGATGAAACCAAAGTAGATAACTTGGGGTATGAATCAGAGGTCTTTTTAGGAGACGATAAATCACTTACCAGGAGACTTCGAATATAAGGCTCCCTTCCCTAATGGTATGATGATCGATTATAATAGTGCTGAGAGTTATGCCTCTTCTTTAGAGCATGACTCCCTATGCGCATTATGGTCAGCAAGAAGTGATGATTCTGGTGATTTCACAGACTTTGACTCAGGTAGCAAACATATCGTTAATATGATCCGAGAAGGGGGAAAAGAACCTTCTCAGGAATACATCATGGAGAGAATTCATGCTGAAAATGAGTTAGCTTGAGCCAGTTGTCAGATCTAGAGTCTAAACTTGAGGGAAGTTTATCCTATATTTTATGATAAAAATACAAGCCCATGCCCTTACATCTGTGAATTTGTGCAAATGATGAACGATGGGTACATTTACAATGCCCATTGGGCCAAAAGGTTTCGCTGGACTCTTTGAGAAAAGGCGATCGTTTGGTATGAAGGGCTGACATTAAACCAAAAGTCATTCTGGAATATTTTGGCTAGGCAATTCATTGACTACTTCACATAGGTTGATCCGCCAGAAAACTCAACCCTTGAGTTAGACTCACACGGGGAACCCCTAGTGGTACTGTGAGTAGGAAGCGACCAATGCTATCTATCCCACATCGATGGAATCAGCCAGGGAATACCCGTGGTACATAACTAAATATAACGACAAGTAAATCACCTACGATAATGCACCAGATATGCTTGATGAAGGGGAACCAACCGATGAAGCTTCCTCGTCCATCCGTATGATCAGGCAGGAATCCAATCCTCTCATATGCCCAAATCCTACAAGAGAACCCATTCACTCTAGAAAAGCAGACTGAAAAGGTTCCTTTCATGCAATGGCCCTTCCCCACAAAAGTACCAACCTATGTAAACAAGCCGATTGACTTGGGAGAAATACCACTTGGTGAAGACTTTTATGAATTTAAGGTCTTTGAAACAACAAACTTGCCAACCCGGTTGTCAGTCCTATCACTAGAGGAGGAAAAGTCACTAGGTCAGTAACCCTAACCTTACTAAGGGCAGAACTTCCGGCATCTCCTACTTTTGTTAAGCACTCAAAACAGGTAGAAAGCCCAATTGTGGATCAATTGAAAGCCACTATAACTAAGATGAGTATCTGGGTCCTACTCCTTAGTTCTCAAGATCACAGGCTTGCCATTGTCAAAAAGCTGATGGAAATTGAATTATCTCCCCTAGCATCACCAGAATAGGTCTGCGCATTACTTAACAATGAGACTAGCACTGCTATCCTCGACATTGTCTTCTCGAGCTTGGATCTACCTGACGAAGGAATTCGCCATAATAAGGCTCTCTACTTGATGGCTAGTGTCTTCGGGTGCATCATGCCCTGTATGATGGTCGATGATGGTTCATCTCTGAATGTCTATCCTAAGGATATTTTGCCAATCCTAAGACTAACCAAGAGGGACTTAAAGAGATCCATAAAAGTCATCAAGGCCTACGACAACCCCAAGAGGACCATCATTGGCATATTCAAAGCAAAAGTTACTACTAGCAAAATCTTATCCATAGTACTTTTCACAGTTATAGACATCCCAGTGACATTCTCTATGCTACTCGGACGGCAATGGTTCCATGCTCTGGGAGGGGTTCCATCCACTCTTCACTAGAAAGTTAAAATCCTGTTCCACAGAAAGTTTATCACTTTAGAAGTTGATGAGGCCTCGGTGGTGGCAGCACTAAAAATGGAAGAAAGCTATATGAAAGGATTTACCACAGCCACAATTGGACAAGAATCGAACAAGTAATCAGAAGTGCACTAGGGCCCTTAGAATCATGGATACATGCAAAAACACCACACTCCTGGCAAAGAATTAGGTGCCCATGAATAGGGAATGTCGACCTTTAATATAGGGGTGGGAGAGGGGAAGCCTATAGGACTCGATTACACAGGCCCTAAAAGAATCGCCCACAATATGGTCTTTCAGAAGAAGCTGTAACAGCCCTACAATGGGACACCTAAGCCTGTTACTCACCAAGGAAAGATGGTTTCGGGATTTAAGATTTTCTCAGAGCTAGTCAACTATGACAATCATGGTGGAAGTTCTATAACCTGCACGTTGAAAGGAGCGAGTCATTAGCCAGATACAGGGCCAATGCCAGATCAGATCAAGTTTGACGAATAGGTACACCAGAAGAAGGTCAAAAAGCTGAGTAAAGAGGAGGAGATCTTCGACACCCTAGCCAAACACCTTCAAGCGCAACTCAAGATAGTGGAGGAAGCATAAAGTAA
Source organism: Euphorbia pulcherrima (assembly GCA_947683365.1). Lineage (NCBI taxonomy): Eukaryota > Viridiplantae > Streptophyta > Magnoliopsida > Malpighiales > Euphorbiaceae > Euphorbia > Euphorbia pulcherrima. Next base: position 47,376,482 of record CANTUS010000010.1, read on the forward strand.
GGGAGGTGACTTGAGCCAAGCCGTCATGGACATGGTCAAAATCATGAAAGGCAAGGCAAAGGTAGAGGAGGAAGACGACGAGGACATCTTGTTGAAGCTGGCTGCAATAGAAGAATCATCCAATGCGGAGCCAGACCCTACCAATCAGGATGAGTCTTTTATTTTTGTTTCCAGTTTGTTTGAAATGAATAATGCACTTTATGATTATAATAAGATGAAATACGTTTCTTATTTGGATTGTGTTTCTGATTATAATTCCATGCATCCATTCCAACATTCATCTAGCATCTTTAACATCAATAACGACATCACAAAAGAAATTAACTTAAATATGGAAGGTGATCCAAAAATGGTATACATTTCCAATCAATTGCCCATCAAATAAGAGAGGGAATTAATAAAAGTATTAAAAAATCATGTTTTAGCCTTCGCTTGGTCTCACGAAGACATGCCAGGACTTGATTAACACATCGTCGAGCACAAGATCCCCATGAACCCGAAAATTCGGCCAGTAAAGCAAAAGATGAGAAGAATGCGCCTAGAATGGGTTAAAAAGGTCAAAGCAGAAGTGGCCAAAAAAAATCAAGGCTAATTTCATCGAGGTTGTCGAGGACCCCACTTGGCTGTCCAATGTAGTTCCTGTACCCAAGAAGACTGGTGACGTTCAAGTTTGTGTTGACTTTAGGGACTTGAATAAGTCCACCCCTAAGGATGATTTCCCACTACCACACATCGATGTTCTGGTAGACAGCGCCGCAAGAGCTACCATGTATTCCTTTATGGATGGATTCTAGGGATATCACCAGATCCTTATGAACATAATAGACAAGTTCAAAATCGCATTCATCTTAGAATGGGGGACTTACTACTTCGGGGTGATGCCTTTCAGACTCAAAAATATAGAGGCAACCTACCAACGAGCAGTCACAACATTGTTACACGACCTGATCCACAAAGAAGTTGAGGTCTATGTGGATAACATGCTTGTAAAATCCGCCATGCCAGAAGAGCACCTGATAGTGTTAGAGCAATTCCTCACAAGGATAGAGAAATACAAGCTTCGTCTCAACCTAAAGAAGTGTATATTCGACATCACGTTAGGCAAGTTGCTGGGGCACGTGGTTAGCAAGAGAGGCATAGAGATGGATCCCGATAAAGCTAACGCTATTAGTGATGTGCCTATATTGAACACTGAGAAATAAGTGAGAATTTTCTTGGGATCCATACAGTACGTTAGTCGCTTTATAGCACGATTGACCACCATATGTGAGCCTATCTTCAAGATCTTGAGGAAGTAGCAGCCAATAGAATGGAATGACCAATGTCAGGAAGCCTTCGACGGAATTAAAGCTTACATAATGAACCCTCTAGTGTTGAAGCCGCCAATTCTTGGAAAGCCACTCATTCTCTACTTAGGGATAGAAGAGACATCTTTGGGGGCTATGTTAGTTCAAGGACACGAAGATAAAAAGGAACACACAGTTTATTACCTCAGTAAGAAATTGTTGGAATACGAAACTCGATACATCATCATGGAAAAAAATTATTCTTCCATGGTCTGGCTCACCAAGAAGCTCAGGCATTACTTCCAATCATACAAAATCCAAATAGTCGTGAAAGTGGATCCAATGAAGTATTTGTGCTAGGCTTCCTCACTAACTAGAAAACTGGCCTGGTGGCTCTTGTTACTGTCAGAATTCGATATTGAGTACATAACTAAGAAGACCATCAAGGGTAGGGTCGTGGCTGAACTCTTAGCAAATCAGCCACTCAAGGAAGGAGAGTAGGAAAACCTAGAATTTCCTCACAAATATTTTAAAACCACTACAGAGAATCCTAGAAAATAGATTATGTTCTTCGATGGCGCCGTTAATAAGCGAGGGGCCGGTTTGGGGGTCAATATCATGATGCAAGATAGGGCGCTCCCACCTCTATCAAAGTGACTGGAATTTCTCACCACAAATAATGGAGCAAAGTATGAAGCCTATTTATTTAGAATGTCTGCCCTAATCACTCTTAGAGCGGACAAGGTAAAAGTCATTGGCGATTCAGCTTTGGTCATTAAGCATGTCATAGGCAACTGGGAATTAAAAGAGGAATCCCTCAGACCTTACTTAGAGGTTGTATAGAGAAAAGCCACAATGTTCAGCGAATATGAATTTCGTCACATGCCCTGTGAGGAGAATCAGATGGCGGATGCGTTGGCCACTTTAGCCTCCAGGAGGGAAGCGCCCCAAAAGCAGCCAATCAAGCCTCTTATTATAGAGACAACCCGATATCCATATTACATCCACACAATAAGTGATGCCATAAGTAAGGAAGAACCCTGGGACTCTGACATTGTAAAGTTCCTAAAAAATGGTAAATTTTTTGCTAAGGCTACTGATTTCAACAGAAATACACTGAGGAAGCTTGTTGTGCATTTCTGCTTGATTAAACAAAATCTATTCAGGAGGTCCTCTGATGGCTTAATGTTAAAGTGTCTAGCCTAACAGGAAGTTGAAAGGGCAATGAAAGAGGTGCATTCAGGGGACTGCGGTCCACACATGAATGGTGTCATGACGGCAAAGAAAATCCAAAAAATAGGATACTTTTGGTGAACTATGCTAGCTGATTGTATTCAAGAAGCAAAGACTTGTCATGCTTGTCACATATACGGGGATGTGAGTGTGAGCGGATGACGGCCCTACACAGAGTCGCCATTGTGAGCGGACGACGGTTCACACGGCTACAGTGCGGGGCCGATTTTGGTCGGGCCGGCCCATTTTTGGTGTGTCGGGGAGATGAGTGTGATGTGGTTAAAAAATGATTTTGCATATTTTAATGCTTAAAAGATACGAGATCGAAATCCCGTACTTAGAATAGAGTCGCCACCCGATTCAGCTCAACCGGGAAATTTTCGGTACGATTTTCCCACCGGGTGGTTGGACCATACCTTAAGTAGAGATTCCGAGTTCGGATGATGTTATCTACTTTTCATTAGGCCAAGTTAGGATACTTCATTCTTTCTTAATCGGTTTAATCCATCCTATTTATTTGTATTTTTAGTTATTTTGTTGTTTTCGCATTTATCAAGCAATTGAAGCGATAAATAAAATATTTACAATTGTAAAAGAAAAGTAAGTGCGGAAAGTAGAATTATTACAAGGTTTTCAAGTCCTGTACATTTTCTACGTAATAAATGAAATACCCGAATGTCCGATATACATCTACCTGCAGAGGATGGTTGACACGAATATGACATATTTTATTTATAATATCATAAAGCCCGATTGGATGGCTAAAATGAGGTTCGAATGGCGTTTGCGGGGAAATTCCATTTTTATCCAAATTTCAGATTTGATCGTTGCTTTAATCGGATTAAGTGAATATACCACTTGTCGAGAGACGGGTCTGTTTTCAGGAGGTTTCGAACCTCCATCGTTACACTATAGGTCCTAGCTTCAGAAAATAAATTAATTTGGAAACAAATGAAAACAATACTACTGTCCAGAAAGTCATGCCATCGTTAGGCATCTGATGCCGCTGACGACATAGTTGATGTCGCTGGCGGCATGGATGATGCCGCCGGCGACATCGATTATGTCACGGGCGACATCAGCATGCAGAAAGGCACATGGCTTTATGAGTACCGTAAAGAAAAGGTCCCGCAAGAAAGCGAGGTCTCTAGGGAATGCGATGCTAACGGCGGTATCGACGATGTCTCTCGCGACATGGGTGATACAGCTGGCAACATCGCATGTCTCCGGCGACTTTAATTTCTTGCAGCAGCAGCGGTTTGCAGTCGAAGTGACCGAAAACTCAAAAATGAACACAAATCAATGAAAATTAGTGCAAACCAATAATAATAATGCCAAAGAGCTATAAGACTCAGGATTTTCACCTCAGGGTAGTGAATCTAACTCTTTGTGAACTAAACAATAACGTCTCCGGGGAGCTTGCAACGATAATTTGATTGTTAATTTAAAGGTTTTAGGTCTCTAAATTCTATCAAGTTGATTTAACCCAAAGACCCACTGATTTAAGCTCACAATCAGAGAGTTCGAAGAAGAAAAATCGGGAAAAATGGATTAGAATCCTTTTTCCTGCCTTTTCTAGTTCTTATCTCACTAAAATCTACTCTCTCGATTTCAGCCTCTCGATTGCCCAATTATAGCTCCTTCCCTCTATAATTTCAATCCCCCCCCCTTTCTGTTGCAGTTTTAGGTGCCTTTTATAGGCAAATTGGGGTGTTTTTCGAGACCTTTTTGACTTATTCCGCCGAAAGTGACCAAAAGGCTGTCTATGGAGGGACCCATTTTGGGCCATGCCGCCGGCGACATCATCATGTCGCCGGCGGTATGGCTGATGCCGCCGGTGGTATGGTGATGCCGCCGGCGGCATGGATGATGTCGGTGGCGACATCATTCTCCAGCATACCGACAACCAACGGGTCAAAAAGCCTAAAAAGTCAGGAAAAGTAGTTTAATAGTTGGTGGAAAGGTATCTTTTTGAATTTTAATTATATTTTAATGGGTATTATTTAATTTGGGTGTAAATCATCGGTTCAAGCTCCTACCAAACGCGTTATCGGCCACGCCGAACTGGATTCTACCAATTATAAAATTCATAAGGAATATTATTTTAGTAATAAAAATTCTAAAGAGAACTTTTATTTTGAGGTATTAAAATTGGGTACACGTCATCATCGTCTCGCGAGAGGGACTGCAAAATCCCGTGCTCACAAGCTGCCCCTCGGGGCGTCACTGCTGCCATAGGTCAGTATGATCACACGAAAGAGCAAGGGATAGGAATGATACCTGAGGGATGACTGGTTTGTCCCTTGGTCGGACTTACGCTTTGTCGATTGTTTGTCCCTTGGTCGGACTTATGCTTTGTCGTTTGTTTGCCCCTTGGTCGGACTTACGCTTTGTCATTTGTTTGTCCCTTGGTCGGACTTACGCTTTGTCATTTGTTTGTCCCTTGGTCGGACTTACACTTTGTCATTTATTTATCCCTTGGTCGGACTTACGCTTTATCGATTGTTTGTCCCTTGGTCAGACTTACGCTTTATCGTTTGTTTGCCCCTTGGTCGGACTTACGCTTTATCATTTGTTTGTCCCTTGGTCGGACTTACGCTTTGTCATTTGTTTATCCCTTAGTCGGACTTACGCTTTGTCGTTTGTTTATCCCTTGGTCGGACTTATGCTTTGTCGTTTGTTTGTCCCTTGGTCAGACTTACGCTTTGTCGATCGTTCGTCCCTTGGTCGGACTAACGCTTTGTCGATCGTTCGTCCCTTGGTCGGACTCGCGCTTTGTCGATCGTTCATCCTTTGGTTGGACTCATGCTCCGTCGACTATTTATCCATTGGTTGGACTCACGCTCCATTGACTGTTTGTCCCTTGGTCGAACTTATGCTTTGTCGATTGCTTATCCCTTGGTCGGACTTACGCTTTGTCGATTATTTGTCCCTTGGTCGGACTTACGCTTTGTCGATTGCTTGTCCCTTGATCGGACTTACGCTTTGTCGATTATTTGTCCCTTGGTTGGACTTACACTTTGTCGACTGTTTATCCCTTGGTCGGACTTACACTTTGTCTACTGTTTGTCCCTTGGTCGGAGTTACGCTTTATCGACTGTTCGTCCCTTGGTCGGACTCACGCTTTATCGACTTTTCGTCCCTTGGTCGGACTTATGCTTTGTCATTCGTTTGTCCCTTGGTCAGACTTATGCTTTGTCGATTGTTTATCCCTTGGTCGGACTTATGCTTTGTCGTTTGTTTGTCCCTTGGTCGGACTTACGCTTTGTCGTTTGTTTGTCCCTTGGTCGGACTTGTGCTTTATAGAGAACTTGTCCTTTGGTCGGACTTTTGCTTTGAATAGAGATTTTGTCCTTTCGATCGTGCTTTTGTTTGGTGCAGTGATTTGTCCTTCGATAGGACTTTCGCTTTGAAGAGATCGCCTTTCGATCGGGCTCTCAATTTGTGAGGTCGCCCTTCGGTTGGGCTCACTTTAAATGAGGAGATTACCCTTCGGTTGGGCTCGTTTTAAAGAGATCGCCCTTCGGATGAGCTTTTGTATTTTGATATAGTGATTGCCCTTTGGTCGGACTTTCACTTTCATGAGGTCACCCTTTAGTCGGGCTCTTGTTCGGTACAGTGATTGTCCTTTGGTCGGACTTTCACTTTGATGAGATCGCCCTTCAGTTGGGCTCATTTTGAAGGGATCGCCCTTCGGTTGGGCTTGAGTTTTATATAGTGATTGTCCTTTGGTTGGACTTTCACTTTAAAGAGATTGCCCTCCGGTTAGGCTCGTTTTGAAGAGATTGCCCTTCAGGTGGGCTTTTGTATCTTGATATAGTGATTGTCCTTTGGTCGGACCTTCACTTTGAAGAGATTGCCCTTCGATTGGGTTCATTTTGAAGAGATCGCCCTTCGATTGGGCTTTTATTTTGTGAGGTCGCCCTTCGGTTGGGCTCACTTTGAATGAGGAGATTGCACTTCGGTTGGGCTCGTTTTAAAGAGATCGCCCCTCGAGTGAGCTTTTGTATTTTGATATAGTGAGTGCCCTTTGGTTGGACTTTCACTTTCATGAGGTCGCCTTTTAGTCGGGCTCTTATTTGGTACAGTAATTGTCCTTTGGTTGGACTTTCACTTTGATGAGATCGCCCTTCAGTTGGGCTCATTTTGAAGAGGTCGCCCTTCGGTTGGGCTTGAGTTTTGTATAGTGATTGTCCTTTGGTTGGACTTTCACTTTGAAGAGATTGCCCTCCGGTTGGGCTCACTTTGAATGAGGAGATTGCCCTTCGGATGGGCTTAAGTTTTATACAGTGATTGTCCTTTGGATGGACTTTCACTTTGAAGAGATCGCCCTTCAGTTGGGCTCACTTTGAATGAGGAGATCGCCCTTCGGATGGGCTCACTTTGAAGAGATTGCCCTTCGGTTGGGCTTAAGTTTTGTATAGTGATTGTCCTTTGGTCGGACTTTCACTTTAAAGAGATCGCCCTTCAGTTGGGCTCACTTTGAATGAGGAGATTGCCCTTCGGATGGGCTTAAGTTTTATACAGTGATTGTCCTTTGGTCGGACTTTCACTTTGAAGAGATCGCCCTTCAGTTGGGCTTTTGTTTGGTACAGTGATTGTCCTTTGGTAGGACTCTCACTTTGAAGAGATCGCCCTTCAGTTGGGCTCACTTTGAATGAGGAGATCGCCCTTCAGTTGGGCTTTCGTATTTTGGTATAGTGATTGTCCTTTGGTCGGACTTTCACTTCGATGAGATCGCCCTTCGGTTGGGCTTATTTTGAAGAGATCGCCCTTCAGTTGGGCTCATTTTGAAGAGATCGCCCTTCAAATGGGCTTTTGTTTGGTACAGTGATTGTCCTTTGGTTGGACTTTCACTTTGATGAGATCGCCCTTCAGTTGGGCTTTCTTTGAATGAGGAGATTGCCCTTCGGTTGGGCTTGCGTGAAAATCTGATTCAGAGGGGTAATATCACCGGTGGCATGACTGATATCGCTGGCGTCATGGCTTATTGTCACCGGTGGTATGGATGCCACGTGTCAGTTTTGACTGGTCAGATAATTTCAAAATTTGAACTAAATGAGGCGATGTCGCCGGTGGCATGAATGATATCGCCGGCGGTATGGATTGATATCGCCGGTGGCATGGATGCCACGTGGCAGCTTTGACTGGTCTGATAATTTCAAAATTTGAACTAAATGAGGCGATGTCGCCGGTGGCATGAATGATATCGCCAGCGGCATGGATTGATATCGCCGGCGGCATGGATGTCGTGGCAGCTTTGATTGGTCTGATAATTTTAAAATTTGAACTGAAAGGGGCGATATCGCTGGCGACATGACTGATATCGCTGGCGGCATGGACGAACAGTTTCAGATAAATCAACACTCCTCGAATTCCGTGCGGCAGTTTATAAAAGGGAATGGAACTTCCATTCTTTCTCACTATTCACAAACCGCATCTCCCTTTCTTCTCTTCCAAAGCTTTTTGATTTCTTCCTTTGTTTTTTGAAATTATGAAGAGAATTAGCAAGGCTTTTAGGGGTAAATCCAAGGCAAGGGAGAGCCTGCCCGATTCTTCCGTTGAGGGATTGAAAATCCTTTCCGTTCCTACTGCATATGGCCTGAAGGAGACGGCCAAAATGTATGGCTATGGCATTAACTCTCCTATCACCAAGCTGACTCCGGAGAAGGAGAAACACCTCTGTTATGTCCATGTAGTCTCACAAAAACCCGAATTACTTCTTTTTGGATTCGATTTGATTTTACCTTAGATTTGAAAACATGCCATGATAGGGGTTTAAAATGTGAAATAGATCAGTTATATTGCATGCTTTAGAATTGATTTTTGCCGTTTTTGGGGTTCTTGTTTGATTGATTGTGATTTTTGTGATTTTTGGCACGATCGGTGCGATTTAGGGAGAAAACTGGTTCTGCCCGCACATAGTGATACCACTGGCGGCATGAGTGATACCGCTGGCGGCATGAATGATGCCGCTAGCGACATCAGCATTGTTGCTAGCAGCATCAATCCTTGCAAAAGGCTTTATGGGAGTCTGATGTCGCTTCTGTTTAAGGTGATGTCGCCGGCGACATGAACCATCCGCTAGCGGTATGGGTTGATGCCGCCGGCGATATCGCTTTCAACAGAGGCGACATCAGCAGCTTTTCTGATAAAAATAAGCTGGACTGATCCGTTTTGTTTTCAATTTTGCAGCCATATGAATTGACTTACACAGGGGGGATGGGCACCATCAGTGAATGGTGGCACCATATCTCAGAGAACGATCCCGAGCTCGCGCTTGCGATTAACGAGACAGGGCTTGGGGATTTGGCGCGGATCATGGCTATGTTGATGCCTAAGCTTCCTCATTCTGCAGTAACGGCCCTGACTGAAAGGTGGTCTGAGACCACCTATACCTTCCATTTCTCCTTTGGGGAAGTTACAATTACCCCTTCTGATGTGGTAGCGATGACTGGCCTCCCTTGGACAGATGAGGACATTCATTTTGATGCCCACATGGACAAGTTATAATATCCCATTTCATGCATTATATTTGCATTTGTCCACATCTGTTATATGTTATTATATTTAAATTTTACATGTTATATTTATTAAAATTGGTTAGTGAAAATAATAGTTATTTTAACCATACAAAATACGATATTTAATATCTAGGTATCGAATTATATAGCTATAGAATTTTAAGGAATAAGTGGAGTATAGTTATGTTATAGATATAAAATGATTATTAGAACATATAAAGTTGAATAAAATTGTGATATATCATAAGGATTTAAGTATAAGAATTAGTATTAGAATTAGTATTAGTATGGTATAGATATATGTATATGTATTTAGTATAGTTAGTATTTGTAATAAATAAAGAATTTGAGGGCAAATTGGTCTTTTGCCCCTTAGATCTTTTTATGAACTGATAAGAATTAGATCAGTTCTTCATCTCCTAAAACACAAAGCAAAGAACAAAGAAAAACGAAGAAGAGAAGAAGAGATCTAGAAGGAAGGAATCAGGTATTTTAGTAACTTTGTAGTGCGATTTTCGTTAGGTTAAAGTTAGAATTAGCAGTTTTAGTAAGAAGATGATTTGTTCCTCTTTATGTCAAGGTTCATCCTGCAAAATTTGAGAATTTTTAGACGAGTAGATCAATAGTTATGATTTTTATAAGATGAAGTGTGCAGAATTGGATGATCAAAGAGATAGGGTGAGTTTCAAAATTAATCTGGGATTGTTATACTACTTAGAAAATTCTGATTTTTTTGATATGTTATTCCCTTATGTGTATAGTTTAAGTAGGAAAAAGAATCAGGTCGATTCATGTTGTGTAGAGAGAGTTATACCTGTTTTATTACGCTGCTGTCCAGGTAAAGCGAGACTGAAATAAGTTTTGATGGGAAATTCCCTATAAATCGTATAAGACTCTAAAATTTTTGAGGTTTTATTATGTTATAGCCTTTTGTATTAGGGATAGAATAAAAAAAGAATCAGCTCATTTGGAGAAGTGAATTGAAAGTTATGAATTTTTAAGTAGAGCAAGGTCATATGAACAAGTATACAAGTAACAATGGTTTATGTCATGAAAACTTTATAAATAGAAAACAACACAAGGTGAAATGTATTGATGTGAATTTATGCTTATAGGAACACGAGGTCGTGAAAGTGTTCAAGAGGAGGAAACAAGTCGATTTCATGGAAATTAGCATTCCATCTGTGAGTATAAACATGATATGAATGGGTGAAATGTTTTTATATGTAATATTTGAATGTTTGGTGAATTGTTGTGAATTGAATGATTATATGTTATTTGGAGAATTTGAATTATATGAACATATGTCTATTTGGTGAAACAAGAGATAATTGAATTATTCATAATATACACAATTATACAGGAACAAATGAAATAAAGAGAGACGTTGTGACATAGTCGATCAAACATTGCAATACATGTTCTGTTATCTGGACCTATATGGTCAACCAATTGCAATATTTGACAAATGGACCGAAAGGTCAACCAATTGTTATCTGGACCGAAAGGTCAACCAATTGTTATATAGCTGGCCAGCAAATCAATTGTTATCTGTTACAAATGTTACATGTATCCCGGGGCAATAGTTTGGCCGGAAATGTCACAACAATTAAATAAATGAATCATCCAATAGTATATAAGAATGACTGTATGTTTAATTGGAAGGTGTAACTGTATGTGATTGTTAAATTCATTGATTGTTTATATTCACTGAGTGGCGACTCATATAAATCGCTATATGTTTCAGTTGTTGAAGTTGTAGATAAAGTATTGTACTAGAAGGTTCTTACCTGTAGCTGTCATGGAAGAAAGGTCTATCGGCTGTGTCCATCTCGCTCTCTCTCCTCACATGACAAGCATATAGAATAGAAAGTGGTTGGGTTTTGATTTTTCAAATCAAACATAATTATGGTTTGTAATAAATGAACGATATTAGAGTTGATGTGAAATATTATGGTTGTGTTAATATATGAATATTTTTGAAAAAAATAAAAATAAAAATTTCTATAGTATTTTTCTATAGTTATTATATAATAGGGGTGTTTCACAAGTACCATGTCGAGAGGCCCGTGGTGAGGCAGGTAAAGGAGTTGTTCAGTCTGAAGCCCGTTTCTGGGCGGCTGTCCTAAGGTGAGCTATACTATCATTGGACCCGGGTGAACGTGGTGCCCGAGGAGGAGAGGGAGGCTTGTGTCCATTCCTTCGTGATCTCACTACTCACTGTGCTGTTCTTACCAATCTCGAGGAGTAAGATTAACTATGTGCTTATAACCGCAGTGGAAGATGTGCCGGGAATCAGGAGGAAGAATTGGCCAAGGGCCATCTTGGCCCAGTTGTACCATGGGCTGGACGTGGGAGCCCGGAAGAAGGAGAAAGCCCTATGCCTTTGCCACTTGCTACTCCAGGTATAGCTTTTCGAAAATATTTCCCTTGATAACGTGCGTTCTTATTTATTGCATGATGTCCTTTGAATTGATCGGTCGCCATTTGTGCAAGCCTGGGCCTTCGAGCATCAGATCCTCCCGCCAGTGGAGTTTAAGAAGGTTGTGCTGTCGGGCTCTCACTTTCTTGCTCGCTGGTGCGGGGGCATTGGTGGAAAGGCCAAGTACCCTACACAGTATAGGGAGGTCCTAAGGAGTGTGCGGTTGAGCTCGGTATGCAAATTTTTTTTATTATTTTTTTTTATTATTTTTTAATTTTATTTATTTTTTTAATGGGCTTATGTTGTTTGTTTTAATGTAGCTCGTCTTGGACCCGTTCGATGGGGTGGGGAACTTGGCTGAGGTTGCAAGGGTCCGGAGGGAGGTGGATGACCGCCGGTTTGTGATCGAGTGCCCCTTGTCCCAACAGTGGTATCTGGGCGAGCGCGTCCGGGGCTAGAGGTCCCTTCCGATTGCTGCTAGACTGGTGCCGGTCGATCCTCCCAGGGGCTTATGGTGGCCTCATTTAGTGATCTCTGCCGAGGCCGATAAAGCTGATTATATTGAAGGGAATGGCAGAGTGATCCCTAGCGTTCCTGGCCTCTATGAGCAGCTTCTTTAGCGTCTACTCCCCGTGTGTCCTCGCATCCATGGAAATGATACAATTGAGTATCATAATGAGCAACGATTGGAGGACGAGAAGAGGCGCCTCAAAGGCGTCGTGGATATTGAGGAGGATGATGATGAGGATGAAGCGCTGGAAGGGGACGTTGCGGTCGACCCTGAGGGAGAGGATGAGGTAGGTGCGGACATAGCTGGCGGGAGCGTGTCGATGTCGGGAGCAACGTTCTTTCGAGGTATGATTGTGTTTGTGTGTATGATTTTGAAGTTGTTTAGGGACGTCATCGACGTGTGACTTTCATGTTTTGCAGGAACCTGCGAGAAAGAGAGGCCGGGACAACCAAAGTGGGACCCTGCACTATGGTGTGCCAGAAGGCATAAACTTTATGGAGGGGTGTTTAGTCAATCCATTGGAAACCACCTTTTTGTTGATGAACTCCCAAGGCGAATTCTCCCATAGGAACGTTGGCTCGAGTCGGCAAGCTCCAATTTTCATGCCTGAAAATACTACCTATGTAAGACCTAATAATTATTTTCTTATTAATCCTTAGATGCGGGTGTCTAAGGATTTGCTTTTTGGATTTTCTAGGTGGCGCGGAGTCACGGGGAGCAACTTACGGAGAACAATTTTGTTCTCCGGGATACCCTTATTGGGCAGTCTCTCCTCGTTCAGGTATTTTATGCACATGTTAAGATGAGATGTATGTATGGATGTTATGCATGACATGCAATGCTGATATTTTCTCCGGTTTGTAGGATTTCTTAGCCCTTTCTTTATCTGATGCTGACGTAGCCCGGCGGCGGTATGAGGAGGAGACTGCGGTCTTACAGCGCCGCGTGAGCGATCTTGAGGGTCAGCTCGTAGCCTCCACTCAGGAACGGAGAAGTAAACCAAACTTGGACCGTGCGTACCCCAGACACACCAGTCGTAGGGGGATTAAGATGTCCGCTGGCCGACGTACATTTACTACGGCAGAAGAGTCCAGTAGTGTCCCTATGACAGAGGGAAGGGAGGAAGACGAGGATGACGTTGACGACTGGTTTGCAGGTCCCGATGACATTTCATCTCGCCCAGCCGGTAGTGGCGGGCATGCTTAGTTTTATTTTGCTTTTGAGCTCTTTATTTGTACCTTCGATACATTGGGGTTTGATTTTGGGATATTTTGGGTGATTTTGCGCCTTCGGGCTTTTATTTTGAATGAAAAATGAATTGCTATTTGATAAGGCATTGGAAACATAGCATAGGATTGTTTACAGGTTTAGTACAGGTCTGGAATGGCAGAAAAGTTTCTGATGCCGCCCAGAAAATTAACTCTATGTCGCTGGCGGCATCATCCATATCGCCCAAATTGATCCTATATCGCCGGCGGCATCAATCACATCGCCGGCGGTATCACTATATTGCCGGCGATATCACTCACATCGCCGGCGGCTTCAATCTTCCAGCAACCTGATTTCGATCATTCCGTCCATTTCTGTAATGGTAACCTATAATCAAAAGCTGCGGGGTTTTCTGCAGAGCCTGAGGAACACAGATTTTGGGCTTCAACTTGACCCTATTGTTTGCATAGACTTCCTTTCGGGTTTTTGCCATAACAGACTTATTCCGACCTTTGAGAGCGTAGCGTCTTCGATTAAGCTTACTTGTGATGTTTTCATCCTTCGATCACCAGATTTTCATAAAATCACAAATACAGATGTTTTAGCACAAAAGACACTTTTTTTCGAGTGAATCTAATTTGAGTACAAGATGTTGGCAATCATTTCCATTAATGGAACCCCTAGTGTTAACCAGCCTTTACAGGTTTTCGAGTTAACATCTCACTATTTTCTCTTGTGCCCTAATTTTTGTCTGAACCGCCCTTTTTGGGTTTTCAATTCAGCAGGCGTTATTAACTTATCCCCTAATTTTTGTACAGCCGGTTTGCAGGATACCGACCGTCGGGTGTAACCCTAATTTTTGCCCAGTCAGTAGAAGACCGACAGGCGGGCGATTATTGTATTTTTTTTAGTGTGCCACTTTTTCTGATTTATTTCTTTTGTTTAGACATGATAATGCTTAAGCCTGTTCTGGTTGACTAGATCGATGGACTCACCCTTGACTATGCTTATGACTTCGGAACCATCCTTAGCCATATGACAACCTTCTCAATCTAGTCTGGACTTTTCACTAGTATTGGAGGTCTTCGGATGCTTCAGTGTCAGGCCTGACTCTCGATAAGGGCGTTGAGTATCTGATTCACTATTGTGTGCCTGGTTGTGCCTTTACAGATATTCTTGGTGTCCACTCGATTTTCGGCTAGATCATCCAATTCATTCTATCTTGTTTTGATTTTGGTTTACCTTATTGCGAGCTGTTTAGGTTGCGGGAGTTTTCGGCGCTTACCCAGAGCTTCATCGATTGGTTTGATTTTCGTCCTGATCGCTATTTTAATTGCTCCTTCAGTCTGTGGTCCGCAGAGCCCTTCTTGTTTAATCCTGAATTTGCATTCTGTACCGGTGGTGATGGGTTTTGAACAAGTGATGTTCAGTCTGAGGACCTTTTATTTGGTGCTTTTGAAGTGGTCATTTGCTTTGTTGGTTTATTTGGCAAGCCGATTGTGACATTGGTTGCGCGATCATCTTTATGGCTCGTGGGATGAGGGTGCTTGCCTTTAGACTTGGTGTTCTTTGGAAGTGGTTGCCCCCTAAACTTTGTTAGTTGAAGGGTTTGATGGGGTTGATTTGTACCGGGTGAAGATGTGTTTCTCTTCAAATTTGGTCATGTTCTTGGTGGTGACATTGGTCTGAGATTTGGCTACAATGTTCATTTGATGGAGGTCGGGCTCTGTTGGGTGTAAGCCTTGATTCTCGATTTCAGGGGACCAGTTGATACTTCTTTGGTGGCTTGAAGGTGCACCGCTTGCAGGGTTGTTGAGTTAATTCTAGAAGAGACCCATGGCATTTCAACAATCCGATTATTGAGCTGAGCAAAAGCATTATCATGGTCTTTAAGCACTTTATTATCTCACATGTGTTTGACAGGGTTTAAATTATTGGATTTAATTACCACATAATGTACTCAATTTAATTTCATTCAATAAAAAAAATATCTTAAATACTGAAAGCGTCGTACGTGTGCTCATATAAAGACGCTGATCAAAGGATACAGATATGACATAAGCAAGAAAAATGGAAGTTGCTCATGGAGCTAAAAAGTCTGAACTCTAAGGATTGCAAATCGAGATTCTTCGTCCTCAGCGTCAGAGCATAATTTTCCCCCACCATTTGAGTAGATGCCCTTGATGAGATCTTGAGGAGCTTTCCGTTGTTTGGAAAAGCCGGGATTAATCGTCCGTGTCTGGTTGCCAGACTCTGGCAAGGGGTAGGATGCCCTTTCAGGGTCGGTAATCTTCTTATCATCCACCAGACGTTGAATGGTACGAACCAAAGCTTTACAATGATTAGTGTTGTGACCCGATAACATGTGATACTTGCAAAAGCCTTTTCCTTCTTCTCTCATGGGGGGATTGAATTCGTGGAGGGATTTAAGAATGCCAGCTTCCTTTAACCCAGTGAAGATTACATTAAGCGGCAGTTTGCATGGATTTGTTCTATGCTTAAGACCGTTGTTTGGCTGAATAATGGCAGCTGGTGCCGATTTCTGATAGGTCTCGGTCCACCATGATTTGAGGTAGGGGTGTAGGTGAGTCGGTGTTTTGAAAGATCTGGTCTTCCTCTGATTGGACCCTTCCCTCTTTCTGATAGCAGCCTACTGTCATCAATTGACGCGAGAAGTCTTCAACTTTGTGTTGCACAACTTGGTCGTATTGAGGAAGCATCGGGGTAGCGGGAATCTTAAATTGTGATGGGGTGACCAAAGTTGGTGGTAAGGAGTTAAAGAATGGTGGAAGAATTGGACTCTGGGCTCTTTCTCTTTGTCCATGGTAAGCGGTTGGCGGTGATTGCCAGAGTGTATCGCCATCGGGTGTCATGCTCAGAGATTGCATGACCTGGTCGAAGTCCTGACTTCCTAGGGCCTTCTTGACGGACACACACACTAGCTCCTGAATGATGTTTCGGAACTGATCGGAGTTTAGAAACTGAATGATAGCAGCGGTGATCTCCGATCCAAGAGACGGCGGGTGAGCTGTTGCCCCTACTGTGGGGGAAAGGTTAGCCTGTCCACTGGATGAGGTATGGTTGTCATTATGAGGAAGAGACATGGCTGGTTGTGAAGGTCTTGGTTCAGGAGGAAGACTGTTTAGGATCATGAGCCGTGGGTCAGACCATGAATGGGTTGTAAATGCTATGGATGGTATGTATGTATGCCTCTTTTTTCTTTGTTGTTTTTTTTTGTTTTTTTTAGAAGCGGTGCGTGATATGTATGGCTGCACGTAGACGTGGTTAGAGATAATGTGTTGGCTTATCCCTTCAACATACGTGGGACGTTTGTATCTCACGTCTTACATAGCGATATGTGGTGACGCAATAGAGGCACAAGAGAAGTCCTACGTATGTTGCTAAACCTCTTCCATGGGTGGAAGTGATAAGGTTAAGTTGATTTATTTTCGGCTTTTAAAGCCGATGCATGGGGGTGTATGATCATAAAGCACATAGCATGCGAATCGACCCTGTTCCAACCTTGTGACTCCCGCATAACACCTCTTTGGTAGGATGGAGTTTGGCTGCTTCACCGGTAATGGCGAAAGAAGCGCGTCCCAATTATTTTATTTATTTTGGGTAATCCTAAGGGGAATTGTGTGCTAAGGCTTTTTTTTTCTAACGTGGCTTTGGTATAGGGTTGTTGATGTAGAAGGTCCTCGTTTACCTTGATTCCACGTTACTCAACCATTACCCAAATGGGCGTGATTATAGGAGTTTACGTGTTGGTTAAAACGAGTGATCCACCCACTAGGCATCCTCAATTCCAACAGGGCATGAGTGATACTTTGTAAGCTTCTCAGGTGAAATAGGGTACCTAAAATTACCAAACTATCTACGCGCATGAGGACAAGACGTCATAAGAAAAGGAATGAAGTTTAAATTTGGCCAATGATTTCAATACATCATCAAAATCTTTTAAACTATGAAAGAAGATTCAAGTTTAAAGAAAGTCCCCAGCAGAGTCGCCACTGTGAGCAGACGACGGTTCGCGCGGCTGCGGCCCGGGGCCGGTTTCGGTGGGGCCGGCCCATTTTTGGTGTATCGGGGAGATGAGTGTGATGTGGTTAAAAAAATGATTTTACATATTTTAATGCTTAAAAGATACGAGATCGAAATCCCGTACTTAGAATAGAGTCGCCGCCCAGTTCAGCTCAACCGAGATATTTTCGGTACGATTTTCCCACCGGGTGGTTGGACCATACCTTAAGTAGAGATTCTGAGTTCGGATGATGTTATCTACTTTTCATTAGGCCAAGTTAGGATACTTCATTCTTTCTTAATCGGTTTAATCCACCCTATTTATTTGTATTTTTAGTTATTTTGTTATTTTCGCATTTGTCAAGCAATTGAAGCGATAAATAAAATATTTACGATTGTAAAAGAAAAGTAAGTGCGGAAAGTAGAATTATTACAAGGTTTTCAAGTCCTGTACATTTTCTGCGTAACAAATGAAATACCCGAATGTCCGATATACATCTACCTGCAGAGGATGGTTGACACGAATGTGACATATTTTATTTATAATATCATAAAGCTCGATTGGATGGCTAAAATGAGGTTCGAATGGCGTTTGTGGGGAAATTCCATTTTTATCCAAATTTCAGATTCAATCGTTGCTTTAATCGGATTACAAGTGAATATACCACTCGTCGAGAGGCGGGTCTATTTTCAGGAGGTTTCGAACCTCCATCATTACACTATAGGTCCTAGCTTCAGAAAATAAATTAATTTGGAAACAAACGAAAACAATACTGTTGTCTAGAAAGCCATGCCGCCGTTGGGCATCTGATGCCACCGACGACACAGTTGATGTCGCTGGCGGCATGGATGATGCCGCCGGCGACATCAATTATGTCACGGGCGACAGCAGCATGCAGAAAGGCACAGGGCTTTCTGAGTACCGTAAAGAAAAGGTCCCGCAAGAAAGCAAGGTCTCTGGGGAATGCGATGCTAACGGCGGTATCGACGATGTCTCTCGCGACATGGGTGATACAGCCGGCAACATCGCATGTCTCCGGCGACTTCAATTTCTTGCAGCAGCAGCGGTTTGCAGTTGAAGTGATCAAAAACTCAAAAATGAACAGAAATCAACAAAAATTAGTGCAAACCAATAATAATAATGCCAAAGAGCTATGAGACTCAGGATTTTCACCTCAGGGTAGTGAATCCAACTCTTTGTGAACTGAACAATAACGCCTCCGGGGAGCTTGCAATGATAATTTGATTGTTAATTTAAAGGTTTTAGGTCTCTAAATTCTATCAAGTTGATTTAACCCAAAGACCCACTGATTTAAGCTCACAATCAGAGAGTTCGAAGAAGAAAAATCGGGAAAAATGGATTAGAATCCTTTTTCCTGCCTCTTCTAGTTCTTATCTCACTAAAATCTATTCTCTCGATTTCAGCCTCTCGATTGCCCAATTTAAGCTCCTTCCCTCTATAATTTCAGTCCCCCCCCTTTCTTTTGCAGTTTTAGGTGCCTTTTATAGGCAAATTGGGGTTTTTTCGAGACCTTTTTGACTTATTCCGCTGAAAGTGGCCGAAAGGCTGTGTATGGAGGGACCCATTTTGGGCCATGCCGCCGGCGACATGATGATGTTGTCGGCGGTATGACTGATGTCGCCGGCGGTATGGTGATGCCGCCGGCGGTATGGTGATGCCGCCGGCGACATCATTCTCAGCATACCGACAACCAACGGGTCAAAAAGCCTAAAAAGTCGGGAAAAGTGGTTTACTAGTGGGTGGAAAGGTATCTTTTTGAATTTTGATTATATTTTAATGGGTATTATTTAATTTGGGTGTAAATCATTAGTTCAAGCTCCTACCGAACGCGTTATCGGCCACGCCGAACTGGATTCTACCAATTATAAAATTCACAAAGAATATTATTTTGGTAATAAAAATTCTAAAGAAAACTTTTATTTTGAGGTACTAAAATCGGGTACACGTCATCATCATCTCGCGAGAGGGACTGCAAAATCCCGTGCTCACAGTGAGCCACTTATCCCAGACAACATTGCAAAGCTTAACAACGCCTTGGCCATTCTCAGCCTGGGGCATCGATATTATCGACAAAATAAGACCATCTTAGACTATTGGCCATTGCCTCATTATAGTGGTCGTCGATTACTTTTCCAAGTAGTTTGAAGCAGAATCGTACACGAGCATCACGGCCAAGAAAAAGGCCCGGTTTATTTAGCAACATATCTTCACCAGATACGGCATTCCTCATCAAATAGTGAGTAACAACAGTGTGCAATTCTAAGGGGAAATAGCTGACCTTATCAAGAAGCACGGGATTAAGCATCATCGCTCTTCACCCCTATCGCCCACCCTCAAGCTAATGGAGCGGTAGAAGCGGCTAATAAGGAAATCAAGAAAATCCTCTCCAAGATGATCTCCAACTACCGAGATTGGGCCGATCATTTGCCCTATGCCATATGGGGATACAGAACTAGTGTCAAAACCCCTATAGGTCAAAATCCTTTTTCTCTCATCTATGGGATGGAGGCAGTATTGCCCCATTTAAATGGAAATCAAATCTTTGAGCATAGCTCTCGAAAGCCAGACTTCCTGAAGATGAATGGGCAAGAGCAAGACACGTGGAGCTGACTCTGATCGACGAAAAATGATTAATTGCACTAGAAAATCTACAGTTGTACCAACAGCGCATGGCTAGGGCTTACAGCTAAAAAGTCAAGGGGTAAGACCGACCTCTAAGAACAGGTGATCTGGTCTTAAAGTAGTCTCGTAAAACGCACATGTATGCTTGTGGCCAGTTCCAGCTGAACTGGGAAGGTCTGTACGTAGTAAGAAAGACTCTTAGTAAAGGGGCAGTGAAAATCTCAGACCTGGATGGCAACGAGTTCATGAATCCAGTAAATCACGACAAGATGAAGCGCTATCTCGTGTAAAAAAATGATATAAAGGTTTGTCAAGGGCTACCGAGGGCTTTTGGGCAAAAATAAAGACCCCAAAATAAAAGAGTGAGGCCTTAGGTAAAATCCATTTGGAACCTTAGGCAACGCTGGGCATTTCTTGGGAATGAATACCATTTGCCCTTCCTGTTTAAATAATATCTCTTGTAGTAACATGTTCATGTTAAAAATATTAAATGAGTGCATTAAATGGAAACTGCAAATTGTTTAATGAAACACATATTCAAATAACATCATTTCATCTTCATTACACATAAAAGTACATCACAAATGGGAATGGAAAAAGGCAAACAACAAGGCCTGAAGCCTTTATTTTCCATAAGAACGAAAGATACACAAGCTCAAGGTCCCTCAAAGAAACTATAGAGTCTCTGCGTCTCGTTGAGCCTCTCTCTAAGGGTAGGAAGCCCGCAAGTACTCACAACCCACATGTAAAAGGCCTTAGAAGGAGAAACGTCAAAAGGCATGGAATAGTTCATCTCTACCCGACAATGGTTGGTCCGTCTCACGTCATGATAATAGACCCGAGTATAGGAAAGCTCTGGCCTAATCAGAGTACACCGGGATGTAGGGAACCCCTAAGAAATGTCCAACTGCCAGCACAAGCAACCAAGAGAGTATGTAATGCTCTCAGAAAGGCCGATAAGGACTATGCCACCTCTAACAACATCGGTAGTCACATACATGATACCCCACCAAGGGCAAACCCAATGGATATTCTCAGCAGCGCGATTACCCATAAACTCGACCCACTCCTCGACGGTAAAATCTCTGTGAGGTCGATTGCCAATGCGAATTATAAAGCCCAAGCCCAGTAGGCCTTCGAATGATAATCCATGCTTATGGGAACAAACAACATAGAAAGCTTGTCCCAGAGCCAAAGCTACAAAAGCAACAAATGAAAAATAAAAAAAGAAAAGAAAATACAGTTTGCTGGATTGAAAACCTGAAAAGGCGGTCCAATCAAAAATTAAGGCAAGCCTAATGAATCGAAAACCTGAGAGGGCGGTTCATGCAAAAAAAGGCTCAAATAAAATTTACTTGAAGGAGAAGCCTATTGCCCCTAGTAGTAGCTTTAGTTCCATTTTAGGAATCGCGCACAAAGATCAGTGTCTCAGCCAAACTTACCACAATGGGAGATTTCCCTTCCAGCATCTGATCAACGATAGTCAGGAAGGCAAAGTTGTGAATCATAGTGGGAACCTCACAAAGGAAGAACCCTAACAGAAGTATACAAATGAGGGAAAGCCAACTCGTGCCGTTAGGAGGAAGGCCCCTAACTATGTTAAAAGCAATATCCAACCTTAAGCCCTCATCACAGATCAGTCGACGCCTGTCAAATTGTTGCAACTGAAAACAGTTCATCAGCAGATCGGAGAACTCAAGACGGTGCATCAGAATGGCTGGGGGCATGTTAGCCAAAGATCTTGGGACCCTGTAGAATTCCTCATACGAGGGCCACAACTCGTGATCTCCCAATCGAAACACGTTGTTAACAGGGTCCTAAAACCTGACAGCGGCTTGAATCATGTTATACTTCACAAAAATGTGATAGTATTCCTTCATATGCACCAGACCATAAACCCCGAGATGATCCCTGCCATCAGAATTCTTCAGATAAACATTCAAATCTGTATAGAAACGGATATAGCCCTCTATGGCGAAATTTCACAAGAATAGCAGTTCGCTATACATAGTTTATGGGGTAATCTACCAATATCTGGCAGATTACCCTGATAAACTCGATCAATTACAAAAGAAAGCACAAAGTGAAGGAATAATGAAAAATTCTTTTATATATAAAAATGTGTTCATACAAGACAAGGCACTATAAATGGCCCTGAAAGAAAAAAAAAAGGCAACAAACAGAAAGCCTATCTACTACTGAGGAAAGAATCCTAGAGGATCGCCTTGTCTCTATTGTGGCTACTGCTATGGGTCATCCACTTAGAGCATCCCCAATAGACCTCGGAGCCATCGGATCTCCAGTTGCAACATTTTAACATAGATCATTCATATGCATTTCATAACATGCCATGCAAAGTAATAAAATAATAAACATACCGCCATATAGGAGTTTTGGTTCATCATGAACCGCCGCTGCCCTTGAATATATCCCCAATCGGAGATGCTATCAACGATGGGCACTTGTAAGAATGAAAGATCAGGAACCGGTCAGAGCCATCACAATCTAAGAAAAAATAGAAAAAAAGGCAGAGGAAGCTCACATGAGTGGTATCGGCCGAATGGAAGGCCACCGGATGCTTAGGATCCAAATAAGGCGGAATCACCGGCATATAAGTACTCAGGTAGGGTCGGTACATCAGAGACATGGTCGGCTGATACTGAAACCCCCAATGTCCCTCTACCATCGCCAAACCCTAAGGCAGGACAGATGACGCCGAAGAGCTACCTATGTGAGCAGAGGTAGTTGCAGGCCTCTTCATACCTTGGTTATCCTACAAAGGCGACAAAGCAAAGGTGAGTCAGTCTAACTAGGCATAACAATTAAAGATAACAAATTCGAACCAATGAAAGAAAGAAGTACTGTCATCCGAACAATCCCAGGCGATCCCGATCTAGCCTGGCCGCTAGGGGCAGAAGTCAAAGGGCCATCACCCTCAGAAGGGTTATGAATGTCTGACTCAGGCTTGACAAGAATAGGATCCATCTCTGGCCATCCAAGCAGCTGCGAATGGCAAAACTCCTCATATCCCCCAACCCGCTTCGGAAGGCGCTGGGTAAACCGCTGGAGGCCAATCGCGTAAAGTCTGGCAAGCTATGAGGCCAAAAAATCCACCGAGGCACCTCAGGAGGGATGGAACGCTACCTGGGAGGAAGATTCCAACCCTGGATGTGCTCTCCCAAATACCACTTCAAAGAGAAGGGAGTCTCTATAATCAGTCGGGTGTTTATAAACTCTCCAGCTAGCCTCATGACCTCTGGCCAGTGAAGAGCATGACCTAAGGGCTGCGTCTTGATCTGCAAGAAAGAAAAAATCAAACAATGATACAATGATTGTAGTAGATATAACAATTCAAGGAAATCAAGGAATCATGAAATATACCCTCTTCAAAGACAGATTGTGGAGGAAAGCGGAAAGCATAGATCGAGACTCCATCTCCCAACCACGCCAGTAATGTGGCAGTCAAAGACAAAACGGATAGCTACCATCTCGCACAAGCTTGGTCCCTGGGAGGAACCCCATCTCAAAAAGTCAGATCTGCGAGAAGACAAAAGAAATCAGAATGCCAAAAGACAAACCGAGAATACTCATAAAGAATAAAAAGAGCTAAGTCCTTACATAGATAATTTGGAGGCAAGATTTGAACTTTCCAATCTTGTTCCTCACACACTGATTGAGGGCCCAATACAGATGATGCAATGCTGCTCAGCCTCTGGCGTACTCGTCAAAACAAGACAGGTCAATCAAAGTCGGCAGGATATGGAGGTTCACAATCAAACCCCTAGTAGGAAAACACAGCCATGATAGAGTAGCGGCCATAAAAGCTCTAGTCTCACAGGCAGAAGTCAAAATGCCTTTTATCCACAGTAGTCCAGAAGGTCATGAGTTTCTCACAGGCAATTAGCCCGGGCTTGTCCCCAGAATAGCCAATCAAAGCCTCTATGGTCTCCCCATTGAAGTTGTGGTAAGTAAAGCAAGTGTTGAAGTGAATCACATTACCATGAAAAGGAAGACATGTGATGGCGTAGTAATCCAATGGAGTGATGGTATATTCCCCACAACGGAAGTGGAAAGTATGGGTAGTGTTGGACCACCTGCTCAGGATGTGGGTTGAAGTATCGGCTGGGATGTATGGGTACTTGCGAGATCTCAAGTACCTACAATTCCTTACCATCCTCCCCA
Organism: Euphorbia pulcherrima; assembly: GCA_947683365.1. Taxonomy (NCBI): domain Eukaryota; kingdom Viridiplantae; phylum Streptophyta; class Magnoliopsida; order Malpighiales; family Euphorbiaceae; genus Euphorbia; species Euphorbia pulcherrima. Next base: position 47,400,516 of record CANTUS010000010.1, read on the forward strand.
AGGACGTCCAGTCAACAATGGCCTTGGCACTAGGAGATAACACCTTATACCACTTATAAAAGTGGGTGGTGCTAGCGCCCTCATGCTTGGTCACCTGATTCAATGCATGCACACATATCACACACCAGTTCCCGATGAATCACACGATTATATGAAGATCACTGCATTAAATAAATCATTGCATTAAATAAATCATTGCATTAAATAAACAAGCAATAAAATTGATAAGTCATTGTGCAAAATAAAAGCAGCAGTAAGGCTTACTAGACTCCGAGAAAGATGATCGAAAGGCTTCAAGGCAGGCGAAATAAAATCCCCCGGACCAATCCCGTGGTACATCCAATTTGACTGGAGCCCATATAAAGCATCAGGAACCTCAGACAATGCCACTTGCTGACCATCAATGAGCACGTTCTGAGTAGTCACTTGAATGATTGGCAGATCCAAGCAGATCTTATAAAGCTTGAACCACATAAAAAACCCCACAAAATCTGAAGAGAAGGTGCAGAAAAGGGAAAAAGATGAAGGAAATCATTATCGAAAATAGCTTAAAGGCAGGAATTTTTGAAGAAGAAGAGCAGAAAACACAAAGAGAGAAGGAGAGAATTTTTGGGGTGGTGAAAATGGGAGTCAAGCTACTGCTTTTATAGACCACAGGTGTTAGCTTGCCCACTAATTACCTATCCAGCTGTCATGGGTTTAGGCGTCACACGTATTTACACGTAACGGCTATAAAAGTTACCGTTACATAGGTAATTAGCCCGCCGGTTAATTATGCATATTTTGAAAACTTTTGCAATTTTGCATTTTTCATCCATTTTCTGCATTGTTTATAAAACGAGCGGACCTAAAAGCTGTTTTTACATAGTCATTCATGCATTAAGCACCCAAAAATATTAATTACGACCCCCTGTCAATTTTTACCTCATGCAACTCCTTAATAAATTTTTAATCGAAGGGGCAAAATATATTTTGTTTCAAAATTTGTCGATTAAAAATATTTTAACTCATTTCATTCCACACACTGTTTTGTTTGTTTCACATACGATAAAATTTCTACCATAAAATTTATGTAGGCGAGGGGCAAACTGTTAGCACAGGTCTGTTTCAGCCCGATAAGGAATAATGCCTATTTCATTTAGTGATTAGACTAAAGAGCCAAAAAGGACCGAATTGTCATCCAAAATTCAAAATTCAAAATCCACATTCAAGAATTGTGTCCCTTTTCAGTTCCAGGTGTCCCAAAAGCCCTGAAATTCTGCCAAAACACTTCCAAATTCAAGCTTTATCACCTACACTAGGCATAAACTCGATTTACTGTCTTTTTAGATCAAGATCCCACAGTGATCTTAAGTCTAGAAAATACTTAATTTCTCTCAAAACCTCGCATTTCTCTTAGGAATAATCCAAGATTATAGCCATAACTTGGGATAAACCTATTTTCCAACCAAATCACAATCCTTGACAACTTCGGTCCCGCACCGGCTCTCAAGTCATCATGGATAGACGAAACGGTAAACTGAGGGTAATTGGCTCTAAGCCCAACTTTCAAATTCATTAAAATTCACTTTCATTATTTTATTATTGCACATTGCATTTTCATTTCTCTGGTCAAGTGAGCCTCTAAAGCCACTTAAACCATAATATGTGTAAATAAGCTCGCAGGTAAGGATGAAACATCTAGACGAGAGGAAACTATATCTGAGTTTCTGGGCTAAAATCCAAGCTCTGCCGTTACTCTGCCAAAATTTTGGTAGAAAATATCTATTTCTTAAGCCGTTATAATGCCCGTTTTACTTGTTGAATTTATTTCTTGAAGAAAGCCATTGTAATGCAGAAATTACCAAGAATTCCAAAATTCCAAAATTGATCTATACAATTTGAACAACATGAGTAACTATTATGTCCGAACTCAGAATCTTACTTTTTTTGGGTATAAAAATGCCATTTTGGATCAGTATACCACAATTTTCGGTGGAGCTGAATTGGGTGGCGCCTCTATTTTATTTTTAAATAAAGTAAAAAATGCTTTATTTTAAAAATATCTTTTCTTAATAAACTGTGCAAACATATTTCTCAATATAATCACATTTTTGGCTTATAAAGCCACTGCATTTAAACAAATCGGATTTTCTCAAACCGATTCGAACGCACCCCGTGCCCCGAACCCCGCATGCAACCCATCTCGTAAAACGTCCGCCGGCTCACAATGGGGCTCCAATTTCAACCGGGATGGCCGCCTCAACTCCATATACCAGAGAGTAAGGGGTTTCTCCAATCGTTTTGCAAGGGGTGGTTTTATAAGACCACAATACTCTGATCAACTCATCCGACCATTTTCCTTTTTTTGTCAAGGACTTGCTTCTTTAACCCTTCGCCAAGAGTTCTATTGGTTACTTCGGTTTGGCCGTTGGTTTATGGGTGTGCTACCGAGGAGAAATGATTTTCTATTTTCCAGTGTTTGCAAAAATCTCTGAACTTGTCTGATATGAATTGAAAACCATTGTCAGCTGTGATCTTTTTGGGTACCCCGAATTGAGTGATCATGTTTTTCCATACAAAATCAATGACTCGATCCGTGGTGACCGAACTAAGTGCTTCCGCCTCAACCCATTTGGAAAAGTGATCAATTACTACAAGTATCCATTTTCTCTACCCGATTGCTTCTGGCATCTGGCCTGCAATGTCGATTCCATAAGTTGAAAAAGGCTATGCGATCATGATGGGCTTTTGATCTGCCTTGAAGATGTATGTTTTCCTGGCGTGTATCTGGCATTGATGGCAAGCTCTAACGTACTTTAGTGTCCGCATTGACCGTTTCCCAGTAATTATCGTCTAAAGCGATTCTTCTAAGTAATGTGTAGGCCACTTGGTGGGATCCACAATTTCCTTCGTGAATTTCTTCTATTATTAACTTCCCTAATATAGGGTGACACATTTAAGCCACACATTTGAGTAGGATTTTTTGTATAACTCATCACCGACCAAAGTAAATCGCATGGATTTCCTCATGGTTTTTTTCACCTCGATTTGTCTTCTGGAAGTTTATCACAAGCCAAATAGTCATATATAGGTTGCATCCATTCGAGTGATTTCTTATGAATCCAAAGGTTCTCGCCTTGTTCTTCACATGTAGGATGGGTCAAGACTTCATAAGGGCAACTTAGCTCCTTCCACGAGTCTTTTCTCGCAGCCTTCTTAGCTCAATTGTCCGTGATCTCGTTCTATGACTGGGAGATGTATTCAATCTTCCATTCAGTACCTTTGGTTTTTAATTAATCTAGCAAGGTTGCTACCTTGGCCAAATATTTGACCATGCCGGCTTGTTTAGTTCCATAGGTCCAATTGATCTGGTTTAAGACTAGCTTCGAGTCAATTTTGATCATGACCACGTCGGGCGCTATCTCATTAGCTAGCTCTAAACCCTTGATAACTGCCTCGTATTCAGCTGCGTTGTTGGTGGAGGGGAATGCCAACTTGGCAGCGTATGATAATCTGATTCTTTCAGGTCCTTGGATGTAAACTCTAATACCAGCTCCTTCAATGCATGAAGATCCATCCACATGGATGGTCCAAGTCTTTGATCGTACCGTTCTATCTGGCTCAAGGCCTGCGAATTCTACTATAAAATCCGCCAAAACTTGTGCTTTCAAGGCGCTCCTAGCTTTAAATCTTATATCGAATTCTCCCAATCGAATGACCCACTTGGTGAGCCGTCCTGACGTGTCTGGCCTCTGTAGTACCTTCTTTAAGGGAAAAGATCTTCGACCAGACGGGTCAAACATGATTGACCGACTCATCTCCTTTATGTTTATCTGATGCTTGAATCCAAAGTAGATTAGGATAAGATCTTCGAGAGAGAATATAGGGATTAGAATCCTATTTGGGCTTCCTTGCGTGGATGACACGCAATACTGTTTTAGCCGATCTCATGCCGGCTCAAGGGTTTGTCCGAATCGGACATAATGGATGTTTTGTGACAGGGCCTTGATCCCGTAATGCCGGCTAGATGATATCTCAACCCGACATGCTTAGGATAGTTTCCAAGCGAAGGCTATTCCTTTTAAGGAGATGAGCCGGTCGATCATGTTTGACCCGATCTCTAAGCTCGAGACGGGTGAAATATTATTAGGAGGTTATCATTGATTAAGAAAGAGATTAAGTATAAATGAAGTTATAAGATAATAATTAAGAGGAAAGAAAATTTTATAAGAGATAAATTAGTCATTTTAATAGTGTAATAAATATTTACTTGATCGTAGTAGAAATTCTAAAATGACATACATTTAGTACCTGAGGGAGTGCTCCCTCCATCTAGTTTTTATGGTCCATTTAGTTCTTTCATAAATTCTGTTTTTAGTTGTCCATTTAGATTATCAATGTATTTTTTTATCACTTTTTCTCTAATTTATCCTGTATTAATGATGAGAAAGATTCTATGGGAATGAAAATTACTATAAGTTGATAATTAAAAAGAAATAACATATTAATATATAAATAAAAGGGATAAATTAATTATTTTAATATTATAATAAATATTTATTAATTTTAATAATTCATTTAATTGGACAACTAAAAATAGATAAAGGGAATAAGAAAAAAAAGTTTACTAGTAACAAATTTTATAATCGAACATTTAATACCTCTTCATTAAATATTTGATACATATATACTTTTTATTATTATAATATATAATTAGGGTACCGTAAAAGCAATTCCTGCAAATAAAACAAATAAATATAATAATCGGGTAAAGGTTGGGTACTTTGATTCCAAGTGTACACATGGTGTTGGATTTCAGCGCAGACCTGTAATTTCTTATGAAAAATCGAATGCAATTCCAATTCCATTTTCGACTGCTATAATCCTTTTTCAACCATTTCCTTTCAATCTTCATATTGCTTATTTTGACTGCGTAAGTTCTCTGTCCCTCAATTTTCTTTCTGGAATTTCAAGTTTCTATTCTAGCTGAATCATCTTGATCCAATAGTTTTCATCTCCTTTCGTTTTCGATTTTTGAGATTGTGTTTGTTGTTTGTTGATGTGGTTTGTAGTGCCAGTCAGTAACTATGGTGTTCTACAGAAGCTTTTCTCTGATTTCTCGACTCCGTTCTCGTGCTGTAACTTCTCTTTCCCCTCTAAATTTTCGCTTTTATTGTTTCATTAATTTTATACCGTTCGTGTTTGCGGGAAAATATTTCGTTCTTGATCGTTATTAGTTGGATGAAAATTTGGTTTATATTCAATGTATTGCAGGTTCAACAGTCGAATCTCAGCAATTCGGTGAGACGGATTCAGATGCAGACCTCCTCAGATCTTGTAATTTCTCTTTCGCCTTCTTTTAATTGTATGCACTTGTAATTTTATGGAATTGTTTGCCGGTTAATGCATGTAGGCGAGTGAAATCTTTCTGCATTTTTTTAAATTCTCACTGGTTAAATTGATATTTTCACCTGTTGTTCGGTATTCTTGCTTGTGCGGGGATGTAGAGCTAAATTAGCTTATAGAATTTAGAGATTGAACTCAATAACGGACAGGATAGATTATAAAATCAGCTTGAAGCATGATTCCATATACTAGCCAAAATGTATGCATAAAGAAAGTAAACTCAATTGAACTTATATATGTGTTTTGTTGCTGGTTATTTCTGTGACATTTCTTCGTATCTCTCTTCATGGACTACAGGATCTTCATTCCCAGCTGAAGGAATTGATCCCAGAGCAACAGGTGTTTATTACACCCTAGGCCTTTTTAGTTCATTTTTTTAGAAAATTTCTCTTATTTTCATTTGGTTTTAGGAGCGCCTCAAGCAAATCAAGCAAGACCATGGAAAAGTTCAGTTGGGAAATATTACAGTTGACATGGTAAATTTATGTTTGGTTTTCTCTATCTTATTTTCAGTTGACCAGCAAGAGTAATAATTAGTATTTGTTGTGCTATCTCTTCGATGCTGTATCGCCAAACTATTATTAATATAATTGGATGTGTATTGTGAAGGTACTTGGTGGTATGAGAGGAATGACAGGATTGCTGTGGGAAACCTCCTTACTTGATCCTGATGAGGTACATTTTTCAATTACTCATTCTGAAGCATTAAAACAGGATGCACAATCTGTACATTGTTATTATCAGCCAGACTCATTGAGAGATTTTTTACTGTTTGTTGATCTAACAGTTATAATTTTGTCTTTAGGGTATCCGTTTCAGAGGTCTTTCAATTCCTGAATGCCAAAAAGTGTTACCAGGTGCAAAGCCTGGTGGAGAACCTTTACCTGAGGGTCTTCTCTGGCTTCTCTTAACTGGAAAGGTGTAATTATGTTTTGTTGTAGAATATGGGCATATGTTATAGTAAAGCAATACTGCAGATGCAGTACCCTGGGACACATATGCATATGTCACGTATGAGCACATTTATTATTGAAATATGATTGCCTATTTATAGGCTTACATGATATAACAAAAAAAAAATATAAATTCAAATATTAAATCTAACCATATCAACCTAAAATCAAATATAATCCTAACACATTATTTTCTAATATAACTAATTTTGACGCTTTCAAATATAGCTTCTAGAGACAAATTCAACACTTCTCGACTCTGAAGCTAAACTATTTTATTTGGAATTATGGATCTGGTATGAGTCATAGGCATTGGTCTTTGATATAAGCATGGATATGAGTTATAGATATGGATATGGTACCAACAAGGTGTAGCTTAGTTGGCTAAGCAAGCTGAGCAAATTGGAGGAGAACAAGGTTCAAATATCACTAAATACACTTGTTGGGAGGGGTGAGGAGCCTTAAACTGTTACCAAGCCCCGAACAAGATTATCTCAATGAAGATACTTGTAAATATTACCAAAAAAATAGATATGGATATGGTCATGAACATGATTGAGTCATTCATGAACATTGGTATGAGTCATGGGTATGGGCATCGGTCATTGGTTATTATTTATGGGCATTGGGCATGGGTCATGGCCATTGGGCATTGGTCGTAGGCATTGGTTATGTGGCATGAGTTTTGAATGAAAAACCCATCCTCTTTGTATATTCATACTCTTGTTGCATCAGCATGGTGCCCTTCTGTTGATTTTGCGGTTTGTTCAGCTGAAATATACCCGAAAGAAGATAGCTCTGATAGCACTATTGTGGAATATGGGCGTATATTATAGTAAAGCAATACTGCAGATGCAGTACCCTGGGACACATATGCATATGTCACATATGAGCACATTTATTATTGAAATATGATTGCCTATTTATAGGCTTACATGATATAACAAACAAAAATATAAATTCAAATATTAAATCTAACCATATCAACCTAAAATCAAATATAATCCTAATGCATTATTTTCTATTATAACTAATTTTGACTCTTTCAGATATAGCTTCTAGAGACAAATTCAACATGTTTGATACAGAAAGCTATAAGCCTATAATGAATTTCATCTTCATGCATTCTCTGCAACCTCTAGGTGCATAACAGGTTTTTGCTCTCTTTTGTCCTTTCTTTGGCATTTCAGGTGCCAAGCAAAGAACAAGTTGTTTCGTTGTCAAAGGAATTGCGTGATCGAGCCACTGTTCCAGGTGTTTAACTTGTATCTCTTTGTAAATTCATGTATCTTTCAGCTGGAATATAATTATTACCCAATGTTCTGACTGGTACTTAAAATTTTTTTAATCTAGTAGTATTAGGATGGATAGAAATTGACTGTAGTTTATCCCAATATTTGTAATCTGCACAAACAAGTGCCATAATGTCTTAATAATTTGGCTCTATATGAAAGTCACTGAGGCTGGTTGGGCAGGCTTTGTATCATCTTTCACCTGTAATGACTCCCATCCTTTTTCAGTGATTATGATTTGTTTTTTCTTATGTTCTTGCAGAATATGTGTTTAAGGCCATTGATGCTCTTCCTGTCACAGCTCATCCAATGACTCAGTTTGCATCTGGTGTTATGGCTCTTCAGGTTAGAAGACCATCTAAGCATAATTATTTATGTTAACAGTTATAGTTTGTTTAGTTTCTCTTACTATTCTGTCCTTTCTTTTGCCCTCTAATTTACGCTGTCTTAATAATGGTTACAATAAAGTGTAGTAGGTAGGCATTTTTTTGTTCTTGTATAATTTCTTAATAGCTTATGTGAGCTGTGAATGTCTTTCTGGACAACATAAAGAGGCATATTTGGTGGAGCATAAGATTTGCACACAATATTACATTTATACATTTGTGAAGTGCGCCCTTTTGTACAGTTGAAACTGAGAACGACCAGCATGAGGATTGCATTTAGTAAAGGCAGGGTGATCACAATCACAAAGAGTGGTGGGAAACGAATTGTTGTTGTTGTTGTTCTCGCCATTATCAATGGCCTACCTTGCAGTGGCCTTCTTTAACTTCTTGTTTATACTGCTGTCCAAGTATTCAAATCCATATTCGAATATACTCGTAGGCTTGACTTTGTAATTATTAATATTGGCCAAGTTGTGAAAAAAACTGTATCTTGTTGTCGTTGTCAAGTCAACTACTCTGTAGATTATAGTGTGCATTTAGCAAACGCCAACTTATTTAATTAGCCAACATGCTGAGAGATAATGATATCAATCCTGGTTATATTTTTTTTGGTTGCAAGAATGCAATTTATGATGACTTGTTTCTTTCAGGTTCAAAGTGAATTCCAGAAAGCCTATGAAAAAGGCATTCCAAAATCAAAGTAAGTATTGTAAGAATATTTTCTCAAAGAGTCAAGAGTCAAGACCTTTGATTGTAATGTCAATATCATAATTCTGTAACATTTATAGGTACTGGGAGCCAACATACGAGGATTCTCTCAATTTGATTGCACGTCTTCCGCTAGTGGCTTCATATGTATATCGAAGGTCAGTAGCATCTTACTAGTACCCTGCACCTTAGATCTGAGTGCAAGGTTGAAGTTGTTGCCAGAAACAGAACTTTTGAATCATGAGAAGTATTTTTTTTTTTGTTTTGTTAGTGCAGAATATGGAAACTTTTGTAATTTTATATATGTTGCATGCTCAAACATTTTCAAGTATTTTGAGTGTCATGACGACGGAAATTATCTCCTCGTCTTTCGGATGTCCTTACTTATTTTGGTAATTGGTTTTACTTGAGTCTCATGAAGTTTTTTTGTTACAGAATATATAAAGGCGGAAAATTTATTCCCACACATGAGACTCTTGATTATGGTGCAAACTTTGCACACATGTTGGGATTTGATAGCCCCCAGATGCAGGAACTTATGAGGCTTTATGTTACTCTCCATAGGTTAGTATATCTCATTCTTCTCTAGGAAATGGAATATAGTACTCCAATGATATTGGACTAGATCAGTTCATTTTTTCCATCCAATCTATGCTTTTAAACTGAAACTGTTTCATTTACCAATCTAATACTTTTAACTGTGTTGCAGTGATCATGAAGGTGGCAATGTCAGTGCTCATACTGGCCATTTGGTATGTTAGATTGAAATTCTCCACTATGATTGCAACTCTTAGAACCTTGATATTTTGATTTACAGATCGAAGTTTTTATTTGTTCTTCTGGGACCATTATAGTTGAGTGCTCTTTTCTCTAATCAACATTATTGTCTTTATTCAGGTCGGTAGTGCGCTTTCAGATCCCTATCTTTCATTTGCGGCTGCTTTGAATGGTTTAGCTGGGCCTCTCCATGGCTTGGCTAATCAGGTATTCTGTCTTGTGCCATATCAAGTTATTAAGTTCTATAGCTATTTTTGGACTGAAGCCTATTTGGATTAATTTTCTTACTTTCAAGCAGATATGATATAATTCATAGACCACTTAGTGATAATAATGAATCCAATAATTATGCAGTAGTATTCCATCTATCGTCTACATTAAATACACTTCCTGTTATTAATTCCTCTATCTGTCGTGAATCAGTAACATCTTCAATTTGAATTCCATAATTTTTAGTCAACTTGTCCATGTTTACCTTTTTGTAATAACAGGATATGAAATGCCAACAAAGGGTTCTAGGAAGAAACAGAAATCATGTGATCAAATTTTATTATGCAGTGAATATAGTTTTGGTGTGCAGAGAATGGATTATAGAAAAGCCCATAGTTGCTTCCTAAATTACCTAAACAAATAATTTTGAAAATATAGAAATGTTATATGTTTAAGTATCAAGGACACGGCAGTCCTCTATTTGCTACACTATATTTCTGCCAATAGGCACCTATCATCTTGCTTTTCAGTTGCTGTGATCAATACCCAAAACAAGTCCACCAGCCAAAAGAAAAAAAAAAGAAAAGACAATGGGCTGATTATACTACAGTTACCTTTTCTTATAAATATTACAGAAATATTAGAGGTTTACAATCATCAGGAATGTACTTTCAAATGTCCAAGTTTGTGATTGAGAACCAACATGCATCCTGTGGAGGGAAGGCTATTCTTTCCCTGTCTAAGACGAGTAAATAAAATGAAAGGAAATAAAATTGATATATTTGAGTCATGAAATGCAGAATGCTCTGTCTGAAAAAAATGCACAAGTAAATAAAATCAAGGAAATAAAATTGATATATTTGAGTCATGAAATGCAGAATGCTGTTTCTGAAAAAAATCCGGCATATTAACTAGAAACCCAATCTTGCTGTACACTATTGTAGCTGTCATATTAGAAAGTTATAGTTTGATAATTAAGTACTTACCCCAATCTTCTTGTACATTGTAGCTGTCAATTTAGAAAGATTTTCTTTGATAAATAAGTTCGAGTTCAAGATTCTCATGTTTTGAGATCCAATGCATGATGTGGTTCATGTGGATGACAAGGCTAGAAACTACTTTGGCTCTCTTTTCCCCCCGGATGTCTTTGTTTTTTAAGATGCTGTCAAATGTGAATGAAAACTCAAAGATGATGTGTTGTTTATTTGTCAATATCAATGGTCGTTAAATTTCTCTACGTTCCGAGGTTTCAACTTCCAATCACGTTGTTTTCTGAATTCTAAATCTTGTATACAATTGTTTGCTACTAATTGTGGCAAAGGTTTAGCCTAGTGGTTGAGCCTTGAAGCTGTGAACCTAGAGATCACAGGTTTGAGTCCACATACGGGTAGGGGTTTTTCTTTGTTATTATTGTAAGCCCAATGAGACAAAAATTTTTTTAAGGAAAACTGCTAAGAGCTGGAAACCTACATTAAACATTTGTTGTCATTCCTCATCCCATTCTAGTCAAATGTAACATTACTTTGTGAATAATCAAGTGGTGAATGTTTTTCATCCTTCCTTTAATGACTTTGCTGGGCCGTCTCATATTTTTCATCCTTATATTTGCTTTGATCTGTAGTATTATTGAAATTTCATCTGGATATGAATACGATAATCATTGCAGGAAGTGCTTCTTTGGATAAAATCTGTGGTAGTGGAGTGTGGCGAGAATATAACCGCAGAGCAACTGAAAGAATATGTCTGGAAAACATTAAAGAGTGGGAAGGTAATTTATTTCCTTTTTTCTTTTGGTCAACTGAAAGAATATATCGTGAAAACAGTGAATGAGTAGAATAGATCAGAAATGGGATATCCAATTTGATAATCTTCATAATTTGCAGGTTGTTCCTGGATTTGGTCATGGTGTTCTTCGTAAAACAGATCCACGCTACACATGCCAACGAGAGTTTGCATTGAAGCACTTACCTGACGATCCATTGTTCCAACTGGTTGTTACTTGCTATGCCCTAAATACAGAGCATTAATGAAACCATGCAATCTCTTCTTTTTTTTTTACTTGAATTAAGTGGTTGATAAGCTAATTTAAATTTGACCTCTACAGGTCTCTAAGCTGTATGAAGTTGTGCCTCCAATCCTTACTGAGTTAGGCAAGGTATTAGATTGTTCTCTTACTTTAAAATTTATATAATGTAGGCTGAATACATCGGGGGGCCTCTGACTTTATGCCACCCTGAACTTTCAAAAGTTTCAATTACCCCCTTAAAAAATTGCACCAGTTTGCCCCCTGAACACCAAAAGTCAAATGAACCAGAAGCCGACATGTGGCATTGGGAGTCCAAACTGTTGCAATTTTTCAGCAGGTTATTTGAAACTTTTGAAAGTTCAGGGTGACGCTAGACATTTAGGGCCACCTTCAACGGGTCCCAATTCATTTATTTAGCCTATAATTTATGAAGCGTGCATACATAACCAACGGTCATTGCAGGTGAAAAACCCTTGGCCCAATGTTGATGCTCATAGCGGCGTGCTGCTGAACTACTACGGTTTAACTGAAGCTAGGTATAATATCTTTGCTACAATATAAACAATTGTTTTTGGTTTGTTAAGTTTATTACTCGATTAAATAACACATTAATTGTGGGCAGGTACTACACTGTTCTTTTCGGTGTGTCGAGGAGTTTAGGAATTTGTTCTCAGGTTAGTTCTTCTATAGCGATTTTTTTTATGACTTTACAGTTTCTTATAACTTGAATATGTCCGAATCACTATTGATTGGTTTACAGCTAATATGGGACCGAGCTCTCGGGTTGCCTCTTGAGAGGCCAAAAAGTGTTACGATGGATTGGCTCGAAAATTTTTGCAAGAAAGCAGCTTCATCCTAAAAGATCATAAACTTTTGGATTTTGCGGGTTCATAAATACGGGATGGTGTAAAGTTTTCTGGCTTCACACTTGTAGTAAAATTACTAGGGCAATTTTAACCATGGCATTTTGAGTTTGTTTTCGAAAATTATTTTTTTCGGTTAAACGGGTTATCAAATACCTAATCGGGTATCAGTGGGCTGTAGTAATTTACAGTGAATTGTTGGCGGGAACAGAATAAAATCTCAGAATGAGGGAACCATTTTGCATTGGTTGTGCTTATTTTCTTAATGCTGTTGGTTAGCTCTTTTTCAACTTGATTTCACAAATACTTGATTTGGTTTTGAAACTTGAGCATCTTTAGTAGATAGTGAGTTTTAGGATTATGTGGCATGTGAAATAGCATTACATTGATGATCTGTCAATAAATTTAAAAATAGACAATATCTTTAAAAAAGAGCCATACTAGATTGTCTATTTTATTTAGAATTGTGATTAAATTATAAAAAAATACTTGTAAGCATGTTTCAATGTGCAATAATAAAATATTAATTAATATGAAAACTTTAACATTCTATTTGATTGTCTACATGTAGAAGATTAAATAGACAATGCGTCACATTTATTACGTAGCTCATATAAAAAAAATATATAAATTAGTGTAGAATAATTTTTTAAGTTAATTATCTATTTATAGCTATTCTACTGTCCCCTCTCTTATAAGAAAACAAAGAAATTTTTTTGTAGCTACCTTTCTTTCTCTTTCTAATTTCACATTTATAAAATATCCATATTCTTTTAGTCAAGGTTGCTCTCTCCTATTTCATATTTTTTATTTTTCATTTATCTTATAAAATCATTAATTCATTTATATGCTACATTGGAAAGTTATTTTTATGAAAAGTTATAGTAAAAGTCTATGATAGATACAGGAAAGTAAAAGTTATATTAAAAGGAGCTGTGTGATGCATGTATGAAAGGTAGTGTTTTCTATGGTTAATTTTTTTCAAAGTAACAAAAATTTTGTTATTTTTTATCTCAATTGGATTAAATTTCATATTAACCATCAAATGCTAATAAAGGTTAAAATATTTATGGCAATTTAATTAAATATAAGATTTTGGCCTTCCAATTTTGTAAATACCTCCCAACATTTTTTAAATCCCACCATAAAAAACTTACTTCTCTAAATTACCTAAACTCTTTCCAAATTATAATATTTTAACTTTTGAATTTTGCTTTTACATGAATACAAGAACCTTCGTTGTAACAACTCTCTCTTAATTAATTTAATTTTTGCAACTTAAAAAGACTATATCTCACAAACCGTTAATTTTTTCAACACGAGCTTTTAGAATCTTTTGTTCATCTTATTTTTATCTTCAAAACAAAATTCATATTGAATATTTTTTGAGCAAAATTTTTTTTTTCGCATTTTATACCAATTTTACCAATGTTTCGTAAATTCTTATACCCGGTATAAGAGCGGTATAATGTTTTTATAGCACCAGTTTTCTATTTATTTTCGGGTAGATAACATAAAACATTAGCTACACTATTTAAAGCAAAAAAATACTCTTATACTTGGTATAAAGGTAGTAAAAAACTGGTATAAGACTTGCGAAATTTTTTTTTGCTCCAAAAATATTCAATATGAATTTCGTAAAATACGACAAATAAAATATTTTAAAGGCTCATGTCGAAAAAATTAACAGTTTGTGAGATATAGTTGTTTTAAGTTGTGAAAATCAAATTAAATATGAGAGAGAAGATTGTGGTAAAGAGAAAATAATAACCTTAAACGTGGTAGATGGCTAAAGAAAAAGAAAGTTAGTTATATGAAAAAAATATTCTATAAAATGGTATTTCCTTGTATTTCCCATTGTAAACATCTAAGAGTTAATACATAAAGGTATATGCATCCTATAACAGTATAATGTGTAGAAGTTTATGTATAATGGTATAGCAATCTTATAACATTTTTTAAAATAAACATAAATCATATTCGTTTGACTAAAGTATCACCAATATATCAAGAAATAAGTTACTGGAAACCTTAAAATATAAAAGAAACCAGATCTTTAAATACGAGGTTGTGTTTAGTTTTCTCTGCTATTGTCAAAACCGAAAAGTGAGTTATTTCTAAACAGTTGCAGGATATATCAATTTTTCGTTGGTTTATAGCTATAGCTATGTTTGATTTGGAATTTACAAACTTGTAAATGATGCTAGTATATGTACGTATTAATTCAATTCATAATGTACTTTAGGAATATAAAAATTAAAACAAATTCCTTATTAATTTCCACAAAAAAAACACAATACAACTGCAGAAAAGAAAACCGAAACACAGTCCACGAACACGAAACAACCTAAACCGAAGCTAGTCTCTTCAAATTAGAGCAACGGTACAGAGTAAATCCGTACCATAATCACAATCACGACAATAATAAAACCACAAACCCCGAGAAATTTCCTTAGCACACTTATCACAAGTAAAAGTAGCACTTTCCTTACCATCCAAAGACGAGTAAACGAGAGAAAGGGGGTGATTATGCTCCACATGTTTGACCGTTTTCGGCAAGAAAGCACAACCAACATGGAGACTAAACTTACAAGCCAAGCAACAATAAGCAAAACCGGTCCCATAATCGCCACAAGCATTACAAACGAACATGTTTTCATCATCATCATTAGACCGAGTTGAAACAAGGGTAATTGAATGTTGAGTGTGTGAATTGTGTTGTAGCTCTTTGGGTAGCTCGAAGCACGACTTATGAAGAAAAAACTCGCATTTTGATTTGCTACATTTAAAAGCCGAACCACATAGGTCAAGCTCGCATCCTGAGCATATTATTTCGTCTTCTACTTTTATATTGATTGGACGCAAGGGATGCAAATGGCTGGAATGCTTTACGCAAGGACGTTTCCTTAATAGAGTTGCCATTTCGAATTCTCTTTTTCTTTTTGCCTCAAATCAAAGTGTGAGGTTCATATATATATTAGAGGGTGCAGTTGTATATGTAGTTGAAGTTATAAGTTTCTTTTTGTTTATAGTTTGTAGATCTCTAGGCAATAGGATTTATAATAATATTGTGTGTTTATTAGTCAACATTCATATTACTTTTTGAGTTTTGGATCTCAATTTATGTATATAACGTGTTTATTTCTTGAAGCTTAAGTATTCTTCTAAAAATGGGGTTGTACATTAGAAATCTCCAATTAATGACTTTGTTGCACCAATTATTTTATATACTTAGCATTGATTGCCATGTAGTTTCATTTATTGTCTAAGTGATGTTAACATATGTGGATTTAATTGGATTTAGTAACAAATTCGCCACAACATTTCTCTGAAGTCTAACCCTCATTCCATAATTATTCCAAAGAAAATTTGTTGGATATATCACATTGGTTGATGTTGGATATGATATATGCCCTTAAGGCAATTAGGGCGATATATCTTAATTATGCAATAGTACGAATAATTTATTTAATCAATAAAGACATTTGTTCTTTTATTTATATCAACGTGTTTATATATATATATATATATATATATATATATATATATATATATATATATATATATATATATATATATATAGCTGGTTAAATATATATTCATTGATGTATGCAAAAGTCCTTGACATATCATAGCATGAAGTCAGAGAAATTATAGTTGGACTATATTTGGTGGAACCTGCTTCGTGTGCAATTATGATTATGTCTAAACTATCCCTAGTCATAGTTTCATCAAGAAAGGATATTGATGAAACGGAAAGACTAGCTTGTGGTCAACTTTCTTGGAAAGGGTCCAAGCAGTCAATCTCCTAAGGACTGAAGGTGTTGCCTTAAGTTTGACACATGGATATATCAGGGAGATATATTGGAGACCGCAGTAAGATAAACACTTGGTATATATATATATCAATGTGTTAGTGTTTATCTTTGTGCAATAAGCTTTGCGAATGTCCTCGTACTTGAGATGCTAGTTACCTTGTGTGGTACTATTGCTATACTTTGGGTCATTACTATACACTAATTTATTTAAGGTGCTACGGGTGATTACAGGTATAGTGATGACAGCACGTTGGTAAGATGAGAAGTCGGAAAGAATCCATCGCTCCGGATATATTAAGGAGTTGTACCTGGCCACTTGTTGAAGTAATGATTGCCATAAACCTCTGATCAGAGTATGTGTTTGATAGAAAAGGTTTCTAGTCAAACACACTATGGTAAAAGGCAATATACTTCGGTAACAAGTAAATAACTGGGATAGCTTGGAGCAACCTCGCTATTAGTGGGTTAATACTTTAACCGAACCCTATAAACTAGATGGTACTAATATTAAAGAATGAAAGGAATTTATCGCACTGGATAACTACTGCATTAACCGGGATTAAGTCATAAGCATAAATGACGTTTCGAGTAATGGGGGATGGTAGACCCTTGCTAGAGGCGTACTACAGTCGTTTAAGGTAATCGAGTTCTATTCACGGTGTACAGCATCGAGCCAATGGTTCCAGTAGAACAAGGGTTGGTTAAGCCTTAACAGCTCAATACTTCGGGATCCTATAAGGTCACACACATTGGACCTTCATCGGACTAAGTAAAGAACTAATAGATTTATTCTATTACGAAAATATAACATAAATAATAATTGGATTATTATTTGATTGGTTAAAATTGATTAGATCAATTTTGGATAGACCAAGGAATTTATTTTGACCAGTAACTAATTAATTAGAGTCATAAATAAATTATAATTGATTAGATCAATTTTGGTTGGACCAAGAAATTTATTTTGATTGGTAACTAATTTATTAGAGTCAAAAATAAATATTTATTTGAAATGATTTAAATGGAATTTTGCAATGGCAAGTTAAAACCAAAAAGTATGAAATATTTTGTACAAAGTTCGGTTGCGTGAAATACACCGAAAGGTGTGCGAACACTACTAGGCAGTGTTCGTGGCAACCCTTATTCATGGGCTGCACAAAGCAGCCCATGAAAAGGGCAGCCTTGCCACATGCAGCGTGCGTAGAACGCTGCATGTATATATATGTTAATGGGATGGGAGTAATTAGTCCCATTCCACATTGCTTATAGGGGGAGCATTTTTGCTCCCCCAAGCCTATGTATAGGCTATTCCCTTTCCTTTCAAATTACACCAAGCTCAAAGCATAAATCTTAAGCGAGATAATTAATCTCTCAGGTAATTAAGCAAGTTATTTTTGTGGAGCCTGAATTTATTCGGGCACCACTAGTTTATATTTTTTGGGTGAGGCTTCTAGAGTGGTCTAGCAACTACTCGAGGCTTCTTAGTTCTTCCTCCCGGGGAGGTTTTGGTTGGTAGGGTTCGTGTGGATACTGATAGAGGCTATCCTACGATTGGAGGCTTGTGCAAAAAGATTTTGCAAAAACACGCTTCAACTGGTAAGTTCTGTTTCTTTTTCTTTTAATTATTAAGTCTTTTTCTTTAAGTGTTTTTCGGCTTAATAATTATGCTTAGGTTATTTTTGCATGCTTAGTTTATTTTATGCTTAGCTTATAACATGCTTAGTATAAAATAAATATGCTACAATATAATTTGGAATTATGGTATGCCTAGTCCTTTAGCATGCTAACCTAGGTAGAGAATTATTTAGTTAAGGCTTTATTTAATTTATATGCAACTAATAGGAGTTCCTGGAGACATGGACAAAATTTTGAATTTCCGTCATGCCTCTTATGCATGTTCAATCTGACTGTCAATTCCCAACAGTGGTATTAGAGTCTGCCTATTTAGTGCATAATTAAGTTAGAAGCAAACTAAATATTATTTTCTAAATAAAATGATTTGTTTATTTAATTTTTTGGAATAATATATATAAACTTGTGTCTTTCATTTCAAGGTTAGAAAATGGTTTTGAATATTTTTGAATAAGCCTGCTCAATTTACTCAAACTATACAAGTGTTAATAATTTATTTAAATTACATGGGTTATAGATGCTTCCAATTTTCATGAATTGGAAGAACAAAATTTATTAGTTTAAGAGAATCCATTGGTCTTAAAGTTTGTGCCTGTATTTGTTCTGGCTAAGGATTGGACTTGGTGTCTACTCCTCGTAGGGCACCTCTCCTACTTGGGAACCTATATCGGTGCAATTTGAATTGACCAACCGGGGGATTAATATGAACTAATTTATTTCTTGTATATAAGATGATGCTTATATATATTTCTATAACAAAGTAAAAAAATTAAATTTATTGAATAAAAGCTTAAAGGAAATGCAATATAAATATAACAAATAAAAGTGCTAATTATTTTGCATATAATCTAGGTTGATGGAATAATTGTAATAAAGAGCTGAACCTACCTAAGGTTAGACCTTATAAATTAATTCTAAAATTCCCTGAATTAATACAAGTTATTATAATTTGTCCATCTGATAAAATCCTAGATTGGGTGAGACGTTTAATACCAATAAAAACCCAAAGTATATATATTAAGGCAAGTTATAGTCTTCCTTACTCAAATTTATAATAAGGTCTCTTTGGGCTATCAAAGTGCTACGCAAAGCGTTCCTTCTAGTCCACATTGATTGGTTGTAAAGTTTGAGATAGGGTCTGCCTTAACAGAGCTGGGGTAGTCCACCATAAAATTGGGGGCTAGGCCTAGATCTGAGACATATTCAAGGAGATGCTAATATAAGAGCACACGTCCCTTGGGTTTAGGGAACTTGAATGAATTAGCAATTGCATGCGATGCAAATGGAATGGGGTTCCAACTATGACTTACTATTATGACTTGACTCATAAAATTTGGGGTTGTAATAGACTAGTTATAGATGCTATCTACTAGAAAATTTAGCTGGGCTAAAATTCACGAATTCAATAGAATGGGCTATTGTAAATTTTGAAGAAAATAGTAGGAAAATGTGTTTAATTAAAAGTCCTCATATTAAATACATGTACTTAAACTAATATCTAAACACTTTTCTTTTCTTATATCTTAGGTTGAAAATGACTTCCAATTTTAATCTCCGTATGTTACTTGACACCAAATTGAATGGCTTGAACTTTTCTGATTGGCTCCGAGCAGTAAGAATAGTTATCAGATCCGAGGGAATTGCCTATATCCTAAGTGAAATTTTCCCTGTAGAACCTGATGTTGAGGATCATATGGAACATGATGCCTGGTTGAAGCACAGGAAAGATCGTGAGACTACCATGTGTATTATGTTGGGGTCCATGAATCCTAAGCTTCAGAAACAACATGAGAACATGCCCTTAGAGGATATGGTTCTCCATCTTGAAGAACTCTTTTCGGAGAGGGAGAGGACAGAGAGGTATGAGACCTCCAAGCTCCTTTTCGAAACCAAGATGCAGGCTGGCACCTCTGCCTCTTAGCATGTACTGAAACTATTGGGATACCTTGAGAAGCTGAATCAATTGGGATTCGAGATGAATCATGACTTGAGCATTGACCTTGTGTTGATGTCCTTGACAGATAGTTACTCAGGCTTCGTGACTAACTATTACGTGAACAAGATTAATTCTACTATCCCTGAATTAATCAACATGCTGAATACAGTAGAACCTCGGATAAAAAAGGATCAGAAACCTCTACTGTTTGTTGAGAAAGGCAAGGCTTCTAAAAGGAAGAAGTAGGCACTGGGTGCTAAGAAAATAATCAGTAAGAAGAAGAATGAAAAGAAGGCATCTAAGTATGTCTGCTTCCAATGTGGAAAACCGGGACATTGGAAGAGGGATTGCAAAGCTCCTGGTTCTGAGCATTTAAAGAAGAAGCCTACAGAGGCATCTACTTCAGGTATATTTGTAATTGAAAACTTTGCTACTTTTCCACGAGAATCCACTTGGGTATTAGATACTAGTTGTGGTTCTCATATCTGTACTTCTGTGTAGGGACTAAGGAACTGCAGAAAACTTGCAAAAGGGGAGATGGACCTACGCGTGGGAAATGGAGCCAGAGTTGCTGCATTAGCCATAGGAAGCTTTAGTCTTGTTTTGCCAAGTAGACTTGTTTTAGTTTTGAATAATTGTTACTACATTCCAAGTGTTACTAAGAATATTGTATCTGTTGCGTGTTTAGTAGCAGAGGGATTTGAAATTTAATTTCAAATAATAATTGTCAGATTCGTTTGAATAATATTCTTTATGGTTATGGAATGTTAAAAGGTGGCATTTATGTTCTTGATACTAAAATAGAAGTTTTCAATATAAACAATGTGAAGAAAATTAAATTAGATAATGAGAATTCCTTCTACTTATGGCATTGTCGTTTAGGCCACATAAACGAAGATCACTTAACCAAGTTGCATAAGCATGGAGACTTGGGCCCAATAGACTTAGAGTCTTATGGTGATTGCGAACCTTGTTTAAAAGGAAAAATGACAAAGTTACCCTTTCAAGGAAAGGGTGAGCGAACCGTGTGTACATTGGAACTTATACATACTGATGTGTGTGGTCCAATAAGTGTTCAAGCACTACGAGGATACTCCTACTTTTTTTAAAAAATTTCCCGAGAGAGGGAAAAGGTAGGTGGGAAGAGTTCCCACCGTCGTTAAAAACCTTCTCCAAGGCTTTTTATTAAAGAATATAGAAATACATGAATTGTAGTGGTCATAGCGAGATCATACCGAATCATTGGTTTACAAGATAAAGAAATGAAATAACAAGCTATACGCCTATCCAGATCGTCTGCAGCAGCCCAACAATCAATGTGGCATAGCAAATCGGTATTGAGTTCGGTGAGCATAGTCCTCAGTTATAGATGCATTGACAAAGGGTGCGTGTGAAGGCCACCATTCTTGACTATAAATTTGCCCATGTTTTGCCAAAGAGTCAGCAGCTCCGTTTCCTTCCCGATAAATGTGAGTTACAATTAAATTCATTGGACGCTGTTTGAGGATCGAATTTTCCCAACGGACCCTAAGTGACCATGGAATAGCCACTGGCTGGTTTTTAAATGCATGAAGGACAAACATGGAGTCCGTTTCTAACCATAATTGCCTCCAACCGAGATCAAAAGCTTTGTCCACCGCAACAATTGCTACCACCAATTCCGCTTCAAAGGCATACGCATTTGCAATATTCCCGGTAAAAGATCCATGCAGAAATCCTCTAGGATTTCAGAAAATTCCCCCGTAACCAGCCAACCCGGGGGCATCCATAGCTGATCTGTCAATGTTGACCTTCATAAAGTGTGGCGGTGGGGTAGTCCATGTCACCAGGTTGACTTTCTCTACTTTACCCGGTATAATATCAAAACCAATCCTCTTTAGAATCTCGAAATCAATAATGGTTTTGGTATTTCCAGCTCTTTAAAATTAGACTTCTTTCATGGAGCACTAAAGAAAGCGCAATCCGTCTCCAATCACCGCATGCTTGTCTTGAAATCTAGCTAAATTCCGTATATGCCATATGACCCAAAAATAGCTTAAGATTGCCACGTTCCATACCGCAAATAGCTAAGACCCACACCACTTCTCTTTTGCCTTTATAATTAGGGGAATTACGCCCTCGTTAAGGTAAATATCCTTTCCGAAAAAGCTACTCACTGCATTCTATAACATTGCAAGAAAACATGTTCGATAGTCTCCCCATTCTGCCCACATAAGTAACACTAGGATACAATCAATATTCCTTTATGTTGAAGGATGTCATCTGTAGGAATTCGACCATAGATCAGTCTCCAACACAAAGTAGAACGCGAAGGAGGAAGAAAAGCCTTCCAAATGAAATCATGCCATGGTTCCACCACATTCGAGTTCTGTAAAAGCGAGTAAACTCTTTTAATGGAAAAGTTACCATCAACTGCCGCCTTCCAAACCCAAATATTCGGGCCTTCTCTCAACCGATCTAATTGCAAAATTTTGTTTTGGACCTCAACCGGTAATCTCTCTGGCAGATTCCACTCATTGTTTCTTAATAAATCGGAGACCTTCCCTGACACAACCCGCCTCTGCTCATTAGACAATTCCAACCGATCAACCAAACGTTCTCCCATCCAACTATTGAACCAAAAACTTATATTAAGCCCCAATGAAATAAACCAAACAGCCTATTCTCTAACCAGCCCTAAAATTCCCTTGATAGAACTCCATATTATGGAGCATATTGGATGCCTGATTATATCCCCCGATCTTTGTATGAATCTCGACCTCAATAAATTGGGCAGAGGTTGTTGACCTTGAATGATCTCCCAACTTAACTTAGCAAGTAAAGCCTTATTGAGAGTTTGAAGGCTCTTGATTCCAAGACCACCGCACTTCAGAGACTTACAACAGATTGATCACGGCACCGTTATCAACTTACGATTAGTCGTTGAACCCTTCCAAATGAAATTCCTGATTGCATGCTCCATATCCCGCAAGAGTTTGACTGGCCATTTATAAATTAAGAACGAATGAATAAATGAACCCTGAATCACAGAGTTTACCAAACAGATTCGACCAGCCATTGATAGCGAGGATCCTTTCCACCCCAAAAACTTGCTTAAAATCTTATCCGCTATGCCCCTCAAATGAGTCCATCGAGGAATCCATTTAAATAAAGGAACCCCTAGGTATGGGAAAGGACTATCTAGCTGCCTAACTCCCAGAATATTTGAATTTTCACGCGCCCGATTGATAGAAACTCCTCTACCAAAATACACTGAACTCTTGTTCTAGTTAGCCGCTTGACCTGATATAGCCGCATAGTCGTTGAATAAATTTTTTAGGCATATGAAATTATGTTTAGTGGCTGCCCCAAAAATAACCACATCATCCGCGTAGAGAAGATGGGATGGGAAAGTCGCATCCCTCGTATATCGCATTGTAGTGAAGCTACCCTCATTAACTAACTTTAAAATATACCCAGTAAGAAATTCTTCAGCAAGGCAAAAAAGCAATGGAGAAAGGGGATCACCCTGTCTTACTCCCCTTGAGCAAGAAAAATAACCTGTAAGTTGGCCATTAATTTGTAAGGAGATACAACAAGATGATTGAATTTCAAGGATCCAATCCCGGAATTGTTTAGAGAAACCAAAACAATCTAAAACTGTAAGTAAGAAATCCCAATCCAAGGTGTCGAAAGCCTTTCAGATGTCGACTTTGAGTGCCATACGACCCCCATTCCTTCTTGTCAAGCACATTCATACCCTCTGAGGCCAACAAAATGCTATGACTAATTTTCTTATCCATAATAAACCCAAACTGATTCTTAGATATAATCCGAGCCGCTATAACCCTAAGCCTATTAGCAATCAGTTTCGTAATAATTTTGAAAATGAAATTTGAGCAAGCAATTGGATGGTACTGCTCTATACAATCAGCCTCATCAACTTTAGGGATAAGAACCATGACACTTGAATTAAAACCAGTGATGACTTTCCCATTGTCAAAGAACCACTAAATGCATTTACTAACATCGCCGCCAATAATATGCCAAAATGATTGAAAGAATTTACTTGTAAACCCATCAGGACCTGCCGCACTTTCTCCATCCATATCAAAGACCACACTACGTATCTCATCAATCATTGGCCTCCTAGTTAAAGACCTATTCTCCTCTTCTGTCCAAGATTTGGGATTACTGAGCGGATCCTATCACGATTAACATGCACCTCACCTTGACTACTAAAGAGTGATCTATAAAATTCCACCACATGGTTTGAAATGGCATGTAGATCAGTAGTAGCGGTGCCATTAATATTCAGAAACCGAAGCTCGGTGAAGCTTTACTAAGCTTAGCTTGACGATGAAAAAAATTAGAAATCCTGTCACCAGCTCGAAGCCAATTCATACGCCCCTTTTCTTTGAAGTAAATTTCTTGCTGATTAAGCACCAAATTGAGATCAGCATGAGCCCAAATCTCCCTTACTGCAAGCTCGTCAGAAAGCCCCCCATCCTCAATCTCTGATTGAACCAAATGTAACAACTTACGACAAGCCAGAATTCATTGATTCAAATTACCAAAAACTGACTTATCCCATTCCCTCAACTTACTATGTAAAAACTTTAAGTTAGTAGTAAAAGCATGCATAGGTGTGAAAGGTGAAATCGGCTTCCAATTCGAGCGAACATAATCGTGAAAATCAACATGTGTAAGCCACATACTTTGAAAACAAAATCTTGCAAAACTAACCTCACCTTTAGAGCATTCAAGAAGAACCGGGTTGTGATCCGAGTGATGTCGAGGAAGAGCCTGACAACGAATAAAATCCCAGTGATCAAGGAAAATTGAATTACCCATATCCCTGTCTAGCATATATTGGATATTGTGAGGTCCCCTTCTTTCATTAGTCCACATAAATTGTGAACCCAAAAGAGGTAGATCCGCTAACCCTGCTCCCACTATGGCTGAATTAAATTCTCTACATACGACATTGTTAATGTTTCCCCCTCATTTTTCATGAGCCCCTCAAACAACATTGAAGTCACCAATGACCACCCATGGGATATCCTGCTGTAAGTTAAGAAGCTCATTCCACAGAATTCTTCGATCATCCACAGAATTAATACCGTAAACAAATGAATAACAATGATTTTCACCCACAACCTGAATGTCAATGGTCACCAATTGCTGCCCCCTAGTCACATTCGAGGGAGTTATATAGAAGCTCGAAAGCACCCATATGGATTGGAGATCCCTATTATTCCTAAAAACAAACTTCAAACCCGCCGTTCTCCAAAACCGCAAATTATCATCAAAAGAGATCATAGGTTCTACAAGACAAACTAAATCTGGATGATACGTCTGACAAAAATTCAAAAAAACTTGTTTGGTAGAGGAATTGCCAATTCCCCTACAGTTCTAGAACAAAGTCTTCATTTATAATTCCTTGAAGTGTTTTGACGCCCCTGGCCTCTACCGGCTTGTCCCTTCCCTCTACCACGACCCTAAGTCTTTAGGCTTTTTTGTCAGCCTTGACTTCCTTAGTGGTTGTTACTTGTTCCTCTGAATCAGAATAATCTGCCCAGAATCAGCCCTTGCCCATTGCCATATCAACTGCCTGGGAATTATCCTTGTCTTCCATAGAATGACTAATTGTCCTCTCTATTGATGTGTGACTAAATTCCTCTCCATCAGACTCCTCTGGGTTTGTAAATTGCCCTCAATACCTGTAGAAGGGACCCTGGTTTTGGGTGAAATCCACAACCAAGTCAACATGTTGTGCACTCGTAACCAAGGTTTTAGATGGATTAGAACCTTTTGAATTTCCTTCAAAGAAGAAGAAGGATCATGTTCTAAAGAACTATTACATTCCTGGCTGCTTTCCATAATATTTCCTCCTGGAGAACCCGTATTCCCAGGATTGACTTCCTGAATGGTCAGGTCTTCTACCAATCTGTCTTGCACTTTCTTTAATACTCCTACTTTGTAACCTTTATTGATGATTACTCACGATATGGTTATTTGTACTTGGTGAAGTACAAGTCTGAAAGTTTTGAAAAATTCAAACTATTTAGAGCTGAAGTAGAGAAACAGCTTGAGAAAAGTATTAAAACACTTCGATTGGATTGAGGTGGAGAATACTTAAGTCAGGAGTTTCAAGATTATCTAAAGTAAAATATGATAGTTCCCTAGTGGACCCCTCCTTATACACCCCAACACAATGGAGTGTCAGAAAGGAGGAATCAGACTTTATTAGATATGATCAGGTCATGATGAGCCATGCAGTTCTTAGTAAATCCTTTTGGGGATATGCACTGGAGAGCGCGGTTTATATCTTAAACAGAGTGCCCTCTAAATTAGTTGATTTTACACCTTGTGAAAGATGGTGTAGCAAAAAGCCATCTCTAAGTCACTTAAGAGTATGGGGTTGTCCTGTTATAGTAAAGAGGATAGCGTTTGATAAGCTAAATACAAAGGCTGACAAATGTCTATTCATTGGATATCTAAAGGAAACAATTGGATATCTATTTTACCAACCCGAAGCATAAAAGGTATTTGTGTCTCGGATTGCTCACTTTTTGGAAAAGGAACACTTGCAAAATTCAGTAGGAGCAATATTGAATTGGAAGTTCAAGAGAAAGAAACAAACAATCAACTGATTGACCCCGTTCTAGATACACAAGAGAGTGTGATCCAAGAATAACCTGTCGAAATACAATTATTACGAAGATCAGGTCATGTTCATAAGGGTCCCGATAGATATGGGTTTATCATCACTGATGATAAGGAACTATATCTTATGGAGGATGATGAACCAAAGACATACGATGAGGCAATGAAAAGCTCAGATTCTGATAAATGGCAAAAGGCCATGAAATCAGAATTGGATTCCATGTACGAGAACCAAGTTCGGAATTTTGTTGATGCACTATAAGAGGTTAGACCAATTGGGTGCAGATGGGTCTTCAAGAAGAAGACAGACATGGACGGTAATGTAATTACCTATAAAGCAAGGTTGGTTGCGAAAGGTTATAGTCAACGGGAAGGTATTGACTATGATGAAACCTTCTCACTGGTAGCCATGCTTAAATCTATAAGGATACTCCTCGCCATTATTGCTCATTTACGATTATGAGATCTAGCAGATGGATGTAAAAATAGCATTCCTGAACGAGGATTTAGACCAGGATGTGTATATGACACAACCTGACAGTTTTACATCTAAGAATGGCTCGAAGGTATGCAAGCTGTAAAGATCCATTTATGGACTTAAGCAGGCATCTAGGAGTTGGAATATAAGGTTTGATTAGACAATCCGGGAACTGGATTTCTGCCCAAATGCAAATGAGCCTTGTGTTTATAAGAAGGTTAGAGGGAGTGCAGTCATTTTTCTAGTATTATATGTTGATGACATTCTACTAATAGGAAATGGCATTTCTCTTCTTCAAAAGGTTAGAGTATGGTTGTCAAGAAAGTTCTCCATGAAAGACCTTGGTGAAGCAGCATTTATTCTAGGTATAAAGATCTACAGGGATAGATCCAAGAGGCTTTTAGGTCTTTCTCAAAGTACATATATAGACAAGGTGTTGAAAAGGTTCAACCTTGAGCATTCTAAGAAAGGTTATCTACCGATGACAAAGGGGATTAACCTATCTAAGGCTGAGTGTCCGAAGACAGCTCAGGAGAGAATGTGCATGAAGGATATACCCTATGCATCCATGATAGGCTCCATCATGTATGCTATGATATGTACTAGGCCGGATGTCTCTCAGGCTTTGAGCTTTATGAGCAGATATCAATCAGATCCAGGTGAAAAGCACTGGATGGCCGTCAAGGCAATCCTTAAGTACTTGAGAAGGACTAAGGATGAGTTCTTGATTTGTGGAGAAGGTGACCTCACTATCAATGGTTACACTGATGCGAGTTTTCAATCTGACAAGGATGACTTTAAGTCTCAGTCAGGTTTTGTGTATGTGTAAAATGGAGGGGCAGTATGCTAGAAGAGTTCCAAGCAAGAAACTACTGCTCATTCAACCACGGAATTTGAATACATTACTGCATGCGAAGCAGCAAAAGAAGCTGTCTGGTTAAAGGGATTTATTGGTGATCTCGGTGTGGTGCCTGAGGCTGTTGATCTAATTACTTTATATTGTGATAACAATGGTGCCATAGCTCAGGCAAAGGAACGTCTCATCAGAAAAATAGACATGTATCCAGAATGTATCACATAATCAGGGAGATTGTTGATGCTAAGATAATAAGATTAGAATATGTACCCACTGATCAGAACCTCGCGGATGGTCTGACAAAGCCATTGACTCAAGTCAAACATGACCAGCATTTAAAGCATATGGATTAAAACATATGGCTAATTGGCCTTGGTGCAAGTGGGAGTTTGTTGGATATGATGTATACCCTTAAGGCAATTAGGGCGATATATCTTAATTATGTAATAGTAAGAATAATTTATTTAATCATTAAAGGCATTTATTCTTTTGTTTATATCAATGTGTTTTATATATATATATATATATATATATATATATATATATATATATATATTATAGCTGGTTAAATATATATTCATTGATGTAGGCAAAAGTCCTTGACATATCATAGCATGAAGTCAGAGAAATTATAGTCGGACTATATTTGGTGGAACCTGCTTCATGTGCAATTATGATTATGTCTAAACTATCCCTAGTCATAGTTTCATAAAGAAAGGATATTGATAAAACAGAAAGACTAGCATGTGGTCAACTTTCTTGGAAAGGGTCCAAGTAGTCAATCTCCTAAGGACTGAATGTGGTGCTTTAAGTTTGACACATGCATATATCAGGGAGATATATTGAGACTGCAGTAAGATAAATACTTGGTATATATATCAATGCGTTAGTATTTATCTTTGTGCAATAAGCTTTGCGAATGTCCTCGTACTTGAGATGCTAGTTACCTTGTGTGGTACTATTACTATACTTTGGGTCATTACTATACACGAATTTATTTAAGGTGCTACGGGTGATTACGGGTATAGTGATGATAACACGTTAGTAAGCTGAGTAGTCGGAAAGAATCCATCGCTCCGGATATATTAAGGAGTTGTACCTGGCCACTTGTTGAAGTGATCATTGCTATAAACCTCTGATCAGAGTATATGTTTGATAGAAATGGTTTCTAGTCAAACACACTATGGCAAAAGGCAATATACTTTGGTAACAAGTAAATAACTGGGATAGCTTGGAGCAACCTCGCTATTGGTGGGTTAACACTTTAACCGAACCCTATAAACTAGATGGTACTAATATTAAAGAATGGAAGGAATTTATCGCACTGGATAACTATTGCATTAACCGGGATTAAGTCATAAGCATAAATGACGTTCCGAGTAATGGGGGATGGTAGACCCTTGCTAGAGGCATACTACAGTCGTTTAAGGTAATCGAGTTCTACTCACGGTCCAGAGCATCAAGCCAATGGTTCCATTAGAACAAGTGTTGGTTAAGCCTTAACAGCTCAATACTTCGGGATCCTATAAGGTCACACACATTGGACCTTCATCGGACTAAGTAAAGAACTAATAGATTTGTTCTATTACGAAAATATAACATAAATAATAATTGGATTATTTTTTGATTGGTTAAAATTGATTAGATCAATTTTTGATAGACTAAGGAATTTATTTTGACCGGTAACTAATTAATTAGAGTCATAAATAAATTATAATTGATTAGATCAATTTTGATTGGACCAAGAAATTTATTTTGACTGGTAACTAATTTATTAGAGTTAAAAATAAACATTTATTTGAAAGGATTTAAAAGGAATTTTACATTGGCAAGTTAAAACTGAAAAGTATGAAATATTTTGTACAAAGTTTGGTTGCATGAAATACACCGAAAGGTGCGCGAATACTACTAGGCAGTGTTTCCGGGAGCCCTAGTTCATGGGTTGCACAAAGCAGCCCATGATATATTAATGAGATGGGAGTAATTACTCCCATCCCACATCGCTCATAAGGGGGAGTATTTTTGCTCCCCCAAGCCTATATATAGGCTATTCCCTTTCCTTTCAAATTGCACCAAGCTCAAAGCATAAATCCTAAGCGAGACAATTAACCTCTCGGGTAATTGAGTAAGTTATTTTTGTGGAGTCTGAATTTATTCGGGCACCGCTAGTTTATATATTTTGGGTGAGGCTTCTAGAGTGGTCTAACAACTACTCGAGGCTTCTTGGTTCTTCCTCCCGGGAAGGTTTTGGTTGGTGGGGTTCGTGTGGATACTGATAGAGGCTATCTTACGACTGGAGGCTTGTGCAAAAAGGTTCTGCAAAAGCACGCTTCAACTGGTAAGTTCTTTTTCTTTCTCTTTCAATTATTAAGTCTTTTTCTTTAAGTGTTTTTACACTTAATAATTATGCTTAGGTTATTTTTGCATGCTTAGTTTATTTTATGCTTAGGTTATAACTTAGAGTTATAACATGCTTAGTATAAAATAAATATGCTAGGATATGATTTAGAATTATGGTATGCCTAGTCCTTTAGCATGTTAACCTAGGTAGAGAATTATTTAGTTAAGGCTTTATTTAATTTATATGCAACTAATAGGAGTTTCTGGGGACAGGGACAAAATTTTAAATTTCCGCCATGCCTCTTATGCATGTTCAATCTGACTGTCAGTTCCCAACAGTTGAGACTTGAGCATTGTTGCTCCTTTTATGTGTGAGGCAGTCCCTCACTCTTTGAGATACTTTTTAGTGGGAGTTAAGCTATTGTTTGCATGGTATTAGAGCCTGATTGTGATGTTATGTCACACGTTGATATTTGTTCCATGCTCCAAATGGATTTGAGCATGAGGGGGGTGTGTTGGATATCCCACATTGGTTGAGATTTGAGCATTATTGCTCATTATATGTGTGAGACAATCTTCTCCCTTTGAGGTACCTTTTAGGGTAAGTTAGACCACTGTCCACAAAATCTCACAGGGTCCTTCATAAGGGGTGGACAGGGTTTGACAAAAAGTGTGAATGCTGAAAGGGTCCAAAATCTTTTTTTTAACTTTTCAATATTTAGTGTCTAAAAAAGTAGGTCAAACTCCAAAAAATATATGTGGTTTAGCTGTTTCTCAAAGTAGTGTCTCCGATTTTTTTACAAAAAAGATCATCAATATGAAACATCGTGTCATGACGAAGAGTAATTCTGTCCATTCATAGCGAAACTTTGCATGTTAGTTAATAAAAATACAATACACACGTCCAATGTGAAATTTTGATACTTTTTGAGAAATATATACAAATGTTTTATTTGTGACTGAGGTGTTGGCCTAGTGGTTAACACTGAAGCTGTGACCTCCAGATGTCCGAGGTTCGACTCACATTCGGCCGCAGGTTGGAGATTTTTCTTTCTATTTAATGTAAGCCCAAATGAGGTACTTTTAAAAAAAATACAAATGCTTTATTTAATTAAAAGATGATGATAACTTTAAGGAATAGTTACAGAAGGAAAATGATATATAATTTTAAGTAGTATAATTAAATTGTTGAAATATTGAATTGACTAAAATATTGTGCAACATTTAACATAAAAATTTATTTGGTAACTTTTGAAACCACGTACACTTATTGAAAAATAATCTCACATGCGCCATTTTAGAAAATAAGTAAACCATAATTCATGTTTTTTCATCGAAGAAGATCTCTTAGCCTAGGAGAGACGAAACATACCAATTAGTTAGCACAGTTGGAATAACCCGAAAAACTGAGACCCATAATGCAATATATAGGAGGAGCACTTTTTTTCTTACGTCGTTGCGTTGTTGAGCATATAGGAGCAGTTTTGTACATAAACCCATATTGACGGCGAAGATGGTTCTACATGATACAAGAGTGCGGCTATTTTATAAGAGACAATGTTTTTCCTTTACTCAAAGCTGACAGCTTCATAGGATCTACTCTGTCTTTTATACTAAATCATCGCTGTCTATTCTTGTAATAAGCTTGTGAAACTCTTAATTGATCAGATCTACTTTTAAATTTCTAGTAACTGTTTTAATGAATGCTGACTAAGATTACAGAGAAAGTAGGAAAAAAAAAGAAAAAAAAATTCCAACAAGAAAACAAAGAAAAGCAAAAACGAGATCCTAAGTAGCACGGAAACGGAAACGGACACGGAGATAGAAATGGAAAGCGGGAAACACCATTTCTAAAATATATAGGTTTGGAAATGGCGGGGAAACGTGTAAACAATAAAAATATAGGGGTATATGTGTAAATTTATAAAACTATAATTTAATCATAAAGTTGAAAATTTTTCTAGGAAACGGTTTCTGGAATATAAAGAAACGAGTTTCCAACTTTCTTTAATTGCGGAAGCTACCCGAAAACGTTTCATAGGGGTTTCTGAGAGTTCCAATTTCTGAACGTTTCAAAAACACCAAAACCGCATGTCACCGAGTTTCCGTTCTTCATAGATACAAATCTAAATATTTTCCACCCGACTAAAGTCATCAGCTATAACATTATTACAAAAACTAGGAACAAGAGTACCACAAAAGTAACTTATTAGATCCAATACATCATTGACACAATTTTCTTCTTAGAAAATATGAGTGATCATAACATAATACATAGAAGAAAGATGAAAAATACAGTTTGTCCAAGCAGCTTGGATTTCTCACAACACAACCATTGAGCAACTATTCAAAAGGTCAACCTTATAAGTAGAGGGATTAAGATTTTCTAAAATAACTTTAGAGTAAAGTTAGAGAGAGATAGAGATAAAAAAGTGAGAGAAGAGTTTTGTTAGGAGTTGTGTAATCAATCTTAGCCATTCAAAATGTGATGAATGGTTAGATATTGCTCAACTTTACTCTAAAGTTATTTTTCAACTTTAAAGAATCCTAATCCAGAGTCACATTATGTCCATAATCTATGGCAACTCTTATCTCAAGCAACTAAGATGGTATTTCCTACTTGTACGATAACTTTTGTAGCCGCGATCTTCTTGCATCGACTGAGAGCTGCTTAGTAGTATCTTTTAGTGTAGCGGAGGTCAGCGCTGGGGTGTCAATCTGGTTGGAATGTCGGCCCCTATTCATTTCCCGTGAGTTTCATTAAAAAAGAGTAAAAATTTAATAATAGTTTAACTTAATGATAAATTTGTAAATATTTTAGTAAGGCGTGATAATTAGCCTAGAAAGACGAAACTAAATCCCCTTTATGCTCAAAAATAATAATTAATGATCAATTGAAGGTGAAAGGTGATTCTCAAACTAGCAAACCCCAAATTCTACAATTGCATTCAATCAATATAATAAGACCGAAGGACTTGACTCCATCCTTTGATTCGGTAATGGAGGAGGAACAAACTGATTGCGAGATGGATCCTAACCGTACCAATTTACCTGAAGGGGATATCAATTTGGCATCCAAAGGGCCGGAAAATATACCGGCACCGCTTCCACCAGATGTGATAATGGGCAATGGAGTGAGGAAGGAGAGGTCTAAAGGGAAATCGAAGTTGCAAGCTGCAGCGAAGCATTCGGGTAAACCGCTAACGATGTAAGCTTTTGCTTATGTCCTTGTTTCTATACAAAGATTTTATTTATGAATTGTGTCGCCTGGAACATTAGGGGTTGTGGAAATAAGTAGAGCTTTTTGCAAGTGAAAGATCTTATCTTTTTGTATAGATTAAACCCTTTTGGGTTGTTGGAAACGAAAACTGGAGTTGCAAGGGCTACAGAACTGGCTGCATCTCTTAAAGGGTGGAGTTTTCACTATGTTCCTTCCAATGGATTGTCAGGAGGGATTTGGTTATTTTGGGAAAACAGAATGATTCAGGCTAAAGTGTTGATGGAGGTCAAATACTTTATTCATGCTAGAATAACTCTACTTGGACAAGCTCCCTTTTTACTCACACTCATCTACGCAAGTACGATCAGCTCAATTAGAAATTCTATGTGGGATACCTTCATCAAACTCAAAATTGATGGCTCTATTGAATGGTTCCTCTTAGAAGATTTTAACGATATTGACATAATCTCTGACCAGTTAGGGGGATCAATGCAATCAAAGATACATCAATGCTCTGAACCTGTTAGACTTAAGGGCTTCTAGGCATAGGTTTACATGGAGGAGAAAGCGCCTACAGGTCAGATTGGACTGGGCTTACACTAATGTTGCTGGGAGATGTAGGTTTTTGAATGCTAGTGTTATCAACCTGCCGTTCTGACACTCGGATCATTGTCCTATATTAGTGCAATTGGAAGGCCCTTTATATAACTTGTCGAATAAGCCCTTTATATATGAGGCAGCATGGGAATCACATAAAGATTTTGGAGAGTTTGTTAATTAGTCGTGGAACCCAAAATCCAATCTTTTTCAAGCATATTCCAATTTTAAAAAAGAAGTCACCACATGGAATAGAAAAGTATTTGGGCATATACAAAGGAAAAAGCATCGACTTTTAGCAAGAATATAGTAGGTTTAAATGCAGAGATGGAACGAAATTGGTCTCATGCCTTGTCTAACTATGAGGAAAACTGAGAGTGGAGTTATATGAAATTCTGAAATAAGAGGAAATTTTTTGGTTCCAAAAATCTAGGAGGAAATGGATTTTGGATGGTGATAGAAATACTCGATTTTTTCATATTTCAACAATGAAACGGAGGAAGAGAAATAAAATTGATAGTTTGCAATAGGAAGATGGGGCTTGGATTGAGGATCAACAAGGGCTTAGGAACATGGCGATACACTACTTTCAAATCCTATTCACGAATGAAGCTAGCACTCTCATGAATGCGAATGACACTGCTACTTTTCCAGTTTTGGAGCCTAATCTCATACACACGGCCTTCAGAAAAGTTTCAGGTGATGAAGTAAGGGAAGCAATATTTGGAATGGGCGCACTCAAAGCCCCAAGCATTGGTGGCCTACCGGTAGGCTTCTACCAGAAGCATTGGAATACGGTTAATACGGGGGTTACTGAATTTGTACTAGAGTCTTTTGAGGGTAGAACAGATCTGTCCATAGTTAATGAAACGTTGATTGTGCTTATACCCAAAATTCCTAGTCCCATCAGTATTTCACAGCTTTGACCAATTAGTTTGTGTTTGTGATTTATAAGGCAATCACCAAGATTATTTCTAGTCGGCTGAAGCCCCTCCTCCCTAATTTGGTGGGACCCAACCAATGCAGTTTTATCCCTGGTAGACAGATATCTAATAATATTATCGTTGCTCAGGAGATTGTCCAATCTATGCGAATAAAAAAAGGGAAAGAAAGGATTTGTAGTTATCAAAGAGGACTTAGAGAAGGCTTATGATAGATTGAGATGGGAATTTGTGATTGATACACTAAAACACATTGGAATTCCACCGAATTGGATTGAAATTGTGCATAGCTGCTTGTCCACTTCATCTATGCATATTCTCTATAATGGAAACATGACAGAAAACTTCAAGCCATCTAGGGACATCAGACAAGGTGACCCGCTCTACCCCTATCTTTTTGTTCTTTGTATGGAGAGACTTAGCCACATCATTAGCTCTACAGTCCAAGTAGGACAATGGAGAGGTATTAAGTGCTCCAAAGGGAGCCCGACCATCACTCATATCTTCTTTGAGGATGATCTCCTTCTATTTGGGGAAGCTACCATGTCTCAAATTGAAATAATAGAGAAATGCCTCACTGAGTTCTGTGGTATATCTGGTCAAAAGGTAAGTTTGACAAATTCATGCATGTATGTATCTAAGAATATCAACCCTGCAGTGGCACAGGCCCTCAACCGTCGGTGTGGGATCCCTCTAACTACATGCCTGGGGAAATACTTAGGGGTCCCGCTGCTTCATGAAAGAATTACAAAAAATATATTCGGAGAAGTAGTTAGTAGTGTAAATAATAGACTAGCGGGATGGAAAGCGGTTACATTATCCATGACAGGAAGGGCTACTCCCATAAAAGTAGTCACCAGCGAAATTCCAAACCATACCATGCAAACTAACCTTCTTCCGCAATCTACGTTGGACAACTTAGACAAAGTAAACCGATCTTTTCTTTGGGGGGAGATAATAGCAATAAGAAAATCCATTTGATCTGGGACCAAGCTTGCAAGGATAAGAAGGAAGGTGGAATTGGAATTCGGCAAAGCAATCCTCAAAATGTAGCCCTATTCATGAAGCTTATATGGACATTTATCAAGGAACTCGATGCTTTATGGGTTAAACTACTTCAAGGGAAATACATGAAAATTGGGGACATTTTCAACTTTATTGGAACAACAGGGCAAAAATCCTTTCTATGGAGAAGCTTCTTGAAAATCCTTCCAAATTTAAGAGAGGAATCTGTTGGTCACCTAGAAAGGGGGACACCATTAATTTTTGGTCTAATACTTGGTTGGCAGAATACCCTATTATTAAAATGGTTGAAAGAATTCTAGTAGAGCACCTTGATAGAAAGGTGGCTGATTACCTGCTACCATTGGGTGAATGGGACTACCCAACACTAGAAAACCTTCTCTCGACAGAATTCTTATTACGTTTGGCAGCTGTTAAAGTTGATCCCAACGATGATAATGAGGATATCGTTTGCTGGTCAAAATCACCATCAAGGATTTTTCCCACTAAATCTGCTTTCCATATGCTTACTCAGTCCAACGGAATCTCGCCTAACCCCATCTCTACCGTAATCTAGAAATTAAAACTGCCCCCTCAAATTCATTTTTTTACTTAGCTTGTAGCTCAGGGAAGAATTCTTACAAATGCAGAAGGACAATGAAGGCATCTAATTGATTATAATACGTGTTCGGCATGCTCTTTTAACTCAGAGGATTCACTACATGTCTTAAGAGATTGTAAGGATAGCAAGGAATTATGGCTTTCATTGGGTGTGTTATCATTTAGTCCTAATTTATTCCAAGTCTCGATCTTGGAATGTTGGAAAATGAACCTAGCCTGGAACCAGAAAGAAATTTGGAACTTCCAATGGAATAACATTTTTTGCATTATCTATTGGTTCTTGTGGAAATGGAGAAATTCTAGGATCTTTCTCAATGGTGCATGAATTCCCAAAAACAAGAATGGAGTTGTTAGATCCTTTGTCGAAAACTGCCTAAGCTCTTGGTGTCCCATTCGAATGGCCTTGATACCTATCTCTGTAAACAACTCTATTAGTTGGAAAATACCGCCATTAAACTAGGTCAAAACAATGTTGATGGTGCATGTGATGTCCTGACTAGTACTATAGGTGCTGGAGGGCTTATTAGGGATCATAATTGTGATTGGAAGTTGGGATTTATGCATAACATTGGGATAGGGAGATCCCTTCCTAGCTGAAACATGGGCTGCATTAATCTGGAGTTCAATTTGCGGTTAGAAAGAATTTTCCTAATGTTATTTTGGAATCCAACTCGAAGGAATTAGTGAATTTATTGACTAATCCCAGGTACATAACTAGGGAACACCATGCCTACATTCTGTTGAACAATATTCTTCTTCTAGTGAGAAGAAAGATATCCAGCTTCCAGGTCGTGCACTGCTACAGAGATGCCAACACACCTGCTAATCGTCTTGCTCATGAGGCATTTTTCTTGCCAATTGGTATTAAGCTTCTGGAGAAGCCCCTTGATAATATTCTACAGATGCTGATGAAGGATGGCAAGGCTACCCATATTTCCTGCCACTGCCCACGATGGTTCATTGGAAGGACTAGTCTAGATTAATTTTTTCTTTTGTGCATTTTTCTTTTCCCTGTACTTTCTTGTTTTCCCGAATTTCCAAAAAAAATTCTGAATTTAATGTTATATAGATTTTTCTGGTCGTTAGAGACGGTAAATTTGTTAACTGTTGACATTGTTGTTGTGAGCACTGGATTTTAATGATCCATCTCACGAAATGATGATGAGAGCTATATAATGCATCCTTCTATAGGTGTTATTTACTTGGAGTGGTTTTAATACAGTTTGGTCAAGCTTTGTCAAATCTAAACCTAAAAAAACTAGTACCTAAGCCCTAAAAGGTCTAAAATGGTCGAAACCGGTTGAAACCAGTCAGTTTCGGGTGATTTCGGGTAGTTCTGGGAAGTTTCGAGCAAAATCAGTCGGACTATTCTGTATAGGTCAACCCGGATCTATACGGGTTGACCCAGATCCGTTTGGACCCCCTAGACCCATACGGGTCCATCCCATCCGTACTGGCCTGAAAATTTCCCGAATTACCCAATTAGGTACCAACGGTCCCCCAGATGCCCAAACAATCGGTTTTAATGCCCAAATCTATCATAAACGAATATATTCTGCCATAAAAGAATATAATTCGATATAGTACATATAATTTCCCATAAGCAAATATAATTTGCCATAAGCGAATATATTCTTCCATAAAAGAATATAATTCGATATAGTAAATATAATTTACCATAAGCGAATATAATTTGATATAAAAGAATATAATCTGCCATAAACGCATAAAATCAGTCATTTAATGCGTTCAGACCTTTTTCCCCCTATAAATAGAGGTCATTTTCCACATTTCAAAAGGAGACAACATACATAATTGAGAAATCATAATAGAAAGCAAATACTATTATAGGGAAATTATTCTAGCAAAGTTCTGGAGGTTATAACAAAGGCATAGAAGAGGTATAGAAGTTACAAAATAAGGGAAAAACCAATCCATATTGGTTTTACCCACATTTTATTCCTTTCTAACTTCATATTTAGGATTGGGGGAGATTCTGTCCACACAAATACTCACCTAAACAATTATAAATCCATCATTTCATCATCTACTTTGACAAAGTTTCCATTTGGCATTGTGATTGCTCTAAAGTGGATTCACCGCATAAAGGTACGCTCCTAAGTTTCAAAGAAACTCACATCTCAGTTATTTTTATTATTATTCTCTGTCTCTTCTTTTCTGCCTGTTCTTTATATTGGATATGATGTATGCCCTTAAGGCAATTAGGGCGATATATCTTAATTATGTAATAGTACGAATATTTGTTTAATCAATAAAGGCATTTAATCTTTTGTTTATATCAATATTCTTGTATATATATATATATATTAAAGCTAGTTAAATATATATTCATTGATGTATGCAAAAGTCCTTGACATATCATAGCATGAAGTCAGAGAAATTATAGTTGGACTATATTTGGTGGAACCTGCTTCATGTGCAATTATGATTATGTCTAAACTATCCCTAGTCATAGTTTCATCAAGAAAGGATATTGATGAAACAGAAAGACTAGCATGTGGTCAACTTTCTTGGAAAGGGTCCAAGCAATTAATCTCCTAAAGACTCAAGGTGGTGCCTTAAGTTTGACACATGGATATATCTAGGAGATATATTAGAGACTGCGGCAAGATAAACACTTGGTATATATATCAATGTGTTAGTGTTTATCTTCATGTAATAAGTTTTGCGAATGTCCGCATACTTGAGATGCTAGCTACCTTGTGTGGTACTATTGCTATACTTTGGGTCATTACTATGCACTCATTAATTTAGGGTGCTATGGGTGATTATCGGTATAGTGATGACAACACGTTGGTAGGCTGAGTAGTTGGAAAGAATCCATCGCTCCAGATATATTAAGGAGTTGTACCTAGCGACTTGTTGAAGTGATGATTGCCATAAACCTCTGATCAGAGTATGTGTTTGATAGAAATGGTTTCTAGTCAAACACACTATGGTAAAAGGTAATATATACTTCGGTAACAAGTAAATAACTGGGATAGCTTGAAGCAACCCCGCTATTAATGGGTTAACACTTTAACTGAACCCAATAAACCAGATGGTACTAATATTAAAGAATGGAAGGAATTTATCGCACTGGATAACTATTGCATTAACTGGGATTAAGTCATAAGCATAAATGATGTTCCGAGTAATGGGGGATGGTAGACCTTTGCTAGAGGCGTACTACAGTCATTTAAGGTAATCGAGTTCTATTCACGGTCTAGAGCATCGAGCCAATGATTCCATTAGAACAAGGGTTGGTTAAGCCTTAACAGCTCAATACTTCGGGATCCTATAAGGTCACACAGATTGGACCTTCATCGGACTAAGCAAAGAACTAATAGATTTATTCTATTACGAAAATATAACATAAATAATAATTGGATTATCATTTGATTGGTTAAAATTGATTAGATCAATTTTGGATAGACCAAGGAATTTATTTTGACCGGTAACTAATTAATTAGAGTCATAAATAAATTATAATTCATTAGATCAATTTTGGTTGGACCAAGAAATTTATTTTGACTGGTAACTAATTTATTGGAGTCAAAAATAAATATTTATTTGAAAGGATTTAATGGGGATTTTGCATTGGCAAGTTAAAACCGAAAAGTATGAAATATTCTGTACAAAGTTCGGTTGCATGAAATACACTAAAAGATGCGCGAACACAACAGTGTTCGCTGCAGCCCATGAAAAGGGAAGCCTTGCCACATGCAGCGTGCATGGCACGCTGCATGTATATATATTAATTAATGGGATGAGAGTAATTACTCCCATCCCACATCGCTCATAGGGGGAGCATTTTTGCTCCCCCAAGCCTATATATAGGCTATTCCCTTTCCTTTCAAATTGTTCCAAGCTCAAAGCATAAATCCTAAGCGAGATAATTAATCTCTCGGGTAATTGAGCAAGTTATTTTTGTGAGCCTGAATTTATTCGGGCATCGCTAGTTTAGATTCTTTGGGTGAAGCTTCTAGAGTGGTCTAGCAACTACTCGAGGCTTCTTAGTTCTTCCTCCTGGGGAGGTTTTGGTTAGTAGGGTTCGTGTGGATACTGATAGAGGCTATCCTACGATTGGAGGCTTGTGCAAGAAGGTCCTGCAAAAGCACGCTTCAACTGGTAAGTTCTTTTTCTTTCTCTTTTAATTATCAAGTCTTTTTATTTAAGTGTTTTTAGACTTAATAATTATGCTTAGGTTATTTTTGCATGCTTAGGTTATAACTTAGAGTTATAACATACTTAGTATAAAATAAATATGCTAGGATATAATTTGAAATTATGGTATGCCTAGCCCTTTAGTATGCTAACCTAGGTAGAGAATTATTTAGTTAAGGCTTTATTTAATTTATGTGCAACTAATAGAACTTCCTGGGACATAGACAAAATTTTGAATTTCTGTCATGCCTCTTATGCATGTTCAATTTGACTGTCAGTTCCCAGTAGTGGTTGGCCTGCCTATTTGGTGCATAATTAAGTTAAAAGCAAACTAAATATTATTTTCTAAATGAAATGATTTGTTTGTTTAATTGTTTGGAACAATATATATAAACTTGTGCCTTTCATTTCAAGGTTAGAAAATGGTTATGAATAATTTTAAATAAGCCTGCTCAACTTACTCAAATTATACAAGCGTCAATAATTTATTTAAATTACATGGGTTATAGATGCTCCCAATTTACATGAATTGGAAAAATGAAATTTATTTGTTCGAGAGAATCCATTGGTCTTCAAGATTGTGCCCGTATTTGTTCTGGCTAAGGATTGGATTTGGTGTCTTCTCCTCATAGGGCACCTCTCCTACCTGGGAACCTATATCGGTGCAATTTGAATTGACCAACCGGGAGATTAATATGAACTAATTTATTTCTAGTATATAAGATGGTGCTTATATATGTTTCTATAACAAAGTAAAAAATTAAATTTATTGAATAAAAGCTTAAAGGAAATGCAATATAAATATAACAAATAAAAGTGTTAATTATTTTGCATATAATCTAGGTTGGTGGAATAATTATAATAAAGAGCTCAACCCACCTAAGGTTAGACCTTATAAATTAATTCTAAAATTCCCTGAATTAATACAAGTTATTATAATTTTGTCCATCTGATAAAATCGTAGATTGGGTGAGGCGTTTAACACCAATAAAATCCCAAAGTAAATATATTAAGGCAAGTTATAGTCTTCCTTACTCAAATTTATAATATGGTCTCTTTAGGCTATCAAAGTGTTATGCAAAGTGTTCCTTCTAGTCCACATTGATTGGTTGTAAAGTTTGAAATAGGGTCTGCCTTAACAGAGCTGGGGTAGTCCACCATAAAATTGGGGCCTAGGCCCCGATCTAAGACATATTCAAGGAGATGCTAATATAAGAGCACAGGTCCCTTGGGATGAGGGAACTTGAATGAATTAGCAATTGCATGCGATGCAAATGGAATAGGATTCCAACTATGACTTACTATTATGACTTGACTCATAAAATTGGGGGTTGTAATAGACTAGTTATAGATGCTACCTACTAGGAAATTTAGCTGGGCTAAAATTCACGAATTCAATAGAATGGGCTATTGTAAATTTTGAAGAAAATAGTTGGAAAATGTATTTAATTAAAAGTCCTCATATTAAATATATGTACTTAAACTAATATCTAAACACTTTTCTTTTCTTATATCTTAGGTTGAAAATGGCTTCCAATTTTAATCTCCGTATGTTACTTGACACCAAACTGAATGGCTCGAACTTTTCTAATTGGTTCCGAGCAGTGAGAATAGTTCTCAGATCCGAGGGAATAGCCTATGTCCTAAGTGAAATTTTCCCTATAAAACCCGATGTTGAGGATCATGTGGAACATGATGCCTGGTTAAAGCACAGGAAAGATCATGAGGCTGCCATGTGTATTATATTGGCGTCCATAAATCCTGAGCTTCAAAAATAACATGAGAACATGCCCTTGGAGGATATGGTTCTCCATCTTGAAGAACTCTTTTCGGAGAGGGAGAGGACAGAGAGGTATGAGACCTCAAAGCTCTTTTTCGGGACTAAGATGCAGGCTGACACCTCTGCCTCTCAACATGTACTGAAGCTCTTGGGATACCTTGAGAAGCTAATCGATTGGGATTCAAGATGAATCATGACTTAAGCATTGACCTTGTGTTGATGTCCTTGATAGATAGTTACTCAGGCTTCGTGACTAACTATTACATGAACATGATTAATTCAACTATTACTGAATTAATCAACATGCTGAAAATAGTAGAACCTCAAATTAAGAAGGATCAAAAACCTCTGTTGTTGGTTGAAAAAGTCAAGGCTTCTGAGAAGAAGAAGCAGGCACTGGGTAAAAGAATCAGTAAGAAGAAGAATGAAAAGAAGGCATCTAAGTATGTCTGCTTCCAATGTGGGAAATCGGGACATTGGAAGAGGGATTGCAAAGCTCCTGCTTCTGAGCATTTGAAGAAGAAGCCTACAGAGGGATCTACTTCAGGTATGTTTGTAATTGAAAACTTTGCTACTTTTCCGCGAGAATCCACTTGGGTATTGGATACTGGTTATGGTTCTCATATCTGTACTTCTGTGCAGGGACTAAGGAACTATAGAAAACTTGCAAAAGGGGAGATGGACCTACGCGTGGGAAATGGAGCCAGAGTTGCTGCATTAGCCGTAGGGACCTTTAGTCTTGTTTTGCCAAGTGGACTTGTTTTAGTTTTGAATAATTGTTACTACATTCCAAGTGTTACTAAGAATATTGTATCTGTTGCATGTTTAGTAGCAGAAGGATTTAAAATTTTATTTTTGAATAATAATTGTCAGATTTGTTTAAATAATTTTCTTTATGGTTATGAATGTTGAAAGGTGGCAGTTATATTCTTGATACTAAAATAGAAGTTTTCAATATAAACAATGTGAAGAAAGTTAAGTAAGATAATGAGAATTCCTTCTACTTATGGCATTGCCGTTTAGGCCACATAAACAAAGATCGCGTAACCAAGTTGCATAAGCATGAAGACTTGGGCCCAATAGACTTAGAGTCTTATGGTGATTGCGAACCTTGTTTAAAAGGAAAAATGACAAAGTTACCCTTTAAAGGAAAGGGTGAACGAGCCGCGAGTACATTGGAACTTATGTGTGTGGTCCAATGAGTGTTCAGGCACTAAGAGGATACTCCTACTTCATAACCTTTATTAATGATTACTCACGATATGGTTATTTGTACTTGATGAAGCA
This sequence comes from Euphorbia pulcherrima, assembly GCA_947683365.1. NCBI lineage: Eukaryota > Viridiplantae > Streptophyta > Magnoliopsida > Malpighiales > Euphorbiaceae > Euphorbia > Euphorbia pulcherrima. Next base: position 47,444,442 of record CANTUS010000010.1, read on the forward strand.
AAAGTCTGAAAATTTTGAAAAATTCAAACTATTCAGAGCTGAAGTAGAGAAACAGCTTGAGAAAAGTATTAAAACACTTTGATCGGATTGAGGTGGAGAATACTTAAGTTAGGAGTTTCAGGATTATCTAAAGGAAAATAGGATAGTTCCCCAGTGGACCCCTCCTTATACACCCCAACTTAATGGAGTGTCAGAAAGGAGGAGTAGGACTTTATTAGATATGGTCAGGTCCATGATGAGCCATGCAGTTCTTAGTAAATCCTTTTGGGGATATACACTGGAGAGCGCGGTTTATATCTTAAACAGAGTGCCCTCTAAATTAGTTGATTTTACACCTTATGAAAGACGGTGTAACAAAAAGCCATCTCTAAGTCACTTAAGAGTATGGGGCTGTCATGCCATGGTAAAGAGGATAGCGTCAGATAAGCTAAATGCTAAGGCTGACAAATGTCTATTCATTGGATATCCAAAGGAAACAATTGGACATCTGTTTTACCAACCAGAAGCACAAAAGGTATTTGTGTCTCGAAATGCTCACTTTTTGGAAAAGGAACACTTACTTGCAAAAGTCAGTGGGAGCAATATTGAATTGGAAGTTCAAGAGAAAGAGACAGAAAATCAACTGATTAATTCCATTCTAGATACACAAGAGAGTGTGATCCAAGAACAACTTGTCGAAACACAATCATTGCGAAGATCAGGTCATGTTCATAAGGGTCCCGATAGATATGGGTTTATCATCACTAATGATAAGAAACTATATCTTATGGAGGATGATGAACCAAGGACATATGATAAGGCAATGAAAAGATCAGATTCTGATAAATGGCAAAAGGCCATGAAATCAGAAATGGATTCCATGTACAAGAACCAAGTTTGGAATTTAGTTGATGCAACTCAAGAGGTTAGACCAATTAGGTGCAAATGGGTCTTCAAGAAGAAGACAGACATGGACGGTAATATAATTACCTATAAAGCAAGATTGGTTGCGAAAGGCTATAGTCAATGGGAAGGTATTGACTATGATGAAACCTTCTCACCGGTAGCCATACTTAAATCCATAAGGATACTCCTCACCATTGCTGCTCATTACGATTATGAGATCTGGCAGATGGGTGTAAAAAGAACATTCCTGAATGGGGATTTAGACCGGGATGTGTATATGACACAACCTGAGGGTTTTACATCTCAGAAAGGCTCAAAGGTGTGCAATCTACAAAGATCCATTTATGGACTTAAGCAGGTATTCAGGAGTTGGAATATAAGGTTTGATCAGATAATTCAGGAACTGGATTTTTGCCTAAATGCAAATGAGCCTTGTATTTACAAGAAGGTTAGTGGGAGTGCTATCATTTTTCTAGTATTGTATGTCGATGACATTCTACTAATAGGAAACGACATTTATCTTCTTTAAAACGTTAAAGTATGGTTGTCAAGATAGTTCTCCATAAAAGACCTTGGTGAAGCGGCATTTATACTAGGCATAAAGATCTACAGGGATAGATCCAAGAGGCTGTTAGGTCTTTCTCAAAGTACATATATAGACAAGGTGTTGAATAGGTTCAACCTTGAGCATTCTAAGAAAGGTTATCTCCTGATGACAAAGGGGATTAACCTATCTAAGGCTGAGTGTCTGAAGACAGCTCAGGAGAGAATGGGCATGAAGGATATACCCTATGCATCCATGATAGGATCCATCATATATGCTATGATATATACTAGGCTGGATATCTCTCAGGCTTTGAGCTTTACGAGCAGATATCAATCAGATCCAGGTGAAAAGCACTGGATGGTCGTCAAGGCAATCCTTAAGTACTTGAGAAGGACTAAGGATGAGTTCTTAATTTATGGAGACGGTGACCTCACTATCAAAGGTTACACTGACATGAGTTTTCAATCTAACAAGGATGACTATAAGTCTCAGTCAGGTTTTGTGTATGTGTTAAATGGAGGGGCAGTATGCTGGAAGAGTTCTAAGCAAGAAACTACTACTACTTCAACCACGGAATCTGAATACATTGCTGCATGCGAAGCAGTAAAAGAAGCTGTCTGGTTAAAGGGATTTATTGGTGATCTCGGTGTGGTGCCTGAGGCTGTTGATCCAATTACTTTATATTGTGATAACAATGGTGCCATAGCTCAGGCAAAGGAACCACGGTCTCATCAGAAAAATAGACATGTATCCAAAAAATATCATATAATCAGGGAGATTGTTGATGCTAAGATAATAAAATTAGAATATGTACCCACTGATCAGAACCTCGCAGATGGTCTGACAAAGCCATTGACTCAAGTCAAACATGACCAGCATGTTAAAGTATATGGATTAAAACATATGGCTAATTGGCCTTAGTGCAAGTGGGAGTTTGTTGGATATGATGTATGCCCTTAAGGTAATTAGGGCGATATATCTTAATTATGTAATAGTACGAATAATTTGTTTAATCAATAAAGGCATTTAATCTTTTGTTTATATCAATATGCTTGTATATATATATATATATATATATATATATATATATATATATATATATATATATATATTAAAGCTGGTTAAATATATATTCATTGATGTATGCAAAAGTCCTTGACATATTATAGCATGAAGTCAGAGAAATTATAGTTGGACTATATTTAGTGGAACCTGCTTCATGTGCAATTATGATTACGTCTAAACTATCCCTAGTCATAGTTTCATCAAGAAAGGATATTGATGAAACGGAAAGACTAGCATGTGGTCAACTTTCTTGGAAATGGTCCAAGCAGTTAATCTCCTAAAGACTGAAGGTGGTGCCTTAAGTTTGACACATGGATATATCTGGGAGATATATTAGAGACCGCAGTAAGATAAACACTTGGTATATATATATATCAATGTGTTAGGGTTTATCTTCATGCAATAAGCTTTGCGAATGTCCTCATACTTGAGATGCTAGCTACCTTGTGTGGTATTGTTGCTATACTTTGGGTCATTACTATGCACTCATTAATTTAGGGTGCTACGGGTGATTACAGGTATAGTGATGACAGTACGTTGGTAGGCTGAGTAGTCGGAAAGAATCCATCGCTCCGGATATATTAAGGAGTTATACCTGGCCACTTGTTGAAGTGATGATTGCCATAAACCTCTGATCAGAGCATGTGTTTGAAAGAAATGGTTTCTAGTCAAACACACTATAGTAAAAGGCAATATATACTTCGGTAACAAGTAAATAATTGGGATAGCTTGGAGCAACCTCGCTATTAGTGGGTTAACACTTTAACTGAACCCAATAAACCAGAAGGTACTAATATTAAAGAATGGAAGGAATTTATCGCACTAGATAACTATTGTATTAAACGGGATTAAGTCATAAGCATAAATGACGTTCCGAGTATTGGGGGATGGTAGACCCTTGCTAGAGGCGTACTACAGTCGTTTAAGGTAATCAAGTTCTATTCACGGTCTAGAGTATCGAGCCAATGGTTCCATTGTAACAAGGGTTGGTTAAGCCTTAACAGCTCAATACTTCGGGATCCTATAAGTTCACACACGTTGGACCTTCATCGGACTAAGTAAAGAACTAATAGATTTATTCTATTACAAAAATATAACATAAATAATAATTGGATTATTATTTGATTGGTTAAAATTGATTAGATCAATTTTGGATAGACCAAGGAATTTATTTTGACCGGTAGCTAATTAAATTGAGTCATAAATAAGTTATAATTGATTAGATCAATTTTGGTTGGACCAAGAAATTTATTTTGACTGGTAACTAATTTATTAGAGTCAAAAATAAATATTTATTTGAAAGGATTTAAAGGGGATTTTGCACTGGCAAGTTAAACCCGAAAAGTATGAAATATTTTGTACAAAGTTCGGTTGCGTGAAATACATTGAAAGATGCGCGAAAAGAGCAGTGTTTGCGGCAGCCCTTGTTCATGGGCTGCACAAAGGCAGCCAGTGAAAAGGGCAGCCTTGCCATATGCAGCATGCATAGCACGCTGCATGTATATATATATATATATATTAATTAATGGGATGAGAGTAATTACTCCCATCCCACATCGCTCATAGGGGGAGCATTTTTGCTCCCTGAAGCCTATATATAGGCTATTCCCTTTCCTTTCAAATTGTACCAAGCTCAAAGCATAAATCCTAAGCGAGATAATTAATCTCTCGAGTAATTGAGCAAGTTATTTTTGTGGAGCCTGAATTTATTCGGGCACTGCTAGTTTATATTTTTTGGGTGAGGCTTCTAGAGTAGTCTAGCAACTACTCAAGGCTTCTTAGTTCTTCCTCTTGGGGAGGTTTTGGTTGGTGGGGCTCATGTGGATACTGATAGAGGCTATCCTATGATTGGAGGCTTGTGCAAGAAGGTCCTGTAAAAGCACGCTTCAACTGGTAAGTTCTTTTTCTTTCTCTTTTAATTATTAAGTCTTTTTCTTTAAGTGTTTTTAGACTTAATAATTATGCTTAGGTTATTTTTGCATGCCTAGGTTATAACTTAGAGTTATAACATACTTAGTATAAAATAAATATGCTAGGATATAATTTGGAATTATGGTATGCCTAGTCCTTTAGTATGCTAACCTAGGTAGAGAATTATTTAGTTAAAGCTTTATTTAATTTATATGCGACTAATAGGAGTTCCTGGGATAGGGACAAAATTTTGAATTTTCGTCATGCCTCTTATGCATGTTCAATTTGAATGTGAGTTCCCAACACTTTAATTCCTATTTTGTGTCTGGTCCTAACCCATATGAGCCTTGTTGGCACCTTATGTCCTTAGGGATATTAAACTGGTGCGCCCTACTCATATGAAAGGAAATCCCATTTTTATTTCATTTCTTCTCCATTAATCTGCTCATTAAATAAAACTAAGTTTCTGCCCGGGACCAGACAGGACTCGTACAGGTCCCCCATACCAATACTGGTCCTCCCCGGTAGCCGTACGGGTCCCACCCACTCGTACGGGTACCGACCCCCAGGCAGAACCCAAAATTCCATTTTAATCGGTTAAAATCAATCCAACTCACCATTTACCATGCAGTCATTTTCACTAATAATCCGGTAAATCAACTCACAAAAGTTAAAATGTGTTTTTAAAACAAAATACGCTGAAGACCAGTTATTTCTCTTTCAGATCCTAGAAGCCGCCCGGGCACTATCGATCGTAAAACCGCCACGCTAACATAATCGCATTTTTCCTAATGAAATGCTGACTTATGTTGTGCTATGAACTGTGCTAATCTTTTTGGATGCAGGAGAATTTATTTTTATTTTGTTTTATAACTTAGAACAAATGTATAGGTTCTCTTGCAATTCCCCTATTTTCGCCCGGTTGTAATTTTTATTCCCCTATTTATTGCTTGTGCTTTATTGTAATCTGTAAATGCATGTAGCGAGTATGAATGTAATTTTGAATCAACTAAATGAGAAATAAATGACTCGTCCGATACCCCGAATCTCTGATCCAATAGGTATGAGTCTCCCACCCAGAGGGAATCATACCAAAACTCTTTCCCAAGTAGATAACTTAGGTGGCGACTCTATCATTTGTATCGAGATTTGGGTCTCAATTCTTTTATTCATTAAAATTGTCTATTTTTGCAAACTAGAACTAAAAATGTTTTGTCACGGCTAAAGCCAAACAACCCTAAGTGGGCCTCACCTCTCACACAAGCACCAAGGGAGACCCACACGTCATCGACACCTCACAGTGGCGACTCTGCTGGGGATATAATCTTTTAACTTGCAAAATTTTGGTTTGTTTTAAAAGCTTAAAAGATTAAGATGAGCACCAAAAATCATTTACTTGGTTCAACCGCTTTCTTTTTCATCATTTAGAAAAATTATCACACACTATCTTCTCACCTCCTTCTCTCTTTAGTTAGATGCGCTCTTCTTCTAGCGCTAGGTTAAGGTGCCCCATTTTTCCGCAAAACCCACAAAAGTGTCACTAATTCCCTGTTAGGAATTGAGGACACTCTAGTGGGTGGAGCACTCATTGTCATCTCCCTCCAAAAGAGGCTTGTTGCGATGGGAACGTTCTACATCAAACTTCCAATATGTCCCTATGCCATTCTTATCAAAAGCCTTAGAATTTTACCTTCTAGGTACCCCTTTCTGTATGAGATTAGACTAAGGAAGAATACCCTCAAAACTGGAGGGAGAAGTAAGGACGGAATCGATCACTTCGCATGTGTTATGTTACGTCCCCTTGTAATTCACCTCGCCATACATCATTGTAATTTGTGCATACGTAAAGCATCTCATGCATGTATTGATCATTTGGTTCTCACTTGAGTAAAGAGTCAAAGCTTTTGCAACACTCTCAAGTTCATTTGGTCTGCATTCTAGAATCTACGCAACCAAATTCAGTTCAATTGAGGGTTAAATCTACGCCTCCATCTCCTGGTAATTCATCGTCTAGTCTGGTCAGACAGTTGGGGTCAGTTGGTCCATATGGTCAGAGGGTACGATAGTTCCACCAGCCGTCAGTTGGTCTATTCAGCCTAGCCAAGGATTTGTGCTGTTAGTATTTTAGTTTGGGGGATCTAGCCAAGGTCCCAATTGCGTAGCCACACCTAAGGGGAAAAACTTCCATCATCCAACAGGTCTAGCCTTTGGTATGACTATAAATGCTCAACAACTTCCACCTCCGGTCTAACCATAAGAGGGGAAGATTGGATCCCCGAAAAGCTGAAAAGTGGGAAATTTTGAGGAATTGGAGTACATTGATGAAGTAGAAAGAGGACTAGTGCCAATACAAGTAGAAGCTCAGTATTAGGAGACTACCAATTCACCGATGGATCCTATTGAGATTAAAGACAAAGACCCTCCATATCAGGAGGATGATTTCAAGGATGAGGTAACCTTTTAACGTTGCTGGTATTTTGATGCAAACAATGCCGCTTATAAAGCATATCACAAATAAATTGATGCATTCACGTTATGTTTGAGCATTTCATTCTTAAAGATATCGTGCACTTATAAAATCAATATTCTTAAAAATTTCATCATGTTTATTAAATAAATTGAATTTGAGCACATCGCAATGGCATACAGTTCCAATGGTTAAAACTTACCACAAAAAAGAGAGATGAAAAGTGCTTAGAAAACATGATAGGCTTGGGTCTTAGCTCATCTTTTTCTATAAGGGGGAGGAAGATACACATCACTAAGAAAGAAAACCAAGAGCCCAAAAAGAAAGAAAAAAAGGGGGGAAGACATACTCCATGTCAAAAGTACCGTTGAAGGAAAAGATCTTACAATTTTTTTTTAAAATCAATGCAAGCTTAAATCCAATGCTCTTCCAATACCTTCAATAGGGTAAACCAATCATATCCAACAAATGGGCATTTCTTATCAATGTAGGTACCTCCCTTGGACCTAAATTCCCATCAAAATATCCCTCAAAAAATAATTTCTCCGTGTATTCAAAAGAAAGAAGATCCCTCACCCTACATAATGATCCCAAACCTTCCCCACAATAACATGACCTCATTCTTTCACAAAAGAGGTAAACATGTAAGTTCCAACACTAAATGGCCCAAGCTTACAACAATAGAGTCAGATAGCCAAAGCAACCCCTCAAGGCGGGTGATCTAATTCTTAAACAGCTACACCAAGTTAACACTAACGCTAGGGGCAACTTCAAGCCTAATTGGGAAGGGCCGTTCGTGGTTGAGAAAATCCTGGGTAAGGAAGGAATTAAGCTTAGGATATAGATGGTGAATCTAGTGAATCAAGACAGGCTTAAGCGCTATCATGTCTAGGTTAAAAGAAATAAATCACAAAAAAGCAGCACGCCAAAAAAAAGAATAAATCACTTGGTGAGTAGTCCTCTACTACTTGGGCAAAAATTAGGGTGCAACCTGCTGATCGGTATTCCACAAATCGGTCAGGCAAAAGTTAGGGTACTCCAAAAAAAATAAAGCCCGCTAAGTTAAAAACCCAAAAATGGCAGCTTAGGCAAAAGTTAGGGCATTAAGAGAAAAAACGTCAGTTGCTTTCTGGAAAATCTGTAAAAGGACCAGAAAGTAGGTAAGGGTTAACCATTGGAAACTGTTGCCATTGCCTATGCACTCAAATTTAATTTTATCGATGAACATGTTATGATTTGCTAAGAATCCTGGTCTTATGAATGCATGCATGTCTTTAGGTGAAATAATCGCAAGTATGTGAACAACAGTTTCTTCTTTACATTTTGTGCTCTTTGTTATTATCTATACTACATGTATCATTCAATAAAAGAAAAAAATATCGGTAGGTGACAAAAAAATAAGGCCTATGCAAAAGTCAGAAAAAGTCTGCTGAATTGAGCCCCTAAGGATAGTTTAGGCAAAAGTTAAGACAAAAGAAAAGAAAGAGAAAGTCTGCTGGGTTGAGCCACCAAGGACAATTCAGGCAAAAATTAAGACAAGAAAAATACAAAATCAGTTCGATAGATCGCATCATATCAAGCGGTCTATGCAAAAGTTAGAACTCAATTCAAAAATGCCAGTATTTTGCACTTACTTTTCTTCTTCAAGCAACATTTGTAATAGCAATGTTTCACAGTTGGGATCCCTCAAGTTTAGTTTTACCACTGTGAAGCTACTCGATAGCACACATCATCCGAAGTGCCAAGTGCTTCCACTAGCATCAACCAGCTTGCACCATGTTATAGTTTGGACACCTAAAAACACACACTCCCCTAGTGTGCAAAGTGTGAATCTCAGCTAATGAATCTTGGTAGCACTCGTCAGTCTGAGTCGGGCCAGTCTTTCAGTAATCTAGAGCGTCAAAAGTTTGGTTACTAGTCAATTCACCAGCAATTTAAGCCTTTATCAAAGGACAAGACAATAATATCCTCGAGGCAAAGAATCAATGAAGGACCCAGACAAGCAACAAAAGCATAGGCTAACCTAAGCTACTAGGGGGGTCTTGTCCCTGGTACTCATCCTGAGTCTAATCGTGTGCATCCGCCAGCAAGCCAATCTATCATCACATGATCCTTTGCCTCACCAACATCCACAGCAGGCAGATTAGGAACCCTGGTCTCTAAAGCTCCTGCTATACTTCCAACCGTAATACTGATCTCCTCTACCTCCTTCTAATCTCCCACCAATTGAGTGGCCACCAGCGCCACCCAATAAGCCAAACTATCATCTTTCAAAGAAAGAAAGAGCTTGCTGGATCGAAAACCCAAAAAGGCGGTCTCGACAAAATTTAAGGTAAAGAAAAAAAAGAAAAAGCTTGTTGGATTGAAAACCCGAAAGGGTGGTCCAAGCAAAAGTTAAAGAAAAAAAAAGAGAAAAGTCCACTGAATTGAGCCATCAAGGATAGTTCAGGCAAAAATTAGGATAAAAAGAAATGAAAATAAATGTTCGATAGGTCATCTCACTTCGAATGGCATATACAAAAGTTAGAACATGACTTAATCCCCTCACTATGAAATCACTTGATCGCACGTATCCCCAAGAGTGTTAATTTCAAACCAGCCAGAATTGGTCTCATTGTTAGCTATACCAAGTGCTAATATGGGTCTACAAGCGGCAATGTTCAATGATCTCAGCTTGGGAAAAGAAAAATCAGCATGCATAAAAAGTTAAATGCCGAAAGTACCAAAGTAAGCCATGCACGGCCGAAAAGTATCAAACGTCCAGAAAGTAAGAGTACATCTCAATCTAAGCTACTGAGCGATCCTATCCCCGGCGATCCTCTAAAGTCAGGTCGTACGTATCCACCAATAGGTCCTCCATGTAGATCATCACATGGTCCTCGGTCCCTGCGGCACCCTTAACAGCAGCATTGGCTCCCCATGTTGGTCTACCTCTTGCTTAGCTCTGCCCCTTTAAGTCACTATCGGCGCCACTCGGTAGGTAGAAAGGTCATCCTTAGACACAAAATTAGATGGCTCAGGTATTCGCTTACCCTCAACCATTTGGGCCAGCTGGTCCGCAACACCTCGACCTCGGCCATCACCTGAGCAGTCTCCGCTCTAGCCCTCTCCAACTCCTCCTCCAGTGGTCTAACCCGGTAGGCCTCAGTAGTGGCTACTCGCAACTGCTCCTCCAGGAACCTAGCTCGCTCCTCAGAGGCATCCAAATCCTAAGAGGACTTACCACGCTCCATAACCAATAGAGTCTGCAATGAAAACCAGGGGATCAGTACATATATGTAAATGTTCATACATCATTGATCATGCATATTTTAGTTTTGAGTTTTACAGGTTTGAACTTACTACGAGGGTATCCTGCACCAATGTCAGATCCAACACCAAGGGGAAACATAAGTCTCATCTAGGCATACACTGCCCATCCATACATGTGCGAGTTCACAAAAGGCGTACGAGTCATCTTTTCAGATTCAAGACAAGGTTCTCACAAGGGTGAAGTACAACAATGTCATAAATGACATTACAGGGGCACAATAGTCAAACTTGGGTTCTACTTAAACCCATCCTCAGCTATACGGGTCCCTAGGCATCAGGATCCCATCCAACAGCTTTTTTCAGCAATACGGGTTAGTATCAGGTGTACGGCTCCTACCTAGCCATACAGGTCCTCTCTTCTATTTCAAAATATTCCAAGTAAAACCAGAACTCCTCAGCAATAGGGACACATCAGATCCAAATTGGGGCAAACCCCACTTCTCAAACCCCTTTCTTTTAGCTAATTAAGGGTCGAACTCCTAGCTCACCTTAGTCCTTGATTGAAAGGGCAAATTTTTATCTACACAATGTCAATCAAGAACCAAGGTAAGCCATGTCAAAGAAATTACTAACGTGAATCCCTTTTCATGTGCAGGTTCATTCAAGGGGAGGATCCCTAAGCTGTCAAAACATCAAGGGGCAACAATCCCCATAAGATAGAGATTCTTGCCCAAACAAAGGAGATGTTATCCTAGAAGAAATACCTGGTAGAAAAATCATCTAGGAAGACACCTCCCCAACAAAGAAGTTAATTGGGGGGGCATCCCTCCTTTCCCCAGCAGTGGATACCATTGAGGGGCATCCCCCCATCATCTGACACCCTAGAGGTACCTACCGTAGAGACACTCCCTAAAGTGACACAATAGAAGGGTATCCCTTCATCATCAAGCACTCTAGGGGCACTCCCCAACAGTGCCAGCCAGTAGAAGGGGCATACTAGGGGCACCCTAGTTTGAGTTGGGGCCAACCTAACATCACTAAATTCAATCTTTTCTTTTGGTTAACCTAAGTCTTGACCCGTGTATCTCAAAGTTTTGCTAACTAGTTCCTTTATCATGTGCAGGAACCTAAGGAGATGTATCCATAAGAAAAGAAGAAATTCCCTCAGCCACATTGCCACCTAAGGGGCATCATTTAAAGGACATACCTAACATAGGTGCCTTTAAGGGGCACCAGCTAAGGGGCATCTTCCCAAGAAGCATTCCCAGCAACTAGACCGTTAGAGGGATCATTTCCCCAGCAAGTGGACCATCCGATGGGCATCCCCCCAGCCGATCAAGCCACCCAAGGTAATTTCCAGGGGCACCCCCGACAGCTAAGTTTCCCTTTCCAAGGGGCACCCCCTAGCAATTCAAGTTATCTAGGAGACATGCTCCTGAGTAGTTAAGCCACTCAAAGGCTATTTTGCCCCCAGTACTCAGGCCCCTCCATGGGCATACCAAAATAAGATTGGGACCAACCCAATATCTCTTCACTCACAGTTTATAGTTAATTAGGGGCAGAACCCCAATAGGTCTTAATACTTGATTGAAGGGGAAATATTTTTGTTCATCACAAAATCAATCAAGAGTGAAGATGTACCGTTCTAGGTCATATTCTGATAGAACATGTTTTTCTCCTACAGGTCAGATAAGACAAAACTTGAATGCCAACCAATGGGGCACCTCTTCTCTAGCAGAACATCCATACCAGGACAGTTCATTCCCCAGCAAACGGAACATTCAAGGGGGATCTCCCCTATCCCCATAAAGATTCAATCCTTGTCTTCGATGGTTAGGCGGTTAGAGAAACCATTCCCTTAGTCACAAGAATACCCGAGGGGCATCGACCCCAAAGCCTCCCAAGGGCAAAGTTATAGGGGCACCTCCCAAACTAGTCAAACCCCTCTTGAGATGGTTTCGAAAGACACTCCATAGAAGCTATGATGTCCCAGGAACACCTTCCTCTAAACAAGTGAAATTGCCCCCAAGTAGTTTTTCCCCAGCAATCCAAATGGACTAGCCATCCAACAGCTATATCCTTAATAGTCAGCTCCCCCAGGGGCAACCCACGAGGAGCATTTGAGCTCAAAATAGTTGGGCCAAACCCAACATTTATAAACACAATTTTTAGTTTATTTAGGGGCTAACCCCCGTCCACACATCTTCATTCTTGATTGAAGGGGCAAAAATATTTTTGTTTACCATAAAGTCAATCTAGAATTAAGATGTATCATTTCAGATAGTAACTAACGCAATATTTTTCTATTGTATTTTTGGCAGGTAGCTCGAAACCACCAGCAGGAGAGCTATCTGCCTTAAGAAAGGGATACACCATCAGCAGGAGAGTTATCCGCCTTAGGAAAGGGATACATCAGCATTAGGAGAGTCATCCGCCTTAGGAAGGGGATACACCAGCAGTAGGAGAGTCATTCGCCCTAGGAAAGGGATACATCAGCATCAGAAGAGTCATCTGCCTTAAGAAAGGGATACACCAGCAATAAGAGTGTCATCCGCCTTAAGAAAGGGATACACCATCAGCAGGAGAATCATCCACCTTAGGAAAGGGATGCCATATCAACCAGGAAAGTTAATCCACCTTAAGAAAGGGATACGAGGAGAAGTCATCCGCCTTAGGAAAGGGATACACTAGCATCAGTTAAAGGAAAGTCATCCGCCTCAAGAAAGGGATACGCACAACAAAGGAGAGATGTTTGCCTTAAGAAAAGAACACCAAGGAAAGGAGTTCACCTCAAGAAAGGAACCCACCCATATCACAACATTATATAGACCTTTTTGGGGCATATCCAGTCTAGAATCGGGGCCAAACCCATTCTTCTAAACTCAATCATTACAGTTATTTTCGGGGTAAGCCCCCTAGGTCACCTTGATCCTTGATTAAAGGGGCAAAATTTTTTTTGTTTTCACAAAAGTCAATCAAGAATCAAGGTAAGCCATTTTCAAATTGATCACTAATGAGGATGGTTTTTGTGTGCAGGTCCATCACCAACACATGAAATTTTCCCTAACAAACAAATCTAATAAGAAGAGATTTCCCCAATAGAAAAGAATTCTCCAAAAGAGCATTACTATACTCCCCAGCTACGAAGTCAATCTAGGGGCATCCCCCTATTTCCTAATAGTGGAATTATTCAATCAAGGGGCATCCTCTTATCTCCCAGTAGTGAAAACAGTCAATCTAGGGGTATCTCTTCAACATCGAGCCCTCCAAGGGGCATTCTTTGAGAGGTGCCCTTCCAAGGGGCATTCCATCCCTAAAGCAATCGAGCCAAACCCTACATTTCTCGCACTTAGTTTTTAGTTTATTTCAGGGGCTAACCCCAATCCACACATCTTTATTCTTAATTGTAGGGGTAAAAATATTTTTTGTTTTCACAAAAGTCAATCAAGAATAAATATATGTCTGCTTGGACAATGACTAACTAGGTGTTTGATTGTTGTCTCTTTTCAGGTTATTTGAATTCCCCAGCAGAAGAGTCATCCACATTAGGAAAGGGATACACCACCAGCAGAAAAGTTGATCCGCCTCAAGAAAGGGATACATCCATCAAGAGAGTCATCCACCTTAGGAAAAGGATACACCATCAGCCAGGAAAGTCAATTCGCCTTAGGAAAGGGATACATCACTAGTCAGGAAAGTCGATCTGCCTAAAGAAAGGGATACATCAGTTAGGAAAGTCGATCTACCTTAGGAAAGGGATACACCATCAACTAGGAGAGTTGATCCGCCTTAAGAAAGGGATACACACACCTTCCCCAGTAGAGTCACTAGGGATGCACAGTAGCAAAGGAATGTCATCTGCCTCAAGAAAGGGATACACATCAGTAAAGGAAAGTCATCCGCCTCAAGAAAGGGATACACATTAACAAAGGAAAATCATCTGCCTCAAGAAAGGGATAGCATCAACAAAGGAAAGTCATCCGCCTCACGAAAGGGACCCTTGGGAAAGGAGTTCACCTCAAGAAAGGAACTCGCCCGTGTCATCACCTCAGGTATAATTTCTAAACCCTCGCTCACATTGTGAGATCATACAGATCCGTATCTATAATGATCCCCCGAGGAGCAGTCTATGAGCACTAAATTTTAACGATCCTTCTCATGAAACAATGATGAGAGCTATATAATGCATCCTTCTACAGGTGTTATCTACTTGGAGTGGTTTCAATGTAGTTTGGTCAAGCTTTGTCAAATCTAAACCTCAAAAAACTAGCTCCTATGGCCTAAAAGGTCTAAAAAGGTTTAAAATGGTCAAAACCGGTCAAAACCAGTCAAAACTGGTTAGTTTTGGGCAGTTCTTGGAAGTTTCGGGCAAAATCGATTAGACAAGTCCGTATGGGTCGACTCAGATCCATACAGGCCGACCCAGATCCGTATCGGTCCCCTAAACCCATGCGGGTCCATCCCATCGGTATCGGTCCGAAAACTTCTCGAATTACCCAATTAGGTACCAATGGGACACGTACGGGGTCTAGGCTACCCGTATCCATCCTCCAGACTCCCAAACAGTCGATTTTAATGCCCAAATATGTCATAAACCAATATATTCTACCATAGAAGAATATAATTTGATATAGTAAATATAATTTGTCATAGAGCAAGTATAATTTGCCATAAGCAAATATAATCTACCATAAGCGAATTTACTCTGCCATGAAAGAATATAATTCGATATAGTAAATATAATTTGCCATACAGCAAATATAATTTGCCATAAGCAAATATATTCTGCCATAAAAGAATATAATTCGATATAGTAAATATAATTTGACATATAGCAAATATAATTTTACATAAGTGAATACAATTTGCCATAAGTGAATACAATTTGACATAAAAGAATATAATCTGCCATAAACGCATAAAATCAACCATTTAATGCGTTCAGACCTTTTTTCCCCTATAAATAGAGGCCATTTTCCTCATTACAAAGGGACACAACATACACAACTGAGAAATCATAATAGAAAGCAAATACTATTATAGGGCAATTATTCTAGCAAAGTTTTGGAGGTTATAGCAAGGGGATAGAAGAGGTATAGAAGTTATAAAATTAGGGAAAAACCATTCCACATTGGTTTTGCCCACATTTTATTCCTTTCTAACTTCATATTTAGGATTAGGGGAGATTCTGTCAATACAAATACTCACCTAAACATTTCTAAATCCATCATTTCATCATCTACTTTGACAAAGTTTCCATTCGGCATTGGGATCGTTCTAAAGTGGATTCACCACGTAAAGGTATGCTCCTGAGTTTCACAGAGAATCACATCTCAGTTATTTTATTATTATTCTCTATCTCTTCTTTTCTACCTATTCTTTTATTTTGTTTTGGGTCTGGTCCTAACCCATATGAGCCTTGTTGGCACCTTATGTTCTTAGGGATATTAAACTGGTGCACCATACTCATATGGAAGGAAATCCATTTCATTTCTTCTCTATTAATCTGCTCTTTAAGTTGAACTAAGTTTCTACCTAGGACCAGACAGGACCCGTACGGGTCCTCCATACCCGTACTGGTCTTCCCCGATAGCCGTACGGGTCCCACCCATCGTACGGGGTATCGGCCCCTAGGTAGATCCCATAATTCCATTTTAATCGGTTAAAATTAATCCAACTCACCATTTGCCATGTCGTCATTCTCACTAATAATCCGGTAAATTAACTCACAAAAGTTAAAATGTGTTTTCATAACAAAATACGCTAAAGACCAGTTATTTATCTCTGATCCTAGAAGCCACCCGGGGCACTATCAATTGTAAAAATGCAAGGCTAACATAATTGCTTTTTTTTAATGAAATGCTAACTTATGATGTGCTATGAACTATGCTAAGCTCTGTGGATGCAGGGGAATTTGTTTTTATTTTATTTTATAACTTAGAACAAATGTATAGGTTCTCTTGCAATTCCCCCATTTTCCCTGGTTGAAATTTTTATTCCCCCATTTATTGTTTGTGCTTTATGGTAATCTATAAATTCATGTAACAAGTGTGAAAGAGTGTAGAAATAGGATCTCTATGATAATTCCCCAAACGATGAAAACAAAAAGGGTTTTACACGGTGAATGTAATTTTAAATCAACTAAACGAGAAATAAGTGACTCATCCGATACCCGAATCTCTGATCCAATCGGTATGAGTCTCCCACCCAGAGGGAACTATATCAAAACTCTTTCACTAGTAGACAACTTAGGTGGTGACTCTATCATTTGTATCGAGATTTGGATCTCAATTTTTTTATTCATTAAAATTAGCTATTTGTGCAAACTAGAACTAAAAATGTTTTGTCACGCCTAAATCCAAACAACCCCCAGTGGGCTTGCCTCTCACACAGGCGCCAAGGGAGACCCACACGTCATCGACACCTCAGGGTTGTTATGTAAACTAACTTTTGATTAGTTGCAACGGTCAGAAGGCTTGTTTACATTGTTGGTATTTTAGTGTAATTTGGATCAACTAGTTGACCAATGCGGTCGTAATATTTCATTGAACAAGTCAAGAGAGTGTGGAGTACATGCTTGATCGAGTTCTATTATGATACTAAGCTTACTAGGGTCTGGGAGTTGGGAGCTACTTTTTGTAAAGCTTCTGTTTTGAATAGTTGCAACTGCTGTAGTGGATACAACCCTTGGCAAGGCTTCTATTTTCAATTATTATGACTGCTTGAATGGACATGACATTTTTACAATGCTTTTGTTCTGAATCATTGCAACTGCTCATTTTAGGCTTGTAAAACCTGGCATTGTCAACACTTACAGGCGGTTTTTGGCAACGCTTGTGGCAGGTTCAATTTTTGTTCACAACGAATAATCATTCTAAGTTCTTGACTTTTCTCTGATTTTATCCGACTAAAAAATTAGGGAGAACCACCAAATTAGTTTCAATCTGAAAGCATTATCACAACTTCAGAGATTATCCAAGTTATTTTCAAGAATTTCCCCAACGAAGATTGAAACTAATTCATTTTGAAGTCTGCTTAGTTTCAAAGATTGAAACTAATTTTTCTGAAAATGTTGACGAACGAAGAATATGTTAAAGAATTCATGGAAATCTATTGATATCTAAAATACTGTGATTCAATCTCATTTTTTATACATACGGTGTTATAGCGGCACTCTACGATCCCGAACACCGAAAAGGTACACAATTCGATCCTTTCTTATTCAATTTTCTTCATTGATTTCAGAGCGAAGATTTTTGCTATGCTTTTCTTTGATTTGTATGGGATTTCTCATTCTTCAAATTCTAGAAATTCTAAATTTTTTGTTCAGGAACGATGAAATTTTTGTCGAATTTACGGTCAAAGTATGTAAAACGGAGAAAAAATAGTGTTTTTGGAGCGTTTTGGTCATGATTTTGTGTTCTGGTCAACAAATGAAAGAAATCTTATACTTTTAATGTTCAAAGTCACGTTTGAATCGATTATGTTTGATTTTGGGTATTGTCACATTATTTCCACCGAAAAAAGTTATGTTTTTTGCATTATTTTGGGTAAATGGTGAGTTTCTGTTCGTTTTTTTTTGTAAAAATAACAAAACTATTGGACTTAGGACATTGAAAAACATTAGGAAAGGTCGGGTCGGAGGCCAGAATCGATTTTGAAATGATTTAAAATCTGAATTCATTTTTCTACAGTTTGTAACGGATTCTGAATCCGTTGTAAAATCCATTGCAGAATGAAAAGTTGCGATGGTTCATTGGCGACAACTATTTTTTACGGTAGTTCTTGGTTTATTGTGACAGTTTGTGAGGGATTATGCTTCTATTAGAAATTCCGACAAAGTGAAAAGCCACAATAGTTAGTTTTGTGACAACCGTTTGTGATGACTCATGATCTATGGTGATGCTTCGTATAGCAGTTGGGGTAATGCTTTAGTGATCTATTGCAAAGCTTTTTGAAGTGTTTCCAGAAACAAGGCGACTAGTTGATATGGTTACGATTTTTAGAGTGTTGCCAGAATTCTTTTTGGCGTCGCAAGAAAGAATGTAACTATTGGTTAAGTGAAGCATTTTTTGCAACGCTTTAGTGATAACAAGCCTCGCCAGATACTTGTTCTTATCCAACTTTAACCTTCATATGATGTGGCATTGGTTTAACCTTTGGGGTTGACTGGTCAATGGTTAACTATCACATATCAGTCAAAAGTCAAAGTTGACTGGTCAATAGAATGTCACATGGCACGTTTCTATTCGCCCATTTAGTATTTTTGAGATTTTAGGCCCTAAATAATGTCGTTTGGCTCTGAAATTTTTCCTACCCTACCATTTTCATATTATTTGGATTTAATGGTAATTGTTTTAGAATTTTTTGAAGTTCAAAGTGAGTATTTGATTTATTTTTTGTAAATAAATTCATAAAAATTATAGAACATTACTTATGAATTTTATAAAAATTTCGAACATGTTAGGAATTATTTTTACTCGATTTATTTTGTTTGTTGACCAATTTGAAAAACCTTGTAATTTATCAAATGGATATAAATTTTGCATTCCTAAATGGTGCATTGGATGAGATTTATATAATGAATCGTTAAAGATTTTAGGTCAGTTTGTACAACATGACACGAAAATGTATGAATCCATTTTGATTTATGGCTTGACTTATTCAAGATTTCCTACGGGTTTTGAAGGGTATTCGGATGCAAGTTATATTTCTAATAAAGAAGACTGTTCTTCCACAAGTGGGTGGGTATTCCTTCTTGGGGATGTATTATCTCTTAGACGTCAAAGAAACAAACTTGTATCACTGATTCGACAATGGAATATGAGTTTGTAGCATTAGCAATAACGGGTAAAGAAGCTAAATGGCCGAGAGACGTAATTTATGAAATTCCACTATGGTGTAAACCATTGTCACTATGAGCGGATGACGTTTTGCATGGCAGCAGCCTTGTTAAGATGACGGGGGATGCGAGTGATGTGATTGGAAAATGGTTTTGCACATTTTAATATTCAAAAGATACGAGATCGAAATCCCATACTTAAAATAGAGACGCCACCCGGCTCAGCTCAACCGGGAAATTTTTGGTACGATTTTTCCATTGGGTGGTTGGACCATACCTTAAGTAGAGATTCCAAGTTCGGGTGATGTTATCTATTTTTCATTAGGCCAAATTAAGATACTTCATTCTTTCTTGATCGGTTTAATCCATCCTATTTATTTGTGTTTTCAGTTATTTTGTTATTATTGCATTTATCAAGCAATTGAAACGATGAATAAAATATTTATAGCTATTCAAAAATAAACGCGGAAAATAAAATTATTACAAAACTTCCAGATCCTATACATTTTTTTTCTATACAATAAATAAAATACCTGGATGTCCGATATACATCTACCTGTAGAAGATAGTTGGCACGAATATGACATAGTTTTTTTACCATATTATAAAGCCCGATTGGATGGCTAAAATGAGATTCGAACGACGTTTGTGGGAAATTCCATCTTTTAACCAAATTTTAGATTTGATCTTAGCTTTAATAGGATTATAAGTGAAAAAATGTCACACGTTATGGGGTGGGGTCTGTTTTCAGATGGTTTTGGACCTCCCTCGTTACATTGTATATCATAATTTTGGACAATAAACTAATATGGGAACATAAGAAAATAAAACTGCTGTCTAGAAAGTCATGTTGCCGACGACGTAAATGATGCCGCCGGTGATATGGTTGATGTCGCTGGTAGTATGGATTATGCCCCTGGCGACATTAATGATGTTGTTGGTGACATCAGTATGCATGCAGGTTGTATGGCTTTCTGAGTGCCATAAGGAAAGGGTCCCGCAAGAAAATGAAGTCTTTGGGGAATGTGATACCACCGGCGGGATCAGCGATGTCTCTAGCGATATAGATGATACCGCTGGGGACATCACATGTCCCCGGTGACTTCAATTTCTTGTAGCAGCAGTAGGGAACAGTAAAAAATGACCGAAAACCCTAAAAATAAACAAAAATCAATACAAATCAGTAATATTAATGCCAAAGAGCTATGAGACTCAGAATTTTTACCTCGAGAACCTGAATCCACCTCTTCATGAATCGAAAAGAAATGCCTTTGGGGAGCTTGTTACGATGGTTTAGTAGTAAATTTAAGTATTTCGGGTTTCAAAGTTTAATTAAATTGATTTTAACTATAGGATTTACTGATTTTAAGCTCACAATCAGAGAATTCAAAGAAGAAAAACTAGAAAAAAACTGATTGGAATCCATTTTTTCTTGCTTTATCTAATTCTTATCTCACTAAAATCTATTTTCTTATTCTAACATTAAACCTCTAACCTTAGGTGGTTCTCCCCCTCTTCATTGTAGCTCAAGGTGTGCTTTTATAGGTGAAATAGGGTGGTTTTCGAGACCTATTTAACTAATTCCACCGAAAGTGGCCGAAAGGCTGTCTGTGCAGGGACCCACTTCGGGTCATACCGCCGGCGACATGGCAATGTTGCCGGCGATATGGATGATGCCGCCGGTGATATGGTGATATCGCCGGTGGCATGGCCGATGCCGATAGTGGCATCAGCCTCCAGTATACCGACCGACAACGGGCCTAGGAGCCTAAAAAGTCGTCAAAAGTGGTTTAATAGTGGGTGGAAAGGCATCTTTTTGATTTTAATGATATTTTAATGGGTATTTATTATTTTGGTGCAAATTATCGGTTCAAGTTCCTACCACACGAGTTATAAGTCACGCAAAACTGGATTCTACTAAGTATAAAATTCACAAGAAATATTATTTTGGTAATAAAAATTCTAAAGAGAACTTTTATCTCGAGGAATTAAAATCGAGTACACGTCATCATCATCTCGTAAGAGGGACTGCAAAATCCCGTGCTCACAGGCTGCCCCTCAGGGGATCACTACTGCCATAAGTTAGTATGATCGCATGAAAGAGCAAGGGATAGGAATGATACCTGATGGGTGACTGGTTTGCCCCTTGATCGGACTTGTGTTTTGTGGAAAGGATGCCCCTTGGTCGGACTTGATCCTTGTGGAGAAATTATCCCTTGGTCAAACTTATGCTCAATAGATTGGTTGCCCCTTGGTCGGACTTGAGCTTTGCGGAGAGATTGTCCCTTGGTTAGACTTTGAGCTTTGCGGGAGATTGTCCTTCAGTTGGACTTTGAGTTTTTAAGGGTGATTGTCCCTTGGTTAGACTTATGCTTTGTAGATCGGTTGCCTCTTGGTCGGGCTTGAGCTTTGAAGAGTTTGTCCTTTGGTCAGACTTGCGTTTTATGAAGAGGTTGTCCCTTGGTCGAGCTTATGCTTTGTGGATAGGTTATCCTTTGGTCGGACTTATGCTTTGTGGAGTGGTTGCCCCTTTGGTCGGGCTTACACTGTGGAGAGATTGTCCTTTGGTCGGATCTGTGCTTTATTGATAGGTTGTCCTTTGGTTGGACATGTGCTTTATGGAGTGGTTGCGGAGAGATTGTCCTTCGGTTAGACTTTGAGCTTTGCGGGGTGATTGTCCCTTAGTCGGATTTATGCTTTTTAGATCGGTTGCCCTTTGGTAGGGCTTGAGCTTTAGAGAGTTTTTCCTTTGGTCGAACTTGCGTTTTATGAAGAGGTTGCCCCTTGGTCGGGCTTATGCTTTGTGGGTAGGTTATCCTTTGGTCGGACTTATGCTTTGTGGAGTGGTTACCCCTTGGTTGGGCTTACACTGTGGAGAGATTGTCCTTTGGTCGGATATGTGCTTTGTGGATAGGTTGTCCTTTAGTCGGACTTGTGCTTTATGGAGTGGTTGGCCCATGGTCGGGCTTACACTATGCAAGTTCTGGAATGTCAGGGCCGGAATCAGGATTTCACCGCGGATGGTTGAAAAAGTCATGGGGGTAGTTGATGTCACTGGTGATATTAATGATGTCACTAGCAGCATGAGTGCCATGTGGCAGCTTTGACTGGTCAGACAAGTTTAAAATTTGAATTGGAAGGGGCTATGCTGCCGGCGACATGAGTGATGTCGCTGGTGGTGTGGCGTGATAACGCCGGCGGCATAAATGCCATGTGGCAGGCTTGACTTGTCAAACAATTTCCAAAATTTGAATTGAATTGGGTGATGTCACCGGCGGCATGAGTGATATCGTTGGCGGTATGAAATGATGCTGCCGGCGGCATGAGTGCCACGTGGCAGCTTTGACTGGTCAAGCAATTTCAAAATTTGAATTGGAGGGGGCGATGTCACCGGCGACATGAGAGATGTCGCTGGCAGCATGGACGGGCAATTTCAGGTAAATTAAAACTCCTCGAATTTCGTGCAGCAGTTTAAAAGGAAGTAAACTCCTTTCTCTTCCTCATATACAGAAACCGTACTCCCCCTTCTCCTCTTCTCCAAATTTTTGATTTTTCTTTCCGTCATTCTAATCATGAAGAGAATCGCCAAGGCTTTTAGGGGCAAATCTGCTAAGGCTAGGGAGAATCTGCCTGATTCCTCTGTCGAAGGGTTAAAAATTCTCTCTGTTCCTGCTGCTTATGGCCTGAAGGAGATAGCCAAGATGTATGGCTATGGGATCAATTCTCCCATCACTAATCTGACCCTAGAGAAGGAAAAGCGCCTTTGCTATGTCCAGGTAATCCCGCAAAACCTAAATCTCCTCTTTTTGGGTTGAGTTTTGATTTGGCTTTAGGCTTGAAATTATGCCATGATAGGAGTCATAAGTATGAAATAGACTGATTATAAACTGATATTGCATGCTTTAGGTTTGATTTTTACCATTTTCTGGCTTATTGTTTGATTGATTGCGATTTTTGTGGTTTTGGCACGATGGGTGCGATTTTGGGGAAAATAGGTTCTGCCCGCAGGTAGTGATGTCGCCGGTGACATGAGTGATGTCCCTAGAGGTATCAGTCCTTGCAAAAAGGCCTGAGGAAGTCTGATGTCACTTTTGTTTAAAGCAATGTCACCGGCGACATCATCCATGCCGACAGTGGTATGGAGTGATGCCGCTGGCGACATCACTTCTAGCAAAAGTGATATCAACAACTTTCTATCAGGTTTCAATGATGAGAAAATAAGTAGGACTTATCTATTTTGTTTCTAATTTTTACAGCCGCATGAGCTGACTTATATCGGAGGGATGGGCACCATCACCATTAACGAGATAGGATTTAGGGACTTAGCCCGAATGATGCCAATGCTAATGCCCAAGCTCTCTCATTCAGCCGTGGCAACCCTTACCGAGAGGTGGTCTGAAACCACCTATACTTTTCACTTCTCGTTCGGGGAAGCGATGATTATGCCCTCTGATGTCGTAGCTATCACCGGGCTACCCTGGATAGAGGAGGTCATTCACTTCGACGCTTACGTGGATAAATACCATATTGAGAGGCCTGTGGTGAGGCGGGTGAAGGAGCTATTCGGTTTGAAGCCCATCTCAAGGCGACTGTCTTATGGTGAGTTGCACTAACACTGGACCCGGGTAAATGTGGTGCCCGATGATGAGAGAGAGGTTTCCACCCGATCCTTTGTGATTTCCTTGCTCACAGTGTTGTTTTTTCTAATCTCGGGGGGCAAGATTAATTATGGGCTGATATCCGCCGTGAAGGACATGGCGGGTATCAGGAAGAAGAATTGGCCAAGGGCCATCTTGGCACAGATATACCATGGGCTGGATATGGGCGCCCGTAAGAAGGTGAAAGCCCTTCGTCTCTGTTATCTGCTACTTCAGGTATATCCTCTCGGAAGCATTTTTCTTGATTGTGCACGTCTCATTTTTTGCTAATGCTTTTTGAATTGATTGGTTGTTATTTGTGCAGGCTTGGGCCTTTGAGCACCAGATTCTCCCGCCGATCGTGTTTAAGAAGACCGTGCCGCCGGGCTCCCACTTTCTCGCCCGCTGGTGTGGGGACATTGGTGGGAAGGCCAAGTATCCCACCAAGTACAGGGAGGTCCTGAGGAGCGCGCGATTAAGCTTGGTACGTAATCTTTGTTGTAGTCCTTTGTCTTTACGCTTAGAATCAAACAAAAAGCATTTGTGAATTTATACCGATCATTTTGGTTGATTGTTGGTGCAGCTTATGTTGGACCCATTTGATGGGGTGGAGAACCTGATGAAGCTTGCGAGGGTTAGGAGGGAGGTGTACGACCGTTGATTCATCATGGAGTGTCCTCTGTCCCAATAATGGTATTTAGGTGAGTGCGTAAGGGTTGGAGGCTTGTCCCAGTCGCCGATAGATCGGTGCCCGTCGATCCTCCCGAGGGTTTATATTGGCCACATCTAGTGATTACATCCGAGGCCGACCAAGCTAATTATATCGACGGGAACGACTGAGTGATCCCTAGTGTCTCTGGCCTCTATAAGCAGCACCAGCAATGCCTACTCCCCTTGTGTCCCCGTATCCACAGAAAGAAAATGATTGAGTATCATAATGAGCAAAGGCTGGAGGAGGAGAAAGGGCACCTCAAAGGCATTATGGATGTCAAGGAGGAAGAAGACGAGGAAGATGAGGAGTTTGAAGGTGATGTTGGGATTGAGCCTGAGGGGGAGGATGAGGTAGGTGTGGATGTAGCCGGCGGGAGTGTGCCAATGTCCCAAGGGGGGTAGCGCTCTTTTGAGGTATGATTGCGTTTATGTGCATGATTTGTAATTGTTCAGGAATGCTGCTGATGTGTATTTTTCGTGTTTTTTAGGGACCCACGAGGAAGAAAGGTCGGGATAACCAGAGTGGGACGTGGTTCTATGGTGTACAGGAGGGTATAAAGTTTATGGAGGGGCATCTGTTCAACCCGATGGCAATCACATTCCTGCTGATGAATTCTCAGTGCGAGTTCCTCCCTAGGAACATAGGCTGGAGCCGGCATGCTCCAATCTTTATGCTAGAAGACACCACTTATGTGAGGCCTGATAATTGTTTTCTTGTTTATCCTTGTATGCGGGTGTCTAATGATTTGCCTTTTGGATTTTTTAGGTGGCACAAAGCCAGGTGGATTAGCTTGTAGAGAACAACTTTGCTCTCTGGGACCCGCTTATCGGGGAATCGCTCCTTCTTCAAGTACAATCCCTATTTATGCCTATGTCAAATAAGAAAAGATGCATGTATGGATGCTATGAATGATGTGCATTATTGATGTTTTTCCTTAGCTTGCAGGATTTCTTGGCCCTTTCTTTGTCTGATGCCGATGCAGCCCGGCGGAGATATGAGGAGAAGACTGTAGGACTCCGGCATTGCGTGAGTGACCTTAAGGGTCAGCTGGCTGCTACCATTTAGGAACGGAGGAGCAAGCAAAACCTGGATCACGCGCACCCTGGTAGCACCAATCTCAGGGGGGTGAAGATGTCTGCCGGCCGACGCCCGTTTTTTATGGCCGAGGAGTCTAGCAGTGTGCCCATGATAGAGGGAAGGGAGGAAGATGAGGATGAGGTTGGTGATTAGCTTGTAAGCCCCGAGGAAATTTCATCCTGCCCGGCCGGCATTGGCGGGCATGCTTAGCTTTATATTTTTGTTTTGCTTTTCAGACCTTTGTTTGTACCCTTGATACATTGGGGTTAGAATAATTCAGATTTATTGTTGGGTTTTGCTTCTGTGGTCTAGATATTCAGAATTTTTGAATGGTTTGTGCCTTTGGACTTTTTTACTTTAAACAAAATGGATTGCATTTGGACAGGTATTGGACATGGGTTACAGGATTATTTACAGGTTTTATATAGGTCTGTAATGAGAAAAATGCTTCTAATGCCGCTGAAAAATTAACTCCATATCACCGGTGGCATGACCCATATCGCCTATACTCAACCAACTAAAATAATATATACAAGGCCGTCTGAAAGCCCATATCGCCGGCGACATCAGTTTATACCGCCCAATTGGATCCACATCGCCGGCGGCATCATTTACATCACCATCGGCATCGCTCACATCACCAGCTGCATCATTTCTCCAGAAATCTAATTTCAGCTGTTTTGCCAATTCTTGTCATGGCAACCCCCAATCAATAGCTACAGGGTTTTTTACAAAGTTTGGGAAATGCGGACTGGAAGAATCTTAAAAAATTCAGGCTTTAGGGGTTTCCATATGTCGCGGCGTGGCCCGTAAGCCGCGAGTTCCTTACAGCGGCCCTATCTTTTTAGGATCCAATGGACCACGTCTTCCAATTTTCATCTTTTGAGCTATACCCCTTGCTTGAAGAGTTCCACACTATTTTGGGGGTACCGTGTCGACCCTAGCACTACCAGAGTTTCATTTTGGTGTTGATGGAATTCCTTGAAGGTTAGGGAATTTGGATTCTGTAGACCCATTTCTCTCCCAGTTATCTAACAAACCTGGGTTTCAGCTCAGAACAGTCTTAGAGTGGTACCGTGGGGCGCCCTGATCCCATCTTGCCTGGCCATCTATGGTGGCATTATTACTTATGGCGGAGTTTATGTGTGGAGTGAGCCCGATTGCTCTACTCAGGCTGATTTCACTTATCAGCCCCATGTCGATAGGAGCTTCTCCCATGGCTTTGGGGTTGGCCGATATTTTGCTGAATATGGACGCTGCTTCCATTGACCCATCACTTATCGGAGATCAGCTCATTTTGTTGCAGGTACCTTTTGTTCTTCTCAATTTTGCCATTTTATTTTTCAATCCTCACCTAGATTTAAATTACAGGTGTGGTTGAGGGAGATACTGTGGTTGTGGGAAGCACCACGTGGGAATCTGAAGAGGTACCTACCCGTTCATCTGAGGGAGACGGGGCTTATGAGGGCGGATTTCAATCAGCTGACATATGATGATTGGGTGCCTATTTTAGGGTGGTATACCGATGCACAGGTTCAGCGGGTTAGTCCATGATGGAGGATCCAGGACGTGGTTATAGAATCCTGGGGGGCTTATGTTCAGCTGATAGGTCCGGAGAGGTCTTCGTTCTACACCCCTTATCGGTTATGCCGTCAGTATGGCAAGAGGCAAAGGATCCCCATTAAATTGCCCTATAACTAGATCAGAATCTACAAGGCTAGGTGGGTCAAACATATCCAGGAAAAGTTGTCCAGGGAAGCTGTATTTGAGATTCTAGACTATGATCATGTGGATACCATCGAGACCGACATGCATTACAGAGGATGGCTCGCTGAGATTAGATGCTTGATGTCCTATCAGAAACGATCTTGGGCCCGCCTCGAGGGGGAGCGTGCGGAGTAAGGGGAGGAGCCCCTCTTTACTACATCATCGAGGTGGATCTCTAAGTACTGTGATGATGATGCGGGAAGTTTGATTTGAGACTTGCTTTTGTCAGAACTATCAGACCTCTTTTATTATTATTATTATTAATATTTTTTTTTACTTGATATGGAATAAAATGAACTCTGTCCCAAGCTTGCTGAAGTGGTCTTAATCCTATGAATACAGGATTCTCATAAGTACATGCATTTAGATTTCAACAAAAGAGATACTTTCATTAATTGAGATAAAATAAAGTACATGATGTTTGGTTGACATTCCCATTGATTTAACTCCCGGTGCCAACTAGCCTAGATCGATTTTCTAGAAGGCACTCGCTCTTTGCTCACTAACCCTAACTTTTGCCTAGATCGCCCTTTTCGGGTTTTCGATCCAGCGGGTTTGTCTCATCCCCTAATTTTTGCATGGCTGGTTTGTAGGATACCAATCATCAGGCATCACCCTAATTTTTACCCGATCATTAAAAGACTGAAAGGCGGGTAATTATCAGTATATATTTCTTTGGTGTGCCGCTTTTTCGATTTGTTTCTTTTGAATTAGACATGATAATGCTTAAGCCTATCTTGGTTCACAGGATTCACAAACTCGTCCCCATCCATGCCCATAAGCTTAACTGCCACTTTGCTAAGCAGCTTCTTTATTACATATGGTCCTTCCCAGTTTGGCTTGAATTTACCCCTCGCATCAGTGGTAGAATGTTTCAGCTATTTAAGGACCAGATCACTAGCCTTCAGGGGGAACTTCTGATGTCTTACCCGACTGTTGTATGCTCAAGCCATACATTGCTGGTACATTTAGAGGTTGTCGAGGGCCTTTAACCTCTGCTCATCCATCATGTTCAACTGTTCAAATCTCGCTTGGGTCCATTCAGACTCTTTTAATTCAGCTTCCAGAGCGACTCTTAAGGTGGTCACCTGAGTTTAAACTGGCAAGACTGCTTCTATCATGTAGACCACGGAGAACGGAGTTTAGCCTATCGGGGTGCGAATGCTGGTGTGATATCCCTAAATAGAAAAATGTAGCTTATCTGCTCAATCCCTGTAACTGACTATCAGCTTAGAGAGAATCATCTTTACCAATTTATTAGTTGCCTCAATAGCCCCATTAACTTGCATTCTGTATGGGGAATATCTATAGTGCTTGATCCTATATTTCTCGATTAGAGAAGCAGTAGCTCCTTGAAATTGTACCCCATTGTCCGAGACTATATGATGTGGGAGTCCATACTGAGCGAAGATGTGCTTCTCTATAAACTTGGCCATCTATTTGGCAGTGACATTGGTGAAGGATTCGACTTCCTCCCATTTCAAGAAGTAATCTACTACTACCATAATGAATCTGTAGCCGTTTGTTGAAGAAGGATGGATTTCACCAATTATGTCTATCCCCCATGTCGAGAATGGCCAAGGGGTGGATAAATGATGGAGTTTGGTGGGTGGTAGATGTTGCATATCTCCGTAAACCTGGCATTGGTGGCAGCATTTGACCTGGGTGATGCAATCGGCTATGAGAGTGAGCCAAAAATACCCCAACCATTGGATTTTCTTTGCGAGAGCAAGGCCGTTCATATGAGGGCCACAGTCACCAGCATGGAGTTGGGTTATTACATTCTGAGCCTCAGAGTCAGTGAGGCAATGGAGAAGTAGGCCATCGCTGGTGCGCTTGAATAGATCATTATCCATAATATGGAACTGGACAGCGACCCACCATAGGGTGGTATGGTCTAAGTCAGAGGAACCCACGGGATATTGGCCAGTCCGAAGGAACAGGATGATGTCAGAATACCAATGAGGTTCGGATGAGATGGCGAGGATCGGAGGAGCCGATTGAACCTGGTATGGAATCTTGGTGGATGACATAACCGATGGGAGGATAGGTTGCTGCTGAGGTCCTTCCCATATGGACGCAAGAGTGGCAAGAGCATCGGCCATTTGATTCTCGTCTCGAGGGACATATCGATATAACCATGAGGTAAATTTCTCAGACAATTCGCGAATAGCCTCAATATAAGGACGGAGAGATTCCTCTTTAATTTCCCAATCTCTGACAACTTGATGAATAACTAGAACCGAATCCCTGATGACTGAAACACGGTAGGCCTGAACCTGAAGGAGAGCCTCAAGGCCAAACAGACAAGCTTCATACTCAGCACCGTTGTTGGTGATAGTGAATTCTAAACGTTTGGACAATGGGATTATCTCATTATCTAGCATAAAGATGATGACTCCAAGACCTGATCCCCAACGGTTCATGGCGCCGTCAAAGTACATTGTCCAGACATTATCAAGGATTATAACAGAGGTAAGCTGTTTATCAGAAAACTCCAAATTTTCCTTACAGTCAGAGTTGAGGGGTTAATTAGCTAGGAATTTGGCTACGGTCCACCCTTTGATGGCCTTTTGGGTCATATATTCAATGTCAAACTCAGACAGGAGAAGTAACCATTAGGACAATTTATCGGCCAGAGTAGGGGATTGATAAAGAAACTTCATTGGATCAATCTTGGCCACAGCTTGGACACGATAAGATTGGAAATAATGTTGCAGCTTCTTAGTAAGCCAAACCATGGTAGTGCAGGTCTTTTCCATAATCAAATACCGGGTTTCATAATCTAATAACTTCTTGCTTAGGTAGTAGATGGCACGTTCATGCTTATCAACATGTTCTTGGACAAGCATGGCCTTGATAGAAGTTTCCTTGATCGCTAGATAAAGGATGAGTGGTTCCCCTGGGATGGGGGGTGTCAAAACGGGTGGATCAACAAGATACGCCTTGATTCTATCAAACGCCACTTGGCAGTGATCATTCCATACTACGGGTTGTTGTTTTCTTAACAGCTTAAAGATGGGTTTATAAATAGTAGTGAGGCGAGCAATGAATCGACTAACATACTGTAAGGATCCTAAAAACGATCGGACTTCTTTCTCTTTCTTGGGTGGAGGTATGTCCCTGATGGCTTTGGCTTTGTCTGGATCCATTTCGATTCCTTTCTAGCTAACTATATGTCCCAACAGTTTGTCGGAGGTAACCCCAAACACACACTTCTTTAGGTTTAGGCGAAGATTATACTTTTCAATACGAGTCATGAACCTGTCAAGAATAGCAGGGTGCTCTTCTCGAGGAGCAGACTTTACAATCATATCGTCTACATACACTTCCACTTCTTTATGGATCATATCATGTAAGAGGGCAGTTACAATGTACTGATAAGTGGCCCCAATATTTTCAACCCGAATGGCATTACCTTGTAGCAATACACCCTCCATTCAGTGATAAACGCTGTTTTGACTTTGTCAACAACATTAACCAGAATCTGATTATACCCTGAGAATCCATCCATGAATGAATACATAGCTACCCTGGCAGCGCTATTAATTAGGACATCAATATATAGAAGTGGGAAGTTGTCCTTCTTCAGAACTGGGATGATGTTGGACAACCAAGTTGGGTATTCCACCACTTCAATGAATCGAGCTTCGATCAACCTTGAAACCTCTACCTTAACCCGATCTACCCATTCTGGTCTCAACCGATAGAGTTTCTACTTGACAGGCTGAAATTTAGGATCGGTTAGGATTATGTGCTCAGCAATTTATCGATCAACCCCAGGCATGTCTTCGTACGACTAGGCAAAAGCGTTAACATGACCTTTAAGCACTTTTATGATCTCACTTTTTTCCTCAGGAGTTAAATCTTTGGAAATGGTCACCATTTGAGGATTTTCATCTATACTTAGGTTTATTTCACTTAATAATGTATCACTAATGCCAAAAACATTATGCATATTGTTATGTGAATGCATGGATCCAGCAGGAAAGACATCAAACAAGTAAGCAGAACGAGAGTTGTTTACTTTATTAAAAGCCTTATAAGCAGGATTGTTCACATCAAACACATCAGAAATATTAAGCATTACATCATCCATATCCTCCTCGACAGGTGGAGGGGCTTCAGTAGCAGCATCAATAGGAGGAGCATGCTCTGTAATGTCTGCCAGAATGGCACTCAGGTTGTGCACTAGAGCGGTCTTTTAGGTAATGGTGAGTGATAGCCCCTCAGATAGGTTGGCATTCCTAATGAGAGCCTTCGCGAGTTTCCCCACTATTGCCATCATAATATCTTCTTCCCCGATTCTCTCACCCTTCTAGCCTTTCTTCATCAACAGTGCCATAGCTTCAGTCACGGTTGCCACAACATTTTCAATTTTAAAATCGACAGACTCTTCACTATTCCCCTCAAGCTCATCTTCAGGATGCATCTTACCTTTTCCCTTAGCCTTATCAGAAACCACATTGATAGGTGGATCAAGCTCATTGGGTTCAGCCGAAACTATCAGGCGGCCGGTTTTAAAGTCGTAGACATCTTTAAAATTCTCAAAGCCAGGCCACATATTTTTGCCATACTCAATCAGCTCAGGCACTCCCTTATAAGGCCTCTTGGCTTGGATCTCACAAACTATGACCATACGGTAGTAGCAGGAGAGGACGCGGCGATAGGTTTTTCTAGGCTTATATCCTAATCCAGCTCGATGGGTAAGGATTTTCGGCTCCAATGCTTCGACAATTCCCTGGTCGTGTATTCCTCCACCTCTGCAAGGCTTGTAACTAGATTTCTTCATTAGTTTACCCATACCTGCATGAAGGTAGTAGTGCCAAAGGGGAGGAGACTCCTGAGCTTTGCTAGTCATGGCAATCTGAAGGCCTTTTTCTAAACTTGCTTTAGCTTCCATAACAGCCATAACGGAGGTGGGATCGACCTCTATAGTTACCATTCTGTCTTTGTGAATAAGCTTGATTTTTTAGTGTAGTGTGGAGAGAACAATGCCCACAGCATGAAGCCATGGTTGACCAAGCAATAGAGAATAGGTAACAGGAATGTCAAGTATAGTGAAACGCACATTGCTTGTCATGCCTTCTACAGTGACTTCCGCCTCAAAGGTCCCAATTACATTGCACTTTGAATAATTATATGCTCTAACAATTGTGCTGGATTTTTCAAGCATCTCCTCTAATAGTCCTAAATGAGGAAGGATTTTTAGAGGGCACAGATTTAGAGTGGAGCCATCATCCACCATGACACACGGTATAACCTTATCGAGCATCTGAATTTGGATGAATAAGGCCCTATTATGGTCCCTGCCCTCGAGTGTAAGATTAAAACGGTCAAACATGATCTAAGGCCCTTTTCTCAAGGGAATGCCTTCCCTAACTATGGAACACATCTCAACAACCGAGGTGGCCAGATTAGCTTTTAAATTGAGGAGTCATTTAATCAAGCCCTTACGATGCCCTTCAGAGTTGATTACTAGCTGCCAAATACTGTATTGGGCTTGGGTGCTTTTTAGCTTGGCAATGAGAGGGTCAACCACGAGACTGGTCAGGATAGGTGGAGGTAGAGATGGAGGTCTCGCGGTGGTTCCAAAACTACCGGGAACTGGGTCTCGGCTTAAGTAGAGATATCTGTCTTCAGGTTGATATACGTGGCCACTTTGAGTAATGTTAAGGATATCACCGAGCAAGACACTCTTAGTGGCTTGTGTTTTAAACAGATACTGTTGTTCCACAGAGTCCGAATCTGGGTTTTGAAGTTTATACTTATCCATGCTAAAAAGGTCATTTTGATCAACCATGAATAATTCGGTGCTTACGGCCCTTGTCTTTTTGACCGATTCCTTAT
Source organism: Euphorbia pulcherrima (assembly GCA_947683365.1). NCBI lineage: Eukaryota > Viridiplantae > Streptophyta > Magnoliopsida > Malpighiales > Euphorbiaceae > Euphorbia > Euphorbia pulcherrima. The sequence goes on from CANTUS010000010.1 coordinate 47,477,454, forward strand.
CACTATCGGAGTAGTCCTTCTTTAAAATGAAGGAATCCACTCTAAATAGTGGTTTTCTCATTCTTCTTGCCACGAATGGTTTAGACCTGCGGCTCTATTGCTTTGTCTGGTTTGGATCAACTTCCATCTTCTGGACAGAATTAACCCCCGGGTTAGCTTGATTGATTAGATCAAAGACCGAATAAGATGGGAGACCTCAACCGATGACCAGGATAGAGTTATTATTATCCCGCCTCCGACCAAGGAGATCAAAAATTATGGCTTCAGGTAAACCGGATTGGACCATGCTAACCTTGTCTCGAAAATTTAGTAAAGGATTATTTATAGTGCTCGGAGCTCTATCCAATTCAGTGATCTTTGCTTCGCTAACCAAATGTTGAATGGCCGAGAACAGGGCTTTGCAATTGTTGGTTTGGTGTCCTACCTGAACATGATAGTTATAGAAGTTGTTTTTATCCTCAGGTCTAGGTGGCTTGTATTCCTGAAGGGACTGTATAAAACCCTCTTCCCTCAAACGTTGGAAGATGACCAGTAGGGGCAGCTTATAAGGGTTAACCAAAACAAAGGGGGGTGAGGAGGTTGAATTATGGCAACTGCTGACGGAGCTGAGGTGATTGCGAGGGGCGTAGTAGGGTTTGAGAAATAACTTGAACTGTAGCTGGCACTTTAGGCTTAGCTGGCGCCAGGGCTAAGGGTTTGGCTTTATTTTTTCTAAACCACGGTTTCCCCGCTCTCTTGGCCTTTTCACGCTCTGCCTCACGCTCGATTTTCTTAGCTTTCTTGAACACAACCTTGTAGGATAGAAAATAATCGGTAGCCATTTCTTTGCAGAACAGGGGGAGAGACCCTTCAAGGAGTTTGACACTCATTTCCTCAAGGCTTAGCTTAGATTTCATTAAGACCTGGGTTGACATCCACCGATTGAAGTATTATTTGAAAGTTTTGTTAGGCATTTGGCAGACACTCTCAAGATGTTGGAGGGTTGTTTCCATCATAATATTAAAACCATAATGTACTTTCAACGCCTCAGATAAAAGACTCCAGTCGGTAACAATATGTTGTGGCAAGGTGTGATACCATTCGAGGGTAAGGCCCCGGAGGGAGCAAGGAAACATTTCCGCAAGCACTTTATAACTTAACTTCTTCATGCGCATTACTCTTTCATACATTATAATGTGAGAGGCAGGTGCTCTAGAACCATCATAATGAGCTATACTCGGCATAGTGAAATTATCAGGGACCCAGTCTTTTTCTCTTTCAGATTTCTTGGTGGTGATGAGGTGGTTAATGTAAGCTTAGATCTCAGGTGTCATGCCTGGAGGTTGCATGACCTGGTCGCTGATCAGTTTATATGGGATAGCTAGGGTTTCAGGTGTCGCGCCTAGAGAATACGCAACCTGGTCATTGACAGTTTGAGAAGCTATCATTTATCGGACAATAGCGGCCACCTCAGGTGTCACGGCCAGCTATTACGTGACCTGGTCATTGAGTGTCAGAGGTAGCGGAGGGCGAATGGTTAATTAGTTGACAAAAGGATTTTAGGGGTAGGTGGTGCCCTTGGGTGTTACAATGAACTGCGGAGGAGTGAAAGAAGGCAGTGGGTGAGAATTTGGGTACTGGTGAGTAAATACCGGAGCGGTAGAACTTTAGGTGAAGGGTCTTGGATTAAAAGGCACAAATGATGGAACAGTCGAAGTTGATAGGAAAGCCGAAGCTTGCCCAAATTGGAACGGGCTCACCATAGGCTGGGTTGATTGAAAAATAGGTGCGATAGGTTTTATCCCTACCAGACTCGTCAACATTTGTGCCGAACCATTCTGGGCCTGAATATCGAATGCTGATACTCGATTGGAATTTCTATCTTCGAGAGCTTGCTTAAAGGCAGCCTGAATAATGGTTTGGATAGAAGCCTAAAAAGCATCCATATTTAAGAATTGTGCCATGGCACTAGCAAAGTCGAAGCCAGGCGGCGGTTGGGATCTCATTCCTGAGCTGGAAGTAGGGTCGGAGGGTTCTTCGGTAGGAGGGGTCCATTCGTTCCTTGGAAAAGATGTTGCTGGTTGAGAAGGGTTCTGGCTTAACTGAACTTGTTTTGAATCTAACTCCTCGCTGGAATCAGTGTGTGGAATCCTTTCAACTTCCATGATGACAATCCGGGTGAGGGGACAATGAATTAATGGTGTTCTATCCTCTTCCAAACTGGGGTACGACGATTAGTCTACCTCCTCCTAGCTGAAATAGTGGGCGGTGGATTAGATCATGAATGGGTTCGTGAGTGGTATGGATGGTATGCATGCCTTTAGTTGTTGTATGGCTACATATAGATATGGTTAGAGATGATGCAACGACTTATCCCTCCAACATACGTGGGACGTTTGTATCTCAGGTCATACATAATGATATGTGGTGATGCAACGGAGGTATAAGAAAAGTCCTACATGTGTTGCTAAACTTCTTCCATAAGTGGAAGTAGTAAGGGTAAGTTGCTTCCTTTCTGGCTCTTGAAGCCGATGCATGGGGGTGCATGATCACGGAGCATATAGCATGCAAATCGTCCCTCTTCCAACCTTGTGACTCCCGCGTAATGCCTTTTTGGAATGATGGAGTTTAGCTTCTTCACCGGTAATGGCGAAAGAAGCACGTCCCAATTATTTTATTTATTCTGGTGACCCTAAGGGAATGATGTGCTAAGGCTTTTTCTAGCACAACTTTGGTATAGGGTTGTTGATGTAGAAGGTTCTCGTTTACCTTGATTCCATGTTACTCAACCACTCCCAAATAGGTGTGATTGTATGAGTTTACGTGTTGGTTAAAACGAGTGATCCACCACTAGGGATCCTCAATTTCAACAGGGCATGAGTGACACTTCGCGAGCTTCTCGGGTAAAATAGGGCACCTAAAAATTACTAAACTATCTACACGCGTAAGGATAAAATGTTATAAAAAAGAATGAAGTTTTAATTTGGCCAATGATTTCAATACATCATCAAAATCTTTTAAACTTTATTAAAAGAAAGTTCAGGAGATCATTTCCCCAGCAGAGCCGCCACTGTGAGCGGACGAAGTTTTACGCGACGGAAGCATTGTTAAGATGATGGGGGATGTGAGTGATGTGATTGGAAAATGGTTTTGCACCTTTTAATATTCAAAAGATACGAGATCGAAATCCCGTACTTAAAACAAAGTCACCACCTGATTCAGCTCAACCGGGAAATTTTTGGTACGATTTTCCCACCGGGTGGTTGGACCATACCTTAAGTAGAGATTTCGAGTTCGGTGATGTTATCTATTTTTCATTAGGCCAAATTAAGATACTTCATTCTTTCTTGATCGGTTTAATCCATCCTATTTATTTGTGTTTTCAGTTATTTTGTTATTTTTGCGTTTATCAAGCAATTGAAACGATGAATAAAATATTTACAGCTATTAAAAAATAAACGCAGAAAATAAAATTATTACAAAACTTACAGATTGTATACTTTTTTTCTATACAATAAATAAAATACCTGGATGTCCGATATACATCTACCTGCAGAAGATAGTTGGCACGGATACGACATAGTTTATTTACCATATTATAAAGCCCAATTGGATGGCTAAAATGAGATTCGAACGGCGTTTGTGGGAAATTCCATCTTTTAACCGAATTTTAGAATTGATCTTTGCTTCAACAGAATTATAAGTGAAAAAATCTCACACGTTATGGGGTGGGGTCTATTTTTTTTTTGGTTTTGGTCCTCCCTCGTTACACTGTACATCCTAGTTTTGGACAATAAACTAATCTGGGAACAAAAGAAAATAAAATTGTTGTCCAGAAAGTCATGCCACCGACGATGCAAATTATGCCGCCAGCGGCATGGTTGATGTCGCTGGGGGCATGGATGATGCCACCGGCGACATCAATGATGTCGCTGGTGACATTAGTATGCATGCAGGTTGTATGGCTTTCTGAGTACCATGAAGAAAGGGTCCTACAAGAAAATGAAGTATTTAGGGAATGTGATACCACCGGCAGTATCAGAGATGTCTTTAGCGACATAGATGATACCGCCGGCGAAATCACATGTCCCCGGCGGCCTCAAATTCTTGCAGCAGCAACAAGGAACAGTTAAAAATGATCGGGAACCCCACAAATGAACAAAAATCAACAAAAATCAACATAAATCAGTTATACTAATGCCAAAGAGCTATGAGACTCAGAATTTTTACCTCGGGAACCTGAATCCACCTCTTCGTGAACTAAAAAGAAACGCCTCTAGGGAGCTTGTTACGATGGTTTAGTAGTAAATTTAAGTATTTCGGGTTTAAAAGTTCAATTAAATTTATTTTAACTATAGGATTTACTGATTTTAAGCTCACAATCAGAGAATTCAAAGAAGAAAAACCAGAAAAAAATGGATTAGAATCCCTTTTTTTTGCCTTATCTAATTCTTATCTCACTAAAATCTATTTTCTTATTCTTACATTAAACCTCTAACCTTAGGTGGTTCTCCCCCTCTTCATTGCAGCTCATGGTGTGCTTTTATAGGTGAAATGGGGTGGTTTTCGAGACCTTTTTGACTAATTCCGTCGAAAGTGGCCGAAAGGCTGTCTGTACAGGGACCCTCTTCAGGTCATGCCGCCGGCGGTATGGATGATGCTGCCTACGATATGGTGATATCGCCGGCGGCATGGCCGATGCCGCTAGTGGCATCAGCCTCCAGCATACCGACAGGCAGCGGGCCTAGGAGCCTAAAAAGTCATCAAAAGTGGTTTAATAGTGGGTGGAAAGGCATCTTTTTGATTTTTAATGTTATTTTAATGGGTATTTATTATTTGGGTGCAAATTATCGGTTCAAGCTCCTACCGGACGAGTTATTAGCCACGCCAAACTGGATTCTACCAAGTTTAAAATTCACAAGGAATATTATTTTGGTAATAAAAATTCTAAAGAGAACTTTTATCTCGAGGCATTAAAATCGGGTACACATCATCATCGTCTCGCGAGAGGGACTACAAAATCCCGTGCTCACAGTCACCTATATCTATCATGTGTGATAGTGATGTTGCCTTGATCAATGCTTATAAACAAGTGTACAAAGGCAGGTCTAGACATTTAGGTATGAGACATAGCATGATTCAGGAACGCATCATGCATGGTGTTATAACACTAGAGTTTCTAAAAACTTAGTATAATTTAGCCGATCATTTAACCAAAGGGTTAACGAGAGACCATGTGAACAAGTCGGCTATAGGGATGGAAATAAAGTCAATTTAAAATCTATCATGTTAAGATACCCAATTACCATCCAATATGACATTAGGTGCTGAATTCAATGAGGAAAGCTTAACATCTAGAGATTGTATCACACTAATAATAACATCCCAAGATGTGTGTTCAAACCTTCAAGATAAGGAGGTTGAAGTTTGTCTTCTTAATAGCTTTTCTTAAAAATTGCACATGTAGGTGTAAGAGTAAAAGAGCTACCTATATAAGCATGAAGTTTAGCCGCTTCAAGAAGTTTTGGACTTGACTTTGATATGCTTATGAAGGATAGGGACACAAGGCTAGTAAAAGACAGTTTCAAGTAAGAAAATGTTAGAATGTTGACTTATGTGTATATTATCTTCGAGTATTCAAGATGGATAACAAAGGTTTAATCCATAGTGACACCTTTGGTATTCGAATATTTGAAATGTGTAATATACTAAGATGAAATTCAATCATCACGATATTTCATTTATGCATAAGTTTGTAGTTTGTTGTGAATTTGTTTAGTTAATCGTGGATTACACTAAAATGGGGGAGGATTGTTGGTATTTTATTGTAATTGGATCAACTAGTTGACCAATGCGGTCGTAATATTTCATCGAACAAGTCAGGAGAGTGGGGAGTGCACGCTTGATCGAGTTCTATTACGATACTAAGCCTACGACGATCTGAGAGTTGGGAGCTACTTTTCACAATGCTTCTGTTTAGAACTGTTGTGACTGCTGTAGTGGATACAATCTTTAGCAACGCTTCTGTTTTGAACTGTTGCGACTGCTCGAATGGACTCAACTTTTTGCAACTCTTCTATTCTGAACCGTTGCAGCTACTCGTTTTAGGCTTATAAAACCTGGAATTGGCAACACTTACAGGCGGTTTTTGGTGACGCTTATGGCTGGTTCAATTTTTCTTCACAATGAATAATCATTCTAAGCTCTTGATTTTTTCTCTGATTTTATCTGATTGAAAAATTTAGAAAAACCACCAAATTAGTTTCAATTTGGAAGTTTTATCACAACTTCAGAGATTATCCTTGTTATTTTCAAGAATTCCCCAACATACATTGGCGAATGTTTAAAAATAAACCGTCGCTAGTGATTGTGAAGGAGTGCATCAGTCCTTAGTACTTATGGCGACTTTTTTTAGCGTTGCATTTGACCAACCTGTGGCAATGATATAAGCCCGCGTCACCTCAACCTTCATATGAGGTGCACATTCTATTTTGCGATGGCCATGATCGCGATAAGTTTTATATCGCGACATAAGTCGTGGACCCAAAAGAGAATGGGTAGGTTTTTAGGCCATAATCGCGGAAAATTTGCCGCAATCGCGACCAGAAACAAGTTATTTTTGCCAATTACACAATGGTTTTCTGCGAGGCATAATGGGGTGATCATTAGGTTTAATGTTTTATGGCAAAATAAAAGTATTGATTATATTGAAATTGGTTTGAGATATTCTTGGCACGATAATCCCAAAGGCCTGATTATGTTCACAATGTTTTAATTCTAATAGGAGAATTACGAAGAGACATACCATTTGGTGAAGCATCATCTTAATTCTATAGATATGACTCATTTGTGTCTATGATACGCATGGAAAATGAATGAGAATTTACAACGAAATTCGGAGTAATTTCTTGAAATAGAGATGAAGCATTAATAAGATGTTTTTGTTTCCTAACCTTACATACATAAATTCTTATCCTACAACAAATGTATTATAATTGATTCACATACGAAAGCATGTACGTGAATTAACATCTCCATTTTATCTTATAAGTGAATTTCTGGTATTTCCGCTGCTTTGTAGGGAGGAAATATTGCTTAAAGTAAAATGATTAACATGCCATAAAAATTAGGTTTTAGATTAGTAATATTTATTGTGATCATGATTGCAACAAATTCATCACCACATTTGTGATCGATTTCCTTCCTAACATCTCTATTGTCATACTATTATTTTTCTTGCATTAATTACACTAATTTGGATTTATTATATTGTTCCTGATTTGGTACTTCTTACATTTATTAGTATGAAATTAGGCATGATTATTGCCCATTTGTTTTTTTTTTCTCATGTATGCATTCCTATGCAAGAAATTGAGTATACACATGGGGCTCATTTTTGTTTTTCTCAAAAACTCGGCGTGATTATTGCCAATTTCTGACGAATTGCACTCTTTATCTAATTTAAATGAATTCACACTATTTTTTGCGAAAACTTAAACAAATCATCACTAAAAATATGACACTTAAAGTATAATAATATTGGGATGAATCTTTCAGTCAAAAAAAAAATTATTGGAATGAATCTAAGTTTAACAAAAACTTTTTATTTGAACATACGAAAAAACAGCGATCATGTAAGCAAAATTCAATAGTAAACCCCCAAGGAATTTAAAAATCTCTCAAGTTTCTATCAATATAATGTAAAACAGAATTAAAACATATAATAATCATTAATTGTTCTTTCTTTTGAATTTCGAGTTCAATCACTAGCGTCACAAATAACCGACTTTAGGAAAATGTAATGAACTGCAACATATTTTGACAAATTCAAACAAAGACTATTAAAATGAACAAAAAATAAAAATTTCCAGGAAAAAACAATTTATATAGTTGACTTGCAAATGTCTTTATTTCTCCCAATTAATCTCTTTAATTTACAAAAAGAATCAAAAGTGCAGAATTCATTGATATTGATTATTGGTTAATCAGAAAATGGGTAGTTGTTCATCAAAGTATGAAGTCTTCATAAGCTTCAGAGGGGCAGATGTTCGCGATAATTTTCTAAGCCATCTATTTTCTGCTTTGAAAAGACAAAAAATAAAAGTATTCAAAGATGAAAATCTCAAAAGAGGAGAAGAAATCACCCCTTCTCTCTTGAAAATAATCAAGAAATCGAGAATTTCGATTGTGATATTTTCGGAATACTTTCCGAATTCACCATGGTGTCTCGACGAGCTACTGAAAATAAATGAACGCCAGAAAAAGAAGAAGCAGATCGTAATACCAGTATTTTATGGTGTTGATCCATCTCATGTTCAAGAACTTAAAGGCAATTATGGCTATGCAATTCATTGCTATAGTCAAAATCCAGCATCTAGAGTTAAGGCTAACAGTTGGATGCATGCTTTGATGGATATTAGCAACTTATCAGGGTTCCATTCCAACAATCCTCGATTCAGGTACTTTCTTTTCGGTGAAATTATACAGGCTGTGCTTGGAATTTTTTTGAGGCAATTTAATCCATTTCAAATCATTTTGTGTAAAAAAATTTAAATCTTGTATGTGAAATTTAATTTGTGAATGTGATATTTATAGGCCTGAGGCTAAATTAATTGAAGAAGTGGTTAAGTATGTTTCCCACAAACTAAATGAGGGGTCATGCGAAGTTATTGGAGTACTAGTTGGAGTGGTTGCTTGTTTACTTGGAATTGTAGCTTCATAATTTGTGATTCGCTTAAAACTTTGTATATATAGCAATTAAATATGTAGTGCTGTTGTACATAGTGTTAAATGATTGATGTGTTAGACATTTACAAAAGAAAAATCCCCATGTACCTTCTTTTGTTTATTTTTTTTACTTTTGTTTGTGGTACAACGCTAGGTATAAAGCTGGTATAATATATGGTCTGGGGTATAAAACTTGTATAAGAGCTATTATACTAATTTTATACATGGTATAAAAACTGTAATACCAATTTTATACATGTTATAAGAACTATTGTACTAGTCTTATATTTATATAAAAGTTGTTATACCAGTGATAAATAATATAAGTGGTATGTACTGCTGTATATAAGGTATAAAGCATTTATACTACAGAAAATCAACAAAATAGTTGGTATGGAGTGATTAGACCAGCTTTAAAGCCTATATACTATCGAAAATCAACAAATCAATAGGGTATAAAGTGCTTTATACCAAGTATAAAGTATTTAGACATTAAAAAGTAAAAAACACAACTATCAAAAACCACAAGTATAAAGCATATACCACAAAAAAGTCAACAATAAAACTTGTATAAAGTGTTCTTATACCATCGAAAATCAACGCCAGAGTGTGAAATCAAATGAATTTTATTGATATAAGGATGCGAGCAACAATTACAGTTGCAACTTTTTTATTGAAATATCTCTCTTCGTCTTTTAATCAAAACTACAATTACAATTGCAACTCATTAGGTGCAAAACTAGCACCTGTAATTTTACATAACCATCAACAATTGAATTCCAACTCACTACAAACAACACAAATATGATTGAGTTTTCATATTTTATTATTGAAGGCAAAATATCAGATAAAATCTTCGCATGTGAAATTTAAAAGCCAGTGAATGCAACGATAACTAGATATCTGGCAACAAAAAATCTATTAGATGTGGCAGCATTTTCAACTGAAGTAAGAGCATCAAATGGAGAAGAGATTTTAGATGGTGGGAGTATGGACAATGAAGGATAATCTGCAATAGGAGGAGATGGAGGAGAGCTTATGTAGCCGGAGATGGAGCATTCACCAGTTGAGTACTCAGTGGAGGAGCATATGGTTGAACGGTTGGAGAAAATGCATCGTTGAAGATTGGTAAAATTGTAGTGGAAGAAGAGAAACTGAATGTTTATGAAATTGAGATTTGACAATCACGTATAAAGAAGAATAAAACTCATTTATCTTAGTGCTTTTACGTATAGATAGAGCAATGTTTGATGGCGATTTTGGCCATTTTGAACGGCTACTAGTTGACATCGATCTTTCATCTTACTTGCCGCACACAGTTGGGGTTAAAAGAGAAGGTAAGGAACTTTGGATTGATATACTATATGAAAAGCTTCCCGCCTTTTGCAAAATCTACGCATCTGTTGGCCATCATGCTTATGAATGCAGGCAGAATAAAAAGGCAACGATATAATAAAAGGAAGGGAAAGAAGCAAACTGGAGTTATTGACTCAGGGAAGATTGAGGCAAAGGAGTGTAGTTCGAATGCAAAATCCTAAACCGGTGCCAGCAACGAAAATCCAAACCACGAAAATTTAACACCAAATTTAGTCTGACTGGGCTGGCAACCGCACCAATATGGCTGGAACTGAACAAGAAGTAGCATGTCTTCTTGGGGGAAAAACTATAGAAATATCTATCTCGGACAAGGTGCAACCAGATATTCAACCTTCTAAATGTCACAATAGCAAATTGCGTTCATCCAAAAACATTGATACTCAAGTGATCATCCTTGTAATGGGGAAGCTGGACAACAAGACGAGACTGCAAATGACCAAGTTATTAGCACATCTGGCTCATCTTTTTATTGAGTGGTGTCCCTTTATATTGTGGAACCCACTGAAATAATTAGAAAAAAAGAAAAAAGAAAAGGAAAAGAAAATAGAAGAAGAATACAAAGTTGAAAAAGTGGCATTGGAAGGTGGCTCTGCTAATTGGTGGCGAAATTGAAGGCCGCTTAATTTACGCGGCTTCTGCTGTTAAATTAATAAACTTTAATTAATATAAAAAACAAAATAAGAAATGAAAGAAGAACAGGGAAATGCGTAATTGCTTTTAATTGTAGAAATTGAATTGTCAAAATTAGATTAGAATATCATTCGTAATACTTGGTCGAAAAATAAGCGAAATTATGTCCAAGTTTTTTTAAGTCTAAATTGCATATATAAGGCATGAGAATACAACTATTTTAATAATCAGAGAATGAGAATTTGAGAGAAGAATTCTTAGAGTTAATTAAAGAGGAAGAAAGTTTATTATTCTTTGTATTTCATTCTTCTTCAATTTTTATTCTTATATGAGTAATTTATATATATTGTGAGTTCAATCTTTATTATTCCTCTACCTTTACTCCAACAAAGTGGTATCAGAGTCAAGTTGAAATACTGTGTAAGAGTTGTGAAAATTTTATCTTGAGTGTTTGAGAGACCTAAAAAAAGAAAAAAGAAAATGAACACCAATAATTTTCCCTTCAATTTTCCCCAGCTCACCAAAACCAATTACAAAAATTGGTGCATCAAAATGAAAGCCATTCTAGGAGCCCAAGATGTTTGGGACATTGTTGAAATGGCTATGTAGTCCCTGTCCCAGAAGAAAATGCACAATTATATCAGGCGGAAAGAGATAATTTGCATAAGAATCCTAGGAGTGACCAGAAGGCGCTCAATTTAATCCATCAAGAATTGGTTGATGTGATGTTTGGGAAGGTAGCAGAAGCAACTACCTCCAAGCAAGCTTGGGACATTTTACGAGTTTCTCTTCAAGGAGAGGAGAAAGTTCAAAAGATGCAATTGCAGATGTTGTGGGGAGAATTTGAGATGATGAAGATGAAGGAAACAGAAGCAGTTGTGGATTACTACTCACAAGTAAAATCTGTCGTTAATCAAATACGGCAGTATCGAGAAAGAATTGAAGAAGAGAATCGTTGAAAAGATTCTACGATTGTTACTACCAAAGTTTGACTATATAGTAGTAGCCATCGAAGAATCTAGAGACACGAGTGCAATGGCAGTTGACAAAATTGTTGGTTCGTTGCAAGCACGTGAGGAAAGATTAAATAGACAAAAAGAAGAGTCTATAGAACAAGTCCTGGAGGTAAAGGTTTCGTTTCAAGAAAATGAAAATAGCCGAGATTCTAGTCAATCTAGAAGAGGACGAGGTAGAGGTCGAGGAGGAAATGGTAGAGGAAGAGGACGTGGCAGAAGTCAGCAATTCCCAAGAACTGACAATAATGATGGACATAATCAGTCCACAAGAGGCAGAGGCCGTGGATGTGAATGAGGACGAGGAAGAGTCAACTGGAGACAAAATGAAGGACGAGACAAGTCAAATGTGCAATGTTACAATTGCTTAAACTATGGCCACTATGCATCAGAATGTAGGAGTCCTCCTATGCAAGTGGAGGAAGCTGCTAACAACATAAAAGAAGAGGATGTCATCGACGTGGTATTACTAACCCGTGAAGGTGAACATTATTCAGATAATAACATATAGTATCTTGACAATGGAGCAAGTAATCATATGTGCTGAGAGAAGAAACTATTCGTTGAGCTGAACCAGTCTTTCAGTGGAAATATTGTATTTAGGGATTCATCGAAAGTTCCCATCAAAGGCAAATGAACCAATCTTATTCGTTTAAAGAATGGGGATCACCAATTCATAAGCAATGTCTATTATGTTCCAAACATGAGAAGTAATATTTTGAGTTTGGGGCAATTGCTAGAGAAAAACTACCAAATTCACATGGTGAATAGGAAGTTATTGCTACTGAATGACAAGAAGGAAATGTTAGCAAGTGTTCTGATGTCAAAGAATCAGATGTTTACACTCAACATCAAGACCGATGTGGCCAAGTGTTTGAAGACATGTGTGAAGGATATTGATTGGTTGTGGCATTTGAGGTTCGGACATCTCAACTTCAGAGGACTAAAGTTGATGAGTCAGAAGAAGATGGCGCATGGTCTTCCCCCTATTTATAAACCCCATCAACTGTGTGAAGGATGTCTTGTTGGAAAACAACCGAGAACCAGTTTTCCAAAAGAGTCCATGTTGAGAGCTAAGGCGCCCCTCGAGCTCATTCATACCGATGTTTATGGACCAATGACACCAACATCATTGGGAGGCAACAAATATTTCTTGCTATTTATTGATGATTATAACAGAAAAACATGTTATTTCTTAAAGGAGAAATCAGAAGTATTTGGAGCTTTCAAATAATTCAAGGCGCTTGTTGAGAAAGAAAGCGGTTATTACATCAAGGCCTTAAGATCCGATAGAGGGGGAGAATTCACATCCAATGAATTTAATAGATTTTGTGAGAACCATAGAATTTTCCATTTCTTATCAGTCCCTAGATCGCCTCAACAAAACGGAGTTGTGGAGAGAAAGAATAGAACAGTGATGGAAATGGTCAGAAGCATGTCGAAAAGCAATAATTTACCTAAGGAGCTGTGGGTAGAAGCTGTTGATTGTGCTGTATATATCTTGAACCGGTCCCCGACAACAAGTGTTTTTGATATGACACCTTAAGAAGCATGGAGTGGGAGTAAGCCCAATATCTCTCATTTTCGTGTTTTTGGGAGTATAGCACATGTACATGTAGCTGATGAAGAAAGGAGAAAACTTGATGATAAAAGCAGAAAATACTTGTTTGTGGGATACTCAGAATTTTCTAAAGGTTACAGGCTGTTTGATCCTGATACAGGAAAGACAATCATCAATGGAGATGTAACTATTGATGAAGAAGCAATGTGGGAATGGAGCAATCACAAAGAGAAGAATTACAGTTTTTATCCTTTCACAGTGGATGAAAACAATGAGCATGAACCGGTGGAGTAAGCCACGACACCGATGATGAATAGCCCGATTTTAGGTGCATCTCTTGAATAAGGAGAAAGCTCTCGTGAAAGTTCTAGAGAAACGCCAAGAAAATTCCAGAGCATTGAAGAACTTTATAATGTGACAAGATATCTAAGTGAAGAATTAACTCTTTACTGTCATCTTATTGATAGTGAACCCATAGATGCTGAAGAAGCTATGAAGGACGAGAGATGGAGAAAAGCCATGGAAGAGGAGATTTATTCAATTGAGAAGAATAAGACATGGGAGTTAACTAAACTTCCAGCAGACGAAAAGCCCATAGGTGTTAAGTGGGTATTCAAGCCAAAGAAAGATGCAAGCGGAGATATTGTATGACATAAGGCAAGACTTGTTGCAAAGGGATATAGTCAGAAGCCTCGTATTGACTATGATGAAGTTTTTGCACTAGTCGCAAGAATGGAGACAATCAGAATGGTAATCTCCATTGCTGCTCAAAATGGATGGAAGATCCATCAAATGGATGTCAAGTCAGCATTTCTGAATGGATATCTTGAGGAAGAAATGTATGTACAACAACCACCTGATTATGTTGTCAATGGGCATGAAGAGAAAGTATTGAAGCTGAAGAAAGTGTTGTACGGACTTAAGCAGTCACCAAGAGCCTGGAATAGTTGCATTGACAAATATTTTCAAGAGAATGGATTTGTCAAATGCCCCCATGAATATGCTTTGTACATGAAAGTGAAAGGTGGAGACATATTGCTTGTTTGCTTGTACGTGGATGATATTATTTTCACCGAAAACAATCCTCAAATGTTCGATGATTTTAAGAAGAGGATGACTTGTGAATTTGAAATGACAGACATTGGATTGATGTCATATTATCTTGGCATTGAAGTGAAGCAGAATGATGATGGCGTTTTTATTTGTCAATGTGGCTTTGCTAAGGAGATAGTGAAGAAATTCAAGATGGAAAATTGCAATCCCATCAGCACTCCCATTGAATGTAGTTTGAGATTGATCAAGGATGAAAATGGAGTAGGAGTCAATCCGACAAATTTCCGAAGCCTGATCGGAAGTCTTAGATACTTAACCTGCACAAGGCTAGATATTTTGTATGTAGTTGGACTAGTAAGCAGATACATGGAAGCACCCAAAGAATCTCATTGGAATGCAGCTAAAAGGACACTCCGCTATGTCAAAGGAACACCTAATTTTGGATTGCATTATTCAAAATTTGATGAATTCAGATTAGTTGGGTACAGTGATAGTGATTGGGATGGAGATAAAAATGACCGGAAAAGCATGAGTGGATTTGTATTTTTTCTCGGAGAAACAACGTACACTTGGAGTACGAAAAAATAACTGATTGTGACATTGTCAACTTGTGAAGTTGAATATGTTGCTGCAACTTCATGTGTATGTCATACGATATGGCTATGAAGATTGTTGAAGGAACTACAAATGGCACAACATAATCCAACTGATATTTTTATCGATAACAAGTTAGCCCTGGCGTTAGCTAAAAATCCAGTGTTCCATAATCATAGTAAGCACATAGATACAAGATTTCATTTTATTAGAGACTGCATTAAATGAAAGGAAGTCACGTTGAAATACGTTAAAACGCAAGACCAAATTGCTGATATTTTTATAAAGCCACTGAAGTACGAAGTATTCAGCCAGTTACGAGCCTTGTTAGGAATACGCGAGAATTAAGTTTAAGGGGGAGTGTTAAATTGATAAACTTTAATTAATAAAAAAATAAAATAAGAAATGAAAGAAGAAGAGACAAATGCGTAATTACTTTTAATTGTAGAAATTGAATTGTCAAAATTAGATTAGAATATCATTCATAATACTTGGTCAAAAAATAAGGGAAATTATGTCCAAGTTTTTTGAAGTCTAAATTGCCTATATAAGGCATGACAATTCAACTATTTCAATAATCAGAGAATGAGAATTTGAGATAAGAATTCATAGAGTTAATTAAAGAGGAAGAAAGTTAATTATTCTTTATATTTCATTCTTCTTCTATTTTTATTCTTATATGGGTAATTTATATATATTGTGAGTTCAATCTTTATTATTCCTCTACCTTTACTCCAACATCTGCATTCTATAAATAGGGTGATTTTCTGCCTCATTTAAGATCAAGAAAAAACACAGATAAAATATTATCTGTGTAGAGCAACTTAGGAAAATGGTTCCTAAGAGTTGGGTAAGAGAGAAAATAGTGAGGTTTTGGAAAACACTTGAGTGCCACTATTTTGTAATCTTTTGGTGTACCTACTATTATTTTATGATGGAGAATTATTCGGAGTTTGTCCCGTGGTTTTTCCTTAATTTATTTGGGGTTTTCACGTAAAAATCTTTGTTTCTTTTTATTCTGCTGCTATTATTTTTATCGTAACTCATTATTGGGCCTAACAAGTGGTACCAGAGCCGAAAGTTGTTTTATTAGTAAAATTCATGGATATATTTTTCAAAAATAAATATACCACGACAACAAGAAAGTAACGGCGAATCCGGTGGCACAATCCGTTCGAAAAATCATCGTAGACACGCAATTTGAGTGAATAGTAGAATAGTAACTTGAATAATGCTATTCATATTTGGTCATTTTATGAATAGTATTATTTAAGTATATAGGAGGCATACTGTTACTATTCTAATATACAAGTATTATTTGGGTATATGATACTATTCACATATACAGTCACTATTTACATGAATAGTATAATTTGTGAATAGTAAAATTTTGCCATTTTTAAAGTTTTGAAATGCGAATGATGGTGTAATGTTCAACTTGACGGATACAAATTATTCAATGTGGAAATCCATAATGGAGGACTACCTCAATTGTAAAGATTTGTATGATGCAATTGAGGGTGACGACACAAAGCCGAAGGATATGAAAGATCGGCAGTGGATAAAGTTGAAGAAGCAGACATTGGGTACAGTACGCTAATGGATAGATGCTAGCCTGTACAACTATGTGGGGAGCAAAACAGATCCCAAAGTTCTTTGGAGAAGCTAGAGGATATGTACGAGGCTAAAAATGCTCAAGGAAAAGTATTCATATTCATAAAGCCATGAACTTGAAACTGACAGAGGGACGATCAATCACATAACACCTGAACAACTTTGAAGGATTCATAAGTGAGTTAGCAGTCACCGGTATGTCCTTGGATGATGAGATGCAAGCATGTCTTTTGATGGGAACTCTACCAGATAGTTGGGATACTCTTATTATATCACTGAGTAACTCAGCTCCAAATGGTATGGTAACAATGTCTATGTCAAAGAATAGCCTACTTAATGAAGAACTTTGTAGAAGAGACGTTGCCAGTACCAATTTACAAGCCCTTGTCATGGAAAACAGGGGTTGAAGCAAGAGTAGAGGTCATGGGAATGGAAAATCGAAAGATAGATCCAAGTCCCGGGAGAAGAGGTCATGCTACCACTGTGGAAAGCAGGGCCATCTCAAAAGGAACTGCCATTTCTTTAAATAAGAGAATGCAAACCAAAGTCTTGATAATGACAAAAATACATGTGCTACAGTCATAAAAGAAGATGGAGAGGTGGCTTTAGTATCTCATGATGCAGATTGTTGTCAAGTTAGAGATGCAGATTCTGGTGCTTCATACCACTGTGTTCCAAAAAGGGAATACTTCTCAACATATAAACCATACAATTTTGGTACTATTAAAATGGGAAATACTAGTGTCTCGTAAATGGTGGGAATAGGTGATATCTACGTGAAGACAAGTGTTGGATGGACATTAACACTTAATAATGTGCGACGCATTCCATATCTTTGGTTGAACCTATTATCTGTTAGTGTATTAGATAAGGAAGGTTATCACAATCATATAGGTAATGGAAATTGGAAACTCACCAAAGGATCATTGGTGGTGGCGAAAGGAAGATTGTGTTGCTCGCTATACAAAATGCACGCAACAATATGTGCGGGTCAACTGAATACAGTTGGAGATGATGCTTCACCAAATTTGTGGCATAGGCGAATTGCGCATGTTAGTGAGAAAGGGTTGAATATACTGGCTAAGAATTCCCTTATCCCATTAGCCAAAGGAAAAATTAACCCGTGTGATCACTATTTATTTAGGAAGCAACATCGAGTTTCATTTCAGAAAAGCTCTAGAAGGAGAAATAATAAGTTGTAGTTGGTACACTCTAATGTTTGTGGTCCTATGAATATAAAATCCATTGGAGGATGAAGATACTTTCTTACCTTCATTTATGATTTCTCAAGAAAGACATGGATTTATTTGCTGCGCATAAAGGATAAAGTATTCAAGCACTTTCAACAATTCCATTCAATGGTGGAAAGGGAGACTGGAGTGCTATTGAAGTGTTTTCGCACAGATAATGGTGGTGAGTATATCTCCAAGGAGTTCAAGGATTACTGTAGTCAATATGGTATCAGGCATGAAAAAACAATTCGTGATACAACTCAATACAATGGCGTTGCTGAATGAATGAATCATACCATTGTCGAAAGAGTTAGATCCATGCTCAAAATGGCTAACTTACCTAAGTCATTTTGGGGAGACGCTGTCAATACTGCTGCCTATCTTATCAGCCGACTACCTTCAACACCTTTGGATTTTGATATTCTAGAAAGGGTCTGGACATGTAGAAATATCTCATACTCTCACTTGAGGGTATTTGTCTGCAAGACATTTATGCATGTTCCTAAAGAGCAAATGCTAAAGCTTGATGATAAATCAGTTCTTTGCACTTTTGTCGGTTATAGATATGAAGAGTTCGGCTACAGATTATGGGATCCGGTGAAAAAGAAAATTGTAAGGAGTCGAGATGTTGTATTTCATGAGAATGATATCATCGACGAAAGATCTACAAGTGACAGTGTTATCGATATTACAGCAAAGAGCATTCTATCAAATGATGCCACAGAAAGAAGAATGCATCAATCAGAACAAGATGGATAAGAAGAGCCAGTTGTGAGGGATTAAGATACGATAGTAGTTGAAGATACGAATGAAGAGGGTATTGAGCAGGGGAAGCCAAAGAACCCCATTCTACTAGAAGAAGAACCTCAATTAAGGAGGTCAATGAGAGAATGCCAACCATCTAGAAAGTACTCTAGTTCTAATTATATTTTAATCATTAATGAGGGAGAGCCTGAAAGCTTCCAAGATGTGCAATCTTGTAAAGACAAAGATTGTTGGATGAAGGCCATGCAGGAGGAGATGAATTCTTTGAAGAAGAATGACATGTACGAGCTGGTGAAACTTCCTAAAGGGAAGAGAACACTCAAGAACAAATGGGTGTACAAGCCGAAGAAAGATGATGGAAACCTAGTGAGATTCAAAGCTCAATTGGTTGTCAAAGGCTTTACTCTAAAGAAAGGTATCAACTTTGACGAGATTTTTTCACCACTTGTGAAAATGAGTTCCATTCGAGTTGTGCTAGGTCTTATAGCCAGCTTAAACCTTGAGTTAGAACAGCTTGATGTAAAGACTGTGTTCTTGAATGGGGATTTAGAATAAGAAATTTATATGGACCAACCAGAAGGTTTCAAGGTCCAGGGAAAGGAGGACATGGTTTGTCGCTTGAAGAAAAGTTTCTATGGGTTAAAACAAGCCCCGCAACAATGGTATAAATAGTTTGATTCCTTCATGGTGAATCAAGGATACAAGAGGACAGAAGCTGATCCATGTGTATATGTCCAGCAATTCCCTGATGGAAAATTTATCATTCTTCTTTTATATGTTGATGATATGCTAATCGTTGGGCCAGATGCCAAAATGATTAGTAAGTTGAAGGGTGATTTTTATAAGGTGTTTGACATGAAGGATTTGGGACCGTCAAGGCAAATTCTTGGAATAGAGATTACCCAAGATCGAAGGTCCAATAGGCTGTGGTTATCATAAGAAAAATATATTGAACGGGTACTTGAAAGGTTCAATATGAAGAATGCTAAACCAGTTAGCACTCCACTTGCCGCTCATTTCAAGTTGAGTAAGAAATCCTTCCCATCAATAGAGAAAAATAAAGAAGATACGTCAAATGTCCCATATTCTTTAGCGGTCGGGAGTTTAATGTATGCAATGGTGTGTACGAGACTAGATATCGCTCATGTAGTTGGAGTTGTGAGTAGATTCCTATCAAATCCCTAGAAGACACATTGGGAAGCAGTTAAATGGTTCTTTAGATACCTGAGAGGAACTTCAAAGTTATGTTTAACCTTTGGAGGTGGAAAGCCAGCACTTGTTGGTTACAAAGATGTAGATATGGCTGGTGACCTTAATGAAAGAAAATCTACATCAAGTTACTTATTTACATTCTCAGGGGGAGCTATTTCATGGCAGTCATAATTACAAAATTGTGTTTCATTATCAACAACTAAAGCAGAGTATGTTGTAGCAACAGAAGCAGGAAAGGAAATTCTTTGTTTAAAGCGATTCTTTCAAGAATTAGGTGTGCAACAAGAAGACTACATAGTTTATTGTGATAGTAAAAGTGCACTAGACTTGAGCAAAAATACTATGTATCATGCACGAACGAAACATATTGATGTAAGATATCATTGGCTCAGACTTGCCATTGAAGAAAAAGAGTTCAAGTTGCAGAAGATTCATGCAAACAACAATGCTGCTGATATGCTGATAAAGTCGTTCTAAAAGAAAAGTTCGACCATTGCATTGAAGCAACCGGGATGGAAAGTCCCACAATGTAGTCGGGATGGGGAGATTTGTTGAGTAGTGTCCCTTTGCATTGTGGGACCCACTAAAATAATTAAAAAAAGAAAAAGGAAAAGGAAAAGAAAATAGAAGAAGAATACAAAGTTGAAAAAGTGGCATTGGTAGGTGGCCGTGCTAATTGGTGGCAAAATTGAAGGCCGCTTAATTTATGCGGCTTCTGCATTCTATAAATAGGGAGGTTTTCTGCCTCATTTAAGATCAAGAAAAAACACAGATAAAATATTATCTGTGTGGAGAAACTTAGGAAAATGATTCCTAAGAGTTGGGTAAGAGATAAAATAGTGAGGTTTTGGGAAATTCTTGAGTGCACTATTTTGTAATCTTTTGGTGTACATACTATTATTTTATAGTGTAGAATTATTCAGAGTTTGTCCCATGGTTTTTCCCTAATTTATTTGGGGTTTCCACGTAAAAACCTTTGTGTATTTTTATTCTGCTGCTATTATTTTTCTCGTAACTCATTATTGGGCCTAACACTTTTAATGCTCATAATGCCTCTTGTAATGACTCTACTTCCAACGTAGCTTTGTCCACATCTAATAAAGAGACTGAATGATTCAGCCTAATCCTTCAATCAGAGAAGGTAATGAAAATTTGTCTTAGGCTTACATATTTAGTACTAGATATGAGGAGGGAACAATTGATACATATATGATGTATGCCCTTAAGTCAATTAGGGAGATATATCTTAATTATGTTTTGGTACAAATAATTTGTTTAATTAATAAAGGCATTTAATCTTTTGTTTATATCGATGTGTTCATATATATTGTGACTTGTTAAAATATATTCATTGATATCTTTGTACAAAGGTCCTTGACATGATATATAGCATGAAGTGAGAGATATTATAGTGGGACTATGTGTAGTGAGACCTACTTCATGTGTAATTATGATTATGTCTAAACTATCCCTAGTCATAGTTTCACCAAGAAAGGTAAGACTAGCATGTGGTCGACTCTCTTTGAAAGGGTCCAAGTAGTTAACCTCCTAAGATTGAAGGTGGTGCCTTGAGTTTGACACATGGATATATCTAGAAGATATATTAGAGACTGCAGTAAGATAAACACTTGGTATATATATCAATGTGTTAGTGTTTATCTTCGTGCAGTAGCTTTGCGAATATCCTTATACTTGAGATATTACCTACCTTGTGTGGTACTATAGCTGTACTTTGAGTCATACATATTCACTTATTAATGTTGGGTGCCACGGGTGATTATGGGTATAGTGATGATAACACGTTGGTAATCGCTCCAGATATATTAAGGAGTTTTTACCTGGCCACTTGTTGAAGTGATGATTACTATAAACCTCTGATCAGAGTATATGATTGATAGAAATAGTTTCTAGTCAAACACATTATGATTAAAAGTAATATACTTCGCTAACAAGCAAATAACTAGGATATCTTGGAGCAACCACGCTATTAGTGGTTTAACATTTTAATCAAACCCAACAAACCAGATGGTTCTAAGATTAAAGATTGGAAGGAGTTCATCGCATTGGGCAACTATTCCATTAACCAGGATTAAGCCATAAGCACAAATGACGTTCTGAGTGTGGGGAATGGTGGACCCTTGCTAGAGGCATACTACAGTCGTTTAAGGTAATCGAGTTCTATTCACGGTCTAGAACCGCGAGCCAATGGTTCGTATAGAACAAGGATTGGTCAAACCTTAACAGTTTAATACTTCGGGATCCTATAAGGTCACACACATTGAACTTTCATCAGAATGAGTAAAGAATTATTAGACTTGATCTATTACGAAAATATTAAGTATTGAATGGTTGGACCATTACCTGATTAGACTAGAGATTTTATTTATTGACCGGTAACTAATTTTGTTAGGGTCATAAATAAATAAATGCGTTGATTAAAAAGATTAGATCATTTTATGGTTAAGCCAGGAATTCATTTTAACAAGTAACTAATTTTATTAAGGTCATAAATAAATTAAAGTGTTGATTAAAATGATTAAATCATTTTATGGTTAAGCCAAGAATTTATTTTAACCGGTAACTAATTTTATTAGGGTCATTAAATAAATTAAAAGAAAGGAGGATTAAATTTAATCTCATATTATTTTTGCATTTAATTCTCATTTAATCCCACATTTAATCTTGCATTAAATTCGCATTTAATCCCGCATTAAATCCGGGGAGCCTTTGCTCCCCCTATATAAAGAGCTCTCATTCCTCTTTCTCAAACACGCCACAAGCTCGTTCGCCCCTTGATTTCAGATTCCAACGCGATATCTCTCAAGTCAGCTCACGAGCAAATTCTTTTTATTTCGGGTGGCTTTTAGAGTGGTCTAGCAGCTACTCAAAACTCTGCAGTTCTTCCTCATTAAGAGGTTTCGGTTGGTGGGGTTCGTGTAGATACTCATAGAGGCTATCCTATACGTGAAGGCTTGTGTAAGAAGGTTCTGCTAAAGCACGCTTCAACTAGTAAGTCCTCTAATTCTCTTTTAATTATTAAGTCCTTTTATTAAGCGTTTTAAGACTTAATAATTATTATACTTAGGTTATTTTGAATTCTTAGTTTATTTTATATCTTGAATATAACTTAGAGTTATAACATGTTTAAAATAACATATTTTTATGCTAGGATGTAATTTAGAATTATTGTACGCCTAGCCTATGCATGCTAACTTAAGTAAATAATTAATTTAATTAAGGTTTTAATTAATTTATATGCAACTAATAGGAGTTCCTAGGGTAAAGGGACCAAATTTTGAATTTCTGCCATGCCTGTTATGCATGTTCAAATTGATTGTCAGTTCCCAGTAGTGGTATCAGCGCCTGCCTATTTAGTGCATAATTAAGTTAAAAGCAAACTGAATTTTATTTTCTATATGAAATAATTTAAAGATTATTAAGTTGTTTGGAACAATAGATGAACTTAGACTTTTATTTTAAAGGTTAGAAAATAGATATAGATAATTTTGAATAAGCCTGCTTAACTTACTAAAACTTATCAAAGACTCAATAAAATATATAAATTATATGGGTTATAAATGCTTTCGATTTACATGAATTAAAAGAACAAAGTTTATTAGTCCAAGAGAATCCATGTTTTTCAAGCTTGTGTCCGTATATGTTCTGGCAAGGATTGGACAAGGTGTCTACTCCTTATAGGGTACCTCTCCTACATAAGAATATATATCGGTGCAGCTTGAGTTAACAAAGAGGGATTGAATATGGACTAATTTATTTCTAGTATATAAGATGGTTCTTATTTATGTTTCTATAATAAAAGCTTAAAGGAAATGCAATATAAATATAACAAATAAAAATGTTAAATATTTTGCATATAATCAAGGTTGATGAAATAATTATAATAAAGAGCTTCAACCCACAAAAGGTTAGACCTTATAAATTAATTCTAAAATTCTCTGAATTAATATAAATTATTATTATAAGTATGCCCATCTGATAAATCCTAGATTGGGTGAGATGTTTAACACAAATAAAATCCCAAAGTAAATATATTAAGGCAAGTTATAAGACTTCATTACTCAAATTTATGATACGATCTTTTTCGGCTATAAAGTGTTGCGCAAAGCATTCCTTTCGTCTACATCGACCAGTTATAAAAATTGAGATAGGGTCTTCCTTAATAGGAATGGGTAGTCTACCATAAAATTGGGGGCTAGCCGGAGGACTGAGACACATTCAAGGAGATGCTAATATAGGAGCACACATCCCTGAGAATTAGGGAACTTGAATAAATTAACAATTGCATACGGTGCAAATGGAAAGGAATTCCAACTAAAACTTACTAATATGACTTGACTCATAAAATTAGGGGTCGTATTAGACTAGTTATAGATACTACCTACTTGAAAATTTTGGCTAGGCTAAATCTCCCGAATTCAATAGAATAGGCTATTGTAAATTTCAAAAAATGGTATGATAAAGGTATTTAATTAAAAGTCCTTATATTAAATACATATACTATATACTACAGTCTGAACAAATGTTTCTTTTCTTATATCTTGGTTGAAATCTTTATTTAAATACAACATTCGCGTTGATGACTAATTTTGATTGGCTCTAGCTTCAAGGGTTTGTTTAGAAATGTAAGGATATTTCTCAAAGCATAAGGCGTGACTCATACACTGAATGAGCCCAACACTAAACAACATGATGCAACCACTTCTAATTTGTGTAAGAATGTTGGTAATGCTTGAAGGAAACTAGGATACAACACCTTGGAGGTTGTTATCATCCCCGTTACCTTATGTAAGTAGCTGGCAGGAGACAAGGATAAACATCAAGTCAGATGTTAGGATCCATGTTAACTTAGCTACAAGGGCATCATAAAATCGTGGACTTAAAAGTCTATGTATTTACATCTTAGGCAAAGCATTTCCTATGGTGGAAAATGTGAACCAAAATACTTTTGATAGAAAATTGGTGGACCAATTAGTCAGAAATTTAAACGGTTCAAATCTCAAAGAAGTAAAGGGACACATGGTGTCTAATTTTGAAGCAGGTTAAAGCAGAGTGACGAGAATAGTAAAAAGAATACTAAGAATTTTGTCTAGGAGACAAGATGATTGTTTTCAATACGAAATGTTGGAAACAAGATCTTCATTTCAATCTGAGTTTATTGGAAATAAGATTAGAATGGCTAAAGTCTCATAGTATGAGAAGAGAAGGCTTCGAGCTTCCACTTTAAGATGTTTAATAGTGAGAATTTCTACATCTCAAAGGAATTCTAAATTGGTATGGAATACCTAATGAGAATCACATATCCATACAAAGTTATAAATATAAATAAGAAGTATAGCTTTGGCAAAAGGAGAGTTGTACCTATAGAAAATCATTTGAGCATGGTTGCTACTAATGATGTAGGAACTTAAAATCTCCATTGGGCTAAAATTGTAATAAAGACTGTTGGTCCCTATGCGTACACTCAATGAGTCAGAGGGGGGTGAATGACTCACTCAAAGAACTTGTAAAATTTTTTCTCGATAATTATGGCTCCGCTGAGTGAGGTCAGCTAACTGAGTGAAATAGCTGGACAATGTGATTAAGTAAAGGACACAAAGTTTCTTATACTAGTTCGGGAACCTGTGCTTACATCCAGTCTCGAGAGAGTGTCTCAGCTTTAATTCACTAATCTCAACTCCTTTACCCTAGGCGGAGAAGCCTTTCACAAATTCCCCAATTACAGTAAGTACCCTCTAAACTGCAAATGCTCACCCGCTGACTAGAATAACCTCTTCTATTAGCAACTCAAAGAGAGTTTAAGCAGGAGCTGGATTTAACTTATAAAAACGTTAATCCAGTTACAAATGATCTAATATTACAATTGATTGATCTATACTATTCCCTCTTGTTCTAAGCAGATTCTCGCGGAGTTGTGCTTTTCTTACTAGAATTCCTTTAAAGCTTATAAGCTGACAGAGTATTTGCTTCTAGGAAATTCAGGTGTAATCACCAAGTTCTAAAGCTTGCCTTCTTACTCGTTTTATAGTTGAAAGTAGCCGCTGAACTTGTCTTGGCATCTTCTAAAAATGATAGCTCAGTAATTCACCCATTGCTTCTTTAAATTGTTCCGTTAAGAGATAGAATTGCACCGTTGTGAAATACATTTCAATCTGTTAAATTAAAATTTGAGCTCCAATTTGAATCCTTTATCGTTCGATGCCAGTCTTCTGTTAGAGAGAACTCACGCTGACTTGCCACGTGTCTTCATCCTATTCCCTCTGGTTTTCTGACATGTTGCAGAGTGCACGATATAAAGTTGGTAGATCTGCAGAATTATCCGAAGGGGAAACTGACTTGTTGCAGCTTTGCATTAGAAGACTTTGTCATTTTCTTCATAATTTTGAGTCTTGTCAAGGAATTAATTCTTTTTGTCTTTGACTCATTAATGTTCCTATAAAAAGGAACACTAAAAGTAAAGATACCTTTTTACCTTAAAAGGTAAGGTCAGCAGCGTTGACAGATAAAAAGTAACTCACTTGAACAAAATGTACACTGCTGAAACAAAATCTAAATATCAAGTATTGAGTGTGTTGGAAAAACAATGATCTGAATAATAAAAGCTAATATCAATCCAGATCATGTTTGAAAGAAACAAAAACAAGTGTAAGAAACTCTCTTCAAATCTAAATGGAAGCATCCGGACAAAGCTAAGATCGCTTATTGAACAAAATCATAAACCTAAGTAGTGGAGGAAAATTATCTGGACAAAGTCTAAAAAGAATACAAACTTCCATCTTCAAGACTTACAATCGGAAGAACTGATTGAAGCCATTCCCGGAAGAAAGATCCAGAACATATAGGTTATAGGTCAAAAGGACATCCAGAAGATACATCCGGAAGACCTATATTCAACAACTAAGGAAAGTATAAAACATAGCTTTCCTTGTGCCTCCTTGGTCTACAATAGTCAAAGAACCTTTTGCAAATAGCAGACAGCTGGCAAAATTCAAAGAAAAGTCAAGAGGAGCATACAAAGGACAGCGAAAGTCTAAACTACTTTTAGACTAGACCAATAAAGGCGCGAGTAGAGCTCACACCATATGACAATTGGTATAAAAGTTAGTGTATCACAAAATGACAAGAAAACCGATCACTGACAACTTTCAACACCAATCCCAAGAATATGGTCTAATGGACTAATCAACAGATCCAAAAGCTCCACCTCACAACCTGATCAAGGGTGAAGATTAAATGTAAGCTCACCAACCACAAATGGCTACATTTATGTTCAAAGCCTATAAAAGGAACTCTTTACCAAATGAGAAGGCATCTGATCGTATTAAAAAAGCAAGTAACAAAGAAATACATTCAATCAGTTGAGAAAATCCCTCCAAGAAAATCCAAATTCAAAATCTGTTTGTAAGGAATCCCAGGTGAAATTATAAACTTGAGGAACTCCAAAACCAACCTTTTGTTGCAAACCAAAAGTGTAAAAATCTCCAATTTGGATGAGTTGGGAGATTGGGATAGAACTTATAGTAGGTGCTTTAAGTGAGATTTCCCTATAGGACTCAGATTAGATTCGAGGCAGAAGGTTAAGTGGTATATCCTGCTAAAGACGAGAGGACTCAGCTAGGAGTTGGTGCTTCTAGTGGTATATCCTACTTCTGGAAGAAGTCATCATGTGGAGACAAATCTGTAAGACTTGATTCCTGCTAGTTGAAAAGGAATCCACAAGTGGACAAGTTCGGAAGAAGGAAATTTTGGGGACTATACATATGCAGGGCCGAACCAGTATAAAATACTTGTGTTTGATTTTGTTTACTTTTACTATACTACATCCATATTGCATCATCCGGATTTATCCTTCGAATCACATTTATCATCTGGACCCATCATCCAGATCATAATCAAATACGCTACACATAGACTTTTTCTAAGTCTATAAAATCTGCAAAAAAGGGTCATTCACCCCCCTCTGCCCTTATAAATACTCTAACAGGGACCTATAAGTGGTATCAAAGCAAGTGCTCAAACTAGAGATCTAATAATCTCGAGCTAAATGTCCACAAATCTTGATTCATAAATCAAAATGAGTTTCCACAACTTGTAACTTCTTCCCGAGGGTATGTCTGTTACCCATCCTCCACTCTTCCCCGGTAAACACTACACGTTCTGGAAAAACCAGATGAAGAACTTCATCAAGTCATAAAGTATGCAAGCATGGCTAGTTATTAAAGATGGTCTATATGAACCTACTTACGAAGTATGAGGTATGACCACCCGAAAGCCAACAAGTATGTTGGATGATAATGACTTTAAAAAATTACATGAAAATGCAAATGCTATTAACATGCTTCATTGTGCTCTTAGTGCTGCAAAATTCAACAGGATATCCCGATGTGAAACTGCTAAAGAGATATGGGAGAATCTAGAAGTAACCTACGAGGGAACTACTAAAGTAAGAGAAGCTAAAATTGATCTACTCCATCAGAAGTTTGAGTCTTTCAAAATGGAGCTTAAAGAATCAATCAGCAGCATGAATACTAGATACACAAATCTAGTAAATGAAATGAAGAGGCTAAGGAAGGAGATTCCAGAAGTAGATATGGTCAAGGAAGTGCTCAGGAGTATCAACAAGGAATAGGACAATAAAAAGACTGCCATTGAGGAAGCTCATGACTTAAATTTCTACAGTTATGATAAACTCATTGGTAATCTTTTAACTCAAGAACTGTCCTTGGAAAGATACAGTCAACAAGAAAAGAGACCTGAGGAGCAAAAGAAGGCCATTGCTCTTAAGGCAGAATCCACCGGATCAGGCTCATCCAGAGAGGAAGAGCAAATAGATAAGTCAATGAGTACTAAAGATCAACTCGCTCTATTGACCAAAAGGCTAAATCGATTTATACAAAAGAAGGATAGAAGAAGATAAAAAAGGTATAAATCTCAGAGACCAAGAGAAGGCACCTCCAGAAGAAGTAAGCACAGAAGGAATTCGAAAGAAAGAAAAGATCCAAAGAAAGACGCTACTTGTTTTGAGTGTGGTGAAAAAGGCCACTTCAGGACAAAATGCCCCAAGCTTAAGAGAGCTAAGAAACTTAAAAAGAAGGCAATGGTTGCTACTTGGAGCAACAGCGAAGAAAGCAGCAGCTCATCCTCAACAGAAGAAGAAGAGACCGCTAACTGTGCATTTATGGGTCTAATAAAGTCGGAGGCAGAGCAATCCGAAAGGAACACCTCCAGATAAGAAACTGTGCAAATTGAAGAATCAAAGTCAAATTCAGCAAATACTGAGGTAAACTCTTACTCTAACTCTACATCTAACTTTGATCTTGCAAAAGCTCTTTCTATTGTTATCAAGGGAGTACAGAAGAATGCAAAGGCAATCAAATCCTTGAAAAGAGCAATACTAGAATTAGCTAAAGACGCTGAAGTAATGGCACAAGACATCAATCTAGTTAGAGCAACTAAATATATTGATGTAGTAGAAGAAAACTTCCTGGTAAATCAAGTCCAGATTCTAAAAGCAAATGTAGTGGGACTAGAAAGAGAAGTTGGTCTATTGAAATAAAGAATCCAAGAAAAGATGATGCTCCTCTTTCTCAGAACTGGAATCAAAGGAATCTAAATCAGAAGATAAATGAGGTTAGCAGACAACCATAAGCTCAAAGATATACTGCGGTTCAAAAAGGAAAAGCTAAAATAGCTTACAACCAACTACCTATCAAACAGAGGAGAAATCATAATGCTGAAGTTGCACCTCCAACCAGCTTTCGAAATTATAACGGACCATCCACTAGTGTGCACGATGCTGGATATAAAGGCAACTATGAAAGAAAGGATCTGAAGAAGATCAGCAAGAAGCAAATGCAAAACATGCCTATTTTAGGATGCAGGTTTTATGGGAAAAATAACCATATGACTAAATCATGTAGATTAAAAAATGGCTATTATGATGATTATCCTTGGCCGGAGATGGTTATTAACCCAAGAGGACCCAAATTTGATTGGGTACCCAAATCCACTTGATCTGTTTTACAGGTATGCCTTAGATCCATAGTAGATCAACACACTTGGTATATTGATAGTGGATGTTCAAGGCATATAACAGGTGATGAGAAGGCCTTCATCACATTAACCCAAAAGAAGGGAGGCAAAGTAAGCTTTGGAGACAATCAAAAGGGATAGATCATTAGTCATGGAACCATTGGATCTGGGTTAACGATTGAAGATGTCTCACTAGTTAATGGACTGCAATTCAACCTACTGAGTGTAGCTCAATTATATGACAAAGCAAGAAAAGTGACATTTGACTCTAGAGGCTGCTCAATTTATGATAGTAAGTCAAATCAACTTATTCTTTTTGCACCTAGAGTAAATAATGTCTATTCTGTAAACATTAAAAATGATAAAAAGAATATATGCTTGGTGTCTAAAGAAGAAGAATCATAGCTATGGCATCAGAGATTAGGACATGTAAGCATGAATCTCCTGTCCAAATTAGCCAAAAGGAATTAGTTGAGGGTTTACCTAAAGTTGTTTTTGATAAGGATCATCTATGCACTGCATGTCAATTAGGTAAACAACATAAGAAAAGTTTCCCTTCCATATCATACATTCCTTCCAAAAGAGTACTTGAGCTCTTACACATTGATCTTTTTAGTCTAATTAAGCCACTGAGCTTAGGTAAAAGAGAATACACCATTGTCATTATAGATGACTATTCTCAATATACCTGGGTTCTCCTGCTAACAAGCAAGGATGAAGCATTTGACCAATTCTCCAAAACATTCATCCGGATAGAAGTAGAACAGGGCATACACATTGAACGCATCCGGAGCGATAATGGTGGGGAGTTCAAAAATAAGCATTTTGCTCACTTTTATGACTCGAAGGGCATTGAACATAACTTCTCTGCTCCTCACACTCCTCAACAAAAATGGAGTGGTAAAAAGAAAAAATAGGACTTAGTAGAAATGGCAAGAACAATGCTAAAGTGAAAATAGTTTGCCAAAATATTTCTAGGGTGTGGCCGTAAACATAGCATGTTAAACTATAGAAAAGACCCCATATGAAATCTGGAAGGGAAGAAAACTGAAAATCGAATACTTCAAAGCATTTGGATGTAAATGCCACATCCTTAATGACAGAGAGCAATTAGGAAAATTTGATCCTAAATCTGATGAAGCAATTTTCCTAGGCTACTCAACATATAGTAAGGCTTACAGAGTCTTCAATAAACAAATCCAATCTATAGTAGAGTCTATGCGTGTAGATTTCGTTGAAACTAACACTGTAGGAAAGAAAAACTTCGCTCTAGAAGATCAAGTTCCGAAAGCTAAAAAATCTGAAGAGAAGAAGGAAAAAGATATCCCTAATTCATTTCAAATCAAGAAATACACAGAGGAAGATGAGGGAAAATCCTATAATCTAGAGGCATATCAAGTTAATCACAATCCACAGTAAATTGACTTTAATGAAGAAACAGTTGAAGCTGAAGAAGAGCAAGTCCAAATTCAATATGAAGGTCTAGAAAGGGAAATTCGGACACACAGAGATCATTCCATTGAGAGTATTCTGGATGATATTCTGAATCCAGTTAGAACCAGAGGGCAGCTCAACTGGATGATGAGTCATGCTGCTTTTGTCTCTCTCATAGAGCCAAAGAAATTTCAAGATGCTGAAGGAGATGAAAGCTGGATGATGGCGATGTAGGAAGAGGTAGATCAATTTACTAGGAATGATGTATGGGATCTTGTGCCTCTCTCAAAGGAAAGTCAATTATAGGCACTAAATGGGTGTTCTAAAATAAACTTAATGGATCTAGAGCAGTAATAAGAAATAAGGTGAGACTAGTTGCTCAAGGCTACAATCAGCAAGAATGAATTGATTTTGAAGAAACATTCACACCTGTAGCAAGACTGGAAGCAATCCGGATCCTATGTGCTTTTGCATCATTCATGGGGTTCACATTATACCAAATGGATGTCAAAAGTGCATTTCTAAATGGCTTCATTAAAGAAGAAGTATATGTCAAGCTACCACCCAGATTTAAAGATCCAAAGCATCTGGATCATGTCTACAAACTAAAGAATGCTCTCTATGGATTAAAGCAGGCACCAAGAGCCTAGTATGAAAGACTAACCTCATTCCTTATATCCAAGGAATATACTAGAGGTAGAGCAGATACCACACTCTTCATCAAGAAGAAGAAGAATGATATTATTCTAGTCTAAATCTATGTGGATGATATCATTTTTAGTGCCACTGATGAGAAGATGTGCAAAGAATTCAGCTCTCAAATGCAGAAGGAATTTAAGATGTCCAAGATGGGAGAGCTCAACTTCTTTCTTAGCCTACAAATCAAACAAAGTCCAGACGGGATCTTCATCAATCAATCAAAATACACCAAGGAGATTCTGAAAAAATTTAAAATGGACAGTAGCAAAACAATGTCTACTCCCATGAGTTCAGACACAGTCTTATCCAAGGACTATGAAGGGAAAGATGTTGATCAAAGCTATATAGAGGAATGATTGGCTCACTCCTATACTTAACAGCCAACAGACCTAATATACACTATGCAGTATGCTATTGTTCAAGATATCAAGCCAATCCAAAGGATTCTCATATCAAGGCTGTTAAGAGGATACTGAGATATCTCCTAGGAACCACTGAAGCTGGGTTATGGTATCCTAGTAATGGAGATTTTACTCTCCAGGGATTTACAGATGCAGATTATGGCAGAGATACTCTTGAAAGAAAAAGTACATCATTTTCTTGGGGACTACTTAGTCTCATGGTATAGCAAGAAGCAAACTTCAGTTGCCTTATCCACCACAGAAGCTAAATATATGACAGCTGGAAATTGTGTTGCTCAACTCCTATGGATCAAACAATAACTTGAAGATTATGGAGTACAATCTGGATGTGTGGATGTATTATGTGACAACAAAAGTGCTATTGATGTGTCAAAGAATCCGGTGCTTCATAGCTGGATGAAACATGTCAACATAAGGCATCACTTCATCTGGGATCATGTGATGAAAAAGAATGTTGCATTGGTATATGTCCTAACCAATGAACAAAGAGCTAATATCTTTACTAAACCTCTAAGTAAGGATCAATTTAGGAAATTAAGAGAATCAATTGGAATGTCAAATCCAATCTAGAAAAACTCCAGAAGAAAGCCTCAAATCAAGCCGGATGTTGAGATAAAATTCTCACTCCGGAAGAAAAAGAAGAGTGGAAAAGTAGATTCCGAAAGACTGCCACATCAGCCAACAACAATGATGTATGGCAGTAAAAGCCCATCAAGGTAACTATTACTTTTTGAATTTCAAAAGTCTAATAGCTGTTACACGCTCCGTAAATACAGTAGTTAATTAAAAAATGAACCGTTCCCATTCTTTGGGTAAGATGAATTCACCTCTCTCCAAAAATTTTGACTGCCATGTCATCAATCCAATCAAAAACACCGGAGTCTGGATTACAATTATACCCTCACTTTAAATAGTCTATATAAAACCCCTCAAAATCCCTTCTCCTCTTCACACGAGCAATAATCTAACTATTACTCTGCAAAAACTCAAAACTAAAACATCATCTTTTAAAAACTCAAAAATGGCAGCCAAAAACACCGTAAACACCCTCAAAATCCTACCCAACAAAAACCTCTTTCGAGTATCAGACTTGAAAGAAGAAGATTTTGAACCCTTAAATCTCCAAATCTCTGATTTTTGTCATCCCTACTGATCATCTAGGAGATGACTATCTATTCAAAACACCACCCTTCTTCACCCTAATTGAAGATCAGAATATAGGTGACCTTCTTAAAATAAACTGCCCAACCTATCCAAAACTGGTGAAAGAGTTCTACTCAAATTTAAGCGTATAATCACTTTGATCCCATATGCACTGAGGTTCAAGGAAAGATTATCCTTCTAACACCAAAATTCTTTAGGAAGAATCTAAAGATGAAAAATTCTGGAGTTTTATTGAGAAAAGATGGAGATGAGAGCGGAATTGGGTATGACTCTAAGCTGTGGCTCCACCAAAATTATTTCGGCAACAAATTCTCAACATACTTCCCCAGAATGCCCAGATTCCTACAACATGCTCTAGCAAAACTCATCTTAATACAGAAGGGATCATTGACTACAGTTTCTTCCCTCCAGCACTGCATTCTGCAACACTGGCTTGGCAACGTAGAAGTAAACTAGCTAGTCTGGATCATCCATTATCTCAAGATCCATGTCAACTCATATGGTGCCTTGATCACGAGGAATCTTCAAGCAGAAGGAGTGAATCTTATGAGATTTAAAGGAATTTATGAAAAGCCCATCCTCGAGAAGAACTTCCTGAACCTCTACTTCAATGAAGAATGGGATGAAGAAAAAGCTAAGCTAAAATAGGATGAGCGAAAAACTAAATCCAAAAAGGCAGCTGATCCAAAAGCAGAAGCCCTAGTTCCCAAGAGGCCTAGAACCACAAAAGCCAAAGCCAAAAGGCAAACAGAACTAGTTCCGAAAGAAGTTGATGAGGATACTCTGCCTCTCACTCAAGTCCTAGGCTCTGAATAACTAAGACCCAGAGGCAGATTGATTAAAGTAGTAGCCAAGAAGGGACTGCATGGGCTTACTACTGGGCTACCTAAAATCGTAACAAAGGCAGATGAAGCTGGAAGAAAGAAAGCCAAGAGAACTTTGGTAGAGATGAAGAAAGAAGCTGATGATGAGGAAATAGAGGATGGGGTTCCTCCTAAAAAATAGCTTCAAAGAAAGGGCTAACATTTGATGAAGCTCTTGTTGCTCAACAAAACAGAGCTAATAAGGGCAGAAGGCTTGCTAGGATAGTGTTAAATGAAGAGGCCAAGCAGTATAGAGAGAAGGCTGCATTGGAAAAGGCTAAATCTAGCACAGGGAAAAATGTTCCTAGCTCAACAGAATTAGTACAACAAGATGATGAGCAATATGCTGAGATTCCCATCAAGGAAAATAATGCAATAAACCAGAGGAAAACAACTGAAGGTCTGGGTGAGTCATCTCAAGCTCCCCTTATACTGGTACATCCAAAAGACATGGAGAATCTATCCAAAATTTTTGAAGCACACAAATTCCCATTTGCTGAAAGAGCAGAATCGCTTCCAAAAAATTTGCTCGGATCAAGCTGTGAGGTCATAAACCTTAAGTCCTAAAAAGGCATTGTAGAAGGATGCTGAGGACAGTACCAGCATGTCAGGGGAAGAAAGTCATGAAAAGGCATCTACTAAAATGGCTGAGGATAATTCCAACCATCCGAAGGAAGGGATGGAAGAAGGAAGAAGGGATAAGAATCAGATGCAACAAACCAATGAGGTAACTCCTAATCTTCTTCATCCCTCTTCTGATACTAAAAAGCACAACTTAGCTATAATCTCTCAAAATTTAGCTAAGGCCATAGTGCCAATCTTGGATGTAATAGCTCTGGAGGAGGGAGAAAGTCTAAGTTCCGAGGGACACACTTCTGAAGTGGATCCTACGGGCGAGGCTAATCCAGAGGAAAGGGCAATAAGCAAGAATGAAGCAAAAATAGTAGTTAGAGGCTCACAATCGCAAAATAATAGCTCTCCGGAAGCAGCTCAAGCTTCGGAAGTGAATCAAGCTCATCTGGTAGTGAATCATTCAGACCCTCCAACAAACACTTCCCTCCTCACACTAAATCAGTAACCCTTGCTGATGAAAACTCTAAAGAATCCAAAGTAAGTGCAGCTCTCAAACTCCTTCAGGAGGCAACCCTTGAACACCATGAAGAAGGGTTTATTAAAAAGAGCCTCCTGACCATCTGCACCCATCTCAAGGCTGTGGAAAAGGAACTACTGAGGCAAATGTCAAATAAAGAGGTCCGCAAGGATTTGGGTGAAATTAAAGAAAGGTTGAACTGCCTTTCCAAAATTAAGCAATAAATCATGAACTTCCCAACACCTGGAGCTCTGGCGGCAGCTTCCCTCTCTGAGATCTAGCCCCTCTTGAATGAAATAAAGGAAAGCACCTCTAAATCCAATCGCAACGCCAGTCAAGCAAATAACTTAACCTTTGATAACTGTGTAACTGTGCTAGAAAAGGTGTCCTCCTCAGCCACAGACCTATCCACCGAACTTAAAGACTACATTGATACCAAATTTGAAAACTTGTCAAAATTCATGGAGGATAAGGATCTCAAAACAACTCTGCTCAGTATGGAGACTAATCAGCAAGTCACTCAGGTGATGCTTGCAAATTTTATAGACAAAATCCTCCCCCAACTGAAAGAAAAAATTCTTGATAACATGGGCAATGAAATGCAAGCAAGAAACTCTAGCATAGAACAATCAATAAATGAGTGGAAGAAAACCATCTTCAAAGAGATTAAAGATCAGATGGAATCTATCCAGAATATCTAAAAGGGACTTAGTGATGAAATCACTCTTCTTCAAGCCGGAATCAATAAATTGTCTATCTTCGGACCCTCCTCTTCTTTGGATACTCTAGAGTGCCAACTCATTCCAATCCTGCACGATCTGGTTCAGTCTATAGGGGATTCAGGGTTCATGAGCCGAAAAGGCTTAACTATCCTCACTAAGGCCATGTTCTCTCACTTTGATCTGAAGGACCAAGAACAGATTCTGTGCATCCTCCCTCAAGTCTCACAGTTATATGATCAGCTCCGGAGGGCCCTTCGTCCTTATTACCTGACTCCACCTATTGTAAATCCAATTATTGATGAGCAAGCCAGAGGTAATAAAAACTACTCTCTCTACTCCTCTGCATGGGAGAAGTCTTGGGATAAACGCACCTATATGGTCATTGACCCCCTTGATGGAATCAAAAAGGGGGAGGAAGAAGATAGTCAAGGAGACGGAAGGGGGAAAGGAAAAATAGTGCAAGTTCGGAAGAGTGGTCCATCCAGAGAGATAGTTAGGCTAGCTAGATAAACATGTAATAGCTTGATTCTCTTTATATCTATTTCTGTATCTTGTAACCTTGAACTTCATGATGTTAACTATTATTAACAACAGAAGTATATATAAAAAGAGAACTCTTAACTATCAAAACAATTGCTTCTAAAGTACAATCTGTAATTCTACTACAACAAACTTAGAAGCATAAGTCATAAAATTATAGGGGAGCTTGAATACTAAAATCATGGGGGAGTAACTTAAAAGTTAACTACCTTAAGTTTTTGTTTCCATCAAATGGGGGAGATTGTTGGAAAAACAATGATCCGGATAATAAAAAATAATATCAATTCGGATCAAGTTTGAAAGAAACAAAAACAAGTGTAAGAAACTCTCTTGAAATCCAAATGGAAGCATCGGGACAAAGCTAAGATCGCTTATTGAACAAAATCAGAAACCTAAGCAATGGAGGAAAATTATCTAAACAAAGTCTGAAAAGAATACAAACTTCCATCTTCAAGACTTACAACCGGAAGAACTGATTAAAGCCATTCCTGGAAGAAAGATCTGAAACATATAGGTCAAAAGAACATCCGGAAGATACATCCGGAAGACCTATATTCAACAACTAAGGAGAGTATAAAACATAGCTTTCCTTGTGCATCCTTGGTCTATAATAGTCAAAGAACCGTTTGCAAGTAGAAGACATCTAGCAAAATTCAAAGAAAAGTCAAAAGGTGCAGACAAAGGACATCGAAAGTCTAAACTACTTTTAGACTAGACCAATAAAGGCACGCGTGGAGCTCACACCATATGATAATTGGTATAAAAGTTAGTGTATCACAAAATGACAAGAAATACGATCACTGACAACTTTAAACACCAATCCCAAGAATATGATCTAACGATCTAATCAACAAATCCAAAACCTCCACCTCACAACCTGATCAAGGGTGAAGATTAAATGTAAGCTCACCAACCACAAACAGATACATTTATGTTCAAAGCCTATAAAAGGAACTCTTCAACAAATGAAAAGGCATCTAATCGAATTAAAAAAGCAAGTAACAAAGAAATACATTCAATCAGTTGAGAAAATCTCTCCAAGAAACTCCAAATTCAAAATCTGTTTGTAAGGATTCCTAAGTGAAATTATAAACTTGAGGAACTCCAAAACCAACCTTTTGTTGCAAACCAAAAGTGTAAAAATCTCCAACTTGGGTGAGTTGGGAGATTGGGATAGAACTTAAAGTAGGTGCTTTGAGTGAGATCTCCCTGTAGGACTTAGCTTAGATTCGAGGTAGAAGGCTAAGTGGTATATCCTACTAAAGATAAGAGGACTCAGCTAGGAGTTGGTGCTTCTAGTGGTGTATCCTACTTCCGGAAGAAGTCATCATCTGAAGACAAATCTGTAAGGCTTGATTCCTGCCAGTTTAAAGGAATCCACTAGTGGACAAGCTCGAAAGAAGGAAATTCTGGGGACTGGACGTAGGCAGGGCCGAACCAGTATAAAATACTTGTGTTTGATTTCTGTTTACTTTTACTATACTGCATCCATATTTCATCATCTGGATTTATCTTCCGAATCACATTTATGATCCGGACCCATCATCCGGATCATAATCAAACACGCTACATATAGACTTTTTCTAAGTCTATAAAATCCACAAAAAAGGGCCATTCTCCCCCCTCTGCCGTTATAAAACTCTAACACGGACCTACCGAGTGAATATTACTAAGTTAGTGACTACGTAAGTACTCAGCCCAGAAACCACTCAGAGTTAAACTAAATTGCTAGGTCAGTAGAGACTCAAAATTCTACCCATGAATCTACAAACTCCTTTAAAATTGTAGACTGTTTATTTTAACATCATTATTGATTTAATCATCTCAAACTGAACTTAATTGTTATGATCAAAACTTAAACACTATTGAGTCATCCACTAAGTCAGTCCAACTAGTGCTTGGCTCTACAATCCACCCCATTTTGATTAATGGCAATTAACTTGAGCGAGAATTAAATCAATAAGATATTTAGATCAGAGTTACCTTTTACTTATGCTTGATATGTCTTTTGTTCAACATCTTCATTCTACTCAGAGTGAATGCTAACCTCCCCATAATTCTTGAATCTTCTGAGTCTAGCATCCCTCAATACTTCTCATATATTTCTGCAAATGACCAGAGTATATATATATATAGCAGAATAATATATGAAGTTAAGAAGATCTTAACTTAGAATAAAAAATTTAATCTTTCAGTAATAAATAACTTGAGTACAGATAACAAAGAGTTAGTCCATACTGAGTTTTATAATTCAGTACTAGCGATTACAAAGCATCTATTCTAATCCTTTGGCATAGGCGGGGCTCCCAAATTGGCTCTTCTCTCCTCATAAACCTACTGATCCCATCTTGAACTAGTATATTCTCTCTAAATGTTCTTCAGGTCCTTAGATAGGTTATAAGAAAATTTTGCAATCCTCTACTCTCTTTCCCTTTCCTCTTTTTCACGCTTTTCGCGATCCTTCTCCCCCATTCCTATTGCATCTAAAATGGATTTAGTTTGATGATTAAACTAGCTCAAAGACTCCTCAAATGTTTCTAGCTGACCATTCATAGTTTATGAAAAATTCTACATAAGCAACTCATAGATTTCCTGTGATATGGCTTCTTGTTCTCTAAGAAAGGCAAATAATCCTACCAAAGCGCGGGATTAAGACAAATTGACCTATTATTAAGCATTTAAACCTTCTTTGGACACTTGGGTGAGACATGCTATTACTTTGGCTTGATTGTTTTCTCTGAGAATATGCTCTAGCATAGGAGTGCTCCTGATACGAGTAGAAACTTCATTATGAATCTTATCCAGGGCTTCTCCATCATTTAGGACATGAGCTTGAACTTGCTTGAGTTGGTCTCTAATGTGACCAAGTTTTTGATGAAGATTAGGCTCTAGTTCAGTGTTTGTCATCACAATATCACTACTCAGAGCATATGATATATTAAGCCTCTTTAAGGCATTAAGCATAGCACCATCTGAGTTCTTGACTCCTTCTAGAATATCTTCCTTCACTTTCCTTAACTCAGTGTGTAACCCATGATGCTTGGTTACCACTGTGATTAGAGCATCCAGTCCATCTACAACTATATTCAAGCGAGTTATGTTCTCATCATTTTCCTTGCTCAGAATGCTATAACCATCTAGCACCTTTAGCATGGCCTCAAGTAAGGGATTGAATTTGTCTATCATTGAATTGCGAAAATCCCTTTCATCATTAAGTACTTTGCAGTTGCTTTCATATATCTTAGCCATTTTCTTCTTTAGCTCTGCAACTTCCATCTTCAAACCAGCTACCTACCTACCTGCAATAGATAACAAGGGCAAATTGTGGGATACAATTTCCTTGACCAACGAAAACTGGGTAGGTACTAATTTGACATGGGCCTTCATCTCCTCAATAGCCTCCATAAAACCTCGCACTGGCTCAATAGCCTTGGCGATCCTCCTCTAAACATCCTCAGACACTAAAGATTTTGCTATTTCAGCATCAAATTCAGCATTTATCCCTAGTACTAGAAACCTTCTCTTACCATCCTCCTTATGTCTCCCAATAACTCAACATTTGGATTAAATTGGGGTTGAGGTTCAAGTTGTTGATGTGGTTGTTGTTGTTCAAGAATCTCTTCAATGATTGGAGCTCCTCTAACTGGTTGAGGTCCTTTCAAGTACAACACTTCTCGCACTAGAGATCCTGCATGGGGAAGATATGGAATGATTGCTGTTTGGTTAGAGTCTGGGTTATTTTGGTCAGAGGATTGGTTAATTTAGCTTGAACTGGATGTAGATGGTGATTGGTTCTCAGGTAGGGGCAAGACAGTGATTGGTGTAGGTGAGATTGGTGTTTTGGTGGATGAGTTTAGGAAAGTAAAGAAATCTTCAGGTTCTTTCTCCTTCTCCTCTACAACACCTTTAACGATGGACTTGCTGACCTGAGTTAGAGAAGCCTCAGTCAGTTGATCTCCGTGCTCAACTATCATTTCCTCTTCCTCATTGTCCTCCAAATCTCCTTCACCCTCATCTATCACAACTTTCATTCTCTTTAACAAACACCTCTTTCTCTCCTTCCTAGCCTCCTTTACTTCCTCAGTAGTCAGAGTGACTTGCTGGTCATATTTTAGCACATTTAATTCAACAGCCTCTACTTCAACTACATCATCTTCCTCCTCCAGCTCTTCTTCATTATCAATTAAATCCAGAGCTCCAATTATCTCATCAATAAATTTTAGCACTTCCTTCTCAGTTAAGCTAGCTACAGTCTTTTCCAAAATCTGCTCAGTGCTAGCCTTAGCTATTGCTACTTCCTCAGCCTTTCTTCTAATAGTTACCTTAATCTCCTCCTACTTCTTTTTAATTCTCTCTTCCTCAGCAACCCTTACTTTCTCAGGCTCTTCTACATTTTGGACAACTCATGTCCCTTTCTTCACCATCAACTTCTTCTTTGGCTGACCTACTTGGGGAATAGGAACTGATGTAGCTTCCTTTCCCTTTGTAGTCACCACATCTAACTGATCAGCATCTACTTTCCTCTTCCTTTCCCTTTTCAAGGGCATTTCTTCTCTCAGCTCTTCCCCAACCCTTTTCTCTTCCTCAGTTTCTTGAGGAGTCAGCTCTTTCCGCTTATCTTCTCTAACTTCCTGAGAAGATCTTGTCTTCTTTGGAACAACTACTAGGACTGAGGTCATTGAGCTCCCTTTCTTCTCTTTCTTAGAGTCCTTCCTGACCTCCTTCTCCTTTTTTAGCTCTGAGCTTAGTAATTCTCTTTAGCTCACTTGCCACAAAGGCATCCAAGGTCAGGTCCTCCTCTTATGGATGAATAGGCTTCATTTCCATGATAGCCTTGGGATCCTTCGCTCCAACTTCCCCGCTCTTCAACTTCATGTACTTGGTATTGGATGGCCTCTCATTTGCTCTAAGTCCATAGAAGTGAGCATTGGTAAGGATTTTGGACTCAATTACTTTTATTTGAATATTGCTCTTGATGTCCTATCCTTCCATTTCAATCTCATCGGCCCTGTAAATCTCTATGACTAGCTGTCGATACACCTTATGCTTACTAACCTTCAGAAATCTGTGAAGAATGGCCATCGGCCAGTTAAGGCTTATGTCATAGGTCAACGCATAAACAAACACTTGCTCAAACTTGGAACATCTCCCTGTAGAGCTTATCTTAGGCAGCAGTACTTTTATCACTAACTCGTGTGCCTGTTTTCCTTCTTTTTACGAACATGAAAGTAATTAGTTCTCTTGCCTTGTAATCATGGGCTACTTTATAATTGATAGGAATATCGAAATGATCTTCATTGCTATTGAA
The DNA here is from genome assembly GCA_947683365.1 of Euphorbia pulcherrima. Classification (NCBI taxonomy): domain Eukaryota; kingdom Viridiplantae; phylum Streptophyta; class Magnoliopsida; order Malpighiales; family Euphorbiaceae; genus Euphorbia; species Euphorbia pulcherrima. The sequence goes on from CANTUS010000010.1 coordinate 47,519,503, forward strand.
TCGTAGCTTTAAGCCTCTTTCCTTCATTCCTAGTACACTAAAGATGAGCTTGCGGGTACATATACCTTTCTCCCCATTATAATGGTCACAAACAAGTCCTTATGTCCTTCCACCATATGAATTCCATTATGGAATCTATCCACTATCTCCTCATAACATCCATTTAGGAGTTCAAAGAACCCTCTCAAGTGATGTTGACGCGCCCACTTTCTAAACCTCTCATCACTTCAGAAGCTCAGCATGTTTACAGTGGTGGGTTAATCAACTTCCATCTTCATGAAACACCAAGGTGTTGGAGTATACTTGGTTCCTGCTGTAATTGTGATTTCTTTGATTTTATCCATACTAATGGCTAACTGAGCCATGTGCTCTCTAGTAGTAACCTAGTGAGTATCCTTTTTGTTTCTCACAAAAAGATCAGTTTTCCCCCCTGATGTGCTCACTATTGATGATTTTCTTTGAGAAAGATGGAGGATTTAGGGATTTAGAGAGGAAATTACAGAGAAGGAATTTTTGTAAAGTAACCTTTCCTCTTTCTGAATATCTCCTCAAGTAGCCAAACACTCTTCGCATAAACCTGCAAAGCTACGTGTATGACTCATAATCCATGGTCTTAAGATTCAAAGGTTAGATTGCATAACGTATATTGTAGGATTAATATAGGCAAAAAATATGGGATACCTGCTACTGAATATGGATCATTTCATAACTTACTACTGTTTCTATCAAGTTTAAATTTGAAAGATAACTGGTGACAATTAATGACGTGTCCAAAATTCAAGCGGCAAAAGAAATACTTAACCTAATTCACTAAAGCTTAGAGTGTGCCCTAGTTTGGTCATCTCTAGAATAGGTCAGAGTGAGATGTATTTCTTCAAATCGGATTGGACATTTCGATTAGTTATCTAAGCGTATTGAATTGACCCTTTCCAATAGGCTTTGTGAATATGTCAGCTTGTTGTTCTTCAGATGGAATGCATGTGAGCTTAACTTCTCCTTTTAGCACAAGGTCCCTTATGAAGTGATGTCTTATATTGACATGCTTCATCCTGCCATGTTGAACTGGATTCTTGGATAGGCCAATTGCACTCTTATTATCAGACATGGCTTTAAGATAGTTTGACTTTATACCATAATCCTCTAGTTGCTGCTTGATCCATAGCAGTTGTGCTACACAACTTCCTATAGCCATGTACTCAGCCTCAGCTATACTCAGAGCTATAGAAGTCTGCTTCTTGCTATACCACATAACTAGACAATCACCAAGGAAATGAAAACCTCCTGGGGTGCTTTTCCTTTCAAGTTTGTCTCTTCCATAGTTAGCATCAGTGTCTCCTCTTGGAGTGAAATATGCATTACTTGGATACCATAAACCTACATCAATAGAGCCTAGCAAATACCTAAGAATTCTCTTAACAGCAGCTAAGTGAGATTCTCTGGGTCAGCTTGATATCTTGCACAATAACATATGTCATATTGAATGTCAGGCCTACTAGCAGTTAAGTAAAGTAGAGAACCAATAATATCTTTATAGACCTTACTCTCTATAGGTTTACCTTCCTCATCTTTACTTAGAATGGTGTCAGTGGCCATGGGTGTTGACATTGGCTTGGCTTTATCTGTGTCAAACTTCTTGAGTACTTCCTTGGCATACTTCACTTGGCTTATGAAGATCCCATCATCACCTTGCTTGATTTACGCACTAAGAAAGAAATTAAGCTCTCCCATCATTGCCATTTCAAATCCTTTCTTCATCTGTTGGCTGAACTCTTTCCATAGCTTTTCATCAGTTGCTCTAAAAATGATGTCATCCACATAAATTTGGACTAGAAACACATCTTTAAGCCTTTTCTTGATAAATAGAGTTGTATCTGCTTTCCCTCTAACATAACCTTTGCTGATAAAAAAGTTAGTCAGTCTCTCATACCAAGCTCTTGGAGCCTGTTTTAATCCATATAGAGCTTTCTTCAGCTTGAAGACATGATTTGGATATTTAGGGTCTTCAAAGCCTGGGGACTGTGTGACATAGGCTTCTTCTTGAATATAACCATTGAGTAATGCACTCTTCACATCCATTTAAAAAAGCTTGAAGTTCATATAGGATGCAAAAGCACAAAGAATTCCTATGACTTCAAGTCTTGCTACTGGTGCAAAAGTTTCTCCATAATCAATGCCTTCTTGTTGATTGTAGCTTTGAGCAACCAGTCAAGCTTTGTTTTTGACAACATTACCAGCTTCATCTAGCTTGTTTTTGAAAACCCATTTAGTGCCTATGATTGACTTCCCTTTGGGTTTCTCCACCAAATCCCAAACTTCATTTCTTCTGAATTGGTCTAGCTCTTCTTGCATTGCAATCATCCAGTTCTTATCAAATTCAACATCTTCAAACTTCTTTGGTTCAATCAATGATACAAATGCTAAATGGTTCATCATTATGTTCAGCTGACCTCTAGTCAACACTGGATTTTGCACACTGTCAAGAATCTTGTCAACTAGGTGATCTCTTCTTACTCTAACTTCTTTTGGTAGATCAAGATCAGCTCGCTGAGCTACCGTCATTGGTTGAGCATCTACATCATCATCAAAGTTGATTGATTGGTCCAAGTCAACTTCTTCATTTTCTTCTTTCTCTTGTATTGGATCAGAAATAACAATGGGCTGACTGACTAATCTGATGAGTTATTCCTTTTCTCTTTCATCATCACTGGGTTGTCTACCTACATTGTTAGTTCCAACAAAATCTACATGCATAGACTCCTCTAAGATGCCAGTCCTCTTGACATACACTCTATATGCCCTACTGTATGTTGAGTAACATAAAAAGATTCCTTCATTAGCCTTGGGGTCAAATTTAGCCATTTGGCCTTTAGCGTTTAATATGAAGCATCTACAGCCAAAGGCCTTAATATGACCAACCTTGGGCTTGCGCCCCTTCCAAAGTTCATAAGGAGTTTTATTCAAAACTAGGCAAATTAAAACCCTATTTAGAGTATAACAAGTTATGTTAACAGCCTCTCCCCCGAAATACTTTAGTAGATTGTTATCACTTAGCATAGAATGACCCATCTCCGCAGTAGTGCGATTCTTTCTCTCAACAACCCCATTCTACTGAGGTGTATGAGGGGAAACAAAATTATGGTCAATACCATGCTTGGAACAGAATTCCTCAAACTGCCTATTTTCGAATTCCCTTCCATGGTCATTGTGGATTCTATTAATTTTAAGGTCTTTTTCATTCATAATCAGGGTAGCCAACCTAGAGAATGATTTAAATGTTCCATCTTTCCTTGCTAGCAAGGCAATCCAAGTGAACCTTCTTAGATCATCTACTACCACAAGGGTGTATTTCATTCCACTAAGACTTGTTGGCATAATAGGCCCAAACAAATCCATATGTAGAAGATCAAGGGGATGAGAAGAAGATATATCCGCTATGGATTTAAAGGTCATCCTAAATTATTTCCCAAGTTGGCATGCTGAGCATAGTCTATCTTTATCAGAGGCTAGATTGGGTAAACCTCAACAAGTTTATTTCTAGCTAATTTGGACAGATTGGTCATATTAATATGTCCTAACCTTCTGTGCCATAGCCATGAGTTTTCCTCCTTAGAAACTAAGCATATATCATTGGAGCTAGGGGATAAATCAACCATATAAACATTATTAATTCTAGGAGCATAAAGAATAGTTTGGTAAGAGATACCATCAACGACTGAGCAGCTCGCTGAGTCAAATATCACTTTTATGCCTTTGTCACACAGCTTAACAACACTTAGCAAGTCGAACTTTCGGCCTTTTACTAGAGACACATTATCAATTAAAGGCTTGATTCCTACTACGTCATCGCCAACAATCTTTCCTTTCTTATTGTCTCCAAAACTGACACTTCCTTTTCTTCTTCACTCCAATGTGATGAATTGCTTTTCATCACGTGAGCACGAGATTTTGCAGTCCTTCTAGCGAGATGATGATGACGAGTACCCGATTTTAATGCCTCATAATAAAATTTGTCTTTAGAATTTTTATTACCAATATAATGTTCCTTACGAACTTTATTCTTAGTAGAATCCAGTTCGGCGTGGCCGATAACATGTCCGGTAGGAGCTTGAATCGATGATTTACACCCAAACTTAAATAAACCTCTAAATACCCATTAAAATATCATTAAAATTCAAAAATCTCACTTTGACCCCTTTGACCCATGATTGGCAGCTTTTCAAGCTTGTGGGCCCACTGGCAGTTAGCTTTTCGAAAGCTGATGCCGCCGGCGGTATCACCCATAGCCAAATTGGGCTCTGCAGACAGCTTTCAACTTCTCCCTTAGGACGGTCTTTTTTTGCTATTTTGGTGAAAATGGCTGAAAGGTCTCGAGACCACCCCAATTTGCCTATAAAAACACACCTTAGGTTTTAAAAGGGGAGGACAAGAATAATCTGAAATATTCATTTACAGAATTCTAAAAGGAGAAAATAGATTTTAGGGAGATTAGAATTAGAAGAGGTAGGAAAAAGGATTCTCAATCCATTTTTCCCGGTTTTTCTTCTTTGAACTCTTTGATTATGAGTTTAAAATCAGTAGACATTAGGTTAAAATCAATCTAAATAGGAACTTAGAGACTTAAGTACCCAATTTACTACCAAATCATCATTACAAGCTCCCCGGAGGTGTTCCTTGGTTCACGAAGAGGTGGATCCATGGCCCCAAGGTAAAAATCCTGTGTCTCAAAGCTCTTTGACATTAATATTGCTAGTTTGTGCTGATTCTTGTTGGTTTGCATTTGTTTTCGGGTTTTCAGTCATTTTTTGACCAACACCTACTGCTTCTGCAAGAAATTGAAGTCGCCGGAGACATGTTGTGTCACCAGCGGTAACACTCATATTACCAGAGACATCGCTGATACTGCTAGTGACATCACATTCCCCAGAGGCCTCATTTTCTTGAAGGACCCTTTCTTTATGGTACTCAGAAAGATACGCAACCTGCCTACAGACTAATGTCTCTATAGACATCATTGATGTCGCCGGCAGTATGACCTTCTAGATAGCTATTTTATTTCATTCTTTTCCGACGTAGTTTATTTTTTTGAAGCTAGGATACACAGTACAATGATGAAGATCCAAAACCTTCTGAAAGTAGACCCTACCCTATACTATGTGGCATTTTCACTAATAATCTGGATAAAATAACAATCGAGTCTAAAATTTGGTTAAAATAGAATTTTCCTCAAACACCGTTCAAATCTCATTTTAGCCATCCAATCGGGCTTCACAATGATATAAATATTTATGCCATGTTCACGCTAACTCGGGGTCTTGTTTGGTTTGCTAACTATACATGATTCGTGATATATCTTGCATATCATGCCATATCCGTGGTAACCGTTTTATGCAAGTAGATTTAGGTTAGATGGATGTTAGGCCTTCAGGTATTTTATTTATCGCATAGAGAATGTATAGGATTTGAAAGCCCTGTAATAATTTCAATTCCTGCATTTACTTTTGGATGCCTATAATAATTTATTTATCGCTTCGATGCTTGATAAACGAGATAACAACATATAAACCAAAAATACAAATAAATAGGATGGATTAAGCCGATTAAGAAAGAACGAAATATCTTAACTTGGCATAATGACAAATAGATAACATCATCCAAACTCGGAATCTCTATTTAAGGTATGGTCTACCACCTGGTGGGAAAATCATACCAAAATTTCCCGATTGAGCTAAACCGGGTGGCGACTTTATTTTAAGTACGGGATTTTGATCTTGTATCCTTTAACACCAAAAATAGACTTAAATCTAACTTCAATATCAGTGCTTTCATCATGCCTAAAATAAGGATCAATCCCTCGGCACGCTTCACAGCTCCAGTTGTTATTTCCCCCCGTGCAGTGCATCTCATGCGGCCCTCGCGGGTGGGGAAAAGGTCTACCGCTCACACATCACCTGTTATATGCCTCAAGCATACACTATCCAAATACCACATTATGTTGTCATCAGTGGATCTCAGGCTCACCTGTAAAACAATCAAGTTTTCTTAGGCATCTATGCCTTTTTCTGGCTAGGTCCTCCCTTGTTAGTGGTCGTCATCCTTGACCAGTCATACTCATTATAGTAACCATTTTTGTGCCTACACATCACTATAGCATATCCTAGCTTACCACAAAAACTACAAGCGGCCTTAGGATTAGGCTTGCTCACTTTCTCTTTTGAGAAACCTTCTCAGAGTGGTGAGTGCGATTACTCTGAGTATTCCTGCTAGGTTGAGGAGGGACCAGTACCTTTTTCAAAGTTGTTAATTCAGCAGCTAGCTCATCCAATTTCTTAGTGAGTTTGCTGTTATATCCATTTTGGTAATCAGCTTTTTCCATCAGGTATATGATATCAAGTGATGTAGAGGAATTAACATCTTCTAGATTGTCACACCTCCTCTGAAGTACTTTGATGTATTTGGTTGACTTCTAAGTCACATTAATGACATCATTAAGTACTGTGGCAAGCTCATCTAAAGATAAAGGGGGTTTAAAATTTTCCCCAGAGTTATTTCCTTTGTCTTTGCTTTGGTAAGCTCATTGTCTGGTAGTGGAAGTTATTGGTTGGTCAGCTGACTTTGAGTGAACTCGATCATCCTTAGCCATGAGACATACATTGGCAGAATCATGTGCCTCTTCATCTAAGGATGATGACTCTTGTGTAGAGTTACTCCAAGTAGCAACAAGGGCTTTCTTACTCTTCTTCTTCTTGAAATTGTCCTTCTTAGCCTTAGGACAGTTTGATTGAATATGCCCCTTCTCACCACATTCAAAGCATTTAATGTCTTTATTATGCTCTTCATGGAATTCCTTTCATAGTCTATCAACTGTTCCCTACTTATACTTACATGTCTTTCTGAACTTTTGAAAGTTCTTATCTTTACCCAGCTATATCCTGAAATTCTTGGTTATTAGAGCAATCTCTTCTATTCTGTCCTCTAGATATCCATCCTCAGAGGAATCTTCTTCTTCTTCATCATCAGTAGCTTTTAGAATAACAACTCTGCTTGAGTTCTCTTTCTCTTCGAACCTATGCTTCTTGGACTCATCTTCATATTGCTTTATGGATATATCATGAGTCAGCAGAGTTTGAATCAGCTTATCAAACTTGTAGGTCTTTAAATCATGAGCCTCTTCAATAGCATTCTTCTTGGCTTCCCAATCTTGAGTCAAGCTTCTAAGAATCTTCTTCATAGTCTCTTCTTCTGTGAAGGTCTTGCCAATTCTTTTAAGCTCATTAACTATATTCATGAACCTGGTGTTCATGTTGGAAATATCCTCCTTGAGCTTCATGTGAAACCACTCAAAATCCCTCATAAGGATATTGATCTTGGACTCTTTCACCTTATCAGTACCTTCATAAGTTACTTCTAACTTCTTCCAAATCTCTTTGGTTGTCTCACATTCAAAAATGTGATTAAACTCATTAGCATCAAGAGTACAATGAATATAGTTGATAGCAGCTGCATTTTCTTTAAGTCTGGCCAAATCATTATTATCCCATTCAGTAGAGTACTTATTAATAGTAACTCCATTCTTCACATGTTATGGAACATATGACCCTTCTACAATGGCCATCCAAGCATGCATACTCTAGGACTAAATGAAATTAGTCATTCTATTTTTCCAGGAAGTATAATTCTCTCCATTGAACATTGGTGGCCTGGCAACTGACATTCCTTCAGGCAGAATGTATGGTTGAGCCCTTCCATTGGATTCTCCTTTGTACGCCATGGTCTTTATCTCAAAGATTATGAAATCTTTGAAATGAGAACTACTCTGATACCACTTGTTGGTCCCTATGCATACACTCAATGAGTCAGAGGGGGGGTGAATGACTCACTCAAAGAACTTGTGAAACTTTTTCTCGATGATTATGGCTCCGCTGAGTGAGGTTAGCTGACTGAGTGAAATAGCTGGAAAATGCGATCAAGTAAAGGACACAGAGATTTTATTACTAGTTCGGCAGTCTATGCTTACGTCCACTCCTAAGAGAGTGTCTCAGCTTTAATTCAGTAATCTCAACTCCTTTACCCTAGGCAGAGAAGCCTTCATAAATTCCCCAATTACAATAAGTACCCTCGAAACTACAATCGCTCACCCGCTGACTAGAATACCCTCTTCCATCAGCAACTCATAGGGAGTTTAAATAAGAGCTGGATTCAACTTATAAAAACATTGATCCAGTTACAAATGATATAATATTATAATTGATTGATCTATACTATTCTCTCTTATTCTAAGTAGATTCTCGCTGCGTTGTGCTTTTCTTACTAGAATTCCTTTAAAGCTTGTAAGATGATAGACTATTTGCTTCTACAAAATTCAAGTGTAATCACCGAGTTCTAAATTTTGCCTTCTTGCTCCTTTTATAGTTGGATTGAGAAAGTAGCCGTTGAACTTGTCTTGGCATCTTCTAAAAAAGACAGCTCAATAATTCACTCGTTGCTTCTTCAAATTGATCCGTTAAGAGATAGAATTGCACCATTATGAAATACATTTCAATCTGTTAAATTGAAATTTGACCTCCAATTTGAATCCTATGGCATTTGATGCCAGTCTTTCGTTAGAGAGAACTCGAGCTGAATTGCCACGTGTCTTCATCCCATTCTCTCTAGTTTTTTGACATGTTGCAGAGTGCAAGATACGAAGTTGGTAAATCTGCAGAATTACCCGAAGTGGCAATTGACTTGTTGCAACTTTGCATTAGAAGACTTTGTCATTTTCTTTATAATTTTGAGTCTTGTCGAGGCATTAATTCTTTTTGTCTTTGTCTTATTAATGTTCCTGCAAAAAGGAACACTAAAAGCAAAGATACCTTTTTACCTTAAAAGGCAAGCCTAGCAGCATTGACAGACATAAAGTAACTCAGTTGAACAAAATGTATGCAGCTGAAACAAAATCTAAATATCAAGTGCTGAGTGAATATTACTAAGTCAGTGACTACGTAAGTACTCAGCCCAGAAACCACTCTGAGTTAAACTAACTAGGTCAGCGGAGACTGGAAATTCTACCCTTAAATTTACTAACTCCCTTAAAATTGTAGACTATTTATTTTAACATCATTATTGATTTAATTATCTTAAACTGAACTTAATTGTTATGATCAAAACTTAAGCACTACTAAGTCATCCACTGAGTCAGTCCAACTCGTGCTTGGTTCAACAAAGACAAAGAGATAATCAATTGTCATTGTAAAATATCATTTCCTAATTCACAGCAGTTGGAATTTTATTCCAATTTGATGAAAGGTATTATCAAAGTTATTATTGATATTTTATTGTAATATGACAAATGATATTTTGTAATTACAAAATCGTATTCTCAAAAATAAACATTGCTAAGAGAAAATTAGATAATGAGAAATCTTTTTACTTATGGCATTATCGTTTAGGCCATATAAACAAAGTTTACTTAACCAAGTTGCATAAGCTTGGAGACTTGGGCCTAATAGTCTTAGAGTTATATGGTGATTGTGAACCTTGTTTAAAAGGAAAAACGAAAAAGTTACCCTTGAAAGGAAAGGGTGAACGAGCCACAAGTACATTGGAACTTATACATAATAATGTATGTAGTCCAATGAGTGTTCATGCACTAGGAGGATACTCCTACTTCATAACCTTTATTGATGATTATTCACGATACAGTTATCTGTACTTAATGAAGCACAAGTCTAAAAGTTTTGAAAAGTTCACAATATTCAGAAATGAAGTAGATAAACAACTTGGGAAAAGTATTAAAGCACTTCGATCTGATTGAGGTGGAGAATACTTGAGTCAGGAGTTTCAGGATTATCTAAAGGAAAATGGGATAATTCCTTAGTGGACCCATCCTTATACGCCCCAACACAATGGAGAGTGCGAAAGGAGGAATCAGACTTTGTTAGATATGATTTAGTCTATGATGAGCCAAGCAGATCTCAATAAATCCTTTTAGGGATATGCACTAGAGAGCATAATTCATGTATTAAATAGAGTGCCCTTTAAATCAGTTGACTTTACGCCTTATAAAAGGTGGTGTAATGAAGACCATCTCTGAGTCACCTAAGAGTATAGGGATGCCCTGCTATAGTAAAGAGGATAGCATCAGATAAGCTGGACGCTAAATATGACAAGATTTTGTTCATTATATATCCAAAGGAAACTACTGGATAATTATTTTACCAACCTGAAGGATAGAAGGTATTTGTATCTCGGAGTGCTCACTTTTTGGAAAAGGAATTCTTACTTACAAAAGTCAGTGGGAGCACTATTAAATCGAAGGTTCAACAGGAAGAGACAAATAATCAGCTGATTGACCCTGTTCAAGATACACAAGAAGGTGTGATCCAAGAACAACGTGTCGAAACACAATCATTGCAAAGGTGAGGTCGTATTTATAAAGGTCCTGAAAGACATGGTTTTGTCATCACGGATGATAGGGAACTATATCTCATAGAGGATGATGAACCAAGAACTTTTGATGAAGTAATGAAAAGCTCAGATTCTGGTTAATGGCTTGAAGCCATGAAATCGAAAATGGATTCCATGTATGAAAATCAAGTTTGGAAATTGGTCAGTTCACTAGAATAGGTTAGACCAATTGGGTGCAAATGGGTCTTCAAGAAGAAGACTGACATGGACGGTAATGTAATTAGCTATAAGGCAAGGTTGGTTGCGAAAGGTTATAGTTAAGTGAAGGTATTGACTATGATGAAACTTTCTCACTGATGGCCATGCTTAAATCCATCAGAATACTCCTTGCCATTGTTGTTCATTATGATTTTCAGATCTGGTAGATGGATGTTAAAATAACATTCTTGAATGGGGCTTTGGACCAGGATGTGTATATGACACAACCTGAGGCTTTTACATCTCAGAATGGTTTGAAGGTATGCAAATTGCAAAGGTCCATTTATGGACTTAAGTAAGCATCCAGGTGTTGGAATATTAGGTTTGATTAGATAATTTGTGAACTAGATTTCTATCCAAACATTAATGAGCCTTGTGTTCATAAGAAGGTTAGTGGGACAACATTCGTTTTCTTAGTATTATATGTTGATGACATTCTGATAATAGGAAACGAAATTTCTCTTCTTCAAAGTATTAAAATATGGTTGTCAAGGAAGTTCTCCATGAAAGACCTTGGAGAAGCAGCATTTATACTAGGTATAAAGATCTATAGAGATAGATCCAATAGGTTGTTAGGTCTTTCTCCAAGTACATATATAGACAAGGTACTGAATAAGTTCAGCCTTGAGCTTTCAAAGAAAGGTTATCTCCCAATGACAAAGGTAATAAACCTATCTAAGATTGAGTGTTTGAAGACAGCTTAGGAAAGAATACGCATGAAGCATATAATCTATGCATCCACAATAGGATCCCTCATGTATGCTATAATATGTACTAGGCCAGATGTCTCTCAAGCCTTGAGCTTTATCAGTAGATATCAATCATATCCAAGTGAAAAGCACTAGATGGCCGTCAAGGCAATTCTTAAGTACTTGAGAAGGACTAAAGATAAGTTCTTGATATGTGGAGATGGTGACCTCACAAGTAGGGGTTAAACAGATGCGAGTTTTCAATCTGACAAGGATGACTTTAAGTCTCAGGTAGGTTTTATATTTGTTTTTAATGGAGGGGCAGTATGCTAGAATAGTTCCAAGCAGGGAAACTACTGTTGATTCAACCATAGAGTCTGAGTACATTGTGCCTATGAAGTAGCAAAAGAAGTTGTCTGGTTATAGGGATTTATTGTTGATCTCGGTGTGGTGCATGAGATTGTTGATCTAATTACTTTGTATTGTGATAACAATGGTGCTATAGCTCAAGAAATGGAACCACTAGAAAAACAGACTTGAATGGTTGGACTTTCATTAGACTTTCATCGGACTGAGTAAAGAATTAATAGACTAGATCTATTATGAAAATATTAAGTATTGAATGGTTGGACCATTACCTGGTTAGACCAGAGATTTTATTTATTTACCCGTAACTAATTTTATTAGGGTCATAAATAAATTAAAGTGTTGATTAAAATGATTAGATCATTTTATTGTTTAGCCATGAATTTATTTTGACCAATAACTAATTTTATTAGGGTCATAAATAAATTAAAGTGTTTTATGGTTAAGCCAAGAATTTATTTTGAGCGGTAACTAATTTTATTAGGGCCAAAAAATAAATCAAAAGAATGGAGGATTAAATTTAATCTCATATTAAATTCGCATTTAATCCGCATTTAATCCCGCATTGAATTTGCATTAAATTCGCACTAAATTTGGGGAGCCTTTGCTCCCCTTATATAAAGAGCACCCATTCCCCTTTCTCAAATGCACCATAAGCTCATTCGAGCCTTGATTTGAGATTCCAACGTGATATCTCTCAAGTCAACTCAAGAGCAAATTCTTTCTATTTCGGGTGGGTTTTGGAGTGGTCTAGCAGCTACTCAAAGCTCCACGGTTTTTTTATTGGGAGGTCTCGGTTGGTTGGGTTTATGTGGATACTCATAGAGGCTATCCTATACTTGGAAGCTTGTGTAAGAAGGTTTTGCTAAAGCGCGCTTCAACTGGTAAGTACTCTACTTCTCTTTTAATTATTAAGTCCTTTTATTAAGCGTTTTAAAACTTAATAATTATTATGCTTAGGTTAAGTTGCGTGCTTAGTTTATTTTACACCTTGACTATAAATTAGAGTTATAACATGTTTAAAATAAAATATTTTTATGCAAGGATATAATTTAGAATTATGGTATGTCTAGCCTATACATGCTAACTTAAGTAGAGAATTAATTTAGTTAAGGCTTTAAAAAATTTATATACTACTAATAGGAGTTCGTAGGGACAAGGATAAAATTTTGACTTTCCTCCGTGCTTGTTATGCATGTTGAAATTGACTGTCAGATCCCAACACTAGTTTGTATTCAGAATGTGTATAGTGTTTATACTAGCTTGTAATCTTCACCATGTTCTGTTTCTTTGATTAACAAAGCTTCCGCAAGTTCTAATTGATTATTTGTTTCTGAATGATCTGAAATCTTTAATTCTATCCATGTTAAGAAATTTTTGACTGAAATATTTCCTGTATTAATAATTGATTGTAATAAATTGCTTAATCAATATCTGAATCTTGGTTTGCTCTCTAATTGTTCCTTGAAATCATCTCTGCAGTGATCTCTAGCTCTAAGCTATATTGTCTTACCTAGAGTTCTTTCTGATCTAGAATTAGGATTCTTTAGAATATTCTCTCTCCTAGGCAATTTAGTAAAATCTTGTTGTCCAAATTTCCATATCTTAATTAGTATTCTAATTTCTATCTAAACCATGTCTATAGCAAGAATTAACTTGAAAAAGTTTGATTATAAAATGGATTTCACGTTATGGAAAAAAAATGACAGAATTTTTAGTCTAGCAAAGGTGTCATAGGGTCTTGAATGGAATTAATTCTTTGTCAGTTGATCTTACCCCTGAAGAGAAGCAGGATATGATGGAATTAGCTTATTCCACCATAGTCCTTAACTTGTCCGATTCTGTTTTAAGGAGGGTGATGAGCTGTGATGAAACTTCTCGACTCTAGGCTAAATTGGAGTCTCTTTATAAAACTAAGGACTTGTCTAAAGTGTCTTACTTGAATGAAAAACTGTTTAGTTTCAAGACGAATCCCACTAAAAGTATTGATGATAATCTAGATGAGTTTTAAAAACTAATAATGGATTTAGAAAATACTGATGAAAATTTTTCAGAAGAAAATCATAGTATAATACTTTTAGATTCTATTCCAGATGCTTATAGGGAAGTAAAAAATGCCTTATCATATGGTAGGGAGTCTTTAAATGTCAATGATATAGTCAATGCTTTGAAATTGAGGGAACTAGAACTAGAAGGGGATAATAAAAGTAAGGGACACTCTAGTGAAGCTTTAAACGTTAAGGGCAAAGAGGGAGGTTTAAGAAAGGGAAAGAAAGGTAAGGTAGAGTTGAATAACCTGAATATTGTTGAGGATAATGAAAATTCCACTAATCATTCTTATGGTAGAAACAACCCAAAACCCTACCAGAATATAGTGTGTTTTTATTGTAAAAAGAAAGGTCATATCATAAAATTCTATAGGAAATTGTTAGATAAACAACATCAGCAAAAAGGTAATAAGGGTCTAGGTGGAGCAGCTAGTAACATGGCCGAGTTTGATGATATAGGAGCATTAACCGTTAGTCAAAATAGGGATTTAGAATCCTGGATTTTAGACTCCGGTTGTACCTTTCATTGACTTATAGGATAGAGTGGTTGACCAAGTATGAACAATTTAAGGGGGGTAAAGTTCATAGGGGAAATGACTCCTCTTGTGAGATCCTAGAAATTGGTAGTATTCAACTTGTATGTGACGATGGTAGAAAGATACTATTTAGTGAAGTTAGGCATACAACCAATCTTAAAAGAAATTTAATTTCACTTAGTCACCTAGATAGTAAAGGCCTAGGTTATAGTGCTCTAGGTGGACTTTTGGGGTTACCAAAGGAGATAGGTGTGTCTTGAGTGTAATCTGTTTAAGGGTTTTTATTACTTTGCTGGTTCTATTGACGTTACTACTGCTGCTATAGTTTCTAACCTAATAAGGCTGATTTATTGCATAGCAGTACAGGGAAAGTTTGTACTAAGAGTCTTGATATGCTAAATGTGCGTAGGGTAAAATTGAGACTTTTGATAAATTTAATGGCACTAAAAACTCACAATTTGATTCTACGTTGTTTGGGTGGAGTTTAAATAATTAGAACGAAACTGTTTTAATTTTTATTCACCTCAAACTGTTGCTAATCTAAAACTTTTATGCGTGATAATGACCAATTTAAATCTAATGAACAATGTGTATGTATCTCTAATTTGGGTTACTCTGTTCATAGCGTTGATTTCTATAAAAAGTCAGCAATGACATATTGTTTAATTTTCAGTGGAAATTTAATTAGTTGCAAGTTTAGTTTGCAGTACCTTGTTGTTGTTTTCACTATAGAGAATGAATATAATTCTTTGCTAAAAGGAATTCAAGAAACTTTATGGTTGAAAATAAAATTTTCTGAATTTGTTGTACTGTTTTATAGGGTTTGCTTACATAATGATTTTTAGTCTGTGCAACATGTGAATTCTGTTGATATTGTTTTTGTCTTGAAAGTTAATTTTACTATTCTAATTAAACTTGTTGGTGTTGTTGTTTTTTAGGCAGATTCAAAGGAAATGAGGTGTAATGAAATCTTAGCTTTGTGTTAAGTTTTTTGTGCTCCCTAATGTATCCTAGTTATTACCCTTTGAGTGAATTGAAGTTCCAAGCAGAAGGATAATATAAAGTTGTTGTTATTGCTTCAATATTACTGCTGTTTTACATTTCTTTATTGTTTCCAGTTTTCAAGTCTCTTCACTTTTGTTTCATTTCCTGAACTTTATGTATTGCTTGTGTGAAGTACTTTGTTAATGAAGATGGCCCAAACCCAAAGGTGGAGATTTGTGAAGAAATGAGCATTAGTTGGCTTAGGCCCACTTAAAGTAAAGCCCACTAGTCAAGAACCCAGTTTCTTTTTGTGTTGAAGTATAAAAGGCTGTTTCTCAGCCAAAGTTAGGGTTAATCCATTTTCACAACTCACAAATAGCTGCCTAAAGCTCTCTCCCCTTTTCATTTCTTTTTCTGGCGATTTTAAGAGAAGTTGTTGAAGATTTCGTTAGGTAATCGCCTTGCTTACCGACGGGAAGAAAGTAGCCATTTTAACTGCTTCTAATTTTAACTATATAAAAGGTAATTCATTATGGAACATGTCACATTAGTGTGAGTTGTTTTCTGCATTTTGTGTGAGATTATGGTTCTTGTTGTTGTTAAAGGTTTGCTTTGAGATCTTTAGTTCTAGTTTGTATTCACAATGTGCAAAGCGTTTATACATGTTGTTTAGTGTTGGCATTTTGTGTTCTCAAGGGCTTGTAATCTTCAACTTGTTATGTTTCTTCGATTAATAAAGCTTCCACAAGTTTTGATTGCAGAATCAGTGTTCTTCTTTCTTTCTTTTACTTTCTATTTATGCGTTTTTGATTTAGTCTTTGAGTATATATTGGTTTAAAATCGTACAGTTTTTCATTTAATGATATAAATTATGATGCAATTGAAGAAGATATTCCTTGGCAATCCTTAAAACTTCAAAAAGAGAAGAATTTTTTTGTGGCGAATAGAAAATCTAAGCACTCACAAAAGAAACTAGATAAATTTTCTCCTAGCTAGAATTTATTTAGTTGTTTATTTCATTGTTTTGCTTCTAGTAAGCATTTCCAAGTCGATTTTCTTTTTTTTTTGAAAAACCCCCGATGGGACAGCGTGTTCTACCAGAGGAAAAAAGGTTGGGGTGGGTAAAAATTTCTAGGCGGACGTCCCAACTATCTGCTTGCCTACAAAACACCCACCCCTCTTTTAATTAAATAAAAATAAAAAATCACGTAATCTCAAGATGAGATTGAGGGGATTAGTTACAAGATAGTAGCATGTTCGGAGAATTAAAAATGTTGATGGCAAGAAAGTGCAAACTCCTACATCTACATTTAAATACAAACCAATATAAATAAATACAAGAAACCATGTGATCCTCGGTGCTCATAGCTCCGTCAAAAATAAACTTGTTGCTCCTCTTCCACAAAGTCCAAGCAATCAGGAACCATAATGACGTACCAAAGTCCCTATTTAGTCCAGAAGAGAAGTGATGCTGCCAAACTTAAAAAAAAACTTAACCCAGAAAAAGGCATAGTCAGTGAAATACCAAAGAGCCGAAAGGCTTGAGTTCATATCTGATAGCCTCCATGACAGTGAAAAAGAGCATCATCCGTAGTCTCAGGTTCATCGTAAAATAAGAATTTAACATCAGTCACAGCCTAACAACTACGATTGAAAAGAAATAGTCTCGTTGGAAGACAACCATGGAACACGAGCCACCCAAAACACCATACTTTTGGGATTAAATAACCATCCCAAGCCAACCTGAAATCTCTGTTAGGTTTTGGCCACTATGAGTAGAATCCATGGCAGAATGAAGAAGGTAAGTATGATTTCAGTTCACCCAAATCCCATCTAAATCGATCAACCCCTAGGGAAAACTTATAATTCACTATTATCCCCTTACCACAGCAGTCTCAGCCTTGTTGAACAAAAATGGGCATGATTGAGCTATCGAAGTTTAAAGTTGCATACATCTCTCTTGAGCCGAGAGTCTTAAATCTCTAACCCAGAAGGGTCACAAAAACACAGTCTCCCTAAAAATAAAACCACAGCCCTTCAATACAGAACATGCATTCCAAGTGTATAAGGCGTAAAGATCCGAGAATAGCAAGACGAGGGGCTATTTGGTAGTTCAATTATCATACCAGAAGGAGCAAAGCACAACATTGCCCACCTCCACCCGAAACTGAGACTAAAAGAAATTCTAAAAAATGCTAATTTTAATGCAACATGTTATAGTACCACGCCAAATATTGGACAAATGCCTAGCGTCATAATTTTCAAACGACACCCAAGAGGTAAACCCATAACGTAATACACAGATTTTGAACCAAAGAGAGCCATGGTCCGTAACCCTCATTTTCCAAAGCCATTTCAAGAGGAGGCTACAATTAACAAGCTGACGATCTCTAATAAATAGACCCCCCAATTGTTTCAACAAACAAATTGTCTCCCAACTAACCTCACCATTCCAAAGAAAGTTCCTCATAAGTTGTACCAATCTATCATTCACTGAAGTAGGTAACTTATTCAATATCAGCAAATAAATAGGTAATGATGCAAGAATCGTTTTAACCACGACAACATGCCCGACATAGAGTGACCCTTCCAACTAGATAATCTATTTTAGAACTTCCCAATCAACCTATTCCAATACGACATAGGGATACAATTCATACTAAGAGGTGAACCTAGATAAGTAATAAGGAAATTCTCAACCTTGCACCCCAACTTTCCCGCACAAGATTGTAGGATTGACTCACATACGTTAATACCAATAATTAAACTCTTATGATAATTAATGCATAAACCCGAAATCAATTCAAAGGAAGGTAAAATAGGAATAAAAGTAGGTAAGTGAGACTCATCTACGGGTAGGAAGCACAAAGTGTCATCTGTAAACTGGAGAAGGGAGATATCAGTCTCAGATCTATCTACTCAAAATCTAGGTAAAAGACCTTTACAAAAACTAGTTTTAAAAATCTATTTCAACCCCTCAATCAGGACTACAAAAATAAAAGCAGAGATAGGTTCACCCTGTTTCACCCCCCTTCCCAACTGGATCGGTGCGCATGGACTGCCATTCATCAGAATAGATGTCAATGAATTCTCCCTACAACTAGCTAGCCATTGAATCCATCTCTCCTCAAATCCCATCCTCTGAAACACCGCATCAATATAGGTCCATGATATACTATCATATGCTTTATGGAAATCAAGTTTAATGACAAAACACGGTTGACCTCTTTGATGGATCGATTATACAACCTCCGAAGCAATAAACAAGCATTCATGGATATTCCGCCCTTTAATAAATGCAAACTGGTTATCCGAGATCAGGCTAGATAGTAGCGGTTGAAGACGATTTGCTAGGACCTTTGCCAAAATTTTGAAAATTCCGTGAATAAGAGCTATTGGTCTGTAGTTACTCAGCAAAGATGAAGTTGGGACCTTGGGGATCAACACCGTGTGTGAGGTTTTGATGCTATTCGACAAGTAGGTGGATTCATAGAACCCGTTGAATAACTCGATTATCTCATGTTTCAACTCCCCCTAAAAAGTCAGTAAAAGAAAAAATTATAACCATCCAGACCGGGAGCTTTCCCTTCATCGCAGGACCGCATCGCTCCCCATATTTCATCCTCTGAGAATGGTTCCACTAAAAGTCCGTTATCCGCTACAGTAAGGCTTCAGAATTATAGACCACTCAAATTGAATGGAATTTCTTGGACTTTAGAAAATAGGTTGACCTAGAAATTCCTAATATTGGTAGTGATAACTGCCGGATCAGAGATCATGACCCCATCAATCTCTAACTGACTAGTTCTATTATTCCTCGAGCGTGCTAATGTGATACGGTGAAAATATACGATATTATCATCTCCCAACATAGTCCAATTCACCTAGGACTGTTGATGCTAAACTCCGTCGACTCTCCGCCAGAGCCATCCTCACTTCCCTTAATTACGATCCTTCAGATATATCAATCTGCCGAGGTATATTACTAGACGTAAGGTGAACCACCCAGCCCTCTAGCACCTTAATACGATGTTCAAGGCCTCCAAAATTTATAGAATGCCAAGCTCAAATACACTCCCTCAACCATCTTAGTTTGAAAATAATATCCCTGTTAACATGTCTGATTCAAATATCATTCCACTTAGATTTCAGAAAAGGAAGAAACCCATCACTATCCCACCAATAGTTCAGTGACCGAAATAATCTAGCCCTAACATTGTGCGAGGCGTGTGACTGGAAAACAATCAAAAAGTGATCCGATAAGCTAGAGTCAACAGTCATTAAATTTATTCTCAGCCAAGAGTCCAATAAGCCACATAATAATAGCACGCGGTCAATTCTTAAATAAGATAATCTATTCGACCATGTATAGTCCCTACCACTTAATGGAACATCATAAAGCACTCATCCATTGACAAAATATTGAAATTGAATCATAGAACTCGAAATAAGGCCGCCTCTACCCATCCTTTCCGAACTATGGCGAACTTCATTAAAATTCCTGCAAATCACAACTCTATCCATACCCTGAACATGAGGTGTTAATTCCTACCAAAGTTGATATCGGATAGCCGGATTGGTAAGACCATATCTATATATCACATATGTTTCCGTTAGGCCTGAGACAATTTTTAAGATGCATCATCTGTCTGAAGTATAAGTAATCATTCCACTAATCAAACAAGAATTCCATGAAATTACCAATCCCCCTGAAAGGCCCTGAGAAGGAATACATGAAAATAGGAAATCATTGTGGCCACAAAGTTTCCTAATTACTAATTCCGGAACATCAGCCACCTTCGCCTCAATAAGAATCAAAATCTCTGATTGCCATTTTTGCATGCAAGAATGGACGAAGTGCTGCTTTGCACTACTTGTCACCCACCCCTACAATTCCAACTTAAAAAACTTA
Source organism: Euphorbia pulcherrima (assembly GCA_947683365.1). Lineage (NCBI taxonomy): Eukaryota > Viridiplantae > Streptophyta > Magnoliopsida > Malpighiales > Euphorbiaceae > Euphorbia > Euphorbia pulcherrima. Next base: position 47,539,682 of record CANTUS010000010.1, read on the forward strand.
AAGATATAATGATAAAAATTGACCAACCGCGAAAAAAATGCCACTCATTACGAGTGCAAAACCTCTACAATCTGATTTTTCTATTGATCATGAAACAATTCAAGTGCCTCGCCCACATTAAACACCAATATCTCTTCGCTCTCTCTTCCAAACTTAAGATAATCCTATTCATATTACCAATATCCGGGCCTGTTGATGCTAAACCACACTATACCGTCGCACTTACACCATCTGAATTTTGAGCCGATTTCTCACTAAAAATAGTCGTTTCCAAAATATTGTTGTCCCTACCCACAGATTTACTCTCACTCACAACATCTCTAGAGCTTTCCATCAATTCCATCGACTCCGATTCAAATTCCTCCACATCCGATTCACTTGATTCACAGAATTGCTCGCTTTGGCAGTTTTGGCATCCCACCCCTTGTCGGAAACTGGTAACAATAGTCACTTCATTCGAGCCCGCACAAATTATCAAGTTTCGACAGGTGGTTTATAGGGGTACCAAAACTAGATAGGACACTACATCTAGGCGATCTGGTCTCTCAAAATCACAGTCAATAGCTACCACACGCCCAAACTTGCCAGCTAATGCACGAATCATCGGCTCACACATAAAAGTCGGTGGAATGCCCATAAAGTCCAAGTACATGAGACATTCCAATGGTATAAATTTAGCTGATAAATACTGAGTAGTGGATAAAACATGATGCATTACAGCCCATTTGCCCCCTACAAAGCTATACATCTTATCCACTGAATTGAATGAAATAATAACACAATTACCTCCCACTAGGGCAACAAAGGTAATATCAAAGCCATGATCAATCAGTAGTTCATAGATGTTGCGGATATGAGCAATATTTTTTACACAAACTAAGCAAGAATTAACCTTCCAAGGGGTTGTTTGAATCACCAACTCAGTAGGTTGTGAATTACTATTATTATTCGTGATGCTTTTTGACTTTGATGAAACTAAATGTGAATCCTTAACCGATTCTCGTTCATTATTCAATACTACAGCATAAGACCTCGTACCCCGAGGTGAGTCTCGGAACGTTCTCATCTTTTTAGGAATAGTCCTCCTAGTCTGAATATGCTCATTCTCTTGCCTTGCCCTAGAGAACCTAGCGCGATACACCCGTAGCCTAATAGTTCCTATAATCACCGAGTTCAATCTGTATATTGCTTCATATAAGGGTATAGATCCATTGGGGCTATGGAATCCAAAATTTAGTTTTCTAGCGTTGCATCTCCTTGCCACAGAAACCCAGTCGTTTACGCCATATTTCGCAAAAACCTTTTTCATGGCCATTGAGTCATGATGGTTGGGAAAGTTCTCAAAATAAATCTTGTTAGGGTTCCGGTATGATGATTGGTGTTAGGGTGGGTGGTTTTGAAAGTTTCGATGGGTAGAAGGTTGTGTTTGTGATGGTTGGGAACGGTGGTGGTGGGAGAGGGGGCGATAGTGGTTTGGTGGTGGAGGGAGGACGCTGGAGGACGACGACGGAGGGGAGGGAGGGTGTTTTGGTGGTGACGGGGGGGCTGATCGCCGCAGGTTAGGGTTAGGGTTCATGGGGAGTATTACTAGTGTAAGTTGATTATCTTTTGTTTTTTCTTTTATTTTTTTATTTTTCTTTTATTTTCTTTTATTTTGATTGCAATTTTCTTTTTTATTTCAATGTTTGACCCAGACTAACCGGCCTATGCTTTATCAAGAAAACTTAGTTTATGAGTTGTTTTAATATTAGGATAGTGTGGCCTAACATTTGACCCATTTTTTTGTTATGTATTTCCTTAAGTTGTCATGTAGAAATTTTCATTAATACACAAGTACACATGATTAATAATGCAGCCCACATCATTAATATGTAAAATAAACATCACCAGTGTTTGAATCTCACATTATTAATGTTTGAATTATCGTGTTCCCCATTTCTTTCCTATAAATATGCGTTACATTTCATTCTTCCATACTACTCAAAATAATAAGTTTTTTATTCTAATTCTCTCTTCTTCTATATTTGGTTGTTACAATTACCATTAATAAAAGTCAATTTCAAACACGTTATCAGCACCAGCTTGATTTGCCAATCTAGGATATCATTCAATTAATCCAAAGTAAGATGTTATTATTTTTAGTTCCTATAAATATGTTATATCCTTATACAAGTATGAACAAGAATTGGATTCTCTAAAGTTATTTTTTTTTAAGAAATTCTCTAAAGTTGCTAATTGGTAAAGCTATACATTTTTTATCAATTGCAACCAAACATTGAGTTTTAATGGCTCAGATTTAGTTTTAATGGTTGGTAGGGTCCATAATGCAATTAAATTTGAACCATTAAAACTCAATTGATGATTGAGATTGATTCAAATATACAACATTACCAATTATTAACTTCAGAGAAACCAAATCCTTATAAACACTAACCTCTTAAATATTGAGTTTGTGACACTTAATGTTACTAGAAAGAATTACCTTTTATCGTAAACTAGAAATTGAGACAAATTTAATTTGAAAAGTATGTATGATTTGATATAAAAGCTAAGGATAAACTTCAAAAATATGTGGGGTGACTTCAATGTTTTTCAAAAGAGGCTATATAAATAATTTATTTTTTTCCAAAAAGGAGTATGTGGTTTCAAAAAATCAGTAAAGGAAAAAAATCTCAATATTAAAAAATATCATGGTAATGGGTAATTTTATTTATTTTTATCTGAAATTCTATAGAATGGTGAATATACAAATTTGTGACAAATTTTGAAATTTTTTGAATTGTGAAATATTTTTTTAATTAAAATAGGATGATATACTTTAATAAATTATAATAAATAAATAAATTCTCTAAAAATTACTCAAAACATGACGTATAATTTTTAAATAAGAAGGTTAAATTATGAGAATATTGAATTGGTTAATATAGTCTATGTAACATCATTATTAACAAAAAAAATGCTTTTTCATCCTTTTTTTTCTAATGTTTTGAAACCACATACTCCTTTTGGAAAAAAATTTCACATACCCCTTTTGAAAAAAGTGAAACCACAAGGCATGTTCTAAAGTTTACCCAAAAGCTTATTCCTTGAGTCCTTACGAATTATCATGGCAAGCAATCCACACAAGTAAATGAAGTTTTTCTATGTAAAACTACGGGAGAGATTTTGGTTCACGAAATGTATTTCATTTGAATAAAAGATAAATAGGGTAAACTTAAAAAACATGCCATGTAGTTTAACAATTTTGCAGAAAGGTCCTTGTAGAAATTTTTTTTCAAAAGGGTGCCTGTGGGTTCAAAAGTTAGAAAAAACTTGCTTCTCAAAAATTTAAAATCACATTTGGAAAGGTTATTTCAATTATTTCAATAAATTAAACATTTTTATATTTCAAATATATTATTTATGAATTATTTATCAAGATTTGAGTAAATTTTGGAAACTTTTCATTTTGTTATAATTTTTTAAAGTTAACATCAATTTTTAATTAATATAAATATTTGTACTCCTAAAAAAATTCTAAAATTTTTCATTAATGCGTATTGTATTTTATAAACAAAGCTGCAAAATTTCACTTCAAAATGAACAAGATTACCCTTCTAAATGTGGTTTCAAAATTTTGAGAAGCATGTTTTTGCTAACTTTTAAAATCATAGACATCCTTTTGAAACAAAAAACTCCACAAGGACCTTTTTGCAAAACAGTCAAACCACATGGCATGTTTTTTAAGTTCACCCATATAAATAATAGTAAACTATTATTTTCTTGAAATTATCATAATTATTGCAATAAAAAGAATTAGTTTTCCATCTTTCATGAAAATGTTTATACATGAAAGATTGGTCAAAGAAAGGGTTTCTCGGACTAACCTACATAGAGAGAAAGAGAGTCTGCCTTCGCCGGAGATGGTGGCTTCAAGACAAAAAAGGCGTCAAAGTGACTAGCTGCGTGACCGGCATAGCCTCTCCGATGCTTAAGTAAACGACGAAGATTAAGAGGAGGTAAAGTAAAGATAGATTTTGTGAGTTAGAATGTGATACCTGAGCATAGGGGTAACAACGATATATATAGTGTGTAGTACCCTTGTCATGATAGGAGTGTATTTCCTCCATTAGTGGTGAAGAGTCCTCATTAGGCAAGGATCCTATATAGACATGATTTCCTCTATGAGGTTTCTTCTTAATTATTTATTTAGGAAATGATATTATTCTTCATTATCTATTTGGGAGAGAGATTTATTACCGGATTCCATATCTTATTTAGGTCAGTTTGACCCTAACTCTTCACTCGGCCAGCTAGATGACGATCCTGCTATGAGGTTGACTGAGGATGTGGTATGTTATGGACCTTCCACCCGGTATCTGTTAAATACCGAGTCAACAAAAGTTCCACCTTAAGTGCTTTTTCAAATTCTTTAGGATTTGCTCTGTCCACTTGGGTACTCGATCCGACTTTTCATCTTTTACTTTTAGCCCAAATGCCGAGTGAGCATTCTGGCCCAACTCTTCAGCTTCGCCTGTAGTCAGTTCGTGATAGGTTTTTCATCATTAACTTCTTCTCAAGCAACATGGAAACCATGGATAGAGTGATACATGGATGTGATCAACGATTGAACTTAAAGAGGTCTCTTTTCACAACTACTTTAAACAGTGCCATTTTACACACTTCACACTTTTTACGCTCTATCTTCTTCCTCGAGATTTCTAATTTCTCATTCTTTGGCAACTCAAGAGCTTCCAATGGTGCTTCCGAGTGAGTTTCTCATCGCCGTTCTTTCTCATCAACTCCAGTGAATCTCTGATCTCTTCTCTTTTGCTTTTAGTTTCATCTTTTGAAAATTGCCATTTGGTTTCCACTTGATTTCTAGAATTTTTGTGTTATGCCTCTGGTGTTTGTTTTTACCATGTATGTTTTATACTTTTGAGCTTCTGTGCCTGTGAGCGGATGACCTTTTTCCTACAAGGACTGCGTGAGATACGTAGCACGAGGGGAAATAACGAGCACTGTGAAGCGAGTCGAGGGGTTGATCCACATTTTAGCGTGATAAAAAGATGGATTGATAAAATTGATGTTGATGTTGAATTTAAGTCCAATTTGCATGTTAAGGGATACGAGACTTGAAATCCTGTATTTTGAAATAGAGACGCCACTCGGTTAACGTCCATCAGAAATTTCAGTACGATATTCCCACTGGGTGGTTAGACCGTACCTTAAAACTGAGATTCCAAGTTCGGATGATGTTATCTATTTTACATTAGGCCAAGTTAAAAATTTCATTCTTTCTTAATCAATTTTAATCCACCCTATTTATATGTGTTTTTGGTTTATATGTTGTTTTCGCGTTTATCAAGCACTCAAAGCAGTAAATGAATAATTATTACAGCTATCCAAAAAATAAATGTGGAAAATAAAATAATAATTATATGACTTTCCAATCCTATACATTTTTCTATACAATAAATAAAATACCTGAAGGCCTAGCATTCATCTAACCTAAATCTACCTAAACAAAACGGTTAGCACAAATACAACACGTTGTACGGGGTATACCACATAACATGCATAGTTAGTAAACAAGACAATACCCAAATTAGCGTGAACATGGCATATTTTATTTACAATTCATGGGGCCCGATTGACTGGCTAAAAATGGGATTTAAATGGCATTTGCGGTAAAATTCCGTTATATCTATATTTTAGACTTGATTGTTATCTAAACAGGATTATTAATGAAAATGCCACATGGTATGGGGTGGGGTTTGTTTTAGGAAGGTTCTAGACCTTCTTCATTGCATTGTACATCCTAGCTTCGAAAATTTAAACTAGGTCGGAAAATAAATGAAAACAAAACTGCTGTCTAGAAGGCCATGCCGCCGGTGGCAAGAATGAGGCTACTAGCGGCATGGATGATGCCTCTGGCATTCTCAGCTATATAGGCAGGCTATATGACTTTCTGGATGCCATTAAGAAAGGGTCTTGTAAGAAAATAGGGCCACTAGGGGAAAGTGAGGCCACTAGCGGTATCATCGATGCCGCTGGAGGCATGGTTGAAACCGCTGGCGGCTTCAAATGCCTCTGGTGGCTTCAGTTTCTTACAACAGCTATTTCTGGTTGGAAATCGACCAAAAACCCAAAACTAAACACAAGCAGTGACTAAAACACAATAAATAAGTAAAATGAAAGCCAAAGAGCTATGAGACTCAGAAATTTTACCTCAGGGCCGTGAATCCACCTCTTTGTGATCTGTATGACATGTGTAGGGAGCTCAAATGATGATTTTAGGAAGGGGTGATTTAGTCTCTAAATCCTAGTTTTGGTGATTTCTAAACTTAAAATGCACCTAGATATCCGAGAGTTCAGTAGAGAAAAACCAAGAAAAGATGAATTGAATCCTCTTTTATTACCTTTACTAAACTTTATCCTACTAAAGCTAGCTATGATACTCAAAATTTGCTTGAAAAATTGAGTTAAGGGTAATTGGAACCCTTGAAATGGCTAAGAAATGTTGTTGATATAGGCTAAAATTTATTGGAAATTGCCTAGGATTAAGTATCCAATAGATATCGAGCAAAAAGGCATATAGCTATTCTGTAGTTGGAAGCTATATCGGCGGTGGCATGAATGATACTGCTGGTGGTATTAACGAGGCCGCCTGTGACCTTGCTCTTCTAACAGGTCTAAAAAGCTTGCACAATTTAAGCCTAAAATCGGGAAAAGGGGGAGGAAATCCGGCAAAAGGTGATTTTGATGGAAAAACTGAAATATTGGGGTGTATTTTTGACTTTTTATGGGTATTTTGGACTAAATTATATTTTAGGTGCAAATCATCGGTCTGAGCTACCTCCATATGCGTTACCGGACAAGCCAAACTAAATATTTCCAAAAATAAAATTCGTAGAGAATTTTATATCGGTAATAAAAATTCTAAAATTAAATTTTTATTATGAGGAATAAAATCAGGGTATATGTCATCATCGCCTTGCGAAAGGGACTGTAAAATCCTATGCTCACAGGCTGCCCCTCGAGGGATGACTACTACTACATGTCAGTATGATCGCACGAAAGAGTAAGGGTTTAGGAATGATACCTGATGGATGGGTGGTTTGTCCCTTGGTCGGACTTGAGCTTTGTAGATTTGGTTGCCCCTTGGTCGGGCTTGGGCTTTTTAGATTTGGTTGCCCCTTGGTCAAGCTTGGGCTTCATAGATTTGGTTGCCCCTTGGTTGGTCTTGGCATTTACAGATTTGGTTGCCCCTTGGTCGGGCTTGGGCTTTGTAGATTTGGTTGCCCCTTGGTCGGGCTTGGGCTTTCTGATTTGCCAAGCAGACTTGGGCTTTGAGGTTGATTTGCCCCTCGGGCTTGAGCTTTGTGGTTTGCCAAGCAAACTTAGGCTTTGAGATTGATTTGCCCCTTGGTCGGGCTTGAGCTTTGTGATTTGCCAAGCGGACTTGGGTTTTGAGGATTTTGAGATATGGTGTGTCGTTCCTACAACAAGCGACAAGTAAGCAAGATTAGATTGATTTTTAGATAACATATTTATTGTTTGATCAATTTTATGGAACAAAAAATGATTTTGCCCCTTTGATCAACAGTAAAAATGTAATAATTAAAAGTATAAGGCTTTTAGAAGTCCTGGAATGTTGAGGTCTGAACAGGGATTCCATCGGATTTGCCGAAAAAAGTAGGGGGAAGTTCTTACCACGCCGGCGGCTTGGCTGTTGCCGCCAGCGATATGGGTGCCACATGGCATCTTTGATCGGTTAAAAGTATTAAAAATTCAAATTACAAAAGCTGAGGCCACCGGCGGCATGGCTGATACCGCTGGCTATTTGAACTGATGCTGCTGGTGGTATAGATGGGCAGTTTCAGATTTATTTAAACTCCTCAAATTCTGCACGGGTGCTTAATACGGGATTAAACTCTTCTTTTGCCTATTTCTACACTTTCAGAAGCCAAAACTCCTCTCTTTTTCCCTCTATTCTCCTTAAAGCAAACTCAAATCTTTCTACTTTCTTTCAATTTTCAACCATGAAGAAGATTTTTAGATGCAAATCTAGTAGTTTTAAGTCTAAGAAATTGCCCAATTCTTCTATTGAAGGGTTGAAACTTTGCCCGGTTCACGTGGGATCTGGCTTCAAGGAATCCGATGCTGTTTTTGGGTATTTGATAGCGGCTCCGATTGACAATCTCATCTCGGATAATAAGAATCACACCTTTAACATCCAGGTAATCCTAAAAAACTCAAACCCTTTTGCTCTAATTTGAAGGTTCCGATTTGAGACTCAAAAACTCATATATTAAAGGTCAAAAATAACTTGTACATGTTAGAATGCATGTTGTAGGTATATTTTTACTTGATTTTTGTTGTTTTTATGCCTCAAAATTGATTAATTGTGATTTTGGGTGATTTGTGCAATTTTGGGCAAAATCTATGTTCTGCCCACAGAAGTGATGCTGCCTGCGACATCACTGTTGTCGCCCGTGGCTTCAGGCTAATAAAAGAGGAGGAAATCTCTAATGTCACTGGTAGATTCAGTGATGTTGCTGATGACATCATCTATACCACCAAAGGTATGGCTGATTTTACCGGCGACATCGTCTATACCACCAACGGTATGGCTGATGTTACCGGTGGTATCACTGCCCTAGCAGTGGTACCAGAAGCTTTCCAGAAAGAAAATGATACATAAACTAAAATACTTAGCTAATTCATTCCTTTCTAATTTTACAGCCATATACCCACACTTGCACTAGAGGTATGGGAACCATGGGCGAGTGGTGGCAACATACAACAAAGCAAGACCCGGTGCTTGCGACCGTAATCGACTATATGGGATTTGGGGATCTTGCCCGAACCATGCCCCTTTTGATGCCCAAGCTCTCTCATACGACCTTAACTGCGTTGGTCGAGAAGTGGTTCGAGACCACTCACACATTTCACTTCCAGATTGGGGAGGTTACTATTACGCCCTCTAATATATTGGCGATGACTGGGCTACCATGGAAAAAGAAAGCGATTCATTTTGATGTGTACATGGAACAGAACCACCTTAGGGGGCTGATGGTGAAGAGAGTGACCGAGTTGCTCAGGTTAAAGTCCAAAGTGGGGCGGTTGTGTTATGGGGAGTTGTGCGAGTATTAGAAGGGGGTCGGAGTGGTCCTTGAGACTGATCGGGATGATTGTGTCTCCTCCTTTGTTATTTCTTTGTTGACTGTGTTTTTTGTTCAGATCTCAAGCAGCAAAGTCAACTATGAGGTTGATTTCAGCAATTGAGGATGTCAAAACCATTAATAAGAAGAATTGGCATAGGGCCATTTTGGCATATATGTACTATAGGCTAGTTGTAGGAGCCCGAAAGAAGGAGAAGGTCCTTCGCTTGAGCCACTTTCTACTTCAGGTATATCTTTTTGAATAGCACTTTACGGTTAGCTATTTTCTTGCTCTTTTGTTATGTTGATCTGTTGGACTGATTGGTTGTTAATTGTACAAGTGTGGGCTTTTGAACACCAGATTCTCCCTCCTATCCAATTTAGTACTACAATATTGCCGGCTTCTCATTTCCTTGCTTGGTGGTGTGGGAGCATTGGGGGCTCAAAAAGTATTCTACCACATATAGGGAGGCATTACGGTGCCTACAGATTAGCTCGGTATGCTACCTTGACTTTTGGCCCTGTCTTATATTCAATGAACCATTAGTCATCAAAAACATATTTATGAATTCGAATTGCTTACATCGATTTATGCTTGATTGATTGGCCAGGTTGGGTTGAGGAGGTGTCCAATTGAGCCAATGTTCTTACTGTCTGGCGGGAGGTGGACGACTGCCGATTTGTCATGGAGTGCCCCCTAGCCTTACCCTGGTACCTAAGGGAGAGAGTTTGAGGTTGGAGAGAGCTTATGCCTTCTTCCAAGCCTGTACCTACAGATACCCCTATTGGCCTCAGGTGGCCTTATTTGACCATCATCGAGGACGCCAATAAAGCCGATTATTTGGAAGGGAACGGCCGAGTGGTGCGAAGCATCCCTGGCCCTTATAATGGCCACATGTATTGCTTGCTCCCCATGTGCCCCTGCATTCATAACAATGACTCCATTCATTTTTATAGGAAGTAGAAGGAGGGGGAGCTAAAAAGCAGAGGTGCGGAAATGTCATAGAGGATGATAGTGAGGAAGGGAGCGGCGGCGGTGAGGGCCATCCCGAGGGGCAGGGAGAGGCTGATAAGGATGCACCAATGGCTCATGAGGGGGATCATTCTTCTAATCCTTTCTTTTTATACTTATATTTATGCCATATGCTTGTGTTAAAACACTTGCTTATATTTGCTTTTTGGATTTTTCAGGCGCCCTTCAGGAAGAGAGGTCGGGCTGATGATAGCGATGGACGATATTATGGCGTACCCGTGGGTGTTGACTTTATCGAGGGGCACCTCTCAACTTCCTTGGAGACCCAGTTCTTACTAATGAATTCGAGGGGCAACTTTTGGACTAGGGAGATATCCTCCAGCCGCCATTCGCTGAACTTCATGCGAGAAAACACCACTTATATAAGCCTTGTTCAAACAAATCCATGTGATAAGCCCTTTATGGATTCCTTTTGATCATTTTTTTGGATTTTTTAGGTTTATCGTGCCGAGACGGAGTGGTTGGTGGGAAATGATTTTGCTCTTAGGGATATACTAGTTTCCCAAACTATGCTTGCTCAGGTATATTCCCTATAGAAATATGACATTAGAATAAAATGCATGAATGGATGATATAAATGATATGAATTGTTGTTATTATCATGGTTTCTAGGACTTTATGGCTCTCATGATGTTGGATGCTACCGAGGCCCAGCAGAGGTATGAGGAAGAGACAAGGGCACTCCGGCATCGAGTGACCGAGTTGGAGAGCCACCTGGATACCACTTTACATAAGAGGAGTAAACATAACATGAATCTTGCTGCCCTGAGTGATCAATCAAAGTGGAAAGAAGGTGGCTGCTAGACGCCATCGTGGAGTTGTCCCTTCTAGCTCTTGGAGCTTTCCAGGGACTGTGGAAGATGTCATCGACACTTATCTTCTCAGCGAGGAGGATGTTTCATCTCACTCACCTGGCGATAGCGACCAGTCATAGATCCAACCGTTGATCTGATTTCTTTTTTTTGCTCATTTTTATTGGTCTTGGTTTTGTATGCCCATGATACATTGGGCTTGGATGATTGATTTTGGATTTCAGATGATTTTGGCTTTATTTAGGCTTAGCGTTTAGATATTTGGATGGTTTGTGCCTTCGGGCCTTTGGTTTGAATAAGATTTGAACTTTATGCTTGCATATCTTCTGGAAATAGATTATGGGGTTTTTATAGGTTGTTTACAGGTTTAAACAGATCAAAACAAATCTAAAATTCATAAAAATTATGGCCATGCCGCCGGTGGCATCACTGATATCGCCCTCTGAATGAAGTTGCTAAATAATACAGATAAAATTGCTCGCAAACCCATACCGTCGGCGATCTGGTCCATACCGCCGGCGACCTGACTCATACCGCCGGCGATATCACTTTGCTAGAAATCCAAATTTGACCATTTTCTCCAATTCAACCATGGCAAACCACAACTAGTAGCTATGGGGCTTTCTACAAATCTTGGGAAATGCCAACTGGAAGAAGCTAGAAAAGTTTGGGCTATAGGGCTTTCGATATGTCATAGCGTGGCCCGTTAGTCCCGAATTCCTTTGCTTGGTATTGACTTTATAGGATCGGATGGACCATGTATTCCAATTTTCTTTGTTTGAGCTATGCCCTTTGCTTGAGGAGTTTCATGCCATATTAGGGGTCCCATGCCCCAAGCGCGTGCCCTTAGCACTCCTGGAGTTTCATTTTAGTATAGATGGCATTCTCTGAGGGGTGTGGAACTTAGATTCTGTGGACCCATTCCTGACCTGACTGCCTGACAAACCCGGATTTCAGCTTAGCATAGTTCTAGAGTGGTGTTGTGTGGCACCTTGATCTCATCTTGCTTGGCCGTCCATGGTGGCACTATTACTCATGGCGAAATTCATGTACGGAGTGGGGCCAGTCGCCCCATTAAGGCTGATTTCACTTATTGGTCCTATGCCAATAGGGGCTTCTCCCATATCTGTGGGACTAGCCGAGATCTTATTGAATACAGACGCTGCTTTGATTGACTCAACTCTTATCGGTACCATCTTATATTTCTGTAGTTATTCCTTTTCCCATTTTTCAAATTATTTGCCTCTTTCTACCCTTATCTAAAATTGACTTACAGGTATGGTTGATGGAGAAACAGAAACTGAAGGAGGCACTAGTGGAACTCAAAGAAGTACCTACCCGTTCATCTGAGTGAGAGGGGGCTTATGCGAGCTAATTTTGATCAGCTGACATTCAACAGCTTGATGCTATTCTTAGGGGGTACACAGATTCATAGATTTAGTGGGTTAGCCCATGGTGGAGGATTTGAGATGGTCGTGGAGTCTTAAGGATCCTGTGTTCAGCTGATAGGTCTTAAGAGGTCCTCATTCTATAATCCCTACCAGTTGCGCCTTCAGTACAGCAAGCGATAGAGAGTCCTAATCAAATTACCTCATAAGCAAATTGGAGTCTACAAAGCCAGATGGGTGAACCATATCTAGGAGAAGTGGGCCAGGGAGGCCATATTTGAGACTCTGGACTATGATCACGTGGAGACCATTGAGACTGATATTCATTACAAAGGATGGGTTGCTGAGATCAGACGTCTGATGAGTCAATCTGAGTGATCATGGGCCCGCTTTGAAGGAGAACGAGCAGAGCAGGGTCACGAGCCCTTCTCTATTACTACCTCACGGAGGATTTCTAAGTATTATGATGATGCGGGGTGCTCTGCTCGAGAAGCACTTTTTTTAGTTCTACCTTTTGCATAGGCTAGTCAGGGTAATAGGCCTATCGAACTTTATTTTATTACATGTCTTTTATTTGGTTCTAAGTTTTGGATAGACTGCCTCTAGGGGTTTTCAATCTATCGAAGCTTGTCTTCATTTTTGCTTGGACCGCCCTTTTTGGGTTTTTAATCCAGCAGACTTATTTTGACTTTTGCATAGACCTCGCTCTTTTCAGTCTATAAAAATTATTTTCATTTATTGCGCATTTAATTTAGAATAATGTGAACTATGCATAAGGCTTAATTGAGCTATTTTGACCGTATGGATACAAAATTCACAAAAGCATAAGCACTCAGACTTTGACAAAAGAGATACTTGCATTAAGTGAAGTAAAACAAAGTACACGATGTTTTGTAAACATTCCCATTGATTTAACTCCCAGTGCCAACTAGCCTAGATCGGTTTTCCAGAAGGCACTCTCTCTTTGCTCACTTACCCTAATTTTGCCTAGATTGCCCTTTTCCGGGTTTTTAATCAAGCAGGTTTGTCTCATCCCCTAATTTTTGCACAGCTAGTTTGAAAAATACCGACCTTTAGGTGTCACCCTAACTTTTGCTCGATCAGTAAAAGACTGAAAGGCGGGTGATTATTATATCTATTTTTCTTTGTCCTACTTTTTCTGATTTATTTCTTTTGGATAGGATGTGGTAATGCTTAAGCCTATCCTGATTTACGGGGTTCACAAACTCATTTCCGTCCATGTCCATAAGCTTGACCGCTCCTTTACTAAACATCTTCTTTATCACATATGGTCCTTCCTAGTTAGGCCTGAACTTGCCCCTTGCATCGTGGTGGAAGGTTTCAACTACTTAAGGACTAGATCACCAGCCTTCAGGGGAAATTTCTGATGTCTTACCCGACTGTTATAGGCTCGAGCCATGCGCTGCTAGTACATTTGGAGATTATCTAAAGCTCTTAATATTTTCTTATCCATCATATTTAGCTATTCGAATCTTGCCTGAGTTCATTCAGATTCTTTCATCTTGGCTTTTAAAGCGACTCTCAGTGAGGTTACCTGAGTTTTAACTAGCAAAACTACTTCCATTCCACAGACCATGGAGAATGGGGTTTGACCAATCAGGGTACGTATGCTTGTGCAATATCCCCAAATAGCGAAAGGTAGCTTGTCTGCCCAATCCCTATAACCGGCTATCATCTTAGAAAGAATATTCTTCACCGACTTATTACCTGCCTCAATAGCACTATTGGCTTGTGGTCTTCACTAAGAAGATCTATGGTGTTCAATCCTAAATTTCTCGATCAGATCAGTGGTTGCTCCTTGAAATGGTACCCCGTTATCTGAGAATATATGATGCAGAAGTCCATACCGAGTGAAAATATGCTTTTATATGAACTTGGCCATCTTGTTCGCGGTGACATTGGTGTAGGATTCAGCCTCTGCCAATTTTAAGAATTAATCCACTGCTACCATGATGAACTGGTACCCATTTATGGATGAAGGATGAATTTCACCGATTATGTCTATCCCCTACGCCGAGAATGGCCAAGGAGTAGATAAATGATGGAGCTCGGTGGGTGGTAGATGTTGCATATCTCCATAAATCTAGCATTTATGCACCATTTGACTTGGGTGTTGCAATCGGTCATTAGGGTGAGCCAAAAGTATCCCAACCGCTGAATTTTCTTTGCATGAACAAGACTATTAATATGAGGGTCATAGTCACTGGGATCGGCCTGATTAATGTATTTCTGATCCTCTGATTTAGTTAAGAAATAAAGCAGTAAACCACCACTAGTGCGCTTGAATAGATCATTATCGATAATTCAAAACTGGACAGTGAGCCGCCTTAGGGTAGTATGGTCCGAGTTAGAGGAGTTCAGAGGATATTGGCTGATTTAGAGAAATAAGACAATGTCAGAATACCAATAGGGTTCGGTTGAGATGGCGAGCACCTACTGATCCGGCTGAGGGTGGTAGGGGGTCTTAGTTGACAACAGAACTAGAGGATGGATAAGCTGTTGTTGGAGTCCTTCCCATTAGGAGGCCAGGGTAGCTGGAGAATCAGCCATTTAATTATCATCCCGGGGGATGTGGCGATACAAACAGGAGGAGAACTTCTCAGATAAGCCTTAGATGGCCTCAACATAAGGATGGAGAGATTCTTCTTTAATATCCCAATCCCTGAAAACCTGGCGGATTACAAGAGCCAAATCCCTAATTATAGATATTATGCAGGCACTGACCTAGAGGAGGGCTTCAACCCCAAATAAACATGCTTCATACTCAGCACCGTTGTATGTGATAGTGAACTCCAAGCGTTTGGATAATGGGATGATTTCATTATTCGGTTTGACTATAATAACTCCGAGGCCTGCTCCCCATCTGTTCAGAGCACCATCAAAGTACATAGTCCATAGACACTGAAGGATTTTAATGTAGGTGAGCTGCTCTTCAGGAAACTCTAGGTTTTCAACATAATCGGAGTCAAGAGGTTAATTAGCCAAGAATTCTGCAACTGCCCAATCCTAAATAACTTTCTTTGTGACATACTCGATGTTGAACTCGGATAGAAGTAACAACCATCGAGATAGTTTACTAGCTAGAGTGGGGGATTGGCAAAGATACTTCATGGGGTAAATCTTAGCCAAGGCTTGGACTCTGTAGGATTGGAAATAATGGTGAAACTTCTTAGTGAGCTAAACCATGGTGGTGCAAGTCTTCTCGACAATTGAATACCGGGTTTTGTAATCCAACAACTTCTTACTTAAGAAGTAGATGGCATGCAAAAGGTTTCTAGGGGATGGGGGGTTTCAAAATGGGGGGGGGGGTCAACAAGATAAGCCTTGATTCTATCAAATGGCACTCGGCACTTGTCATTCTGTACCACCAATTATTGCTTTCTTGACAGCTTAAAGATGGGTTTGCATACAGTAGTGAGGTGGGCAATGAACCGACTGACATACTACAAGGACCCCAGAAATGATCGGACCTCTTTCTCTATCTTTGGCAAAGGCATGTCCCTAATGGCTTTAGCTTTATCGAGATCCATCTTAATTCCTTTCTAACTCACTACATGTTCCAGTAACTTGCCTTAAGTAATCCTAAACACGCACTTCTTCGGATTTAGGTAGAGATTATACTTTTAAATACAAGTCATGAATTTGTCGAGAATAGCAGGGTGATCTTCTCTGGTGGCAGATTTCAAAATCATATCATCCATATATACCTCCACCTCCTTATGGATCATGTCGTGCAAAAGGGCAGCTACGACGCACTGATAAGTAGCCCCGACATTCTTTAACCCAAATGGCATTACTTTGTTACAATAGACCCCCTATTCGATAATGAACGCCATTTTGACCTTCTCAATAATATTCACCAGAATCTGATTATAACCCAAGAATCCATCCATGAATGAGTACATGGTGGCCTTGGTGGCACTATCAATCAGGACATCTATGTGAGGAAGTGGGAAGTCATCTTTAGGCAAAGCTTTATTGAGATCTTAGAAGTTAACACAAACTCAGACCCTACCATCTTTCTTCAGAACCGAAACTATGTTGGACAACCAAGTCGGATATTGCACAACTTTGATGAATCAAGGTTCAATCAACCTCAAAATCTCTGTCTTAACCTGATCAGCCCATTCAGGTCTTAATCGATGGAGCTTCAGCTTGACAGGCCCAAACTTAGGATCAGTTGGAATTTTGTGCTTGGTGATTTGATGATCTACCCCGGGCATATCTTCACACGACCAGGCAAAAGCATTAACATGAGTTTTAAGCACTTTTATTATCCCTCTTTTTTCCTTAGGAGTTAAATCATTGGAAATGGTTACCATTTTGGGATTATCATAGGTACTTAGGTTTATTTCACCTAAAGATGTATCGCTAATGCCAAAAATGTTATAAATATTGTTATGTGAATGTGTGGATCCATCAGGAAAAAAATCAAACAAGTAAGCAAAATGAGAGTTATTCATTGCATTAAAAGCATTATAGGTGACATTATTTGCATCAAATACATCAGAAATACTAAAAATTACATCGTTAAAGATCTCAAAATTAGGCCACATTTTTCCATCGTGCTCAATGGGTTCCGGCTCTCCCTTATAAGGCCTTTTGCCTTCGATCTCACAAATAGTGACCATGTGGTAATAATAAGAAGGAACACGAAAATAGGCTTTTCTAGGCTTGTACCCTAACCCTGCTTGGCAGACCAGCACTTTCAGTTCCAAAGCCTCAATAATCCCCTGCTCAAACATTTCGTAGCCTCTACCATGCTTATACCCAGATTTCTTCATCAGTTTTCCCATACCAGAGTGGAGATAACTATGCCAAAGGGGAGGAGATTTCTCAATCTTACTAACCACAACAATCTGAAGACCTTCCTCCAATTTAGCTTCAGCTTCCATAATAGCCACAATGGAAGTAGGGTCGGCCTGGATGATTACCAGTTTATCCTCGTGAATGAACTGGATTTGCTAATGTAGAGTGGAGGGAACTACGCCAATAGAGAGTAAGTAATAGGAATATCGAGTATGGTGAACCGCACTTTGCTCGTAACACCTCCGACAGTGACTTTCGCCTTAAAGGCCCCAATTACACTGCACTTCAAACCATCATAAGCTCGGATAACAGTACTAGATTTTTCAAGCATCTCCTCCGATAGGCCCAAGTGCGGAAGGACCTTTAGGGGAAAGAGATTTAGGGAAGAGCCATCATCTACCATGATACAGGGGATAATCTTATCATTGATCTGAATATAAATGAATAAGGCCCTATTATAGTTCTTACCCTCAAGCGGAAGATTGAAATGGTCAAACACAATCTGTGGTCCCTTTCTTAGAGGAATGCCTTCCCCGACCCTAGCACACATCTCAACAATAGAGGTGGTCATAGTAGCTTCTAAGTCAAGCAATCGCTTAATCAATCCCCTATGATGGTCGTTAGAATTCATTACCAATTACCAGATATTGTAACAAGCTTGAGTGTTTTTGAACTAAGTAATGAAAGGATCAACCTCGAGACTAGTTGGGACGAGTGGAGGTGGAGAAGAAGGCCTGGTAGTAGTGCCTATCCTCCTAGGGACCGAGTCCTTATCTAGATGGAGACGATAAAACTCGGGCTGATACACACGACTGCTATTCCTTAGAGTTAGAATCTGGACACTTCAAGTGGCTCGTGTTTCAAACAAATACTACTATTCCTCAGAGTCAGAATCTAGGTCTTTCAACTCATATGCATCCACATTGAAAGGTTTATTCTAATCAAACTTGAATAATCCCTTCGGCTTCTCATTAATTGGCGAATCAAACCTGAATAGTTCAGTGCTTACAGCCTTGGCTACCTTGATTTTCCCTTATCTTCATCGGAATAGTCATCCTTTGAAACAAAGGCATCTATATTGAAGAGCGGCATTTCCTCGACTTTCATTCTCTTGGCCACAAAAGGCTGAGTCTTGCGGCTTTCTTGCTTAAGCGGATTAGGGTCGATATCCATACCCTGAACTAAATTGACTTCCAGATTAGCTTGACTTATTAGATCAAAAACTGAGTTGGACGGGAGACCAGAACTGATAACCATAATAGAATTACCACTTCCCAGACCTTGGGTGATTAGTTCAAAGATTGTAGCTTTAGGCAAGCCGGAGTGGATCATTCCCACCTTGTTCCCGAAATTAGGCATAGGGTTATTCATAGTGCTTGGGGTCTTATCAGGTTCAACAATTTTTCCATCACTAACAAAAGGCTGAATAGCTGAGAGTAGGGCCTTGTAATTTTTGGTTTGGCGTCCCACCTGAATGTGGTAATTACAAATATTGTTCTTATCCTCGAGTTTGGGCGGTTTGTACTCTTGAAGGGACTGGATGAAACCTGCTTCCCTTAAACAATTAAAAATGACCCAAAGAGGCAACTTGTACGGATTAGCTAAAATGAATAGAGGACGAGAAGGCTAGACTATAGTAACTGCTAGCGGAGCAGGAGTAATTACTAGGGGTGCAGTGAGAGCCTGAGAAATTTCCTGAACTGCGGCCGGTGCTTTGGGCTTATCAGGCGCCGGAGCTGAGGGTTGAGCATCATTATTCTTTCTAAACCACAGCTTTCCCGCTTTTTCCGCCTTTGCGCGCTCTACCTCACACTCAATTTTCTCAGCTTTTTCAAACACGGTCTTGTAAGAAAGGAATGAATTAGTAGCCATTTCTTTGCGGAAAAGGGGAAAAGATCCCTCTAGAAGCTTAACAATCATCTCCTTGAGGCTTAGCTTAGATTTCATCAAAACCTGGGTCGACATCCACTTGTTAAAATACTGCTTAAGGTTTTGTTAGGCATTTGGTGGACTCCCTCAAGATGTTTGAGGGTTGTTTCCATCATAGTATTAAAACCATAATGCACTTTCAGAGCCTCAGAAAGAAGTTTCCAATTAGATATAATATGCTGCAGTAAAGTATGATACAATTTAAGAGTAGGGCCCCGAAGGGAACAAGGAAACATTTTAGCAAGTACTTTATCACTTAATTTCATTACACATATAACTCTTTTATACATAATAATGTGCGAAGCAGGTGCACTAGAACCATCATAATGCGCCATATTTGGCATAGTAAAATTATCAGGGACCCAGTCTTCATTTATTTCAGGTTCATTAGCCGTTATGAGGCAGTTAATGTAGGCATGAATTTCTGGTGTCACGCTAGAGGCTGTATTACCTGGTCATTGATTAGCTGAGAGAGAGCTACGGCATTGGGTGTCGAGCCCGAAGAATGTGCGACCTGGTTGTTGATCTGAGAGGCCATCATCTGGCAAACAAAAGTAGCTACTTCAGGTGTCATGCCCGGAGGCTACGTGACCTGGTCGTTGACTGGTAGAGATGGTGGAGGGTGAGCAATCAGTTTTTTGCTGAAAGGGTTCTGACGTTAAGTAGTACCGTAGGGAGTTACAATGAATTGGGGAGGGGTAAAGGACGACAGCAGTTGGACTACCCAACTGGAAGAAGCTAAAAACTGAGGAGTGAATGCTAGAGGAACTGAACTTTAAGAAAAGGGTCTCGGATTGAAAGGAACAATAGACGGAGTAGTTGAGGTTGACAAAAAAGTAGAGGTTTGCCTAAACTGAAATGGGCTTGCCATGGGCTGAGTCGAGGAAGCTGGTTGAAAAACTGGTGCAATGGGTCTTGTCCCTACCGGACCGACCAAAATCTGTGCTGACCCATTCTGGGCTTGCATATCCGACTCAAAGACCTATTCGGAATTCCTATCCTTGAGGGCTTGCTTAATAGTTGCTTGGATAGTGTTTTGGATAGAAGCTTGGAATGCCTCTGAATTTAGAAAATCAACCACAGCACTGGAAAAATCAAAACCAGAAGGGGGGTGAGCCGCGGCTACCGAGGTAGGGGTAGGATCGACTTGCTCCTTAGGCGAAAGAGGGTTTTCGTCATTGCTCGAAAAAGACATAGCTGACTAAAAGAAATCCTAACCTAACTGACCCTGATCTAAATCTGACTCCCCACTAAAATTGGTATACGGAACCCCCTTGACTTTTGTGGTGACAATCGAGGTGAGAGAATGATGAATCAGATGATGCTCTAGCCTTTTCCAAACTAGGGTACGATGATAATTCCACCTCCTCCTAGCTGGAATGGTAGGCAATGGCTTAAATCATGCATGGATTGTATGATGTTATGGATGGGGTGTATGAACTTTGTCCAATAACCGATGCATGGTATGTATGGCTGCATATGGACGTGGTTAGCAATGATGCGACGGCTTATGCCTCCAACATCAGTGGGACGTTCGTACCTATCATCATGCATAACGATATACCGTGACTCAATGGAGGTATAAAAGAAGTCCTATGAATGTTGCTAAACCTCTTCCATGAATGAAGATCGGTAAAGGTAAGTTGATTTTTGAATTTTGAAGCCGATACATAGGTGATGCGTGAGCATATAGTGCATAGCACATGAAACGTCCCTCTTCCAACCTTATGACTCCCGCATAATGCCTCTTTGGAAAGGATGGAGTTTGGCTTCTTCACCAGTGGTGGCGAAAGAAGTGCGTTCCAATTATTTTTATTTGTTCTGGTAGTCTTAAAGGATTGAAGTGCTAATGCTTTTTTAACGTGGCTTTGGTGTGGTTTATTGATGTAGAAGGTTCTCGTTTACCTTGATTCTACATTACTCAACCACTCCCCAAATAGGAGCGATCGCAGGAGTTCACGTGTTGGTTGAAATGAGTGATCCACCCACTAGGTATCGTTAATTCCAAACAAGGCATGAGTGATACTTTTGCAAGCTTCTTGGGTAAAATTGGGGCTCCAAAAATTACCGAACTATCTACACGCGTAAGGATAAAACATTATAAAAAAGAATGAAGTTTTAATTTGGCCAATGATTTCAATACATCACCAAAATCCTTTAAACTAATTGAAAATTTTAAGTTCAAGTTTAAAGAGACACATACCCAGCAGAGTTGCCACTATGAGCGGACAACCTTTTTCCCATAACGATCGCATGAGATGCATAGCACGAGGGGAAATAACGATCACTATGAAGTGAGCCAAGGGGCTGATCCTTATTTTAGCGTGATAAAAAGATGGATTGATAAAATTGATGTTGATGTTGTATTTAAGTCCAATTTTCTTGTTAAGGGATACGGGACTTGAAATCCCGTATTTTGAAATAGAGTCGCCACCCGGTTAAGCTCCACTGAGAATTTGGGTACGATATTCCCACCAGGTGGTTAGACCGTACCTTAAAACAAAGATTCCAAGTTCGGATGATGTTATCTATTTTACATTAGGCCAAGTTAAAATATTTCATTCTTTCTTAATCGGTTTTAATCCACCCTATTTATTTGTGTTTTCGGTTTATATGTTGTTTCTGTATTTATCAAGCATTCAAAGCGGTAAATAAATAATTATTATAGGTATCCAAAAATAAATGCGGAAAATAAAATAATAAGTACATGGGTTTCCAAATCCAATACATATTTCTATGCAATAAATAAAATACTCGAAGGCCTTGAATTCATCTAACCTAAATCTACCTGCACAAAACGGCTAGCACAAATATGGCACGTTGTACAGGGTATACCATATAACATGCATAGTTAGTAAACAAGATAAGACCCAAATTAGCATGAACATGGCATATTTTAATTACAATTTATGGGGCCCGGTTGGATGGTTAAAAATGGGATTTAAATGGCATTTACGGGAAAATTCCGTTATATCCATATTATGGACTTAATTGTTATTTTAACCGGATTAGTGATGAAAATGCCACATGGTATGGGGTGGGATCTTTTTTCAGAAGGTTTTGGACCTTCGTCGTTGCATTGTACATCCTAGCTTTGGAAATTTAAACTAGGACAAAAAATAAACGAAAACGAAACTGCTGTCTAGAAGGCCATGCTGCCGGCGGCATGACTGAGGTCACTGGCGGCATGGATGATGCCGCTAGAAATCTCAGCTATGAAGGCAGGCCGAATGAATTTTTGGATACCATAAAGAAAGGGTCCTATAAGAAAATGGGGCCACTGGGGGAAAGTGAGCCCACTAGCAATATCAACGATGTCGCTGGGGGCATGGTTGATACTGTCTGCGGTTTCAAATGCCTCTGGTGGCTTCAGGTTCTTGCAGCAGATGTTTTTGGATGAAAAGCGACCAAAAACCAAAAACTAAACACAAGCAGTAACTAAAACACAACAAATAAGTAAAATGAAAGCCAAAGAGCTATGAGACTCAAAATTTTTACCTCGGGGCCGTGAAACCACCTCTTCGTGATCCGTATGACACCTCCGGGGAGCTCAAATGATGATTTTAGGAAGTAAGGGGTGATTTAGTCTCTAAAATCTAATTTTAGTGATTTCTAAACAAAAAATATACCTAAATATTAGAGAGTTCAGTAGAGAAAAACCAAGAAAAGATGAATTGAATCCTCTTTTCTTACCTTTTCTAAACTTTATGCCACTAAAGCTAGCTAAGATACTCAAAATTTGCTTGAAACTTTGAGTTAGGGGAGAGTGGAACCCTTGAAATGGCTGAGAAATGTTGTTTATATAGGCTAAAATTCGTTGGAAATTGCCTTGGATCAGATATCCAACAAATATCGAGCAAAAAGGCACACAGCTGTTCTACAGCTAGATGCCATGCCGGCGGAGGCATGAATGAAACCGCTGGCAGTATCAGTGAGGCCAAGGGCGACCTCGCTCTTCTGACAGGTCTGAAAAGCTTGCACGATTTAAGCCCAAAATCGGGAAAAGGGAGAGGAAATCTGGTAAAAGGTGATTTTTACAAAAAAATTGAAATATTGCGGTATATTTTTGACTTTTTATAGGTATTTTGGACTAAATTATTTTTGCGGTGCAAATCATCAGTCTGAGCTACCATTGGACGCGTTACTGGACACGTCGAACTGAATATTTCCAGAAATAAAATTTGTAGAGAATTTTATATCGCTAATAAAAATTCCATTTTTTTATAAAGAATTAAATCGAGTATACATCATCATTGTCTCACTAGAGGTACTGTAAAGTCTCGTGCTTACTGTGCCTTTAGTTTTTGATTTGTGCCTTACTTTTTGCCTGAATTTTTTCTTGATGTGAACATGTTGATGTTGCTGCATTTTTCTAGGAAGTTTGTATCTTTGTTCATCACTATTCTTCATTTTAGCGCCCTTAGATCTTTATATTTTCTAGAAATGAGGAACCGGTGTGAGGAACCTTCGCCCAGTAGTAGTTATGATAGCGAAGAGTCTCATGCATTCTGAATTACTATCTAGGTTGTGCCCCCCCTTTGAAAATTGGTAAGTCTAATTACCATCCAGCCCTTAGGGTTAAGTGCACCGCTAGAAGAAGGATGAGAAACTCAGATATGTTTAGTCACATCCGTTTGGCAGATGACATGAGCATTGAGTGTATGAGTCAAGTGAGCCTTGATGTGGATTCTTCTAAGGTTCTTGAGGATATAAAGAACTATAGAGATGAGGAGGGTGTTTGCTTGGTTGAAGAGGTTGGCATGAGCGATTAAGTAGAGGAGGATTATCCTGAAGGAGAAGAGGGAGAAGAGGAGAAAAATAGTACTCCCCGGGTGGACGACATTGTCTCATGCATCCACGAGGACCACATAGAGAAAGAATCCATGATGTGTCCATGGTTGGGGAATTATCATGTCCTCCTACCAAGTGTGGACCAGTGCGTAAATGCTCCTCACGCTTGGTACTTTAGTATGTACCTAGACGTTATCAGAGGCAGTTTTAGGTATCCTCTTCCTGCTTTTGTTGCCAACCAGCTAGAGGTTTTGGGACTATACCCGATTGAGTTACATCTAAATGAATGGGTGGTAATAATGGGACACCACCAAATGTGCCTTGATCTGGGTTTTAATTTTGGCGTGGCCTCTATTATATCAAATGGAACAAGGATGACAACACTACCAGTTAGTGCAAAAGAATGGTATGTATCATTTCTCCAACCGTCCTTCTTCAGTGCACCACTATAAGGAGTTCTGGTTCTATATCCAAGTGAATGGTGAATATCCTTCCTTCCCCACGACCTGGCAAATTGAGACCCCACCAAAGAAGAGGGTTAAGGCTAATGACCCGGATCCGCGGCTACAAATATTTTGTTCCTTGGAGAAAGAGAAGTCAAGTTTAATTCAGCTGCTTGAGCTTCTATTCTTTGATATCATATTCTGGCTCGAGGGCCAACTGGAAAAATCTATCTTCCTAGACCAATTACTACAGCCGATATATTCCGCTTCTCACTTGTATTTTCTTTTTTTTGTATTTTAGGTAACCATGTCCGATATTGAATCTGCTAATGTTCTATTAGCGGCCAAGAAGTTAAAGTGCAAGAACAACCGCACCGAGGCAGTGGCTATTGGTGGGACGAAAAAGAACTGAACCAAGCTCCACGGGTATAGCAAGAGGGTTGCTGTGACACTCCTCGATACATCCTTTATGCCAGATATGTACCTCTCTTGTCCCGAGGTATATTTGATTTTACTAGCTCTTACTTGCTCTACTTTAATCTGGTAATTTTTATTTGTTTTTCGCAGGCTACTCCATCCGGTCCCCACACGGATGGTGGTTCTACCTCTCCAAAGCTAGCATTGGCTGATTTCCTTAATCAGTCCTTCCCCAATCTTCCCTGTACATATGTGGCTGCGCAGGGTGCCTTGAAGGGCGCCTTCCCGCTCTATGCTAATGTAGAGGGTTACAAAGAATAGCCTACTGCCTTGCTCTCTTCTCTCTTCTTCCAGGACATCACTTGGGTATTTTCCTGTCCTTTTGTTAATTCTCGACTCATGGATTTTATGCTAAGTGTTTTCATTAGTTCTCAGGCTATGTCCCAAGGGTCAGAGCTCATCTAGAGGGCCCGAGATAAGAGAGAGACAAAATTGAAGCTCAAGGAGAAGGAGCTTTCTGACAGTAAGTGACAGCATACACTTGCTTAGAAAAGCATCTTTAAGCTTGAGGATGAGAGGGACGATGGCAAGAAGATTCAAGCTGAGAGCAACCAGGTGAAGGGGGAGGTAGAGGCAAAAGTCGCTACCTTAGAGAACGAGCTAGCGGCCACTCGAGAGGAGATGTTGAAAGCCAAAGAGAAGGCTGCCATGATTACCGACAAGCTTGGTGATTGCAGCTTCCTCTATGGCAAGCTAATCTTCAATGCTTGCCAATGCATTCACTCAAGTCTTTCTTGGTCTGATATTAATGAAGTAAACTTCCCATCTTATGATGACTTGGCCCCTTACAAGGCTGCCCATGCTAAAATAGAGAAGGAGGGGGAAGAGGTACTAGGCCAGGAGGATCTGGGTGATGGCTAGGTGGGGGAGGTAGAGATAGCGATGGACATCGCAAATGAGTCCACTAATAAGGCTACTAGAGAGAATTTAGATGTCGGTTCAAAGGACATCCATCCACCAGTTGAATGATAATTTGTTTTTTTTGTTGTATTTCTTCAGGCCTTCAGGTCGTTGATATTTGTAATACTTGTACAATCGCCCTTGTGGCATTTTTTTATTGATTTTTTTTCAACTTCTTCTCCATCCGTATGCTTGCCGAATGATTTCACTAGTGCTTTTTTCTTGAATTTGTTTGCTATATTTGCCTCCCTGATCTATTTAAGATGAATGTTTACATTCGGTCTTAAGGATGGTTCTTTTTAGTATGTCTTCTAGCGCTTGCAGTAGGTTATATGGATGAGTGGCTTGACTTTGAAGTTTATGTGTGTTTTCATGCTGTGATGAATTTATTTTAGATTGAGATTTTCTTAAGTATACTGCACTTATTCTCGGGGATGAATGGTTCAACTTGATTCTTCTTTGCATGTATTATGCCATGTACTTCTTCATTCAATCTTAGTGGTGAATGATATGTCTTCGATATTTTTGTAGTGCCATAAGTCTTCTTTTCTGCTTAGGTATTTTTAGGCTCCTGAGGGCTTATGGGTTGCCTAGGACTTTTGATATGCTTGAGGGCCTAAGTGTGGCCTAGGTCTTACAAAATACGCCTGAAAGCTTATGGGGCTCATATCTTTTGGTCATGCCCGTGGGCTTACTAATGCCCTAGGACTTTTTAATTTGCCTGATGACTTTTAGGGCCTAGGACATTTTGGTACTCCTGCAGTCTTGCAAGTTTAGCCTAGGAATTTTAATATGCCTGAGAGCTCAAGTGTGGTCTAGGACTTTTTATCATGCCTGAGGGCTTAAGTGGCCTAGGACTTCTTGTAGAGCTGAGTGCTCGTAACCGGTCTAACGCCAACTCTATGGTCGGGTGTAGTGCTAAGAGAGTTTGATCAGAACTTCTAAGATGCACAAATGTGTTTAAGAAAAAGTGAATCTTTATTTATTAGAGAAATAGAAAGATTACAATCACCGGGCTTATAGTGTGGTGCCAAATGAAAGTCCGCTTAGGGAGTGCTACCTCGTTAAAAACCTTGCTATAGAAAAAACTCAGTGGCGAAAAATCTTTAGCAAGGCAAAAAGAGTGCAGACACTTGGCCCCTAAGGGCTTGTAGCTACATAGTATTTCCTAAGGCTAGCTATGTTCCAAGTTTTAGAGAGTTCTTTTCCATCTATCTTGCTGAGTCAGTAGATAGTAGGTCCTACGACCTGAGTGACTTTGTAAGGTCCTTCCCAATTGGCTCCTAGCTTGCCTTTGCCTTCCTTGCTCTATGATGTCGTTGTGTCTCTGAGTACTAAATCACCTTCTTTAAGCCTCACTTCTCTAACCTTCCTATCATGGTACTTGGCTACTCTATCCAGGTGGTGTTTCAAGTTGATGTTGTTCTTCTTTCATATAGTAAACCACTTAATCTAAAGGGGTGCCAATTTCTACAGGTACGACTACTTCTACCCCAAAAACTAAAGAAAATGGAGTTTCCCCAGTTGGCCTGCATGGAGTCATTCTATATGACCAAAGGACATTGTTCAATTCTTTTGGCCATGCACCTTTCTTTCCTTCCAGCCGTTTCCTTAGTCCTTTCCCTATCATCTTATTGGTCCTCTTCATCAATCCCTTCATCTTCTTGTACGCTACGGATGAAAATCGGTTCCAAATCTTTAGACCTTTATAGAATTTTTTAAACTTCCTTGAGATGAACTATGACTTGTTATCTGAGACGATCTCATTTAGGACACCAAAACAAATGATGATGTGATCCCAAATGAAACCAATTACTTTTTTAGGAGTGATGGTGTTAACAACTACTACTCTAACCCACTTTGAGAAGTTGTCAATTCTAAAGAGGATGGACTTCTTCTATCTAATGGCTTTAGGAATTGGTCTGGCAATGTCGATTCCCCAAATGGCGAATGGCCACCCCGATTAGTAGAGGTTTATGGATAGCATGTGGGACGTGCGACTTGTTTTCATGAATCTGGCATTGATGACAAGACTGCATGTAGTCGATTGAATCTACTTCCATAGTTGGCCAGTGATACCCTAAGAGCTTGGCTCTTTGGGTGATGGTGGAGGCTACTTGATGGGAGCCACAGTTTCCCTCATGTATCTCCTAAATTAGGTACTTTCCTACTTCTGGCATGATGCATTTAAGCTAAGCATCTGAGTAGGAGTGTTTGTAAACTGTTTGGTTAATAATCAAGTACCTTGATGTTTTTTTCCGCTCCTGGCCGCTTCAATCTTGTCTTCTAGGAGGACGTCTTTATCTAGGTAGTCAGTCAGTGGTTGCATCCATCCCTATTCTTTTTGTTCTATTAGCATCAGGTCCTATTCATCTATTGTCGGGGTGTGAATAACCTCAAACGGGCAACTGAGGTTTCTATATCTTTCTGTGCTTGCCACGTCTTTAGCCAGCCTACTTGATTTCCCATTTTTTTCTCTAGGAATATGTTTAAGTACCCGCACGATGCCTTTTGATTCAAGTTTCTTCAGCAAGGTTTCTACTTTGGCCAGATAGTTCACCATTCCTTCTTCTTTTGTTGCATATTTCTTGTTGATTTGGTTAGAAACCAAATTCGAATCACTCTTGATGCTTATTCTGTCCGGGGCAATTTCTTTAGCCAGTTCCAAGCCTTTGATCATTGCCTTGTATTCTACGGTGTTATTGGTGACTGGAAAGGTTAGTTTTGTTGTGTAGCCCATCTGGATCTTCTATAGTCTCTAGCTCCTTCATGGGAAGATCCGCCACCTACATACATGTGCCATGACTCGATCTTGAGGCCGGTGAAGTCTCAAGCCCTACAAACTCAGTGACAAAATCTGCCAAGACTTGTGCTTTTAGTGGCTTTCTTTCCTTGAATTGTATGTCGTATTCCCCCCATCAAATGGCCCATCCGGCTAATCATCCGGAGGTTTCTGGTCCTTATAATACTTTCTTCTAGGGAAAATTGGTTCTGACACTGACCGTGTGAGCTTGGAAGTATGGTCAAAGCCTTTATACTGTTAAGACTAAGGCTAAAGCCAACTTCTCAATTTTTTTTATATCTGAGTTCTGCATTCTTCAGTACTTTGCTTGTGTAGTAAACCTGGTGCTAGTTCCCATCCTCTTCTCTAATGAATACCGATCCCACTAGCTAATCTGTAGCCGCCAGATACATGATCAACTCTTCATCCTTCTTCGACCGACTCAAGAGGGATGGTGTACTAAAGAATTCTTTGTTGTTCTCAAAGGCCTCTTGGTAGTGCTTGTCCTAGCTAAATGCTTTATCCTTCTTGATAGCTCTGTAGAATAGGAGACACCTCTTGGCTCTATCTTCATAATAGCATCTATCTTCTTTGGTTTTTCCTTGATTCCCCTTTGAGAAATTAGGAAGCTAAGGAATTTGCCACCCTTCACTCTAAAAGTGCATTTTTCTAGATTCAATTTGAGCTGATATTGTTGTAGAGTCTTGATTATGGCTCTAATGTTTACTGCGTGTTCCTCCAAGCTTCTACTTTTGATTATCATATCATCCACATACCACTATCTCTCCTATTTGCCTTTGAATATTTCATTCATAAGGCATTGATAGGTGGCTCCAGCATTCTTCAGGCTGAATGGCATAACCCTGTAGCAATACGTCCCCTCATGAGTTATGAAGGATTTCTTTTCTTTGTCAGCCAGGTCCATGGTAATCTGATGATATCCAGCCTTTGTATCTAGTGAAGAGTATATGGCGTAACAAACTGTTGAGTCCACTAGTTGATCAATGCTTAGGAGTGGATAGCTATCCTTGGGCGTTGCTTTGTTATGATCTGTAAAGTCTAAACAGATTTGCCAAGCTCCATTGGCCTTCTTCACCAAGACCATGTTTGCAAACCACTTGGGCTGGCGCACAACTCAGATGTGGTTAGCTTTTAAGAGTTTCAGGATCTCAACTTTAATTACCTTCTACCTGTTTGGGGCATGATTGCGCTTCTTCTGTTTCATCAGAGATGCCTCTAGGTTGAGGTTCAAACTATGTTGAATTATCCCAGGTGGTACTCCAGTCAGGTCTTTATTCGTCTAAGAGAAGGTGTGATGTTCTTCTATCAACACTCGGCTTATGTCCGCTTTCATTGGTTCTGAGAGGTCAACAACTATGTGTACCTTTCAGTTTAGTCCTACTGTTATTTGATTCTACGAGACTGACTATGTTAGTGCTCTTTGTTTCTTCCGGCTCCATGACTACTTCATCTGTCTTCAATGACGCTGAGTAAGTTTCCTGGGTCACTAGAGGTTAGCCCATGACTATTACGACTCCCCTTATGGTACGAATTTGCATGACCAAGTGTTTGATTAAGATCAGTGCGTCTGACTCGGCCAAGAAAGGTCTCCCCAAGATGATGTCATATCCAATTAGTACATTAGCGATTATAAAGTACAACTTTTCTCTCCATTTGGTTTTATGGTCACCTAGCTCCACCTCAAGGGTGGTTTGTCTGAGTGCTGGAACCGAATGGCCACTAAGGCCCATGAGTGGTGAGTGGGCTGGTAGCATCCGATTATGGTGAACTTCTAGCTGGTCTATTACTTTGTTTCTGATTAGATTGATGGAGCTGCCGATGTCAACAAAGATTCTACTGACAATATACCTTTCTACTAAGGCTTCTAGCATAAAGGGGTCAGCATGCGGGTTCATTACTAAGCTCTACTTCCAAAAAGGCCTACTGAGATTTGAGCTATCCTCAGTGTTTGATCTTTTATGCTTAAAACTCTTCCCCTTTGAGAGGGATCCTTCAAAGCTTAGTCCGCCTATGATTATCATCACAAGCCTTTTTGATTTCTATGAGGACTTGTCATCGCCATCCTTCTTTAGTCTAGAATTGCTTTCTTTAGTAATACCTTTTAAAAACTGTGAGAGCTTCCCTTGCTCGATTAGGGCATAGATTTCAACTGCTAGGATGTGGCATTCATCCATTTTGTGGCCTCTAGACTTATGGAACTCACAGTACTTGTTCGTGTCTATTCCCACGAACTACTCGGGTTTTAACCATAGATACTTGATGGATCTTCTGTCATCGCTCTTCTACATAACCAAAAAGATATCGTATAAGGGAGCATTTAACTCTAGCATGTATCTACTTTGGGTGGAGGATTGCTTGTGATAATTCCCCCCTTTCTTCTTAGCCTTTCGATCTTCAAACCTGGATCTTTCCGATGCTTTGTGTGGCCTATCGACTTCATCTAGTATGATTATGTTCTTGCAATGGCGATCATTTGATCCAGCTTATTATGTTGCCTTTAAATGAGCTCTACGTGGAACTTGCGTTCCTTGTGTCACGGGATTAGATTTTCACACTTAAACACCATGCGACACTAGCACAAAATAACCAACGATTATGCTAGCAAAGCCTTTGCGAGAATTCTACACACATCGCGATCGAAATGTGGAAGCTAAGTAAAGTGCACAAAGTGAGTAAAGAGATCTTTGAACTTTTAAAAGTATGCTTTGTATAACAACTTTCCAAGTATGATTAAAAACGAGAGGGGTGGTTACATATTTATAGGCAAACTCCACCTCCTCAATGAATGGTCGAGATCATTTTATCTAGAAACATCTATGATCCGATGGCTAGTATTCATCCTATTAGAATTTTCTATACAAATATCTTTACAACTAGTTAAGTATGGATTAATCTAGATACATACTAGTTTATTCCACACACATGTAGAGAATTCTAGATGTGTGAAGACTAAGCTAGAAGCTTGCACAAAATTCTAGATGTTTATTGAGAAAAACCTCCATTGCAAACCATTTTGCTAGACTTTTCGAGGTTTCGCGAGAAACTCTACATCTCTAAGTGTTGGACTGTGTCATTCTCCTCCACCTAAGGTGGCAACGCCCTCATTTCCATGCATTGCACTCACAGACCCTTATGCTTCAAACTCCTCAATCAAGTTTAAAAGTTGCGATAGTTTTTCGGCGGGCTCCTAACTAGTTTCACTTGTGGGCATGCCTTTCCACTTAACTAAGTACTCCTTAGTGGCAGCTCCGTTGCGTGCTCGAACAGCCCTCTTTGAAATGATTTCCTCTGCTTGCTTTTCAAAATGCTCCCGAATGCCAGCAGGTGCCCTCGTGTTGACATTCCGCTACTCATCATCGGGATCTTTGCCGTAAGGCTTGAGTAGGCTCACATGAAAAACTGGGTGAAGCTTCGAGTATGCCTCGGGCAGCTCCAACTAATAAGCTATAGATCCTACCTTCTTGATGACTACGAATGACCCCTTATATCATCGCATAAGTCCCTTATCAAGTCCACGAACTTGGCCATGCTCGTATAGCTTCACTAAGACTTGATCGCCTACTTGAAATTCATGGGGCATCCACTTCTTGTCAGCCCACTTCTTTGTTCGCTTAGCAGATTTCTCCAAGTAAAATTTTGCTTCATCGGCCCTCCCTTGCCAATATTTAGCAAACTTGTGTGCGGGTGGGCTATTCCCCTTATAGCCGCTAATAATGTCTTTAGGGGTTGTTAGTTGAAACCCCAAGACAATCTCGAACGGGGCTATTACCGGTGCTCTCGCTCCTCATAAGATTGTATGAAAATTAGGCAATGTCTAACAACTTTACCCAATCCTTTTGGTTGCCTGCCACATAATGTCTAGGGTAGAATTCGAGCAAGCAGTTGACGTGCTTCGTTTGGCCATCCATTTATGGGTGCATAGTGGTGCTCATTTTTAACTTGGTCCCAAACAAACGGAAGAGTTCTTGCCAAAACCACCCTATAAAACCTGAGTCTCTTTTGCTCACAGTCAATGTCGGCAGCCCCCAATATTTTACCACATGTTTGAGGAAGAGTTTAGCTGTGGTCTTGGTCATGCATTCCTTTAGGGCACGAATGATGATGGCATACTTTGACAATCGATCCACCACTATGAAAATGCTTGTGCAACTATGAGCATTGGATTTTAACGATGCTTCTCACGAAATGAGGATGAGAGCTAGATAATGCTAATATTTTATTGGTGTATCCATTAGAGGTGTTTCCTACTTCAACAGAGTTGAGTTTAGCCAAAGTTTGGAGACCTAGACTGCCTTTAGGGACCTGTATGGTCACACCTGGGCATACGGGGTTCATGGTTGGACTTGTATGGCCATAATCCTCCACACATCTCCAAGGGACCCATATGGGTCCCCACAAGGACCCATACAGGTCCTCCCCACTCGTAGAGGTGCCGTTTTTTCCTAAATAGGCAGAATGGATAGTAGATCATACCATAATTGGTTGTGATCTGCAATTAATCTAATTTATTACGTTCAGACACACTAAAATGCTATAAATAGAGGCTTTTGCCTCATTTCAAGAGGAGGCAAAAAATTGAGAAAATCACATATAGTATACTTTATCATTTCAAGCAGTTTTCATCGGTATAGCAAAGGTATAATTGAAGTATAGGATGTATAAAATAGGGAGAAAACCCATTCCTTGAGGTTTATCCACATTTTATTCATTCCTAACTTCATTCATTAGGATTAGGGGAGGTTTTGTCCACACAAATACTCACCTAAACAGTCCTATGATCATCATTTCATCATCAACTTTGGCCAGACTCTCTCTTCGCATAGGGATCACTTCAAAGTGGATTCACGGCTTAAAGGTACGCTCTTGAGTTTCAAAGAGACTCAAACCTCATTTATTTTGTTAACTTTTTCCATTTATTTATTTTGATCTATACTTTGATCTTGTTTTGGGTCTGGTTCTATCCCACTTGGGCCTTATTGGTACTTTTATGTCCTTAAAGATATTAAACCGGTGCGCCATACCCACATGGGAGGAAATCACATTTTATTCTACTTTTCATCTTATCTTTTAATCAAAGTCTGAAATGAGATTCTGTTTGGGTCCTAATAGGACCCGTATCGGTCCCTCATACTCGTATGGGTCCCACTAGTAGTCATACAGGTCCCACCCCACTCGTACGGATACTGGCCCCCAGGCAGAACCCCCATTTCTCTTTTAATCCTGTAAAATGAACCAACCTCACCATTTGCCATGCGATCAGTTTCACTAATAATCCGGTAAATTAACCCATGAAAAAGAAAATGTGTTTTCGTAACAAAATACATTGAAGACCTATTATTTCTCCACAATCCTAGAAGCCCCTCGGGCACTATCAATCGCAATACCTCCAAGCTAACATAATCACATTTTTTCTAACAGAATGCTAACTTATGATGTGCTGTAAACTACGCAAACCTTTGTGAATGCAGGCGAATTGATTTATTTTGTTTTACAATTTAGAACAAATGTATAGGTTTCCTTGTAATTCCCTAATTTTTCCCTTGGTTGTAATTTTTGTCCCCCCTTTACTGTTGTGCTTTATTATAAATTGTTGAACGCATGAATTAAGTGTGAAAGAGTGTAGAAAAATAGGATTTCAGTAACAATTCCCTAAATGATGAAAAGAAAACTGTTTTATGCGGTGAATGAAATTTTGAATTAACTAAATGAGAAATAAGTGACTCATCCGATACCCGAATCTATGATCCAGAAGGTATGACTCTCCCACTAAATAGGAACCGTACCAAAAAATTTTCTAAAGTAGACAACTTGGGTGGCGACTCTATCATTTGTATCGAGATTTAGGTCTCGATTCTTTGATTCATTAAAATTGGTTAAAATATGCAAACTTAAACTAAATGGTTTTATCACGCCTAAATCAAACGAACCCTCAGTTGACCCCCGCCACAAGGCGCCAAGGGAGATCCACATATCTTCTACCACTGAGAGTACACAGCAATCTTCAGATATGGGCAAGCTCATGATGAAATCAATCGAGACACTATCCCATACACGCTCGGGAATCGGTAATAGCAAACCATGCGGGTACTCATGCTCCACCTTATCTTATTGGCATGCAATAAATGTCTGATCATATGCCTCAATATCATCCCGCATGTTTGGCCAATAAATCGTTCTTAGGCTAGAGCGAAGGTGCGATGAGTACCTTGGTGGTTGGCATATCTCGAATCATGGCACTTTTAAGAATGTCCCATCTCAAGTTGTCCTATGTTGGCATATACAAACGGTTGACTTTAGCGTAGAGTGCTCCATCCTCAATCTAGAAGCGAGCGGTCTTTCCCTCCTTGATAACCTCAACGAATCTCTGTGCTTGTTTATCTCTCTTCAAACCCACTTTAATGCACTCCAACAATGTCCCCTCGAGTGCACTCACCATTAGTGCTAGGAATGACTTTTGACTTAAGGCATCAGCCATATTGTTTGTGTTAGGAATTGACAGTTACTTTGAACGTGCATGATAGGCATGGTGGAAATTCAAAATTTTTTCCTTTGTCTATAGGAACTCCTATTAGTTGCATACAAATTAATTAAAGCCTTAACTAAATTAATTCTCTACTTAGATTAGCATGCATAGGCTAGGCATACCATAATTTTAAATTATATCCTAGCATAAATATATTTTATATTAAACATGTTATAACTCTAAGTTATTGTCTAAGTATAAAATAAACTAAGCATGCAAAATAACCTAAGCATAATGATTATTAAGTCTTAAAATGCAAAGAAAAGGACTTAATAATTAAAAGAGAATTCGAAGACATACCAATTGAAGCATGCTTTAGCAAAACCTTCTTACACATGCCACCAAGTATAGGATAACCTCTATAAGTATCGACATGAACCCCATCAACCAAAACCTTCCAACGAGGAAGAACCGTAGAGCTTTGAGTAGCTGCTATAGTACTCTAAAACCCACCCAAAAATAAAAGTATTGGCTCTTGAGTTGACTTGAGAGATATCGCGTTGGAATCTCAAATCAAGACTCGAATAAACTTGTGGTGCATTTGAGAAAGGGGAATGGGAGCTCTTTTTATAGGGGAACAAAGGCTCCCGGAATTATGTGGATTTAATGCGGGATTAAATGAAGGATTAAATGAGAATTTAATAGAGATTAAATTTAATCCTCCTTTATTTTAGTTTATTTTATGACCCTAATAAAATTAGTTATCGGTAAAAATAAATTCTTGACATAACCACAAAATGATTTAAACATTTTAATCAACACTTTAATTTATTTATGACCCTAATAAAATTAGTTACCAATCAATAAATAAAATCTCGGAATGAGCACCAGGGACAGGACCCCCGGATAGCTTAGATTAGGATGCATTCTTTTTACTTTCTGGATATCTGACATTTTTGGCCCTGCATGGCTTATTTTGATGTAAATTTGGATGTTATTTACATTGATAACTTTGCTATTTGACTTTACGCATGCTGAACTTTTCCTCCTTTCTGAGCTGAATGTATTGAATATTACTCATATTGCCTTTTGGCACAACTAACAATAAAACCTTTTTTGAATGTACTTTGGGTAAGTGAGTTAGACGTCGAACACTCGAAGTTCCTTATCATGATGGACTGACCCAATTTAGACTGACAAGTATTACCAAGGTTGGTTGGTTGCCATTACACCTTTAGGGATATGTGCTATTACGTAATTTCATAATGGGAGAGCTGAGTTGAAGGTGTTGGAAAACAATGATCCGGAATCTCGATTAAATTAAATTATCCGGATCAAGTTTGAAAGAAACAAAAAATTAAACGTAGTATCTCCTAAATCTAAATGGAAGCATCCGGTCAAGATCCAGGAACTAGGACATCCATTGAAGACATCAAGTACTTAAGCATATAGCGAAATCATTTGGTTAAAGTTTGGAAAGGAAACAAACTTTAAATTCTTAAGTGTAACATCCAGAACAAATGATTGTACAAGCTCTAGAAGAAGACATATCTGGAGTCACTAAGTCTGAGAAGATCCAAAAGACTCAGATATCAAGACAATGGGAAAAGTTTGAAAGATAACTTTTTCCTCCACCTTTTGGTCTACAAAGTCAAAGATCCTTTCCCTATATGCAAGACAAAAGAGACAACTTGCACTTTTCAGAAAAAGGTCAAAAGTAGTAACACAGGACTAAAAAAGATAACAACCTTTTTCACTTAGACCAATAAGGAGGCTCATGGAGCTCACACCAAAAAGTTACTGGTGTAAAAGTTGGTGTGACACTAAAATACAACGAAAACGATCACTGACATCTTTTCAGCCTCAATTCCAAGGATTCAAATGGGTTAAATTACTGTCTAACGGATTGATCAATGGCTCCGGAAGCGCCACATCCTACCTGATCAATGGTGAAGATTGAGTTACAACTCACCAACTCACAACGGCCATATTTACGATCAAAGCCTACAAAAGGGAAGCTTCACAAGTTGAGAAGGTGCTGGTTAATTTTGCAAGAAATTAACAAAGTGAGTTCGCAGAAATAATCAGAAATACATCCCTCCAAGAATCAAATAATTCCAAATTAGTTTGTAAGGATTCCTAAGTGACCTATAAACTTGAGGAAATCCAAAACCTTTGATAGAATTCAAAGTGTAAAGTATCTCCTACTTGGGTCAGTAGTGAGATTGGGATACATCTTAAAGTAGGTGCTTTGAGTGAGATCTCCCTGTAGGACTTAGCCTAGATTCGGGGTAGAAGTCTAAGCGGTATATTCTGCTAAAAACAAAAGGACTTAGCTAGGATTTGATGCTTCTAGTGGTATATCCTACATCCGAAACGGGTTACCATCCGGAGATGATCTGTAAGGTTTGATTCCTGCCAGTTGGAAAGGAATCCACTAGTGGATAAGCTCGGAGGTAGGAAACTCCGGGGACTAGATGTAGGCAGGGCTAAACTAGTATAAAACAATGTGTTTGATTTTTTTACTCTTATTTACTGCATTATAATGTTACATTTACATCATCTGGATCCACTCACCGAATCAAAATCAAGCACACTATACATAGACTTATTCAAGTTTATAAATTCCTTGAAAAAGGGTCATTCACCCCCCTCTGACCTTATATAGACCCTCATACCAACAAGTCGTATCAGAGTAAGTGATCAAAACTAGAGATCTAACAATCTTGAGCTAAAGGTCCAAAATTTTAATTCAAACATCAAAATGAGTTTCCAAAACTCACAACTCCTTCCTAAGGGTACATCCATTACCCGTCCTCCACTCTTCTCCTATGAACACTATAGGTTTTGGATAAATCGGATGAAGAACTTCATTCAAGCATAAAGCATGCAAGCATGGTTGGTTATTAAGGATGGCCCGTATGAGCCTACTTATGAAGTAGAGGGTATGATCACACAAAAGCCATCACATTTATGGGATGAGAATGATTTTTAAAAATTGCATGAAAAAGCAAATGCTATTAATCTGCTCCTCTGTACTCTTAGTGCAATAGAATTTAATAGGATATCTAGATGTGAGACTGCAAGGAGATTTGGGAAAAGTTGGAGGTAACCTTTGAAGGAACAAATAAAGTAAAAGAAGCAAAAATTTATCTACTCCAGCAAAAACTTGAATCCTTTAAGATGGAGCTAAAAGAATCTATCAGCAGCATGAACACTAGATATACCAATGTAGTGAATGAGATGAAAAGGCTCGAAAAGGAAATCTCTAAAGTAGAAATGGTGAAGAAGGTGCTCCGGAGTCTCACCAAGGAATGGGATAACAAGAAGACTACCATTGAGGAAGCTCATGACTTAAATATTTATAATTACAATGAGCTCATTAGCAATCTCTTGACTCAAGAGCTATCTTTGGAGAGATATAGTCAATAGGAGAAGAAGCCTGAAGAAAAGAAGAAAGCTATTGCGCTTAAGGCAGAATCCACCGAATCAGCCTCTTCTATAGAAGAAGAGCAAGTCACAGAACCTCAAAGTACCAAGGAGCAACTAGATCTATTAACCAGAAACTCAATAGATTTATACTAAAGAAAGAAAGGAGGAAGTATAGAAAATATCAATTTCATAGACCAAGGGAAGGCACATCTAGAAGATACAGGCCTAGAAGGAATCCAGAAGACAAGAAGGATCCGAAAAAAGAAGTTGGCTATTTTGAATATGGCTACCTAGAGCAATAGTGAGGAAAGTAGTAGCTCCTCTTCAACAGAAGAAGAGGAGACTGCCAATTGTGCATTCATGGCACTAACTGATCTGGAAGCATAGCAATCCAAAAAGAATGCCTCTAACCAAGAAACAGTACAAATCGAAGAATCAGAATCAGAAATAGCAAATACTAAGGTAAACTCTTATTCTAATTCTGCTTTTAACTTTAACCTTGATAGAGCCTTAGCTATTGTGATCAAGAGTGTGAAGAAGAACACTAAAGCAATCAAGTCCTTGAGAAGGCAAGTGTTGGAAATCTCTGAAGATAATGAAGCACTGGCACAAGATCTTAACTTAATTAGAACTATAAAGCACATTGATGAAGTTGAAGAAAACTTTCTGAGAAATCAAGTGCAGATATTAAGTGCTTACTTGATGGGGTTAGATAGGGAGCTAACCCTAATAAAGGAAGCGTCTGAAAGGAGATCAAACCCTCCTCAACCAAGAAGCAATCCAAGGTAAAATATACAAAGAAATTAGTACCAAGGTGCCAAAGGAAATCCAAAGATGTCAAGTCAAAAATTAAAGGAGGTTAGCAGGCAACCTTAGGCCCAAAGATATAATGCTGCACAAAAAGGAAAGGCTAAGGCAGTATACAATCAGAAACCTGGCAACTAGAAGAGGAATTGTGCAGCAAAAGTTGCACCTCTAACCGGCTTCCGGATACATTTCAGACCATCCACAAGTGTACAAGAAGCTGGATATAAAAGGAACTATAGGAAGGAGGATCTAGAAAAGATTGAAAAGAAGTAAAAGCAGAATAGACATATCTTAGGGTATAGGTTTTGTGGGAAAAATAATCATATTAAAAAATTATGTAGATTAAAAAATGGCTATTGTGATGTCAATCCTTGGCCTGAGATGGTTATTAACCCATGAGGACCCAAATTTGATTGGGTACCAAAACCCACTTGATCTGTTTTATAGGTATGCCTTAGATCCATAGTAGATCAACATACTTAGTACATTGATAGTGGATGCTCAAGGAACATGGCAGGTGATGAGAAGGCCTTCATCACATTAACCCGGAAGAAGGGAGGCTTTGGAGATAATCAGAAAGGGGAGATCATTAGAGATGGGATTATTGGATCTGAATTGAATATAGAAGATGTCTCACTGGTTGATGGACTGAAGTTCAACTTACTCAGTGTAGCCCAACTTTGTGACAAAGGAAGAAAAGTCACATTCAATTCCGGAGGCTGTTCAATCTATGATAATAAGTCTAATCAACTTATTCTTTATGCATCTAGAGTAAATAATGTCTATTCTATTAACATTAAAAAATGAGAAAAATAATATCAACTTGATGTCTAAAGAAGAAGAATCATGGCTATAGCACCGGAGGTTGGGA
The DNA here is from genome assembly GCA_947683365.1 of Euphorbia pulcherrima. NCBI lineage: Eukaryota > Viridiplantae > Streptophyta > Magnoliopsida > Malpighiales > Euphorbiaceae > Euphorbia > Euphorbia pulcherrima. The sequence goes on from CANTUS010000010.1 coordinate 47,579,807, forward strand.
CATGTCAGCATGAACCTCCTATCCAAACTAGCCAAAAAGGAATTGGTAGTGGGTTTGCCTAAGGTTTCTTTGGATAAGGATCATCTATGCACTGCATGTCAACTAGGTAAACAGTATAAGAAAAGTTTCCCTTCCATCTCCTACATTCCTTCCAAAAGAGTACTTGAGCTCTTACACATAGACCTCTTTGGTCTAATTAAACCATTGAGTTTAGGAAGAAGAGAATATACCATGGTCATTGTGGATGATTATTCTAGATATACCTGGGTTCTCTTGCTAGCAAGCAAAGTTGAAGCCTTTGACCAATTCTCAAAAACATTCATCCGGATAGAAGTAGAATAGGGCATAAGCATTTCATGCATCTGGAGTGATAATGGTGGTTAGTTCAAAAATAGGCATTTTGCTGAATTTTATGACTCAATAGGCATTGGACATAACTTTTCTACCCCTCACACCCTCAACAAAATGGAGTTGTTGAGAGAAAAAAAAAGGACCATAGTTAAAATGGCTAGAACAATACTAAGTGAGAATTATTTGCCAAAATATTTCTAGGGTGAGGCCATGAACACAATATGCTATATTTTGAATAGAGCTCTCATTAGAAAGATCATAGAAAAGACCCTCCTATGAAATCTGGAAGGGAAGAAAACCCAAAATTTGGTATTTCAAGGCATTTGGATGTAAATGCTACATCCTGAATGATAGAGAGCAATTAGGAAAATTTGATCCTAAATCTGATGAAGCAATTTTCCTTGGCTACTCAATACATAGTAAGGCTTATAGAGTCTTCAACAAATGAACCCAAACTTTGGTAGAGTCTATACATGTAGATTTTGATGAGACTAGTCATGTAAGTAATAGAAATTCCACTCCGGAAGATCTAATTCTGGAAGCTGAAAAATCTAGATGAAAGAAGGAAGCAGAAGCTCCTAATTCATTCCAAATCAAGAAGTACAAAGAACAAGGTGAAGGAATATCCTTTTATCTACAAGTACAATAAGTTAATCTTAACCCATAAGAGATTGACTTCAATGAAGGTCAAAAAGAAGTAGTTGAGGCAGAAGTCGAACAAGTCCCAATCCAACATGAAGATATGCCAAGAGAAGTTCGGACTCGCATAGATCATCCAGCTATAGCCATTTTGGATAATGTCCAAAATCCAGTAAGGACCAGAGGACAACTACAATGACTGATGAGCCATGCTGCATTTATCTCCCTCATTGAGCCAAAGAAATTTCAAGATGCTGGAGGAGATGAGAGCTAGATGATGGCAATGCAAGAAGAGCTAGATCAATTCACCAGGAATGATGTATGGGATCTAGTACCACCTCCCAAAGGCAAATCAATCATTGGCACCAAATGGTAATTCTGGAACAACCTTGATGAATCTGGAGTTGTGGTGAGAAACAAGGCTGGATTAGTTGCCCAAGGCTACAACCAGTAACAAGGAATTGACTTTGAAGAAACCTTTGCCCCTATAGCAAGACTGGAAGCAATCCAAATTCTATGTGCTTTTGCATCATTTATGGGATTCACATTGTTCCAAATGGATGTCAAAAGTGCATTCCTCATTGGAGTTGTCTAGGAAGAAGTCTATGTAAAGCAGCCACCTAGATTCGAAGATTCAAAGCATCCAGATCATGTCTACAAATTGAAGAAAGCTCTCTATGGATTGAAGCAAGCACCAAGGGCTTGGTATGAAAGACTCACTACATTCCTCATATCTAAGGGGTACATCTGGGGCAAAGCAGATACAAATCTGTTCATCAAGAAGAAGAAGAATGATATTATCCTAGTCCAAATTTATGTGGATGATATCATATTTGGAGTAACAGATGAGAAGATGTGTGATGAATTCAGCTCTTAAATGCAGAAGGAATACGAGATGTCTATGATGGGAGAACTAAATTTCTTCCTTGGTTTATAGATTAAACAAAGTCCGGATGGAATCTTCATCAATCAATCCAAGTACATCAAAGAAATTCTAAAGAAGTTTGAGATGGACAAAAGCAAGCCTATGTCCACTCCAATGGGATTAGATACAGTCCTATCCAAGGATAATAAAGGAGAAGATGTTGATCAAAAGCTCTATAGAGGGATGATTGGTTCACTTCTATACCTGACAGGTAGTAGGCCTGATATACACTATGCAATTTGCTACTATGTAAGGTATCAAGCCAATCTTAAGGACTCTTATCTCAAGACAGTAAGGAGGATTCTCAGATACCTCCTAGGAACCATTGAAGTTGAGCTATGGTACCCCAGTAATAGAGATTTCACACTCCAAGGTTTCACTAATATAGATTATGGCAGAGATACTCTTGAGAGAAAGAATACATCCGGAGTAAAGTGTGCCACATCAGCAGATAAGACAGACACATGTTAGAAAAAGCACTGAAAAGTAACTATTACTTTTTAAATTTCAAACGTTTATTGGGTGTTACATGCGCGGTAAATTCAACTGTTGGCTTTCAATATAAATCGTTCCCACTCTCCGGTTAAACTGAATTTGCCTCTCTCCTAAAATTTTGATTGTCATGTCATCAATCCAGCAAAATTAATGGCATCTAGATTACCAAAATACCCTCATCTTGAAAAATCTATATAAACCCCCAATAATCCTTTTCCTCTTCAAGCGAGCAACATTCCTACACTGTTAGTCTGTAGAAATTCTATCTAAAACCCTAATTTCTTCAACTTTCTCAAATAACTGCTGTCATAACCAGTGAAGGACTCAAAATGCTTCCCCAAAAGAATTACGTTGACGAGTCTGATCTCAACGACAAAGGCTACATCCCTATAAACTATAAACCCTTTGACTCTGTAATTCCCACTAATTATTTGGGAGATAACTTCCTGTTCGAGACAAATCCTTATTCAAAACTCATCGAAGAACAGCACCTGGGAGATTTCCTCAAAATAAAATATCCAACCTATCCGGACCTCGTATGTGAATTCTACTCAAATCTCAGAGAACACACGTTTCATGATGCTCTAAGAACCACAGTCTAGCAGAAAGTCATCACTATAACTCCAGAATTCTTTGAAAAGTTTCTCAACATGAAAAATGAAGGGGTCCAGCTCAGAAGTGATGGAGTGAACTGGAAGTCAAGTATGAACCAAACTGTCATTGCATCCCAACTATTTTAGGGATAAATTCTAAACATACTCCCTGGAATTACCAAGATACCTACAGTATGCACTAGCCAAATTGGTGCTTGTCCTGAAGGGATCTCTCACCACAGTGTCATCCTTCCAGCACTGTATCTTATAGCACTGGGTAGAGAGTAGAGTGGTTAATATGCCGGTACTAATCATTCACTACCTAAGGAAGCACAGGATTTCTAAAGGCGCGCTCATCACCCGAATTTTAATTGCTAATGAGATAAACTTAACCGGATTCTAGACTATCAATAGCAAGGAAATCTTGGAAAAGAATTTCAGGAAGCTGAGTTTTGGCAAAACTTGGAATGAGCAAAAGGCTAAAAAGCTACGAGATGATAAAAAGGCAAGGCCTAGAAAAGCTGTAGGTACAGTAGAATCAGCTCTGGTTCCTAAGAAAACACGAACCACAAAGCACAAGGCAAAGAAGGAACTAGCTTTAGTTCTGGCTGGGGAAGTTAATAAGGATGCTTTATCCTTAACCCAGCTGTTGGCCAAAGCACTAGAGAAGCCTAAGTCTTGAGGTAGATTAATTAAGACAGCTAATAAAATGAAAAAGCCAGTATGTGAGCCAAAGGCAAGAGAGACTATTGTAGTGGTTGTTGCTGCTATCAAAAAAGGATACCAAAAGGGGAAGAAAAGAAATATAAAAGATATCCTAACAGAGGAATAGGAATCTAAAAATGAGGAAAGAGAGGATGAGCTTCCCATTCCTAGGAAGCAATTCACTCAGAAGGGGTGTGCCTTTAATGAAGCTGTATAGGCCCCAAAAAGTTCAAACACATCAAAAGAAGAAGGCTAAAAAGCTTGCGGGCATAATTATTGATGAGGAAGCTGCTAGGAGGGTAGTAGTGGAAGAATTGACTAAGGCCAAAGTCTCCAAGGGCAAACATGTCCCCGGATCAAATGAAGATATCCTTCTGGAGGATCCTCAGTATGAGGACATAATGGCATTAGCTGCAGAAAATAATCGGATCAACAATCCGACAATAAAAGGTCCCGGTGGCTCTTTTGGTGCACAACCCATTCGAATTGATCAGGTGGATCTGGCAGAAATCTCCCAGGATCTGGAAGTAGATGATTTCCCTTTTCTACCTAGACTTGAACCCCTTCCGAATAATCTTCCAAATATGGAGACTAAAATCCAGAGTGAGATAAGTCCTGCAAAGGCACATGGAGAGGACATTGAGGAAAATACCAATGCTCCTAGGAAAGAAATTAAAAGTCCTAAAAATGCAATTGGAGGGGTGGCTGAGGACATTACTAGTCATCTGGGGGTTGTGGATGTTGAGAAAGGGATAGATAATGCAGCTAGTCTAAGCATAAAACCAGTAAATGAGGTAATTCTAAAAACTGTCTCATTTGATATAAACACTAACTCCTCTGCTACTGCTGAAGAAGCTACAGATAAACATCAGGATAACTTGGATACACATACCCCAAGTGTATCTAAGGATGATGAGTCCAACTCAAAAGACAACATTCCGGAGGAGGGACTTGGTCTGAGATCCTATAAGAACACTTCTGAAGCGGACTCAAGGGGCGAGGCCAATCCGGGGGAGCCGTTGGATGCAAGAAAAGAAGATATGGATAACTCACATTTAGAAGAGAGTGATGAGGAAGAAAGCAATAAAAAATAAGCCATCTAGAAGCAGTTCTAGCCCCGGAGAAACCTCCACTTCTTCATCCGGTCATTTGAACAAGCCTAGGACCTACAATACTCAACCAACCAAAAGGGAAAAGTTGAGAGTGGCCTTATGATTGATTGAATAAGCTACTCTGGAAGGGCATCTAGAGGACAAGATCCTTAACTCTCTCTAGGATGTAATAACCACTCTAAAATCTGTTGATAAGCAACTTTTTGAAAAATGTGCTTCCTCGGATGTGAAAGAAGATATTAGAGATATCAAAGGGATTGTAAAATGCATTGAGCTGAAAGTAGAGGAATTCCCTACTGGAAACCTAGTGGCAGAGGTTCTCTGGTCAAAGTGACCCTGGTTCTTAATGAGCTCAAGGTTGGCATTATAGAAGCAAATCGATCCGCAGATCAGACAAACACATGGGCTACTAATAACTACCAACACTAATGGATAAAATAACTTGCTCATCCACTGCCATGTCCACTGAACTAAAGGAGTGCATAGATACCAAGTTTGAAAACTTGACAAAATTCATGGATGAAAAAGAAGAAAAATCTCATCTCCTTGCACTATCTGAATAGTAGCAAACCATTCTGAATAAGATGACCAAGTTCATGGAAGAAGATCTTCTAAGGGTTTTTGCTACACAATTAGCAACTACTGCACAAGAGGACTATGGTCAACTAAATGGACAATATGTTATCATAGAATGCACAAGAGATGATCTTCGCAAGGATTTGACAATAATAAACTCCAACATTAATAATATCTGGAAGGATCTGGGCAAAGACATTGAAAAGCTACAGTCCGGACTATCAAGCCTGTCCATCTTCGGATCCTCTTCCTCTCCTCCGATTCTAGAAAGCCAACTCATTCCTATTTTCCAAGACTTGGTCCAACATATTGGGGATAAAGGATTCTTTGGACACAAAGGCATCACTACCCTACTTAAAAGCTCTATTTCCATATTTTAATGAGAAGGATAGGGATTATGTTCTTCAGATGCATCCCAACATAACCGGATCCTACAAAAAGCTTTAAAATCTCTTCCGCCCACTACATTTATCTCCAGCCACTGTGGACCATATCCAAGAACAAAGAAAGCAAGGCAACTTGGACTACTCAATATGTTCAACAGCTTGGCCAAAGAAATGGGACGGTAGAACCTATATAGTGATTGACTCTCTTGCTGAAAACAAAAAGGGGGAGAAAGGCAAGGGAAAAGAATAGGAAGAAGGAACAGCATCCAGAAGGAATTAGACTAGCTTATATATTCAATGTAAAATTTTGTAATAGCTAGATTCACTTATATATTTCTGTATTTGTAATCTTGCACTTCATTGATGTTAACTATTGTTAACAGCAGAAGTATATAGTAAATATCTAATTCCTTAAAAATTGCTTCTAAAAGTACAATCTGTAGTTGTACTATAAAACATTAGAAACTATAATTCAAAAATATTGGGGGAATTAGGATGCTAAAATTATGGGGGAGTAAATTTTGTAAATGACTAAGTACCAAGAATCATACTTAGCTCATATATACTCCTTTCCCTTATGCTTAATATTTGTTTCCATCTAATGGGGGATGATCTGAAATCTCAATTAAATTAAATTATCCAGATCAAGTTTGAAAGAAAAAAAACTTAAACATAGTATCTCCTAAATCCAAATCAAAGCATCCGGTCAAGATCTAGGAACTAGGACATCCATTAAAGACATCAAGTACCTAAACATATAGCGAAATCATCCGGTTAAAATTTGGAAAGGAAACAAACTCTAAATTCTCAAGTCTAGCATCCGGAAGAAATAATTGTACAAGCTCTAGAAGAAGACAGATCCGGAGTCACTAAGTCTGAGAAGATCCAAAAGACTCAGATATTAACATAATAGGAAAAGTTTCAAAGATAATTTTTCCTCCATCTTTTAGTCTACAAGTCAAAGATTCTTTTCTCATATGTAAGAAAAAAGAGACAGCTTGCACTATTCAAAAAAAGTTCAAAAGTACTGACACAGAACTGAAAAAGATAACAACCTTTTTCACCTAGACCAATAAGGAGGCGCGTGGAGCTAACACCAAAACGTTATTGGTGAAAAAGTTGATGTGACACTAAAATACAAGGAAAATGATCATTGACATCTTTTCAGCCTCAATCCTAAGGATTCAAAAGGGCCAAATTACTATCAAACGGATTGATCAATGGCTCCAAAAGCACTACATACTACCTGATCATTGGTGAAGATTGAGTTACAGCTCACCAACTCACACCAGCCATATTTACGATACATGCCTATAAAGGGGAAGCTACATAAGTTGAGAAGCTACTAGTTGATTTTGCAAGCAATTGACAAAGAGAATTCGCGAGAAACAATCAGAAATACATCCCTCCAAGAATCAAACAATTCCAAATCAGTTTGTAAGGATTCCCAAGTGAGCTATAAACTTAAGGAAATACAAAACCTTTGATAGAAACCAAAGTGTAAAGTATCTCCTACTTAGGTGAGTAGTGAGATTGGGATACAACTTAAAGTAGGTGCTTTGAGTGGGGTCTCCCTGTAGGACTTAGCTTAGATTTGGGTTAGAAGTCTAAGTGGTATATCATGTAAAAGATAAAAGGACCCAGCCAGGAGTTGGTGCTTCTAGTGGTATATCCTACATCCGAAAAGGGTTACCATCCGGAGATAATCTATAAGGCCTGATTCCTACTAGTTGGAAAGGAATCCACTAGTGGATAACCTCGAAGGAAGGAAACACCGAGGATTGGACGTAGGCATGGTCAAACCAATATAAAACATTGTGTTTGGTTTTCTTACTCTTATTTACTGCATTATATTGTTACATTTGCATCATCCGGATCCACTTGCTAGATCAAAATCAAGCACGCTACAAACCGACTTATCAAAGTTTATAAATTCCACGAAAAAGGGTCATTCGCCCCCCTCTGACCTTATATAGACCCTTTTAGGGACCAACACAAAGGATCTCAGCTATGAGACATTGCAATTACAAATGATGTTTTAACCAATAAGAGCAAATGCAATAACAAAACTGGTGCTTTTGAGTTGAGTTATAACTTTTGCATAGGACATTCGATGTGAGACGACATATCCGACATTTATTTTCATTTCTTTTTGTCCTAATTTTTGCCTCAACTATCCTTGATGGCTCAAATCAGCGGACTTTCTCTTTTTCTTTTATTTGCCATACCTTTTTCCTGGACCGACCTTTTGGGTTTTTGATCTCGCGGGCTTTTTAATTCTTTTTCTTTTGTCCTAACTTTTGCCTGGACCGCCCCTTTGGGTTTTCAATCTTGTAGACTCTTCCAACTTTTGCATAAACATTATTTCTTTTATGGCTCATCGGGATTTTTGTCTTTTATTGAGTGATATACACGCAGTAAAGATAACAACAAAGGGTATAAAATGTAGAGAAAAATGGATGTTCATATACTTATGATTATTTCACCTAAAGACATGCATGGATTCATAAGACCAAGATTCTTAGCAAATCATAACACGTTCAATGATGAGATTAATTTGAGTGTATAGGCAATGGTAATAATTTTCGATGGTTAATGCCTACTACATACTGGTCCTTTTACGAATTTATTAAAAAGCAACTGACATTTTTCTCTTAATGCTCTAACTTTTGCCTAAGCCATCCTTTTTGCGTTTTTAACTTAGCGGGCTTTATTTGCATTAGAGTACCCTAACTTTTGCACCCTAATTTTTGGTTGAGTAGTAGAGGACCACTCATCGGGTGATTTATTCTTTGTTTCTTTTATTCTTTGTGCTGCTTTTCTATGATTTAGTTCTTTTGACCTAGGAATGATAATGCTTAAGCATGTCTTGATTCACTGGATTCACGACCTCATTTCCATCCATATCCATGAGTTCGATTCCTCCCTTGCCAAGGACTTTCTTGACGATAAATGGTCCTTCCTGATTAGGCCTGAACTTTCCCCCATCTTGTGTTCTGACTTAGCGCAGTTATTTGAGAACCATATCACCCTTCTTAAGAGGATGCTTTGGGTATCTTACTTTATTATTGTAGGCTCGGGCCATGGGTTGTTGGTATATATGTAGGTTGTTAAATGCCTTGAGCCACTTCTCGTCTATCATATTCAACTGCTCATACCTACCCCTTGCCCAATCTAACTCTTTTAACTGGGCTTCAAGTTCCACTCGTAAAGACCTTACTTCGGTCTCAATAGGCAAAACGACTTCCATTCCATATAGGTAGCCACCCTTTTGGACAAAATCCTCTTGATTGACTTGTTGGAAACTTCAACTACCCCATTATTCCACTGTCTATATGGCGAGGATCTATAAAGCTCGATGTTGAATTTTTCTAACAACTCAGCTGTGGCCCCATGAAACTGTACCCCATCATCATAGACTACATGATGCAGAATCCCGTTTGAGCAAAAATATGCCTCTCAATGAACTTGGCTATCTTCTTGGTAGTGATACCGGCGTAGGATTCGGCCTCCACCCATTTTATGAAATAATCAATCGCAACTATGATAAATCGATGTCCATTTGTAGACAAAGGTCGAATTTTGCCAATTATATCTATCCCCGATGCTGAGAAAGGCTAAGGAATAGACAAATTATGAAGTTCGTTCAGGGGTAAATGTTGTAAATCCCCGTGAAACTAGCATTAGTGACATTTTCTAACTTTATCGATGTAGTCAGTGTTCATTGTGGTCCAAAAGTACCCCATTCTCTGAATCTTCCTAGCCAGAGCATTCCATTCAAGTGTGGCCCCCAATCCCTTGCAAGAACCTAGATCATGACCTTTTCTACCTCTTTTTCTGTCAAACATCTCAATAATAACCCTTCTACGGTTTGCTTGAAGAGATCTTCATCTATGAGCCTGAACTGTGTGGCTAGCCTTCTTACAATCATCCAATCTAAACTGGATGTCCCTTTAGGGCATTTTCCTCTTCTTAGGGACCCCTTAATGTTGTCATACCAGCAAGCCTTTTGCTCTTTAGTATTCATAGCTCAAATTTTCTCATGAAATGGGGAACGAGAAGTTTCCATTACCAAAGGGAGAATAGGTGCGGTCTTTTCTCCCTCGGTAGCTAGTGAGTCAGCCATCTAATTCTCATCCCTTGGTACATATTAAAAGAAGCACTGGCCAAATTGTACCGATAAATTCTAAACTTCCTCCACATATGGCCTGAGTGATTATTCTTTGATTTCAAACTCCCTAACTACTTGTTTTATCACTAGCATGGAATCACTAATCACCTTTGCTTCTTTTGTCCTGACTTTCAGTAGAGCATCAAGGCTAAAGAGACAAGCTTCATATTCAGCTCCATTATTAGTGACTGGGAACTCTTGGCATTTACTCAATTGGACAACCTCACCTTGAGGTGTAATGATAATCACCCCAAGACTTGCACCCCTTTTATTCACGGCCCCATCAAAGTACATGAGCCATTCTGCCTTCTCTACTTTCACTACCTAACTACTCGTTAGGAAACTCCAGATTCTCTACGTAATAAGATTCTATAGGTTGGCTTGCAAGGAATTCAACCACTGCTCTCCCCTTGATTACTTTCTTGGTGGCCTACTCGATATCAAATTTAGATAGTAAAAGAAGCCAACGAGAGAGTGTCCCTGCCAAGGTGGGAGATTGGCAAAGATACTTCATCGGGACTACCTTTGCAACTGCTTGGATTCTGTAAGACTTGAAATAGTGCCTTAACTTTTTAGTTAACCATACCATTACCATGCACGTCTTTTCTACTACTATGTACGGCATTTCATACTCCAACAACTTCTTACTCAACTAGTAGATAGCATGCTCGCTCTTATTATCTTGTTCTTAAACTAACATTGCACCCACAGATGATTCTTCTATAGCTAAATAGAGAATCAACGGCTTATCGAGCATCGGAGGCTTCAAGAATGGGGGACTCACGAGATAAGCCTTTATCTTATCAAATGCTATCTAGGACTACTCATCCCACTCTATAGGCTTCTTCTTTCACAACAACTTAAAGATTGGCCCACAAACCATTATTAACTTGGCAATGAATTGACTCACATATTGAAGCGACTTAAGAAATGACATGACTTCCCTTTCGATTCTAGGACTAGGCATTTCTTAAATAGCTCTAACCTTGTCAGGGTTAACTTTGATTCCTCTCTGACTGATGATGTGGCCCAACAATCTCCCTGATTAACCCTAAACACACAATTTTTTAGGTTCAAATGGAGGTTGTATTTCTCAACTCTTGTTAACAAAATATCCAAGATCTTAGGATGTTCTTCCCTCGTGTTAAACTTTATCAACATGTCATCTACATAAACCTCAACCTCTTTGTGGATCATGTCGTGTAATAAAGTGGTTACGGCTCTCTGATAAGTTGCCCCTACGTTCTTTAATCCAAAAGGCATCATCTTATAACAATATACCCCCCCACTCTGTGATGAAAGTTATCTTGACCTTGTCAATAATGTCCATTAGAATCTGATTATACCCAAAGAAGCCATCTAAGAACGAGTACATCGCGGCTCTGGTGGCACTATCTATTAGTGCATCAATATACAGTGATGAGAAATCATCTTTTGGAGATACCTCGATAAAATCACGAAAGTCGACTCACATTCTGATCCTTCCATCCTTTTTAGGGACCGGGATGACATTTGCTAACCACATTGGATACTCAATTACTTCAATGAACTTAGCTTCCAATAACCTGGCAACTTCTTCTTTAATCTTGTCGGCCCATTCTGGGCATAATCTCCTCAACTTTTGCTTTATTGGTTTAAATTTAGGATCAATGGGGATACGATGCTCAGCAATTTCTTGATCTAGTGCAGGCATGTCTTCGTATGACCAAGTGAAACCATTAACATGTTTTCTAAGCACTTTTATCATCTCTCTTTTTTTAATAGGGGTTAAGTCATTAGATATTGTCACCATTTTTAGATTTTTTTATAGTACCCAAATTATTATCATGCAATGAAATGTCATGAATGATAAAAATGTTATGCATGTGATCCAATGAATGCATGGTGCCATTAGGCAAAACATCAAACAAGTAAGCAAAATCATTATTATTATCATTAGGACGCCCAAAGGCTACATCATTTTCATTACATATAATTGTATTGTCATCCTCCATAAATGGAGGGTATTCATTTGTCAAGGAGATGAGTCAGGTCACAGTCCAAATCTTACAATTGCTCTTTGGTCAGCACATCATCTATAGTGTCTCTGGTGGCTTGGGCCAGGTTCGTCAAATCTTCCTAGATAGGTGTATTCTTCTTATCCCCCAAGCATAGGATGGTATGTATTGAAGTAGTAAGGGTATCGATGGCCTTGTCTATTACAATCTTTGATGGGTCATTGACCTCTATTTTCTTGGAACACCTTTTCTGCTTCTACTGCTGCTTTATAACACTCACGAATGGTCTTATATGTTCCCAGAAATGCTATCTTGCAGAGGTGAGATTATAACCCAAGGATGATTCATTCAGCCAGCTCCTTCTCATAAGGTCTCCTTTTTAGAGTTATCAGAAGAATCAACCATCTCTAGAAATAATCATGGATGGGTTCCCCATTCTATTTTTTGATAGCCATCAAATCCCTTATGGACGGCTCTTCCCTAACTTTCTTGATTTCCAAAATACGCTTGAACTCCTTATCTTCCTCTAAACTTGAGTTGATCATGGCCACTTTCTCTCCTCTCATCTTGGGTTTGCATATCTTTCCTTCGTCAGTCAAGATGGAGATGACTTTGAGGAGGTCTTCACATACTTCTGTTGGATGATCAGAGCTAACATGGTACATACAAAAATAGCTAGTAGTGGGACTCACTTGTTCTGTCAAGAGGCTATTTCCCAAGTTTTCCAAGACTTTATGGTTATGCCAAAGGGAACAATCCTCCCTATTCATGCTTTGGCAGGATAAATGGCTGGAGATGATCACTTAACTTATACTTTCATAACTTCCGGAAAATCTTCACAAGAGGGGTTTCCCAAGGTGAGATGTCATCGAGAGTCAAGGGGTGAATCTTATGGTCGTGGTTCATACCATAGAGAAAACCCTCAAAATAAGGGAGGATTGTTCCCTTTGGCATAACCAAAAAGTCTTGGAAAACTTGGGAAATAGCCTCTTGACAGAACAAGTGAGTCCCACTACTAGCTATGAGGAGTGCTGGGTTCGCTGGCTGAATGTAAGCTGAGATGGGGACTAAATGAAGTTGTCAATTCTTTCCTTAGACTGAGATAGTAATCAAAAGATCAGTACAAGCATGGTATGGGATATGCATGCTCAATTTACAATAATGCATGGTGAGGTTAATTACAAGGGAATTATAACACAGCACATATGAAACATGTTCTCCAACCCTATTCCTCTCATAAATTCTCAAGGTATATTCCTTTGATTACCACAAGGATAATAAAGGGCGACCTAGTCTAATCACACTAGAAAAAGGTACCTAGAGGGTAAAATTCTATGGCTTTCGATAAGAATGGTGTAGGGAGATATCGAAAGTTGATGTAGTAGGTTCCCATCGCATCAAGCCTCTTTTGGAGGGAGATGACAATGAGTACTCCACCAACTAGAGTTCCCCAATTCATGGCATGAGTGGCACTTTTGTGAGTATTGCGGAAAAATAGGGCACCCTAACCTAGCGCTAGAAGAAGAGCACATTTAATTCTAGAGAGAAGCAGGTGAGAAGATAGAGTGTAACAATTTTCCCAGATGATGAAAAAGAAAACGGGTTGAAATAAGCAATTGATTTTCGTTGCTTATCTTTATCTTTTAAGCTTTTAAAACAAATCAAAATTTTGCAAGTTAAAAGATTATAATCCCCAGCAGAGTCACCACTGTGAACTCTCGGTGGTCGAATATATATGGATCTCCCTTAGTGCCTTGCTGCGGGGTCCACTGGGGGGGTTGGTTGATTTAGGCGTAATGGAACCATTTAGTTCAAGTTTGCACATTTTAACCAATTTTAATGAATAAAAGAATTAAGACTCAAATCTCGACACAAATGATAGAGTCACCACCCAAGTTGTCTACTTGGGAAAGAGTTCTAGTATGGTTCCCATTGGGTGGGAGACTCATACCTTTTGGATCAGAGATTCAGGAACCGGATTAGTCACTTATTTCTCATTTAGTTAATTCAAAATTACATTCACCGCTTAAAACTGTTATCTTTTCATCATTTGGGGAATTATTACAGAAATCCTATTGTTCTACACTCTTTCACACTCGATTCATGCATTCAACAGTTCGTAATAAAGCATAAATAATAAATGGGGGAATAAAAATTACAACCGGGGGAAAATGAGGGAATTGCAAAAGAACTTACACATATGTTCTAAGTTATAAAACAAAATAAGATAAATTCCCCTGCATTTATAAAGATTAGCATAGTTTATGGCATACCATAAGTCAGCATTTTGTTGGGAAAATTGTGATTATGTTAGCGTGGCGGTTTTGTGATCGATAGTGCCCAGATGACTTCTAGGATCGGAGAGAAATAACATGTCTTCAGTGCATTTTGTTATAAAAACATATTTTAACTTTTATGGGTTGATTTATCGGATTATTAGTGAAACTGATCGAATGGAAAATGGTGATGTTGGTTTATTTTGTTGTTTATCAAGGGAACTTTGGGTTCTGCCTGGGGGCGAGTACGCATACAGGTGGGTGGGACCCATATGGGTGCTAGTAGGGACCTATACAAGTATAGGGAGACCCGTACGGGTCCTGTCTGGTCCCGGAGAGAACCTCAGTTCAACAAGGATAGAAACTTTATATAGATGGAGCAAAATATGAGAAGTAATGGTAAAATAAATGAGATGTGAGTCTCTTTGAAACTCAGGAGCGTACCTTTAAGACGTGAATCCACTTTAAAGCGATCCCTATGCTGAGAGAAAGTATAGCCAAAGTATATGATGAAATGGTGGTTTTAGGACTATTTAGGTGAGTATTTGTATGGATAGAATCTCCCCCAAATCCTAATAAACGAAGCTAAAAATGAATAAAATGTGGACAAAACCTCAAGGAATGGGTTTTCTCCCTATTTTATACCATCTATACTTCAACTATACCCTTGCTAATGCTTATAAAAACTATTTCATTTTCATATACTATATAGTCTAATTTCTTTTCTAATTGCCTCCCCCTTGAAATGAGGCAAAAAGGCTCTATTTATAAGGGGAAATCGGGTCTGAAAGCAATAAATTGCATTCATGACTTATTTCCTTGTAAAATGGCATGGATCACCTGCCATAAAGCCTATTTAGGCAAGCATGGGACCTGTACAGGGTTCGACAGGACCCGTACAGGTCCATGTACCATTGGGTATGACCCATACTGGTCCCTAAGGGCATATTAGGTCTCCAAACTTGGCCAAACTTCTCTCTGCTGTAGTAGGAACACCTCTAATGGATAACACCTCTAATGGATAACACCTCTAATGAAAAGAATTATCAAGATCTCATCATCTTTTTATGAGAAGGATCATTAAAATTCAGTGCTCACAGCCGCCTTTCCTTTGTTACCTCTCCATCATTTCAGAATCGTGCTCCCCACTCTGTACATTGCTCACGTTCTCATGCAGGATTCGACATCACTCTGATACCAACTATCACGAGCTAAGATTTTCACACTTAAACACTGTGTGGCACTAGCACAAAACAACTAACGATTATACTAGCAAAGCCTTAGCAAGAATCCTACACATGTCGCGATAGAAATGCAGAAGCTAAGTAAAGTGCACAAGTGAGTAAAGAGAGCTTTGAACTTTTACAAGTATGCTTTGTATTTCAATTTTCCAAGTATGATTACAAATGAGAGGGGTGGTTACATATTTATAGGCAAACTCCACCTCCTCAATGAACTGTCAAGATTGTTTTATCTAGAAACATCTAAGATCCGACAGCGAGTATTCATCCTACTAGAATTTTCTATACAAATATCTTTTCAACTAGTTAAGTATGGATTTATCTAGATACATACTAGTTTATTCCACGCACATATAGAGAATTCTAGATGTGTAAAGACTAAGCTGGAAGCTTGTACAAAATTCTAGAAGTTTATCGAGGAAAACCTCTATTGCAACCCATTTTGTGAGACTTTGCGAGGTTTCGTGAGAAACTCTGCATGTCTAAGTCTTGGGCCGTATCACTTGTGCCTCTAATCAAAGCTTCCCCGACGGTGCAATAATCTAGGTCTCGAACTTTCAGGCAAGCTTTGTTGAATCGCTCAATGTAAGAGCGGAGTGACTCATCCAATCTCTAAGTAATCTCATTGAGGGTACGAGTGGTAGTCCCTGCTGGGTTGGAGCTGATGCATTGCATGCAAAACTTCTATCTTAGGTCATCCCAAAAATCTATGGACTCTGCCGGCAATGAGTCAAACCAATAAGCTAATAGGCCGATTAATGAGTTTGGAAAGTTCCTGCAGGCATGTGCTTCTGAGGTATATGCTAGATCTATCTGGTTTGAACACGCATCCGAGGGTCTGTGTCTCACTATAGTTGTCGATGAATGGTAGCTTGACGTGGGAGTTGAGTTGTTCTATGAGAATCTCCGCACTGAATAGGGAGTCGGATGTTTCCAGCAGAGGCTCTTGTTGAGAAATAGCATAGTCATTAAGCCCTTCTTTGAACATCTTCTGGAATTCGGGATCATCCTAGTACTTGAACTTCTTAGGCTTTGACTGCGATCAAAGAAATGGCGGAGAGGGAGATGAGAGAAATGAGTAGGATCTTAATACGTACCTCCTGGGTGGAAGTAGCCTGAAGAAGTAGGCCCGCGCGGGTGGGGTGCACCATATACAGGCTCATTCAGTGTGGCTCATTCCGCTTGCCGTGATTTTGACATTCCAATCAGATCCCTCCAAGAGAGGACTTCCATACTTTTGTCCGTGAAGGACGAGTCCACAGTGGCATTGTTTTGTGCTGGTTGAGTACCGAATCCTGCAACATTATGACTCGGGGGGGTTGTGTGGCCCTATTGAGTGGGTGTTGTATGGCTCACCCTGATTAGTGTTCAATGACCTTACTGGGTCAACATTGTAAGGCCCGACCGAGTGGGTGATAGGATAGATAAAGGTATCCGTATGGCGGAGTGGTCCGCTTGTTTTGTGTCCAGCCATTCCTTCCTTCATCACCCCGAATAGATTCCTTCATAGGTAATTCTGGTCTTCGGGGGAAACTTGATTACGTTGAGCAAAAATTTCGAAGAATGCCATCCCAGTTGCAGAGTAAGTCGGTGGCAATACGATGGAATCCATGGCTGGAATAGTGGCGATGAGGGATGCTGCTACAGTTGATTAGGAGTTGATTCTCGTCCCTGAATCATCGGCATTGTTGTTGGCCGCTTGATCATTATTTTGATCGTTGTTGCTGGCCTCTTGATCATTATTGGTTGGAATTTTGTGTTCGTCGAAAGACAAAATTCTCGCCGGAGTAAGTGGATTTGTCCATGCTCATCGCACCACTGAAAGATTGGTCAAAGAAAGGGTTTCTCGGACTAACCTTCACAGAGAGAAAGAGAGTATGCCTTTGCCAGAGATGGTGTCGGCAAGATAGAAAAGGCGTCAAAGTGACTTGCCGTGTGACCGGCGTAGCCTCTCCGATGCTCAAGTAAGCGATGGTGATAAAGAGGAGGCAAAGTAAAGAGAGTGTTTGTGAGTAAGAATATGATACCTGAGCATAGGGGTAATCCCAATAATTATAGTGCATAGTTCCCTTGTCATGATAAGAGTGTATTTCCTCTATTGGCGGGGATGAGTCCTTATTAGGCAAGGATCCTATTTAGGCACGTTTCCTCTATAAGAGGTTTCTTCTTATTTATCCGTTTAGGAAATGATATTATTCTTGTATATCTATTTGGGAATGAGAGTTATTACTGGATTCCATATCCTATTTAGGTCAGTTTGACCCTAACTCTTCACTCGGCCAGGTGATCCTACTACGAGACTAACTGACAATGTGGCACCTTATGAAACTTCCACCCAATATTTATAAAATACCGAGTCAACGATACATTAATAAAATTTTAAATACCTCGTATATAAATTGAGGACTCATTCTTGTATACTATTGCGGTCAAAGTCGGCTCTTTCTAGAATAAGTACACGCAAAACCTTTTTCGACTTAAACTAAGTCAAAACATATTAGTCCCTACATCTATTTTTTATTATCTATTTAACCGAATCATTAATATCAATAAAATATTTATTACCTTATTAAAATGATTAATTTATCCCTTACATTTTTATATAAATATTCTCTTTCTTCTTAATTACCAACCTATTATTTTCATTCGTACACAATTTCTCATCATTAATATAAGGGCAAATTAGATAAGAAGTGATAAAAAGTGCATTGATAATATAAATTGATAATAAAAAATAAAGCTAAAAAGACAATAAAAACTAAATGAGCGAGCACTTAATTAATACTTTTTATCATTAAAAGTTTTACCATTTCTAACAGTAAGCAATTAAATTTCAGTGTTTAGTTTTTTATTTTAACGAATATCACTTTTTTTTTATCTGATTTATTGAAGTTTTATTCTAACTACGTTTAGATTCGACCTAAGTCGCACATATAGCTATGATGGTTAAGTCTTCCAATAAAGATTTTTTGTATTTAATAGGACTCGAACTAAAGACCTTGTAAAAAAGATTTTTTTTGGTTAGTTTTAATTTTCAGTAAATACTTTTCCAAGATATTTGAACTTAAATCTTTAATGTATCTATCAATATACAATCAAAATAAACTTATTTCTCCGACTACGTCCAGATCCGACCCGAGTTACGCACCTGGCTGTGATGGATGAGTCTCCCAATAAAAATTTTCTGCATTCACTAGGACTCTATCTTTACAAAAAACATTTTGGTTGAATTTCGAATTCAATCTCTTGCGGAATTTGACTTTGAAATTTATTACAACGTTGTAACCATAAATGAGTTGCAACATAAAGAAAAATGATATCGAAAAAAACAGAAATTTCTATCACAAAACAACATAATTAATTAGTTGACTTGCTAAAATTCCAGTCTCTATACTCGTTCTCGAATATTCACAATTTAACTTTATATATTGAAACAAAAATGCATAATTCATTGATATTGAAAATAGTTTTTTTTTTTGTTATTTATAGGTGATGGGTATATTTTCATCCAAGTATAAAGTGTTCATGAGCTTCAAAGGGACAGATGTTCGTGAGAATTTTCTAAGCCATTTGTTTAAAGCTTTAGAAATAAAAAACATAAAAGTATTCAAAGATGAAAATCTCAAAATAGGAGTAGAAAGGATACCTTCCATCTTAAAAATAATAAAGAAATCAAAAATTTCCATCGTGATATTTTCGAAATACTATCCAAATTCGCCATCGTGTCTCGACGAGCTTCTGAAGATAAACGAACGCCGGATAAAGAAGAAGCAGGTAGTGGTACCGGTTTTCTATCATGTCGATCCATCACATGTTCAACAGCCTCGAGGAAATTATGGCACTGCAATTAATTGTTATATTCAAGATCCAGCATTTAGAGATAAGGTTAACAATTGGAAGAATGCTTTGATGGATATTAGCAACATATCTGGCTTTCCCTCTGATAATCCACAATACAGGTACTCAATTTCTGTTGATTAATTTAATTATTTGTTTTGGGGTTCTTAAAATTCAATATTAATTTAATGATTTCTTAATAACGTTATATATATTTTAGAACACAATCATAATAATAATATAGGAACAATTAAGCAAAGAATTATTGTTTGTATACCTTTTATTCTTAAGAAAAAAACATTTTTTTAGGAAGTGATAGGTTTGTAGTTGCTTTTTTACAAGTAATTTGTAGTTGCTTTTAGTGCATGTTTCCATATGTTTGTACAAAACTAACAAATGTAATTGAAAAAAATGAAGGGTTGTTTAAATTCATTAGTTTTTGCATTGGTTACAATTAATGGGACACTGACAATTTTTTATATATAGCTAGGCTGATAGTTCGAGCTAAAATATTATTAAAGAAAATAAAAAAGCATACAAAATGAAAAGAAAAAAAAAGAAAAGAAATGAAAAGAATAAAAAGGAAAAACCTATGAAAATTAACATAGAAATGCTCACCGATAGCAAATCCATAAAATAAACAACCAAATAAACCCTAACTAGGAGAAAATTTAGTTGACTTCTTGTGTGAGCGCTCAGAATATCTACTCGCCACCAAGAAATTTTTCTTGTTTCGAAGTTTCACCGACCACCAAGGAATAAAATTTTCTTTATTTGCATCATAATTTTGAATATTAAATGCAAAACCATAAGCCAAAGATTGTTCCTGAAAGGTGAAGTTCTCCGTATCAATTGTTTTCTCCTCGTCATCACTAGTATTAAACCTGTCAGCCCAAGACTCTTGGCGGTCACCAATAGCATTTCATCGTCGACTTCTTACTCAGTTGTTGGCAAAGTTACCTTGGAAGTAGAGTCATCCTGTGGGGTATTTTGAGCATGTGAAGAGGCTGCTAGCGCATTCTCTATTGGAGAGGCAGCTTGGACTGGGGAAGACTCCCCCTGAGAGACTGCTACTTGAAGGGAATTCTATGGTGATTGTCGACAGGTCCGATCTTGACATTTTTGGGGTCCTAAGCAAAATAACATATGAAGCTAATAAATTGGGCCCGTTTGATAAAAAAAGTCCATTAATATGTATTTTTGTAAGAAAATAGTAGGATAATTGTTCTCATAATATCGACACATGTATAATTAAGACATGTTTTTTCAAGGATGAAACTTTCAATTTTTAGAGTTCAACTAACAATTTTGCCACTGGTACTAATACTCTTGGAATCTAATTATAAAATCAAATATATAATTTGATAACAAACTAAAAAAATTAATTATATTCAATTATTTAGAAAAATGGAACTAAAAAATTAAATGAGTAAAACAACATAAAATTTTAATTTATGTTATTATATTATGGTTCATTAAAAATATTAGATTTTTTTATTAAAAATAACAACAAAATTTAATTTTTGTTTATATAAATTTTTTTTTAAAAAACCTAAAAAATTGGGCCCCTTCCGATTATGGGCCCTGAGTGGTGGCACCCGTTGCACCACCCCAAGGCCGGCACTAATTGTTGAATGTTCAGCACAACATTATGGGCAGCTGCTGGACCAAGTATCGTTGGTGTCTCAGACACTATAACCGGTGAAATGATATCTTGATCTAGTAGTTTATGTTCATAATCACGTTCAGGATGAATGACGACATTCTTTGAATGCATTGTTGTCGGATGTAATGATGAATTAAGACGTCTGAAGACTTGTCCCGTTGTATATACTTAACTGAAGGATTATATTGTGATCGTCCTCGTTGAAGGGGGAATGTTGCCTTATGCGGATCAGTTGTAACAGGTTTTGATGGCTGTTCATATTGTCGGCATTCAAAAGGTAGATGTCCCACTGAACCACACACCTTACAAAAGAAGGGAAGCTTTTCATACTCAACATTGACCCACAACTCCTTGCCATCCCGCTCAATGCCAACAGTCTGCGATAAATCAGAGGAGAAATCAATGTCAATTAGCATCCTATCATAATGAACCAAATCATCATCTAAAGTACCTTTATCAATCCTCATCGAAACAATAAAACAATGGGCTATGTATGCAAGATTATCAGGATCTCAATATTCCCATGGTAAGGAATGCAAATGAATCCAAACTTGGGCGTTTGAAGAATTATGAGCGTAAGGATCAAAATCCTGAACCCATGGTTGCAACCTAAAAATTCCAACCTTTAGGTTTAGATTTCCAGGACTCTAAATTTATTCTTTAACCTCATGTTGACCGAGAAGAATGTGATAGAATCCACGGCCTAAAGAGATTAGACGCCAAGCTAAGTTCAAACCCCATAGCATTGTCAATTGTGCTTTCAAGTCATCGAGTTTCCACAGGATCTCTCCCTTACTCAGTATAATACACCTTATGAGGGAGTTTTTACACATCTTAATATGATTATTATAAATCTCTAGGCTTATTCGAACATATTTGAATTCGCCTTTGTCGATTATCGGAGCCAATGATGATGCAGGTAATGGAGCACTGTTGTGTTCCATTCACAATAGATGCATAAAGAAACAATCTTAGGTTTTACGGAATTGGCAGATTACGCAGTAGCCTTAGCAAAATATTTCATGTGGAAGAGATTGGCGATGTAATAGTCTCAGTGAGACGGAGGGTTCTGATCACTGGACAATTATTAACGACCAGAGGAGGAAGAATGGTAATTAGTTTTTGGCCATTCTGTTCGTAACTAGGTTTTTCTTTTCTACATCTATTACTTTCTATATTTTTATGAGCAGATTTTGTGCCTCATGTTGGAATATCCCACATGGGAAACAAATAACCACAAAGAGTGTTATATAAGTGGTATAGATTAGACTTTAGTACAATTTAATTGGTTTTGTATTAGATGGGTTTAACCCCACATGCATGCCCATTAGCGGAATGAGTTAAATTGCACCACATGAATTAAATTGCACCACATAGCGGAATGAGTCTGTGTTGTACCCGCTTCATGCCCACGAGGCATTCGCGTGCGGTTGCAGGGGAGTGTCAGGAAGAATATAAATATTACGATTGGGTCTTACCTATCGGCTTAAGCTTTTAGATAAAACAGTTACATGGCATGATATCATAGCGGAATGTGTATGTGTTGTTGTGTACCCGCTTCAATGTTAGGGGGCATTCCCCTGCAGGGGAGTGTCAAGAATAATATAAATACTACAATTGGGCCTTACCTAAAAGCTTCTTGACACTCCCTCGAACGCAAATGCCCCCTGAGCTTGAATTTTTAGGTAAGATTCAATCATAGTATTTATATTTTTCATGATACCGTAATTATTCATTCTACGTGTTATATGTATTGTTCATTATGATGATTTTGGCTTCAATTTCCACCGAAGCCTTTGTAATTTTATTTTAAATGTGCACCTAACCTATTTTATTATTCAAATATACAAATTATAAAAACTATATAATAGATATTTTTGTAGTAATTTATGCTCTATATTTCTCCCTCCAAATTGTTTTTACTTCATCTTACAAGTTACAGATTATTAATAGACCAATTAATTAAAAGTAGGAGAATACTAATTTATAAGTTAAAATTAATGTCTTGGTTTTCTAAACTAAGTGTAATTAATAATATGGTAATCAAGGGTAGTATGAGTAAATGAGGGAAGTGTTTGAAGAATAATGGAAAAAATATTTAGAATTGTGAGAATGACGTACACTCAAAATTGAGAAGTAAAAAATTTTGGAGGGAGTGCTATCCAGGAAAAATCATAGGCTATGTGTATTCCCTCCATCTAGTTTTAGTTGTCCATTTAACAGATTCATCAAAACAAAAAAAATGCCACACTGTTAAATTGACTTCTTTATCCTTTACATTATTACATTAAAATCTCTTTCCTCTTAGGCCAAACATGATTTTAAAAGACTGTTTGATTAAGTTTTTGTAAATTTACATATATTGATTGAGATTATGATGATTATTATTCTAATTATCATCATTATTTGTTCATGTGATGATAAGGCCTGAGGCTAAATTAGTCGAAGAAGTTGCTGATTTCGTTTCCAACAAATTACGTGAGTACTCAAGCAAACTTATTGGACTCGGGGTAATGGCTGGAGTAGCTGTTGGTTCAGTTGGAGTTGCAGCTTTGTAGTTACTTATTTTTAATTTTATTCACTTCCATCCATATATTAAAGGTGTAACAATGGAACTTCTAGTTAATTATTTTCAATTATTTTAAAAATTTATGCAACTGCGCTTACATTAAATAGAAAAAAAAATCTGCATATTCAATAGGTGTATGAAATTTTCACAGGGTATATGTAATCAGGTCATGAACTTAAGTCAAGACGGACCACGAGACCAGATTGAAGAAGAGTTTTTATTTGGTGAAAAAAGTGATTTGGGTTAAGGAGATTTGGAAACGTCATTCAAACTATTTGCCGCTCGGCTAAGCTAGATGTCCAGTTGAAATTATGGTATGATCAAATTGAGCGGGATCACTCCACCTCAAGACAGATTTTGAACACTTACTCCAAATCTAAAACGCATAGCATTGGAAAGTGTAGGCAAGGGCTTATAAAAATGAATTGGGCTTGGGCTCTTGTACCCAAGGCATTAGGGAAATTGTCTAGTATAATCTTTATTTTCAAAATATTTACAAATATAATAAAACAGGAAACTATTAATGTCTTTATATTTTATATAAAACTAATTACAACATCACGGTCCCCTCCCCCTCCATCAGATTATCATTTTTATCCGATCCAGTTGTCAAATCCTAACTCTGAAACTTAATTTTCCGCTCTCTAGACTTAATTTCTATCTAATCCTCTGCGATTTTCGATAATAATAGCTTCTGCCATTATTTAAGGCGGGAATTTTTGTAATCATTGATAGGTGCACTATCCACCTTTTCAGTCAAGTAAATTAGATTTCAATCTCAGTGTTCCGAATAACACATAATTTTTATCATCACCGCCACTGGAAGAGCAAATGGTGAATCAAGCGGTGCCAAAGAAAGCCAAAATTTTCATGGTTTAATAAAAGCTGGGGATGGTTTACAAATAGTTACAAAAATTATAACCAGCAGTGCTGTACCAACCGACAGAATGCATCCATACATATAATATAATAAGGAAATGAAAGGCCAAAACTATTAGTGAAAATTATGCAGATGTGAGAATTGAAGGCAAGGATATATATAGAGATGCTTGATTGATAGCTGAGTTGTAGAGAGTGATGATATGAAATTAAACTAAACGCCATGTGTTTGATAAAATTTCAAGGTAGTTATTTTAATATTAATGCCTAATTTAATTAGGCTGTTGGTGGAGCAAGCAATTTTGGCGTTGAAACGTGTGCTTGTATTTCAAATTAAGGATGAGATCGTTGTTTATTAATGACCTAAATTATAGTCTTGTTAAACTTAGGCATCTACTAAATATCTATTGGACATCTATTGGACATTATTATTAAACTCTAGTCAAATTTTGGTTTAAGCGAAGAATCCCTTAATTAGTGCTTGTCAATGGTATGCTTCGGACTTAAATAGAAGAACGCTACAATTCTATTTGAGTCTCAACATATATGATATGACATTCAATTAGATCACAAATACTTTTGGTGATTGATCGCAAAGATTGACTATATGTTTTAGTATGTATTCCCATAGTAAATTAGTTGTTACTTTTACATTTAGGCTTGAATCTTAGAAACCAACAACTTGATCTTTAATTCATTCATTTTTTATGATATATGGTGTAATTCAATTTTGTTTGCAGTAAAGTTTGCGTCACTAGCAGCAACATCGGTTGTTGGTGTTCTAAGATGTGCTTTTCAGGCAGTGGTTAACAACATCAGTTTAGCTCAAAGGAAATTTTTCGAGTATCTATTAGACATCTATTGAACATCTATAAAACATCTATTGGATATCTATCGGACATCTACTATAATTCTTATAGAAAATCTATTTTGAAATTGATAGACATATGTACAAATATATTTTAAATTCCAGTTGTCACTTGTTTTGAAGTTGATATTAGACATTTGTACACTTATGTGTAATTGACTTGTATGTTTTCAATTGACGTTTCAATAGATTTCTAATATATTGTTATCTGATATTTTGTATATTGAATATTTGATCCTTTTTAGTTACTGTTTCTTTTTTTCGTTGGAAAAACTGATATACATTGATTGTCTATTGGATAACGGTTGGTTGTCTTTAGTATTTTGTTAGATTATTCTGGATATTTCATTAAAGCAAAATGGTCACAAGTAAAATGATTCCTTAAACTGTCTGAACTTCTTTTATTATGAAGTTGCGTATAGCTTTTCAACTCCACTTCAGGGTCAATTGGAAGCAAACTCTCTATAATTACAAAGGTAAGGTTGCGTACACCCAATCCCCCTACCCTACTTGTGCGAGAACCTTGTTAGGCATTAGGGTAATGTTGTTGTTGTATTCTGGATGTTTCATTAATTATCTGTTGAACTTATATCAGATGTCTATTGGATTTCTATCAAATGTCTATTGGTAATCTATTTGATGCCTAATGGATACATACAATATCAGAAGTCATCATCTACTCCAAAAACTACTTTAATTAGGATAAAATGGTTGCAGCAATAAAACCTTATTCCAGAAGTCAGTATCTAATTCAAATGTCAGTAAAATCATCCTAATGTTTTGAATCAAAGTTCTTCTACATTTACAAATATATTTTAAAGTTCTAATCTATACAAAAATTCATCTAATGTTTTGAATCCAAGTTCTTTTAATTTTACTGATTTCTATTGAACTTCTATTGGATATCTATAGGATATGTGATAGTTCAAAAAAATTGAAAAACATATATCGCAATGGATATTGTTTCGAAGATAAAAATGACCCGAATAAAAAAATTCTAAAGCGGCATGTCAAAAAATGAACAGTAATTGCAAAATAAAGAAAAACAATTAAATAATTAGTGAAGTACATGCATAGTACATGTGGTGGAGGGATTGTGAACAGTAGTACACTACACGCATAGTACACATATAAATGCAAAATTCTTAATTTCTTTTGGAAGGGAATGTGTTCTTGTAAATATTTTACCCCCTTTCTTATATCTTTGTTATTAGCTAATCTTTTATCCTAAATTATTTTATATTTTTAGCTCATTTATGTAAAAGTCCCAAGGCGTTATGTACATGCTAAACTAATCCAAAATCTAAAAAATATAAATATGGGAAAAGCACGTAATCGCCATGTTTTAGATAAATTATTTAGACTCATACCTGCTAAACTAATTATTAATTACATTTTTACATTGCTCACTTGTAACGCCCTCCTATAGGGAGCGCCACGGTAACAATAAACACTCAATATAAAGTTTTAAACTCCAAATATTTTTCTCCAAATGCTAATTATTCTCCAAATATTTCTCAATGTCACTTTACATTTCTCACTCTCTAGTACATGCCATTATTCTACAAACCATAATATTACATTAAAATATAAATCCACATCGAATCTTTCCTTAATTGCTCTTTAAGCTGATCCACCTGTACCACTTTGGTCCAAGCTATCTACAAGTTCTCCACCTACGCGTAGAAAATCAACTACACGCTAAGCAATTTGCTTAGTGGTGTCCATAAAAAAAATATAACAACTTTGAATATTTTTAAAATAGAAACAAATTATATTTATAAGTCAAAAACAAATTAACCAACTTTATGGAACCAAATCACAAAACTTATATAGTAATCCTTTCAAAGTACAATCAAATTTGTACCCAATTTTTTTTCCAAACACTGTAACCACATATTGCCCAAAGTAAACAAGTCCTGAATAACGGTAAAATGGATACGGGAGCGGACAAGCCCGAAGCCAAAGCTTCAAAATCAATATATCGGTCAAGCCCGAAGCCGAAGCTTCAAAAATCAATATATCGGTCAAGCCCAAAGCCGAAGCTTCAAAAATCAATATATCGGTCAAGCCCGAAGCCGAAGCTTCAAAATCAATATATATATATATATATCATAATATCGGCCAAAGCCCGAAGCCAAAGCTTCAATTGTTTGTACAGTACTGTACCCCCCTTTATTGGCGCCAATCTACCCTGACCCGTATTCTACTCATTTAATAAGGGCAATAAATCAAAGTAACATCTTAAAAATTCCAGTATAAACCATCAATCACAATTCAACATATCTTCAGTAATTAGAAAATCCAAATCCCAAATTTTTAAGCATCAAACTTCAATTAAAACTCAATAAAATCAATATCATACTTTCCAGAATTTTTCCAGGTTTCGTAACCTGACTTCCCCTGCATTTTTCACTATCAAAACATCATCCAATCGAAGAACTTTCTTCTAAACATAATTAGCCACATGTCTTAGCTTTCCAAATCCACCAGAATCACAGAAATCGAAATTTTATAACCAAAGTTATGATCAAAATACTAAACAGTGTACCAAGCTGAGATTTTCTGAAAACAGATTTCATGACTCAACTTCAAACGAAAATTTCACATTGAAAACGAACGAAATTCAACAAGGTTTCTTCAGAAAATATGTTCCTTACTTTCTGTAGATATCAATAGAATCAAGAATCGTTCAAATCGGATTTATATAACAAGAGAAAACATTAAAACAAAACAGGTATATAATCTGGAAAATTTCCCGAAAAACCGAGAAATCGAAATTCGGGACACAAACCTTTTCTATGCTCTTTCTAGCTCTCTTCTATACCTTTTGCCTTTGATTTACTTGTAATAGCTTCCTCTACAACAGCCATATATAATTCTATCAAGATATTGCATAAATAAACTTCCTAATACCATAAATATGCTTAATCTACCATAAATTCTACTAATTAAGCTTTAATTTCACCAAAAATCACTCACCTCAAACTCGGGTTACTATTCATCCGAATCTTAATATCTGAAATCCTCCTCTTCTAGTCTTGATTGACTGAAATTGATGATGATAGAGGGCTTAAGGATCGATTTCTAATAAGAATTCGAAGTTGAATCGAAGAAATCGGAAGTTTTTGGATTATAGAAATTTTTTTTTTTTGGTAAATGAAAGGGAGGAAGGAAATGATGAAGATAAGGAAGAGAAGAAGATAAGCTGTAAGTTTTGTATATATTGTCTTTTCTTTTCTTTTTTTTTTTCAAATTTCCAATATTGCCCTTGGACAAATAATTAAATGTCCATTTCATCCTTCTTACTATAATTAGCTCTTATTTCCTCATGTCTTATATCCAATAACAACAATAACAATAAAAATAATTTCTATGATATTTTTAATACCATAGTAATTTATTATAAGCAAAATTTTGGAAATTTCGGTTCGTTACAATTCTCCCCCTCTTATGAATTTTCGTCCCGAAAATTTCCTGAAAACAATTGCGGATATTGAGTTTTCATTGTATCCTCCGGTTCCCAAGTTGCTTCTTCAACCTTATGATTCCTCCAAAGTACTTTTACCAAAGGTATACACTTGTTTCTCAATTGTTTAACCTCTCTCGCTAAGATTTGTACCGGTTCCTCTTCATACGTTAGGTCGGGTTCGATTTCTACGACATCAGGAGATAAGATATGTGATGGATCTGATCTGTATCTCCTTAACATTGACACATGGAACACATTATGAATTTTGTCGAGTGTTGGGGGTAGTGCCAACCGATAAGCTACTGGTCCAACCCTCTCTATAACCTCATATGGGCCAATGAATCTCGGACTGAGCTTGCCTTTCTTGCCAAATCGCAGGACTTTCTTCCAAGGAGATACTTTGAGAAACACTTTATCTCCCACTTCATAAGTAATGTCTTTTCTTTTTAGATCAGCATAAGATTTTTGTCTATCCGATGCAGCCTTCAATCTTTCTTGAATAAGTTTTACCTTCTCTTTTGTTTCCTAAATCAAATCCACTCCCACAATCTTGTTTTCACTAAGTTCGGTCCAATATAATGGAGTTCGACATTTTCTTCCATACAAGGCTTCATATGGCGCCATTTGTATGCTTGACTGATAGCTGTTATTATAGGCAAACTCCATGAGGGATAAATACTTATCCCAACTTCCTTCAAGTTCAATGATACAACTTCTCATCATGTCTTCCAACACCTGAATTACTCTTTCAGATTGACCATCTGTTTGAGGATGAAATGAAGTACTGAAATGAAGTTTGCTACCTAAGGCCTCTTGCAACTTCTTCCAAATCTCGAAGTAAATCTTGGATCTCGATCAGAAATGATTGAAATAGGCACTCCGTGTAGCCTTACTATCTCATCTATATATAACTGAGCCAACCTATCAAGTGAATAATCCATCCTAACTGGAAGAAAGTGGGCAGACTTTGTCAATCTATCTACAACAACCCATACTACATCATGTTTCTTCTGTGTAAGTGGTAAAGACGTCACGAAGTCCATTGTGATTCTTTCCCATTTCCATTCTGGAATTATTATAGGTTGCAACAATCCAGAAGGAACTTGATGTTCTGCTTTCACCTGTTGACAAGTTAGACATTGAGCAACATAGTTAGTAATGTCTTTCTTCATCCCATTCCACCAATAATGGCTCTTCAAATTTTGGTACATCTTGTTTGCTCCTGGATGCATCGCATAAGGACTACTATGCCCCTCTTGTAATATATTCTTCTTTAATTCTTCATTGTTTGGCACACATAGTCTATCTTCAAAATATAGACACCCATCTTCTCGAACCATATAGTCGTCTACGATACCCACTTGTGTCCGTGCTCGAATAATCTTTAAGTCATCATCTTCATTTTGTGCTTGCTTAACCTGTTGTAGTAGTACAGGTTGAATCTTCAATTCTGCAATTAAGGTTCAACTACTGGTAAGAGCTAACCCCGTATTCATAGCCCTTAGTGCCATCATTGTCTTTCTGCTGAGAGCATCTGCCACTACATTAGCCTTTCCTGGATGGTAATCAATAAGACAATCGTAATCTTTAATGAATTCCATCCACCTTCTTTGCCTTAAATTCAACTCTTTCTGTGTTGGCAAATATTTCAAACTTTTGTGATCTGTATAAATATAACATTTTTCTCCATAAAGATAATGTCGCCAAATTTTCAAGGCAAAGACTATTGCAGCCAATTCCAAATCATGAGTAGGATAATTCCTTTCATGATTCTTCAATTGCCTGGAAGCATGGGCAATCACTTTTCCTTCTTGCATCAAAACACACCCAAGACCACTATGTGAAGCATCACTATAGATTCCAAAATATTTTCCAGGTTCTGGTTGGGTAAGGATGGGTGCTTTTGTCAACATTGTCTTCAATTTCTCAAAACTTTCTTGACACTTGTGATTCCACTCAAATTTTGCGTTCTTTTGAAGTAGTTTCGTCAGTGGGGCAGCAATGACTGAAAATCCTATCACAAATCTTCTATAATACCCTGCTAAGCCAAGGAAACTCCTGACTTCTGTAGGGTTCTTTGGTGGTTTCCATTCAACAACTGCTTCTATCTTATTAGGATCCACTTTAATTCCTTCTGCAGAAACAACATGGCCTAAGAAAGAAACTTCTTCAAGCCAAAACTCACATTTGCTAAGTTTGGCATACAATTTATTTTCCCTTAAAGTTTGGACGACTATCCGCAAATGTTGATCATGCTCTTCCCGTGACTTAGAATACACCAAAATATCATCAATGAAAACCACTACAAACCTGTCTAAATATAAGTAAAAGACACGGTTCATGAGGTCCATAAATGCTGCTGGTGCATTAGTTAGACCAAATGGCATCACCAAAAATTCATAGTGCCCATATCTGCTTCGAAAAGCCGTCTTTGCAATATCATCATCTTTCACTCTCATCTGATAGTAGCCCGATCTTAAATCAATCTTGGAGAAGTATTTGGCACCCTTGAGTTGATCAAATAAGTCTTCAATCCTTGGCAATGGATACTTATTCTTGATTGTCAATTTATTCAACTCCCGGTAATCAATACACAATCAGAGTGACCCATCTTTCTTCTTAACAAACAACATCGGTGCACCCCATGGGGATATACTCGGGCGTATGAATCCTTTGTCTAACAATTCTTGCAACTGAATCTTCAACTCTTTCAGTTCAGCAGGCGCCATTCTGTATGGTGCTTTGGATACTGGTGCGGTACCCGGCAATACATCAATTGCAAATTCTACCTCTCTATTTGGTGGCAACCCCGGTAGTTCTTCTAGAAATACATCAGGAAAATCACATACCGTAGGAATATTCTGTAATTCTAACTCACCCTCCTTCAATTCTAGAGCGAAGATTAGGTAGGCCTGACATCCCTTCCTAACCAGCCTTTTAGTCTTCATAAAATAAATTATGTTACAGAGATAATCTGATCTTTCCCCTACTATAACTATTTCTTCTCCATCAGAAACTTGAAGTGACATTCTTTTGTTTTTGCAATCCACCATAGCTCAATGTTCCGATAACCAATCCATTCCCAAGATAACATCGTAATCTCGGAAAGGTAACTCAATTAAATTTGCATTGAAAAGTTGATGTTGAATCATAATAGGGCAATTCATGTACACTTTGTTTACTATCACACTGTGTCCTAAAGGATTAGTCACTTCAATATTTTCTCCTAATTCTTCTACACGCAATACTTTCTCTTGTGCTAATGCAGTACATATATATGAATGAGATGAACCAGGATCTATCAAAGCATAAACATCATGATTAAAGAATGAAAATTTACCGACAATAACTTCGGTAGATTCTCTAGTCTCAGGCCCTCGGATTGCATAGCTTCGCGCCATTCCTCCCGGTCTACCACTCTGCGGTGCTTGTTGAGCCACATCATGCCCACTTGAACCACTAGCATTTCCTCTTCCCCTTCCTCTTCCACCTTGCATTGTAGGAGTAGGAACTACTGTAGGTGCAGATGTACTTATCTGTCTTTGAGGACAATTTGCAATCAAATGTTCCCTCGAGCCACATTTAAAGCAGACTCTACCTTTTCCCCAACATTCCCTTGTATGCATCCTTCCACAATTAGAACATTGTGGAATATTTCCTCTACCTCGACCTGAAGGTACACTAGCCGCTGACCCCGTACTTATGGTTTGTCTCGGTGAAAACCCTCTAAAATGAGATTGTGTTTGTTCTGATGTTCCCTTCTGTTTCTTACTTGGAGATTCTGAACTAGCTGGACCCTGTGATCCCTTTTGAAATCCTGACCTTTTAGCCATTCTTTGTTGTCTATCTGAATTAATCTTCTCGATGCCTGTAGCAGCATCAACCAAGTCATTGAACACTCTAATCTTTTGTGCAAGTAGATGCACTCTAATTTCATCATTTAGCCCATCTTCGAATCTCTTACATGGCCTTACTTCACTGTCAACGATATCACGAGCATACCTCTCGAGTTTGAGGAATTGAACTTCATATTCTGATACAGTCATGCGTCCCTGTCTCAAAGACAAGAACAATTTCCTCTGCTCATCCTTAAATCGTTCGCTAACGTATTTCTTGTCAAATTGTTCCAAGAAAAGACCCCAGGTGATTTCTCCGGGTCGCCTTTCTCTCACAATATTATCCCACCACCTCCTAGCTTGTTCTTTGAGTAGACCTTGAACACAGTCTAATCTCTCTTCATCTGTAAAATGAAGCCTAGTCATACACCATTTAGTATGATCAAGCCAATCTTCTGCAATTGCAGGATTCACTGTATCCCCTTTGAAATTATCAGCTGGAAGCTTCTTGATTCTTTCAAGAGGAGTTCTCCACTCTCTTCTTTCAACATGAGGTACTACAGGAACTTGAGGGATTTGTATGTTTCGTAGTACTTGTGTGATTACTTCAGTAGTCATATGCTGAAGTAAAGCAGCTTGTGCCGGAGTAGGTTGTTCAGGAAACCCATGAACTGGTGGTGGTTCATGTCTTTGTTCATCCCCTTGTCTGATACGGACCGTACTCTCAGCATCCTCTTCCTCACTCTGGTTGTGACTACTACTAGCCATAACTTATTCCTGAAAATTGGACCAAAGTGGATCAAACAACTAACATAACATTTTTATATCTTAAATGGCATGTACATACTAGTCCTAGAATCGCCTTAACCTCAGCTCTGATACCAACAAATGTAACGCCCCCCCTATAGGGAGCGCCACGGTAACAATAAACACCCAATATAAAGTTTTAAACTCCAAATATTTTTCTCCAAATGCTAATTATTCTCCAAATATTTCTCAATGTCACTTTACATTTCTCACTCTCTAGTACATGCCATTATTCTACAAAGCATAATATTACATTAAAATATAAATCCACCTCGAATCTTTCCTTAATTGCTCTTTAAGCTGATCCACCTGTACCACTTTGGTCCAAGCTATCTACAAGTTCTCCACCTACGCGTAGAAAATCAACTACACGCTAAGCAATTTGCTTAGTGGTGTACATAAAAAAAAATATAACAACTTTGAATATTTTTAAAACAGAAACAAATTATATTTATAAGTCAAAAACAAATTAACCAACTTTATGGAACCAAATCACAAAACTTATATAGTAATCCTTTCAAAGTACAATCAAATTTGTACCCAATTTTTTTTCCAAACACTTTAACCACATATTGCCCAAAGTAAACAAGTCCTGAATAACGGTAAAATGGATACGGGAGCGGACAAGCCCGAAGCCAAAGCTTCAAAATCAATATATCGGTCAAGCCCGAAGCCGAAGCTTCAAATATCAATATATCGGTCAAGCCCGAAGCCGAAGCTTCAAAAATCAATATATCGGTCAAGCCTGAAGCCGAAGCTTCAAAATCAATATATATATATATATATCATAATATCGGCCAAAGCCCGAAGCCAAAGCTTCAATTGTTTGTACAGTACTGTACCCCCCTTTATTGGCGCCAATCTACCCTGACCCGTATTCTACTCGTTTAATAAGGGCAATAAATCAAAGTAACATCTTAAAAATTCCAGTATAAACCATCAATCATAATTCAACATATCTTCAGTAATTAGAAAATCCAAATCCCAAATTTTTAAGCATCAAACTTCAATTAAAACTCAATAAAATCAATATCATACTTTCCAGAATTTTTCCAGGTTTCGTAACCTGACTTCCCCTGCATTTTTCACTATCAAAACATCATCCAATCGAAGAACTTTCTTCTAAACATAATTAGACACATGTCTCAGCTTTCCAAATCCACCAGAATCACAGAAATCGAAATTTTATAACCAAAGTTATGATCAAAATACTAAACAGTGTACCAAGCTGAGATTTTCTGAAAACAGATTTCATGACTCAACTTCAAACGAAAATTTCACATTGAAAACGAACGAAATTCAACAAGGTTTCTTCAGAAAATATGTTCCTTACTTTCTGTAGATATCAATAGAATCAAGAATCGTTCAAATCGAATTTATATAACAAGAGAAAACATTAAAACAAAACAGGTATATAATCTGAAAAATTTCCCGAAAAACCGAGAAATCGAAATTCGGGACACAAACCTTTTTCTATGCTCTTTCTAGCTCTCTTCTATCCCTTTTGCCTTTGATTTACTTGTAATAGCTTCCTCTACAACAGTCATATATAATTCTATCAAGATATTGCCTAAATAAACTTTCTAATACCATAAATATGCTTAATCTACCATAAATTCTACTAATTAAGCTTTAATTTCACCAAAAAGCACTCACCTCAAACTCGGGTTACTATTCATCCGAATCTTAATATCTGAAATCCTCCTCTTCTAGTCTTGATTGACTGAAATTGATGATGATAGAGGGCTTAAGGATCGATTTCTAATAAGAATTCGAAGTTGAATCGAAGAAATCGGAAGTTTTTGGATTATAGAAATTTTTTTTTTTTTCGTAAATGAAAGGGAGGAAGGAAATGATGAAGATAAGGAAGAGAAGAAGATAAGCTGTAAGTTTTGTATATATTGTCTTTTCTTTTCTTTTTTTTTTCAAATTTCCAATATTGCCCTTGAACAAATAATTAAATGTCCATTTCATCCTTCTTACTATAATTAGCTCTTATTTCCTCATGTCTTATATCCAATAACAACAATAACAATAAAAATAATTTCTATGATATTTTTAATACCATAGTAATTTATTATAAGCAAAATTTTAGAAATTTCGGTTCGTTATATCACTATTCTCTTATCTCTAAATTGCTAACCTTTTTTTTTCAATTTTTTTCTTATTTTTGATTATCTTTCTAATCGTTTATTTCATCAACTTGCCACTTTATAATTCTTTGTTCGTTTTTTTCTCTTTGAAATGAGATCCATGATGATATAACTTTTTTAAAATTTTTTTCGATAAGTATTTCAAATAAGTTATCTTATAATTATGTAGTAGTTATCCTATATAGCATTTTTTAGTTATCTTATGATTACCATGTATCTTATGTCGCATTATGTATTTACCTTAAATCAGCTAAACGTAATATAAGTAAACAGTAATAAACTATAGTAAAAATATAACAAAATTTCATAAATTTGAAAAGCTCTATAGGAAAACTACAAGATAATTATAACGTGTCATATAGTAGCTACATGATAACTATAAGATAACTACAATGTGTGATATTGGTAAACTACTAAGTAACTATAAGATAACTTATTTCAAATACTTACCAGAAAAATGTTCTTAGAAAGTATATCATCATGGATCTAGTATTGAAGAGAAAATAAGGACGAACAAGAAACTTGAAAACAACATGTCCAAAAAATTTCCGGTTTACGAAATAAATGCAAAATAAAACTAAAAGAAGTAAAAAAGAGTTGGATGTGAACAGTAATTTAGAAAACTTGGAAAGTTAGTTTTCATCGAATATTATTTGAAATGTCATTTGGTAATTAGTTTTGTAAAAGTTCACATTTGGGTGTAAAACCTTATAAATAAGGGAAATTAAGCAACACACGATATTTTAAAGATTTTTTTTATTTACCTAAATTTTTTCCCTTAATTCATTAATGCTTTTTATGCTTTGTTTTTTCTGTTTAGGTAATTCTCTCTTCTTTCTTCGATCATCTATTTTCTTCCAATTTCGGTTTTCTTCATTGTTTCTATTGCAAATTTCATATGTCTCTACTCTTATCGATTTTAATTTCTTATTTCTTCTTCTAGTTTTTGATTTTGGTTGAATTTTCCTATTTCGGCAATTTCATGGTTTTTCTAATCAATGACAGTTCGATTATGTTGTTCTTTTGTCTTCGATTTTTGTTCATATGTTTCATTTTGAAATTTGTGTTTTGTAAATATTACAAGTTTTGTTTTTGTATTGAGATTCGCTTTTCATGAGGGAGATTTTGATTTGTCGAATTATAGCTTTTTAGTTGCGTATATGTTGTAATCTTTTTGGATGAAATTGCTATCTTAGTACAGTATGAAATCACAGTTCTCCATAGTTAAGATATGAATTCGTCATCATGCTTCTCCAAGTTTGTTATTTTTGCTTCCATTTTCATTGAAATGGAAGAGGTAACAAAAGAAAGATTAATAGTATTTGCTTGAGGGTTTGTAAGAGTAAAGAGTATAATTGCAATTTATTCTTTATGTTTAAAAAATACTCAATTTTTCAAAAAAAATCATAGCATGAAGGCTTTATTACTTCTATAAGAGCGGTATAATGCTTTAATACTACTAATTTTCATTTATTTTTAAAATATATATTAAACTACAAGCAAAAACCATATTTTTGAAAGCTTTGTACTTAATATAAGAGTGATATAATGCATTTATATAGTCATTTCTCCTTTATGTTCACTATTGGTCTAGTTCAGAAGCAAGAACTCCTCAAAATCCAAAAAGAATAGTTCTAGCTCAGAACTAAGAAGATCCAAGAAGTTTTGAAGATAACAAAAAAGGAGTTTGAAGATAATGAAACGGGTTAAAAGATAACAGAAGATAAAAGTCTTTGAATTAAGCTCAGGAGAAGAATAACTCAAAGTTAAGCAAACCCACAATCAGACACAGGCTGTGCTTAGAATCAAAGATGAAAGAAAGAGAAGATTGCGCTCTCAAGAAAACCAAGCTCAGAGGAATACTAAAAGATATGAGACTAAGTCAACACAAGTTGATATCATATCCTCACTCACCTCATGACTAAAGAAGTATATCTCCCAAGATCACAAGGATCTCAAATCAGACTCCACAAAGAAATCACCAAAGGCAAAGGCATTAGAGGCTATCACGGCTTATAGACAAGAGATAAAGTGTACACATACTAAGACAAAACTAAATCAGAACCAAAAGCCTCAAAAGACTAAATCACTATACCATCAGAACTCAGAACTCACTAGAAGAAGGTATTCAAGAGAAGAGTTCAGAGGATACAAGGCAAGCTCAGAGTTAAGAGCTTTTTATCTTAACCTCTAAAGTATCAATCCAAGGACAATCATCAATCAAGAAAAACATCCTTCAGAAGAAGGAACAAGCCAGACAAAGAGTAGTAGAAAGCTGATTTTAAGAAAAACCAAGGATTCCTCAGGATCACATGTATCAAAAGCTCAAGATATCATACCTGAAGGTGTTCACATTTACTAGAAGAAAGTATCCTTAGAGGAACACTACTTCAAGGATAAAAGGGATTAACAAGCATCAATGTCCTCATAACCAACCAATATGTTTGAGAAATTGATAGTCCCTAAGAAACTCACGTAAAGCCACCTTTTCCAAGAATAGTCTTAATCTTCTCAAATCCTAAAAGACTAGCTACCTGGCTTCACTAAAAGACATAAGATGTCTCTGAAAAGTGAGTTGACTAGCAAGAGCAAAAAGCTACTTTCTACCACCTAATTCTTGATACACGGAAAGCTAGAAGTACTAAAATAGTATAATGAGCAGAAGACAGAGTACGGATAGAGATGACCAAGTTTGGACCTATCTAACGGAAGGATTGATCTTAGTCCAACTACAAATCCAATGGCCACAAAGGAAGAAGCTGTTTAGCGCCAACGTCTAGAAGACCCCTCAGAAGATAGCCATTCTGATGAATACATTTATCTTAATTCAATAGTAAAAAACATTCTCTCTCATCAAAGCGCGCATCAACGGTCAAATTAAGCAAGAGAGAATAAATACACATCATCCTCAACACTCAATGTGTCCAGCAACATTACAAGTGCACACATCATAACACACTAGTGCAAATTCTCTAAAGCAAACAAACTCAAAATCATATTTGTTTGCAATTCAAAAGATTGATTAGAATAAGTCATTTCAAATATGTTGTAAGTGCTACTTGATAACAAAGTATAAGAGCACAAATTTATCAATCAATCCACTGAAGAAGAAGGTGATCAGAAGCTAGGCAAGGGGGACCTGGCAAGGCTTCTGAGTCATAACAGACTAGGCAAGAGTGTTGAGGTCTTCAGCCCTACCCACAACTTGGCGAAGTTAGTGAAGTAGAAGAATCTAAAAGGAAGGTGCTCTTAGATTAAGGAATATGAAGCAGTAAGAGTGGTGTACTCTATGTGTGCAGAATTCCAGAATTGTAAAGGCTTCTCTGCCTATAAAGGAGTGATATAGTAGATTTAAGCTCAAAGGAGGAAACTCCCGGGACTAGATGTAGGCAGGGCTGAACCAGTATAAAAATATTGTGTTTGATTTTCTCAACCTTGCACTGATTTACTTTGAGCAATCTATATTGTTTATATTCTGTTATTAAGTAAATAACAAACATCAAACATCATAATTCATCAATATATTTGAGTCAACACTCCATATTATATCATTGAACAAAAAAGTTTATTATTTCACATCCATATTCAAAAAGGAGTCAATCACCCCCTCTCTGACTCCTATATCATGCCTTCACAAGGACTAACAAGGATATTAAAAGATATCATAGTAATACAGCTGTAATTAACAAGTTACATTGTGCTATAGATGCTGTAAAATGTAATAAAATCTCAGGTTATGAGATTGCACAAGAAATTTGGAGAAAGTTAGAAGCCACCTATGAAGGAAATGACAAGGTAAAGGAATCTAGAATCAACTAGAAGCTGAGGGAATATGAGCTATTTGAAATGGACGATGGTGAATCCATTTCTAGCATGAACTCTAGATTCACTAACATTACAAGCAAATTACAGAGGTTGGGAAAAGGATTATCATAAGAAGGGAAACCGAAGAAGATCCTTAGAAGTATCACCAGGACATGGGAGAAAAAGAAGATAACCATAGAAGAAGCCCAAGACCTTTCCAACTTAAGCTATGATAAGCTTATCGGATCCCTCATCACTCATAAGATCACTCTAAAGTCTCATAAGGAAAAGAGGATACTCAAAAGAAACGAGAAGATCCAGTTGGCTCTCCAAGGGATATCCTCATTAAAAGATGAGAGCTCAGAAGAAGAAGATTCCTCTCTACAAAATTAAAGAAGGATGCTGAGGCAAAGTGACTCCTCAGAAACAGACCCTGAAGAAGAAGAGCAGAGAAACTTCACTCAGCAACTTAAGAAGAAAATGCTAGGGAAGGAAGAATCATCAGAAGGTGATATAGATGATGAAGAGATCGCAAATCTCATCCATACCTTAAACAAAAAATGTCTCAGAAGGATGATAGCTCCAAAGCAACTTCATCAAGATGATACATAGCCAAGAAAGAGAAGTTAAGAAGGCAAATCAAATCAGCCTTTGTCTAGAGTGATGAAGAATACTCTGACATGGAATATAGCTTAGAGAGTGAAGCACACAAGTGTTTTATGGCCAAGGAGTCAACTACCTCAGAAGAAGAAAGCTGCGCAGAGGTAGAAACCTATGCTTTGCTGCTAACTAATGATTTCTTGTAGATAATGAAGGAGACTGAGGGAATAGAACGAGGAAATGAAACACACATGCTGAAGTTAAAGAAGAGGGAAAAATATCTTGAAGAAGATGACAATGCCATAGCTGAAGAAATCAGAATCCTAACAGAGAATCTAAAGGACAAAGATCTTCTACTAGAAGGATTTAAGAAGTGCATCTGAAAGCTGGACTCAGAAGAAAGAATTCTAAGGAAATTTGTCATAAAACCTGAAGAGCTGATCAGGGAGAAGAAAAAGAAATGCTGCACCAGAAGATGCCTCAAAGGGAGGGGCAAAATCAGTAAAAAAACCTTGGGATAAAAAAGGAAGAGTTACAAGGGTATGGGTACCCAAGCGTCAATAACTTAAAAGGGAGAAACTGCCTGAGGATTGTGAACAATTCACAATGGCTCAGTACAAAAAAAATGATGAGAGTTCATCAGAAGAAGGAAAGCTCCAAAGGAGGTATAATAAAATAAAAACTTTTCCTCAAAAGAAAGTATTTCAAAAATTACATGTGGTATGTAAGTCGAATTATCATCTTCCACATCATTTTGAATTTCAAAATGCGCGGTCAATTTAGAGAAAAAGAAGTGACAGCAGTAAAAATGGGAAAACGGTTCATATAATAACTGCTACTCACGCCATGAAGTCACTCATCAATTTTGATGGTTTATTCCAAAACCATAATAAAAGTGAAAAAAATGACCAAAACACCCTCAAACTTCCTATTCAAGTGTGTAAAAACCGATGCACTTCATCGTCTTCCATTCCATCTTACCAAAACCTCTCAAAAACCTTTGCCACTGTTTCTCTCAAAAGAACAGTCATGGCTTTAACCAAAAACTCTCAAGCCCTAATCAACCTATTACAATTTAATTACACTCCTAACAAATTTGATCCTTGACCCTCATTCTCTGATAGATTTCCCCTAACCACATCTCCTCTCTCTAATATCAGAAAAACTCAGAAAATACAGAGATGGGTATAAATGTATGAACCTACCTATCCTACTTAACAATGGAATTCTTCAACAATATAGTAGAATCATCTTTGAATCTAAATATTGTCATCTCATAAGTCGAAGGAAAGGTAGCATGGGCCCTAAAAATGTTATAGAAATTCTAGGGTTGCAAGACTCCAGAATAATCATAAGAGTAAAAGGAAATGATGGTAAACCTCACTCAGAATACAACAAGGATTTTGGATTCCCCAAAGATTGGAATGGAAAGCTAAATTCTATAATGATGAATGAAAGCCATAGATATGTATCGTATATGATGGGAAGGTACTACTTCAAAAGTCAAAGGATCTTAACTCAATGACCATGCTTGAACACTACATCATGCAGTTTCTGATGCAAATGAAGAAAGTAAATCTCCTAGTTCTCATTCTTCAACACATGAAGATGAATAAATTCAGTACGAGAGGATTAGTAACAAAGATCCTAAAGAGGGCTGGAGTAGAGACAGACAAGAAAGAAGAAGTAAGACACCAAAATCTCTAAATCTAATTTCTTTAGACTAAAATTTAATACCAAGCCTACCCAATCCAAGAGCATCAGTTGGGTATTAGAAGGAAGAATCCTAAGAAGCACTCTGACAAGATCACTGCTAGAACCACAGATGGCCCACAAAAGCAGTAGTGAAATGTCTCAAGAAGCTAGACCCATCACTATGCTAGATCTGACTCAATAGTAAGCCTCACAATTAGTACCATTAAAGGAAGAGCCAGTTGAATTCTCAAAAAGAGAATTAAAGAAACTGGATAGATAGATATTTAAAAAGGCAGCTAAGAAAAGGACAACAAATTCATCCAACAGTGAGTCAAAAGAGGAAGAGAACATACTAGCCATTATAGCTTTAAGAATAAAAACCATTGAGGAATAGGAGATAACAATGGAAGAAGTAGAACAAAAAGTTCAAAGGCCTCCTTAGAAAGTATAGAAAGAACAAAAGAAACTCAAGGACCAACCAGCTATGGTATCAAGGGATGATGAGCCCAAAAATAAGGAAGATGAGGAATATCAGCTCAATCTAGTTATTGAGATAAGTTAGGCAGAGGCTAAGAAAAGAATTCATGAAGAAAACCCAAGGGAAAGGAAAGAAATAGGATTTATAATCGATGCTGCCAAAAGAGAGGCTGAAATTAAGAATGATTTCAGAAGAAAGCCTCTTACTCAACAAGAACTCACTAAGAAATGAAGGAA
This sequence comes from Euphorbia pulcherrima, assembly GCA_947683365.1. Classification (NCBI taxonomy): domain Eukaryota; kingdom Viridiplantae; phylum Streptophyta; class Magnoliopsida; order Malpighiales; family Euphorbiaceae; genus Euphorbia; species Euphorbia pulcherrima. The sequence continues at coordinate 47,622,174 of CANTUS010000010.1, forward strand.
AATGCTCATAAAAGTAGCCACGAGGAAGAAGTGTCTGATGATGAGGGAGATTTTCCCCAAGAAGAAATTAAAGCTACAGACTCTGATAACAGAGTAGAGCATCAAAGGCTGAGAATGGAAAAGGAGTTCAAAGAGCACAGAAGAAGAGAAGTAATAAGAGCACAAATTGCCAACCACAATCTCGAAGTAGGGGATTATTCATATTCCAAACCTGCTACCTTATACTTATCCATACTAGAGGATTTCAGTCACCAAAATCTAAGCTCAAAACCCATAGCACCCATCATTATAGCTAATCCAATCTCATGGATAAATACACCAACTAAATCCCTTCACAAAAATTCCTCACCATCACACAATTTAGCCATCATGCCATATGCTAAGGATGAAAAACCAGCATATGGTGAAGTAACTGCTAAAGTTGAAAAACTTCAATAGGAAGCTTGTGATACCCACAAGGGAGCATATGCTACACATTCTGAGAAGGGCGATAAAGCTAGCGCAACTGGGACAACAGTTGGCAGTGATGCTGGTGATTCAATAGTGCCAACTATTGATGAATCTCGAGTTGATAAAAGCTAAGGCAACTTGAATAGAGCCATGGTTCTATTTAAGGGAATGATTGGGAAAAGCCAACCAACTCAATAGTGGATCATAAATATTATTGAGGATGTAGAGGTTGTGCATAACACAGATCATGTGAATCCTAGTGAAGATAGGTTACAAAACTTGTCTAAGGGTGATGTGACTTAAAGGCTAGAAACAGATCCAAGCTCACTTGATTCATCAGACTCAGAGTCTGAAGGAAAAAAGAGGAAAGATAAAGCTCAGAAGCCACAACAAATGAAAGACATCTCAAAAGATGATAGAGAAAGGGAAAATATGTCCATCCTACTCACCATTGCAAGGCAACACAGTGAAATCATAAACCTAATTCTAAAGCTGTAAGATAGTGTGCAGAAGTATGAGCCCATCAAAATCAACCTTGATTTGATCTCAATATGTATAAAGTTAAGAAATCAAGTAGCAAACATTAGCAAAAAGATGAAGTAGACTCCAACAATATGGAATATATCAGTATGGCTGCTAAACAATATGCTACCTACTTGTATAGAGAACCTTGAGTCCATCGTAATGATAATAACAATAACTTCTATCTCCTCAGAGAGAGTTGAGAATAAAATCAAGCTTCCCCAGAACCAATGAAGAGAATTCAGAAAAGGTTTGAGCAGACTAGAGAACCAACAAGCCGATATTGTATAAACATACGGATTCAATCTTGAGTACAAAATAACTATATTAAGAGATGAGATCAAGAGTATTGCACAAAATGCCATTAAATCCATCACCTGCAATTTCAAATAGATGAAGCTTAAGAGATGGTATACAAAGAACAACGCTCAGATGCTTGCAAGGAGCTTCAAAACCTCCAAGGGTCTAAAAGAAGTTGGAAAATCTCTTCATATACTCAAGAAAGATCTTAGCACAATCTACCTGAAGGCTAAACCAGTTTTGAAGTAGAAGAATAGAGCAGTCCGTGAGCAAGCAAGAGAAGAGCTAGTTAAAGTTGCTTCCAAAGCACATTCAAGCAGGGAAAAGGCCTTAGTAGAATCAAGAGAAAGCCTTAAAGCTAGCATCAAGGGAATTGAATAAAAATGAGACTTCTATCAATGAAGTCAGAACCTAGAGTGACTGCTCCCCTCGGAGACTTCCATAATTAACTAGGAGAGAACATCCTGTTAAGATATCTAGGCATCTATACAGTCTTCAAATGCATAAGAGGCTACATCGAAAAGGAAGAAAATGATATCTTCCCTAAGCCTATACCCTCAAGAGACTTAGAGTTTATGGTACACAAGTCTTACACAGACTTTATCAAGGGAGCCCCTGTTATTATGAGAAAGCAATTGATTGCAAAAAGCATGGTCTTCCAGCCTACTACAAGAGCAAGCATAATTGGGAGAAGAGTATGGTTTCTCATGCCCCTATGCAAATTGATAGCCATTTTGATAATATCAAAAATGGGGAAGAAGGCAAAGAATGATGTGAGCAGCTCTAACACAATAGCAAATCAAAAAGCATCAGAAGTATTCCTAGCCCCTCAAGACAAGGACAAAGAAGAAAAGCGCCAGAAGAAGCTTTAGCTAGTTTTAAATTAGTTAACTTTTGTAATAGTTAGAGATCTTTCATATACTTGTAAAATGATTATGAGTTAACTGTTATTAACTTTGAAATGACTAAAAAGATTTTATTGCTTCTTAGTACAATATCTAATTTTGCTCTTTAATATTAGCATAGATTATGGGGGAGCTATCATGAACTGACATCTTGAATGTCAAGTAAAACTTTGTTCTTTGCAGGTTTTTATTATCATCAAAATGGGGGACATTGTTGGATCTAGCTCAGAATCAAGTACTCCTTAGAATCTAGAAAGAATAGTTCTATCTCAGCACTAAGATATCCAAGATGTTTTAAAGATAACAAAAGGATCTTGTAGATAACAAAAAGGGTTCAAAGATAATAGAAGATAAAAGCCTTTGAATCAAGCTCAGAAGAAGAATAACTGGGAGTTAAGCAAACCCACAAGCAGACACAAGTTGTGCTCAGAATCAAGGATGAAAGAAAGAGAAGGTTCCGCTCTCAAGAAAACCAAGCTTAGAGGAATACTAAGAGATATAAGACTAAGTCAACACAAGTTGATATCATATCCTCACTCACCTCACAACCAAAGAAGTATATCTCCCAAGATCATAAGGATCTCAAATGAAACTCCACAAAGAAGTCACCAAAGGCAAAGGCATTAGAAGCTATCATAGCTCATAGACAATAGATGAAGTGCTTACATACTAAGATAAAACTGCATCAGAACCAAAAGCCTTAAAAGACCAATTCATTATATCATTCGAACTCAAAACTCACTAGAAGAAGGTGTTGGTCCCTATGTGTACACTCAGTGAGTCAGAGAGGGGGTGAATGACTTGCTAGAATAAAACATGTAACTTTTCACGATTAAGGAAACTAAGCTGAGTAGGTCAGCAAGCAGAAAAAAAACTAAGTAAAGCTTCAACAATAAATAAAGAACACATAGATTTTATACTATTTCGATAACCTATGCTTACCTCCTATCCCAAGAGTGTGTCTTGGCTTAAATCCACTAATCTCAACTTCTTTTCCCTAGATGGAGATGCCTTTTATAGAGTGTCCCAATTATAAATGAGTACCCTCCTTACTATAATAACTCACCCACTGAGTAGAATACCCTCTTCTACCAATAACTCAACAAAGTCTAAATAAGAGCTAGATTCAACTTATAGAAACATTGATCTAGTTACAATAATCTAATGTTATAGTTCAAATGATCTATACTAATCTCTCTTATTGGAAAGCAGATTCTTGCTGAGTGGTTGCTTTCTTGATTGAACTTCTTTAAAGCTTAAAAATTGACCAAGTTTAGCTTTTTAGAAATTCAGGTGTATTCACCAAGTTCTAATGCTTGCCTTCTTACTCCTTTTATAGTAGAAATCAAGAATGTAGCTGTAGAATCACTTTGGCATCTTCTACAATTTGACAGCTTAACTATTCACTCGTTGCCTCCTCAAATCAATCCATTGGAAGATAGAATCACACTGTTATGAAATAGAAATAAATCCATTAGAGACAAATTGAATCAGAGCCTCAAATTTGAATCTTTGTCATTTGATTCCATTCTTCTATTAGAGAGAACTTGCGTTGACTTGCAATGTCTTATCTTCCCATTCCTTCTAGTAAGCTGACATTCTTACATAGTCACGCGCTTGCAGGAGATATGCGTTACTTCAATCCAATTTGACTTTGTCTTCATGTAACTTTTCTCCGGACAACTTTTATCTTTATCTATGCTGAGCTTTTATCTTTGTTGCGTCAGAAATTCTGTTTTTCTTTTGTATGATGTCTTTCATTAATTTCTGTAAAAGTAACAGGACGAAAAGCATGATTCCATTTTTCCTTAAATGGAATGGTCAACATTACTGGAAAATAATGTAACTTACCGAAATGGATAAATAATTAACACAGCTGAAACACAATCTAAATATCAAGCACTAAGTGAACAGTTCTTAGTCAGCGACTAAGTACACAATTCAGCTCAAAACAACTCAGAGTTAAAACTAAATAGCTAGGTTAGCGGAGACTTGAAATTATACCCTCGAATTCAATAACTCACAGATAACCATAGACTATTTATTCTAACATCATTATTGATATAATTAACTCAAACTTAACTTCATTGGTATGATCAAAACTTAAGCACTACTGAGTCATCCACTAGGTTAGCCTAACCTTGTGCTGGGTTAACCAATCTCCCCCATTTTGATCAATGGCAATTATCTGAGTGAGAATTAAATCAATAAGATCTTTAGATCAGAGTTAACTCAAAAGAATGCTTGATATATCATAGTTCAACTTCTCCTCTTTGCTTAGAGTGAATGCTAACTCTTCCATAATCCTTGATTCCTCTTGTGTCATCATTCCTCAACACTTCTCATATTTTTTTAGAAGGTCAGCACAAATATATAGTAGAAAATAAAAGAAGTTAAGAAGTTCTTAACTTAGAATAGAATAAGTAATCTTTATATATGAATAACTAAGTGCAGATCAAGACAAAGTTAACCTATACTAAGTGTACAAAAAGCACAAAAAGATTACATAAAATTCTATTCTAATTAAAACTTATCTAGCAGAATTGGTCCTTTTAGCTTTGCATTTCTAGCTTATAATTCATCTTCTTCCCATCGTGATTTCCTCTTTAGTTGCATAGGATCCTTTCCTTTCTTCTTCCCGAGCTCAGAATACTCTCTTTCAAGACACAGCAAATCTTGAGATAGCTCAAAGTTAAATTAAACAATCCTTGCTTCACTCTGTTTCTCTGCTTGCTCATGCTTCTCGTTATCCTTGGTATCATCTCAAAGTTAAATTCAATAATCCTTTTCCCCTATTGCCATTGAATCCGAAATGGCTTGAGTTTAAACATCAAACGAGTTGAGTGCTTGTTCGAACATGGTCAGATCACCAAATATGTTTGTTGAGAAGTTCCTGATCGAACACTCATAAATAGTTTATGAAATGAAGGCTGATTCCCTTAAGCAAGAGAAGAGTGCCACTAGGGCATGTGATTGAGATTGATTCACTCTGAATTAAGCATTAAGTCCTTCCCTAGAAATTTGAGTCACACTTGACAAAGGTCTAGCTTGACTGGTTTCACGGAGTACCTTCTGAAAAATTGGAGTACTACGAATGTGAGAAGAAACTTGCTTATGAATCTGATCTAGAGCTTGACCATCATTAAAAACATCCGCATGAACAACATTGATTTGATCATAAATGTGACCAGGTTTTTGGTAAACCATTGGCTCTTGTTCTGCTTCTGCCATAACAATGTCACTATGAAGTGCATCAGATATGTTTAATCTTTTTAGGGCCTTCAAAAGTTCTCATTCAGAGTCATTAACTCCCTCCAATAGCATGTTCTTCACCTGCCTAAGCTCATTGGAGTTGCCTTGATTTTGCTTAAAAGTAACTATCAGCCCACTTATAGTATCGATCACAACATCAAGCTTTGTTGTGTTAGAATCATTCTCCTTGATTAGAATGCTATATCTATTGATCACAGCTTGTAATCCCTACAAAACTGGGTTAAACTTATCAATTAGAGAGTTCCTAAAGTCTCTCTCTTCATTTATAACTCTATTGTTGCTCTCATAGATCTTCTGGGTCTTTTCTTTAAGCTCTACAACCTCCATCTTTAAGTAATCAACCTTCCTACGTGGAATAGTAAAGTATGTGATACTATAGCCTTTACCACTGAAAACTGAATAGGGACTAACTTAAAGTGGGCCTTCATCTCCTCAACAGCTTCCATAAACCCTTGCACTGGCTTACTAGCCTATGCAAATCTCCTCAACACTTCCTCAGTTAGTATAGATTTAGCTATTTCCGCATCTATTTCCTCATTTGTCCTAAGTGCTGGAAATCTTTCCCTTCCCATTCTCCTTATCTCTCCAAGGAGTTCAGCGGTGGGGTTGAATTAGGGTTAAGGTTAATTGGGTTGAGGTGGTGGTTGTTCATTATGAATCTCCTCAATAGTAGGACCTCTTAGAATTGTTCCTTCTAAGTACAGTGGCTCATGAATAGGAGATCTAATAGGGGAAAGAAGTGGGATGATGTTTTGGTAGGCTATCTTGTCAGAGGTGGAAGTATTTGATTGGTCAGAGTCGAAAGTGGAAGGGTATTGATTTTTAGAAGTTATAAGGGGTTGCATAGAGATGGGTATAGGTGAAAGGGGTGTTTCATTAGAAAGGTTAGGGAAAAGAAATGGTTCTTCTAGCTGCTCCTCAGCCTCCTTCTCACTAGCACCTTCAACAATTTGCTCGCTGACCCAAGCTAGAGATGTTTGCTCAGTTAATTGAGCTCCTTGCTCAACTGCAACTACTTCTTCTTCTTTTTCCTCCTCCTTATCCTCTAAGTCTCCTTTATCCTCATCAATAACTACCTTAATTCTCTTGAACAATCTCCTCTTCTTCTCGTTCCTCTCCTCCTTAGCCTCCTCAGTAGATAAATCAACAAACTGATGGTCTTCTTCTTCCTTCTCAAGTACTTTAAACTCCACTAAGTTGACAACATCATCCAATTGCTCCTCTTCACTTCCAATCCCTTCCAAACCACCAATCATCTGATTAACAACTTCAGGGATTAATTTCTCAGATAAGCTGGTTGTTGCTTTTTCATAGGCTTTTTCAACATCAGCCTTAGCTTTAGCAGCTATTTCCTTAGCTCTTCTCTTAATCCCTTCTTCAAGGACTTATTGCTTCTTCTTTAACCTCTCAGCTTTAGCTGCCTTTACTCTCTCATCCTTATCAAGATTCTAGACTACACTAGTCAACTTCTTGGCCATAAACTTCTTTCTCGACTGACCAACTTCAGGCATAGGCACTGATGTAGGTACCTATGCTTCAGCCTTCTCAGAGTCAATCCCTGCATCATCTGCTTTTCCATTTTCTAGCCTCTTTAAAGGTATATCTTCTCTAAGTTCTTCCTCTACTTTCTTCTCTTCCTCCTTCTCCTTGGCATTCAGCTCCCTAGGCTTCACATCCTTGGTTCCTATAGAAAATATAGATCTTTTAGGGATAGGGATATCCACAAGATGAGAGTTGGCTGAGCTTGCTCCCTTCATTTCCTTCTTGAAGTCTCTCCTGACCTCCTTCTTCTCACCCTTCCTTCACTCTGTCTTTCCACCTTCCTTCTCTCTCTGCTTGGTGATCCTTTCCAACTCCTTATCTATAATAGTAGTTAGGGTCAGATCTTCATCTTTTGGCTCAACAGGCTTCAACTTCAAGGTAGCCCTTGGGTCCTTCACTCTGACCTCTCCCTACTCGAGCTTTATGTACTAAGTGGACTTTGGCTTCTCTTCACATCACAAATTATGGAAATGAGCATTACTGAGTACTCTAGACTCAATTACATTGTTCACCACTGCATTCCTTAATGCGTATCCTTTAAGATCGAGGTCATAAGTTTTGAAAATCTCCATGACCAAATGCCCATACACCATGTGCTTCGACACCTTCAAAAACTTGTAAAGAATGGCCCAAGGCTAGTTTATACTCACGCCCTCAGTAATGGCATGTACAAATACTTGCCCAAACTTGGAACAAATTCCTATTGATCCTGTCTCTGGCAATAATACTTTTGTTACCAACTCATTCACTTGCTTACCCTTTCTTAAGAACATTGAGGCTGCGAGTTCTCCAGATTTATAGTCAGTAGGAACTTTATAATCCACTGGGATATCAACATGCTCCTCATCTCTTACTAATGTCATTCTCAGACCTCTTTATTTCATTCCCAGAAGATTTACAATCAGATTGAGAGTTACATAGACCTTTCTCCCTATCATTAGCGTCATGAACATGTCATCAAATCCTTTAACCATGTGAATGCCATGGAATAATCTATTCACAATTTGCTTATAACATCCGCTAAGAAGTTTAAAGAAACCTCTAGATGGTGCTGATGCATCCATTTTCCTAAGTGCTCATTGCTAGAAAAGCTTAGTATATCTATAGTGATGGGCTCTTAACCAACTATGCCTTCCTTTGACCACCATTCCATTGGAGAATAAGTAGTTCAAGCCATAATAAATAGATCTTCTCTCTCCTTTAGATTAACTGCAACCTAGGCCAAATGAGTCATCCTCACTTCTAACTAATAGATGTTCTTGCACACTCATATTAGATGAACGGCCTGATGTACTCACCATTGAAATAGCTTTGAGTAAGAATTAGAGAGTTAGGAATTTGAGTAGAAGATAGCTGAAGAAATTTGGTAAAGTAAAAATTTCCTTTCTTCCTTATCTCTCCTTAAAAAATAAAACTCTTCGACTAAGACTTGCAAAGCTATGTGTATGACTCACAAGCAATGGTCATATATGAACGGTGAGATTTATCAACGGCTACTATAAAGATAATGATGTATTGAATCACGGAGTGTAAATAGTTGAATCTGGATCATTTTTAAACTTGCTACCATTTTTATCAAGTTTAAATTTGAAAAGAAATCAGTGACAGTTTTAATGACGTGTCCAAAATTCAAGCGCGAAGAAGAAATACTTAACCTAAATTGCACGAGCTCAGAGTGGAAGATGGGTGAGCTCCAGAATAGGTTAGTTGGGAAATATATTTCTTCAAATTGGATTGGACATTCCAATTAATTCTCTTAAGATGTTAAATTGGTCCTTTTCAATAGGCTTCGTGAATATGTCAGCTCGATGTTCTCCAGTGGGGATATAAGTTTGCTTGACTTCTCCTTTTAGCACATGATCCCTTATGAAGTGATGTCTAATATTGACATGCTTCATCCTGCTATGTTGAACTGGATTCTTGGATAGGTCAATTGCACTCTAGTTGTCACACATGACTTTAAGGCACTTAGACTTTATACCATAGTTCTCCAATTGCTACTTAATCTATAGTAGTTGTGCTACACAACTTTCTGCAGCCATATACTCAGCCTCAGCTATACTCAGTGCTATAGAAGTTTATTTCTTGCTATACCATGTAACTAGATAATCACCAAGGAAATGACATCCTCCAATGGTGCTTTTCCTTTCAAGTTTGTCTCTTCCATAGTCCTCATTAGTTTATCCTTTCAGAGTAAAATCAACATTACTTGGATACCATAAACCTACATCAATAGAGCCTAGCAAATACTTGAGAATTCTCTTAATAATAGCTAAGTGAGATTCTCTAGGGTCTGCTTGATATCTTACATAATAACATATAGCATATTGAATGTCAGGCCTACTAGCAATTAATTAAAGTAGAAAACCAATAATACCTACATATGGATTACTCTCTACAGGTTTACCTTCCTCATCTTTACTCAAAATTGTATCAGTGTCCATAGGTGTCAACATTGGCTTTGCTTTATCCATGTCAAAGTTCTTGAGTACTTCCTTCGCATACTTTGCTTAGCTGATGAAGATCCCATCACCATCTTGCTTGATTTGTAGACCAAGAAAGAAATTAAACTCTCATATCATTGAAATTTCAAACTCTTTCTTCATCTGTTGGTTGAACTCTTTGCATAGCTTTTCATCAATTGCTCAAAAAATGATGTCATCAACATAGATCTAGACTAGCAACGCATCTTGATGCTTTCTCTTGATGAAAAGGTTCATATCTACCCTTCCTCTGACATAAACTTTGTTGAGTAAAAAGGTTATTAGTCTTTCATACCAAGCTCTTGGAGCTTGCTTCAATCCATAAAGAGCCTTCTTCAACTTGAAGACATGATCTAGATACTTAGGATCTTCAAAGTCTGAGGGACGACTGACATAGGCTTCTTCTTGAATATATCCATTGAGAAATACACTCTTGACATCCATTTGAAACAACTTGAAGTTCATATGAGATGCAAAAGCAACGAGAATTCTTATGGCTTCAAGTCTTGCTATTGGTGCAAAGGTTTCTCCATAGTCAATGCCTTCTTGTCGATTATAGCCTTGAGCAACTAATCTGGCCTTGTTCTTGACAACATTACCAGCTTCATCTAGCTTGTTCTTGAAAACCCATTTAGTGCCAATTATTGACTTGCCTCTGGGTTTCTCCATCAAATTCCAAACTTCATTTCATTTGAATGGGTCTAGCTCCTCTTGCATTATAATTATCTAGTTGTCATCAAACTTAGCATCTTCAAACTTCTTGGGTTCAATCAATGAGACAAATTGTGAATGACTCATCATTCTATTCAGCTGAATTCTTGTCGGCATGAGATTTTGCACACTATCAAAGATCTTCTCAACTGGGGGATCTCTCCTTGCTCTAACTTCCTTTGGTACATCAAGATCAGCTTGCTGAGCTACTGTCATTGGTTGAGCATTATTATCATCACCAAAGTTAATGGATTGGTCGAAGTCAACTTCATAATCTTTTTTTTCTGGTATTGGATCAGGAATAACAATAGGCTGATTGATTGATCTGCTGACTTGGTCTCTTTCATTTTCATCATCACTGGCTTCTCCACCTGCATTGTTAGTTTCATCGAAATCTACATGCATGGACTCCTCTAATGTACTAGTTCTCTTGACATACACTTTGTATGCCCTACTGTGTGTTGAGTAGCCCAGAAATATTCCTTCATTGGCCTTGGGGTCAAACTTAGACAATTGGTCTTTAGTAATTAATATGAAGCATCTACAACCAAAGGCCTTGAGATTAGCAACCTTGGGCTTGTGCCCCTTCCAAAGTTCATAAGGAGTTTTATTCAAAACTGGGCAAATTTAAACCTTGTTTAGAATATAACAAGCCGTATGAACAACTTCTCCCCATAAATACTTTCGTGGATTGTTATCACTCAGCATAGAATGACCTATCTGTGCAATAATGCGATTCTTTCTCACAATAACATTTTGCTGAGGTGTACGAGGGGCAGAAAAATTGTGGTCAATACCATGCTTAGAATTGAATTCCTCAAACTACCTGTTTTTGAATTCTCTTCCATGGTCACTATGTATTCTATTAATTTTAAGGTCTTTTTCATTCATGATCTTGATAGCCAACCTAGAGTATGATTCAAATGTTTCATCTTTGCTTGCAATGAAGACAATCCAAGTGAATATGGTACAATCCAAGTGAATATGGTCAAATCATCTACAATCACAAGGGTGTTTTTCATTCCACCTAGACTTATTGGGAAAACTGGCCCAAACAAATCCATGTGTAGAAGATCAAGGGGATGAGAAGAATTTATATTAGATAACGATTTAAAGGTCTTCCTAAATTGTTTCCCAAGTTGGCATACTGAGCAGAGTCTGTCTTTTTCAAAGGCTAGATTGGGTAAACCTCAACAAGTTCATTTCTGGCTAATTGGGAAAAATTGGTCATATTTGTTGGATATGATGTATACCCTTAAGGCAATTAGGGAGATATATCTTAATTATGTAATAGTATGAATAAATTGTTTAATCAATTAAGGCATTTAAGCTTTTGTTTATATCAATGTGTTTGTATATATATTATAGCTGGTTAAATATATTAATTTATGTATGTATGCAAAAGTCCTTGACGTATTACAGCATGAAGTCAGAGAAATTATAATTGGACTATATTTAGTCGAACCTGCTTCATGTGCAATTATGATTATGTCTAAGCTATCCCTACTCATAGTTTCATCAAGAAAGGATATTGATGAAGTGGAAAGACTAACATGTGGTCAACTTTCTTGGAAAGAGTCCAAGCAGTTAATATCCTAAGGACTGAAGGTGTTGCCTTAAGTTTGACACATGGATATATCTGGGAGAGATATTGGAGACCGCAGTAAGATAAACACTTGGTATATATATATCAATGTGTTAGTGTTTATCTTCATGCAATAAGCTTTGCGAATGTCCTCATACATGAGATACTAGTTACCTTGTATGGTACTATTGCTTTACTTTGGGTCATTACAATGAACTCATTAATTTAGGGTGTTATGGGTGATCACGGGTAAGCTGAGTAGTCGGAAAGAATCCATCGCTCCGGATATATAAAGGAGTTGTACCTGGCCACTTGTTGAAGTGATGATTGCCATAAACCTCTGATCAGAGTATGTGTTTGATAGAAATTGTTTCTAGTCAAACACACTATGGTAAAAGGCAATATACTTCGGTAGCAAGTAAACTACTAGGATAGCTTGGAGTAACCTAGCTATTAGTGGGTTAACACTTTAACCGAACCCTACAAACCAGATGGTACTAATATTAAAGAATGAAAGGAATTTATCACACTGGATATCTATTGCATTAACTGGGATTAAGTCATAAGCATAAATGATGTTCCGAGTAATGGGGGATGGTAGACCCTTACTAGAGGTGTACTTCAATCGTTTAAGGTAATCGGGTTCTGTTCACAGTCTAGAACCTCGAGCCAATGGTTCCATTAGAACAAGGATTGGTTAAGCCTTAACAGCTCAATACTTTGGGATCCTATAAGGTCACACACATTGGACCTTCATTAGACTCAGTAAAGAACTAATAGAATTATTTTATTACGAAAATATAACATGATAATAATTCGGTTATTATTTGGTTGGACCAAACATTTATTTTTTACATATGGCTAATTTAATTAGGGTCATAAATAAATTTGCTATACTAATTATATCAATTTTATAAGCCAAGAAATTTATCTTTGATCGGTAACTAATTTATCAGTGTCAAAAAATAAATATTTATTTGAAAAGAATTAAAAGTGAAATTTCGCCAGGGTAAGCTAAATTGTACCGAGAGTACAAAAGTATTTTTTTGTATTGGCTCAAGTGCACGAGAGTGCACCGAGAGGTGCTTGAGCAATGCTAGGCATTGCTCGTGGCAGCCCATGAAAATGGGCTACACATGCTCAGCCCATCGGGGTACGCTGCGAGCTGGGTCTCTCAGCTTGGGCTGCGAGGCCCAGCTCACTACAAGGCAAAGCCGTACACATACAGTGTGTTGTACACTATATGCAAGTGGGCTGTACCCGCGGGTCATAGTGAACCGCGGGCATAACCCGCGTGGGATATGCTTTTAGCACATCCCACATCGGTTATAGGGGGAGCATTTTTATTCCCCCAAGCCTATATATAGGCTCTCCCATACTCCTTTTCAAATTGCACCTTCAGCTCAAAGTATAAATCCTAAGCGAGATTCACAAAGATAAACCTCTTAGGTATTGAGCACAGTTATTTTTAAGGAGCCTGAATTTATTCGGGCACCTCTAGTTTATATTTTTGAGTGAGGCTTCTAGAGTGGTCTAGCAACTACTCAAGGCTTCTTAGTTCTTCCTCTCGGGGAGTTTTTTTTTGGTGGGGTTCGTGTGGATATTCATACAGGCTATCCTACGCTTAGAGGCTTGTTCAAGAGAGTTCTGCTAAAGCACGCTTCAATTGGTAAGTTTTCTTTCTTTCTCTTTTATTATTAAGTCTTTTTCTTTAAGCGTTTTTAGACTTAATAATATGCTTGGGTTGTTTTGCATGCTTAGTTTATTTTATGCTTAGGTTATAACTTAGAGTGATAACATGCTGAGGTTATAGCTTAGAGTTATAAAATGCTTAGGTTATAGCTTAGAGTTATAACATGCTTAGCATAAATATACATACTAGGATATAATTTAGAATTATGGTATGCCTAGCCCTTTTCCATGCAAACCTAGGTAGGGAATTATTTAGTTAAGGCTTTATTTTATTTATATCCAACTAATAGGAGTTCCTGGGGACAGGAAAAAAATTTTGAATTTCTGCCGTGCCTGTTATGCATGTTTAATCTGGCTGTCAATTCCCAACAATATTGATATGTCCTAACCTTCTGTGCCATAGCCATGAGTTTTCCGCATTATAAACTAAGCATTTATCAGTGGAGCTGGGGGATAAATCAATCATATAAACATTGTGAGCAGACGACATTTCGGACGTCTAAAAAGCGGGGCTAAAAGATCGACCTCTTAAAATAATATGATGAGCGATGTGGTATGATGTGATGGTAGAAAATGGTTTTGCATATTTTAATGCTCAAAAGATACGAGATCAAAATCTTGTATTTAAGACATAGTCGCCACCCAGTTTAGCTTAACCAGGAAATTTACATACGATTTTCCCACTAGGCTGTAGACCATACCTTAAATAGAGATTTTGAGTTCGGATGATGCTATCTATTCTACATTGGCCAATTTTAAAGTATCAATCTTTCTTATTTGGTCTTAATCCACCATATTTTTTTGTTTTTTATTTATATTTTGTGTTAGCGTATTATTTAGCAAGCATAGCATTCAAAGCGATAAATAAATTATTACAGTCATCCAACGAATAAAAATGCAAAAATTAAAATTATTACAAGGCTTTCAAATACTATACACTTGTCTAAAATGAAAAATAAAATACCCGAAGGCCTAGCATATATCTAACCTAAATCTATCTATACGGAAAGGTTAGCACAAGTACTGTATGAATACAGGGTATATCATACGTAGCGGCGCCCCAGGCAGCATGTTCTGAGGGGCCACTGCCCCTCACGAGGTCCAAGAGGCAGCACCCCCAGCAGGGTTGAGGGGCGGTGGCCCCTCGCAGGGTCTAGGGGCAGTGCCCCAGTGGGGTCTGGGGGCGGCGCCCCAGGCTAGGACTGGGGTTCGAGGTCTCGGTTCCCTTTGAAAAATTTATTTTCCAAACAAATTTTAAGGAAAAGTCTATTTTTGATACGATTATTATTTCAACTAAATTATTTGTGAAAATGCCACATGTTATGGTGTTTGGACTGTTTTTCGGGGAATTATGGGTTCTCGTCATGATACTGTACATGGAAGATATGAAAAATGAGAAAACAAGGTTGAAAGGGCAACAATGGGGCTACTGCCCAGAAACTCATGCTGCCGGCGGCATGGTGATGCCGCCAGCGGCATGGTGGTATCGTCGGTGGTTGAGTGAAGCCGCCGGTGACTTCACAGCCATGCGATTCTGATGAAATTGCCAACGATTTGGTGAAATTGCCGGCAGTTTTAGAATATGCACAAACATTAGAAAATCAGGAAGAAATGCCCAAAAACTCAAAGAACATAACCGAAATAGAAAGTAACACAACAAATAGCAAGGAATAATGCCAAAGAGCTCTACCTCTTCATGTTCTAAAAACGCCTCTGAGAAGCTCAAAATGACGATTTAGGTAGTGATTTGAAGATTAAACAATGTTTATCTCTAAAAAAATTTATAGATTGATTTTAACATAGGATTTCTAAAGATTTTAAGTTTATCCTAAGAGATGTAGATGAAGAAAAACCAAGAAAACATGAATAAAATCAATTTTCTGACCTTTTCTTCCCTTTCTCTCTCTAAAATTGCTCTCTCTCTCTCTCCTAAAACTCTCTCAATGTTCTACTAATCTTCTTCCCCCATTCCCCCACTTGTTCTATGTTTTCAAGGATGAAAAACGAGCTAAAAACCAACTTTTGGCATTAACCAATGGTTTTCAAGAAAAAGCCAAAAGCTGGCAGATTGCCTGCAGGTGCCATACTGCCGGCAATATGGCTCAAGCCACCGGTAGCTTCAGGCCCATGTGGGTAGACTACCAAATGGGGCCTACAGTCTGAAAAGGTGTAAAAAGGGGCTTGTGGGGTCAAAAGGTCATATTTTTGAACTTTTAGGGTATTTTAATATATTTTGGGATATTTTAGGGTATGATGAGATACTTTGGGTGAGAAGCATCAGTTTGAGCTTCCACCGGATGCGTAATTGGACACGCTAGATTGGATTCAAATGTTAATAAAAATTTAAAATGAATTTTTAATGAGGATTAAAATTTGAATATACGTCATCATCATCTCACGTGAGGGACTGCAAAATCCCGTGCTCATAAATATTATTAATTCTAAGAGCATGAAGAAAAGTTTGGTAAGAGTTGCCATCAATGACTGAGTAGCCGGCTAAGTCAAAAATCACTTTCCTACTTTTGTTACACAGTTGAGCAACACTTAGCAAGTTGAACTTCAAGCCTTTTACTAGAGACACATTTTCAATTGAAGGCTCGACTCCTACAGTGCCATTGCCAATAATCTTTCCCTTTTGATTGCCTCCAAAACTGACACTTTCATTCCTCTTTCACTCCAATATGATGAATTGCTTTTCATCACCTGTCGTATACCTCGAGCATCCACTATACAAATATGACATTCTTCTATCATTAGTGGAAATCAGACTCACTTACATAACAATTAAGTTTTCTTAGGTACCCATGCCTTCTACTGGCTGGGTCCTTCCTTGTTAGTGGTGGTCATCCTAAACCAGTCATACTCATCAGAGTAACCATTTTGTGTTTACACATGACTGTAGCATGTCCTAACTTTCCATAAAATTTACAAGCCGCCTTATGATTGGGCCTGCTTACTTTACTCTTTTAAGAACCTTCTCAGAGTGGTGAGTGCAGTTACTTTGAGTATTCCTATATGGTTAAGGTGGGACTTGCACCTTTTTCAAAGCTATTAATTTAGCAGCTAACTCATTGATTTGCTTAATGAGCTTATTGTTGAATCCATCATGGTACTTAGCTTTTTCCATAAGGCATAAGATGTCAAGTGGGGTAGAAGAATTAACATCTTCTAGATCATCACACCTCCTCTTGAGTACTTTGATGTACTTAGTTGACTTCTAAGTCATATTGATAACATCATTAGGTACTGTTGCAAGTTCATCTAAAGACAAAAGGGGCTTAGAATTTAACTCAGTTCTCTTTCCTTTGTCTTTACTCTGATCAGCTGATTGATTGGCAGTGGAAGTACATGGTTGGTCAGCTGACTCTGAGTTGGTTTGATCATCCTTCACCATAAGACACACAATGGCTAAATCTTGTGCCTCCTCATATGACGATGATGATGACTCTTGTTCAAAATCACTCCAGGTAGCAACAAAAGCCTTCTTATCCCTTTTCTTTTTTAACCTATCCTTCTTAGATTTAGGACAGCTAGATTGGATGTACCCTTTTTCACCACATTCAAAACACTTGATATCTTTGTTATGCTCTTTGTTACGCTCTTTACATGATCTTTCATCTGTTCCCTTCTTGTGCTTGCTAGACTTTCTGAATCTCTAAAAGTTTCTATCTTTCTTCAAGAATCTGTTGAAGTTCTTGGTCATCAGTGTTATCTCTTCCTTCCTATCCTCTGGATATTCTTCCTCAGAGAAATCATCATCAGCATTAAGAACAATAGCTTTATTGGAGCTTTCTCTTTCCTTATGCTTGAACTTATTGGACTCAACCTTATATTGCTTCAGTGACATCTCATGAGTAAGCAAGGTTCCTATCAGCTCATCAAACTTGTAAGTCTTCAAATTATGAGCTTCTTCAATAGCACTACTTTGCATTGCATTCCTATGTTAGACTTCTCAAAATTTTCTTAACAGTCTCTTCTTTAATGAAGTTCTTGCTAAGTGTTTTCAGCTCATTGACAATATTCATAAATCTAGTATTCATTTTAGAGATGTCCTCCTTGGGTTACATATGAAACATCTCTTAATCCTTTATGAGAATGTTGATCTTGGACTCCTTGACCTTGATTGTTCCTTCATAAGTTACTTCAAACCTCTTCCAGATCTCTCTAGCAGTGTCACACCCTGATACATGGTTGAACTCAGTTGCATCAATAGCACAATAAAGACAGTTGATAGCAGCTGCATTTTCCTTCAGTCTGGCTAAGTCCTAGTTGTCCCACTCATCATAATACTTCTCAACTCGTACTCCATTCTTCGCAATAGTAGGGAAAAATGGTCCTTCAATAATAGACATCCAAGCATACATGCTTTGCGTCTGGATGAAACTCTTCGCCTGATTCTTCTAGTAGGTGTAGTGCTCTCTATTGAACATATGAGGCCTGGTGACTGACATACCTTTAGGCAGAATGTAGGGTTGGGCCTTTGCACTGGATTCTCCTCCTTTGTATGCCAGGTCTTTATCTTTAGATAGTGAAATGTTTAGATTGAGAACTTGCTATGATACCACTTGTTGGTCCCTATGTGTACACTTAGTGAGTTAGAGGGGGGGCGGAATGACTCGGTAGAATAAAATAGGTAACTTTTTTAAGATTAAGGATACTACGCTGAGTAGGTTAGCAGGCAGAATTGATGCTGAGTAAAGCTTCAACAGTAAAGTAAAGAATATAGAGATTTTATACTGGTTTGGCAACCTGTGCTTACATCCAGTCCCAAGAGAGTGTCTTGGCTTTATTCCACTAATCTCAACTCCTTTACCCTAGGTGGAGAAGCCTTTCACAGAGTGTCCCAATTACAAGTGAGTACCCTCCTCACTATAATCACTCATCCACAGAGTAGAATACCCTCTTCTACCAGCAACTAAACAGAGTCTAAATAAGAGCTAGATTCAACTTATAGAAACATTGATCTAGTTAAATAATATGTTATTACAGTTCAAATGATCTATACTAATCTCTCTTGTTGGACATTAGATTCTTGGTGAGTGGTTGCTATCTTGATTGAACTTATTTAAAGCATAGAAATTGACAAAGTTTAGCTTTTTAGAAATTCAGGTGTATTCACCAAGTTGTAACATTTTCCTTCTTGCTCCTATTATAGTAGAAATCAAGAATGTAGCTGTTGAACTTGTTTTGGCATCTTTTACAATTTGACAGCTCAGCTATTTACCCGTTGCTTCTGTGAGCACTAGATTTCAGTGATCCATCTCGCAAAATGATGATAAGAGCTAGACAATGCATTCTTTTATAGGTATTTTCCATCAAAGGTGTTCCCACTACTGCAGAGTTGAGTTTAGCCATAACACGAAGACCTAGACTAACCTTAGGTACCCATACTGGTGCTGCCAAGTAGTACAAATCCACAGGCAGACTTGTATAGGTGACTAACTTTCGTACGTCTGGAGGGGACCTATACGGGTCCCCTAGTAGCGGTACAGGTGGGGCCCTACCCGTATGGGTATGCTTGTTTCCCGTTGAGGCCAATTTAGAAGTAGTATCTTACCATTTAAGGAAAAGGCAGGTACTAAACTCGGGATCACCGAATTCCAACCTAATTTCACCCTATAAAAGGGCTTTCTCCTCTCATTTCAATAGATTCACAACACAACATTAGACATACAATAAAATACTATAAACAAATGGTGGTAAATGTTCTAGCAATCTCTATAGGTATAGTTGAGGTATAGGAGGTATAAAATAGGGAGAAACCCCATTCTTTTAGGTTTTGTCCACATTTTATTCATTCCTAACCTTATTTATTAGGATTAGGGGAGATTTTATCTACTCAAATACTCTCCTTAACAGTCCTAACTGAGCACATACTTTAGCTGGACTCTTTCTACAGTAAAGGGATCGCCTCAGAGTGGATTAGGGATCGCCTCATAGTGGATTCACATCGTAAAGGTAACGCTACTGAGTATCAAAGAGACTGACATCTCCTTTATATTGTTATTGTCAGTTTATTTTGTATCAACTGTTATTTCAATTCTCATTTTAGGTCTGATCCTAATTAATACGGGCTTTGTTAGTACATAATATACCATTTCGGTGATTGTACCGGTGCGCCACACTCATATAAAAGGGAATTCTCGCTTTTATTTTATCTCCTCTATAATCAATCTATTGATATAAATTAAACACTGGTTCTGTCAGATCCGACAGAACTCGTACGAGTCCCCATACCGGTACGGGTCCTCCCCGGTAGCCGTATGCCTTCCACCCACCTATACGGGTACCGGCCTCCGAACAGAACCCAAACTTCTTTTTTTGGTTAAATAAAAATCAACCAACTCACCGTTTACCATTCAGTCATTTTCACTAATAATCCCGTAAATCAACCCACAAAAGTTAAAATATGGCATTACCATATACATCACATTTTTCTCAGTAAAATGCTGATTCATGGTAAGCTACAGATTGTGCTAACCTTTGTGGATGCAGGTGAATTTATTTATATTTGTTTTATTACTTAGAACAAATGTATAGGTTCCTTTACAATTCCCCCATTTTCCCCCGGTTGTAATATTGTTCCTCTTTTTATTATTTATACTTTGTTATAAACTGATAAACATATGCATTTTCTATGAAAGAGTGTAGAAATAATATTGATGTGATAATTCCTCAAATGATGAAAATAATGCGGTTTTACGTGGTGAATGTAATTTTGAATTAACTAAATTAGAAATAAGTGACTCATCCGATACGCGAATCTCTGATCCAAAAGGTATGAGTCTCTCGCCCAATGGGAACCATACCAAAACTCTTTCCCAAGTAGACAACTTGGGTGGCAATCCTATCATTTGTACCGAGATTTGGGTCTCGATTCTTTTATTCATTAAAATTGGCTTATTGTGTAAACCTAAACTAAAATGGTTTTATTACACTTAAACAAGAAAACAACCCTGAGTGGACCCTGCTGCAAGGCACTGGAATTTCCATCCCCTTACAGTGGCGACTCTACTGGGGATTATAATCTTTTAACTTGCAAAGTTTTGGTTTGATTTTGAAAAGCTCAAAAGATTAAGATGAGCATCGAAAATCATTTAGTTTATTTAACGCGTTTCTTTTTCATCATTTGGGAAAATTATTACACTCTATCTTTGAACCTTAACGTCACCATGCATTTTTATACATGCCTCATACATAATTGAACCCATGCATGTATTGATCATTTGGTTCCTACCCTAGTAAGAGCCAAAGCTTGTTAGTAACCTCAAGTTTATTTGGTTTGCATTCCGGTTTTCTATACGACCAAATTCAGTTCAATTAAGGGATGAATCGCCTCCTCTGTCTCTCAGCGATCCATCATCTAGTCAGTATGGACAATAGAGTTCAGTTAGTCCATATAATTTAGGGGGTACGATAGTTTCACCAGCCATCAGTCGGTCTATTCATCCCAGCCAAGGATGTATGTTTTATTTTGAGGGATCTAGCCAAGGTCTTAACTGCATAACCATGTCTAAGGGGATGACCTTCCGCCATCCAACAGGTCTACCCTTCAGTGTGACTTCAAGAGCTCAACCATATTCTCCTTTGGTCCAAATCACGAAGAGGACTAGTGCCAAGATAAGTAGAAGCTTAGAATCGGGAGACTACCGATTCACTAAAAGATCCTTCCACATCTGGGGGCTGACTTCAAGGATGAGGTAACCTGTTAACATTGCTAGTGTTTTGATGCAAAACATTGCCACTTATAAAGCATGTCACGAATAATTCATGCATTCACATTATGTTTGAGCATTTCACTCTTAAAGATATCGTACACTCATAAAATCAACATTCTTAAAAATTGCATCATGTTTATTAAAGAAATTGAATATAAGTTTATCTCAATGGCAAGGTTCCAATGATTAAAACTTATCACTATAAAAAAGAGAGATAGTAAAAAGTGATTAGCAAACATGATAGGCTTGGGTCATAGCTCATCTTTTCCACAAAAAGGGGGAAAGATACACATCAAAAAGGAGGAAGACAAATTGCACATTAAGAGCACCGTTGAAGGAAAAAGATCTTACAACAAAAATCTAAAATCAATGCAAGCTTCAAAAGGGTAAACTGTCACATGCATCAAATGGGCATTTTTTTTATCAATGTAGGTACCTCCCTTAGACGGATATTCCCCTCAAAATGTCCCTACAAAAATGCTTTCTCCATTTGTTCAAAAGAAAGAAGATCCCTCACCCCACATAATGATCCAAAGCCTCCATAACAACATGACCCCCTTATTTTACAAAAGTGAAGGACATGTTCATTCCAACAATAAATAGCCCATGCTTACCTAAAGCAAACCCTCAAGGTAGGTAATCTAGTTAACAATCAACTACGCCCCAGTCAACACTAATACTAGGAGCAAATTCAGGCCTAATTAGGAAGGACTATCCAAGAATATAAAAGTGCTTGGTAAAGGAGGAACCAAGCGTAAGGACATGGATGGAAATGAGTTCGTGAATCCAGGGATCAAGATAGGCTTAAGCGCTATCATGTTTAGGTTAAAAGAATTAAATCACAAAAAAGCTGCACAACGAATAAAAGAAATAAAGAATAAATCACCTGGCGAGTGGTCCTCTACTGCTCGGGCAAAAATTAGGGTGCAACCCACTGATTGGTATTCTACAAACTAGTCAGGAAAAAGTTAGGGAACTCAAAATAAAGCCCGCTAAGTTGAAAACCCTAAAAGGGCGGCTTAGGCAAAAGTTAGGGTATCGAGAGAAAACACATTAGTTGCTCTCTAGAAAATCTGTAAAAGGACTAGAAAGCGGGTAAGGGTTAATCATTGGAAACTATTGCCATTGCCTATGCACTCAGATTTAATTTCATTGATAAACATGATATTATTTGCTAAGAATCTGGGTCTTATAAATGCATGCATGTCCTTAAGGTAAAATGATCACAAGTATGTGAACATCAGTTTCTTCTCTACATTTTGTACTCTTTGTTATTATCTGTACTACGGGTTTCAGGCAACAAAAGACAAAATATCGATAAGTCACTAAAAAAATAATAATAATAAGGCTTATGCAAAATTTGGAAAAAGTATGCTGAACTGAGTCACCAAGGACAGTTCAGGAAAAAGTTAAGACAAAAGAAAAATACAAAATCAGTTTGATAGATCGCATCACATCAAGCGGTCTATGCAAAAGTTAGAACTCAATTCAAAAACGCTAGTATTTTGCACTTACTTTTGTTCTTCTAGTATCATTTATAATAACAACATTTCACAGTTGGGATCCCTCAAGTTTAGTTTTCCCACTGTGAAGGTACTTGATAGCACACATCATCCGAAGTGCTAAGTGTTTCCACTAGCATCATCCAACATTGAACCATGTTTCGGTTTGGACACCTTGAAGGCGCATTCCCATAATGTACAAAGAAGGAATCTCATCCAATTAAGTAGCCAGATGTATAGGCATCCATATAAGCTTGTACAAGTCTACAATAGGCATACGGATCTCATCCAAAATCTTGGTAATACTCAACGATCTCAATCGGGCCAGTCTCTCAAATCTGAAGCTTCAAAAGTTTGGTTACTGTGGACTTCACCAGCAAATTAAGCATTTATCAAAGAAGGACAAGATAGCAATGTCCTTAAAGCAAAGGATCTATCAAAGGCTCAGACAAGAAAGAAAAAGTTTGCTGGATTGAAAACCCAAAAGGGTGGTCCATGCAAAAGTTAAAGCAAAGAAAAGAAAAGTCCGCTAAGTTGAGCCGTCAAGGACAGTTCAGGCAAAAATTAGGGCAAATAAAAGTTTGATAGGTCATCTCACAATGAATGGCCTATGCAAATATTAGAACATCATTCAGAGAAGGAAAATTCCAGCATCCAATCGAAGTCCACAATAAAATAAGCCACCTAAAAGTATCGAAGGTTCTGAAGGCAATCTAGACTACTGAGGGATTCTATCCCTGACGATCCCTTAGAATCTAGTCCTATGCATCCCCTAGCAAATGGTCCATTATGTAGCACCAGCAGCTAGCTGAGCAAGGGTCTTGGTCTCTGAAGCCCATGCGATGGCCCTAACAGTACTAGCTACCCCAGCATGCTGATCCACCTCCTACTCAGCTCTGCCTCTACAGGTAACAGCCGATGCCACTCGGTATAGAATCTGACTGCTCTAGTGGCTATCTATCCTCGGTCATCTATGCTAACTAACCCTATAGTATCTCAATCTTAGCCCTCGCCCTAGTAGTCTCAGCTCTAGCCTAATCAGCCTTAGTAGTTATGGCCTGTAGCTACTCCTCCAAGAATGTAGCCTTCTCCTTAGGAACATGCAGGTCCTAAGCGGACCTACCACACACCGTAGCTAGCCAAGTCTGTAATGGAAATCACGAGATTGGTATACATATAAATATCATGGCATGCATTGCGTGTAGTTTGTTGAGTTTTCCATGTAAAAGGAACTTACCAAGGCTAGTATGTCCCAAACCCCCCATCAACATCACTCAGGCCCCTCATCCAATGGGCATAGCCCCTGGTCCATCTTAGGCACCGGGTGTGGCCAGAAGACTACCTTCGGAATTAGAGGAGGGATCAGTCTCTAGACTACAGCACTTGTCCTCCACCCTCAGACTCTCTCACTAAAGTACCACTCTGGGGAAAAAGGCAACTCCAAGACAAACTGGCGGTCATCCACGCTTGCTCGCACCCTCTCGATGTCCTCATAGATGACCAACCTATCCCATAGATCTCAGATGAACTGCATGAAGTAAATGCACTATAAGTGTCACTACCTTATAAATACAGTTTCTACTAATGCTTATTGGAAATGTGAGATACAGGTTTATCATGAAAGATATTTACCCGATCAAAGTGTAGCTGACAAAGGAACTCTCAGTAATCCACTACAAATCAAGGCCCGACACTGTATGAGCCCAACAGAGAAAAGGTTATGGAAAACCCAATTTCAGACATTTTGTCCCAGAAGAAAGAACCCGTATGGGTCCATCCCCATCAGTATAGGTCCCACCTTGATAAAGCACCACCCATATGGGTCCCACTGCACCTATACAAGTCCCCTCCTCACACCTTAGGACAATTTTGTAAGTAGTAGCAGGATTCCTCAAATAGTGGGGACATGCAGAGGAACATGTCTCTCCACTATAAGGCTCATCCACCAGTCGTGAACCCACTAGCCTGGGTACCACTCAAAGGAGAGTGGTGGCTCTAGAATGGACCAGCTGTCATCCACCCCATGCCTCATGTCCTTGATATCATCGTGGATAACCATGTGTAGTCAGGGATCATGAATAACCTACATAAAATAAATGCACTATAAGCATCCTAGCTTCATACAGTTTCTACTGATGGTTTATTGAAATGTAAATACAGGTTTAGAATGGAAGAAATTTACTCGATCAAGGTACACATGTTGGAAGGAGCCACAGTAGCCTCGCCGATCGTCCGATGGAAGGTACGCATCGTCTCTGACCACCTCCCTACAAAAGCTTAGATAACACTAGGGACAAGCATCTCTAGCCCCTGTAAAATGACCCTGATGATATTAGTGAACCCCGAATGGGTCAATATGGGCCAATAGCTCAGTATCCCTAGTATCTCAAATCTCCTCGTGCTACTTTCTGTAAAAGTTCAGGGCTTCCATAGTCTTATATAGGAACTGCGAAGACAAAACATAGTCCAACAGGGTCAAGATATAGTAGAATAGTTAAAGATCAGAAAACAGTTAGAGAAAATCCAGTTCTGGACATTCTGTCCCTAGAATGGGGACTCATACGGGTCAGCCCTACTTATACGGGTTCCCAGGTCTAATCAGTATGGAAAATGGGACCCGTACGGTCCCCCCGTACCCATATGGGTCCCGTGTAAGCAGTAGCATCACGAAGAAAATTCTCAAGAATCCAAGCTCAATCAATTT
Organism: Euphorbia pulcherrima; assembly: GCA_947683365.1. NCBI lineage: Eukaryota > Viridiplantae > Streptophyta > Magnoliopsida > Malpighiales > Euphorbiaceae > Euphorbia > Euphorbia pulcherrima. The sequence goes on from CANTUS010000010.1 coordinate 47,647,561, forward strand.
TAACCAAAACTCATCTGAATCAGTTCCTAAAGCACCCTAGGCTAAAGTTACAGGCATCATGCTCTAATTTGAGGTCTAAAACACCCTAAATCATGACAAGAATCAAGAAACTCTGAAAAAATCAAATGGGAAAATCAGGAAAATACATGGAGCTTGGAAGTATGAGTGCCAAGGGAAGGAGTCTAGGGCACTTCAAAAGCAGGAGTGAGGCCCAGAAATGAGTCCCTCTTATGGAAAGCTTACCCGATAGAAATCAGGCATCCCCGAATCTCCGAACTACCCACCTAGGGCAAGTTCTCACGCCTAAGAGAGAAATGGTCAGGCTTAAGATCCTTTTTAGACATCTGATCTATTTTTCTAGAAGAAAATTGCAGGAATTTAGTAAAAGAGGAAGTTTTGGAGTGAGACGGGATATTAGCTAATCGGTTTTTATAAACCTCTCCATTAAGGACCCATATGGGTCCCATCTAAACTATACGAATCCCCTTTTTAAATTCATCACCCGTACGGGTGCAGGCCACCCGTACGGGTCCCTTCTTGCCACCAGGAGTCATTTTTCAAGTCAGAACATCACCGGCATGCTCAATCCAGATTAGGGGATCAAACCGACTTCTCTTAAACTCTATACTCTAGTTAAATATAGGGGCAAAACCCCTAGCTTACCTTGATTCTTGATTGAAAGGAACAATGATCTTTGTCTCCTCTAAATCTTTTGAGAATCAAAGTAAGCTATTTATGAATTAGTCACTAAGCAGGGTGATTTTCATGTGTAGGTCATTTTCTAGTAGGCAAGCCTTATAAAGAAAAGCCTCTCCAATGGCAAGGAGCCTACCTAAGAACATCAATCCATTCCCCAGAAGTGGAATAAGCCAGGGGACACTCTCAAGGTCAGTTAAGACAAAACCTTAATGCCAACTAAAGGAGCACCACTTTCCCATTAGAGCATCCACATTCGGATAGTTCCTTCCCCAGCAGACGGAACATTCAAGGGGCATCCCCCTATCCTTACAAGAAGCTAATCTCCATCCCCGATGACTGGATGGTTAAAGGAACCATTCCCCCAATCAAAGTAGTGTCCGAGGGGCACCCCCTAACTAATTAAGCTTTCTCGAGATGGTTTTCAAGGATACTCCCGAACAGCTAGGATGTCCCAGGAACACCTTCCTCTAAATAATTGGAATTGCCCTCAAGCAGTTTCTCCCCAGCAATCCAAAGGACTAGCCATTCCAAGTCTATCTCCTCAGCAGTCAACTCCCTCAGGGGCACCCCCTAAGGGGCATTCCAGCTCAAGATAGTTGGAACCAACCCAACATTTCTAAACTCAGTCTTCTTGATTTGCTAGCGGAATACCCCCCAACACACATTGCTAGAATATGCACTAATACAAATTACTTTTCCCTTGCAGGTCAGACGAAGGAAGTTACAAAGTGCTAGCAAAGAGGCACCATCTGAGGGGCATCTTCCCCAAAGAAGTATCCCAAATGATCAACACCATCAGAAGGATCTACTCCTTAGTAATTGAATCATCCAAGGGGCATCTCCCACCACTAGTCAAGCCACTTAAGGGCAATACCAAGGGGCATCCCCCACCAGTTAAGTCACTGAAGAGCAATAACAAGGGGCACCCCCAACTAGTTAAATCATCAAAGGGGCACACCCCGGTAATCCAAAACCATTTTGGGGCTTACACTCCCTAAAATCAGGCTACTTGAAAGCTATCATCCCTAGCAGATAGACCCTCTAAGGGGCACACCAATCCGTGTTGAGGACAAACCCAATATATCTATACTCAGTTTATATTTCGGGGACCAATCCCTATTTCACACATCATCATTCTTGATTAAAAGGGCAAAAATATTTTTGTTCATCACAAAGTCAATTAAGAATTAAGATATGTTATTTCAGACAGTGACTAACTCCGTGTTTTTATTGTCTCTTAATAGGTTATTCAATTACACCAGCAAGAGAGTCATCCGCCTTATGAAAGGGATACACCAGTAGGAGAGTCATCCGCCTTAGGAAAGGGATATGTCAGCTAGGAGAGTCATCCGCCTTAGGAAAGGTATACACTAGCCAAGAGAGTCATCCGCCTCAGGAAAGGGAAACATCAGCAAGGAGAGTCATCCGCCTTAGGAAAGGGATACATCAGCTAGGAGAGTCATCTGCCTAAGGAAAGGGATATACCAGCCAGGAGAGTCATCTAGCTTAGGAAAGGGATATGCATGGTAAAAGAAGGTGATTCGCTTAGGCAAAAGAGCACAAAGGAAGGTCATCCACCTCGAGGAAAGGGCACCAACATCGAATACATATAGGGGAATCCCTCCACTTCCCAACAGCAGAATCATTTAAGGGCATCCCCCACTTCATAGTAGCGGGATCATCTAGTGCCATCCCCTCACTTTATAGCAGTAGAATCAACCTAGGGGCATCCCTCAATTCCTTAGCAACGGAATCATTTAGAGGCACCATCCCACTTCCTAATAGTGGAATCAATCTAGGGGCATCCCCCATAGTTCAGCCCTCCCATGGGCATTCATTAAGAGGCACCCACCCAAGAGGCACTTCATTCTAGAGCAGTTGGACCCCACTCGACTTTTCTCGAGCTTCATTTACATTTCATTTGGGGACTAATCCCTACTTCTATGTCTTCATCCTTGATCGGAGGGGAAAAATATTTTGTTAAAAAATAAGTCAATAAAGAATTAAGATGCGTTATCCCATGCAGTAACTAACTTCATGATTTTATTGTCTCTTAACAGGTTATTCAAATTCATCACCAGGAGAGTCATCTGCCTTAGATAAGGGATACATCAGTCAGGAAAGTCGATCCGCCTTATGAAAGGGATACAAGGAAAAGTCATCCACCTTAGAAAAAGGATACATCAGCCAAGAAAGTCATCTGCCTTAGGAAATGGATACATTAGCCTGAAGAGTCATCCGCCTCAGCAAAAGGATACATCAGTCAGGAGAGTCATCCGCCTTAGGAAAGGGATACATTGGCCAGGAGAGTCATCTGCCTTAAGAAAGGGATACATCAGTTAGGAGAGTCATTTGCCTTGGGAAAGGGATACATCAGCCAGGAAAGTCGATCCGCCTTAGGAAAGGGATACGAGCATAATTCATCCACCTTAGGAAAGGGTTATAAGGAGAAGTCATCCGCCTTAGGAAATGGATACATTAGTCAGGAAAGTTGATCTGCTTTAAGAAATGGATACGAGGAGAAGTCATCCACCTTAGGAAAGGGATACATCAGTCAGGACAGTGAATCCGCTTTAGGAAAGGGATACATCAGTCAGGAAAGTCGATCTGCTATAGGAAAGGGATACGAGGAGAAGTCATCCACCTTAGGAAAGGGATATGAGGAAAAGCCACATGCCTTCGGAAAAAGGCTCTACCTAGGGAAAGAGTTTGCCCCAAGGAAAGGAACATATTCAGATCACCATCACTAACTTTAGTATAATTCCCAAACCCTCGCTCATATTGTGAGATCATATAAATCCCTATCTGCAATGATCCTATGAGGGGTAGTTAGTCTGTGAGAACTAGATTTTAGCAATCCATCTCACAAAAAGATGATGAGAGCTAGATAATGCATTATTTTGCAGGTGTTATCCATCAGAGGTGTTCCCACTACTGCAGAGTTGAGTTTGGCCATAACACAGAGACGTAGACTGACCTTAGGTACCCGTACGGGGTGCTACCAAGTGGTATAGATCCACAGGCAGACCTATATAGGTGACTACCTTTCGTATTCCTAGAGGGGACCCATACGGTCCCTTGGTAGCTATACGGGTAGGGCCCCACCTATACGGGTAAGCTTGTTTCCCGTTTAGGCTAATTTAGAAGTAGTCTCTTACCATTTCGGGAAAAGGCAGGTATTGAATTTGGGATCACAGAATTCTGAATTAATTTCACCTTATAAAAGGGGCCTTCTCCTCTCATTTCAATAGATTCACAACACAACATTAGATATATAATAAAATACCATAAAAAAATGGTAGTAAAGTTTCTAGCAATCTCTATAGGTATAGTTGAGGAATAAGAGGTATAAAATAGGGAGAAAACCCATTCTTTGAGGTTTTGTTCACATTTTATTCATTCTTAACCTCGTTTATTAGGATTAGAGGAGATTCTATCTAATTAAATAGCCTCCTCAATAGTCCTAACTAAGCACATACTTTGGTCGGACTCTCTCTACAGTAAAGGGATCGCCTCAAAGTGGATTCACATCGTAAAGGTAACACTCCTGAGTTTTAAAGAGACTCACATCTTCATTATATTGTTATTGTTAGTTTATTCTATATCGACTGTTATTTCAATTCTCATTTTGGGTCCGATCCTGATTAATATAGGCTTTGTTGGTACCTAATATATCATTTCGACGATTGTATCGGTGCGCCAGACTCATATAAAAGGGAATTCCCACTTCTATTTTATCTCCTTGGAAATCAATCTGTTGATATAAATTAAACACTAGTTCTGTTGAATCCGACAGGACCCCTATGGGTCCCCCATACCCATACGGGTCCTCCTCGATTAGCCGTATGGGTCCCGCCACCCATATGTGTTCTAGCCTCCCCGATAGAACCCAAACTTCTTTTTTTGGTTGAATAAAAATCAACCAACTCACCATTTGCCATGCAGTCATTTTCACTAATAATTCGGTAAATCAACCCACAAAAGTTAAAATATGGCATTACCATATAAACCACATTTTTCTCAATAAAATGCTGATTCATGGTAAGCTACAAACTATGCTAACCTTTATGGATGCAGGTAAATTTATTTATATTTGTTTTATTACTTAGAAAAAATGTATAGGTTCATTTACAATTCCCGCATTTTCCCCCTGTTGTAATATTATTCCTCTTTTTATTATTTTTAGTTTGTTATAAACTCATAAACATATGCATTCTATATGAAAGAGTGTAGAAATAAGATTGATATGATAATTCCCCAAATGATGAAAATAATGTGGTTTTACGTGGTGAATATAATTTGGAATTAACTAAATGAGTAATAAGTGACTCATCCGATACCCGAATCTCTGATCCAAAAGGTATGAGTCTCCCACCCAATGGGAATCGTACCAAAACTCTTTCCCAAGTAGACAACTTGGGTGGCGACTCTATCATTTGTATTGAGATTTGGGTCTCAATTCTTTCATTCATTAAAATTGGCTTATTGTGCAAACCTGAACTAAAAATGGTTTTATCATATTTAAACAAGAAAAAAACCCCGAGTGAACCCCGCCGCAAGGCTTGGGAATTTCTGTCCCCTCACAACTTCTTGAAATCGATCTATTGGGAGATAGAATCACACCATGGTGAAATAGAAATCAATCCGTTAGAGATAGATTAAATCAGACTCAAATTTGAATCTTTGTCATTTGATGCCAATCTTCCGCTAGAGAGAACTTGCGCTGACTTGCTACGTGTCATATTCCCATTCCTTCTAGCAATTTGACATTCTTGCAGAGTCGCACGCTTGTAGGAGTTGTGTGCTGCTTCAATCCAATTTAGCTTTGTCTTCATGTAGCTTTTCTCTAGATAACTTTTGTCTTTCTCCATGCTGAGCTTTTGTCTTTGTCGCGTCATTAATTCATTTTGTCTTTTGTATAACATCTTTCATTAATGTATGTAAAAGTAATAGGTTAAAAAGAAAGATTCCATTTTTTCTTAAATGGAATGTTCAGCATTTCTAGAAAACAAAGTAACTCAGCGAAATGGACAACCAATTAACACAACTGAAACACAATCTAAATATCGAGCACTGAGTGAACAGTTCGTAGTCAGCGACTAAGTACACAGCTCAGCTCAAGACAACTCAGAGTTAAAACTAAATAGCTAGGTCAGTGGAGACTTAAAATTCTACCCTCGAATTCAATAACTCATATATAAATATAGACTATTTATGCTAACATCATTATTGATTTAATTAACTGAAACTTAACTTAATTAGTATGATAAAAAATTAAGCACCATTGAGTCAGCCTAATATTGTGCTAGGTTCAATAGAAGGTATTCAAGAGAAGAGTTCATAAGATACAAGGCAAGCTCAGAGTTAAGAGCATTTTAGCTTAACCTCTGAAGCATCAATCCAAGGACAATCATTAGTCAAGAAGAAGATCCGTCGGAAGAAGAACAAGCTAGATAAAGAGTAGTAGAAAGCTGATTCTGAGAAACAGCAAGGATTCCTCAGAATCAAATGGATCATAAGCTTAAGATATCATACCCAAAGGTGTTCACATTTAATAAAAGAAAGTATCCTCATAGGAACATCACTTCAAGGACAAAAGAGATTAACAACCTAGCCTTAAGAAAGAATTCGGGGAGCAAGGGAGAAGAGAATTTTTAATGGAAATGAGAGTAAACGAACAACTAAAAATAAGAGATTATGACATTAATTTTCTATAGGAGTAATCGTGATGAATGAAAGAGCTGCACTAACTTACAAGCTTCTCCATGCTCAGCAAAAATAGATCAAGAAAGAGGTGAGAAGACTTGAAAACTAGAAAGTTATTATTATAAAGACAATTGGAGATGATTTAGAGTATAATACAGCTCTGACAAGAGGAGGGACAGATGTTCCTAGAGAAAGCCTTGAATCCAACAACTCTTAGTTCAGGCAACTAAAGTTGGAAAAATGGGTGGAAAAGAGCAACATTGATAGACTTAGTAGAAGATTCACATCCTCTAATGAAACTAGGGAGAGTAAGACCACTTCCAATTTTTCACAAGAACCTCAACTGGGCTTATAAGAAAACTGCTCAGAATCTGAAAAAACAAAATCAATAAATTGTTAAGAAGACAAAGGGAAATCTTACAAATGGTCTAGGATAATCTTATTTTAAAAAGGACAAAGCAATTGTTGAGTTAGTTATAAAGAACAAATAAGATATAGATAACATCCAGAAGCAAATGAGTCAACTATCTATAAGATAAGAGCCAAGAATCATAGCCTTTCTTCAAGACTTTAACTAGCAGTTTTCATTAGGATGCATCTGGAGACATGAAGGGATCTACACCATCTAAAAAGGACTAAATAAGTACGTCAATGAGAGTGGAGGGAAGAACTTTAAGAGCATATTTCCACCAAGAGGCATCAACTCAAATGCTTGCAACACTTATGTAGATCACCTCAAAGAAGCTCCCAACATAGTCAGAAAGTATTGTATCGCTAAGAAATCGGGTCTTCTAGATTTCACCAGACAGCAGCAGATCTAGGAAAAGAACATGGTTAGAACAAGATCACCTACAACCCCTATGCTTATTAACTACCCCTTTTATGAAATCAAAAAAGTGGGAGAGAGGAAAAGGAAAAAGAAAAGTACCAAAAGCCTTCATGAGAATCCTAGAAGCAAGAGAAGAAGATCTAAAGCGCTAGAAGAAGCAGTAGCTAGCTTAAACTAGTTATATTTTATAACAGAGACTTAGATCCCAGATGTACTTTGTAATGAACAAAAAGTCAACATATTGTTATCTTTATAATGAGAAGATCTAAGTCCTTCTAAGTACATATCCTAATTGTACTTTTAAGTATCGGCATAAATTATGCGGGAGTTAACACTGTATATGCCATAACTTGTCTTTTATCTTTGCAGGTTTTTGTTATCATCAAGATAGGGGAGATTGTTGAACCTGGCTCAGAAGAAGGAATCTCATAAGCTAAAGTATCAAAGTCACAAGCTAGGGTTTTGAGGATAACAAAAGACTATGCTACTTGCTTGGAAGATAAATAAAGCTAAAAGATAAAGTAGCCTAGAAACATCCCTAAAGAGAAGAAGAAGAAATAAATAGAAGATATCTCTTCTGCCAACAAAAGATGAGATCTTCTCAAACCTACATAAAGGACAACTAAAATTCGCTTCCTTAGAAGATAACATCAAGCGCGTCACTCCAGAGGCAGAAGCTGAATTCTCGGAAGCTATAAAAAAGGGATTGATGATAAAAAGCTCAAAAGGACAAAGCTTATATCAATCAAATCTATAGAAGGCTAAAATTAGAAGAAAGGGTTATCAAGCAACATCTCTTAGAAGATTCCAAGCTCACAAGATTAGTTAATCTTCTATCCACAGCACTATCATCTAAAGATAAGATAATCAAGATAGACTCTAAGGAACCCAACACTCTACAAGTCAAGACTGCAATTTGGCTAACAGAAATCATAAGCATGAAGAAAAATTCAAAGTTGATATCACCAAATATCTTAACCTTTGAGGTAACACGTCAAGGATGGACCCCAAGGACATCAATATAAGGTCAATGCTCAAGTCATGATTCATCTTGAATCCCAATCAATTCAGCTTCTCAAGGTATCCCAAGAGTTTTAGAACACGCTGAGAGGTAGAGGTGTCAGCCTGCATCTTGTTCCCAAAAAGTAGCTTAGAGGTCTCATACCTCTTTGCCTTTCCCGCTCCAAAAAGAGTTCTTCAAGATGGACAACCATGTCCTCTAAAGGCATGTTCTCATGTTATTTCTAAAGCTTAGGATTCATGGACCCTAACATGATACACATGGTAGTCTCACGATCTTTCCTGTGCTTCAACCAGGCATCATGTTCCACATGATCCTCAACATCTGGTTATACACAAAAAAATTTTCTTAGAACATAGGCAATTCCCTCGGATCTGAGAACTATTCTCACAGCTCAGAACCAATTAGAAAAGTTCGAGCCATTCAATTTGGTGTCAAGTAACATACGAAGATTAACATTAGAACTCATTTTCAACCTAAGATATAAGAAAAGAAAAAAAGTTTAGTTATTAGTTTAAGTACATGCATTTAATATAAGGTCTTTTAATTAAACATATTAGTCCTACTGTTTCCTTCGATATTTACAATAGCCCATTCTATTGAATTCGGGGAATTTTAGCCCAGCTAAATTTCATAGTAGGTAGCTTCTATAACCAGTCTATTACAACCCCCAATTTTATAAGTCAATTCATACTAGTAAGTCATAATTGGAATCCCATTCCATTTGCATCGCATGTAATTGGTAATTAATTCAAGTTCCTTAATCCAAAGGGACGTGTGCTCTTATATTAGCATCTCCTTGAATATGTCTCATATCTGGACCTAGCCCCTAATTTTATGGTGGACTACCCCAGCTCTATTAAGGCAGACCCTATCCCAAACTTTACAACAAATCAATGTGGACTAGAAGGAACTCTTTGCATAGCACTTTGATAGCCCAAAGAGACCGTATTATAAATTTGAGTATGGAAGACTACAACTTGCCTTAATATATTTACTTTGGGATTTCATTGGTGCTATGCGTCTCACCTAATCTAGGATTTTATTAGATGGACAAAATTATAATAACTTGTATTAATTCAGGGAATTTTAGAATTAATTTATATAGTCTAACCTTAAGTGGGTTCAACTTTTTATTATAATTATTCCATCAACCTAGATTATATGCAAAATAATTAACAAATTTATTTGTTATATTTATATTGCAGTTCGTTTAAGCTTCTATTCAATAAATTTAATTTTTTTACTTTGTTATAGAAACATATATAAGCACCATCTTATATACTAGAAATAAATTAGTTCATATGAATCCCCCGGTTGGTCAGTTCAAATTTCACTGATATAGGTTCCCAGGTAGGAGAGGTGCCCTATGAGGAGTGGACACCAAGTCTAATCCTTAGCCAAAACAAATACGGGCACAAACCTGAAGACTAATGGATTCTCTTGAACTAATAAATTTCGTTCATCCAATTCATGTAAATTGGAAGCATCTATAACCCGTGTAATTTAAATAAATTATTGACACTTTTATGATCTGAGTAAGTTGAGCAGGCTTATTCAAAATTATTCATAACCATTTTCTAACCTTGAAAAGAAAGGCACAAGTTTATATATATTGTTCTAAACAATTAAATAAACAAATCATTTCATATAGAAAATAATATTTAGTTCGCTTCTAACTTAATTATGCACTAAATAGGCAGGCTCTGATACCACTATTGGGAACTGACAGTCATATTAAACATGAATAATAGGCATGGTGGAAATTCAAAATTTTGTTCCTGTCCCCAGGAACTCCTATTAGTTGCATATAAATTAAATAAAGCCTTAACTAAATAATTCTCTACCTAGGTTATCATGCAAAAGGGCTATGCATACCATAATTACAAATTATATCCTAGCATGTATATTTTATGCTAAGCATGTTATAACTCTAAGCTATAACCTAAGCATAAAATAAAATAAGCATTTATTAAGTCTAAAAACGCTTAAAGAAAAAGACCTAATAAAAGAGAAAGAAAAGGAAGTTACCAGCTGAAGCGTGCTTTAGCAGAACCCTCTTGCACAAGCCTCTAAGCTTAGGACAGCCTCAATGAGTATCCACACGAACCATACCAACCAAAAACTCCCTAGGAGGAAGAACTAAGAAGCCTTGAGTAGTTGCTAGATCACTCTAGAAGCCTCACCCGAAAATATAAACTAGAGGTGCCCGAATAAATTCAGGTTCCTAAAAACTAACTTGCTTAATTACCTGAGAGATTATTCTTTTCGAATCTCACTTTAGATTTATGCTCTGAGCTGTGGTGCACTGATAAAGGGAGGACTAGGTGCCTATTTATAGGCTTAGGGAAGCAGAAGTGCTTCCCCATTCCAATGTGGGATTCGACAAAATTTGCCCAATCCCCATATGGGTCAACACGTGGACCCCAATGGTTCTGTGGGTTGACCTGCATGCAGCGTGCTTAGCACACTGCATGCTAGGCAGCCAAGGCAGGCCCTTTTGGCCTGCCTTATCTCAGAAGCCGGGCTTGTGGGCCTTTTTCCCACGAGCCTAGCTTATGGCCTGGGCTATGCTGGTCACACCCAGGGCTGCCCAGTAGCGCTGGTATGACTAGTGTCTGGGCTTGGCTAAGTGCCATGCCCACAGTCCCTTTTGCCACCACTTGCAGCCCCAAAGCTTTGGGCCTCATTCTCGTAGGGTCCTACCCTATTGTACAGATTGGAAAATTCCTTTTAGTCCCCTTTTTCAATTTTTTATTTTCTGACCCTAATGAATTAGTTACCAGTCAAAATAAATTTCTTGGTCGAACCAAAATTAATCTAATCAATAACAATTTATTTTATGACTCTAATTTATTAGTTACCGGTCAAAATAAATTCCTTGGTCTATCCAAAATTGATCTAATCAATTTTAACCAATTAAATAATAATTCAATTATTATTTATATTATATTTTCGTAATAGAATAAATCTATTAGTTCTTTACTTAGTCTGATGAAGGTCCAATGTGTGTGACCTTATAGGACCCTGAAGTATTGAGCTGTTAAGGCTTAACCAACCCTTGTTCTAATAGAACTATTAGCTCGAGGTTCTAGATCGTTAATAGAACTCGATTACCTTAAATGACTGTAGTACGCCTCTAGCAAGGGTCTACCATCCCCCATTCCTTCCATTCTTTAATATTAGTACCATCTGGTTTATAGGGTTTGGTTAAAGTGTTAACCCACTAATAGCGAGGTTGCTCCAAGCTATCCCAATTATTTACTTATTACCGAAGTATATTGCCTTTTATCATAGTGTGTTTGACTAGAAACAATTTCTATCAAACACATACTCTGATCATAGGTTTATGACAATCATCACTTCGACAAAGTGGCCAGGTACAACTCCTTAATATATCAGGAGAGATGGATTCTTTTCGACTACTCAGCTTACCAACGTGCTATCATCACTGTACCCGTAATCACCCTAAATTAATGAGTGTGCAGAAATGACCCAAAGTATAGCAATAGTACCACACAAGGTAACTAGTATCTCAAGCATGAGGATATTTGCAAAGCTTATTGCATGAAGATAAACACTAACACATTGATATATATACCAAGTGTTTATCTTACTGGGGTATCCAATATATCTTCTAGATATATCCATGTGTCAAACTTAAGGCACCACCTTCAGTCCTTAGGAGATTGGCTACATGGACCCTTTCCAAGAAAGTTGACCACATGCTAGTCTTTCTGCTTCATCAATATCCTTTCTTGATGAAACTATGACTAGGGATAGTTTAGACATAATCATAATTGCACATGAAGCAGGTTCCACCAGATATAGTCCAACTATAATTTCTCTAACTTCATGCTATGATATGTCAAGGACTTTTGTATACATACAGCAATGAATATATTTAACAAGCTATAATATATATGCACAGAAACACATTGACATAAACAAAAGAACAAATGCCTTTATTGATTAAACAAATATTTGTGCTTATTACATAATTAAGATATATCGTCCTAATTGCCTTAAGGACATACATCATATCCAATAATTTTCACTTATAATTTGGATAAAATAATAATCATGTCCAAAATGGACTTTTCCTAAAAATTCGTTCGAAAAATGAATTTTTCAAAGGGAACTTTTATTCCAAAATAAAAAATGGACCAATAGGTCGACCCCAGTCTGGGGAGCTGCCCCCAAACCACGCAAGGGGCTACCGCCCCTCGACCCCATCAGGGGCACTGCCCCTTGGACCCCATGAGGGGCTGCTTCCCCTTAGATCCCACTACCAACGGTGCCACTATATGTGATATATCGCGTATATGTGTCGTATTTGTGCTAACCTTTACCGATGCAGGTATACGTAGGTTAGATGTATGATTAGGCCCTCGGGTATTTTATTTTCCATTTTTAGACGAATGTGTGTAATTATTCTTTTATTTTCCGCATTTTATTTGTTGGATGACTGTAATAATTTATTTTTTTACCACTTTTGAATGCTTGGTTAAATAACGTGCGAACACAATATAAATCGAAACCACTAAATAAGGTGGATTAAAATCGAATTAGAAAGTTTGATACTTTTATTATGAGAAATGATTTAATTTGGCCAAGGTAGAATAGATAGTATCATTCAAGCTTAGAATCTCTACTTAAGGTATGGTCTACCACCCGGTGGGAAAATCGTACCTAAATTTCCCAATTGAGCTGAACCGGATGGCGACTTTGTCTTAAATATGGGATTTTGATCTCGTATCTTTTGAGCATTAAAATATGAAAAACCATTATCTATCATCACACCACATTAATATTTTTTGAGGTCTATCCTTGGGCTTGCTTCGCAGCCATTTGAAATGTCATCCGCTTACAGTGGCGACTCTATTAGGGATCAATCTCTTTAAACTTGAAACTTAAAATTTTCAATAAGTTTAAAAGATTTAGATGATGTATTGAAATCATTGGCCGAATTAAAACTTCATTCTTTCTTATAAAGTTTCATCCCTATGCATATAGATTAGATTTGTAGGGTTAGGATGCCCCATTTACCTGCAAAGCTCTCGAAAGTATCACTCATGCCCTGCCGGTATTGAGGGGGCCTAGTGGGTGGATCACTCATTTCAACCAACCCAAAAACCCCCATGATAGCACTCATTCAAGGAGTGGTTGACCAACGTGGAATCAAGGTAAACAAGAATATTCTACTTCAACAACCCTATACCAAACCGCTTTAGTAAAGCCATTATAGTTGTTTTCCCGTAGGATTACCCAAAACATGTAAATAAAAAAAATAAAGGGACGCACTTCTTTGTCATTTATTAGATTTGAAGCTAACCTCCCTCCATTTTTTAACAACATTATCTAGGAGTCATAAGGTTGGAAGAGGGACATTTCGTGTGTTATGTGCTACGTGCTCATTCATCACAACACCCATGCATCCGCCTCAAGGGCCAATCATTTTGATCAACTTACCCTTATCAATTTCCACTCGTGGAAAAGGTTTAACAACATCAGTAGGATGTCTATTGTATCTCCGTTGAGTCACACCAAATTGTTATGTGTAATGAGAGGTTAAAACATCCTCCATATGTTGGAGGGATAAGACTTCGTATCATGGCATCGACCTTTTGTGTGGCAGTCATCCTCGCAAGCATATCAAGCATCACTTCCCGAAACAAAAGGCATGCATACCATCCATACAATTTAAAACCCTCATATGATCTGACCTTCTATCCATGATCCGAGCAGCATTCCTTCCAATCCAAATCTTTGCATCAAATCATGTCTCTTCCTTACAACGATGATGATGTGCCACTGCTCGAGGAATAGACCAGTCCTACCCCTATCCCAGGGGAAACTCCTCCACAATCTCTTAGCTCTAAAATCACCACTGCCATGACCTAGTTAATCAGTTTGGATCTCTTTTGAAACACTATTCAGGAACAAATTTGAGCAACTATTCAAGCATCTATTAGGCAAGCCCTTTAAGAGAAGAATTCCTATCGGGTTTTAGAATCGGATGTACAGGCTCAGAATCATAATGGGCTTGTTCATAATGGTTTGGCTCATGTTCTATCCAACCCAATGGGGAACAACTAATTCAGTTTGATCAGCTTTTGGTTTAGTCCGCTCTGACCCAACCTTAGTCTAGCCTATTCCAATTCAGTCAAACCTCAACCTATCTTCAAACTTCAATGGCCCAACCGGTTTTCTCTTTTTTAACCCAAAACGCTAGACCTATAACTCAAAGCTCAATTCTTTCCCCATTTTCCAATGGTTTACTCACCAATTCTCAGCTTTATCTAGTGGATTGGCCTAGCCCAAAGTTTCTCCACCGCTTTTCACTCTTAGTCATCCTTAGTTCGTCGCAACACCTCGAGGAACGAGTTACCCTCAAAATCATTTCAATACCCAACTAGTGTCCCATCATTGCCTTGAATTACCCCTGCCTCCTCCGTCTGGCTAGTTTGGAACTAACAACCAGGTTATGCAACCTCCAATTGTGACAACTGTAGTTGAGGCTACCCTACGCCAGTCGGCAGTCCCCTAATCTAGCGACTAGGTCATGCAATCTATGGTCATGACACCTAAAGTTGAAACTCTCCTACAACGATCATTATCTACTAAATCTGGGTAGAGGAAAGAAGCCCAAGGTTCAGTCCCTCCTTTGTTTTCATGTGGCTTGTCCCATGAATTGGTCACTCCATCACAACTCACACTGCCTGCATCCACGATGACTCCTCATTTTGGCATCGCACCTAAAGGGGCTATCTACCCCAAAACTAGTTTATTTCTCAGCTAAACCTTTAGGACGGAGCTAAATGATCTCACCTACTTTTAGTGTAAGGAAATATCCCCTCCTTGTATGACCAGGTCATGCAACCTCCGGGCATGACACCTGAAGTTGAAACCCTCTTGCATCAATTAGTGACAACTTATTATGATAAGAAAGATGAGGAACTCCAAATAAATGAAGATTGGGATTCTAAGGACTCCAACAAATGTCAGATGGAAAGTTGTAATAAATCAGGCGCGTCCCTATCTCGGGTCGAGATGAACAAAAAGGCTTCTCAGGAACTGGCCCCAGCTACCACTACCTAGCTATACATTGTCCTCGCAAGTAATACAAATCGATGGAAGCCTCCCCTTACTGTAATCTTCACCGGATTAAGAGAAGTTGGCCTTCTCAAATCCCTTCACAAGGAAAGGCCCCCCCAAGGGAGAGGAGAGAAAGAATTTTTATGGATATCATGTCCAGCCAAGCCACCGCATTAATGAGTGTCAAGCTTTAAATCGGGCCATTCACTGTTTGGTGAGGGAAGGAAATATGATTGAGCAAGAAAAGGTGCCTAGCAATACAAATTCCCCCCTACTGGAGTTCAACAACCAGATGGGAGTAACCAATTTTAGATTACCTAAATAAGGAAATAGGCCACAAGAACTCATCAAGGTCATCTGCTGCAAAGGTAGGGTCAAAGGAAAGGTGAAGTTGTGCTTTGACGATGAGGTTAAAGATGAGAAATCGAGCAATGAAGAATCGAAGAGGCTGTCACTGCAATAACTAAGCCATGTCGATTTTAACAAAGAAAGGGTGAAAATATTAAAAAGGAAAAATAGAAAACCCATTGATCAAAGCTATAAAGCATACCGAGGTTCTCACCGAGGGGGCAAGTCAAATGAAGGACATCTCGGCAACCACCGAGTAGAATGAGACTCTAGCTTTCGACCGAGATGACACATTGAAGGAACCTACTGAGGATTGTCTCACCGTCAACGTCAACAAAGAAGACCCTCCCCTTGTGGAGGATGACAAATTTGATTTGTAAAATTTACTATTTTGAACAATTCTACCTTTGAAACTTTTAGCTCAATGAGCCGCTTTTGTTTTGTTTACTCGTTTCATATTTTGCCCAATTGATCCATTCATTCATATGAGCATAAACATACTGTTTTCAGTATTCAAGATACTTCATTACACAAAATTAATTCAAGAACAAATGGAATCTCTGAAGTTGCAACCGTTTCCAATAATTTAAATCCCATTAAAAACAAATGAGAGATAATAAAAGTGCTTAAAGATCGTGGTAATGCTTACGCCTAGTCATACAAAGATACGCTCAAAATAGGCTACCAAATTTGCAAGCATCCCATCCTCAACGGTACCAAGTGCAAGCCAATCAAATGGAAGCTTCATCATTTGCGACCACCACATGGACTATCTCAAAACGAAGACTCAGTGAGTGGTCTATACCTTGCAAAAACCAAATTGCAATTGCATCGCCAAGACAAAAGGGTAGCATCAATATTAGATTCATGGGAATGTGTGACACCTTCCTCCTATTGGGCTTCACAGTTTCCCTACTCTTTCGCCATTCCCATCATGAAGGATGAATATGATCAATGAAATTAGTCCGTTATCAATTGTTTGACACAAGTTCACCGAAATGGTCATAGGATACTTCTTAAAATAGCCAAAAGCCAAATCCTACACTAGTCCAAGCATTGAAAAGATGGTCGAGTTCATGAAGGGATATGTATTGGCTTAGTACAACACATCTCAAAATCTAATTGCAAGAGGCAATTTCCAAGTTAATCAAGAGGAAGAAATGTCTATTGGCTCGATACGACCCATCTCATCATATCGCCTCAGACACTAAGATTCTATTTTAAGGAGAAATTTCCAAATTAATAGGGAGATGCGTAATTGAACATTACTAAATTTTAAAAACTAGCTTTATATAATTAAAAAAAGAATAAAATAAGGGTGGGCTTTTTGGAAAAGTGGTGTACATATAGGATTCCTGAAAAGCCAAAATTTAGTGATCCAGCTAAGTTGCCCTTTTAAATATTAGGATAGTAGGGCCTAACTTTTGACCCTATGCCCTTTACAAAATTTCATTAATACTTAAGCACACATCATTAATATGTAAAATACACATCATTAGTGTTTGAATCTCACATTATTAATGTTTCTATTGGAAAACAATGATCTGGAAGAAGAAAACTCAAGCCAACCATTCGGATAAATGTTTAAAGAAAACAAAATGCCTAAGTCCAAGAAGAATGCATCCAGACTAAATGTCAAAGTTAAGGGAGATTACATCAAGCTAAAGAGATACAATTCCTAATTCTAAGAAGAAAATATCCAGTTAAAGTTTAGAAAGGAAACAAACTTCTAACCCCTTAAAGACAACATCCAGAAGTAGATAACTAGTTGAAAGTGCATCCGATGAAATGTTGTGTCTAAAGACATCCGGAAGACACAATTTACTAGGACAATGGGAATATTCAAATATTCTTGTTCCCTCCACTTTGGTCTAAAGTGAAGCAACATTTTGCGTTGGAGTAAGAAAAGTGACAGCTTGCACGAATTAGGTAAAAGATAAAAAAGCTGACATGGAAAGAGAAAAAGGTAAGAACCTTTTTAACATAGACTAATAGAAAGAAGCATGTAGTCCACTCTAAAGACAAATCTGCATAAAAGTTGGTAGTGGACAAAAAGCCAAATAAACGCTAACTGACAACTTTGCCACATCAATCCCAATAAAATTCAAATGGATATTTATTAGAATGGACATATCAACGACTCCCGAAGCCCCATCTCATACATGATCAATGGTGAAGATTCAACCTCAACCATTGGCTACATTTACAATCCAAGCCTATGAAAGGGAAGCTTCACCAATACTGGTTGATTTTAAAAAGCTATTACCTTAAGAAATATTCAGTGATTCCATGCCTCCAAGAACCAAACACTCTAATCTATTTGTAAGGATTCTCAAGTAACATTTTAAACTTGAAGAATTAAAAACCAAACCTTTGTTAAGACAAAAATTGTAAAATCTCATACTTGGATGAGTATTGAGATTGGGACTTAGCTTAAACTAGGAAAGTTTAAGTTGTATATCCTTATAGGACTTAGCTTAAACTTAGGTAGAGTTTAAGTGGTATATCCTACTAAACAAAATGACTCAGCCAAGCTAGGTGGTTTGGTGGTATATCCTACATTCGGAAGAGAGGTCATCTTCTAGAAATAACGTGTAAAAGACTCAGTTAAAGATTGGTGTCTTTGGCGGTATATCCTACATCCAAAGGAGAATAAATCTCCGGAGACAAATTGTAAGTGCTTGGTTTCTGCCTGGGAAAGGAATCATTCACTATAGTGAATTTAAGCTTGGAGGAGGAAACTTCATGGACTAGAGGTAGGCAGGGCCGAGCTAATATAAAAATATATGTGTTTGATTTCTCGAACACCTAACATTTCATTCAAGCACATTTATATTAAATATTTGCATTACCTGGAGCTTACACCAGTCAGCTTCCGATTCATTCATATCATGCTACACAAAGGACTTTTAAAGTCTAAAAAATTTTACAAAAAGGGGTCATTCACACCCTCTGACCCTAGTTAACACTCACAAGGGACCAACAAGTTGTATTAGAGCAAGTGCTCACAACAAGAGATCTTACAATCTCGAGCTAAAAGTCCCTTTTTTAATCAAAAATCAAAATGAGTTGTAATAACTCACAGCTTCTGCCGGAGGGTATGTCCATTACCCCGCCTCCACTCTTCACCAGTCACTACATATTTTGGAAAAACCTAATGAAGAATTTTCTTCAAGCCCAAAGCATGCTAGCATGGATGGCCAATAAAGATGACCCATATATTCCTACCTGTGAAGTTGAGGGAGTCACCACTAGGAAGCCCTCTAATCAATGCGATGAAAATGATTATAAGAAAATGCGAGAAAATGCAAATGCTATTAACATGCTTCATTATGCTCTTAGTGCAGCAAAATTCAACAGGATATCAGGCTGTGGAATTGCATAAAAAATTTGGCAAAAACTTGAAGTGACTTATGAAGGAACCAACAAAGTCAAAGAAGATAAAATTGATCTCATCCAGCAAAAGCTTGCAAATTTCAAGACGGAACCAAAGGAGTCCATCAGCAGTATGAACACTAGATATACAAATCTAATGAATGAAATGAAGAGGCTTAGAAAGGAGATCACTAAGGAAGAATTGGTGAAGAAAATCCCCCAGAGTCTTACCAAGGAATGGGACAACAAGTAGACTGCCTTTGAAGAAGCTCATGATTTGAAATTCTATAGATATGATGAGTTCATTAGTAATCTGTTAACTCAAGAACTATTCTTAAAGAGATACAGTTAGCAAGAAAAAAGCTTAAACAGAAGAAGAAAGGAATTGGTCTTAAAGCAGATTCATCTGGATCAACTTCCTTAGGAGCAAAAAAAGCACTTAAAGGAATCTAATTACAATAAAGAAGAAATGGCTATGCTAACCAGACAATTCAATAGATTTCTAAAAAACGAAGAAAGGAAGTCAAGAAGGAGTTTCAGAAAGTATGACTCTTGAAAAAGGAGAGAAGGTAGCTCTAAGAAGGATAAGTACAGATAAGGACTGAAAGAAAAGAAGGATCCGAAAAAAGAGATGGCATGTTTCGAATGTGGTGAAAAATGCCATATGAAAGCCAAATGCCTTAAGCTCAAGAAGGATAAGAAGTAGAAAAAGAGAGAAATGGTGGCCATATGGGGTGATAGCAAGGAAAGCAGCAACTCATCTACCACAAAAGAAGAAAAGATTGCCCACTATGCATTCAAGGCCCTAACTGAGCCCGAAGCAGATAACTCTAGAAGAGAAAATTCTGAGCAAGATACTGAACAAATTGAAGAATTAGTGTCCGAGTCAGCTAGTATAGAGGTATGCCTGTAGTCCATAAAAGATCAACAAACATGGTACATTGATAGTGGATGCTCAAGGAACATGACTGGTGGTGAAAGAGCCTTCATCACATTAACCCAGAAGAAAGGAGGAAAAGTAAGCTTTGGAGATAATCAAAAGGGATAGATCATTAGTTAGGGAACCATTGGAACTGAATTAAAGATAGAAGATGTTTCTCCTATTGATGGACTAAAGTTCAACTTACTTAGTGTTGCTCAACTCTGTGGCAGAGGAAGAAAAGTTATCTTTCACTCCGGAGGTTGTTCAATCATTGATAGTAAGTCCAATCAACTCATTCTTTATGCACCTAGAGTAAATAATGTCTATTCTGTTAACATTAAAAATGAGAAAAAGAATATATGCTTGGTGTCTAAAGAAGAAGAATCATGGCTATGGCACAGGGGGTTGGGACATGTTAAGATGAACCTCCTATCCAAACTAGCCAAAAAGGAATTAATTATGGGTTTGCCTAAGGTTGCTTTTGACAAGGATCATATATGCACTACATGCCAACTAGGTAAACAAAGAAGAAAAAGTTTCCATTCCATCTCCTATATACCTTCCAAGAGAGTTCTTAAACTCTTACATATTGATCTCTTTGGTCCAATCAAGCCAATGAGTTTAGGTAAAAGAGAATACACTAGGATTATAGCGGATTGTTATTCTCACTATACAAAGGTTGATTTGCTAGCTAGCAAAGATGAAGCATTTAACCATTTCTCCAAGATATTCATTAGGATTGAAGTAGAATAGGGCATAAGTATTGCACGCATCCGGAGTGATAATGGAGGAGAATTAAAAAATAAGCATTTTTTTGAATTCTGCGAATCTAAAGGCATGGAGCACAACTTTTCTGCTCCTCATACACCTCAATAGAATGGGTTTGTAGACCCAAAAAATAGAACCATTGTTGAAATGGCTAGAATAATGCTAAATGAGAATAGATTGCCTAAGTATTTCTGGGGAGAGGTCGTAAACACTGCATGTTATTTTCTAAATAGAGCTCTTATTAGAAAAAATATGAATAAAACCCCATATAAAATTTAGTAGGGAAAGAAACCCAAAATTGGGTACATTCGAGCCTTTTGATGTAAATGCTACATCTTAAATTATAGAGAGCAACTAGGAAAATTTGATCCTAAATCTAATGAAGCAATTTTCCTTGGCTACTCAATACACAGCATAGCTTACAGAGTGTATAATAAAAGAACTCAAACTATGGTAGAGTCTATACATGTAGATTTTAATGAGATTAACTATATAGGAATGGAAAGTCAAGATCCAGACAACATAGTTTCGGATGAAGTAGAACTAGTAAAAGTTCAAGATCCTTTTCAAATAAAGAAGTACAAAGAAGAGGATGATCAAATCAATTTCAACTTGGATCAATTTCCAGATAGTCCCATAAATTCTGGAATCAATTTCAATGATGAAAAAGAAGGAGATGAAGAAGTAGAAGTAGTTGTAGAACAAGCTCCATAATAGCATGAGGTTCTTCAAAGGGAAACCAGGACTCAAAGAAATCATCCTATAGAAGCCATTTTGGACAATGTCCTAAATCCAGTAAGAACTAAAGGACAACTCAATAGAATGATGAGCCATGCTGCATTTGTCTCACTTATTAAGCCAAAGAAGTTCCAAGATGCAGAAGGAGATGAAAGTTGGATGATGGCTATGCAAGAAGAGCTAAATTAGTTCATAAGGAATGATGTGTGGGATCTAGTACCACCTCTTGAAGGAAAGTCAACCATTAGAACAAAATGGGTATTCTAGAATATGCAAAATGAATCCAGTATGCTGGTAAGAAATAAAGCAAGGTTGGTTGCCCAGGGGTACAATCAATATGAGGGGATAGACTTTGAAGAAACCTTTGCTCTAGTTGCAAGGTTGGAAGCAATTAGAATCTTGTGTGCTTTTACATCCTATATGAGTTTTACCTTATTCCAAATGGATGTCAAAAGTGTCTTCCTAAATTGAGTTATTCAAGAAGAAGTCTATATAAACCAGCCAGTAGGGTTTGAAGATTCAAAAAGCTAAAGAAATCCCTCTATGGATTGAAGCAAGCACCAAGAGCTTCATATGAAAGGCTCACCTTATTTCTCATATCCAAGGTATACATTCGGGGAAAAGCTGATACAACACTCTTTATCAAGAAGAATAAGGGTGATGTCATTCATCTCCAAATCTATGTGGATGATATCATCTTTGGAGCTACTGATGAAAAGATGTGTGAAGAGTTCAATAATCAAATGAAGAAGAAGTTTAAGATGTCAATGATGGGAGAACTTAATTTCTTCCTTGGCCTTCAAATCAAGTAGAGTCTGGATGGGATCTTCATCAACCAATCCAAGTATACTAAGGAGATTCTAAAGAAGTTTCATATGGATAAAAGAAAGCCAATGTCCACTTCTATGGGATCGAATACAGTCCTTTCAAAGGATTGTGATGGAGAGGAAGTGGACCAGAAGCTCTATAGAGGGATGATTGGATCTCTTCTATACTTAACTGCTAGTAGACTAGATATTCACTATGCAGTTTGCTATTGTGCAAGATATCAAGCCAATCTAAAGGATTCACATCTTAAAATAATTAAGATGATACTAAGATACTTTCTAGGAACAACTGAAGTTAAGCTATGGTATCCTAATAATGGAAATTTCACATTGTAAAGGTACATTGATGCTCATTATTGCAAAGTTATGTGTTGGTCCCTATGTATACACTCAATGAATTAGAGGGGAATGAATGACTCGCTCTAATAAAATAGAAACTTTTTCATGATATGATGAACTCTGCTAAGTAGGTCAACTGGTTGAGTAGAAATCTGGAAAACTTCAAAGAGCATAGAGATTTCATACTGGCTTGGCAACATGTGCTTAGATCCAGTCCCAAGAGAGTGTCTTAGATTTAAATCACTAATATCAACTCCTTTACCCTAGGTAGAGAAGCCTTTCATAAATTTCCCCAATTACTAAAAGTACCGTCCAAACTGTAATCGCTCACCCGCTCAGTAGAATACCCTCTTCTACTAGCAACTCAACTAATTCTAAATAAGAGCTAGAGTCAACTTATAGAATTGTTGATCCAGTTATAAATGATTAGATATTACAAAGCTATTCATCTATTCTATTCTCTTTGATTGTAAAGCTGATTCTTGCTGTGTAGTTGCTTTCTCAATTTGAACTTCTTTAAAGCTTGTAGATTGGAAGAATTTTACTACTTAGAAATTCTAGTGTAATCACCAAGTTCAAACGCTTGCCTTCTTGCTCCTTTTATACTTGAAATCTAGAATGTAGCCGTTGAACTTGCTTTGGCATCTTTTGAAATTGATAGCTCATCTATTCACCCATTGCTTTTTCAAATCAATCAATTAGGAGATAGAATTACACCGTTGTGAGATAGAAAACAATCTATTAGAGACAAATTGAGATTCGAGCTTCAATTTGAATTCTTTGTCATTTGATGCTACTCTTCTGTTAGAGAGAACTCACATTGACTTGCTACGTGTCATCTTCCCATACCTTCTTGTAATCTGATAGTTTGCAGAGCATGCGATACTATGTTATTGATCTGGAGAATTTCCCAATTTGGCAAATGACTTTTTGTGGCTTGATTCTGGAAGACTTTGTCTTTTTCTTCATAAATCGGAGTCTTGTCAAGGGATTAATTCCTTTTGTCTCTGTATCATTAATGTTCTGCAAAAAGAAACACTAAAAGCATATATTCCATTTTTCCTTAAATGGAATGCTCAGTGCCATTAACAAAGATAAGGTAACTCAGCAAAAGATAGATAAATATACTCAGCCGAAATAAAATCTAAATATCAAGCACTGAGTGAACAGTTACTAGTCAGTGACTAAGTAAATAGCTCAACTCTAAAACAACTCAGAGTTGAAACTAAATAACTAGGTCAGTGGAGAAATGGCATTCTCGCCTTGAATTCAATAACTCACGTATAACCATAGATTATTTATTTTAACCTCATTATTGATTTAATTAACTCAAACTAAACTTAATTTTTTTGATCAAAACTTAAGCACTACTGAGTCAGCTACTAAGTCAGTCCAAACTTGTGCTGGCCTCAACAATCTCCCCCATTTTGATCAATGGCGATTAATTGAGATAGAAATTAAATTAATAAGATATTTAGATCAGAGTTACCTCAATAGAATGCTTGATATATCATTGTTCAACATCTTCAATTCTCTCAGAGTGAATGTTAACTCCCCCATAATTCTTGATTCCTCTTAGGTCAGCATTCATCAACACTTCTCATATATTTCTGCAAGATTAGCAACATATATATAGCAGAAAATATAAGAAGTTAAGAAGATCTTAACTTAGAACAGAACAAGTAATCTTTTATATATATTCATAACTAAGTACAGATCAACATAAAGTCAACCTGTACTACATTTACATTAAGCACTACAAATTATAAGGAATTCTATTCTATTTAGGCATAGGTGGTCCTCTAAGATTAGCCATTCTTTCCTTAAACGCTTGCTAATCCCACTTTGGCTTCTTCTATTTTGACAGCGCAATCTCCTTTCCTTTCCTCTTACGAGTCCCAATAAATTGCCTTTCAATGCGCTCCAAATCCTTAGACAGCTCATATCAGAACTCAGCTTCACTTTTATCTCTCTCTTTCTCCTCCTGCTCACGCTTCTCGTGATCCTTCTCCCCCAATACCATTGAATCAAAAATGGCCTGAGCTTAATGATCAAACGAGTCTAGAGAGACCTCAAAATGCTTGAGATTGCCATAAACATTACAAGAAAAATTCTGCACTAGAGACTCATAGATTTCTTTTGAAAGAAAGTCCCGCTCTTTGAGAAAATAAAGGAGTGCTACCATAGCACGAGATTGTGATTGATTTACCCGGTACTGAAGACTCAGCCCTTCTTTGGAAATCTGGGTGATACTGGCCAGAGCCATGGCTTGATTATTTTCTCTTAAGATCTGCTCTAGCATAGGAGTGCTTTTGATGTGAGAGGAAACTTGCTTATGGATCGGATCAATTGCTTGAAAATCATTATAAACATCAGCATGAACAGACTTGATTTGATCAAAAATGTGACCAAGCTTCTGGTGAAGAGATTTTTCTTGTTCAGCCTCTGAAATAATAATGTTGCAACTTAGAGCGTCAGATATGTTCAATCTCTTCAACCCCTTCAACACTTCTTCCTCTGAGGCCTTTATTCCTTGCAAAATATTTTCCTTTATTTGCTTTAGCTCATTTGAGTTACCTTGATTTATGTTAACAATAGTGATCAGTGCGTTGATGACATCAATCACAGCATCCAGCTTGGCTGTGTTAGTGTAATTCTCCTTACTCAAGATGCTATATCCACTAAGCATAGCTTGCATCCCCTATAAAATTGGATTGAACTTGTCAATCAAGGAGTTTCTAAAGTCTCTCTCCTCATTCACTACTCGACAGTTGCTTTCATATATCTTTCCCATTTTCTTTTTCAGTTCTGAAACCTCCATCTTCATATAGTCAGCTTTCCTACCTACAATATTTAAAATGGGCAAAGTATGGGAAACTATTGCCTTTATCAGTGAAAATGTAGTAGGGACAGACTTGAAGTGGGCCTTCGTTTCTACAATAGCTTCCATAAACCCTTGCACCGGCTCAACAGCCTTTGGCATTCTCCTAAGAACATCCTTAGATAACAATGACTTAGCAATTTCAGCATCAATCTCCTCATCTATCCTCAGTCCTGGATATCTTTCTCTTCCAAACTATTGGTCCCTGTGAAGGACTAAATTAGGTTATAGAGGGGTGAATGACCCTTTTTTGCGAAACTAACAAGACTTTAAAAAGTCTTTGTGTAGCGTGTTTGAATATGTTCCGGAGGATGGATCCGGATGATGCAGTTATGATAATAAAAATGCAAATAAGTAACAGGTAAGAAATTAAAACACAAGTATTTTATCCTGGTTTGGCCCCTCCTACTCCAGTCCCTGAGTTTCCTTCCTCCAAGTTTTTCCACTAGTGGTTCCCTTTCCAACTAGCAGGAATCAAGCCTCATAATTTGTATCCGGATGGTAACCCCTTCCAGATGTAGGATATACTACTAGAAGCACCAACTCCTAGCTAAGTCCTTTTATCTATAGTAGGATATGCCACTTAGATTTCTACCCAAACCTAACTTGAGTCCTACAGGGAGATCCCACTCAAAGCACCTACTTCAAGCTATATCCCAATCTCACTACTCACCGAAGTAGGAGATCTTTTACACTTTGATTTTGTCAAAGGTTTTGGTTTTGGACTACCTCAAGTTTATAACTTCACTTAGGAATCCTTACAAGTAGATTTTGAATTGGTTGGTTCTTTGAGGGATTAAGCAACTAACAGTTTTTAGTGAATTCTCTTATATATGATTTCTCAAAATCACCCAGCACCTTCTAAATAGATATTTTGACCCGTTTGAATCCTTGGGATTGAGGATGAAAAGTTGTCAGTGATCGTTTTTCTTATATTTTAGTGAACCACCAACTTTTACGCCAGTATCTTTTTGGTGTGAGTTTAATGCGCCTTTCTTATAGGTCTAGGTGAAAAAGGTTATTACCTTTTTCTTGAACCTTGTAACAGTCCTTTGTCCTTTCTTTGAAAAGTTCTGGCTGTCATTTTTGTCTTAATTTAGGGAAAAGGATCTTTGACTTGCAGACCAAAAAGAATGGATGGAATTTAATATTTTGAATTATTCCCTTTGTCTTGATATTAAGGTCTTCTAGATTTTTTTTGACTTAATATCTCCGGATCTGTCTTCTTCCAGATGCTAGTGCAATCGGTTGTTTTGAATGCTATTTTGGGAGGTTCAAAGTTTGTTTCCTTTCCAAACTTTACCCGGATGCTTCCATTCATGCTTAGGTAATTGCCTTCATTTGTCTTGGACTTTGGATGTCTTAGTTATATGTCCAGATTAGGATGACTTAGGTCATTTTGTAGTTAGATGTTTTGTTTACTTCAAACGTGATCCAGATAATTTGTTTGTTCTGGATCATTGTTTCCAACATAAACCTCCTTATATCTCCTAACAAAGCAGCTTGGAGGTTGAATTGGGATTAAGGTTGTTGTTGTTAGTGATTTGGAATCTCTTCAAAAGTATGAGGACCTCTAACAACTGGTCCTTCTATTATTAACGGTTGATGAGCTGGAGATACAACGGGTGAAAGCATTGGGATTATGGTTGTTTGGTCAGAGGTGGAAGTGGATAATGTTTGGTTTTCATGTGCAGATTGCATGGAGATCGGTATTGGTGAAAGAGGTGTTTTAGTTGATATGTTTGGGTCTAGGAATGATTCTCCTTGGTTCACTTCATCCTTCTCCTTCTCAACAACAATTTCTCCTTCCTCCTTATCCTCCGAGTCTCCTTCATCCTCATCAAAGACAATCTTTATCTTCTTAAAGATTCTTCTCTCCCTTTCTCTTTTCTCCTTCTTAGCCTCCTCAGCAAACACAATAATAATATATCGGCCTTCTTCTTCAGCATTAACTTCAAACTCTACTAAGTCAACTTGCTCAACACCTTCTTTATCATCTTGCTCTTCTTCACTCTCAATACCTTCTAGAGCACCTATCATTTCATCAATAGCCTCAGGGATCGACTTTTCAGCCAAACTTGTAGATGCCTTCTCATACATCTTCTCTACTTCAGCCTTATTCTGATCAGCTGACTCTTCTGCTCTTCTCCTTATCTCTTCCTCCAGATCCTTCAACTTCTTTAGCCTCACAGCCTCAACTGCCTTTATCTTATCAACTTCCTCAACATTCTAGACTATGCTGGTTTGCTTCTTTATCATCATCTGCTTCTTTGGTTGACCTACTTGAGGCACATGAACTAATGTAGGTTCCTGTCCTATAGCCTTTTCATTATCAAGCTGAGCATCCTCACTATTCATCTTCTTTGATCTCTTCAGAGGCATCTCCTATCTTAGCTCTTCCTCAACCCTTTTCTCTTCTTCTTTCTCTTTGGCAGTTAGCTCTCTATGCTTTTCATCCATGGTTTCCCTTAGAAAATCTAGACTTTCTAGGAATAGGACCAATCACAGGATTTAAGCTAGTTGAGCTTGCCTTCTTTTTAGCCTTCTTAAAGTCTCTCCTGACCTCCTTCTTGCTCTCCTTTTTCTTACCACCTTCTTGTCCTTTTTCAGCTCTCAGCTTTTTTATCCTCTCAAGCTCCTGAGCTATAAAAGAATCAAGAGTTTGTCTTCATCTTTAGGCCTAATTGGCGTCATGGTCATGATAGCTTTTGGATCCTTCACTCTGACCTCTCCATTCTTCAGCTTGATATACTTAGTACTCTTGGGCTTTTCTTTACATCTTAAGCTATGAAAGTGGGCATTATTGAGTGTTCTTAACTCAATAACCTTGAGAACATTCCCACTTCTCTGAGCCTATCCTTCTAGATCTAGCGCATAGGCCTTGCATATCTCCATGACCAAATTCCCATAAGCCATGTGTTTGGACACCTTCATAAATCTATGCAGAATGGCCAGCGGTCAGTTGATACTCATACCTTCAGTAAGAGCGCAGAAAAACACAATCTCAAATTTTGAATAGCTACTAGTAGATACTATTTTGGTAAACAACACTTTTATTACCAGCTCATGAGCTTGCTTCCCCTTCATCGAGAACATTGAGGCTATACGTTCATAAGCCTTATGGTCAACGAGGACTTCATAGTTTATTGGTATGTCCATATGCTCTTCATCCTTTACAGCTCTCATTCTTAGCCCTCTTTCTCTCATTCCCAGTAAATTAGCTATCAGCTTTGGAGTCACATATACCTTCCTCCCCATCATAGTGGTGACAAACATGTCCTTGAATCCTTCTACCATGTGGATGCCATGTAAGAAGCTCTTAATGATCTGCTTATAGTAATCACTAGGTATTTCAAAGAAGCCTCTTAGATGGTGTTGGTACGTCCACTTCCCAAATTGCTCATCGCTTGAAAAGCTAAGCATATCAATAATGATTGGGTCTTCTGTTTTAGCTCCTTCTTTGAAACACCACTCAGTGGGTGTGTACTTAGTTCCTGCGGGAATAAATAGATCTTCCCTTTTGCAAAAACTTACCTCTATGTGCGCCAAATGAATAGCGGTAGTAACCCAACACAAATCGTCCTTATTTTTTACAAAGAGAGATTTTACAGAACTGGCTACTAATGATATTCCCGAAGAACTCGCCATTAGAATCGCTTTGAAAGAGATTAGAGCATTTGGGGTTTTTAGGAAGAAGATTGCAAAAAAAAGGAATTTGGTAAAGTAACCTTTCCTTCTTTTGTATCTCCCTTTAAATAGCCAAAGACCCTTCGCCTAAGCCTATAACGCTTACGTGTACGACTCACAATCCACGGTCATAATTCAACGGTGAGATTAATCAATGGTTACCATGATGTTAATGATAACGAAATACACAAAGTTATAACATCTGAATGTGGATCATCTTTAAACTTCTACCATTTCTATTAGTTTTAAATTTAAAAAGAAACCGGTAGCGGTTTTAATGACGTGTCCAAAATTCAAGCTCGAAGAAGAAATACTTAACCTAATTTGCATAAGCTTAGAGTGAAAGATAGGTCAACTTCAGAATAAATCAGCGTGAAAATATTTCTTCAACTTGGATTAGAAATTCCAATCAGCTCTCTCAAGATGTCGAATTAATCCTTTCCAATAGGCTTTGTGAAGATGTCAGCTCACTATTCTTCAGGGGGAATGTATGTGAGCTTGAATTCTCCTTTTAGTACATGATCCTTTATGAAATGATGTCTAATGTTGACATGCTTCCTCCTGCTATGTTGAATTTGATTCTTGGATAGGTCAATTACACTCTATAGTCAGCATTAGTGTATCCTCTAAGAGTTAAATTTGCATTACTTGGATACCATAAACCTGCATCAATAGAGCCCAACAAATACCTAAGAATTCTCTTAATAGAAGCTAAGTAAGATTCTCTCGGGTCAGCTTGATATCTTGTACAATAACATATAGCATATTGAATGTCAGGCCCACTAGCATTTAAGTAAAGTAGAGAACACGTAATGCCTCTGTAGAGCGTACTCTCTACAGGTTTACCTTCCTCATCTTTACTCAGAATTGTATCAGTGGCCATGGGTGTTGACATTGGCTTGGCTTTATCCATGTCAAACTTTTTGAGTACTTCCTTGGCATACTTATCTTGGTTGATGAAGATCCCATCATCACCTTGCTTGATTTGTAAACCAAGAAAGAAATTAAGCTCTGATATCATTGACATTTCAAATTCTTTCTTCATCTACAGACTAAACACGTTGTATAGCTTCTCATCAGTTGCTCTAAAAATGATATCATCAACATAGATTTGGACAAGTAAGACATCTTGATGCTCCCTTTTGATGAGCAGAGTTGTATCTACTTTTCCTCTGACATAACATTCGCTGAGTAAAAAGTTAGTCAGTCTCTCATACCAAGCACTTGGAGCTTGCTTCAATCTATAGAGATCCTTCTTCAACTTGAAGACATGATTTGGGAACTTGGGGTCTTCAAAGCCTAGGGGCTATCTGACAAAGACTTCCTCTAGAATATAACCATTAAGAAATGCACTCTTAACATCCATTTGAAATAACTTAAAGTTCATACGAGATGCAAAAGCATAGAGAACTCTTATGGCTTCAAGTCTTGCTACTGCTGCAAAGGTTTCTCTATAGTCAACGCCTTCTTGTTGATTGTAACCTTGAGCAACTACTCTGGCCTTATTTCTGACAACATTACCAGCTTCATCTAGCTTATTCTTGAAAACCCATTTGATACCAATGATTGACTTGCCTCTGGGTTTCTCTACCAAATCCCAAAGTTCATTTCTTCTGAATTGGTCTAGCTCCTCTTGCATTGAAAACTTCCAATTATTGTTGAATTCAACATCTCCAAACTTCTTGTGTTCAATCAATGAGATAAATGCTGAATGACTCATCATTCTATTCAGCTGGCCCCTAGTCAACATCGGATTTCACACACTATTAAGGATCTTCTCAACTGGGTGATCTCTTCTTGAATTGACTTCTTTTGGTAGATCATGATCAGTTCACTGAGCTACTGACATTGGTTGAGCATCATTATAATCACCAAAGTTGATGGATTAGTCCAAGTCAACTTCATAATCTTCTTTTTCTGTAATTGGATCAGGAATAACAATGGGCTGACTGACTGATCCGTTGACTTGTTCCTTTTCCCTTTCATCATCACTATCTTCTCTATCTGCATTATTTTCATCAAAATCTATTTGCATAGACTCCTCTAATGTGTCAGTCCTCTTGATATACACTTTGTATGCCCTATTATATGTTGAGTAACCCAGAAAGGTTCCTTCATCAGCCTTGGGGTCAAATTTAGCCAATTGATTTTTAGTTTTTAATTTGAAGAATTTATAACCAAAGTCCTTGAGATGACCAACCTTAGGCTTATGCCCCTTCCAAAGTTCATAAGGAGTTTGTTCAAAACTGGGTGAATTAAAACCATGTTTAGGATATAACAAGCTGTGTTAACAGCTTATCCCCAGAAATACTTTGGTAGGTTGTTATCACTCATCATAGAACGACACATCTCTGCAATAGTGCAATTCTTTCTCTCAATAACCCTATTCTACTGAGGTGTATGAGGGGCAGAAAAATTGTGGTCAATACCATGCTTGGAACAAAATTCCTTAAACTGCCTATTTTTGAATTCCCTTCCATGGCCATTGCGCATTCTATTAATTTTATAGTTCTTTTCATTCATAATTCGGGTAGCCAACCCATAAAATGATTCAAATGTTTCATCTTTTCTTGAAAGCAAGACAATCTAAGTGAACCTGGTTAGATCATCTACAATCAAAAGGGTGTATTTCATTCCACCTAGACTTATTGGCAACATTGGCCAAAACAAATCCATGTGTAGAAGATCAAGGGGATGAGAATAATATATTATCCAAAGATTTAAAGGTCTTCCTAAATTATTTCCTAAGTTGGTATGATGAGCAGAGTCTATCTTTTTCAAAGGCTAAATTAGGTAAATCCTCAACAAGTTAATTTCTGGCTAATTGGACAGATTGGTCATATTGGTATGTCCTAACCTTTTGTACCATATCCACAAGTTTTCCTCCTTAAAAATTAAGCATATATCATTGGAGCCAGGGGATAAATCAATCATATAAACATTATTAATTTTATGAGCATAAAGAATAGTTTGGTAGGAGTTACAATCAATGACTAAGCAGCCCGCTGAGTCGAAGATTACTTTCTAGCATTTGTCACACAGCTGAGAAATGCTTAGCATATTGAACTTCAGGCCTTTCACAAGAGACACATTTTTAATTGAAGGCTTGACTCCCATAGTGCCATTGCCAACAATCTTTCCCTTTTGGTTCTCTCCAAAACTAATACTTCCATTCCTCTTTCACTCCAATGTGATGAATTGTTTTTTATCACATGTCATATGCCTCGGGCATCCACTATCCAAATACCATATTCTTTTGTCATTAGTGGACCTCATGCTTACATGCAAAATAATTAAGTTTTCTTAGGTACCGATGCCTTTTTCTGGCTGGGTCCTCCGTTGTTAGTGGTTGTCATTCTTAACCAGTCATACTCATCATAGTAACCATTTTTGTGTCTACACATGACTTTACCTTATCCTAACTTTCCATAAAAATTACATACGGCCTTAGGATTAGGCTTGCTCACTTTACTCTTTTGAGAAACCTTCTCAGAGTGGTGAGTGCGGTTACTCTGAGTATTTCTACTAGATAGAGGAGGGACTTACACCTTTTTCAAAGTTGTTAATTTTGCAGCTAACTCATCCATTTTGTTGGTGAGCTTGCTGTTAAATTCATTGTGGTACTCATCTTTTTCCATAAGGTGTAAGATGTCAGGTGAGGTAGAAGAATTGACTTCTTCTAGATCATCACACCCCCTCTGGAGTACTTTGATGTATTTGGCTAACTTCTTAGTCATATTAATAACATCATTAAGTACTACATCAAGTTCATCCGAAGACAAAGGGGGTTTAGAATTTACCTCAGTTTGCTTTCCTTTATCTCTGCTCTGGTTAGCTGATTGATTGACAGCAAAAGTAGATGGTTGGTCAACTGACTTTGAATTAGGTTGATCATCCTTCTCCATGAGACACACATTTGTAGAATCTTGTGCTTCTTCATCTGAGGATGATTACTCTTGTTCAGAATCACTCCAGGTAGCAGCAAGATCCTTCGCATCCCCTTTCTTCTTGAATATGTCCTTCTTAGCTTTAGGACAGCTAGACTAGATATCCCCTTTCTCACCATATTCAAAGTATTTGATATCTTTGTTATGCTCTTTGTTGAATTCCTTCTGTGGTCTATCATCTGCTCCTTTCTTGTACTTGCTAGGTCTTTTGAACCTTTGGAAGTTTTTATCTTTCTTCTAGAATATGTTAAAGTTCTTAGTCATTAGTGCTATCTCTTCCACTTTGTCCTCTGGATATTCTCCTTTAGAGGATTCTTCTTCATTAGCCTTTAGAACAATAGCTCTGCTAGAGCTTTCTCTTTCCTTGTGCTTGAGCTTCTTGGACTCATCTTCATATTGCTTCAAAGATATTTCCTGAGTCAACAACTATCAGCTCATCAAACTTATAGGTCTTCAAGTCATGAGATTCTTCAATAGCACTCTTCTTTGCATCCCATTCCTATGTCTAACCTCTCAAAATCTTCTTGACATTCTCTTCTTTTGTGAACGTCTTGCCAAGTCTTTTTAGTTCATTGACAATAATCATGACTTTGGTGTTCATGTTGGAAATATCTTCCTTGGGTTGCATATGAAACCATTCACAATCCCCCATGAGGATGGTGATCTTGGACTCTTTGACCTTGTCAGTACCTTCATAAGTTACTTCCAACTTTTTTTCGTATCTCTTGAGTAGTTACAACCCTTCAACTATAGCCATCTAAGCATGCATGCTCTAAGACTGGATGAAATTCTTCATCCTCTTTTCTAATAAGTATAATGCTCACCATTAAACATGGGAGCCCCGGTGACTGACATGCCTTATGGAAGAATGTAAGCTTGGGCCCTTCCACTAGATACTCCTCCCTTGTACGCCATAGTCTGTATCTCAAGATTATGAACTCTTTATAATGAGAACTTGCTATAATGCCACTTATTTGTCCCTATATGTATACTCAATGAGTTAGAGGGGGGGTGAATGACTCGCTCTAATAAAACAGAAACGTTTTCACGATATGGTGAACTCCGCTGAGTAGGTTAGCGGGCAGAGTAGAAATCTGGAAAACTTTAAAGTATAAAGCACAGAGATTTTATACTGGTTCAATAACCTGTGATTACATCCAGTCCCAATAGAGTGTCTTGCCTTTAATTCACTAATCTCAACTCCTTTACTCGAGGTGGAGAAGCCTTTCATAAATTTCCGCAATTACATAATGTACCCACCAAACTGTGATCGCTCACTCGCTGAGTAGAATACCCTCTTCTACTAGAAACTCAATTAATTCTAAACAAGAGCTGGAGTCGACTTATAGAAACATTGATCTAGTAACAAATGATTAGATATTACAAAGCTATTGATCTATTCTATTTCTTTCTTATTGTAAAGCTGATTCTTGCTGAGTAGTTGCTTTCTAGATTGGAACTTCTTTAAAGCTTGTAGATTGGCAGAATTTATCTTCTTAGAAATTCAGGTGTAATCACCAAGTTCTAATGCTTGCCTTCTTCCTCCTTTTATACTTGAAATCAAGAATGTAGCCGTTGAACTTACTTTGGCATCTTCTGAAATTGATAGCTCATATATTCACATATTGCCTTTTCAAATAAATCCGTTATTAGATAGAAAACAATCTGTTAGAGACAGATTGAGATTCAAGCTCAATTTTATTTCTTTATCATTTGATGCTAGTCTTCTGTTAGAGAGAACTCGTGCTGACTCGCTACGTATCATCTACCCATACCTTCTAGTCATCTGACAGTTTGCATAGTGTGCGATACTATGTTATTGATCTGGAGAATTTCCCAATTTGGCAAATGACTTTTTGTAGCTTGATTCTAGAAGACTTTGTCTTTTTCTTTATAAAATGGAGTCTTGTCAAGCATTAATTCTTTTTTTCTTTGTCTCATTAATGTTCTGTAAAAAGCAACACTAAAAGCAAAGATTCTATTTTTCCTTAAATGGAGAGGTCAATGCCATTGACTAAGATAAAGTAACTCAGTGAAAGATATAGAAATATATTCAGTTGAAATAAAATCTAAATATCAAGTGCTGAGTGAACAATTACTAGTCAGCGACTAACTGAACAACTCAACTCTAAAGTAACTCAGAGTTAAAACTAAACAAATAGGTCAGCAGAGAATTAACATTCTACCCTCGATAACAACAAGTCAAATATAACCATAGATTATTTATTTAAACCTCATCATTGATTTACTTAACTTAAACTAAACTTAATTGTTATGATCAAAACTTAAGCACTACTCAGTCAGCCATTGTGTCAGTCTAAACTTGTGTTGGGTTCAACGAGATGCTTGAGAGAAAAAGCACATCTAGAGGCTGTGATTTTCTTGGAGATTGCTCAGTATCATGGTATTGGTCTAGATTAAGGGTTTTAAAAACTAAAATAGGCGCGGCAGAAATTTAAAAATTTAATCTAGTGTCCAAGATCTCCTAAGCATGGCAGGATTGATAATAGTGCTAGTCTTAAATTATTCTAGGTCATAAAAACTTATTAAAATGACCTAATAATAATTTAACCACTTACAAGTTGAAGTGTGAATCCCATAGTCAGTAGAAAGACCCCTTAACTACGTGCATAGACTCCAAAGTAGAAGCCCTTAATAAATAGTCCACTCGAGCACCACCGACCAAAACCTTCTGGAAAGGGAGTACCGATAAATAAGTTGAAGATGGCTAGATTTTTCCTACTAATTTATTCTAGAAGATACTCCCTTAGTTTTCTATTCTAAGTAAATACGTCTTTTGATGGATTACTTTTAGGAATAAGAACAACTAAGAGAATAATAGAGAGCAAGAGAAGGAGTATGAAATTAAGGACAAAAAATAATGAAGGAGGAGACCTCTATTTCTAGTGGTTAGGAATTATTCAAAGGACAATAAAGTCTCTTACCTTAACTAATCTGAAATGAAATAAAAAGGCAATTAGGTATTTTAATTAACCTAATAAAGTTAGAACCAGACTCTAATAGGGAGTTTGCTTGGGGAGCAAACTCCCCTTCATTATCCATCACTACTACTGAATGGCCAGAAGTGGCATCTTGGGCCTGTGCAGGCATGTAAGCCCAAAGCCGGCAATAGCACAGCCCTTACGGGCTGTGCTGTACTTCTCCATGCACTAGACTGTTGGGCCGTGCACCAACATAGCCTAACAGGTCGTGCTCTTGTGAATAGTAGGCTATGCTTTGTAGCCCACTCTTCCTAAGGCCCCAATGCGGGCCTTGAGTAGTGTTGTTCACACAAAACACTGCCTTAGCCTGCACGCAGATGAAATCTAAAATTGTCCAACAATGTTCTTACCGATCTAACTACACCAATTTAAGCAATACCCAGTATTCTTTAATTGTGTTGTCTTTGGGTTCTTAATTCCCTTTATTTGTTTTATCCTCCTTACTATTTAAGAGGTTCATTGGACTAACCAATGAATATTGGTCGAACCAATATTACAGTCTAACCATATATTTCCTTGCTCTTCTAGATTAGACCTAGTCTAACAGTTCTTTACATAGCTCTGTTGTAACTCAAAGCGTGTGACCTTATAGAATCCCGTAATATCAAGCCATCAAAAGTTTAACCTAGCTCAATCCCTTTTAGGAATTGACTGGCTCAGAGCTCCAGAGAGTTATGGACTCCGATTAATTTGATCAGTCATAGTGGCTCTCTAGCAAATGGCATATGACCCCTTAATATTTGGAAAGTCACGTGCATTTTGACTTAATCCCGGTTATGCAGTAGTATTAATACAATTCACTCCTTCTAATAACTATTAAGTACCATCTAGTTTCTAAGACTCGATTTAAGTGTTAGTCCACTAGTAGCTATAATAGCTACCCTAGTGTTTAGTCTTTCTGCTAAAGCACACTACTCAACCATTTAAATTGTTGATTAGGATCCCATCCTATCAACTCATACTCTGATCAGAGATTTAGGAGTGTGTCACTTCTAAGAAGTGGCTAAGGTACATCTCCCTTATATTGCTATAGTTGAGTGATAGATTTCCTCTCGACTACTGAGCTTACCAACGGACAGACATCAACTATACCCGTAATTATCCGTATCAACCAGTCTATGGAGTGCTTAGGTATGACCCAAAATATAGCAACATCTGAACACGGTAACTAGTATCTCAAGTCTAAGGATATTCATATTGCTATTGCAATGAGATGATTTAAAACACCAACACATAAAATAGATTACAGAGTGTCGTCTTATAGCAGTCTCTAATGTATCTCCCTGAATACATTCATGTGTTAACCTAAGGTAACACCCTCTAGCACTGGAGATATGCTACTCTGAATGAAATCAAAGAGGTGTGACGACACATGCTAGTCTATCCATAACCTGAATGTTCAGTCTTAATGATACTATTACTAGGGATATTTAGACAATTCATAATTGCACACAAACCAGTTCTCACCAACATAGTGCCACTATGCCCTTGAAATACGCCCTATGATTATATCATGGACTTTTGCAAACACATCAATGAATATATTCTAAACCAATCATTATATATTTTCATAGTCATTGATATGACAAAAGAATGCCTTTATTAATACAACCTTGTTCGCACAAATAAAACTAACTAATATATAACGTCCTAATTGCCTCTAGGGCATACATCATATCTAACAATCTCCCACTTGCCCTAGAGCTAATTAGCTGTGTGCCATAAGCCTTGGCTATTAACATACTGGTCATGCTTAATCTGTGTCAAAGGCTTGGTCAGACCATCCGCCAGGTTCTGATCTGCGGGTACATATTCCCTTTGTATATCCTTATCCCTTATCATATCTTGAACTATATGATATTTTATGTGTACATGTCCGTTTCTCTAACGAGAACGTGGTTCTTTTGCCTGATCAATAGCCCTAATGTTATCACAATATAATACTATTAGATCCTAACTATTAGACACTACGCTGAGATCACCAATAAATCTCTATATCTAGACATCTTGTTTTGTTGCTTCTAAATCAGTAATGTACTCTGGTTTAGTAGTTAAATCAGCAGCTGTATCATGTTTGGAACTTTTCCAAATAATTGCCCCTCCATTTAATTTAAACAGGTAACCTGATTATGACTTGCATTCGTCTCTGTCAGATTAAAAACATGCATCAGTGAATCCCTTTACTATGAGATCACTTCCTCCATATACCAAGAACATTTCCTTTGTCCTTCTCAAGTATTTAAGGATATTCTTAATGGGCTTCCAGTGCTTCTCACCTAGATCAGATTGAAATCTGCTTATGATGCTCAACGCATGTCAGACAATAGGCCATATACATACCATAGCATACATGATAGATCCTAATACGGATGCATAGGGTATTCTATTCATGCGCTATCTCTCCTCTTGTAACCCGGACACTCAGATTTAGAAAGGTTAATTCCATGAGTTATTAGAAGACAACCCTTTCTTGATTGCTCAAGGTTAAACCTAGTCAATACCTTGTCTATGTATATATCTTATGAAAGACCTAGCACCCTCTTAGATCTATCTCTATAGACCTTTATACCTAGTATAAATGCTACTTCTCCACAGTCTTTCATGGAGAACTTTCTTAATAACCACGACTTAACCATTTTAAGAAGAGAAATGTCATACTGTATTAGCAGTACGTCATCAATATATAGCACAAGGAAAATGACTGCACTCCCACTAACTTTCTTGTATACACAAGGCTCAGAAGCATTGATATAAAATCTAACTCTTTGATTGTATCATCAAACCTTATATTCCAACTCCTGGATGCCTGCTTAAGTCAATAAATGGATCTTTGTAGCTTGAATACCTTCGAGTCACTCTGAGATGTAAAAACCTCTGGTTGCATCATGTATACATCTCGATCCAAGTTTCCGTTTAGGAAAGCAATTTTCACATCCATATGCCAGATCTCATAATGACAATGAGCAGCAATGTCCAAGAGTATCATTATGGATTTAAGCATGGCCACTGGTGAAAAGGTTTCATGATAGTCAATCCCTTCTCTCTTACTATAGCCCTTTGCCACCAACCTGGCCTTATAGGTAATCACATTACCATACTATTGGATCCTTACTGTTAGATACCATGCTGAGATCACTAGTAAATCTCTTTATCTAGATAGCTTGTTTTGCTGCTTTTAAAGTAACAATGTACTCAGATTCAGTGGTTGAATCGACAGTTGTATCCTGTTTCAAACTTTTCCAAACAATTACCCCTCCATTTAACATAAATAGGTAACCTGATTCTGACTTGCATTCATCTCTATCAGATTAAAAACATGCATTAGTGAATCCCTTTACTATGAGATCACATACTCCATATACCAAAACATTTCCTTTGTCCTTCTCAAGTACTTAAGGATATTCTTAATAGGCTTCCAGTGCTTCTCACCTGGATCAGATTGAAATCTGCTTGTGAGGCTCAACTCATGTAAGACATCAGGCCATGTACATACCATAACATACATGATAGATCCTAATGCGTATGTGTATGGTATTGTGTTCATGCTCTATCTCTCCTCTTGTCTCCTCGGACACTCAGATTTAGAAAGGTCAATTCCATGAGACATTGGAAGATAACCCTTTCTTGATTGCTCAAGGTTAAACCTAGTCAATACCTTATCCATTTATATATCTTATAAAAGACCTAGTAGCCTCTTGGATCTATATCTATAGATCTTTATACCTAGTATAAATGCTGCTTCTCCAAGGTCTTTCATGGAGAACTTTCTTGACAACCACGAGTTAACCATTTAAAAAGAGAAATGTCATATCCTATTAGTAGTACGTCATCAACATATAGCACAAGGAAAATGATTTTACTCCTACTAACTTTCTTGTATACATAAGGCTCATAAGCATTGATATAAAATCTAACTCTTGGATTGTATCATCAAACCTTATATTCCAACTCCTGGATGCCTACTTAAGTCCATAAATGGATCTTTGCAGCTTGAATACCTTCGAGCCATTCTGAGATGTAAAAACCTCAGGTTGTATCATGTATACATCTCGATCCAAGTTTCTATTTAGGAAAGCAAATTTCATATCCATATGCAAGATCTCATAATCATAATGAGTAGCAATGGCCAAGAGTATCCTTATGGATTTAAGCATGGCTACTGGTAAAAAGGTTTTGTCATAGTCAATCCCATCTTTCTTACTATAGCCCTTTGCCATCAACCTTGCCTTATAGGTAATCATATTACCATCCATATCGGTTTTCTTCTTGAAAATCCATTTGTAACCTATGGTTCTGACCTCATCAGTTGCATCGACCAATTCACATACTTGGTTTTCGTACATGGAATCCATTTCTGATTTAATGGCTTTTAATCATTTATCAAAGTCTGAGTACTCCAATGCTTCCTTGTAGGTCTTAGGTTCATCATCCTCTATTAGAAAGATTTGTTTATCATCCATGATGAAAAATCCGTATCTTCTAGGAGCATTGGGAACCCTACCAGATCTATGCAATGGTTATTGTGTAACAGGTTGTTGCTCGATCACACTCTGTTGTCTATTAGGCGTAGGAATTATCAATTGATTATCTTGTTCACCTACCTGAACTTCAAGTTCAAGGTTGCTCCCACTAGCTTTTACAAATAAGTGTTCCTTCTCAAGGAACTGAGCAGTCCTCAAAATAAACACATGTTATTCATTAGGATCATAAAAGGTATATCTTACTATCTCTTTAGGATAACCTAGGAATAAGCATTTGTCAGCCCTAGCTCCCAGATAGCTCCCAGCGTGTTTGACATTGTCCTTTTAACATAGGCAGGACATCCTCAAACTCTTATATGAGAAAGAGAGGGTTTCTTACTATACCACCTCTCGTATGGTGTTGTATCAACTAATTCTGAGGGCACACAGCTTAGAATATAAATTGCGCTCTCAAGTGCGTATCCCCAAAAGGATCTAATGAGACTTGATTGGCTCATCATGGGCCAAACCATGGCTAATAAAGTTCTATTCCTCCTCTCTGACACACCATTGTACTAAGAAGTATAAGGAAACGTCCATTGGGGTAATATTCCATTATCCCTTAGATAATCTTGAATCTCTTGGCTTAAATATTCTTCACCTCGGTCTGACCTTAGTGTCTTAATATTCTTTCCAAGCTGTTTCTCAACTTCATTCTTATAGTCTTTGAATCTTTCAAAACTATCTGATTTGTGCCTTATATGGTACAGATACTCATATCGTGAGTAATCATTGATAAAAGATATGAAGTAGACGAATCCTCCATGTGCTTGCACATTTATCAGACTACATATGTCTGTGTGTATTATTTCCAATGTACTTGATGTATGTTGCCCTTTACCTTTAGAGGGTTTGTTTGTCATTTTACCTAATAAACAAGGTTTGCATGCCCCATGCATGACTCCCAGTTTGTTGAGCCCAAGTCACCACCTTTGTGTAACTTAGTTAAGCTGGTTTCGTTTATATGGCCTAAACGACAATGCCATAAGTAGAATGATTTATCTTTATCTAATTTCAGTCTCTTAGCATGGTTAATATTGAGAATATGCTTTTGTAATCTCAAAATATCTTCCATTACACTTCTATCCAGAATATTTTTCATAATCTTTGATAATAACTTTTATCAAATTGGAATCAACTCCATCTGCTGTGAAGCAGGAAACAATATTTATAGAAGTATAACAATAATTTTGTCCTTATTACAAAATAGGATAATGGAGATTTTAATTTCCTACATCAATATCAGCTACTAAGCTCTAATGATATCCCGTAGGTACCACTCTCCTTTTGCTAATCCTCTACTTCTCTTCAATACCTATACCTTGTACAGATATATTATTCACTCACTTGGTATCCCATACCTATATTGAATCCCCAAGAGATGTAGAACATTCTCAATTATAACACCTTGTAGTGGAAGTTTCCAAAACCTTCTCTTCTGATGCTATAAGACAAAAGCCTATGAATCTCTAATTTAAATGAGGATTGTGTTTCCAATATCCCATATTGAAACAATTACTTTGTTTCCAAAACAAAGCTCTCTAGATCCTTTTGTTTTCTCATAACTTCACTCTTTCTTGCTTCTATACTAGACAACTTGTGTCCCTTTACATCCTTAGAATACCCTTGAATCATTTTTCCTTCTCTGGAAAAATACTTCCTAAGATGTAAAGACATAGACTTCTAAGTCCATGATGTCATGATGCTTCCAATGCTTAAGGTAACATAGATCCTAACGTCTAACTTGATGTTTATCCTTGTTTCCTTCAAGCTACTCACATAAGGTAACATGGATCTTAACAACTTCTAAGGTGTTGTATCCTTGTTTCCTTCATGTAATTTCCGCATTTCTACTCGAGGTAAAAAATACTTGCATCATGTTGTTTAGTATTGGGCTCATATCATATATGGGCCAAGCCCTAGGCTGTGAGGACTATCCTCACATTTCTAAACAAAACCTTTGAAGTTAGAGCCTGTTAAATACAGTTATCATAACATGCGAAATTTATGTAAGTAAAGATTCAACCTAGATATAATAAATAGAATAATTGCTTTAGACTTAGTTCTCATACATGCATTGAATTTAAGGTCTTTTAATTAAATACATATTCCTACTATTTTACTAAGGTTCAATTCAAAAACATAATACCCCCTCTATTATTTTTTGGGAAACATGGTCCAACCATTCTCCTTAGTAGGTAGCATCTATAACTCATTTAAGCTAATCCCCGCTATCACGAGTCAAGCTAACTTAAATAGCTATAGGAGGATCTAGTCCATTTGCATCTAATGCAATTGCTAATCCATTTTAGTTCTAACCAATGGACGTGCATAACCAATTATATGACTCCTCAAATGATGCCTCCAGTCCAGCATTAGCTCCGATATTATGGACAACTAACCCAGACTGGTTAAGACTTAACCCTAATTCGAATCATGTGAACAGGCGATGCTAAAGAAGAAGACAAGTTGTGCATGAGCAATTTATTCAGTCAAAAGGCCTAGAATCACACTTCGATTTTTAGGAAGGCTAATTTTGTCTTAATTTTTAATGAGGATTTATTGGTGCAACAGGTCTTGCCTAATCTAGGACTTATACATGGACATGATTAGGAAACTATAACTAATTTTTGGGCTAAAAGGAATTAGTAGGTCCAACCTAGGGTCATGATCAACCAGTAATTCATAATCACTCCATCATGCCAAGACTCCACATAGCATTCAAAACAAATAAGGGGATTCATTGTTCAAATTCTTGCACGTATGTCTATAAGTTTTAATTTAACAATTTGAACTTTCATTTGTAAAACCATATAAGGAATCCAATACATTATACTAGAAATCAACTAATTCAAAAATTCCCTTGAATCTAGAACATATGAAAATTCCCAAGTATGAGAGGCCCCCTTTAAGTGAATGAGCAGTCTTGTCCAATCCTTGCCAGAATAAACACAGGTCCTTCTGATTCATGTAACCATAGACTAATTAAATTAAATATTTTTTTCTTTTCTAATTTAAGAACTATTCCATTTAATTCAAAAATTAAAGCATTTACAATTTTAAGTAAAACATTGTTAATCCTTAGATAACTACCATGACTAAGTTTGAGCAACACTTGACCAATTTATCACAACATTTTCTATTTCAAGAAATAAATTCCTAGGCAAGGCATAGCATCCACAAAAATATTTCATAGAAAATTAGACCTATCTATTTCTAGTTAATTATACAATCGTATTAGGTAGGCTCTAATACCACTGTTAGCCTAGATTAAGGGTTTTAGCAAGCAAAACAGGCGAAGTGGAAATTTAAAAATTTAATCTAGTGTCCTAGATCTCCTAAGCATGGCATGATTGATAATAGTGCTAGTCTTAAAATATTCTAGGTCATAAACACTTATTAAAAGGACCTAAAAATAATTTAACCACTTACCAGCCGAAGCGTGAATCCCGTAGTGGGTAGAAAGGCCCCTCAACTACGTGTGGAGACTCTAAAGCAGAAGCCCTCTATAAATAGTCCACACAAGCACCACCGACCAAAATCTTCTAGAAAGGGAGTACCGATAAATAAGTGGAAGATAGCTAGATCTCCCCTACTAATTTATTCTAGATAAATTTCCACTAGTTTTCTATTTTAAGTAAATACGTCTTTCGATGGATTACTTTTAGGAATCAGAACAACTAAGAGAATAATAGAGAGCAAGAGAAGGAGTATGAAATTAAGGACAAAAAATAATTAAGGAGGAGGCAATTATTTATAGTGGTTAGGAATTATTCAAAGGACAATAAAGGCCGTAACCTCAACCAATCAGTAATAAAATAAAATAAAAAGGGCAATTTAGTATTTTAATTAACCTATTAGAGTTAGAACCAAACTCTAATCGGGTGTTTGCTTGGGGAGCAAACTCCCCAACATTATCCATCGCTACAGACCAAATGGCGAGCAGTGGCGCCTGCATAGGCCCAAAGCCCCTAGTAGCATAGCCCTTACGGGCTGTGTTGCACAACGCCATGCGGTGGCCTATTAGGTTGCACACCTATGCAGC
Source organism: Euphorbia pulcherrima (assembly GCA_947683365.1). Classification (NCBI taxonomy): domain Eukaryota; kingdom Viridiplantae; phylum Streptophyta; class Magnoliopsida; order Malpighiales; family Euphorbiaceae; genus Euphorbia; species Euphorbia pulcherrima. The sequence goes on from CANTUS010000010.1 coordinate 47,692,313, forward strand.
CTATTAGGTTGTGCTGTGCATGGTGTAGCGCGCCTGCTGGGCCGCGCACCAGCACAGCCCAGCAGGTCGCGCTCTTGTGCGGAGTGGGCTGTGCTTTACAGCCCACTCTTTCTAAGGCCCCAGTGCGAGCCTTGAGCAGTGTTGTTCACATATAACACTGCCTTATCCTGCATGCAGATCGAATCTGAAATTGTCCAACAATTTTCTTACCAATCTACTTGCACCAATTTAAGCAATACCTAGTATTCTTTAACTGTGTTGTCTTTTGGCTCTTAATTACCTTTATTTATTTTATCCTCCTTATTATTTAATAGGTTCATTGGACCAAACAATGAATATTGGTCTAACCAATATTATGGTCTAACCATATATTTCCTTGCTCTTCTAGATTAGACCTAGTCTAATGGTTCTTTACATAGCTCGATTGCAACTCAAAGTGTGTGACCTTATAGGATCGCATAATATTGAGCTGTCAAAAGTTTAACCTGTGTCAAACCCTTTTAGGAATTGACTGGCTCAAAGCTCCGGACCGTTGTAGACTCTGATTACTTTGATCGGTCATAATGGCTCTCTAGAAAAGGGCATATAACCCCTCAATATTCAGACCATCATGTGCATTATGATTTCATCTCAGTTTTGCAATAGTATCAATACGATTCACTCTTTCTATCAACTATCAAGTACCATCTAGTTTCTAGGACTCGGTTTAAGTGTTAGTCCCTTAGTAAGTATAATAACTACCCCAGTGTTTTATCTTACCGCCAAAGCACACTACTCAACCATTTAATGTGTTGATCAGGATCCCATCCTATCAACTGATACTCTGATCAGAGGTTTATGAGTGTGTCACTTTTAACAAGTGGCCAAGGTACATCTCCCTCATTTTGCTATAGGGGAGTGATAGATTTTGTCTTGAGTACTCAGCTTACTAATAGATAAACGTCAATTATACCCGTAATCATCCGTATCACCTAGTCTATAGAGTGCTTAGGTATGACCTAAAATATAACAACATTTGAACGAGGGAACTAGTATCTCAGGTCTAAGGATATTCGTATGGCTATTGCAATGGGATGATTAAAACACCAACATAGTGGTCTCCAATGTGTCTCCCTAAATACATTCATGTGTTAACCTAAGGTACCACCCTCTAGCACCAGAGATATACTACTCTAAATCAAATTCAAGAGGTATAAAGACATATGCTAGTCTATCTGTATCATCAATGTCCAGTCTTGATTATACTATGACTAGGAATATTTAGACAAATTATGATTACACATGAACTAGTTCTCACCAACATAGTCCCACTATGCCCTTACAATACGTGCTATGATTATGTCATGGACATGTGCAAACACATCAACGAATATATTCTAAACCATTCATAATATATTTTCATAGTCATTGATATAACAAAAGAATGCCTTTACTAATACAACTTTGTTCGTACAAATAAGACTAAGATATATCGCCCTAATAGCCTCTAGGGCATACATCATATCTAATACATGTTATAGTAAGAAGAAAACATCAGTGACACTATCAAGTACTAAAGCAGAGTATATGGCTGTTGGAAGTTGTGTTACTCAACTCCTATGGATCAAACAATAGCTAGAAGATTATGGAGTTCAAGCAGGTTGTGTTGATGTAATGTGTGACATCAAAAGTGCAATAGATGTGTTAAAGAATCATGTACTACATAGAAGGATGAAGCAAGTCAACATTAAGTATCACTTCATTCAGGATCATGTGATGAAGAAGGACGTAGTTGTGGTCTACATTCTAATGAATGAGAAAGGGGAAGGTCAAATCCAATTTGAAGAGAGTTTCGGAAGACAAATATGCAGCTATTCAAGTCTCAAACTGTCAAGGAATCAAGGAGGAAAAGAGAAGTGAATTAATTCCGGATCTAGAAGAAGAATATTTCTACCTCAACAAGCAAAGGCGACAAATGGTAGCAAAAGCTCAAAAATTAACTGTACACATTTTTGAATTTCAAAGGTTTATTGGGCAGTTCACATGCAGTAACTTACAATAATTATCAATGGGATAAACCGTTCCTATTCTCCATGATCACGCTATTAACCTCTCTCCTTAGTTTTAACTGCCATGTTATAAATTCAGTTAACTTTAACTGCTTTCAGATTACCATATTACCCGCACATTGAAAACTCTAAAAAAAGCCCCCAAAATCCCTCTTCTTCTTCAAGTAAGTAATCAACTACTATTACTCTACAAATTTTTCTCTAGAAACCTAAAATTTTCAAACTTCTATTCTCTCAAACTCTCAAATAGCCAGCACTCAAAATCAAACTTCCACTCCTCTTCCTCCAAGGAATATTTTTGAGGGCACAAACCTTAATGACAATGATTTCATCCCACTTAAGGTCAAAAGCTTAGACACAATTATTCCCTCGGATCATTTGAGCGATAATTTTCTTTTTCATACCGAACCCTACTCCCAACTTTTAAAAGACCAACATCTTGAGGTCTTCCTTGAGATGAAAAACCCCACTTACCCTATTTTGGTCAAAGAATTCTATAAGAACCTAAAAGCCCATTTTTATTTTGATGCGTTTAGAACCAAAGTGCAAGGGAAAGTGATTACAATCACTCAGGACTTCTTTAAGATGCACTTCAATATAAAGAATGAAGGAGTTTAACTGAGAACTAATGGTGATAAGCAAACAGTAAAGTATGATCCAAAGCTTTGGCTTTCGAAGAGATATTTTAGAGACCAATTTCACTAGCCAGAAACTCCAAGGCTACTCCAGTCTGTTCTTGCAAATTTATTTTGATCTAGGAAGGGCTTCCTCAATACAGCTTTAGCCTTTCAACTCTGTGTTCTCTAGCATTTGGTGGAAAGCAGAGTCCTAAACATGCTTGTTCTACTTCTCCACTACATCAGGGAGCATAAATATTCCTATAGCACTCTCATCACAAAAATTCTCACTACAAACTCTATTGATCTCACTATAACAGAGTCAGTAGAGGGAAAGGCTATCTTGGAGAGGAACTTTCTAAAGCTAACTCATGATTAAAAATGGGATGAAGCTAAAGCCCTTGAATAGAAAAAGGCTAGAGTAGAGAAAAGCAGAGTCAGAAAAGTTGGAAGCACTATGGAGAAAGCTCTGGTAGTAAAGAAACCCAAAATCACAAGTCCAAAATCCCAAAAGAAAATTGACCTAACTTCGGTAGTAAAAGTTGAGGAAGCAAATGAAGACTCTATAACCCTTACACTAATCCTAAGACAAGCTCATTAACAACCTAAGACCAGAAGAAGGCTAGTAAAGGCTACGACCAAGAAAGGGAAGAACTTGGATTTGGAGGAGAGTGAAAAAATTACAGTAGTTGCTACTACAATCAAAGAGGGAAGAAAGAGAGGGGCAAGTCAAACTCTAGAAGAGATTCTTAAGAAAGATATTAATGTTGAAAGTGGTGGGACTGATGACGTAGAGGCGCTTATTCCTAATATAAAACTTATTAAAAAGGGACCTACCTTTACTTAGGCCCTTCAGAAAAAGAGAGCCAAAATTACTCCTCAAAACCATGCTACTCGGAATAACCATCAAAGAGCCTACTCGAAAACCCTTAAGAATAGAAGCCTAAGCTAGATCTTAAAGAGATAAAGGGAAGAATGTGGAGTTAACTGCTGAAATAAGGCATCCAAAGGATCCTGGATATGAGGATATGATGAATGCCATTGAAGAAAACAGGAGGGCAAATGAGTATGTCCTCGCTTTGGAAGGATCCGAAGGCTCATCCGAAGGATCTAGTCAAGCCATCCCTTTGGTAGATCCAATTCTACCAATATTTGTCTCTCTATTGGATCTTTAGCATCTAAGAGGTTACAGTGAGGAGGAATTAAGTGCCTTAAATCTTTAACCGTGTACACAACCTCTTCTAGAATCCCTTCTGAACCATGAAGTTATGAATGTTTAAGTGATAGAACTTGAAAGTCCTAAAAAGGCACTTGTAGAGGAGGTTGAGGACATTACCAATCTCCCTCAGAACTAATAGGAAAAGGCAATCCATGAAGAAGTAATCCATCCGGAATAATAAACTAAACAGGTAACTACATACTTAAATGCTAAAATTGCTAAGACTATTGGAATTGATCAAAACCAAGGTAACTTGGATGCTACTGAATCTCAAAGTGCATCCATAGTAGATGAGACTAACTCGGTGCTAAGTGCACCATAGCAGGGAACTGATCTAGGTTCCAATAAGGCTGCCACATTAGGTACCTCAATAGATGAGATAATTCTAGAGGATCGAGTAATTCAGAAGGATATCTAAAAAGGAGAGGCAAATGAGAATATTGTCATAGAGAATTCTTAGAAGGAGGGAGAGAAGAATATGGAGAAAAGGGCTAAAAACGAGAAAGAAGAGAAGGGTGTAAATCAGGGAAAAGAATCTTCCAGTTTTGAAACATCTGGAAGTGAAAGTGGCTCCAAATCAGAATATGAAACTGATAGTGAAGAGGAATAGAAACCATTGGCTCCAACACCCTCAAGACCTGAGAAAGTAAGAATGGCCTTGAAGCTCTTGGAAGAGGCTACTTTACAGGGGAAGAAGGATGATAATACCCTTAAGCCATTACTCCGGGATATTTGCCTACACCTTATTGCTGTGGAAAAATTAGTCAAAAATTAATCCATCTCTCCAGAGTTGAAGACTGAGTTAGAAAATATGAAGACCATGATCAATATTTTTGAGCAAAGTATTAGCAAATTCCTTACTGCGGAGCAAGTTGCTGAAACTTCACTATCTAAGACATTATAGAGGCAAACCGTTATGCTACTCAGGTGACAATCGTAGCTGATAATAATTATGCAACCATTATAGGACTTCTTCCTTCACTGATCTCATAATCGAGCTAAAAGAGCATAAAGATCATAAGCTTTGGGAGCTAGTGAACTCCATACCTATTGCCATTACTCAAGGATGAAGTGCATTAACCACCAGACTTTCTGGTCTTACCATAGAGCAAAAAACATTCAAGGAACAGCTTGCCAAATTTATCAAAACTTACCTCCCTTCTCTTCTAGATAATGCTTCAGAAGATATTAGCTATGATTGCCAAACTACTCTACCCTCAGTAGATAAGACTGTAAGCAATTGGAAGGAGACATTTGATATTGAGCTCTGACACCTTAATGAGAGCATACACAATGGTAGAAGGACAATAATTAAGGAGGTTCAAAGATCAATACAGGTATATCTCAGCTTAGCCTCAATGCTCCTTCTTCCTCTACTTCCTACAAAAATTTTGGAGAGCCTATTACTTCCCCTCTTCCAATAACTTGTCCTAAATATAGGTGATAATGGATTCAGTGGGTATTAGTGTTCCCTCACCTTGCTCTAGGGAATGTTCTTATTCTTTGAGAAGGAAGATCAAGAACATGCTCTTTCAGTGCACCCAAATTTAACAAAATCCTATCCTCAACTCTGGAAGCTAATCGAGCTAGTCCATCTCATTCCTTCTACAGTGGACAAAGTCATTGAGTAGCGCCTAGCAGGAAATAAAGATTACACTATTCTATCAAAGGTTTGGCAAAAGAATTGGGATAAAAGAACCTATATGATAATTGACCCTCCGAAAGGTGCGAACAAAAAGGGGGAGAAGGAAGCTACAGAAGAACATGAGGAAATGGGGGAATAGCTAGTTAGATTTTTTCTGTAAACACATGTAATAGCTAGCTACAATGCATTTTTCACTTGTAATTTCTGTATTTGTAATCATATGCTTCATTGATGTTAACTATTGTTAATAGCAGAAGTTATATAGTGAAAAATCTTATTCAAAAAAATCTACTTCTAAGTACAACTATCAATTGTACTTTAAAAACTGAGAAGCTACATATGCAAAAATATTGGGGGAGTTAGGATGCTAGATTATAGGGGAGTTAATTTGTAAATGACTAAGTATCAAAAATCATACTTAGCTCATATTCCCTATTTAAATGCTCATTGTACGTAGGTTTTTATTTCCATCAAATGGGGGAGATTGTTGGAAAATAATGATCCAGAAGAAGAAAACTCACCAACCATCCAGATAAATGTTTGAAGAAAACAAAATGCCTAAGTCCAAGAAGAATGCATCCAGACTAAATGTCAAAGTCAAGGGAGATTACATCAAGCTAAAGACATACAATTCCTAAGTCTAAGAAGAAAGCATTTGGTTAGTGTTTGGAAAGGAAACAAACTTCTATCCCCTTGAAGACAACATCCGGAAGAATAAAACTAGTTGAAAGTGCATCCGATGAAATGTTGTGTCTAAAGCCATCCAGAAGACACAATTCTCTAGGACAATGGGAACATTCAAATATTCTTATTCCTCCACTTTAGTCTAAAGTCAAGCAACCTTTTGCCTTCGAGTATGAAAAAGTGACAGCTTGCACAAATTAGGTAAGAGATAAAAAGCTGACATAGAAAGAGAAGAAGGTAACAACCTTTTTAACATAGAACAATAGCAAGGCGCGTGGAGTCCACTCTAAAGGCAAATCTGTAAAAAAGTTAGTAGTGCACAAATAGCCAAATAAATGCCAACTGATAACTTTGCAGCATCAATCCCAACAAATTCAAATGAATATTTATTAGGTCTAACGGATAAATCAATAGCTCCACAAGCGCCATCTCATATCTGATTATTGGTGAAGATTCAACCTCAACCGATAACTACATTTATGATCCAAGCCTATAAAAGGGAAGCTTCACCAAGTGAGAAGATGCTGATAGACTTCAAAAAGCTATTACCTTAAGAAATATTTGTTATTCAATGACTGATTCTATCCCTCCAAGAACCAAACACTCTTATCTGTTTGTAAGGATTCTCAAGTAATAATATAAACTTGAAGAATTGAAAACCAAACCTATGTTAAGATAAAAATTGTAAAATCTCATACTTGGGTGAGTACTAAGATTGAGACTTAGCTTAAACTAGGAAAGTTTAAGTGGTATATCCTTATAGGACTTAGCTGAAACTTGGGTAGAGTTTGAGTGGTATATCCTACTAAACAAAAGGACTCAGCCAAGCTAGGTGGTTTGGTGGTATATCCTACACTTGGAACAGAGGTCATCCTCTTGAAACAACGTGCAAAGGACTTAGGTAAACATTAATGTCTTTGGTGGTATATCCTACATCCGAAGGAGAATAAATCTTCGGAGACAAATTATAAAGGCTCGGTTTCTTCCTGAGAAAGGAATCAATCACTAGTTAATTGAAGCTCGGAGGAAACTCCGGGGACTAGAGGTAGGCAGGGCCGAAGCAGTATAAAAATATGTGTGTTTGATTTCTCTAATGCTTAACTTTTCATTCAAGCACATTTATATTGAATATTTGCATTACTCGGGAGCTTACACCAGTCAGCTTTCGGTTCATTCATATCACGCTACACAAAGGACTTTTAAAGTCTTAAAAATTCCTCAAAAAGGGTCATTCACCCCCTCTGACCCTAGCAAACACTCACAAGGGACCAATAGTTTCAGTTATTGTATCCCCCATTTCTTTTCTATAGATATGTACTACATTTCAATCTTTCATACAACTCAACGTAATAAGTTTTCTACTCTATTTCTCTCTTCTTCTATATTTTGGTGTTATAATTCCCAATATGTTATCATCACGAGCTTGCAGTTCCGATAGAGGATATCATTTAATATCCTTGTTCAATTATAAACATGTCTAACCTCTCAAATATTGATTAGTGGTATTTAATGTTCCCAGAAAGAATTATCTTTCATGGTAAACTAGCAATAAGACCAAAATATAATCTGAAAAGTATACTTATGTATGATTCGATACAAAAGCTTAGGATAAACTTCAAAAACATGTCTGGTGTTTTTACTGTTTTACAAAAGAGTGTCTGTGGATTTTGTTTAAAAGGGAGTCCATGGTTTATAGCAAATAAAGAATTTTCAATATTAAATTATATCACGATAATGATATTATTGTTGTTCATTTTTATCTGAATCTCATGGATTGCTTAATAAAAAATAATCAATACACATTGGTGACATATTTTAAAATTTTTTGAAAAGTGAAAATATTTTTTCTAAAACTAGATATAATGATAAACTTAAACAAATCATAAAAAAATCTATGAAACTTACTCAAAATATGATGTATAATTTTTAAATAATAAGGTTGAATTATGCATCACTAAGATAAATATTGAATTGATCAATATGCTCTTTGTAGCATCACTATTCTTAACAAAAGAAGATATTATTTGCTTTTTGAAACTACATACCCCATTTTGGAAAAAAATTCCACATACCCCTTTTGAAAAAAAATGAAACCACTAGGCTTATTTTTTAAGTTTACCAAAAAGCTGATTTCATGAGTCCTCGGGAATAAATATGGGCAGCAATCCACACAAGTAAATGAAGTTTTTCTAAGTAAAACTAGCAGGAAGATTTTGGTTCACCAAGTGTACTCTATATAGGAATAAAATATAGTTAAATATAGGAATCTCAAATATAATAAACTATTGTCTTGACTTCATGATAATTATTTTAATAACAGAATTAGTTAGTCATCTATAATTAATTTGGGTGATGTTACTTACCGCCTAAAATTTATAGCTACCATCCATGAAATTTACTTAAATGCCCTCTTAGTAATAAAAAAGAACCAATAGTCTTTATAAAATGCTTTTTGCTCAACTATTGGCCGAGCAAAAATTGATTTCGCCTAACCTGTGTGGATGGGCAAAAAGCATTTTGCCGAACCATTGGTTGAGCAAAAAACAAATTTGCTCAACCGCTGGCTAGGAAAAAGGGCATCTTGAGGACTATAAGAGGCGTTCATGTATTCTTTTACTTCCTTAAGTAAATTTTTATCGAATGACTTAAATTTTTGCAATCATGTTGGGTGATATTAGGCTTGAGAAGTTGATTTTCCCCCAGCCAATAGGCCGAGAAAAATTAATTTTTGCCCAGCCTTATGGAAGGGTGAAATGAATTTTCACCCAGCCCTTGGCTTGGTGAAAATCAGATTCTCCCAAAACCCTTTTGGGGAATGTGATTGTATTATTTTAATTTAAATATAAAATTATGTGTAGAAAATATATCCAACTTCGTTATGCAGTTCTTTAATTTCTCAACAATGGATCAAGTCGAAGAGATTTGGAGAATGTTTAAGTGAGTTTGAATTTGAAAAGGCGATGAATCATGGTATAAATTCGAAAAAAATGGAATTAAATTTTTATGTATATGGTAAGAGATGTTTTTGTAAATATGATCATCATTTATTTTAAATTATATTATAAAAATAATTTTAAATTTTATTTTATGTGAAAAAGGGTATTTTTAACACTTAAGGGGGCAGTAAGTGGAGATTTAGGGCGGTAAATATCAATCCAGAACAAGAGTAATTATTTACTTAGGGTTGTAATTTCGTAATTAGAATTGTGTGGTTTTCCTAATCCTTTTGGAATAGGAGTTAATTATTTTTTAAAAAAAAAATTGTTCCCTTGGACTTACAATAATAACAAAGAAAAACTTCATCACACCCCACCTGTACGTGAAATTGAACCTGTGACCTCTAGGATCACAGCTTCAAGGCACAACCATAATATGAGTTAATTATTTACTTACTCTTTAGAATGGTATTTTCGTAATTATTTATACATTTATTTTTATTTTAAAATTTATTAATTTAAAATCAAATATATTTTAATTTTTTATAAAGACATTCTCTATATTTTGGAAACGATAAATTTAAACAGAAATTATTAATAATTTTAATCATTTTATTCATAAAATCATTTTTTTCACTATGCATACATAAAAATCTAATTTGAAATATCTTGGAAAAGTATTTACTGAAAATTAAAAGCAGCCAAAAAATCTAATTCGAAGCAACCACTCCACCATCCGTCTTTTGACCAGATGGAGTAGCCTGCACAAGATAAATGAAAAGTTAGCAGGTTGAAGCAAAAATAAATAGTAGTGCGATAACTCAAAACGTACCTTAGGGCAAGAGATGTGCTCATCTGGCATAGAAGACGTGTCAAGAAGCGTCACTACGACCCTCTTGCCTAACCTATCAAGCTCAACAGGCTTCCTCTTTGAACCGCCAACTGCCACCGCATGAGTATGGTTATTCTTGCACAGCTATTTCTTGGCCGCTAATAGACCATTGGCAGATTCTATATAGACATGATCACCTGAAATACAAAGAGGGGAAATATAAGTAAGAGAGGAAGTATACCAGTCATAGTAATCGGCCCCGGGAGGCAGATGATTCCAGACAGACCCCGTGCCAGAAGATGGTATCCAAAAATTCAAGCCCAAGCAGCTAAGTTAAAATTCCACTTTTCCTACTCCAAAGAGCAAAACACTCGCAGCCCTCTTTTTGGATGGAGTCGCAATCGACCAGGAGGTTGGAAAGGAGGGATATTCCTCGTTCACTCTGATGTAAAACCAGAACTCCTTATAGCGATGCACTAACGAGGGCCAGTTTGAGAAACGGTATATCCCACTCTTCCTCATAAATTGATAATGATCATCATCCTTATTCTGATTGATGGAACAGATTGTGCGAAAGAAGGAAGCGTCAAAATCTAGGCCTAGGTTAATACACATTTGATGGTGGCCCATCATCACCACCTACGCGTTTGGTTGTAGCTTAGTCGGCACAAAACCTAAACTTTCAAAAGGTCGGCAATAGAAGTTGGAAGAGGATATTTAAAATCGCCCCTAATAATGTCCAGATACATGCTAAAGTGGCTGGCTAGAGGAGCATTCACACGCTAGTCTACACTCGGCAGAAGAACATGGCAACCCTTGAGCCACGGATACATCATGGCCTCTTTCTCTATATGATCCTTGTGGATGTATGAGACCATGTCATCCTCCCAAGGAGTCATATTCCTCTCCTCCTCTTCTTCTTCTGTTTCAAAAGAGCCCTCTTCCCCTACTCGGCCACTGGTGCCAACCTCCTCAAACGGGTGAGCACCCTCCTTATAACAGTAATTCTCCACGTCCTCTAAAACTTTAGAAGAATCCGCATGAAGGGTAACTTGGCTCATGTGCTCTACGCTGGTGTCATCCGCCAAAGGGACCCGGCTGGATGCATTTGAGCTACTCATTAGCCTCCTAGCGGTACGCTTAACACTAGGAGGGGATGATAATTACACTTATCAATATTTATAGGGGGCACAATTGAGATAGATTTTCAGCAAATTTATGATCAAAATATGAGATTCCTTGCTATTATAACTACTATCGGATGAAGAAGTCATACACCGTTCCCTCATTTCTAGCAAATGTAAAGATCTAAGGGCGCTAAAAGAAAGGACTGCAAATAAACAAACATACGAAATTCCCAGAAGATGTTGCAGGCTTGAACTAAAGAAGAGTTCAGAATCAAAAGCGACAATCAAGCAAAGAACAAAGCGCAAGTAGCATACATAGTAAAAATGAAATAAAAAACACAAGAACACTCCAGTGATTCTAAAATGGGAATTGAGCGAAACAAAACAAATGCATAGTAAAGCATTTTAGAAATCATCAAGGCACATTTCACAGAAATACGAATCTAAAAAATAAAGGAATTCAAAATTAGAGACTCAGAAGAAGAACGACGACTTTAACCTTTCATAGAAACGTCATAAAAAACCCTCAAATTGCCGGAGAAATAGAAAAATCAAGAAAGCTTGAAGAAGAAGATGGAGTATAAAAATTGTGAGAGGAGGAGAAATGCATTGTTTAAGGTAGTCCCGGAAAGACAACTCTTCAAATTCAGCCGTCAATTACGTCCACGTGTCACTTAATCCATAATTTGCACATTTCTCAAGGACAAGTTAATGGTGAATTAGCTGTCATGAGCTGACTATAGGCGAAGCTGATGAGTTAGGGCCGAGTGCTCACTCGGTGTGTAGATCCAGAACAGAAGATGAAGGGTCTGGCCGATTGCTTATGCGGTCGAAGCAAATACTAAAGCATTTGAAAAAACACTTGGGGGGGGACTTCTGTTGACTCAGTATTTTATAGATACCGGGTGGAAGACCTATAAGAGGCTACATCACTAGTCGGCCTCATAGCTGGATCACTATCCGGTTAGCTGAGTGAAGAGCCAAGGTCGCACCGGCCTAAATAAGAGATAGAGTCCCGCCATAACTCCTATTCCTAAAAAGATAAATAAGAAGAATATCCTTTCCTAAATGGATAATAAGGAAGAAATCTCTTATAAAGGAAGTCACGCGTAAATAGGATACTTAGGTAATAAGGACTCCTCACCGTCAACTGAGGAAACACACTCATACCGTGGCAAGGTAACTACATACTATAAATATAGGGCTACCACCATATCCTAGGTATCTCATTCTAAACCCTAGAACTCACTTACTTACTTGCCTCCTCTTTATTACTGTCGCTGACTTAAGCATCGAGGAGGCTACGCCATTCACACGGCTAGTCACTTTGACGCTCTTTTCTGTCTTGCAGCCACCATCTCCAGCAAAGGCAGACCCTCTTTCTTTCTATGAAGGTTAGCTCAAGGAACCCTTTCTTTGACTGATCTTTCATAAAATATTTATGTTAGGATATAATTTAGAATTATGGTACGCCTAGTCTATGCATACTAATCTAAGTAGAGAATTTATTTAGTTAAGGCTTTAATTAATTTATATGCAACTAATAGGAGTTCATGGGACAGGGGACAAAAATTTGAATTTCCGCCATGCTTGTTATACATGTTCAAAGTGATTGTCAGTTCCCAACACTTCATACCATGTATAAGTGTGGTAGAATAGCTTTTGTGCTAGCCATTTAACCATATTTGCTTAATAAAAAAGTATTAGTAGTAAAAGATGTCTTATGCCAAGATAAGTGGTTCATAGCATGATTTTTTTATAGAAAAATGAGGAATATTGGGGACATATAGGAGAAATGACTATATAAATGCATTATACCACTCTTATATAAAGTATACAGCTTTCAAAACATGGTTTTTGCTCGTAGTTTAATATATATTATAGGCCGAATGCTCTTTAATACCCCTCAACTTGCGTACTTTTACCCTGAACATACCCAAACTTTAAAGTGGACTGCCGAGGTACCTAAACTTGTCAAAAGTGAGCCTTCGTGCTACTTGGTGCTGATGTGGTAGCTGAGGTGTTCGGATTTGACTATCATGGTGCGTTTTGACTTCCCAATTGAATGAAAAAATAAAAAAACAAACTAAAAATAATTGGGGTGTTCTTCTTCCCCAGATAAACTCCATTAAACAAATAATAAAAAAAATCTATGAAACTTACTCAAAATATGATGTATAATTTTTAAATAATAAGGTTAAATTTTGCATCACTAAGATAATATTGAATTGATCAATATGCTCTCTGTAGCGTCACTATTCTTAACAAAATAAGATATTATTTACTTTTTGAAACCACATACCCCGTTTTGGAAAAAAAAATTCGGAAAAAAAAATTCCCATACCCCTTTTGAAAAAAATGAAACCAAAAGGCATGTTTTTTAGGTTTACCGAAAAGCTGATTCCATGAGTCCTCGGGAATAATTATGGGCAGCAATCCACACAAGTAAATGAAGTTTTTCTATGTAAAACTAGCAGGAAGATTTTGGTTCACCAAGTGTACTCTATACTGGAATAAAATATAATTAAATATAGGAATCTCAAATATAATAACCTATTGTCTTGACTTCATAATAATTATTATAATAAAAGAATTAGTTAGTCATCTATCATGTAATTCGGGTGATGTTACTTACTTCCTATAATTTATAGTTACTGTCTTTGAAAGTTACTTAAATGCCCTTTTAGTAATAAAAAATAATCAATAGTCTTGATAAAATGCTTTTTTGCTCAACTGTTGGCTAGGCAAAAAATGATTTTGCTAACCTGTGTGGATGGGCAAAAAAGCATTTTGTCGAACCATTGGTTGAGCAAAAAACAAATTTGCTCAACCGCTGGCTAGGTAAAATGGCATCCTGAGGACTATAAGAGGCGTTCATGTATTCTTTCACTTCGTTAAATAAATTTTTATCAAACGACTTAAATTTTTCCAAAGATGATAATTTCACCATGTTGGGTGAAATTAGGCTTGGGAAGTTGATTTTCCCCCAGCCAAATATAGATGGGTGAAATGATTTTTCACCAAGCGCTCAGATCCTACCAAAACCCTTTTGGGCGAATCTGATTGTATATTTTGAATTTAAATATAAAATTAAGTGCAGAAAACACATCCAACTTCATTGTGTAGTTCTTTAATTTCTCAACAATGGATCAAGCTGAAGAGATTTGGAAAATGTCAGCGAGTTTGAATTTGAAAAGGCAATGAATCATGGTATAAATTGGAAAAAATGGGTTGAAATTTTTATATATATGGTAAGAGATGTTTTTAAAAATATTATTATCATTTATATTAATCTATATTATAAAAATAATTTTAAATTTTATTTTATGTGAAAAGGGTATTTTTAACATTTTAAGAGGGCGGTAAGTGGAGATTTAGGGCGGTAAATATCAATCCAGAACAAGAGTGAATTATTTACTTAGGGTTGTATTTTCGTAATTAGAATTGTGTGGTTTTCCTTATCTAATTGCAATAGTAGTTAATTATGGTAATAATGATGGTGATAATAGAGATAAGATATGTTAATGAGATAAGAGTTTAATTAAATAATTTAAAATTATTTTTTTATTTAGTGACTCAAAACAAACCCAATCTATCCACCGTAACTTGCTAATCACTTTAGATTTAATGGTATTTTTTCACAAAAGAATGATTTATTTTATTTAAACTTTAATTAAACAAAAATAGCTTAATAATCACTAAAAATGGACCCCCTTTTACACTGGCCCCCGACAGTCGCCCCTATTGCCACGCCCCAAAAACGGCACTGGCCATATAATCACCATCAAATATCTGGAACAATGAACGCAATCTAAAACGTTGGAAAGTGTAGGTAAGGGCTTATGAAAATGAATTGGGCGTGGGCGATTATACCCAAGGCATTATGTACATGCTAAACTAATCCAAAATCTAAAAAATATAAATAAGGGAAAAGCACGAAATCACCATGTTTTAGATAAATTACTTGGACTCGTACCTACTAAACTAATTATTAATTACATTTTTACGTTCCTCACTATTCTTTATCTCTAAATTGATAGCCGTTCTTTTTTTTCAATTTGTTTTTCTTATTTTTGATTATCGTTGAAATCATTTATTCTTTCAACTTGTTGTTTTAGAATTCTTTGTTTGTCTTTTTTTCTCTTCGAAACTAGATCTATGATGACATATTTTTTTTAAACTTCTTTTCGGTAAGTATTTCAAATAAGTTATCTTATAGTATGTAGTAGTTATCGTATATAGCATTTTTTAGTTATCTTATAGTTATCATGTAGTTATCTTATGTCTCATTATGTATTTATCTTAAATCAACTAAACATACTATAAGTAAACAATAATAAAACTATAGTAAAAATATAACAAAATTTCAACAATTTGAAAAACACTATAGGATAGCTACGAGGTGTGATATAAAATAACTACAAGATAACTATAAGATAACTACAATGTGTGATATAGGAAAACTACTATATAACTGTAAGATAACTTTTTTTTAACTATCAGATAACTTATTTCAAAACACTTACCAGAAAAAAAAAGTTCTTAAAAAGTATATCATCATAGATCTAGTTTTGAAGAGAAAAAAAACGAACAAAAAACTCAAAACAAACATGTCCAAACTTAACAGTTTGTGAAATATAAATGTAAAATAAAATTAAAATAAGTAAAAAAGAGTTGGATGTAAAACAATAATTTAGAAAACCTTGAAAGTTAATTTTAATAGAATATTATATGGAATATAATTTAATAATTAGTTTTGTAAAAGTTCACATTTGGTGTAAAGCCTTCTAAATAAGAGAAATTAAGCAAAATACGATCTTGTAAAGATCTTTTTATTTACCTAACTTTTTTCCCTTAGCTCATTACCCACTTTTTAGGTTTTGTTTTTTCTGTTTATGGTAAATTCTCTTCTTTCTTCGACAATCAAAATCGAAAAGTAGAAGAAAAAAACTAGTAATAAAAATCGATAAGGGTATCGACAGATGAAAATCGCGATAGATTTAATGAAGAAAAACAAATTGGGAAGAAAAGAGATTATCAAAGAAAGAATAGAATCTACCATAAACAGAAAAAACAAAACCTAAAAAGTGGGTAATGAGTTAAGGGAAACAAAGTTAGGTAAATAAAAAGATCTTAAAAAGATCATATTTTGCTCAATTTCTCTTATTTATAAGGTTTTACACTAATGTAAACTTTTACAAAACTAATTACTAAATTACATTCCATTTAATATTCTATTAAAATTAACTTTCAAGGTTTTCTAAATTATTGTTTTACATCCAACTCTTTTTTACTTATTTTAATTTTATTTTGCATTTATATTTCACAAACTGTTAAGTTTGGACATGTTTGTTTTGAGTTATTTGATGGTGATCATACTGCTTGGTATAATTCAAGGATTTCGATTAGGAGACAGTTATTCCTGAAGGTTATAAATATCAACTCTATGCTATTTTCTTAGTAGCCATTGATTAAGGTACTCTTTTCCGGGTTTGCGCATATTCTCTATTTTTGGGGCTTTTGTATTGTTTGAGTTCTCTTTAATTTTTGTAATCTCATTTTATGTGCCGTCTAGCAACCAATTAAGCTTTTCCTGCCGACCCTTGTGCCGATTGTGGTTAGGTCTTGCTTTATTGTTGAGGTTTATGCTTTATTTCTCTGCAATATTGGTGATATGAACATATTAAAAATTAAGTAGGTTTTAAATATATAAAATAAGTTTGATATCCCATATTTGAACTATACCATGATTGAAGTAAGTGTTCAAATCGTTGACTTAAAAGGTTGAATGATCTATTGGTATTTTAGTGTAATTAGATCAACTAGTTGATCAATGTGTTCATAATAGTTCATCGAACAAGTCAGGAGAGTGTGGAGTGCACGCTTGTTCGAGTTTTATCACGATACTTAGCTTACGGGGTCCGAGGCAACCTTTCGCAACGCTTCTATTTTGAATCGTCGCGACTGCTAGAATGGACACAGCCTTTCGCAACTCTTTTGTTATGAAACGTTGCGATTTCTAGTATCAGGTCCACAAAAACCTCACAATGGCAACACTTACAGGCAGTTTTGGCAACGGTTGCTGCTGGTTCATTTTTTCTTCACAACGAAAATCCATTTTAAGTTCTTGATTTTACTCTAATTTTATCTGATTGAAAAATTTGGAAGAACCACCAAATTAGTTTCAATCAGATAGTGATATCATGACTTCAGCGATTATCCAAGTTATTTTCAGGAATTTCCCCAACAAAGATTGAAACTAATTTCATTTTTTACACCTGCATTTTTCAGAGGTCATAAGTTTCAAAGATTGAAACTAATTTTTCTGAAAATAACAAATGGAGAGACTGTTGAAGAAGCTGTGGAAATCGATTGATATCCGAAATATCGTGATTCAATCTCGTGTTTTGATTACAAAAGGAGTCATAGCAGAGAACTCTTCGATCTTGGACACCAAAAAGGTACGAATTCGATCCGTTTTCTTTCAATTTTTGTCATCGGTACTTAGAGCGGGTATTTTTGCAATGATTTTCTATGTTTTGTATGTGTATTCTTGTTCTTTAAGTTCTGAAAATTTTGAAATTTTTATGTTCAAAGTCGTATTTGAATTGATTATGTTCAATTTCGTGCGTTTTAACGCTATTTTCCCTGAAAAAGGTTGCATTTTCGCATTATTATGGGTAATGGTGAGTTTCTGTTCATTTTGTGGTAAAAAGAATGATTCCATTAGACTCGGGTCGCTGAAAAACCTTAGGAGGGGCTGGTCGGAGGCCGGAATCTTTTTCGGAGCAATTTGAAATTGGAATTCAATTTTCTGCATTTTGCAAGGGATACTAAATCCGTTGCAAAATCCATTGCAGAAACCGTCGGAAAATGAAATGTTGCGATGGTTCATTGCGACAACTGTTTCTCGCGATGGTTTCTGAATGTGGCGGTTTTTGTGTGGGGACAACGATATGTTGCGACGCTTAAATTAAAAGAAAGTGTCCCCAAAGAAAGAATGAGACAATTCGATATGGTCATGCTTTTTTGGAGCTTTGCTTAAACAATTTTTTGTCTTTATCCAAACTAACTTTTATCCACGTGGAAATTCTGGAGTTGACTATGGTCAATGCCACATGGCATATGATGTGGCATTAGTTTAGCCTTTGTGGTTGACCGATCAATGGATAATTGCCATGTGTCAGTCAAAAGTCAAAGTTGACTGGTCAACAGAATGCCACATGACATGTTTTTAATGGTCCATTTGGTATTTTTGCGATTGAAACTAATTTTGTTTTTTATGCCTGCATTTTTCACAGTTCATAAGTTTTAAATATTGAAACTAATTTTTCTGAAAATAACGAATGGAGAGACTGTTGAAGAAGTCGTGGACATCGATTAATGTCCGAAATATCATGATTCAATCTCGTGTTTTGATTACAAATAGAGTTATAGCAAAGAACTCTTCGATCTCGGACACCGAAAAGGTACGAATTCGATCCATTTTCTTTCAATTTTTGTCATCGGTACTGAGAGCGGGTATTTTTGCAATGATTTTCTATGTTTTGTATGTGTATTCTCGTTCTTTAAGCTCTGAAAATTTTGAAATTTTTATGTTCGAAGTCGTATTTGAATCGATTATGTTCGATTTCGTGCATTTTAAGGTTATTTTCAACGAAAAAGGTTGCGTTTTCCCATTATTATGGGTAATGGCGAGTTTCTATTCATTTTGTGTTAAGAAGAACAAATCCATTAGACTAGGGACTTTGAAAAACCTTAGGTGGGGCCTGGTCGGAGGCTGAAATTGTTTTTAGAACAATTTGAAATTGGAATTCAATTTTCTGCATTTTGCAAGGGATACTGAATCTGTTGCAAAATCCGTTGTAGAAACCATCAGAAAATGAAAGTTGTGATGGTTCATTGCGACAACTGTTTCTCGCAATGGTTTCTGAATGTGGCGGTTTTGTGTGGGGACAGTGATATATTGCGACGCTTAAATTGCAAGAAAATGTCGCCACAGAAAGAAAGAGACTATTGGATATGGTCATGCTTTTTGGAGCGTTGCCAAAATAAGGTAGAAAAAATGAGTAATGAATTTATTTTGTATAAATAAATTCATAAAAATTATAGAAATTAGATTGTGAATTTTATAAAAAATTCTAATATGTTAGAATTCATTTTTACAAAATTTTCATTTGTTGAGTAATGTGAAAAACCTTATAATTCATCAAATGGATGTAAACTCTGCATTTCTAAATAGTGAATTGTATAAGGAGATTTATACGAAATAACCGAAATGCTTTGTTATGTTAGGTTGTAAAAATAAGGTATGCAAGATAAAGAAATTGCAATATGGATTCAAACAAACACCAAAAGCTTGACATCAAAAGTTTGATAATGTGGCTTTATCTCATGGTTTTCTTATCAACCAACCAGACGAATGTGTATATTGCAAGTTTGATACTTCTAGTAAAGGTTATGATTTGCGTATATGTGGATGACATGTTGATTTTTGGTACTGACCAAAGTCAAGATGATAAAACAAAGAAATTTTTGTCATCTAGTTTTGATATGAAGGATTTGGGGGAGGCTAAAGTGATTCTAGGTATAAGAATCAAGCAAAAGAACAATGTTATTTCATTTTCTCAATCTTATTATATTGAGAAGATTTTAAATAAATTTAACATCAAGGATTGTTCTTTAGTTAGCACTCCAATGGATTCCTTCGGTTTTTTAAGGTTATTCGGATGCAAGTTATATTTGTTATGAAGAAGATAGTTCTTCCACAAGTGAATGGGTATTCCTTCTTGGGGGAGGTGCTATCTCTTGGGCATCAAAGAAACATACTTGTATCACTAACACAATAATGGAATATGAGTTTGTAACATTAATAGTAGCTAGTAAAGAAGCTGAATGGCTAAGAGATCTAATTTAGGAAATTCCATTGTGGCTGAACGCATCATGCATGGTGTTACATCATTATAAATTGTAAAAAATTAGCATAATTCAGCCGATCATTTAACCAATGGGTTGAAGAGAGATTTTATGAACTTGGCTCTAGGGATGGAAATAAAGTCCATTTGAAATCTATCATGTCAAGAGACCCAATTCTCATCTAATATGACATTAGGTGTTGAATTCAATGAGGAAACCTTTACATCTTGAGATTGGAACACATGAATAATAACATCTCAAGGTATGTGTTTAGACTTGCAAGATAAGGAGGTTGAAGTTTAACTTCTAAATAGTTATTCTGAAAAATTGCATATGCAGGTGCAAGAGCAAAAGAGCTACCTATATAAGCATGAAGTTTAGCCGCTTCAAGAAGATTTGGATTCGACTTTGATATGCTTATGAAGGATACGGATACAAGGCTAGTAAAAGATAGTGTCAAGTAATAACATGTTAGAATGTTGACTTATGTGTATATTATCTTAGAGTATTCAAGATGAAATTCTATCGTCACGATATTTCATTTATGCATAAGTTTGTTGTTTGTTGTTTGTTTGTTTAGTTAATCAAGGATTACACTAAAATGGGGGAGGATTGTTGGTATTTTAGTGTAATTGGATCAACTAGTTTACCAATGCGATAGTAATATTTCATCAAACAAGTCAAGAGAGTGCGGAGTGCATGCTTGTTCAAGTTTTATCATGATACTTAGCTTTCAGGGACCATTCGCAACGCTTCTATTTTAAACCATCTCAACTGCTAGAATAGACACAGCCTTTTGCAACTCTTCTGTTATGAACCGTTGCGACTGCTTGTATCAAGTCTATAAAAACCTGGCATTGGCAACACTTACAGGTGGTTTTTGGTAATGCTTACTGCTGGTTCATTTTATCTTCGCAACGAAAATCCATTCTAAGTTCTTGATTTTACTCTGATTTTATCCGATTGAAAATTTTAGAAGAACCACCAAATTAGTTTCAATCAGATAGTTATATCACGACTTCAGAGATTATCCAAGTTATTTTCAGGAATTTCCCCAACATGATCTTGCTCAATTTGGTTATACCATAATTTCAATGTCAAGCTTGGCCGAGTGGCAAGTAGTTTGAATAATGTTTCAAAATCTGCTTAACCAAATTCACTTTTTTTCACCAAATAACAACCCCTCTGCAATCTGTGTTGGATATGATGTATGCCCTTAAGGCAATTAGGGCGATATATCTTAATTATGTAATAGTAAGAATAATTTATTTAATCAATAAAGGCATTTGTTCTTTTGTTTATATCAATGTGTTTTTATGCATATATATTATAGCCGGTTAAAATATATTTATTGATGTATGTATACAAAAGTCTTTGACATATCATAGCATGAAGTCAGAGAAATTATAGTTGGACTATATTTGGTGGAACCTGCTTTATGTGCAATTATGGTTATATCTAAACTATCCCTAGTCAAAGTTTCATCGAGAAAGGATATTGATGAAACGGAAAGACTAGCATGTGGTCAACTTTCTAGGAAAGGGTCCGAGTAGTTAATCTCTTAAAGACTGAAGGTGGTGCCTTAAGCTTGAGACATGGATATATCTGGGAGATATGTTGGAGACTACAGCAAGATAAACACTTGGTATAAATATCAATGTGTTAGTGTTTATCTTCATACAATAAGCTTTACGAATGTCCTCATACTTGAGATGCTAGTTGCCTTGTGTGGTACTATTGCTATACTTTGGGTCATTACTATGCACTTATTAATTTAGGGTGCTACGGGTGATTACGGGTATAGTGATGATAACACGTTGGTAGGCTGAGTAGTCGAAAAGAATCCATCACTCCGGATATATTAAAGAGTTATGCCTGGCCACTTGTTGAAGTGCTGATTGCCATAAACCTCTGATCAGAGTATGTGTTTGATAGAAATGGTTTCTAGTCAAACACACTATGGTAAAAGGCAATATACTTCGATAACAAGTAAATAACTAGGATAGCTTAGAGCAACCTTGCTATTAGTGGGTTAACACTTTAACCGAACCCAATAAACCAAATGGTAGTAATAATAAAGAATAGTAGGAATTTATCGCATTGGATATCTATTGCATTAACCGGGATTAAGTCATAAGCATAAATGACGTTCCCAATAATAGGGGATGGTACACCCTTGCTAGAGGCGTACTACAGTCGTTTAAGGTAATCGAGTTCTATTCAGGGTCTAGAGCATCGAGCCAATGGTTCCATTAGAACACGGGTTGGTGAAGCCTTAAGAGCTCAATACTTCGGGATACTATAAGGTCACACACATTGGACCTTCATCGGACTAAGTAAAGAACTAATAGGTTTATTCTATTATAAAAATATAATATAAATAATAATTGGATTATTATTTGATTTGTTAAAATTGTTTAGATCAATTTTGGGTGGACCAAGGAATTTATTTTGACCGGTAACTAATTAATTAGAGTCATAAATAAATTATAATTGATTAGATCAATTTTGGTTAGACCAACAAATTTATTTTGAATGATGAGTAATTTATTAGGGTTAGAAAATAAATATTTGAAAAAAGGATTAAAAAGGGGAATTTTGCATTGGCGAGTTTAATTGGACCGAGAGTATAAAAGTATTTTGTACAGACTCGAGTGCGTGGGAGTACACCAAAAGATGTGCAAGTAATGCTGGGCATTGCTCACGGCAGCCCATAAAAGTGCGCAGCACATGTGCAGCCCACAAGCAAGGCAAAGCCCACAAAGGCTTTGCCTTGCCATGTGCACAACGTGTGTGCACATGGGACGGGAGTAATTACTCCTATCCCACATCGCTTAGAGGGGGAGCAAAATGCTCCCCCAAGCCTATAATGCTCCCCCAAGCCTATATATGGGCTTTCCCCTTTCCTTTCAAATTATACCAAGCTCAAAGCATAAATCGTAAGCGAGATAATTAATCCCTCGGGTATTTGAACAAGTTATTATTGTGGAGCCTGAATTTATTCGGGCATCGCTAGTTTATATTTTTTGGGTGAGGCTTCTAGAGTGGTCTAGCAAGTACTCGGGGCTTCTTAGTTCTTCCTTCTGGGGAGGTTTTTGTTGGTGGGGTTCGTGTGGATACTCATAGAGGCTATCCTACTATTGGAGGCTTGTGCAAGAAGTTTCTGTAAAAGCACGCTTCAACTGGTAAGTTCTTTTTCTTTCTCTTTTAATTATTAAGTCTTTTTCTTTAAGTGTTTTTAGACTTAATAATTATGCTTAGGTTATTTTTGCATGCTTAGTTTATTTTATGCTTAGGTTATAACTTAGAGTTATAACATGCTTAGTGTAAAATAAATATGCTAGGATAAAATTTGGAATTATGGTATGCCTAGTCCTTTAGCATGGTAACCTAGGTAGAAAATTATTTAGTTAAGGCTTTATTTAATTTATATGCAACTAATAGGAGTTCGGGGGACAGGGACAAAATTTTGAATTTCAGCCATGCCTCTTATGCACGTTCAATTTGACTGTCTGTTCCTAGTAGTGGTATCAGAGCCTCCCTATTTAGTGCATAATTAAGTTAGAAGCGAACTAAATATTATTTTCTAAATGAAATGATTTGTTTATTTAATTGTTTGGAACAATATATATAAACTTGTGCCTTTCATTTCAAGGTAAGAAAATGGTTATGAATAATTTGGAATAAGCCTGCTCAACTTACTCATATTATACAAGTGTCAATAATTTATTTAAATTACATGGGTTATAGATGCTCCCAATTTACATGAATTGGAAGAACGAAATTTATTAGTTCAAGAGAATCCGTTGGTCTTCAAGTTTGTGCCCGTATTTGTTCTGGCTAAGGATTGGACTTGGTGTCTACTCCTCATAAGGCACCTCTCCTACCTGGGAACCTATATCGGTGCAATTTGAATTGACCAACCGGGGGATTAATATGAACTAAATTATTTCTAGTATATAAGATGGTGCTTATATATGTTTCTATAACAAAGTAAAAAATTAGATTTATTGAATAAAAGCTTAAAGGAAATGCAATATAAATATAACAAATAAAAGTGTTAATTATTTTGCATATAATCTAGGTTGATGGAATAATTATAATAAAGAGCTGAACCCACCTAAGGTTAGACCTTATAAATTAATTCTAAAATTCCCGGAATTAATACAAGTTATTATAATTTTATCCATCCGATAAAATCCTAGATTGGGTGAGACGTTTAACACCAACAAAATCCCAAAGTAAATATAATAAGGCAAGTTATAGACTTCCCTACTTAAATTTATAATACGGTCTCTTTGGGCTATCAAAGTGTTATGCTAAGCGTTCCTTCTAGTCCACATTGATTGGTTGTAAAGTTTAAAATAGGGTCTGCCTTAACAGAGCTGGGGTAGTCCACCATAAAATTAGGGGCTAGGCCCAGATCTGAGACATATTCAAGGAGATGCTAATATAAGAGCACACGTCCCTTAGGATTAGGGAACTTGAATGAATTAGCAATTGCATGCGATGCAAATGGAATGGGATTCCAACTATGACTTACTATTATGACTTGACTCATAAAATTGGGGGTTGTAATAGACTAGTTATAGATGCTACCTACTAGGAAATTTAGCTGGGCTAAAATTCACGAAGTCAATAGAATGGGTTATTGTAAATTTTGAAGAAAATAGTAGGAAAATGTATTTAATTGAAAGTCCTCATATTAAATACATGTACTTAAACTAATATCTAAACACTTTTCTTTTCTTATATCTTAGGTTGAAAATGGCTTCCAATTTTAATCTCCGTATGTTACTTGATACCAAATTGAATGGCTCGAACTTTTCTGATTAGTTTCGAGCAGTGAGAATAGTTCTCATATTCGAGGGAATTGCTATGTCCTAAGTGAAATTTTTGCTGTAGAACCTGATCTTGAGGATCATGTGGAACATGATGCCTGGTTAAAGGACAGGAAAGATCGTGAGACTGCCATGTGTATTATGTTAGGGTCCATAAATCCTCAGCTTCAGAAGCAACATGAGAACATGCCCTTGGAGGATATGGTTCTCCATCTTGAAGAACTCTTTTCGGAGAGGGAGAGGACAGAGAGGTATGAGACCTCCAAGTTTCTTTTCAGGACCAAGATGCAGGCTGGCGCCTCTGCCTCTCAGCATTAACTGAAACTCTTAGGATACCATGAGAAGCTGAATCGATCGGGATTTGAGATGAATCATGACTTGGGCATTGACCTTGTGTTGATGTCCTTGACAGATAGTTACTCAGGCTTCGAGACTAACTATTACATGAACAGGATTAATTCAACTATCCCTGAATTAATCAACATGCTGAAAATAGTAGAACCTCAGATCAAGAAGGATCAGAAACCTCTACTATTGGTTGAAAAAGGCAAGGCTTCTAAGAAGAAGAAGCAGGCACCGGGTGCCAAGAAAAGAATCAGTAAGAAGAAGAATGAAAAGAAGGCATCTAAGTATGTCTGCTTCCAATGTGGGAAACTGGGACATTGGAAGAGGGATTGCAAAGCTCCTACTTCTGAGCATTTGAAGAAGAAGCCTA
This sequence comes from Euphorbia pulcherrima, assembly GCA_947683365.1. Lineage (NCBI taxonomy): Eukaryota > Viridiplantae > Streptophyta > Magnoliopsida > Malpighiales > Euphorbiaceae > Euphorbia > Euphorbia pulcherrima. The sequence continues at coordinate 47,717,893 of CANTUS010000010.1, forward strand.
TAGAGGCATCTACTTCAGGTATGTTTGTAATTGAAAACTTTGCTACTTTTCCGCGAGAATCCACTTTAGTATTGGATACTGGTTGTGGTTCTCATATCTGTACTTCCGTGCAGGGACTAAGGAACTATAGAAAACTTGCAAAAGGGGAGATGAACCTACGCATAGGAAATGGAGCCAGAGTTACTGCATTAGCTATAGGGAGCTTTAGTCTTATTTTGCCAAGTAGACTTGTTTTAGTTTTGAATAATTGTTACTACATTCCAAGTGTTACTAAGAATACTGTATCTATTGCATGTTTAGCAGCAGAAGGATTTAAAATTTTATTTTCGAATAATAATTGTTAGATTCATTTGAATAATATTCTTTATGGTTATGGAATGTTGAAAGGTGGCATTTATATTCTTGATACTAAAACAGAAGTTTTCAATATAAACAATGTGAACAAAGTTAAATTAGATAATGAGAATTCCTTCTACTTATGGCATTGCCGTTTAGGCCACATAAACAGAGATTGCTTAACCAAGTTGCATAATCATGGAGACTTGGGCCGAATAGACTTGGAGTGTTATGGTGATTGCGAACCTTGTTTAAAAGGAAAAATGACAAAGTTGCCCTTTAAAGGAAAGGGTGAACGAGCCACGAGTACATTGGAACTTATACACATTAATGTGTGTGGGCCAATGAGTATTCAGGCACTAGGAGGATACTCCTACTTCATAACCTGTATTGATGATTACTCATGATACGGTTATTTGCACTTGATAAAGCACAAGTCTGAAAGTTTTGAAAAATTCAAACTATTCAGAGCTGAAGTAGAGAAACAGCTTAAGAAAAAGTATTAAAACACTTTGATCGGATGGAGGTGGAGAATACTTAAGTCAGGAGTTTCAGGATTATCTAAAGGAAAATGGGATAGTTCCCTTGTGGACCCCTCCTTATACACCCCAACACAATGGAGTGTCAGAAAGGAGGAATAGGACTTTATTAGATATGGTCAGGTCCATGATGAGCCATGCAATTCTTAGTAAATCCTTTTGGGATATGCACTAGAGAGCGCAGCTTATGTCTTAAACAGAGTGCCCTCTAAATCAGTTGATTTTACACCTTATGAAAGATGATGTAAGAAAAAGGCATCTCTAAGTCACTTAAGAGTATGGGGCTGTCCTGCCATGGTAAAGAGGATAACATGAGATAAGCTAAGTGCCAAGGCTGATAAATGTCTGTTCATTGGATATCTATTTTACCAACCAGAAGCATAAAAGGTACTTGTGTCTCGGAATGCTCACTTTTTGGAAAAGGAATAATTACTTGCAAAAGTCAGTGGGAGCAATATTGAACTGGAAGTTCAAGAGAAAGAAACAGACAATTAATTGATTGACCCCATGCTAGATACACAAGAGAGTGTGATCCAAGAACAACCTGTCGAAACACAATCAAGATTAGGTCGTGTTCATAAGGGTCCCGATAGATATGGGTTTATCATCACTAATGATAAGGAACTATATCTTATAGAGGATGATGAACCAAAGACATATGATGAGGCAATGAAAAGCTTAGATTCTGACAAATGGCAAAAGGCCATGAAATCAGAAATGGATTCCATGTGCGAGAACCAAGTTTGGAATTTGGTTGATGCACCGTAAGAGGTTAGACCAATTGGGTGCAAATGGGTCTTCAAGAAGAAGACAGACATGGACGGTAATGTAATTACCTATAAAGCAAGGTTGGTTGCGAAAGGTTATAGTCAACGGGAAGGTATTGACTATGATGAAACCTTCTCACCAGTAGCCATGCTTAAATCCATAAGGATACTCCTTGCCATTGCTACTCATTACGATTATGAGATCTGGCAGATGGATGTAAAAACAACATTCCTAAATGGGGATTTAGACCGGGATGTGTATATGACACAACTTAAGGGTTTTACATCTTAGAATGCCTCGAAGGTATGCAAGCTACAAAGATCCACTTATGGACTTAAGCAGGCATCCAGGAGTTGGAATATAAGGTTTGATCAGACAATTCAGGAACTGGATTTCTACCCAAACGCAAATAAGCCTTGTGTTTACAAGAAGGTTAATGGGAGTGCAGTTGTTTTTCTAGTATTATATGTTGATGACATTCTGCTAATAGGAAACGACATTTCTCTTCTTTAAAATGTTAAAGTATGGTTGTCAAGAAAGTTCTCCATGAAAGAACTTGGTAAAGCAGCATTTATACTAGGTATAAAGATCTACATGGATAGATCCAAGAGGTTGTTAGGTCTTTCTCAAAGTACATATATAGATAAGGTGTTAAATAGGTTCAACCTTGAGCATTCTAAGAAAGGTTATCTCCCGATGACAAAGGGGATTAACCTATCTAAGGCTGAGTGTCTGAAGATAGCTCAATAGAGAATGCGCATGAAGGATATACCCTATGTATCCATAATAGGATCCATCATGTATGCTATGATATGTACTAGGCCGGATGTCTCTCAGGCTTTGTGCTTTACGAGCATATATCAGTCAGATCCAGGTGAAAAACACTGGATGGCCATCAAGGCAATCCTTAAATACTTGAGAAGGACTAAGGATGAGTTCTTGATTTATGGAGAAGGTGACCTCCCTATCAAAGGTTACACTAACGTGAGCTTTCAATCTGACAAGGATGACTTTAAGTCTCAGTCAAGTTTTGTGTATGTGTTAAATGAAGGGGCAATATGCTGGAAGAGTTCCAAGCAAGAAACTACTGCAGATTTAACCATAAAATTTGAATACATTGCTGCATGTGAAGCAGCAAAAGAAGCTGTCTGGTTAAAGGGATTTATTGGTGATCTCGGTGTGGTGCCCGAGGCTGTTGATCCAATTACTTTATATTGTGATAACAATGGTGCTATAGCTCAGCAAAGGAACCACGGTCTCATCAGAAAAATAGACATGTGTCCAGAAAGTATCATATAATTAGGGAGATTGTTGATGCTAAGATAATAAGATCAGAATATGTACCCACTGATCAGAACCTCGCGGATGGTCTGACAAAGCCATTGACTCAAGTCAAACATGACCAGCATGTTAAAGCATATGGATTAAAACATATATCTAATTAGCCTTAGTGCAAGTGGGAGTTTGTTGGATATGATGTATGCCCTTAAGGCAATTAGGACGATGTATCTTAATTATGTAATAGTACGAATAATTTATTTAATCAATAAAGGCATTTGTTCTTTCGTTTATATCAATGTGTTTTTTATACATATATATTATAGCTGGTTAAAATATATTTATTGATGTATGTATACAAAAGTCCTTGACATATCATAGCATGAAGTCAGAGAAATTATAGTTGGACTATATTTGGTGGAACCTGCTTCATGTGCAATTATGATTATGTCTTAACTATCCCTAGTCACAGTTTCATCAAGAAAGGATATTGATGAAACGGAAAGACTAGCATGTGGTCAACTTTCTTGAAAATGGTCCAAGCAGTTAATCTCTTAAAGACTGAAGGTGGTGCCTTAAGCTTGACACACGGATATATCTGGGAGATATGTTAGAGACCGCAGCAAGATAAACACTTGGTATAAAATATCAATGTGTTAGTGTTTATCTCCATGCAATAAGCTTTGCGAATGTCCTCATACTTGAGATGCTAGTTGCCTTGTGTGGTACTATTGCTATACTTTGGGTCATTACCATGCACTCATTAATTTAGGGTGCTACGAGTGATTATGGGTATAGTGATGACAACACGTTGGTAGGCTGAGTAGTCAGAAGAATCCATCGCTCTGGATATATTAAGGAGTTCTACCTGGCCACTTGTTGAAGTGATGATTGCCATAAACCTCTGATCAGAGTATGTGTTTGATAGAAATGGTTTCTAGTCAAACGCACTATGGTAAAAGGCAATATACTTCGGTAACAAGTAAATAACTGGGATAGCTTGGAGGAACCTTGCTATAAGTGGGTTAACACTTTAACCGAACCCAATAAACCAGATGGTACTAATATTAAAGAATGGAAGGAATTTATCGCATTGGATAACTATTGCATTAACCGGGATTTAGTCATAAGCATAAATGACGTTTCGAGTAATGGAGGATGGTAGACCCTTGCTAGAGGTTACTACAGTCGTTTAAGGTAATCGAGTTCTGTTCAGGGTCTAGAGCATCGAGCCAATGGTTCCATTAGAACAAGGGTTGGTTAAGCCTTAACAGCTCAATACTTCGGGATCCTATAAGGTCACACACATTAGACCTTCATCGGACTAAGTAAAGAACTAATAGATTTATTCTATTACAAAAATATAACATAAATAATAATTGGATTATTATTTGATTGGTTAAAATTGATTAGATAAATTTTGGATAGAACAAGGAATTTATTTTGACCGGTAACTAATTAATTAGAGTCATAAATAAATTATAATTGATTAGATCAATTTTGGTTGGACCAAGAAATTTATTTTGAATGATGACTAATTTATTAGGGTCAGAAAATAAATATTTGAAAAAAGGATTAAAAAGGGAAATTTTGTATTGGCGAGTTTAATTGTTTTATACAGACTCGAATGCGCGAGAGTACACAGAAAGATGTGCGAGCAAAATGCTTAGAGGGGCAGCAAAATGCTCCCCCAAGCCTATATATAGGCTTTCCCCTTTCCTTTCAAATTGTACCGAACTCAAAGCATAAATCCTAAGCGAGATATTTAATCTCTCGGGTAATTGAGCAAGTTATTTTTGTGGAGCTTGAATTTATTCGGGCACCGCTTGTTTATATTTTTTGGGTGAGGCTTCTAGAGTGGTCTAGCAACTACTCGAGGCTTCTTAGTTCTTCCTTCTGGGGAGGTTTTGGTTGGTGGGGTTCGTGTGGATACTCATAGAGGTTATCTTACTATTGGAGGCTTGTGCAAGAAGGTTCTGCAAAAGTACGCTTCAACTGGTAAGTTCTTTTTCTTTCTCTTTTAATTATTAAGTCTTTTTCTTTAAGTGTTTTTAGATTTAATAATTATGCTTAAGTTATGTTTGCATGCTTAGTTTATTTTATGCTTAGGTTATAACTTAGAGTTATAACATGCTTAGAGTAAAATAAATATGCTAGGATAAAATTTGGAATTATGATATGTCTAGTCCTTTAGTATGCTAACCTAAGTAGAGAATTATTTAGTTAAGGCTTTATTTAATTTATATGCAACTAATAGGAGTTTCTGGGACATGGACAAAATTTTGAATTTCCGCCATGCCTCTTATACACGTTTAATTTAACTGTCAGTTCCCAATAATCTGGTCACGTGATCCGTCTCGATATCCCATGTGTAAAAAATTTCATACAACCCACCAATTGAATATTAAATAAATTCAACTTGTAATAAAAAAAATTTGAAAATTAATAAATGAGAAGTTGTATAGTTACACCTTTAATGGTTGAATGAAACTGAATTAAATTAAAAATAAGTAACTGCAAAGCCGCAACTCCAACAGCTACTCCTGCAATTGCTCCAAGTCCAATAAGTTTGCTTGAGTACTCACTCGATTTGTTGGAAATGAAATCAACAACTTCTTCAGCTAATTTAGCCTCAGACCTTATCATCACATGAACAAATAATGATGATAATTAGAATAATAATCATCACAATCTCAATCAATATTGAATTCCGCAAGAGGTTGAACTCGAAATTCAACAAAAAAAAAGATAATATTATCTAAAGTAAACAAGAACATTTAGATGATTAAATTATTAAATATTTTATTTAATATTTATTATAATATATTTCAATTTTACATGAAAATACTTTATTGAGAAGCTAATCAAACAATAAGGGAATTTTAGTTTTTGATGCTATCTTCAGATTATGCAGTCCACTAGTCGACCGAGCTGAAAATTTATTTATATAAAAGTAGAGATAAATTGCAAGTTAATTTGGACCCAGTTGATTCTGCATATAATAATAAGCACCTTATGATTTGAAAATTAGTGTGTTTTTTCTCATATTTTCCTTTTCTTTAGTTTCAATCCGCATTATTTATTTTTTAATAAATATATATAAAGGCATATTAAAAATTATGGGAGATAATAAGTGTAAAAAGGGGCAGTAAATATCATCACCCTTTAATAATTATTCTGTGGACAAAACATGTTATCGACTAAGGGTATGTTTAATATTAATGTTAGAGTTACTGTTACGAAATAATAAACTTTTAGTAAAATAATATATTTTAGCATTAAATAAAAGATTTTGAACTATTTGCTGTCGTAACTTTTGAAAACAACATCATTAAAAAACGGAACAATATCTTACCAATCCCAAACTCACCTAATAAAAATTTGAATGCCTCGTATGTAAACGGTTGCGGTCAAAGGCAGCTCTTTTATGAATGAATACATGCAACACCTTTATTTGTACTTAAACTAATAAGTCAATACATGTTATATAAATTTTTAATTTTAATACCGTTTTCTCATTGGGTGCTTACTTTTTGTGTTTATCAAATATATCAATCACTCTGAGTTACCAAAAAAATATCAATTGTTCCTTTATATTTTAAAAAAATCAATCATTTAAAAGTTTTAGCATTTCTAAGAGTCAGCAATTAAATTTCAGTGTTTTAATTTTATCGAATATCACAAAATTTTGTAAGAAGATTTTTTTGCTGGTTTTAATTTTCAGTAAATACTTTTCCAAGATATTTCAAATTAGATTTTTTTATGTATGCATAATGACAAAAATGATTTTGTGAATAAAATAATTAAAATTATTAATAATTTCTGTTTAAATTTATGGTTTCCAAAATATAGAAAATGTTTTTATAAAAAAATTAAAATATATTGCAGGCAAATATTGACTACCATCTGCCTAATGGCTTGTCGCTTCACATTCAATATGTTTCAGTTTCTTTTTGCGTAAACCAAATACTGCAGGTAAAGGCTTATTAGTCTAAATTGATGGGATATTCCAAACACTGGATATATAGTAAATAATTTCTCCCTGTGAATTGGAGTTTGAATCATTCAAACAAAACTTATACTATAATATTGATTTACTTAGACTATTGTTAAATCTATGTAATTCGATTCTTTTACCTTCTTTATTCATTGAGTAAAGATACAAGAGCTTCTAGCTATTTCTCTGTTGAAAATCACAACAACGGGATATTAGCGCCAACGAAAGGGCAACCACATGGAAAGAATTCACGATTGATGCAAAGTACGGCGTGATACAACGTCGCATAGTGTGTCTCTGTTTTTTCGGCAAAACACAACGCTAAGTAAAGATAAGTAAAATCTTTCCATATACTCATGTGCAAACAAACGAGGCTTGATAAAGTTTCAGATTAATGGCGCAACTACAAGGAAAGAAAGCACCCATCAATTTATCAATCTGACAAAGCACCAGTTAGTCGTAAAAGCGAATAGATAAGTGAAATCTATTTTGCTTTAAATACTCAGTGAACAAACTATTAAGTGATCCTAACTGGTGTACGATACTTCGATCCATCTATTATCAATAAAAGAATTAGCTGTAATTAACATGCTAATTTATCTGAACAGAAGATAGATCAATGACTACATTAACATGGCAATATATATGAAATTAATAGATGATTAACATTTGACATGGTTTCATGCATTTTTGAAAATTTATGAAATTAATAGATGATTAACATTTGACAAGGTTTCATGCATTTTTTAAAATTTCCGTGAAAAAGTGCAAACTAAGTTTGGTTTTTGTGAGCAAGTGCACATCGTTTATGATTCAATGTTATATCGGGTGCTTCCAAAACTGTACTGTTTGTGGATTCATGAAGTTTGAATATTTCAATATCCATTCAATATTCATCTTACCTGCTATGTTCATCAATTCCACATTTTGTGTTATCAAGCTAAAGTCGCAGGGATAAAGTTCCTAATTTCAGCAAATGGAGGTTACGATGGCCAGCAGAATATGATTATTTCTTAGCAGGAAGAAATTGATCAATGATCTCTAATTATTGACATTTTATAATCTTTTTATAAAAACCATGGATCCTGAATACAATCTCTTAAATTGCTTTTGAATTAATTTTTACTCACTTAAAAGTTTAATCTACTCATGAGTACATGGTGCAGTTGTGTTTTAGATTAGTGGTCCGTTCATCGATTTCAAACATATGTTGGAAACTAAGCAATCAAGAGTTTCATCCAGAAATCAAGCGACCAGGATTTCAGTAAATACTTTTCTGAGATATTTCAAATTAGATTTTTTATGTATTCATAATGACAAAAATGACTTTGTGAATAAAATAATTAAAATTATTAATAATTTCTGTTTAAATTTATCATTTCCAAAATATAGAAAATGTATCTATAAAAAATTAAAATATAGTATTTGATTTTAAATTAATAAATAATATATTTCATTTTAAAATAAAAATAAATGTATAAATAATTACAAAAATATAATTCTAAAGAGTAAGTAAATAATTAACTCATATTACGGTTGAGCCTTGAAGCTGTGATCCTATAGGTCACAGGTTCGATTCCACGTACAAGTGGAGTGAGATGAAGTTTTTCTTTGTAGTTATTGTAAGCCCAATGGAGCAAATTTTTTTTAAAAAAATAATTAACTCCTATTTTAATTAGATTAGGAAAACCACACAATTCTAATTACGAAAATACAACCCTAAGTAAATAATTAACTCTTGTTCTGGATTGATATTTACCGCCCTAAATCTCCACTTACCACTCCTTTAAATGTTGAAAATACCCTTTTTCACATAAAATAAAAGTTAAAATTATTTTTATAATACAGGTTCAAATAAATGATAATAATATTTGTAAAAACATCTCTTACCATATATATAAAAATTTCAACCCATTTTTTTGAATTTATACCATGATTCATTGCCTTTACAAATTCAAACTCGCTCAAACATTCTCCAAATCTCTTCAGCTTGATCCATTATTGAGAAATTAAAGAACTACATAACGAAGTTGGATATGTTTTCTACACTTAATTTTATATTTAAATTCAAAATATACAATCAGATTTGCCCAAAAGGGTTTTGGTAGGATCTGATTTTCACCAAGCCAAGGGCTGGGTGAAAAATCATTTCACCCATCTAGAAGGCTCGGCAAAAATTAATTTTGCTCGGCCTTTTGGCAGGGGGAGAATCAACTTCCCAAGCCTAATTTCACCCAGCATGGTGAAATTATCATCTTTGCAAAAATTTAAGTCGTTCGATAAAAATTTATTTAATGAAGTAAAAGAATACATGAACGCCTCTTATAGTCCTCAAGATGCCATTTTGCCTAGCCAGCGGTTGAGCAAATTCGTTTTTTGCTCAACCAATGGTTCGGCAAAATGCTTTTTTGCCCATCCACTCAGGTTAGGCAAAATCATTTTTTGCTCAGCTAATAGTTGAGCAAAAAAGCATTTAATCAAGACTATTGGTTATTTTTTATTACTAAAAGGGCATTTAAGTAAATTCCATGGACGGTAACTATAAATTTTAGGAAGTAACATCACCCGAATTAAATGATAGATGACTAACTAATTCTTTTATTACAGTAATTATTATGAAGTCAAGACAATAGTTTATTATATTTGGGATTCCTATATTTAATTATATTTTATTCCTGTATAGAGCATACTTCGTAAACCAAAATCTTCCTGCTAGTTTTATATAGAAAAACTTCATTTAATTGTGTGGATTCCTGCCCATAATTATTCCCGAGGACTCATGGAATCAGCTTTTCGGTAAACCTAAAAAACATGCCTTTTGGTTTCATTTTTTTCAAAAAGGGTATGTGGAAATTTTTTTCAAAACGGGGTATGTGGTTTCAAAAAGTAAATAATATCTTCTTTTGTTAAGAATAGTGATGCTACAGAGAGCATATTGATGAATTCAATATTATCTTAGTAATGCATAATTCAACCTTATTATTTAAAAATTATACATCATGTTATAAGTAAGTTTCATAGATTTTTTTTATGATTTGTTTAATGGAGTTTATCTGTGGAAGAAGAACACCCCAATTATTTTAAGTTTGTTTTTTAATTTTTCATTCAATTGGGAAGTCAAAACGCACCATGATAGTGAAATCCGAACACCTCAGCTACCACATTAGCACCAGGTAGCACAGAGGCTCACTTTTGACAACTTTAGGTACCTCAGCAGACCACTTTAAAGTTTGGGTATATCCAAGACAAAAGTGTGCAAGTTGGGGAGTATTAGAGAGCATTCGGCCTATAATATATATTAAACTACCAACAAAAACCATATTTTGAAAGATGTATACTTTATATAAGAGTGGAATAATGCATTTATATAGTCATTTCTCCTTTATGTTCCCAATATTACTCATTTTTCCGTAAAAAAAAAGTGCTATGAAGCTCTTATCTTGGCATAAGACATCTTTTAGTACTCTTACTTTTTTTATGAAGCAAATATGGTTAAATGGCTAGCACAAAAGCTATTCTACCACACTTATACGTGGTATGAAGTGTTGGGAACTGATAGTCACTTTGAACATGTATAACAAACATGGAGGAAATTCAAAATTTTGTCCCTTATCCTAGGAACTCCTATTAGTTGCATATAAATTAATTAAAGCCTTAACTAAATAAATTCTCTACTTAGATTAGCATGCATAGACTAGGCGTACCATAATTCTAAATTATATCCTAGCATAAATACTTTATGAATGATCAGTCAAAGAAAGGGTTCCTTGAGCTAACCTTCACAGAAGGAAAGAGGGTCTGCCTTTGCTGGAGATGGTGGCTGCAAGACAGAAAAGAACGTTAAAGTGACTAGTTGAGTGAGCAGAGTAGCCTCCCCAATGCTTAAGTCAGCGACGGTAATAAAGAGGAGGCAAGTAAGTAAGTGAGTTCTAGGATTTAGAATGAGATACCTAGGATATAGGGGTAGCCCTATATTTATAGTATGAAGTTACCTTACAACGGTATGAGTGTGTTTCCTCTATTGGCGGTGAGGAGTCCTTATTAGCTAAGAATCCTATTTAGGCGTGACTTCCTTTATAAGAGATTTCTTCCTCATTATCCATTTAGGAAAGGATATTCTTCTTATTTATCTATTTGGGAAGAGGAGTTATGGCAGGACTCTATCTCCTATTTAGGCCTGTGCGACCTCGGCTCTTCACTCGGCTAACCAGATGGTGATTCGGCTGTAAGGCCGACTAGTGACGTGGCCCCTTGTAGGTCTTCCACCCTGTATCTTTAAAATATTGAGTCAATAGAAGTCCTCCCCAAGTGTTTTGTCAAATGCTTTAGGATTTGCTCCGACCGTGTGAGCGATCGGCTAGACCCTTTATCTTCTGTTCTAGATCTACACACCGAGTGAGCACTCAGCCCTAACTTTTCATCTTTGCCTATAGTCAGCTCAGGACAACTAATTCACCATTAACTATTCCTTGAGAAATGTGCAAACCATGTATTAAGTGATACGTGGACGTAATTGACGGCTGAATTTGAAGAGTTGTCTTTTAGGGACTGCCTTAAATAGTGCATTTTCGCTCCTCTCACACTTTTTACACTTCATCTTCTTCTTCAAGCTTGCTTGATTTTCTCTTTCTCCGGCAATTTGAGGGTTTTTGACGACGTTTTTGTGAAAGGTTAAAGTCGTCCTTCTTCTTCTTCCACACCGGCGAGTCTCTAATTTTAAATTCCTTTATTTTTTAGCTTCGTATTTCTACAAAATGTTCCTTGCTGATTTCTAAAATGCTTTACTATACACTTGTTTTGTTTCGCTCAATTTCCATTTTAGAATCTCTGGAGTGTTCTTATGTTTTTTATTTCATTTTTGCTATGTATGCTACTTGCGATTTGTTCTTTGCTTAATTCTCGCTTTTGATTCTAAACTCTTCTCTTGTTTGAGCCTGCGACATCTTCTGGGAATTTTGTATGTCTGTTTATATGCACTCCTTCCTTTTAGTGCCCTTAGATCTTTACATTTGCTCGAAATAAAGTAACGATGTATGACTTCTTCATCCGGTAGTAGTCACGATAGCGTGGAATCTCTTATTTTGAGCCTCAAATTTACTGAACTTCTATCTTGATTATGCCCCCCTTTAAATGTTGATAAGTCTAATTACCGTCCCCCTTAGGGTTAAGCGTACCGCTAGGCGGATAGTGAGTAATTCAGATGCATCCAGCAGGGTCTGTTTGGCAAATGACACCAGCATGAGCCAAGTTAGCCTTTATGTAGATTCTTTTAAAGTTTTAGAGGACGAGGGGAATTACCAGGATAAGGAGGGTGCTCACCAGTTTGAGGAGGTTAGCACTAGTGGCCTAGTAGGGGAAGAGGGCCTTTTTGAAAGAGAAGAAGAAGAGGTGGAGAGGAATATGACTCCCTAGGAAGATGACATGGTCTCATGCATGCACAAGGATCACATAGAGAAGGAGGTCATGATGCATCTGTGGCTAAAGGGTTGCCATGTTCTTCTGCCGAGTGTAGACCAGCGTGTGAATGCTCCTCCAACCGGCTACTTTAGCATGTATCTGGATGTTATTAGGGGTAGTTTTAGATATCCTCTGCCAGCTCCTATTGCCGACCTTTTGAAAGTTTGGGGTGTGTGCCCGGCTGAGCTACATCCAAATGCGTGGGTGGTGATGATGAGCCACCATCAAATGTGTATTGTCCCAGGCCTAGATTTTGATGCTTCCTTCTTTTGCAAGATTTGTTCTGTCAAGAAAAATAAGGATGATGATTATTATCAATTTGTGAGGAAGAGTGGGATGTACCTTTTCTCCAATCGGCCCTCGCTAGTGCATCATTATAAGGAGTTCTGGTTTTACATCCGAGTGAACGAGGTATATCCCTCCTTTCCAACCACTTGGTCGATCGTGACTCCGCCCAAAAAGAGGGTTAAGGTGAATGATTGGGATCCGTAGCTGTGAGTGTTTCGCTCCTTGGAGCAGGAATAGGGGAGTTTTAACTTAGCCGCTTGGGCTTTAATTTTTGGATACCATACTCTGGCTCTGGGTCCGTGTGGAATCATCTATCTCCTGGGGCCGATTACTGCGACTGGTATACTTCCTCTCTTACTTATATTACCCCTCTCTTGTATTTTAGATCAAGATGTCTGACATAGAATCTATCAATGCTATATTAGCGGCCAAGAAATTCCTGTGCAAGAATAGCCGTACTCATGCGGTGGTGATTGGCAGTTCAAAGAGGAAGCCTGCCGAGCTTTATGGATTGGACAAGAGGGTCGCAGTGATGCTCCTTGATATGTCTTCTGTGCCTGATGCACACATCTCTTGCCTTAAGGTACGATTTGAGTTATCGCGCCACTGTTTATTTTTGCTTCAACCCGCTAACTTTTCATTTATCTTGTCCAGGCTACTACCGGTCAAAAGATGGATGGTGGAGTGGTTGCCTTGAACCCTTCTCCTAGACCTTCTTTAGCTGAGTCTTTGACAAAGATTTCCCCAACCTTCCCTACACAGATGTGGCCGTGCAAGGTGCTTTAAAAGGCGCCTTCCCTCTGCGCGTAGATGTAGACGCCTATAAGGCAGAGCCGACTACACTACTCTCCACCCAATTCTTCCAGGATCTCATTCAGGTGTTTATTTCTAAATCACTTGTCAACTTCTGATGCATAGTCCTCATACTATATTTTTGTAATTTTTAGGCCATGTCTTGAGGTTAAAAACTCATTAGGAGGTCCCAAGACAAGAGTGAATCAAAGGTAAGTCCCAAAGAGATGAAACTGACAGATACCAAGCGGAAGCTCACCCTTGCCCAAAAGAATGTCCTTAAGCTTGAGGATGAGAGGGATGAGGCCAATAAGCTTCATGCAGAGAGCAACCATCTAAAGGAGGAGACAGAGGAGAAGGTGGTTGCTCTAGAAAAAGACCTGCCTAGGCCAAGGAAGTAGCGAGGGCCAAGGAGCTATCTGTAATGATCACAGATAAACTTGGAGACTGTTGCTATCTCTATGGCAACTTGGTCTTCTAGGCATGTTAGCGTATCCATTTGGATCTCTCTTTGTCTGACATTGATGAGCCATGGTTTCCTTCTTATGAGGATCTAGCTGCTCACAAGGTGGCTTAAGTAGAGGCCGAGAATGATCTCGTGGATCAAGAGGGTTCAAGGAAGGATAAGGCTTGGGATGTTGACCCTGCCGCGGATAAGGTTGCTAAGGACGCCTAGACTACTATTGGAGAGAATTTTAAAGCTGGCTTGAAGGATCTTCCTCCATCAGTCGAGTGATTATTTTATTGATGTATTTGTATTGACCTCTGGGTCTTGAATGTTCATTCAAGCGCACTTTGTGGCATTTATTTATATATGCTTTCAATTTTTTCTTCTTTTGTATGCTTCATGGATGGTTATACTTGTCTTTTTCTTTTAAATATTTATGCTACGCTTGTTTGCCTCCCCAATCCGTTAGGAAGAATGAATGTTTACATTCGGTCATAAGAATGGTTATTATAGATTGTCTTAAGTACACCACACTCGGTTGAGAGGACGAGTGATTCGACTTAGGACTTTCTTTGTATGCGGTATGTTGTGCATTTAGTTCTTACAATGAATGATATGTATTAGAAAAATTTGTGTAATGCCATAAGCTTTATTGTTTTCTTAGGTCTTTTAATATGCCTAAGGGCTCAAGTGTGGCCTAGGTCTTACTAGATATGCCTGTGGGCTTACAGAAGGCCTAGAACTTTTTATTTGCGTGATGGTTTCTGGGGCCCAAGACTTTTGTTATGCCTGTGGTCTTATAAGTATAGCCTAGGACTTTTTAATATGCCTGAGAGCTCAAGTGTGGTCTAGGACTTTTTATTATGCCTGAGGGCTTAAGTGGTGTAGGGCTTTTTATAGAGCCAGGTGTGTGTAGCTAGGCTGACGCCGACTCTGTGGTCGGGTAAAGTGCTAAGAGACTTTGATCAGAACTTCTAAGATGCACAGATGCGTGAGAAAAATTGAATCTTTATTTATTAGGAAAATAGAAAGATTATAATGTTCGGGCTTATAGTGTGATGCCGGATAAGAGTCCGCTTAGGGAGTGCTGCCTCATTAAAAACCTTGCCATAGAAAAAACCCAATGGGAAAAAGTCTATGGCAAGGGAAAAGAGTGCAGACACTTGGCCCTTAAGGGTTTGTTGCTACATAGTATTTCCTAAGGCTAGCTATGTTCCAGGTTCTGGAAAGTTCTTTTCTATCCATTTTGCTGAGTCAGTAGGTGGTGGGTCCTATGACCTGAGTGACTTTGTAAGGTCCTTCCCAGTTGGCTCCTAGCTTGCCTTTGGCTTCTTTGCTCTGTGATGCTGCTGCATCTCTAAGTACAAGATCACCTTCTTTAAGTCTCACTTCTTTGACCTTCTTGTCATGGTATTTGGCAACCCTAGATTTGTAGGCAACCGTTTGGATGTAAGCTCTATCTCAGCGCTCTTCTAAACTGTCTAAGTGATGTCTCAAGTTGATGTCATTTTCTTCTTCTATATAATGGACCACTCGGTCCTAGGGGGCACCAATCTCTACAGGCACGACTGCTTCCACTCCGTGGACTAAGGAAAAAGGAGTTTCTCTAGTTGGTCGACATTGAGTCATTCTGTACGACCAAAGGACATTATTTAACTCCTCTGGCCATGAACCTTTCTTTCCTTCTAGCCGCTTCCTTAATCCTTCTCTAAGAGTCTTGTTGGTTCTTTCCACCTGTCCATTCATCTGCGGGTGCGCTACGGATGCAAATCAATTTTGAATCTTTAGACCTTCGCAAAATATACGGAATTTCTCAAAGATGAGCTGCAACCCATTATCTGAGACAATTTCCACTCCGTGGACTAAGGAAAAAGGAGTTTCTCCAGTTGGTCGACATTGAGTCATTCTTTACGACCAAAGGACATTGTTTAACTCCTCTGGCCATGAACCTTTCTTTCCTTCTAGCCGCTTCCTTAATCCTTCTCTAAGAGTCTTGTTGGTTCATTCCACCTGTCCATTCATCTGTGGGTGCGCTACGGATGCAAATCAATTTTAAATCTTTAGACCTTCGCAAAATATACGGAATTTCTCAAAGATGAGCTGCAACCCATTATCTGAGACAATTTCATTTAGCCCAGGAGTGATGGTACTAACGGCCACTACTTCCACCTATTTTATGAAGTGATCAATTGCCACAATGATGAATTTCTTTTGTCTAATAGCCTCAGGCATTGGTCCAGCAATATTAACTCCCCAAGTGGTGAATGGCCACTCGGTTAGTAGAGGCTTTTTCATTGCATACAGGACGTGCGACTTTTCTGCATGGATTTGGCATTGATAATAGGACTGTATGTAATCAGTTGAGTCTGATTCTATAGTTAGGCAGTAGTATCCCAGGATCTTGGCTCTTTGAGTAATGGTGGAGGTTGCTTGGTGGGAGCTTCAATTCCCTTCGTGTATCTCTCGAATCACATACTTTCCATCTTCTAGAGTAATGCACTTTAGCAAAGCATTGAAGTAGGAGCATTTGTATAGTGTCCCGTTCATGATGAACTACCTTGATGATTTTTTCACAATTCTAGATGCCTCAACCTTGTCTTCTGGTAGGACTTCATTGGCTAAGTAATCAATCAATGGTTGCATCCATTCAGGTTATTTTTGTTCTATCAACATCAGGCTCTCTTCCTCTATCGATGGGGCATGCATGACCTCGAACGGGTAGCTAAGCTTCTCCCATCGATCTATGCATGCTTAGTCTTTGGCCAGCTCATCTGCCTTCTCATTTTCCTCCCTAGGGATGTGTTTAAGTGCCCATATAGTTCCTTTTGACTCGAGCACCTTCAGTAGCGTTTCTTCTTTGGCCAAGTACTTCACCATTCCATCCTCCTTTGTTGCGTAATTCTTATTGATTTGGTTGGAAACCAACTTTGAATTGCTTTTGATGTTTACTCTATCTGGAGTGATTTCTTTGGCTAACTCCAACCCTTTAATCATTGCCTCATATCCGGCAGCATTATTGGTGACTAGGAAGGCTAGCTTTACTGCGTAGCTCATCCGTATCCTCTCTAGCCCTTCTGTCCAAACTTTGATTCTGCCTCCTTCATGGGAAGAAGCCCCATCAATGTATATTTGCCATAACTCGGTCTAGAGGCCAGGTGAAGGGTCAAGCCTTGTGAACGTAGTAATAAAATCTGCTAGGACTTGCACTTTTATCGATTTTCTACCTTCAAACCGCATGTTAAACTCTCCCAGTTATATAGCCCATCCGGCTAGCTGTTCGGAGGTCTCTAGTCTCTACAATACTTTTTCAAAGGGAAATTGGTCCTGACAATGACCATATGAGCTTGGAAGTAAGGTCAAAGTCTTTCTGCTGCTGAGACTATGGCTAAAGCTAACTTCTCAATCTTTGGGTATCTGAGCTCAGTGTTCTTCAGTACTTTACTTGTGTAGTAGACCGGGTGCTAGTTCTCGTATGCTTCTCTAATCAATACTAATCCTACTGCTTCATCTATGGATGCTAGATACATAATTAATTCTTTATCCTTCTATGGCTGACTCAAGAGAGGTGGTGAGCTTAAGAACTCTTTAACGTTCTCAAAGGCTTCCTGACAGTGTTTGTCCTAACTAAATATTTTGTGTTTCTTGATAGCTCTATAAAAGGGAAGACATCTCTTGGCCGAAAATGATATAAAGTAGCCAAGTGCGTTCACCCTTCCATTTACTTTTTGGACTTCATTCAGTGTCTTGGGTGGTTCCATCTTCACGATAGCCTCTATCTTTTCCGGGTTTGCCTCAATTGACCTTTGGGAGATTAGGAAACCGAGGACTTTGCCACATCTTACTCCAAAATTGCACTTTTTTGAATTTAGTTGAGCTAATATTACTATAAGGTTTTGAAAATGGCCCTAATGTCTTCCACACATTCCTCTAGGCTTCTGCTCTTGACAATCATATTGTCAACGTAGACCTTCACTATTTCTCCTATTTGGCCTTTGAACATGTCATTTACCAGGCATTGATAAGTAGCTCCAGCATTCTTCAGGTTGAATGGCATAACCCGATAGTAGTACATTCCTTCATGCGTTATAAAGGATGTCTTTTCTTCATCAGCCGGATCTATGGGAATCTGATGATACCTCGCTTTTGCATCTAGGAAGGAGTATATAGAGTAGCCCGCTATCAAGTATACCAACTAGTCAATGCTCGGGAGCGGATAGCTATCCTTGGGTGTTGCTTTATTGAGATCTGTGAAATCTACACACATTCATGAAGCTCCACTTGCCTTCTTAACGAAACCACATTTGCAAGCCACTTAGGGTAACGCACCACTCGGATGTGGTTGGCTTTCAGGAGCTTTAGGATTTCGGATTCAATTTCCTTCTATCTGTTTGGTACATGATTATGCTTCTTTTATTTTACTAGAGACGCCTCTCAAGCTATGTTGAATTATCTCGGGTGGTACCCTAGTCATATCTTCATTTGTCCATGAGAAGGTGCATTGTTCTTCTGCCAGTACTCGACTAATATCTTCTTTCACAGGTTCTGGGAGGTTAGCAGCAATACGCACCTGCTGATTAGGCCCTACCATCAATGTCTTTTTAAGTCCGATTGGCTTGGCGTTCTTCATCTCTTTCGGCTCCATGACTGCTTCATTTATCATTAGTGATGCTAAGTAGGTTTCTCGTGCCACTAGAGGGTTGCCTGCAGCTACTGCAACCCCCTTTGTGTTAGGGATCTGCATGATCAGGTGTTTGATTAAAATCAGTGCATCCGACTCGGCTAGTGTGAGCATGGGCTTTTCGGTGCATGGAACGATGAGGACTTTTTGCTTTAACCTTTTATGGGTCAGTCGTTTGATCCTTTGAAGCCAAATCACATTTAAAAAGCTTCTTTTGACGAGTTTGTGCCTTTGACCGCGATTAAAAATAATTAACATGCATTTAGAATTAACTGTTTTCTTTCCCCCATGCAGTTTTTTTTCAAAGGGAATTTTTATTCCAAGATAAAAAATGGACCAATTGCTCAACCCCAGCCTAGGGTGCTGCCCCCAGACCCTATCAGGGGTGCTTCCCCAGAACCCCTCGAGGGGCTACTGCCCCTCGACCCCGCTGGGGGTGGTGCCCCTTGCACCCTACGAGACTTAGACCCCGCTACCGGGGATGCCGCTAAGTGTCATATATCTCGTATATGTGCCGTATGTATGCTAACCTTTGCCGATTCAGGTAGATTTAGGTTAGATGTATGTTTAGATCTTTGGGTATTTTATTTTCCATTTTTAAACGAATGTATAGGATTTTGAAAGCCATTAAATTATTCTTTTGAATGCTTGGTTAAATAACTTTCAAACACAATACAAATAAAAAACAATAAATAGGGTGAATTAAAACCGAATAGGAAAGTTTGATACTTTTATAACGATAAATGATTGAATTTGGCTAATGTAGAATATATAGCATCACCCGCGCTTAGAATCTCTACTTAAGGTATGGTCTACCACCCGGTGGGAAAATCATACCAAAATTTCCCGATTGAGCGAAACCGGGTGACGACTCTGTCTTAAATATAAGATTTTGATTTTGTTTCTTTTGAGCATTATAATATGACAAACCATTTTCTATCATCACATCACACTAATATTTTTTGAGGTTGGTCCTCCGGCCTGCTTCTCAGCCATCCGAAACGTCCTCCCCTCACAGGTACTCATAGATTGAGGAATCAGAAGCAGAAAGAGAAGGGTACTATATGCGGGCTAAGGATTCTCAATTATAAAGCCTTCTTTGCCTCATAAGGAGTGATTAATAGTTAATTAAAGCTTGGAGAAGGAAAATTTGAGGACTGGATGTAGGTAGGGTCCGAACTAGTATAAAATTGTGGTGTTTGATTTTCTTAGTTTGTCTTTATTTACTTCAAGCTGTTGTTACTCATTTTATTCTACTAAGTAAATTATCACCTTAAATCTTATAGGACTCATTAATGTACTCCAAATCAATCATCTATCTAAAACACAATTGAGCAAAAGTCTATTATTTCATAACTCGCAAAAAAGGAGTCAATCCCCCCTACTATACCCTGCCTAAACCTTCTAAAAGCTACTAGAAATGAACTAACTATAGTATAATTTGTGATATGAAATGTTCCACTTTGAAAATGTGAAGCAAAGGTCTATTTTTATAGGTAAAAATCACCCCCGATAGCATTTATGGTTGATTGATACCGAATAAGGTATGATTGCAATCACTCAAGCCTGATTGTCCATGATTTTCACCCGTATGGATGGGGAGGACCCGTACGAGTCCTCGTAGGGTCTGTATGGATCCTTTACAACCATATGGATTGGGTGGGGCTGTGTAGGTTGACCTATAGACCCGTACCTCCTTGTGTGACCCGTACAGGTCCCTAAAGGCAGTCTAGGTCTCTAAACTTTTGCTAAACTCAGCCCTGCAGCATTAGGAACATCTCTTATAGATAATACCTATAGAAGATTGCATTATCTAGCTCTCATCTTAGTTTCATGAGAAGGACCGTAAAAATAAAATGCTCATAGTAGCATTGTTCTAAACAATGCTATAATATGGCCCGCGCGTAGGCCCACTCATGTACTGTCCAACAATACATGTGTAGGACCACTTGCACAAATTTATATGATATATAATATTTGCAAATCCTGCTAATTTCAAGTTCCTAATTCCCTTTTATATTAAGCCTCATATTATTTTTCTAGCATACTGGTCTAACCAGTAATAATGGTCTAACCAATGAAATGGTCAAACCATTATTTAACTATTCTAGATTAGACCTTATCTAATGGTTCTTTATATGGCTTGGTCGTAACTCAAAGTGTGTGACCTTATAGAATCATGTAATATCGAGCCGTCAAAGTTTGACCTAGCTCAGCTTCCCATCCAGGAATTGACTGGCTCAGAGCTCCAGACTGCTGTGGACTCTGATGACTTTGATCGGTTATAGTGGCTCTCTAGCATAGGGCATATGTGTTGGATATGATGTATGCCCTTAAGGCAATTAGGGCGATATATCTTAATTATGTAATAGTACGAATAATTTATTTAATCAATAACGGCATTTGTTCTTTTGTTTATATCAATGTGTTTTTATACATATATATTATAGCTGGTTAAAATATATTCATTGATGTATGTATACAAAAGGTCCTTGACATATCATAGCATGAAGTCAGAGAAATTATAGTTGGACTATATTTGGTGGAACCTACTTCATGTGCAATTATGATTATGTCTAAACTATCCCTAGTCACAGTGTCATCAAGAAAGGATATTGATGAAACGGAAAGACTAGCATGTGGTCAACTTTCTTGGAAAGGGTCCAAGCAGTTAATCTCTTAAATACTGAAGGTGGTGCCTTAAGCTTGACACATGGATATATCTGGGAGATATATTGGAGACCGCAGCAAGATAAACACTTGGTATAAATATCAATGTGTTAGTGTTTATCTTCATGCAATAAGCTTTACGAATGTCCTCATACTTAAGATGCTAGTTACCTTGTGTGGTACTATTGCTATACTTTGGGTCATTGCTATGCACTCATTGATTTAGGGTGCAACGAGTGATTACGGGTATAGTGATAACAACACGTTGGTAGACTGAGTAGTCAGAAAGAATCCATCGCTCCGGATATATTAAGGAGTTGTACCTGGCCACTTGTTGAAGTGATGATTGCCATAAACCTCTGATCAGAGTATGTGTTTGATAGAAATGGTTTCTAGTCAAACACACTATGGTAAAAGGCAATATACTTCGATAACAAGTAAATAACTGGGACAGCTTGGAGCAACCTTGCTATTAGTGGGTTAACACTTTAACCGAACCCAATAAACTAGATGGTACTAATATTAAAGAATGGAAGGAATTTATTGCACTGGATAACTATTGCATTAACCGGGATTAAGTCATAAGCATAAATGACGTCCCGAGTAATGGGGGATGGTAGACCCTTGCTAGAGGCGTACTACAGTCGTTTAAGGTAATCAAGTTCTATTCACGGTCTAGAACATCGAGCCAATGGTTCCATTAGAACAAGGGTTGGTTAAGCCTTAACAGCTCAATACTTCGGGATCCTATAAGGTCACACACATTGGACCTTCATCGGACTAAGTAAAGAACTAATAGATTTATTCTATTACAAAATATAACATAAATAATAATAGGATTATTATTTGATTGGTTAAAATTGATTAGATCAATTTTGGATAGACCAAGGAATTTATTTTGACCGGTAACTAATTAATTACAGTCATAAATAAATTATAATTGATTAGATCAATTTTGGTTGGACCAAGAAATTTATTTTGAATGATGACTAATTTATTAGGGTCAGAAAATAAATAATTGAAAAAGGATTAAAAAGGGGAATTTTGCATTGGCGAGTTTAATTGGACTGAGAGTATAAAAATATTTTATACAGACTCGAGTGCGCGGGAGTACACCGAAAGGTGTGCAAGCAATGCTGGGCATTGCTCGCGGCAGCCCATAAAAATGGGCTGCACATGCGCAGCCCAAAAGCAAGGCAAAGCCCGAAAGGGCTTTGCCTTGCCAATGCACAACGTGTAACACGCTGTGCATATGGGATGGGAGTAATTACTCCCATCCCACATTGCTTATAAAGGGGAGCAAAATGCTCCCCCAAGCCTATATATAGGCTTTCTCCTTTCCTTTCAAATTGTACCAAGCTCAAAGCATAAATCCTAAGCGAGATAATTAATCTCTCGGGTACTTGAGCAAGTTATTTTTGTGGAGCCTGAATTTATTCGGGCACCGCTAGTTTATATTTTGGGTGAGGCTTCTAGAGTGGTCTAGCAACTACTCGAGGCTTCTTAGTTCTTCCTCCTGGGGAGGTTTTGGTTGGTGGGGTTCGTGTGGATACTGATAGAGGCTATCCTACGACTGGATGCTTGTGCAAGAAGGTCCTGCAAAAGCACGCTTCAACTGGTAAGTTCTTTTTCTTTCTCTTTTAATTATTAAGTCGTTTTCTTTAAGTGTTTTTAGACTTAATAATTATGCTTAGGTTATTTTTGCATGCTTAGTTTATTTTATGCTTAGGTTATAACTTAGAGTTATAACATGCTTAGTATAAAATAAATATGCTAGGATATAATTTGGAATTATGGTATGCCTAGTCCTTTAGCATGCTAACCTAGGTAGAGAATTATTTAGTTAAGGCTTTATTTAATTTATATGCAACTAATAGGAGTTCCTAGGACAGGGACAAAATTTTGAATTTCTGTCATGCCTCTTATGCATGTTCAATTTGACTGTCAGTTCCCTACAGTGGTATCAGAGCCTGCCTATTTAGTGCATAATTAAGTTAGAAGCAAACTAAATATTATTTTCTAAATGAAATGATTTGTTTATTTAATTGTTTGGAACAATATATATAAACTTCTGTCTTTCATTTCAAGGTTAGAAATTAGTTATGAATAATTTTGAATAAGCTTGCTTAACTTACACAAATTATACAAGTGTCAATAATTTATTTAAATTACATGGGTTATAGATGCTCCCAATTTACATGAATTGGAAGAACGAAATTTATTAGTTCAAGAGAATCCATTGGTCTTCGAGTTTGTGCCCGTATTTGTTCTGGCTAAGGATTGGACTTGGTGTCTACTCCTCATAGGGCACCTCTCCTACCTGGGAACCTATATCGGTGCAATTTGAATTGACCAATCGGGGATTAATATGAACTAATTTATTTCTAGTATATAAGATGGTGCTTATATGTGTTTCTATAACAAAGTAAAAAATTAAAATTATTGAATAAAAGCTTAAAGAAAATGCAATATAAATATAACAAATTAAAGCGTTAATTATTTTGCATATAATCTAGGTTGATGGAATAATTATAATAAAGAGCTGAACCCACCTAAGGTTAGACCTTATAAATTAATTCTAAAATTCCCTGAATTAATACAAGTAATTATAATTTTGTCCATCTGATAAAATCCTAGATTGGGTGAGACGTTTAACACCAATAAAATCCCAAAGTAAATATATTAAGGCAAGTTATAGTCTTCCTTACTCAAATTTATAATACGGTCTTTTTGGGCTATCAAAGTGCTATGCAAAGCGTTTCTTCTAGTCCACATTGATTGGTTGTAAAGTTTGAGATATGGTCTGCCTTAACAGAGCTGGGGTAGTCCACCATAAAATTGGGGGCTAGGCCCAGATCTGAGACATATTCAAGGAGATGCTAATATAAGAGCACACGTCCCTTGGGATTAGGGAACTTGAATGAATTAGCAATTGCATGCGATGCAAATGGAATTGGATTCCAACTATGACTGACTATTATGATTTGACTCATAAAATTGGGGGTTGTAATAGACTAGTTATAGATGCTACCTACTAGGAAATTTAGTTGGGCTAAAATTCACGAATTCAATAGAATGGGCTATTATAAATTTCGAAGAAAATAGTAGGAAAATGTATTTAATTAAAAGTCCTCATATTAAATACATGTACTTAAACTAATATCTAAACACTTTTCTTTTCTTATGTCTTAGGTTGAAAATGGCTTCCAATTTTAATCTCCGTATGTTACTTGACACCAAATTGAATGGCTCGAACTTTTCTGATTGGTTCCGAGCAGTGAGAATAGTTCTCAGATCTGAGGGAATTGCCTATGTCCTAAGTGAAATTTTCCCTGTAGAACCTGATGTTGAGGATCATGTAGAACAGGATGCCTGGTTGAAGCACAGGAAAGATCGTGAGACTGCCATGTGTATTATATTGGGGTCCATGAATTCTGAGCTTCAGAAACAACATGAGAACATGCCCTTGGAGGATATGGTTCTCCATCTTGAAGAACTCTTTTCGGAGAGGGAGAGGACAGAGAGGTATGAGACCTCTAAGCTCCTTTTCGGGACCAAGATGCAGGCTGGCACCTCTGCCTCTCAACATGTACTGAAACTCTTGGGATACCTTGAGAAGCTGAATCGATTGGGATTCGAGATGAATCATGACTTGAGCATTGACCTTGTGTTGATGTCCTTGACAGATAGTTACTCAGGTTTCGTAACTAACTATTACATGAACAGGATTAATTCAACTATCCCTGAATTAATTAACATGCTGAAAACAGTAGAACCTCAGATCAAGAAAGATCAGAAACCTATACTGTTGGTTGAAAAAGGCAAGGCTTCTAAGAAAAAGAAGCAGGCACTGGGTGCCAAGAAAAGAATCAGTAAGAAGAAGAATGAAAAGAAGGCATCTAAGTATGTCTGCTTCCAATGTAGGAAATCGGGACATTGGAAGAGGGATTGCAAAGCTCCTGCTTCTGAGCATTTGAAGAAGAAGCCTACAGAGGCATCTACTTCAGGTATATTTGTAATTGAAAACTTTGCTACTTTTCCGCAAGAATCCACTTGCGTATTAGATACTGGTTGTGGTTCTCATATCTATACTTCTGTGCAGGGACTAAGGAACTGTAGAAAACTTGCAAAAGGGGAGATGGACCTACGTGTGGGAAATGGAGCCAGAGTTGCTGCATTAGCCGTAGGGAGCTTTAGTCTTGTTTTGCCAAGTGGACTTGTTTTAGTTTTGAATAATTGTTATTACATTCCAAGTGTTACTAAGAATATTGTATCTGTTGCGTGTTTAGCAACAGAGGGATTTGAAATTTTATTTTCGAATAATAATTGTCAGATTCGTTTGAATAATATTCTTTATGGTTATGGATTGTTGAAAGGTGGCATTTATATTCTTGATACTAAAACAGAAGTTTTCAATATAAATAATGTGAAGAAAGATAAATTAGATAATGAGAATTCCTTTTACTTATGGCATTGCCGTTTAGGCCACATAAACAAAGATCGCTTAACCAAGTTACATAAGCGTGGAGACCTGGGCTCAATAGACTTAGAGTCTTATGGTGATTGTGAACCTTGTTTAAAAGGAAAAATGACAAAGTTACCCTTTAAAGGGAAGGGTGAACGAGCCACGAGTACATTGGAACTTATACACACTGATGTGTGCGGTCCAATGAGTGTTCAGGCACTAGGAGG
Source organism: Euphorbia pulcherrima (assembly GCA_947683365.1). Classification (NCBI taxonomy): domain Eukaryota; kingdom Viridiplantae; phylum Streptophyta; class Magnoliopsida; order Malpighiales; family Euphorbiaceae; genus Euphorbia; species Euphorbia pulcherrima. Next base: position 47,743,836 of record CANTUS010000010.1, read on the forward strand.
ATACTCCTACTTCATAACCTTTATTAATGATTACTCACGATACGGTTATTTGTACTTGATGAAGCACAAGTCTGAAAGTTTTGAAAAATTCAAACTATTCAGAGCTGAAGTAGAGAAACAGCTTGAGAAAAGTATTAAAACACTTCGATCGGATCGAGGTGGAGAATACTTAAGTCAGGAGTTTTAGGATTATCTAAAGGAAAATGGGATAGTTCCCCAGTGGACCCCTCCTTGTACACCCCAACATAATGGAGTGTCAGAAAGGAGGAATCGGACTTTATTAGATATGGTCAGGTCCATGATGAGCCATGCAGTTCTTAGTAAATCCTTTTGGGGATATGCACTTGAGAGCGCGGTTTATATCTTAAACAGAGTGCCCTCTAAATCAGTTGATTTTACACCTTATAAAAGATGGCGTAACAAAAAGCCATCTCTAAATCACTAAAGAGTATGGGGTTGTCCTGCTATGGTGAAGAGGATAGCGTCAGATAAGCTAAATGCCAAGGCTGACAAATGTCTGTTCATTGGATATCCAAAGGAAACAATTGGATATCTATTTTACCAACCCGAAGCACAAAAGGTATTTGTGTCTCGGAATGTCACTTTTTGGAAAAGGAACACTTACTTGAAAAGTTCAGTAGGAGCAATATTGAACTGGAAGTTCAACAGGAAGAAACAGACGATCAACTGATTGACCCCGTTCTAGATACACAAGAGAGTGTGATCCAAGAACAAACTGTCGAAACACAATCATTGCGAAGATCAAGTCGTGTTCATAAGGGTCCCAAGAGATATGGGTTTATTATCACTAATGATAAGGAACTATATCTTATGGAGGATGATGAACCAAGGACATATGATGAGGCAATAAAAAGCTCAGATTCTGATAAATGGCAAAAGGCCATGAAATCAGAAATGGATTCCATGTACGAGAACCAAGTTGGGAATTTGGTTGATGCACCACAAGAGGTTAGACCAATTGGGTGTAAATGGGTCTTCAAGAAGAAGACAGACATGGATGGTAATGTAATTACCTATAAAGCAAGCTTGGTTGCGAAAGGTTATAGTCAACGGGAAGGTATTGACTATGATGAAACCTTCTCACCGGTAGCCATGCTCAAATCCATAAGGATACTCCTCGCCATTGCTGCTCATTACGATTATGAGATCTGGCAGATGGATGTAAAAATAGCATTCCTCAATGGGGATTTAGACCGGGATGTGTATATGACACAACCTGAGGGTTTTACATCTCAGTATGGCTCGAAGGTATGCAAGCTACAAAGATCCATTTATGGACTTAAGCAGGCATCAGGGAGTTGGAATATAAGGTTTGATCAGACAATCCGGGAACTGGATTTCTGCCCAAATGCAAATGAGCCTTGTGTTTACAAGAAGGTTAGTGGGAGTGCAGTCGTTTTTCTAGTATTGTATGTTGATGACATTCTGCTAATAGGAAATGACATTTCTCTTCTTCAAAACATTAAAGTATGGTTATCAAGAAAGTTCACCATGAAAGACCTTGGTGAAGCAGCATTTATACTAGGTATAAAGATCTACAGGGATAGATCCAAGAGGCTGTTAGGTCTTTCTCAAAGTACATATATAGACAAGTTGTTGAATAGGTTCAACCTTGAGCATTCTAAGAAAGGTTATCTCCCAATGACAAAGGGGATTAACCTATCTAAAGCTGAGTGTCCGAAGACAGCTCAGGAGAGAATGCGCATGAAGGATATACCCTATGCATCCACGATAGGATCCATCATGTATGCTATGATATGTACTAGGTCGGATGTCTCTCAAGCTTTAAGCTTTACGAGCAGATATCAGTCAGATCCAGGTGAAAAGCACTGGATGGCCGTCAAGGCAATCCTTAAGTACTTGAGAAGGATTAAGGATGAGTTCTTGATTTATGGAGAAGGTGATCTCACTATCAAAGGTTACACTGACGCAAGCTTTCAATCTGACAAGGATGACTTTAAGTCTCAGTCAGGTTTTGTGTATGTGTTAAATGGAGGGGCAGTATGCTGGAAGAGTTCCAAGCAAGAAACTACTGCTGATTCAACCACGGAATCTGAATACATTACTGCATGTGAAGCAGCAAAAGAAGCTGTCTGGTTAAAGGGATTTATTGGTGATCTCGGTGTGGTGCCTGAGGCTATTGATCCAATTACTTTATATTGTGATAACAATGGTGCCATAGCTCAGGCAAAGGAACCACGGTCTCATCAGAAAAACAGACATGTATCCAGAAAGTATCATATAATCAGGGAGATTATTGATGCTAAGATAATAAGATTAGAATATGTACCCACTAATCAAAACCTCGCGGATGGTCTGACAAAGCCATTGACTCAAGTTAAACATGACCAGTATGTTAAAGCATATGGATTAAAACATATGGCTAATTGGCCTTAGTGCAAGTGGGAGTTTGTTGGATATGATGTATGCCCTTAAGGCAATTAGGGTGATATATCTTAATTATGTAACAGTACGAATAATTTGTTTAATCAATAAAGGCATTTGTTCTTTTTTTTATATCAATGTGTTTTTATACATATATATTATAGTTGGTTAAAATATATTCATTGATGTATGTATACAAAAGGTCCTTGACATATCATAGCATGAAGTCAGAGAAATTATAGTTGGACTATATTTGGTGGAACCTACTTCATGTGCAATTATGATTATGTCTAAACTATCCCTAGTCACGGTGTCATCAAGAAAGGATATTGATGAAACGGAAAGACTAGCATGTGGTCAACTCTCTTGGAAAGGGTCCAAGCAGTTAATCTCTTAAATACTGAAGGTGGTGCCTTAAGCTTGACACATGGATATATCTGGGAGATATATTGGAGACCGCAGCAAGATAAACACTTGGTATAAATATCAATGTGTTAGTGTTTATCTTCATGCAATAAGCTTTGTGAATGTCCTCATACTTAAGATGCTAGTTGCCTTGTGTGGTACTATTGCTATACTTTGGGTCATTGCTATGCACTCATTGATTTAGGGTGCGACGGGTGATTACGGGTATAGTGATAACAACACGTTGGTAGACTGAGTAGTCGGAAAGAATCCATCGCTCCGGATATATTAAGGAGTTGTACCTGGCCACTTGTTGAAGTGATGATTGCCATAAACCTCTGATCAGAGTATGTGTTTGATAGAAATGGTTTCTAGTCAAACACACTATGGTAAAAGGCAATATACTTCGGTAACAAGTAATTAACTGGGACAGCTTGGAGCAACCTTGCTATTAGTGGGTTAACACTTTAACCGAACCCAATAAACCAGATGGTACTAATATTAAAGAATGGAAGGAATTTATCGCACTGGATAACTATTGCATTAACCGGGATTAAGTCATAAGCATAAATGACGTCCCGAGTAATGGGGGATGGTAGACCCTTGCTAGAGGCGTACTACAGTCGTTTAAGTTAATCAAGTTCTATTCACGGTCTAGAACATCGAGCCAATGGTTCCATTAGAACAAGGGCTGGTTAAGCCTTAACAGCTCAATACTTCGGGATCCTATAAGGTCACACACATTGGACCTTCATCGGACTAAGTAAAGAACTAATAGATTTATTCTATTACAAAATATAACATAAATAATAATAGGATTATTATTTGATTGGTTAAAATTGATTAGATCAATTTTGGATAGACCAAGGAATTTATTTTGACCGGTAACTAATTAATTATAGTCATAAATAAATTATAAATGATTAGATCAATTTTGGTTGGACCAAGAAATTTATTTTGAATGATGACTAATTTATTAGGGTCAGAAAATAAATAATTGAAAAAGGATTAAAAAGGGGAATTTTGCATTGGCGAGTTTAATTGGACCGAGAGTATAAAAATATTTTATACAGACTCGAGTGCGCAGGAGTACACCGAAAGGTGTGCAAGCAATGCTGGGCATTGCTCGCGGCAACCCATAAAAATGGGCTGCACATGCGCAGCCCAAAAGCAAGGCAAAGCCCAAAAGGGCTTTGCCTTGCCAATGCACAGCGTGTAACACGCTGTGCATATGGGATGGGAGTAATGCCTCCCATCCCACATTGCTTATAAAGGGGAGCAAAATGCTCCCCCAAGCCTATATATAGGCTTTCTCCTTTCCTTTCAAATTGTACCAAGCTCAAAGCATAAATCCTAAGCGAGATAATTAATCTCTCGGGTACTTGAGCAAGTTATTTTTGTGGAGCCTGAATTTATTCGGGCACCGCTAGTTTATATTTTGGATGAGGCTTCTAGAGTGGTCTAGCAACTACTCGAGGCTTCTTAGTTCTTCCTCCTGGGGAGGTTTTGGTTGGTGGGGTTCGTGTGGATACTAATAGAGGCTATCCTACGACTGGAGGCTTGTGCAAGAAGGTCCTGCAAAAGCACGCTTCAACTGGTAAGTTCTTTTTCTTTCTCTTTTAATTATTAAGTCTTTTTCTTTAAGTGTTTTTAGACTTAATAATTATGCTTAGGTTATTTTTGCATGCTTAGTTTATTTTATGCTTAGGTTATAACTTAGAGTTATAACATGCTTAGTATAAAATAAATATGCTAGGATATAATTTGGAATTATGGTATGCCTAGTCCTTTAGCATGCTAACCTAGGTAGAGAATTATTTAGTTAAGGCTTTATTTAATTTATATGCAACTAATAGGAGTTCCTGGGACAGGGACAAAATTTTGAATTTCCGTCATGCCTCTTATGCATGTTCAATTTGACTGTCAGTTCCCTACAATATGACCCCCCCTCGATATTCAGAACATCACATTCATGTGACTTAATCTTGGAACTACATTAGTATCAATACAAATCACTCTTTCTACCAATGGTTAAGTTCCATCTTGTTTCTAGGACTTGGCTTAAGTGTTAGTCCACTGGTAGCTCTAATGGCTACCCTAGTATTTAGTCTCGCAACAAAAGTACACTACTCAACTAAATTAATGTGTTGACTAAGATCTCATCCTATCAACTCATACTCTGATAAGAGGTTTTATGAGTGTGTTAGTTCCAACAATCAGCCAAGGTACATCTCCCTTATATTTCTATAATGGAGTGATAGATTCCATCTCGACTATTCAGCTTACCAATGAACAAACATCAACTATAACCGAAATCACGTATATCACCAAGTCTATAGAGTGGTTAAGTATGATCCAAAATATAGCAACACATGAACAAGGCAACTAGTATCTCAGGTCTGAGGATATTCATATTGCTATTGCAATGACAAAATACACCAACATATAATATAGATTAACAAGTTTTTTCTCAAAGCGATCTCCAATGCATTTCCCTGAATACATTCATGCGTTAACTCAAGGTACCACCCTCCAGCACAGGAGATATGCTGCTTGAATCATATTCAAGGAGTATGACCACACGTGCTAGTATATCTGTACTCATCAATCTCCAGTCTTGATGATACTATGACAAGGGAGATTTAGACAAATCATAATTGCACACGAACCAGTTCTCACCCAATATAGTCCCACTATGCTCTTGTAATCCATGCTATGATTATGCTAAGGACTTTCTCAAACACATTAATCAATATATTCTTAACCAGTCATAATATATTTTCACAATCATTTATATAACAATAGAATGCCTTTATTAATATAACTTGTTTGTACAAAATAAAACTAACTAAGATATATCACCCTAATTGACTCTAGAGTATACAACATATCTAACAGTAAGGTGTTAATTTCTTTCTGTTAGATATGATGTATGCCCTTAAGGCAATTAAGGTGATATATCTTAATTATGTATTGGTACAACCAATTTATTTAATTAATAAAGGCATTTAATCTTTATTTATATCAATGTGTTCATATATATTGTGACTAGTTAAAATCTATTCATTAATATCATTGTACAAAGGTCGTTTACATAATACATAGCATGAAGTGAGAGATATGATAGTGGGACTATATGTAGTGAGACCTGCTTCATGTGCAATTATGATTATGTCTAAACTATCCCTAGTCATAGTTTCATCAAAAAAGGATATTGATGGAACGGTAAGACTAGCATATGGTCAACTTTCTTCGAAAGGGTCCAAGTAGTTACCCTCCTAAAGACTGAAGGTGGTACCTTGAGTTTGACACATGGATATATTTGGAAGATATATTGGAGACCGCAGTAAGATAAACACTTGGTATATATATCAATGTGTTGGTGTTTATCTTCATGTAGTAGCTTTGCGAATATCCTCATACTTGAGATACTAGTTACCATGTGTGGTATTGTCGCTATACTTTGGGTTATACCTATTATGAGTGGATGACCTCTTACCGACCCACGAGGACAATGTGAGATGTGTAGCATGAGGGGTGGAAAATAATGAGCGCTGTGAAGCAAGCTGAGGGATTGATCCTCATTTTAGCGTGATAAAAAGATAGATCGATCAAATTGATGTTTATGATGAATTTAAGTCCAATTTGCATATTAAGGGATACAAAACTTGAAATCACGTATTTTAAAATAGAGTCACCACCCGGTTAAGCACCACCGGGAATTTGGGTACAATATTCTCATCGGGTGGTTAGACAGTACCTTAAAACATAGATTCCAAGTTTGGATAATGTTGCTTACTTTTCAATTTTTAAATCAAGCCATTTACATTTTTATAAACGCGACTTCAACTCTTATGCAATTTAAATTCGGTTAATATTTGGAGTTTTCAGTTTATATAGCCATACAACACACAAAAGCAGTAAATAAAGCAGATAAATAATTATTACAAGGCTTTACAATTTCCTAAACATTTTTCTAATACGGGGAAAATACATAAAGCGGATAAACAAAGCGAATAAAGAGAGACCGAAATCGGGGCCTCAACCGAACTTACCAACACCGAAATGGGTTGAAACACGATAAATAAATCACAAATAATCACAAATAAGGCATAAATAATTAAAGGCAGAAAATAAGTTTCATTATGGAGAAAAACTTTTTTTGGGAATTTTTAGAGTTAATAAGGCATTTTTAAGCATTTAATGGCTATTTAATCAACTTAAATAATAAATAAATAAATTCGGATTAAAATTAAATTAAATATATTCCAGAATTTTAGATTTTTAGAAAATACTTTGGGCGAAAATTGGGGTAAAAAATACAAGAAAACGATAAAAAATGACTTAAAATCAAATTTCGGCGGCCAAAGCTATGGCGACAGCTTTGACCGTTGTCACTATAGACTTGACAGCTATAGTGGGAGCGGTGGAGGCTGTAGCAGTGGTGGTAAAGGCTGTCGCTATAGCCTTGGCAATCGATATTTGTTTTTAAGAGGGAAATCGGTGTTTTTGTAACCATTAACTCAAAATCATTGAAGTTTTAAGTCGTAATCAACTATGTTTCAATAGATCTAGACTTAAAACACAGAAATAATGTTGATTTTATGGATTTGGGTAAGAAAATACCCAAAAATCACAAGAAATAAGGAGATCCCTATAGAGGTGGAGTTCACCTATATAGCCATAGCCATCGCCGCTATAAAAGTAGTGGCCAAGGCTATAGGGATAGAGGTGAAGGCTATCCCTAAATAGGCCAGATTATTTTCTGACGGTTTTCTAAAAACACCGAAGCAAAACCAAGCAAAAACACCAGAGAACGCAAGAACATCAACAATAAAGCAATTAAAATGAGTAAATAGATAAGAAACTCAGTTTTGTTACCTATAGGCCGTGAATCTAACTTTGGAGACTCGAACCGGACGTTTGGCAAGCTTTTGATGATTTTTATACGAAATAGTGATGGAATCAGCGTCAAAATCAATGACAGAATATTTGGGTAGTATTTGAGAAAAAGTCTTTAAAACCCTATTTAATCCATTTTAACCTATGATTTCTAATTGATTTTAGTGTTTAAGCTACAAGATCGAGCATAAGAAGAACTAAGAATCGAGATTAGAAGGATTAAACCCGGATTCTATGCTTTTCCTAAGCTTTCTCTCTCTAGTTCTTCCCTTTCGCTCTCTTGTTCTTCCTTTTCTCTAAAAAATGTGATCTGATTCTAAATTCGGGAGAAAACGTCCTCTAATCTCTCTCTTGGATTGGCTTAAATACTCTCTCAATAAAAAATCCACCGACTTAGATGAATTTTCTGGAAAAATACGTGGTAAAATCACAAGGAGAGAGAGGGAGCGAAGTGGCATGGCCTGCAACAGGCCATGCCACACCCAACGTCATCATCATGGTGGTGGTCGCCATAGGTGCGACGGCCACCGCCATGACCACAGTAGGCACCTCCACAAGGGTGGCGGTGGCCGCTACCATGGTGGCGGGGGTGGTAACTATAGGGGTGGCCACCACGGTGGCATTCACGGCCATAAAGGGTGGTGGTGACCGCCACCACGGCGGCGGTAGCTACCATATCAATGGTAGTAACCACCACCGGAGGGCAAGCTGTAACCGATGGCAGCAGCCTAGAGGAGGGAGCTTGGGGATAGGATTAGGGTTTTTAATTAGGGTTTCTAGGGTTTTAAGGGGGCATATTAGGATTTCTACTTCCGACGCTTATAACTTTCACTACGATTATCCGATTAAGGAGATTCTTGACATTACAGAAAGCTCAAAGAGTCTAAAATCCAACAATATAAATGATACTTGCTGAAAATATTCATATCTTGTATAAAATTCTAAAACAAATTACTGCATGCGAGCGAAAGGAAATGGTTAATTCTAAATGCATATGAATGATATTTAAGCACAGCCAAAGGTCCAAACTCATCAAATAGGTACTTACCAAATTTGATTTGACCTTAAAAGAATAGAAAAACTAGACCATATAAGGTCAGAGCAATAATTCATCATCATTGCTAGGGTCACCGAAAAGCCCGTGCTCACAGGCTATCCCTCGGGAGATTGCCACTTAGCAAGCCAAGTGTGATCTCATAAAAGAGCGAGGGATAGAAGGTTATACCTGAGGTGAAGGAAATTTGAGTCAGTTTTCTACAGACGGTCATGGGATGCATCATCAACGGACCTATTAGAGGTAGAAAAAGGTGAATCGGTTGTCTACTGGTGGTTTGGGAATGCACCATCAATGGACCTAAGATAATGGCACCTTGAGTCGGTTGTCTATAGGCAGTCATGGGGTACATCATCAATGGACCTATTGGAGGTGGAAGTTAAATCGGTTGTCTACTGGTGTTTTGAGGATGCACCATCAATAGACCTATAGGAGGTAGAAGTTGAATCGGTTATCTGCTGGTGGTCTGAGGATGCACCATCAGTGGACCTATCAAAGGTAGAAGATTCTTTGAAACGGTTGTCTACTGGTGGTTTGAGGAAGCACCATCAACAGACCTATCAGAGGTAGAAGATTCTTTGAATCAGTTGTCTATGGATGGTTGGGGGACGCATCATCAATGGACGTATCAAAATCAAAGATCTAGGTTGGTTGTCTACTGGTGGTCTGAGGATGCACCATCAATGGAGCCATCGAAGGTGGAAGCTGAATTGGTTGTCTACTAGTGGTTTAAGAACGTACCATCAACAGATCTATAAGGAAGGCAAATTTGAATCGATTGTCTACTGGTGGTTTGAGGATGCACCATCAACGGACCTAGCGGGAAGGTGAATCTAAATTAGATGTCTACTAATGGTTTGAGGATGCACCATCAATAGTCCTATTGAGAAGGTGATTCTGAATCGATTGTCTACTGGAGGTTTGAGGATGCACCATCAACAGACCTATCGAGAAGGTGAGGCTTATTGATTATCGACTGGTGGTCTAGGAACACACCATCAATGGACCTATCGAGAAGGCAAGGCTGAATCAGTTATCTACTAGTGGTATGAGAATGTACAATTTATAGGCCTATTGAGAAGCCGAAGCTGAATCAGTTATCTACTGGTGGTTTGAGGATGCACCATCAACGGACCTATCGAGAATAGAAACTGGAGAAGTTAGTAGTTATAGATTGCACTTTTAATTGCTTAATTGATTTTGTCGAGACAAAAATTTTTGCCCCGTCAATTAAGTAAGAAAAATGGAATATTAAGATAATAGAGTTTAGAAATATCCTGTAAGTTTGGGAAATCCATCATTAGGTTGATTTTGTGATAGTTGTATCGAGATGCCCCTAAAAGACCGAAAGCTACATTGCAGTGCCCCTGAAAGGTTGAAAACTGTATGGAGATGCCTTGAAAGGACTTTATGAATTCTGGATTTTGGATCTTTGGATCGATCATCCATTGAAATTGTCGTACGGCGCTATTAGTAATTGACATGAGTTATGTTTTAATTGCTTAATTGATTTTGTGGAATGAAAATATTTTTCCCATTCAATTAAGCAATTGAAATGGAAGAATGAAATAAAAGCTGAGTTAGGATTTCTGGGAGTCCAAAGAAGCTGCCAAGGTGTCCATCGTGCCTAGCTGATATGCCCCTTGGAGTCTCTATCTTTGACAGCAGTTTAGGAAATATGTTGAGATGCCTCTGAATATTATATCGAGGTGCTCCTAAGCAATTACATCAAGGTGCCCCTGAGGGAAATCCGAGTTCTGATTTTTGGATTCATCAAGTTGGTTGACCACCTGGATTGCCATATGGTATACCTGTCAAGAAAGTTTTAAAGCATCCTTAAATGATATAAATCGCATTTTTATTGTTTAATTGATTTTGTGGAGAAGTTGCCAAGGTTGAGCACTGAGACTAGCCGATGTGCCCCTGGGAGAAACTCTATCTTTGAACGTAGGATAGAAAACAATTTTGAGATGCCCCTTTATACGGGTGCTTTCTTGGAGGTCGAGCTTATAGCTCGAGGATACCTTGGTGTACTTTGTTTCTTGTAGAATTCATCATAGATTAATAGATATGATATTTATGAATAGTATGCATGAATGCATGAGATGCTTGGGCTGATCATCTTCAAGATGACTGATTAAATTGATTGATTGACTTTGATTAGAGAGAGATTGACTTTCTTAAAGAGAGAACATATAGAATTGCATTGCTGTAAAGATCAGATTCAGATGCCTTTGATGGGGAATTAGGGATGTCAGAGAGATTAGGTCAGAATGCCCCTGGTGAAGAATTAGGGAAGGTGCGGCAAGTCGACTACAAATTGATTGCTGGATCGAGCATGTCGAAGATAAGGGGGGTGCACAAAGCAAAGTTCAAGATTCTGGACAACGAACGACTGGATACTATCACTACCAATGAATTCTACCCATGATGGTTTCAGGAGATTGCGGACTTGAGATGCTTGGTCACGGTCGATGGCAGTCATTTATCTTTGTTTTGACTATCTTAATTTTTGCATAGACCCAAACATTGTGATGGGCCCATCAGACTTTGATCATTTTGCTTTTATGTCCTAATTTTTACCTGGACTGCCCTTCTTGGGTTTTCAATCCAACAAACTTTTCCTGGCTTTTGCATAGACCTTGATGCTTTTGGCCTATCAAGATTTTTACCTTTTGTTATTATTATTTTATTTTCAGGAATTAGGTTGACTACACGGAACCCTTCATTCGACTTACTCGCGACATTTCGCCTTTTGGGCCCAATATACTCATTCAAGCATAAATATAAAGAATTCAGTAAAATGACATTTCCATTAAATGAATTAGGTTTGAGTATATGGTGAGGATAACCATTTATATTGACCCAAACTCTGGTGTTAACTAGCCTATGTAGGTTTTCTAGCCAACATACTCTCGTTGCACTTTTGCCCTAAATTTTGCCTACGCCGCCCTTTTTGGGTTTTCAGCCTAGCGGGCTATCTTTGCACCCTAACTATGAGCAAACGGTGTTCTACGCAGCGGCTGTGAGGCCGGGCCAGTGAATCGGCCTCTTTAAAATAACAGGGGATGCAAGTGATATGATTGGAAAATGGTTTTGCATATTTTAATGCTCAAAAGATATAGGATCAAAATCCCGTACTTGAAACAGAGTCGCCACCCAGTTCAGCTCAACCGGGAAATTTTTTGTATGATTTTCCCACCTGGTGGTTGGACCATACCTTAAGTAGAGATTCCGAGTTCAGATGATGTTATCTATTTTTCATTAGGCCAAGTTAAGATACTTCAATCTTTCTTAATCGGTTTAATCCATCCTATTTATTTGTGTTTTCAATATTTATGTTGTTTTTGCATTTATCAGGCAGTTGAGGCGATGAATGAATTATTACAGTCATCTAAAAATAAGTGCGGAAAATAAAATTATTACAAGGCTTCCAAGTCCAATACATTTTTCTATGCGATAAATAAAATACCCAAAGGCCTAATATACATCTACCGGTAGAAAATAGTATATCGTACGAGATATCTCACAAACCATATATAGTTAGCAAACCAAACAAGACCTGAGTTATCATGAACATGGCATATTTTATTTGTAATATTATAAAGCCCAGTAGGATGGCTAAAATGAGATTTAAAAGGCGTTTGCGTGAAATTTCCGTTGTTAACCAAATTTTAGACCCGATCGTAGTTTTAACCGAATTATTAGTGAAAATGCCACTTATTATGGGGTGGGGTCTGTTTTTAGAAGGTTTTGGACCTCCATCGTTGCACTGTGTATCCTAGTTTCAAGAAATAAACTAGGTTGGAAACGAACGAAATAAAAATAGCTGTCCAGAAAGTCATGCCGCCGACGATACTACTAATGCCGTGAGTGACATGGTTAACATCACTGGCGAAATGGCTAATGCCGCCGACGACATCAATGATGTCACTAGAGGCATCAGTATGCAGGCAGGCTACATGGCTTTCTAAGTACCATAAAGAAAGGGTCCCACCAGAAAGTGAGGTCTCTGAGAAATATGATGCCACCAGCGGTATCAATGATGTCTCTAGCGACATGGGTGATACCGCTGGCGACATCACATGTCTTCGGCTACCTCAATTTCTTGTAGCAGCAGCGGTCAGCAGTAAAAAATGAAGACAAATCAATAAGAGTTAGAACAAATCAGTAATATTAACGCCAAAGAGCTATGAGATTCAGAATTTTTTACCTCGAGGTCGTGAATCCACCTCTTCGTGAACCAATAATTGCCTCCGGGGAGCTTGTTATGATGATTTAGTAGTAAATTTAAGAGTTTTGGTTCTCTAAATCCAATTAAATTGATTTTAATTTCAAGTCCTGTTGACTTTAAGCTCACAATCAGAGAGTCCAAAGAAGAAAAACCACGAAAAATGGATTAGAATCCTTTTTCCTGCCTTATCTAATTCTTATCTCACTAAAATCTATTTTCTATCTCAAGTCTTTCCTTCTCCAATTTCTGATTGATCCATCTATACAAGCCTAAGGGGTGTTTTAATAGGCAAATGGGGTGGTCTTCGAGACATTTTTGACCAATTCCACCGAAAGTGGCAAAAAAGCTATCTGTACAAGGGCCCATTTTTGGTGATGTCATCGGCGGTACGGCTAATGCCGTCGGGACATGGTGATGCTGCTGGCGGCATGGCTGATACTACTAGTGGCATCAGCCTCTGGCAAGCTGACAGCCAGCAGGCCCAGGATCCTAAAAAGTCACAAAAAGTGGTCAAAAGTGGTCAAAAGGCATCTTTTTGTGTTTTAATGATATCTTAATGGGTATTTTTAACTTGGGTGTAAATCATCGGTTCAAGCTCCTACGGAATGCATTATTGACCATGCCAAACTAGATTCTACCAAGTATAAAATTCGCAAGGAATATTATATTGGTAATAAAAATTCTAAAGAGAACTTTTATTATGAGGCATCAAAATAAGGGACACGTCAACATCGTCTCGCGAGAGGGGCTGCAAAATCCCATGCTCACACTAACTTTTGCCTGAATGGTTTATAGAATAACAACCAATAGGATACGACCTAATTTTTGCCCGAGTAGTAGAAGACCACCCGCCGGGTGATTTGATTTTATTTTTTCTTTTATGTGCCGCTTTTTTGGATTTTATTCTGTTGGGTTAGATATGATAACGCTTCAACTTGCTTTGATTGGTAGGGTTTACGAGCTCATTATCATCCATATCCATTCCCCTTGAACTGAGTACCTTTTTTATTACATAAGGTCTTTCCCAATTCGATCGGAACTTTCCCCCTCGATTTAGCATTAGAAGGCTCCAATTGCTTCAGAACTGGATTGTCGACTTTTGGCGAGTACTCTTGATGCTTGGTTGGTCATTGGGTGCCTTCGCCATGTGTTGCTGGTGCATTTTAAGATTGTTCAAGCCATTTGAAACCACGCTTTAGTCCATGGGGGTCCCTTTGACTATGACTCTTAAGGGCTTCATCCCAGTTTTGATTGGTAGCACGGTTTCCATTGCGTAGACAAAGGAACAAGGTGTTCAGTTTGAGAGAATTCTGACATTTGCTTGACATCTTTAGAGGGTGAATGGAGGCTCAATCTTTGCTCTTTGTGGTGGTCTTAGAAATGAACTTCTTGATGAGTAAGCTTGCAGCTTCAGTTGCCTCATTACCTCATGGTCGGTGCGGTGAGGATCTGCGATGTCCAAACCCATATTTCCTGATCAACCAAATAGTTGCCCCTTGGGACTAAAACTAATTCTCTGAGACCAAGCGGTTAAGTAGTCCATACCAGGTGAAGATGTATTTCTTGATGAACTTGGACATCCTCTTGGCGGTGATGTCGGTGAAAGACTCGGCTTCCCCCTATTTTTAGAAGCAATGCTCATTTATTAATGAGGGTCAAATCTCATTGATCATATGTGTTCCCCTCACCTAGAATGGCCAATGAGGAGAGAAATAGTGAAGGTTTATGGTTGTAAGGTAATGGGTATCGGGAATATTAAATGGTGTATCGGGGGTGGGAAATTGGAGAATGGGTGGGCGAAGAAAAGGTAAGCCATAATTCTATCAAAGGTGATTTGGCAATGCTCTTTCTTCATAATTGGCCGACGCTTCTTTGGTAGCTTGAAGATAGGTTTTCATATAGTTGTGAGGTCGGCGATGAACTGATTGAAATATTGGATCTATCCAGGGAAGGATCGAACTTCTTTTTCTATTCTGGGTATCAGAAGGTGATGCTCGGTTTCTAGCCAAGAACCCTAAGTGACTAGGTGTGACCAAGTAAAAGCGTTATCATGATCTTTAAGCTCATGTTATCTCTCTTTTTCTTTCAGAGGTTAGGTCATTTTTGTGGTTACCATTTTATTTTATCACATGTACTCAAATTTATTTTAGTTAAAGAATGGTCATGAATACTGAACACATTATGCTTACGATAAAATGAATGCATGGACCCATTGGGCGAAACATCAAGCAAATAAGCAAAAGGAAATTCTTCATTGACAATAAAGTGCCTTAAAGGCAAAATTGTTCACATTCAAATACCAGAAAAAAAACAATTACATAAATACATAGTCATCCTCCACAGGCGGAGGGTCTTGAGTTATGGAGTTGGTAGATTAGGCATCCTCGGTAGCTTTCACCGATATGTCATCCCGGATGAGATCCAAAACTTTCACTCACTCGACTGATGACTTATCTCCTTCATTCACTAGAGACCTTGCAATATTCTTGTTAGCTTTGGTAGTATAATTGGCATTCATAGTGGTGTTGGCTGAACTAGAGAAGACCATGGTCAACACAAATTCTTCAGGTAGACTGGAATTGATTGCACTCTCCCCACCATCAGAGCTCAGTGATGATTTCTTTTTAGTGTTGGTCTTTCTAGCTGGCTGATCAATTTTCCTTTCTCTTATCAGGCCTAAATGGCCATCCCTAGAGGCTTGCATTGATTCATTTTTTGACCTGCCTGAAAATGATAACGACAGAAATTCCCTTTCTCTTTGGGCGTAGGGGAACGATATTCACGAAGAGGGATAAAAATGCCTCTCTCTTCTAACTTGGCAAACAGGACACTAAGAGGGAGCTTCCATGTGGATATGGGCACTTTCTGAGCAGGTGTTCGAGCAGGTGTAGCTTGTACTACAGAGGCATTCAGTTGAATTATAGAATTTCTGTCTTAGCAATAGATGGCTCTAATGAGATCTTGCGGGCCACTACCTTAAGAAAGTGGGGGTGAATCCTGAGGGTTAAATGCTTTTTTAGGCTTAACTATCTTTCCTTCCCTTATCAAATGGTTGATGGCTTGAATCAAAGTCCGACATTTGTTAGTGTAGTGGCCTAGTTTGACATGATACGCATAAAAGTCATGCTTCTCCTCTTCCTTTGGCGTTTTATGCTCTCGAAGGGTTCTGAGGAGGTTGAGCTCCCTTAAGGCGGCTATGATTACACTAAGGGGTAATTTCCATAGACTTGGCATATCTTTAGGGTTATTGTTCTGCTAGATGGCAGTAACTACGATCAGCGCCTAAGCAATCGTCCGATCCTGAGTGGATGATCCGTGATTTGACTAGCAGGCTCATAAAAGATTCTCCTTCACCTCAGCCTAAGATGGGTAGCACGTGGTCCTTCGCTCTCTTTGAGCTTTGCTTTTTTACTTTTTTTTCGAAACTAAAGAGTAAGAACTTATGCAGTAGAGCCTCCATTTTAGGTGTCATGCCCGGAGATTGTATGACCTGGTCACTGGATGGATGGGTTATGCCAAACTGGAATGGTGAAGCAAGCGATGAGGTTTCAACATGAGAGCCAACCCATACATTAGTATCAAAGGGGTTTTGCGGGTAAGTAGTCCCTCTTGGAGCATTAATAAACTGAGTGGGATAAGAAGAAAAGGACTTTAGAGGTATCTAAGGTTGAGCTCAATTCTGATTCAGTTAGAATAGACCGGACTAGGACTGTACGGGTGAAATTGACCGAGCTAGTTGAAACTGATCTAGGGTTACTAGGGTAAATGGAAACTGGCTCACACTGGTGAGAAAATCAGGCTTAAAGGTATGGCTTGAAGTCTCGGTTGGATAAGCAAACACGGGCGATTGAGATTGCACGATATCCTAACCAAACTGAAATAGAATAAGTGAAGGTTTAATGCACTGTTGCACACACCGAACTGGCTGAATTGGCTGAATAGTAGAATAAATCTAAATTAGGGGAACTTGAACTAGGAAGTTCTGAGTAACCTCTAACTATTCCTGAGCTTGAATATCGATTCTCAGAATCCCTTAAACACTTCTTCTCTCTGCTAAAACTGCGCGGACTGAATCTTGGATCTGCCTCTAAATTGCATCTCGGAACTAACCGGATCGGAGAAACACTACCATAGCATTGGCAATTTTGGAATTCAACGGAGACTGCCCCTGATTAGGAGGAGGGAGAGGAGAGGGAGTACCCTCGGATGGAACCCCATCAGTAATCGGCAAACCAGATATAGCAAATGAAAACTAGATTCCAAAACTAAGCTTGATACTAAACTTAAACCTACATAACGACAAATTTAGATGATGATCAAGTTTGACGGCAGCAATGCCATGGTCTAACCCTAAAACCGGAAGATGATCAGCCCAAATTAAACCATGGATGAAATGAATGATTACATCATCCCTCGAGTGATGAATGCCATATATACGGGGGTGGTTTAGAGAGGTAGAGAGCAGAGGGGCTTATGATACGAAGCTTGGCCCCAAAATACATAAGACGTGTGAACTCCTTGCAATGTCTAGCAAACTAGATACGGGTCATCAGGACTCAAAATATCTCAGGCATTTTGTAAAATTCCCCCTTCAAGCGGGGAGAGAATAGGCAAGCGAAAACAAAAATTACGATTTGGCCACAAGCGACCTATACATGAAGTGCGTATGCATGAGCACAACACAAGTAAGACATGAAAGTGAATAAATCTCTTCCAACCTTACGACTCCCACGCAATGCCAATATAGAATCTGGGGTTAACTCTAGCACCAGGAAACGACAAGAGAGTATGCAACCCAGTTCTGAATTATTTTGGTGAACCTAAGGGGAAGTTGGTATTGGTAGATTTATCGCGATTCATAGTCTCAAACTACTAGTTTTGTGGAATGACAATGTAGAAGGGTCTCATTTACCTTGATTCCGTGTAACTCAACCACTCCTCAAACAAACGTGATCGCGTGAATTACACGTTGGTTGAAATGACTGATCCACCATAAATATCCCCAATTCCTTGCGGGCATGAGGTATACAAATGAGCTTCACGGGGGTGAAATAATGGCACCTTAAAAATTAGAAACTAACTAAGTGGTGGATAAAAATGGCATAAGAAATAAAGCGTTGATTTTAAAAATGATTTAGGCACATCATCAAAATCCTTTAACCAAATTTCAAGAATGAAAGCGATTTTCCAAATTTTAAGTTCAAAGGAAACTCCCCAGCAGAGTCGCCACTGTGAGCGGATGACCTCTTTCTGTCCCGCGAGGATCGTATAAGATGCGTAGCACGGGGGGGGGGGGGCGGGTGGCAAATAATGAGCGTTGTGAAGCGAGCCGAGGGATTGATCCTCATTTTAGCAGACAAAAAGATGGATTGATCAATTTGATGTTGATGTTGAATTTAAGTCCAATTTCCATATTAAGGGATACGAGACTTGAAATCCCGTATTTTAAAATAGAGTTGCCACCCGGTTAAGCGCCACCGAGAATTTGGGTATGATATTCCCACCGGGTGGTTAGACCTTACCTTAAAACAGAGATTCTAAGTTCGGATGATGTTCTTACATTTCAATTTTTAAATCAAGTCATTTACATTTTAATAAATGCGACTTCAGTTCTTATGCGATTTAAATTTGGTTAATATTTGGAGTTTTCGATTTATATGGCCATATATCACACAAAAGCAATAAATAAAGCAGAAAAATAATTATTAAAAGGCTTTAAAAATTCCTATACATTTTTCTAATGCGGGAAAAATAAATAAAGCGGATAAATAAAGCGAATAAAGAGAGACTGAAATCGGGCCTCAACCGAACTTACTAACACTAAAATGGCTCGAAACACGATAAATAAATTAAATAATCACAAATAAGGCAAAATAATTAAGGCAAAAAAATAAAATTTTATTATGAAGAAAAATATTTTTTGAGAATTTTTGGAGTTAAGAAGCCATTTTTTAAACATTTAATGACTACTAATCAATTTAAATAATAAATAAATAAATAAATTCAGATTAAATTAAATTAAATATATTCCAGAATTTTAGATTTTTAGAAATTATTTTGGGCCAAAATCGGGGTTAAAAATGCAAGAAAACGATAAAAAATGACTTAAAATCAAATTTCGGCGGCCAAAGCTATGGCGATAGGACCGCCGTCAATATAGCCTTGAGCGCTATAGTAGCAACGGTGGAGGCTATAGTGGCGGCGGTCAAGGCTGTTGTTATAGCCTTGTTCATCGAGATTCGTTTTTAAGGGGGAAATCAATGTTTTTGTATCCATAAACTCAAAATCATTGAAGTTTTAAGTCGTAATCAACTATATTTCAATAGATCTAGACTTAAAACACAGAAATAATGTTGATTTTATGGATTTGGGTAAGAAAATACACAAAAATGACAAGAAATAAGGAGACCTCTACAGGGATAGCCTTCACCGCTATAACAGTAGCAGCTAAGGCTATAGGGATATAGGTGAAGGCTATCCCTATAGAGGTCAGATTATTTTCTGACGGTTTTCCAAAAACACTGAAGAAAAATCGAGCACAAACATCGAAGAACGCAAGAACAACAACAATAAAGCAATAAAAATGAATAAATAGATAAGGGAACTTAGTTTTATTACCTCTAGGCCATGAATCTAACTTTGGAGACTCGAATCGGACGTTAAGCAAGCTTTTGATGATTTTCAAATGAAATAGTGATGGAATCAGCGACGAAATCAGTGACGGAATATTTGGGTAGTATTTGAGAAAAAGTCTCTAAAACCCTATTTAATCTATTTTAACCTACGATTTCTAATTGATTTTAGTATTTAAGCTTTAAGATCGAGCCCAAGAATAACTAAGAATCGAGATTAGAAGGATTAAACCTGGATTCTACGCTTTTCTTAAGCTTTCTCTCTCTAGTTCTTTCCTTTCTCTCTCTTGTTCTTCCTTTTCTCTCAAAAATGTGATTCTAATCTCTCTTGGATTGGCTTAAATACTCTCACACTCAAAAATTCACCGACTTAGGTGAATTTTTGTGAAAAATACGTGGCAAAATCACAAGAAGAGATAGGGAGCGAAGTGGCATGGCCTACAACAGGCCATGCTACTCCCATCACTGTCGTCATGATGGTGGTCGCCAAAGGGGCGGCAGCCACCACCATGACCACAGCAGCCACCACAATAAGGGTGGTGGTGGCCGCTGCCATGGTGGCGACCAATCCAACATGGAGGCAGGGGGTGGCCACAATGGGGGTGGCTACCCCGGTGGCATTCACTGCCATAAAGGGTGGCGGTGACCACCACCAGAGGGTAAGCCCCCGTCGCCGCCATCGGCGGCAGCAACACCCAAGAGAGGGGAGCTAGGTGATAGGATTAGAGTTTTTAATTAGGATTTCTAGGGTTTTAAGGGGGCATATTAGGGTTTCTACTTCCGATGCTTATAACTTTCACCATGGTTATCCGATTAAGGTGATTATTGACATTATGGAAAGCTCGGAGAGTTTCAAATCCAAAAATATAAATGAGGCTGAAAATGTTCGAATCTTATATAAAATTTCAAAACAAAATACTGCATGCGAGTAAAAGAAAACGGTTAATTCTAAATGCATATGAGTGATATTTAAGCGTGGCCAAAGGTCCAAAATCATCAAATAGGTACTTGACAAATGTGATTCGACCTTCAAAGAATAGAACAACTAGACCATATAAGGTTAGAGCAACAAGTCATCATCGTTCCAAGGGTCACCGAAAAGCCCGTGCTTACACCTATTCACTCATTAATTTAGGATTCCACGGGTGATTACGGGTATAGTGATGATAGCACGGTCGTAAGCTATGTAGTCGGAAAGAATCCATCACTCTAGATATATTAAGGAGTTGTACTTTGTCGCTTGTTGAAGTGATGATTACTATAGACCTTTGATCAGAGTATGTGATTGATAGCAATAGTTTCTAGTCAAACACATTATGGTAAAAAGTAATATACTTCGGTAATAAGCAAGTAACTAGGATAGCTTGGAGCAACCTTGCTATTGGTGGGTTAACACTTTAATCAAACCCAATGAACCAGATGGTACTAATATTAAAGAATGAAAGGAGTTTATCGCATTGGACATCTATTGCATAAACCAGGATTAATTCATAAACACAAATGACGTTTCGAGTAATGGTGAATGGTGGACCCTTGCTGGAGGCGTAATATAGTCGTTTAAGGTAATCAACTTCTATTCAAGGTCCAGAACCTTGAGCCAATAGTTCCTACAGAACAAGGATTGGTCAAACCTTAACAGCTCAATACTTCGGGATCATATAAGGTCACACACATTGGACTTTCATTGAACTGAGTAAAGAATTAATAGACTTCATCTATTACGAAAATATTAAGTATTGAATGGTTGGACCATTACCTGGTTAGACCATATATATTATTTATTGACCAGTAACTAATTTATTAGAGTCATGAAACAAAATATTTATTTAAATTGGAGAAAAGAGCTAAAATATACTGGACTACCTTAAATGAGGGTTGGACCCTTCGCATATAGACCCCACAAGCCTAAAGGGCTCGCAGGACCTGTGCGAGCCCACACAAGTGCCAATAGCACTCGTGGGGTTCAGGCAGTGCAAGCTAGGCTTGTGCCGGCCTGCACCAAAGGCCACCTGCGAGCTGGGATTGTGGAAAGTCATGCGAGGCCCAGCCGGTAGGACAAGGCAGGCTCGCAAGAGCCTGCCTTGCACAAGCCATGCCATCCTCGAGCTGGGCTAGTGGAAAAGCTCACGAGGCCTAGCCGGTGGGATAAGGTAGGCTTGCAAGAGCCTGCCTTGTGTGGCATGAAACCCGATTTATGGAGCAAGCCGGGTCGGCATGGGCAGCACGCGGATCCTATATGATTTTCGTGTTTGCCAAGGGTGGGATGGGATTAAATACGGGGAGCCTTTGCTCCCCCTATAAATTAAGCTCCCTTTCTCCTTTCTTAAAGGCACCATAAGCTCATTCGAGCCCTAATTTAAGATTCCAACGCGATATCTCTCAAGTCAACACAAGAGCAAATACTTTTATTTTGGGTGAGTTTTGGATTGGTCTAGCAGCTACTCAACGCTTTGCGGTTCTTCCGCATTGGGAGGTTTCAGTTGGTAGGGTTCGTGTGGATACTCATAGAGGCTATTCTATACTTTGAGGCTTGTGTAAGAAGGTTCTGCTAAAGCATGCTTCAACTGGTAAGTCCTCTAATTCTCTTTTAATTATTAACTCCTTTTATTAAGTGTTTTAAGACTTAATAATTATTATGCTTAGGTTGTTTTGCATGGTTAGTTTATTTTACACATTGACTATAACTTAGAGTTTTAACATTTTTAAAATAAAATATATTTAAGCTCGGATATAATTTGGAATTCTGGTATGCCTAGCCTATGCAGGCTAA
This sequence comes from Euphorbia pulcherrima, assembly GCA_947683365.1. Lineage (NCBI taxonomy): Eukaryota > Viridiplantae > Streptophyta > Magnoliopsida > Malpighiales > Euphorbiaceae > Euphorbia > Euphorbia pulcherrima. The sequence continues at coordinate 47,766,239 of CANTUS010000010.1, forward strand.
TTTAAGTAGAGAATTAATTTAGTAAGGCTTTAATTAATTTATATGCTACTAATAGGAGTTCCTAGGGACAAGGGACAAAATTTTGAATTTCTGTCGTACATGTTATGCATGTTCAAAGTGACTGTTAGTTCCCAACACTTTCGAGATTTTCCAATGTTTCCTTCTAATGCAATCTTGAGATAAGGTGAAGTATCTTCTGAAGACTCTATGCACTTTCAATCCTCTGGAGTGTATGCTTTTTATATATTTTGTTGCTTGAAATTCTTTAATCTTCTGAGCTTTTACCGATGATCTTTTTCGCTATAATTTATTGTAGCTTTTGAATCTGGTTAATCTTGTTAGGTTATTTCTGCTTCTGAGGATTATTTATGCTTCTGAGAAACCATAAGTCTTTTTAGTGGATGCTTGTTTGACTTTTTCTTTTAAAAACTTCGAGTTGCCTTGATTGATTTGGTTGTATTTAATCACTTCTTGATTTATGAGTTTTTTTAAGTTTGTTATCTTAAAAAAACTATCTTCTACGAACCTTTTTGTCTAGGGACATGTTCCAATAGTTATGAATAATGAAAACATAATGCGTGTTTTGGATGAATGCATGGTTTTGTGAAATATCAAACAAGTAGGCAAAATCAATATTATCATTGAAAGCCTAATAGGCTGAATTGTCTACATTAAATACATTAGAGATATAGAAAGTACTATCATCTAGATAATTCACATGTAGAGGGTCTTCCCTGGAAGTAGCGGCTACGTTAAAAGCCACAGTAGTCTTAATCAGAAGATCGATTAGCTCATATTCAAAAAATAACTCTTCTTGCTCAAATGCATGCCCGTTCTCCTTCAACTAATGGACTTCCTCATTCATAGCCTTAGAAAGGCTCTTGACAAATTAGTTATGGGCTTATTCTTATCCTCCCCCATACTTCCAACCTTTCTTCATAAGGATATATAAGGTCTTAATGACGGAGGCCATCACATCGTCTACTTCTTTGTCAGTGGGTGCCACCTTAGCTTTTCCTTTATCATTGGGAATCGTATTAATTGTAGCTGATGGAGTCTTAAGTACTTTGGGTTTCTCAACCAGCTCAATCATGCATCCAGACTGAAAATTGAACACATCATTAAAAATTTCAAAGCCCGACAACTTATTGCCCTCAAGTCTGAATGGTTCATTTCTCTCATCAAAAGCTTTCTCTTCTGCCCTCTTATAGATAATGACCATGTTTAAGAAGGTAGGATTAAGAATCTAGTAGGCCTTGTGATGACTTGTAAACCCCAAACCGAATTGAGGAGGAAGTACTACTGGTTGAATAGGTTTGATGATCCCTTTCTTGCCCAAGCCTTTACTGCTGGTGTTGTTGGAGTAGAGAGGATAATAAAAACTCATTTAGATTTCGATATTACTCAACAATTACACACTTACAAACCAAATTGCTTAATTGAGTTATCACAAACTTTTTTTTTCTTCACTCTCTCTCGAACTGACTCTTACAATGTAGAATACATAGTATTATATAATGCAAGTTTACAATCAGTAAAATCCATGCCATAAATGCTACTTTTTCATTTCATCCACCAAGCCGTAAACTTGTCAACTTGAGTTGCCATTTTGTGATTTTATCCCGCCATCAAATTGAACTCTTACAATCATGTTATCTAAGTGTCCAACATTCAGTCTTTTCAAGCCATAATTCCTAACCCCATCACATAATTTTCTTTCGTCTTTGTTACATTTTTTATTTCCTAATTATTAATTAAGTTTAATTATTTCAACACTCCCCTATAAACTTAATTTGTGGTTATGCCCAACAATGCTTGTAACTGATTAAACACGTCATACTTCAGTGGCTTTGTAAAGATGTCCTCTATCTGATCTTGTGTTTTGACATACTTCAATATGACTTTCTTCTGCTCAATAAACTCTCAGATGAAATGATACCTTGTATCAATATGCTTACTTCGGTCATGGAAGACTGGATTTTTCGCCAACACCAATGCTGATTTGTTATCGACAAAAATATCCGTTGGATCATGTTGTGTCATTTGAAGTTCCTTTAATAGTCTTTTTAGCCATATTGCACGACACACACATGATGTTGTAGCAACGTATTTAGCTTCACATGCTGACAATGTCACTATAGGTTGCTTCTTTGAACTCCAAGTAAAGGCTGTTTCACCAAGAAAGAATACAAATCCGCTAGTACTTTTGCGGTCATTTTTGTCACCAGCCCAATCACTATCACTATAACCAACTAATTTGAACTCATCAGATTTTGAATATTGAAGTCCAAAATTAGTTGTACCTTGGACATAGCGGAGTATTCTTTTCACTGTATTCCAATGAGATTCCTTTGGTTCTTCCATGTATCTGCTGACTAGCCCAACCGCATACATAATATTAGGCCGTGTGCATGTCAAGTATCTCTGACTCCCGATCAGACTTTGAAAATTTGTCTAGTTCATGCAAATTTCATTCTCATCGTTGGTCAATTTTATGTTGCATTCAACCGGAGTGCTGACAGGATTGCAATTCTCCATCTTGAATATCTTCAAGATCTCCTTGGCAAAGCCACTTTGGCTAATAAAGATGCCATCATCATTCCACTTCACTTCAATGCCGAGATAATATGACATCAGACCAATGTCAGTAATCTCAAATTCATGAGTCATCGTCATCTTGAAATCTTCAAACATTTGAGGATTATTTTCGGTGAAAATGAGATCATCCACGTACAAGCAAACAAGCAACATGTCTCCATCGTTCATTTTCACATAAAAGGCGTACTCATGTGGGCATTTGACAAATCTATTTTCTTGAAAATATTTGTCAATGTGACTGTTCCAAGCTCTCGGTTCTTGCTTTAGCCCGTATAGTGCCTTCTTCAGTTTTAGCACTTTTTCTTTATGGCTTTTAATGATGTAACCTAATGGTTGTTCGATGTAGATTTCCTCCTCTAAATATCTATTCAAAAATGCTACTTGACGTTCATTTGGTGGATATTCCATCCATTTTAGGTAGCAATTGAAATCACCAATCTATTCATCTCCATTCTTGCGACTGGTGCAAAAAATTCATTATAGTCAATACCAGGCTTTTGACTATATCCTTTTGCTACAAGTCTCGTCTTGTGTCTACAATTTCTCCGTTTGCATCTTTCTTTGCTTTGAACACCCATTTAACGCCAATGGGCTTTTTATCAGCTGGAAGTTTTGTCAACTCCCATGTCTTGTTCTCCTCAATTGAATTCATCTCGTCCTCCATGGATTTTCTCCATTTCTTATCTCTCATGGCTTCTACAACATTAATAGGCTCACTATCAACAAGATGACGGTAAAGAGTTAATTCTTCATTGAGCTATCTAGTTGCATCGTAAAGATCTTCAATAAGATGAAATTTTCTAGGTCTTTCTCTTAGACTTTGACTTTCATCATCAGCTTATCCCGGAGATGCAGTTAGAATTAGACTATATGACGTTGATGTTGTGGCTGGCTCCTTCATATCACGATCATCCATGGTGAAAGGATAAAAACTGTAATTCTTCTGCTTGTCATTATTCCATTCCCAAACTGCTTCTTCGTTAATTGTGACATCTCTGCTAATAACCGTCTCTCCCGTATCAAGATCCAACATCTTGTATCCTTTGGATAATTCTGAGTAACCAACGAACAAGTACTTTTTACTTTTATCATCTAGCTTTCTCCTTTCTTCAACAGCTACATGAACATGTGCAACACTCCTGAAAACATGGAAATGAGAGATATTTGGCTTTCTACCACTCCATGCTTCTTGGGGTGTCATATCTGACACACTTGTTATTGGGGATCAATTCAAGATGTAAACAGCACAGTCGACAGCTTCTGTCCATAACTCCTTTGGCAAATTCTTGCTTTTCCGCATGCTTCTCACCATATCCATCACTGTTCGATTCTTTCATTCAACAACACCATTTTGTTGTGGTGATCTCGGGACTGACGGGAAATGACGGATTCTATGGTACTCACAGAATCTTTTGAATTCACTTGATGTGAACTCTCCCCCTCTATCAGATCTTAAGGCTTTGATGTAATAGTCACTTTCTTTCTCAATGAGCGCCTTGAACTTCTTGAATGCTCCAAAAACTTCTGATTTCTCCTTCAGAAGATACACCAACGTCTTTCTACTATAGTTGTCAATGACTAACAAGAAATATTTATTTTCCTGCAATGATGTTGGTGTCATTGGTCCGCAAACATCGGCATGGATGAGTTCAAGCGGCACCTTTGCTCTCGACATGGACTCCTTTGGAAAAATAGTTCGGGATTGTTTTCCAATAAGACAGCCTTCGCAGAGCTGATGGGGTTTATGAATCGGGGGAAGACCATGCACCATCTTCTTTTGGCTTAGCAGTTTCAAACCTCCAAAATTGAGATGCCCAAATCTCAAGTGCCAAAGCCAATGAGAGTCCATCACACAAGCTTTTAAACATTTTGCCACGTCCGTCTTGATGTTGAGAGTGAACATCCGATTCTTCGATATAGGCATACTAGCAAGCAACTCCTTCCTCTCGTTCAACAACGCCAACTTTCGGTTCATCATTTGAACTTGGTAGTTTATCTCCAGCAACTATCCCAAACTTAAAATATTGCTTTTAATGTGTGGAACATAATACATATTATTGATGAATTGGTGTTCTCCATTCTTTAACCGAATAAGAATGGTTCCTTTGCCCCTGATGGGAACTTTTGAGGAATCCCCAAAAACAACATTTCCGCTGAATGACTGGTCTATCTCAACGAACATCTTCTTATCTCCACATATATGGTTACTTGCACCATTGTCAAGATACCATATGTTGTTTTCTTCACTCTGTTCACCTTCACGGGTAAGTAATATCATGTCGGCTACATCCTCCTCTTGAATGTTGTTTTCCATCTCCTCTGCTTGGTTTGGTAGGGTCCGACATTCTATTGCGTAGTGGCCAAATCTAGAGCAGTTGTAGCTTTGGACATTTGGCTTATCACGCCCATCCTTTTGCCTCCAATTTCCTCTTCGTCGTCCTCGTCCTCGTCCACGTCCATGACCTCTGCCTCTTATGGACTGGTTACATCCGTCATTGTTGTCATTTCTTCCAAATTGTTGATTTTTGCAATGTCATCTTCCTCTTCCATTTCCTCTATGACCTCTACCACGTCCTCGTCTGTAATGCCTAGAATCTCGGCTAGTTTCACCTTTGACCGAAGCCTTTGCTGCCAAGACTTATTCTATAGACTTTTCTCTTTATCTGTTTAGTCTCTCCTCAAGTGCTTGTAATGAGCCAACTACTTCATCGACAGTCATTTTACTTATATCCCGAGATTCTTCTATTTCCACTACTACGTAGTCAAACTTTGGTAGTAGTGACCTTAGAAGTTTTTCAACAACCCTGAATTCTTCAAGTTTTTCTCCATATTGCCGCATTTGATTAGCGATAGATTTTAATCTTGAGGAGTAATCTACAATCGCTTTTGTCTCCTTCATCTTCATCATCTCGAACTCTCCTCTCAACATTTAGAGCCGAACTTTCGGTACTTTCTCTTCTCCTTGAAGAGAAACTAGTAGTATGTTCCAAACTTGCTTGGAGGTGTCGCTTCTGCCACCTTCTCAAACTTAACATCATCTAACCCTTGATGGATGATACTAAGAGCCTTCTGGTCATTACGATGACTCTTATGCAAACTGTCATTTTCGGCTTGAGACAGTTGTGCATCTGCAGTTGGGACTTCATAGCCTTTTTCAACAATATCCCAAACATCTTGGGATCCTAGAATGGCTTTCATCTTGATACACCAATTTTTGTAATTGGTTTTTGTAAGTTGAGGGAAACTGAAGGAAACACCGTTGAGATTCATTTTTGTAGAGGAAAATTTGTTTCAACGCGTATAGGAGCTGTCGCAACGCTTTTGAATCTGTCGCAACACTTTGGTGTGTCGCTATAGCCTTGGGACAGATTTTGCAAGGATTATAGCAAGGGATTATTTCCTTGCAATTTTAGAGGAATTTTTGAAAATTTTCCGGAAAATTTTTTCCTGGAAGTATAGAGGCTATTGCAACAGTTTTTTGAGTATTGGCGACACTTTACGCTTACTGCGACACTATCTACAGTTTTGTGCAACGCTATTGACAGCCTGTTGCAACACTTTCTGGGCTACTGCAGTTTTCATAAAACTCGATTTTTTTTTCACTCGGGAATTTTTGGGAAGAGAATTGGATATGAAATGGCTCTGGTACCAATTTATTGGAGTAGAGAGAATAATATAAACTGAATTAGATTTCGATATTACTCAATAATAACACACTTACAAACCAAATTACTTAATTGAGTTATTACAAACTTTTTTTTCTTCACTCTCTCTCTAACTGACTCTTACAGTGCACAATACATAGCATTATAATGCAAGCTGACAATCAGTAAAATCGATGCCATAAATGCTACTTTTTCATTTCATCCACCAAACCGTCAACTTGATTTGCCATTTTGTGATTTTGTCCCACCATCAAATTCAGCTCTTACAATCATGTTATCTTAAGTGTCCAACATTGAGTCTTTTCAAGCCAGAATTCCTGACCCCATCACATAATTTTCTTTTGTCTTTATTGCATTTTTTATTTCTTAATTATTAATTAAGTTAAATTATTTCAACGGGTGTAGCAATTCTTCTTCATTAACTTTCCCGCCACACAAAGGAAATGATGATATCCCACAAGGACCTTCTAAACCTGTGGCAAAATTTCACAGACTACCATAGCAAGCCCACATTCCCGACATTTGGCCTCCATAGCCGCTATCACTGAGGCCTCATCAACTTCGATAGTTACTAACTTGCCATCATGAACAGCTTAATCTTTTAGTTTGTACGGTGTATTTTATATTTCATGCTTTAGTTATAGTCTTTAAACCTTAATTACAATAATTTGGATATGGTCGTAATAAGGTCATTCAAAGTGTTTCTATTCAATGTATTGTTCCTCATTGGATCGATCCCTGCTTACCAATACTATGATTTATTTACTTTTTACTTTTATTATGAAATTAGGCAAGATTATTGCCCAGCCCATTTGTTTTCTTTTCTCATGTATGCATACCTATGCAAGAAATTGAGTATATATACACATGGGGCATATATTATTCTGTTCTAAAAAACTCGGATGATTATTGCCAATTTCTGATGAATTGCCCTCTTTATCTAATTTAATTTAATTCACACTATTTTTTCGGAAAACTTAAACAAATCATCACTAAAAAATGAATCTTAGTTTAACAAAAACTTTTTTATTTAAACATATTTTTTTAGAACTATCCGAAAAACCAGAGATCATGTAAGCAAAATTCAATAGTAAACCCCCAAGGAATTTAAAAATCTTTCAAGTTTCTATCAATACATTATAAAACAGAATTAAAACATATAATAATCATTAACTGTTCTTTCTTTTGAATTTCGAGTCCAATCTCTAGCATCCCAAATAACCGACTTTAGGAAAATATAAAGAACTTGCAACATATTTTAACAAATTTAAATAAAGACTACTTAGATGACCAAAAAAGAAAAATTTCCAGGAAAAAACAATATCTATAGTTGACTTCCAAATGTCCAATCTATATAATTATTAATAGGACAAAAGAAAAATTCACGTCTTTATTTCTCCCAATTAATCTCTTTAATTTACAAAAAGTGATATTGATTTTTTGTTAATCAGAAAATGGATGGTTGTTCATCAAAGTATGAAGTGTTCATAAGCTTCAGAGAGGCAGATGTTCACGAGAATTTTCTGAGCCATTTATTTTGATTGTGATATTTTCGGAATACTTTCCAAATTCACCATGGTGTCTCGACGAGCTACTGGAAATAAATGAACTCCGGAAAAGAAGCAGACAGTAATACCAGTATTTTATGGTGTTGATCCATCTCATGTTCAACAACTTAAAGGCAATTATCGCTATGCAATTCATGACTATAGTCAACATCAAGCATTTAGAGTTAAGGCTAACAATTGGAGGCATGCTTTGATGGATATTAGGGTTCCATTCCAACAATCCTCATGTTGGAAATTGACTTTGAAGCTGCAGTTTGTCTTAGATAATATGAAAATATTTTAGAAAATAATTATGTGTTATGATTTTAAATTTAAATTATAACTGCTAGGGTTTGAATTTATGCCATCTCTTATCCTTGTAAGCCTGTAAATAGGCAGTCATATTCAGAATAAAAATATGCTCATAAGTACCATAAGCTTATGAGTTCCAGGGTACTGCATCTGCAGTATTGCTTTACCATAACCTATATTCAGATTCTACAACAGTGGTATCAAAGCTATCTTCTTATGGGACCTGTATGTTTCAGCAAAGAAATTGCAACACCAACAGAAGTGTGCCATGATGATGCAACAAGAGTATGATGATATAATAAGAGGATGATCTTTTTCGCTCGAAGCTCAGGCCGCATAACCATAACCAATGACCAATGACCAATGCCCATGACCATGACCAATAACAATATCCATGACCAATGCGCATGATCCATGTCATATATTTATCCTTTAATATGCCTATAATTTTGAATAAAATTCTACAGCTTCAAGCCAAGGAGGAGTGTTGGAAATTGACTTTGAAGCTGCAGTTAGTTTTAGATAATATGAAAATATTTTAGAAAATAATTATCTGTTATGATTAAATTATATTAGATTTAAGTTGATAGATTTTAAATTTAAATTATAGCTGCTAGGGTTTGAATTTATGTCATCTCTTATCCTTGTAAGCCTATAAATAGGCAGTCACATTCATAATAAAAATGTGCTCATAAGTATCATAAGTTTATGTGTTCCAGGGTACTGCATCTGCAGTATTGCTTTATCATAACATATATTCATATTCTACAACAGTGGTATCAAAGCTATCTTCTTACGGGACCTGTATGTTTCAGCCGAAGATATTGCAACATCAACAGAAGTGTGCCATGATGATGCAACCAGAGTATGATGATATAACAAGAGGATGAGCTTTTTTGTTCGAAGCTCAAGCCGTATAACCATAACCAATAACCAATGCCCATGACCATGACCAATAACAATATCCATGACCAATGTGCATGATCCATGTCATATATTTATCCTTTAATATGCCTATAATTTTGAATAAAATTCTATAGCTTCAACCCAAGGAGGAGTGTTGGAAATTGACTTTAAAGCTGCAGTTAGTTTAAATAATATGAAATTATTTTAGAAAATAATTATCTGTTATGATTAGATTATATTAGATTTAAGTTGATAGATTTTAAATTTAAATAATAGCTGCTAGGATTTAAATTTAGGTCATCTCTTATCCTTGTAAGCCTATAAATAGGCAGTCATATTCCTAATAAAAATGTGCTCATAAGTATCGTAAGCTTAGGTGTTTCAGGGTACTGCACCTGCTGTATTGCTTTACTACAATCTTCATTCATATTCTACAACACCTCAATTCACGTACTTTCTTTTTGGTGAAATTATAGAGGGTGTGTTTGGATATTTTTTTTAAGACAATTTAATTCATTTCAAACCATTTTGTGTAAAATTTTTTAAATGTTGTATGTAAAATAATTTCAAATTAATTGAATTTTTTGGATGTTTCCAAATGGAAGGAAAGTGAATCGGGTCATGTATAACTTTCCAATTATAAACAACACATAAGCTACATATATAGGAACATAAAAAAGTGCTTACATATGTTTTGTGTTTCATTGGAAAGGTCTATAATTTCTCTTCTTTTTCTATTTATATCTCTAATTATATGTTTTTGGGCCGGTTTTTTTTTCATATTCTAATTATGATTCGTATTGTGAATTTAATTTGTGAATGTGATATTTATAGGCCTGAGGCTAAATTAATTGAAGAAGTGGTTAAGTATGTTTCCCACAAACTAAATGAGGGGTCATGCGAAGTTATTGGAGTACTAATTGGAGTAGTTGCTTGTTCACTTGGAATTGTAGCTTCATAATATCTGTTTCCTTTGCTTAACACTTAGTATACATAACAATTAAATATCTTGTTTTTTTTTGAAATACTAGGAGTTTTTGTAGGAGCCAGGAATTGATCCCTGGTCATCCCGATCCAAGCTTGATGGATCTACCAATTGTACCAAGTCACACGGTGTTAAATGATTGATGTGTTAGACATTCACAAAGAAAATTTATCATGTATTTTCTTTTATTTATTTTTTCCTTTTGTTTGTTGACTAGATTTTATATTAGTTTTGTTCTTTATCGACAACAATTTTTTTCCAAAATTAAAAGTGGTATAAGCTGGGTATTAAACTTGTATAGCATATTGTCTGTGATATAAAACTTGTATAAGAGCTCGTATAACGGTTTTTTATCTTGTATAAAAACTGTTATACCAGTTTTATACACGTTGTAAGAGCAATTATACTAGTTTTGGATTTATATAAAAGTTATTATACTAGTGATATTTATGAGGTATAAAGGGTTTATACCATAAAAAATCAACAAAATAGTTGGTATATATATATATACTAGGTATAATATCAAAAATCAACAATAAAACTTGGAAGCACCATATGAAAACAATCTCCCGAAGCCGAATAAGCCATGATCGATTCATGTTAATTCATCGAGAAAGAAACTGAAACGAAAGCGTACCTTGATCATGATTTGGATGGATTTCGATTACTGTAATATTCGATTGGAGAACCGAAGGAAAGCGTTGTATTTGAAATAAATCCAACAATCTCCAACTTGGGCTAATATATGTTACCTGAGGAAATGTGTACAACCTTATGCGCTAAAAAATGTAGTCATAGATAAGGTATCCCGAACAATATCGTGTATTAGTCATATCAATGAAGAACTGAAGGAATATTCATCACAGTCTTTGTGAGTCAATCAAACACCAATCACATGATTCAATACTTCTAAATGACATAGATCAATCATAGGAGTATAGTGTTGAAACTACATGAAATGTGATATATCATGTATGTTTTCAACTGGTTCTCTTTATTGAGATCAAACATATATCAAGCATAATATATATATTAGACAGAGTGTGTATACAACTGAATACTTTATTATCTGCAGAAACTAAATTATAACATAAATATATCCATAATGAATAAAGCATCAACATAGCATAATCAAACTCTCACTGAAACTAAATATATTAAAATAGTGTAATATTCAAATGAGCTACACACTCCTGAAAAGCCTTATGTGTCACTACTTTGTTAAGCTGCCACAATCATGGAGTTTTCACCAATATGCTCTATGGAAATCTTCCCACTCTATACTTTATTCTTTACAATTAGAGACTCTATCTTAATATGACTTTGATCAATAAAAGCTTCTGTGTTAGTGGATAATTTGACTGTAGAATAATAGTCACAATATATGTTTAGTGGTCGTTCAATGCTGTTTAGAAACCATAATTATATGACAAAATTCCTTACCTACGGTCTCAAATTAGATGCACCGTAATATGCTGCAAATTCTGCTTCCATAATGGAGGTCACTATTAGAGATTGTTTATAACTCTTCCCGTATATAGCACCTTATACCGAAATGAAAATGTAGCTTGATGTGGATTTTATATTATTTAAACATCTATGTAAGCCAGAATCCAAATACTGAATGATCTCTATATGTTCCGACTTTCCATATGTGAGCATATAGTATTGATAAAACTTAAAGTATCACTAACGGAAAACTTTCTTAAGTCCACTAATGGGTTTCCTTAATATGCATAAGCTCTTGAAGTTATTGAGTTTGATCTTGATAAAGAATATCTTCTACAGAATGATGGGGAAGGGTTTTAGTATTGCTTTATATTGAAACCATAATTGCTTCAAAGCTTATCTTTCCGCAAACAAAATATCCTCAAAGAATTTTACTAACAATTACTAATATGCTCAATATAGTATAATATTGATAAAACTCAATATGATGAGCATATAGTCTTGATAAAACTTAAAGTATCACTAGGAAAACCTTCTTAAGTCCATTAATGAATTTCCTTAATTCACATAAGCTCTTTAGGTTATTGAGTTTGATCTTAATAAAGAATATCTTCTGTAGAATGATGGGAAATTTTTTTTAATATTGCTTTATATTGAAACCATAATTGCTTCAAACCTTATCTTCCCCCAAAACTCAACATCCTCCAAGAATTTTACTAACAATTACTAATATGCTCAATACATTATAGTATTGATTAAACTCAATATGATGAACATATAGTATTGATAAAACTTAAAGTATCACTAATGGAAAACCATCTCAAGTCCAGTAATGGATTTCCTTAACTTACATAAGCTCTTGAGGTTATTGAGTTTGATCTTGATGAAGAATAACTTCTGTAGAATGATGGGGAAGTTTTTCAGTATTGCTTTATATTGAAACCATAATTGCTTCAAACCTTATCTTCCCCTAAACTCGATATCCTCCCAGAATTTAAGTAACAATTACTAATATGCTCACAATTCACATCCCAATAATAATACACATCACTCATATAAATCAAGATACCTAGCACAACATTAACTTTTCCATATTTGGATAGAAATAAATTAACTTGAAAACGGTACCTTGTCGTCATAATCAAATATTAACAATAAGTCATGTCAATTAATAAATCTTCATTTGGACCGATATATTATCGACATGGATAAACCAAATAATTGCCATATTATCACATGTATATTTATTATTTGGCCAAGTTGAAACCTTCCTTTAGGCCGATTACCAATCGCATAAATAAAATATGCAAAATAATTGGTTAGTTAAAATTAATTTCCACAAGAGAGCCCACTTTGGCAGGATGTTTTTTCAATTAGTTTTACTTAAAAAATAATTATTCAAATATATATGAAAGATAACCGAAGTTTGCCATTAAATTTTAACAACCACCATAATAAATTTATGGCAAATTGTAATTTTAATGATGCATTATTATAAAATTCCTTAAACTACTTTATTTTGGACCAAAAATTAATTTTCAAATCATAAAAATCAATTTTAAATCCAATGTACTCAAAAACAGTAAACAACTAAAAGGAGTTTAGGGGCACGGGCGACGTTTAGCGAATAAAGCGTCGCCAAATTCGAATTTTCCGACGACGGTATAAAGTGTCACCAGAAATTTCAGAAGGATGGACCTACTGGCACCTATAGCAACAATTTCTAAAGTGTCGCTCAAGTGCTACCAAATCCAAACCACTGGCGGAGGTTGTATCTGTCGCAACAGTTAGAATCACACAATCACCACTCTATGACCAACGGATTGACTTTCTGACAATTCCAGCAGAATACACAAAATAAAAAATTTAACTAATTTTCGTCCAACTTTTTTTCCGAATTTTCAAACCCAAAATGCACAAAAAAGATTAAAATATATTCCAGATGAACATGAAAAACTAATGAACCAACTATTAAATTTAAAACCAAATGAATTTAATTTGAATGAGTCCAATCATGTTCTTTCGTGATCATAGATGAAGGTTTCATTTATAAAACGAAGAATCATACCGAAAAACCATAATTATTTGGCATTGAATAATTTTATGGCAAAACCGAAACCATGTAATGAAAACATATGGAATCCATTGTTTGAAACAACGATTACCCAAAATATGTATGCCAATTACCACATTTGAGTAATAACCAATCAACTAAATATTCACCAAAAGTTTATCATGAGAATAGAAGATTCGAATACTCATCATGACAATGATATCCCCACACTCATACTACAGTGAATCACAATAACTAAATGCTGATTGGTACCATAAATGATTGAATTTCAATCAATTTAACATCCATTAAAAAATTTTACTATGAACTGTGATTGGAATATTGCAAAGAATACCATTGGATTAAACTTAACAACAAGTCCAGTGGTTTTCTCCTTCCAAAAGATTCGATTGGAGAACCGAGGGGAAGCGTTATTTGAAATTAGAGTAAATAATTATAAGCTCCATGTGTTTTGCACTAATACACTACTACCTTCCTATGTTTTACCAATATAATTATAACCTCTTATGTTTTATTACCATCCAACTAAAACCTCATTCCATCCAAATTTACAACTTTTTCATCCAAAAAATTAACATGGCATCTTTTATTGACAAAAAGTCTCTTTTCAATTTGTTGTCCTTCCACCTTCTCTTTTCCACTCCTTTTCACGACCAAATTTCTTTAAAACTTGTGTTTTCTTATTCTCCCTCTTTCACTTTTAACTTTATATCATTGATTTCATTTCATAACGGTTTTTCTGCAGCTGGGTTTTTGATCGAAGAGATTTAAGTTTCAAAATATCACTCGGTACCTATGTTAGGGTTTAACAATAAGGTTCAATATTTTAATTTTGAAAAGTGTCTTTACAATTCAGTTTGAGAGATGGAATTATTGTTCACTTGTATGAGTTTTTCAGTTGCTTCTATTGTTCCCAGCCTAAAGATGTTGACTTTCCTAATTTTCTTTTACAGCTCTAATTTTTTTGTTCTTGATCTTGTTTTTAAATTTTTGTTACATTGGACTTTCTGTTGGGACCTTCCTTGTTCAAATTAAATGCAGTGTCATACTGCTTATGGGGAATATTTTGTGAATTATGTATAGATGGCACTACAAAATTGACAAAGCACACATAATTAATATGCAGAAATTCAAGTTTGTACGAATCTCTTTATTGTCATGATCTAGTGACATTTTGTACTCTGTTTAATTCATAAACATGGATTTTTTTCTCCTAGATTGCTACAGTTTGCCCATGTCCTGACTTGTTATTATTTCCCATTTAGGATAGTTAAAAGTGGATTTGGTCCACGTGGGAATATAAATGTTATACACTCTTAATTTTACCAATCCAATGTATTTACATAGCAAACAAAATACGTCAGTTCACTCCAATTTTTTGTTTCTCCACTCTTCTTGACGTCTTTAGGGGGAAATATTCCTTAAAAAAAGTAAGAAGATCAAGCTTTTTTTGGTTAATTTGAGGAAATGTAAACATTAAGTTTACGTTTAATTGGCTAATTTGAACTAGAAAGGCTATTTCATCTGTTGTTTTAATAAAGGAGCAGATCGTTGGAAGTTGGAGAAAACAGTTAAAGATGGGTGAAATTGTAAAGGATGAAGAGAAACTGAATGTTTGTGGAATTGAGACTTGAAAATCACGTATAAAGTAGAATCAAAATTTATCTTATAGTTTTTTTTGAATAGGGAAATACAGTGATTTACGGGATTATTAACTTTCCTTTTCCCTCAATGAGAAAAGTGTTTATATTAGCTATTCCTTCCTTTTTAAATTTTAATTTTTTTTTTATGACATTCTTTCCGATTTTATTTTTGTTCTTTGTTTTTTTGTTTTGATATTTGAGATCATGATTGCGATCTCTACAATTAACGACAGCTTCAAGATCGCGATCCCTTTGTCTTCCAATCGATTTTGAGATTCTGTTTTTTATTTGTGAGATCATGGTCCTCTGGAGATCAACTGTGATAGTGTCTTGTGCTTTATAGCTTATTGTTTGATTTAATAATTGCTTCGCATATTCTTCTGCATAACAAGGCAGTGATGATTTAATGTTACTTTGCGGAGTGTGGATTTCAGATGTGAAAAGGAATGATTTCGATTTCAATTTCAATGGCAGGGTAGTACGGATCTACCGTGTAGCAGCCATGGTTATTGATTTCCTTTTTCTTGTCTGATGGAAGCCGAATTTAAGACTCCCATTTCTCATTCTTCTTTTTCTTTATTTTATGGATCTTGATATTCCTTGCGGCACATTTCTAATGCATTGTTTATTTTTGAAAATCTAAATTCGTTTGTTGAGCTTATATTGTATCAGCTTGATTATGCTTTAGATTTCAAATTCAATTTTCTCAATTGCTTTGGGTTATTCAGGCTAAGGAATTTGACACGTGATAAAGGGCATATAACCATTTTGAAAGAACATTTTGAATTTGAACAGAGTTGGAAGGTGAACTATTCATTTTACTTTTCCGGTTGGCATATGTTTGGTTTTAGTGAGATTGATTTTGGATGGGGGAATCTTGTTAGGGTTAGAACATATGGAGAGACATTTACATATAATGTTTCTGGGTTGATTCCGAAAGATATAACTGGAAACAACAATGCAATGGAGGCATGAATTACAATAGATGAGAGCATCATAGATTGATAGTATTAGAGCTCTTATTTCAAATGACTTAGTTCAAATGACTTGTATAAAAGATTGTATCGGAGCTCTTATTTTTCATTCTTTTACCTTTAATGAAACAAAATGATTAGTTTACGATCTCACTTTTTCCACTATAATACCAGGTACAAGAGCCCTTTTACCTCTCTCATAATTGATATAAAACCTCTTTTATCACTCTTTTATACCTTTAAAAAACATTTTTGTTCAAATAGCTAGTATAAAAGCTCTTTTACTACTCTTATACCTGGTATAAGACTCATTCTTAAGCTTAAATAAAAACATATATTTATATGTTCACAATAACTCTTATTTATTGAAGAAAACCATGACATGAAGGCTTTATACCACCAATACCAGTTATAAGGTCTTCATGGCATGGTTTTTCCTAAAAAAATAGGAGTACTAATGTGAATATAAAAAAAATGCACTATACAAATTCATTATACCACTTGTATACCTTGTACAAAAGGTTATATACATGGTATACGACCTTCATATCATAGTTTTTGTTGGCATTTTAAAATATACTATAAAAATAAATGAAAAATGGGTGCTATAAAGAAATTATACCACTCTTATTCCATGTATAAAGCATTCATGAAGGAAAGAGTGGTATAAAAAACTATGGCGAACCCTAGAGCCCCCTTCCCCCTCTCGCCAACGTACCTTCCCTGATCACCACCACCCCTCTACCAATCGGATCATACTCACCATCACCTCAATATCTCTCACAATGCGAATCCAGTTACCCTAAACACCTTTAGCATTCCCATCTCAAAGAACCCTAAACCCGTAACTTTTTTGACCTACCCAAACCAATTGCCTATTCTTGTTCGTAACTTCATCCGAATTTATTTTGAGAACTTTCCTAACAGATATGACGCTGTGGCCATGAAACGTGTGTTTAGGAGGTATGACGTTTTTGGGAATGTTTATGTTGCTAGGAAGCGAAACGCACAAAATCTGAATTTTGGTTTGCATCAATGGATGATTCTTTACCGATGCATGAGGCTTTATATCATTTAAACATGATTACAATTGGGACAATTTGACTTAGGGCTTACAAGGCATGATTTTCTAGTTTGCCGGATAGTTCTAAGGGTAGGGCACCAATAAATAGAGGTGTAATTCGGCCTTCAGTTTACAGGCTGTTTATTAGATCCCCAAGAGATGAAAGGTCATTTGCTAGAGTGGTTGCTCCTGATGAAAGACCTAATAATGTAGAAGTAGTGGTAGAACCTGCAATTGTGAGTTGGGTGCCTCTCAGCTCCTTGGTTACAATTCGTAATGTTTAGGATATCCCGACTTTGTTTGAGACTATACGAGAAAGGGACTGTTACGTGAAGAGTGTGGCAGTGGCTGGAGATAACAGGGTTGTTATTATTATTCATGCTGAGGACGTTGTGAAGTCATTCATCGGCGGTGTTTGGAAAAAATTTGAGGATATCATTGAATCTGTTGAGCCCTATATAGAGACTTCGTACCAATTGGTTGTCTAATGTATGTGGACTTTATGGGTCTACTCCAGCTACTATTACAGCTGATTGGTTGAAAAAATTTGCAAGTCAATTTAGATCAGTAGTTTCCCTTAATTATAATTGTTTATACCCGGATCGAGTTTATGTGGTATCGTGCCTTGTGTTTGTCCCACGGCAGATGAGCAATAAGGAGGTAGAAGTGCGTTATGGAGTGAAGAGCTATAGGGTTGAAGTGTGTTTCAGATAAGTTATTTCTTACATTCCGGGTTACGTGTAAAAAGAGGAGGAGCCCATTGATAATGATAGAGATCGTGAGGAGGAGGTTATGGCCTGTAAGGATGTAGAAGCGATAGTGCCTAGTCGTGAGGACTCTTATAGTGTAGTTCCGGAGACGGGGGTTGAAGGTTTGGTTGTGCAAGATATTGGACCGACGTCCGTTGGTGGGGCCGAACCTGGATTGGTCTCTTTTAGACCAGATATAGTTAATATAAATAGATTAATTTTGTCAAGAAACGAAGTAGAGCCTGACAAGAATTTGCAGGTTTTTCTTATGGGTCAGAAGTTAGGTTTATTTTGAAGGCAACAACAGGCTCATATTATAGAAATTTTAGAGGCAAGCAAGCCCTCATGAGTGCGGAAGGACAAGTTTTTTTTGTCAAGGTTATAATTTCTTTTAATGTCATTATAATTTATGTGTTGGAATAATAGATGAGGTTTGCGTAATAGGGCAAAACAATTATTTGTTAGGTCATGCATTAGAAAGTGGGGGTTACTGTTCTTTGGCTTGTCTGAAACTAAAGCTTGTGATGTTTCGGTCTAGGAAATTAGAAAGTTCTGGGGTCGTAATGATTTTCTTTTCCATTGTATTCCAGCGATTGGTTTTTTTGGGGGGGGGGGGAGGTTTATCAATTTCATGGAACAGATCATTACTGCAGGTTACTTTGTTGAGTTCTAGTGAAAGATGGCTTCTTATGCATTTTGTGGGTCCTAATATAGATGTTAATGTGGTTTTAGTGTGCGGTTCCGTCCATGCGAATGCTAGGAGAGATATGTGGGTTGAGATCACGGAGGTTATTAGCGATCTTTCTCGTGTAATTTTATGTGGTGCCTTTAACGAGATTTTATAGTGTGAAGAATAGTCAAATGGGGGAGTGAAGGTGTCGATGATGGACTTTAAGAGTTTTGTAAATGATTGTGAACTTTTTGATTTACCGTTGCATGATTGTGATTATACATGGTTTAATAGTGTAGCATTTTCGAGAATTGTTCGAGTGTTAGTCAGTGAGGACATAGTGGATCTTTGGCCTAATCTTAACCTTACAACTATTGATTCGGTTTTGTCGGATCATTTTCCAATTTTATTTAGATCTCGGGTAGTTTCAAGAAGGGGTCCAAGACTGTTTCTCGCATTAAACTACTGGTGGGAAAATGTAAACTTTTTACCATTTATTTCTGAAAAGTGGAGGGTTATTTGTGGAGAGTTTCTGAATAGGGACATAAATTTTAAATTAGTTAGTTTGAGAAATTTTATTCCACCATGGCACAAGGCTAATTTTGGTAACCTGGAGAGAAAGATTTTAGAGTTGGAGTTCAAGATTATTGACCTAACTTCTAGTGGTGTGGTTTGACCTATAGACATTTCTGAGGGATCAAATTTGGTGACTACCCGTCAGGAATTATTTGAGTCTAGACGTGCTTGGGAGGGTATTCAGCAACAATAATCGCGGGTTGATTGGACGTTGTTAGGGGATGAAAATACAAAATTTTTCCATAGGGTGGCATCAGGGAGGGCAAGATCGAATCAAATCTTGCATTTAGATATAAACGCGACTCTAATTCATAATCCGTAATTAATTGTGGAGGCTATCTGGGATTTTTATGCTCGATTATTTGAGACAAGAGAAATAGCCCCATTTTCATTGGATAAGCTAGTTTTTAGCCGTATAGATAGGGAAGCAAATGTTAGACTTGTGGCTCCTTTAAGCAAAGAGGAGGTTTGGGCGGCGGTTTGTTCATGTAATTAAAGTAAGGCTCCCGGCCCCGATGGTTTTGATTTTTAGTTCTACAAGAGGTTTTGGCACGTAATAAAAGGAGAAATATTAGGGTTCTTTAACCACTTTCATATGTCCGAGACGATTCCTGACACCATTAAGACCTCATTCACGGTACTTATTCCAAATATCCTGGGTACATCATCACTGACCAATTTTAGACCGATTGCTTTGATACATGGGATGTATAAATTGCTGGTAAAAGTTCTATATCTGAGGCTACAACCCCTATTACCACATTTAATCTTGAAGAATCAGTTCGGTTTTTTTAAAGGTAGAAGTATCCATGAGTGCTCTTTTATTCCGTCTGAAATTATTCACTCTTTGCGTAAGAGCCGTCAATCATGTTTTGTTCTAAAATTGGACTTTAAAAAAGCATATGATAGTATTTTTTTGAGGTACATTGATGAGGTATTAGGGAGTATGGGTTTTTATAGGAATTGGGTATCATGGTTGAAAAACTGCATGTTGAATTCCACTACATCGACATTATTTAATGGTTCCCCATGCGATCCTATCAAAATTAGGCGAGGTGTTAAGCAGGGTGATCCGTTGTCTCCGTCAATTTTCATTTTAGCTGTGGAGGGTCATAAACATCTAATTAAGGCTGCCATTTGGGAAGGAATTCTCCTAGGATTTCGTATTACAGGTTCATCGAAAGACCTGTCCATTCTACAATTTGCGGACGATACTTTGTGTTTCATTCCACCTGTTGAGTCAACCCTTGTAGAGTTTATTAGAATCTTACGATGTTTGGAATTGATATCGGGTCTACAGATTAATTTTCATAAGTCTTCTATTTGGGGATTAATTTAGATCCTTTTCGGTTGAAAGTTTGTGTGAAGTTGGTGGGATTCAAGGTGGAATCCTTTCCAATAAAGTATTTAGGAGTACCCCTTAGTTTTAAGAGGATTCCGGTGTCGAGTTGGAATCCACTAGTGGCAAAATTCCAATCTAGGTTAGCAACATGGAAAGGAGGTTGTTTGTCCTACGCCGGGAGGTTAGTACTTATTAAATCGGTACTCTCCTCGATGCCGATTTATTTATTATCCTTTTTAAAATCCCGACTGCCATTAAAGATAAGTTGGTTGGTTTGATGAGGAATTTTCTACGGAAAGGTGATGCGTCGGTGCGGGCATTAAGCAAAGTGGGTTGGGTAAATATGTATCTGCCAAAAGAATTAGGAGGGTTGGGTATTAGGGATTTAAAGGTGGTGGATGTTAGCTTACTGTTTTAGGGGCTGTGCAAGTTGTGTGTTGGAAATGAAAATTCCTTGTGATTTGAATGTTGTGCAAAATTGTATGGCCTTTTGTCTTGGCACGATGTTAAATTCTCTGCCCCTTCTAAGATGTCGCATATTTGGAAAGGAATTATCACTTGTTGTCTAGGAGATGGATTAGCTTGGAATGTATTTTCATTGAACATTAAAGTAAAGGTGGGTAATGTTAAAAATGGCCTTTTTTGGCATGATATTTGGATAGAGGATGTGTCATTGGTGAATGTTTTCCTGGATCTGTACGAGTGTTGTAACAAGTTTGCTTTGGTATAAATTGTTTGTTCGAGTCTTATGGGGAGTAATGCATTTCAGAGACCATTTTGGAAAAGCAGTTTACGTTTTATAGCTCAAGAAAGGTGTAGGCTACTAAGGGTTAGAATTAATAATGCTATCCCGAATATTTTTAACTTGGCATAGGATGGGGCTGTCATGATTGATTGGCCACAACCGGTGTTCTCCATGTCGAGCAATCTTTTCTCAAGGGGAGCAGGAGAGTCAAAATGTTTTTCAGTAGGGGCATTTTTTGAAGTTTAATATAGGGATGCAAGATGGCAAACTTCCCAAGTTGACTTTTCGTTGATATGGTCCTCTCTTAGTCCGCCTATAGTCCAATTTTTTGGGTGGCTAGCATTTCGTGAGTGCTTATCAACAGTTGATTTTTTGTTATGGCGTGGTTGTTTAGGGGCATCAGAAAATAAATGCCCTTTTTGTACGGAAGTTAAGATGATAGATCACACATTATTTCGTTGTGATGAGAGCTCAAGTCTATGAAGATATTTATTTCGGTGATTAGATATTCAAGTTATGATCTTAAGATCTGGTGTAGAGTTCCTCAGCTTGTGGTGGTCTAACTTTAAGCCAGGTTTGATTCGTGAGTTTTCCACTTCAGTTTGGTTTGTTCTTACTTGGAACATTTGGAAACGTAGAAATCA
Source organism: Euphorbia pulcherrima (assembly GCA_947683365.1). NCBI lineage: Eukaryota > Viridiplantae > Streptophyta > Magnoliopsida > Malpighiales > Euphorbiaceae > Euphorbia > Euphorbia pulcherrima. The sequence goes on from CANTUS010000010.1 coordinate 47,788,181, forward strand.
TTTTGTGTTCAAGGGTAGTCTTCCGCAGCTGGATCCTCTTCTTGCTAGTCTAAACTTATGTTGGTTTCGTTTTAATTGTAAGCGTAGAGGACTCGTTTTGTATTTTTGGATTTATTTTGTAATCCCACACTTTTACTAGCTTAGGGCTGTAATTTTTCTGTCGTTCATCTCATCTTGTGATCAACACTTTATATTAATAAAAAGAGGGGTGGGTGTTTTGTAGGTAAGCGAAGGTACCAACCTAGTTAGGACTTTCGCCCCAAAATTTTCACCCACCCCAAACTTTTTTCTTCCGGAGGGACAAAATGTTCCTCTGGGGGTTTTTCAAAAAATAAAGCATTCATGAAAAAGGGGTAAAACAATTGGTCCATGAGCTATTATACTTGGTATAACAGCTTTTCTACCACACTTATACCTCTAATTAAAATAATAGATATTAAACAACCAACAAAAACCATGTTTTGAAAGCCTTATACTTGGTATAAGAGTTGTATAATGCATTTATATGGTCATTTCTCCTTTATGTTCACAACATTACTCATTTTTTCATAAAAAGAAAATGTTATGAATGACTTATACTTGGTAATATACCTCTTTACAACTCTTAAATTTTAATAAATAAATATGTTTAAATGGCTGGCTTAAGAGCTCTTTCAACACTCTTATACATGATATTAAGGCCTTATAACTAGTATAAAGCATTTATACCACCAATTTTTCATTTATTTTTAAAACAAAACTTAAAATGTCGGCAAAAAACCATGGTATATAGGTCATATACCTAGAATAATAACTCTTATACCAGGTATAAGAGTGATGTAAAGCTGCAGAAAAAGCGATTTAAGTTAAATTAAACTTAAAAACTAAAGACAAAAACCAAACAGTAATAGGATAGGGCAGATGAAAAGGAAAATCAATCATTCTATTCATACGAAAACAACTAAACAACAATATAATCCATAACAAGATAATCCTTCCTCGAATATGAATTTAAAAGCTCAACAATCGCCTCCTTCGATAACCTAATAAAAAGGCATTATAATAGTCATCCATAGTTCTCGATTTCATATCTCAACAATGTCACACCATATGTGTATTGTTCAAAAGTTCTCAATCCAAACACGTCGATCATGATGATGTTTACGATTCTATCCTCAACCATGCTTCTTCTTGATAGCGAAATACTCAATAGTCTTCTTCTTATATCCAGCCTGTACATAAATTCAACAACAACAATAAAAAAATTAAACAATTAAGGTTACATTATTAATTCTTATTCCAATTATAAAAAATTGAGTAAGCTTCCATGAGTTAATTATCGAGTATATTGCCACCAGTCAATATATTTAAGAATTAGAGAGGCCAGTGGTTTTTCAAGAAAAGTAGTTGTAAATCTTGACCTAGACTGGATTAAAGATGAAAAAAGGAAAATTTATTTGGTTAAAAATTAGGTGAAAGAGAAGTGAAATGAAAAATCAAAATCAAATTAAAAATCAAACTTGAAACCTAAAATTAAATTGAAAATTAAATTGAAACTTAAAATCAAACTTGAAATTAAGATTGAAAGTGAATTTCAAACATGAAATTGAAAATCAAACTTAAAGGTCGAACTTGAAATGGAAAATGAATCTTGGAATTAAGATAAACCTAAAATAAGCTGAAAGTGTTGAAGTTAGAAGATTGAATACTGATGGATGACATTGATTACTATGGAGACAGAGAAGCGGTGAATCTTGATCGGAGGAGAGATGATTGTAGAGGTTGGAATTGCAGAAAATGAGTTTGAATGTTGAGAAAGGGGGTTTGAATTGACAAGTTTCGTATTGGGGAGAAGAATCCTTGTTTTGTAAGATTTTCTAAATTTTAAAACCTAGTTTTATATAATTAAAAAAAGAATAAAATAAGGGTGAGCTTTAGGAAAAGTGGACTACATATAGGAGGCCTCAAAAGCCAAAATTTAGGGATCCAGCTAAGTTGCCCTTTTAAATATTAGGATAGTAGGGCCTAACTTTTGACCCTATGCCCTTTACAAAATTTCATTAATATTAAGCACACATCACTAATATGTAAAATACACATCATTAGTGTTTGAATCTCACATTATTAATGTTTCTATTGGAAACCAATAATCCAGAAGAAGAAAACTCAAGCCAACCATTCGAATAAATGTCTAAAGAAAACAAAATGCCTAAGTCCAAGAAGAATGCACCCGGACTAAATGTCAAAGTCAAGGGAGATTACATCAAGCTAAGGACATACAATTCCTAAGTTCAAGAAGAAAATATCCGGTTAGAGTTTGGAAAGGAAACAAACTTCTAACCCCTTGAAGACAACATCCGGAAGATGATAACTGGTTGAGTGTGCATCCGGTGAAATGTTATGTCTAAAGACATCCGGAAGACACAATTCACTAGGACAATGGGAATATTCAAATATTCTTGTTCCCTCCACTTTGGTCTAAAGTCAAGCAATATTTTTCCTTGGAGTAGGAAAAAGGGACAACTTGCACAATTAGGTAAAAGATAAAAAGCTGACATGGAAAGAGAAAAAGGTAACAACCTTTTTAACATACACCAATAGCAAGGCGCATGGAGTCCACTCTAAAGATAAATCTGCATAAAAGTTGGCAGTGAACAAAAAGCCAAATAAACGCCAACTGACAACTTTGCCACATCAATCCCAACAAATTCAAATGGATATTTATTAGGTCTAATAGACATATCAATGACTCCGAAAGCGCCATCTTATATCTGATCAATGGTGAATATTCAACCTCAACCAACAGCTACATTTATGATGCAAGCCTATAAAAGGTAAGCTTCACCAAGGGACAAGATGCTGGTTGATTTCGAAAAGCTATTACCTTAAGAAATATTCCCTATTCAATTAGTGATTCCATCCCTCCAAGAACCAAACACTCTAATCTAGTTGTAAGGATTCTCAAGTAACATTATAAACTTTAAGAATTAAAAACCAAACCTTTGTTAAGACAAAAATTGTAAAATATCATACTTGGATGAGTAATAAGGTTGGGACTTAGCTTAAACTAGGAAAGTTTAAGTGGTATATCCCTATGGGACTTAGCTTAAACTTGGGTAGAGTTTGAGTGGTAAGGACTCAGCTAAAGATTGGTGTCTTTCGTGGTATATCCTACATCCAAAGGAGAATAAATCTCTAAAGACAAATTGTAAAGGCTTGGTTTTTGCCTGTGAAAGGAATCAATCACTATAGTGAATTTAAGCTCGGAGGAGGAAACTCCGTGGACTGGAGGTAGGCAGGGCCGAGCCAATATAAAAATATATGTGTTTGATTTCTCTAACTCCCAACATTTCATTCAAGCACATTTATATTAAATATTTGCATTACTTAGAGCTTACACCAATCAGCTTCGAGTTTATTCATATCATGCTACACAAAGGACTTTTATAGTCTAAAACATTTCATAAAAAGGGTCATTCACCCCCTCTAACCCTAGTTAACACTCACAAGGGACCAACAAGTGGTATCAAAGTAAGTGCTTACAACTAGAGATCTAATAATCTCAAGCTAAAGGTCCATTTTTTTGATTCAAAAAGCAAAATGAGTTGTAATAACTCACAGTTTCTTCCGGAGGGTGTGTCCATTACCCGTCCTCCTCTCTTCACCGGTGAACACTACATGTTTTGGAAAAACCAGATGAAGAACTTTCTTCAAGCCCAATGCATGCTAGCATGGATTGCCATCAAAGATGACCCATATATTCCTACCTATAAAGTTGAGGGAATCACCACTAGGAAGCCCTCTAGTCAGTGGGATGAAAATAATTACAAGAAAATGCGTGAAAATGCAAATGCTATTAACAGGCTTCATTGTGCTCTTAGTACAGCAGAATTCAACAGGATATCAGGCTATGAAACTGCACAAAAAATCTGGTAAAAACTAGAAGTGACCTGTGAAGGAACCAACAAAGTCAAAGAAGAAAAATTGATCTCATCCAGCAAAAGCTTGAAAATTTCAAGACAGAACCAAAGGAGTCCATAAGCAGCATGAATACTTGATATTCAAATCTGGTGAATGGAATGAAGAGGCTTGGAAAGGAGATCACTAAGGAAGAATTGGTAAAGAAAATCCTCCGGAGTCTTACCAAAGGAATGGGACAACAAGAAGACTGCCATTGAAGAAGCTCATGATTTGAAATTCTATAGTTATGATGAGCTCATTATTAATATGTTAGCTTAAGATCTATCCTTGAAGAGATACAGTCAGCAAGAAAAGAAGCTTAAAGAGAAGAAGAAAGGAATTGTTCTTAAAGCAGATTCATCCGGATCAACTTCTTTCGGAGTAAAAAAGCACTCAAAGGAATCTAATTACAACACAGAAGAAATGGCTATGCTCGCCAGACAATTCAATAAATTCTTGTAAAAGGAAGAAAGAAAGTCAGGAAGGAGTTTTAGAAAGTATGACTCTTGAAAAAGGAGAGAAGGTAGCTCAAAGAAGGACACGTACAGAAAGGGACCAAAAGAAAAGAAGGATCCAAAAAAAGAGATGGCATGTTTTGAATGTGGTGAAAAAGGGCATATGAAAGCCAAATGCCCTAAGCTCAAGAAGGACAAGAAGTAAAAAAAAGAGAGCAATGGTGACCACATGGAGTGATAGCGAGGAAAGCAACAACTCATCTTCCACAGAAGAAGAAGAGATTGCCAACTATGTATTCATGGCCCTAACTGAGTCGGAATCTGATCATTCTACAAGAGAAAATTCTAAGCATGTTACTGAACAAATTGAAGAATCAGAGTTTGAGTCAGCTAGTATAGAGGTATGCCTATAGTCCACAAAAGATCAACAAATGTGTCATATTGATAGTGGATGCTCAAGGAACATGACTGGTGATGAAAGGGCCTTCATCACATTAACCAGAAAGAAAGGAGGAAAAGTAAGCTTTGGAGACAATCAAAAGGGATAGATCATTAGTCAACGAACCATTGGATCTGAATTAAAGATAGAAGATGTCTCTCCAACTGATGGACTAAAGTTCAACTTGCTTAGTGTTGCTCAACTCTGTGATAGAAGAAGAAAAGTTATCTTTGACTCCGGAGGCTGTTCAATCATTGATAGTAAGTCCAATCAACTTATTTTTTATGCACCTAGAGTATATAATGTCTATTTTCTAACATTCAAAATGAGAAAAAGAATATATGCTTGGTGTCTAAAGCAGAAGAATCATGGCTATGGCACCGGAGGTTGGGACATGTTAGCATAAACCTCCTATCCAAAGTAGCCAAAAAGGAATTAATTATGGGTTTGCCTAAGGTTGATTTTGACAAGGATCATATATGCACTACATGTCAACAAGGTAAACAAATAAGAAAAATTTCCCTTCCATCTCCTATATACCTCCCAAGAGAGTTCTTGAACTCTTACATATTGGTCTCTTTGGCCCAATTGAGCCAATGAGTTTAGGTAGAAGAGAATACACTATGGTTATAGTGGATTGTTATCCTCACTATACCTAGGTTGCTTTGCTTGCATACAAAGATGAAGCCTTTGACCATTTCTCCAAGATATTCATTAGGATAGAAGTAGAACAGGGCATAAGCATTACACACATCCGAAGTGATAATGGAGGAGAAATAAAAAAAAAGCATTTTGTTGAATTCTATGAATCTAAAGGCATTGAGCACAACGTTTCTACTTCTCACACGCCTCAATAGAATGGGGTTATGGAACCAAAATATAGAACCATTGTTGAAATGGGTAGAACAATGCTAAATGAAAATAGATTGCCTAAGTATTTCTGGAGCGAGGCCGTAACACTGCATGTTATATTTTAAATAGAGCTCTCATTAGAAAAAGTACGGATAAAACCCCATATAAAATCTGGAAGGGAAAGAAACCCAAAATTGGGTACTTTAGAGCCTTTGGATGTAAATCCTACATCTTAAATTATAGAGAGCAACTAGGAAAATTTGATCCTAAATCTGATGAAGAAATTTTCCTTGGTTACTCAATACATAGCAAAGCTTACAAAGTGCATAGCAAAAGAACTCAAACTATGGTAGAGTCTATACATGTAGATTTCGATGAGACTAACCATGTAGGAAAGAAAAGTCAAGATCGGGATGATATAGTTCCGGATGAATCAGAACTAGTAAAAGTTCAAGATCCTTTTTAAATAAAGAAGTACAAAGAAGAGGATGATCAAATCAATTTCAACTTGGATTAATTTCTAGACAGTCCCATAAATGCTGGAATTGATTTCAATGATGAACAAGAAGGAGATGAAGAAGTAGAAGTAGTTGTAGAACAAGCTCTACAAAAGCATGAGGATCTTCATAGGGAAACCAGGACTCAAAGAAATCTCCTGTAGAAGCCATTTTGGACAATGTCCTCAATCCAGTAAGAACCAGAGGACAACTCAACAAAATGATGAGCCATGCTGCATTTGTCTCACTTATTGAGTCAAAGAAGTTCAAAGATGCAGAAGGAGATGAAAGTTGGATGATGGCTATACAAGAAGAGCTATATTAAATCATAAGGAATGACGTGTGGGATCTAGTACCACCTTTTGAAGGAAAGTCAACCATTGGAACAAAATAGGTGATCTAGAATATGCTAAATGAATCCGGCGTGGTGGTAAGAAACAAAGCAAGGTTGGTTGCCCAGGGGTATAATCAACATGAAGGGATAGACTTTGAAGAAACCTTTGCTCTAGTTGCAAGGTTAGAAGCAGTCATGATCTTGTGTGCTCACCTCATTTCTCATATCTAAGGGATACATTCGGGGAAAAGCTGATACAACACCCTTTATCAAGAAGAATAAGGGTGATGTAATTCATCTCTAAAATTTATATGGATGATATCATCTTTGGAGCTACTGATGAAAAGATGTGTGAAGAGTTCAATAATCAAATGAAGAAGAAGTTTGAGATGTCAATGATGGGAGAACTCAATTTCTGCCTTGGCCTTCAAATCAAGTAGAGTCCGGATGGGATCTTCATCAACTAATCCAAGTATACCAAGGAGATTCTAAAGAAGTTTGATATGGACAAAAGAAAGCCAATGTCCACTCCTATGGGATCAAATATAGTCCTTTCAAAGGATTGTGATAGAGAGGAAGTGGACCAGAAGCTCTGTAGAGGGATGATTGGATCTCTTCTATACTTAACTGCTAGTAGACTAGATATTCAGTATGCAGCTTCCTATTGTGCAAGATATCAAGCCAATCCAAAGGATTCACATCTTAAAGCAATTAAGATGATACTAAGATACTTTCTAGGAACAACTGAAGTTGGGCTATGATATCCCAATAATAGAGATTTCAATTTGTAAGGGTACATTGATGCTGATTATGGCAGAGATATGTGTTGGTCCCTATGTGTACACTCAATGAGTCAGAGGGGAGTGAATGACTCGCTCTATTAAAATAGAAACTTTTTCATGATATGATGAACTCTACTAAGTAGGTTAGCTGGTTGAGTAGAAATCTGGAAAACTTCAAAGAGCACAGAGATTTTATACTGGTTCGTCAACCTGTGCTTATATCCAGTCCCAAAAGAGTGTTTTGGATTTAAATCACTAATATCAACTCCTTTATCCTAGGCGGAGAAGACTTTCACAAATTTCCCCAATTACAGAAAGTACCCTCTAGACTGTAATCGTTCACCCACTGAGTAGAATGCCCTCTTCTACTAGCAACTCAACTAATTCTAAACAAGAACTAGAGTCAACTTATGGAATCGTTGATCCAGTTGCAAATGATCAGATATTACAAAGCTATTCATCTATTCTATTCTCTCTAATTGTAAAGCTGATTCTCGCTGAGTAGTTGCTTTCTTGATTTGAGCTTCTTTAAAGCATGTAGATTGGCAGAATTTCACTTAGAAATTTTGGTGTAATCACTAAGTTCGAACACTTGCCTTCTTGCTCCTTTTATACTTGAAATCAAGAATGTAGCCATTGAACTTGCTTGTGCATCTTTTGAAATTGATAGCTCATCTATTCACCCATTGTTTTTTAAATCGATTAATTAGGAGATAGAATCACACTATTTTGAGATTGAAAACAATTTGTTAGAGGCAGATTGAGATTCAAGCTTCAATTTGAATTCTTTGTCATTTGATGCCAGTCTTCTATTAGAGAGAACTCGCGCTGACTTGCTACGTGTCATCTTCCGATACCTTCTTATAATCTGATAGTTTGCAGAGTGTGCGATACTATATTGTTGATCTGAAGAATTTCCCAATTTGGCAAATGACTTTTTATAGCTTGATTCTGGAAGACTTTGTCCTTTTCTTCCTAAACCGGAGTCTTCTCAAGGCATTAATTCTTTTTGTCTCTGTATCATTAATATTCTGTAAAAAGCAACACTAAAAGCAAAGATTCCATTTTTCCTCAAATGGAAAGGTCAGTGCCATTGACGAAGATAAAGTAACTTAGTGAAAGATACAAAAATATACTCAGCTGAAATAAAATCTAAATATCAAGCGTTGAGTGAACAGTTACTAGTCAGCAACTAAGTAAGCAGCTCAACTCTAAAACAACTCAGAGTTAAACCTAAATAACTAGGTCAGTAGAGAAATGACATTCTAGCCTCGAATTCAATAACTCACATACAACCATATATTATTTATTTTAACCTCATTATTGATTTAATTAACTCAAACTAAAATTAATTGTTATGATCAAAACTTAAGCACTACTGAGTTAGCCACTGAGTCTTTCCAAACTTGTGATGGGTTCAACAATCTCCCCTATTTTAATCAATGGCAATTAATTGAGATAGAAATTAAATTAATAAGATATTTAGATCAGAGTTACCTCAATAGAATGCTTGATATATCATTGTTCAGCATCTTCAATTCTCTCAGAGTGAATGCTAACTCCCCCATAATTCTTGATTCCTCTTAGGACAGTATTCCTCAACACTTCTCATATATTTCTGTAAGATTAGCAACATATATATAGCAAAAAATATAAGAAGTTAAGAAGATCTTAACTTAGAATAGAACAAGTCATATTTTATATATATTCATAACTAAGTACAGATCAACATAAAGTCAACCGATAAAGAATTCTATTCTATTTAGGCATAGATGGTCCACCAAGATTAGCTCTTCTTTCCTCAAACGCTTGCTGATCCCAGTTTGAGTTCTTCTCTTTTGGAAGCGCAATCTCCTTTCCTTTCCTCTTATGAGTCCCAATATATTGCCTTTCAATGTGCTCCAAATCCATGGACAGCTCATACGAGAACTCCACTTCCCTTTGATGTCTCTCTTTCTCCTCCTGCTTGCACTTCACACGATCCTTCTCCCCTATTGGCATTGAATCCAAAATGGCCTGAGCTTAACGATCAAATGAGTTCAGAAAGACCTTAAAATGCTTGAGATTGCTGTAAACATTAGAAGAAAAATTCTGCACTAGCGACTCATAGATTTCTTTTGAAAGAAAGCCCTGCTCTTTGAGAAAATAAAGGAGTGCTACCATAGCGTAAGATTGAGATTGATTTTCCCAGTACTGAGCACTCAGCCCTTCCTTAGAAATCTAGGTGAGACTGACCAGAGCCTTGGCTTGATTTTTTATCTTAAGATCCGCTCTAGCATAGGAGTGCTTCTGATGTGAGAGGACACTTGCTTATGGATTTGATCATTTGCTTGACCATCATTATAAACATCAGCATAAACAGACTTGATTTGATCACAAATTTGACCAAGCTTCTGGTGAAGATGTCTTGTTCTGCCTCTGACATAACAATGTTACGACTCAAAGCATCAGATATGTTCAATCTCTTCAAGCCCTTCAAAACTTCTTCCTGTGAGGAATTTACTCCCTGTAAAATATCTGCCTTTATCTACTTCAGATCATTTGAGTTGCCTTTGTTTATGTTAACAATAGTGATCAGCGCAATGATAGCATCAATTACAGCATCCAGCTTGGCTATGTTGGTGTTATTCTCCTTGCTCAAGATGTTATATCCACTGAGCACAGCTTGCATCCCCTGTAAAACTATATTGAACTTGTCAATCAAGGAGTTTCTGAAGTTTCTCTTCTCATCCACTACTTGGTAGTTGCTTTCATATATCTTTCCTATTTCTTTTTCAGCTCTGAAACCTCCATCTTCATGTAGTTAGCTTTCCTACCTGTAATATTTAAAATGGGCAAAGCATGGAAAACTATTGCCTTCATCAGCAAAAATGTAGTAGGAACTGACTTGAAGTGGGCCTTCATTTCTACAGTAGCTTCCATAAACCCTTGAACTGGCTCAACAACCTTTGCAATTATCCTAAGAACATCCTCAGACAGTAATGACTTAGCAATTTCAGCATCAATCTCCTCATCTATCCTCAATCTTGGATATCTTTCTCTTTCAAACTATTGGTCCCAGTGAAGGTCTAAATTAGGTCAGAGAGGGGTGAGTGACCCTTTTTCGCGGAACTAACAAGACTTTAAAAAGTCTTTGTGTAGCACGTTTGAATATGTTCCGGAGGATGGATCTGGATGATTTAGTTATGAAAATAAAAATGGAAATAAGTAAGAGGCAAGAAATTCAAACATAAGTTTTTTATCCTGGTTCGGCCCCGCTTACTCCAGTCCCCAGAGTTTCCTTCCTCCGTGCTTTTCCACTAGTGGATCCCTTTCTAACTAGCAGGAATCAAGCCTTACAATTTATCTGCATATGGTAACCCCTTTTAGATGTAGGATATTCCTTTTGTCTTTAGTAGGATATACCACTTAGATTTCTACCCAAACCTAAGTTGATTCCTACAGGGAGATCCCACTCAAAAGCACCTACTTCAAGCTATATCCCAATCTCACTACTCACCCAAGTAGGAGATCTTTTACACTTTGATTTTGTCAAAGGTTTTGGTTTTGGACTTCCTCAAGTTTATAAATTTACTTGGGAATCCTTATAAATAGATTTTTAATGAGTTAGTTCTTGGAGGGATTAAGCAACCGATTATTTTTAGCAAATTCTCTTGTATATGATTTCTCAAAATCAACCAGCACCTTCTCAATAGAGATTTTGACTAGTTTTAATCCTTAGGATTGAGGCTAAAAAGTTGTTAGTGATCTTTTTCCTTGTATTTTAGTGACTTGCCAACTTTTACGCCAATATTTTTTGGTCTGAGTTCCGCGCGCCTTTCTTATTGGTCTAGAAGAAAAAGGTTGTTACCTTTTTCTCAAACCTTGTGACAGTCCTTTGTCCTTTCTCTAAAAAGTGCTAGCTGTCATTTTTGTCTTGCTTTAGGGAAATGGATCTTTGACTAGCAGACCAAAAACAATGGATGGAATTTAATATTTTGAATTATTCCCTTTGTCTTGATATTAAGGTCTTCCAGATATTTTCGGACTTAATATCTCCGGATATGTCTTCTTCCGGATGCTATTGCAATCAGTTCTTCCGGATGCTGTTTTGGGAGGTTCAAAGTTTGTTTCCTTTCCAAACTTTATCTGAATGCTTCCATTCATGCTTAGGTAATTGTCTTCATTTGTCTTGGACTTTGGATGTCTTAGTTATATTTGCAGATTAGGATGGCTTAGGTCTTTTTATACTTAGGTGTTTTGTTTACTTCAAACATAATCCGTATAATTTATTATTCCGAATCATTGTTTCCAACATAAACCTCCTTATATCTCCCAACAAAGCAGCTTGGGGGTTGAATTGAGATTGAGGTTTTGGTTGTTGGTGATTTGGAATCTCTTCAAAAGTATGAGGACATCTAACAACTGGTCCTTCTATCATTAACGGTTGATGAGCTGGAGATACAATGGGTGAAAGCATTGGGATTATGGCTGTTTGGTCAGAGGTGGAAGTGGATGGTGTTTGGTTTTTAGGTAAAGATTGCATAGAGATTGGTATTGGTGAAAGGGGTGTTTTAATTGATAGGTTTGGGTTTAGGAATGATTCTTCTTAGTTCACTTTATCCTTCTCCTTCTCAACAACAATTTCTCCTTCCTCCTTATCCTCCAAGTCTCCTTCGTCCTCATCTAAGACTACCTTTATCTTCTCAAAGATTCTCCTCTCCCTTTATTTTTTCTCCTTCTTAGCCTCCTCAGTAGACACGACAATAATATACTTGCCTTCTTCTTCTGGATTAACTTCGAACTCTACTAAGTTAACTTGCTCAGCACCTTCTTTATCATCCTGCTCTTCTTCACTCTCAATCCCTTCTATAGCCCCTATCATTTCATCAATAGCATAAGGTATTGACTTCTCAGCCAGGCTTGCAGATGCCTTCTCATACGTCTTCTCTACTTCAGCCTTATTCTAGGCAGCTGACTCTTCTGCTCTTCTCCTTATCTCATCCTCCAGATCCTCTTGCTTCGTTAGCCTCACAGCCTTAACTACCTTTATCTTCTCAGCTTCCTCAACAATCTAGACTATGCCAGTTAGCTTCTTTATCATCAACTTCTTCTTTTATTGACCTACTTGAGGCACAAGAACTGATGTAGGTTCCTGTCTTACAGCCTTTCCATTATCAAGCCGAGCATCCTCACTCTTCCTCTTCTTCGATCTCTTTAGAGGCATCTCCTCTCTAAGCTCTTCCTCAACCCTCTTCTCTTCTTCTTTCTCTTTGGCAGTCAGCTCTCTATGCTTTTCATCCTTAGTTCCCTTAGAAAATCTGGACTTCCTAAGAATAAGACCAATCACAGGATTTAAGTTAGCTGAGCTTGCATTCTTTTCAGCCTTCTTAGAGTCCCTCTTGACCCCCTTCTTGCTCTCCTTTTTCTCCCCACCTTCTTCTCCTTTTTCAGCTCTTAGCTTTGTTATCCTCTCAAGCTCCTAAGCTATAAAAGAATCAAGAGTTTAGCCTTCATCTTTAGGCCTAATTGGCTTCATGGTCATGATAGCTTTTAGATCCTTCACTCTAACCTCTCCTTTCTTCAGCTTGATATACTTGGCATTCTTAGGCTTTTCTTAACATCTGAAGGCATGAAAGTGGGCATTACTGAGTGTTCTCAACTCAATAACCTTGAGAACAATCCCACTTCTCTGGGCCCATCCTTCCATCACCAGAAACCATGTGTTTGGACACTTTCATAAATTTGTGCAGAATGGCCAGCGGCCACTTGATACTCATACCTTTAGTGAGAGCATAGACAAACACAATCTCAAATTTTGAAAAGCTACCAATAGATACTGTTTTGGGAAATAACACTTTTTTTACCAGCTAGTGAGCTTGCTTCCCCTTCATCGAGAACATTGAGGCTATAAGTTCAGCAGCCTTATGGTCATCGGGAACTTCATAGTTTATTGGGATGCCTACATGATCTTTCTCCTTCATAGGTCTTATTCTCAGCCCCCTTTTTCTCATTCCCAGCAAATTAGCTATCAACTTAGGAGTCACATATACCTTCCTCCCCATCATAGTGGTGACAAATATGTCCTTGAATCCTTCTACCATGTGGATGCCATGTAAGAAGCTCTTAACGATCTACTCATAGTAGTCACTAGGTATTTCAGAGAACCCTCTTAGACGGTGTTAGCGTGTCCACTTCCTAAATCGCTCATTGCTTGAAAAGATGAGCATATCAACAATGACTGGGTCTTATACTTCAGCTCTTTCTCTGGAACACCACTTAGTGGGTATGTACTTAGTTCCTAAGGGAATAAATAGATCTTCCCTTTTGCCAAAACCCATCGCTACATTTGCTAAATGATTAGCGGTAGTAACCCAACACAAATCATCCTCATTTTTTATAAAGAGAGATTTTACAGAACTAGGTACTGATGATCTTCCTGAAGAACTCACCACTAGAATCACTTTGAAAGAGATTAGAGCATTTAGGGTTTTTAGGAAGAAGATCGCAAAAAAAAGGAATTTAGTAAAGTAACCTTTCCTTCTTTTGTATCTCTCCTAAAATAGCCAAAGACCCTTCGCCTGAGCCTGCAAAGCTTACGTGCGTGACTCACAATCCATGGTCATAATTCAATGGTGAGATTAATCATTGGTTACTGTGGTATTAATGATAAAAAAAATACACAGAGTTGTAGCGTCTGAATGTGGATGGTTTTTAAACTTGCTACCCTTTCTATTAGTTTTGAATTTGAAAAGAAACAGGTAGCAGTTTTAATGACGTGTCCAAAATTTAAGCGTGAAGAAGAAATAATTAACCTAATTTACATAAACTCAGAGTGGAAGATAGGTCAACTTCAAAATAGATCACCAAGAAAATATTTCTTCAACTTGGATTGGACATTCCAATCAGCTCTCTCAAGATGTTGAATTGATCCTTTCCAATAGGCTTTGCGAAGATGTCAGCTCACTGTTCTTCAGTGGGAATGTATGTGAGCTTGACTTCTCCTTTTAGCATAGGATCCCTTATGAAATGATGTCTAATGTTGACATGCTTTATCCTACTATGTTGAATTGGATTCTTGGATAGGTCAATTGCACTCCACACTCAGCATTATTGTATCCTCTCAAAGTGAAATCTACATTACTTGGATACCATAAACCTACATCAATAGAGCCCAACAAATACCTGAGAATTCTCTTAACAGAAGCTATGAGAGATTCTCTAGGGTCAGCTTGATATCTTGCATAGTAATATACATCATGTTAAATGTCAGGCGTACTAGCTGTTAAGTAAAGTAGAGAACCAATAATACCTCTGTAGAGCTTACTCTCTATAGGTTTACCTTCCTCATCTTCACTCAGAATTGTATCAGTGGCTATGGGTGTTGACATTGGCTTAGCTTTATCCATGTCAAACTTCTTGAGTACTTCCTTAGTATACCTAACTTGGCTGTTGAAGATCCCATCATCGCCTTGCTTGATTTGTAAACCAAGAAAGAAATTAAGCTCTCATATCATTGACATTTCAAATTCCTTCTTCATCTACTGACTAAACACTTTGCATAGCTTTTCATCAGTTACTCCAAAAATGATATCATTAATATAGATTTGGACAAGTAACACATCTTGATGCTTCCTTTTGATGAATAGAGTTGTATCTGCTTTTCCTCTGACATAACGTTTGTTGAGCAAAAAGTTTGTCAGTCTCTCATACCAAGCTCTTGGAGCTTGCTTCAATCCACAGAGAGCATTCTTCAACTTGAGGACATGATCTAGGAACTTGGGGTCTTTAAAGCCTGGGGGCTGTCTGACATAGACTTCCTTTAGAATATAACCATTAAGAAATGCACTCTTAACATCCATTTGAAACAACTTAAAGTTCATATGAGATGCAAAAGCATAAAGAATTCTTATGGCTTTAAGTCTTGCTACTAGTGCAAAGGTTTCTCCATAGTCAATGCCTTCTCATTGATTGTAACCTTGAGCAACTACTATGGCCTTGTTTCTGACAACATTACCAACTTCATCTAGCTTGTTCTTGAAAACCCATTTGGTACCAATGATTGACTTGACTCTGGCTTTCTCCACCAAATCTAAAAGTTCATTTCTTCTAAATTGGTCTAGCTCCTCTTGCATTGCAAACATCCAATTGTCATCGAATTCAACATCTTTAAACTTCTTGGGTTCAATCAATGAGATAAATGCTGAATGACTCATCATTTTATTCAGCTGGCCCCTGGTCAGTACTGGATTTTGCACACTATTAAGGATCTTCTCAACTGGGTGATCTCTTCTTGATTTGACTTCTTTTGGTAGATCAGGATCAGTTCACTGAGCTACTAACATTAGTTGAGCATCATTATAATCACCAAAGCTGATGGATTAGTCCAAGTCAACTTCATAATCTTCTTTTTCTGCAATTGGATCAAGAATAACAATGGGCTGACTGACTGATCTACTGACTTGTTCCTTTTCCTTTTCATCATCATTGGCTTCTCTACCTACATTGTTTTCATCAAAATCAACATGCATAGACTCCTTTAATGTGCCAGTCCTCTTGCCATACACTCTATGTGCCCTCTTATGTGTAAAGTAACCCGGAAAGATTCCTTCATTAGCCTTGGGGTTAAATTTAGCCAATTGGTTTTTAGTGTTTAATTTGAAGAATTTATAACCAAAGCCCTTGAGATAACCAACCTTGGGCTTGTGCCCCTTCCAAAGTTCATATGGAGTTTTGTTTAAAACTGGACGAATTAAAACCCTATTTAGAATATAACAAGCTGTGTTAACAGCTTCTACCCAGAAATACTTTTATAGGTTGTTATCACCCATCATAGAATGATACGTCTCTGCAATAGTGCAATTCTTTATCTCAACAACCCCATTCTGCTAAGGTGTGTAAGGGGTAAAAAAATTGTGGTCAACACCATGCTTGGAACAGGATTCCCCAAAGTGCCTATTTTCGAATTCTCTTCCATGGTCACTACGGATTCTATTAATTTTACGGTCCTTTTCATTAATGATTCGGGTAGCCAACCTATAAAATGATTCAAATGTTTCATCTTTGCTTGAAAGCAAGACCATCCAAGTGAACCTGGTCAGATCATCTACAATCACAAAGGTGTATTTCATTCCACCTAGACTTGTTGGCAACATTGGCCTAAACAAATCCATGTGTAGAAGATCAAAGGGGTGAGAATAATATATATCAGCTAAGGATTTAAAGGTCTTCCTAAATTGCTTCCCAAGTTGGCATGCTGAGCAAAGTCTATCTTTTTCAAAGGCTAAATTGGGTAAACCCTCAACAAGTTCATTTCTGGCTAATTGGACAGATTGGTCATATTGGTATGTCCTAACCTTTTGTGCCATATCTATGAGTTTTCCTACTTAAAAACTAAGCATATATCATTAGAGCCAGGGGATAAATCAATCATATAAACATTATTAATTCTAGGAGCATAAAGAATAGTTTGGTTGGAGTTACCATCAATGACTGAGTAGCCCACTGAGTCGAAGATCACTTTCCTACATTTGTCACACAGCTGAGCAACGCTTAGTATATTGAACTTCAGGCCTTTCACAAGAGATACATTTTCAATTGAAGGCTTGACTCCCATAGTGCCATTGCCAACAATCTTTCCCTTTTGGTTGTCTCCAAAACTGACACTTCCATTCCTCTTTCACTCCAATTTGATGAATTGCTTTTCATCACATGTAATATGCCTCGAGCATGCACTATCTAAATACCGTATTATTCTATCATCAGTAGACCTCAGGCTCACTTGTACAACAATCAAGTTTTCTTAGGTACCCATGCCTTTTTCTAGCTGGGTCCTCCCTTGTTAGTGGTGGTCATCCTTCACCAGTCATACTTATCATAGTAACCATTTTTGTGTCTATACATGATTATAGCTTGTCCTAACTTTCCACAATAATTACATACAGCCTTAGAATTGGGCCTGCTCACTTTACTCTTTTAAGAAACCTTCTCAGAGTGGTGAATGCAGTTACTCCGTGTATTCTTACTAGGTTGAGGAGGGACCTACACCTTTTTCAAAGTTGTTAATTTGGTAGCTAACTCATCCATTTTCTTGGTGAGCTTATTGTTATATTCATCGTGGTACTCATCTTTTTCCATAAGGTATAAGATGTCAAGTGAGGTAGAAGAACTGACATCTTCTAGATCATCACACCCCCTCTGGAGTACTTTGATGTATTTGGCTGACTTCTTAGTCACATTAATAACATCATTAAGTATTGCAGCAAGTTCATCTGAAGACAAAGGGGGTTCAAAATTTACCTCAGTTTGCTTTCCTTTTCTCTACTCTGGTCAGCTGATTGATTGGTAGCGGAAGTAGATGGTTGGTCAACTGACTCTGAGTTAGGTTGATCATCCTTTGCCATGAGACACACAATTGTAGAATCT
This sequence comes from Euphorbia pulcherrima, assembly GCA_947683365.1. Classification (NCBI taxonomy): domain Eukaryota; kingdom Viridiplantae; phylum Streptophyta; class Magnoliopsida; order Malpighiales; family Euphorbiaceae; genus Euphorbia; species Euphorbia pulcherrima. Next base: position 47,805,883 of record CANTUS010000010.1, read on the forward strand.
TGTGCTTCTTCATCTGAGGATGATTACTCTTATTCAGAATGACTCCAGGTAGCAGCAAGATCCTTCGTATCCCTTTTCTTCTTCAATATGTCCTTCTTAGCTTTAGGACAGCTAGACTGGATATACCCTTTCTCCCCACATTCAAAGCATTTGATATCTTTATTATGCTCTTTGTTGAATTCCTTTCGTGGTCTATCATTTGCTCCTTTCTTATACTTGCTATATCTTCTAAACCTTTAGAAGTTCTTATCTTTCTTCAAGAGCATGTTGAAGTTCTTAGTCATTAGTGCTATCTATTCCTCTGTATCCTCTGGATATTCTCCTTCAGAGGTTTCCTCTTCATCAGCCTTAAGAACAATAGCTCTACTAGAGCTTTCCCTTTCCTTGTGCTTGAGCTTCTTAGACTCATCTTCATATTGCTTCAAAGATATTTCATGAGTCAAAAAGGTTCCTATCAGCTCATTAAACATATAGGTCTTCAAATCATGAGCTTCTTCGATAGCACTCTTCTTTGCATCCTATTACTATGTCAAACTTCTCAAAATCTTCTTGACATTCTCTTCTTCTATGAAGGTCTTGCCAAGTCTTTTTAGTTCATTGACAATATTCATGACTTTGGTGTTCATGTTGGAAATATCTTCCTTGGGTTGCATATAAAACCATTCATAATCCCTCATGAGGATGTTGATCTTAGACACTTTGACCTTGTTAGTACCTTCATAAGTTACTTCCAACTTTTTCCATATCTCTTAAGCAGTTTCACAACCTGAAACACGATTGAACTTAGTTGCATTAAGAGCACAATGGAGATAGTTGATAGTAGCTGTATTTTCTTTCAATCTTGCCAAGTCTTGATTGTCCCACTCATTAGAGTACTTATCAATGCACACTCTATTCTTCACAATTGTAGGGACATACGACTCTTCAACTATAGCCATCCAAGCATGCATGCTTTGAGATTGGATGAAATTCTTCATCCTCTTTTACAATAAGTATAATACTTACCATTAAACATGGGAGGCCCGGTGACTGACATGCCTTCTATAAGAATGTAAGCTTGGGCCCTTCCACTAGATACTCCTCCCTTGCACACCATAGTCTTTATCTCAAGATTGTGAAATCCTTATAATGAGAACTTGCTCTGATGCCACTTATTGGTCCCTGTGTGTACGCTTAATGAGTCAGAGGGGGGGTGAATGACTAGCTCAAATAAAACAGAAACTTTTTCGCAATATAATGAACTCCGTTGAGTAGGGTAGCCGGCTGAGTAGAAATTTAGAAAACTTCAAAGTAAAGAGCACAGAGATTTTATACTGGTTCAGCAACCTGTGCTTACATCCAGTCCCAAGAGAGTGTCTTGGCTTTAATTCACTAATCTCAACTCCTTTACCCCACGCAGAGAAGCCTTTCACAAATTTCCCCAATTACAGAAAGTACCCTCCAAACTATAATCGCTCACCAGTTGAGTAGAATACCCTCTTCTACTAGAAACTCATCTAATTCTAAACAAGTGCTGGAGTCAACTTATAGAAACGTTGATCCAGCTACAAATGATCAGATATTACAAAGCTATTGATGTATTCTATTTCTTTCTTGTTGTAAATCTGATTCTCGCTGAGTAGTTACTTTCTAGATTTCAACTTCTTTAAAGCTTATAGATTGGCAGAATTTGTCTTCTTAGAAATTCAGTGTAATCACCAATTTCTAATGCTTGCCTTCTTACTTCTTTTATACTTGAAATCAAGAATGTAGCCATTGAACTTGCTTTGGCATCTTCTAAAATTGATAGCTCATACTTTTTCAAATCGATCTGTTGTGAGATAGAAAACAATCCTTTAGAGACAGATTGAGATTCAAGCTTCAATTTTAATTCTTTTTCATTTGATGCTAGTCTTCCATTAGAGGGAACTCGCGCTAACTTGCTATGTGTCATCTTCCCATGCCTTCTAGTAATCTGACAGTTTGCAAAGTGTGCGATACTATATTGTTGATCTAGAGAATTTCCCAATTTGGCAAATGACTTTTTGTAGCTTGATTTTGGAGGAATTTGTCTTTTTCTTTATAAACCAGAGTCTTGTCAAGCATTAATTCTTTTTGTCTTTGTCTTATTAATGTTCTGCAAAAAGCAACATTGAAAGCAAAGATTCCATTTTTCCTCAAATGGAGAGGTCAATGCCATCGACTAAGATAAAGTAACTCAGTGAAAGATAGAGAATTATACTCTGTTGAAATAAAATCTAAATATCAAGCACTGAGTGAACAGTTACTTGTCAGCGACTAAGTAAATAACTCAACTCTAAAACAACTCAGAGTTAAACTAAACAACTAGGTCAGCAGAGAATTAACATTCTACCTTCAAATTCAATAACTCACATCTAACCATAGATTATTTATTTTAACCTCATTATTGATTTGATTAACTCAAACTAAACTTAATTGTTATGATCGAAACTTAAGCACTACTGAGTCAGCTAAAACTTGTGTTGGGTTTAATGATATGCTTGAGAGAAAAAGCACATCTAGAGGCTGTCATGTTCTTGGAGATTGCTCAGTATCATGGTGTTGGTCTAGATTAAGGGTTTTAGAAACTAAAATAGGTGCAAAAGAAATATAAAAATTTAATCTAGAGTCCAAGATCTCCTAAGTATGGCATGATTGATAATACTGCTAGTCTTAATTATTCTAGGTCATAAAAACTTATTAAAAGGACCTAATAATAATTTAACCACTTACAAGTTGAACCGTGAATCCCGTAGCCAGTAGATAGACCCCTCAACTATGTGCATAGACTCTATAGTAGAAGCCCTCTATAAATAGTCCACACAAGCACCGCCGACTAAAACCTTCTAGAAAGGGAGTACCGATAAATAAGTTGAAGATAGCTAGATCTTTCCTACTAATTTATTCTAGAAGAAATTCCCTTAATTTTCTATTCTAAGTAAATACGTCTTTCAACGGATTACTTTTAGGAATAAGAACAACTAAGAGAATAATAGAGAGCAAGAGAAGGAGTATGAAATTAAGGACAAAAAATAATGAAGTAGGAGGCCTCTATTTACAGTGGCTAGGAATTATTCAAAGGACAATAAAGTCCCTTACCTCAACCAATCGGAAATGAAATAAAAAGGGCAATCATGTATTTTAATTAACCTAATAGGGTTAGAACCATACTCTAATGGGGAGTTTGCTTGGGGAGCAAACTCCCCAACATTATCCATCACTACTGGCTGAATGGCCAGAAGTGGCATGCTGGCCCTGCGGAAGAGTTTAGGCCTAAAGCCTACAGTAGCACAGCCCTTGCGGGCTGTGCTACACTTTGCCATGCGCTGGCCTATTGGGTCGCGCACTTGTGAAGCCGAACAGGCTACGCATGGCGCAGCACAGCCCAATAGGCCACGCTCCTATGCGTAGTGGGCTATGCTTTGCAGCCCACTCTTCCTGAGGCCCCAATGCGGGCCTTGAGCATTGTTGTTCACGCATAACATTGCCTTGGTCCTTATGTAGATCAAATCTAAAATTGTCCAACAATTTTCTTACTGATCTACTTGCACCAATTTAAGCAATACCCAGTATTCTTTCATTGGTTTGTCTTTTGGTTCTTAATTCCCTTTATTTGTTTTATCCTCCTTATTATTTAAGAGTTTCATTGGACCAACCAATGAATATTAGTCTAACCAATATTATGGTCTAACCATATATTTCCTTGCTCTTCTAGATTAGACCAAGTCTAACGGTTCTTTACATAGCTCGATCGTAACTGAAAGTGTGTGACCTTATAGGATCCTATAATATCAAGACATTACAAGTTTAACCTAGCTCAATCCCTTTTAGTAATTGACTGGCTCAGAGCTCTAGACCGTTGTGGACTCCGATTAATTTGATCAGTTATAGTGGCTCTCTAGCAAAGCGCATACGACCCCTAAATATTTGGAATGTCACGTGCATTTTGACTTAATCCTGGTTCTACAGTAGTATCAATACAATTCACTCCTTCTAATAACTATTAAGTACCATCTGGTTTCTAGGACTCAGTTTAAGTGTTAGTCCACTAATGGCTATAATAGCTACCCCAGTGTTTAGTCTTTCTACCAAAGCACACTACTCAACCATTTAATATGTTGATTGGGATCCCATCCTATCAACTCATACTCTGATCAGAGGTTTACGAGTGTGTCACTTCTAATAAGTGGCCAAGGTACATCTCCCTTATATTACTATAGTTGAGTGATAGATTTCATCTCAACTACTCAGCTTACCAACGAACAAACATCAACTATACCCGTAATCATCCATATAACCCAGTCTATAGAGTGCTTAGGTATGATACAAAATATAGCAACATCTAAACAACATAACTAGTATATCAGGTCTAAGGATATTCGTATTGCTATTGCAATGAGACGATTAAAACACCAACACATAATATAGATTACCGAGTGTTGTCTCATAGCAGTCTCCAATGTATCTCCCTGCATACATTCATATTTTAACCCAAGGTATCACCCTCTACCATCGAAGATATGCTACTTTGAATCAAATTAAAGAGGTATGACAACACATGCTAGTCTATCCGTAAACTCAATGTCCAGTCTTGATGATACTATTACTAGGGAAATTTAGACAAATCATAATTGCACAGGAACCACTTCTCACCAACATAGTGCCACTATGCCCTTGCAATACATGCTATGATTATATCATAGACTTTTGCAAACACATCAATGAATATATTCTAAACCAATCATTATATATTTTCACAGTAATTAATATAACAAAAGAATGCCTTTATTAATATAACTTCATTCATACAAATAAAACTAACTAAGATATATCTCCCTAATTGCGTCTAGGGCATACATCATATCTAACAATCTACAACTTGCACTAGAGCCAATTAGCTACGTGCCATAAGCCATAACTATTAACACGTTGGTCATGCTTAATCTATGTCAAAGGCTTAGTCAGACCATTCACTAGGTTCTGATCTATGGGTATATATTCCATTTGTATATCCTTATCCCTTATCATATCTTGAACTATATGATATTTTCTGTGTACATGTCTGTTTCTCTAACGAGACCGTAGTTCATTTGCCTGAGTAATAGCCCTAGTGTTATCATAATATAATACTATTGGATCGTCACTTTTGGACACCACGCTGAGATTACCAATAAATCTCTTTATTTAGACAGCTTGTTTTGCTGCTTCTAAAGCAGCAATGTACTCAGATTCAGTGGTTAAATTGGCAGTTGTATCATGTTTGGAACTTTTCCAAACAATTGCCCCTCCATTTAACACAAATAGGTAACCTGATTGTGACTTGCATTCATCTCTATCAGATTAAAAACATGCATAAGTGAATCCCTTTATTGTGAGATCACTTCCTCCGTATACTAAAACATTTCCTTTGTCCTTCTTAAGTACTTAAGGATATTCTTAACGGCCTTCTAGTTATTATCACCTGGATCAGATTGAAATTTGCTAGTGATGCTCAACGCATGTGAGACATTAGGCCATATACATACTATAACATACATGATAGATCTCAATGCGGATGCATAGGGTATTCTATTCATGCGCTATCTCTCCTCTTGTTTCCCCGGACACTCAGATTTAGAAAGGTTAATTCCATGAGACATTGGAAGATAACCCTTCCTTGATTGCTCAAGGTGGAACGTAGTCCATACCTTATCTATGTATTTATCTTGTGAAAGACCTAGTAGCTTCTTGGATCTATCTCTATAGATCTTTATACCTAGTATAAATGCTGCTTCTCCAAGGTCTTTCATGGAGAAATTTCTTAACAACCACGACTTAACCATTTGAAGAAAAGAAATGTCATTTCCTATTAGCAGTATGTCATCAACATATAGCATAAGGAAAATGACTAAAGTCCCACTAACTTTCTTGTATACACAAGGCTCATGAGCGTTGATATGAAATCTAACTCTTTGATCGTATCATCAAACCTCATATTCCAACTCCTGGATGCCTGCTTAAGTCCATAAATGGATCTTTGCAGCTTGCAAACCTGCAAGCCATTCTGAGATGTAAAAACCTTAGGTTGTATCATGTATACATCACGATCCAAGTTTCCATTTAGGAAAACAGTTTTCACATCCATCTGTCAGATCTCATAATCATAATGAGTAGCAATGGCCAAGAGTATCCTTATGGATTTAAGCATGGCTACTGGTGAAAAGGTTTCATCATAGTCAATCCCTTCTTTCTTACTATAGCCCTTTCCCACCAACCTTGCCTTATAGGTAATCATATTACCATCCATGTCGGCTTTCTTCATGAAAATCCATTTGCAACATATGGGTTTAACCTCATCAGTTGCATCGACCAATTACCATACTTGGTTTTCATACATGGAATTCATTTTTGATTTCATGGCTTTTAATTATTTATTAGAGTCTGAGCACTTCATTGCTTCCTTGTAGGTCTTAGGTTCATCATCCGTTATGAAAAATCTGTATCTTTCAGTAGCGTTAGGAACCCTACCAGATCTATGTAATGGTTATTGTATAATAGGTTATTCCTCAATCACACTCTGTTGTGTATCAGGCATAGGAATTATCAATTGATCATCTTGTTCCCCTACCTGAACTTCAAGTTCAAGGTTGCTCCCACTAGCTTTTGTAAGCAAGTGTTCTTTCTTAAGGAATTGAGCGGTCCTAGAAACAAATAACTTTTGTTCATTAGGATCATAAAAGGTATATCCTACTGTCTCTTTAGGATAACCTATGAATAAACATTTGTCAGCCCTAGCTCCCGACGTGTTTGACATTGTCCTTTTAACATAGGCAAGACATCCTCAAACTATTAGGAGAGAAAGAGAGGGTTTCTTATCATACCACCTCTCGTACGGTGTTGTATCAACTAATTTTGAGGGCATATGGTTTAGAATATAAACTGCACTCTCAAGTGCGTATCCCCAAAAGGATTAGATGAGACTTATGTGGCTAATCATGGACCGAACCATGTCTAACAAAGTTCTATTCCTCCTCTCGGACACGCCATTGTACTGAGGAGTATAAGGAGGGGTCCATTGGGGTAATATTCCATTATCCCTTAGATAATCTTGAAACTCTTGGCTTAAATATTTTCCACCTTGGTCTGACTATAGTGTCTTAATGTTCTTTCCAAGCTATTTCTCAACTTCATTCTTATAGTCTTTGAATCTTTCAAAACGATATGATTTGTGCCTCATATGGTACAAATACTCATTTTGTGAGTAATCGTTGCTAAAAGATATGAAGTAGCAAATCCTCCATGTGCTTGCACATTTATTAGACTACATACATCTATGTGTATTATTTGCAATGTACTTGTTGCATGTTGCCCTTTACCTTTAAAGAGTTTCTTTGTCATTTTGCCTAACAAACAAGGTTTACATGCCCCATAAGACTCCTAGTTTATTGGGCCTAAGTCACCACCTTTGTGTAACTTAGTTAAGCGGGTTTCATTTATATGGCCTAAACGACAATGCCATAAGTAGGATGATTTATCTTTATCTAATTTCAATCTCTTAGCATGGTTAATATTGATAATCTGCTTATATAATCACAAAATATCTTCCATTACACTTCTATCTAGAATATTTTTCATAATCTTTGATAATAACTTTTATTAAATTGGAATCAACTGCATCTGCTGTAAAACAGGAAACAATATTTATAGAAGTACAACAATAATTCTGTCCTTATTACAAAATAGCCAAATGGAGATTTTAATTTTCAATATCAATAACAACTACCAAGCTCTAATGATATCCCGTAGTTACAACTCTCCTTTTGTTAATCCTCTACTTCTCTTCAATACCAATACCTTGTACAAATACGTGATTCACTCACTTGGTATCCCATACCGATGTTGAATCCCCAAGAGATGTAGAACATTCTCAATTATAACACCTTAAAGTGGAAGTTTCCAAAACCATCTCTTCTCATGCTATGAGATAAAAGCTTGTCAATCTCATATTTAAATGAAGATTGTGTTTCCAATATCCCATATTGAAACAATTACTTTGTTTCCAAATCAAAGCTCTCCGGATCCTTTTGTTTTCTCATAACTTCACTCTTTCTTGCTTCTATACTAGACAACTTGTGTCCCTTTACATCCTTAGAATACCCTTGAATCATTTTTCCTTCTTTGGAAAAATACTTTCTAAGATGTAAAGACATAGACTTCCAAGTCCACGATTTTATGATGCTTCCACTGCTTAAGGTAACACAGATCCTAACGTCTAACTTGATGTTTATCCTTGTTTCCTTGAAGCTAATCATATAAGGTAACAGGATCTTAACAACCTCTGAGGTGTTGTATCCTTGTTTCCTTCATGTAATTTCCGTATTTCTACTTGAGGTAAAAATACTTGCATCATGTTGTTTAGTATTGGGCTTATATCATATATGGGCCAAGCCCTAGGCTTTAAGGACTATCCTCACATTTCTAAACAAAACCTTTGAAGCTAGAGCCAGTTAAATACAGTTATCATAACATGTGAAATTTATGTAAGAAGTAAAGATTCAACCTAAATATAATAAATAGAATAAATGCTTTAGACTTAGTTCTCATACATGTATTTAATTTAAGGTATTTTAATTAAATACATATTCCTACTATTTTATTAAGGTTCAATTCGAAAACATAATAGCCCCTCTATTGTTTTTCAGGAAACATAGTCCAACCATTCTCCTTAGTAGGTAGCATCTATAACTCATTTAAGCTAACCCCCGCTATCACGAGTCAAGCTAACTTAAATAGCTATAGGAGGACCTAGTCCATTTGCATCTAATGCAATTGCTAATCCATTTAAGTTCCAACCAATGGACGTGCATAACAATTATATGACTCCTCAAATGATGCCTCCAGTCTAGCATTAGCTCTGATATTTTGGACAACTAGCCCAGTCCTGTTAAGACTTAACCCTAATTCGAATCATATGAACAGGCAATGTTAAAGAAGAAGACAAGTTGTGCATGAGCAATTCATTCAGTCAAAAGGCCTAGAATCATACTTCAATTTTCAGGAAGGCTTAATTTTTTAATGGGGATTTATTGGTGCAACAGGTCTCGCCTAATCTAGGACTTATACATGGACATGATTATGAAACTATAACTAATTTTGGGGCTAAATGGAATTAGTTAGCCTAACCTAGGATCATGATAACCTGGTATTTCATAATCATTCCATCATGCCAAGACTCTACATAGCATGCAAAACAAATAAGGGGATTCATTGTTCAAGTTCTTGCACCTATGTCTATAAGTTTTAATTTAACAATTTGAACTTTCATTTGTAAAACCATATAAGGAATCCAATTCATTATATTAGAAATCAACTAATTCAAAAAGTCCCTTGAATCAAGAACGTATGAAAATTCTCAGGTAGGAGAGACCTCCTTTAAGTGAATGAGCAGTCTTGTCCAACCCTTGCTAAAATAAACATGAGCCCTTCTGACTCAGGTAACCATAGACTAATTAAATTAAAGATTTTGTTCTTTTCTAATTTAAGAATTATTCCATTTAATTCAAAAATTAAAGCATTTACAATTTTAAGTAAAACATTATTAATCCTTATATCACTACCTGACTAAGTTTGAGCAACACTTAACCTAGTTATCACAACATTTTCTATTGCAAGAAATAAATTCCTTGGCAAGGCATAGCATACACGAAAATATTTCATAGAAAATTTGACCTATCATATTTCTGGTCAATCATACAATCGCATTAGGCAGACTTTGATACCACTGTTGGTTTAGATTAAGGGTTTTAGTAAGTAAAATAGGCACATCAGAAATTTAAAAATTTAATCTGGTGTCCTAGATCTCCGAAGCGTGGCATGTGTGAGCACGGGATTTTGCAGTCCCTCTCATGAGACGATGATGACATGTCCCCGATTTTAATGCCTCATAATAAAAGTTCTCTTTAGAATTTTTATTACCAATATAATGTTTCTTGCAAACTTTATTCTTTGTAGAATCCAGTTCGGCATGGCTGATAACGCATCCGATAGGAGCTTGAATCGATCATTTGCAACCAAACTAAAATAATCTCTAAATACCCATTAAAATGCCCTTTAAAATTCAAAAATCCCACTTCGACCCCTTTAACCTGTGTTTGGTAACTTTTCAGGCTTGTGGGCCCACTAGCAGTCAGCTTTTTGAAAGCTGATGCCACCAGTGGTATCGCTCCATGTCGCTGGCAGTATCATCCATGTTGCCGGCAGCATGGCCAAATCGGGCTCTGCAGACAGCTTTCATCTTCTCCCTTGGGACAGTCTCTTTTTTGCCATTTCGATGAAAATGGCTAAAAGGTCTCGAAGACCACCACAATTTGCCTATAAAAACACACCTTAGGGTTTCAAAAGGGGGAGGGAACACAACAATAACCTGTAACTTGATTTTGGGAAATTTGAGAGAGAGAAAGTAGTTCTAGTGAGATAAGAATTAGAAAAGGTAGGAAAAAGGATCTCAATCCATTTTTCCTGGTTTTTCTTCTTGGAACTCTCTGATTGTGAGTTTAAAATCAGTAGACATTAGGTTAAAATCAATCTAAATAGGAAGTTAGAGACTTAAGTACCTAATTTACTACCAAATCATCTTTATAAGCTCCCCGGAGGTGTTCCTTAGTTCACAAAGAGGTGGATTCACGGCCCCGAGGTAAAAATTCTGAGTCTCATTGCTCTTTTGCATTATCCTTGTGTGTTCTTGCTGTTGTTTGCTGTTTGTGCTTGTTCTTTGGGTTTTCAATCATTTTTTACCATTACCTGCTGCTACTGCAAGAAATTGAAGTCGCCGAAGACATGTGATATTGCCGGTGATATCACTCATGTTGCTAGATACATCACTGATACCGCTAGCGACATCACATTCCCCGGAGGCCTCGCTTTCTTGTAGGACCCTTTCTTTATTGTACTCAGAATGCCATGTAACCTGCCCACAGACTGATGCCTCTAGTGACATCATTAATGTCGCCGGCGGCATCAGCCATATCGCCGGCGGCATGACCTTTTGGATAGCTATTTTATTTCGTTCTTTTCTGACCTAGTTTATTTTTCTAAGCGAGGACACACAATGCAATGATGGAAGTCCAAGTCTTTCTAAAAATAGACCCCACCCCATACCATGTGGTATTTTCATGAATAATCCAAATAAAATAACAATCGAGTCTAAAGTTGGGTTAAAAATAGAATTTTGCTCAAAGGTCGTTCAAATCTTATTTTAGCCATCCAACCAGGCTTCATAAAGATATAAATATTTATGTCATGTTCACTCTAACTCAGGTCTTGTTTTGTTCGCTAACTATACATGATTCGTGATATATCTCGCACAACATGCTGTATCTGTGCTAACCGATTTGTGCAGGTAGATTGAGCTTAGATAGATGTTAGGCCTTCGGGTATTTTATTTATCGCATAGAGAATGTATAGTATTTGAAAGCCCTATAATAATTTCAATTTCTGCATTTACTTTCGGATGACTGTAATAATTTATTTATTGCTTCGATGCTTGATAAATGCGAAAACAACATATAAACCGAAAATACAATAAATAGATTAAAACCGATTAAGAAAGAATGAAATATTTTAACTTGGCCTAATGAAAAATAGATAACATCATCCGAACTCAGAATCTCTACTTAAGGTATGGTCTACCACCTGGTGGGAAAATCGTACCAAAATTTCCATTTTGATCTGAACCGGGTGGCGACTCTATTTTAAGTACGGGATTTTGATCTCGTATCCTTTAATAACTAAATTAGACTTAAATCCAACTTCAACATTAGTGCTTTCATCACGCCTAAAATGAGGATCAATTCCTCGGCACGCTTCACATCGCCAGTTTTTTTCCCCCATGCGATGCATCTCACGCGATCACCGCGAGCTGGAAAAAGGTCCTCCGCTCATAGTGGCACCTTTGCTAGGGATGATCTCTTTAAGACTGAAACTTAAAATTTTCAACAAGTTCAAAGAATTTTGACGATGTATTGAAATCATTGGGCAAATTAAAACTTCATTCTTTCTTATAACGTTTTATCCTTAAACACGTGTGTAGATAGTTTGGTAATTTTTAGGTACCCCATTTTACCCGAGAACCTCACGAAAGTATCACTTATGCCTAATAGGAATTGAGGATATCTAGCTGGTGGATCACTCATTTTAGTCCACACGTAAACTCCTACGATCGCACCTATTTGGCGAGTGGTTGAGTAACATAGAATCAAGGTAAACGAGAACCTTCTTCATCAACAACCCTATACCAAAGCTGTGATGGAAAAAGCCTTAGCACTTCATCCCCTTAGGACTACCAGAACAAATAAAATAATTGGGACGCACTTCTTTCACCATTACCGGTGAAGAAGCCAAACTCCATCTGTCCGAAGAGGTGTTACGTGGGAGTCATAAGGTTGGAAGAGGGACGATTTGGTTGATATGTACTCCATGATCATGCACCTCCCATGCATCAGCTTCAAGAGCCAAAAATGAATCAACTTACCCTTACCAATCTCCATTCTTGGAAGAGGTTTAGCAACATGCATAGGATGTCTTTTTGTACCTCCATTACATCATCATTGTGTGTGACGCGTGATACAAACATCCTACGTATGTTGGAGGGATAAGCCATCACATCATCTCTAACCACATCTAAGTGGAGCCAAATATGTCATGCACCGCTTCCTAAAAACAAAAAGTATGCATACCATCCATACCATTTACAACCCATTCATGATCTGATCCACAGTTTATGATCCTAAACAGTCTTCCTCCCAAATCCAGACCTTCACAACTAGCCATTTCTCTTCCTCGCAATGACAACTCTGCCTCGCCCAGAGAACAGACTGGTCCTCCCCCCACCTCTAAAATAGCAGCTCACCCTCCGTCTCTTGGATCATAAATAACCACCACTATTATCTAGTTTCTGAACTCGGATCAGTTCTAAAACATCATTCAGGAACTGGTACAGATATCCATTAAGAAAGCCCTGGAAAGCCAGAACTTCGACCAGGTCATGCAATCTTCAGGCATGACATTCTGGCAATCACCACCAACTGCTTACCCCGGATAAAGGGAAGGAGCCCAAAGTCCAATTCTTCCATCATTCTCTGCTATCTTGCCTCTGACATTGGTCACTCTATCATAGTTTAGGCTCCCCACTACCCTGACGCCTCCTCAGTACAACCAGGTCATGCACCATCCCGGTATGACACCTAAAGTTGAAGCCTTCTTGCGTCAATTGGTGATAGTGGGCTGCAATTAGAAAGAGGGAGGGGTCCAAACATAGGGCGATTAGGACTTTTAAAACACTGACTCATGCATACCCCCACTACAAATCATGGTAGGCCAAGAGACCTCTTAGAAATTAGCAGCAACTACTACTATTCATCTAAACAGTGGTCTTAAGGGTAGCGTAAATCCATGAAAACTGCCACTTAATGTAATCTTCATTGAATTGAGGGAAGCTGGCCTTCTCAAACCCCTTCGCGAATACAAACCTCCCACGAGAGAAGAGGGAAAAAGCTTTTGCGGATATCATATGCTGTCAGGTCACCCCACCAATCAATGTAAGACTTTAGTTCATGCCATCCAATCTCTGGTAAGGGATAAGAAGATTATTGACCCTGAAAGAGCATCTAGCCCCTTGCCAGAGTTTGGCACCCAAACACGGATGATCAATCCCAGCTTTTCTGAACAAATGAATGGGCTGTAGGATCTCATCAAGGCCATCTACTCCAATGGTAAGGGAAAGTTTTGCTCCGACAGTGAGGACGAGGAGTCAACCGATGAAGAGGCCAAGGAGGTTATGGCCACCATGATCAAAGCCACGATAGTTTAAGCAAAGAAGCATGGACAAAGCGAAGTAAAGAACCCAATGATCAACACGACGAGGCAGTTCATCGAGGTCCTCATCGAGGAGCCAAGTCAAGTGAGAGACACCTCGCCTAAGTACCAAGCAGAATGATACTCAGCTCGCCAGTGGAGGATGAAAAGCCTCGATTTGTAATCTTTTGATTTCTTTTAGTTTGAACTTTTTATGTACCAAACATTGAGCTCCATGAGCAACTTCTATTTTTCTTACTTATGTCATGTTTCTACCATTTGATCCACGCATTCATATGAGTATACGCATGATGCTTCCAGTATTTAGGATATTTTAATATATGAAATTAATTTAAGTACAAATGAAGGCTCTTATGTGATAATCAACTCCAATAATTTTACTCCTGTCGAACATATGTGAGATAATAAAGTGCTTAAAGACCACGATAATGCTTTTGCTTGGTCCCCAGATCAATAGTCAGATTGTTGAACACCATGGGTCTCTTCTAGAATTAACTTAACAACCCCGCAATGGTACACCTTCAAGCTACCAAAGAAGTATCAACTGGTTCCCTGAAATGGAAAATTGCGGCATACATTTTCACACTCACCCCAAACTCACAAAGAAACATATCTTCACCTAGCATAAATTAACCCACATCAAACCCCTCGAGCAACAAAGATTAGGGGGCAACCACCACCAAGAGCATAAAGTATGAGTGCAAGCACCTTTACCCAACAAGCCACAAAGATAAGGGCACAACTGAAGTCGTGATCAGCTTGCCAAGTAATCTAGCAGAATAAGCTACCATTTCACCTTTCAAAGGCACCAAGTAAAAGGCCCCTGAACAAAATTTCACTTGGTCAAAACCCTCCACCACCGGTACAAGGGGCAAATTCAGGCCTAACCTCGAAGGGTTGTATAAACCATAGACTAAAGGAACAATCAAAATAGCAATCAGAACGACAATTGAACCCTCCAAGAAGGCTCTATTTAAGCGTCAAAACTCCCACAAACTAAACTCCTTGTAATGTGGCCAATCAGAATCAAAGCAAGGTTACCCGATGTAACTCTAAAAGTCAGTATAAATCAGGTGGTCAAGGCAAAAACCAAATGGATACTAATAACCTTGGAGAGTCTGCATGGGCACAACAAGCGCACAACGGCAAGTCAGATCCTAATACCCTTGCCAAGAATCAGAGACCCGGCATTGAAGCATTTGGAACCTTTCGATATCGATGTTAATAAATAGTTTAAATCAAATTGAGAAGGCTGTCATGTGGCCAAAGATGATACCAAATGAGTAGGGCTATCAAAGTCATGACCACAGACAAGAGCGAGTTCATTGATCTAGTCAACCAGGATAGGCTTAAGCTTTATCAGGCCTAAACAAAAAAAATAAATTAGAAAAGCAGCACTCCAAAAAATAAATATGATAATCACCGGCCTTTCGGTCTTTTACTGATCAGACAAAAATTAGGGTGACACCCGACAGTCGATATCCTGCAAATCGACCGTGTAAAAATTAGAGGATAACTCAATATCGCCTGCTGAACTGAAAACCAAAAAGGGCGGTTCAGACAAAAATTAGGGCATGAGAGAAAAATAGTTAGATGTTAACTTGAAAATCTATAAAGGCTGGTTAAAACCAGGAGTTCGATTAATGGAAATGATTGCCAACATCTTGTACTCAAATTAAATTCACTCGATAAAAGTGTCTTTCATACTGAAACCTCTATGCTTATGATTGTATGAATGCCTGGCAACCAAGTGATGGAAACATCGCAAGTAAGCTTAATCAAAGATGCTCCGAGCTCATCAGTGTTTGTTTTCAAAAAATCCAGATAGACTGAAAACATCTAGGTCTATGCAAAAGTAAGAATAAGTCTGCTGGATTGAAAACCCAAAAAGGACGGTCCAGGCAAAAGTTAAGGCAAGGCTCCATAGATTGAAAACCCCATGGGGCAATCTATGCAAAAGTTAGAGTAAAAAAAAAGGAAGCCCGAATTTCTCTAGTTCCCTCTAATCTGTGTTCCCCGGGCTTCACAGGAAGCCCTGTAGTTGTTGAGTGTGCCCTGCCATAGTAGAATTTGTAGAAATGGTCGAATCTGTGTTTTTAGGCAGTTGATGCTACCGGCGATATAGGCGATGCCGCCGGCGACATGGGTTGATTTAGGCGATAACAGTTGTTACTACTAGTGGCATGGATGTGGGCAGTTTTGAGGTGATGCACCCGATGATATGAATGATGCTGCCACTAGCATGGAATTAATTTCCCGGCGGCATCAGAAGTAATTTTATCATTTTGGACCTATACAAAACCTATAAACAGCCCTATAATCCATTTTTAAAATCTGGTTCGAGTGCCAATCCATTTTATTCAATGAAAGCCCGAGCGCGCAAACCCTTCAAACATTCCGAACATGTGGCCTACCAAAATAAAATGAAACAACAATCCAGATTATTCAAACCCAATGTATCAAGTGGTAACAAACCAAAATAAAAAGCAAACTGAAGGTATAAATCTAGGCATGTCCGCCACTGTTGGCCGGGGGAGATGAAACATCCTCAGGGCTTACTAGCCAATCATCAACCTCATCCTCCTCCCTTCCCTCAATCATCGGGATGCTTCTAGACTCCTCAACTGCAATATACGGGCACCGACTGACGGACATCTTCACCCCTATACGACTGGTGCTACCGGGGTACGCACAATCCAACTTTTGCTTGCTCCTTTACTTATGAATAGTAGCCTCTAATTGACCTTTAAGGTTGCTCACATGACGTCGGAGTGCTGTAGCCTCCTACAGTCTCCTCCGCCGGGCTGTATAGGCATCCGATAGGGAAAGGACCAAGAAATCCTATAAACTAGGGAAAACATCAATAATGCACTTCATTCATAGCATCCATACATACATCTTATCTTATTTTGGCATGTCATAATAGGAAATGTACCTAAACAAGTAGCGATTGCCCAATAAGTGTGTCCCGAAGAGTGAAATTATCCTCAGCCAATTTCTCTACATGGCTCCGTGCAACCTAAAAAGTTTGAAAGGCAAATCAATACGCACCCGCATCCAAGGGTAAGCAAGAAAGCAATTATCATGTTCTCAAGCCTTACATAAGTAGTGCTCTCTAGCATGAAGATTAGAGCGTGCTAGCTCAGGACTATATTCTTGGGATGGAACTCATCTCAAGAATTCATCAGCTGGAACCGGGTCTCCATTTGGTTGACCAGGCGCCCTTCCACAAAATTTATACCCTCCGGTACACTATAGTATTACATTCTACTCTGGTTGTCCCAACCTCTTTTCCTCGCAGGTTCCTGAAAAGAAGGAAAAACACACATAAGCAACATTCCTAACCCAAACAATTGCAGATCATACACATGAACGCAGTCATACCTCAAAAGAGTGATGCTCCCCCAGGACATCGGCACACTCCTGCTAGCCACATCCGCACCTATTTTATCCTCTCCCTTATGCTCGATCACAACATTTTCCTCAACCTCCATCTCAGCCTCCTCTTCCTCTTCTTCTTCCTCCTCCTCAACATCAACTATACCTTTGAGCCGCCTCTTCTCCTCCTCTAATCTTTGTTCCTTATGGTACTCAATTGTATCATCCCTATGGATGAGGGAACACAGAGGGAGTAGGCGCTGCTGGTGCAGCTTATAGGAGCCCAAAATGCTAGGGATGACCTAGCCATCCCCCTCGATATAGTCAACTTTATCAACCTCAGATGTAATCACCAAATGGGGTCACCATAAACCCTTGGGAGGATCATCGGGCACCAGCCTAGTGGTGATAGGGACAAATCTCCAATCCTTAACCCGCTCTCCTAAGTTCTCTACCCCGTCAAATGGGTCCAGGATAAGCTGTACCAATAATCAACCAAACAACTGAGGTAAGTATAATGTAAATACATAAGCTCTTTTTGTTTACTAATGTTTTGTTGTAAGTGTGAAACAGGGACTAAATAAAAAAGATCGCATACCGAGCTCAGTCATATGCTCCTCAAGACCTCCCTTACCTCGTAGGGTACTTGGCCTTCCCACCATTACCACCGTACCAACGGGCGAGAAAATGGGAACCCGGTGGCACGGTCTTTTTGAACTCCACCGATGGAAGGATCTAGTGCTCGAAAGCCCAGGCCTACACAAGTAACAATTAATTAGTTCAAAAACATCTATAGTAAATGAAACATGCACAATCAAGTAAAATGCTTTGAAGGAAGATATACCTGATTAGTAGATGGCTAAGACGGAGGGCCTTCCCTTTCTTCCGGGCACCTACATCTAGCCCATGGTACATCTGTGCTAGGATGGCCCTCAGCCAATTCTTCTTCTTGATGCTCACCATATCCTCCATGGTAAAAATTAGCCCGTAGTTGATCTTAGACCCCGAGACCAGGAAGAATAACATGGTGAGCAGGGAGATTATGAAGGACTGGACACATGCATCCTTATCATCTTCAGACACCACATCCTCCTTAGTCTAGTGCTCATGCAGATTGCCATAAGATAGCCGTCTTGAACAGGGCTTTAGACCAAACAGCGCCTTCCCGTGCTGCACCATGGGCCTCTACATATGGTACCTGTCCATGTAAACGTCGAAATGGATAACTTTATTAATCCATGGCAATCCGGTCACTACTACCACATCTGAAGGAGTGATAGTTGCCTCCCTAAATAGGAAGTGGAAAGTATGTATGGTTTCAGACCACTTCTCTATCAAAGCAATTACAGCTGAGTGGGATAGCTTTGGCATCAACATGGGCATAATCCAAGCCAAATTGGCAAAACCTGTGTCTATAATGGCAAGTGCGAGTTCAGGGTCCTTTTCTGAAATATGGTGCCACCACTCATCGATGGTGCCCATACCTCTGGTGTAAGTCAACCTGTGTGGCTACAAAAATTAGAAACAAATAGATAAGTCTCAGGTCATTTTCTAGCTCTCGTTTCCTGCTGCAAAGTTGCTGATGTTGCTTCTGCTGGAAGTGATGTCATCGGCGACATCATCCACACGCTGGCGGTATGGATGATGCTGCTAGTGATGTCACCATAAGCAGAAACGACATCATACTTGCTTTGGCCTATTGCAAGGCTTGATGAGGCTAGTGACATCGATGATACCACCGACAACATCGATATCTGCATGCAGAACCAAGTTTTGCCCTAAAAATTGCACTCATCGCACCAAAACCATAAAAATCACAATTAATCGACTACTAAGCCTAAGAATAGTAAAAAATTGAACCTAAAACATACAACATCAGTTCATAATCAATCAATTTCATGCTTATAACTCCTATCATGGCACGATTTTGAGCCTAAAGCTGAATCAAAACTCAACTCAAAAAGAAGAATTTCGAGTTTTGCAGGATTACCTGGACATAGGAAAGATGTTTCTCCTTATTCGGGGTCAGGTCAGTGAAAGGGAATTGATCCTATACCCATACATCTTGGCCGTCTCCTTCAAATCATTAGCAACAGGAACCGAGAGAAGTATCAGCCCCTCGATGGAGGAATCAGGCAGGCTCTCCCTAGCCTTAGCGAATTTTCCCTTGAGAGCCTTGGCAATTCTCTTCATGGTTAGAATAGTGAAGAAAGTAAAAGGTTTGGAGAAGAATGGAGCAAAGGGGGTGCAGTTTCTTTATATGAAGAATGAGGAAGGGAAGGAGTTTTACTTCCTTTTAAAACCTCGTGCGGAATTCAAGGAGTTTTAATTTATCTGAAACTGCCTGATCCATTCCTCTAGCGGCATCGTTCCGTACCGCTAGTGACATCAGTCATGCCGTCAGTGACATCACCTCCATTGCTTTGAATTTTGAATGTGTTTGACCGGTCAAAGCTGCCACATGATAATTACATCGCTGGAGACATCACCTCAAATTGCCAGTGACATCATTAATGTCACCAGTGATATCAACTCCTCTCCATGCCTTTTTTCAGCCATCCTCGATGAAATCCCAGTTCTAGCCCCGACATCCCAGGACTTCTAAACCCTTGTACTTTTTATTATTACATTTTTACTGTTGATTGACGGGGCAAAAATATTTTTGTTTCACAAAATCGACCAAGCAGTAAAAACGTCATCTAAAATATGTCTAATCTTGTTCTCATTCTACTCTTTACAGGTACAATCCACAATCACAAACCTAATATGCTTATTCTATACGCTACCTAGAGATCTCGGCATGACCCGATACATGTTAATCTTTATCACTCTTGGAATGCCAACTGCAGGTCCCTAACGCAGGCTTTATAAGTGTAACCCTTTGGGTTCACCCCTGGAACACAAACTAAAGGTCCCTGACACAGGCTCCGTACATATCACCCTTTGGGTTTACCCCTAGAACGCCAACTAAAGGACCTTGACATATACTTTGTATGTGTCACCCTTTGGGTTCACCCCTGGAATGCCAACTAAAGGTCCCTAACACAGGCTCTATACGTGTCACCCTTTGGGTTCACCCCTAGCACGCTAACTGAAGGTCCCTGACATAGGCTCTGTACGTATCACCCTTTGGGTTCACCCCTAGAGCGCCAATTGAAGGTCACTGATATAGGCTCTGTATATATCACCCTTTAGGTTCACCCCTAGAATGCCAACTAAAGGTCCTTGATACAAGCTCTGTACATATCACCCTTTGGGTTCACCTCTAGAACGCCAACTGAAGGTCCCTGATACAGGCTCTATACATATCACCCTTTGGGTTCATCCCTAGAATGCCAACTGAAGGTCCCTGATACAGGCTCTATATGTATCACCCTTTGGGTTCACCCCTAGAATGCTAACTGAAGATCCCTGATACAGGCTCTATACGTATCACCCTTTGGGTTTACCCCTAAAATGCAAACTGAAGGTCCCTAGTACAAGATCTGTACATATCACCCTTTAGCCCAGAATGCCAACTGAAGGTCCTTAATACAGGCTCTATATGTATCACCCTTTGGGTTCCCCATAGAATGCCAACTGAAGGTCCTTGATACAGGCTCTACACGTATCACCCCTTAGGTTCACCCTCAAAACGCCAACTGAAAGTCCCTAATACAGGCTCTAAATATCACCCTTTGGATTCACCCTAGAATGCTAACTAAAGGTCCCTGATACAGGCTCTGCATATATCACCCTTTGGGTTCACCCCCAGAATGCCAACTAAAGGTCCCTAATAGAGGCTCTGCACATATCACCCTTTGGGTTCACCTCTAGAACCCCAATTGAAGGTCCCTGATACAGTCTTTGTATGTATCACCCTTTGGGTTCACCTCTAGAACCCCAACTAAAGGTCCCTGATAAAGTCTCTGTATGTATCACCCTTTAGGTTTACCCTCTATTCACTAACCGAAGATTACGGCATGACCCTATATATACCAATCTATGAATTCATCCCTTAGAACACCATTGGAGATTATGCAATGACCCTGTACATTTTGATCTTCAAATTCACCCCTAGAACGGTAACTGAAGGTCCCAACATGACCCTGTACATGTCACCTTTGGGTTCACCCCTTTAAGATTGTAACATGACCCTGTACACGTCCATTTCAATTGACATCCTATTGCTCCCAAGACTTCTGAAACCTTTGTACTTTTTATTATTACATTTATACTGTTGATCGAAGGGGCAAAAATATTTTTGTTTCATAAAATCGAATCAAAAAGTAAAAACGTCATTCAAGAATTGGTCTGATCTTTTGCTTGTTGCTTATTGCAGGAACTACACTCCACCAATCTATAAAGCATAAGTCTGACCAAGGGGCAACCAATCCATAAAGCATAAGTCCGACCAAGGGGCAATCTCTCCATGAAGCATAAGTCCGACCAAGGGGCAACCAATTTACAAAGCATAAGTCCGACCAAGGTGCAAATAATCCATAAAACATACATCCGACCAAGGGGCAATCTCTTCACAAAGCATAAGTCCGACCAAGGGGCAATCTCTCCGCAAAGCTCAAGTCCGACCAAGGGCAACCAATCCACAAAGCATAAGTCCGACAAGGGGCAATCTCTTCGCAAAGCTCCAGTCCAACCAAGGGGTAATCAATCCACAAAGCATAAGTCTAACCAAGGGGCAATCTCACCGTGAAGCTCAAGTTTGACCAAGGCGTAACCAATCAATAAAGCATAAGTCCAACTAAGGGTCAATCTCTCCGTAAAGCATAGGTCCGACCAAGGGGAAACCAATCTGCAAAGCATAAGTCATCCATCAGGTATCAATCCTATCCCTTGCTCTTTTGTGTGATCATACTGACATGTGGCAGCAATGATCCTTTGAGGGGCAGCCTATAAGCACAGGATTTTGTAGTCCCTCTCACTAGACGATGATGATGTGTCCCTGATTTTAATGCCTCATAATAAAAGTTCTCTTTAGAATTTTTATTATTAATATAATGTTCCTTGTGAACTTTATTCTTGATAGAATCCAGTTCGGCGTGGCTGATAACGTGTCCGGTAGGACCTTGAACCGATTATTTGCATCCAAACTAAAATAATCTCTAAATACCCATTAAAATGCCTTACAAAATTCAAAAGTCCTACTTTAACCCCTTTGACCCGTGTTTGGCAGCTTTTTAGGCTTGTGGGCCTGCTGGTAGTCAGGTTTTTTAAAGCTAATGCCGCCAGCGGTATTATCCCATGCCACCGGCGGTAACATCCATGTCGCCGGTGACATGGCCATATCAGGCTCTGCAGACAGCTTTCATCTTTTCCCCTAGGATAGTCTCTTTTTTCCCATTTCTGTGAAAATGGCTGAAAGGTCTCGAAGACCACCCCAATTTGCCTATAAAAACACGCCTTAAGGTTTTAAAAGGGGGAGGGAACACAACAACAACCTGTAACTTGAATTTGGGAAATTTGAGAGAGAGAAAGTAGTTCTAATGAGATAAGAATTAGAAAAGGTAGGAAAAAGGATCTCAATCCATTTTTCCTGGTTTTTCTTCTTTGAACTCTCTGATTGTGAGTTTAAAATCAGTAGACATTAGGTTAAAATCAATCTAAATAGGAACTTAGAGACTCAAATACCCAATTTACTACCAAATCATTAGTACAAGCTCCCCGGAGGTGTTCCTTGGTTCATGAAGAGGTGGATTCACGACTCTGAAATAAAAATTCTAAGTCTCATAGCTCTTTGGCATTATCCTTGTTTGTTCTTGTTGTTGTTTATTGTTTGTGCTTGTTCTTTGGGTTTTCGATCATTTTTTACCGTTACCTGTTGCTGCTACAAGAATTGAAGTCGCTAGAGATATATGATATCGTCGTCGGTATCACTTATGTCGCTAGAGACATTGCTGATATTGCTAGCGACATCACATTCCCCATAGGCCTCACTTTCTTGTAGGACCCTTTCTTTATGGTACTCAGAAAGCCATGTAACCTATATACAGACTGATGCCTCTAGCGACATCATTGATGTCGTCGGTGGCATCAGCCATGTCGTCGGCGACATGACCTTCTGGATAGCTGTTTTATTTCATTCTTTTCTGACCTATTTTATTTTTTGAAGCTAGGATACACAGTGCAATGATAGAAGTCTAAAACCTTCTGAAAATAGACCCCACCCCATACCATGTGGCATTTTCACTAATAATCTAGATAAAATAATAATCGAGTCTAAAATTGGGTTAAAATGGAATTTTACTCAAACGCCGTTCAAATCTCATTTTAGCCATCTAACTAGGCTTCATAATGATATAAATATTTATGTCATGTTCATGCTAACTCGAGTCTTGTTTGGTTCACTAACTATACATGATTCGTGATATATCTCGCACAACGTACCGTATCTGTGCTAACCATTTTATATAGGTAAATTTAGGTTAGATGGATGTTACTCCTTCAGGTATTTTATTTATCACATAGAGAATGTATAGGATTTGAAAGCCCTGTAATAATTTCAATTTCTGTATTTACTTTTGGATGACTGTAATAATTTATTTATCGCTTCGATGCTTGATAAAAGCAAAAACAACATATAAACCAAAAATACAATAAATAGGGTGGATTAAAACCGACTAATAAAAAATAGATAACATCATCCAAACTCAAAATCTCTACTTAAGGTATGGTCTACCACCTGGTGGGAAAATTGTACCAAAATTTCCCGATTGAGCTGAATCGGGTGGTGACTCTATTTTAAGTACGGGATTTGATCTCATATCCTTTAACTCCTAAATTGGACTTAAATCCAACTTTAACATCAGTGCTTTCATCACACCTAAAATGAGGATCAATCCCTCGGCAAGCTTCATAGCGGCAGTTGTTTTTCCCCCATGTAACGCATCTCACAGGCCGCCGCACTGGGCAAAAGGTCGTCCGCTCACAGCATGATTGATAATAGTGCTAGTCTTAAAATTTTCTTGGTCTTAAACACTTATTAAAAGGACCTAATAATAATTTAACCACTTACCAGTCAAAGCATGAATCCCGTAGTTGGTAGAAAGACCTCAGCTACGTGTAGAGACTCCAAAGTAGAAGCCCTCTATAAATAGTCCACATGAGTACCACCGACCAAAATCTTCTAGAAAGGGAGTACCAATAAATAAGTGGAAGATACCTAGATCTCTCCTACTAATTTATTCTAGAAGGATTTCACTTAGTTTTCTATTCTAAGTAAATACGTCTTTCGACAGATTACTTTTAGGAATCAGAACAACTAAGAGAATAATAGAGAGTAAGAGAAGGAGTATGAAATTAAGGACAAAAAATAATGAAGGAGGAGGCCTCTATTTATAGTGGTTAGGTATTATTCAAAGGACAATAAAGTCCATAACCTCAACCAATCAAAAATAAAATAAAAAGGGCAGTTAAGTATTTTAATTAACCTAATAGAATTAGAACTAAACTCTAACGGGGAGTTTGCTTGGGGAGCAAACTCCCCATCATTATCCATCACTACTGGCCGAATGGCGAGCAGTGGCATGCTGGGCATGTGCAGGCATATAGGCCCAAAGCCTGCAGTAGCACAGCCCTTGGCGGCTATGCTACATAGTGCTATACACTGGCCTATTGGGTCGTGCACCTGTGCAACCTAACAGGCTATGCATGGCGCAGCGCGCCTGTTGGGCCGTGCACCAGCACAGCCTAGCAAGTTGCGCTCTTGTGCAGAGTGGGCTATGCTTTACAGATCACTCTTCCCAAGGCCCCAATATGGGCCTTGAGTAGTGTTGTTCACATACAACACTACCTTGTCCCGCATGCAGATCGAATCTAAAATTGTCTAACAATTTTCTTACCGATCTACTTGTACCAATTGAAGCAATACCCAGTAATCTTTAATTGTGCTGTCTTTTGGTTCTTAATTCCCTTTATTTATTTTAACCTCCTCATTATTTAATAGGTTCATTGGACCAACCAATGAACATTGGTCTAACCATATATTTCCTTGCTCTTCTAGATTAGACCTAGTCTAACGGTTCTTTACATAGCTCATTTGTAACTCAAAGTATATGACCTTATAGGATCCCGTAATATCGAGCTGTCTAAAGTTTAACCTATCTCAAACCTATTTAGGAATTGATTGGCTTGAAGCTTCAGACCATTGTGGACTCCGATTACTTTGATCGGTTATAGTGGCTCTCTAGCAAAGGGCATATGACCCCTCAATATTCGAACCATCACATGCATTGTGACTTAATCTCGGTTCTGCAATAGTATCAAAACAATTCACTCCTTCTATCAACTGTCAAGTACCATCTAGTTTCTAGGACTCGGTTTAAGTGTTAGTCCACTAGTAAGTATAATAGCTACCCTAGTGTTTTATCTTGCTGCAAAAGCACACTACTCAACCATTTAATGTGTTAATCAGGATCCCATTCTATCAACTCATACTCTGATCAGAGGTTTACGAGTGTGTCACTTTTAATAAGTGGCCAAGGTACATCTCCCTTATATTGCTATAGGGGAGTGATAGATTTCATCTTGACTACTCAGCTTACTAACGGGCAAACATCAACTATACCCGTAATCATCGGTATCACCCAGCCTATAGAGTGGTTAGGTATGACCCAAAATATAGCAACATTTGAATAAGGTAACTAGTATCTTAGGTCTAAGGATATTTGTATTGCTATTGCAATAGGACGATTAAAACACCAACACATAATATAAATTACCGAGTGTTATCTCATAGCGGTCTCTAATGTATCTCCCTGAATACATTCATGTGTTAACCTAAGGTACAACCCTTTAGCATTGGAGATATGCTACTCTGAATCAAATTTAAGATGTATGACAACATATGCTAGTCTATCCGTATCATCAATGTCCAGTCTTGGTGATACTATGACTAGGAATATTTAGACAAATCATAACTGCACATGAACTAGTTCTCACCAACATAGTCCCACTATGCCCTTGCAATACGTGCTATGATTATGTCATGGACTTGTGCAAACACATCAATGAATATATTCTAAACAGTCATAATATATTTTCATAGTCATCGATATAATAAACAAATGCCTTTATTAATACAACTTTGTTCGTACAAATAAAACTAACTAAGATATATCGCCCTAATAGCCTCTAGGGCATACATCATATCTAACGCATGTTATGGCAAGAAGAAAACATCAGTGGCACTATCAAGTACTAAAGCAGAGTATATGGCTGCTGGAAGTTGTGTTGCTCAACTCCTATGGATCAAATAATAGCTAGAAGATTATGGAGTTCAAGCATGTTGTGTTGATGTAATGTGTGATAACAAAAGTGCAATAGATGTGATAAAGAATCATGTGCTACATAGTAGGATGGAGCATATCAACATTAAGCATCATTTCATTCGGGATCATATGATGAAGAAGGACATAGTTTTGGTCTACATTCTAACAAATGAGCAAAGGGAAGGTCAAATCCAATTTGAAGAGAGTTTCGGAAGATTAAATATGCAGTTATTCAAGTCTCAAACTGTCAAGGAATCAAGGAGGAAAAGAAAAGTGAATTAATTCTAGATCCAGAAGAAGAATATTTCCATCTCAGCAATCAAAGGTGACAAATGGTAGTAAAAGTGCAAAAAGTAACTGTGCATGTTTTTGAATTTCATACGTTTTTTGGGCAGTTCACGTGCGGTAACTTACAACAATTATCAATGGGATAAACTATTCCCATTCTCCATGATCACGCCATTAACCTCTTTCCTCATTTTTAACTGCCATGTCATAAATTCACTTAACTTTAACTACTTTCGAATTACCATATTACCCTCACATTGAAAACTCTATAAAAAGCCCCCAAAATCCCTTTTCTTCTTCACGCAAGTAATCAACTACTATTACTCGGTAAATTTTTCTCTAGAAACCCTAAATTTTCAAACTTCTATTCTCTCAAACTCTCAAATGGCCAACACTTAAAATCAAACTTCCACTCCTCTTCCACTAAGGAATATTTTTAAGGTCGCAAACCATAATGACAAGTATTTCATCCCACTTAAGGTCAAAAGCTCAGACACAATTATTCCCTCGGATCATTTAGGTGATAATTTTCTTTTCAATACCGAACCCTACTCCCAACTTTAAAAGACCAACATCTTGAGGTCTTCCTTGAGATGAAAAACCCCACTTACCCTATTTTGGTCAAAGAATTCTATGAGAACTTAAAAGCCCATTTTTATTTTGATGCGCTTAGAACCAAAGTGCAAGGGAAAGTGATTAAGATCACTCTGGAATTCTTTGAGATGCACTTCAATATGAAGAATGAAGGAGTTTAGCTGAGAACTGATGGCAATAAGCAAACAGTAAAGTATGATTTGAAGCATTGGCTTCTGGAGAGTTACTTTGGAGATAAATTTCACTAGCCAAAAACTTCAAGGCTACTCTAGTTTGCTCTTTCCAAATTCATTTTGATCTAGAAGGGATCCCTTAACACAGCTTTAGCCTTCTAACACTGTGTTCTCTAGCATTGGGTGGAAAGCAGAGTCCTGAACATGCTTGTCCTACTTCTCCACTACATCAGGCAGCATAAATATTCCAATGGCACTCTCATCATAAAAATTCTCACAACAAACGCCTTTAATCTCACCATAGGGTCAGTAGAGGGAAAGGTTATCTTGGAGAGGAACTTTTTAAAGCTAACTCATGATTAAAAATGGGATGAAGCAAAAGCCCTTGAATAAAAAAAGGCCAGAGTAGAGAAAAGCAGAGTCAAAAAGTTGAAGGCACTATGGAGAAACTCCGGTAGTAAAGAAACCCAAAACCACAAGACAAAAAGCCCAAAAGAAAATTGACCTAACTCCGATAGTAAAAGTTGAGGAAGCAAATGAAGACTCTATAACCCTTACATAGATCCTAAGACAAGCTCTTGATAACCTAAGACAAGAAGAAGGGTAGTAAAGGCTGCGGATAAGAAAGGGAAGAATGTGATTTGGAGGAGAGTGAAAAAATTACATTATTTGTTGCTGCAATTAGAGAGGGAAGAAAGAGAGGGGCAAGTCAAACGCTAGAAGAGATTCTTAAGGAAGATGTTGATGTTGAAAGTGGTGGGACTGAAGAAGAAGAAGAAGAGCTTATTCCTAAGACAAAACTTATTAAAAAGGGACCTACCTTTACTTAGGCCCTTCAGAAAAGAGAGCCAAAATTACTCCTCAAAGGCATGCTACCGGAATAACCATCAGAGAGACTGCTTGAAAACCCTTAAGAATAAAAGCCCAAGCTCGATCTCGGAGAGATAAGGGGAAGAATGTGGAGCTAACTACTGGGATAAGGCATTCAAACGATCTAGAATATGAGGACATAATGAATGTAATTGAAGAAAATCGGAGGGCAAATGAATTTGTCCTTGCTTTGGAAGGATCTTGAGGCTCATCCAAAGTATCTAGTCAAGCCATCCCTTTGGTAGATCCAACTCTACCAATTTTTGTCTCTCCATTGGATTTTCAGCATGTAAGAGAAGATTACAGTGAGGAGGAATTAAGTGCCTTAAATCTTTAACTACATACCCAACCTCTTCCACAATCCCTTCTGAACCCTGAAGTTACGAATGTTTAAGTGATAGAACTTGAAATTCCTGAGAAGGCACTTGTAGAGGAGGTATATTACCAATCTCCCTAAGATCCAACAGGAAAAGGCAATCCATAAAGAAGCAATCCATCCAGAATAATAAACTAAACAGGTAACTACTTACTTAAATGCTGAAATTGCTAAGACTACTGGAATTGATCAAAATCAAGGCAACTTAGATGCTACTGAATCTCAAAGTGCATCCATGGTAAATGAGCCTAACCCGGTGCTAAGTGCACCAGAGCAGGGAACTAATCTAGGTTCTAATGAGGATGCCACATTGGCTACCTCAATAGATGAGGTCATTTTAGAGGATCTAGTAATTCAGAAGGATATCCAAAAAGGAGAGGCAAATGAGAATATTGTCATAGAGAATTCTCAAATGGAGGGAGAGAAGAATGTGGAGAAAAGGGCTAAAAATGAGAAAGAAGAGAAGGGTGCAAATCAGGGAAAAGAATTTGAAGCATCTCGAAGTGAAAGTGGCTCCAAATGAGAATATAAAACTGATAGTGAAGAGGAACAAAAACCACTGGCTCTAAAACCCTCCAGACCTGAGAAAGTAAGAATGGCCTTGAAGCTCTTGGAAGAGGCTGCTTTAGAAGGGAAGAAGGATGATAATACCCTTAAGCCCTTGCTCAGAGATATTTGCCAACACCTTATTGTTGTGGAAAAATTACTTAAAAATTATTCCATCTCTCCAGAGTTGAAGACTGAGTTAGAAAATATGAAGACCATGATTAATAATATTGAGAAAAGGGTTAGTGAATTCCCTAATACGGGGCAAGTCGCTGAAACTTCACTGTCCAAGATCACTCCAGCTCTACAACAACTCACTTCAAACATCACAGAGGCAAACCGCTCTGCTACTCAAGCCACAATTGGAGTTGATAATAATTGTGCAACCATTATAGGACATGTCACTTCTTCCTTCACTGATCTCATAATCGAGCTAAAAGAGCATAAAGATCATAATCTCTTAGAGCTAGTAAACTCCATCCCTACTGCCATTACGCAAGAAGGAAGTGCATTAACCTCCGGACTTTCTGATCTTACCATGGAGCAAAAAATAACTAAGGAGCAGCTTGCCAAATTTATCAAAACTAACCTCCCTTCTCTCCTAGATAATGCTTCAGAAGATATTGGCTATGATTGCCAAACTACTATACCCTCAGTAGATAAGACTGTAAGAAATTGGAAGTAGACATTTGATATTGAGCTCCAACACCTTAATGAGAGCATACACAATGGTAGAAAGACAATACTGAAGGAGGTTCAGAGCTCAATATTGGTATATCTCAGCTTAGCCTCAATGGTCCTTCTTCCTCTACTTCCCCCCAGCAATTCTAGAGAGCCTATTACTTCCTCTCTTCCAATAACTTGTCCTAAATATAGGTGATAATGGATTCAACGGGTATCAGCGTTCACTTACCTTGCTCTGGGGAATGTTCCCATTCTTTGAGAAGGAAGATCGAGAATATGCTCTCTCAGTGCACCTAAATTTGACAAAATTTTATGCTCAACTCCGAAAGCTAATCAAGCCAATCCATCTCATTCCTTCTACAGTGGACAGAGTCATTGAGCAGCGCCTAGCATGAAATAAAGATTACACTAGTCTATCAGAGGTTTGGCAAAAGAAGTGGGATAAAAGGACCTATATGATAATTGACCCTTCGGAAGGAGCAAACAAAAAAGGGGAGAAGGAAGCTACAGAAGAACATGATGAAATGGAGGAATAGCTAGTTTGATTTTTTTTTCTATAAACACATGTAATAGCTAGATTCAATGTATTTTTCACTTATAATTTCTGTATTTGTAATCATGTGCTTCATTGATGTTAAATATTGTTAATAGCAGAAGTTATATAGTGAAAAATCTTATTCAAAAAAATCTGCTTCTAAGTACAACTATCAATTGTACTTCAAAAACTGAGAAGCTACATATGCAAAAATATTGGGGGAGTTAGGAAGCTAGATTATGGGGAAGTTAATTTGTAAATGGCTAAGTATTAAAAATCATACTTAGCTCATATTCCCTATTTAAATGCTCACTGTATGTAGGTTTTTATTTCCATCAAATGGGGGAGATTGTTGGAAAATAATGATTCGGAAGAAGAAAACTCAAGCCAACCATCTGGACAAATGTTTGAAGAAAACAAAATGCCTAAGTCCAAGAAGAATGCATTCGGCCTAAATGTCAAAGTCAAGGGAGATTACATCAAGCTAAAGACATACAATTCCTAAGTCCAAGAACAAAGCATCCGGTTAGTATTTGGAAAGGAAACAAACTTCTAACCCCTTGAAGATAGCATCCGAAATAAGAAAACTGGTTGAAAGTGCATTCGGTGAAATGTTGTGTCTAAAGACATCTAGAAGACACAATTCACTAGGACAATGGGAATATTCAAATATTCTTGTTCCTCCACTTTGGTCTAAAGTCAAGCAACCTTTTGCCTTGGTTTATGAAAAAGTGACAGCTTGCACGAATTAGGTAAAAGACAAAAAGCTGACATAGAAAGAGAAAAAGGTAACAACCTTTTTAACATGGACCAATAGCAAGGCACGTGGAGTCCACTCTAAAGACAAATCTGCATAAAAGTTAGCTGTCCATAAATAGCCAAATAAATGCCAACTAACAACTTTGCAACTTCAATCCCAACAAATTCAAACGAATATTTATTAGGTCTAACGGATAAATCAATAGCTCCGCAAGCGCCATCTCAAATCTGATTAATGGTGAAGATTCAACCTCAACCAACAGCTACATATATGATCCAAGCCTATAAAAGGGAAGCTTTACCAAGTGAGAAGATGCTGGTAGATTTCAAAAAGCTATTACCTTAAGAAATATTTGTTATTCAATCAGTGATTCGATCCCTCCAAGAACTAAACACTCTTATATGTTTGTAAGGATTCTCAAGTAACATTATAAACTTGAAGAATTTAAAACCAAACCTTTGTTAAGACGAAAATTGTAAAATCTCATACTTGGGTGAGTACTAAGATTGGGACTTAGCTTAAACCAGGAAAGTTTAAGTGGTATATCCCTATCGGACTTAGCTTAAACTTGGGTAGAGTTTGAGTGATATATCCTACTAAACAAAAGGACTCAGCCAAGCTAGGTGGTTTTGGTGGTATATCTTGCATCCGGAAGAGAGGTCATCTTCTGGAAACAACGCACAAAGGACTCAGCTAAATATTAGTGTCTTTGGTGGTATATCCTACATCCGAAGGAGAATAAATCTTCGGATACAAATTGAAAAGGCTTGGTTTCTTCCTGTGAAAGGAATCAATCACTAGTGAATTGAAGCTTGGAGGAGGAAACTATAGGGACTTGAGGTAGGCAGGGCTGAACCGGTATAAAAATATATGTGTTTGATTTCTCTAACTCTTAACTTTTCATTCAAGCACATTTATATTAAATATTTGCATTACCCGGGACCTTACACCAGTCAGCTTTCGGTTCATTCATATCATGGTACACAAAGGACTTTTAAAGTCTAAAAAATTCTGCAAAAAGGGTCATTCACCCCCTCTGACCCTAGTAAACACTCATAAGGGACCAATAGTTCCAGTTATTGTGTCCCCCATTTCTTTTCTATAGATATGTATTACATTTCAATCTTTCATACAACTCAACATAATAAGTTTTCTATTCTACTTCTCTCTTCTTCTATATTTTGGTGTTATAATTCTCAATATGTTATCAACACGAGCTTGCTCTTCCAATCGAGGATATCATTTAATATCTTTGTACAATTATAAACAAGTCTAACCTCTCAAATATTGATTTGTGGTATTTAATGTTACCAGAAAGAATTATCTTTCATGGTAAACTAGTAATGAGACCAAAATATAATCTGAAAAGTATACTTATGTATGATTCGATACAAAAGCATAGGATAAACTTTAAAAACATGTCAGGTGTTTTTACTGTTTTACAAAAGAGTGTCTGTGGATTTTGTTTAAAAGGGAGTCTATGGTTTATAGCAAATAAATGATTTTCAATATTAAATTATTTCACGACAATGATATTATTCTTGTTCATTTTTATCTAAATCTTGTGGATTGCTTAGTGAAAAATAATCAATACACATTGGTAACATATTTTAAAATTTTTTGAAAAGTGAATAATTTTTCTAAAACTAAATATAATGATACACTTAAACAAATCATAAAAAAATCTATGAAACTTACTCAAAATATGATTTATAATTTTTAAATAATAAGGTTGAATTATGTATCACTAAGATAAATATTGAATTGATCATTATGCTCTTTGCAGCATCACTATTCTTAACAAAAGAAGTTATTATTTACTTTTTGAAACCACATACCCCATTTTGGAAAAAAATTTCACATACCCCTTTTGAAAAAAAAATGAAACCTCAAGGCATATTTTTTAAGTTTATCGAAAAGCTGATTCCATGAGTCCTTGGGAATAATTGTGGGCAGCAATCCACACAAATAAATGAAGTTTTTCTATGTAAAACTAGCCAGAAGATTTTGGTTCACCAAGTGTACTCTATACAGGAATAAAATATAATTAAACATAGGAATCTCAAATATAATGGACTATTGTCTTGACTTCATAATAATTATTGTAATAATAGAATTAGTTAGTCATCTATCATTTTATTCGGGTGATGTTATTTACCGCCTGAAATTTATAGCTACCGTCCATGAAATTTACTTAAATGCCCTTTTAGTAATAAAAAAGAACCAATAGTCTTGATAAAATGCTTTTTTGCTCAACTATTGGCTGCGCAAAAAACGATTTTGCCTAACCTGTATGGATGGGCAAAAAGTATTTTGCCGAACCATTGGTTGAGCAAAAAATGAATTTGCTCAACCGATGGCTAGGCAAAATGGCATATTCAGGACTATAAGAGGCGTTCATGTATTCTTTTACTTCGTTAAATAAATTTTTATCGAACGATTTAAATTTTTGAAATTATGTTGAGTGAAATTAGGCTTGGGAAGTTGATTCTCCCCCAGCCAAAAGGCCGAGCAAAATTTATTTTTGCCCAGCCTTATGGATGGGTTAAATGATTTTTCACCCAGCCCTTGGCTTGGTGAAAATCAGATCCTACAAAAACCCTTTTGGGCGAATCTGATTGTATATTTTTAATTTGAATATAAAATTATGTGTAGAAAACATATCCAACTTCACTATGTAGTTCTTTAATTTCTCAACAATGGATCTAGTTGAAGAGATTTGGAGAATGTTTGAGCGACTTTGAATTTGAAAAGGCAATGAATCATGGTATAAATTGGAAAAAATGGATTCAAATTTTTATGTATATGGTAAGAGATGTTTTTATAAATATGATTATTATTTATTTTAAATTATATTATAAAAATAATTTTAAATTTTATTTTATGTGAAAAAAGGGTATTTTTATCACTTAAGGGGGCGGTAAGTGTAGATTTAGGACGGTAAATATCAATCCAAAACAAGAGTTAATTATTTACTTAGGGTAGTATTTTCGTAATTAGAATTGTGGGTTTTCCTAATCCATTTGCAATAGGAGTTAATTATTTTTATTAAAAAAATTTGCTCCATTGGGCTTACAATAATAACAAAGAAAAACCCCATCACACCACACCTGTATGTGGAATCGAACATGTGATCTCTAGAATCACAGCTTTAAAGCACAACCGTAATATGAGTTAATTATTTGCTTACTCTTTAGAATTGTATTTTCGTAATTATTTATACATTTATTTTTATTTTAAAATGAAATATATTATTTATTAATTTAAAATTAAATATATTTTAATTTTTCATAAAGATATTTTCTATATTTTAAAAACGATAAATTTAAACAGAAATTATTAATAATTTTAATTATTTTATTCACAAAATCATTTTTGTCATTATGCATATATAAAAAATCTAATTTAAAATATCTTGGAAAAGTATTTACTGAAAATTAAAACTAGCCAAAAAAAATTTGTTCAAAATTTTGTGATATTCGTTAAAATTAAAACACTGAAATTTAATTGCTTACTCTTAGAAATGCTAAAACTTTTAAATGATTGATTTTTTTAAGATATAAAGGAACGATTGATATTTTTTTTGGTAACTCAGAGTGATTGATATATTTGATAAACACAAAAAGTAAGCACCTAATGAGAAAACCGTATTAAAATTAAAAATTTATATAACATGTATTGACTTATTAGTTTAAGTACAAATAAAGGTGTTGCATGTATTCATTCATAAAAGAGCCACCTTTGACGGCAACCGTATACAAGAATGAGTCCTAGTTTACATACGAGGTATTCAAATTTTTATTATGGCCAGTTTGGGATTGGTAAGTTATTGTTTCGTTTTTTAATAATATTATTTTTAAAAGTTATGAAAATTAATAGTAAATAGTTTTAAATTAATTAGTATTAAGAGTAAAAAAATTTTATTTAATGTCAAAATATATTGTTTTATTAAAAGTTTGGTAGTAGAACTTTTCGTGACAGCAACTCTAACAGCAATATCAAACCTACCCTTACTAGATAACATGTTTTATGCACGGATAATTATTAAAGGGTGATGATATTTACCGCCCCTTTTTACACTTATTGCCTCCCGTAATTTTTGATATGCCCTTTATATATATTTATTAAAAAATAAATAATGCCACTTAGGATTGAAACTAAAGAAAAGGAAAATATGAGAAAAAACACACTAATTTTCAAATCATAACGTGCTTATTATTACATGCAGAACCAATTGGGTCCAAATTAATTTGCAATTTATCTCTACTTTTATATAAATAAATTTTCAGCTCAGTCGACTAGTGGACTGCATAATTTAAAGATAGCATCAAACACTAAAAATCCCTTATTGTTTGATTAGCTTCTCAATAAATTATTTTGGTGTAAAATTGAAATATATTATAATAAACATTAAATAAAATATTTAATAATTTAATCATTTAAATGTTCTTGTTTATATAACTTACATATATGTAAAATAAATAATTATAGGTCCCTTTTAATCGTGGGTTCTAAACCGTCACAGCTCTGACTTATGCCTAGGACCGACCCTATTGAGTTTATATAGATTTTGATCTTGTTGGTCCTTAGTTTTGTTTTAGGAGTTCTACTTATTTTCCTTTTAAGAATTGTATTGTTAGCTAATTATTTTATCATTGACACGGTCTTTCTTCACTTTAGATAATATTATCTTTTTTTGTTGAATTTCGAGTTCAACCTCTTGCGGAATTTGACTTCGAGATATATATATTGTAAATATACATGAGTTGCAACATAAAGACTGAAAATGTCATAGAACAGCAAAATGAATTAGTTGACTTGCGAAAATTCCAGTCAACACACTCTTTTATCTGTATAAATTAGAAACGAAAATGCATAATTCATTGATATTCAAAACAGTTGTTTTTCTTCTGTTAATTATAGGTCATGGGTATATTTTCATCCAACTATAAAGTGTTCATTAGCTTCAAAGGGAGAGATGTTGGTGAGAATATTGTGAGCCATTTGTTTAAAGGTTTAGAAATAGAAAAAATAAAAGTATTCAAAGATGAATATCTCGAAAAAGGAGTAGAAAGAACACCTTTAATCTTAAAAATAATAAAGAAATCACGAATTTCAGTTGTGATATTTTCAGAATACTATCCGAATTCGCATTTATGTCTCGACGAGCTAGTGAAGATAAACGAACGCCGGAAAAAGAAGAAGCAGATAGTGGTACCGGTTTTCTATCATGTCGATCCATCGGATGTTCAACAGCTTAGAGGGAATTACGGCACTGCAATTAATTGCTATATTCAAGATCCAGCATTTAGAGATAAGGTTAACAAGTGGAAGAATGCTTTGATGGATATTAGCAACATATCTGGCTTTCCCTCTGATAATCCACAATACAGGTACTTAATTTCTATTTATTAATTTAGTTATTTGTTTTGGGGTTGTTATTATTCAATATTGATTGAGATTATGATGATTATTATTCTAATTATCATCATCATTTGTTCATGTGATGATAAGGCCTGAGGCTAAATTAGTTGAAGAAGTTGTTGATTTCATTTCCAACAAATTAAGTGAGTACTCAAGCAAACTTATTGGACTTGGAGCAATGGCAGGAGTAGCTGTTGGAGTTGTGGCTTTGTAGTTACTTATTTTTAATTTAATTCAGTTTCATTCAAACATTAAAGGTGTAACTATACAACTTCTCATTTATTTATTTTCAAATTTTTTTATTACAAGTTGAATTTATTTAATATTCAATTGGTGGGTTGTATGAAATTTTTTACACATGGGATATCGAGACGGAGCACGTGACCAGATTGCCGAAGGGTTTTTATTTGGTGAAAAAAAAGTGAATATGCTTGATTTATACACCAAATTACCTCTCTAAAAGGGAATAGCGCACATTTACTACTTTGAAATTAACATATTTAAGACTTCATTCTCTCAAAGAAAGATCAAAAGCCAGAACACCATCTCCATAAGAATGGAAAACTTTAGCACATCTAGGAAAACATGTTAGCGCCAATTTATGTTAATTTGGCATGATACTACAAATAAATGATACCATTTCACTTACCAAAATTCATCCACAAGGCCAACACAATTCCATAATTTGAGCCACAATTAAGACTAAGAGACAGATTTTAGCAATCTAAACAACAAACCTGTTCTATTTCTGATTCAAGTACTACATAATGCATATGTTTTCTTCAAGGGCCTTTAACTGCACATTAAGAGAGAAGTCCAACAATCAACAACATAATATGGACTTGAGATAATTAAAAGTTAAACAAGAAACGACATAAGAAAAAAGAATAGAGAGATCCATTTGAGTAAACCATAAAAAACACAAATTTCAGAGTATAATCAAAATTGTAAACTAAAACCCAACATCGAAGGCAAACCAAAGAAAATCTTTGAGACCAAGAGTTTAGCTTCATCAGAAGCTTTGAAAAATTTGTGAAAACCTCTAGCTCCATTCTCCATCCCGTACAACTGAGGGTTTTTGTTTGTATCTACTGTTTAGGGGAATAGGTTAGGTATAAAAGGTGTCCGGTGAGAGGTGGTGGAAAGAGAACCGGTAATCCGTTAGAAGTGGATAAAAAAAGAAGAATGCATGGTCGGCGGCGGAAAAGGGAGAGAAGCGAAGAGAAGGAATACGAGTTGTGTTTACTAGAAAGAGAACGGTAACCTAGGTTATGTTTGATTAAATAATTCACTAAATAAAAAAAAGAAAAGATTATGAGCATGGTTTAAATGATTTAGTAAACAATAAAAAGCTCTAATTACGTAAATGATGGTGTACGTCAATGTTATTTACCTAATTTAAATAATTAGCCAACTTAAAATTTTATTTCTTTATACAATTAAGTTTTGGTTTTAAATAATTTTGTAAAAACAATTTAAATTATTTTAGGGTAACTTAAATAATTAAAAAGGTATTATGTTAATTACGAAAAATTAATGTTTAATGTTAATCAAATTTAAGGAAGGAGATATTTTGACGTGCTCGATTAATTAAAGTAAGTAAATTAGGAAATTGATTTGGCCTAATTGGTTGATAGAAATTCCAATTTAAGTTTTTTTTTAAAAAAAATTCCAATTTAATAAATTAAGGAAGAAAATTAGTCCAAGGGGGTTCTTAGATGGTCAACATATTTGGTCTAACTCATAATAAATTAATTTAGCAATAATCAAATGGAAACTTATTTTTTTTTGTTTTAATGGTTTGATATTTCTAATAAGCATCCTAAACTTTACCTTTAATAAATAGCTACTTAAAAAATAACTATCATCGAAAATATATCGGTTTAATCATGAGTAATAAAAAATGTTTAATCTTAGTTTTATATTACATTATAGAAGAGAAAATGGAAGGGGTGTTTTATTATTATTTTATATAAATTTTTGAATTAATATCACTTGCGGCGGAATCTAAAAATACTTGTAAATTCCGTTGCAAATTTACTCTCCAATGTTTCCCTCCAACATTCTGCAAGGGAGTTTTGAAACCCTTGCAAATTCCCTTGCAATTATATATATTATTTTATTTTGTAAGCTTTTGCAAAGGAATTTCTCTACCGTTGCAGAATCTGTTGAAAGTTACGAAATCTGCAAGGGAAAATTTTCCGTTGCAAGGGTTCCCTTGCA
Organism: Euphorbia pulcherrima; assembly: GCA_947683365.1. Taxonomy (NCBI): domain Eukaryota; kingdom Viridiplantae; phylum Streptophyta; class Magnoliopsida; order Malpighiales; family Euphorbiaceae; genus Euphorbia; species Euphorbia pulcherrima. Next base: position 47,844,851 of record CANTUS010000010.1, read on the forward strand.
GATTGCTAATTTTCTTGTAGTTTTTGGCAACGCTCCAAAAAGCATGACCATATCCAATAGTCTCATTCTTTCTGCGGCGACATTTTCTTTTAATTTAAGCGTCGCAATAGATCACTGTCCCCACACAAAACCGCCACATTCCGAAACCATCACGAGAAATAGTTGTCGCAATGAACCATCGCAACTTTTCATTTTCTGACGGTTTCTGCAATGGATTTTGCGACGGATTCAGTATCCCTTGCAAAATGCAGAAAATTGAATTCCACTTTCAAATTGTTCCAAAAACGATTTCGGCCTCCGACCAGGCCCCTCTTAAGGTTTTTCAACGTCCCGAGTCCAATGGATTCGTTCTTTTTAGCACAAAATCAACAGAAACTCGCCATTACCCATAATAATGTGAAAATGCAACCTCTTTCGGTGAAAATAACGTTAAAATGCACAAAATCGAACATAATCGATTCAAATACGACTTTGAACATAAAAATTTCAAAATTTTCAGAACTTAAAGAATGAGAATACACATACAAAACAAAGAAAATCATTGCGAAAATAGCCGCCTTGAGTACCGATGACAAAAATCAAAAGAAAACGGATCAAATTTATACCTTTTCGGTGTCCGAGATCGAAGAGTTCTCTGCTATGACTCTGTTTGTAAGCAAAACACGAGATTGAATCATGATATTTCAGACATCAATCGATTTCCATGACTTCTTCAATAGTCTCTCCATTTGTTATTTTCAGAAAAATTAGTTTCAATCTTTGAAACTTATGAACTGTAAAAAATGGAGGCGTTAGAAACGAAATTAGCTTAAATCTTTGTTGGGAAAATTCCTGAAAATAAGATAATCTCTGAAGTCATGATATCACTATATGATTGAAACTAATTTAGTGGTTCTTCCATTTTTCAATCGGATAAAATCAGAGTAAAATCAAGAACTTAAAATGGATTTCCGTTGTGAAGAAAAAATGAACCAGCAGCAAGCATTGCTAAAATCGCCTGTAAGAGTCGCCAATGCAAGGTTTTTATAGACCTGATACTAGAAATCGCAACGGTTCTTAACATAAGAGTTGTGAAAGGCTGTGTCCATTCTAGTAGTCGCGACGGTTCACAATAGAAGAGTTGCGAAAGGTTGCCTCGGACCCCGTAAGCTAAGTATCGTGATAAAACTCGAACGAGCGTGCACTCCACACTCTCCTGACTTGTTCGATGAACTATTACGAGCACATTGGTCAACTAGTTGATCCAATTACACTAAAATACCAACAGATTGTTCAACCTTTTAAGTCAATGATTTTGAACACTTCAATCATGGTATAGTTCAAATATGGGATATCAAACATATTTTATATATTTGAAACCTACTTAATTTTTAATATGTTCGTACCACCAATATTGTAGAGAAATAAAGCATAAACCTCAATAATAAAGCAAGACCTAACAATAATTGGAACAAGGGTCTGAAGGTAAAGCTTTATTGGTTGCCAGATGGCCCATAAAATAAGATTACTAAAGTTAAAGAGAACTCAAACAATACAGAAGTCCCAAAAATAGAGACTATGCGTGAACCCTGAAAAGAGTACATTAATCAATGACTAGTAAGAAAATAGCATTGAGTTGATATTTATAACCTTCTGGAATAACTGTCTCCCAGTAGAACCCTTGAATTACGCCTAGTCGTATGCAGGCCCGATCCTACGTTCTTCGGGGCCTATGGGCGATATAAAAATCGGGTCTCTATTAATGAGTAAAAATTTTACAACGAAATATATTGTATTGTGCTTCTATTACAACATTTAATAAGAGATCAAACAAAAACATCAAATTTTATATTATAAAGTATAAAATAACATTATAACAAGAAAATTATCATAGTGATCAAATAAAATGATGTCTATGACCGTTCCTAGATGCAAAGTCACTAATATCAGTTGAAATAACACTGGAAACAAAGACAAATTTTGATGTGGATGAAAGGAAAAATGAAAAATTATTTAAAGGTACTAAAAGGATTGAATGAGTATGACACTTGGAGATAATAGCAATTGTAAGAAAGATTAATGCCTTTGATTTTCTATTTTCAAGTGTAGGAATTGAACTGTCTGAATAAAATTTGAAGAGAAAGAAATGCTAAGAGATAATGATGGTGATAATGGAGATAAGATATGTTAATGAGATAAGAGTTTAATTAAATAATTTATACTCTTTTTTTATTTAATAACTCAAAATAAAGCTAGTCTATCCACTGTAACTAACTAATCATTTTAGATTTAATGATATTTTTTCAGAAAAGAATGATTTATTTTACTTAAACTTTAATTAAATAAAAATAGCTTAATAATCACTAAAAATGGACCCTTTTTTATGCTGGGGCCCCGGTAGTCGCCCCTATTGCCCCGCCCCAAAGACGGCCCTGGCCATATGATCACCGTCAAGGAATCTCCTCATTTAAATCCAAAGCCAAATCAAAATCGAAGAAATTAGAGGAATTGAAACTACCATTAAGGAAATCATGCAAAGAAGAAAGTAATTCGACACACCCAAATCAGGTTAAACAATTCGAAATCGCCAACCAGATTTAATAACAACAATCATTAATTGATTGGAAATGGTAAACTGCATTGTATATTGAGAAGTACTCCGCTCAAGGAAATTGAAACACCCAACCAGTGCTTGATTATTATAGTTCTTCCCTTCCTTTTCTGATGAATCTCTATTTCTAATCTTTCAGATCTCAGATTAAGAACAACAAGATTGACTAGATACTGTTAATCCTCAGGATTTGGGTACGGGTTTGAATTAGAAGAGAGATTTTAATAATTTGAAATAAAAGGGGGAACTGTGCCTTGTAGAGAGAAGTTAGTGAGAGATTGGAGATTTCGGCGAGCAAAATCGGAATTCTCAACGTCAGAATCCGTTCTTGTTCATCATGATTCTTGCTGTTTTTTTCTTTTTCTTACCCAACCGAACACCATTTTTGAAAAAATTGGATTAATAGAGTTGAGATTAGGTTGAAGAGATTTGAAAATGTAACATGTAAATGGATGAATTGTGAAAATGTGTATTTATAAACGTAATTGAATTGGTTGATTTTGAATGTAAATGAAAGGTAATTGAAATGGGGAAGAAGACGATTATTAGGTATGAGGTAGCACAGAGGCTCACTTATCACAAGTTTAGATATCTCGGAGGTCCAATTTAAAGTTTGGGTGTGTCTGGGGCAAAAGTGCGCAAGTTTGAGGGGTATTATAGAGCATTCGGCCTATATTATAAAAATATATGAAAATTAGCAGTATAAAAACATTATACCACTCTTAAAGAAATTATAAAGCCTTAATGCTAGAATTTTTGTTGAAAAATTGAGTACTTTTGTAAACATAATGAATACATTTTCATTATATTCTTTACTCTTACAAACCCTCAAGCAAATACTAAAACTCTTTCTTTTGTTACCTCTTCCATTTCAATGAAAATGGAAGCAAAAATAACACACTTGGAGAAAACCTCCTATTTTCCAATAGAAATGTTGGCCTACTTCCACACCAGATATATCATATAACCCTTTTAGGATGTTGATGGAACATGATAAAACATTCATACTACCCCCTGAAAGAAAAGTTTGAAAGGAATTATTTTGATTCAACCATCATTTTTTTATTTGGCTACTAAAATGGTATATTTTAGAAGTAAGACGAAGCTTTCATATCTTAATTATGTAGATCTATGATTTCATATTGTACTAAGATTGCAATTTCATCCACAAAGATTACAATATATACGCAGCTAAAAAGCTATAGCCCGACAAATCAAAATCTTCATCACAAAAAGCGAATCTCAATACATAAACAAAACTTGTAAGATTCACAAATCACAAATCTCAAAACAAAACAGATGAACAAAAATCGAAGACAAAATAACAACATAATCAAACTGTCATTGATCAGAAAACCTAGAAAATTTCCGAAATAAGAAAATTCAACCAAAATCGAAAACTAGAAGAAGAAAAACTAGAAATCAAAATCAATAAGAGTACTGACAGATGAAAATCGCGATAGAAATAATGAAGAAAAGCAAATTAGGAAGAAAAGAGATTATCGAAGAAAGAAGAGAATGTACCATAAACAGAAAAAACAAAACCTAAAAAGTGGGTAATGAGCTAAGGGAAAAAAAGTTAGGTAAATAAAAAAATATTTAAAAGATGGTATTTTGCTTAATTTCCCTTATTTATAAGGTTTAAAACTAAATGTAAACTTTTACAAAACTAATTACCAAATTACATTCTATGTAATATTCCATTAAAATTAACTTTCAAGGTTTTTTAAATTATTGTTTTACATCCAACTCTTCTTTACTTATTTTAATTTAATTTTGCATTTATATTTCACAAACTGTTAAGTTTGGACATGTTTGTTTTGAGTTTTTTGTTCGTCTTTTTTTCTCTTCAAAACTATATCTATGATGATATACTTTTTAAGAACTTTTTTTCCGGTAAGTATTTTGAAATAAGTTATCTTATAGTTAAAAAAAAAAGTTATCTTATAGTTATGTAGTAGTTTTCCTATATCACACGTTGTAGTTATCTTATAGTTATCTTGTAGATATTTTATATCACACCTTGTAGCTATCCTATAGCGTTTTTCAAATTGATGTAATTTTGTTATATTTTTACTATAGTTTTATCATTGTTTACTTATAGTATGTTTAGTTGATTTAAGATAAGTACATAATGTGACATAAGATAACTACATGATAACTATAAGATAACTAAAAAATGCTATATACGATAACTACTACATACTATAAGCTAACTTATTTGAAATACTTACCGGAAAGAAGTTCGAGAAAAGTATATTATTATAGATCTAATTTCAAATAGAAAAAAAAGACGAACAAAGAATTCTAAAGCGGCAAGTTGAAAGAATAAATGATTTGAAAGATAATCAAAAGAAAAACAAATTGAAAAAAAGAGAATGGTTATCAATTTGGAGATAAAGAATAGTGAGGAAACGTAAAACTGTAATTATGAATTAGTTTGGTAGGTATGAGTCCAAGTAATTTGTCTAAAACATTGTAATTACGTGCTTTTCCCTTATTTATATTTTTTAGATTTTGGATTAGTTTAGCATCTACATAATGCCTTGGGTATAATAGCCCACGCCCAATTCATTTTCATAAGCCCTTACCTCCACTTTCCAACGTTTTAGATTGCGTTCATTGTTCAAGATATTTGATGGTGATCATACTGCTAGGTATAATTCAAGGATTTCGATTGGGAGACAGTTATTCCTGAAGGTTATAAATATCAACTCTATGCTATTTTCTTAGTAGTCATTGATTAATGTACTCTTTTCAGAGTTTGCGCATATTCTTTGTTTTGGGGCTTTTGTATTGTTTGAATTCTCTCTAACTTTTGTAATCTCATTTTATGTGCCGTCTAGCAACCAGTAAAGCTTTTCCTTCGGACCCTTTTGTCGATTGTTGTTAGGTCTTGCTTTATTGGTGAGGTTTATGCTTTATTTCTATACAATATTGGTGGTATGAACATATTAAAAATCAAGTAGGTTTTAAATATATAAAATGAGTTTGATATCCCATATTTGAACTATACCATGATTGAAGTAAGTGTTCAAAATCGTTGACTTAGAAGGTTGAATGATCTGTTGGTATTTTAGTGTAATTGGATCAACTAGTTGACCAATGTGATCATAATAATCTATCGAACAAGACAGGAGAGTGTGGAGTGCACGCTTGTTCGAGTTTTATCACGATACTTAGCTTACGGGGTCCGAGGCAACCTTTTGCAATGCTTCTGTTTCAAACCGTCGCGACTGCTAGAATGGACACAGCCTTTTGCAACTCTTTTGTTATGAACTGTTGCGATTTCTAGTATCAGGTCTATAAAAACCTCCCATTGGCAACACTTACAGGCGGTTTTGGCAACGCTTGTTGCTAGTTCATTTTTCTTCACAATGAGAATCCATTTTAAGTTCTTGATTTTACTCTGATTTTATCCAATTGAAAATTTTGGAAGAACCACCAAATTAGTTTCAATCAGATAGTGATATCACGACTTCAATAATTATCTAAGTTATTTTCAGGAATTTCCCCAACAAAGATTGAAACTAATTTCGTTTTTTACGCCTGCATTTTTCACAGTTCATAAGTTTCAAAGATTGAAACTAATTTTTCTGAAAATAACGAATGGAGAGACTGTTGAAGAAGTCGTGGAAATCGATTGAAGTCCGAAATATCGTGATTCAATCTCGTGTTTTGATTACAAACGGAGTCATAGCAGAGAACTCTTCGATCTCGGACACCGAAAAGGTACGAATTCGATCCGTTTTCTTTCGATTTTCATCATCGGTACTCACATCGGGTATTTTTGCAATGATTTCCTATGCTTTGTATGTGTATTCTCGTTCTTTAAGTTCTGGAAACTTTGCAACTTTTATGTTCAAGGTCGAATTTGAATCGATTATATTTTTTTTCGTGCATTTTAACGTTATTTTCACCGAAAAAGGTTGCGTTTTCGCATTATTGTGGGCAATGGTGAGTTTATGTTCATGTTGTGGTAAAAAGAACGAATCCATTGGACTCAGGATGTTGAAAAAACTTAGGAGAGGCATGGTTGGAGGCCGGAATCGTTTTCAGAACAATTTGAAATTGGAATTCAATTTTCTGCATTTTGCAAGGGATACTGGATCCGTTGCAAACTCTATTGCAGAAACCGTCAGAAAATGAAAAGTTGCCATGGTCCATTACAACAACTGTTTCTCGTGATGGTTTCTGAATGTGGCGGTTTTTGTGTGGGGACAGTGATATGTTACGACGCTTAAATTAAAAGAAAGTGTCGCCACAGAAAGAATGAGACTATTCGATATGGTCATGCTTTTTTGGAGCTTTGCTTAAACAATTTTTTGTTTTATCCAAAATAACTTCTGTCCACATGGAAATTCTAGAGTTGACTATGGTCAATGCCACATGGCATATGACGTGGCATTAGTTTAAACTTTGAGGTTGATCGATCAATGGTTAACTGCCCAGTGTCAGTCAAAAGTCAAAGTTGACTGGTCAAGAGAATGCCACATGACACGTTTCTAATGATTCATTTGGTATTTTTGAGATTCAAAGCCCTAAATAATTTCTTTTCTCCGACATTTTTCATACCCCACCATTTTCATATTTTTGGATTTAATGCTAATCTTTTCAGAATTGTTTAAGGTAGAAAAAATGAGTAATGAATTTATTTTGTATAAATAAATTCATAAAAATTATAAACAATAGTTTGTGAATTTTATAAAAATTTCTAATATGTTAGAAGTTATTTTTACAAAATTTTTACTTGTTGAGTAATGTGAAAAACCTTGTAATTCATCAAATGAATCTAAACTCTACATTTATGAATGGTGAATTGTATGCGGAGATTTATATGAACAACTGAAAGGGTTTGTTATGTCAGGTTGTGAAAATAAGGTATGCAAGCTAAAAAATTGCTATATGGACTCAAATAAACACCAAAAGCTTGATATCAAAAGTTTGATAATGTGGCTTTGTCTCATGGTTTTCTTATCAACCAACCAGACGAAGGTGTATATTGCAAGTTTGATACTTCTGGTAAAGGTCATTATTTGCTTATATGTGGATGACATGTTGATTTTTGGTACTGACCAAAGTCAAGATAATAAAACAAAGAAATTTTTGTCATCTACTTTTGATATGAAGGATTTGGGGGAGGCTACGGTATAAGAACCAAGTGAAAGAACAATGTTATTTCATTTTCTCAATCCCATTATATTGAGAAGATTTTGAATAAATTTAACCTCAAGGATTGTTCTTTAGTTAGCACTCCAATGGATTCCTTCGACTTTTGAAGGTTATTCGGATGCAAGTTATATTTTTTATGAAGAAGATAGTTCTTCCACAAGTGAATGGGTATTCCTTCTTGGGGGAGGTGCTATCTCTTGGGCATCAAAGAAACATACTTGTATCACTAACACAACAATGGAATATGAGTTTGTAACATTAATAGTAGCTAGTAAAGAAGCTGAATGGCTAAGAGATCTAATTTAGGAAATCCCATTCTGGCTGAACGCATTATGCATGGTGTTATACCATTTTAGTTTGTAAAAACTTTGCATAATTTAGCCGATCATTTAACCAATGGGTTCAGGAGAGATTTTATGAACACGACTCTGGGGATGGAATTAAAGTTCATTTAAAATCTCTCATGTCAAGATACCCAATTCCCATTTAATATGACATTCGGTGCTGAATTCAATATGGAAACCTTTACATCTAGAGATTCGAACACACGAATAATAACATCTCAAGGTATGTGTTCAAACTTGCAAGATAAGGAGGTTGAAGTTTAACTTCTAAATAATTCTTTTGAAAAATTGCATATGCAGGTGCAAGAGTAAAAGAGCTTCCTATATAAGCATGAAGTTTAGCCGCTTCAAGAAGATTTGGACTTGACTTTGATATGCTTATGAAGGATACAGACACAAGGCTAGTAAAAGATAATGTCAAGTAAGAACATGTTAGAATGTTGACTTATGTGCATATTATCTTGGAGTATTCAAGATGAAATTCAATCGTCATGTTATTTCATTTATGCATAAGTTTGTTGTTTGTTTGTTTAGTGAATCATGGATTAAACTAAAATGGGGGAGGATTCCTGGTATTTTATGGTGATTATAGGGGTAAGGTTGTGTACACCTGACCCCCTTATAGATTGGTTTTTGTTTTATTTTAATTTGTTTTATTTTCACCTAATTTTATCTTACCCAGAATATGCTATTGGGGATTAGTAAAGATGTGATAAAAATTTTTGTCGTTTTCAGTGGAGGATTAAAGAACTTTCTGTCGTTTTGGTTGAAAGCTAAATCCAGCTTTCTGTTTATGCTTGAGGTCGTTTCTCCTTGCCTCCCATGTGCTTGCAATTAAATCCATAATCATCACCAATTGGGTGTGTAGCTCAATTGGTATATTAGTGGAAGGTCATAAATTCAATACCTAATCTTTTTAAATTTTATTAATTTCAAAAAAAAAATCCATAATCATCATTACTTAGAAAATGCATTGTTTTGTTTATAGAAAGCTATATAGTTTCTGTGGAAAGGTAAAGGGTTGTTGCATTTTTTTTTTGTTTCGCAATAGATAGATTATGGACAAGTGTGGTATTCCTGTTCACATGGGTGGAAAAAAGGGAGATAAAATGTTGTCTCTGTTTCGAGAAATGAACCGGGTCCTTTGGTCCCTTCCCTTCATGAATGATATCTGTCTCAGAAATGAAAAAAATAATAGAAAGTAATAGTATAAAGTAATTTTTGGGACACATATCATTCGTGCGGAGAGGAGTTCAAAGATCCGGTCCATTGTATACTTTCACATCCATTTCGGTGTCTCATTCAGTGTCATCCATGCAAATATTAACACGTGTTAAGTTTTTCCCTTTCCATTATTTTTTTTCATTTTCTCTCTTTCATATATTCACTTTTTCTTTCTAGTAAATTGTCAGATATCATATTTTGAACAGGGGACACATGAGATAACATTATTTTTTGGAATGGTAGATTTTTTTCCTGAAAGTAGTTGTGTTGTTTGTTAGAGGTAGAGGGCATTAAAAAATATCATCTAAAGTAAAGAAAGACCGCGTCAATGATAAAATAATTAGAAAATAATACAATTCTTAAAAGGAAAATAAACAGAACTCCTAAAATAAAATTAAGGACCAACAAGATCAAAATCTATATAAACTCAACAGGGCCGGTCCTGGGCATAAGACAAAGGTGCGACGGTCTAGGACCCACAATTAAAAGGGACCCATAATTTTTTATTTACGTATATGTAAGTTATATAAACAAAAACATTTAAATGATTAAATTATTAAATATTATATTTAATATTTATTACAATATATTTCAATTTTACATAAAAATATTTTATTGAAAAGCCAATCAAACAATAAGGGATTTTTAGTGTTTGATGCTATCTTCAAATTATGCGGACCACTAGTTGACTGAGCTGAAAATTTATTTATGTAAAAGTAGAGATAAATTGCAAGTTAATGTAGACCCAGTTGATTCTGCATATAATAATAAGCACCTTATGATTTGAAAATTAGTGTGTTTTTCCTCATATTTTCCTTTTCTTTAGTTTCAATCCTAAGTGGCATTATTTATTTTTTAATAAATATATATAAAGGGCATATAAAATATTACCGGAGGTAATAAGTGTAAAAAGGGAGGCAAATACCATCACCCTTCAGTAATTATTCCGTGGACAAAATATGTTATTCAGTAAAGGTATGTTTGATATTGCCGTTAGAGTTACTGTCATAAAAAGTTCTACTAACAAACTTTTAATGAAACAATATATTTTAATATTAAATAAAAGATTTTAACTCTTAATACTAATTAATTTGAAACTATTTACCGTTAATTTTCATAACTATTAGGGACAACATCATTAAAAAAGGGAACAATATCTTACCAATCCCAAATTGACCCTAATAAAAATTTGAATGCCTCGTATATAAACTAGGGACTCATTCTTGTACACGGTTGCGGTCAAAGGCTTTTTGAATGAACATGCAACACCTTTATTTGTTCTTAAACTAATAAGTCAATACATTTGTGTTTATCAAATATATCAATCACTCTGAGTTACAAAAAATATATCAATCGTTCCTTTATATTTTAAAAAAATCAATCATTTAAAAGTTTTAGCATTTCTAAGAGTAAGCAATTAAATTTCAGTGTTTTAATTTTAACGAATATCACAAAATTTTGTAAGAAGATTTTTTTGGCTGGTTTTAATTTTCAGTAAATACTTTTCCAAGATATTTCAAATTAGATTTTTTATGTATGCATAATGATAAAAAATGATTTTGTGAATAAAATAATTAAAATTATTAATAATTTCTGTTTAAATTTATCGTTTCCAAAATATAGAAAATGTTTTTATAAAAAATTAAAATATATTGCAGGCAAATATTGACGACCATCTGTCTAATGGCTTGTCGCTTCACATTCAATATGTTTCAGTTTCTTTTTGCGTAAACCTAATATTGCAGGCAAAGGCTTATTAGTCTAAATTGATGGAATATTCCAAATACTGGATATATAGTAAATAATTTATCCCTGTGAATTGCAGTTTGAATCATTCAAACAAAACCTTATACTATAATATTGATTTACTTAGACTATTGTTAAATCTATGTAATTCGATTCTTTTACCTTCTTTATTCATTGAGTAAAGATACAGGAGCTTCTAGCTATTTCTCTATTGAAAATCACAACAACAGGATATTAGCGCCAACGAAAGGGCAACCACATGGAAAGAATTCACGATTGATGCAAAGTACGGCGTGATACAACGTCGCATAGCGAGTCTCCATTTTTTCGGCAAAACACACGCTAAGTAAAGATAAGTAAAATCTTTCCATATACTCATGTGCAAACAAACGAGGCTTGATAAAGTTTCAGGTTAATGGATAAACTACAAGGAAAGAAAGCACCCATCAATTTATCAATCTGACAAAGCACGAGTTAGTCGTAAAAGCGAACAGATAAGTGAAATCTATTTTACTTGAAATACTCAGTGAACAAACTATTAAGTGATCCTAGCTGGTGTACGATACTTCGATCCATCTATTATCAATAAAAGAATTAGCTGTAATTAACATGCTAATTTATCTGAACAGAAGAGAGATCAATGACTACATTAACATGGCAATATATATGAAATTAATAGATGATTAACATTTGACATGGTTTCATGCATTTTTGAAAATTTCCATGAAAAAGTGCCAACTAAGTTTGGTTTTTATGAGCAAGTGCGCATCGCTTATGATTCAATGTTATATCGGGTGGTTCCAAAACTGTACTGTTTGTGGATTCATGAAGTTTGAATATTTCAATTTCCATTCAATATTCATCTTACGTGCTATGTTCATCAATTCCACATTTTGTGTTATCAAGCTAAAATTGCAGGGATAAAGTTCCTAATTTCAGCAAATGGAGGTTACGATAGCCAGCAGAATATGATTATTTCTTAGCAGGAAGAAATTGATCAATGATCTCTAATTATTGACATTTTATAATCTTTTTGTAAAAACCATGGATCCTGAATACAATCTCTTAAATTGCTTTTGAATTAATTTTTACTCACTTAAGAGTTTAATCTACTCATGAGTACATGATGCAGTTGTGTTTCAGATCAGTGGTTCGTTCATCGATTTCAAACATATGCTGGAAACTAAGCAATCAAGAGTTTCATCCGGAAACCAAGCGACCAGGATTTCGGCAAATACTTTTCCGAGATATTTCAAATTAGATTTTTTATGTATTCATAATGACAAAAATGACTTTATGAATAAAATAATTAAAATTACTAATAATTTCTGTTTAAATTTATCATTTCCAAAATATAGAAAATGTATCTATAAACAATTAAAATATAGTATTTGATTTTAAATTAATAAATGATATATTTCATTTTAAAATAAAAATAAATGTATAAATAATTTTGAAAATATAATTCTAAAAAGTAAATAATTAACTCATATTACAGTTGAGCCTTGAAGCTGTGATCCTATATGTCGCAGGTTCGATTCCATATACAAGTGGAGTGGAATGGGGTTTTTCTTTGTAATTATTGTAAGCCTAATGGGGCAATTTTTTTTTAAAAAAATAATTAACTCCTATTGCAATTAGATTAGGAAAACCAAACAATTCTAATTACGAAAATACAACCCTAGGTAAATAATTAACTCTTATTTTGGATTGATATTTACCGCCCTAAATCTCCACTTATCGCCCCTTTTAAATGTTAAAAATACCTTTTTTTGACATAAAATAAAAGTTAAAATTATTTTTATAATATAGGTTAAAATAAATGATAATAACATTTATAAAAACATCTCTTACCATATATATAAAATTTCAACCCATTTTTCGAATTTATACCATGATTCATTGCCTTTACAAATTCAAACATGCTCAAACATTCTCCAAATCTCTTCGGCTTGATCCATTCTTGAGAAATTAAAGAACTACATAACGCAGTTATTCAAGTCTCAAACTGTCAAGGAATCAAGGAGGAAAAGAAAAGTGAATTAATTCTGGATCCAGAAGAAGAATATTTCCATCTCAGCAATCAAAGGTGACAAATGGTAGTAAAAGTGCAAAAAGTAACTGTGCATGTTTTTGAATTTCATACGTTTTTTGGGCAGTTCACGTGTGGTAACTTACAACAATTATCAATGGGATAAACTATTCCCATTCTCCGTGATCACACCATTAACCTCTCTCCTCATTTTTAACTGCCATGTGATAAATTCACTTAACTTTAACTACTTCCGAATTACCATATTACCCTCACATTGAAAACTCTATAAAAAGCCCCCAAAATCCCTCTTCTTCTTCACGCAAGTAATCAACTACTATTACTCGGTAAATTTTTCTCTAGAAACCCTAAATTTTCAAACTTCTATTCTCTCAAACTCTCAAATGGCCAACACTTAAAATCAAACTTCCACTCCTCTTCCTCTAAGGAATATTTTTAAGGTCGCAAACCATAATGACAAGTATTTCATCCCACTTAAGGTCAAAAGCTCAGACACAATTATTCCCTCGGATCATTTAGGTGATAATTTTCTTTTCAATACCGAACCCTACTCCCAACTTTAAAAGACCAACATCTTGAGGTCTTCCTTGAGATGAAAAACCCCACTTACCCTATTTTGGTCAAAGAATTCTATGAGAACTTAAAAGCCCATTTTTATTTTGATGCGCTTAGAACCAAAGTGCAAGGGAAAGTGATTATGATCACTCTGGAATTCTTTGAGATGCACTTCAATATGAAGAATGAAGGAGTTTAGCTGAGAACTGATGGCAATAAGCAAACAGGAAAGTATGATTCGAAGCATTGGCTTCTGGAGAGATACTTTGGAGATAAATTTCACTGGCCAAAAACTTCAAGGCTACTCTAGTTTGCTCTTTCCAAATTCATTTTGATCTAGAAGGGATCCCTTAACACAGCTTTAGCCTTCTAACACTGTGTTCTCTAGCATTGGGTGGAAAGTAGAGTCCTGAACATGCTTGTCCTACTTCTCCACTACATCAGGCAGCATAAATATTCCAATGGCACTCTCATCATAAAAATTCTCACAACAAACGCCTTTAATCTCACCATAGGGTCAGTAGAGGGAAAGGTTATCTTGGAGAGGAACTTTCTAAAGCTAACTCATGATTAAAAATGGGATGAAGCAAAAGCCCTTGAATAAAAAAAGGCCAGAGTAGAGAAAAGCAGAGTCAAAAAGTTGGAGGCACTATGGAGAAACTCTGGTAGTAAAGAAACCCAAAACCACAAGACAAAAAGCCCAAAAGAAAATTGACCTAACTCCGATAGTAAAAGTTGAGGAAGCAAATGAAGACTCTATGACCCTTACATAGATCCTAAGACAAGCTCTTGAATAACCTAAGACAAGAAGAAGGGTAGTAAAGGCTGCGGATATGAAAGGGAAGAATGTGGATTTGGAGGAGAGTGAAAAAATTACAGTATTTGTTGCTGCAATTAGAGAGGGAAGAAAGAGAGGGGCAAGTCAAACGCTAGAAGAGATTCTTAAGGAAGATGTTGATGTTGAAAGTGGTGGGCCTGAAGAAGAAGAAGAGCTTATTCCTATGACAAAACTTATTAAAAAGGGACCTACCTTTACTTAGGCCCTTCAGAAAAGAGAGCCAAAATTACTCCTCAAAGGCATGCTACCGGAATAACCATCAGAGAGACTGCTTGAAAACCCTTAAGAATAAAAGCCCAAGCTCGATCTCGGAGAGATAAGGGGAAGAATGTGGAGCTAACTACTGGGATAAGGCATTCAAAGGATCTAGAATATGAGGACATAATGAATGTAATTGAAGAAAATCGGAGGGCAAATGAATCTGTCCTTGCTTTGGAAGGATCTTGAGGCTCATCCAAAGTATCTAGTCAAGCCATCCCTTTGGTAGATCCAACTCTACCAATTTTTGTCTCTCCATTGGATTTTCAGCATGTAAGAGAAGATTACAGTGAGGAGGAATTAAGTGCCTTAAATCTTTAACTGCATACCCAACCTCTTCCACAATCCCTTCTGAACCCTGAAGTTACGAATGTTTAAGTGATAGAACTTGAAATTCCTGAGAAGGCACTTGTAGAGGAGGTATATTACCAATCTCCCTAAGATCCAACAGGAAAAGGCAATCCATAAAGAAGCAATCCATCCAGAATAATAAACTAAACAGGTAACTACTTACTTAAATGCTGAAATTGCTAAGACTACTGGAATTGATCAAAATCAAGGCAACTTGGATGCTACTAAATCTCAAAGTGCATCCATAGTAGATGAGCCTAACCCGGTGCTAAGTGCACCAGAGCAGGGAACTAATCTAGGTTCCAATGAGGATGCCACATTGGCTACCTCAATAGATGAGGTCATTTTAGAGGATCTAGTAATTCAGAAGGATATCCAAAAAGGAGAGGCAAATGAGAATATTGTCACAGAGAATTCTCAAATGGAGGGAGAGAAGAATGTGGAGAAAAGGGCTAAAAATGAGAAAGAAGAGAAGGGTGCAAATCAGGGAAAAGAATCATCTAGTTTTGAAGCATCTCGAAGTGAAAGTGGCTCCAAATGAGAATATAAAACTGATAGTGAAGAGGAACAGAAACCACTGGCTCTAAAATCCTCCAGACCTGAGAAAGTAAGAATGGCCTTGAAGCTGTTGGAAGAGGCTGCTTTAGAAGGGAAGAAGGATGATAATACCCTTAAGCCATTGCTCCGAGATATTTGCCAACACCTTATTGTTGTGGAAAAATTACTTAAAAATTAATCCATCTCTCCAGAGTTGAAGACTGAGTTAGAAAATATGAAGACCATGATTAATAATATTGAGAAAAGGGTTAGTGAATTCCCTAATGCGGAGCAAGTCGCTGAAACTTCACTGTCCAAGATCACTCCAGCTCTACAACAACTCACTTCAAACATTACAGAGGCAAATCGCTCTGCTACTCAAGCCACAATCGGAGTTGATAATAATTGTGCAACCATTATAGGACATGTCACTTCTTCCTTCACTGATCTCATAATCGAGCCAAAAGAGCATAAAGATCATAATCTCTTAGAGCTAGTGAACTCCATCCCTACTGCCATTACTCAAGAAGGAAGTGCATTAACCTCCGGACTTTCTGATCTTACCATGGAGCAAAAAACATCCAAGGAGTAGCTTGCCAAATTTATCAAAACTGACTTCCCTTCTCTCCTAGATAATGCTTCAGAAGATATTGGCTATGATTACTAAACTACTATACCCTCAGTAGACAACACTGTAAGAAATTGGAACGAGACATTTGATATTGAGCTCCGACACCTTAATGAGAGCATACACAATGGTAGAAAGACAATACTGAAGGAGGTTCAAAGCTCAATATTGGTATATCTCAGCTTAGCCTCAATGGTCCTTCTTCCTCTACTTCCCCCCAGCAATTCTAGAGAGCCTATTACTTCCTCTCTTCCAATAACTTGTCCTAAATATAGGTGACAATGGATTCAATGGGTATCAGCGTTCACTTACCTTGCTCTGGGGAATGTTTCCATTCTTTGAGAAGGAAGATCGAGAATATGCTCTCTCAGTGCACCTAAATTTGACAAAATTTTATGCTCAACTCCGGAAGCTAATCAAGCCAATCCATCTCATTCCTTCTACAGTGGACAGAGTCATTGAGCAGCGCCTAGCATGAAATAAAGATTACACTAGTCTATCAGAGGTTTGGCAAAAGAAGTGGGATAAAAGGACCTATATGATAATTGACCCTTCGGAAGGAGCAAACAAAAAAGGGGAGAAGGAAGCTACAGAAGAACATGAGGAAATGGAGGAATAGCTAGTTTGATTTTTTTTTCTATAAACACATGTAATAGCTAGATACAATGTATTTTTCACTTATAATTTCTGTATTTGTAATCATGTGCTTCATTGATGTTAAATATTGTTAATAGCAGAAGTTATATAGTTAAAAATCTTATTCAAAAAAATCTGCTTCTAAGTACAACTATCAATTGTACTTCAAAAACTGAGAAGCTACATATGCAAATATATTGGGGGAGTTAGGAAGCTAGATTATGGGGAAGTTAATTTGTAAATGACTAAGTATCAAAAATCATACTTAGCTCATATTCCCTATTTAAATGCTCACTGTATGTAGGTTTTTATTTCCATCAAATGGGGGGATTGTTGGAAAATAATGATTCGGAAGAAGAAAACTCAAGCCAACCATCTGGACAAATGTTTGAAGAAAACAAAATGCCTAAGTCCAAGAAGAATGCATTCGGCCTAAATGTCAAAGTCAAGGGAGATTACATCAAGCTAAAGACATACAATTCCTAAGTCCAAGAAGAAAGCATCCGGTTAGTATTTGAACAGGAAACAAACTTCTAACCCCTTGAAGATAGCATCCGAAATAAGAAAACTGGTTGAAAGTGCATTCGGTGAAATGTTGTGTCTAAAGACATCTAGTAGACACAATTCACTAGGACAATGGGAATATTCAAATATTCTTGTTCCTCCACTTTGGTCTAAAGTCAAGCAACCTTTTGCCTTGGTTTATGAAAAAGTGACAGCTTGCACGAATTAGGTAAAAGATAAAAAGCTGACATAGAAAGAGAAAAAGGTAACAACCTTTTTAACATGGACCAATAGTAAGGCACGTGGAGTCCGCTATAAAGACAAATCTGCATAAAAGTTAGCAGTCCACAAATAGCCAAATAAATGCCAACTAACAACTTTGCAACTTCAATCCCAACAAATTCAAACGAATATTTATTAGGTCTAACGGATAAATCAATAGCTCCGCAAGCGCCATCTCATATCTGATTAATAGTGAAGATTCAACCTCAACCAACAGCTACATATATGATCCAAGCCTATAAAAGGGAAGCTTTACCAAGTGAGAAGATGCTGGTAGATTTCAAAAAGCTATTACCTTAAGAAATATTTGTTATTCAATCAGTGATTCGATCCCTCCAAGAACTAAACACTCTTATCTGTTTGTAAGGATTCTCAAGTAACATTATAAACTTGAAGAATTTAAAACCAAACCTTTGTTAAGACGAAAATTGTAAAATCTCATACTTGGGTGAGTACTAAGATTGGGACTTAGCTTAAACCAGGAAAGTTTAAGTGGTATATCCCTATGGGACTTAGCTTAAACTTGGGTAGAGTTTGAGTGATATATCCTACTAAACAAAAGGACTCAGCCAAGCTAGGTGGTTTTGGTGGTATATCTTGCATCCGGAAGAGAGGTCATCTTCTGGAAACAACGCGCAAAGGACTCAGCTAAATATTAGTGTCTTTGGTGGTATATCCTACATCCGAAGGAGAATAAATCTTCGGATACAAATTGAAAAGGCTTGGTTTCTTCCTGTGAAAGGAATCAATCACTAGTGAATTGAAGCTTGGAGGAGGAAACTATAGGGACTTGAGGTAGGCAGGGCCGAACCGGTATAAAAATATATGTGTTTGATTTCTCTAACTCTGACTTATGTCCCTTTTAATCGTGGGTTCTAAACCGTCACACCTCTGACTTATGCCTAGGACCGACCCTATTGAGTTTATATAGATTTTGATCTTGTTGGTCCTTAGTTTTGTTTTAGGAGTTCTACTTATTTTCCTTTTAAGAATTGTATTGTTAGCTAATTATTTTATCATTGACACGGTCTTTCTTCACTTTAGATAATATTATCTTTTTTTGTTGAATTTCGAGTTCAACCTCTTGCGGAATTTGACTTCGAGATATATATATTGTAAATATACGTGAGTTGCAACATAAAGACTGAAAATGTCATAGAACAGCAAAATGAATTAGTTGACTTGCGAAAATTCCAGTCAACACACTCTTTTATCTGTATAAATTAGAAACGAAAATGCATAATTCATTGATATTCAAAACAGTTGTTTTTCTTCTGTTAATTATAGGTCATGGGTATATTTTCATCCAACTATAAAGTGTTCATTAGCTTCAAAGGGAGAGATGTTGGTGAGAATATTGTGAGCCATTTGTTTAAAGGTTTAGAAACAGAAAAAATAAAAGTATTCAAAGATGAATATCTCGAAAAAGGAGTAGAAAGAACACCTTTAATCTTAAAAATAATAAAGAAATCACGAATTTCAGTTGTGATATTTTCAGAATACTATCCGAATTCGCATTTATGTCTCGACGAGCTAGTGAAGATAAACGAACGCCGGAAAAAGAAGAAGCAGATAGTGGTACCGGTTTTCTATCATGTCGATCCATCGGATGTTCAACAGCTTAGAGGGAATTACGGCACTGCAATTAATTGCTATATTCAAGATCCAGCATTTAGAGATAAGGTTAACAAGTGGAAGAATGCTTTGATGGATATTAGCAACATATCTGGCTTTCCCTCTGATAATCCACAATACAGGTACTTAATTTCTATTTATTAATTTAGTTATTTGTTTTGGGGTTGTTATTATTCAATATTGATTGAGATTATGATGATTATTATTCTAATTATCATCATCATTTGTTCATGTGATGATAAGGCCTGAGGCTAAATTAGTTGAAGAAGTTGTTGATTTCATTTCCAACAAATTAAGTGAGTACTCAAGCAAACTTATTGGACTTGGAGCAATGGCAGGAGTAGCTGTTGGAGTTGTGGCTTTGTAGTTACTTATTTTTAATTTAATTCAGTTTCATTCAAACATTAAAGGTGTAACTATACAACTTCTCATTTATTTATTTTCAAATTTTTTTATTACAAGTTGAATTTATTTAATATTCAATTGGTGGGTTGTATGAAATTTTTTACACATGGGATATCGAGACGGAGCACGTGACCAGATTGCCGAGGGGTTTTTATTTGGTGAAAAAAAAGTGAATATGCTTGATTTATACACCAAATTACCTCTCTAAAAGGGAATAGCGCACATTTACTACTTTGAAATTAACATATTTAAGACTTCATTCTCTCAAAGAAAGATCAAAAGCCAGAACACCATCTCCATAAGAATGGAAAACTTTAGCACATCTAGGAAAACATGTTAGCGCCAATTTATGTTAATTTGGCATGATACTACAAATAAATGATACCATTTCACTTACCAAAATTCATCCACAAGGCCAACACAATTCCATAATTTGAGCTACAATTAAGACTAAGAGACAGATTTTAGCAATCTAAACAACAAACCTGTTCTATTTCTGATTCAAGTACTACATAATGCATATGTTTTCTTCAAGGGCCTTTAACTGCACATTAAGAGAGAAGTCCAACAATCAACAACATAATATGGACTTGAGATAATTAAAAGTTAAACAAGAAACGACATAAGAAAAAAGAATAGAGAGATCCATTTGAGTAAACCATAAAAAACACAAATTTCAGAGTATAATCAAAATTGTAAACTAAAACCCAACATCGAAGGCAAACCAAAGAAAATCTTTGAGACCAAGAGTTTAGCTTCATCAGAAGCTTTGAAAAATTTGTGAAAACCTCTAGCTCCATTCTCCATCCCGTACAACTGAGGGTTTTTGTTTGTATCTACTGTTTAGGGGAATAGGTTAGGTATAAAAGGTGTCCGGTGAGAGGTGGTGGAAAGAGAACCGGTAATCCGTTAGAAGTGGATAAAAAAAGAAGAATGCATGGTCGGCGGCGGAAAAGGGAGAGAAGCGAAGAGAAGGAATACGAGTTGTGTTTACTAGAAAGAGAACGGTAACCTAGGTTATGTTTGATTAAATAATTCACTAAATAAAAAAAAGAAAAGATTATGAGCATGGTTTAAATGATTTAGTAAACAATAAAAAGCTCTAATTACGTAAATGATGGTGTACGTCAATGTTATTTACCTAATTTAAATAATTAGCCAACTTAAAATTTTATTTCTTTATACAATTAAGTTTTGGTTTTAAATAATTTTGTAAAAACAATTTAAATTATTTTAGGGTAACTTAAATAATTAAAAAGGTATTATGTTAATTACGAAAAATTAATGTTTAATGTTAATCAAATTTAAGGAAGGAGATATTTTGACGTGCTCGATTAATTAAAGTAAGTAAATTAGGAAATTGATTTGGCCTAATTGGTTGATAGAAATTCCAATTTAAGTTTTTTTTTAAAAAAAAATTCCAATTTAATAAATTAAGGAAGAAAATTAGTCCAAGGGGGTTCTTAGATGGTCAACATATTTGGTCTAACTCATAATAAATTAATTTAGCAATAATCAAATGGAAACTTATTTTTTTTTGTTTTAATGGTTTGATATTTCTAATAAGCATCCTAAACTTTACCTTTAATAAATAGCTACTTAAAAAATAACTATCATCGAAAATATATCGGTTTAATCATGAGTAATAAAAAATATTTAATCTTAGTTTTATATTACATTATAGAAGAGAAAATGGAAGGGGTGTTTTATTATTATTTCATATAAATTTTTGAATTAATATCACTTGCGGCGGAATCTAAAAATACTTGTAAATTCCGTTGCAAATTTACCCTCCAATGTTTCCCTCCAACATTCTGCAAGGGAGTCTTGAAACCCTTGCAAATTCCCTTGCAATTATATATATTATTTTATTTTGTAAACTTTTGCAAAGGAATTTCTCTACCGTTGCAGAATCTGTTGCAAGTTACGAAATCTGCAAGGGAAAATTTTCCGTTGAAAGGGTTCCCTTGCAGATTGCTAATTTTCTTGTAGTTTTTGGCAACGCTCCAAAAAGCATGACCATATCCAATAGTCTCATTCTTTCTGCGGCGACATTTTCTTTTAATTTAAGCGTCGCAATAGATCACTGTCCCCACACAAAACCGCCACATTCAGAAACCATCACGAGAAACAGTTGTCGCAATGAACCATCTCAACTTTTCATTTTCTAATGGTTTCTGCAATGGATTTTGCGACGGATTCAGTATCCCTTGCAAAATGCAGAAAATTGAATTCCACTTTCAAATTGTTCCAAAAACGATTTCGGCCTCCGACCAGGCCCCTCTTAAGGTTTTTCAACGTCCCGAGTCCAATGGATTCATTCTTTTTAGCACAAAATGAACAGAAACTCGCCATTACCTATAATAATGTGAAAATGCAACCTCTTTCGGTGAAAATAACGTTAAAATGCACAAAATCGAACATAATCGATTCAAATACGACTTTGAACATAAAAATTTCAAAATTTTCAGAACTTAAAGAATGAGAATACACTTACAAAACAAAGAAAATCATTGCGAAAATAGCCGCCTTGAGTACCGATGACAAAAATCAAAAGAAAACGGATCAAATTTGTACCTTTTCGGTGTCCGAGATCGAAGAGTTCTCTGCTATGACTCTGTTTGTAAGCAAAACACGAGATTGAATCATGATATTTCAGACATCAATCGATTTCCATGACTTCTTCAATAGTCTCTCCATTTGTTATTTTCAGAAAAATTAGTTTCAATCTTTGAAACTTATGAACTGTAAAAAATGGAGGCGTTAGAAACGAAATTAGCTTAAATCTTTGTTGGGAAAATTCCTGAAAATAAGATAATCTCTGAAGTCATGATATCACTATATGATTGAAACTAATTTAGTGGTTCTTCCATTTTTCAATCAGATAAAATCAGAGTAAAATCAAGAACTTAAAATGGATTTCCGTTGTGAAGAAAAAATGAACCAGCAGCAAGCATTGCTAAAATCGCCTGTAAGAGTCGCCAATGCAAGGTTTTTATAGACCTGATACTAGAAATCGCAACGGTTCATAACATAAGAGTTGTGAAAGGCTGTGTCCATTCTAGTAGTCGCGACGGTTCACAATAGAAGAGTTGCGAAAGGTTGCCTCGGACCCCGTAAGCTAAGTATCGTGATAAAACTCGAACGAGCGTGCACTCCACACTCTCCTGACTTGTTCGATGAACTATTACGAGCACATTGGTCAACTAGTTGATCCAATTACACTAAAATACCAACAGATTGTTCAACCTTTCAAGTCAATGATTTTGAACACTTCAATCATGGTATAGTTCAAATATGGGATATCAAACATATTTTATATATTTGAAACCTACTTAATTTTTAATATGTTCGTACCACCAATATTGTAGAGAAATAAAGCATAAACCTCAATAATAAAGCAAGACCTAACAATAATTGGAGCAAGGGTCTGAAGGTAAAGCTTTATTGGTTGCCAGATGGCCCATAAAATAAGATTACTAAAGTTAAAGAGAACTCAAACAATACAGAAGTCCCAAAAATAGAGACTATGCGTGAACCCTAAAAAGAGTACATTAATCAATGACTAGTAAGAAAATAGCATTGAGTTGATATTTATAACCTTCTGGAATAACTGTCTCCCAGTAGAACCCTTGAATTACGCCTAGTCGTATGGAGGCCCGATCCTACGTTCTTCGGGGCCTATGGGCGATATAAAAATCGGGTCTCTATTAATGAGTAAAAATTTTACAACGAAATATATTGTATTGTGCTTCTATTACAACATTTAATAAGAGATCAAACAAAAACATCAAATTTTATATTATAAAGTATAAAATAACATTATAACAAGAAAATTATCATAGTGATCAAATAAAATGATGTCTATGACCGTTCCTAGATGCAAAGTCACTAATATCAGTTGAAATAACACTGGAAACAAAGACAAATTTTGATGTGGATGAAAGGAAAAATGAAAAATTATTTAAAGGTACTAAAAGGATTGAATGAGTATGAAACTTGGAGATAATAGCAATTGTAAGAAAGATTAATGCCTTTGATTTTCTATTTTCAAGTGTAGGAATTGAACTGTCTGAATAAAATTTGAAGAGAAAGAAATGCTAAGAGATAATGATGGTGATAATGGAGATAAGATATGTTAATGAGATAAGAGTTTAATTAAATAATTTATACTCTTTTTTTATTTAATAACTCAAAACAAAGCTAGTCTATCCACTGTAACTAACTAATCATTTTAGATTTAATGATATTTTTTCACAAAAGAATGATTTATTTGACTTAAACTTTAATTAAATAAAAATAGCTTAATAATCACTAAAAATGGACCCTTTTTTATACTGGCCCCCGGTAGTCGCCCCTATTGCCCCGCCCCAAAGACAGCCCTGGCCATATGATCACCATCAAGGAATCTCCTCATTTAAATCCAAAGCCAAATCAAAATCGAAGAAATTAGAGGAATTGAAACTACCATTAAGGAAATCATGCAAAGAAGAAAGTAATTCGACACACCCAAATCAGGTTAAACAATTCGAAATCGCCAACCAGATTTAATAACAACAATCATTAATTGTTGAAACACCCAACCAGTGCTTGATTATTATAGTTCTTCCCTTCCTTTTCTGATGAATCTCTATTTCTAATCTTTCAGATCTCAGATTAAGAACAACAAGATTGACTAGATACTGTTAATCCTCAGGATTTGGGTACGGGTTTGAATTAGAAGAGAGATTTTAATAATTTGAAATAAAAGGGGGAACTTTGCCTTGTAGAGAGAAGTTAGTGAGAGATTGGAGATTTCGGCGAGCAAAATCGGAATTCTCAACGTCGGAATCCGTTCTTGTTCATCATGATTCTTGCTGTTTTTTTCTTTTTCTTCCCCAACCGAACACCATTTTTGAAAAAATTGGATTAATAGAGTTGAGATTAGGTTGAAGAGATTTGAAAATGTAACATGTAAATGGATGAATTGTGAAAATGTGTATTTATAAACGTAATTGAATTGGTTGATTTTGAATGTAAATGAAAGGTAATTGAAATGGGGAAGAAGATGATTATTAGGTATGATTTTTTATGATTTATGGTTTTTTTTAAACTGACACGTGTCAGCGTATTACTGGTTTGACTTTTCAATTTGATATAAGGCTCGCGTGTGTCTCTCACGCATTGGGTTGAGACTGATTTAGTCGGAATGAGGTAGCACAGAGGCTCACTTATCACAAGTTTAGATATCTCGGAGGTCCAATTTATAGTTTGGGTGTGTCTGGGGCAAAAGTGCGCAAGTTTGAGGGGTATTATAGAACATTCGGCCTATATTATAAAAATATATGAAAATTAGCAGTATAAAAACATTATACCACTCTTAAAGAAATTATAAAGCCTTAATGCTAGAATTTTTGTTGAAAAATTGAGTACTTTTGTAAACATAATGAATACATTTTCATTATATTCTTTACTCTTACAAACCCTCAAGCAAATACTAAAACTCTTTCTTTTGTTACCTCTTCCATTTCAATGAAAATGGAAGCAAAAATAACACACTTGGAGAAAACCTCCTATTTTCCAATAGAAATGCTGGCCTACTTCCACACCAGATATATCATATAACTCTTTTAGGAGGTTGATGGAACATGATAAAACATTCATACTACCCCCTGAAAGAAAAGTTTGAAAGGAATTATTTTGATTCAACCATCATTTTTTTATTTGGCTACTAAAATGGTATATTTTAGAAGTAAGACGAAGCTTTCATATCTTAATTATGTAGATCTATGATTTCATATTGTACTAAGATTGCAATTTCATCCACAAAGATTACAATATATACGCAGCTAAAAAGCTATAGCCCGACAAATCAAAATCTTCATCACAAAAAGCGAATCTCAATACATAAACAAAACTTGTAAGATTCACAAATCACAAATCTCAAAACAAAACAGATGAACAAAAATCGAAGACAAAAGAACAACATAATCAAACTGTCATTGATCAGAAAACCTAGAAAATTTCCGAAATAAGAAAATTCAACCAAAATCGAAAACTAGAAGAAGAAAAACTAGAAATCAAAATCAATAAGAGTACTGACAGATGAAAATCGCGATAGAAATAATGAAGAAAAGCAAATTAGGAAGAAAAGAGATTATCGAAGAAAGAAGAGAATGTACCATAAACAGAAAAAACAAAACCTAAAAAGTGGGTAATGAGCTAAGGGAAAAAAAGTTAGGTAAATAAAAAAATATTTAAAAGATGGTATTTTGCTTAATTTCCCTTATTTATAAGGTTTAAAACTAAATGTAAACTTTTACAAAACTAATTACCAAATTACATTCTATGTAATATTCCATTAAAATTAACTTTCAAGGTTTTTTAAATTATTGTTTTACATCCAACTCTTCTTTACTTATTTTAATTTAATTTTGCATTTATATTTCACAAACTGTTAAGTTTGGACATGTTTGTTTTGAGTTTTTTGTTCGTCTTTTTTTCTCTTCAAAACTATATCTATGATGATATACTTTTTAAGAACTTTTTTTCCGGTAAGTATTTTGAAATAAGTTATCTTATAGTTAAAAAAAAAGTTATCTTATAGTTATGTAGTAGTTTTCCTATATCACACGTTGTAGTTATCTTATAGTTATCTTGTAGATATTTTATATCACACCTTGTAGCTATCCTATAGCGTTTTTCAAATTGATGTAATTTTGTTATATTTTTACTATAGTTTTATCATTGTTTACTTATAGTATGTTTAGTTGATTTAAGATAAGTACATAATGTGACATAAGATAACTACATGATAACTATAAGATAACTAAAAAATGCTATATACGATAACTACTACATACTATAAGCTAACTTATTTGAAATACTTACCGGAAAGAAGTTCGAGAAAAGTATATTATTATAGATCTAATTTCAAATAGAAAAAAAAGACGAACAAAGAATTCTAAAGCGGCAAGTTGAAAGAATAAATGATTTGAAAGATAATCAAAAATAAGAAAAACAAATTGAAAAAAAGAGAATGGTTATCAATTTGGAGATAAAGAATAGTGAGGAAACGTAAAACTGTAATTATGAATTAGTTTGGTAGGTATGAGTCCAAGTAATTTGTCTAAAACATTGTAATTACGTGCTTTTCCCTTATTTATATTTTTTAGATTTTGGATTAGTTTAGCATCTACATAATGCCTTGGGTATAATAGCCCACGCCCAATTCATTTTCATAAGCCCTTACCTCCACTTTCCAACGTTTTAGATTGCGTTCATTGTTCAAGATATTTGATGGTGATCATACTGCTAGGTATAATTCAAGGATTTCGATTGGGAGACAGTTATTCCTGAAGGTTATAAATATCAACTCTATGCTATTTTCTTAGTAGTCATTGATTAATGTACTCTTTTCAGAGTTTGCGCATATTCTTTGTTTTGGGGCTTTTGTATTGTTTGAATTCTCTCTAACTTTTGTAATCTCATTTTATGTGCCGTCTAGCAACCAGTAAAGCTTTTCCTTCGGACCCTTTTGTCGATTGTTGTTAGGTCTTGCTTTATTGGTGAGGTTTATGCTTTATTTCTATACAATATTGGTGGTATGAACATATTAAAAATCAAGTAGGTTTTAAATATATAAAATGAGTTTGATATCCCATATTTGAACTATACCATGATTGAAGTAAGTGTTCAAAATCGTTGACTTAGAAGGTTGAATGATCTGTTGGTATTTTAGTGTAATTGGATCAACTAGTTGACCAATGTGATCATAATAATCTATCGAACAAGACAGGAGAGTGGGGAGTGCACGCTTGTTCAAGTTTTATCACGATACTTAGCTTACGGGGTCCGAGGCAACCTTTTGCAATGCTTCTGTTTCAAACCGTCGCGACTGCTAGAATGGACACAGCCTTTTGCAACTCTTTTATTATGAACTGTTGCGATTTCTAGTATCAGGTCTATAAAAACCTCCCATTGGCAACACTTACAGGCGGTTTTGGCAACGCTTGCTGCTAGTTCATTTTTCTTCACAATGAGAATCCATTTTAAGTTCTTGATTTTACTCTGATTTTATCCAATTGAAAATTTTGGAAGAACCACCAAATTAGTTTCAATCAGATAGTGATATCATGACTTCAATGATTATCTAAGTTATTTTCAGGAATTTCCCCAACAAAGATTGAAACTAATTTCGTTTTTTACGCCTGCATTTTTCACAGTTCATAAGTTTCAAAGATTGAAACTAATTTTTCTGAAAATAACGAATGGAGAGACTGTTGAAGAAGTCGTGGAAATCGATTGATGTCCGAAATATCGTGATTCAATCTCGTGTTTTGATTACAAACGGAGTCATAGCAGAGAACTCTTCGATCTCGGACACCGAAAAGGTACGAATTCGATCCGTTTTCTTTCGATTTTCATCATCGGTACTCACATCGGGTATTTTTGCAATGATTTCCTATGCTTTGTATGTGTATTCTCGTTCTTTAAGTTCTGGAAACTTTGCAACTTTTATGTTCAAGGTCAAATTTGAATCGATTATATTTGATTTCGTGCATTTTAACGTTATTTTCGCCAAAAAAGGTTGCGTTTTCGCATTATTATGGGCAATGGTGAGTTTCTGTTCATGTTGTGGTAAAAAGAACGAATCCATTGGACTCGGGATGTTGAAAAAACTTAGGAGAGGCATGGTTGGAGGCCGGAATCGTTTTCAGAACAATTTGAAATTGGAATTCAATTTTCTGCATTTTGCAAGGGATACTGGATCCGTTGCAAACTCTATTGCAGAAACCGTCAGAAAATGAAAAGTTGCCATGGTCCATTACAACAACTGTTTCTCGTGATGGTTTCTGAATGTGGCGGTTTTTGTGTGGGGACAGTGATATGTTACGACGCTTAAATTAAAAGAAAGTGTCGCCACAGAAAGAATGAGACTATTCGATATGGTCATGCTTTTTTGGAGCTTTGCTTAAACAATTTTTTGTTTTATCCAAAATAACTTCTGTCCACATGGAAATTCTAGAGTTGACTATGGTCAATGCCACATGGCATATGACGTGGCATTAGTTTAAACTTTGAGGTTGATCGATCAATGGTTAACTGCCCAGTGTCAGTCAAAAGTCAAAGTTGACTGGTCAACAGAATGCCACATGACACGTTTCTAATGGTTCATTTGGTATTTTTGAGATTCAAAGCCCTAAATAATTTCTTTTTTCCGACATTTTTCATACCCCACCATTTTCATATTTTTGGATTTAATGCTAATCTTTTCAGAATTGTTTAAGGTAGAAAAAATGAGTAATGAATTTATTTTGTATAAATAAATTCATAAAAATTATAAACAATAGTTTGTGAATTTTATAAAAATTTCTAATATGTTAGAAGTTATTTTTACAAAATTTTTACTTGTTGAGTAATGTGAAAAACCTTGTAATTCATCAAATGAATCTAAACTCTACATTTATGAATGGTGAATTGTATGCGGAGATTTATATGAACAACTGAAAGGGTTTGTTATGTCAGGTTGTGAAAATAAGGTATGCAAGCTAAAAAATTGCTATATGGACTCAAATAAACACCAAAAGCTTGATATCAAAAGTTTGATAATGTGGCTTTGTCTCATGGTTTTCTTATCAACCAACCAGACGAATGTGTATATTGCAAGTTTGATACTTCTGGTAAAGGTCATTATTTGCTTATATGTGGATGACATGTTGATTTTTGGTACTGACCAAAGTCAAGATGATAAAACAAAGAAATTTTTGTCATCTACTTTTGATATGAAGGATTTGGGGGAGGCTACGGTATAAGAACCAAGTGAAAGAACAATGTTATTTCATTTTCTCAATCCCATTATATTGAGAAGATTTTGAATAAATTTAACCTCAAGGATTGTTCTTTAGTTAGCACTCCAATGGATTCCTTCGACTTTTGAAGGTTATTCGGATGCAAGTTATATTTTTTATGAAGAAGATAGTTCTTCCACAAGTGAATGGGTATTCCTTCTTGGGGGAGGTGCTATCTCTTGGGCATCAAAGAAACATACTTGTATCACTAACACAACAATGGAATATGAGTTTGTAACATTAATAGTAGCTAGTAAAGAAGCTGAATGGCTAAGAGATCTAATTTAGGAAATCCCATTCTGGCTGAACGCATTATGCATGGTGTTATACCATTTTAGTTTGTAAAAACTTTGCATAATTTAGCCGATCATTTAACCAATGGGTTCAGGAGAGATTTTATGAACACGGCTCTGGGGATGGAATTAAAGTTCATTTAAAATCTCTCATGTCAAGATACCCAATTCCCATTTAATATGACATTCGGTGCTGAATTCAATATGGAAACCTTTACATCTAGAGATTCGAACACACGAATAATAACATCTCAAGGTATGTGTTCAAACTTGCAAGATAAGGAAGTTGAAGTTTAACTTCTAAATAATTCTTTTGAAAAATTGCATATGCAGGTGCAAGAGTAAAAGAGCTTCCTATATAAGCATGAAGTTTAGCCGCTTCAAGAAGATTTGGACTTGACTTTGATATGCTTATGAAGGATACAGACACAAGGCTAGTAAAAGATAGTGTCAAGTAAGAACATGTTAGAATGTTGACTTATGTGCATATTATCTTGGAGTATTCAAGATGAAATTCAATCGTCATGTTATTTCATTTATGCATAAGTTTGTTGTTTGTTTGTTTAGTGAATCATGGATTAAACTAAAATGGGGGAGGATTCCTGGTATTTTATGGTGATTATAGGGGTAAGGTTGTGTACACCTGACCCCCTTATAGATTGGTTTTTGTTTTATTTTAATTTGTTTTATTTTCACCTAATTTTATCTTACCCAGAATATGCTATTGGGGATTAGTAAAGATGTGATAAAAAATTTTGTCGTTTTCAGTGGAGGATTAAAGAACTTTCTGTCGTTTTGGTTGAAAGCTAAATCCAGCTTTCTGTTTATGCTTGAGGTCGTTTCTCCTTGCCTCCCATGTGCTTGCAATTAAATCCATAATCATCACCAATTGGGTGTGTAGCTCAATTGGTATATTAGTGGAAGGTCATAAATTCAATACCTAATCTTTTTAAATTTTATTAATTTCAAAAAAAAAAATCCATAATCATCATTACTTAGAAAATGCATTGTTTTGTTTATAGAAAGCTATATAGTTTCTGTGGAAAGGTAAAGGGTTGTTGCATTTTTTTTTTGTTTCGCAATAGATAGATTATGGACAAGTGTGGTATTCCTGTTCACATGGGTGGAAAAAAGGGAGATAAAATGTTGTCTCTGTTTCGAGAAATGAACCGGGTCCTTTGGTCCCTTCCCTTCATGAATGATATCTGTCTCAGAAATGAAAAAAATAATAGAAAGTAATAGTATAAAGTAATTTCTGGGACACATATCATTCGTGCGGAGAGGAGTTCAAAGATCCGGTCCATTGTATACTTTCACATCCATTTCGGTGTCTCATTCAGTGTCATCCATGCAAATATTAACACGTGTTAAGTTTTTCCCTTTCCATTATTTTTTTTCATTTTCTCTCTTTCATATATTCACTTTTTCTTTCTAGTAAATTGTCAGATATCATATTTTGAACAGGGGACACATGAGATAACATTATTTTTTGGAATGGTAGATTTTTTTCCTGAAAGTAGTTGTGTTGTTTGTTAGAGGTAGAGGGCATTAAAAAATATCATCTAAAGTAAAGAAAGACCGCGTCAATGATAAAATAATTAGAAAATAATACAATTCTTAAAAGGAAAATAAACAGAACTCCTAAAATAAAATTAAGGACCAACAAGATCAAAATCTATATAAACTCAACAGGGCCGGTCCTGGGCATAAGACAAAGGTGCGACGGTCTAGGACCCACAATTAAAAGGGACCCATAATTTTTTATTTACGTATATGTAAGTTATATAAACAAAAACATTTAGATGATTAAATTATTAAATATTATATTTAATATTTATTACAATATATTTCAATTTTACATGAAAATATTTTATTGAAAAGCTAATCAAACAATAAGGGATTTTTAGTGTTTGATGCTATCTTCAAATTATGCGGACCACTAGTTGACTGAGCTGAAAATTTATTTATGTAAAAGTAGAGATAAATTGCAAGTTAATTTAGACCCAGTTGATTCTGCATATAATAATAAGCACCTTATGATTTGAAAATTAGTGTGTTTTTCCTCATATTTTCCTTTTCTTTAGTTTCAATCCTAAGTGGCATTATTTATTTTTTAATAAATATATATAAAGGGCATATAAAATATTACCGGAGGTAATAAGTGTAAAAAGGGAGGCAAATACCATCACCCTTCAGTAATTATTCCGTGGACAAAATATGTTATTCAGTAAGGGTATGTTTGATATTGCCGTTAGAGTTACTGTCATAAAAAGTTCTACTAACAAACTTTTAATGAAACAATATATTTTAATATTAAATAAAAGATTTTAACTCTTAATACTAATTAATTTGAAACTATTTACCGTTAATTTTCATAACTATTAGGGACAACATCATTAAAAAAGGGAACAATATCTTACCAATCCCAAATTGACCCTAATAAAAATTTGAATGCCTCGTATATAAACTAGGGACTCATTCTTGTACACGGTTGCGGTCAAAGGCTTTTTGAATGAACATGCAACACCTTTATTTGTTCTTAAACTAATAAGTCAATACATTTGTGTTTATCAAATATATCAATCACTCTGAGTTACAAAAAATATATCAATCGTTCCTTTATATTTTAAAAAAATCAATCATTTAAAAGTTTTAGCATTTCTAAGAGTAAGCAATTAAATTTCAGTGTTTTAATTTTAACGAATATCACAAAATTTTGTAAGAAGATTTTTTTGGCTGGTTTTAATTTTCAGTAAATACTTTTCCAAGATATTTCAAATTAGATTTTTTATGTATGCATAATGATAAAAAATGATTTTGTGAATAAAATAATTAAAATTATTAATAATTTCTGTTTAAATTTATCGTTTCCAAAATATAGAAAATGTTTTTATAAAAAATTAAAATATATTGCAGGCAAATATTGACGACCATCTGTCTAATGGCTTGTCGCTTCACATTCAATATGTTTCAGTTTCTTTTTGCGTAAACCTAATATTGCAGGCAAAGGCTTATTAGTCTAAATTGATGGAATATTCCAAATACTGGATATATAGTAAATAATTTATCCCTGTGAATTGCAGTTTGAATCATTCAAACAAAACCTTATACTATAATATTGATTTACTTAGACTATTGTTAAATCTATGTAATTCGATTCTTTTACCTTCTTTATTCATTGAGTAAAGATACAGGAGCTTCTAGCTATTTCTCTATTGAAAATCACAACAACAGGATATTAGCGCCAACGAAAGGGCAACCACATGGAAAGAATTCACGATTGACGCAAAGTACGGCGTGATACAACGTCGCATAGCGAGTCTCCATTTTTTCGGCAAAACACACGCTAAGTAAAGATAAGTAAAATCTTTCCATATACTCATGTACAAACAAACGAGGCTTGATAAAGTTTCAGGTTAATGGATAAACTACAAGGAAAGAAAGCACCCATCAATTTATCAATCTGACAAAGCACGAGTAAGTCGTAAAAGCGAACAGATAAGTGAAATCTATTTTACTTGAAATACTCAGTGAACAAACTATTAAGTGATCCTAGCTGGTGTAGGATACTTCGATCCATCTATTATCAATAAAAGAATTAGCTGTAATTAACATGCTAATTTATCTGAACAGAAGAGAGATCAATGACTACATTAACATGGCATTATATATGAAATTAATAGATGATTAACATTTGACATGGTTTCATGCATTTTTGAAATTTTCCATGAAAAAGTGCCAACTAAGTTTGGTTTTTATGAGCAAGTGCGCATCGCTTATGATTCAATGTTATATCGGGTGGTTCCAAAACTGTACTGTTTGTGGATTCATGAAGTTTGAATATTTCAATTTCCATTCAATATTCATCTTACGTGCTATGTTCATCAATTCCACATTTTGTGTTATCAAGCTAAAATTGCAGGGATAAAGTTCCTAATTTCAGCAAATGGAGGTTACGATAGCCAGCAGAATATGATTATTTCTTAGCAGGAAGAAATTGATCAATGATCTCTAATTATTGACATTTTATAATCTTTTTGTAAAAACCATGGATCCTGAATACAATCTCTTAAATTGCTTTTGAATTAATTTTTACTCACTTAAGAGTTTAATCTACTCATGAGTACATGATGCAGTTGTGTTTCAGATCAGTGGTTCGTTCATCGATTTCAAACATATGCTGGAAACTAAGCAATCTAGAGTTTCATCCGGAAACCAAGCGACCAGGATTTCGGCAAATACTTTTCCGAGATATTTCAAATTAGATTTTTTATGTATTCATAATGACAAAAATGACTTTATGAATAAAATAATTAAAATTACTAATAATTTCTGTTTAAATTTATCATTTCCAAAATATAGAAAATGTATCTATAAACAATTAAAATATAGTATTTGATTTTAAATTAATAAATGATATATTTCATTTTAAAATAAAAATAAATGTATAAATAATTTTGAAAATATAATTCTAAAAAGTAAATAATTAACTCATATTACAGTTGAGCCTTGAAGCTGTGATCCTATATGTCACAGGTTCGATTCCATATACAAGTGGAGTGGAATGGATTTTTCTTTGTAATTATTGTAAGCCTAATGGGGCAATTTTTTTTAAAAAAAATAATTAACTCCTATTGCAATTAGATTAGGAAAACCAAACAATTCTAATTACGAAAATACAACCCTAGGTAAATAATTAACTCTTATTTTGGATTGATATTTACCGCCCTAAATCTCCACTTATGGCCCCTTTTAAATGTTAAAAATACCTTTTTTTGACATAAAATAAAAGTTAAAATTATTTTTATAATATAGGTTAAAATAAATGATAATAATATTTATAAAAACATCTCTTACCATATATATAAAATTTCAACCCATTTTTCGAATTTATACCATGATTCATTGCCTTTACAAATTCAAACATGCTCAAACATTCTCCAAATCTCTTCGGCTTGATCCATTCTTGAGAAATTAAAGAACTACATAACGCAGTTATTCAAGTCTCAAACTATCAAGGAATCAAGGAGGAAAAGAAAAGTGAATTAATTCTGGATCCAGAAGAAGAATATTTCCATCTCAGCAATCAAAGGTGACAAATGGTAGTAAAAGTGCAAAAAGTAACTGTGCATGTTTTTGAATTTCATACGTTTTTTGGGCAGTTCACGTGCGGTAACTTACAACAATTATCAATGGGATAAACTATTCCCATTCTCCGTGATCACGCCATTAACCTCTCTCCTCATTTTTAACTGCCATGTGATAAATTCACTTAACTTTAACTACTTCCGAATTACCATATTACCCTCACATTGAAAACTCTATAAAAAGCCCCCAAAATCCCTCTTCTTCTTCACGCAAGTAATCAACTACTATTACTCGGTAAATTTTTCTCTAGAAACCTAAATTTTCAAACTTCTATTCTCTCAAACTCTCAAATGGCCAACACTTAAAATCAAACTTCCACTCCTCTTCCTCTAAGGAATATTTTTAAGGTCGCAAACCATAATGATAAGTATTTCATCCCACTTAAGGTCAAAAGCTCAGACACAATTATTCCCTCGGATCATTTAGGTGATAATTTTCTTTTCAATACGGAACCCTACTCCCAACTTTAAAAGACCAACATCTTGAGGTCTTCCTTGAGATGAAAAACCCCACTTACCCTATTTTGGTCAAAGAATTCTATGAGAACTTAAAAGCCCATTTTTATTTTGATGCGCTTAGAACCAAAGTGCAAGGGAAAGTGATTATGATCACTCTGGAATTCTTTGAGATGCACTTCAATATGAAGAATGAAGGAGTTTAGCTGAGAACTGATGGCAATAAGCTAACAGGAAAGTATGATTCAAAGCATTGGCTTCCGGAGAGATACTTTGGAGATAAATTTCACTGGCCAAAAACTTCAAGGCTACTCTAGTTTGCTCTTTCCAAATTCATTTTGATCTAGAAGGGATCCCTTAACACAGCTTTAGCCTTCTAACACTGTGTTCTCTAGCATTGGGTGGAAAGTAGAGTCCTAAACATGCTTGTCCTACTTCTCCACTACATCAGGCAGCATAAATATTCCAATGGCACTCTCATCATAAAAATTCTCACAACAAACGCCTTTAATCTCACCATAGGGTCAGTAGAGGGAAAGGTTATCTTGGAGAGGAACTTTCTAAAGCTAACTCATGATTAAAAATGGGATGAAGCAAAAGCCCTTGAATAAAAAAAGGCCAGAGTAGAGAAAAGCAGAGTCAAAAAGTTGGAGGCACTATGGAGAAACTCTGGTAGTAAAGAAACCCAAAACCACAAGACAAAAAGCCCAAAAGAAAATTGACCTAACTCCGATAGTAAAAGTTGAGGAAGCAAATGAAGACTCTATGACCCTTACATAGATCCTAAGACAAGCTCTTGAATAACCTAAGACAAGAAGAAGGGTAGTAAAGGCTGCGGATATGAAAGGGAAGAATGTGGATTTGAAGGAGAGTGAAAAAATTATAGTATTTGTTGCTGCAATTAGAGAGGGAAGAAAGAGAGGGGCAAGTCAAACGCTAGAAGAGATTCTTAAGGAAGATGTTGATGTTGAAAGTGGTGGGACTGAAGAAGAAGAAGAAGAGCTTATTCCTAAGACAAAACGTATTAAAAAGGGACCTACCTTTACTTAGGCCCTTCAGAAAAGAGAGCCAAAATTACTCCTCAAAGGCATGCTACTGGAATAACCATCAGAGAGACTGCTTGAAAACCCTTAAGAATAAAAGCCCAAGCTCGATCTCGAAGAGATAAGGGGAAGAATGTGGAGCTAACTACTGGGATAAGGCATTCAAAGGATCTAGAATATGAGGACATAATGAATGTAATTGAAGAAAATCGGAGGGCAAATGAATCTGTCCTTGCTTTGGAAGGATCTTGAGGCTCATCCAAAGTATCTAGTCAAGCCATCCCCTTGGTAGATCCAACTCTACCAATTTTTGTCTCTCCATTGGATTTTCAGCATGTAAGAGAAGATTACAGTGAGGAGGAATTAAGTGCCTTAAATCTTTAACTGCATACCCAACCTCTTCCACAATCCCTTCTGAACCCTGAAGTTATGAATGTTTAAGTGATAGAACTTGAAATTCCTGAGAAGGCACTTGTAGAGGAGGTATATTACCAATCTCCCTAAGATCCAACAGGAAAAGGCAATCCATAAAGAAGCAATCCATCCAGAATAATAAACTAAACAGGTAACTACTTACTTAAATGCTGAAATTGCTAAGACTACTGGAATTGATCAAAATCAAG
This sequence comes from Euphorbia pulcherrima, assembly GCA_947683365.1. Classification (NCBI taxonomy): domain Eukaryota; kingdom Viridiplantae; phylum Streptophyta; class Magnoliopsida; order Malpighiales; family Euphorbiaceae; genus Euphorbia; species Euphorbia pulcherrima. The sequence goes on from CANTUS010000010.1 coordinate 47,882,001, forward strand.
GCAACTTGGATGCTACTAAATCTCAAAGTGCATCCATGGTAGATGAGCCTAACCCGGTGCTAAGTGCACCAGAGCAGGGAACTAATCTAGGTTCCAATGAGGATGCCACATTGGCTACCTCAATAGATGAGGTCATTTTAGAGGATCTAGTAATTCAGAAGGATATCCAAAAAGGAGAGGCAAATGAGAATATTGTCACAGAGAATTCTCAAATGGAGGGAGAGAAGAATGTGGAGAAAAGGGCTAAAAATGAGAAAGAAGAGAAGGGTGCAAATCAGGGAAAAGAATTATCTAGTTTTGAAGCATCTCGAAGTGAAAGTGGCTCCAAATGAGAATATAAAACTGATAGTGAAGAGGAACAGAAACCACTGGCTCTAAAATCCTCCAGACCTGAGAAAGTAAGAATGGCCTTGAAGCTCTTGGAAGAGGCTGCTTTAGAAGGGAAGAAGGATGATAATAACCTTAAGCCATTGCTCCGAGATATTTGCCAACACCTTATTGTTGTGGAAAAATTACTTAAAAATTAATCCATCTCTCCAGAGTTGAAGACTGAGTTAGAAAATATGAAGACCATGATTAATAATATTGAGAAAAGGGTTAGTGAATTCCCTAATACGGAGCAAGTCGCTGAAACTTCACTGTCCAAGATCACTCCAGCTCTACAACAACTCACTTCAAACATTACAGAGGCAAATCGCTCTGCTACTCAAGCCACAATCGGAGTTGATAATAATTGTGCAACCATTATAGGACATGTCACTTCTTCCTTCACTGATCTCATAATCGAGCTAAAAGAGCATAAAGATCATAATCTCTTAGAGCTAGTGAACTCCATCCCTACTGCCATTACTCAAGAAGGAAGTGCATTAACCTCCGGACTTTCTGATCTTACCATGGAGCAAAAAACATCCAAGGAGTAGCTTGCCAAATTTATCAAAACGAACCTCCCTTCTCTCCTAGATAATGCTTCAGAAGATATTGGCTATGATTACTAAACTACTATACCCTCAGTAGACAAGACTGTAAGAAATTGGAAGGAGACATTTGATATTGAGCTCCGACACATTAATGAGAGCATACACAATGGTAGAAAGACAATACTGAAGGAGGTTCAAAGCTCAATATTGGTATATCTCAGCTTAGCCTCAATGGTCCTTCTTCCTCTACTTCCCCCCAGCAATTCTAGAGAGCCTATTACTTCCTCTCTTCCAATAACTTGTCCTAAATATAGGTGATAATGGATTCAACGGGTATCAGCGTTCACTTACCTTGCTCTGGGGAATGTTTCCATTCTTTAAGAAGGAAGATCAAGAATATGCTCTCTCAGTGCACCTAAATTTGACAAAATTTTATGCTCAACTCCGGAAGCTAATCAAGCCAATCCATCTCATTCCTTCTACAGTGGACAGAGTCATTGAGCAGCGCCTAGCATGAAATAAAGATTACACTAGTCTATTAGAGGTTTGGCAAAAGAAGTGGGATAAAAGGACCTATATGATAATTGACCCTTCGGAAGGAGCAAACAAAAAAGGGGAGAAGGAAGCTACAGAAGAACATGAGGAAATGGAGGAATAGCTAGTTTGATTTTTTTTTTCTATAAACACATGTAATAGCTAGATACAATGTATTTTTCACTTATAATTTCTGTATTTGTAATCATGTGCTTCATTGATGTTAAATATTGTTAATAGCAGAAGTTATATAGTGAAAAATCTTATTCAAAAAAATCTGCTTCTAAGTACAACTATCAATTGTACTTCAAAAACTGAGAAGCTACATATGCAAATATATTGGGGGAGTTAGGAAGCTAGATTATGGGGAAGTTAATTTGTAAATGACTAAGTATCAAAAATCATACTTAGCTCATATTCCCTATTTAAATGCTCACTGTATGTAGGTTTTTATTTCCATCAAATGGGGGGATTGTTGGAAAATAATGATTCGGAAGAAGAAAACTCAAGCCAACCATCTGGACAAATGTTTGAAGAAAACAAAATGCCTAAGTCCAAGAAGAATGCATTCGGCCTAAATGTCAAAGTCAAGGGAGATTACATCAAGCTAAAGACATACAATTCCTAAGTCCAAGAAGAAAGCATCCGGTTAGTATTTGAACAGGAAACAAACTTCTAACCCCTTGAAGATAGCATCCGAAATAAGAAAACTGGTTGAAAGTGCATTCGGTGAAATGTTGTGTCTAAAGACATCTAGAAGACACAATTCACTAGGACAATGGGAATATTCAAATATTCTTGTTCCTCCACTTTGGTCTAAAGTCAAGCAACCTTTTGCCTTGGTTTATGAAAAAGTGACAGCTTGCACGAATTAGGTAAAAGATAAAAAGCTGACATAGAAAGAGAAAAAGGTAACAACCTTTTTAACATGGACCAATAGCAAGGCACGTGGAGTCCACTCTAAAGACAAATCTGCATAAAAGTTAGCAGTCCACAAATAGCCAAATAAATGCCAACTAACAACTTTGCAACTTCAATCCCAACAAATTCAAACGAATATTTATTAGGTCTAACGGATAAATCAATAGCTCCGCAAGCGCCATCTCATATCTGATTAATAGTGAAGATTCAACCTCAACCAACAGCTACATATATGATCCAAGCCTATAAAAGGGAAGCTTTACCAAGTGAGAAGATGCTGGTAGATTTCAAAAAGCTATTACCTTAAGAAATATTTGTTATTCAATCAGTGATTCGATCCCTCCAAGAACTAAACACTCTTATCTATTTGTAAGGATTCTCAAGTAACATTATAAACTTGAAGAATTTAAAACCAAACCTTTGTTAAGACGAAAATTGTAAAATCTCATACTTGGGTGAGTACTAAGATTGGGACTTAGCTTAAACCAGGAAAGTTTAAGTGGTATATCCCTATAGGACTTAGCTTAAACTTGGGTAGAGTTTGAGTGATATATCCTACTAAACAAAAGGACTCAGCCAAGCTAGGTGGTTTTGGTGGTATATCTTGCATCCGGAAGAGAGGTCATCTTCTGGAAACAACGCGCAAAGGACTCAGCTAAATATTAGTGTCTTTGGTGGTATATCCTACATCCGAAGGAGAATAAATCTTCGGATACAAATTGAAAAGGCTTGGTTTCTTCCTGTGAAAGGAATCAATCACTAGTGAATTGAAGCTTGGAGGAGGAAACTATAGGGACTTGAGGTAGGCAGGGCCGAACCGGTATAAAAATATATGTGTTTGATTTCTCTAACTCTTAACTTTTCATTCAAGCACATTTATATTAAATATTTGCATTACCCGGGACCTTACACCAGTCAGCTTTCGGTTCATTCATATCATGGTACACAAAGGACTTTTAAAGTCTAAAAAATTCCACAAAAAGGGTCATTCACCCCCTCTGACCCTAGTAAACACTCATAAAGGACCAATAGTTCCAGTTATTGTGTCCCCCATTTCTTTTCTATAGATATGTATTACATTTCAATCTTTCATACAACTCAACATAATAAGTTTTCTATTCTATTTCTCTCTTCTTCTATATTTTGGTGTTATAATTCTCAATATGTTATCAACACGAGCTTGCTCTTCCAATCGAGGATATCATTTAATATCTTTGTACAATTATAAACAAGTCTAACCTCTCAAATATTGATTTGTGGTATTTAATGTTACCAGAAAGAATTATCTTTCATGATAAACTAGTAATGAGACCAAAATATAATCTGAAAAGTATACTTATGTGTGATTCGATACAAAAGCATAGGATAAACTTCAAAAACATGTCAGGTGTTTTTACTGTTTTACAAAAGAGTGTCTGTGGATTTTGTTTAAAAGGGAGTCTATGGTTCATAGCAAATAAAGTATTTCCAATATTAAATTATCCCATGACAATGATATTATTCTTGTTCATTTTTATCTAAATCTTGTGGATTGCATAGTAAAAAATAATCAATACACATGGTAACATATTTTAAAATTTTTTGAAAAGTGAATAATTTTTCTAAAACTAAATATAATGATACACTTGAACAAATCATAAAAAAATCTATGAAACTTACACAAAATATGATTTATAATTTTTAAATAATAAGGTTGAATTATGTATCACTAAGATAAATATTGAATTGATCATTATGCTCTTTGCAGCATCACTATTCTTAACAAAAGAAGTTATTATTTACTTTTTGAAACCACATACCCCATTTTGGAAAAAAAATTTCACATACCCCTTTTGAAAAAAAAATGAAACCTCAAGGCATATTTTTTAAGTTTACCGAAAAGCTGATTCCATAAGTCCTTGGGAATAATTGTGGGCAGCAATCCACACAAGTAAATGAAGTTTTTCTATGTAAAACTAGCCAGAAGATTTTGGTTCACCAAGTGTACTCTATACAGAAATAAAATATAATTAAATATATGAATCTCAAATATAATAAACTATTGTCTTGACTTCATAATAATTATTGTAATAATAGAATTAGTTAGTCATCTATCATTTTATTCGGGTGATGTTATTTACCGCCTAAAATTTATAGCTACCGTCCATGAAATTTACTTAAATGCCCTTTTAGTAATAAAAAAGAACCAGTAGTCTTGATAAAATGCTTTTTTGCTCAACTATTGGCTGCGCAAAAAATAATTTTGCCTAACCTGTATGGATGGGCAAAAAGCATTTTGCCGAACCATTGGTTGAGCAAAAAATGAATTTGCTCAACCGATGGCTAGGCAAAATGGCATATTCAGGACTATAAGAGACGTTCATGTATTCTTTTACTTCGTTAAATAAATTTTTATCGAACGATTTAAATTTTTGAAATTATGTTGAGTGAAATTAGGCTTGGGAAGTTGATTCTCCCCCAGCCAAAAGGCCGAGCAAAATTTATTTTTGCCCAGCCTTATGGATGGGTGAAATGATTTTTCACCCAGCCCTTGGCTTGGTGAAAATTAGATCCTACAAAAACCCTTTTGGGCGAATCTGATTGTATATTTTTAATTTAAATATAAAATTATGTGTAGAAAACATATCCAACTTCGCTATGTAGTTCTTTAATTTCTCAACAATGGATCTAGTTGAAGAGATTTGGAGAATGTTTGAGCGACTTTGAATTTGAAAAGGCAATGAATCATGGTATAAATTGGAAAAAAATGGATTGAAATTTTTATGTATATGGTAAGAGATGTTTTTATAAATATGATTATTATTTATTTTAAATTATATTATAAAAATAATTTTAAATTTTATTTTATGTGAAAAAAGGGTATTTTTATCACTTAAGGGGGCGGTAAGTGTAGATTTAGGACGGTAAATATCAATCCAAAACAAGAGTTAATTATTTACTTAGGGTAGTATTTTCGTAATTAGAATTGTGTGGTTTTCCTAATCCATTTGCAATAGGAGTTAATTATTTTTATTAAAAAAAATTTGCTCCATTGGGCTTACAATAATAACAAAGAAAAACCCCATCACACCACACCTGTATGTGGAATCGAACTTGTGATCTCTAGAATCACAGCTTTAAAGCACAACCGTAATATGAGTTAATTATTTGCTTACTCTTTAGAATTGTATTTTCGTAATTATTTATACATTTATTTTTATTTTAAAATGAAATATATTATTTATTAATTTAAAATCAAATATATTTTAATTTTTCATAAAGATATTTTCTATATTTTAAAAACGATAAATTTAAACAGAAATTATTAATAATTTTAATTATTTTATTCACAAAATCATTTTTGTCATTATGCATATATAAAAAATCTAATTTGAAATATCTTGGAAAAGTATTTACTGAAAATTAAAACTAGCCGAAAATTTTTTTTTTCAAAATTTTGTGATATTCGTTAAAATTAAAACACTGAAATTTAATTGCTTACTTTTAGAAATGCTAAAACTTTTAAATGATTGATTTTTTTAAGATATAAAGGAACGATTGATATTTTTTTTGGTAACTCAGAGTGATTGATATATTTGATAAACACAAAAAGTAAGCACCTAATGAGAAAACCGTATTAAAATTAAAAATTTATATAACATGTATTGACTTATTAGTTTAAGTACAAATAAAGGTGTTGCATGTATTCATTCATAAAAGAGCCACCTTTGACGGCAACCGTATACAAGAATGAGTCCTAGTTTACATACGAGGTATTCAAATTTTTATTATGGCCAGTTTGGGATTGGTAAGTTATTGTTTCGTTTTTTAATAATATTATTTTTAAAAGTTATGAAAATTAATAGTAAATAGTTTTAAATTAATTAGTATTAAGAGTAAAAAAATTTTATTCAATGTCAAAATATATTGTTTTATTAAAAGTTTGGTAGTAGAACTTTTCGTGACAGCAACTCTAACAGCAATATCAAACCTACCCTTACTAGATAACATGTTTTATGCACGGATAATTATTAAAGGGTGATGATATTTACCGCCCCTTTTTACACTTATTACCTCCCGTAATTTTCGATATGCCCCTTATATATATTTATTAAAAAATAAATAATGCCACTTAGGATTGAAACTAAAGAAAAGGAAAATATGAGAAAAAACACACTAATTTTCAAATCATAACGTGCTTATTATTACATGCAGAACCAATTGGGTCCAAATTAACTTGCAATTTATCTCTACTTTTATATAAATAAATTTTCAGCTCAGTCGACTAGTGGACTGCATAATTTAAAGATAGCATCAAACACTAAAAATCCCTTATTGTTTGATTAGCTTCTCAATAAATTATTTTGGTGTAAAATTGAAATATATTATAATAAACATTAAATAAAATATTTAATAATTTAATCATTTAAATGTTCTTGTTTATATAACTTACATATATGTAAAATAAATAATTATATGTCCCTTTTAATCGTGGGTTCTAAACCGTCACACCTCTGACTTATGCCTAGGACCGACCCTATTGAGTTTATATAGATTTTGATCTTGTTGGTCCTTAGTTTTGTTTTAGGAGTTCTACTTATTTTCCTTTTAAGAATTGTATTGTTAGCTAATTATTTTATCATTGACACGGTCTTTCTTCACTTTAGATAATATTATCTTTTTTTGTTGAATTTCGAGTTCAACCTCTTGAGGAATTTGACTTCGAGATATATATATTGTAAATATACATGAGTTGCAACATAAAGACTGAAAATGTCATAGAACAGCAAAATGAATTAGTTGACTTGCGAAAATTCCAGTCAACACACTCTTTTATCTGTATAAATTAGAAACGAAAATGCATAATTCATTGATATTCAAAACAGTTGTTTTTCTTCTGTTAATTATAGGTCATGGGTATATTTTCATCCAACTATAAAGTGTTCATTAGCTTCAAAGGGAGAGATGTTGGTGAGAATATTGTGAGCCATTTGTTTAAAGGTTTAGAAACAGAAAAAATAAAAGTATTCAAAGATGAATATCTCGAAAAAGGAGTAGAAAGAACACCTTTAATCTTAAAAATAATAAAGAAATCACGAATTTCAGTTGTGATATTTTCAGAATACTATCCGAATTCGCATTTATGTCTCGACGAGCTAGTGAAGATAAACGAACGCCGGAAAAAGAAGAAGCAGATAGTGGTACCGGTTTTCTATCATGTCGATCCATCGGATGTTCAACAGCTTAGAGGGAATTACGGCACTGCAATTAATTGCTATATTCAAGATCCAGCATTTAGAGATAAGGTTAACAAGTGGAAGAATGCTTTGATGGATATTAGCAACATATCTGGCTTTCCCTCTGATAATCCACAATACAGGTACTTAATTTCTATTTATTAATTTAGTTATTTGTTTTGGGGTTGTTATTATTCAATATTGATTGAGATTATGATGATTATTATTCTAATTATCATCATCATTTGTTCATGTGATGATAAGGCCTGAGGCTAAATTAGTTGAAGAAGTTGTTGATTTCATTTCCAACAAATTAAGTGAGTACTCAAGCAAACTTATTGGACTTGGAGCAATGGCAGGAGTAGCTGTTGGAGTTGTGGCTTTGTAGTTACTTATTTTTAATTTAATTCAGTTTCATTCAAACATTAAAGGTGTAACTATACAACTTCTCATTTATTTATTTTCAAATTTTTTTATTACAAGTTGAATTTATTTAATATTCAATTGGTGGGTTGTATGAAATTTTTTACACATGGGATATCGAGACGGAGCACGTGACCAGATTGCCGAGGGGTTTTTATTTGGTGAAAAAAAAGTGAATATGCTTGATTTATACACCAAATTACCTCTCTAAAAGGGAATAGCGCACATTTACTACTTTGAAATTAACATATTTAAGACTTCATTCTCTCAAAGAAAGATCAAAAGCCAGAACACCATCTCCATAAGAATGGAAAACTTTAGCACATCTAGGAAAACATGTTAGCGCCAATTTATGTTAATTTGGCATGATACTACAAATAAATGATACCATTTCACTTACCAAAATTCATCCACAAGGCCAACACAATTCCATAATTTGAGCTACAATTAAGACTAAGAGACAGATTTTAGCAATCTAAACAACAAACCTGTTCTATTTCTGATTCAAGTACTACATAATGCATATGTTTTCTTCAAGGGCCTTTAACTGCACATTAAGAGAGAAGTCCAACAATCAACAACATAATATGGACTTGAGATAATTAAAAGTTAAACAAGAAACGACATAAGAAAAAAGAATAGAGAGATCCATTTGAGTAAACCATAAAAAACACAAATTTCAGAGTATAATCAAAATTGTAAACTAAAACCCAACATCGAAGGCAAACCAAAGAAAATCTTTGAGACCAAGAGTTTAGCTTCATCAGAAGCTTTGAAAAATTTGTGAAAACCTCTAGCTCCATTCTCCATCCCGTACAACTGAGGGTTTTTGTTTGTATCTACTGTTTAGGGGAATAGGTTAGGTATAAAAGGTGTCCGGTGAGAGGTGGTGGAAAGAGAACCGGTAATCCGTTAGAAGTGGATAAAAAAAGAAGAATGCATGGTCGGCGGCGGAAAAGGGAGAGAAGCGAAGAGAAGGAATACGAGTTGTGTTTACTAGAAAGAGAACGGTAACCTAGGTTATGTTTGATTAAATAATTCACTAAATAAAAAAAAGAAAAGATTATGAGCATGGTTTAAATGATTTAGTAAACAATAAAAAGCTCTAATTACGTAAATGATGGTGTACGTCAATGTTATTTACCTAATTTAAATAATTAGCCAACTTAAAATTTTATTTCTTTATACAATTAAGTTTTGGTTTTAAATAATTTTGTAAAAACAATTTAAATTATTTTAGGGTAACTTAAATAATTAAAAAGTATTATGTTAATTACGAAAAATTAATGTTTAATGTTAATCAAATTTAAGGAAGGAGATATTTTGACGTGCTCGATTAATTAAAGTAAGTAAATTAGGAAATTGATTTGGCCTAATTGGTTGATAGAAATTCCAATTTAAGTTTTTTTTTAAAAAAAATTCCAATTTAATAAATTAAGGAAGAAAATTAGTCCAAGGGGGTTCTTAGATGGTCAACATATTTGGTCTAACTCATAATAAATTAATTTAGCAATAATCAAATGGAAACTTATTTTTTTTTGTTTTAATGGTTTGATATTTCTAATAAGCATCCTAAACTTTACCTTTAATAAATAGCTACTTAAAAAATAACTATCATCGAAAATATATCGGTTTAATCATGAGTAATAAAAAATATTTAATCTTAGTTTTATATTACATTATAGAAGAGAAAATGGAAGGGGTGTTTTATTATTATTTTATATAAATTTTTGAATTAATATCACTTGCGGCGGAATCTAAAAATACTTGTAAATTCCGTTGCAAATTTACCCTCCAATGTTTCCCTCCAACATTCTGCAAGGGAGTTTTGAAACCCTTGCAAATTCCCTTGCAATTATATATATTATTTTATTTTGTAAGCTTTTGCAAAGGAATTTCTCTACCGTTGCAGAATCTGTTGAAAGTTACGAAATCTGCAAGGGAAAATTTTCCGTTGCAAGGGTTCCCTTGCAGATTGCTAATTTTCTTGTAGTTTTTGGCAACGCTCCAAAAAGCATGACCATATCCAATAGTCTCATTCTTTCTGCGGCGACATTTTCTTTTAATTTAAGCGTCGCAATAGATCACTGTCCCCACACAAAACCGCCACATTCAGAAACCATCACGAGAAATAGTTGTCGCAATGAACCATCGCAACTTTTCATTTTCTGACGGTTTCTGCAATGGATTTTGCGACGGATTCAGTATCCCTTGCAAAATGCAGAAAATTGAATTCCACTTTCAAATTGTTCCAAAAACGATTTCGGCCTCCGACCAGGCCCCTCTTAAGGTTTTTCAACGTCCCGAGTCCAATGGATTCGTTCTTTTTAGCACAAAATCAACAGAAACTCGCCATTACCCATAATAATGTGAAAATGCAACCTCTTTCGGTGAAAATAACGTTAAAATGCACAAAATCGAACATAATCGATTCAAATACGACTTTGAACATAAAAATTTCAAAATTTTCAGAACTTAAAGAATGAGAATACACATACAAAACAAAGAAAATCATTGCGAAAATAGCCGCCTTGAGTACCGATGACAAAAATCAAAAGAAAACGGATCAAATTTATACCTTTTCGGTGTCCGAGATCGAAGAGTTCTCTGCTATGACTCTGTTTGTAAGCAAAACACGAGATTGAATCATGATATTTCAGACATCAATCGATTTCCATGACTTCTTCAATAGTCTCTCCATTTGTTATTTTCAGAAAAATTAGTTTCAATCTTTGAAACTTATGAACTGTAAAAAATGGAGGCGTTAGAAACGAAATTAGCTTAAATCTTTGTTGGGAAAATTCCTGAAAATAAGATAATCTCTGAAGTCATGATATCACTATATGATTGAAACTAATTTAGTGGTTCTTCCATTTTTCAATCGGATAAAATCAGAGTAAAATCAAGAACTTAAAATGGATTTCCGTTGTGAAGAAAAAATGAACCAGCAGCAAGCATTGCTAAAATCGCCTGTAAGAGTCGCCAATGCAAGGTTTTTATAGACCTGATACTAGAAATCGCAACGGTTCTTAACATAAGAGTTGTGAAAGGCTGTGTCCATTCTAGTAGTCGCGACGGTTCACAATAGAAGAGTTGCGAAAGGTTGCCTCGGACCCCGTAAGCTAAGTATCGTGATAAAACTCGAACGAGCGTGCACTCCACACTCTCCTGACTTGTTCGATGAACTATTACGAGCACATTGGTCAACTAGTTGATCCAATTACACTAAAATACCAACAGATTGTTCAACCTTTTAAGTCAATGATTTTGAACACTTCAATCATGGTATAGTTCAAATATGGGATATCAAACATATTTTATATATTTGAAACCTACTTAATTTTTAATATGTTCGTACCACCAATATTGTAGAGAAATAAAGCATAAACCTCAATAATAAAGCAAGACCTAACAATAATTGGAACAAGGGTCTGAAGGTAAAGCTTTATTGGTTGCCAGATGGCCCATAAAATAAGATTACTAAAGTTAAAGAGAACTCAAACAATACAGAAGTCCCAAAAATAGAGACTATGCGTGAACCCTGAAAAGAGTACATTAATCAATGACTAGTAAGAAAATAGCATTGAGTTGATATTTATAACCTTCTGGAATAACTGTCTCCCAGTAGAACCCTTGAATTACGCCTAGTCGTATGCAGGCCCGATCCTACGTTCTTCGGGGCCTATGGGCGATATAAAAATCGGGTCTCTATTAATGAGTAAAAATTTTACAACGAAATATATTGTATTGTGCTTCTATTACAACATTTAATAAGAGATCAAACAAAAACATCAAATTTTATATTATAAAGTATAAAATAACATTATAACAAGAAAATTATCATAGTGATCAAATAAAATGATGTCTATGACCGTTCCTAGATGCAAAGTCACTAATATCAGTTGAAATAACACTGGAAACAAAGACAAATTTTGATGTGGATGAAAGGAAAAATGAAAAATTATTTAAAGGTACTAAAAGGATTGAATGAGTATGACACTTGGAGATAATAGCAATTGTAAGAAAGATTAATGCCTTTGATTTTCTATTTTCAAGTGTAGGAATTTAACTGTCTGAATAAAATTTGAAGAGAAAGAAATGCTAAGAGATAATGATGGTGATAATGGAGATAAGATATGTTAATGAGATAAGAGTTTAATTAAATAATTTATACTCTTTTTTTATTTAATAACTCAAAATAAAGCTAGTCTATCCACTGTAACTAACTAATCATTTTAGATTTAATGATATTTTTTCAGAAAAGAATGATTTATTTTACTTAAACTTTAATTAAATAAAAATAGCTTAATAATCACTAAAAATGGACCCTTTTTTATGCTGGGGCCCCGGTAGTCGCCCCTATTGCCCCGCCCCAAAGACGGCCCTGGCCATATGATCACCGTCAAGGAATCTCCTCATTTAAATCCAAAGCCAAATCAAAATCGAAGAAATTAGAGGAATTGAAACTACCATTAAGGAAATCATGCAAAGAAGAAAGTAATTCGACACACCCAAATCAGGTTAAACAATTCGAAATCGCCAACCAGATTTAATAACAACAATCATTAATTGATTGGAAATGGTAAACTGCATTGTATATTGAGAAGTACTCCGCTCAAGGAAATTGAAACACCCAACCAGTGCTTGATTATTATAGTTCTTCCCTTCCTTTTCTGATGAATCTCTATTTCTAATCTTTCAGATCTCAGATTAAGAACAACAAGATTGACTAGATACTGTTAATCCTCAGGATTTGGGTACGGGTTTGAATTAGAAGAGAGATTTTAATAATTTGAAATAAAAGGGGGAACTGTGCCTTGTAGAGAGAAGTTAGTGAGAGATTGGAGATTTCGGCGAGCAAAATCGGAATTCTCAACGTCAGAATCCGTTCTTGTTCATCATGATTCTTGCTGTTTTTTTCTTTTTCTTACCCAACCGAACACCATTTTTGAAAAAATTGGATTAATAGAGTTGAGATTAGGTTGAAGAGATTTGAAAATGTAACATGTAAATGGATGAATTGTGAAAATGTGTATTTATAAACGTAATTGAATTGGTTGATTTTGAATGTAAATGAAAGGTAATTGAAATGGGGAAGAAGACGATTATTAGGTATGAGGTAGCACAGAGGCTCACTTATCACAAGTTTAGATATCTCGGAGGTCCAATTTAAAGTTTGGGTGTGTCTGGGGCAAAAGTGCGCAAGTTTGAGGGGTATTATAGAGCATTCGGCCTATATTATAAAAATATATGAAAATTAGCAGTATAAAAACATTATACCACTCTTAAAGAAATTATAAAGCCTTAATGCTAGAATTTTTGTTGAAAAATTGAGTACTTTTGTAAACATAATGAATACATTTTCATTATATTCTTTACTCTTACAAACCCTCAAGCAAATACTAAAACTCTTTCTTTTGTTACCTCTTCCATTTCAATGAAAATGGAAGCAAAAATAACACACTTGGAGAAAACCTCCTATTTTCCAATAGAAATGTTGGCCTACTTCCACACCAGATATATCATATAACCCTTTTAGGATGTTGATGGAACATGATAAAACATTCATACTACCCCCTGAAAGAAAAGTTTGAAAGGAATTATTTTGATTCAACCATCATTTTTTTATTTGGCTACTAAAATGGTATATTTTAGAAGTAAGACGAAGCTTTCATATCTTAATTATGTAGATCTATGATTTCATATTGTACTAAGATTGCAATTTCATCCACAAAGATTACAATATATACGCAGCTAAAAAGCTATAGCCCGACAAATCAAAATCTTCATCACAAAAAGCGAATCTCAATACATAAACAAAACTTGTAAGATTCACAAATCACAAATCTCAAAACAAAACAGATGAACAAAAATCGAAGACAAAATAACAACATAATCAAACTGTCATTGATCAGAAAACCTAGAAAATTTCCGAAATAAGAAAATTCAACCAAAATCGAAAACTAGAAGAAGAAAAACTAGAAATCAAAATCAATAAGAGTACTGACAGATGAAAATCGCGATAGAAATAATGAAGAAAAGCAAATTAGGAAGAAAAGAGATTATCGAAGAAAGAAGAGAATGTACCATAAACAGAAAAAACAAAACCTAAAAAGTGGGTAATGAGCTAAGGGAAAAAAAGTTAGGTAAATAAAAAAATATTTAAAAGATGGTATTTTGCTTAATTTCCCTTATTTATAAGGTTTAAAACTAAATGTAAACTTTTACAAAACTAATTACCAAATTACATTCTATGTAATATTCCATTAAAATTAACTTTCAAGGTTTTTTAAATTATTGTTTTACATCCAACTCTTCTTTACTTATTTTAATTTAATTTTGCATTTATATTTCACAAACTGTTAAGTTTGGACATGTTTGTTTTGAGTTTTTTGTTCGTCTTTTTTTCTCTTCAAAACTATATCTATGATGATATACTTTTTAAGAACTTTTTTTCCGGTAAGTATTTTGAAATAAGTTATCTTATAGTTAAAAAAAAAAGTTATCTTATAGTTATGTAGTAGTTTTCCTATATCACACGTTGTAGTTATCTTATAGTTATCTTGTAGATATTTTATATCACACCTTGTAGCTATCCTATAGCGTTTTTCAAATTGATGTAATTTTGTTATATTTTTACTATAGTTTTATCATTGTTTACTTATAGTATGTTTAGTTGATTTAAGATAAGTACATAATGTGACATAAGATAACTACATGATAACTATAAGATAACTAAAAAATGCTATATACGATAACTACTACATACTATAAGCTAACTTATTTGAAATACTTACCGGAAAGAAGTTCGAGAAAAGTATATTATTATAGATCTAATTTCAAATAGAAAAAAAAGACGAACAAAGAATTTTAAAGCGGCAAGTTGAAAGAATAAATGATTTGAAAGATAATCAAAAATAAGAAAAACAAATTGAAAAAAAGAGAATGGTTATCAATTTGGAGATAAAGAATAGTGAGGAAACGTAAAACTGTAATTATGAATTAGTTTGGTAGGTATGAGTCCAAGTAATTTGTCTAAAACATTGTAATTACGTGCTTTTCCCTTATTTATATTTTTTAGATTTTGGATTAGTTTAGCATCTACATAATGCCTTGGGTATAATAGCCCACGCCCAATTCATTTTCATAAGCCCTTACCTCCACTTTCCAACGTTTTAGATTGCGTTCATTGTTCAAGATATTTGATGGTGATCATACTGCTAGGTATAATTCAAGGATTTCGATTGGGAGACAGTTATTCGTGAAGGTTATAAATATCAACTCTATGCTATTTTCTTAGTAGTCATTGATTAATGTACTCTTTTCAGAGTTTGCGCATATTCTTTGTTTTGGGGCTTTTGTATTGTTTGAATTCTCTCTAACTTTTGTAATCTCATTTTATGTGCCGTCTAGCAACCAGTAAAGCTTTTCCTTCGGACCCTTTTGTCGATTGTTGTTAGGTCTTGCTTTATTGGTGAGGTTTATGCTTTATTTCTATACAATATTGGTGGTATGAACATATTAAAAATCAAGTAGGTTTTAAATATATAAAATGAGTTTGATATCCCATATTTGAACTATACCATGATTGAAGTAAGTGTTCAAAATCGTTGACTTAGAAGGTTGAATGATCTGTTGGTATTTTAGTGTAATTGGATCAACTAGTTGACCAATGTGATCATAATAATCTATCGAACAAGACAGGAGAGTGTGGAGTGCACGCTTGTTCGAGTTTTATCACGATACTTAGCTTACGGGGTCCGAGGCAACCTTTTGCAATGCTTCTGTTTCGAACCGTCGCGACTGCTAGAATGGACACAGCCTTTTGCAACTCTTTTGTTATGAACTGTTGCGATTTCTAGTATCAGGTCTATAAAAACCTCCCATTGGCAACACTTACAGGCGGTTTTGGCAACGCTTGTTGCTAGTTCATTTTTCTTCACAATGAGAATCCATTTTAAGTTCTTGATTTTACTCTGATTTTATCCAATTGAAAATTTTGGAAGAACCACCAAATTAGTTTCAATCAGATAGTGATATCACGACTTCAATGATTATCTAAGTTATTTTCAGGAATTTCCCCAACAAAGATTGAAACTAATTTCGTTTTTTACGCCTGCATTTTTCACAGTTCATAAGTTTCAAAGATTGAAACTAATTTTTCTGAAAATAACGAATGGAGAGACTGTTGAAGAAGTCGTGGAAATCGATTGAAGTCCGAAATATCGTGATTCAATCTCGTGTTTTGATTACAAACGGAGTCATAGCAGAGAACTCTTCGATCTCGGACACCGAAAAGGTACGAATTCGATCCGTTTTCTTTCAATTTTCATCATCGGTACTCACATCGGGTATTTTTGCAATGATTTCCTATGCTTTGTATGTGTATTCTCGTTCTTTAAGTTCTGGAAACTTTGCAACTTTTATGTTCAAGGTCGAATTTGAATCGATTATATTTTTTTTCGTGCATTTTAACGTTATTTTCACCGAAAAAGGTTGCGTTTTCGCATTATTGTGGGCAATGGTGAGTTTCTGTTCATGTTGTGGTAAAAAGAACGAATCCATTGGACTCAGGATGTTGAAAAAACTTAGGAGAGGCATGGTTGGAGGCCGGAATCGTTTTCAGAACAATTTGAAATTGGAATTCAATTTTCTGCATTTTGCAAGGGATACTGGATCCGTTGCAAACTCTATTGCAGAAACCGTCAGAAAATGAAAAGTTGCCATGGTCCATTACAACAACTGTTTCTCGTGATGGTTTCTGAATGTGGCGGTTTTTGTGTGGGGACAGTGATATGTTACGACGCTTAAATTAAAAGAAAGTGTCGCCACAGAAAGAATGAGACTATTCGATATGGTCATGCTTTTTTGGAGCTTTGCTTAAACAATTTTTTGTTTTATCCAAAATAACTTCTGTCCACATGGAAATTCTAGAGTTGACTATGGTCAATGCCACATGGCATATGACGTGGCATTAGTTTAAACTTTGAGGTTGATCGATCAATGGTTAACTGCCCAGTGTCAGTCAAAAGTCAAAGTTGACTGGTCAAGAGAATGCCACATGACACGTTTCTAATGGTTCATTTGGTATTTTTGAGATTCAAAGCCCTAAATAATTTCTTTTCTCCGACATTTTTCATACCCCACCATTTTCATATTTTTGGATTTAATGCTAATCTTTTCAGAATTGTTTAAGGTAGAAAAAATGAGTAATGAATTTATTTTGTATAAATAAATTCATAAAAATTATAAACAATAGTTTGTGAATTTTATAAAAATTTCTAATATGTTAGAAGTTATTTTTACAAAATTTTTACTTGTTGAGTAATGTGAAAAACCTTGTAATTCATCAAATGAATCTAAACTCTACATTTATGAATGGTGAATTGTATGCGGAGATTTATATGAACAACTGAAAGGGTTTGTTATGTCAGGTTGTGAAAATAAGGTATGCAAGCTAAAAAATTGCTATATGGACTCAAATAAACACCAAAAGCTTGATATCAAAAGTTTGATAATGTGGCTTTGTCTCATGGTTTTCTTATCAACCAACCAGACGAAGGTGTATATTGCAAGTTTGATACTTCTGGTAAAGGTCATTATTTGCTTATATGAGGATGACATGTTGATTTTTGGTACTGACCAAAGTCAAGATAATAAAACAAAGAAATTTTTGTCATCTACTTTTGATATGAAGGATTTGGGGGAGGCTACGGTATAAGAACCAAGTGAAAGAACAATGTTATTTCATTTTCTCAATCCCATTATATTGAGAAGATTTTGAATAAATTTAACCTCAAGGATTGTTCTTTAGTTAGCACTCCAATGGATTCCTTCGACTTTTGAAGGTTATTCGGATGCAAGTTATATTTTTTATGAAGAAGATAGTTCTTCCACAAGTGAATGGGTATTCCTTCTTGGGGGAGGTGCTATCTCTTGGGCATCAAAGAAACATACTTGTATCACTAACACAACAATGGAATATGAGTTTGTAACATTAATAGTAGCTAGTAAAGAAGCTGAATGGCTAAGAGATCTAATTTAGGAAATCCCATTCTGGCTGAACGCATTATGCATGGTGTTATACCATTTTAGTTTGTAAAAACTTTGCATAATTTAGCCGATCATTTAACCAATGGGTTCAGGAGAGATTTTATGAACACGGCTCTGGGGATGGAATTAAAGTTCATTTAAAATCTCTCATGTCAAGATACCCAATTCCCATTTAATATGACATTCGGTGCTGAATTCAATATGGAAACCTTTACATCTAGAGATTCGAACACACGAATAATAACATCTCAAGGTATGTGTTCAAACTTGCAAGATAAGGAGGTTGAAGTTTAACTTCTAAATAATTCTTTTGAAAAATTGCATATGCAGGTGCAAGAGTAAAAGAGCTTCCTATATAAGCATGAAGTTTAGCCGCTTCAAGAAGATTTGGACTTGACTTTGATATGCTTATGAAGGATACAGACACAAGGCTAGTAAAAGATAGTGTCAAGTAAGAACATGTTAGAATGTTGACTTATGTGCATATTATCTTGGAGTATTCAAGATGAAATTCAATCGTCATGTTATTTCATTTATGCATAAGTTTGTTGTTTGTTTGTTTAGTGAATCATGGATTAAACTAAAATGGGGGAGGATTCCTGGTATTTTATGGTGATTGGATCAACTAGTTTACCAATGCAATAGTAAAATTTCATCAAACAAGTAAGGAGAGTGCGGAGTGCATGCTTGTTCGAGTTTTATCACGATACTTAGCATACGGGGTCCGAGGCAACCTTTCGCAACGCTTCTATTTTGAATCGTCTCGACTGCTGGAATGGACACAGCCTTTCGCAACTCTTCTATTATGAACTGTTGCGACTGCTTGTATCAAGTATATAAAAAACCTGGCACTGGCAACACTTACATGTGGTTTTTAGCAATGCTTACTGCTGGTTCATTTTTTCTTC
This sequence comes from Euphorbia pulcherrima, assembly GCA_947683365.1. Classification (NCBI taxonomy): domain Eukaryota; kingdom Viridiplantae; phylum Streptophyta; class Magnoliopsida; order Malpighiales; family Euphorbiaceae; genus Euphorbia; species Euphorbia pulcherrima. The sequence continues at coordinate 47,900,973 of CANTUS010000010.1, forward strand.
ACAACAAAATCCATTATAAGTTCTTGATTTTACTCTGATTTTACCTGATTGAAAATTTTGCAAGAACCACCAAAATAGTTTAATCAGATAGTGATATCACATCTTCAGAGATTAGCCAAGTTATCTTCATGAATTTCCCCTACATTATCTGCTCAATTTGGTTATACCATAATTTCAATGTCAAGCTTGGCTGAGTGGCAAGTTGTTTGTATAACGTTTCGAAATCTGCTTAACCTAATTCACTTTTTTTTCACCAAATAAGAACCCCTCTGCAATCTAGTCACGTGGTCCGTCTCAATATCTCATGTGTAAAAAATTTCATACAACCCACCAATTGAATATTAAATAAATTCAACTTGTAATAAAAAAATTTGAAAATAAATAAAAGAGAAGTTGTATAGTTACACCTTTAATGTTTGAATGGAACTGAATTAAATTAAAAATAAGTAACTACAAAGCCGCAACTCCAACAGCTACTCCTGCCATTGCTCCAAGTCCAATAAGTTGCTTAAGTACTCACTTAATTTATTGGAAATGAAATCAACAACTTCTTCAACTAATTTAGCCTCAGGCCTTATCATCACATGAACAAATAATGATGATAATTAGAATAATAATCATCATAATCTTAATCAATATTGAATAATAAGAACCCCAAAACAAATAACTAAATTAATAAATAGAAATTAAGTACCTGTATTGTGGATTATCAGAGGGAAAGCCAGATATGTTGCTAATATCCATCAAAGCATTCTTCCACTTGTTAACCTTATCTCTAAATGCTGGATCTTGAATATAGCAATTAATTGCAGTGCCATAATTCCCTCTAAGCTGTTGAACATCCGATGGATCGACATGATAGAAAACCGGTACCACTATCTGCTTCTTCTTTTTCCCCCTTTCGTTTATCTTCAGTAGCTCGTCGAGAGATAAATGCGAATTCGGATAGTATTAGTGATTTCTTTATTATTTTTAAGATTGAAGGTGTTCTTTCTACTCCTTTTTCGAAATATTCATCTTTGAATACTTTTATTTTTTCTATTTCTAAACCTTTAAACAAATGGCTAACAATATTCTCACCAACATCTCTCCCTTTGAAGCTAATGAACACTTTATAGTTGGATGAAAATATACCCATGACCTGTAATTAACAGAAGAAAAACAACTGTTTTGAATATCAATGAATTATGCATTTTCGTTTCTAATTTATACAGATAAAAGAGTGTGTTGACTGGAATATTCGCAAGTCAACTATTTCATTTTGCTGTTCTATGTCATTTTCAGTCTTTATGTTGCAACTCATGTATATTTACAATATATAAATTTCTAAGTCAAATTCCGCAAGAGGTTGAACTCGAAATTCAACAAAAAAAATATCATCTATAGTAAAGAAAGACCGCGTCAATGATAAAATAATTAGGAAAATAATACAATTCTTAAAAGGAAAATAAACAGAACTCCTAAATTAAAATTAAGGACCAACAAGATCAAAATCTATATAAACTCGACAGGGCCGGTCCTGGACATAAGATAAAGGTGCGACGGTCTAGGACCCACAATTAAAAGGGGTCCATAATTTTTTATTTACGTATATGTAAGTTATATAAACAAAAACATTTAGATGATTAAATTATTAAATATTTTATTTAATATTTATTACAATATATTTCAATTTTACATGAAAATATTTTATTGAAAAGCTAATCAAACAATAAGGGATTTTTAGTGTTTGATGCTATCTTCAAATTATGCGGACCACTAGTTGACTGAGCTGAAAATTTATTTATGTAAAAGTAGAGATAAATTGCAAGTTAATTTAGACCCAGTTGATTCTGCATATAATAATAAGCACCTTATGATTTGAAAATTAGTGTGTTTTTCCTCATATTTTCCTTTTCTTTAGTTTCAATCCTAAGTGGCATTATTTATTTTTTAATAAATATATATAAAGGGCATATAAAATATTACCGGAGGTAATAAGTGTAAAAAGGGAGGCAAATACCATCACCCTTCAGTAATTATTCCGTGGACAAAATATGTTATTCAGTAAGGGTATGTTTGATATTGCCGTTAGAGTTACTGTCATAAAAAGTTCTACTAACAAACTTTTAATGAAACAATATATTTTAATATTAAATAAAAGATTTTAACTCTTAATACTAATTAATTTGAAACTATTTACCGTTAATTTTCATAACTATTAGGGACAACATCATTAAAAAAGGGAACAATATCTTACCAATCCCAAATTGACCCTAATAAAAATTTGAATGCCTCGTATATAAACTAGGGACTCATTCTTGTACACGGTTGCGGTCAAAGGCTTTTTGAATGAACATGCAACACCTTTATTTGTTCTTAAACTAATAAGTCAATACATTTGTGTTTATCAAATATATCAATCACTCTGAGTTACAAAAAATATATCAATCGTTCCTTTATATTTTAAAAAAATCAATCATTTAAAAGTTTTAGCATTTCTAAGAGTAAGCAATTAAATTTCAGTGTTTTAATTTTAACGAATATCACAAAATTTTGTAAGAAGATTTTTTTGGCTGGTTTTAATTTTCAGTAAATACTTTTCCAAGATATTTCAAATTAGATTTTTTATGTATGCATAATGATAAAAAATGATTTTGTGAATAAAATAATTAAAATTATTAATAATTTCTGTTTAAATTTATCGTTTCCAAAATATAGAAAATGTTTTTATAAAAAATTAAAATATATTGCAGGCAAATATTGACGACCATCTGTCTAATGGCTTGTCGCTTCACATTCAATATGTTTCAGTTTCTTTTTGCGTAAACCTAATATTGCAGGCAAAGGCTTATTAGTCTAAATTGATGGAATATTCCAAATACTGGATATATAGTAAATAATTTATCCCTGTGAATTGCAGTTTGAATCATTCAAACAAAACCTTATACTATAATATTGATTTACTTAGACTATTGTTAAATCTATGTAATTCGATTCTTTTACCTTCTTTATTCATTGAGTAAAGATACAGGAGCTTCTAGCTATTTCTCTATTGAAAATCACAACAACAGGATATTAGCGCCAACGAAAGGGCAACCACATGGAAAGAATTCACGATTGATGCAAAGTACGGCGTGATACAACGTCGCATAGCGAGTCTCCATTTTTTCGGCAAAACACACGCTAAGTAAAGATAAGTAAAATCTTTCCATATACTCATGTGCAAACAAACGAGGCTTGATAAAGTTTCAGGTTAATGGATAAACTACAAGGAAAGAAAGCACCCATCAATTTATCAATCTGACAAAGCACGAGTTAGTCGTAAAAGCGAACAGATAAGTGAAATCTATTTTACTTGAAATACTCAGTGAACAAACTATTAAGTGATCCTAGCTGGTGTACGATACTTCGATCCATCTATTATCAATAAAAGAATTAGCTGTAATTAACATGCTAATTTATCTGAACAGAAGAGAGATCAATGACTACATTAACATGGCAATATATATGAAATTAATAGATGATTAACATTTGACATGGTTTCATGCATTTTTGAAAATTTCCATGAAAAAGTGCCAACTAAGTTTGGTTTTTATGAGCAAGTGCGCATCGCTTATGATTCAATGTTATATCGGGTGGTTCCAAAACTGTACTGTTTGTGGATTCATGAAGTTTGAATATTTCAATTTCCATTCAATATTCATCTTACGTGCTATGTTCATCAATTCCACATTTTGTGTTATCAAGCTAAAATTGCAGGGATAAAGTTCCTAATTTCAGCAAATGGAGGTTACGATAGCCAGCAGAATATGATTATTTCTTAGCAGGAAGAAATTGATCAATGATCTCTAATTATTGACATTTTATAATCTTTTTGTAAAAACCATGGATCCTGAATACAATCTCTTAAATTGCTTTTGAATTAATTTTTACTCACTTAAGAGTTTAATCTACTCATGAGTACATGATGCAGTTGTGTTTCAGATCAGTGGTTCGTTCATCGATTTCAAACATATGCTGGAAACTAAGCAATCAAGAGTTTCATCCGGAAACCAAGCGACCAGGATTTCGGCAAATACTTTTCCGAGATATTTCAAATTAGATTTTTTATGTATTCATAATGACAAAAATGACTTTATGAATAAAATAATTAAAATTACTAATAATTTCTGTTTAAATTTATCATTTCCAAAATATAGAAAATGTATCTATAAACAATTAAAATATAGTATTTGATTTTAAATTAATAAATGATATATTTCATTTTAAAATAAAAATAAATGTATAAATAATTTTGAAAATATAATTCTAAAAAGTAAATAATTAACTCATATTACAGTTGAGCCTTGAAGCTGTGATCCTATATGTCGCAGGTTCGATTCCATATACAAGTGGAGTGGAATGGGGTTTTTCTTTGTAATTATTGTAAGCCTAATGGGGCAATTTTTTTTAAAAAAAATAATTAACTCCTATTGCAATTAGATTAGGAAAACCAAACAATTCTAATTACGAAAATACAACCCTAGGTAAATAATTAACTCTTATTTTGGATTGATATTTACCGCCCTAAATCTCCACTTATCGCCCCTTTTAAATGTTAAAAATACCTTTTTTTGACATAAAATAAAAGTTAAAATTATTTTTATAATATAGGTTAAAATAAATGATAATAACATTTATAAAAACATCTCTTACCATATATATAAAATTTCAACCCATTTTTCGAATTTATACCATGATTCATTGCCTTTACAAATTCAAACATGCTCAAACATTCTCCAAATCTCTTCGGCTTGATCCATTCTTGAGAAATTAAAGAACTACATAACGCAGTTATTCAAGTCTCAAACTGTCAAGGAATCAAGGAGGAAAAGAAAAGTGAATTAATTCTGGATCCAGAAGAAGAATATTTCCATCTCAGCAATCAAAGGTGACAAATGGTAGTAAAAGTGCAAAAAGTAACTGTGCATGTTTTTGAATTTCATACGTTTTTTGGGCAGTTCACGTGTGGTAACTTACAACAATTATCAATGGGATAAACTATTCCCATTCTCCGTGATCACACCATTAACCTCTCTCCTCATTTTTAACTGCCATGTGATAAATTCACTTAACTTTAACTACTTCCGAATTACCATATTACCCTCACATTGAAAACTCTATAAAAAGCCCCCAAAATCCCTCTTCTTCTTCACGCAAGTAATCAACTACTATTACTCGGTAAATTTTTCTCTAGAAACCCTAAATTTTCAAACTTCTATTCTCTCAAACTCTCAAATGGCCAACACTTAAAATCAAACTTCCACTCCTCTTCCTCTAAGGAATATTTTTAAGGTCGCAAACCATAATGACAAGTATTTCATCCCACTTAAGGTCAAAAGCTCAGACACAATTATTCCCTCGGATCATTTAGGTGATAATTTTCTTTTCAATACCGAACCCTACTCCCAACTTTAAAAGACCAACATCTTGAGGTCTTCCTTGAGATGAAAAACCCCACTTACCCTATTTTGGTCAAAGAATTCTATGAGAACTTAAAAGCCCATTTTTATTTTGATGCGCTTAGAACCAAAGTGCAAGGGAAAGTGATTATGATCACTCTGGAATTCTTTGAGATGCACTTCAATATGAAGAATGAAGGAGTTTAGTTGAGAACTGATGGCAATAAGCAAACAGGAAAGTATGATTCGAAGCATTGGCTTCTGGAGAGATACTTTGGAGATAAATTTCACTGGCCAAAAACTTCAAGGCTACTCTAGTTTGCTCTTTCCAAATTCATTTTGATCTAGAAGGGATCCCTTAACACAGCTTTAGCCTTCTAACACTGTGTTCTCTAGCATTGGGTGGAAAGTAGAGTCCTGAACATGCTTGTCCTACTTCTCCACTACATCAGGCAGCATAAATATTCCAATGGCACTCTCATCATAAAAATTCTCACAACAAACGCCTTTAATCTCACCATAGGGTCAGTAGAGGGAAAGGTTATCTTGGAGAGGAACTTTCTAAAGCTAACTCATGATTAAAAATGGGATGAAGCAAAAGCCCTTGAATAAAAAAAGGCCAGAGTAGAGAAAAGCAGAGTCAAAAAGTTGGAGGCACTATGGAGAAACTCTGGTAGTAAAGAAACCCAAAACCACAAGACAAAAAGCCCAAAAGAAAATTGACCTAACTCCGATAGTAAAAGTTGAGGAAGCAAATGAAGACTCTATGACCCTTACATAGATCCTAAGACAAGCTCTTGAATAACCTAAGACAAGAAGAAGGGTAGTAAAGGCTGCGGATATGAAAGGGAAGAATGTGGATTTGGAGGAGAGTGAAAAAATTACAGTATTTGTTGCTGCAATTAGAGAGGGAAGAAAGAGAGGGGCAAGTCAAACGCTAGAAGAGATTCTTAAGGAAGATGTTGATGTTGAAAGTGGTGGGCCTGAAGAAGAAGAAGAGCTTATTCCTATGACAAAACTTATTAAAAAGGGACCTACCTTTACTTAGGCCCTTCAGAAAAGAGAGCCAAAATTACTCCTCAAAGGCATGCTACCGGAATAACCATTAGAGAGACTGCTTGAAAACCCTTAAGAATAAAAGCCCAAGCTCGATCTCGGAGAGATAAGGGGAAGAATGTGGAGCTAACTACTGGGATAAGGCATTCAAAGGATCTAGAATATGAGGACATAATGAATGTAATTGAAGAAAATCGGAGGGCAAATGAATCTGTCCTTGCTTTGGAAGGATCTTGAGGCTCATCCAAAGTATCTAGTCAAGCCATCCCTTTGGTAGATCCAACTCTACCAATTTTTGTCTCTCCATTGGATTTTCAGCATGTAAGAGAAGATTACAGTGAGGAGGAATTAAGTGCCTTAAATCTTTAACTGCATACCCAACCTCTTCCACAATCCCTTCTGAACCCTGAAGTTACGAATGTTTAAGTGATAGAACTTGAAATTCCTGAGAAGGCACTTGTAGAGGAGGTATATTACCAATCTCCCTAAGATCCAACAGGAAAAGGCAATCCATAAAGAAGCAATCCATCCAGAATAATAAACTAAACAGGTAACTACTTACTTAAATGCTGAAATTGCTAAGACTACTGGAATTGATCAAAATCAAGGCAACTTGGATGCTACTAAATCTCAAAGTGCATCCATAGTAGATGAGCCTAACCCGGTGCTAAGTGCACCAGAGCAGGGAACTAATCTAGGTTCCAATGAGGATGCCACATTGGCTACCTCAATAGATGAGGTCATTTTAGAGGATCTAGTAATTCAGAAGTCCAAAAAGGAGAGGCAAATGAGAATATTGTCACAGAGAATTCTCAAATGGAGGGAGAGAAGAATGTGGAGAAAAGGGCTAAAAATGAGAAAGAAGAGAAGGGTGCAAATCAGGGAAAAGAATCATCTAGTTTTGAAGCATCTCGAAGTGAAAGTGGCTCCAAATGAGAATATAAAACTGATAGTGAAGAGGAACAGAAACCACTGGCTCTAAAATCCTCCAGACCTGAGAAAGTAAGAATGGCCTTGAAGCTGTTGGAAGAGGCTGCTTTAGAAGGGAAGAAGGATGATAATACCCTTAAGCCATTGCTCCGAGATATTTGCCAACACCTTATTGTTGTGGAAAAATTACTTAAAAATTAATCCATCTCTCCAGAGTTGAAGACTGAGTTAGAAAATATGAAGACCATGATTAATAATATTGAGAAAAGGGTTAGTGAATTCCCTAATGCGGAGCAAGTCGCTGAAACTTCACTGTCCAAGATCACTCCAGCTCTACAACAACTCACTTCAAACATTACAGAGGCAAATCGCTCTGCTACTCAAGCCACAATCGGAGTTGATAATAATTGTGCAACCATTATAGGACATGTCACTTCTTCCTTCACTGATCTCATAATCGAGCCAAAAGAGCATAAAGATCATAATCTCTTAGAGCTAGTGAACTCCATCCCTACTGCCATTACTCAAGAAGGAAGTGCATTAACCTCCGGACTTTCTGATCTTACCATGGAGCAAAAAACATCCAAGGAGTAGCTTGCCAAATTTATCAAAACTGACCTCCCTTCTCTCCTAGATAATGCTTCAGAAGATATTGGCTATGATTACTAAACTACTATACCCTCAGTAGACAACACTGCAAGAAATTGGAACGAGACATTTGATATTGAGCTCCGACACCTTAATGAGAGCATACACAATGGTAGAAAGACAATACTGAAGGAGGTTCAAAGCTCAATATTGGTATATCTCAGCTTAGCCTCAATGGTCCTTCTTCCTCTACTTCCCCCCAGCAATTCTAGAGAGCCTATTACTTCCTCTCTTCCAATAACTTGTCCTAAATATAGGTGATAATGGATTCAATGGGTATCAGCGTTCACTTACCTTGCTCTGGGGAATGTTTCCATTCTTTGAGAAGGAAGATCGAGAATATGCTCTCTCAGTGCACCTAAATTTGACAAAATTTTATGCTCAACTCCGGAAGCTAATCAAGCCAATCCATCTCATTCCTTCTACAGTGGACAGAGTCATTGAGCAGCGCCTAGCATGAAATAAAGATTACACTAGTCTATCAGAGGTTTGGCAAAAGAAGTGGGATAAAAGGACCTATATGATAATTGACCCTTCGGAAGGAGCAAACAAAAAAGGGGAGAAGGAAGCTACAGAAGAACATGAGGAAATGGAGGAATAGCTAGTTTGATTTTTTTTTCTATAAACACATGTAATAGCTAGATACAATGTATTTTTCACTTATAATTTCTGTATTTGTAATCATGTGCTTCATTGATGTTAAATATTGTTAATAGCAGAAGTTATATAGTTAAAAATCTTATTCAAAAAAATCTGCTTCTAAGTACAACTATCAATTGTACTTCAAAAACTGAGAAGCTACATATGCAAATATATTGGGGGAGTTAGGAAGCTAGATTATGGGGAAGTTAATTTGTAAATGACTAAGTATCAAAAATCATACTTAGCTCATATTCCCTATTTAAATGCTCACTGTATGTAGGTTTTTATTTCCATCAAATGGGGGGATTGTTGGAAAATAATGATTCGGAAGAAGAAAACTCAAGCCAACCATCTGGACAAATGTTTGAAGAAAACAAAATGCCTAAGTCCAAGAAGAATGCATTCGGCCTAAATGTCAAAGTCAAGGGAGATTACATCAAGCTAAAGACATACAATTCCTAAGTCCAAGAAGAAAGCATCCGGTTAGTATTTGAACAGGAAACAAACTTCTAACCCCTTGAAGATAGCATCCGAAATAAGAAAACTGGTTGAAAGTGCATTCGGTGAAATGTTATGTCTAAAGACATCTAGTAGACACAATTCACTAGGACAATGGGAATATTCAAATATTCTTGTTCCTCCACTTTGGTCTAAAGTCAAGCAACCTTTTGCCTTGGTTTATGAAAAAGTGACAGCTTGCACGAATTAGGTAAAAGATAAAAAGCTGACATAGAAAGAGAAAAAGGTAACAACCTTTTTAACATGGACCAATAGTAAGGCACGTGGAGTCCGCTCTAAAGACAAATCTGCATAAAAGTTAGCAGTCCACAAATAGCCAAATAAATGCCAACTAACAACTTTGCAACTTCAATCCCAACAAATTCAAACGAATATTTATTAGGTCTAACGGATAAATCAATAGCTCCGCAAGCGCCATCTCATATCTGATTAATAGTGAAGATTCAACCTCAACCAACAGCTACATATATGATCCAAGCCTATAAAAGGGAAGCTTTACCAAGTGAGAAGATGCTGGTAGATTTCAAAAAGCTATTACCTTAAGAAATATTTGTTATTCAATCAGTGATTCGATCCCTCCAAGAACTAAACACTCTTATCTGTTTGTAAGGATTCTCAAGTAACATTATAAACTTGAAGAATTTAAAACCAAACCTTTGTTAAGACGAAAATTGTAAAATCTCATACTTGGGTGAGTACTAAGATTGGGACTTAGCTTAAACCAGGAAAGTTTAAGTGGTATATCCCTATGGGACTTAGCTTAAACTTGGGTAGAGTTTGAGTGATATATCCTACTAAACAAAAGGACTCAGCCAAGCTAGGTGGTTTTGGTGGTATATCTTGCATCCGGAAGAGAGGTCATCTTCTGGAAACAACGCGCAAAGGACTCAGCTAAATATTAGTGTCTTTGGTGGTATATCCTACATCCGAAGGAGAATAAATCTTCGGATACAAATTGAAAAGGCTTGGTTTCTTCCTGTGAAAGGAATCAATCACTAGTGAATTGAAGCTTGGAGGAGGAAACTATAGGGACTTGAGGTAGGCAGGGCCGAACCGGTATAAAAATATATGTGTTTGATTTCTCTAACTCTTAACTTTTCATTCAAGCACATTTATATTAAATATTTGCATTACCCGGGACCTTACACCAGTCAGCTTTCGGTTCATTCATATCATGGTACACAAAGGACTTTTAAAGTCTAAAAAATTCCACAAAAAGGGTCATTCACCCCCTCTGAACCTAGTAAACACTCATAAAGGACCAATAGTTCCAGTTATTGTGTCCCCCATTTCTTTTCTATAGATATGTATTACATTTCAATCTTTCATACAACTCAACATAATAAGTTTTCTATTCTATTTCTCTCTTCTTCTATATTTTGGTGTTATAATTCTCAATATGTTATCAACACGAGCTTGCTCTTCCAATCGAGGATATCATTTAATATCTTTGTACAATTATAAACAAGTCTAGCCTCTCAAATATTGATTTGTGGTATTTAATGTTACCAGAAAGAATTATCTTTCATGGTAAACTAGTAATGAGACCAAAATATAATCTGAAAAGTATACTTATGTGTGATTCGATACAAAAGCATAGGATAAACTTCAAAAACATGTCAGGTGTTTTTACTGTTTTACAAAAGAGTGTCTGTGGATTTTGTTTAGAAGGGAGTCTATGGTTCATAGCAAATAAAGGATTTCCAATATTAAATTATCCCATGACAATGATATTATTCTTGTTCATTTTTATCTAAATCTTGTGGATTGCATAGTAAAAAATAATCAATACACATGGTAACATATTTTAAAATTTTTTGAAAAGTGAATAATTTTTCTAAAACTAAATATAATGATACACTTAAACAAATCATAAAAAAATCTATGAAACTTACTCAAAATATGATTTATAATTTTTAAATAATAAGGTTGAATTATGTATTGTAAATATACATGAGTTGCAACATAAAGACTGAAAATGTCATAGAACAGCAAAATGAATTAGTTGACTTGCGAAAATTCCAGTCAACACACTCTTTTATCTGTATAAATTAGAAACGAAAATGCATAATTCATTGATATTCAAAACAGTTGTTTTTCTTCTGTTAATTATAGGTCATGGGTATATTTTCATCCAACTATAAAGTGTTCATTAGCTTCAAAGGGAGAGATGTTGGTGAGAATATTGTGAGCCATTTGTTTAAAGGTTTAGAAATAGAAAAAATAAAAGTATTCAAAGATGAATATCTCGAAAAAGGAGTAGAAAGAACACCTTTAATCTTAAAAATAATAAAGAAATCACGAATTTCAGTTGTGATATTTTCAGAATACTATCCGAATTCGCATTTATGTCTCGACGAGCTAGTGAAGATAAACGAACGCCGGAAAAAGAAGAAGCAGATAGTGGTACCGGTTTTCTATCATGTCGATCCATCGGATGTTCAACAGCTTAGAGGGAATTACGGCACTGCAATTAATTGCTATATTCAAGATCCAGCATTTAGAGATAAGGTTAACAAGTGGAAGAATGCTTTGATGGATATTAGCAACATATCTGGCTTTCCCTCTGATAATCCACAATACAGGTACTTAATTTCTATTTATTAATTTAGTTATTTGTTTTGGGGTTGTTATTATTCAATATTGATTGAGATTATGATGATTATTATTCTAATTATCATCATCATTTGTTCATGTGATGATAAGGCCTGAGGCTAAATTAGTTGAAGAAGTTGTTGATTTCATTTCCAACAAATTAAGTGAGTACTCAAGCAAACTTATTGGACTTGGAGCAATGGCAGGAGTAGCTGTTGGAGTTGTGGCTTTGTAGTTACTTATTTTTAATTTAATTCAGTTTCATTCAAACATTAAAGGTGTAACTATACAACTTCTCATTTATTTATTTTCAAATTTTTTTATTACAAGTTGAATTTATTTAATATTCAATTGGTGGGTTGTATGAAATTTTTTACACATGGGATATCGAGACGGAGCACGTGACCAGATTGCCGAGGGGTTTTTATTTGGTGAAAAAAAAGTGAATATGCTTGATTTATACACCAAATTACCTCTCTAAAAGGGAATAGCGCACATTTACTACTTTGAAATTAACATATTTAAGACTTCATTCTCTCAAAGAAAGATCAAAAGCCAGAACACCATCTCCATAAGAATGGAAAACTTTAGCACATCTAGGAAAACATGTTAGCGCCAATTTATGTTAATTTGGCATGATACTACAAATAAATGATACCATTTCACTTACCAAAATTCATCCACAAGGCCAACACAATTCCATAATTTGAGCTACAATTAAGACTAAGAGACAGATTTTAGCAATCTAAACAACAAACCTGTTCTATTTCTGATTCAAGTACTACATAATGCATATGTTTTCTTCAAGGGCCTTTAACTGCACATTAAGAGAGAAGTCCAACAATCAACAACATAATATGGACTTGAGAATTTACCATAAACAGAAAAAATAAAACCTAAAAAGTAGATAGTGAGCCAATAGAAAAAAAGTTAGATAAGTAAAAAAATCTTTAAAAGATCGTATTTTGCTTAATTTCCCTTATTTATAAGGTTTTACACTAAATAAAAAAAGTTTTCCTATATCACACATTGTAATTATCTTGTAGTTATCTTGTAGTTATTTTATATCGCACCTTGTAGCTATCCTATAGCGTTTTTCAAATTGATACAATTCTGATATATTTTTACTATAGTTTTATCATTGTTTACTTATAGTATGTTTAGTAGATTTAAGATAAATACATAATGCGACATAAGATAACTACATGATAACTATAAGATAACTAAAAAATGCTATATATAATAACAACTACATACTATAAGCTAACTTATTTGAAATACTTACCGGAAAGAAGTTCGAATAAAGTATATTATTATAGATCTAGTTTCGAAGAGAAAAAAAAGACAAACAAAGAATTCTAGAGTGGCAAGTAGAAAGAATAAATGATTTGAAAGATAATCAAAAATAAGAAAAACAAATTGAAAAAAAAGAATGGTTATCAATTTAGGGATAAAGAATAATGAGGAACGTAAAACTGTAATTATGAATTAGTTTGGTAGGTCTGAGTCCAAGTAATTTGTCTAAAACATGGTGATTACGTGCTTTTCCATTATTTATATTTTTTAGATTTTGGATTAGTTTAGCATGTACATAATGCCCTGGGTATAATAGCCCACGCCCAATTCATTTTCAGAAGCCCTTACCTACACTTTCCAACGTTTTAGATTGCGTTCATTGTTCAAGATATTTGATGGTGATCATACTGCTAGGCATAATTCAAGGATTTCGATAGTTATTCCTGAAGGTTATAAATATCAACTCTATGCTATTTTCTTAGTAGTCATTGATTAATGTACTCTTTTCAGGGTTTGCGCATATTCTTTGTTTTGGGGCTTTTGTATTGTTTGAGTTCTCTTTAACTTTCGTAATCTCATTTTATGTGCCGTCTAGCAACCAATAAAGCTTTTCCTTCGGACCCTTGTGCCGATTGTTGTTAGGTCTCGCTTTATTGTTGAGGTTTATGCTTTATTTCTCTACAATATTGGTGGTATGAACATATTAAAAATTAAGTCGGTTTTAAATATATAAAATAAGTTTGATATCCCATATTAGAACTATACCATGATTGAAGTACGTGTTCAAAATCGTTGACTTAAAAGGTTGAATGATCTGTTGGTATTTTAGTGTAATTGGATCAACTAGTTGACCAATGTGATCATAATAGTTCATCGAACAAGTCAGGAGAGTGTGGAGTACACGCTTGTTCGAGTTTTATCACGATTCTTAGCTTACGGGGTCCGAGGCAACCTTTCGCAACACCTCTATTTTGAACCGACGCGACTGCTAGAATGGACACAGCCTTTCGCAACTCTTTTGTTATGAACCATTGCGATTTCTAGTATCAGGTCTATAAAAAAGCTCACATTGGCAACACTTACAGGCGGTTTTGGCAACGGTTGCTGCTGGTTCATTTTTTCTTCACAACGAAAATCCATTTTAAGTTCTTGATTTTACTCTGATTTTATCCAATTGGAAATTTTGAAAGAACCTCCAAATTAGTTTCAATCAGATAGTGATATCACGACTTCAGCGATTATTTTCAGGAATTTCCCCAACAAAGATTGAAACTAATTTCGTTCTTTACACCTGCATTTTTCACAGTTCATAAGTTTCAAAGATTGAAACTAATTTTTCTGAAAAAAAGAATGGAGAGACTGTTGAAGAAGTCGTGGAAATTGATTGATGTCCGAAATATCGTGATTCAATCTCATGTTTTGATTACAAACGGAGTCATAACAGAGAACTTTTTGTTCTCGGACACCGAGATGGTACGAATTCGATCCATTTTCTTTCAATTTTCGTCATCGGTACTCAGAGCGACCAATGATTTTCTATGTTTTGTATGTGTATTCTCATTCTTTAAGTTCTGAAAATTTTGAAATTTTTATGTTCAAAGTCGTATTTGAATTGATTATGTTCGATTTCGTGCATTTTAACGTTATTTTCGCCAAAAAAGGTTGCATTTTCGCATTATTATGGGTAATGGCGAGTTTCTATTCATTTTGTGGTAAAAAGTACGAATCCATTGGACTCGGGACGTTGAAAAACCTTAGGAGGGGCTGGTCGGAGGCTGGAATCATTTTCGGAACAATTTGAAATTGGAATTCAATTTTCTGCATTTTGCAAGGGATATTGAATCCGTTGCAAAATCTGTTGCAGAAACCGTCAGAAAATGAAAAGTTACAATGGTTCATTGCGACAACTGTTTCTCGCGATGGTTTCTGTATGTGGCGGCTTTTGTGTGGGGACAGCAATATGTTGCGATGCGTAAATTAAAAGAAAGTGTCGCCACAGAAAGAATGAGACTATTCGATATGGTCATGCTTTTCGGAGCTTTGCTGAAACAATTTTTTGTCTTTATCCAAACTAACTTCTGTCCACGTGGAAATTCTGGAGTTGACTATGGTCAACGCCACGTGGAATTAGATGCGGCATTAGTTTAGCCTTTGAAGTTGACCGATCAATGGTTAATTGCCATGTGTTAGTCAAAAGTCAAAGTTGACTGGTCAACAGAATGCCAAATGACATATTTCTAATGGTCCATTTGGTATTTTTGCAATTTAAAGCCCTAAATAATTTCTTTTTGCTCCGTAATTTTTCCTACCACACCATTTTCATATTTTTTGGATTTAATGGTAATTTTTTCAGAATTGTTTAAGGTAGAAAAAATGAGTAATGAATTTATTTTGTATAAATAAATTCATAAAAATTATAGAAAATAGTTTGTGAATTTTATAAAGATTTCTAATATGTTAGAAATTATTTTTACAAAATTTTTCACTTGTTGAGTAATGTGAAAAACCTCGTAATTCATCAAATGGATGTGAACTCTGCATTTATGAATGGTGAATTGTATGCGGAGATTTATATGAAACAACTGAAAGGGTTCGTTATGTCAGGTTGTGAAAATAAGGTATGCAAGCTAAAGAAATTGCTATATGGACTCAAACAAACACCAAAAGATTGACATCAAAAGTTTAATAATGTGGCTTTGTCTCATGGTTTTCTTATCAACCAACCAGACGAATGTGTATATTGCAAGTTTGATACTTCTAATAAAGGTTATGATTTGCTTATATGTGGATGACATGTTTGATTTTTGGTACTTACCAAAGTCAAGATGATAAAACAAAGAAATTTTTGTCATCTAGTTTTGATATGAAGGATTTGGGGGAGGCTAAAGTGATTCTAGGTATAAGAATCAAGCGAAAGAATAATGTTATTTCATTTTCTCAATCTCATTATATTGAGAAGATTTTAAATAAATTTAACCCCAATGATTGTTCTTTAGTTGGCACTCCAATGGATTCGTTCGGTTTTTGAAGGTTATTCGGATGCAAGTTATATTTTTTATGAAGAAGATAGTTCTTCCACAAGTGAATGCGTATTACTTCTTGGGGGAGGTGCTATCTCTTGGGCATCAAAGAAACATACTTGTATCACTGACACAATAATGGAATATGAGTTTGTAACATTAATAGTAGCTAGTAAAGAAGCTGAATGGCTAAGAGATCTAATTTAGGAAATCCCATTGTGGCTGAACGCATCATGCATGGTGCTATATCATTATAAATTGTAAAAACTTATCATAATTCAGCCGATCATTTAACTAATGGGTTTAGGAGAGATTTTATGAACTCGGCTCTAGGGATGGAAATAAAGTTCATTTGAAATCTCTCATGTCAAGCGATCCAATTCCCATCTAATATGGGATTAGGTGCTGAATTCAATGAGGAAACCTTTACATCTAGAGATTGGAACACATGAATAATAACATCTCAAGTTATGTGTTCAGACTTTCAAGATAAGGAGGTTGAAGCTTAACTTCTGAATAGTTTTTGAAAAATTGCATATGCAAGTGCAAGAGTAAAAGAGCTACCTATATAAGCATGAAGTTTAGCCGCTTCAAGAAGATTTGGGCTTGACTTTGATATGCTTATGAAGGATACAGACACAAGACTAGTGAAAGATAGTGTCAAGTAAGAACATGTTAGAATGTTGACTTATGTGTATATTATCTTGGAGTATTCAAGATGAAATTCAATCGTCAGGATATTTCATTTATGCATAAGTTTGTTGTTTGTTGTTTGTTTGTTTAGTTAATCATGGATTACACTAAAATGGGGGAGAATTATTGGTATTTTAGTGTAATTGGATCAACTAGTTTACCAATGCGATAGTAATATTTCATCAAATAAGTCAGGAGAGTGCGGAGTGCATGCTTGTTCAAGTTTTATCACGATACTTAGCTTACGGGAACCTTTTGCAATGCTTCTGTTTTGAACCATCTCGACTGCTGGAATGGACACAGCCTTTCGCAACTCTTCATTTATGAACCGTTGCGACTGCTTGTATCAAGTCTATAAAAACCTAGCACTAGCAACACTTACAGGTTGTTTTTGGCAACACTTACTGCTGGTTAATTTTTTCTTCACAAAGAAAATTCATTCTAAGTTCTTGATTTTACTCTGATTTTATCCGATTGAAAATTTTGGAAGAACCAGTAAATTAGTTTCAATCAGATAGTGATATCACGACTTCAGAGATTATCCAAGTTATTTTTTGGAATTTCCCCAACATGATCCTGCTCAATTTGGTTATACCATAATTTCAATGTCAAGCTTGGCCGAATGGTAAGTAGTTTGAATAACGTTTCGAAATCTGCTTAACCTAATTCACTTTTTTTTCACCAAATAAAAACCCCTCTGCAATCTAGTCACATGGTCCGTCTCGATGTCCCATGGGTAAAAAATTTCATACAACCCACCAATTGAATATTAAATAAATTCAACTTGTAATAAAAAAATTTGAAAATAAATAAAAGAGAAGTTGTATAGTTACACCTTTAATGTTTGAATGAAACTGAATTAAATTAAAAATAAGTAACTACAAAGCCACAACTCCAACAGCTACTCCTGCCATTGCTCCAAGTCCAATAAGTTTGCTTGAGTACTCACTTAATTTGTTGGAAATGAAATCAACAACTTCTTCAACTAATTTAGCCTCAGGCCTTATCATCACATGAACAAATGATGATGATAATTAGAATAATAATCATCATAATCTCAATCAATATTGAATAATAACAACCCCAAAACAAATAACTAAATTAATAAATAGAAATTAAGTACCTGTATTGTGGATTATCAGAGGGAAAGCCAGATATGTTGCTAATATCCATCAAAGCATTCTTCCACTTGTTAACCTTATCTCTAAATGCTGGATCTTGAATATAGCAATTAATTGCAGTGCCGTAATTCCCTCTAAGCTGTTGAACATCCGATGGATCGACATGATAGAAAACCGGTACCACTATCTGCTTCTTCTGTTTCCGGCGTTCGTTTATCTTCACTAGCTCGTCGAGACATAAATGCGAATTCGGATAGTATTCTGAAAATATCACAACTGAAATTCGTGATTTCTTTATTATTTTTAAGATTAAAGGTGTTCTTTCTACTCCTTTTTCGAGATATTCATCTTTGAATACTTTTATTTTTTCTATTTCTAAACCTTTAAACAAATGGCTCACAATATTCTCACCAACATCTCTCCCTTTGAAGCTAATGAACACTTTATAGTTGGATGAAAATATACCCATGACCTGTAATTAACAGAAGAAAAACAACTGTTTTGAATATCAATGAATTATGCATTTTCGTTTCTAATTTATACAGATAAAAGAGTGTGTTGACTGGAATTTTCGCAAGTCAACTATTTCATTTTGCTGTTCTATGTCATTTTCAGTCTTTATGTTGCAACTCATGTTCAACAAAAAAAATATCATCTAAAGTAAAGAAAGACCGCGTCAATGATAAAATAATTAGGAAATTAATACAATTCTTAAAAGGAAAATAAACAGAACTCCTAAATTAAAATTAAGGACCAACAAGATCAAAATCTATATAAACTCAACAGGGCCGGTCCTGGGCATAAGATAAAGGTGCGACGGTCTAGGACCCACAATTAAATGGGGCCCATAATTTTTTATTTACGTGTATGTAAGTTATATAAAGAAAAACATTTAGATGATTAAATTATTAAATATTTTATTTAATATTTATTATAATATATTTCAATTTTACATGAAAATATTTTATTGAAAAGCTAATCAAACAATAAGGGATTTTTAGTGTTTGATGCTATCTTCAAATTATGCGGACCACTAGTTGACTGAGCTGAAAATTTATTTATGTAAAAGTAGAGATAAATTGCAAGTTAATTTAGACCCAGTTGATTCTGCATGTAATATTAAGCACGTTTTGATTTGAAAATTAGTGTGTTTTTCCTCATATTTTCCTTTTCTTTAGTTTCAATCCTAAGTGGCATTATTTATTTTTTAATAAATATATATAAAGGGCATATAAAATATTACCGGAGGTAATAAGTGTAAAAAGGGGAGGCAAATACCATCACCCTTCAGTAATTATTCCGTGGACAAAATATGTTATTCAGTAAGGGTATGTTTGATATTGCCGTTAGAGTTACTGTCATAAAAAGTTCTACTAACAAACTTTTAATAAAACAATATATTTTGATATTAAATAAAAGATTTTAACTCTTAATACTAATTAATTTGAAACTATTTACCGTTAATTTTCATAACTATTAGGGACAACATCATTAAAAAAGGGAACAATATCTTACCAATCCCAAATTGACCCTAATAAAAATTTGAATGCCTCGTATATAAATTAGGGACTCATTCTTGTACACGGTTGCGGTCAAAGGCTTTTTGAATGAATACATTTGACATGGCAATATATATGAAATTAATAGATGATTAACATTTGACATGGTTTCATGCATTTTTGAAAATTTCCATGAAAAAGTGCCAACTAAGTTTGGTTTTTATGAGCAAGTGCGCATCGCTTATGATTCAATGTTATATCGGGTGGTTCCAAAACTGTACTGTTTGTGGATTCATGAAGTTTGAATATTTCAATTTCCATTCAATATTCATCTTACGTGCTATGTTCATCAATTCCACATTTTGTGTTATCAAGCTAAAATTGCAGGGATAAAGTTCCTAATTTCAGCAAATGGAGGTTACGATAGCCAGCAGAATATGATTATTTCTTAGCAGGAAGAAATTGATCAATGATCTCTAATTATTGACATTTTATAATCTTTTTGTAAAAACCATGGATCCTGAATACAATCTCTTAAATTGCTTTTGAATTAATTTTTACTCACTTAAGAGTTTAATCTACTCATGAGTACATGATGCAGTTGTGTTTCAGATCAGTGGTTCGTTCATCGATTTCAAACATATGTTGGAAACTAAGCAATCAAGAGTTTCATCCGGAAACCAAGCGACCAGGATTTCGGCAAATACTTTTCCGAGATATTTCAAATTAGATTTTTTATGTATTCATAATGACAAAAATGACTTTATGAATAAAATAATTAAAATTACTAATAATTTCTGTTTAAATTTATCATTTCCAAAATATAGAAAATGTATCTATAAACAATTAAAATATAGTATTTGATTTTAAATTAATAAATGATATATTTCATTTTAAAATAAAAATAAATGTATAAATAATTTTGAAAATATAATTCTAAAAAGTAAATAATTAACTAATATTACAGTTGAGCCTTGAAGCTGTGATCCTATATGTCACAGGTTCGATTCCATATACAAGTGGAGTGGAATGGGGTTTTTCTTTGTAATTATTGTAAGCCTAATGGGGCAATTTTTTTAAAAAAAATAATTAACTCCTATTGCAATTAGATTAGGAAAACCAAACAATTCTAATTACGAAAATATAACCCTAGGTAAATAATTAACTCTTATTTTGGATTGATATTTACCGCCCTAAATCTCCACTTATCGCCCCTTTTAAATGTTAAAAATACCTTTTTTTGACATAAAATAAAAGTTAAAATTATTTTTATAATATAGGTTAAAATAAATGATAATAATATTTATAAAAACATCTCTTACCATATATATAAAATTTCAACCCATTTTTTCGAATTTATACCATGATTCATTTCCTTTACAAATTCAAACATGCTCAAACATTCTCCAAATCTCTTCGGCTTGATCCATTCTTGAGAAATTAAAGAACTACATAACGCAGTTATTCAAGTCTCAAACTGTCAAGGAAGCAAGGAGGAAAAGAAAAGTGAATTAATTCTGGATCCAGAAGAAGAATATTTCCATCTCAGCAATCAAAGGTGACAAATGGTAGTAAAAGTGCAAAAAGTAACTGTACATGTTTTTGAATTTCATACGTTTTTTGGGCAGTTCACGTGCGGTAACTTACAACAATTATCAATGGGATAAACTATTCTCATTCTCCGTGATCACGCCATTAACCTCTCTCCACATTTTTAACTGCCATGTGATAAATTCACTTAACTTTAACTACTTCCGAATTACCATATTACCCTCACATTGAAAACTCTATAAAAAGCCCCCAAAATCCCTCTTCTTCTTCACGTAAGTAATCAACTACTATTACTCGGTAAATTTTTCTCTAGAAACCCTAAATTTTCAAACTTCTATTCTCTCAAACTCTCAAATGGCCAACACTTAAAATCAAACTTCCACTCCTCTTCCTCTAAGGAATATTTTTAAGGTCGCAAACCATAATGACAAGTATTTCATCCCACTTAAGGTCAAAAGCTCAGACACAATTATTCCCTCGGATAATTTAGGTGATAATTTTCTTTTCAATACTGAACCCTACTCCCAACTTTAAAAGACCAACGTCTTGAGGTCTTCCTTGAGATGAAAAACCCCACTTACCCTATTTTGGTCAAAGAATTCTATGAGAACTTAAAAGCCCATTTTTATTTTGATGCGCTTAGAACCAAAGTGCAAGGGAAAGTGATTATGATCACTCTGGAATTCTTTGAGATGCACTTCAATATGAAGAATGAAGGAGTTTAGCTGAGAACTGATGGCAATAAGCAAACAGGAAAGTATGATTCGTAGCATTGGCTTCTGGAGAGATACTTTAGAGATAAATTTCACTGGCCAAAAACTTCAAGGCTACTCTAGTTTGCTCTTTCCAAATTCATTTTGATCTAGAAGGGATCCCTTAACACAGCTTTAGCCTTCTAACACTGTGTTCTCTAGCATTGGGTGGAAAGTAGAGTCCTGAACATGCTTGTCCTACTTCTCCACTACATCAGGCAGCATAAATATTCCAATGGCACTCTCGTCATAAAAATTCTCACAATAAACGCCTTTAATCTCACCATAGGGTCAGTAGAGGGAAAGGTTATCTTGGAGAGGAACTTGCTAAAGCTAACTCATGATTAAAAATGGGATGAAGCAAAAGCCCTTGAATAAAAAAAGGCCAGAGTAGAGAAAAGCAGAGTCAAAAAGTTAGAGGCACTATGGAGAAACTCTGGTAGTAAAGAAACCCAAAACCACAAGACAAAAAGCCCAAAAGAAAATTGACCTAACTCTGATAGTAAAAGTTAAGGAAGCAAATGAAGACTCTATGACCCTTACATAGATCCTAAGACAAGCTCTTGAATAACCTAAGACAAGAAGAAGGGTAGTAAAGGCTACGGATATGAAAGGGAAGAATGTGGATTTGGAGGAGAGTGAAAAAATTACAGTATTTGTTGCTGCAATTAGAGAGGGAAGAAAGAGAGGGGCAAGTCAAACGCTAGAAGAGATTCTTAAGGAAGATGTTGATGTTGAAAGTGGTGGGCCTGAAGAAGAAGAAGAGCTTATTCCTATGACAAAACTTATTAAAAAGGGACCTACCTTTACTTAGGCCCTTCAGAAAAGAGAGCCAAAATTACTCCTCAAAGGCATGCTACCGGAATAACCATCAGAGAGACTGCTTGAAAACCCTTAAGAATAAAAGCCCAAGCTCGATCTCGGAGAGATAAGGGGAAGAATGTGGAGCTAACTACTGGGATAAGGCATTCAAAGGATCTAGAATATGAGGACATAATGAATGTAATTGAAGAAAATCGGAGGGCAAATGAATCTGTCCTTGCTTTGGAAGGATCTTGAGGCTCATCCAAAGTATCTAGTCAAGCCATCCCTTTGGTAGATCCAACTCTACCAATTTTTGTCTCTCCATTGGATTTTCAGCATGTAAGAGAAGATTACAGTGAGGAGGAATTAAGTGCCTTAAATATTTAACTGCATACCCAACCTCTTCCACAATCCCTTCTGAACCCTGAAGTTACGAATGTTTAAGTGATAGAACTTGAAATTCCTGAGAAGGCACTTGTAGAGGAGGTATATTACCAATCTCCCTAAGATCCAACAGGAAAAGGCAATCCATAAAGAAGCAATCCATCCAGAATAATAAACTAAACAGGTAACTACTTACTTAAATGCTGAAATTGCTAAGACTACTGGAATTGATCAAAATCAAGGCAACTTGGATGCTACTAAATCTCAAAGTGCATCCATGGTAGATGAGCCTAACCCGGTGCTAAGTGCACCAGAGCAGGGAACTAATCTAGGTTCCAATGAGGATACCACATTGGCTACCTCAATAGATGAGGTCATTTTAGAGGATCTAGTAATTCAGAAGGATATCCAAAAAGGAGAGGCAAATGAGAATATTGTCACAGAGAATTCTCAAATGGAGGGAGAGAAGAATGTGGAGAAAAGGGCTAAAAATGAGAAAGAAGAGAAGGGTGCAAATCAGGGAAAAGAATTATCTAGTTTTGAAGCATCTCGAAGTGAAAGTGGCTCCAAATGAGAATATAAAACTGATAGTGAAGAGGAACAGAAACCACTGGCTCTAAAACCCTCCAGACCTGAGAAAGTAAGAATGGCCTTGAAGCTCTTGGAAGAGGCTGCTTTAGAAGGGAAGAAGGATGATAATACCCTTAAGCCATTGCTCCGAGATATTTGCCAACACCTTATTGTTGTGGAAAAATTACTTAAAAATTAATCCATCTCTCCAGAGTTGAAGACTGAGTTAGAAAATATGAAGACCATGATTAATAATATTGAGAAAAGGGTTAGTGAATTCCCTAATGCGGAGCAAGTCGCTGAAACTTCACTGTCCAAGATCACTCCAGCTCTACAACAACTCACTTCAAACATTACAGAGGCAAACCGCTCTGCTACTCAAGCCACAATCGGAGTTGATAATAATTGTGCAACCATTATAGGACATGTCACTTCTTCCTTCACTGATCTCATAATCGAGCTAAAAGAGCATAAAGATCATAATCTCTTAGAGCTAGTGAACTCCATCCCTACTGCCATTACTCAAGAAGGAAGTGCATTAACCTCCGGACTTTCTGATCTTACCATGGAGCAAAAAACATCCAAGGAGCAGCTTGCTAAATTTATCAAAACTGACCTCCCTTCTCTCCTAGATAATGCTTCAGAAGATATTGGCTATGATTGCTAAACTACTATACCCTCAGTAGACAAGACTGTAAGAAATTGGAAGGAGACATTTGATATTGAGCTCCGACACCTTAATGAGAGCATACACAATGGTAGAAAGACAATACTAAAGGAGGTTCAAAGCTCAATATTGGTATATCTCAGCTAAGCCTCAATGGTCCTTCTTCCTCTACTTCCCCCCAGCAATTTTAGAGAGCCTATTACTTCCTCTCTTCCAATAACATGTCCTAAATATAGGTGATAATGGATTCAACGGGTATCAGCGTTCACTTACCTTGCTCTGGGGAATGTTTCCATTCTTTGAGAAGGAAGATCGAGAATATGCTCTCTCAGTGCACCTAAATTTGACAAAATTTTATGCTCAACTCCGGAAGCTAATCAAGCCAATCCATCTCATTCCTTCTACAGTGGACAGAGTCATTGAACAGCGCCTAGCATGAAATAAAGATTACACTAGTCTATCAGAGGTTTGGCAAAAGAAGTGGGATAAAAGGACCTATATGATAATTGACCCTTCGGAAGGAGCAAACAAAAAAGGGGAGAAGGAAGCTACAGAAGAACATGAGGAAATGGAGGAATAGCTAGTTTGATTTTTTTTTCTATAAACACATGTAATAGCTAGATACAATGTATTTTTCACTTATAATTTCTGTATTTGTAATCATGTGCTTCATTGATGTTAAATATTGTTAATAGCAGAAGTTATATAGTGAAAAATCTTATTCAAAAAAATCTGCTTCTAAGTACAACTATCAATTGTACTTCAAAAACTGAGAAGCTACATATGCAAAAATATTGGGGGAGTTAGGAAGCTAGATTATGGGGAAGTTAATTTGTAAACGACTAAGTATCAAAAATCATACTTAGCTCATATTCCCTATTTAAATGCTCACTGTATGTAGGTTTTTATTTCCATCAAATGGGGGGATTGTTGGAAAATAATGATTCGGAAGAAGAAAACTCAAGCCAACCATCTGGACAAATGTTTGAAGAAAACAAAATGCCTAAGTCCAAGAAGAAAGCATTCGGCCTAAATGTCAAAGTCAAGGGAGATTACATCAAGCTAAAGACATACAATTCCTAAGTCCAAGAAGAAAGCATCCGGTTAGTATTTGAACAGGAAACAAACTTCTAAACCCTTGAAGATAGCATCCGAAATAAGAAAACTGGTTGAAAGTGCATTCGGTGAAATGTTGTGTCTAAAGACATCTAGAAGACACAATTCACTAGGACAATGGGAATATTCAAATATTCTTGTTCCTCCACTCTGGTCTAAAGTCAAGCAACCTTTTGCCTTGGTTTATGAAAAAGTGACAGCTTGCACGAATTAGGTAAAAGATAAAAAGCTGACATAGAAAGAGAAAAAGGTAACAACCTTTTTAACATGGACCAATAGCAAGGCACGTGGAGTCCACTCTAAAGACAAATCTGCATAAAAGTTAGCAGTCCACAAATAGCCAAATAAATGCCAACTAACAACTTTGCAACTTCAATCCGAACAAATTCAAACGAATATTTATTAGGTCTAACGGATAAATCAATAGCTCCGCAAGCGCCATCTCATATCTGATTAATGGTGAAGATTCAACCTCAACCAACAGCTACATATATGATCCAAGCCTATAAAAGGGAAGCTTTACCAAGTGAGAAGATGCTGGTAGATTTCAAAAAGCTATTACCTTAAGAAATATTTGTTATTCAATCAGTGATTCGATCCCTCCAAGAACTAAACACTCTTATCTGTTTGTAAGGATTCTCAAGTAACATTATAAACTTGAAGAATTTAAAACCAAACCTTTGTTAAGACGAAAATTGTAAAATCTCATACTTGGGTGAGTACTAAGATTGGGACTTAGCTTAAACCAGGAAAGTTTAAGTGGTATATCCCTATGGGACTTAGCTTAAACTTGGGTAGAGTTTGAGTGATATATCCTACTAAACAAAAGGACTCAGCCAAGCTAGGTGGTTTTGGTTGTATATCTTGCATCCGGAAGAGAGGTCATCTTCTGGAAACAACGCGCAAAGGACTCAGCTAAATATTAGTGTCTTTAGTGGTATATCCTACATCCGAAGGAGAATAAATCTTCGGATACAAACTGAAAAGGCTTGGTTTCTTCCTGTGAAAGGAATCAATCACTAGTGAATTGAAGCTTGGAGGAGGAAACTATAGGGACTTGAGGTAGGCAGGGCCGAACCGGTATAAAAATATATGTGTTTGATTTCTCTAACTCTTAACTTTTCATTCAAGCACATTTATATTAAATATTTGCATTACCCGGGACCTTACACCAGTCAGCTTTCGGTTCATTCATATCATGGTTCACAAAGGACTTTTAAAGTCTAAAAAATTTCACAAAAAGGGTCATTCACCCCCTCTGACCCTAGTAAACACTCATAAAGGACCAATAGTTCCAGTTATTGTGTCCCCCATTTTTTTTCTATAGATATGTATTACATTTCAATCTTTCATACAACTCAACATAATAAGTTTTCTATTCTATTTCTCTCTTCTTCTATATTTTGGTGTTATAATTCTCAATATGTTATCAACACGAGCTTGCTCTTCCAATCGAGGATATCATTTAATATCTTTGTACAATTATAAACAAGTCTAGCCTCTCAAATATTGATTTGTGGTATTTAATGTTACCAGAAAGAATTATCTTTCATGGTAAACTAGTAATGAGACCAAAATATAATCTGAAAAGTATACTTATGTGTGATTCGATACAAAAGCATAGGATAAACTTCAAAAACATGTCAGATGTTTTTACTGTTTTACAAAAGAGTGTCTGTGGATTTTGTTTAAAAGGGAGTCTATGGTTCATAGCAAATAAAGGATTTCCAATATTAAATTATCCCACGACAATGATATTATTCTTGTTCATTTTTATCTAAATCTTGTGGATTGCATAGTAAAAAATAATCAATACACATGGTAACATATTTTAAATTTTTTTGAAAAGTGAATAATTTTTCTAAAACTAAATATAATGATACACTTAAACAAATCATAAAAAAATCTATGAAACTTACTCAAAATATGATTTATAATTTTTAAATAATAAGGTTGAATTATGTATTGTAAATATACGTGAGTTGCAACATAAAGACTGAAAATGTCATAGAACAGCAAAATGAATTAGTTGACTTGCGAAAATTCCAGTCAACACACTCTTTTATCTGTATAAATTAGAAACGAAAATGCATAATTCATTGATATTCAACACAGTTGTTTTTCTTCTGTTAATTATAGGTCATGGGTATATTTTCATCCAACTATAAAGTGTTCATTAGCTTCAAAGGGAGAGATGTTGGTGAGAATATTGTGAGCCATTTGTTTAAAGGTTTAGAAATAGAAAAAATAAAAGTATTCAAAGATGAATATCTCGAAAAAGGAGTAGAAAGAACACCTTTAATCTTAAAAATAATAAAGAAATCACGAATTTCAGTTGTGATATTTTCAGAATACTATCCGAATTCGCATTTATGTCTCGACGAGCTAGTGAAGATAAACGAACGCCGGAAAAAGAAGAAGCAGATAGTGGTACCGGTTTTCTATCATGTCGATCCATCGGATGTTCAACAGCTTAGAGGGAATTACGGCACTGCAATTAATTGCTATATTCAAGATCCAGCATTTAGAGATAAGGTTAACAAGTGGAAGAATGCTTTGATGGATATTAGCAACATATCTGGCTTTCCCTCTGATAATCCACAATACAGGTACTTAATTTCTATTTATTAATTTAGTTATTTGTTTTGGGGTTGTTATTATTCAATATTGATTGAGATTATGATGATTATTATTCTAATTATCATCATCATTTGTTCATGTGATGATAAGGCCTGAGGCTAAATTAGTTGAAGAAGTTGTTGATTTCATTTCCAACAAATTAAGTGAGTACTCAAGCAAACTTATTGGACTTGGAGCAATGGCAGGAGTAGCTGTTGGAGTTGTGGCTTTGTAGTTACTTATTTTTAATTTAATTCAGTTTCATTCAAACATTAAAGGTGTAACTATACAACTTCTCATTTATTTATTTTCAAATTTTTTTATTACAAGTTGAATTTATTTAATATTCAATTGGTGGGTTGTATGAAATTTTTTACACATGGGATATCGAGACGGAGCACGTGACCAGATTGCCGAGGGGTTTTTATTTGGTGAAAAAAAAGTGAATATGCTTGATTTATACACCAAATTACCTCTCTAAAAGGGAATAGCGCACATTTACTACTTTGAAATTAACATATTTAAGACTTCATTCTCTCAAAGAAAGATCAAAAGCCAGAACACCATCTCCATAAGAATGGAAAACTTTAGCACATCTAGGAAAACATGTTAGCGCCAATTTATGTTAATTTGGCATGATACTACAAATAAATGATACCATTTCACTTACCAAAATTCATCCACAAGGCCAACACAATTCCATAATTTGAGCTACAATTAAGACTAAGAGACAGATTTTAGCAATCTAAACAACAAACCTGTTCTATTTCTGATTCAAGTACTACATAATGCATATGTTTTCTTCAAGGGCCTTTAACTGCACATTAAGAGAGAAGTCCAACAATCAACAACATAATATGGACTTGAGATAATTAAAAGTTAAACAAGAAACGACATAAGAAAAAAGAATAGAGAGATCCATTTGAGTAAACCATAAAAAACACAAATTTCAGAGTATAATCAAAATTGTAAACTAAAACCCAACATCGAAGGCAAACCAAAGAAAATCTTTGAGACCAAGAGTTTAGCTTCATCAGAAGCTTTGAAAAATTTGTGAAAACCTCTAGCTCCATTCTCCATCCCGTACAACTGAGGGTTTTTGTTTGTATCTACTGTTTAGGGGAATAGGTTAGGTATAAAAGGTGTCCGGTGAGAGGTGGTGGAAAGAGAACCGGTAATCCGTTAGAAGTGGATAAAAAAAGAAGAATGCATGGTCGGCGGCGGAAAAGGGAGAGAAGCGAAGAGAAGGAATACGAGTTGTGTTTACTAGAAAGAGAACGGTAACCTAGGTTATGTTTGATTAAATAATTCACTAAATAAAAAAAAGAAAAGATTATGAGCATGGTTTAAATGATTTAGTAAACAATAAAAAGCTCTAATTACGTAAATGATGGTGTACGTCAATGTTATTTACCTAATTTAAATAATTAGCCAACTTAAAATTTTATTTCTTTATACAATTAAGTTTTGGTTTTAAATAATTTTGTAAAAACAATTTAAATTATTTTAGGGTAACTTAAATAATTAAAAAGTATTATGTTAATTACGAAAAATTAATGTTTAATGTTAATCAAATTTAAGGAAGGAGATATTTTGACGTGCTCGATTAATTAAAGTAAGTAAATTAGGAAATTGATTTGGCCTAATTGGTTGATAGAAATTCCAATTTAAGTTTTTTTTTAAAAAAAATTCCAATTTAATAAATTAAGGAAGAAAATTAGTCCAAGGGGGTTCTTAGATGGTCAACATATTTGGTCTAACTCATAATAAATTAATTTAGCAATAATCAAATGGAAACTTATTTTTTTTTGTTTTAATGGTTTGATATTTCTAATAAGCATCCTAAACTTTACCTTTAATAAATAGCTACTTAAAAAATAACTATCATCGAAAATATATCGGTTTAATCATGAGTAATAAAAAATATTTAATCTTAGTTTTATATTACATTATAGAAGAGAAAATGGAAGGGGTGTTTTATTATTATTTTATATAAATTTTTGAATTAATATCACTTGCGGCGGAATCTAAAAATACTTGTAAATTCCGTTGCAAATTTACCCTCCAATGTTTCCCTCCAACATTCTGCAAGGGAGTTTTGAAACCCTTGCAAATTCCCTTGCAATTATATATATTATTTTATTTTGTAAACTTTTGCAAAGGAATTTCTCTACCGTTGCAGAATCTGTTGCAAGTTACGAAATCTGCAAGGCAAAATTTTCCGTTGCAAGGGTTCCCTTGCAGATTGCTAATTTTCTTGTAGTTTTTGGCAACGCTCCAAAAAGCATGACCATATCCAATAGTCTCATTCTTTCTGCGGCGACATTTTCTTTTAATTTAAGCGTCGCAATAGATCACTGTCCCCACACAAAACCGCCACATTCAGAAACCATCACGAGAAACAGTTGTCGCAATGAACCATCGCAACTTTTCATTTTCTGACGGTTTCTGCAATGGATTTTGCGACGGATTCAGTATCCCTTGCAAAATGCAGAAAATTGAATTCCACTTTCAAATTGTTCCAAAAACGATTTCGGCCTCCGACCAGGCCCCTCTTAAGGTTTTTCAACGTCCCGAGTCCAATGGATTCGTTCTTTTTAACACAAAATGAACAGAAACTCGCCATTACCCATAATAATGTGAAAATGTAACCTCTTTCGGTGAAAATAACGTTAAAATGCACAAAATCGAACATAATCGATTCAAATACGACTTTGAACATAAAAATTTCAAAATTTTCAGAACTTAAAGAACGAGAATACACATACAAAACAAAGAAAATCATTGCGAAAATAGCCGCCTTGAGTAACGATGACAAAAATCAAAAGAAAACGGATCAAATTTATACCTTTTCGATGTCCGAGATCGAAGAGTTCTCTGCTATGACTCTGTTTGTAAGCAAAACACGAGATTGAATCATGATATTTCAGACATCAATCGATTTCCATGACTTCTTCAATAGTCTCTCCATTTGTTATTTTCAGAAAAATTAGTTTCAATCTTTGAAACTTATGAACTGTAAAAAATGGAGGCGTTAGAAACCAAATTAGCTTAAATCTTTGTTGGGAAAATTCCTGAAAATAAGATAATCTCTGAAGTCATGATATCACTATATGATTGAAACTAATTTAGTGGTTCTTCCATTTTTCAATCGGATAAAATCAGAGTAAAATCAAGAACTTAAAATGGATTTCCGTTGTGAAGAAAAAATGAACCAGCAGCAAGCATTGCTAAAATCGCCTGTAAGAGTCGCCAATGCAAGGTTTTTATAGACCTGATACTAGAAATCGCAACGGTTCATAACATAAGAGTTGTGAAAGGCTGTGTCCATTCTAGTAGTCGCGACGGTTCACAATAGAAGAGTTGCGAAAGGTTGCCTCGGACCCCGTAAGCTAAGTATCGTGATAAAACTCGAACGAGCGTGCACTCCACACTCTCCTGACTTGTTCGATGAACTATTACGAGCACATTGGTCAACTAGTTGATCCAATTACACTAAAATACCAACAGATTGTTCAACCTTTTAAGTCAATGATTTTGAACACTTCAACAATGTTATAGTTCAAATATGGGATATCAAACATATTTTATATATTTGAAACCTACTTAATTTTTAATATGTTCGTACCACCAATATTGTAGAGAAATAAAGCATAAACCTCAATAATAAAGCAAGACCTAACAATAATTGGAACAAGGGTCTGAAGGTAAAGCTTTATTGGTTGCCAGATGGCCCATAAAATAAGATTACTAAAGTTAAAGAGAACTCAAACAATACAGAAGTCCCAAAAATAGAGACTATGCGTGAACCATGAAAAGAGTACATTAATCAATGACTAGTAAGAAAATAGCATTGAGTTGATATTTATAACCTTCTGGAATAACTGTCTCCCAATAGAACCCTTGAATTACGCCTAGTCGTATGCAGGCCGATCCTACGTTCTTCGGGGCCTATGGGCGATATAAAAATCGGGTCTCTATTAATGAGTAAAAATTTTACAACGAAATATATTGTATTGTGCTTCTATTACAACATTTAATAAGAGATCAAACAAAAACATCAAATTTTATATTATAAAGTATAAAATAACATTATAACAAGAAAATTATCATAGTGATCAAATAAAATGATGTCTATGACCGTTCCTAGATGCAAAGTCACTAATATCAGTTGAGATAACACTAGAAACAAAGACAAATTTTGATGTGGATGAAAGGAAAAATGAAAAATTATTTAAAGGTACTAAAAGGATTGAATGAGTATGAAACTTGGAGATAATAGCAATTGTAAGAAAGATTAATGCCTTTGATTTTCTATTTTCAAGTGTAGGAATTGAACTGTCTGAATAAAATTTGAAGAGAAAGAAATGCTAAGAGATAATGATGGTGATAATGGAGATAAGATATGTTAATGAGATAAGAGTTTAATTAAATAATTTATACTCTTTTTTTATTTAATAACTCAAAATAAATCCACTGTAACTAACTAATCATTTTAGATTTAATGATATTTTTTCAGAAAAGAATGATTTATTTTACTTAAACTTTAATTAAATAAAAATAGCTTAATAATCACTAAAAATGGACCCTTTTTTATGCTGGCCCCCGGTAGTCGCCCCTATTGCCCCGCCCCAAAGACGGCCCTGGCCATATGATCACCATCAAGGAATCTCCTCATTTAAATCCAAAGCCAAATCAAAATCGAAGAAATTAGAGGAATTGAAACTACCATTAAGGAAATCATGCAAAGAAGAAAGTGATTCGACACACCCAAATCAGGTTAAACAATTTGAAATCGCCAACCAGATTTAATAACAACAATCATTAATTGTTGAAACACCCAACCAGTGCTTGATTATTATAGTTCTTCCCTTCCTTTTCTGATGAATCTCTATTTCTAATCTTTCAGATCTCAGATTAAGAACAACAAGATTGACTAGATACTGTTAATCCTCAGGATTTGGGTACGGGTTTGAATTAGAAGAGAGATTTTAATAATTTGAAATAAAAGGGGGAACTGTGCCTTGTAGAGAGAAGTTAGCAGTATAAAAACATAGAGCATTCGGCCTATATTATAAAAATATATGAAAATTAGCAGTATAAAAACATTATACCACTCTTAAAGAAATTATAAAGCCTTAATGCTAGAATTTTTGTTGAAAAATTGAGTACTTTTGTAAACATAATGAATACATTTTCATTATATTCTTTACTCTTACAAACCCTCAAGCAAATACTAAAACTCTTTCTTTTGTTACCTCTTCCATTTCAATGAAAATGGAAGCAAAAATAACACACTTGGAGAAAACCTCCTATTTTCCAATAGAAATGCTGGCCTACTTCCACACCAGATATATCATATAACTCTTTTAGGAGGTTGATGGAACATGATAAAACATTCATACTACCCCCTGAAAGAAAAGTTTGAAAGGAATTATTTTGATTCAACCATCATTTTTTTATTTGGCTACTAAAATGGTATATTTTAGAAGTAAGACGAAGCTTTCATATCTTAATTATGTAGATCTATGATTTCATATTGTACTAAGATTGCAATTTCAACCACAAAGATTACAATATATACGCAGCTAAAAAGCTATAGCCCGACAAATCAAAATCTTCATCACAAAAAGCGAATCTCAATACATAAACAAAACTTGTAAGATTCACAAATCACAAATCTCAAAACAAAACAGATGAACAAAAATCGAAGACAAAATAACAACATAATCAAACTGTCATTGATCAGAAAACCTAGAAAATTTCCGAAATAAGAAAATTCAACCAAAATCGAAAACTAGAAGAAGAAAAACTAGAAATCAAAATCAATAAGAGTACTGACAGATGAAAATCGCGATAGAAATAATGAAGAAAAGCAAATTAGGAAGAAAAGAGATTATCGAAGAAAGGAGAGAATGTACCATAAACAGAAAAAACAAAACCTAAAAAGTGGGTAATGAGCTAAGGGAAAAAAAGTTAGGTAAATAAAAAAATATTTAAAAGATCGTATTTTGCTTAATTTCCCTTATTTATAAGGTTTAAAACTAAATGTAAACTTTTACAAAACTAATTACCAAATTACATTCTATGTAATATTCCATTAAAATTAACTTTCAAGGTTTTTTAAATTATTGTTTTACATCCAACTCTTCTTTACTTATTTTAATTTAATTTTGCATTTATATTTCACAAACTGTTAAGTTTGGACATGTTTGTTTTGAGTTTTTTGTTCGTCTTTTTTTCTCTTCAAAACTATATCTATGATGATATACTTTTTAAGAACTTTTTTTCCGGTAAGTATTTTGAAATAAGTTATCTTATAGTTAAAAAAAAGTTATCTTATAGTTATGTAGTAGTTTTCCTATATCACACGTTGTAGTTATCTTATAGTTATCTTGTAGATATTTTATATCACACCTTGTAGCTATCCTATAGCGTTTTTTCAAATTGATGTAATTTTGTTATATTTTTACTATAGTTTTATCATTGTTTACTTATAGTATGTTTAGTTGATTTAAGATAAGTACATAATGTGACATAAGATAACTACATGATAACTATAAGATAACTAAAAAATGCTATATACGATAACTACTACATACTATAAGCTAACTTATTTGAAATACTTACCGGAAAGAAGTTCGAGAAAAGTATATTATTATAGATCTAATTTCAAATAGAAAAAAAAGACGAACAAAGAATTCTAAAGCGGCAAGTTGAAAGAATAAATGATTTGAAAGATAATCAAAAATAAGAAAAACAAATTGAAAAAAAGAGAATGGTTATCAATTTGGAGATAAAGAATAGTGAGGAAACGTAAAACTGTAATTATGAATTAGTTTGGTAGGTATGAGTCCAAGTAATTTGTCTAAAACATTGTAATTACGTGCTTTTCCCTTATTTATATTTTTTAGATTTTGGATTAGTTTAGCATCTACATAATGCCTTGGGTATAATAGCCCACGCCCAATTCATTTTCATAAGCCCTTACCTCCACTTTCCAACGTTTTAGATTGCGTTCATTGTTCAAGATATTTGATGGTGATCATACTGCTAGGTATAATTCAAGGATTTCGATTGGGAGACAGTTATTCCTGAAGGTTATAAATATCAACTCTATGCTATTTTCTTAGTAGTCATTGATTAATGTACTCTTTTCAGAGTTTGCGCATATTCTTTGTTTTGGGGCTTTTGTATTGTTTGAATTCTCTCTAACTTTTGTAATCTCATTTTATGTGCCGTCTAGCAACCAGTAAAGCTTTTCCTTCGGACCCTTTTGTCGATTGTTGTTAGGTCTTGCTTTATTGGTGAGGTTTATGCTTTATTTCTATACAATATTGGTGGTATGAACATATTAAAAATCAAGTAGGTTTTAAATATATAAAATGAGTTTGATATCCCATATTTGAACTATACCATGATTGAAGTAAGTGTTCAAAATCGTTGACTTAGAAGGTTGAATGATCTGTTGGTATTTTAGTGTAATTGGATCAACTAGTTGACCAATGTGATCATAATAATCTATCGAACAAGACAGGAGAGTGTGGAGTGCACGCTTGTTCGAGTTTTATCACGATACTTAGCTTACGGGGTCCGAGGCAACCTTTTGCAATGCTTCTGTTTCGAACCGTCGCGACTGCTAGAATGGACACAGCCTTTTGCAACTCTTTTGTTATGAACTGTTGCGATTTCTAGTATCAGGTCTATAAAAACCTCCCATTGGCAACACTTACAGGCGGTTTTGGCAACGCTTGTTGCTAGTTCATTTTTCTTCACAATGAGAATCCATTTTAAGTTCTTGATTTTACTCTGATTTTATCCAATTGAAAATTTTGGAAGAACCACCAAATTAGTTTCAATCAGATAGTGATATCACGACTTCAATGATTATCTAAGTTATTTTTAGGAATTTCCCCAACAAAGATTGAAACTAATTTCGTTTTTTACGCCTGCATTTTTCACAGTTCATAAGTTTCAAAGATTGAAACTAATTTTTCTGAAAATAACGAATGGAGAGACTGTTGAAGTAGTCGTGGAAATCGATTGATGTCCGAAATATCGTGATTCAATCTCTTGTTTTGATTACAAACGGAGTCATAGCAGAGAACTCTTCGATCTCGGACACCGAAAAGGTACGAATTCGATCCGTTTTCTTTCGATTTTCATCATCGGTACTCACATCAGGTATTTTTGCAATGATTTCCTATGCTTTGTATGTGTATTCTCTTTCTTTAAGTTCTGGAAACTTTGCAACTTTTATGTTCAAGGTCAAATTTGAATCGATTATATTTGATTTCGTGCATTTTAACGTTATTTTCGCCGAAAAAGGTTGCGTTTTCGCATTATTATGGGCAATGGTGAGTTTCTGTTCATGTTGTGGTAAAAAGAACGAATCCATTGGACTCGGGATGTTGAAAAAACTTAGGAGAGGCATGGTTGGAGGCCGGAATCGTTTTCAAAACAATTTAAAATTGGAATTCAATTTTCTGCATTTTGCAAGGGATACTGGATCCGTTGCAAACTCTATTGCAGAAACCGTCAGAATATGAAAAGTTGCCATGGTCCATTACAACAACTGTTTCTCGTGATGGTTTCTGAATGTGGCGGTTTTTGTGTGGGGACAGTGATATGTTACGACGCTTAAATTAAAAGAAAGTGTCGCCACAGAAAGAATGAGACTATTCGATATGGTCATGCTTTTTTGGAGCTTTGCTTAAACAATTTTTTGTTTTTATCCAAAATAAATTCTGTCCACATGGAAATTCTAGAGTTGACTATGGTCAATGCCACATGGCATATGACGTGGCGTTAGTTTAAACTTTGAGGTTGATCGATCAATGGTTAACTGCCCAGTGTCAGTCAAAAGTCAAAGTTGACTGGTCAACAGAATGCCACATGACACGTTTCTAATGGTTCATTTGGTATTTTTTAGATTCAAAGCCCTAAATAATTTCTTTTCTCCGACATTTTTCATACCCCACCATTTTCATATTTTTGGATTTAATGCTAATCTTTTCAGAATTGTTTAAGGTAGAAAAAATGAGTAATGAATTTATTTTGTATAAATAAATTCATAAAAATTATAAACAATAGTTTGTGAATTTTATAAAAATTTCTAATATGTTAGAAGTTATTTTTACAAAATTTTTACTTGTTGAGTAATGTGAAAAACCTTGTAATTCATCAAATGAATCTAAACTCTACATTTATGAATGGTGAATTGTATGCGGAGATTTATATGAACAACTGAAAGGGTTTGTTATGTCAGGTTGTGAAAATAAGGTATGCAAGCTAAAAAATTGCTATATGGACTCAAATAAACACCAAAAGCTTGATATCAAAAGTTTGATAATGTGGCTATGTCTCATGGTTTTCTTATCAACCAACCAGACGAATGTGTATATTGCAAGTTTGATACTTCTGGTAAAGGTCATTATTTGCTTA
Organism: Euphorbia pulcherrima; assembly: GCA_947683365.1. Classification (NCBI taxonomy): domain Eukaryota; kingdom Viridiplantae; phylum Streptophyta; class Magnoliopsida; order Malpighiales; family Euphorbiaceae; genus Euphorbia; species Euphorbia pulcherrima. Next base: position 47,938,322 of record CANTUS010000010.1, read on the forward strand.
TATGTGGATGACATGTTGATTTTTGGTACTGACCAAAGTCAAGATGATAAAACAAAGAAATTTTTGTCATCTACTTTTGATATGAAGGATTTGGGGGAGGCTACGGTATAAGAACCAAGTGAAAGAACAATGTTATTTCATTTTCTCAATCTCATTATATTGAGAAGATTTTGAATAAATTTAACCTCAAGGATTGTTCTTTAGTTAGCACTCCAATGGATTCCTTCGACTTTTGAAGGTTATTCGGATGCAAGTTATATTTTTTATGAAGAAGATAGTTCTTCCACAAGTGAATGGGTATTCCTTCTTGGGGGAGGTGCTATCTCTTGGGCATCAAAGAAACATACTTGTATCACTAACACAACAATGGAATATGAGTTTGTAACATTAATAGTAGCTAGTAAAGAAGCTGAATGGCTAAGAGATCTAATTTAGGAAATCCCATTCTGGCTGAACGCATCATGCATGGTGTTATACCATTTTAGTTTGTAAAAACTTTGCATAATATAGCCGATCATTTAACCAATGGGTTCAGGAGAGATTTTATGAACACGGCTCTGGGGATGGAATTAAAGTTCATTTAAAATCTCTCATGTCAAGATACCCAATTCCCATTTAATATGACATTCGGTGCTGAATTCAATATGGAAACCTTTACATCTAGAGATTCGAACACACGAATAATAACATCTCAAGGTATGTGTTCAAACTTGCAAGATAAGGAGGTTGAAGTTTAACTTCTAAATAATTCTTTTGAAAAATTGCATATGCAGGTGCAAGAGTAAAAGAGCTTCCTATATAAGCATGAAGTTTAGCCGCTTCAAGAAGATTTGGACTTGACTTTGATATGCTTATGAAGGATACAGACACAAGGCTAGTAAAAGATAGTGTCAAGTAAGAACATGTTAGAATGTTGACTTATGTGCATATTATCTTGGAGTATTCAAGATGAAATTCAATCGTCATGATATTTCATTCATGCATAAGTTTGTTGTTTGTTTGTTTAGTGAATCATGGATTAAACTAAAATGGGGGAGGATTCCTGGTATTTTAGGGTGATTGGATCAACTAGTTTACCAATGCGATAGTAATATTTCATCAAACAAGTAAGGAGAGTACGGAGTGCATGCTTGTTCGAGTTTTATCACGATACTTAGCATACGGGGTCCGAGGCAACCTTTCGCAACGCTTCTATTTTGAATCGTCTCGACTACTGGAATGGACACAGCCTTTCGCAACTCTTCTATTATGAACCGTTGCGACTGCTTGTATCAAGTATATAAAAAACCTGGCACTGGCAACACTTACATGTGGTTTTTGGCAACGCTTACTGCTGGTTCATTTTTTCTTCACAACGAAAATCCATTATAAGTTCTTGATTTTACTCTGATTTTATCTGATTGAAAATTTTGGAAGAACCACCAAAATAGTTTAATCAGATAGTGATATCACATCTTCAGAGATTAGCCAAGTTATCTTCATGAATTTCCCCTACATTATCTGCTCAATTTGGTTATACTATAATTTCAATGTCAAGCTTGGCTGAGTGGCAAGTTGTTTGTATAACGTTTCGAAATCTGCTTAACCTAATTCACTTTTTTTTCACCAAATAAGAACCCCTCTGCAATCTGGTCACGTGGTCCGTCTCAATATCCCATGTGTAAAAAATTTCACACAGCCCACCAATTGAATATTAAATAAATTCAACTTGTAATAAAAAAATTTGAAAATAAATAAAAGAGAAGTTGTATAGTTACACCTTTAATGTTTGAATGGAACTGAATTAAATTAAAAATAAGTAACTACAAAGCCGCAACTCCAACAGCTACTCCTGCCATTGCTCCAAGTCCAATAAGTTTGCTTGAGTACTCACTTAATTTATTGGAAATGAAATCAACAACTTCTTCAACTAATTTAGCCTCAGGCCTTATCATCACATGAACAAATAATGATGATAATTAGAATAATAATCATCATAATCTCAATCAATATTGAATAATAAGAACCCCAAAACAAATAACTAAATTAATAAATAGAAATTAAGTACCTGTATTGTGGATTATCAGAGGGAAAGCCAGATATGTTGCTAATATCCATCAAAGCATTCTTCCACTTGTTAACCTTATCTCTAAATGCTGGATCTTGAATATAGCAATTAATTGCAGTGCCATAATTCCCTCTAAGCTGTTGAACATCCGATGGATCGACATGATAGAAAACCGGTACCACTATCTGCTTCTTCTTTTTCCCCCTTTCGTTTATCTTCAGTAGCTCGTCGAGAGATAAATGCGAATTCGGATAGTATTCTGAACACAACTGAAATTCGTGATTTCTTTATTGTTTTTAAGATTGAAGGTGTTCTTTCTACTCCTTTTTCCAGATATTCATCTTTGAATACTTTTATCACTTTAGATTTAATGGTATTTTTTCACAAAAGAATGATTTATTTTACTTAAACTTTAATTAAATAAAAATAACTTAATAATCACTAAAAATGGACCCCTTTTTACGTTGCCCCCGGCAGTCGCCCCTATTGCTCCACCCCAGAGACGGCCCTGGCCATATAATCACCATCAAATATCTGGAACAATGAAAGCAATCTAAAACGTTGGAAAGTGTAGTTAAGGGCTTATGAAAATGAATTGGGCGTGGGCTATTATACCCACGGCATTATGTACATGCTAAACTAATCCAAAATCTAAAAAATATAAATAAGGGAAAAACACGTAATCACCATATTTTAGACAAATTACTTGGACTCGAACCTACCAAACTAATTCTTAATTACATTTTTACATTCCTCACTATTTTTTATCTCTAAATTGATAGCGGTTCTTTTTTTTTCAATTTGTTTTTCTTATTTTTGATTATATTTCAAATCATTAATTTTTTCAACTTGCCGCTTTAGAATTCTTTGTTCGTCTTTTTTTTAATTCTTTCAACTTGCCGCTTTAGAATTCTTTGTTCTTCTTTTTTTTCTCTTCGAAACTAGATCTATGATGACATACTTTTTTCGAACTTCTTTCCGGTAAGTATTTCAAATAAGCTATCTTATAGTATGTAGTAGTTATTGTATATAGCATTTTTTAGTTATCTTATAGTTATCATGTAGTTATCTTATGTCGCATTATGTATTTATCTTAAATCAACTAAACATACTATAAGTAAACAATAATAAAGCTATAGTAAAAATATAACAAAATTACATCAATTTGAAAAACGCTATAACTACAATGTGTGATATAGGAAAACTACTACTTAACTGTAAGATAACTTTTTTTAACTATCAGATAACTTATTTCAAAATACTTGCCGGAAAAAAAAGTTCGTAAAAAGTATATCATCATAGATCTAGTTTTGAAGAGAAAAAAAGACGAACAAAAAACTCAAAACAAACATGTCCAAACTTAACAGTTTGTGAAATATAAATGCAAAATAAAATTAAAATAAGTAAAAAAGAGTTGCATGTAAAACAATAATTTAGAAAACCTTGAAAGTTAATTTTAATAGAATACTATATGGAATGTAATTTAGTAATTAGTTTTGTAAAAGTTCACATTTGGTGTAAAACCTTATAAATAAGAGAAATTAAGCAAAATAGGATCTTTTAAAGATGGATTAGGATTCTCTAAAGTAACTTTACTCTAAAGTTAGAGAGATATAGGGTGAAAGGTAGTGAGAGAAAGAATATTTAAGGAAATGTGCAATACATCTTAGCCCTCCAAAATTGAATGGATAGATGTGATTTACTCAAATGTACACTAAAGTTAAACTTTAGAGAATCCAAATCCGATCTTTTTATTTACCTAACTTTTTTTCCCTTAGCTCATTACCCACTTTTTAGGTTTTGTTTTTTTTGTTTATGGTAGGGGTTTTAGCATTATGCCACTCTTATAGAAGTTATAAAGCCTTAATGCTAGGATTTTTGTTGAAAAATTGAGTACTTTTGTAAACATAATGAATACATTTTAATTATATTCTTTACTCTTACAAACCCTCAAGCAAATACTACAACTCTTTCTTTTGTTACCTCTTCCATTTCAATGAAAATGGAAGCAAAAATAACAAATTTGGAGAAGTAAGACGACACATTCATATCTTAATTATGTAGATCTATGATTTCATATTGTACTAAGATTGCAATTTCATCCATAAAGATTACAACATATACGCAGCTAAAAAGCTATAGCCCAACAAATCAAAATCTCCATCACAAAAAGTGAATCTCAATACATAAACAAAACTTGTAAGATTCACAAAACACAAATCTTAAAACAAAACAGATGAACAAAAATCGAAGATAAAAGAACAACATAATCAAACTGTCATTGATCAGAACAACTAGAAAATTTCCGAAATAAGAAAATTCAACCAAAATCGAAAACTAGAAGAAGAAAAACTAGAAATCAAAATCGATAAGAGTAGTGACAGATGAAAATCGCGATAGAAATAACGAAGAAAAGCAAATTAGGAAGAAAAGAGATTATAGAAAAAAGAAGAGAATTTACCATAAACAGAAAAAATAAAACCTAAAAAGTAGATAGTGAGCCAATAGAAAAAAAGTTAGATAAATAAAAAAATCTTTAAAAGATCGTATTTTGCTTAATTTCCCTTATTTATAAGGTTTTACACTAAATAAAAAAAGTTTTCCTATATCACACATTGTAATTATCTTGTAGTTATCTTGTAGTTATTTTATATCGCACCTTGTAGCTATCCTATAGCGTTTTTCAAATTGATACAATTCTGATATATTTTTACTATAGTTTTATCATTGTTTACTTATAGTATGTTTAGTAGATTTAAGATAAATACATAATGCGACATAAGATAACTACATGATAACTATAAGATAACTAAAAAATGCTATATATAATAACAACTACATACTATAAGCTAACTTATTTGAAATACTTACCGGAAAGAAGTTCGAATAAAGTATATTATTATAGATCTAGTTTCGAAGAGAAAAAAAAGACAAACAAAGAATTCTAGAGTGGCAAGTAGAAAGAATAAATGATTTGAAAGATAATCAAAAATAAGAAAAACAAATTGAAAAAAAAGAATGGTTATCAATTTAGGGATAAAGAATAATGAGGAACGTAAAACTGTAATTATGAATTAGTTTGGTAGGTCTGAGTCCAAGTAATTTGTCTAAAACATGGTGATTACGTGCTTTTCCATTATTTATATTTTTTAGATTTTGGATTAGTTTAGCATGTACATAATGCCCTGGGTATAATAGCCCACGCCCAATTCATTTTCAGAAGCCCTTACCTACACTTTCCAACGTTTTAGATTGCGTTCATTGTTCAAGATATTTGATGGTGATCATACTGCTAGGCATAATTCAAGGATTTCGATAGTTATTCCTGAAGGTTATAAATATCAACTCTATGCTATTTTCTTAGTAGTCATTGATTAATGTACTCTTTTCAGGGTTTGCGCATATTCTTTGTTTTGGGGCTTTTGTATTGTTTGAGTTCTCTTTAACTTTCGTAATCTCATTTTATGTGCCGTCTAGCAACCAATAAAGCTTTTCCTTCGGACCCTTGTGCCGATTGTTGTTAGGTCTCGCTTTATTGTTGAGGTTTACGCTTTATTTCTCTACAATATGTTGGATATGATGTATGCCCTTAAGGCAATTAGGGCGATATATCTTAATTATGTAATAGTACGAATAATTTATTTAATCAATAAAGGCATTTGTTCTTTTGTTTATATCAATGTGTTTCTATACATATATATTATAGCTGGTTAAAATATATTCATTGATGTATGTATACAAAAGTCCTTGACATATCATAGCATGAAGTCAGAGAAATTATAGTTGGACTATATTTGGTGGAACTTGCTTCATGTGAAATTATGATTATGTCTAAACTATCCCTAGTCATAGTTTCATCAAGAAAGGATATTGATGAAACGGAAAGACTAGCATGTGGTCAACTTTCTTGGAAAGGGTCCAAGCAGTCAATCTCCTAAGGACTGAAGGTGGTGCCTTAAGCTTGACACATGGATATATCTGGGAGATATATTAGAGACCGCAGCAAGATAAACACTTGGTATAAATATCAATGTGTTTGTGTTTATCTTCATGCAATAAGCTTTGCGAATGTCCTCATACTTGAGATGCTAGTTGCCTTGTGTGGTACTATTACTATACTTTGGGTCATTGCTATGCACTCATTAATTTAGAGTGCTACGGGTGATTACGGGTATAGTGATGACAGCACGTTGGTAGGCTGAGTAGTCGGAAAGAATCCATCGCTCCGGATATATTAAGGAGTTGTACCTGGCCACTTGTTGAAGTAATGATTGCCATAAACCTCTGATCAGAGTATGTGTTTGATAGAAATGGTTTCTAGTCAAACACACTATGGTAAAAGGCAATATACTTCGGTAACAAGTAAATAACTGGGATAGCTTGGAGCAACCTTGCTATTAGTGGGTTAACACTTTAACCGAACCCAATAAACCAGATGGTACTAATATTAAAGAACGGAAGGAATTTATCGCACTAGATAACTATTGCATTAACCGGGATTAAGTCACAAGCATAAATGACATTCCGAGTAATGGGGGATGGTAGATCCTTGCTAGAGGCATACTACAGTCGTTCAAGGTAATCGAGTTCTATTCACGGTCTAGAGCATCGAGCCAATGGTTCCATTAGAACAAGGGTTGGTTAAGCCTTAACAGCTCAATACTTCGGGATCCTATAAGGTCACACACATTGGATCTTCATCGGACTAAGTAAAGAACTAATAGATTTATTCTATTACAAAAATATAACATGAATAATAATTGGATTATTGTTTAATTGGTTAAAATTGATTAGATCAATTTTGGATAGACCAAGGAATTTATTTTGACCGATAACTAATTAATTAGAGTAAAAAATAAATCATAATTGATTAGATCAATTTTGGTTGGACCAAATTATTTATTTTGACTGGTAACTAATTTATTAGAGTCAAAAATAAAAATTTATTTGAAAGGATTTATAAGGAATTTTACATTGATAAGTTGGAACCGAAAAGTATAAAATATTTTATATAAAGTTCGGTTGCCGAAAAATACGCAACCCTTATTCATGGGCTGCATAAAGGCAGCCCATGAATAGTGGCGTGAATTAACATATATATATATATATATGTGTGTGTGTGTGTGTGTTAATTAATGGGATGGGAGTAATACTCCCATCCCACATCGATGAAAGGGGGAGCATTTTTGCTCCCCCAAGCCTATATATAAGCTATTTCCTTTCCTTTCAAATTGTACCAAGCTCAAAGCATAAATCCTAAGCGAGATAATTAATCTCTCGGGTACTTGAGCAAGTAATTTTTGTGGAGCCTGAATTTATTCGGGCACCGCTAGTTTATATTTTTGGGTGAGGCTTCTAGAGTGGTCTAGCAACTACTCGAGGCTTCTTAGTTCTTCCTCCTGGGGAGGTTTTGGTTGGTGGGGTTCGTGTGGATACTGATAGAGGCTATCCTACGACTGGAGGCTTGTGCAAGAAGGTCCTGCAAAAGCACGCTTCAACTGGTAAGTTCTTTTTCTTTCTCTTTTAATTATTAAGTCTTTTTCTTTAAGTATTTTTAGACTTAATAATTATGCTTAGGTTATAACTTAGAGTTATAACATGCTTAGTATAAAATAAATATGCTAGGATATAATTTGGAATTATGGTATGCCTAGTCCTTTAGCATGCTAACCTAGGTAGAGAATTATTTAGTTAAGGCTTTATTTAATTTATATGCAACTAATAGGAGTTCCTGGGACAGGGACAAAATTTTGAATTTCCGTCATGCCTCTTATGCATGTTCAATTTGACTGTCAGTTCCTAACAGTGGTATCAGAGCCTGCCTATTTAGTGCATAATTAAGTTAGAAGCAAACTAAATATTATTTTCTAAATGAAATGATTTGTTTATTTAATTGTTTGGAACAATATATATAAACTTCTGTCTTTAATTTCAAGGTTAGAAATTAGTTATGAATAATTTTGAATAAGCTTGCTCAACTTACTCAAATTATACAAGTGTCAATAATTTATTTAAATTACATGGGTTATAGATGCTCCCAATTTACATGAATTGGAAGAACGAAATTTATTAGTTCAAGAGAATCCATTGGTCTTCAAGTTTGTGCCCGTATTTGTTCTGGCTAAGGATTGGACTTGGTGTCTACTCCTCATAGGGCACCTCTCCTACCTGGGAACCTATATCGGTGCAATTTGAATTGACCAATTGGGGGATTAATATGAACTAATTTATTTCTAGTATATAAGATGGTGCTTATATGTGTTTCTATAACAAAGTAAAAAATTAAAATTATTGAATAAAAGCTTAAAGGAAATGCAATATAAATATAACAAATTAAAGCGTTAATTATTTTGCATATAATCTAGGTTGATGGAATAATTATAATAAAGAGCTGAACCCACCTAAGGTTAGACCTTATAAATTAATTCTAAAATTCCCTGAATTAATACAAGTAATTATAATTTTGTCCATCTGATAAAATCCTAGATTGGGTGAGACGTTTAACACCAATAAAATCCCAAAGTAAATATATTAAGGCAAGTTATAGTCTTCCTTACTCAAATTTATAATACGGTCTTTTGGGCTATCAAAGTGCTACGCAAAGCGTTCCTTCTAGTCCACATTGATTGGTTGTAAAGTTTGAGATAGGGTCTGCCTTTACAGAGCTGGGGTAGTCCACCATAAAATTGGGGGCTAGGCCCAGATCTGAGACATATTCAAGGAGATGCTAATATAAGAGCACACGTCCCTTGGGATTAGGGAACTTGAATGAATTAGCAATTGCATGCGATGCAAATGGAATTGGATTCCAACTATGACTGACTATTATGACTTGACTCATAAAATTGGGGGTTGTAATAGACTAGTTATAGATGCTACCTACTAGGAAATTTAGCTGGGCTAAAATTCACGAATTCAATAGAATGGGTTATTGTAAATTTCGAAGAAAATAGTCGGAAAATGTATTCAATTAAAAGTCCTCATATTAAATACATGTACTTAAACTAATATCTAAACACTTTTCTTTTCTTATGTCTTAGGTTGAAAATGGCTTCCAATTTTAATCTCCGTATGTTACTTGACACCAAATTGAATGGCTCGAACTTTTCTGATTGGTTCCGAGCAGTGAGAATAGTTCTCAGATCTGAGGGAATTGCCTATGTCCTAAGTGAAATTTTTCCTGTAGAACCTGATGTTGAGGATCATGTGGAACATGATGCCTAGTTGAAGCGCAAGAAAGATCGCGAGAGTGCCATGTGTATTATGTTGGGGTCCATGAATTCTGAGCTTCAAAAACAACATGAGAACATGCCCTTGGAGGATATGGTTCTCCATCTTGAAGAACTCTTTTTGGAGAGGGAGAGGACAGAGAGGTATGAGACCTCTAAGCTCCTTTTCGGGACCAAGATGCAGGCTGGCACCTCTGCCTCTCAGCATGTACGAAAACTCTTGGGATACCTTGAGAAGCTGAATCGATTGGGATTCGAGATGAATCATGACTTGAGAATTGACCTTGTATTGATGTCCTTGACAGATAGTTACTTAGGTTTCGTAACTAACTATTACATGAACATGATTAATTCAACTATCCCTGAATTAATTAACATGCTAAAAACAGTAGAACCTCAGATCAAGAAAGATCAGAAACCTCTACTGTTGGTTGAAAAAGGCAAGGCTTCTAAGAATAAGAAGCAGGCACTGGGTGCCAAGAAAAGAATCAGTAAGAAGAAGAATGAAAAGAAGGCATCTAAGTATGTCTGCTTCCAATGTGGGAAACCAGGACATTGGAAGAGGGATTGCAAAGCTCCTGCTTCTGAGCATTTGAAGAAGAAGCCTGCAGAGGCATCTACTTCAGGTATATTTGTAATTGAAAACTTTGCTACTTTTCCGCAAGAATCCACTTGGGTATTAGATACTGGTTGTGGTTCTCATATCTGTACTTCTGTGCAGGGACTAAGGAACTATAGAAAACTTGCAAAAGGGGAGATGGACCTACGTGTGGGAAATGGAGCCAGAGTTGCTGCATTAGCCGTGGGGAGCTTTAGTCTTGTTTTGCCAAGTGGACTTGTTTTAGTTTTGAATAATTGTTATTACATTCCAAGTGTTACTAAGAATATTGTATCTTTTGCGTGTTTAGCAACAGAGGGATTTGAAATTTTATTTTCGAATAATAATTGTTAGATTCGTTTGAATAATATTCTTTATGATTATGAAATGTTGAAAGGTGGCATTTATATTCTTGATACTAAAACAGAAGTTTTCAATATAAACAATATGAAGAAAGTTAAATTAGATAATGAGAATTCCTTTTACTTATGGCATTGCCGTTTAGGCCACATAAACAAAGATCGCTTAACCAAGTTGCATAAGCGTGGAGACTTGGGCTCAATAGACTTAGAGTCTTATGGTGATTGCGAACCTTGTTTAAAAGGAAAAATGACAAAGTTACCCTTTAAAGGGAAGGGTGAACGAGCCACGAGTACATTGAAACTTATACACACTGATGTGTGTGGTCCAATGAGTGTTCAGGCACTAGGAGGATACTCCTACTTTATAACCTTTATTGATGATTACTCACGATACGGTTATTTGTACTTGATGAAGCACAAGTCTAAAAGTTTTGAAAAATTCAAACTATTTAGAGCTGAAGTAGAGAAACAGCTTGAGAAAAGTATTAAAACACTTCGATCGGATCGAGGTGGAGAATACTTAAGTCAGGAGTTTCAGGATTATCTAAAGGAAAATGGGATAGTTCCCCAGTGGACCCCTCCTTATACACCCCAACATAATGGAGTGTCAGAAAGGAGGAATCGGACTTTATTAGATATGGTCAGGTCCATGATGAGCCATGCAGTTCTTAGTAAATCCTTTTGGGGATATGCACTTGAGAGCACGGTTTATGTCTTAAACAGAGTGCCCTCTTTGATTTTACAACTTCTGAAAGATGGTGTAACAAAAAGCCATCTCTAAATCACTTAAGAGTATGGGGTTGTCCTGCTATGGTGAAGAGGATAGCGTCAGATAAGCTAAATGCCAAGGCTGACAAATGTCTGTTCATTGGATATCCAAAGGAAACAATTGGATATCTATTTTACCAACCTGAAGCACAAAAGGTATTTGTGTCTCGGAATGGTCACTTTTTGGAAAAGGAACACTTACTTGAAAAGGTCAGTGGGAGTAATATTGAACTGGAAGTTCAACAGGAAGAAACAGACGATCAACTGATTGACCCCGTTCTTGATACACAAGAGAGTGTGATCCAAGAACAAACTATCGAAACACAATCATTGCGAAGATCAAGTCGTGTTCATAAGGGTCCCGATAGATATGGGTTTATTATCACTAATGATAAGGAACTATATCTTGTGGAGGATGATGAACAAAGGACATATGATGAGGGAATAAAAAGCTCAGATTCTGATAAATGGCAAAAGGCCATGAAATCAGAAATGGATTCCATGTACGAGAACCAAGTTTGGAATTTGGTTGATGCACCGCAAGAGGTTAGACCAATTGGGTACAAATGGGTCTTCAAGAAGAAGACAGACATGGATGGTAATGTAATTACCTATAAAACAAGGTTGGTTGCGAAAGGTTATAGTCAACGGGAAGGTATTGACTATGATGAAACCTTCTCACCGGTAGCCATGCTCAAATCCATAAGGATACTCCTCGCCATTGCTACTCATTACGATTATGAGATCTGGCAGATGGACGTAAAAACAGCATTCCTGAATGGGGATTTAGACCGGGATGTGTATATGACACAACCTGAGGGTTTTACATCTCAGAATGGCTCGAAGGTATGCAAGCTACAAAGATCCATTTATGGACTTAAGCAGGCATCAAGGAGTTGGAATATAAGGTTTGATCAGACAATCCGGGAACTGGATTTCTGCCTAAATGCAAATGAGCCTTGTGTTTACAAGAAGGTTAGTGGGAGTGCAGTCGTTTTTCTAGTATTGTATGTTGATGACATTCTGCTAATAGGAAATGACATTTCTCTTCTTCAAAACGTTAAAGTATGGTTGTCAAGAAAGTTCTCCATGAAAGACCTTGGTGAAGCAGCATTTATACTAGGTATAAAGATCTACAGGGATAGATCCAAGAGGCTGTTAGGTCTTTCTCAAAGTACATATATAGACAAGGTGTTAAATAGGTTCAACCTTGAGCATTCTAAGAAAGGTTATCTCCCAATGACAAAGGGGATTAACCTATCTAAAGCTGAGTGTCCGAAGACAGCTCAAGAGAGAATGCGCATGAAGGATATACCCTATGCATCCGCGATAGGATCCATCATGCATGCTATGATATGTACTAGGCCGGATGTCTCTCAGGCTTTGAGCTTTACGAGCAGATATCCGTCAGATCCAGGTGAAAAACATGGATGGCCGTCAAGGCAATCCTTAAGTACTTGAGAAGGACTAAGGATGAGTTCTTGATTTATAGAGAAGGTGATCTCACTATCAAAGGTTACACTGACGCAAGCTTTCAATCTGACAAGGATGACTTTAAGTCTCAGTCAGGTTTTGTGTATGTGTTAAATGGAGGGGCAGTATGCTGGAAGAGTTCCAAGCAAGAAACTACTGCTGATTCAACCACGGAATCTGAATACATTGCTGCATGCGAAGCAGCAAAAGAAGCTGTCTGGTTAAAGAGATTTCTTGGTGATCTCGGTGTGGTGCCTGAGGCTATTGATCCAATTACTTTATATTGTGATAACAATGGTGCCATAGCTCAGGCAAAGGAACCACGGTCTCATCAGAAAAATAGACATGTATGCAGAAAGTATTATATAATCAGGGAGATTGTTGATGCTAAGATAATAAGATTAGAATATGTACCCACTGATCAGAACCTCGCGGATGGTCTGACAAAGCCATTGACTCAAGTCAAACATGACCAGCATGTTAAAACATATGGATTAAAACATATGGCTAATTGGCCTTAGTGCAAGTGGGAGTTTGTCGGATATGATGTATGCCCTTAAGGCAATTAGGGCGATATATCTTAATTATGTAATAGTACGAATAATTTATTTAATCAATAAAGGCATTTGTTCTTTTGTTTATATCAATGTGTTTCTATACATATATATTATAGCTGGTTAAAATATATTCATTGATGTATGTACACAAAAGTCCTTGACATATCATAGCATGAAGTCAGAGAAATTATAGTTGAACTATATTTGGTGGAACCTGCTTCATGTGAAATTATGATTATGACTAAACTATCCCAAGTCATAGTTTCATCAAGAAAGGATATTGATGAAACGAAAAGACTAGCATGTGGTCAACTTTCTTGGAAAGGGTCCAAGCAGTCAATCTCCTAAGGACTGAAGGTGGTGCCTTAAGCTTGACACATGGATATATCTGGGAGATATATTAGAGACCGCAGCAAGATAAACACTTGGTATAAATATCAATGTGTTAGTGTTTATCTTCATGCAATAAGCTTTGCGAATGTCCTCATACTTGAGATGCTAGTTGCCTTGTGTGGTACTATTACTATACTTTGGGTCATTGCTATGCACTCATTAATTTAGAGTGCTACGGGTGATTACGGGTATAGTGATGACAGCACGTTGGTAGGCTGAGAAGTCGGAAAGAATCCATCGCTCCGGATATATTAAGGAGTTGTACCTGGCCACTTGTTGAAGTAATGATTGCCATAAACCTCTGATCAGAGTATGTGTTTGATAGAAATGGTTTCTAGTCAAACACACTATGGTAAAAGGCAATATACTTCGGTAACAAGTAAACAACTGGGATAGCTTGGAGCAACCTTGCTATTACTGGGTTAACACTTTAACCGAACTCAATAAACCAGATGGTACTAATATTAAAGAATGGAAGGAATTTATCGCACTGGATAACTATTGCATTAACCGGGATTAAGTCATAAGCATAAATGACGTTCTGAGTAATGGGGGATGGTAGATCCTTGCTAGAGGCATACTACAGTCGTTCAAGGTAATCCAGTTCTATTCACGGTCTAGAGCATCGAGCCAATGGTTCCATTAGAACAAGGGTTGGTTATGCCTTAACAGCCTAATACTTCGGGATCCTATAAGGTCACACACATTGGACCTTCATCGGACTAAGTAAAGAACTAATAGATTTATTCTATTACAAAAATATAACATGAATAATAATTGGATTATTGTTTAATTGGTTAAAATTGATTAGATCAAATTTGGATAAACCAAGGAATTTATTTTGACCGATAACTAATTAATTAGAGTCATAAATATATCATAATTGATTAGATCAATTTTGGTTGGACCAAATTATTTATTTTAACTGGTAACTAATTTATTAGAGTCAAAAATAAAAATTTATTTGAAAGGATTTATAAGGAATTTTACATTGTTAAGTTGGAACCGAAAAGTATAAAATATTTTATATAAAGTTCGGTTGCCGAAAAATGCGCAACCCTTATTCATGGGCTGCACAAAGGCAGCCCATGAAAAGTGGCGTGAATTAACATATATATATATATATATATATATATATATATATATATATATATATATATGTTAATTAATGGGATGGGAGTAATACTCCCATCCCACATCGATGAAAGGGGGAGCATTTTTGCTCCGCCAAGCCTATATATAGGCTATTTCCTTTCCTTTCAAATTGTACCAAGCTCAAGGCATAAATTCTAAGCGAGATAATTATTCTCTCGGGTACTTGAGCAAGTTATTTTTGTGGTGCCTGAATTTATTCGGGCACCGCTAGTTTATATTTTTGGGTGAGGCTTCTAGAGTGGTCTAGCAACTACTCGAGGCTTCTTAGTTCTTCCTCCTGGGGAGGTTTTGGTTGGTGGGGTTCGTGTGGATACTGATAGAGGCTATCCTACGACTGGAGGCTTGTGCAAGAAGGTCCTGCAAAAGCACGCTTCAACTGGTAAGTTCTTTTTCTTTCTCTTTTAATTATTAAGTCTTTTTCTTTAAGTGTTTTTAGACTTAATAATTATGCTTAGGTTATTTTTGCATGCTTAGTTTATTTTATGCTTAGGTTATAACTTAGAGTTATAACATGCTTAGTATAAAATAAATATGCTAGGATATAATTTGGAATTATGGTATGCCTAGTCCTTTAGCATGCTAACCTAGGTAGAGAATTATTTACTTAAGGCTTTATTTAATTTATATGCAACTAATAGGAGTTCCTGGGACAGGGACAAAATTTTGAATTTCCGTCATGCCTCTTATGCATGTTCAATTTGACTGTCAGTTCCTAACACAATATTGGTGGTATGAACATATTAAAAATTAAGTCGGTTTTAAATATATAAAATAAGTTTGATATCCCATATTTGAACTATACCATGATTGAAGTATGTGTTCAAAATCGTTGACTTAAAAGGTTGAATGATCTGTTGGTATTTTAGTGTAATTGGATCAACTAGTTGACCAATGTGATCATAATAGTTCATCGAACAAGTCAGGAGAGTGTGGAGTACACGCTTGTTCGAGTTTTATCACGATTCTTAGCTTACGGGGTCCGTGGCAGCCTTTCCGAACGCTTCTATTTTGAACCGTCGCGACTGCTAGAATGGACACAGCCTTTCGCAACTCTTTTGTTATGAACCGTTGCGATTTCTAGTATCAGGTCTATAAAAAGGTCACATTGGCAACACTTAAAGGCGGTTTTGGCAACGGTTGCTGCTGGTTCATTTTTTCTTCGCAACGAAAATCCATTTTAAGTTCTTGATTTTACTCTGATTTTATCCAATTGAAAAATTTGGAAGAACCACCAAATTAGTTTCAATCAGATAGTGATATCACGACTTCAGCGATTATCCAAGTTATTTTCAGGAATTTCCCCAACAAAGATTGAAACTAATTTCATTTTTTACACCTGCATTTTTCACAGTTCATAAGTTTAAAAGATTGAAACTAATTTTTCTGAAAAAAAGAATGGAGAGACTGTTGAAGAAGTCGTGGAAATTGATTGATGTCCGAAATATCGTGATTCAATCTCATGTTTTGATTACAAATGGAGTCATAACAGAGAACTTTTTGTTCTCGGACACCGAGAATGTACGAATTCGATCCGTTTTCTTTCAATTTTCGTCATCGGTACTCAGAGCGGCCAATGATTTTCTATGTTTTGTTTGTGTATTCTCATTCTTTAAGTTCTGAAAATTTTGAAATTTTTATGTTCAAAGTCGTATTTGAATTGATTATGTTCGATTTCGTGCATTTTAACGTTATTTTCGCCGAAAAAGGTTGCATTTTCGCATTATTATGGGTAATGGCGAGTTTCTATTCATTTTGTGGTAAAAAGTACGAATCCATTGGACTTGGGACGTTGAAAAACCTTAGGAGGGGCTGGTCAGAGGCTGGAATCATTTTCGGAACAATTTGAAATTGGAATTCAATTTTCTGCATTTTGCAAGGGATATTGAATCCGTTGCAAAATCTGTTGCAGAAACCGTCAGAAAATGAAAAGTTGCAATGGTTCATTGCGATAACTATTTCTCGCGATGGTTTCTGAATGTGGCGGCTTTTGTGTGGGGATAGCAATATGTTGCGGTGCGTAAATTAAAAGAAAGTGTCGCCACAGAAAGAATGTGACTATTCGATATGGTCATGCTTTTCAGAGCTTTGCTGAAACAATTTTTTATCTTTATCCAAACTAACTTCTGTCCACGTGGAAATTCTGGAGTTGACTATGGTCAACGCCACGTGGAATTAGATGCGGCATTAGTTTAGCCTTTGAAGTTGACCGATCAATGGTTAATTGCCATGTGTTAGTCAAAAGTCAAAGTTGACTGGTCAACAGAATGCCAAATGACATATTTCTAATGGTCCATTTGGTATTTTTGCAATTTAAAGCCCTAAATAATTTCTTTTTGCTCCGTAATTTTTCCTACGACACCATTTTCATATTTTTTGGATTTAATGGTAATTTTTTCAGAATTGTTTAAGGTAGAAAAAATGAGTAATGAATTTATTTGTATAAATAAATTCATAAAAATTATAGAAAATAGTTTGTGAATTTTATAAAAATTTCTAATATGTTAGAAATTATTTTTACAAAATTTTTCACTTATTGAGTAATGTGAAAAACCTCGTAATTCATCAAATGGATGTGAACTCTGCATTTATGAATGGTGAATTGTATGCGGAGATTTATATGAAACAACTGAAAGGGTTCGTTATGTCAGGTTGTGAAAATAAGGTATGCAAGCTAAAGAAATTGCTATATGGGCTCAAACAAACACCAAAAGATTGACATCAAAAGTTTAATAATGTGGCTTTGTCTCATGGTTTTCTTATCAACCAACCAGACGAATGTGTATATTGCAAGTTTGATACTTCTAATAAAGGTTATGATTTGCTTATATGTGGATGACATGTTTGTTTTTTGGTACGTACCAAAGTCAAGATGATAAAACAAAGAAATTTTTGTCATCTAGTTTTGATATGAAGGATTTGGGGGAGGCTAAAGTGATTCTAGGTATAAGAATCAAGCGAAAGAACAATGTTATTTCAGTTTCTCAATCTCATTATATTGAGAAGATTTTAAATAAATTTAACCTCAATGATTGTTCTTTAGTTGGCACTCCAATGGATTCGTTCGGTTTTTGAAGGTTATTCGGATGCAAGTTATATTTTTTATGAAGAAGATAGTTCTTCCACAAGTGAATGCGTATTTCTTCTTGGGGGAGGTGCTATCTCTTGGGCATCAAAGAAACATACTTGTATCACTGACACAATAATGGAATAAGAGTTTGTAACATTAATAGTAACTAGTAAAGAAGCTGAATGGCTAAGAGATCTAATTTAGGAAATCCCATTGTGGCTGAACGCATCATGCATGGTGTTATATCGTTATAAATTGTAAAAACTTAGCATAATTCAGCCGATCATTTAACCAATGGGTTTAGGAGAGATTTTATGAACTCGGCTCTAGGGATGGAAATAAAGTCCATTTGAAATCTCTCATGTCAAGCGATCCAATTCCCATCTAATATGGGATTAGGTGCTGAATTCAATGAGGAAACCTTTACATCTAGAGATTGGAACACATGAATAATAACATCTCAAGTTATGTGTTCAGACTTTCAAGATAAGGAGGTTGAAGCTTAACTTCTGAATAGTTTTTGAAAAATTGCATATGCAAGTGCAAGAGTAAAAGAGCTACCTATATAAGCATGAAGTTTAGCCGCTTCAAGAAGATTTGGACTTGACTTTGATATGCTTATGAAGGATACAGACATAAGACTAGTGAAAGATAGTGTCAAGTAAGAACATGTTAGAATGTTGACTTATGTGTATATTATCTTGGAGTATTCAAGATAAAATTCAATCGTCACGATATTTCATTTATGCATAAGTTTGTTGTTTGTTGTTTGTTTGTTTAGTTAATCATGGATTACACTAAAATGGGGGAGAATTATTGGTATTTTAGTGTAATTGGATCAACTAGTTTACCAATGCGATAGTAATATTTCATCAAATAAGTCAGGAGAGTGCGGAGTGCATGTGTTCAAGTTTTATCACGATACTTAGCTTACGGGAACCTTTTGCAATGCTTCTGTTTTGAACCGTCTCGACTGCTGGAATGGACACAGCCTTTCGCAACTCTTCATTTATGAACCGTTGCGACTGCTTGTATCAAGTCTATAAAAACCTAGCACTAGCAACACTTACAGGTTGTTTTTGGCAACACTTACTGCTGGTTAATTTTTTCTTCACAAAGAAAATTCATTCTAAGTTCTTGATTTTACTCTGATTTTATCCGATTGAAGATTTTGGAAGAACCACTAGATTAGTTTCAATCGGATAGTGATATCACGACTTCAGAGATTATCCAAGTTATTTTTAGGAATTTCCCCAACATGATCCTGCTCAATTTGGTTATACCATAATTTCAATGTCAAGCTTGGCCGAATGGTAAGTAGTTTGAATAACGTTTCGAAATCTGCTTAACCTAATTCACTTTTTTTTCACCAAATAAAAACCCCTCTGCAATCTGGTCACATGGTCCGTCTCGATGTCCCATGTGTAAAAAATTTCATACAACCCACCAATTGAATATTAAATAAATTCAACTTGTAATAAAAAAATTTGAAAATAAATAAAAGAGAAGTTGTATAGTTACACCTTTAATGTTTGAATGAAACTGAATTAAATTAAAAATAAGTAACTACAAAGCCGCAACTCCAACAGCTACTCCTGCCATTGCTACAAGTCCAATAAGTTTGCTTGAGTACTCACTTAATTTGTTGGAAATGAAATCAACAACTTCTTCAACTAATTTAGCCTCAGGCCTTATCATCACATGAACAAATAACGATGATAATTAGAATAATAATCATCATAATCTCAATCAATATTGAATAATAAGAACCCCAAAACAAATAACTAAATTAATAAATAGAAATTAAGTACCTGTATTGTGGATTATCGAAGGGAAAGCCAGATATGTTGCTAATATCCATCAAAGCATTCTTCCGCTTGTTAACCTTATCTCTAAATGCTGGATCTTGAATATAGCAATTAATTGCAGTGCCATAATTCCCTCTCAGCGGTTGAACATCCGACGGATCGACATGCACTGTCTGCCTCTTCTTTTTCCGGCGTTCGTTTATCTTCAGTAGCTCGTCGAGAGATAAATGCGAATTCGGATAGTATTGGTGATTTCTTTATTATTTTTAAGATTGAAGGTGTTCTTTCTACTCCTTTTACGAGATATTCATCTTTGAATACTTTTATTTTTTCTATTTCTAAACCTTTAAACAAATGGCTAACAATATTCTCACCAACATCTCTCCCTTTGAAGCTAATGAACACTTTATAGTTGGATGAAAATATACCCATGACCTGTAATTAACAGAAGAAAAACAACTGTTTTGAATATCAATGAATTATGCATTTTCGTTTCTAATTTATACAGATAAAAGAGTGTGTTGACTGGAATATTCGCAAGTCAACTATTTCATTTTGCTGTTCTATGTCATTTTCAGTCTTTATGTTGCAACTCATGTATATTTACAATATATAAATTTCTAAGTCAAATTCCGCAAGAGGTTGAACTCGAAATTCAACAAAAAAAATATCATCTATAGTAAAGAAAGACCGCGTCAATGATAAAATAATTAGGAAAATAATACAATTCTTAAAAGAAAATAAACAGAACTCCTAAATTAAAATTAAGGACCAACAAGATCAAAATCTATATAAACTCGACAGGGCCGGTCCTGGGCATAAGATAAAGGTGCGACGGTCTAGGACTCACAATTAAAAGGGGCCCATAATTTTTTATTTACGTATATGTAAGTTATATAAACAAAAACATTTAGATGATTAAATTATTAAATATTTTATTTAATATTTATTACAATATATTTCAATTTTACATGAAAATATTTTATTGAAAAGCTAATCAAACAATAAGGGATTTTTAGTGTTTGATGCTATCTTCAAATTATGCGGACCACTAGTTGACTGAGCTGAAAATTTATTTATGTAAAAGTAGAGATAAATTGCAAGTTAATTTAGACCCAGTTGATTCTGCATATAATAATAAGCACCTTATGATTTGAAAATTAGTGTGTTTTTCCTCATATTTTCCTTTTCTTTAGTTTCAATCCTAAGTGGCATTATTTATTTTTTAATAAATATATATAAAGGGCATATAAAATATTACCGGAGGTAATAAGTGTAAAAAGGGAGGCAAATACCATCACCCTTCAGTAATTATTCCGTGGGCAAAATATGTTATTCAGTAAGGGTATGTTTGATATTGCCGTTAGAGTTACTGTCATAAAAAGTTCTACTAACAAACTTTTAATGAAACAATATATTTTAATATTAAATAAAAGATTTTAACTCTTAATACTAATTAATTTGAAACTATTTACCGTTAATTTTCATAACTATTAGGGACAACATCATTAAAAAAGGGAACAATATCTTACCAATCCCAAATTGACCCTAATAAAAATTTGAATGCCTCGTATATAAACTAGGGACTCATTCTCGTACACGGTTGCGGTCAAAGGCTTTTTGAATGAACATGCAACACCTTTATTTGTTCTTAAACTAATAAGTCAATACATTTGTGTTTATCAAATATATCAATCACTCTGAGTTACAAAAAATATATCAATCGTTCCTTTATATTTTAAAAAAATCAATCATTTAAAAGTTTTAGCATTTCTAAGAGTAAGCAATTAAATTTCAGTGTTTTAATTTTAACGAATATCACAAAATTTTGTAAGAAGATTTTTTTGGCTGGTTTTAATTTTCAGTAAATACTTTTCCAAGATATTTCAAATTAGATTTTTTATGTATGCATAATGATAAAAAATGATTTTGTGAATAAAATAATTAAAATTATTAATAATTTCTGTTTAAATTTATCGTTTCCAAAATATAGAAAATGTTTTTATAAAAAATTAAAATATATTGCAGGCAAATATTGACGACCATCTGTCTAATGGCTTGTCGCTTCACATTCAATATGTTTCAGTTTCTTTTTGCGTAAACCTAATATTGCAGGCAAAGGCTTATTAGTCTAAATTGATGGAATATTCCAAATACTGGATATATAGTAAATAATTTATCCCTGTGAATTGCAGTTTGAATCATTCAAACAAAACCTTATACTATAATATTGATTTACTTAGACTATTGTTAAATCTATGTAATTCGATTCTTTTACCTTCTTTATTCATTGAGTAAAGATACAGGAGCTTCTAGCTATTTCTCTATTGAAAATCACAACAACAGGATATTAGCGCCAACGAAAGGGCAACCACATGGAAAGAATTCACGATTGATGCAAAGTACGGCGTGATACAACGTCGCATAGCGAGTCTCCATTTTTTCGGCAAAACACAACGCTAAGTAAAGATAAGTAAAATCTTTCCATATACTCATGTGCAAACAAACGAGGCTTGATAAAGTTTCAGGTTAATGGATAAACTACAAGGAAAGAAAGCACCCATCAATTTATCAATCTGACAAAGCACGAGTTAGTCGTAAAAGCGAACAGATAAGTGAAATCTATTTTACTTGAAATACTCAGTGAACAAACTATAAGTGATCCTAGCTGGTGTACGATACTTCGATCCATCTATTATCAATAAAAGAATTAGCTGTAATTAACATGCTAATTTATCTGAACAGAAGAGAGATCAATGACTACATTAACATGGCAATATATATGAAATTAATAGATGATTAACATTTGACATGGTTTCATGCATTTTTGAAAATTTCCATGAAAAAGTGCCAACTAAGTTTGGTTTTTGTGAGCAAGTGCGCATCGCTTATGATTCAATCTTATATCGGGTGGTTCCAAAACTGTACTGTTTGTGGATTCATGAAGTTTGAATATTTCAATTTCCATTCAATATTCATCTTACGTGCTATGTTCATCAATTCCACATTTTGTGTTATCAAGCCAAAATTGCAGGGATAAAGTTCCTAATTTCAGCAAATGGAGGTTACGATGGCCAGCAGAATATGATTATTTCTTAGCAGGAAGAAATTGATCAATGATCTCTAATTATTGACATTTTATAATCTTTTTGTAAAAACCATGGATCCTGAATACAATCTCTTAAATTGCTTTTGAATTAATTTTTACTCACTTAAGAGTTTAATCTACTCATGAGTACATGATGCAGTTGTGTTTCAGATCAGTGGTTCGTTCATCGATTTCAAACATATGCTAGAAACTAAGCAATCAAGAGTTTCATCCGGAAACCAAGCGACCAGGATTTCGGCAAATACTTTTCCGAGATATTTCAAATTAGATTTTTTATGTATTCATAATGACAAAAATGACTTTACGAATAAAATAATTAAAATTACTAATAATTTCTCTTTAAATTTATCATTTCCAAAATATAGAAAATGTATCTATAAACAATTAAAATATAGTATTTGATTTTAAATTAATAAATGCTATATTTCATTTTAAAATAAAAATAAATATATAAATAATTTTGAAAATATAATTCTAAAAAGTAAATAATTAACTCATATTACAGTTGAGCCTTGAAGCTGTGATCCTATATGTCACAGGTTCGATTCCATATACAAATGGAGTGGAATGGGGTTTTTCTTTGTAATTATTGTAAGCCTAATGGGGCAATTTTTTTTTAAAAATAATTAACTCCTATTGCAATTAGATTAGGAAAACCAAACAATTCTAATTACGAAAATACAACCCTAGGTAAATAATTAACTCTTATTTTGGATTGATATTTACCGCCCTAAATCTCCACTTATCGGCCCTCTTAAATGTTGAAAATACCTTTTTTTGACATAAAATAAAAGTTAAAATTATTTTTATAATATAGGTTAAAATAAATGATAATAATATTTAAAAAAACATCTCTTACCATATATATAAAATTTCAACCCATTTTTTCGAATTTATGCCATGATTCATTGCCTTTACAAATTCAAACATGCTCAAACATTCTCCAAATCTCTTCGGCTTGATCCATTGTTGAGAAATTAAAGAACTACATAACGAAGTTGGATATGTTTTCTACACTTAATTTTATATTTAAATTCAAAATATACAATCAGATTCACCCAAAAGAGTTTTGGCAGGATCCGATTTTCACCAAGCTAAGGACTGGGTGAAAAATCATTTCACCCATCTAGAAGGCTGGGCAAAAAATAATTTTGCTCGGCCTTTTGGCTGGGGGAGAATCAACTTCCCAAGCCTAATTTCACCCAACATGGTGAAATTATCATCTTTGCAAAAATTTAAGTCGTTCGATAAAAATTTATTTAACGAAGTAAAAGAATACATGAACGCCTCTTATAGTCCTCAGGATGCCATTTTGCCTAGCCAGCAGTTGAGCAAATTTGTTTTTTGCTCAACCAATGGTTCGGCAAAATGCTTTTTTGCCCATCCACACAAGTTAGGCAAAATCATTTTTTGCTCGGCTAATAGTTGAGCAAAAAAGCATTTTATCTAGACTATTGGTTATTTTTTATTACTAAAAGGGCATTTAAGTAAATTTCATGGACGGTAACTATAAATTTTAGGAAGTAACTAACATCACCCGAATTAAATGATAGATGACTAACTAATTCTTTTATTACAATAATTATTATGAAGTCAAGACAATAGTTTATTATATTTGAGATTCCTATATTTAATTATATTTTATTCCTGTATAGAGTATACTTCGTGAACCAAAATCTTCCTGCTAGTTTTACATAGAAAAACTTCATTTACTTGTGTGGATTGCTGCCTACAATTATTCCCGAGGACTCATGGAATCAGCTTTTCGGTAAACCTAAAACACATGCCTTTTGGTTTCATATTTTTCAAAATGGGTATGTGGAAATCTTTTCTAAAATGGGGTATGTGGTTTCAAAAAGTAAATAATAACTTCTTCTGTTAAGAATAGTGATGCCATAGAGAGCATATTGATCAATTCAATATTATCTTAGTGATGCATAATTCAACCTTATTATTTGAAAATTATACATCATGTTATGAGTGAATTTCATAGATTTTTTTATGATTTGTTTAATGGAGTTTTTCTGTGAAAGAAGAACACCCCAATTATTTTAAGTTTGTTTTTTTTATTTTTTCATTCAATTGGGAAGTCAAAACGCACCATGATAATCAAATCTGAACACCTCAGCTACCACATCAGCACCAGGTAGCACGGAGGCTCACTTTTAACAAGTTTAGGTACCTCAGCAGTCCACTTTAAAGTTAGGGTATGTCCAAGGCAAAAGTGTGCAAGTTGGAGAGTACTAGAGAGCATTCAGCCTATAATATATATTAAACTACCAGCAAAAAGCATATTTTGAAAGCTGTATACCTTATATAAGAGCGGTATAATGCATTTATATAGTCATTTCTCCTTTATGTTCCCAATATTACTCATTTTTCTGCAAAAAAATCATGCTATGAAGCTCTTATCTTGGCATAAGACATCTTTTAGTACTCTTATTTTTTTATGAAGGAAATATGGTTAAATGGCTAGCACAAAAGCTATTCTACCACACTTATACATGGTATGAAGTGTTGGGAACTGACAGTCACTTTGAACATGTATAACAAGCATGGCGGAAATTCAAAATTTTGTCCCTTGTCCTAGGAACTCCTATTGGTTACATATAAATTAATTAAAGCCTTAACTAAATAAATTCTCTACTTAGATTAGCATGGATAGACTAGGCGTACTATAATTCTAAATTATATCCTAGTATAAATATTTTATGAAAGATCAGTCAAAGAAAGGGTTCCTTGAGCTAACCTTCACAGAAAGAAAGAGGGTCTGCCTTTGCCGGAGATGGTGGATGCAAGACAAAAAAGAGCGTCAAAGTGACTAGCCATGTAAGCGATGTAGCCTCCCTGATGCTTAAGTCAGCAACGGTAATAAAGAGGAGGCAAGTAAGTAAGTGAGTTCTAGGGTTTAGAATAAGATACCTGGGATATAGGGGTAGCCCTATATTTATGGTATGTAGTCACCTTGCCGTGGTATGAGTGTGTTTCCTCTATTGGCGGTGAGGAGTCCTTATTAGCTAAGGATAGTATTTAGGCGTGACTTCCTTTATTAGAGATTTCTTCCTTATTATCATTTAGGAAAGGATATTCTTCCTATTTATCTATTTGGGAAGAGGAGTTATGGCGAGACTCTATCTCTAATTTAGGCCGGTGCGACCTTGACTCTTCACTCGGCTAATCGGATGGTGATCCAGCTGCAAGACCGATTGGTGATGTGGCCCCTTGTAGGTCTTTCACCCGGTATCTATAAAATACTAAGTCAACAGAAGTCCCCCCCTAAGTGTTTTATCAAATCCTTTAGGATTTGCTCCGACCGCGTGAGCAATCGGCCAGACCCTTCGTCTTCTATTCTGGATCTACACAGCGAGTGAGAACTCGACCTTAACTCTTCATCTTTGCCTATAGTCAGCTTATGACAGCTAATTCACCATTAACTTTTCTCGAGAAATGTACTAATCGTGGATTAAGTGACATGTGGACATAATTGACGGCTGAATTTGAAGAGTTATCTTTTTGGGACTGCCTTAAATAGTGCATTTTCGCTCCTCTCACACTTTTTACACTTCATCTTCTTCTTCAAGCTTGCTTGATTTTTCTCTTTCTCTGGCAATTTAGGGGTTTTTGATGACGTTTCTGTGAAAGGTTAAAGTCGTCATTCTTCTTCCTTCACACCGGTGAGTCTGTAATTTTGAATTCCTTTATTTTTTAGCTTCGTATTTCTACAAAATGTGCCTAGCTGATTTCTAAAATGCTTTACTATGAATTTGTTTTGTTTCGCTTAATTTCCATTTTAGAATTGCCGGAGTGTTCTTGTGTTTTTTATTTCATTTTTGCTATGTATGCCACTTGCGCTTTGTTCTTGGCTTGATTCTCGCTTTTTATTCTAAGCTCTTCTTTGGTTTGAGCCTGCAACTTCTTCTAGGAATTTTATATGTTTGTTTACCTGTAGACCTTCCTTTTAGCGCCCTTAGTCTTTGCATTTGCTAGAAATGAGGGAACGGTGTATGACTTCTTCATCAGTTGTAGTTACGATTGCTGAACTTCGATCTCGATTGTGCCCCGCTTTAAATGTTGATAAGTTTAATTACTATCCCCCTTAGGGTTAAGCGTACTGCTAGGAGGATAATGAGTAACTGAGATACATCTAGCTGGGTCCGTTTGGCAGATGACACCAGGGTAGAGCACATGAGCCAAGTTAGCCTTCATGCGGATTCTTCTAAAGTTTTAGAGGACGTGGAGAATTACCGAGATAAGGAGGGTGCTCACCTATTTGAGGAGGTTGGCACTAGTGGTTGAGTAGGGGAAGAGGGCTCTTTTGAAAGAGAAGAAGAAGGGGAGTAGAGGAATATGACTCCCTGGGAGGATGATATAGTCTCATGCATCCATGATGATCACATAGAGAAGGAGGCCATGATGTATCTGTGGCTCAAGGGTTACCATGTTCTTTTGCCAAGTGTAGACCAGCGTGTGAATGCTCCTCCGGCCGGCTACTTTAGCATGTATCTGGACGTTATTAGGGGCGATCTTAGATATCCTCTGCCAGCTTCTATTACCGACCTTTTAAAAGTTTGGGGTTTATGCCCGGCTGAGCTACATCCAAATGCGTGGGTGCTGATGATGAGCCACCCTCAAATATGTATTAACCTAGGCCTGGATTTTGATGCTTCCTTCTTTCGCAAGATCTATTCCATCAAGCGGAATAAGGATGATGATCATTATCAATATGTACCATTTCTCCAACCGACCCTCGTCAGTGCATCATTATAAGGAGTTCTGGTTTTACATCTGAGTTAACGAGGAATATCCCTCCTTCCTAACCACCTGGTCGATCGCAACTTTGCCCTAAAAGAGAGTTAAGGTGAATTATCCAGATCCACGGCTGTGAGTGTTTCGCTCCTTGGAGCAGGAAAAGTGGAGTTTTAACTTAGCCGCTTGGGCTTTAATTTTTGGATACCATATTCTGGCTTTGGGTCCGTCTGGAATCATCTACCTCCCGTGGCCTATTGCTGCGACTAGTATACTTCCTCTTTTACTCATATTTCCCCTATTTGTATTTCAAGTGATCATGTCTGACATAGAATCTGCCAATGCTCTATTAGCAGCCAAGAAATCATTGTGCAAGAATAACCGTACTCATGCGGTGGTGGTTGGCGGTTCAAAGAAGAAGCCTGCTGAGCTCTATGGGTTAGGCAAGAGGGTTACAGTGACACTCCTCAACACGTCTTCTTTGACAAAGCTTTCCCTAACCTTCCCTGCACAGATGTGGCCGTGCATGGTGCTTTAAAAGGCACCTTCTCCCTTCGCACGGATGCAGAGGCCTATAAGGCAGAGCCGACTGCACTACTCTCTACCCTCTTCTTCTAGGATCTCACTTGGGTATTTATTCCTAACTCACTTGTCAACTTCTCATACGTAGTCCTTGTGCTAAGTTTTTGTAATTTTTAGGCCATGTCTTGAGGTTTAGAACTCATCGAGAGGTCCCGGGACAAGAGTAAATCAAAGGTAAGTCTCAAAGAGATGAAGCTGACGGATACCAAGCAGAAGCTCACCTTTGCCTAAAAGAATGTCCTTAAGGTTAAGGATGAGAGTGATGAGGCTAAGAAGCTTCATTCAGAGAGCAACAGTTTGAAGGAGGAGGCAGAGGAGAAGGTGGTTGCTCCAGAAAAAGACCTGGCTAGGGCCTTGGAGGAAGCAATGAAGGCTAAGGAACTATCTGTTATGATCATAGATAAACTTAGAGACTGCTACTATCTCTATGGCTACTTGGTCTTCCAGGTATGTCAGTGTATCCATCCAGATCTCTCCTTATCTAACATTGATGAGCCAGAGTTTCCTTCTTATGATGATCTAGCTGCTCATAGGGTGGCTCAAGCAGAGACCGAGAATGGATCAGGAGGGTTTGAGAAAGGATAAGGCTCAGGACTCTGACCTTGCCGCGAATAAGGTTACTAATGACGCCTAGGCTACTGTTGGCAAGAATCTTGAAGCTGGGTCGAAGGATCTTCGTCCATCAGGCGAGTGATTTTTTTTATTGATGTATGTGTATTGGCCTCCGGGTCTTGAATGTTCGTACAATCGCCCTTTGTGGCATTTATTTATTTATGCTTTCAATTTTTTATTCTTTCGTATGCTTGATGGATGGTTATACTTGTTCTTTTTCTTTTGAATATTTATGCTATGCTTGTTTGCCTCCCCGATCCCTTAGGACGAATGAATGTTTACATTCGGTCATAAGAATGGTTAATGTATATTATCTTAAGTGCACCATACTCGGCTGAGAGGATGAGTGATTCGACTTAGGATTTTTTTGTATGCGGTATGTTGTGCATTTAGTTTTTGTGACGAATGACATGTGTTAGGCAAATTTATGTAATGCCGTAAGATTTATTTTTTGCTTAGGTCTTTTAATAAGCCTAAGGGCTCAAGTGTGGCCTAGGTCTTACTAAATATGCCTGTGGGCTTATGGATGGCCTAGGACTTTTTATTTTCCTGATGGCTTCTGGGGCCTAGGACTTTTGTTATTCCTGTGGTCTTATAAGTTTAGCCTAGGACTTTTTAATATGCTTAAGAGCTCAAGCGTGGTCTAGGACTTTTTATTATGCCTGAGGGCTTAAGTGGCCTAGGGCTTTTTGTAGAGCCGGGTGTGCGTAGCCGGTCTGATGCCGACTCTATGGTCGGGTAAAGTGCTAAGAGAGTTTAATCAGAACTTCTAAGATGCATAGATGCGTGAGAAAAACTGAATCTTTATTTATTAGGAAAATGGAAAGATTACAATGTCCGAGCTTATAGTGTGATGCCGGATAAGAGTTTGCTTAGGGAGTGCTGCCTCATTGAAAACCTTACCATAGAAAAAAGCCAGTGGGAAAAAGTCTATGGCAAGAGAAAAAGAGTGCAGACACTTAGCCCCTAAGGGTTTGTTGCTGCATAGAATTTCCTAAGGCTAGCTATGTTCTAGGTTCTGGGAAGTTCTATTCTATCCATTTTGCTGAGTCGGTAGGTCACGGGTCCTACGACCTGAGTGACTTTGCAAGGTCCTTCCCAGTTGGCTCCTAGCTTGCCTTTGCCTTCTTTTCTCTATGATGCTGCCGTGTCTCTAAGTACAAGATCACCTTCTTTGAGTCTCACTTCTTTGACCTTCTTGTCATGGTATTTGGCAACCCTAGATTTGTAGCGGCCATTAGGATGTAAGCTCTATCTGTCCAAGTGATGTCTTAAGTTGATGTCATTTTGTTCTTCTATATAATAGACCACTCAGTCCAAGGGGGCACCAATCTCTACTGGCACGACTGCTTCTACTCCATGGACTAAGGAAAAAGGAGTTTCTCCAGTTGGTCGGCATGGAGTCGTTCTATACGACCAAAGGACATTGTTTAACTCCTCTTGCCATGAACCTTTCTTTCCTTCTAGCTACTTCCTCAATACTTCTCCAAGCATCTTATTGGTTCTTTCTATCTGTCCATTCATCTGCAGATGCGCTACAGATGTAAATCAATTTTGAATCTTCAGGCCTTCACAAAATTTATGGAATTTCTCAAAGATGAACTAAGACCTGTTGTTTGAGACAATTTCAATTGGTATCCTGAAATGGATGATGATATGATCCCAAACAAAATCGAATACTTTCTTAGGAGTGATGGTACTAATGACCACTGCTTCCACCTATTTTCAGAACTGACCAATTGCTACAATGATGAATTTCTTTTATCTAATGACTTCAAGCAATGGTCCAGCAATATCAATTCCCCAAGTAGCGAATGGACACCGGGTTAGTAGAGGCTTTTGTATTGCATGCGGGATGTGCGACTTTTCTGCATGGATTGCCATTGATGATAGGACTGTACGTAATTAGCTAAGTCTGATTCTATAGTTAGCCAGTAGTATCCCAGGAGCTTGGCTCTTCGAGTAATGGTGGAGGCCGCTTGGTGGGAGCTGTAATTCCCTTCGTGTATCTCTTGGATCATATACTTTTTGTCTTCTTAAGTAATGCACTTTAGCAAAGCATCCAAGTAGGAGCATTTGTAGAGTGTCCCATTCATGACCAAGTACCTTGATGATTTTTTCATAATTCTAGAAGCCTCAACCTTGTCTTCTGGGAGGACATCATTGGCTAAAGTAATCAATCAATGGTTGCATCCATTTGGGTTATTTTTGTTTTATCAACATCAGGCTCGGTTCCTCTATCGATGGGGCATGCATGACCTCGAACGGGCAGCTAAGCTTCTCCCACTGGTCTATGCTTGCTTCATCTTTGGCCAGCTCATCTGCCTTCTTATTTTTCGCCCTAGGGATGTATTCAAGTGCCCATATGGTTCCTTCTGACTCAAGCTCCTTCAACAGCGTTTCTACTTTCGCCAAGTACTTCACCATTCCATCCTCCTTTATTGAGTAATTCTTGTTGATTTGGTTGGAAACCAACTTTGAGTCGCTTTTGATGTTTACTCTGTCTAGAGCGATTTCTTTGGCTAGCTCCAACCCTTTGATCATTGCCTCATATTCGATGGCATTGTTGATGACTAGTAAGGCTAGCTTTGCTGTATAGCTCATCTGTATCCTCTCGAGCCATTCTGTCCAAACTTTGATTCTGGCTTCTTTATGGGAAGAAGCCCCATCAACGTATATGTGCCATGACTCGGTCTTGAGGCCAGGTTAAGGGTTAAGCCCCATGAAATCAGTACAAAATCTGCCAAGACTTGCGCTTTTATCACTTTTCTACCTTCAAACCGTATGTCAAACTCTCCCAGTCGTATAGTCCATTCGGCTAGCCTTCCGGAGGTCTCTAGTCTCTGTAATACTTTTTTCAAAGGGAAATTGGTCCTGACAATTATCGTGTGAGCTTGGAAGTAGGGGCAAAGTATTTCTACTGCTGAGACTTTGGCTAAAGCCAACTTCTCAATCTTTAGGTATCTAAGCTTGGTGTTCTTCAGTACTTTGCTTGTGTAGTAGACTGGGTCCTAGTTCTCGTCTGATTCTCTAATCAATACTGATCCTAGTGTTTTGTCTATGGGTACTAGATACATGATTAATTCTTCATCCTTCTCTGGCCGATTCAAGAGAGGTGGTGAGCTTAAGAACTCTTTAACATTCTCAAATGCTTCCTGGCTGTGTTTATCCCAACTAAATGCTTTATGTTTCTTGATAGCTTTGTAAAAGGGAAGACATCTCTTGGCCGAAAATGATATGAAGCGACCAAGTGTGTTCACCCTTCCATTTAGTTTTTGGACTTCATTCAGCATCTTGGGTGGCTCCATCTTCACGATAGCCTCTATTTTTTTGGGTTCGCCTTGATTCCCCTTTGGGAGATTAGGAAACCAAGGAATTTGCCACCTCTTACTCTAAAAGTGCACTTTTTCGAATTTAATTTAAGCTGATATTGTTGTAAGGTTTTGAACACAGCCCTAATGTCTTCCACATGTTCCTCTGGGATTCTGCTCTTAATGATCATATTGTCAACATAGACCTCCACTGTTTCTCCTATTTGGCCTTTGAACATATCATTTATCAGGCGTTGAAAGGTAGCTCTAGCGTTCTTCAGGCCGAATGGCATAACCCGATAGCAGTACATTCCTTCATGCATTTTGAAGGATGTCTTTTCTTCATCAGTCGGATCCATGGGAATCTAATGATACCTCTCTTTTACATCTACGAAGGAGTATATGGCGTAGCCCACTATCGATTCTACCAATTGGTCAATGCTCGGGAGCGGATAGCTATCCTTGGGTGTTGCTTTATTGAGATCTGTGAAGTCTACATACATTTGCCAAGCTCCACTTGCCTTCTTACCAAAACCAAATTCGCAAGTTACTTAGGGTAATGCACCACTTGGATGTGGTTGCCTTTCAAGAGCTTTAGGATTTTGGCTTCAATTACCTTCTGTCTGTCTGGCGCATGATTGTGCTTCTTTTATTTTACTGGAGATGCCTCTAGGTTGAGGTTCAAACTATGTTGAATTATCTCAGGTGGTACCCCAGTCATATCTTCATTTTTCCATAATAAGGTGCATTATTCTTCTACCAGTACTCGACTAATGTCTACTTTCACAGGTTTTAGAAGGTCAGCGGCTATACGCACCTGCCGATTAGGCCCTATCATCAATGTCTTTATAAGTCCGACTGGCTTGGCATTCTCCATCTCTTTTGGCTCCATGACTGCTTCATTTGTCTTCAATGACACTTAGTAGGTTTCTACTCCCACTAGAGGGTTACCTGCAACTACTGCAACCCCCGTTATGGTAGGGATCTGTATGACAAGGTGTTTGATTGAAATTAGTGCATCCGACTCGGCTAGTGTGAGTACGGGCTTTTCAGTGATCCGCGAAACAATGAGGACTTTTTGGTCTAACCTTTTATGGGTCACTCGTTCTATCTTTTGAAGTCGAATCACATTCGATAAGCTTCTTTTGATGAGTTTGTGCCTTTGACCACGATTAAAAATAATTAACATGCATTTAGAATTAACTGTTTTTTTCCCCTGCGCGCAGTAATTTTTCAAATGGAACTTTTATTCCCAAATAAAAAATATACCAATTGCTCAACCCGTCGGGGGTGCTTCCCTAGAACCACTCGAGGGCTACCGCCCCTCGACCCCACTGGGGGTGCTGCCCCTTGCACCCCATGAGGAGCTGCTACCCCTTGAACCCCACGAGGGGCTGCCGCCCCTCGGACCCCGCTCCTGGGGATGCCGCTAAGTGTGATATATCTCATGTATGTGCCATATCTGTGCTAACCTTTGCCGATTCAGGTATATTTAGGTTAGATGTATGTTTAGGCCTTTGGGTATTTTATTTTCCATTTTTATACGAATGTATAGGATTTTGAAAGCCATTAAATTATTCTTTTATTTTCCGCATTATTTTTGTTGGATGACTGTAATAATTTACTTATTTACCACTTTTTAATGGTTGGTTAAATAGCTTCCGTACACAATATAAATCAAAAACACTAAATAGGGTGGATTAAAACCGAATAAGAAAGTTTTATACTTTTATCACGATAAATGATTTAATTTGGCCAATGTAGAATAGATAGCATCACCCGAGCTTAGAATCTCTACTTAAGGTATGGTCTTCCACCTAATGGGAAAATCATACCTAAATTTCCCGTTTGAGCTAAACTGGGTGGCGACTCTGTCTTAAATACAGGATTTTGATTTCGTATCTTTTGAGCATTATAATATGCATTTTCTATCATCACACTACACTAACATTTTTTGAGGTCGATCCTTCGGCCCGCTTCTCAGCCGTCCAAAATGTTGTCCCTTTACAGGTACTCTTAGGTTGAGGAATTAGAAGCAGAAAGAGAAGGGTACTCTATGCGGGCCAAGGATTCTCAATTGTAAAGCCTTCTTTGCCTCATAAGGAGTGATTAATAGTTGATTAAAGCTTGGAAAATGAAAATTTAAGGACTGGATGTAGGTAGGGTCTGAACTAGTATAAAATTGTTGTGTTTGATTTTCTTACTTTGTCTTTATTTACTTCAAGCTGTTATTACTCATTTTATTCTACTAAGTAAATTATCACCTTAAATCAAACAGGACTCATTAATGTACTCCAAATCAATCATTTATCTAAAACACAATTAATCAAAAGTCAATTATTTCACATCTCGCGAAAAGGAGTCAATCCCCCCTACTATACCCTGCCTAAACCTTTTAAAAGCTACTAGAAATGAACTAACTATAGTTTAATTTGTGATATGCAATGTTCCTCTTTGAAAATGTGAAGCAAAGGCCTCTTTTTATGGGTAAAAATATCCCCGACAGCATTTATGGCGGATTGATACTGAATAAGGTATGATTACAATCACTCTAGCCTGATTGTCCATGATTTCCACAAGTACAGGTGGGGAGGACCTATACAAGTCTTGGTAGGACCCGTATGGGTCCTTAAAAGCATACGGATTGTGTGGGGGCCTTGTGGGTCGACCTATAGTCCCGTACCTCCTTGTGTGACCCCGTACAGGTCCCTAAAGGCAGTCTAGGTCTCCAAAATTTTGCTAAACTCAGCCCTGCAGCATTAGGAACATCTCTTTTAGATAACACCTATAGAAGATTGCATTATCTAGCTCTCATCGTAGTTTCATGAGAAGGACCGTAAAAATCCAACGCTTATAGTAGCACTATTCTAAATAATGCTACAATATGGCCCGCGCGCAGGCCCACTCATGTACTATCTAACAGTACATGTGTAGGACCACTTGTGCAGATTTGAATAATACATAATATTTTAAAATCTTGCTAATTTCAAGTTCCTAATTCCCTTTTATATTAAGCCTCTTATTATTTTTCTGGCATATTGGTCTAACCAGTAATAATGGTCTAACCAATAAAATGGTCCAACCGTTATTTAACTATTCTAGATTAGACCTTGTCTAAGGATTCTTTATATGGCTCGGTTATAACTCAAAGTGTGTGACCTTATAGAATCATATAATATCGAGCTGTCAAAGTTTGACCTAGCTCAACTTCCCATCCAGGAATTGACTGGCTCAGAGCTCCAGATCGTTGTGGACACCGATGACTTTGATCGGTCATAGTGGCTCTCTAGTATAGGGCATATGACCCCCCTCGATATTCAGAACGTCTTGTGCATGTGACTTAATCCTGGATCTATAATAGTATCAATACAAATCACTCTTTCTATCAATGGTTAAGTGCCATCTTGTATCTAGGACTCAGCTTAAGTGTTAGTCCATTCGTAGCTCTAATGGCTACCCTAGTATTTAGTCTCACAACAAAAGTACACTACTCAACCAAATTAATGTGTTGACTAGGATCTTATCCTATCAACTCATACTCTGATAAGAGGTTTTAGGAGTGTGATAGTTCTAACAATTGGCCAAGGTACATCTCCCTTATATTTCTGTAATGGAGTGATAGATTCTATCTCAAGTATTTAGCTTACCAATGAACAAACATCAACTATAGCCAAAATAACCTATATCACCAAGTCTATAGAGTGCTTAAGTATGATCCAAAATATAGCAACACCTAAATAAGGTAAATAGTATCTCAAGTCTGAGGATATTCATATTGCTATTGCAATGGCAAAATACACCAACACATAATATAGATTACCGAGTGTTTTCTCAAAGTGGTCTCCAATGTATTTCCCTGAATACATTCATGTGTTAACTTAAGGTACCACCCTCCAGCACGGGAGATATGCTGCTTAAATCATATTCAAGGAGTATGACCACACATGCTAGTCTATCTATACTCATCAATGTCCAGTCTTGATGATACTATGACAAGGGATATTTAGATAAATCATAATTACACAGGAACTAGTTCCTACCCTACATAGTCCCACTATGCTCTTGCAATCCATGCTATGATTATGTTAAG
The DNA here is from genome assembly GCA_947683365.1 of Euphorbia pulcherrima. Classification (NCBI taxonomy): domain Eukaryota; kingdom Viridiplantae; phylum Streptophyta; class Magnoliopsida; order Malpighiales; family Euphorbiaceae; genus Euphorbia; species Euphorbia pulcherrima. The sequence continues at coordinate 47,974,229 of CANTUS010000010.1, forward strand.
GACTTTCACAAACACATTAATCAATATATTCTTAACCAATCATAATCTATTTTCATAATCACTAATATAACAGAAGAATGCCTTTATTAATATAACTTGTTTGTACAAAATAAAACTAACTAAGATATATCTCCCTAATTGACTCTAGAGCATACATCATATCTAACAGTAATGTGTTAAGTGCTTTATGTTAGTTATGATGTATGCCCTTAAGGCAATTAGGGTGATATATCTTAATTATATATTGGTATAACCAGTTTATTTAATTAATAAAGGCATTTAATCTTTTGTTTATATCAATGTTTCATATATATTGTGCTGGTTAGAATCTATTCGTTAATATCTTTATATAAAGGTCCTTGGCAAAATACATAGCCTGAAGTGAGAGATATGATAGTGGGACTATATGTAGTGAGACCTGCTTCATGTGCAATTATGATTATGTCTAAACTATCCTTAGTCATAGTTTCATCGAGAAAGGATATTGATGGAACGGTAAGACTAGCATATGGTCAACTTTCTTCGAAAGGGTGGCCCAAGTAGTTAACCTCCTAAAGACTGAAGGTGGAGCCTTGAGTTTGACACATGGATATATCTAAAAGATATATTGGAGATCACAGTAAGATAAACACTTGGTATATATATCAATGTGTTGGTGTTTACCTTCATGCAGTAGCTTTGCAAATATCCTCATACTTGAGATACTAGTTACCTTGTGTGATACTGCCGCTATACTTTGGGTCACACCTATTATGAGCGGATAAACCTCTTTTCGACCCTCGAGGATCGCATAAGATGTGTAGCACAAAGGGTGGAAAATAATAAGCACTATGAAGCGAGCCGAGGGATTGATCCTCATTTTAGCGTGATAAAAAGATGGATTGATCAAATTGATGTTGATGTTGAATTTAAGTCCAATTTGCATATTAAGGGATACGAGACTTGAAATCCTATATTTTAAAATAGAGTCGCCACCGAGTTAAGCTCCACCGAGAATTTGGGTACGATATTCCCACCGGGTGGTTAGACAGTACCTTAAAAAATAGATTCTAAGTTCGGATGATGTTGCTTACTTTTGAATTTTTAAATCAAGCCATTTACATATTAATAAACGCGACTTTAGTTCTTATGCGATTTAAATCCGGTTAATATTTGGAGTTTTCGGTTTATATAGCCATACATCTCACCAAAGCAATAAATAAAGCTAGTAAATAATTATTACAAGGCTTTACAAATTCCTAAACATTTTTCTAATGCGGGGAAAATAAACAAAGCGAATAAAGAGAGACCGCAATCGGGCCTCAACCGAACTTACCAACACCTAAATGGCTCAAAACGTGATAAATAAATCACAAATAATCACAAATAATTAAAAGGAGAAAATAAAATTTCATTATGAAGAAAAACACTTTTTGGAAATTTTTAGAGTTAAGAAGGCATTTTTTAAGCATTTAATGGCTATTTAATCAATTTAAAGAAATAATAAATAAATAAATTCAGATTAAAATTAAATTAAATATATATTCCAGAATTTTAGATTTTTAGAAAACACTTTGGGCAAAAATCGGGGTAAAACGTGCAAGAAAACGGCAAAAAATGACTTAAAATCAAATTTCGGCGGCCAAAGCTATGGCGACATCTTTGACTGCTGTAACTATAGACTTGACCGCTATAGTGGGAGTGGTGGTGGCTATAGTAGCGGCCGTCAAGGCTGTCGCTATGGCCTTGGCCGTCGAGATTTGTTTTTAAGGGGGAAATCGGTGTTTTTGCAACCATTAACTTTGAAATCATTAAAGTTTTAAGTCGTAATCAACTATGTTTCAACAGATCTAGACTTAAAACACACAAATAATGTTGATTTTATGGATTTGGGTAAGAAAATACCCAAAAATCACAAGAAATAAGGAGACCTCTATAGGGGTGGAGTTCACCTATATAGCCATAGCCTTCACCGCTATAACAGTAGTGGCCAAGGCTATTGGGATAGAGGTGAAGGCTATCCCGCTAGAGTTTAGATTATTTTCTAACAGTTTTCCAAAAACACTGAAGAAAAACCAAGCACAAACACCAGGGAACACACGAACAACAACAATAAATCAATTAAAATGAGTAAATGGATAAGGGAACTCAGTTTTGTTACCTATAGACTGTGAATCTTACTATGGAGACTCAAACCGGACATTTTGCAAGCTTTTGGTGATCTTCAGATGAAATAGTGATGGAATCAGCGATGAAATCTGACGGAATATTTGGGTAGTATTTGAAAAAAAGTGTCTAAAACTGAATTTAATCCATTTTAACCTATGATTTCTAATTGATTTGAGTGTTTAAGCTATAAGATCGAGCATAAGAATAATTAAGAATTGAGATTAGAAGGATTAAACCCAGATTCTATGCTTTTCTTAAGCTTTCTCTCTCTAGTTCTTCCCTTTCTCTCTCTTGTTCTTCCTTTTCTCTCAAAAATGTGATTCTAATTCTAAATTCTGGAGAAAAAGTCCTCTAATCTCTCTCTTAGATTGGCTTAAATACTCTCTCACTCAAAAAACACCAACTTAGGCTAATTTTCTGGAAAAATACGTGGCAAAATCAAAAGGAGAGAGAGGGAGCGAAGTGGCACGGCCTGCAACAGGTCGTGCCACACCTAATGCTGTCGTCATGGTGGTGGTTGCCATAGGGGCGGCAGCCACCACCATGACCATAGCAGAAACCTCCATAAGGGTGGTGGTGGCCACTGCCATGGTGGCAGCCAAGCCACCATAGAGGCGGGGGGTGGCCACAACGGGGGTGGCCACCTCGGTGGCATTCACCGCTATAAAGGGTGGTGGTGACTGCCTCCAAGGCAGCGGCAACTGCCACATAAGTGGCAGTCACCGCCATCGGAGGGCAAGCTACAGCTGGCTGAAGCAGCCAAGAGGAGGGAGCTAGGGGATAGGATTAGGGTTTTTAATTAGGGTTTCTAGGGTTTTAAGGCGGTAGATTAGGGTTTTTAGTTTCGACGCTTATAACTTTCACTACGGTTATCCGATTAAGGTGATTCTTAACATTGTGGAAAGCTTGGAGAGTTTAGACTCCAAAAATATAAATGAGACTGGCTGAAAATATTCAAATTTTATAGAAAATTGTGAAACAAATAACTATATGCGAGCGAAAGGAAACGGTTAATTCTAAATACATATGAATGATATTTAAGCGTGGCCAAAGGTCCAAAATCATCAAATAGGTACTTACCAAACATGATTTGACCTTCAGAGAATAGAACAACTAGACCATATGAGGTCAGAGAAACAATTCATCATCATTCTAAGGGTCACCGAAAAGCCCATGCTCACAGGCTGCCCCTTGGGAGATTGTCACTTGGCTAGCTGAGTGTAGTCTCATGAAAGAGCGAGGGATAGAAGGTTATACCTAAGATGAAGGAATTTTGAGTCGATCGTCAATGGACAGTCATGGGATGTATCATCGGTGGACCTATTGAAGGTAGAAAAAGCTGAATCGGTTGTCTACTGGTGGTTTGGGAATGCACCATCAACAGACCTAAAATAATGGTACCTTGAGTTGGTTGTCTATGGATGGTCATGGGACACATCATCAATGGACACGTTGGAGGTGGAAGTTGAATAGGTTATCTACTGGTGTTTTGAGGACGCACCATCGACAGACCTATCAAAGGTAGAAGTTGAATCGGTTGTCTACTGGTGGTCTGAGGATGCACCATCAATAGACCTATTGGAGGTAGAAGATTCTTTAAATCGATTGTCTACTAGTGGTTTGAGGACGCACCATCAATGGACCTATCGAAGGTATAAGAATCTTTGAATTAATTGTCTACGGACAGTCTGGGGATGCATCATAAAAGGACGTATTAAAGTCAAAGATCTGGGTTGGTTGTCTACTAGTGGTCTGAGGGCGCACCATCAACGGAGCCGTCAAAGGTGGAAGCTGAATTGGTTGTCTACTGGTGGTTTTAGAATGCCCCATCAAAGGACCTATGGGGAAGGCAAATCTAAATCGGTTGTTTACTGGTGGTTTGAGGATGCACCATCAATGGACCTATCAGGAAGGTGAAACTGAATCGGTTGTCTACCTGTGGTTTGAGGACGCACCATCAACAAACCTATCGGGAAGATGAATCTAAATTGGTTGTCTACTAGTGGTTTAAGGACGCACCATCAACGGATCTATCAAGAAGGTGAGGCTGAATCAGTTGTCTACTGGTGGTCTAGGAACACACCATCAATGGACCTATCGAGAAGGCGAGGATGAATTAGTTATCTACTAGTGGTCTGGGAATGCACCGTTAATGGACCTATCGAGAAGGCGAGGCAAAATTGGTTGTCTACTGGTGGTTTGAGGATGCACCATCAACGAACCTATCGAGAATAGAAACTTGAGAGGTTAGTAGTTATAGATTACACTTTTAATTGCTTAATTGACTTTATCGAGTCAAAAATTTTTGCCCCTTCAATTAAGCAATAAAAATGGAATATTGAGATAAGAGAGTTTAGAACTATTTGGAAAGTTCGGGAAATCCATCGTTGGGTTGATTTTGTGATAGTTGTATCGAGATGCCCCTGAAAGACTGAAAGCTACATTGTAGTGCCCCTGAAAGGTTGAAAGCTGTCAAGAAAGTTTTAAGATATTAGTAATTGACATGAGTTGCATTTTAATTGCTTAATTGATTTTATGGAATAAAAATATTTTTGCCCCTTCAATTAAGCAATTGAAATGGAAGAATGAAATAAAAGCTGAGTTAGGATTTTTGGGAATTCGGAGAAGCTGCCGAGGTGTCCATTGTATCTAGCTGATATGCCCTTTGGAGTCTCTATCTTTGACAGTAGTTTAGGAAATGAATTGAGATGCCCTTAATGATTATATTGAGGTGTCCCTTAGATAATCTGAGTTCTAATTTTAGGATCCATCAAGTTGGTTGTCCACCTAGATTGCCACATGGTATACTTGTCAAGAAAGTTTTATAGCATCAGTAAATGATATAAATTGTGTTTTTATTGCTTAATTGATTTTGTGGAGAAGCTACCAAGGTTGAGCACTGAGACTAGCCAATGTGCCCCTGGGAGAAACTCTGTCTTTGAATGTAGGATAGAAAACAATTTTGAGATTCCCATTGATACGGGTGCTTTCTTGGAGGACGAGCGTATAGCTTGAGGATACCTTGTTGTACTTTATTTCCTATAGAATTTAGCATAGGCTAATAGATATGATATTTATGAATATTATGCATGAATGCGTGAATGCATGAGATGCTTGAGCTGATCACCTTCAAGGTGATTGATTGAATTGATTGATCGACTTTGATCGGAGAGAGATTGACTTTCTTGAAGAGAGAACATATGGAATTGCATTGCTTTAAAGATCAAATTCAGATGCCTTTGATGGGGAATTAGGGATGTCACATAAATCAGGTGGGAATGCCCCTAGTGGAGAATTAGAGAAGCTACGACGAGTCGACTGCAAATTGATTGCTAGATCGAGCATGTCAAAGACAAGGGGGTGCACAAAGCGAAGTTCAAGATTCTGGATAACGAATGACTGGATGCTATCACTACCAATGAATTCTACCCATGATGGTTTTAGGAGATTACAGACTCGAGATGCTTGGCCGCGATCGAGATTGTAGTGGACATGCGCAGAGGATGAATTTAAGCCCTTCAAATCCACTAGACAGGAGATTGCATTTAGGCACTCTGATGCTGATGACGATAATGCAGGTATTTTGATGTGATCGATGGCTATCATTTATCTTTGTTTTGATTGCCTTAATTTTTGCATCGACCTAAACATTGTGCTGGGCCCATCAAACTTTGATCATTTTGCTTTTATATCCTAATTTTTGCGTTAACTGCCCTTCACGGGTTTTCAATCTAGCAGACTTTTCCTAGCTTTTTTTCCTTTTGTTATTATTCTTTTATTTTGCGAAATCAGGTTGATTGCACGAAACCCTTCATTTGACTTACTTGCAACATTTCGCGTTTTGGGCCCAATATACTCATTCAAACACAAATATAAAGAATTCAGTAAAATGATATTTCCATTAAATGAATTAAGTTTGAGTATATGGTGATTATAACCATTTCTGTTGACCCAAACTTTGCTGTTAACTAGCCTATGTAGGTTTTCTAGCCAACATACTCTCGTTGCTCACTTTTGCCCTAAATTTTGGCTACACCACCCTTTTTGGGTTTTTAGCCTAGTGGGCTATCTTTGCACCCTAACTTTTGCCTGACTGGTTTGTAGAATACCGACCAGTGGGATACACCCTAATTTTTGCCCGAGTATTAGTAGACCACTCACCGGGTGATTTGATTTTGTTTATTCTTTTACATGCTGCTTTTTTGGATTTAATTCTTTTGGGTTAGATATGGTAATGCTTTAACCTGATTTGATTGGTAGGGTTTACAAGCTCATTATCGTCCATATCCATGCCCCTTGAACCGAGTACCTTTTTTATTACGTAAGGTCTTTCCTAATTCGGTCGGAACTTTCCCCTTTAAATCAGAATTAGAATGCTCCATTTGCTTTAGAACTAGATTGTTGGCTTTTAGCGGATACTCCTGATGCTTAGCTTTGTCATTAGGTGCCTTTGCCATGTGTTCTTGGTGCATTTTAAGATTATTCAAGCCATTTGAAATCGCACTTTAGTCTATGGGGGTCCCTTTGGCTGCAACTCTTAAGGGCTTCATACCGGTTTTGGTTGGTAGCATGGTTTCCATTTTGAAGGCAAAGGAATAAGGTGTTTGGTTTGAAAGAATTCTGACATTTGCTTGACATCTTTGAAGGATGAATGGCGGGTCAATCTTTGATCTTTGCAGTGGTCTTGGAAATGAACTTCTTGATGAGCTAGCTTGCGGCTTTGATTGCCCTATTGCCTCATGGTCAGTGCGGTGAGGATCTGCGATGTCCAAACCTTTATTTCCTGATCAATCAAGTAGTGCCCCTTGGGGCTGAAACTGATTATCGGAGACCAAGCGGTGAAGTAGTTCATACTAGGTGAAGATGCAGTTCTAGATGAACTTGGACATCCTCTTGGCGGTGATGTCGATGAAAGACTCGGCTTCCCCCTATTTTTAGAAGCAACTCTCATTTGTTAATGAGGGTCGAATCTCATCGATCATATGTGTCCCCCTCGCCGAGAATGGCCAGTGAGGAGAGAAACAGTGAAGGTTTGTGGTTGTAAGGTAATAGATATTGGGAAGAGCAAATGGTGTATCAGGGGTGGGAAATTTGAGAATGGGTGGACGAAGAAAAGTCAAGCCATAATTCTATCAAAGGTGATTTGGTGATGTTCCTTCTTTATAATTGTCGACGCTTCTTCGGTAGCTTGAAGATAGGTTTGCATATAGTTGTAAGGCCGGCGATGATCCGGTTGAAATATTGGATCTATTGAGGGAAGGATGGAGCTTCTTTTTCTATTCTGGGTATCAGAAGATGATGCTCGATTTCTGGCGAAGAACCCTAAGTGACTAGTTGTGACCAAGCGAAAGCGTTATCATAATCTTTAAGCACTTGTTATCTCTCTTTTTTTCATAGGTTAGGTGATTAGAAGTGGTTACCATTTTAGGTTATCACATGTACTCAAATTTATTTTAGTTAAAGAAACATCATGAATACTGAACAAATTATGATTATGATAAAATGAATGCATGGACCCATTGGGTGAAACATCAAGCAAATAAGCAAAAGTAAAGTCTTGACTGATAATAAAGTGCCTTAAAGACAAAATCATTCACATTTAAATACTAGAAAAAGAAAATTACATAAATAGATAGTCATCCTCCACAGGCGGAGGGTCTTGAGTTGTGGAGTTGGTAGATTAGGCATCCTTGGTAGCTTTCATCAGTATGTCATCCAGGACGAGATCCAAAACTTTCACTCGCTCGACTGATGACTTGTCTCCTTCATTCACTAGAGACCTCACGAACTAGAGAAGACCATGGTCGATACAAATTCTTCGGAACCCCATCATCAGAGATTGGTGATGGTTTCTTTTTAGTGTGGGTCTTTCTGGCTGGCTGATCAATTTTCCTTTCTCTTATCAGGTGCCAAATGGCCATGCCTAGAGGCTTGCATTGATCTGTTTTGTGAGCTACCTGAAAATGATAATGACAGAAATTCCCTTTCTCTACGGGCGTAGGGGAACGATATTCACGAAAAGGGATGAGCATCCTTTCTCTTCTAACTTGGCAAATAGGACACTAAGAGGGAGCTTCCATGGGAATATGAAAGCTTTCTAAGCAGGTGTCCGAATAGGTGTAGCTTGTACTGCAGAGGTATTGAGTTGAATTACGAGATTTTTTGTCTTTAGAATAGATGGCTCTAATAAGATCTTGTGGGCCACTACCTCGAGAAAGCGGGGGTGAATCTTAAGGGTTAAATGCTTTTTTAGGCTCGACTATCTTTCCTTCCCTTATCAAACGATTGATGCCTTGAATCAAAGTCCAACATTTGTTAATGCGGTGGCCTGGTTTGACATGATACGCACAAAAGCTATGCTTCTTCTCTTCCTTAGGGGTTCCATGCTCGCGAAGGGTTCTGAAGAGGCCGTGCTCCATTAAGGTGGCTAAGATTACACTAAGGGGTAATTTCCATGGACTTGGCATATCTTTAGGGTTATTATTCTGCTGGATGGTGGTAACTACGACCAACGCCTGAGCAATCGCCCGATCCTGAGTGGATGATCCCTGATTTGACTTGCAGGCTTGTGAAAGCTTCTCCTTTACCTTAGCTTGTAATGGGACAACATGTGGTCCTTCACTCTCTTTGAGCTTTTCTTTTTTTACTTTTTTTAGAACTAAAGAGTAGGAACTTATGCAGTAGAGCCTCTAGTTTGGGTGTCCTGTCCAAAGATTGCATGACCTGGTCACTGGATGGATGGGGTATGCCAGACTGGAATGGTTAAGCAAGCGATGAGGTTTTGACATGAGAGCTAACCCATAGATTAGTATTAAAGCAGTTTTGCGGGTAAGTAGTCCCTCTTGGAGCATCAATAAACTAAGTGGGAGAAGAAGAAAAGGACTTTGGAGGTATCTGAGGTTGAGCTAAATTCTGATTCAGTTGGAATAGACCAGACTGGGACTAGACCGGTGAAATTGATCAAGCTGATGAAACTAATCTAGGGTTACTGGGGTCAATGGAAACTGGGTCACACTGGTGAGAAAATCAGGCTTGAAGGTATGGCTTGGAGTCTGGGTCACATAAGCGAACACAGTCGACTGAGATTGCACGATTGAATGGGCTATTACACACACCAAACCGGCTAAATTGGCTGAATAGTAGACTGAATCTAAATTGGGGGAACTTAAAATGGGAAGCTTTGAGCAACCTCTAACTGTTCCTGAGATTGAATATTGATTCTCAGAATCCCTTGAACACTTCTTCTTTATTCCAAAACTGTGCGAACTAATTCTTGGATCTACCCGTGAATTGCATCTCAGAACTAATCGAATCAGAGAAACACTGCCATATCATTGGCAATTTTGGAACTCAGCAGAGACTGCCCCTAATTAGGAGGAGTGAGAGGAGAGGGAGTACCCTCGAATGGAACCCCACCAACAATCGGCAAACCAGACATAGAAGATAAAAACCATTCTAAAACTGAGCTTGACACTAAACTCATACCCACATAACAATAAATTTAGATGATGATCAAGTCTGGCGGTAGCAATGCCTTGGTCTAACTCTGAAATTGAAAGATTATCAGCCTAAATCAAACCATGGATGAAATGAATGATTACATAATTGCTTGAGTGATGAATGCCATATATATAGGGGTGGTTTAGAGAGGTAGAGATCAGACGGGCTTATGATGCAAAGCTTGACCCCAAAATATGAGAGATGTTCAAACTCCTCGCAATGTCTAGCGAACTAGATACAGGTCGTCAAGACTCAAATGATCCCAGGCATTTTGTGAAATTCCCCATTCAAGCGAGGGGAGAGTAGGAAAGCAAAAATAGAAATTAAAAGTCGACCACAGGCGGCCTATGCATGAAGTGCATATGTATGAGTACAACACAAGTAGCTCACGAAAGCGAATAAATCTCTTCCAACCTTACGACTCCCGCCTAATGCCAATTTGGAATCTGGGGTTAACTCTAGCTCTAGGAAACGGCAAGAGAGTATGATACCTAGTTCTAAATTATTTTGGAGAACCTAAGGGGAAGTTGCTATTGGTAGATTTATCGTGGTTCATAGTCTCAAACTGCTAGTGTTGTGGAACAATAATGTAGAAGGGTCTCGTTTACCTTGATTCCGTATAACTCAACCACTCCTTAAATGAGTGCGATCACGGGAATTACACGTTGGTTGAAATGAGTGATCCACCCATAAATATCCCCAATTCCTTGCGGGCATGAGGCATGCAAGTGAGCTTCACGGGGGTGAAATAATGGCACCTTAAAACTTAGAAACTAACTAAGCGGTGGATAAAAAAGGCATAAGAAATAAAGCATTGATTTAAAAAAATGATTTAGGCACATCATCAAAATACTTTAACCAATTTTCAGAAATGAAAGCGATTTTCCAAATTTTAAGCTAAAAGGAAAGTCCCCAGCAGAGTCGCCACTATAAGCGGACGACCTCTTTCCGACCCGCGAGGACCGTGTGAGATGCGTAGCACCGGGGGGGGGGGGGAGGGGTGGAAAATAATGAGCGATGTGAAGCGAGCCGAGGGATTGATCCTCATTTTAGCGTGATAAAAAGATGGATTGATCAAATTGATGTTGATGTTGAATTTAAGTCCAATTTGCATATTAAGGGATACGAGACTTGAAATCCCGTATTTTAAAATAGAGTTGCCACCCGGTGAAGCTCCACCCGGAATTTGGGTACGATATTCCTACCAGGTGGTTAGATCGTACCTAAAAATAGAGATTCCAACTTTGGATGATGTTCTTACTTTTCAATTTTTAAATCAAGTCATTTACATTTTAATAAACGCAACTTTAGTTCTTATGCGATTTAAATCCAGTTAATATTTGGAGTTTTTGGTTTATATAGCCATACATCACACAAAAGCAGTAAATAAAGGAGAAAAATAATTAATACAAGGCTTTAAAAATTCCTATACATTTTTCTAATATGGGGAAAATAAATAAAGCGGATAAAGAGAGACTGAAATTGGGCCTCAACTGAACTTACCAACACCAAAATGGCTCGAAAGATGATAAATAAATAAATAATAATCACAAATATGGCACAAATAATTAAAGGCAGAAAATAAAATTTTATTATGAAGAAAAACATTTTTAAAGAATTTTTAGAGTTAAGAAGGCATTTTTTAAGCATTTAATGGCTACTTAATCAATTTAAATAATAAATAAATAAATAAATTCAGATTAAATTAAGTTAAATATATTCCAGAATTTTAGATTTTTAGAAAATATTTTAGGCAAAAATCAGGGTCAAAAACGCAAGAAAGCGACAAAAAAGGACTTAAAATCAAATTTCAGCGGCCAAAGCTATGGCAACAGCTTTGGCCGCCGTCACTATAGCCTTGACCGCTATAGTGGCAGCGGTGGAGGCTATAACGGCAGTGGTCAAGGCTGTCGTTATAGCCTTGGTCGTCGAGATTTGTTTTTAATGGGGAAATCAGTGTTTTTGCATCCATAAACTCGAAATAATTAAAGTTTTAAGTCGTAATCAACTATATTTCAATAGATCTAGACTTAAACACACAAATAATGTTGATTTTATGGATTTAGGTAAGAAAATACCCAAAAATCACAAGAAATAAGGAGACCTCTATAGGGGTGGAGTTTACCTCTATAGCCATAGCTTTCACTGCTATAGCAGTAGCAGCCAAGGCTAAAGGGATAGAGGTGAAGGCTACTATCCCTGTAGAGTTCAGATTATTTTCTGAAGGCTTTCCAAAAACACCGAAGAAAAACCAAGCACAAACACCAGAGAATGCAAGAACAACAACAATATAGCAATACAAATGAGTAAATAGATAAGGGAACTCAGTTTTGTTACCTGTAGGCCGTGAATCTGACTTTGGAGACTCAAACCGGACGTTTGGCAAGCTTTTGATGATTTTCAGATGAAATAGTGACGGAATCAGCGACAATTTCAGTGACAGAATATTTGGGTAGTATTTGAGAAAAAGTCTCTAAAACCCTATTTAATCCATTTTAACCTATGATTTCTAATTGATTTCAGTGTTTAAGCTAAAAGATCGAGCCTAAGAATAACTAAGAATCGAGATTAGAAGGATTAAACCTAGATTCTATGCTTTTCTTAAGCTTTCTCTCTCTAATTCTTCCCTTTCTCTCTCTAATTCTTCGTTTTCTCTCAAAAGTGTGATTCTAATTCTAAATTTTTGAGAAAAAGTCCTCTAATCTCTCTCTTGGATTGGCTTAAATACTCTCACCCTCAAAAATACACCGACTTAGGCAAATTTTCGGGAAAAATACATGGCAAAATCATAAGAAGAGAAAGGGTGCGAAGTGGCATGGCCGCAATAGGTCGTGGCACACCCAACGCCGCCATCACGGTGGTGGTCGCCATAAGGTCTGCGGCCACCGCCATGACTACAACAGCCATCACCACAAGGGTGGCGGTGGCTGCTGCCATAGTGGCGGCCAAGCCACCATGGAGGTAGGGGGTGGCCACCCCGGTAGCGTTCACCACCATAAAGTGTGGCGGTGACTGCCGCCATTGCCGCCGCCGGTGGCAGCAGCAGCCAAGAGAGGGGAGCTAGGGGATAGGAATGGAGTTTTTAATTAGGGTTTCTTGGGTTTCAAGGGGCAAGATTAGGGTTACTACTTCTGACGCTTATAACTTTCACTACGGTTAACCGATTAAGGCAATTCTTGACATTATGGAAAGCTCGGAGAGTATCAAATACTTACTAAAAATGTTCGAATCTTATAGAAAATCGTAAAACAAATTTCTGCGAGCAAGCAAAAGAAAATGGTTAATTCTAAATGCATATGAATGATATTTAAGCACGGCCAAAGGTCTAAAATCATCAAATAGGTACTTGCCAAACGTGATTCGACCTTCAAAGAATAGAACAACTAGACCATATAAGGTCAGAGAAACAAGTCATCATCGTTCCAAGGGTCACCAAAAAGCCCGTGCTCACACCTATTCACTCATTAATTTAGGATTCCAGGGGTGATTAAGGGTATAGTGATGGCAGCACGTTGGTAAGCTATGGAGTCGAAAAGAATCCATCACTCTGGATATATTAAGGAGTTGTACTTGGCCGCTTGTTGAAGTTATGATTACTATAAAACTCTGTTAGAGTATGTGATTGATAGAAATAGTTTCTAGTCAAACACATTATGGTAAAAAGTATACTTTGGTAACAAGCAAATAACTGGGATAGCTTAGAGCAACCTCGCTATTGGTGGGTTAACACTTTAATCAAACCCAACGAACTAGATGGTATTAATATTAAAGAATGAAAGGAGTTTATCCCACTAGACAACTATTGCATAAACAAGGATTAAATCATAAGAACAAATGACATTCCGAGTAATGGGGGATGGTGGACCCTTGCTAGAGGCGTACTACAGTCATTTAAGGTCGTCGATTTCTATTCAAGGTTTAGAACCTCGAGCTAATAGTTCCTATAGAACAAGGATTGGTCAAACCTTAATAGGTCAATACTTTAGGATCATATAAGGTCACACACATTGGACTTTTATCGAACTGAATAAATAATTAATAGACTTCATCTATTACAAAAATATTAAGTATTGAATGGTTGGACCTTCACCTGGTTAGACCATATATTTTATTTATTGACCGGTTACTAATTTATTAGAGTCATAAAATAAAATATTTATTTGAATTGGAGAAAAGAGCTAAAATATACCGGACTGCCTCAAATGAGGGTTGGACCCTTAGCGAATAGACCCCACAAGCCCAAAGGGCTCGCGGGACCTGTGCAAGCCCACACGAGTGCTAATAGCACTCTTGGGGTGCAGGCAGTGCAAGGTAAGCTTGCACTGGCCTGTACCAAAGGCCATCTGTGAGCTGGGCTTGCAGAAAGTCACGCGAGGCCTAGTCGGTAGGGCAAGGTAGGCTTACAAAGACCATGCCATCTTTGAGCTGGGCTCACGGGAAAGCCCGCAAGGCCTAGCCTAAGGGACAAGTCAGGCTTGCAAGAGCTTGCCTTGTGTGGCATAAGAACCGGTTTGTGGAGCAAGCCGGGTCAGTATGGGCAGCACACAAATCCTATAAGATTCACGTGTTTGCCAAGGGTGGGATGGGGTTTTCCCCATCCCGCATCAAATATGGGGAGCCTTGCTCCCCTTATAAATTGAGCTCCCTTTCTCCTTTCTCACATACACCACAAGCTTATTCGAGCCCTGATTTGAGATTCCAACGCGATATCTCTCAAGTCAACTCAAGATCAAATACTTTTATTTTGGGTGAGTTTTGGAGTGGTCTAGCAGCTACTCGAAGCTCTGCGGTTCTTCCTCATTGGGAGGTTTTGGTTAGTGGGGTTTGTGTGGATACTCATACAAGCTATCCTATACTTGGTGGCTTGTGTAAGAGGGTTCGACTGGTAAGTCCTCTAATTCTCTTTTAATTATTAACTCCTTTTATTAAGCGTTTTAAGACTTAATAATTATTATGCTTAGGTTGTTTTGCATGTTTAGTTTATTTTATACATTGACTATAACTTAGAGTTATAACATGTATAAAATAAAATATATTTATGTTAAGATATAATTTAGAATTATGGTATGCCTAGCCTATACATGCTAATTTAAGTAGAGAATTAATTTAGTAAGGCTTTAATTAATTTATATGCTACTAATAGGAGTTCCTAGGGACAACGGACAAAATTTTGAATTTCCATCATGCATGTTCAAAGTGACTATCAGTTCCCATCACTTTCAAGATTTTCCAATGTTTCGTTCTAATTCAATCTTAAGATATGGTGAAGTATCTTCTGAAGATTCTGTGTACTTTCAATCCTTTGGAGTGTATGATTTTTTATATATTTTGTTGCTTAAAATTCTTTAATCTTCTGAGCTTTTACCGATGATCTTTTTTGTTGTAATTTGTTGTAGCTTTTGACCCTGGTTAATCTCGTTAGGTTATTTATGCTTCGGAGGATTATTTATGCTTCGGAGGATTATTTATGCTTCTGAGAAACCATAAGTCTTTTTAGTGGATGCTTGTTTGACTTTTTCTTCCGAAAACTTCTAGTTGCCTTGATTGATTTGGTTGTATTATATCAGTTCTTGATTTCTGAGTTTTTTAAGTTTGTTATCTTAAAAAAAACTATCTTCTAAGAACCTTTTTGTCTAGGGACATGTTCCAATAGTTATGAATACTGAAAACATAATGTGTGTTTTGGATTAATGCATGGTTCTGTGAAATATCAAACAAGTAGGCAAAATCAATATTATTATTGAAAGCATGATAGATTGAATTGTCTACATTAAATACATTAGAGATATAGAAATACTATCATCCAGATAATCCACATGCAGAGGGTCTTCCCTAGAAGTAGCGGCAACATTGAAAGCCACAATAGTCTTAATCACAAGATCGATTAGCTCATATTCAAAAAATAACTCTTCTTGCTCAAATGCATGCCCATTCTCCTTTGACTAATGGGCTTCCTTATTCATAGCCTTAGCAAGGCTCTTAACAACTCAGTTATGGGGTTATTCTCATCCTCCCCCATAGTTCCAACCTTTATTTATAAGGATATATTGTTAAAATAATAAACTTAATTTATTTATGTGGTAGAAATTGAAACACTAGAGTTGGTGGATTTTGTGTGGTGATAATTTAGAGTTAATGGTGTATTAGTTTATGTTTTTATTGTTGCACAATGAATGGTTATAATTGTTTCTCTTGCACTATAAATAGAGCATGGTATGAAGGTTGTAATAATCCAATTCAAAGAAACAAATAGAAAGTATTAAGTCTTTCATCTCTTATAAGTTGTTTTCTTTGATATTCCTCTCCAATTTTTCTAACAAAGTGGTGTCAGAGCCGAGTTTAATTCCAAGTATGCTCTGTGGTTGCAGCGTAGTCTGATCTTCCACATCAGAAAAAAATTATATTTGGTTTCCGAATCACAAAAACCCTTGTGAGGTTTCTTATTTTTCTCCAAATATATTTTGAGTGTTGAGAGACCCTACCCGAAAAAATGAATGTCAACAGTTACAACTTTCCCCAGCTCACCAAAACCAATTACAAAAATTGGTGTATTAAAATGAAAGCCATCCTTGGAGCCCATGATGTTTGGGATGTTGTCGAAAATGGTTACGTAGTTCCAGTTCCAGCACAAGGTGCAGAAATGTCCCAAGCCGAAAAAGAAGCTCTTAATAAGAACCGTCGAAATGATCAGAAGGCACTTAGTCTAATCCACCAAGGGTTAGATGACGTGATGTTTGAGAAGGTGGCTGAAGCTACTACCTCCAAACAAGCTTGGGATATATTACGAGTTTCTCTTCAAGGAGAGGAGAAAGTACAGAAGGTGCGGCTTCAAATGTTAAGAGGCGAGTTCGAGTCGTTGAAGATGAAGGAGACCGATTCAATCGTGGATTATACCTCGAGAGTAAAGTCTGTCGTTCATCAAATGCGGCAGTATGGAAAGCAAATGGAGCAAAGTGAAGTTGTTGAAAAAATTTTGCGATCACTACTACCGAAGTTTGAACACATAGTAGTAGCCATTGGAGAAGCACGTGATACTAGTACAATGACCGTTGACGAAGTTGTTGGATCACTACAAGCACATGAGGAGAGGCTAAATAGACAACGAGAAGAGTCTATGGAACAAGTCCTGGCTACAAAGGCTTCGATTAGAGAAGGTGAAACAAGCCGAGATGCTAGTCAATATGGACGAGGTCGGGGTAGAGGTCGTGGAGGAAATGGAAGAGGAAGAGGACGTGGAAGAAATCAACAACATGGAAGAGATGATAACAGTAGAGAAAGTAACCAGTCCACTAGAGGCAGAGGTCGTGGACATGGACGAGGCCGAGGACGAGGAGCCTGGAGGCAAAATGACGGACATGACAAGTCAAATGTAAAGTGTTACAATTGTGGTAAATTTGGTCACTACGCATCCGAGTGCTGGTATCAGAAAAAACAAGTAGAGGAGACGGCGAACCATATTCAAGATGAGGAGGAAAACAACACGGTTTTACTAACTCGTGAAGGAGAACATGGACAAGAAAACAACCTATGGTATCTCGACAATGGCGCAAGCAATCATATGTGTGGCAACAAGAACATGTTTACGGAGTTGGATCAGTCATTCGGTGGAAACGTTATTTTCGGTGATTCTTCAAAAGTTCCAATCAAAGGCAAAGGAACCATTCTTATTCGTCTAAAGAATGGTGAACATCAATTCATCAACAACGTCTACTATGTCCCGGACATGAAAAGTAATATTTTGAGTTTGGGACAGTTGTTGGAGAAAAACTACCAAATTCACATGGTGGATCGGAGGTTGGTGTTGTTGAACGAGAAGAAGGAGCTGTTAGCAAGTGTGCCGATGTCAAAAAATCGAATGTTCACTCTTAACATCAAGACGGATATGGCGAAATGCTTGAAGGCTTGCGTGAAGGATCCTCATTGGCTTTGGCATCTAAGGTTCGGACATCTGAACTTTGGAGGGCTAAAGCTGCTAAGTCAAAGTAAGATGGTGCACGGTCTTCCCCCTATCGACAAACCTCATCAACTTTGTGAAGGATGTCTCGTTGGAAAGCAATCACGAACCAGTTTTCCAAAGGAGTCCATGTCAAGGGCAAAGGCGCCGCTAGAGCTAATTCATGCTGATGTTTGTGGACCGATAACTCCATCGTCATTAGGAGGAAATAAATATTTTCTGCTGTTCATTGATGACTATAGCAGAAAGACATGGGTTTACTTTCTGAAGGAGAAATCAGAAGTTTTTGGAGCATTCAAGAAGTTCAAAGTGCGCGTGGAAAAGGAGAGCGATCAGTACATTAAAGCCTTAAGATCCGACAGAGGGGGAGAATTCACATCCAATGAATTCAAGAATTTTTGCGAAGAAAATGGAATTCGCCATTTCTTATCAGTCCCAAGATCCCCTCAACAAAATGGAGTTGTTGAAAGGAAGAATAGAACTGTGCTAGACATGGTGCGGAGCATGTTGAAGAGTAAAGATTTACCAAAGGAGTTATGGGCAGAAGCTGTTGATTGTGCAGTCTACATCCTGAACCGGTCCCCAACTACAAGTGTTACAGATATGACACCTCAAGAAGCATGGAGTGGGAGAAAGCCTAACATCTCTCATTTTCGTGTTTTTGGGAGTGTTGCTCATGTTCACGTGGCGGATGAAGAAAGAAGAAAATTGGATGATAAAAGCAAAAAATACTTGTTCGTGGGATACTCAGAATCTTCAAAAGGCTACAAGGTCTTTGATCCTGACACCGGGAAAATAGTAATCAGTAGGGATGTGACTATCGATGAAGAAGCAACATGGGATTGGAATGATCACCAACTAAAAAGTTATAATTTTTATCCTTTCCCAATAGATGAAAGTGATGATCAAGACGCTGAAGAGACACCTGCCACACCAATAAGAACTCCTATTTCATATGCAACTCAAGGGAATGACGATAGCGAAAGTGGAAGTACAAGTCCGAAGGAGAGACCTAGAAAATTTCGACGTGTTGAAGATCTTCTTGATGTGACAAGAGATATCAGTAGAGAGTTTAATTATTGCTATCTCATTGATAGTGAGCCCATTGACGTTGAAGAAGCCATGGAGAACAAGAATTGGAGAAAAGCCATGGAAGAAGAGATCCAAGCAATTGAGAAGAACAAGACTTGGGAGTTAACTAAACTTCCAGCTGACAAAAAGCCCATTGGAGTTAAGTGGGTTTTCAAGGCGAAGAAAGATGCAAGTGGAAAAATTGTGCGATACAAAGCAAGGCTCGTTGCGAAAGGGTATAGTCAGAAACAAGGTATCGACTATGATGAAGTGTTTGCACCCGTCGCAAGAATGGAGACAATCAGACTGGTGATTTCTATTGCTGCTCAAAACGGATGGAAGATTCATCAAATGGATGTCAAGTCAGCATTTTTGAATGGATACTTGGAGGAAGAAATTTACGTGCAACAACCACCGGGTTATGTTGTCAAAGGCCAAGAAGGAAAATTGTTGAAGTTGAAGAAAGCATTGTACGGTCTCAAACAAGCACCGAGAGCATGGAACAGCCGAATTGATAAATATTTCCAAGAGAATGGTTTCAACAAGTGCCCACATGAATACGCGCTGTATGTGAAGGTGGAGAAAGGAGATATGCTGCTTGTCTGCTTGTATGTGGATGATCTCATTTTTACTGGAAGTAATCCTCAAATGTTTGAAGATTTCAAGAAGACGATGACTCGCGAATTTGAGATGACCGATATTGGCCTGATGTCATATTATCTAGGCATCGAAGTGAAGCAAGATGATAATGGCATTTTCATTTCTCAAAGTGGATTTGCTAAGGAGATTTTGAATAAGTTCAAAATGGAGAAGTGCAACCCTGTCAACACACCGGTAGAATGCAACTTAAAATTGACCAAAGATGAAGATGGAGAAAATGTCAATCCAACAATGTTCAGAAGCTTGGTTGGAAGTCTAAGATATTTGACGTGCACAAGGCCTGATATTTTGTACGCAGTCGGACTAGTCAGCAGATATATGGAAACACCAAAGGAGTCACATTGGAATGCCGCGAAAAGAATACTCCGTTATTTGAAAGGTACAACTAATTTTGGATTACGATATTCAAAGTCTAATGAGTTCAAATTAGTTGGCTACAGCGATAGTGATTGGGCTGGTGACAAAAATGATCGAAAGAGTACAAGCGGTTTTGCATTTTTTCTTGGTGACACGGCGTTTACTTGGAGTTCAAAGAAGCAACCTATTGTGACACTGTCAACTTGTGAAGCTGAATATGTAGCTGCAACATCTTGTGTGTGCCATGCAATTTGGCTAAGACGAATATTGAAGGAGCTTCAAATGACTCTGCAAGAACCAATAGAAATTTTGGTTGATAACAAGTCTGCGCTGGCACTATCAAAAAATCCAGTTTTTCATGATAGAAGTAAGCACATCGACACAAGGTTTCATTTCATTCGAGAATGCATTGAGCAGAAGGAAGTCATACTTAAATACGTGAGGACTCAAGATCAAATCGCGGATATTTTCACAAAGCCGCTCAAGTACGATGTGTTCAACCAGTTGCGAGCATCACTTGGAATAATCGAGAATTAAGTTTAAGAGGGGGTGTTAAAATAATAAACTTAATTTATTTATGTGGTAGAAATTGAAACACTAGAGTTGGTGGATTTTGTGTGGTGATAATTTAGAGTTAATGGTGTATTAGTTTATGTTTTTATTGTTGCACAATGAATGGTTATAATTGTTTCTCTTGCACTATAAATAGAGCATGGTATGAAGGTTGTAATAATCCAATTCAAAGAAACAAATAGAAAGTATTAAGTCTTTCATCTCTTATAAGTTGTTTTCTTTGATATTCCTCTCCAATTTTTCTAACATATATAAGGTTTTAATGATGGAGGCCATCACATCGTGTACTTGTTTGTCAGTGGGTGCCACCTTAGCTTCCCTTTATCATTGGAAACCATACTAATTATAGCTGATGGAGGCTTAAGTACTTGGGGTTTCTCACCCAACTCAATCATGCATCCAGACTAAAAATTGAACACATCATTAAAAATTTCAAAGCCCGACAACTTATTTCTCTCAAGTCTGAATGGTTCATTTCTCTCATCAAAAGCTTTCTCTTCTGCCCTCTTATAGACAATAACCATGTTGCAGAAGGTAGGCTTAAGAATCTAGTAGACCTTGTGACGACTTGTAAACCCCAAACCGAACTGAGGAGGAAGTACCACTAGTTAGATAGGTTCGATGATCCCTTTCTTGCCCAAGCCTTTACTGCTGGTGTTGTTGGAGTAGAGAGGATAATATAAACTCAATTAGATTTCGATATTACTCAACAATAACAGACTTACAAACCAAATTGCTTAATTGAGTTATTATAAACTTTTTTTTCTTCACTCTCTCTTTAACTGACTCTTAAAATGCAGAATACATAGCATTATATAATGAAATTTTACAATCAGTAAAATCCATGCTATGAATGCTACTTTTTCATTTCATCCACCAAGCCGTAAACTTGTCAACTTGAGTTGCCATTTTGTGATCTTGTCAAATTTTGTTGAGTGGTGTCCCTCTTATTGTGGGACCCACTGATTAATTAAAAATAAAAATAAAAAAAAAATCAAAGAGGAGGCAGGTCGGCAGGAAAGATTTTCAAAAAGTGCACAGTAAAATTACTGTGCATAATTCGGCCATACGCTTTTTGAATCTCCTATAAATAGAGGAGAGTTTTGCTCATTTGAAGAGCAGACCAACACAGAGAGTAATAGAGAAGAAACACAGATAAAAATGTAATCTGTGTAGAGAGTCTTATGAAAAGGGTTCTTAAGAGCTGGGTAAGAGAGAAAATAGTGAGGTTTTGGGAAACACTTGAGTGCCACTATTTTGTAATCTCTTGGTGTACCTACTATTATTTTATAGTGGAAGAATTATTCGGAGTTGGTCCCGTAGTTTTTCCCTAATTCATTTGGGGTTTCCACGTAAAAATCTGTGTGTCTTTTATTCTGCTGATATTATTTTTTCTCGTAATCTATTATTGGGCCTAACAAGTGGTACCAGAGCTGAAGGTTGTTTTATCAGTAAAATCCGTGGATATATTTTTCAAAAATAAATATACCACGACGACGAGAAAATTACGAGGAATCCGGTGGCGTAATCAGTTCGAAAAACCGACGCACGTAAGCAATTTGGGTGAATAGTAAAATAGTAACTTGAGAAATAGTATTCATATATAATAACTATTCATATTCGGCCATCTTTTATGAATAGTGTTATGTAAGTATACGGACATACTATTACTATTCCAATATACAAGTATTATTTGGGTATACGGTACTATTCAAATATACAGTCACTATTTATGTGAATAGTGAAATTCGTGAATAGTAAAATTTTGCCATTCTTAAATTTTTCGACATGGCGAATGACGGCGTAATGATCAAATTGACGGATACAAATTATTTAATGTGGAAATCCAGAATGGAAGACTACCTCAATTGCAAAGATTTGTATGATCCAATTGAGGGTGACGACGCAAAGCCGAAGGATATGAAAGATCAGCAGTGGATAAAGATGAAGAAGCAGACATTGGGTACAATACGCCAATGGATAGATGCTAGCCTGTACAACCACGTGAGGAACGAAACAGATCCCAAAGTTCTCTGGAAGAAGCTAGAGGATATGTACGAGGCTAAAAATGCTCAAGGAAAAGTGTTCATGATTCGTAAAGTCATGAACTTGAAATTGACAGAGGGACGATCAATCACACAACACCTGAACGACTTTGAAGGATTTATAAGTGAGTTAGCAGTCACTGGTATGTCCTTGGATGATGAGATGCAAGCATGTCTTTTGATGGGAACTCTACCAGATAGCTGGGATACTCTTGTTGTATCACTGAGTAACTCAGCTCCAAATGGTGTGGTAACAATGTCTATGGTAAAGAATAGCCTACTTAATGAAGAACTTCGTAGAAGAGACGTTGCCAGTACCAGTTCACAAGCCCTTGTCACAGAAAACAGGGGCCGAAGCAAGAGTAGAGGACGTGGAAATGAAAAATCCAGAGATAGATCCAAGTCCCGGGAGAAGAGGTCATGCTACCACTGTGGAAAGCAGGGCCATCTCAAAAGGAACTGTCGTTTCTTAAAACAAGAAAATGCAAACCGAAGTCATAATAATGACAAAAATACATCTGCTACAGTCACAAAAGAAGATGGAGAGGTGGCTTTAGTATCTCATGATGCAGATTGTTGTCATGTTGAAGACGTAGATACCGAGTGGATTGTAGATTCTGGTGCCTCATACCACTGTGTTCCAAAAAGGGAATACTTCTCAACATACAAAGCAGGCGATTATGGTACTATTAAAATGGGAAATAATAGTGTCTCGCAAATGGTGGGAATCGGTGATATCTGCGTGAAGACAAGTGTCGGATGCACATTAACACTTAAAAATGTACGACACATTCCAGATCTTCGGTTAAACCTATTGTCTGTTAGTGTATTGGACAAGGAAGGTTATCACAATCATACAGGCAATGGAAATTGGAAACTCACCAAAGGATCATTGGTGGTGGCAAAAGGAAGATTGTGTTGCTCGCTATACAAAATGCACGCAATAATATGTGCGAGTCAACTGAATACAGTTGGAGATGATGCTTCACCAAATTTGTGGCATAGGCGACTGGCGCATGTTAGTGAGAAAGGGTTGAATATACTGGCTAAGAAGTCCCTCATCCCATTAGCCAAAGGAAAAATTAACCCGTGTGATCACTGTTTATTTGGGAAGCAACATCGAGTTTCATTTCAGAAAAGCTCTAGAAGAAGAAATAATAAGTTAGAGTTGGTACACTCTGACGTTTGTGGTCCCATGGATACAGAATCCATTGGAGGAAGAAGATACTTTCTTACCTTCATTGATGATTTTTCAAGGAAGACATGGATTTATTTGCTGCGCACAAAGGATGAAGTATTCAAGCACTTTCAGCAATTTCGTGCAATGGTAGAAAGGGAGACTGGAGTGCCATTGAAGTGTTTACGCACAGATAATGGTGGTGAGTATATCTCCAAGGAGTTCAAGGATTACTGTAGTCAACATGGTATCAGGCATGAAAAGACAGTTCCTGGTACACCTCAACACAATGGTGTTGCTGAACGAATGAATCGTACCATTGTCGAAAGAGTTATATCCATGCTCAAAATGGCTACCTTACCTAAGTCATTTTGGGGAGAAGCTGTCAATACTGCTGTCTATCTTATCAACCGACTACCTTCAGCACCTTTGGATTTTGATATTCCAGAGAGGGTCTGGACAGGAAGAAATATCTCATACTCTCACTTGAGGGTATTTGGCTGCAAGGCATTTATGCATGTTCCTAAAGAGCAAAGGCTAAAGCTTGATGATAAATCAGTTCCTTGCACTTTTGTCGGTTATGGCGATGAAGAGTTTGGCTACAGATTATGGGATCCAGTGAAAAAGAAAATTGTACGGAGCCGAGATGTTGTATTTCATGAGAATAATGTCATCGGTGAAAGATCTACAAGTGACGACGTTATCGATATAACACCAAAGAGCATTCTATCAGATGATGCCACAGAAAGAAGAATGCATCAATCAGAACAAGATGGAGAAGAAGAGCCAGTTGTGAGGGATCAAGATGCGATTGTAGATGAAGATATGAATGAAGAGGGTACTGAGCAGGGGGAGCCAGAGAACCCCATTCTACCAGAAGAAGAACCTCAATTAAGGAGGTCAGTCAGAGAACGCCAACCATCTACAAAATACTCCAGTTCTGATTATATTTTAATCACTGATGAGGGGGAGCCTGAAAGCTTCCAAGATGTGCAATCTTGTAAAGATAAAGATTGTTGGATGAAGGCCATGTAGGAGGAGATGAATTCTTTAAAGAAGAATGACACGTACCAGCTGGTAAAACTTCCTAAAGGGAAGAGAACACTCAAGAACAAATGGGTATACAAGCTGAAGAAAGATGATGGAAACCTAGTGAGATTCAAAGCTCGATTGGTTGTCAAAGGTTTTACTCAAAAGAAAGGTATCGACTTTGACGAGATTTTTTCACCAGTTGTGAAAATGAGTTCCATTCGAGTTGTGCTAGGTCTTGTAGCCAGCTTGAACCTTGAGTTAGAACAGCTTGATGTAAAGACCTCGTTCTTGCATGGGGATTTAGAAGAAGAAATTTATATGGAACAACCAGAAGGTTTCAAGGTCAAGGGAAAGGAAGACATGGTGTGTCGCGTGAAGAAAAGTTTGTATGGCTTAAAACAAGCCCCGCGGCAATGGTATAAAAAGTTTGATTCCTTCATGGTGAATCAAGGATACAAGAGGACAGAAGCTGATCCATGTGTATATGTCCAGAAATTCCCTGATGGAAAATTTATCTTTCTTCTCTTATATGTTGATGATATGCTAGTCATTGGGCCAGATGCCAAAATGATTAGTAAGTTGAAGTGTGATTTGTCTAAGGCGTTTGATATGAAGGATTTGGGACCGGCAAGGCGAATTCTTGGAATGGAGATTACCCGAGATCGAAGGTCCAGCAGGCTGTGGTTATCGCAAGAAAAATATATTGAACGGGTACTAGAAAGGTTCAATATGAAGAATGCTAAACCAGTTAGCACTCCACTTGCCGCTCATTTCAAGTTGAGTAAGAAATCCTACCCTTCAACAGAGATAAATAGAGAAGATATGTCAAAAGTTCCATATTCTTCAGCGGTCGGTAGTTTGATGTATGCAATGGTGTGTACGAGACCAGACATCGCTCATGCAGTTGGAGTTGGGAGTAGATTCCTGTCTAATCCCCAGAAGACACATTGGGAAGCAGTTAAATGGATCTTCAGATACCTGAGAGGAACTTCAAAGTTATGTTTAACTTTTGGAGTTGAAAAATCTGCACTTGCTGGTTACACGGATGCAGATATGGCTGGTGACCTTGATGAAAGAAAATGTACATCGGGTTACTTATTTACATTCTCAGGGGGAGCTATTTCATGGCAGTTACGGTTACAAAAATATGTTTCATTATCAACAACCGAAGCAGAGTACGTTGCAGCAGCGGAAGCAGGAAAGAAAATACTTCGGTTAAAGCAATTCTTCACCGAATTGGGTGTGCAAGAAGAAGACTACATAGTTTATTGTGATAGTCAAAGTGCACTAGACTTGAGCAAAAATACTATGTATCATGCACGGACGAAACATATTGATGTAAGATTTCATTGGCTCAGATTTGCCATTGAAGAAAAAGAGTTCAAGTTGCAGAAGATTCATACAAGCAAAATGTTGCTGATATGCTGACGAAGGTCGTACTAAAAGAAAAGTTCGACAGTGCGTTGAAGCAATCGAGATGGAGAGTCCCACAATGTAGTCGGGAGGGGGAGATTTGTTGAGTGGTGTCCCTCTTATTGTGGGACCCACTGATTAATTAAAAATAAAAATAAAAATAAATCAAAGAGGAGGCAGGTCGGCAGGAAAGATTTTCAAAAAGTGCACAGTAAAATTACTGTGCATAATTCGGCCATACGCGTTTTGAATCTCCTATAAATAGAGGAGAGTTTTGCTCATTTGAAGAGCAGACCAACACAGAGAGTAATAGAGAAGAAACACAGATAAAAATGTAATCTGTGTAGAGAGTCTTAGGAAAAGGGTTCCTAAGAGCTGGGTAAGAGAGAAAATAGTGAGGTTTTGGGAAACACTTGAGTGCCACTATTTTGTAATCTCTTGGTGTACCTACTATTATTTTATAGTGGAAGAATTATTCGGAGTTGGTCCCGTGGTTTTTCCCTAATTCATTTGGGGTTTCCACGTAAAAATCTGTGTGTCTTTTATTCTGCTGATATTATTTTTTCTCGTAATCTATTATTGGGCCTAACAAATTTAACTCTTACAATCATGTTATCTAAGTGTCCAACATTCAGTTTTTTCAAGCCACAGTTCCTGACCCCATCACATAATTTTCTTATCTTCGTTGCATTTTTTTTCCTAATTATTAATTGAGTTTAATTATTTCAACACTCCCCCTTAAACTTAATTTGTGGTTACGCCCAACAATGATCGTAATTAATTAAACACGTCATACTTCAGTGGCTTTGTAAAGATGTCCGCTATCTGATCTTGTGTTTTGACATACTTTAATGTGACTTCCTTCTGCTCAATACACTCTCGGATGAAATGATGCCTTGTATCAATATGCTCAATTCAGTCATGGAAGACTGGATTTTTTGCCAATGCCAATGCTTATTTGTTATCGACAAAAATATCTGTTGGATCATGTTGTGTCATTTGAAGTTCCTTTAATAGTCTTCTCAACCATATTGCATGACACACACATGATGTTACAGCAACATATTCAGCTTCACATGTGGACAACGTCACTATAGGTTGCTTCTTTGAACTCTAAGTAACGGCTGTTTCACCAAGAAAGAATACAAATCCGCTAGTGCTTTTTCGGTCATTTTTGTCGCCAGCCTAATCATTTTCACTGTAACCAACTAATTTGAACTCGTCAGATTTTTAATATTGAAGTCCAAAATTAGTTGTACCTTTGACATTTTAAAGTATTCTTTTCGCTATATATTCCTTCGGTTCTTCCATGTATCTACTGACTAGCCCAACCATATACATAAGATCAGGCCGTGTGCATGTCAAGTATCTCCGACTCCCGATCAGACTTCAAAAGTTTGCCGAGTTCACGCAAATTCCATTCTCATCCTTGGACAATTTTAGGCCACATTCAACCGGAGTGCTGATAGGATTGCAATTCTCCATCTTGAATTTCTTCAAGATCTCCTTGGCAAAGCCACTTTGACTAATGAAAATGCCATCATCATTCTGGTTCACTTTAATGCCGAGATAATATGACATCAGACCAATGTCAGTTATCTCAAATTCCTCAGTCATCGTCCTCTTGAAATCTTCAAACCTTTGAGGATTATTTTCGGTGAAAATGAGATCATTCATGTACAAGCAAACAAGAAACATGTCTCTATCGTTCATTTTCACATACAAGGCATACTCATTTGGGCATTTGACAAATCCATTTTCTTGAAAATATTTGTCAATGCGACTGTTCCAAGCTCTCGGTGCTTGCTTTAGTCCGTATAGTGACTTCTTCAGTTTTAGCACTTTTTCTTTAAGGCCTTTAATGATGTAACCCAGCGGTTGTTAGATATAGATTTCCTCCTCTAAATATCCATTTAGAAATGCTAACTTGACATCCATTTGGTGGATATTCCATCCATTTTGGGCAGCAACTGAAATCACCAATTTGATCGTCTCCATTCTTGCGACTGGTACAAAAACTTCATCATAGTCAATACCAGGCTTTTGACTATATCCTTTTGCAACAAGTCTCGACTTGTGTCGTACAATTTCTTTGTTTGTGTCTTTCTTTGCTTTGGACACCCATTTAACACCAATGGGCTTTTTATCAGCTAAAATTTTTGCCAACTCCCACGTCTTGTTCTTCTCAATTGAATTGATCTCCTCCTCCATGGCTTTTCTCCATTTCTCATCTTTCATGGCTTCTTCAACATTAATAGGCTCGCTATCAACAAGATGAAAGAAAAGAGTTAATTCTTCATTGAGCTCTCTAGTTTCATCGTAAAGATCTTCAATAAGACGGAATTTTCTAGGTCTTTCTCTTGGACTTTGACTTTCATCACCATCTTATCCCGGAGATAGAATTGGAATTGGACTATATGATGACAATGTTATGGCTGGCTGGTCCATATCACGATCATTGTTTTCATCCATGGTGAAAGGGTAAAATCTGTAATTCTTCTGATTGTCGTTATTCCATTCCCGAAGTGCTTCTTCGTCAATGGTGACATCTCTACTAATAACCGTCTTTCCCGTATCAGGATCGGACATCTTGTGTCCTTTGGAAAATTCTTAGTAACCAACGAACAAGTTTTTTTGCTTTTATCATCTAGCTTTCGCCCAACAATGAACATGTGCAACACTCCGAAAAGCATGGAAATGAGAGATATTTGGCTTTCTCCCACTCCACGCTTCTTGGGGTGTCATATCTGACACACTTATTATTGGGGATCGATTGAAGATGTAAATAGCACAGTCGACAGCTTCTGTCCATAACTCCTTGGGCAAATTCTTGCTTTTTACCATGCTTCTCACCATATCCATCACTGTTCGATTCTTTCATTCAACAAAACCATTTTATTATGGTGATATCGTGTCTGACAGGAAATGACGGATTCCATGATACTCATAGAATCTTTTGAATTTACTTGATGTGAACTCTCCCCCTCTATCAGATCTTAGGGCTTTGATGTAATAGCCACTCTTTCTCAACGAGCTCCATGAACTTGTTGAATGCTCCAAAAACTTCTGATTTCTCCTTTAGAAGATACACCCACGTTTTTCTACTATAGTCATCACTGAATAGAAAGAATTATTTGTTGCCTCCCAATGATGTTGGTATCATTGGTCCACAAACATCGGCACGGATGAGCTCAAGCGGCTCCTTTGCTCTCGACATGGACTCCTTTGGAAAACTGGTTCAGGATTTTTTTTCCAACAAGACAACATTCACAAAGCTGATAGGGTTTATCAATCGGGGGAAGACCATGCACCATCTTCTTTTGGTTTAGCAGTTTCGAATATCCCAAATTGAGATGCCCAAATCTCAAGTGCCAAAGCCAATGAGAGTCCTTCACATAAGCTTCTAAACATTTTGACATGTCCGTCTTGATGTTGAGAGTGAACATCCGATTCTTTAACATAGGCACACTAGCAAGCAACTCCTTCTTCTCATTCAACAACACCAACTTTTTGTTCATCGTGTGAACATGGTAGTTTTTCTCCAACAACTGTCCCAAACTTAAAATATTACTTTTCATGTTTGGAACATAATACACATTGCTGATGAATTAGTGTTCTCCATTCTTTAACTAAATAAGAATGGTTCCTATGCCCCTGATGGGAACTATTAAAGAATCCCCAAAAACAACATTTTCGCTGAATGACTGGTCCATCTCAACGAACATCTTCTTGTCTCCATACATATGGTTACTTGCACCATTGTCAAGATACCATATGTTGTTTTCTTCACTCTGTTCATCTTCACAGGTAAGTGATACCGTATCGGCTAAAACCTTCTCTTGAATTGCCGTCTCCTCTACTTGGCTTGGTGGGCTCCGACATTCTGGTGCGTAGTGGCCAAATCTAGAGCAGTTGTAGCATTGGACATTTGACTTATCTTGCCCATCATTTTGCCTCCAATTTCCTCTTCCTCGTCCTCGTCCACATCCACAACCTCTGCCTCTTGTGGATTGGTTACATCTGTCATTGTTGTCATTTCTTCTAAATTGGTGATTTTTGCCACGTCCTCATCCTCTTCCATTTCCTCCAGGACCTCTATTACGTCCTTGTCCGTAATGGCTAGAATCCCGGCTTCTTTCACCTTTGATCGAAGCCTTTGCTACCAAGACTTGTTCTACAGACTCTTCTCTTTATCTATTTAGTCTCTCCTCACGTGCTTGTAATGAGCCAACTACTTCATTGAAAGTCATTTTACTTATATCCCGAGATTCTTCTATTGACCTTAGAAGTTTTTAAACAACCCTGGATTCTTCAAGCTTTTCTCCATATTGTTGCATTTGATTAGCGACAGATTTTAATCGTGAGGAGTAATCTGCAATCGCTTCTGTCTCCTTCATCTTCATCATCTCGATCTCTCCTCTCAACGTTTAGAGCTGAACTTTCTGTACTTTCTCCTCTCCTTAAAGAGAAACTTGTATTATGTCCAAAGCTTGCTTGGAGGTGGTCGCTTCTGCCACCTTCTCAAACATAACATCATCTAACCCTTGATGGATGATACTAAGAGCCTTCTGGTTATTACGACAACTCTTATGCAAACTTTCCTTTTTGGCTTGAGACAGTTGTGCATCTACAGCTGAGACTTCATAGCCTTTTTCAATAATATCCCAAACATCTTGGGATCCTAGAATGGGTTTCATCTTGATACACCAATTTTTGTAATTGGTTTTTGCAAGTTGAGGGAAACTGAAGGAAACACCGTTGAGATTCATTTTTATAGAGGAAAATTTGTTTCAAAGCGTATAGGAGCTATCGCAACGCTTTTGAATCTTTGCAACACTTTGGTGCGTCGCTATAGCCTTCGGACAGATTTTGCATGGAAAACAGCAAGGGAAATATTTCCTTGCAATTTTAGAGGAATTTTTGCCCAACGATGCTTTAAGTATTGGCGACACTTTAGGCTAACTGCGACACTTTCTGCAGTTTTGTGCAACGCTATTGACAGCCTGTTGCAACACTTTCTGGGCTACTGCACTTATCTTTTAACTCGATTTTTTTTCACCCGGGAATTTTCGGGAAGAGAATTAGATACGAAATGGCTCTGGTACAAATTTGTTGGAGTAGAGAGGATAATATAAACTCAATTAGATTTTGATATTACTCAACAATAACACACTTACAAACCAAATTACTTAACTGAGTTATTACAAACTTTTTTTTTCTTCACTCTCTCTCTAACTGACTCTTACAGTGCAGAATACATAGCATTATATAATGCAAGCTTACAATCAGTAAAATCCATGCCTTAAATGCTACTTTTTCATTTCATCCACCAAGCCGTAAACTTGTCAACTTGAGTTGCCATTTTGTGATTTTATCCCACAATCAAATTCAACTCTTACAATCATGTTGTCTAAGTGTTCAACATTCAGTCTTTTCAAGCCACAATTCATGACACCATCACATAATTATCTTTCGTCTTTGTTGCATTTTTTATTTCCTAATTATTAATTAAGTTTAATTATTTCAATGGGTGTAGCAATTCTTCTTCATTAACTTTCCCACCAGACAAAGGAAATGAGGATATCCCACAAGGACCTTGTGGCAAAATTTCACAGACTACCGTAGCAAGCCCACATTCCCGACATTTGGCCTCCATAGCCGCTATCACTGAGGCCTCATCAACTTTGATAGTTACTAACTTGCCACTATGAACAGCTTAATCATTTAGTTTGTACGGTGTATTTTATATTTCATGCTTTAGTTATAGTCTTTAAACCTTAATTACAATAATTTGGATATGGTCGTAATAAGGTCATTCAAAGTGTTTCTATTCAATGTATTGTTCCTCATTGAATCGATCCCTGCTTACCAATACTATGATTTATTTACTTTTTACTTTTATTATGAAATTAGGCAAGATTATTGCCCAGCACATTTGTTTTCTTTTCTCATGTATGCATACCTATGCAAGAAATTGAGTATATATACACATGGGGCATATATTATTCTGTTCTAAAAAACTCGGATGATTATTGCCAATTTCTGACGAATTGCCCTCTTTATCTAATTTAATTTAATTCACACTATTTTTTCTGAAAACTTAAACAAATCATCACTAAAAAATGAATCTTCGTTTAACAAAAACTTTTAATTTAAACATATTTTTTTAGAGCTATCCGAAAAACCAGAGATCATGTAAGCAAAATTCAATAGTAAACCCCCAAGGAGTTTAAAATTCTTTCAAGTTTCTATCAATATATTATAAAACAGAATTAAAACAGATAATAATCATTAACTGTTCTTTCTTTTGAATTTCGAATCCAATCTCTAGCATCACAAATAACCGACTTTAGGAAAATATAAAGAACTTGCAACATATTTTAATAAATTTAAATAAAGACTACTTAGATGACCAAAAAAGAAAAATTTCCAGGAAAAAACAATATGAATAGTTGACTTGCAAATGCCCAATCTATATAATTATTAATAGAACAAAAGAAAAATTCACGTCTTTATTTCTCCCAATTAATCTCTTTAATTTACAAAATTTGATATTGATTTTTTATTAATCAGAAAATGGATGGTTGTTCATCAAAGTATGAAGTGTTCATAAGCTTCAGAGAGGCAGATGTTCGCGAGAATTTTCTGAGCCATTTATTTTGATTGTGATATTTTTGGAATACTTTCCAAATTCACCATGGTGTCTCGACGAGCTACTGGAAATAAATGAACTCCGGAAAAGAAGAAGCAGACAGTAATACCAGTATTTTATGGTGTTGATCCATCTCATGTTCAACAACTTAAAGGCAATTATCGCTATGCAATTCATTACTATAGTCAACATCAAGCATTTAGAGTTAAGGCTAACAATTGGAGGCATGCTTTGATGGATATTAGGGTTCCATTCCAACAATCCTCATGTTGGAAATCGACTTTGAAGCAGATAATATGGAAACATTTTATAAAATAATTATCTGTTATGATTAGATTATATCAGATTTAAGTTGATAGATTTTAAATTTAAATTATAACTGCTAGGGTTTGAATTTATGTCATCTCTTATTCTTGTAAGACTATAAATAGCCAGTCATATTCATAATAAAAATGTGCTCATAAGTACCATAAGCTTATGTGTTTCAGGGTACTGCATCTGCAGCATTGTTTTACCATAACCTATATTCATATTCTACAACAAAGTTATCAAAGCTATCTTCTTACGGGACCTGTATGTTTCAGCCGAAGAAATTGCAACACCAACAGAAGTGTGCCGTGATGATGCAACACGAGTATGATGATATAACAAGAGGATGAGCTATTTCGCTCAAAGCTCAGGCCGCATAACCATAACCAATGCCCATGACCATGACCAATAACAATATCCATGACCAATGCCCATGATCCATCTCATATATTTATCCTTTAGTATGCCTATAATTTTGAATAAAACTCTACAGCTTCAAGCCAAGGAGGAGTGTTGGAAATTGACTCTAAAGCTGCAGTTAGTTTTAGATAATATGAAAATATTTTAGAAAATAATTATCTGTTATGATTAGATTATATTAGATTTAAGTTGATAGATTCTAAATTTAAATCATAGCTGCTAGGTTTTGAATTTATGTCATCTCTTATCCTTGTAAGCCTATAAATAGGCAGTCATATTCATATTAAAAATGTGCTCATAAGTACCATAAGCTTTTGTGTTCCAGGGTACTACATCTGCGGTATTGCTTTACCTTAACCTATATTCATATTCTACAACAGTGGTATCAAAGCTATCTTCTTACAGGACCTGTATATTTCAGCCGAAGATATTGCAACACCAATAGAAGTGTGCCATGATGATGCAACCAGAGTATGATGATATAACAAGAGGATGAGCTTTTTGTTCGAAGCTCAGGCCGCATAACCATAACCAATTAACATTGCCCATGACCATGACTAATGCGCATGATCCACGTCATATATTTATCCTTTAATATGCCTATAATTTTAAATAAAATTCTATAGCTTCAAGCCATAGAGGAGTGTTGGAAATTGACTCTAAAGCTGCAGTTAGTTTTAGATAATATGAAAATATTTTAGAAAATGGTTACCTCTTATGATTAGATTATATTAGATTTAAGTTGATAGATTTTAAATTTAAATTATACCTACTAGGGTTTGAATTTATGTCATCTCTTATCCTTGTAAGCCTACAAATAGGCAGTCACATTCATAATAAAAATGTGCTCATAAGTACCATAAGCTTATGTGTTCCAGGGTACTACATCTGCAGTATTGCTTTACCATAACCTATATTCATATTCTACAATAGTGGTATCAAAGTTATCTTCTTACAGGACCTGTATGTTTCAGCCGAAGATATTGCAACATCAACAGAAGTGTGCCATGATGATGCAACCAGAGTATGATGATATAACAAGAGGATGAGCTTTTTGTTTTGAAGCTCAGGCCGCATAACCATAACTAATGCCCATGACCATGACCAATAACAATATCCATGACCAATGCGCATGATCCATGTCATATATTTATCCTTTAATATGCCTATAATTTTGAATAAAATTCTACGGCTTCAACCCAAGGAGGAGTATTGGAAATTGATTTTAAAGCTGCAGTTAGTTTTAGATAATATGAAAATATTTTAGAAAATAATTATCTATTATGATTAGATTATATTAGATTCAAGTTGATAGATTTTAAATTTAAATTATAGCTGCTAGGGTTTGAATTTATGTCATCTCTTATCCTTGTAAGCCTATAAATAAGCAGTCATATTCCTAATAAAAATGTGCTCATAAGTATCATAAGCTTATGTGTTTCAGGGTACTGCATCTGCAGTATTGCTTTACTATAATCTTCATTCATATTCTACAACACCTCAATTCACGTACTTTCTTTTTGGTGAAATTATGTAGGATGTGTTTGGATATTTTTTTTAAGACAATTTAATTCATTTCAAATCATTTTGTGTAAATTTTTTTGAATGTTGTATGTAAAATGATTTCAAATTAATTGAATTTTTTGGATGTTTCCAAATGGAAGGAAAGTGAATCGGGGTCATGTATAACTTTCCAATTATAAACAACACATAAGCTACAAATATAGGAACATAAAAAAGTGCTTACATATGTTTTGTGTTTCATTGGAAAGGTCTATGATTTCTCTTCTTTTTCTATTTATATCTCTAATTATATGTTTTTGGGCCGGTTTTTTTTCATATTCTAATTATGATTCGTATTGTGAATTTAATTTGCGAATGTGATATTTATAGGCCTGAGGCTAAATTAATTGAAGAAGTGGTTAAGTATGTTTCCCACAAACTAAATGAGGGGTCATGCGAAGTTATTGGAGTACTAATTGGAGTAGGTTCTTGTTCACTTGGAATTGTAGCTTCATAATATCTGTTTCCTTTGCTTAAACACTTTGTATATATAACAATTAAATATCTTGTTTTTTTGAAATGCTAGGAGTTTTTGTAGGGGCTAGGAATTGATCCCTAGTCATCCCGACCCAAACTGGATGGAGCTACCAATTGTACCAAGTCCAATTGTATTGTTGTACACGGTGTTAAATGATTGATGTGTAAGACATTTAAAAAGAAAATTTGCCATGTATTTTCTTTTATTTCTTTTTTTCCTTTTGTTTGTTTTTTTGAAAAACCCCTGATGGAACAATGTGTTCCACCAGAAGGAAAAAAAGATTGGGGCGGGTGAAAATTTTGGGGCGGATAACCTAACTAGGTTAGCCCATCTGCTTACCTACAAACACCCACCCCTTTTCATTAAAAAGAGTAGGTCTCGAGAAGAGAACCAGCCCCGGAAATTACAGCCTAAACAAAAGTTCGTGTAGGTGGTACAAACCATTAGTGAACAAAAAAATTCGGATTTGTGAAAATATCCGAAACCTGAAAACCTAGATGCTGCCTTTTACATCGAAAAATAAACATACAATAGTGAATGCTTGAGACAAGAATATCTTCGGTGCTTGATGTTCCCTCGAAAATAAATTTGTTGCATCGCTTCCACAATTACCATGCAACGTAGAACCATAACGCTGTTGCAAAGGATCTCTTCAGGCCAGGAGAAAACTGGGATCTCCAATCGAGTAGGAAGTCATATGATTCGGAGGGAACAATAATCCTCAGGCCAAATAGTTGAAACAAATCCCACCACACAGAGATGCTATTAGCGTAATGAATAAGAGCATGGTCCATGGTCTCAATATGATCACAAAATGGGTAAGAGTTGTCTGCAATGGAACTCCAGTAAATAAGAAAGGCCCGCAAAGGTAATCTCTCATGAAAGACAAGCCATCCAAAAAAGTGAATTTTCGGCAAGAGGCATGCATCCTAAAGCAGCGAAAAGTCCGTGCGGGGTTTGGTCCACCGATCAAGCTTGTAATAATTATTACAAAAGGAACCAGCCGAAAAATGACCATCTGCATCACAACTCCAACCCATGACGTCGCTTCTGGCTGGGGTTTTCAACACCGAGGGGCACGCTTAACAGATCCAGGTACACATCTTGGAACATCTTTCTCTTGAAGAGATTCAAAGGGTTCTTTTCCAAAAGGGTCTTGAAAAAGACAAGGCTATAATGGCTTCACAGCCTTGCACAATAGTGCAATTTTTATTGTTACACATGGTGAAAAGATTCGGGAATAGAGATACAAGTGATTGATCTACAGTCCAGTTATCTTTCCAAAAGGAGCCTAGTAGCCCATTTCCTACATGAACTTTAATGTTAGAGGTGAAAAAATTCCAGAAAATTTCATTTTTAGTGCAGCATGATATAATGTCTTTCCAAATAAAAGATAATTGCCTATCATCAGAGCCAATCAACGAGTTCCAGCCCTGAAAAGAATATCTGTTGACACAAATATCAAACCATAAACTACTAGAACCCCGGTTGACGTATTTTCCATACCCATTTTAATAATAAACTGCAGTTTACAAGCTTAAGGTCACAAATAAATAGCCCACCAAGGTTCTTCGGTAAAGCAATGGTTTCCCAACTCACCTTACATAACCCTCTACTAGATGAATCACCCTTCCACAAAAAATTTCTCATTAAGCATACAAGCTTGTCAATGATAGATGATGGCAATTTTAAGAGGGGCACAAGGTATATAGGAAGAGAACACAAGACCGACTTGATTAGCACAACTCTCCCCGCATAAGAAAGATATTTCCCTAACCAACTGGATAGTCTATTCTGAAACTTACCAATCAACGAGTTCCATAACGAGACCGGAGGTCTTTTCAGGCAAAGAGGAGCCGCTTAGTAATTGATAGGGAAATTTTCAATCTTACATCCTAACTTATTCGCACAATCATTCAAAAGACTTTCACTTACATTAATACCCAAGATAGAACTTTTTTGATAATTAATACGCAAGCCTGAAATTAGCTTGAAGCATCAAAGGATTCAAACACAAGAGGGGATGAGAGACTTATCCGCAGGAATAAAGCACATGGTGTCATCTGCAAATTGGAGAAGATATACATCTTTCTGTGAACCATTGATTTGGAATTCGGGCAAGGTTCCATTCCGAATACATGCATCCAAAAGCTGTTTAAGACTCTCGATTGCAAGGACAAAAATGTAAGGCAATATTGGGTCGCCTTGCTTTACACCGCTGTGTAACTCAATAGGGTTGCAAGGAGACCCATTAATGAGAATAGAAGTTACTGAGCCATTCCTGTAGTTAGAGAGCCAATTCACCCATTTCTCATCGAAACCCATTCTCCCTAATACCATGTCTATGTATTTCCACAATACCCTATCGAAAGCCTTTTGAAAATCTAACTTGAGAACCAAGCATGGTTGCCTACTAGCTTTAGCAGAGTGGATAAACTTTGAGGCAATAAAAGAACATTCATGAATACTCCTATCTTTTACAAATGCAAACTGACTTTCTGAGATTAAGCTAGGTAGAACATCCTTTAATCTGTTAGCAAGGACTTTAGCAATAATTTTGTACAATCCATGAATAAGGGCTTTAGGACTGAAATTGGAAAGAAGCAAAGTACCCGGAACCTTTAGAATTAAGACCGTATAGGAAGATTTAATCAAGTTCGACAGCAGCCCCATCACATGAAAACTCATTAAGCAGTCACATAATATTCCTTTCGAACAGAGGCCAAGCTCTCTTGTAAAAAAAGAAATTGTAACCATCAGGCCTGGGGGGATTTATTTTCGTTACACCCAGCAATAGCATTCTAAATTTCATTTTCATCAAAGGGAGCAATCAGTCGCTGGTTTGAAACCGCGTCCACAGATTTGAAGTCAAGGCCAATGAGGGAAAACGGCACAGATGATGGCCTCGAAAATAGGTCCACATAAAAGTTGCGGATAGAGGTGGTAATAGTCGGCTGGTCACTAGTCAAGGCCCTATCAATTTCCAAATGAGATATTCTATTCCCCCAAACCTTGCCGAGGTAACACGATGAAAAAAAGCTGAGTTATTATCCCCTAAGACAGCCCAATTAATTCTAGACTGCTGTTGGCAAATTAATTCAAGGCTCCGTCTATTTTCTCAAAGAAGATTTCTTATCCTCTATAATTCTGAACCATCAAATATATCAATCGGTCTTGTGACATCAACCGAGGTTAAGCTAATAACCCTTTCCTCAAGAGATTTAAATTTATGCTTAAGGTTTCCAAAGTTAGATGAATGCCATGATTTTATGTAGTCCCAAAGTCGTTTCAGTTTAAAGTTAAAATCCTTTCTTGGCCACCTATTGCAGATCACCTCCCATTTAGCTTGGAGGAAAGGGAAGAATTTTTGATTGTCCTACCAATAATTAAAGGACTAGGAGGGCCTCAGACCT
This sequence comes from Euphorbia pulcherrima, assembly GCA_947683365.1. NCBI lineage: Eukaryota > Viridiplantae > Streptophyta > Magnoliopsida > Malpighiales > Euphorbiaceae > Euphorbia > Euphorbia pulcherrima. The sequence continues at coordinate 48,012,994 of CANTUS010000010.1, forward strand.
GTAACATTAAGGCCGTGTGAAAGGAAAATAATAGGGAAGTGATCCGAAAGAGCCGAGTCCAGGGTTGAGATGTTCATCATAGGCTACAAGTCCAAGATATCCCACGAATATATACCAGATCGATTTGTGAGAAGGAGACACTATTGGACCATGTGTAATCCCTCCCATAAAGTGGCAAATCATATAGCGAGCATCCGTCTACAAACTCCTTAAACTGAAGCATTGAGTTCAAAGTACCTCCACCAAACCTCTCCAAGCTATGAAGGACCTCATTGAAATCACCACAAATAATCACGTGATTGGAGTTCAGAATAAGGGGAGATAGGGTCTGCCACATAGAGTATCTTTCAACATAGTTTGTGGAGGCATAAACACAAAACACGTTGAGATCTAAGCCATTTATTGTCAAGATTAACGACAAACATCTATCGGATCCTTGAACCATAGTTCCATTAACCAATGATGCATTCCATGAAACTACAATCCATCCTGAAAGGCCGTTCGAAGGAATATAATGGAAGCTGAAGTTATTGTGCCCCCAGATCTTGCACATGGCATTATTGGTCACATTGCCTGCCTTGGTTTCTAAGAGAACAAAGAAGTGCAGATTGCTCTTACGGATGTTATACTGAATCAAAATTTATTTTGCATTATTGTTGACTCCACCTCAATAGTTCTAAAATAAAAAATTAACAGACATAATAGAAATCAAGAATAACCTTAAAGTGGGTAATAAAGTTAGATCGTACCCGTTAATGCCTCTAAAAACACATCCTGATGTGCACCATCAAATAAGCATACCGATTCCCCAATTTGAAAAGTAAGAAGCCCCTTATCAGGCCTATAATTGGTAGGATCCGCTTGCAATATAACCCTATTCATATTGCTAATGTCTGGACCTGATAAGGACTCCATGATAGATGCGCCACTCCTTACCGGTTCGAAGGAAGATATTATGGCATTACTAGATTTGAGTTATTGTTCCCTTAAGGCTGAATCAGTAATCATGTCAATACGAGCTGCATCCGAGGTCTGCTGGGGTTACTTCCCGTCTGACTTAGGATTCGGGGCATTGATATCTAAGATAGGAGCACTTAGGGGGGATTTTGGAACTTGCCTAGAGGTATTGCTTTTCGAGGCAGAATGAGCCCTATTTTAGCAAGTGGAGCTGTCAGCATCAGAGTCAGAATCAGTAGAATATGAGAGGTCATCATTTTCACAGTGTTGGCATCCCACTCCCTGACGCAAGTTACAAAAAATATTAAACTCTTTATTTCCTAACAGTATTGAGAAGGGAGTGCATATAGTGCCCAGAGGAGCTGAAATCAAACATGAAATGACATCCAACCTATCTGGAGATTCCAGGTTACTATCGATGGCAACAACCCTGCCAAAATGGCTAACCAACTTTCTAACAAGAGCTTCGGTTACAATGGATATGGGGATGCCCATGAGATCAAGGTACTTGATAGTTTCAAAAGGGGCAAATTCTGAGCTTATGGGTAGGACCTCCTTGATATAGTGCTATAACATGTGCCAATCACCCTTCAAAAAAGCATCAAGGGCAGCAAGAGTGTGAAAGCTCATTACAACAAGATCTCCGCCTACGGGAGCAGCGAAATCAACGTCAAAGCCACTGTCAATAGCAATCTCGTAGATGTTTTGAATAATTGAGATGTTGTGAAGCTTGACAAGGCAGGATTTGATCTTCCACGGGGCAGCCTCGGTTATGAAGGCGGGACTATTTGAGCCATTAGACCTATTCTCATAGGTAGCCTGATTGATATCGGGGGTAGTGGGGGCTCCATGTGGCTCTACTCCAGTGGCAACAATGTTCATATAGGACCGATTGTCCCGAGGGGAATCACGAAAGATCAGTTTTTTGGCCTGAGGTCTCGAGGGTCTTGGATCCCTAGCAGGGTTTTTTGGGTCCCTAGAGTACCTTACTTGATACGCACGAATCTTGGCAGTTCCAATTGATATTGCATTGATCCGAGAGAGGGCTTCACGAATAGATTAGGAACCATCTAGGGTTAGAAAGCCAAAATTAAGATTCCTGACGCTCTTTTTCCTTGCCATATACACGCTACCTGAGATTCTAAGCTGCTTGAAAACCCTAGACATGGCTGTTGCATTGCGGGAATTGGGGAAGTTCTCGAAAAAAATCTAGTTTCTAGTGGGAGGGGTGGAGAGTAGGTGGCGGCTGTTTTGGTGGATGGGGTTGGGCTGGGGGTAACGACGGCGTTGATCGAAGGGGGGGAGAGGTGGTCGGTGGCTTGGGGTGGGAAATAGCCATTGGAGAGGCATGGTAGGGGTTTTGGATACTTTTGTATGTTAAAAAAACTTTCAACAACTTACTTTTGTTCCTTCCTTTTGTTTATTGGCTAGATTTTATACTAGTTATGTTCTTTAGCGACAATAATTTTTTTCAAAAATTAAAAGTTGGGTATTAAACTTGTATAACATATTGTCTGTGCTATAGAACTTGTACAAGAGCTTGTATACCAGTTTTATATCTTGTATAAAACCTATTATACTAGTTTTATACATGTTGTAAGAGCAATTATATTAATTTTGGATTTATATAAAAGTTGTTATACCGGTGACATTTATCAGGTATAAAGGGTTTATACCATAAAAAATCAACAAAATAGTTGGTATTATTTTGATATTATACCTGGTGTGTGTGTGTGTGTGTGTGTGTGTGTGTGTGTATACACATATATATATCAGGTATAATATCAAAAATCAATAATAAAACTTGGAAGCACCTTATGAAAAAAATTTCCCGAAGCCGAATAACCCATGACTGATTCATGTTAATTCATCGAGAAAGAAATTAAAACGAAAGCGTACCTTGATCAGGATTTGGATGGATTTTGAGTACTGTAATATTCGATCGGAGAATTGAAGGGAAGCGTTGTATTTGAAATAAATCCAACAATCTCCAACTTGGGCTAATATTTGTTACCTGAGGAAATGTGTACAACCTTATGCGCTAAAACATGTAGTCATAGACAAGGTATCCCGAACAATATCGTGTGTTAGTCATATCGATGAAGAACTGAAAGAATATTCATCACAGTCTTTGTGAGTCAATCCAACATCAATCACATGCTTCAATACTTCTAAATGACATAGATCAATTATAGGAGTATAGTGTTGAAACTACATGAAATGTGATATATCATGTATGTTTTCAGCTGGTTCTCTTTATTGAGATCAAACATATATCAAGCATAATATATATATTAAACAGAGTGTGTATACAACTGAATACTTTATTATCTACGAAAACTATATTATAATATAAATATATCCATACCGAATAAAGCATCAACATAGCATAATAAAACTCCCACTGAAACTGAATATATTAAAATAGTGCAATATTCAAATGAGCTACACGCTCCTGAAAAGCCTTATGTGTCACTACTTTAATAAGGGGCCACAATCATGGAGTTTGCACCAATATGCTCTATGGAATCTTTCTACTATGTACTTTATTCTTTACAATCACAGACTCTGTCTTAATATGACTTTGATCAATAAAAGCTTCTGTGTTAGTGGATAATTTGACTGTAGAATAATAGTCACAATATATGTTTAGTGGCCGTTCAATGCTCTTTAGAAACCATAATTATGTGACAAAATTCCTTACCTACAGTCTCATATTGGATGCACCGTAATATGCTACAAATTCTGCTTCCATAATGGAGGTCACTTTTAGAGATTGTTTATAACTCTTCCCGTATATAGCACCTCATACTGAAATGAAAATATAGCTTGATGTGGATTTTATATTATTTAAACATCCATGTATGCCAGAATCCATATACTGAATGATCTCTATATGGTCCGACTTTCCATATGTGAGCATATAGTATTGATAAAACTTAAAGTATCACTTACGAAAAACCTTCTTAAGTCCACTAATGGGTTTCCTTAATATGCATAAGCTCTTGAGGTTATTGAGTTTGATCTTGATGAAGAATATCTTCGGTAGAATGATGGGGAAGGTTTTCAGTGTTGTTTTATATTGAAACCATAATTGCTTCAAAGCTTATCTTCCCCCCAAACAAAATATCCTCAAAGAATTTTACTAACAATTACTAATGTGCTCAATATAGTATAATATTGGTAAAACTCAATATGATGAGCATATAGTATTGATAAAACTTAAAGTATCACTAGGAAAACCTTCTTAAGTTCATTAATGAATTTCCTTAATTTGCATAAGCTCTTGAGATTATTGAGTTCGATGGGAAAGTTTTTTTAATGAAGAATATCTTCTGTAGAATGAAGGGAAAGTTTTTTTTAATATTGCTTTATATTGAAACCATAATTGCTTCAAACCTTATCTTCCCCCCAAACTCAACATCCTCCAAGAATTTTACTAACAATTACTAATATGCTCAATATAGTATAGTATTGATAAAACTCAATATGATGAACATATAGTATTGATAAAACTTAAAATATCACTAATGGAAAACCATCTCAAGCCCATTAATGGATTTCCTTAACTTGCATAAGCTCTTGAGGTTATTGAGTTTGATCTTGATGAAGAATAACTTCTGTAGAATGATGGGGAAGTTTTTTAGTATTGCTTTATATCGAAACCATAATTGCTTCAAACCTTATCTTCTCCGTAAACTCGATATCCTCCCAGAATTTTAGTAACAATTACTAATATGCTCACAATTCACATCCCAATAATAATACACATCTCTCATATAAATCAAGATACCTAGCACAACATTAACTTTTCCATCTTTGGACAGAAATAAATTAACTTGAAAACGGTACCTTGTTGTCGTCATCAAATATTAACAATAAGTCATGTCAATTAATAAATCTTCATTTGGACCGATATATTATCCACATGGATAAACAAATAATTGCCATATTTATATCACATGTATATTTATTATTTGGCCAAGTTAAAACCTTCCTTTAGGCCGATTTCCAATCGCTTAAATAATAAATATGCAAAATAATTGGTTAGTTGAAATTAATTTCCACAAGAGAGCTCACTTTGACGGGATGTTTCAATTAATTTTACTTAAAAAATAATTATTTAAATATATATGAAAGATAATCGAAGTTTGCCATTAAATTTTAACAACCACCATAATAAATTTATGGCAAATTGTAATTTTAATGATGCATTATTATAAAATTCCTTAAACTTCTTTATTTTGGACCAAAAATTAATTTTCAAATCATAAAAATCAATTTCAAATCCAAAGTACTCCAAAAAAGTAAATAACTAAAAGGAGTTCAGGGGCACTGGCGACGCTTAGCGATTAAAGCGTCGCCAAATCCAAATTATCTGGCAGCGGTATAAAGTGTCGCCAGAAATTTCAGAAGGACGAACCTACTAGCACCTATAGCAACAATTTCTAAAGTGTCGCTCAAGTGCTGCCAAATCCAAACCACTGGCGGCGGTTGTAATTGTCGGAATAGTTAGAATCACACAATCACCACTCTATGACCAACGGATTGACTTTCTGACAATTCCAGCAGAACACACAAAATACAAAAATTTAACTAATTTTCATCCAACTTTTTTTTCCGAATTTTCAAACCCAAAATGCACAAAAAAGATCAAAATATATTCCAGATGAACATGAAAAACTTATGAACCAACAATTAAATTTGAAACCAAATGAATTTAATTTGAATGAGTCCAATCATGTTCTTTCATGATCATAGATGAAGGTGTCATTTATAAAACGAAGAATCATATCGAAAAACCAAAATTATTTGGCACTGAATAATTTTATGGCAAAACCGAAACCATGTAATGAAAACATATGGAATCCATTGTTTAAAACAACAATTACCCAAAATATGTTTGCTAATTACCACATTTGAGTAATAACCAATCAACTAAATATTCACCAAAAGTTTGTCATGACAATAGAAGATCCGAATACTCATCATGACAATGATATCCCCACACTCATACTACAGTGAATCGCAATAACTAAATGCTGATTGGTACCAGAAATGATTGAATTTCAATCAATTTAACATCCATTAAAAAATTGTACTATGAACTGTGATTGGAATATTGCAAAGAATACCATTGGATTAAACTTCACAAGTCCAGTGGTTTTCTCCTTCCAAAAGATTCGATTGGAGAACCGAAGGGAAGCGTTATATGAAATTAGGGTAAATAATTATAAGCTTCATGTGTTTTGCACTAATATACTACTACCTCCCTATGTTTTACCAATATAATTATAACCTCTCTATGTTCTGTTACCATCCAACTAAAACCTCCTTCCATCCAAATTTACAACTTTTCCATCGAAAAGATTAACACGGCATCTTTTATTGACAAAGAGTCTCTTTTCAATTTGTTGTCCTTCCACCTTCTCTTTTCCACTCCTTTTCGCGACCAAATTTCTTCAAAACCTGTGTTTTCTTATTCTCAATCTTTCACTTTTAACTTTATATCACTGATTTCATTTCATATCATTCAACGTCAACGGTTCTTCTGCAACTGGGTTTTTGATCGAAGAGGTTTAAGTTTCAAAATATCACTCGGTACCTATGTTAGGGTTTAACAATAAGGTTCAATATCTTAATTTTGAAAAGTGTCTTTACAATTCAGGTTGAGAGATGGAATTATTCTTTACTTGTAAGAGTTTTTCAGTTGCTTCTATTGTTCCCAGCCTAAAGATGTTGACTTTCCTTATTTTCTTTTACAACTCTAATTTTTTTGTTCTTGATCTTGTTTTTTAATTTTTGTTACATTGGACTCTCTGTTGGGACCTTCCTTGTTCAAATTAAATGTAGTGTCATACTGCTTATGGAGAATATTTTGTGAATTATGTATAGATGACACTGCAAAATTGATAAAGCACACATAATTAATATGCAAAAATTCAAATTCGTACGAATCTCTTTATTGTCATGATCTGGTGACATTTTGTACTCTGTCTAATTCATAAACATGGATTTTTCTCTTCTACATTGCTACAGTTTGCCCATGTCACGATTTGTTATTATTTCTCACTTAGGATAGTTAGAAGATGATTTGGTCCCACCTGGATAAGAGAATATAAATATTATACACTTATAATTTCCCCAATCCAATGTATTTACATAGCAAACAAAATACGTCGGTTCACTCCAATTTTTTGTTTCTCCACTCTTCTTGACAGCTTTAGGAGGAAATATTCCTTAAAAAAAGTAAGAAGATCAAGCTTTTTTTAGTTAATTTGAGGAAATGTAAATATTAAGTTTACGTTTAATTGCCTAATTTGAACTAGAAAGGCTATTTCATCTGTTGTTTTAATTTTTTACTCAATTAATTTGAAATTTACATAATTTTACCTATAAATTTTGCATATTCAATCAAATAACAAGAAAGAAAATAAAAATAAACAAAGAAATCAATGAAAAGTAGCAAGGAAATAAACCAGAAAGGGAATTAAACGTGAAAGAGAGTGAAAAAAGGAGTTGGACGGACAATAATTAGAAAAGTGTAAATTTGTCAATAAAAAATGTCATGTGAGCTATTTGGATGAAAAAGTTGTAAATTTAGATGGAATGAGGTTTAGTTGGATGGTAACAAAATGTAGGGATGTTATAATTATATTCGTAAAACTTGGGGAGGTAGTAGCGTATTAGTGCAAAATACAGGGGGCTTATAATTATTTGCCCTTGAAATTAACATCGTCCTTTTGGGAATCTGCCTGTCTAGTTATAGAAATCTGAATTGGCAAATTTCTGTTTTCGCCCCTCAATAGAATAGAGTTTACGCAACGGTCCTATACTCTCTTCCTACACTTTCTTCCTACAACCAATTTGACACCTTAATAGTCAATATTTCTGAATTTGACCACAAACTTATTTCGACTATTTGTAATGACTACCATACACATTTAATTATTTACATATTTAGTCCATACTTAATGATTTATTTGAAAATAAATAACACTTTATACCATAGAAAATCAACAAAACAATAGGGTATAAAGGGCTTTATACCAATTATAAAGTCTTATACGTTCAAAAATAAAAAAACTCACCTACCATAAAACCACAAGTACAAAACATATACCACGGAAAGCCAACAATAAAACTTGTATAAAGTGCTCTTATACCATCGAAAATCAATAACGGAGTATGAAATCAAATGAATTCTGCCGAAATTAGGATACGAGCAGCAAAATTACAATCACAATAGCAACTTATAATTGAAACATCTCTCATAGTCATTTTATCAAACTATGTGCAAAACTAGCACCTATAATTTCACTTAGCCATCAACAATTGAATTCCAACTCACTAAAACCAACACAAATGTTCAATCAAAACAAATATTGTTGAGTTTACGAATTTTATCATCAAAGACAATATCACATAAAATCTTCGCTTGCAAAAAGGCAGTGAATGCAACGATAACTAGAGATTCGACAACGAAAAATCTATTCAATGTGCCCGCATTTGTCAATAGAAGCAAGAGCATCAAATGGAGAAGAGATTATAGATGATGCAATAGAATGAGGAGATGGAGCAGAGCTCACTGTAGCTGAAGATGGAGCATTCAGCGATTGAGTACTCAATAGAGGAGCAGATGGTTGGACAGTTGGAGAAAATAGTTAAAGATAGGTGAAATTGTAAAGGATGAAGAGAAACTCAATGTTTGTGGAATTGAGATTTGAAAATCATGTATGAAGTAGACTCAAAATTTAACTGGTAAGTTTTTTTTTAAATAGGGAAATATAGTGATTTACGGGATTATTAACTTTCCTTTTCCCTCAATGAGAAAAGTGTTTATATTAGCTATTCCTTCCTTTTTAAATTTTATTTTTTCTTTTTACGACATTCTATCCGATTCTATTTTTGTTCTTCATTTTTTTGTTTTGATATTTGAGATCATGATTGCGATCTCTAGAATTAACGACAGCTTCAATATCGCGATCCCTTTGTTTTCCAATCGATTTTGAGATTCTGTTTTTTATTTGTAAGATCATGGTTATGTTTTCCTCTGGAGATCAACTGTGATAATCGCTTGTGCTTTGTTGCTTATTGTTTTATTTGATAATTACTTCGCATATTCTTCTGCATAACAAGGCAGTGATGATTTAATGTTACTTTGTGGAGTGCGGATTTCAGACCTGAAAAGGAATGTTTCGATTTCAATTTCAACGGTAGGGTAGTACGGATCGACCGTGTAGCAGCCATGGTTATTGATTTCCTTTTTCTTGTCTAGTGGAAGTCGAATTTAAGACTCCCATTTCTCATTCTTCTTTTTCTTTATTTTATGGATCTTGATTGCACATTTCTAATGCATTGTTTATTTTTGAAAATCTAAATTCATTTGTTGAGCTTATACTGTATCAGCTTGATTGTACTTTAGATTTCAAATTCAATTTTCTCAATTGGTTTGGGGTTATTCAGGCTATGGAATTTGACTGGTGACAAAGGGCATATAACCATTTTAAAAGAACATTTTGAATTTGAAGAGAGTTGGAAGGTGAACTATTCATTTTACTTTTCCAGTTAGCATACATTTGGTTTTAGTGAGATAGATTTTGGATGGGGAAATCTTGTTAGGGTTGGAATATGTGGAGAGACATTTACATATAATGTTTAACAATTCCGAAAGATATAACTGGAAACAACAATGCAATGTAGGCATGAATTACAATAGATGAGAGCGTTATAGATTGTTAGTATTAGAGCTCTTATTTTAAATGACTTAGTTCAAATGACTTGTATAAAAGATTGTATAGGAGCTCTTATTTTTCATTCTTTTACCTTTAATGAAACAAAATGGTTAGTTTACGATCTTGCTTTTTCCACTATAATACCTGGTATAAGAGCCCTTCTACCTCTCTCATAACTAATATAAAACCTCTTTTATCACTCTTTTATACGTTTAATAAAACATTTTTGTTCAAATAGGTAGTATAAAAGCTCTTTTACTACTCTTATACCTGGTATAAGGCTCATTCTTAAGCTTAAATAAAAACATATATTTGTATGTTCACAATAACTCTTATTTATTAAAAAAAACCATAACATGAAGGCTTTATACCACCAATACCAGTTAAAAGGTCTTCATGGCATGGTTTTTCTTTAAAAAAAGGAGTACTAATGTGAATATAAAAAAACGCACTGTATAAATGCATTATACCACTCGTGTACCTTGTACAAAAGGTTATATACATGGTATACAACCTTCATAGTATAGTTTTTGTTGGCATTTTAAAATTTACTATAACAATAAATGAAAAATGGGTGCTATAAAGCATTCATTAAGGAAAGAGTGGTATAAAAAATTATGGCGAACCCTAGAGACCCTTCCCCCTCCGGCCGCCATACCTTCCCCGATCGCCACCACCCACTCTGCCAATCGAATCATACTCACCATCACCTCAATATCTCCCACCATGCTAATCCAGTAACCCTAAATACCTCTAGCCTTCCCAACTCAAAGAACCCTAAACTCGTAACTTTTTTAACCTACCCAAACCGATCTCCTATTCTTGTTCATAACTTCAACCGAGTTTATTTTTAGAACTTTCCTAATGGATAAGACATTGTGGCCATGAAATGAGTATTCAAGAGGTACGATGTTTTTTAGAATGTTTATGTTGCTAGGAAGCGAAACGCACAAAATCTGAATTTTAGTTTTGTATGAATTGATGATTCTTTACCGATGCATGAGGCTTTATGTCATTTGAACATGATTACAATCATGATAATTCAACTTAGGGCTTTATAAGGTATTATTTGCTAATTTGCCGGATAGTTCTGAGGGTAGGGCACTAGTAAATAAAGGTGTAATTCAGCCTGTAGTTCACAGGCCATTCATTGGATCCTCTAAAGATGAAAGGTCATTTGCTAGAGTGGTTGCCCCTGATGAAAGACCTAATAATGCAGAAGTCATGGTAGAACCTGCAATTATGAGTTAGCTACCTCTCAGCTGCTTGCTTACGATTCGTAAAGTTCAGGACATCCCGGCTTTGTTTGAGACTATACGGTAAAGGGACTATTACATGAAGAGTGTGGCAGTGGTTGGAGATAATAGGGTTGTTATTATTTTTCATGCTGAGGATGTTGTGAAGTCGTTCATCGACGGTGTTTGAAAAAACTTTGAGGATATCATTGAATCTGTTGAGCCCTATGATAGAGACTTTATGCCAAGTGGTTTTCTAATGTATGTGGACTTTATGGGTCTACCTCCAGCTATTATTACAGCTGATTGGTTGAAAAAATTTGCGAGTTAATTTGGATCGGTAGTTTCCCTTGATTATGATTATTTATGCCCGGATCGAGTTGATGTGGTATTGTGCCTCATGTTTGTCTCTCGGCGGATGAGGAATAAGGAGTAGAAGTACATTATAGAGTGAAGAGCTATAGGGTTGAAGTGTGTTTTAGATAAGCTATTTCTTCCCTTTTGGGTTACATGTCAGAAGAGGAGGCCATTGATAACGATAGAGATCGTGAGGAGGAGGCTGTGGCCCCGTAAGGATCTAGAAGTGATAGTGCCTAATCATGAGGACTCTCATAATGTAGTTTCGGAGATGGGGGTTGAAGGTTTGGTTGCGTAGGATATTGGACCGATGTCCGTTGGTGGGGCCAAAGCTGGATCAGTCTCTTTTGGACCAGATATAGTTAACATGAGCAGATTAATTTTGTCAAGAAACGAAGTTGAGCCTGATGAGAATTTGTAGGTTTTTCTTACGGGTCAGAAGTTAGGTTTATTTTGAAGGCAACAACGGGCTTATATTATGGAAATTTTAGGCACAAACAAGCCCTCGTGAGTCCGGAAGGACAAGTTTTTTTGTCAAGGTTATAATTTCGGTTAATGTCATTATCTTTTATATGTTGGGATAGTAGAGGAGGTTTGTGTAATAGGGCAAAAAATTTATTTGTTAGGTCATGCATTAGAAAGTGGGGGTTATAGCTCTTTGGCTTGTCGGAAATTAAAGCTTGTGATGTTTCGGTGCAGGATATTAGGAAGTTCTGGGTTAATAATGATTTTCTTTTCCATTGTATTCCAGCAATTGGTTTTTTAGGGGGTTTAGTAATATCATGGAATAGATCATTACTGTAGGGTACTTTGTTGAGTTCTAGTGAAAGATGGCTTCTTATTCATTTTGTAGGTTCTAATATAGATGTTAATGTGGTTTTTGTTTACGATTCCGTCGATGCAAATGCTAGGAGAGATATGTTGGTTCAGATCACAGAGGTTATTAGCGATCCTTCTCATGTAATTTTATGTGGTGACTTTAATAAGATTTTATAGTGTGAAGAATGATCAAATGGGGGAGTGACGGTGTCGATGATGGACTTTAAGAGTTTTGTAAATGATTGTGAACTTTTTGATTTACCGTTGCATGGTCGTGATTATACATGGTTTAATAGTGTAGCATTTTCGAGAATTGATCCAGTGTTAGTCAATGGAGACGTAGTGGATCTTTGGCCTAACCTTAACCTTACAACTATTGATTCTATTTTGTTGGATCATTTTCAAATTTTATTTAGATCTCAGGTAGTTTCAAGAAGGGGTCCAAGATCATTTCGCGCATTAAACTGCTGGTGGCAAAATGTAAACTTTTTACCAATTGTTTCTGAAAAGTGGAGGGTTATTCGTGGAGAGCTTCCAAATAGGGACATCAATTTCAAATTAGTTCGTTTGAGAAATTTTATTCAACCATGGCACACAGCTAATTTTGGTAACCTGGAGAAAAAGATTTTAGAGTTGGAGTTGAAGATTATTGACCTAACTTCTAGTGGTATGGTTCGACTTATAGACATTTCTGAGGGATCGAATTTAGTGACTACCCGTCAGGAATTATTTGAATCTAGACGTGCTTGGGAGAGTATTCGGTAGCAGCAGTGGCAAGTTGATTGGACTTTGTTAGGGGATGAAAATACAAAATTTTTCCATAAGGTGGTATCAGGAGGGCAAGATCGAATCAAATCTTGCATTTATGTATGAACGGGACTCTAATTCACGATCGACAATTGATTGTGGAGGCTATCAGGGATTTTAATGCTCGATTGTTTAAGACAAGACAAACAACACCATTTTCATTGGATAAGCTAGTTTTTATCCGTGTAGATGGGGAAGCAAATGTTAGACTTATGGCTCCATTTAGCGAAGAGGAGGTTTGGGCGGCGGTTTGTTCATGTAATGAAAGTAAGGCTCCCGGCCCCAATGGTTTAAATTTTTATTTCTATAAGAGGTTCTGGCGGATAATAAAAGGAGAAATATTGGGGTTCTTTAACCACTTTCATATGTCCAAGATGATTCCTGACACCATTAAGACCTCATTCACCGTACTTATTGCAAAAATCCCGGGTATGTCGTCACTGACCAATTTTAGACCGATTGCTTTGATACATGGGATGTACAAATTGTTGGCAAAAGTTCTATCTCTAAGGCTGCTGCCCCTGCTACCACATTTAATCTCGAAGAATCAGTTTTGTTTTGTTAAAGGTAGAAGTATTCATGAGTGCTCTTTTATTGAGTCTGAAATAATCCACTCTTTGCATAAGAGCCGTCAATCATGTTTTATTCTGAAATTGGACTTTGAAAAAGCGTATGATAGTATTTCACGGAGGTACATTGATGAGGTATTAGGGAGTATGGGTTTTGATAGGAAGTGGGTGTTGGGAACTAACAGTCAAATTGAATATGCACAAGAGGCATGACGGAAATTCAAAATTTTGTCCTTGTCCTAGGAACTCCTATTAGTCGCATATAAATTAAATAAAGCCTTAACTAAATAATTCTCTACCTAGGTTAGCATACTAAAGGACTAGGCATACCATAATTCTAAATTATATCCTAGCATATTTATTTTATACTAAGCATGTTATAACTCTAAGTTATACCCTAAGCATAAAATAAACTAAGCATGCAAAAATAACCTAAGCATAATTATTAAGTCTAAAAACACTTAAAGAAAAAGACTTAATAATTAAAAGAGAAAGAAAAAGAGCTTACCAGTTGAAGCGTGCTTTTGCAGGACCTTCTTGCACAAGCCTCCAATCGTAGGATAGCCTCTATCGGTATCCACACGAACCCCACTAACCAAAACCTCCCCAGGAGGAAGAACTAAGAAGCCTTGAGTAGTTGCTAGACCACTCTAGAAGCCTCACCCAAAAATATAAACTAGCGGTGCCCGAATATATTTAGGCCCCTCAAAAATAACTTGCTCAAGTACCCGAGAGATTAATTATCTCGCTTAGGATTTATGCTTTGAGCTTGGTACAATTTGAAAGGAAAGGGGAAAGCCTATATATAGGCCTGGGGGAGCATTTTGCTCCCCCTCTAAGCAATGTGGGATGGGAGTAATTACTCCCATCCCATATGCACAGCATGTCACTGCGCATGTGCAACCCATTTTTATGGGCTGCCGCGAGCAATGCCCAGCATTGCTTGCACACCTTTTGGTGTACTCCCGTGCACTCGAGTCTATACAAAATACTTTTATACTCTCGGTCCAATTAAACTCACCAATGCAAAATTCCCCTTTTTAATCCTTTTTCAAATATTTATTTTCCGACCCTAATAAATTAGTCATCATTCAAAATAAATTTCTTGGTCCAACCAAAATTGATCTAATCAATTATAATTTATTTATGACTCTAATTAATTAGTTACCAGTCAAAATAAATTCCTTGGTCTATCCAAAATTGATCTAATCAATTTTAACCAATCAAATAATAATCCAATTATTATTTATGTTATATTTTGTAATAGAATAAATCTATTATTTCCTTACTTAGTCCGATGAAGGTCCAATGTGTGTGATCTTATAGGATCCCGAAGTATTGAGCTGGTAAGGCTTATCCAACCCTTATTCTGATGGAACCATTGGCTCGATGCTCTAAACCGTGAATAGAACTCGATTAGCTTAAATGACTATAGTACGCCTCTAGCAAGGGTCTACCATCCCCTATTACTCGGAACCTCATTTATGCTTATGACTTAATCCCGGTTAATGCAATAGTTATCTAGTGCGATAAATTCCTTCCATTCTTTAATATTAGTACCATCTGGTTTATTGCGTTCGGTTAAAGTGTTAACCCACTAATGGTAAGGTTGCTCTAAGCTATCCCAGTTATTTACTTGTTACCGAAGTATATTGCCTTTTACCATAGTGTGTTTCAATAGAAACCATTTCTATCAAACACATACTCTGATCAGAGGTTTATGGCAATCATCACTTTAACAAGTGGCCAGGTACAACTCCTTAATATATCCGGAGTGATGGATTCTTTCCGACTACTCAGCCTACCAATGTGTTGTCATCACTATACCCGTTATCACTTGTAGCACCCTAAATTAATAAGTGCATAGTAATGACCCAAAGTATAACAATAGTACCACACAAGGCAACTAGCATCTCAAGTATGAGGACATTCACAAAGCTTATTGCATGAAGATAAACACTAACACATTGATATTTATACCAAGTGTTTATCTTGCTGCGATTTCCAATATATCTCCCATAGATATCCATGTGTCAAGCTTAAGGCACCACCTTCAGTCTTTAGGAGATTAACTGCTTGGACCCTTTCGAAGAAAGTTGACCACATGCTAGTCTTTCCGTTTCATCAATATCCTTTCTTGATGAAACTGTGACTAAGGATAGTTTAGACATAATCATAATTGCACACGAAGCAGGTTTCCCCAAATATAGTCCAACTATAATTTCTCTGACTTCATGCTACGATATGTCAAGGACTTTTGTATATATACATCAATAAATATATTTTAACCAGCTATAATATATATGTATAAAAACACATTGATATAAACAAAAGAACAAATGCCTTTATTGATTAAATAAATTATTCGTACTATTACATAATTAAGATATATTGCCCTAATTGCCTTAAGGGCATACATCATATCCAACAAACTCCCACTTGCACTAAGGCTAATTAGCCATATGTTTTAATCCATATGCTCTAACATGCTGGTCATGTTTGACTTGAGTCAATGGCTTTGTCAGACCATCCGCAAGGTTCTGATCAGTGGTTACATATTTTAATCTTATTATCTTAGCATCAACAATCTCCCTAATTATATGATACTTTCTAGATACATGTCCATCTTTCTGATGAGATCGTGGTTCCATTGCTTGAGCTATGGCACCATTGTTATCATAATATAAAGTAAATGGATTAACAGCCTCAGGCACCACACCGAGATCACTAATAAATCCCTTCAACCGGACAGCTTCTTTTGCTGCTTCGCATGCAGCAATGTATTCAAATTCCATGGTTGAATCAGTAGTAGTTTCTTGCTTAGAACTCTTCCAGCATACTGCTCCTCTAATTAACACATACACAAAACCTGACTGAGACTTAAAGTCATCCTTGTCAGATTGAAAGCTCGCGTCAGTGTAACCTTTGATAGTGAGGTCACCTTCTCCATAAATCAAGAACTCATCCGTAGTCCTTCTCAAGTACTAAAGGATTGCCTTGACCGCAATCCAGTGCTTTTCTCCTAAATCTGACTGATATCTGCTCATAAAGCTCAAAGCTTGAGAGACATTCGGCCTAGTACATATCATAGCATACATGATGGATCCTATCGCAGATGCATAGGCTATATCCTTCATTTGCATTCTCTCCTGAGCTGTCTTCGGACACTCAGCCTTAGATAGGTTAATCCCCTTTGTCATCGGGAGATAACCTTTTTTAGAATGCTCAAGGTTGAACCTATTCAACACCTTGTCTATATATGTACTTTGAGAAAGACCTAACAGCCACTTGGATCTATCCCTGTAGATCTTTATACCTAGTATAAGTGCTGCTTCACCAAGGTCTTTCATGGAGAACTTTCTTGACAACCATACTTTAACGTTTTGAAGAAGAGAAATGTCATTTCCTATTAGCAGAATGTCATCAACATACAATACTAGAAAAATGACTGCACTCCCACTAACCTTCTTGTAAACACAAGGCTCATTTGCATTTGGGCAGAAATCCAGTTCCCAGATTGTCTGATCAAACCTTATATTCTAACTCCTGGATGCATGCTTAAGTCCATAAATGGATCTTTGTAGCTTGTATACCTTTGAGCCATTCTGAGATGTAAAACCCTCAGGTTGTGTCATATACACATCCCGGTCTAAATCCCCATTCAGGAATGCTATTTTTACATCCATCTGCCAGATCTCATAATTATAATGAGCAGCAATGGCGAGGAGTATCCTTATGGATTTGAGCATGGCTACCGGTGAGAAGGTTTCATCATAGTCAATACCTTCCCGTTGACTATAACCTTTCACAACCAACCTTGCTTTATAGGTAATTACATTACCGTCTATGTCTGTCTTCTTCTTGAAGACCCATTTGCACCCAATTGGTCTAACCTCTTGTGGTGCATCAACCAAATTCCAAACTTGGTTCTCGTATATGGAATCCATTTCTGATTTCATGGCCTTTTGCCATTTATCAGAATCTAAGCTTTTCATTGCCTCATCATATATCCTTGGTTCATCATCCTCCGCAAGATATAGTTCCTTATCATTAGTGATGATAAACCCATATCTATCGGGACCCTTATGAACACGACCTGATCTTCATAATGATTGTGTTTTGATAGGTTATTCTTGGATCACACTCTCTTATGTATCTAGAATGGGGTCAATCAGTTGATCGTCTGTTTCTTCCTCTTAAACTTCTAGTTCAATATTGCTCCTACTAAATTTTTTAAGTAAGTGTTCCTTTTCTAAAAAGTGAGCATTTTGAGACACAAATGCCTTTTATGCTTTAGGTTGGAAAAACATATATCCAATTATTTCCTTTGGATATCTAATGAACAGACATTTGTCAGCCTTGGCATTTAGCTTATCTGATGCTATCCTCTTTACCATAGCAGGACAACCCCATACTCTTAAGTGACTTAGAGATGGCTTTTTGTTACGCCATCTTTCATAAGATGTAATATCAACTGATTTAGAGGGCACTCTATTTAAGACATAAACCGCGCTCTCAAGTGCATATCCCTAAAAGGATTTACTAAGAACTGCATGGCTCATCATGGACCTGACCATATCTAATAAAGTCTGATTCCTCCTTTATGACACTCCATTGTGTTGGGGTGTATAAGGAGGGGTACACTGGGGAACTATCCCATTTTCCTCTAGATAATCCTGAAACTCCTGACTTAAGTATTCTCCACCTTGATCCGATCGAAGTGTTTTAATACTTTTCTCAAGCTGTTTCTCTACTTCAGCTCTGAATAGTTTGAATTTTTCAAAACTTTCAGGTTTGTGCTTTATCAAGTATAAATAACCATATCATGAGTAATCATCAATAAAGGTTATGAAGTAGGCGTATCCTCCTAGTGCCTGAACACTCATTGGACCACACACGTCAGTGTGTATAAGTTCCAATGTACTCGTGGCTCGTTCACCCTTCCCTTTAAAGGGTAACTTTGTCATTTTTCCTTTTAAACAAGGTTCGCAATCATCATGAGACTCTAAGTCTATTAGGCTTAAGTCTCCACGCTTATGCAACTTGGTTAAGCGATCTCTGTTTATGTGGCCTTAACGGCAATGCCATAAGTAGAAGGAATTCTCATTATGTAATTTAACTTTCTTCACATTGTTTATATTGAAAACTTCTGTTTTAGTATCAAGAATATAAATGCCACCGTTCAACATTCCATAACCATAAAGAATATTATTCAAACGAATCTGACAATTATTATTCGAAAATAAAATTTCAAATCCCTCTGCTGCTAAACATGCAACAAATTCAATATTCTTAGTAACACTTAGAATGTAATAACAATTATTCAAAATTAAAACAAGTCCGCTTGGCAAAACAAGACTAAAGCTCCCTACAGCTAATGCAGCAACTCTGGTTCCATTTCCCACGCATAGGTCCATCTCCCCTTTTACAAGTTTTCTGCAGTTCATTAGTCCCTACATAGAAGTACAGATATGAGAACCACAACTAGTATCCAATACCCAAGTGGATTCTCGCAGAAAAGTAGCAAAGTTTTCAATTACAAACATACCTAAAGTAGATGCCTCTGTAGGCTTCTTCTTTAAATGCTCAGAAGCAGGAGCTTTGCATTCCCTCTTCTAATGCCCCAGTTTCCTATATTGGAAGCGGACATACTTAGATGCCTTCCTTTCATTGTTCTTCTTACTAATTCTTATCTTGGCACCCAGTGCCTGCTTCTTCTTCTTAGAAGCCTTGCCTTTTTCAACCAACAGTAGAGGTTTCTGATCCTTCTTGATCTGAGGTTCTACTATTTTCAGCATGTTGATTAATTCAGGGATAGTAGAATTAATCTTGCTCATGTAATAGTTAGTCACGAAGCCTGAGTAACTATCTGTCAAGGACATCAACACAAGGCTAATGCTCAAGTCATGATTCATCTCGAATCCTAATCGATTCAGCTTCTCAAGGTATCCCAAGAGTTTTAGTACATGCCGAGAGGCAGAGGTGCCAGCCTGCATCTTGGTTCTAAAAAGGAGCTTAGAGGTCTTATACCTCTCCATCCTCTCCCTCTCTGAAAAGAGTTCTTCAAGATGGAGAACCATATCCTCCAAGGGCATGTTCTCATGTTGTTTTTGAAGCTCAGGATTCATGGACCCTAATATAATACACATGGCAGGCTTACGATCTTTCCTGTGCTTCAACCAGGCATCATGATCCACATGATCCTCAACATCAGGTTCTATAAGGAAAATTTCACTTAGGACATAGGCAATTCCCTCAGATCTGAGAACTATTCTCACTGCTCGGAACCAATTAGAAAAGTTCGAGCCATTTAAATTGGTGTCAAGTAACATACGGAGATTAAAATTGGAAGCCATTTTCAACCTAAGACATAAGAAAAGAAAAGTTTTTAGATATTAGTTTAAGTACATGTATTTAATATGAGGACTTTTAATTAAATACATTTTCCTACTATTTTCTTCGAAATTTACAATAGCCCATTTTATTGAATTCGTGAATTTTAGCCCAGCTAAATTTCCTAGTAGGTAGCATCTATAACTAGTCTATTACAACCCCCAATTTTATGATTCAAGTCATAATAGTAAGTCGTAGTTAGAATCCCATTCCATTTGCATCACATGCAATTGCTAATTCATTCAAGTTCCCTAATCCTAATGGACGTGTGCTCTTTTATTAGCATCTCCTTAAATATGTCTCAGATCTGGGCCTAGCCCCCAATTTTATGGTGGACTACCCTAGCTCTGTTAAGGCAACCCTATCTCGAACTTTATAACCAATCAATGTGGACTAGAAGGAATGCTTTGTGTAGCACTTTGATAGCCCAAAAAGACCGTATTATAAATTTGAGTAAGGAAGACTATAACTTGCCTTAATATATTTACTTTGGGATTTTATTGGTGTTAAACGTCTCACCCAATATAGGATTTTATCAGATGGACAAAATTATAATGACTTATATTAATTTAGGTAATTTTAGAATTAATTTATAAGGTCTAACCTTAGGTGGGTTCAGCTCTTTATTATAATTATTCCATCAACCTAGATTGTATGTAAAATAATTAACACTTTTATTTGTTATATTTATATTGCATTTCCTTTAACCTTTTATTCAATAATTTTAATTTTTTACTTTGTTACAGAAACATATATAAGCACCATCTTATATACTAGAAATAAATTAGTTCATATTAATCCCCCAATTGGTCAATTCAAATTGCACCGATATAGGTTCCCAGGTAGGAGAGGTGCCCTATGAGGAGTAGACACCAAGTCCAATCCTTAGCCAGAACAAATACGGGCACAAACTCGAAGACCAATGGATTCTCTTGAACTAATAAATTTCGTTCTACCAATTCATGTAAATTGGGAGAATCTATAACCCATGTAATTTAAATAAATTGTTGACACTTGTATAATTTGAGTAAGTTGAGCAGGCTTATTCAAAATTATTCATAACCATTTTCTAACCTTGAAATGAAAAGCACAAGTTTGTACATATTGTTCCAAACAATTAAATAAGCAAAGTTATTTCATTTAGAAAATAATATTTAGTTTGCTTTTAACTTAATTATGCACTAAATAGGCAGGATCTAATACCACTGTTGGGAACTAACAGTAAAATTGAACATGCATAAGAGGCATGACGGAAATTCAAAATTTTGTCCCTGTCCCAAGAACTCCTATTAGTTGCATATAAATTAAATATAGCCTTAACTAAATAATTCTCTACCTAGGTTAGCATGCTAAAGGACTAGGCATACCATAATTCCAAATTATATCCTAGCATATTTATTTTATACTAAGCATGTTATAACTCTAAGTTATAACCTAAGCATAAAATAAACTAAGCATGCAAAAATAACCTAAGCATAATTATTAAGTATTAAAACACTTAAAGAAAAAGACTTAATAATTAAAAGAGAAAGAAAAAGAGCTTACCAGTTGAAGCGTGCTTTTGCAGGACCTTCTTGCACAAGCCTCCAATCATAGGATAGCCTCTATCAGTATCCACACGAACCCCACCAACCAAAACCTCCCAAGGAGGAAGAACTAAGAAGCCTCGAGTAGTTGCTAGACCACTCTAGAAGCCTCACCAAAAAATATAAACTAGCGGTGCCCGAATAAATTCAGGCACCACAAAAATAACTTGCTCAAGTACCCGAGAGATTAATAATCTCTCTTAGGATTTATTCTTTGAGCTTGGTACAATTTGAAAGGAAAGGGGAAAGCCTATATATAGGCTTGGGAGGGCATTTTGTTCCCCCTCTAAGCGATGTGGGATGGGAGTAATTACTCCCATCCCATGTGCACAACGTGACACACGCTGTGCACATGGCAAGTGGGCTTTACCTAGCGTCTGGGCTGCGCATGTGCAACCCCTTTTTATGGGCTGCAGCGAGCAATGCCCAGCATTGCTTGCACACCTTTTGGTGTACTCCCGTGAACTCGAGTCTGTACAAAATACTTTTGTACTCTCGGTCCAATTAAACTCGCCAATGCAAAATTCCCCTTTTTAATCCTTTTTCAAATATTTATTTTCTAACCCTAATAAATTAGTCATCATTTAAAATAAATTTCTTGGTCCAACCAAAATTGATCTAATCAATTATAATTTATTTATGACTCTAATTAATTAGTTACTGGTCAAAATAAATTCCTTGGTCTATCCAAAATTGATCTATTCAATTTTAACCAATCAAATAATAATCCAATTATTATTTATGTTATATTTTGTAATAGAATAAATCTATTAGTTCTTTACTTAGTCCGATGAAGGTCCAATATGTGTGACCTTATAGGATCCCGAAGTATTGAACAGTTAAGGCTTAACCAACCCTTGTTCTAAAGGAACCATTGGCTCGATGCTCGAGACCGTGAATAGAACTCGATTACCTTAAACGACTGTAGTACGCCTCTAGCAAGGGTCTACTATCCCCCATTACTCGGAATGTCATTTATGCTTATGACTTAATCCTGGTTAATGCAATAGTTATCCAGTGCGATAAATTCCTTCCATTCTTTATTATTAGTACCATCTGGTTTATTGGATTCGGTTAAAGTGTTAACCCACTAATAGCAAGGTTGCTCTAAGCTATCCCAGCTATTTACTTGTTACCGAAGTATATTGCCTTTTACCATAGTATGTTTGACTAGAAACCATTTCTATCAAACACATACTCTGATCAGAGGTTTATAGCATTCATTACTTCAACAAGTGGCCAGGTACAACTCCTTAATATATTCAGAGCGATGGATTCTTTCTGACTACTCAGCCTACCAACGTGTGGTCATCACTATACCCTAATACCTCATAGCACCCTAAATTAATAAGTGCATAGTAATGACCCAAAGTATAACAATAGTACCACACAAGGCAACTAACATCTCAAGTATGAGGACATTTGTAAAGCTTATTGCATGAAGATAAACACTAACACATTGATATTTATACCAAGTGTTTATCTTGCTGCGGTCTCCAATATATCTCCCAGATATATCCATGTGTCAAGCTTAAGGCACCACCTTCAGTCTTTAGGAGATTAACTGCTTGGACCCTTTCTAAGAAAGTTGACCACATGCTAGTCTTTCCGTTTCATCAATATCCTTTCTTGATGAAACTGTGACTAGGGATAGTTTAGAAATAATCATAATTGCACATGAAGCAGGTTCCACTAAATATAGTCCAACTATAATTTCTCTAACTTCATGCTATGATATGTCAAGGACTTTTGTATACATACATCAATGAATATATTTTAACCAGCTATAATATATATGTATAAAAACACATTGATATAAACAAAAGAACAAATGCCTTTATTGATTAAATAAATTATACGTACTATTACATAATTAAGATATATTGCCCTAATTGCCTTAAGGGCATACATCATATCCAACAGTGGGTATTGTGGTTGAAAAACTGCAGGTTGAATTCCAATACATCGACATTATTTAATGGTTCCTCATGTGAACCTATCAAAATTGGGCGAGGTGTTAAGTAGCGTGATCCGTTGTCGCCGTCGATTTTTGCTTTAGCTGTGGAGGGTCTTAAATGCCTAATTAATGCTGCCATTTGGGAAGGAATTGTCCTAGGATTTCAAATTTCAGGTTCATCAAAAAATCTGTCCATTCTATAATTTGCGAATGACACTTTGTGTTTCATTCCTCCTATTGAGTTAACCCTTATGGAGTTTGTTAGAATCTTACGATGTTTTGAATTGATATCGGGTCTACGAATTAAGTTTCATAAGTCTTCTATTTTAGGAATTAATTTAGATCCTTTTTGGTTGCAGGTTTGCGCGGAGTTCATGGGATGCAAGGTGGAATCCTTTCCAATAAAGTATTTGGGAGTACCCCTTAGTCTTAAGAGGATTCCGGTGCCTAGTTGGAATCTACTAGTGGCAAAATTCCAATCTAGGTTAGCAACATTGAAAGGAGGTTGTTTGTCCTACGTTGGGAGGTTGGTACTCATTAAATCGGTACTTTCCTCATTGCCGATTTATTTATCATCCCTTTTTAAAATCCCGGCTACCATTAAAGATAAGTTGGTTGGTTTGATGAGGAATTTTCTATGGAAGGTGATGTGCGGTGCGGGAATTAAGCAAAGTGAGTTGGGCAGATATGTGTCGGCCAAAAGAATTAAGAGGGTTGGGCATTAGAGATTTATAGGTGGTGAATGTTAGCTTACTGTTTAAGTGGCTGTGGAAGTTGCGTTTTGGAAATGAAAATTCCTAGTGGTTTGAATGTTGTGCAAAACCGTACTGCCCTTTATCTTGGCACGATGTAAAATTCTCAGCCCATTATCGGGTGTCGTATATTTGGAAAGGAATTACCAGTTATTGTGTAGGAGATGGATTAGCTTGGAATGTATTTTCGTTGAACTTTAAAGTAAACGTGGGTAATGGTAAAAATGGGCTTTTTTGGCATGATATTTGGGTAGAGGATGTGCCGTTGGTGGAGGTTTCCCCGGATCTGAATGAGTGTTGTAATCACAAGTTCGCTTTGGTAGAAATTGGTTGTTCGAGTCTTGTGGGGAGTGATTCATTTTAGAGACCATTTTGGAATAGGAGTTCACGTTTTACAGCTCAAGACAGGTGTAGGCTGCTAAGGGTTAGAATTAATAAAGCTATCCTAAATATTTTTAACTTGGGGCGGGATGGGGCTGACGTGACTGATTGGCCACAGGAGGTGTTCTCCATGTCGCGCGATGTTTTCTCATGGGGAGCAGGAGAGTTGAAATGTTTTTCAGTAGGGGCATTTTTTGAGGTTTATTGTCAGGATCCAAGATGGCGAACTTCCTAAGTTGACTTTTTCTTGATATGGTCCTCTCTTATTCCGCCTAGAGTCCAATTTTATGGGTGGCTAGCGTTTCGTGAGTGCTTACCAATAATTGATTTTTTATTTCGGTGTGGTTGTTTAGAGGCTTCAGAAAATAAATGCCCTTTTTGTACGGAAGTTGAGACAACAGATCACGCATTATTTCATTGTGGTGAGAGCTCGAGACATTAGATATATTTATTTTGGCGATTAGATATTCAAGTCGTGATCCCGAGATCTTATGTAGAGTTTACGAGCCTGTGGCGGTCTTACTTTAAGCAAGGTGTGATTCGTGAGTTTGCCACTTCAGCTTCATTTGTTGTTGCTTGGAACATTTGGAAACGTAGAAATCATTTCGTGTTCGAGGGTAGTCTTCCGCAACTGGATCCTCTTCTTGCTAGTCTAAACTTATGTTTGTTTCTTTTTAATTGTAAGTGTAGAGGGCTCAGTTTTGTATTTTCGGATTTATTTTGTAACCCCGCACTTTTACTAGCATAGGGCTGTAATTTTTTTGTTATTGATCTCATTTTGTGATCAACACTTTATATTAATAAAAAGAGGGGTGGGTGTTTTATAGGTAAGCGAAGGCACCAACCTAGTTGGGACTTTCACCCTGAAATTTTCACCCGCCCTAAACTTTTTCCTTCCGGAGGGACACAACGCTCCTCTGGGGGTTTTTCAAAAAATAAAGCATTCATGAAAAAGTGGTAAAACAACTGGTCCATGAGCTATTATACTTGGTATAAGAGCTTTTCTACACAATAATACCTCTAATTAAATAATATATATTAAACTACCAACAAAAACCATGTTTTAAAGGCCTTATACTTGGTACAAGAGTTGTATAATGCATTTATATGGTCATTTCTCCTTTATGTTCACAACATTACTCATTTTTTCATAAAAAGAAAATGTTATGAATGACTTATACTTGGTACAATACCTCTTTACAACTCTTAAATTTTAATAAATAAATATGTTTGAATGGCTGGCTTAAGTGCTCTTTCAACACTTTTATACATGATATTAAGGCCTCATAACTAGTATAAAGCATTTATACCACCAATTTTTCATTTATTTTTAAAACAAAACTTAAAATGTCGGCAAAAAACCATGGTATACAGGTCCTGTACCTGGAATAAGAACTCTTATACCATGTATAAGAATGATGTAAAGCTGTAGAAAAAGCAATTTTAGTTAAATTAAACTTAAAAACTAACAACAACACCCAAACAATAATAGGATACGGCAGATGAAAAGGAAAATCACTCATTCTATTCATATGGAAACAACTAAACAACCATATAATCTACAACAAGAAAATATAATCCATAATAGGATAATCTTCCCTTGAATAAGAATTTAAAAGCTCAACAATCGCCTCCTTCGACAACCTAATAAAAAGGCATTATAATAGTCATCCATAGTTCTCGATTTCATATCTCAACAATTTCACACCATATGTGTATTGTTCAAAAGTTCTCAATCCAAACACGTTCGATAATGATGATGTCTACGACTCTATCCTCAATCATGCTTCTTCTTGATAGCGAAATACTCAATAGTCTTCTTCTTATATACAGCATGTACATAAATTCCACAAACAATAAAAAAAATTAAACAATTAAGGTTACATTATTAATTCTTATTCCAATTATAAAAAATTGAGTAAGCTTCTATGACATAATTATCTAGTATTTTGCCACCAGACGATATATTTAAGAATCAGAGAGGCTAGTGGTTTTTCAAGAAAAGTAGTTGTAAATCTTGACTTAGAGTGGATTAGAGATGAAAAAAGGAAAATTTGTTTGGTAAAAAATTAAGTGAAAGGGCAATGAAATGAAAAATCAAAATCAAATTGAAAATCAAACTTGAAACCTAAAATTAAATTTAAAATGAAATTAAAACTTAAAATCAAACTTGAAATTAAGATTTAAAGTGAATTTCAAACATGAAATTGAAAATCAAACTTGAAGGTCGAACTTGAAATGGAAAATGAATCTTGGAATGTAGATAAACCTAAAATAAGCTGAAAGTGTTGAAGTTAGAAGATTGAATACTAATGGATGACATTGATTACTCTGGAGACAGAGAAGCGGTGAATCATGATTGGAAGAGAGATGATCGTAGAGGTTGGAATTGCAGAAAATGAGTTTGAATGTTGAGAAAGGGGGTTTGAATCGACAATTTTCGTATTGGGGAAAAGAATCCTTGTTTTGTAAGATTTAATAAATTTTAAAGCCTAGCTTTATGTAATTAAAAAAAGAATAAAATAAGGGTGGGCTTTAGGAAAAGTGGTGTACATATAGGAGGCCTTAAAAACCCAAATTTAGCGATCCAGCTAAGTTGCCCTTTTAAATATTAGGATAGTAGGCCCTAACTTTTGACCCTATGCCCTTTACAAAATTTCATTAATACTTAAGCACACATCATTACTATGTAAAATACACATCATTAGTGTTTGAATCTCACATTATTAATGTTTATATTGGAAAACAATAATCCAGACGAAGAAAACTCAAGCCAACCATCTGGATAAATGTTTAAAGAAAATGAAATGGCTAAGTCCAAGAAGAATGCATCCGAACTGAATGTCAAAGTTAAGGGAGATTACATCAAGCTAAAGACATACAATTCCTAAGTCCAAGAAGAAAATATCCGGTTAGAGTTTGGAAGGGAAACAAACTTCTAACCCCTTGAAGACAACATCCAGAAGAAGATAACTGGTTGAAAGTGCATCCGGTGAAATGTTGTGTCTAAAGACATCAGGAAGACAATTCACTAGGACAATGGGAATATTAAAATATTCTTGTTCCCTCCACTTTGGTCTAAAGTCAAGCAACATTTTGCCTTAGAGTAGGAAAAAGTGACAGCTTGCATGAATTAGGTAAAAGACAAAAAGCTGACATGGAAAGAGAAAAAGGTAATAACCTTTTTAACATAGACTAATAGCAAGGCGCATGGAGTCCACTCTAAAGAAAAATCTGCATGAAAGTTGGTAGTGCACAAAAAGCCAAATAAACGCCAACTGACAACTTTGCCACATAAATCCAAACAAATTCAAACGGAAATTTATTAGGTCTAATAGACATATCAATGACTCCGAAAGCGCCATCTCATATCTGATCAATCGTGAAGATTCAGCCTCAACAATAGCTACATTTATGATCCAAGCCTATAAAAGGGAAGCTTCACCAAGTGAGAAGATGCTGGTTGATTTCAAAAAGCTATTACCTTAAGAAATAATCGCTATTTAATAAAAGATTCCATCCCTCCAAGAACCAAACACTCTAATCTATTTGTAAGGATTCTCAAGTGACATTATAAACTTGAAGAATTAAGAGCCAAACCTTTATTAAGACAAAAATTGTAAAATATCATATTTGGATGAGTATTGAGGTTGGCACTTAGCTTAAACTAAGAAAGTTTAAGTGGTATATCCCTGTGGGGCATAGCTTAAACTTGGGCAGAGTTTGAGTGGTATATCCCACTAAACAAAAGGACTCAGCCAAGCTAGGTGGTTTGGTGGTATATCCTATATCCAGAAGAGAGGTCATCTTATAGAAATAACGCACAAAGGACTCAGGTAAAGATTGGTGTCTTTGGTGGTATATCCTACATCCGGAGGAGAATAAGTCTCCGGAGACAAATTGTAAAGGCTTGGTTTGTGCCTCTGAAAGGAATCAATCACCATAGTGAATTTAAGCTTGAAGGGGGAAACTCCGTGGACTGGAGGTAGGCAGGGCCGAGCCAATATAAAAATATATGTGTTTGATTTCTCTAACTCCTAACATTTCATTCAAACACATTTATATTAAATATTTGCATTACCCGGAGCTGACAACAGTCAGCTTTCGGTTCATTCATATCATGCTACACAAAGGACTTTTAAATTCTAAAAAAATTCACAAAAAGAGTCATTCACCCCCTCTGACCCTAGTTAACACTCACAAGGGACCAACAAGTGGTATTAGAGCAAGTGCTCATAACTAGATATCTAACAATCTCGAGCTAAAAGTCCATTTTTTGATTCAAAAATCTAAATGAGTTATAATAACTCACAGCTTCTTCCAGAGGGTATGCCCATTACCCGTCCTCCACTCTTCACCGGTGAACATTACATGTTTTGGAAAAACCAGATGAAGAATTTTCTTCAAGCCCAAAGCATGCTAGCATGGATGGCCATTAAAGATGACCCATATATTCCTACCTATGAAGTTGAGGGAATCACCACTAGGAATCCCTCTAATCAATGGGATGAAAATAATTATAAGAAAATGCGTGAAAATGCAAATACTATGAACATGCTTCATTACGCTCTTAGGGCAGCAGAATTCGACAGGATATCAGGCTTTGAAACTACACAAAAAATTTGGCAAAAACTTGAAGTGACTTAGGAAGGAACCAACAAAGTAAAAAAAAAAGACAAAATTGATCTCATCCAGCAAAAGCTTGAAAATTTCAAGACGGAACCAAAGGAGTCCATCAGCAATATGAACACTAGATATACAAATCTAGTGAATGAAATGAAGAGGCTTGGAAATGAGATCACTAAGGAAGAATTGGTGAAGCAAATCCTCCGGAGTCTTACCAAAGAATTGGACAACAAGAAGACTGCCATTGAAGAAGCTCATGATTTGAAATTCTATAGTTATGATGAGCTCATTGGTAATCTGTTAACTCAAGAAGTATCCTTGAAGAGATATAGTCAGTAAGAAAAGAAGCTTAAAGAGGAGAAGAAAGGAATTGCTCTTAAAGTAGATTCATCCAGATCAACTTCCTTCAGAGCAAAAAAGCACTCAAAGTAATCTAATTACAACAAAGAAGAGATGGCTATGCTAGCCAGACAATTAAAAAGATTCCTAAAAAAGGAAGAAAGGAAGTTAAGGAGTTTCAGAAAGTATGACTCTTGAAAAAGGAGAGAAGGTAGCTCCAAGAAGGACAAGTACAAAAAGGGACTGAAAGAAAAGAAGGATCCGAAAAAAGAGATGGCATGTTTCGAATGTGGTAAAAAATGGCTTAATAAAGGCAAATGCCCTAAGCTCAAGGAGGACAAGAAGTAAAAAAAGAGACCAATGGTAGCCACATAGAGTGATAGCGAGGAAAGCAGCAACTCATCTTCCACAGAAGAAGAAGAGATCGCCAACTATGCATTCATGGCCTTAACTGAGCCGGAAGTAGATCATTCCAGAAGAGAAAATTCTAAGCAAGTTATTGAACAAATTGAAGAATCAGAGTCTGAGTCAGCTAGTATAGAGGTATGCCTGTAGTCCATAAAAGATCAACAAACGTGGTACATTGATAGTGGATGCTCAAGGAACATGACTGGTGATGAAAGAGCCTTCATCAGATTAACCCAGAAGAAAGGAGGAAAAGTAAGCTTTGGAGACAATCAAAAGGGATAGATCAGTAGTCTGGGAACCATTGGATCTGAATTAAAGATAGAAGATGTCTCTCCTACTGATGGACTAAAGTTCAACTTAGTGCTGCACAACACTGTGATAAAGGAAGAAAAGTTATCTTTGACTCTAGAGGTTGTTCAATCATTGATAGTAAGTCCAATGAACTCATTCTTTATGCACCTAGAGTAAATAATGTCTATTATGTTAACATTAAAAGTGAGAAAAAGAATATATGCTTGGTGTCTAAAGAAGAAGAATCATGGCTATGGCACCTAAGGTTGGGATACGTTAGCATGAACCTCCTGTCCAAACTAGCTAAAAAGGAATTAATTGTGGGTTTACCTAAGGTTGCTTTTGACAAGGATCATATAAGCATTGCATGTCAACTAGGTAAACAAACAAGAAAAAGTTTCCTTTCCATCTCCTATATACCTTCAAAGAGAGTTCTTGAACTCTTACATATTGATCTCTTCGTTCCAATCAAGCCAATGAGTTTAGGTAGAAGAGAATACACTATAGTTATAGTGGATTGTTATTCTCGCTATACCTCGATTGCTTTGCTACCTAGCAAAGGTGAAGCCTTTAACCATTTCTCTAAGATATTCATTAGGATATGAGTAGAACAGGGCATAAGCATTGCACGCATCCGGAGAGATAATGGAGGATAATTAAAAAATAACCATTTTGTTGAATTCTGTGAATCTAAAGGCATTGAGCATAACTTTTCTGCTCCTCATACACCTCAATAGAATGGGTTTGTGGAACAAAAAAATAGAACCATTGTTGAAATGGCTAGAACAATGCTAAATGAGAATAGATTGCCCAAGTATTTCTGGGGAAAGGTCGTAAACACATTATATATTCTAAATAAAGCTCTCATTAGAAAAAGTATGGATAAAACCCCATATAAAATCTGCTAGGGAAAGAAACCCAAAATGTGGTACTTTAGAGCCTTTGGATGTAAATGCTACATCTTAAATTATATAGAGCAACTAGGAAAATTTGATCCTAAATCTGATGAAGCAATTTTCCTTGGCTACTCAATACATAGCAAAGCTTAAGGAGTGTATAACAAAAGAACTCAAACTATGGTAGAGTTTATACATGTAGATTTTGATGAGACTAACCATGTAGGAAAGAAAAGTGAAGATCCGGATGATATAGTTTCGGATGAAGCAGAACTAGTAAAAGTTCAAGATCCTTTTTAAATAAAGAAGTACAAAGAAGAGGATGATCAAATCAATTTTAACTTGGATCAATTTCCAGATAGTCCCATAAATGCTGGAATTGATTTCAATGATGAACAAGAAGGAGATGAAGAAGTAGAAGTAGTTGTAGAACAAGCTCCACAGCAGCATGAGGTTCTTCAAAGGGAAACCAGGACTCAAAGAAATCATCCTATAGGAGCCATTTTGGACAATGTCCTAAATCTAGTAAGAACCAAAGGACAACTCAATAGAATGATGAGCCATGCTACATTTGTCTCACTTATTGAGCCAAAGAAGTTCCAAGATGCAGAAGGAGATGAAAGTTGGATGATGGCTATGCAAGAAGAGCTAGATCCGTTCATAAGGAATGATGTGTGGGATCTAGTACCACCTCCTAAGGGAAAGTCAATCATTGGAACAAAATGGGTGTTCTAGAATATGCTAAATGAATCCGGTGTGGTGGTAATAAACAAAGCAAGGTTGGTTCCCCAGGGGTACAATCAATAAGAAGGGATAGACTTTAAAGAAACATTTGCTCTAGTTGCAAGGTTAGAAGCAATCAGGATCTTGTGTGCTTTTGGATCCTATATGAGTTTTAACTTATTCCAAATAGATTTCAAAAGTGCATTCTTAAATCAAGTTATTCAAGAAGAAGTCTATGTAAAGCAGCTAGCAAGGTTTGAAGATTCAAAGTATCCGGATTATGTTTACAAGCTAAAGAAAGCCTTCTATGGATTGAAGCAAGCACCAAGAGCTTGGTATGAAAGGCTCACCTCATTTCTCATATCCAAGGGATACATTCAAGGAAAACCTGATACAACACTCTTTATCAAGAAGAATAAGGGTGATGTCATTCATCTCCAAATCTATGTGGATGATATCATCTTTGAAGCTACTAATGAAAAGATGTGTGAAGAGTTCGACAATCAAATGAAGAAGAAGCTTGAGATGTCAATGATGGGAGAACTCAATTTCTTCCTTGGCCTTCAAATCAAGTAGAGTCCAGATGGGATCTTCATCAACCAATCCAAGTATACCAAGGAGATTCTAAAGAAGTTTGATACGGACAAAAGAAAGCCAATGTCCACTCCTATGGGATCAAATACAGTCCTTTTAAAGGATTGTGATTGGATCTCTTCTATACTTAACTGCTAGTAGACTAGATATTCACTGTACAGTTTGCTATTGTGCAAGATATCAAGCCAATCCAAAGGATTCACATCTTAAAGAAGTTAAGATGATACTAAGATACTTTCTAGGAACAACTGAAGTAGGGCTATGGTATCCTAATAATGGAAATTTCACTTTGTAAGGGTACATTAATGCTGATTATGGTAGAGATATGTGTTGGTCCCTATGCGTACACTCAATGAGTTAGAGGGGAGTCAATCAATCGCTCTAATAAAATAGAAACTTTTTCATGATATGATGAACTCAACTAAGTAGGTCACGTGGTTAAGTAAAAAGCTGGAAAACTTCAAAGAGCACAGAGATTTTATACTGGTTTGGCAACCTATGCTTACATCCAGTCCCAAGAGAGTGGCTTGGCTTTAAATCACTAATATCAGCTCCTTTACCCTAGGCAGAGAAGCCTTTAAAAAATTTCCCTAATTACAAAAAGTACCCTCTAAACTGTAATCGCTCACCCGCTGAGTAGAATACCCTCTTCTACTAGCAACTCAACTAATTCTAAATAAGAGTTAGAGTCGAATTATAGAATTGTTGATCCAGTTACAAATGATCAGATATTACAAAGCTATTCATCTATTCTATTCTCACTAATTGTAAAGCTGATTCTCACTGAGTAGTTGCTTTCTCAATTTGAACTTCTTTAAAGCCTGTAGATTGGCAGAATTTTACTTCTTAGAAATTCTGGTGTAATCAACAAGTTCTAATGCTTGCCTTCTTGCTCCTTTTATACTTGAAATCAAGAATGTAGCCGTTGAACTTGCTTTGGCATCTTTAGAAATTGATAGCTTATCTATTCACCTATTGCTTTTTCAAATTGATCAATTAGGAGATAGAATCACACCATTGTGAGATAGAATACAATCCATCAGAGATAGAAATAGATTTGAGCTTCAATTTAAATTCTTTGTCATTTGATGCTAGTCTTTTGTTAGAGAGAACTCGTGTTGACTTGCTACGTGTCATCTTCCCATACCTTCTTATAATCTGATAGTTTGCAGAGCGTGCGATACTATGTTGTTGATCTGGAGAATTTCCCAATTTAACAAATGACTTTTTACAGCTTGATCCTGGAAGACTTTGTCTTTTTCTTCATAAATTGGAGTCTTGTCAAGGCATTAATTCTTTTTGTCTCTGTATCATTAATGTTCTGCAAAAAGCAATACTAAAAGCAAAGATTCCATTTTTCCTTAAATGGAAAGGTAAGTGTCATTGTCAAAGATAAAGTAACTCAGCGAAAGATAGATAAATATACTCAGCCGAAATAAAATCTAAATATCAAGCACTGAGTAAACAGTTACTAGTCAGCGACTAAGTAACCAGCTCAACTCTAAAACAACTCAGACTTAAAACTAAATAACTAGGTCAGTGAAGAAACGACATTCTAGCCTCAAATTCAATAACTCATATATAACCATAGATTATTTATTTTAACCTCATTATCGATTTAATTAACACAAACTAAACTTAATTGTTATGATCAAAACTTAAGCACTACTGAGTCAGCCACTGAGTCAGTCCAAACTTGTGCTAGGTTCAACAATCTCCCCCATTTTGATCAATGGCAACTAGTTAAGATAGAAATTAAATTAATAAGATATTTAGATCAGAGCTACCTCAATAGAATGCTTGATATATCATTGCTTAACATCTTCAATTCTCTCAGAGTGAATGTAAACTCCCCCATAATTCTTGATTCCTCTTAGGTCAGCATTCATCAACACTTCTCATATATTTCTGCAAGATTAGCAACATATATATAGC
The DNA here is from genome assembly GCA_947683365.1 of Euphorbia pulcherrima. NCBI lineage: Eukaryota > Viridiplantae > Streptophyta > Magnoliopsida > Malpighiales > Euphorbiaceae > Euphorbia > Euphorbia pulcherrima. The sequence goes on from CANTUS010000010.1 coordinate 48,047,354, forward strand.
AGAAAATATAAGAAGTTAAGAAGATCTTAACTTAGAACACAACAAGTAATCTTTTATATATATTCATAACTAAGTACATATCAACATAAAGTTAACCTATACTACATTTACACTAAGCATTACAAATTACAATGAATTATATTCTATTTAGGCATAGGTTATCCTCAAAGATTAGCTCTTCTTTCCTTAAATGCTTGTTGATCCCACTTTGACTTCTTCTCATTTGGAAGTGCAATCTCCTTTCCTTTCCTCTTATGAGTCCCAATATATTGCCTTTCAATTCGCTCAAAATCCTTGGACAGCTCATACGAGAACTCAGCTTCCCTTTGATCTCTCTCTTTTTCCTCCTGCTCACGCTTCTCGCTATCCTTCTCCCCCATTGCCATTGAATCCAAAATGGCTTGAGCTTAATGATCAAACGAGTTTAGAGAGACCTCAAAATGCTTGAGATTACCATAAACATTAGAGGAAAAAATCTACACTAGTGAATCATTGATTTCTTTTAAAAGAAAGTCCTGCTCTTTCAGTAAATAAATGAGTGCTACCGTAGCATGAGATTGAGATTGATTTACCCAGTACTAAGCACTTAGCCCTTCCTTAGAAATCTGGGTGAGACTGGGTAGAGCTATGGGTTGATTATTTTCTCTGCAGATCCGCTCTAGCATAGGAGTGCTTCTGATGTGAGAGGACACTTGCTTATGGATCTGATTAATTGATTGACCATCATTATAAACATCATCATGAACCGACTCGATTTGATCATAAATGTGACCAACCTTCTGGGGAAGAGATGGTTCTTGTTCAGCCTCTGACATAACAATATTGCTACTCAGAGCGTCAGATATGTTCAATCTCTTCAAGCCCTTCAACACTTCTTCCACTAAGGCCTACTCCCTGCAAAATATCTGCCTTTCTCTACTTTAGCTCATTTGAGTTGCCTTAATTTATGTTAACAATAGTGATCAGCGCATTGATGGCATCAATTATAGCATCTAGATTGGCTGTGTTGGTGTCATTCTCCTTGATCAAGAAGGTGTATCCACTAAGCACAGCTTGCATCCCCTGTAAAACTGGATAGAACTTGTCAATCAAGGATTTTCTGAAGTCTCTCTCCTCATTCACTACTCTGTAATTGCTTTCATATATCTTTCCCATTTCCTTTTTTAGCTCTGAAACCTCCATCTTCATGTAATCAGCTTTCAAACCTGCAATATTTAAAATGGGCAAAGTGTGGGAAAATGTTGCCTTTGACAACAAAAATGTAGTAGGGACAGACTTGAAGTGGGCCTTCATTTCTACAATAGCTTCCATAAACCCATGCACTGGCTCAACAGCCTTTGCCATTCTCCTAAGAACCTCTTTAGACAGCAATGACTTAGCAATTTCATCAACAATCTCCTCATCTATCCTCAGTCCTAGATATCTTTCTCTTCAAAACTATTGGTCCGTATGAAGGTCTAAATTAGATCAGAGAGGGTTGAATGACCCTTTTTTCACGGAACTAACAAGACTTTAAAAGTCTTTATGTAGCGTGTTTAAATATATTTCTGAGGATGGATCCGGATGATGTAGTTATGAAAATAAAAATGCAAATAAGTAAAAGCTAAGCAATTCAAGCACAAGTATTTTATCCTAGTTCAGCCCCGCCTACTCTAGTCCTCGGAGTTTCCTTCCTCCAAGCTTTTCCACTAGTGGATCTCTTTCCAACTAGTAGGAATCAAACCTTACAATTTGTCTCTGGATGGAAACGTCTTTCGGATGTAGGATATACCACTAGAAGCACCAACTCCTAGCTAAGTCCTTTTGTCTTTAGTAGGATATACTACTTAGATTTCTACCCAAACCTCAGTTGAGTCCTACAGGGAGATCCCACTCAAAGAACCTACTTCAAGCTATATCCCAATCTCACTACTCACCCAAGTAGGAGATCTTTTACACTTTGATTTTGTCAAAGGTTTTAGTTTTGGACTTCCTCAAGTTTATAACTTCGCTTGGAAATCCTTACAAACAGATTTTGAATGAGTTGGCTCTTGGGGGGATTAAGCAACTAATTGTTTTTAGCGAATTCTCTGGTATATGATTTCTCAAAATCACCTAGCACCTTCTCAATATAGATTTTGACCATTTGAATTCTTGGGATTGAGGCTGAAAAGTTGTCAGTAATCGTTTTCCTTATATTTTAGTGACTCACCAACTTTTACGCCAGTATCTTTTTGGTATGAGTTCGATGCGCCTTTCTTATTGGTCTAGGTGAAAAAGGTTGTTACCTTTTTCTCGAACCTTGTGACAATCCTTTGTCCTTTCTCTGAAAAGTGCTAGCTATTATTTTTGTCTTGCTTTAGGGAAAAGGATCTTTAACTTGAAGACCAAAAAGAATGGATGGAATTTAATATTTTGAATTATTCCGTTTGTCTTGATATTAAGGTCTTCCAGATGTTTTCAGACTTAATATCTCTGGATCTGCCTTCTTCCGGATGCTAGCCCAATCAGTTCTTCTGGATGCTATTTTGGGAGGTTCAAAGTTTGTTCCCTTTCAAAACTTTAACCGAATGCTTCCATTCATGCTTAGGTAATTGTCTTCATTTGTCTTGGACTTTGGATGTCTTAGTTATATGTCTGGATTAAGGTGATATAGGTCTTTTCGTACTTAGGTGTTTTGTTTACTTCAAACATGATCAGGATAATTTGTTATTCTGGATCATCGCTTCCAATATAAACCTCCTTATATCTCCTAACAAAGCAGCTTGGGGTTGAATTAGGATTGAGGTTGTGGTTGTTGGTGATTTGGAATCTCTTCAAAACTCTAACAACTGGTCCTTCTATCATTAACGGTTGATGAGCTAGAGATACAACAGGTGAAAGCATTAGGATTATGGCTGTTTCGTCAAAGGTGGAAGTGGATGGTGTTTGGTTTTCAGGAAAGATTGCATGGAGATTGGTAATGGTGAAAGGGGTGTTTTAGTTGATAGGTTTGGTTTTAGGAATGATTCTCCTTAGTTCACTTCATCCTTCTACTTCTCAATAATAATTTCTCCTTCCTACTTATCCTCTAAGTCTCCTTCATCCGCATCGAAGACAACCTTCATCTACTTAAAGATTCTCCTCTCCCTTTCTCTTTTCTCGTTCTTAGCCTCCTCAGCAGATATAACAATAATATGATGGCCTTCTTCTTCTTCTTCAGCATTGACTTCAAACTCTACTAAGTTAACTTGCTCAGCTCCTTTTTTTATCATCCTGCTCTTCTTCACTCTCAATCCCTTTTAGAGCCCCCATCATTTCATCAATAGCCTCAGGGATTGACCTCTTAGCCAGGCTTGCAGATGCCTTCTCGTACATCTTCTCTACTTCAGCCTTATTTTGAGCAGCTAACTCTTCTGCTCTTCTCCTTATCTCTTCCTCCAGATCCTTCTGCTTCTTTAGCATCACAGCCTCAACTGCCTTTATCTTCTCAACTTCCTCAACATTTTGGACTACACTAGTTAGCTTCTTTATCATTAGCTTCTTCTTTGGTTGACCTACTTGAGGCACAAGAACTGATGTAGGTTCCTGTCCTACAGCCTTTTCATTATCAATCTGAGCATTCTCACTCTTCCTCTTCTTTGATCTCTTCAGAGGCATCTCCTCTCTCAGCTCTTCCTAAACCCTCTTCCCTTCTTCTTTATCTTTGGCAGTTAGCTCTCTATGCTTTTCATCCTTAGTTCCTTTGGAAAATCTGGACTTCCTGAGAATGGACCAATCACAAGATTTAAGCTAGCTAAGATTGCCTTCTTTTCAGCCTTCTTGGAGTCTCTCCTAACCTTCTTCTTGCTCTCCTTCTTCTCACCACCTTCTTCTCCTTTTTCAGCTCTCAGCTTTATTATCCTCTCAAGCCCTTGAGCTACAATAGAATCAAGAGTTTAGTCTTCATCTTTAGGCCTAATTGACTTCATGGTCATGATAGCTTTTGGATCCTTCACTCTGAACTCTCCTTTCTTCAGCTTAATATACTTGGTATTCTTAGGCTTTTCTTCACATCTTAAGCCATGAAAGTGGGCATTACTAAGTGTTCTTGACTTAATAACCTTGAGAACAATCCCACTTCTCTGAGCCCATCCTTCTAGATCTAGCTCATAGGCCTTGCATATCTCCATCACCAGATGCACATAAACCATGTGTTTGGACACTTTCAGAAATCTGTGTAGAATGGCCAGCGACCAATTGATACTCATACCTTCAGTGAGAGCATAGACTAACACAATCTCAAATTTTGAATAGCTACTAGTAGTTACTATTTTGGGAAACAACACTTTTGTTACCAGCTCGTGAGCTTGCTTCCCCTTCATCGAGAATATTGAGGCTATAAGTTCACCAGCCTTATGGTCAACGGCAACTTTATAGTTTATTGGGATGTCCATATGCTCTTCATCCTTCACAGCTCTCATTCTCAGCTATCTTTCTCTCATTCCTAGCAAATTAGCTATCAACTTGGGAGTCACATATACCTTTCTCCCCATCATAGTGGTGATAAACATGTCCTTGAATCCTTCTACCATGTGGATGCCATGTAAGAAGCTCTTAACGATCTGCTCGTAGCAGTCACTAGGTATTTTAAAGAACCCTCTTAGACTGTGTTGGTGCATCCACTTCCCATATCGCTCATCGCTTGAAAAGCTGAGCATATCAACAATGACTGGGTCTTCTACTTTAGCTCCTTCTCTCGAACACCACTTAGTGGGTGTGTACTTAGTTCCTGTGGGAATAAATAGATCTTCCCTTTTACCAAAACCCACCGCTACGTGTGCTAATTGATTGGTTGTAGTAACCCAACATGAATCATCCTCATTTTTTACAATGACAGATTTTACAGAATTAGGAACTGATGATCTTCTTGAAGAACTTGCCATTAGAATCAGTTTGAAAGATTTTAGAGCATTTGGGGTTTTCAGGAAGAAGATTGCAAAAAAAGGAATTTGGTAAAGTAACTTTCCTTCTTTTATATCTCTCCTTAAATAGCCAAAGACCCTTTGCCTGAGCCTGCAAAGCTTAAGTGTACAACTCACAATCCATGGTCATAATTCAACGGTGAGATTGATCAACGGTTACCATGATATTAATGATAATGAGATACATAGAGTTATAGCATCTAAATGTGGATCATTTTTAAACTTGCTACCGTTTCTATTAGTTTTGAATTTGAAAAGAAACCGGTAGCAGTTTTAATGACGTGTCTAAAATTCAAGCGCGAAGAAGAACTACTTAACCTAATTTGCATAAGCTCAGAGTGGAAGGTAGGTCAACTTTAGAATATATTAGCGGGAAAATGATTCTTCAATTTGGATTCGACATTCCCATCAGCTCTCTCAAGATGTTGAATTGATCCTTTCCAATAGGCTTTGTGAAGATGTCAGCTCACTGTTCTTCAGTGGGAATGTATGTGAGCTTGACTTCTCCTTTTAGCACATGATCCCTTATCAAATGATGTCTAATGTTGACATGCTTCATCCTACTATGTTGAATTGGATTCTTGGATAGTTCAATTGCACTCCATAGTCAGCATTAGTGTATCCTCTCAGAGTGAAATCTACATTACTTGGATACCATAAACTTGCATCAAAAGACCCCACAAATACCTGAGAATTCTTTTAATAGAAGCTAAGTGAGATTCTCTAGGGTCAGGTTGATATCTTGCACAATAATATACAACATATTGAATGTCAGGCCTACTAGCAGTTAAGTAAAGTAGAGAACCAACAATACCACTATAGAGCTTACTCTCTACAAGTTTACCTTCCTAATCTTTACTCAGAATTGTATCAGTGGCCATGGGTGTTGACATTGGCTTGGCTTTATCCATGTCAAACTTCTTGAGTACTTCCTTGGCATACTTAGCTTAGCTGATGAAGATCCCATCATCACCTTGCTTGATTTGCAAACCAAGAAAGAAATTAAGCTATCATATCATTGACATTTCAAATTCTTTCTTCATCTACTGACTAAAAACTTTGCATGGCTTCTCCTCAGTTGCTCTAAAAATGATATCATCAACATAGATTTAGACAAGTAACACATCTTGATGCTTTCTTTTGATGAACAGAGTTGTATCTTCTTTTCCTCTCACATAACCTTTGCTGAGTAAAAAGTTAGTCAGTCTCTCATACCAAGCTCTTGGAGCTTGCTTCAATCCATAGAGAGCCTTCTTCAACTTAAAGATATGATCTGGAAACTTAAGGTCTTCAAAGCTTGTGGGCTATCTGACATAGACTTCCTCTAGAATATAACTATTAAGAAATGCACTCTTAACATCCATTTGAAATAACTTAAAGTTCATATGAGATGCAAAAGCATAGATAATTCTTATGGCTTCAAGTCTTGCTACTGGTGCAAAGGTTTCTCCATAGTCAATGCCTTCTTGTTTATTGTAACCTTAAGCAACTAGTTTGGCCTTGTTTCTAACAACATTACCAGCTTCATCTAGCTTGTACTTGAAAACCCATTTGGTACCGATGATTGAGTTGCCTCTGGGTTTTTCCACCATATCCTAAAGTTCATTTCTTCTGAATTGGTCTAGCTCCTCTTGCATTGCAAACATCTAGTTGTCATCGAATTCAACATCTTCAAACTTCTTGGGTTCAATTAATGAGACAAATTATGAATGACTCATCATTCTATTCAGTTGGCCCCTAGTCAACACTGAATTTTGCACACTATTAAGGATCTTCTCAACTAGGTGATCTCTTCTTGATTTGACTTCTTTTGATAGATCAGGATCAGTTCGCTGAGCTACTAACATTAGTTGAGCATAATTATAATCACCTAAGTTGATGGATTAGTCCAAGCCAACTTCATAACCTTCTTTTTCTATAATTGGATCAGGAATAACAATGGGCTGACTGACTGATCTGCTGACTTGTTCCTTTTCCTTTTCATCATCACTGGCTTCTCTACCTATGTTGTTTTCATCAAAATCTACATGCACAGACTCCTCCAATGTGCTAGTCCTCTTGACATACACTTTGTATGCCCTATAATGTGTTTAGTAACCCAGAAAGGTTCCTTCATTAGCCTTGAGGTCAAATTTAGCCAATTGGTTTTTACTGTTTAATTTGAGAATTTATAACCAAAGGCCTTGAGATGACCAACCTTGGGCTTGTGCCCCTTCCAAAGTTCATAAGGAGTTTTGTTCAAAACTGGGCGAATTAAAACCCTATTTTGAGTATAACAGGCTGTGTTAACAGCTTCTCCCCAAAAATACTTTAATAGGTTGTTATCACTCATCATAGAATGACACTTCTTTGCAATAGTGCAATTCTTTCTCTCAACAACCCCATTCTGCTGAGGTGTATGAGGAGCAAAAAAATTGTGGTCAATACTATGCCTAGAATAGAATTCCTCAAACTGCCTGTTTTTGAATTCTCTTCCATGGTCACTGCGAATTCTATTCATTTTACAGTCCTTTTCATTAATGATTCGGGTAGCCAACCTATAAAATGATTCAAATGTTTTATCTTTGCTTAAAACAAGACAATCCAAGTGAACTTGGTCAAATCATCTACAATCACAACGGTGTATTTCATTCCACCTAGACTTGTTGGCAACACTGGCCCAAACAAATCAATGTGTAGAAGATCAAGGGGATGAGAATACCATATATCAACCAAGGATTTAAAGGTCTTTCTAAATTGATTCCCAAGTTGGCATGCTCAGCAGAGTCTATCTTTTTGAATGGCTAAATTGGGTAAACCCTCAACAAGTTCATTTCTGGCTAATTGGACATATTGCTCATATTGGTATGTCCTAACCATTTGTGCCATATCCATGAGTTTTCCTCCTTAAAAACAAAGCATATATCATTGGAGCCAAGGGATAAATCAATCATATAAACATTATTAATTCTAGGAGCATAAAGAATAGTTTGGTCGGAGTTACCATCAATGACTGAGCAGTTCGCTGAGTCAAAGATCACTTTCCTGCATTTGTCACACAACTAAGCAACGCTTAGTATATTGAACTTCAGGCCTTTCACAAGGGACACATTTTCAATTGAAGGCTTGACTCCTATAGTGCCATTTCCAACAATCTTTCCCTTTTGGTTGTCTCTAAAACTGACACTTCCATTCCTCTTTCGCTCTAATGTAATAAATTGCTTTTCATCACATGTCATATGCCTCGAGCATCCACTATCTAAATACCATATTCTTCTTTCATCAGTAGACCTCAGTCTCATATACAGAACAATCAAGTTTTCTTAGGTACCCATGCCTTTTTTTGGCTGGGTCCTCCCTTGTTAGTGGTGGTGATCCTTGACCAGTCATACTCAATATAGTAACCATTTTTGTGTCTACACATGCCTGTAGTTTGTCCTAACTTTCCACAACAATTACATACGGCCTTAGGATTGGGCCTGCTCACTTTACTCTTTTGAGAAACCTTCTCAAAGTGGTGAGTGCGGTTACTTTGAGTATTCCTACTAGGTTGAGGAGGGAACCGCACCTTTTTCAAGGTTGTTAATTCAGCAGCTAACTCATCCATTTTCTTAGTGAGCTTGTTATTATATTCATTGTGGTACTCATCTTTTTCCATAAGGTATAAGATGTCAAGTGAGGTAGAAGAATTGACATCTTTTAGATCATCACACCCTCTCTTGATGATGTATTTATCTGACTTCTTAGTCACATTAATAACATCATTAAGTACTATAGCAAGTTCATCTAAAGACAAAGGGGGTTCAGAATTTACCTCAGTTTGCTTTCCTTTATCTCTGCTCTGGTTAGCTGATTGATTGGCAGCAGAAGTAGATGGTTGGTCAACTGACTCTGAGTTAGGTTGATCATGCTTTGCCATGAGACATACAATTGTAGAATCCTGTACTTCTTCATCTGAGGGTGATTACTCTTGTTCAGAATCACTCTAGGTAGCAACAAGATCCTTCATATCCCTTTTCTTCTTGAATATGTCCTTCTTAGCTTTAGGGCAGCTAGACTGGATATGCCCTTTCTCACCACATTCAAAGCATTTGATATCTTTGTTATGTTCTATGTTGAATTCCTTGCTTGGTCTATCATCAACTCCTTCCCTGTACTTGCTAGGTCTTATGAACCTTTAGAAGTTCTGATATTTCTTCAAGAACATGTTAAAGGTCTTGGTCATTAATGCTATCTCTTCCACTCTGTCCTATAGATATTCTCCTTTAGAGGATTCTTCTTCATTAGCCTTAAGAACAACAGCTCTGTTAGAGCTTTCTCTTTCCTTGTGCTTGAGCTTCTTGGACTCCTCTTCATATTGCTTCAAAGATATTTCATGAGTCAACAAGGTTCCTATTAGCTCATCAAACTTATAGGTCTTCAAATTATGAGCTTCTTTGATAGCACTCTTCTTTGCATCCCATTCCTATGTCAAACTTCTCAAAATCTTCTTGACATTCTCTTTTTCTATGAAGGTCTTGCCAAGTCTTTTTAGTTCATTGACAATATTCATGAGTTTAGTATTCATGTTGGAAATATCTTCCTTGGGTTGCATATGAAACCATTCATAATCCCTCATGAGGATGTTGATCTTAGACTATTTGACCTTTTTAGTACCTTCATAAGTTACTTCTAACTTTTTCCATATCTCTTGAGTAGTTTCACAACCTGAAACGCAGTTGAACTCAGTTGCATCAACAGCGCAATGGAGATAGTTGATAGTAGTTGTATTTTCTTTCAATCTTGCCAAGTCCTAACTGTCTCACTCATTAGAGTACTTATCAACGCGTACTCTATTCTTTAGAATTGCAAGGATATATGACCCTTCAACTATAGCCATCCAAGAATGCATGCTCTAAGACTGGATGAAATTCTTCATCCTCTTTTCCAATAAGTATAGTGCTCACCATTAAACATGGGAGGCTCAGTGACTGACATGCCTTCTAGAAGAATGTAAGATTGGGCCCTTCCACTAGGTACTCCTCCCTTATATGCTATAGTCTTTATCTCAAGATTGTGAAATCTTTATAGTGAGAACTTGCTCTAATGCCACTTATTGATCCCCATGTGTACACTCAATGAGTCAGAGGGGGGTGAATGACTAATAAAATAGAAACTTTTTTACGATATGATGAACTCCACTGAGTAGGTCAGCTGGTTGAGTAGAAATCTAGAAAATGTCAAAGTAAAGAACACAAAGATTTTATACTAGTTCAGCAACCTGTGCTTACATCCAGTCCCAAGAGAGTGTCTTGGCTTTAATTCACTAATCTTAACTCCTTTAACCTAGGCAGAGAAGTCTTTCACAAATTTCCTCAATCACAGAAAGTACCCTCCAAACTGTAATCGCTCACCCACAGAGCAGAATACCCTCTTCTACTAGAAAATCATCTAATTTTAAACAAGAGCTGGAGTCAGCTTATAAAAATGTTGATCCATTTGCAAATAATTAGATATTACAAAGCTATTGATCTATTCTATTTCTTTCTTGTTGTAAAGCTGATTCTTGCTGATTAGTTGCTTTCTAGATTTGAACTTCGTTAAAGCTTATAGATTGGTAGAATTTGCCATCTTAGAAAATCAGGTGTAATCACTAAGTTCTAATGCTTTCCTTCTTGCTCCTTTTGTACTTGAAATCAAGAATGTAGCCGTTGAACTTGCTTTGGCATCTTCTGAAATTGACAGCTCATCTATTCACCCATTGTTTTTTCAAATCAATCCGTTGTGAGATAGAAAACAATCTGTTAGAAATAGATTGAGATTCAAGCTTCAATTTTAATTCTTTGTCATTTGATGCTAGTCTGCCGTTAGAGAGAACTCGCGCTGACTTGCTACATGTCATCTTCCCATACCTTCTGGTAATCTAATAGTTTGAAGAGTGCGGGATACTATATTATTGATCTGGAGAATTTTCGAATTTGGTAAATGACTTTTTGCAGCTTGATTCTGGAAGACTTTGTCTTTTTCTTTCCAAATCGGAGTCTTGTCAAACATTAATTCTTTTTGTCTTTATCTTATTAATGTTCTGCAAAAAGCAACATTAAAAGCAAAGATTCCATTTTTCCTTAAATGGAGAGGTCAGTGCCCTTGACTAAGATAAAGTAACTCAGCAAAAGATAGAGAAACATACTCAGTTGAAATAAAATCTAAATATCAAGCGCTGAGTGAACAGTTACTAGTCAGTGACTAAGTAAACAACTCAACTCTAAAACTACTCAGAGTTAAAACTAAACAACTAGGTCAGCGGAGAATTAACATTTTACCCTCGAATTCAATAACTCACATATAACCATAGATTATTTATTTTAACCTCATTATTGATTTAATTAACTCAAACTAAACTTAATTGTTATGATCAAAACTTAAGCACTACTGAGTCAGCCACTGAGTCAGTCCAAACTTGTACTGGGTTCAATAATATGCTTGAGAGAAAAAGCACATCTAGAGGCTGTCATTTTCTTGGAGATTGCTCAGTATCATGGTGTTGGTCCAGATTAAGGGTTTTAGAAACTAAAATAGGCGCAGCAGAAATTTAAAAATTTAATCTAGTGTCTGAGATCTCCTAGGCATGGTATGATTAATAATAGTGCTAGTCATAAATTATTCTAGGTTATAAAAACTTATTAAAAGGTCCTAATAATAATTTAACCACTTACAGGTTGAAGTATGAATCCCGTAGTAAGTAGAAAGTCCCCTCAACTACGTGCACAGACTCCAAAGTAGAAGCCCTCTATAAATAGTCCGTACGAGCACCATCGACCAAAACCTTCTAGAAAGGGAGTACCGATAAATAAGTTGAAGATAGCTAGATCTTTCCTACTAATTTGTTCTAGAAGAAATTCCCTTAGTTTTCTATTCTAAGTAAATACGTCTTTCAACGAATTACTTTTAGGAATAAGAACAACTAAGAGAATAATAGAGAGCAAGAGAAGGAGTATGAAACTAAGGACAAAAAATAACGAAGGAGGAAGCCTCTATTTATGGTGGTTAGGAATTATTCAAAGGATAATAAAGTCCCTTACCTCAACCAATCAGAAATGAAATAAAAAGGGCAATTAGGTATTTTAATTAACCTAATAGAGTTAGAACCAGACTCTAATGGGGAGTTTGCTTGGGGAGCAAACTCCCCATCATTATCCATCACTACTGGTTGAATGGCCAGAAGTGGCATGCAGGCCCAAAGCCCACAGTAGCACAGCCCTTGCGGGCTATACTATACTTTACCATGCACTGGCCTGTTATACCGCGCACTTGCACCGTCCAATAGGCTGCGTATAGCGCAGCACGCCTGTTGGGCTGCACACTAGCGCCACCCAACCGGCCACGCTCTTGTGCGCAATGGGCTATGCTTTGCAGCCCACTCTTCCCAAGGCCCCAATGCGGGCCTTGAGTAGTGTTGTTCACAAACAACACTGCCTTGGCTCACAAGCAGATCGAATCTAAAATTGTCCAACAATTTTCTTACCGATCTAGTTGTACCAATTTAAGCGACACCCAGTATTCTTTAACTGTGTTGTCTTCTGGTTCTTAATTCCCTTTATTTGTTTTATCCTCCTCATTATTTAAGAGGTTCATTAGACGAACCAATGAATATTCGTCTAACCAATATTATGGTCCAACCATATATTTCCTTGCTCTTCTAGATTAGACCTAGTCTAACTGTTCTTTATATAGCTCGGTCGTAACTCAAAGTGTGTGACCTTATAGGATCCCGTAATATCGAGCCATCAAAAGTTTAAACTAGCTCAATCCCTTTTAGGAATTAACTAGCTCAGAGCTCCAGACCGTTGTGGACTCCGATTAATTTGATCGGTCATAGTGGCTCTCTAGCAAAGGGCATATGACCCCTCAATATTTGGAACGTCGCGTACATTTTGACTTAATCTCGGTTCTACAGTAGTATCAATAAAATTCACTCCTTCTAATAACTATTAAGGACCATCTAGTTTCTAGGACTCGGTTTAAGCGTTAGTCCACTAGTAGCTATAATATCTACCCCAGTGTTTAGTCTTTCTGCCAAAGCGCACTACTCAACCATTTAATGTGTTGATTAGGATCCCAACCTATTAACTCATACTCTGATAAGAGGTTTACAAGTGTATCACTTCTAACTAGTGGCCAAGGCACTTCTCCCTTATATTGCTATAGTGGAGTGATTGATTTTGTCTCGACCACTCAGCTTACTAACTGACAGATGCCAACTATACCCGTAATCATCTGTATCACCCAGTCTATAGAGTGCTTAGGTATGACCCAAAATATAGCAACATCTGAACAATGTAACTAGTATCTCAGGTCTAAGGATATTTGTATCGCTATTGCAATGAGACGATTAAAACACCAACACGTAATATAGATTATCGAGTGTTATCTCATAGAGGTCTCCAATGTATCTCCCTGAATACATTTATATGTTAACCTAAGGTACCACCCTCTATTGTCGGAGATATGCTACTCTAAATCAAATTAAAGAGGTATGACTACACATGCTAGTCTATCCATAACCTTAATGTCCAGTCTTGATGATACTATTACTAGGGATATTTAGACAAATCATAATTGCACACGAACTAGTTCTCACCAATATAGTGCCACTATGCCCTTGCAATACGTGTTATGTTTAGTATTGGGCTCATATCATATATGGGCCAAGCCTTAGGCTTTGAGGACTATCCTCAAATTTCTAAACCAACCATTTGAAGCTAGAGCCAGTTAAATACAGTTATCATAACAAGCAAAATTTATGTAAGAAGTAAAGATTCAACCTAGATATTATAAATAGAATAAATGCTTTAGACTTAGTTCTCATACATGCATTTAATTTAAGGTCTTTTAATTAAATACATATTCCTACTATTTTATTAAGGCTCAATTCGAAAACAAAATAGCCCCTCTATTTTTTTTTAGGAAACATGGTCCAACCATTCTCCTTAGTAGGTAGCATTTATAACTCATTTAAGCTAAGCCCCGCTCGAGTCAAGCTAACTTAAATAGCTATAGGAGGATCTAGTCCATTTGCAGCTAATGCAATTGCTAATCCATTTGAGTTCCAACCAATGGACGTGCGTAACCAGTTATATGACTCCTCAAATGATACCTCTAGTCCAACATTAGCTCCGATATTATGGACAACTAACCGAGTCCGGTTAAGACTTAACCCTAATTTGAATCATGTGAACAGGCAATGTTAAAGAAGAAGACAAGTTTTGTGTGAGCAATTCATTCAGTCAAAAGGCCTAGAATCACACTTCAATTTTTAGGAAGGCTAAATTTGTCTTAATTTTTTAATGGGGATTTATTGGTGCAACAGGTCTCGCCTAATCTAGGACTTATAGATAGACATGATTATGAAACTATAACTAATTTTCGGGCTAAAAAGAATTAGTAGGTCCAACCTAGGGTCATGATCAACTGGTAATTCATAATCATTCCATCATGCTAAGACTTAACATAGCATGCAAAACAAACAAGGGGATTCATTGTTCAAGTTCTTGCACCTATGTCTATAAGTTTTAATTTAACAATTTGAATTTCCATTTGTAAAACCATATAAGGAATCCAATTCATTATACTAGAAATCAACTAATTCAAAAAGTCCCTTGAATCTAGAACATTTGAAAATTCCCAGGTAGGAGAGGCCCCCTTTAAGTGAATGAGCAGTCTTGTCCAATCCTTGCCAGAATAAACACGGGCCATTCTGACTCAGGTAACGATAGACTAATTAAATTAAAGATTTTGTTCTTTTCTAATTTAAGAATATTCCATTTAATTCAAAAATTAAACCATTTACAATTTTAAGTAAAACATTGTTGACCCTTAGATAATTACCATGACTAAGTCTAAGCAACACTTAACCTAGTTATCACAAACATTTTTTATTGCAAGAAATAAATTCCTCGGCATGGCATAGCTTACAAGAAAATATTTCATAGAAAATTAGACCTATCATATTTCTAGTCAATCATACAATCGTATTAGGCAATCTCTGATACCACTGTTAGTGTAGATTAAGGGTTTTAGTAAGTAAAATAGGCACATCGGAAATTTAAAAATTTAATCTAGTGTCCTAGATCTCCTAAGCACGTCATGATTGATAATAGTGCTAGTCTTAAAATATTCTAGGTCATAAACACTTATTAAAAGGACCAAATAATAATTTAACCCTTTACTAGTTAAAGCGTGAATCTCGTAGTTTGTAGAAAGACCCCTCAACTACGTGCAGAGACTCCAAAGTAGAAGCCCTCTATAAATAGTCCACACGAGCACCACCGACCAAAATCTTCTAGAAATGGGGTACTGATAAATAAGTGGAAGATAGCTAGATCTTCTCTACTAATATATTCTAGGAGAAATTCCTTTAGTTTTCTATTCTAAGTAAATACGTCATTTGACGGATTACTTTTACGAATCAGAACAACTAAGAGAATAATAGAAAGCAAGAGGAGTATGAAATTAAGGACAAAAAATAATGAAGGAGGAGGCCTCTATTTATAGTGGTTAGGAATTATTCAAAGGAAAATAAAGTCCCTAACCTCAACCAATTAGAAATAAAATAAAAAAGGGCAATTAGGTATTTTAATTAACCTAATAGAGTTAGAACCAAACTCTAATGGGGAGTTTTCTTGGGGAGCAAACTCCCCATCATTATCCATCGCTACTGGCCGAATGGCCAGCAGTGGCATGCTAGGCCTGAGCTGGCACGTAGGCCCAAAGCTTGCAGTAGTACAGCCCTTGCGGGCTGTGCTGCACAACGCCATGCACTGGCCTATTGGGTCAAGCACCTGCGCAGTGCGCCTGCTAGGCCGTACACCTGCGCAGTGCGCCTACTTGGCCGCGCACTAGCGCAGCCCAACAGGTCGCGCTCTTGTGCGGAGTGGGATGCGCTTTACAGCCCACTCTTCCCAAGGCCCCAATGCGAGCCTTGAGCAGTGTTGTTAACATACAACACTGCCTTGTCCCGCATGCAGATCGAATCTAAAATTATCCAACAATATTTTTACCAATCTACTTGCACCAATTTAAGTAATACCAAGTATTCTTTAACTGTGATGTCTTTTGATTCTTAATCCCTTTATTTATTATATCCTCCTTGTTATTTAGTAGGTTCATTGGAACAACCAATGAATATTCGTCTAACAAATATTATACAGTCTAACCATGTATTTCCTTGCTCTTCTGGATTAGACCTAGTCTAACGGTTCTTTACATAGCTTGGTCGTAACTCAAAGTGTGTGACCTTATAGGATCCCGTAATATCAAGCTATCAAAAGTTTAACCTATCTCAAACCCTTTAAGGAATTGACTAGCTCGAAGCTCCAGACCATTGTGGACTCCGATTACATTGATCGGTCATAGTGGCTCTCTAGCAAAGGGCATATGACCCCTCAATATTCGGACCATCACGTGCATTATGACTTAATCCCTGTTCTGCAATACTATCAATACAATTCACTCCTTCTATCAACTATCAAGTACCATCTGGTTTCTAGGACTCGGTTTAAGAGTTAGTCCACTAACAAGTATAATAGCTACCCTAGTGTTTTGTCTTGCTACCAAAGCACAGTACTCAACCATTTAATGTGTTGATCAAGATCCCATCCTATCAACTCATACTCTGACAGTTCGCTAATTTATTCGCGAATGATCTCGCGAACAAATAAACACTCAAATAAACGAACATGAACAGAATTTTGAGCTCGAATTCAAGCTCGGCTCGACTTGTGTTTGATTAAAAATTAAATGAACGAATACGAACAGATCAAAACTCGACTCGGCTCGACACATTTACAGCCCAACACCTAATGAGAAAACAGTATTAAAATTAAAAATTCATATAACATGTATTGACTTATTAGTTTAAGTACAAACAAAGGTGTTGCATGTATTCATTCAAAACAGAGCCGCCTTTGACCACAACCGTGTACATAAAATGACTCCCTAGTTTACACACGAGGCATTCAAATTTTTATTAGGGCAGTTTGGGATTGGTAAAATATTATTCGGATTTTTAATGATGTTGTTCCCAAAAGTTATATAAATTAATAGTAAATAGTTTTAAATTAATTATTATTAAGAGTTGAAAATTTTTTTAATATTAAAATATATTATTTTATTAAGAGTTTATTAGTAGAATTTTTTGTGACAGCAACTCTAACAGCAATATCAAATATACCCTTGCTGAATAACATGTTTTGTCCATGAAATAATTATTGAAGGGTGATGATATTTACCATTCCTTTTTACACTTCTTGCCTCCCGTAATTTTCGATATGCCCTTTATATATATTTGTTAAAAAATAAATAATGCCATTTGTATAAATGAATTAGTTGACTTGAGAAAATTCCGGTCAACACACTCTTTTATCTGTATAAATTAGAAACAAAAATGCATAATTCATTGATATTCAAAACAGTTGTTTTTCTTCTGTTAATTATAGGTCATGGGAACAAACATGATTACATTATTACATTAAAATCTCTTGCCTCTTAGGTCAAACATAATTTTAAAAGACTGTTTGATTAAGTTTTTGTAAATTTACAAATATTGATTGAGATTATGATGATTATTATTCTAATTATCATCATTATTTGTTCATGTGATGATAAGGCCTGAGGCTAAATTAGTTGAAGAAGTTGTTGATTTCATTTCCAACAAATTAAGTGAGTACTCAAGCAAACTTATTGGACTTGGAGCAATGGCAGGAGTAGCTGTTGGAGTTGCGGCATTGTAGTTACTTATTTTTAATTTAATTCAGTTTCATTCAAACATTAAAGGTGTAACTATACAACTTCTCATTTATTTATTTTCAAATTTTTTTATTACAAGTTGAATTTATTTAATATTCAATTGGTGTGTTGTATGAAATTTTTTACACATGGGATATCGAGACGGACCACGAGACCAGATTGCAGAGGGGTTTTTATTTGGCGAAAAAAAAAGTGAATGAGGCTAAGCAAATTTCGAAATGTTATTCAAACTACTTGCCACTAGGCCAAGCTTGACATTGAAATTATGGTATAACCAAATTGAGCAGGATCATGTTGGGGAAATTCCTGAAAATAACTTGGATAATCTCTGAAGTCGTGATATCACTATCTGATTGAAACTAATTTGGTGGTTCTTCTAAAATTTTCAATTGAATAAAATCAGAGTAAAATCAAGAACATAGAATGGATTTTCGTTGTGAAGAAAAATGACCCAGCAGTAAGCGTTGCCAAAAACCACCTGTAAGTGTTGCTAGTGCCAGGTTTTTATAGACATGATACAAGCAGTCGCAACGGTTCATAACAGAAGAGTTGCGAAAGGCTGTGTCCATTCCTGTAGTCACGACGGTTCAAAACAGAAGCGTTGTGAAAGGTTGTCTCGGGCCCGTAAGCTAAGTATCGTGATAAAACTCGAGCAAGCATGCACTCCGCACTCTCCTGACTTGTTTGATGAAATATTACTATCGCATTGGTAAACTAGTTGATCCAATTACACTAAAATAACAACAATCCTCCCCCATTTTGGTGTAATCCATGATTAACTAAACAATAAACAACAAACTTATGCATAAATGAAATATCGTGACGATTGATTTTCATCTTGAATACTCCAAAATAATATGCACATAAGTCAACATTCTAACATGTTCTTACTTGACACTATCTTTTACTAGCCTTGTGTCCGTATCCTTCATAAGCATATGAAAGTCAAGTCCAAATCTTCTTGAAGCGGCTAAACTTCATGCTTATATAGGTAGCTCTTTTACTCTTGCAATTGCATATGCAATTTTTCAAAAAAACTATTCAGAAGTTAAACTTCAACCTCGTTATCTTGCAAGTCTGAACACATACCTTGAGATGTTATTATTCATGTGTTCCAAACTCTAGATGTAAAGGTTCCCTCATTGAATTCAGCACCTAATGTCATATTAGATGGCAATTGGGTCGCTTGACATGAGAGATTTCAAATGGAGTTTATTTCCATCCCCAGAGCCGAGTTCATAAAATCTCTCCTTAACCCATTGGTTAAATGATCGACTGAATTATGCTAAGTTTTACAATTCATAATAATATAACACCATGCATGATGGGTTCAACCACAATGGAATTTCATAAATTAGATCTCTTAGCCATTCAGCTTCTTTACTAGCTGCTATTAATACTACAAACTCATATTCCATTGTTGTATTAGTGATACAAGTATGTTTCTTTGATGCCCAAGAGATAGCACCTCCCCCAAGAAGGAATACCCACTCACTTGTGGAAGAACTATCTTCTTCATAAAAAATAAAACTTGCATCCGAATAACCTTTAAAAATTGAAGGAATCCATTGGAGTGCCAACTAAAGAACAATCCTTGAGGTTAAATTTATTCAAAATCTTCTCAGCATAATGAGATTGAGAAAATGAAATAACATTGTTCTTTCACTTGATTCTTATACCCAGAATCACTTTAGCCTCCCACAAATCCTTCATATCAAAAGTAGATGGCAAAAATTTCTTTGTTTTATCATCTTGACTTTGGTCACCACCAAAAATCAACATGTCATCCACATATAAGAAAATCATAACTCCTTTACCAGAAGTATCAAACTTGCAATATACACATTCGTCTGGTTGGTTGATAAGAAAACCATTAGACAAAGCCACATTATCAAACTTTTGATGTCAAGCTTTTGGTGTTTGTTTGAGTCCATATAGCAATTTCTTTAGCTTGCATACCTTATTTTTACAACCTAACATAACAAAGCATTTCGGTTGTTTCAAATAAATCTCCTCATACAATTCACCATTCAGAAATGCAGAGTTTACATCCATTTGATGAATTACAAGGTTTTTCACATTACTCAACAAATGAAAATTTTGTAAAAATGAATTCTAACATATTAAAATTTTTTATAAAATTCACAATCTATTTTCTATAATTTTTATGAATTTATTTATACAAAATAAATTCATTACTCATTTTTTCTACCTTATTTTGGCAACGCTCCAAAAAGCGTGACCATATCCAATAGTCTCATTCTTTCTGTGGCGACATTTTCTTTTAATTTAAGCGTCGCAATATATCACTGTCCCTAGACAAAACCGCCACATTCAGAAACCATCGCGAGAAACAGTTGTCGCAATGAACCATCACAACTTTTCATTTTCTGATGGTTTCTGCAATGGATTTTGCAACAGATTCAGTATCCCTTGCAAAATGCAGAAAATTGAATTCTAATTTCAAATTGTTCTAAAAACAATTTCAGCCTCCGACCAGGTCCCACCTAAGGTTTTTCAAAGTCCCGAGTCTAATGGATTCGTTCTTCTTACCACAAAATGAACAGAAACTCGCCATTACCCATAATAATGGGAAAACGCAACCTTTTTCATCGAAAATAACCCTAAAATGCACGAAATCGAGCATAATCGATTCAAATACGACTTTGAACATAAAAATTTCAAAATTTTCAGAGCTTAAAGAACGAGAATACACATACAAAACATAGAAAATCGTTGCAAAAATACCCGCTCTGAGTACCGATGACGAAAATCGAAAGAAAACGGATCGAATTCGTACCTTTTCGGTGTCCGAGATCGAAGAGTTCTTTGTTATGACTCTATTTGTAATCAAAACATGAGATTGAATCACAATATTTCGGACATCAATCGATTTCCACGACTTCTTCAACAGTCTC
Source organism: Euphorbia pulcherrima (assembly GCA_947683365.1). Taxonomy (NCBI): domain Eukaryota; kingdom Viridiplantae; phylum Streptophyta; class Magnoliopsida; order Malpighiales; family Euphorbiaceae; genus Euphorbia; species Euphorbia pulcherrima. Next base: position 48,067,959 of record CANTUS010000010.1, read on the forward strand.
TCCGTTCGTTAATTTCAGAAAAATTAGTTTCAATCTTTGAAACTTATGAACTATGAAAAATGCAGGCATAAAAAAGGAAATTAGTTTCAATCTTTGTTGGGGAAATTCTTGAAAATAACTTGGATAATCGCTGAAGTCGTGATATCACTATCTGATTGAAACTAATTTGGCGGTTCTTCCAAATTTTTCAATCCGATAAAATTAGAGTGAAATCAAGAACTTAAAATAAATTTTCGTTGTGAAGAAAAAATGAACCCGCAGCAACCGTTGGCAAAACCGCCTGTAAGTGTTGCCAATGCGAGGTTTTTATAGATCTGATACTAGAAATCGCAATGGTTCATAACAGAAGAGTTGCGAAAGGTTGTGTCCATTCTAGCAGTCGCGACGGTTCAAAATAGAAGCGTTGTGAAAGGTTGCCTCGAACCCCGTAAGCTAAGTATCGTGATAAAATTCGAACAAGCGTGCACTCCACACTCTCCTAACTTGTTTGATGAACTATTATGATCATATTGGTCAACTAGTTGATCCAATTACACCAAAATACCAACAGATTGTTCAACCTTCTAACTCAACGATTTTGAACACTTCAATCATGGTATATTTCAAATATGGGATATCAAACATATTTTATATATGTAAAACCTACTTAATTTTTAATATGTTCATACCACCAATATTGTAGAGAAATAAAGCATAAACCTCAACAATAAGTAAGACCTAACAACAATCGGCACAAGGGTCCGAAGGTAAAGCTTTATTGGTTGCTAGACGGCACATAAAATGAGATTACAAAAGTTAAAGAGAACTCAAAAAATACAAAAGCCCCAAAAATAGAGAATATGCGCAAACCCTGAAAAGAGTACATTAGTCAATGACTAGTAAAAAAATAGCATAGAGTTGATATTTATAACCTTCTGGAATAACTGTCTCCCAATCGAAATCCTTGAATTATGCCTAGTCGTATGCAGGCCCATTCCTACCTTCTTCGGGGCCTATGGGCGACATAAAAATCGGGGCTCTATTAACGAGTAAAACTTTTACAACGAAATATATTATATTGTACTTCTATTATAACATTTAATAAGAGATCAAACAAAACATTAAATTTTACATTATAAAGTATAAAATAACATTATAACGAGAAAATTATTATAGTGATCAAATAAAATGATGTCTATGACCGTTCCTAGATGCAAAGTCACTAATATCAGTTGAAATAAAACCAGAAACAAAGACAAATTTGAATGCGGATGAAAGAAAAAATAAAGAATTATTTAAAGGTACTAAAATGATTGAATGAGTATGAAACTTGGAGATAATAGCAATTGTAAGAAAGATTAATGCCTTTTATTTTCTATTTTCAAGTGTAGGAATTGAACTGACTAAATAAAATTTGAAGAGAAAGAAATGCTAAGAGATAATGATGGTGATAATGGAGATAAGATATGTTAATGAGATAAGAGTTTAATTAAATAATTTATACTTATTTTTTTATTTAATGACTCAAAACAAAGCCAATCTATCAACTATAACAAACTAATCACTTTAGATTTAATGGTATTTTTTCACAAAAGAATTATTTATTTTACTTAAACTTTAATTAAATAAAAATAGCTTAATAATCACTAAAAATGAGCCCCTTTTTACGTTAGGCCCCCGACAGTCGCCCCTATTACCTCGCCCCGGATACGTCACTAGCCGTATGATCACCATCAAATATCTGGAACAATGAATGCAATCTAAAACGTTGGAAAGTGTAGGTAAGGGCTTATGAAAATGAATTGGGCATGGGCTATTATACCCAAGGCGTGGGCTATTATACTCAACAGGGCATAAGTCAGAGGTGCGACGATCTAGGACCCACAATTAAAAGGGGTCTATAATTTTTTATTTTATATATATGTAAGTTATATAAACAAAAATATTTAGATGATTAAATTATTAAATATTTTATTTAGTATTTATTATAATATATTTCAATGTTACGATGAAAATATTTGATTGAGAAGCTAATCAAACAATAAGGGATTTTTAGTGTTTGATGCTATCTTCAAATTATGACTAGTTAAATCTAACTGAGCTGAAAATTTATTTATATAAAAATAGAGATAAATTGCAAGTTAATTTGCACCCGATTGATTCTGCATGTAATAATAAGCTGTACGTTATGATTTGGAAATTAGTGTGTTTTTTCTCATATTTTCCTTTCCTCTAGTTCCAATCCTAAGTGGCATTATTTATTTTTTTAATAAATATATATAAAGGGCATATCGAAAATTATGGGAGGTAATAAGTGTAAAAAGGGGCGATAAATATCATCACCCTTCAATAATTATTTCGTGGACCAAAGATGTTATCTAGTAAGGGTATGTTTGATATTGCTGTTAGAGTTGCTATCACGAAAAGTTCTATTAATAAACTTTTAATAAAACAATATATTTTAACATTAAGCAAAAGATTTTAACTCATAATACTAATTAATTTAGATCTATTTACTATTAATTATCATAACTTTTAGAAACAACATCATTAAAAACCGGAACAATATTTTATCAATCCCAAACTGACCCTAATAAAAATTTGAATGCCTCGTATGTAAACTAGGGACTCATTCTTGTATACGGTTGCGGTCAAAGGCGGCTCTTTTATGAATGAATACATGCAACACCTTTATTTGTAATTTATCAAAAAAAAAAAACACCTTTATTTGTACTTAAACTAATTAGTCAATACATGTTATATAAATTTTTTATTTTAATACCGTTTTCTCATTAGGTGCTTACTTTTTGTGTTTATAAAATATATCAATCACTCTGAGTTACCAAAAAAAATATCAATCATTCCTTTATAGTTCAAAAAAAATCAATCATTTAAAAGTTTTAGCATTTCTAAGCGTAAGCAATTAAATTTCAGTGTTTTAATTTTAACAAATATAACCAAAATTTGTAAGAAGATTTTTTTTGTTGGTTTTAATTTTCACTAAATACTTTTTCCGCCATATTTCAAATTAGATTTTTTATGTATGCATAATGATAAAAATGACTTTGTGAATAAAATAATTAAAATAATTAAAATCATTAATAATTTATGTTTAAATTTATCATCTCAAAAATATAGAAAATGTATTTATAAAAAATTAAATTATAGTATTTAATTTTAAATTAATAAATAATATATTTCATTTTAAAATAAAAATAAATGTATAAATAGTTACGCAAATACGATTTTAAAGAGTAAGTAAATAATTAACTCATATTACGGTTGAGCCTTGAAGCTGTGATTTTAGATGTCACAGGTTCTATTCCATGTACAGGTGGAGTGGAATGGAGTTTTTCTTTGTTATTATTGTAAGCCCAACGAGGTAATTTTTTTTAAAAAAAATAATTAACTCCTATTGCAATTAGATTAGGTAAATCACACAATTCTAATTAGGAAAATACAACCCTAAGTAAATAATTAACTCTTGTTCTAGATTGAGATTTACCGCCCTAGATCTCTACTTACCGCCCCCTTAAAATGTTAAAAATACTCTTTTTCACATAAAATTAAATTTTAAATTATTATTATAATATAGGTTAAAATAAATGATAATCATATTTATGAAAACAACTCTTACCACATATAAAAATTTCAACCCATTTTTTTCAATTTATATCATGATTCATTGCCTTTTCAAATTCAAACTGGCTCAAACATTCTCCAAATCTCTTTAGCTTGATCCAATGTTGGGAAATTAAAGAACTACATAACGAAGTTGGATATGTTTTTTACACTTAATTTTATATTTAAATTCAAAATATACAATCAGATTCGCCCAAAAGGGTTTTGGTAGGATCTGGCTTGGTGAAAAATCATTTCACCCATCTATGTTTGGCTGGGGGAGAATCAACTTCCCAAGCCTAATTTCACCCAATATGGTGAAATTATCATCTTTGCAAAAATTTAAGTCGTTCGATAAAAATTTATTTAACGAAGTGAAAGAATACATGAATGCCTCTTATAGTCCTCAGGATGCCATTTTGCCTAGCCAGCGGTTGAGCAAATTCATTTTTTGCTCAACCAATGGTTCGGCAAAATGCTTTTTTGCCCTTCCACACAGGTTAGGCAAAATCATTTTTTGCCTAGCCAATACTTGAGCAAAAAAGCATTTAATCAAGACTATTGGTTATTTTTATTACTAAAAGGGCATTTAAGTAAATTTCATGGACGGTAACTACAAATTTTAGGAAGTAAGTAACATCACCCGAATTAAATGATAGATGACTAACTAATTCTTTTATTACAATAATTATTATGAAGTCAAGACAATAGCTTATTATATTTGAGATTCCTATATTTAATTATATTTTATTCCTCTATAGAGTACACTTCGTGAACCAAAATCTTCCTGCTAGTTTTACATAGAAAAACTTCATTACTTCTGTTGATTGCTGCCCATAATTATTCCTAAGAACTCATGGAATCAGCTTTTCGATAAACCTAAACATGCCTTTTGGTTTCATTTTTTTTAAAAGGGGTATGTGAAAATTTTTTCCTAAACAGGGTATGTGGTTTCAAAAAGTAAATAATATCTTCTTTTATTAAGAATAGTGATGCTATAGAGAGCATATTGATCAATTCAATATTATCTTAGTGATGCAAAATTCAACCTTATTATTTAAAAATTATACATCATGTTTTGAGTAAGTTTCATAGATTTTTTTATGATTTATTTAATGGAGTTTATCTAGGGAAGAAGAATACCCCAATTATTATTACTTTGTTTTTTAATTTTCTCATTCAATTGGGAAGTCAAAACGCACCATGATAGTCAAATCCGAACACCTTAGCTACCACATTTGTACCAGGTAGCACGAAGGCTCACTTTTGACAAGTTTAGGCACCTCAGCGGTCCACTTTAAAGTTTGGGTATGTCCAAGGCAAAAGTGCGCAAGTTGGGGTATATTAGAGAGCATTCGACCTATAATATATATTAAACTACCAGCAAAAACCATTTTTTGAAAGCCGTATACTTTATATAAGAGTGGTATAATGCATTTATATAGTCATTTCTCCTATATGCTCCCAATATTACTCATTTTTTCGTAAAAAAATCATGCTATGAAGCTCTTGTCTTGGCATAAGACATCTTTTACTACTCTTACTTTTTTATGAAGCAAATATTGTTAAATGGCTAGCACAAAAGCTATTCTACCACACTTATACATGGTATGAAGTGTTGGGAACTAACAGTCACTTTGAACATGTATAACAAGCATAGCGGAAATTCAAAATTTTGTCCCCTATCCCAGGAACTCCTATTAGTTGCATATAAATTAATTAAAGCCTTAACTAAATAAATTCTCTACTTAGATTAGCATGCATAGACTAGGTGTACTATAATTCTAAATTATATCCTAGCATAAATATTTTATGAAAGATCAGTCAAAGAAAGGGTTCCTTAAGCTAACCTTCATAGAAATAAAGCGGGTCTGCCTTTACCGAAGATGGTGGCTGCAAGACAGAAAAGAGCGTCAAAGTGACTAGCCGTGTGAACGGCATAGCCTCCCCGATGCTTAAGTCAGCGACGGTAATAAAGAGGAGGCAAGTAAGTAAGTGAGTTCTAGGGTTTAGAATGAGATACCTGGGATATGGGGGTAGCCCTATATTTATAGTATGTAGTTACCTTGCCAAGGTATGAGTGTGTTTCCTATTGACGGTGAGGAGTCCTTATTACCTAAGGATCCTATCTAGGCGTGACTTCCTTTATAAGAGATTTCTTCCTTATTATCCATTTTGGAAAGGATATTCTTCCTATTTATGTATTTGGGAAGAGGAGTTATGGCGGGACTCTATCTCTTATTTAGGCCGGTGCGACCTCAGCTCTTCACTCAGCTAATCGGATGGTGATCCAGCTGCGAAGTCGATTGGTGATGTGGGCCCTTATAGGTCTACCACCCGATATCTGTAAAATACTAATTCAATAGAAGTCCCCCTAAGTGTTTTATCAAGTATTTTAGGATTTGCTCCGACCGCGTGAGCAATCGGCCAGACCCTTCATCTTCTGTTCTGGATCTACACACCGAGTGAGCACTCGGCCGTAACTCTTCATCTTCGCCTATAGTTAGCTCATGAAAGCTAATTCACCATTAACTTATCCTCAAGAAATGTGCAAACTCTGGATTAAGTGACACATGGACGTAATTGATGGCTGAATTTGAAGAGTTGTCTTTTTGGGACTGCCTTAAATAGTGCATTTCCTCTCCTCTCACACTTTTTACACTTCATCTTCTTCTTTAAGCTTTCTTGATTTTTCTCCTTCTCCGGCAATTTGAGGGTTTTTGACAATGTTTCTGTGAAAGGTTAAAGTCACCGTTCTTCTTCTTCTACACCGGTGAGTCTCTAATTTTGATTTCCTTTATTTTTTAGCTTCATATTTCTATGAAATATGCCTTGCTGATTTCTGAAATGCTTTACTATGCATTTGTTTTGTTTCACCCAATTTCCATTTTAGAATCACTGGAGTGTTCTTGTGTTTTTTATTTCATTTTTGCTATGTATGCTACTTGCGCTTTGTTCTTTGCTTAATTCTCGCTTTTGATTCTGAACTCTTTGGTTTGAGCTTGCGACATCTTCTGGGAATTTTGAATGTTTGTTTATCTGCAGTCCTTTCTTTTAGCGCCCTTAGATCTTTACATTTGCTAGAAATGAGGGAACGGTGTATGACTTCTTCATCCGATTGTAGTTATAATAGCGGGGAATCTCTTATTTTGAGCCACAAATTTGTTGAACTTCTATCTCGATTGTGTCGCCCTTTAAATGTTGATAAGTCTAATTATTGTCCCCCCTAAGGTTAAGCGTACTGCTAGGAGGATGATGAGTAACTCAAATGCGTCCAGTCGGGTCCGTTTGGCGGATGACACCAGCGTAGAGCACATGAGCCAAGTTAGCCTTCATGCGGATTCTTTTAAAGTTTTAGAGGACGTGGAGAATTAGCAGGATGAGGAGGGTGCTCACCCGTTTAAGGAGGTTGGCACTGTTGGAAATTGACAGTCAGATTGAACATGCATAAGAGGCATGGCGAAAATTCAAAATTTTGTCCCTGTCCCCAGGAACTCCTATTAGTTGCATCTAAATTAAATAAAGCCTTAACTAAATAATCTACCTAGGTTAGCATGCTAAAGGACTAGGCATACCATAATTCCAAATTATATCCTAGCACATTTATTTTATACTAAGCATGTTATAACTCTAAGTTATAGCCTAAGCATAAAATAAACTAAGCATGCAAAATAACCTAAGCATAATTATTAAGTCTAAAAACACTTAAAGAAAAAGACTTAATAATTAAAAGAAAAAAAAGAATTTACTAGTTGAAGCGTGCTTTTGCAGAACCTTCTTGCACAAGCCTCCAATTGTAGGATAGCCTCTATTAGTGTCCACACGAACCCCACCAACCAAAACCTCCCTAGAAGGAAGAACTAAGAAGCCTTGAGTAGTTGCTAGACCACTCTAGAAGCCTCACCCAAAAATATAAACTAGAGGTGCCCAAATAAATTCAGGCTCCTCAAAAATAACTTGCTCAATTACCCTAGAGATTAATTATCTCGCTTAGGATTTATGCTTTGAGCTTGGTACAATTTGAAAGGAAAGGGGACAGCCAATATATAGGCTTGGGGGAGCAAAAATGCTCCCCCTGTGGGCGATGTGGGATGTGAGTAATTACTCCCATCCCATGTGCACACAGTGTGCACACGCTGTATGTCACAAGGCAACATGGGCTGCGCATGTGCAGCCCAATTTCATGGGCTGCCGTGAGCAATGCCCAACATTGCTCGCACACCTTTCGGTGTACTCCCGTGCACTCGAGCCTGTACGAAATAAATTTGAACTCTCGGTCCAATTAAACTCGCCATTGCAAAATTCCCCTTTTAATCCTTTTTCAAATATTTATTTTCTGACCCTAATAAATTAGTCACCAGTCAAAATAAATTTCTTGGTCCAACCAAAATTGACCTAATCAATTATAATTTATTTATGACTCTAATTAACTAGTTATCGATCAAAATAAATACTTTGGTTTGTCCAAAATTGATCTAATCAATTTTAACCAATCAAATAATAATCCAATTATTATTTAGGTTATATATTTTGTAATAGAATAAATCTATTAGTTCTTTACTTAGTCCGATGAAGGTCCAATGTGTGTGACCTTATATGATCCCGAAGTATTGAGCTGTTTAAGGCTTAACCAACTCTTATTCTAATGGAACGATTGGCTCGATACTCTAGACCATGAATAGAACTCAATTACCTTAAACGACTGTAGTACGCCTCTAGCAAGGGTATACCATCCCCTATTACTCAGAACGTCATTTATGCTTATGACTTAATCCAGGTTAATGCAATAGTTATCCAGTGCGATAAATTCCTTCCATTCTTTAATATTAGTACCATATGGTTTATAGGGTTCGGGTAAAGTGTTAACCACTAATAGCAAGGTTGCTCCAATCTATCCCAGTAGTTTACTTGTTACCGAAGTATATTGCCTTTTACCATAGTGTGTTTGACTAGAAACCATTTCTATCAAACACATACTCTGATTAGAGGTTTATGGCAATCATCACTTCAACAAGTGGCCAGGTACAACTCCTTAATATATTCGGAGCGATAGATTCTTTCCGACTACTCAGCCTACCAACGTGTTGTCATCACTATACCCGTAATCACCCATAGCACCCTAAATTAATGAGTCCATAGCAATGACCCAAAGTATAGCAATAGTACAACACAAGGTAGCTAGCATATCAAGTATAATTACATTCGCAAAGCTTATTGCATGAAGATAAACACTAACACATTGATATATGTACCAAGTTTTTATCTTACTGCGGTCTCCAATATATCTCGCAGATATATCCATGTGTCAAACTTAAGGCACCACCTTCAGTCTTTAAGAGATTAACTGCTTGGACCCTTTCTAAGAAAGTTGAACACATGCTAGTCTTTCCGTTTCATCAATATCCTTTCTTGATGAAACTATGACTAGGGATAGTTTAGACATAATCATAATTGCACATGAAGCAGGTTCCACCAAATATAGTCCAACTAGAATTTCTCGGACTTCATGCTGTAATATGTCAAGGACTTTTGCATACATCGTTGAATATATATTTAACCAGCGTTAATATATACTTATACAAGCATATTGATATAAACAAAAGATTAAATGCCTCTATTGATTAAACAAATTATTCGTACTATTACATAATCAAGATATATCGCCCTAATTGCCTTAAGGGCATACATCATATCCAAAAAACTCCCACTTGCACTAAGGCCAATTAGCCATATGTTTTATTCCATATGCTTTAACATGCTGGTCATGTTTGACTTGAGTCAACGACTTTGTTAGACCATTCGCGAGGTTCAGATCAGTGGGGACGTATTCTAATCTTATTATCTTAGCATCAACATTCTCCTTGATACATGTCTATTTTTTTGATGAGATCGTAGTTCCTTTGCCTGAGCTATGGCACCATTGCTATCACAATAAAAAGTAACTGGATCAACAGCCTCAGGCACTACATCGAGATCACCAATAAATCCCATTAACCGGACAACTTCTTTTGCTGCTTCGTATGCAGTAATGTATTCAGATTAAGTGGTTGAATCAGCCGTAGTTTCTTGCTTCGAACTCTTCCAGCATACTTCCCCTCAATTTAACACATACATAAAACCTGACTGAGACTTAAAGTCATCCTTGTCAGATTGAAAACTCACGTTAGTGTAACCTTTGATTGCAAGGTCACCTTCTCCATAAATCAAGAACTCATCCTTAGTCCTTCTCAAGTACTTAAGGATTGCCTTGACGACCATCCATTGCTTTTCACCTGGATCTGACTAATAACTGCTCGTAAAGCTTAAAGCCTGAGATACATCTGGCCTAGTACATATCATAGCATACATGATGGATCCTATCACGGATGCATGGGGCATATCCTTCATGCGCATTCTCTCTTGAGCTGTCTTCGGACACTCAGCCTTAGATAGGTAAATCCCCTATGTCATCGGGAGAAAACCTTTCTTAGAATGCTTAGGGTTGAACCTATTCAACACCTTGTCTATATATGTACTTTAAGAAAGACCTAATAGCCTCTTGGATCTATTCCTGTAGATCTTTATACCTAGTATAAATGCTACTTCACCAAGGTCTTTCAAGGAGAACTTTCTTGACAACCATACTTTAACGTTTTGAAGAAGAGAAATGTCATTTCCTATTAGTAGAATGTCATCAACATACAGTACTAGAAAAATGACTTCACTCCCACTAACCTTCTTGTAAACACAAGGCTCATTTGCATTTGGGTAGAAATCCAATTCCCGGATTGTCTGATCAAACCTTATATTCCAACTCCTGGATGCCTGCTTAAGTCCATAAATGGATCTTTGTAGCTTGCATACCTTTGAGCCATTCTAAGATGTAAAACCTCAGGTTGTATCATGTACACATCCCAGTCTAAATCCCCATTCAGGAATGCTATTTTTGCATCCATCTACCAGATCTCATAATCGTAATGAGCAGCAATGGCGAGGAGTATCCTTATAGATTTGAGCATGGCTATCGGTGAGAGGGTTTCATCATAGTCAATACCTTCCCGTTAACTATAACCTTTCGTAACAAACCTTGTTTTATAGGTAATTACATTATCATCTATGTCTGTCTTCTTCTTGAAGACCTATTTGCTCCCAATTGGTCTAACCTCTTACAGTGCATCAACCAAATTCCAAACTTAGTTCTCGTACATGGAATCCATTTCTGATTTCATGGACTTTTGCCATTTATCAGAATTTGAGCTTTTTATTGCCTGATCATATGTCTTTGGTTCCTCATCCTCCATAAGATATAGTTCCTTATCATTAGTGATGATGAACCTATATCTATCGGGACCCTTATGAACTTGACCCGATCTTCGTAATGATTATGTTTCGATAGGTTGTTCTTGGACCACACTGTCTTGTGTATCCAGAATGGTGTCAATCAGTTGATTATCTATTTCTTCCTCTTGAACTTCCAGTTCAATATTGCTCCCATTGACTTTTGCAAGTAAGTGTTCCTTTTCTAAAAAGTGAGCATTCCGAGATACAAATACCTTTTGTGCTTCGGGTTGGTAAAATAGATATCCAATTGTTTCCTTTGGATATCCAATGAACAGACATTTATCAGCCTTAGCATTTAGCTTATCTGACGCTATCCTCTTTACCATAGCAGGACAGCCCCATACTCTTAAGTGACTTAGAGATGGCTTTTTGTTACACCATCTTTCATAAGGTGTAAAATTAATTGATTTAGAGGGCACTCTGTTTAATACATAAACCGCACTCTCTAGTGCATATCCCCAAATGAATTTACTAAGAACTGCATGGCTCATCATGGACCTGACCATATCTAATAAAGTTTGATTCCTCCTTTCTGACACTCCATTATGTTGGGGTGTATAAGGAGGGGTCCACTGGGGAACTATCTCATTTTCCTTTAGATAATCTTGAAACCCCTAACTTAAGTATTCTCCACCTCAATCCGATTGAAGTGTTTTAATACTTTTCTCAAGCTGCTTCTCTACTTCAACTCTAAATAGTTTGAATTTTTCAAAACTTTCAGACTTGTGCTTCATCAAGTATAAATAACCGTATCGTGAGTAATCATCAATAAAGGTTATGAAGTAGGAGTATCCTCCTAGTGCCTAAACACTCATTGGACCACACACATCAGTATGTATAAGTTTCAATGTACTTATGGCCCGTTCACGCTTTCCTTGAAAGGGTAACTTTGTCATTTTTCCTTTAAATAAGGTTCACAATCACCATTAAGACTCCAAGTCTATTGGGCCCAAGTCTCCATGCTTATGCAGCTTGGTTAAGCGATCTTTGTTTATGTGGCCTAAATGATAATGCCATAAGTAGAACGAATTCTAATTATCTAATTTTCTCTTAGCAATGTTTGTATTTGAGAATATGATTTTGTAATTACAAAATATCATTTGTCATATTACAATAAAATATCATTCATAACTTTGATAATACTTTTATCAAATTGGAAAAAATTCCATCTGCTGAGAGGCAGCAAACAATATTTTACAATGACATTTGAAATTCGTTCTTTTACAAATTTTAGCGAAATGGAAATTTCGAGTTCCTACATCAATAGCAGCCATCAAGCTCTAATGATTTTCTGTAGGAACAACTCTCCTTTTTGCCAAACCTCTACTTCTCAATAATATCTATACCTTCGTATGGATATGTGATTCTCATTAGGTATTCCGTACCAATTTAGAATTCCCTTGAGATGTAGAATTTCTTAATATCAAACATCTTAAAGTGGAAGCTTCAGGCCTCCTCTTCTCATGCTGTGAGACTTTAGCCATTTTGATATTATTTCCAATATCCCATATTGAAACGAAGATCTTGTTTCCAATATTTCATGTTGAAAACAATCATTTGTCTCCCAGACAAAATTCTCAGTATTCTTTTTACTTTTCTCTTTACTCTACTCCATCCTACTTTAAAACTAGACATCATGTGTCCCTTTACTTCTTTAAGATATGAAACATTTAATTTTCTGACTAAGTGGTCAACCAATATTCCATAAAAATATTATGGTTCGAATTTTCTACTAGGGAAAAATCTTTCTCAAAGATGTAAAGACAGACTTTCAAGTCCATGATTTTATGATGCCCTTGTAGCTAAGGTAACATGGATCCTAACATCTAACTTGATGTTTATCCTTGTCTCCTACCAGCTACTCACATAAGGTAACATGGATGTAAACAACCTCCTAGGCGTTATATCCTAGTTTTCGTTATGTATTTAATGCATATCTATTTTAAGCAGAACAGCTTGCATCATGTTGTTTAAATTTGGGCTTATACAAAGTACATGCCAAGACTAAGGCTTCGAGGACTATCCCCACATTTCTAAACAAACCCTTTGAAGCTAGAGCATATCAAAATTAGTTATCAATGCGAACATTTGTATTTAAACAAAGATTTCAACCTAAGATATAAGAATAGAAAAGTGGTCAGATATTAGTTTAAGTAATGTATTTAATATGAGGACTTTTAATTAAATACATTTTCCTACTATTTTCTACAAAATTTACAATAGCCCATTCTATTGAATTCGTGAATTTTAGCCCAGCTAAATTTTCTAGTAGGTAGCATCTATAACTAGTCTATTACAACCCCCAATTTTATGAGTCAAGTCATAATAGTAAGTCATAGTCGGAATCCCATTCCTTTTGCATCGCATACAATTGCTAATTCATTTAAGTTCCCTAATCCCAAGGGACATGTGCTCTTATATTAGCATCTCCTTGAATATGTCTCAGATCTGGGCCTAGCCCCCAACTTTATGGTGGACTATTTCAGTTCTGTTAAAGCAGACCCTATCTCAAACTTTAGAACCAATCAATGTGGACTAAAAGGAACGTTTTCGTAGCACTTTGATAGCCCAAAGAGACTGTATTATAAATTTGAGTAAGGAAGACTACAACTTGCCTTAATATATTTACTGTGGGATTTTATTGGTGTTAAACGTCTCACCCAATCTAGGATTTTATCAGATGGACAAAATTATAATAACTTGTATCAATTCCCGGAATTTTAGAATTAATTTATAAGGTCTAACCTTAGGTGGGTTCAGCTCTATATTATAATTATTTCATCAACCTAGATTATATGAAAATAATTAACACTTTTATTTGTTATATTTGTATTCCATTTCCTTTAAGCTTTTATTCAATAAATTTAATTTTTTACTTCGTTATAGAAACATATATAAGTATCATCTTATACACTAGAAATAAATTAGTTCATATTAATCTCCTGGTTGGTCAATTCAAATTGCACCGATATAGGTTCCCAGGTAGGAGAGTTGTCCTATGAGGAGTAGACACCAAGTCCAATCCTTAGCCAGAATAAATACGGGCACAAACTTGAAGACCAATGGATTCTCTTGAACTAATAAATTTCGTTCTTCCAATTCATGTAAATTGCAAGCATCTATAACCCATGTAATTCAAATAAATTATTGACACTTGTATAATTTGAGTAAGTTGAGGAGGCTTATTCAAAAATTATTCATAACCATTTTCTAACCTTGAAATGAAAGGCACAAGTTTGTATATATTGTTCCAAACAATTAAATAAACAAATCATTTAATTTAGAAAATAATATTTAGTTTGCTTCTAACTTAATTATGCACTAAATAGGCAGGGTCTGATACCACTATTAAGAACTAACAGTCAGATTGAACATGCGTAAGAGGCATGGCGGAAATTTAAAATTTTGTCCATGTCCCCAAGAACTCCTATTAGTTGCATATAAATTAAATAAAGCCTTAACTAAATAATTCTCTACCTAAGTTAGCATGCTAATGGACTAGGCATACCATAATTCCAAATTATATCCTAGCATATTTATTTTAAACTAAGCATGTTATAACTCTAAGTTATAACCTAAGCATAACATAAACTAAGCATGCAAAATAACCTAAGCATAATTATTAAGTCTAAAAACACTTAAAGAAAAAGGGTTAATAATTAAAAAAAAGAACTTACCAGTTGAAGCGTGCTTTTGCAGAACCTTCTTGCACAAGCCTCCAATCATAGGATAGCCTCTATCGGTATCCACACGAACCCAACAAACCAAAACCTCCCCGAGAGGAAGAACTAAGAAGCCTCGAGTAGTTGCTAGACCACACTAAAAGCCTCACCCAAAAATATAAACTAGAGGTGCCCAACTAAATTCAGGCTCCTCCAAAATAACTTGCTCAATTACCCGAGAGATTAATTATCTTGCTTAGGATTTATGCTTTGAGCTTGGTAGAATTTGAAAGGAAAGGGAATAGCTTATATATAGATTTGGGGGAGCAAAAACTCCCCCTGTGGGTGAAGTGGGATGGGAGTAAGTACTCCCATCTCATGTGCACACAGCATGCGCTCGCTGTGGGCCACAAGGCAACATGGGTTGCGCACGTGCAGCCCATTTTCATGGGATGCCGTGAGCAATGTCCAGCATTGCTCACACACCTTTCGGTGTACTCCCTCACACTCAAGCTTGTACAAAATACTTTTGTACTCTCGGTCCAATTAAACTTGCCAATGCAAAATTCCCCTTTTAATCCTTTTTCAAATATTTATTTTCTGACCCTAATAAATTAGTCACCAGTCAAAATAAATTTCTTTGTCCAACCAAAATTGAGCTAATCAATTATAATTTATTTATCACTCTAATTAATTAGTTACAAGTAAAAATATATACTTTGGTTTGTCCAAAATTGATCTAATCAATTTTAACCAATCAAATAATATTCTAATTATTATTTAAGTTATATATTTTATAATATAATAAATCTGTTAATTCTTTACTTAGTCTGATGATGGGCCAATGTGTGTGACCTTATAGGATCCCGAAGTATTGAGCTAATAAGGCTTAACCAACCCTTGTTCTAATGGAACTATTGGCTCGAAATTCAAGACCATGAATAGAACTCGATTACCTTAAACGACTGTAGTACGCCACTAGCAAGGGTCTACCATCTCCCATTACTCGGAACGTCATTTATGCTTATGACTTAATCTCGGTTAATGCGATAGTTATCCAGAGCAATAAATTCCTTCCATTCTTCAATATTAGTACCATCTAGTTTATAGGGTTCGGGCAAAGTGTTAACCCACTAATAGCGAGGTTGCTCCAAGCTATCCTAGTAGTTTACTTATTACCGAAGTATATTGCCTTTTACCATAGTGTGTTTGACTAGAAACCATTTCTATCAAACACATACTCTGATTAGAGGTTTATGGCAATCATCACTTCAACAAGTGGCAGGTACAACTCCTTAATATATTCTAAGCGATGGATTCTTTTCGACTACTCAGCCTACCAACGTGCTGTCATCACTATACCCGTAATAACCGTAGTAACCTAAATTATTGAGTGCATAGTAATGACCCAAAGTATAGCAATAGTACCACACAAGGTAGCTAGCATCTCAAGTATGAGGACATTCGCAAAGCTTATTGCATGAAGATAAACACTAACACATTGATATATATACCAAGTGTTTATCTTGCTGCGGTCTCTAATATATCTTCTAGATATATCCATGTGTTAAACTTAAGGCATCACCTTCAGTTTTTTCGAAGATTAATTGCTTGGACCCTTTCCAAGAAAGTTGACCACATGCTAGTCTTTCCGTTTCATCAATATCCTTTCTTGATAAAACTATGACTTGGGATAGTTTAGACATAATCATAATTGCACATGAAGCAGGTTCCACCAAATATAGTCCAACTATAATTTCTCTGACTTCATGCTATGATATGTCAAGTACTTTTGCATACATCAATGAATATATATTTAACAAGCTTTAATATGTATATATATATATACAAGCATATTGATAGAAACAAAAGATTAAATGCCTTTATTGACTAAACAAATTATTCATACTATTACATAATCAAGATGTATCGCCCTAATTGCCTTAAGGGCATACATCATATCCAACAAACTCCCACTTGCACTAAGGCCAATTAGCCATATGTTTTAATCCACATGCTTTAACATGTTGGTCATGGTTGACTTGAGTTAATGGCTTTGTCAGACCATCCACGAGGTTCTGGTCAGTGGGTACATATTCTAATCTTATTATCTTAGCATTAACAATCTCCCTGATTATATGATACTTTCTGGATACATGTCTATTTTTCTGATGAGACCGTGGCTCCTTTGCCTGAGCTATGACACCATTGTTATCATAATATAAAGTAATTAGATCAATAACCTCAGGCACCACACTTAGATTGCCAATAAATCCTTTTAACCAGACAGCTTCTTTTGCTGCTTCACAGGCAGCAATGTTTTCAGATTCCGCGGTTGAATCAGCAGTAGTTTCTTACTTGGAACTCTCCCAGAATACTACCTCTCCATTTAACACATACACAAAACCTGACTGAGACTTAAAGTCATCCTTGTCAGATTGAAACTCACATCAGTGTAACCTTTGATTGCGAGGTCACCTTCTCCATAAATTAAGAACTCATCCTTAGTCCTTCTCAAGTACTTAAGGATTGCCTTGACGGCCATCCATTGCTTTTCACCTAGATCTGACTGATATCTACTCATAAAGCTCAAAGCCTAAGAGACATCCGGCCTAGTACATATCATAGCATACATGATGGATCCTATTGCTGATGCATAGGGTGTATCCTTCATGCGCATTCTCTCCTAAGTTATCTTCGGACACTCAGCCTTAGATAGGGTAATCCCCTTTGTCATTACGAAATAACCTTTCTTAGAATGCTTAAAGTTGAACCTATTCAACACCTTGTCTATATATGTACTTTGAGAAAGACCTAACAGCCTCTTGGATCTATCCCTGCAGATCTTTATACCTAGTATAAATCCTCCTTTACCAAGGTCTTTCATGGAGAACTTTTTGACATCCATACATTAATATTTTGAAGGCGAGAAATGTCATTTCCGATTAGCAGAATGTCATCAACATACAGTACTAGAAAAATGACTGCACTCCCACTAACCTTCTTGTAAACACAAGGCTCATTTGCATTTAGGTAGAAATCTAGTTCCTGGATTGTCTGATCAAACCTTATATTCTAACTCCTGGATGCCTGCTTAACTCCATAAATGGATCTTTGTAGCTTGCATACCTTCGAGCCATTCTGAGATATAAAACCCTCAAGTTGTGTCATATACACATCCTGGTCTAAATCCCCATTCAGGAATACTATTTTTACATCCATCTACTAGATCTCATAATCGTAATTAGCAGCAATAGCGAGGAGTATCCTTATGGATTTGAGCATGGCTATCGATGAGAAGGTTTCATCATAGTCAATACCTACCTGTTGACTATAACCTTACAACCAACCTTGCTTTATAGGTAATTACATTACCATCCATGCATGTCTTCTTCTTAAAGACCCATTTGCACCCAATTGGTCTAACCTCTTGCGGTGCATCAACCAAATTCCAAACTTGGTTCTCGTACTTGGAATCCATTTCTGATTTTATGGCCTGTTGCCATTTATCAGAATCTAAGCTTTTTATTGCCTCCTCATATGTCTTTGGTTCCTCATCCCCCATAAGATAGAGTTCCTTATCATTAGTGATGATAAACTTATATCTATTGGGACCCTTATGAATACGACCTGATCTTCGCAATGATTGTGTTTCGACAGGTTGTTCTTGGATCACACTCTCTTGTGCATCTAGAATGGGGTCAATTAGTTGATTATCTGTTTCTTCCTCTTAAACTTCCAGTTCAATATTGCTCCCATAGACTTTTGCAAGTAAGAGTTCCTTTTCCAAAAAGTGAGCATTCCGAGATATAAATACCTTTTGTGCTTCGGGTTGGTAAAACAGATATCTAATTGTTTCCTTTGGATATCCAATGAACCGACATTTGTCAGCCTTTGCATTTAGCTTATCTGATGCTATCCTCTTTACCATAGCAGGATAGCCCTATACTCTTAAGTTACTTAAAGATGGCTTTTTGTTGCACCATCTTTCATAAGGTGTAAAATCAACTAACTTAGAGGGCACTCTGTTTAAGACACAAATCGCTCTCTCTAATGCATATCTCTAAAAGGATTTACTAATAATTGCATGGCTCATCATGGACCTGACCATATCTAATAAAGTCCGATTCCTCCTTTCTTACACTCCATTGTGTTAGGGTGTATAAGGAGAGGTCCACTAGGGAACTATCCTATTTTCCTTTAGATAATCCTGAAACTCCTGACTTGAGTATACTCCACCTCGATCCAATCGAAGTGTTTTAATACTTTTCTCAAGCTGTTTCTCTACTTCAACTCAAAATTGTTTGAATTTTTCAAAACTTTTAGACTTGTGCTTCATCAAGTACAAATAACCATATCGTGAGTAATCATCAATAAAGGTTATGAAGTAGGAGTATCCTCCTAGTGCCTGAAATCTCATTGGACCACACACATTAGTATGTATAAGTTCCAATGTACTTGTGGCCCGCTCACGCTTTCCTTGAAAGGGTAAGTTTGTCATTTTTCCTTTAAACAAGGTTCACAATCACCATTAAGACTCAAAGTCTAATGGGCCCAAGTCTCCACGCTTATGCAGCTTGGTTAAGCGATCTTTGTTTATGTGGCCTAAACGATAATGCCATGAGTAGAAGGAATTCTCATTATCTAATTTTCTCTTAGTAATGTTTATATTTGAGAATATGATTTTGTAATTACGAAATATCATTTGTCATATTACAATAAAATATCATTCATAACTTTGATAATACCTTTTATCAAATTGGAAAAATTTCCATCTGCTGTGAGGCAGGAAACAATATTTTATAATGACAATTGAAATTCATTCTTTTACAAATTTCAGCGAAATGGAAATTTTAAGTTCCTACATCAATAGCAGCCATCAAGCTCTAATGATTTTCTGTAGGTACAACTCTCCTTTTTGCCAAACCTCTACTTCTCAATAATATCTATACCTTTGTATGGACATGTGATTCTCATTAGGTATTCCATACCAATTTAGAATTCCCTTGGGATGTAGAATTTCTTAATACAAAACATCTTGAAGTGGAAGCTTCAGGCCTCCTCTTCTCATGCTATGAGACTTTAGCCATTTTGATCTTATTTCCAATATACCATATTGAAATGAAGATCTTGTTTCCAAATGAAAACAATTATTTTGTCTCCCAGACAAAATTCTCAGTATTCCTTTTACTTTTCTCTCTACTCTGTTCCATCCTACTTTAAAACTAGACATCATGTGTCCCTTTACTTCTTTGTGATATGAACCATTTAATTTTCTGACTAATTGGTCAACCAATTTTCCATAAAAAATATTTTGGTTCAAATTTTCTACCAAGGGAAATCCTTTCTCAAAGAGGTAAAGACACAGACTTTCAAGTCCATTATTTTTTGATGCCCTTGTAGCTAAGGTAACGTGGATCCTAACATCTGACTTGATGTTTATCCCTGTCTCCTGCCAGCTACTCACATAAGGTAACATGGATGTAAACAACCTCAAAGGTGTTGTATCCTAGTTTTCTTTATGTATTTAATGCATATCTATTTCAAGTAGAACTACTTGCATCATGTTCTTTAGATTGGGGCTTATACAAAGTACATGCCAAGCCTAAGGCTTTCAGGACTATCCCTACATTTCTAAACAAACCCTTTGAAGCTAGAGCCAATGAAAATTAGTTATCAATGTGAATGTTTGTATTAAAATAAAGATTTCAACCTAAGATATAAGAAAAGAAAAGTGTTTAGATATTAGTTTAAGTACACGTATTTAATATGAGGACTTTTAATTAAATACATTTTCCTACTATTTTCTTCGAAATTTACAATAGCCCATTCCATTGAATTCGTGAATTTTAGCCCAGCTAAATTTCCTTGTAGGTAGCATCTATAACTAGTCTATTGCAACCCCCAATTTTATGAGTCAAGTCATAATAGTAAGTCATAGTCGGAATCCCATTCCTTTTACATCGCATGCAATTGCTAATTCATTCAAGTTCCCTAATCCCATGGGACGTGTGCTCTTATATTAGCATCTCCTTGAATATGTCTCAGATCTGGGCCTAGCCCACAATTTTATGGTGGACTACCTAAGTTCTATTAAGGAAGACCCTATCTCAAACTTTGCAACCAATCAATGTGGACTAGAAGGAACGCTTTGCATAGCACTTTGATAGCCCAAAGAGACCGTATTATAAATTTGAGTAAGGAAGACTACAACTTTCCTTAATGTATTTACTTTGGAATTTTGTTGGTGTTAAATGTCTCACCCAATCTAGGATTTTATCAGATGGACAAAATTATAATAACTAGTATTAATTCAGGGAATTTTAGAATTAATTTATAAGGTCTAACCTTAGGTGGGTTCAGCTCTTTATTATAATTATTCCATCAACCTAGATTATATTCAAAATAATTAAAACTTTTATTTGTTATATTCATATTGTATTTCCTTTAAGCTTTTATTCAATAAATTTAATTTTTTACTTTGTTATAGAAACATGTATGAGCACCATCTTATATACTAGAAATAAATTAGTTCATATTAATCCCCCGGTTGGTCAATTCAAATTCCACCGATATAGGTTCCCAGGTAGGAGAGGTGCCCTATGAGGAGTAGACACCAAGTCTAATCCTTAGCCAGAACAAATACGGGCACAAACTTGAAGACCAATGGATTCTCTTGAACTAATAAATTTTGTTCTTCCAATTTATGTAAATTGGAAGCATCTATAACCCATGTAATATAAATAAATTATTGACACTTGTATAATTTGAGTAAGTAGAGTAGGCTTATTCAAAATTATTCATAACCATTTTCTAACCTTGAAATGAAAGGCACAAGTTTATATATATTGTTCCAAATAATTAAATAAACAAATCATTTCATTTAGAAAATAATATTTAGTTTGCTTCTAACTTAATTATGCACTAAATAGGCAGGCTCTGATATCACTGTTGGGAACTGATAGTCAGATTGAACATGCATAAGAGGCATGGCCGAAATTCAAAATTTTGTCCCTATCCCCAGGAACTCCTATTAGTTGCATATAGATTAAATAAAGCCTTAACTAAATAATTCTCTACCTAGGCTAGCATGCTAAAGGACTAGGCATACCATAATTCCAAATTATATCCTACCACATTTATTTTATACTAAGCATGTTATAACTCTAAGTTATAACCTAAGCATAAAATAAACTAAGCATGCAAAATAACCTAAGCATAATTATTAAGTCTAAAAACACTTAAAGAAAAAAAAAGAACTTATCAATTGAAGCGTACTTTTACTGAACCTTCTTGCCCAAGCCTCCAATTGTAGGATAGTCTCTATTAGTATCCACACAAACCCCACCAACCAAAACCTTCCAGGGAGGAAGAACTAAGAAGCCTCGAGTAGGTTCTAGACCACTCTAGAAGCCTCACCCAAGAAATCACTGTGCAAGAACAACCATACTCATGTGGTAGCGGTTGGCAGTTCAAAGAGGAAGCCTGCTGAGCTTCATGGGTTGGGCAAGAGGGTCGTAGTTAAGCACCTCAACACGTCTTCTATGCTAAATGTGCACATCTCTTACCTTGAAGTATGGTTTGAGTTTTCACACTACTATTTATTTTTGCTTCAACCCGCTAACTTTTCATTTATCTTTTGCAGGCTACTCCATCTGGTCAAAAGACGGATGGTGGAGTGGTTGCTTCGAATCCTTCTCCTAGGCCTGCTTTAGCTGAGTTCTTTAACCAAGCTTTCCCCAACCTTCCCTGCATAGACATGGCCAGGCAGGGTGCTTTAAAAGTCGCATTCCCCCTTCACGCGGATGCAGAGGCCTATAAGTTAGAGCCGACTGTACTACACACCACCCTCTTCTTCCAGGATCTAACTCGGGTATTTATTTCTAACTCACTTATCAACTTGTGATGCGTAGTACTCATGCTATTTTTTTTAATTTTCAGGCCATGTCTCGAGGTTCAGAACTCATCGAGAGGTCTCGGGACAAGAGTAAATCAAAGCTAAGGCTCAAAGAAATAGAGTTGGCGGATACCGAGTAGAAGATCACCCTTGCCTAAAAGTATGCCCTTAAGCTTGAGGATTAGAGGGATGAGGCCAAGAAGCTTCATGTTGAGAGCAACCGTTTGAAGGAGGAGGCAGAGGAGAAGGTGGCTGCTCTGGAAAAAGACCTGGCTAGGGCCCCAAAGGAAGTAGTGAAGGCCAAGAAGCTATTTGTGATGATCACAGATTAAACTTGGAGATTGCTGCTATCTTTATGGCGACTTAGTCTTCCAAGCGTGTTAGTGTGTCCATCTAGATCTCTCCTTGTCCGACATTAATAAGCCAGAGTTTCCTTCTTATATTGATCTAGCTGCTCACAAGGTGGATCAAGCAGAGGCCGAGAATGATCTCATGGATCAGGAGGGTTCGAGGAAGGATAAGGCTCTAGATGCTGACCCTGTCGCGGATGAGGTTGCTAAGGACGCCTAGACTACTGTTGCCAAGAATCTTGAAGCTAGGTCGAAGGATTTTCCTCCATCAGCAGAGTGATTTTTTTATTGATGTATTTGTATTAGCCTCTAGGTCTTGAATGTTCGTAAAATCTCCCTTTATGGCATTTATTTATATATGCTTTTAATTTTTTCTTCTTTCGTATGCTTGATGGATGGTTATACTTGTCTTTATCTTTTGAATATTTATGCTATGCTTTTTTGGCTCCTAGATCTATTAGGACGAATGAATGTTTACATTTGGTCATAAGAATGGTTATTGTAGATTATCTTAAGTACACCACACTCGGCTAAGAGGACGAGTGATTCAACTTAGGATTTTCTTTGTATGCGGTATGTTGTACATTCAATTATTGCGACTATGACATGTGTTAGACAAATTTATGTAATGCTGTAAGTTTTTTTTTTGCTTAGGTCTTTTAATAAGCCTAAGGGTTGAAGTGTGGCTTAGGTCTTACTAGATATGCCTATGGGCTTACAGATGGCCTAGAGCTTTTTATTATCCTGATCACTTCTAGGGCATAGGACTTTTGTTATGCCTGTGGTCTTATAAGTTTAGCCTAGGACATTTTAATATGCCTGAGAGCTCAAGTGTGGTCTAGGACTTTTTATTATGCCTGAGGGCTTAAGTGGCCTAGGGCTTTTTGTAGAGCCTGGTGCGCGTAGCCGGTTTAATGCTGACTCTATGGTCAGGTAAAGTGCTAAGAGAGTTTGATTAGAACTTCTAAGATGCACAGATGCTTGAGAAAAATTAAATCTTTATTTATTAGGAAAATAGAAAGATTACAATGTCCAGGCTTATAGTGTGATGCCGAATAAGAGTCTGCTTAGGGAGTGCTGCCTCGTTAAAAACCTTGCCATAGAAAAAACCCAGTGGGAAAAATTCTATGGCAAGGGAAAAATAGTGCAGACACTTAGCCCGTAAGGGTTTGTTACTATATAGTATTTCCTAAGGCTAGCTATGTTCTAGGTTTTGGGAAGTTCTTTTCTATCCATTTTGCTGAGTAGGTAGGTGGCGGGTCATATGACCTGAGTGACTTTGTAAGGACCTTCCTAGTTAGCTCCTACCTTGCCTTTTCCTTCTTTGCTCTGTGATGCTGCCTCGTCTCTGAGTACAACATCACCTTCTTTGAGTCTCACTCCTTTGACCTTCTTGTCATGGTATTTAGCAACCCTAGATTTGTAGGTGGCCGTCAGGATGTAAGCTCAATCTCAGCGCTCTTCTAAACTGTCAAATTGATGTCTCAAGTTGATGTCATTTTCTTCTTCTGTATAATAGAGCACTCGGTCCGGAGGGGCACCAATCTCTACAGGCACAACTGCTTCCACTCCATGGACTAATTTAAAAGGAGTTTCTCTAGTTGGTCGGCATAGAGTCATTCTGTACGATAAAAGGACATTGTTTAACTCCTCTGGCCATGAACCTTTCTTTCCTTCTAGCCGCTTCCTCAATCCTACTTCAAGTGTCTTGTTGGTTCTTTTCATTTGTCCATTTGTTTGTGGGTGAGCTATGGATGCAAATCGATTTTGAATCTTCAGACCTTCGCAAAATTTACGAAATTTCTCAAAGATGAACTGCAACCTATTGTCTAAGACAATTTTGGTACATCGAAACGGATGATGATGTGATCCCAAACAAAATCGATTACTTTCTCACGAGTGATAGTACTAATAGCCACTGCTTCCACCCATTTTGAGAAGTGATCAATTGCCACAAAGATGAATTTCATTTGTCTAATGGCTTTAGGCATTGGTCCGGCAATATCAATTCCCTTAGTGGCGAATGGCCACCCGGTTAGTAGAGGATTTTGCATTGCATTCGGGACATGCAACTTTTATGCATGGATTTGGCATTGATGGTAGGAATGTACGTAATCAGCTAAGTCTGATTCCATAGTCAACTAGAAGTACCCCAGGAGCTTGCCTCTTCGAGTAATTGTGGAGGCCGCTTGGTGGGAGCTACAATTCCCTTCGTGTATCTCTCGGATCATATACTTTTCATCTTCTAGAGTAATGCACTTTAGCAAAGCATCGGAGTAAGAGCATTTGTACAGTGTCCCATTTATGAACAAGTACCTTGCTGATGTTTTCATAATTTTAGATGCCTCAACCTTGTCTTCTGGGAGGACGTCGTTGGCTAAGTAATCAATCAATGATTGCATCCATTCGGGTTATTTTTATTCTATCAACATCAAGCTCTATTCCTCTATCGATGGGGCATGCATGACCTCGAATGGGCAGCTAAGCTTCTCTCATCGGTCTATGCTTGCTGCATCTTTGGCCAACTCATCTGCCTTCTCATTTTCTGCCCTGGGAATGTGTTCAAGTGCCCATATGGTTCCTTTTGACTCGAGCTCCTTTAGCGGCATTTCTACTTTGGCCAAGTACTTTATTATTCCATCCTACTTTGTTGCATAATTCTTGTTGATTTGGTTGGAAACCAACTTTGAGTCGCTTTTGATGTTTACTCTGTCTGGAGTGATTTCTTTGGCTAGCTCTAAGGCTTTGATCATTGCCTCATATTCGGCGGGATTGTTAGTGACTGGGAAGGCTAGCTTTACTGCGTAGCTCATCCATAACCACTCTAGCCCTTCTATCCAAACTCCAATTCTGGCTCCTTTATGGGTAGAAGCCGAATCAACGTATATGTGCCATGACTCAGTCTTGAGGCCAAGTGAAGGGTCAAGCCCTGCAAACTTAGTAATAAAATCTGCCAAGGCTTACTCTTTCAATGCCTTTCTACCTTCAAACCGTATGTCAAACTCTCCTAGTTGTAGGTCTCTGGTCTCTACAATACTTTTTTCAAAGGGAAATTGGTCTTGACAATGACCGTGTGAGGTTAGAAGAAGTGTCGAAGTCTTTCTGCTACTGAGACTAAGGCTAAAGCCAACTTCTCAATCTTTGGGTATCTGAGCTCGATGTTCTTTTGTACTTTGCTTGTGTAGTAGACCAGGTTCTAGTTCCCATCTACTTCTCTAGTCAATACTGATCCTACTGCTTTGTCTATGGCCGCTAGATATATGATTAATTCTTCATCCTTCTCTGGCCGAATCAAAAGAGGTGGTGAGCTTAAGAACTCTTTAACATTATCAAAGGCTTCCTGGTAGTGTTTGGTCCCAACTAAATGCTTTGTGTTTCTTTATAGCTCTGTAAAAGGGAAGACATCTCTTGGCCGAAAATGATATGAAGCAGCCAAGTGCGTCACCCTTCCATTTAGTTTTTAGACTTCATTCAGCCTCTTGGGTGGTTCCATCTTCACAATAGCCTCTATCTTTTATGGGTTTGCCTCGATTCCCCTTTGGGAGATTAGGAAATTGAGGAATTTGCCACCTCTTACTCCAAAAGTGCACTTTTTTAGATTTAATTTGAGCTGATATTGCTATAAGGTTTTGAACACAGCCCTAATGTCTTTCGCATGTTCCTCCAAGGTTTTGCTCTTAATGATCATATTTTCAATGTAGACCTCCACTATTTCTCCTATTTTGCCTTTGAACATGTCATTTACTAGGCATTGATAGGTAGCTCTAGCATTCTTCAGGCCGAATGGCATAGCCTGGTAGCAGTACGTTCCTTCATGCGTTATGAAGGATGTCTTTTCTTCATCAGTCGGATCCATAGGAATCTGATGATACCCTACGTTCATATTTAGGAGGGAGTATATGGCGTAGCCTGCTGTCGTGTCTACCAACTGGTTAATGCTCGGGAGCGGATATCTATCCTTTGGTGTTGCTTTATTGAGATCTGTGAAGTCTACACACATTCGTAAAGCTCTACTTGCCTTCTTTACCAAAACCACATTCGCAAGCCACTTAGGGTAACGCACCACTTGGATGTGGTTGGCTTTCAGGAGCTTCAGGGGTTCAGCATCAATTGCATTATGTCTGTTTGGCGTATGATTGTGCTTCTTTTGTTTTACTGGAGATGCCTCTGGGTCGAGGTTCAAGCTATGTTGAATTATCTCGGGTGGTACTCCAGTCATATCTTCATTTTCCATGAGAAGGTGTGTTGTTCTTCTACCGGTACTTGGCTAATGTCTACTTTCATAGGTTTTGGGAGGTCAGCGGCTATACGCACCTGCCTATTAGGCCCTATCGTTAATGTCTCTATAAGTCCAACTAGCTTGGCATTCTCTATCTCTTTCGGCTCCATGACCCCTTCATTTGTTTTCAGTGATGCTAAGTTGGTTTCTCGCACCACTAGAGGGTTAACTACAACTACTGCAACCCCCTTTATGGTAGGGATCTACATGACCAGGTGTTTGATTGAAATCAGTGCATCCGACTCGGCTAGTGTGAGCATGGGCTTTTCGGTGACCCGCAGAATGATGAGGACTTTTTGCTCTATCCTTTTATGGGTCATTCGTTCTACATTTTTAAGTCGAATCACATTTGGAAAGCTTTTTTTGATGAGTTTGTGCCTTTGACCGTGATTAAAAATAATTAACATGCATTTAGAATTAACCATTTTCTTTCCCTCACGCGCAGTAATTTCTTTCACAATTTTCTACAAGATTCGAACATTTTCAGCAAGTCTTGTTTATATCGTTGGATTTTTAGCTCTCCCAGATTTTCAAAATGTCAGGAATTGCTTTCATCAGATAACCATAGTGTAAGTTATGATCGTTCAAAGTACGGCCTTTTTAGGCCCTTTGCCCTGCCCTTTTTTTCTCCTTGCCGATGCCCCTGATCCGGCGACGGCGACCGGCACTATCACCTGAAAGGTGGGCCGCATGGCTCACGCGGTCTAGCACAGTCTCCCATGTATGGAAGATCATGCCCTGGCCCATCTAGGCCGCGTCATGTGAACTGGCCTAGGACTGGCTGCGACAAGTGATACAGCCTAGGCCCGGCTGCGTCACCAACTCGGCCTTGGCTTGGGCACCCCTTTTCTCTACATTTCTCCAATTTTTTATTGCCTTGCAAGTCAGGTTTTGTGATTTTCCATCAAATCCAAGCATTTGGGGGATTAATTGTGAAAATTTGCACTCTTTAGGGTCTATAAAAACCACAAAAAATTCAGATTTTAGGACTTTTTGGCTCATTTTAAAATGTAGAAAATTCAGATTTTAGCATTTTTTAGGCTTTTAGAAAGAGCAAGTTTAATAAAGCTTTGGATATTCAAATGATCTAGTTTTCCAAAGCTTCATTATGCTCAATCTTTTAGGTTAAATATTAAAATCAAATAGAAATCTTAAGTAAAAAACTGATTTAAATAGGATTTAGGGACTTTTTCCTCACAAAATCATTAAATCCCTTGCTAAATCGGTCTCTGTTTGTCGGTATTTCTGCCACAAAATCGTCAAAAGCTCGCCAAAGGTTGATTCGAGTCTCAAGAGTGGATTCACAGCCTTTAGGTAATTTTTTGAGTTCTAATCTATTTCTTTAATTTGTTTATTGCTTTTTGTTGTGCTTTTGGTTGTTTCGCCGGGTGTTTAGCCCTTATTTTTGACTTTTTTCGGGATTTTTCGGCAAAAATCTGGCTGACCACTCTGGTTACTGGCAGGCCGCCTGAACAACAAGGCTAGCCGACTCGGCGAGTTGGTCTACCATGTCGCTCAGTCGGCCTACGTGTCGCACAAACGGCCAATCGCTTTTTCGGCGGATTTTCTTGGGGTTTTCCCCGTAAACTAAAAAATCAAAGTTATTTTAGCATTTTAAGTCCGAATCTACTGGAATAATGCAGGAAACGACTTGATATGTTAATAATCTAGGGTTTTCGGGCATAAAAATGTGGATTCCTGCCTGTTTAGATACTTTTTCTGATAGACCACCTCAGTGGCCGGAAGGCTGACTGAGTGTCATAGCGAGTCGGCCAACCATGTCACTTAGTCGGCCTACCGCCTCATTGAGTTGGCCTCCTGGTAAAAAATGTCCAAACAGTCCCTGTTTGTTTTATTTTGTGTTTTTAGCCCTGTTTTATTATTTTCTTGCTTTTTTGACCCCCATTTTTACCCAAAAAATTTCCTAAAAATCACATTTAATCCGTAAAACCATAATATGTTTTTTAATATGTTTTTCATAATTTATTAAATATTTAACTGATTAAATCTCCTTTTAATGGCTTAAAAATGGTGTTTTTAACTAAATAAACCCTTAATAAATATTTTTACCATAATATAAAATCCCCAAAAATATTTTGTATTCTTCCTTTATTATTATAGGTTGGTTAATTTATTTTACTAATTTTTAGGTTGCTTAGATAATTAATAAATGCCCGAAAATTATATTTTTATCCCAAAAAATAAAAAAAATGTTATTTTCCCTTGTTTGATTTTATTTACTGCTTTTTATTTATTGTTGCATCATTTGCGATTATTCTCGTATATATTTTGCCTCGTTTGAAGCCGGGTCAGAGTTGGTAAGCTCAGTTAAGACCTGGTTTCGCCCTTTTATTTATTTATATCGCTTTATTTATCTTCTCGCATTAGAAAATGTATAGGTATTTGTAAAGCCTTGTAATAATTTTATTTTTGTGCTTTATTTATTTAATACTTTTGTGTGATTTATGGCATATAAACTGAAAATTCCAAACAATAACCGGATTTAAATTGCATAAGAAGTAAAGTCGCGTTTATTAAAATATAAATGGTTTGATTTAAAAATGTAAAGTAAGCAACATCATCCGAACTTGGAATCTCTATTTTAGGGTACGATCCAACTACCCGGTGGGAATATCGTACCTAAATTCCTGGTGGGGCTAAATCGGGTGGTGACTCTATCTTAAAATACGGGATTTCAAGTCTCGTATCCCATAACATGCAAATTGGACTTAAATTCAACACCAACATTATTATTTTCATCACGCCTAAAATAAGGATTATCCCTTTGCATGCTTCACAGCGTTCGTTATTTTTCACCCCCCGTGCTATGCATCTCAAGCGATCCTTGAAGGTGGAAAAAGGTCATCCGCTCATAGTGGTGACTCCGCTGGGGATTTCCTTTCAACTTAAAATTTGGAAAATCGCTTTCGTTTTTTAAATTTGGTTAAAGGATTTTGATATCGTTTTTTAATCTAAGTTTTATTTCTTATGCCTTTTTTATCCACCGCTTAGTTAGTTTCTAAGTTTTAAGGTGCCATTATTTCACCCTCGTGAAGCTCACTTTTATACCTCATGCCCGCCAAGAATTGGGGATATTTGTGGGTGGAACACTCGTTTTAACCAACGTGTAATTCCCACGATCGCACTCATTTTAGGAGTGGTTGAGTTACACGGGATCAAGGTAAACGAGATCGTTCTACAGTATTATTGCACGACACAAATAGATTGAGACTATGAACCGCGATAAATCTAGCCATAGTAACTTCACCTTAGGTTCACCAAAATAATTTAGAACTAGGTCGCATACTCTCTTGCCGTTTCCTAGCACTAGAGTTAACCCCAGATTCAAAATTGGCGTTGTGCGGGAGTTATAAGGATGGAAGAGGTTTATTTATTTTCATGTGCTACTTGTGTTTGCTCAGTCATGCAAAACTCATGTATAGGCTGCCTGTGGCTAACTTTTAATTTCAGTTTTGGCTTGCCTATATTCTCCCCTCGCTTGAAGGGGGAATTTTACAAAAAGCTTGAGATCGTTTGAGTCCCGATGACCTGTATCTAGTTCACTAGGCATGGTGAGAAAGTTACACATCTCATATATTTTGGGGTTAAGCTTCGCATCATAAGCCTTTCTACTCTCTATCTCTCTAAACCACCCAGTATATATGGCATGCATCACTAGAATTATTATATAATCATTCATTTCATTCATGGTTTGACTTGGGCTGATCATCTTTCGGTTTCTTTAGTTAGGTTGAGACGTCATCGTAACCCTCTTTGGTTATGACTTGATCGACGTTTGGTTTGTCGACCAATGAGTTTAGCATTAGAATTAGTTCCTTCTGCAATGTTTAATATTCCACCATCTAGTAGGGTCCCATCCAAGATTTTATCCTCCTATTTCCTCTCCTCTGATTGATCAAGGGCAATCCCAGTTGGGTTCCGAGTTAGCTAATGCGATGGATATGTTCTTACAATCGGATATGTTCTAGGTCACTATTCAAGAGCAAGTCCAATCAGCTGTTAGGGAGGAAAGAGAGATTTCAAGGCTTGTAGGGCCTGTTAATCAAGCTTAGGGAGAAATCACTCAGAATGTGTCGAGTCAGTCTCTGATGGTTCAGATCAGTTTTTAGTGCCACCACTTCCGCCTATCTGACTAGTTTAGTTTCAATTTAGTCAAAACTCCTCTGTTTAGCATACTCCAACTTTTGCTCCACCGGTGTTTGCTTTTCCTCCTTCGGTACCTTCGAGGCCTATCGGCCAAGCTCCTATATTCCCTGCCTTCTCAGGGGGTTTCACCCCATAAATGGTTGTTCCTTCTCGTGGTTTCGTCATATCTCTGATGTAACCCACACCTTTTTCTCCATCGCCCCCTAATTTTGTGGTTGCCCCGTGTGGCACTGCTCACCCACAGAACCCTTTTGCTCGCTCGCAGATTAAGATCCATATTCCCCTAATATTTTAGTTTAGAACATCCTCTATGCACAAGGACCGGGTTATACAGCCTCCAGGCATGATACTATACGACCAGGTCACGCACCCTCCCAGCGTAACACCCGAAATGGCATCTTTTATGAGACAACGTTTAGGTAAGAGTGAGGAAAAGGAAGAAGAGAGGGATGAGGATTGAGTGCCCAAGAATTTTTTAATAGCTCGAATGCAAGCATACTCTAGTGAGGGACCTCCCAAGTCCCACATCATAATGTATGAGCGGATCATGCATGTCCAGAAAATTGGGGACAAAGTTTTGGCTAAGTTATTCTCGTGTACCCTATCAGGACCTGCTCTTGAGTGGTACAATACCCTCTAGGAGTCAATAATCGTAGATTGAAAAATCCTATCTAAAGCCTTAATTGCCTACTATGGTTTCAATTCCACAATGGAGACCACCATCCAGCATCTTAAGGCAGTAAATCAGAAACTAGGCGAGTCATTAAAGTTGTATTTCAATAGGTGGATGGCCACCCAAGTTTTGTTGAAGCAAAAGCTCAGCTTAAAGGAAATGATCCCAGAGTTGCTCGATGGGCTCTCCCAATGCTCCAGAAAGAAATGGAAATTGACTCTTTCGAATCGTATTAGAAAGTTTTTGAGAAAGCTGAGAAAATTGAGTATCGGGAGGAGAAAGAGAAGGCAGTCTGAGTGGGAACCGGCCGTGGTTTAAGAAGAATGAATAAACTGAACTTGAACCAGCTCCTGCTAAGGGTAAGTCGCCCGCGGTGCAAACCGTGGCTCAAGAAGAGGTATCCGCAGTCCAAGCTGCTTCTCCTCCTCCTTCTCAGCAGCCATTTGTGTCCCCATGGAAATTGCCCCTCGGAGTCATATTTGCTAAGATGTATGAAGTAGGCCAGTTAAACCCTCAGCATGATGTCAGGGCTCCTTGACCGGATGAAAAGGGAAACTTTTTGAAGTTCCATGTACAAAAGGGGCATCAAACCAATGAGTGTGGGACTCTAGCTTCCACTATTGCTCATATGGTCAAAGAGGGAAAAATAGCTGAGCTGGCTAGGAAGCCGAGCACTATAGAAAACCCTTTGCCTAATTTTGGGGGCAAGATCTCTATAATCAGTTCTGGCATTAAGGAAGAGTATGTTCTGGTAATGATATCCGGGGAATTCATAATGGTTATCGATTCTGGTCTCCCTTTAAACTTTGTATTTGATATTATCTCACAGTTAAACTCTGTGGTAAGCTCAATGGAGATTGAAGACATGGGGCAAGAAGAGGAGACTAAAATCGATGATGTGGAAATGGTCAAAAAGGCGCTATTCAATATTGATGATTATATTCTGAAGGGAGAGTAATCTAATGAAGAGTTTCAGGATTTCAATATGGATGAGTATGAGCTTCGGGACTCGTCATTGGTATATGAGGAACCACTGTTCCCATTTGAAACCCTAGCCATTAAAAGCATATTGATTGATGGAATTCTGCATGTTACCTATAGTGGTCAAGTATACTAGCCTAAGGACAATCATCTCTACATTGAAAATTATCCAATCCTGACCCCTATTAAGGCCATAGCTAAGTCATCGGCGTTATGTCCTCAAGTTAAAACAAGCCCCGATATTGATCCTCTGATCACTCAGTTGAAGACAACTCAAGCCCGTTTCAGCATTTCGTAGTTAGTTCTCAGTTCTAATGATTACCGTAGGGCTCTGATCAAAAGGCTTTGGAATTTAAAGTGAAGCCTACTACTACTATTGTTGAGATGTGCAACATTGTAGGGAAAGGAATACCGCTCCTAAGAGAGGATGATTTGATAATGTTCTCTAATCAAGACGTTCAACCTGAGGGGCACGATCAAAACCAAGCCTTGTTCATTCATGCCCAGATCCTCGATAGGACTATCCCGTGTGTTATGGTTGATGATGGTTCCTCCCTGAATCTATGCCGCCCTTTAAAAGTTCTTCCTCATTTGGATTTATCTGGGGAAATGCTTTAGAAATCTAACACTTTTATCCGCTCCATGATGATTCTAAGAGGGGTATGATTAGTGTGTTTGAAGCCAAGGTATTCACAGAGGAGATTTCTGCCAAGGTCCAGTTCACCGTTATCGATATTCCTGTCACCTACTCTTTCCTCCTAGCTTGACCCTAGCTACACTCTTAAGGGTGGTCTCGTCAACACTCTATTAGAAGATTAAGGCTATAGGGAAGGACGGAAAGATTAATTTTATTGAAGCTGATCAAGTATCGGTTATGGAAATCATGAAAGCTGAGGAGGAATCTGGTTTTTGCATGGCCATTTTCAGTGGAGGGAAACCTAAAGCCCCTTGCTATAAGCGTTACTCGTCTGTGGTAAGGAAGATGATGAAAAGGCATGGCCATGTGCCGGGTCAAGGACTAGGAAAGCGCGAGGCCGGAATGGTAGATACTATCCCAATCAAAAAGCATCCAAAGCAGGTTGGTTTTGGTTACACCCCAAGGAAAGTTTATAGGCGTGTTCATCCGTTCTACTACTACATGGTGACTGTTTGTGAAGTTCAAGGGAAGAGTGTCTATAAAGGAGAATCTAAGCCTATTAAGCATGATGGTCAAGTTTACTGGTTTTGAGATCTTCAAAGATGTGTATGACTTCGAAAAGAACTATTTTATTGAGGAAGGGGAGATCCCGATCAAGCCAATATCTGTTGTTGCATCCGATGAGAAAGATAAAGGGAAGTTATTTTCTAATTTAGATGAAGAAAAGCCTGTGGACTCAGAGATTGAAGATGCTATGACTGCTATGTCTAAGGCCATGTATGTTCTACTTAAGAAGAAGTGGAAGAAGAGCAATGAAAGCCAATACTCTAGCCGAAGCCGTGAAGAAGCTTGCTCAATCTCTTGCTATTGAAGAAGGTATGTTGTCTGGCGATCAAGTAAAAGCCCTAGAATCATGATCTAGACGACCTGCTCATGGAACCTACCCAAGGTGTCAGCTCTGCTAATGCCGCTGCTCAAGACCCTCTGCATGTAGAGGAAGAATCTATCTATGATGATGTAACTTTTAATATTTTTAGTGTTTTTAATGATAACAATGTACCCTATAAGGCCTTTAATTCAATGAAAGATTCTGATTTCGCTTATTTGCTTGATGTTTCACCCGCTGGGCCCATTCATTCATTTAATCATAAGCATAATGTGTTCAATATTCATGATATTTCTTTAACTAAAATAAACTTGAGTGCATATGATAACCCTAAAATGGTAACCCTTTCTAATAACTTAACCCCTGAGATAAAAAGTGAGATAATTAAAGTGCTGAAAGATCATGTTAACGTGTTTGCTTGGTCGTATATGGACATGCATGGTGTCGATCGCCATATTGTCGAGCATCACATCCCAATCGATCCTAGATTCCATCTTATAAAGCAAAAGTTCTGAAGAATGAGACTAGAGTGGGTCGACAAGGTTAAGGCAAAGGTTGCTAACATGATTGAGGCTAAGCATATGGAGGTGGTTGAGTATCCGACCTAGTTATCCAATATTGTGGCGCTTTCGAAGAAAGATGGAATAGTAAGGGTTTGTGCGGATTATCAGGATCTGAATAAGGCTTCACTAAAAGACAACTTTCCACTGCCTCACATCGATATGCTAATTGACAGGGCTACCAGCACCACATTGTACTCATTTATGGACGGGTTCTTAGGGTATAATCAGATTCTATTAGATATAATCGATAAGATTAAGATGGCTTTCATCACGGAGTGGGGAGTCTACTATTATTGAGTTATGCCCTTTGGTCTGAAGATTGTCAGGGGAACCTATCAGCGTGCCGTTACCACTCTCTTACATGACATGATCTATAAAGAAGTAAGGGTTTATATGGATGACATGTTGGTTAAGTCTACTACCAGGGAAGAGCACCCCGCGGTTTTGGATAAGTTTATGATTCGCATTGAGAAATACAACTTACACCTTAATCTAAAGAAGTGCATATTTGGAGTTACATCAGGAAAGCTTTTGGGTCATGTGGTTAATCAAAGATGGATTGAGATGGATCCAGATAAGATTAAAGCAATCATGGATATGCTTGCTCCGAAGACATAAAAGAAGTCCGATCTTTCCTTGGTTTTATTCGGTATGTCAACACATTCATTTCTTGCCTCACCACCATTTGCCCGCCAGTATTCAAGCTATTAAGGAAGCGTCAGCCCATTGTATGGGATGAGCATTTTCAGATTGCCTTCGATAAGATCAAGGCCTAACTTCTTCACCCACCCATCCTTATACCCCCCACCCCTGGCAAGCCGTTGATCCTGTACTTGGTGATCGATCATCCTGCCATAAAGGCAATGCTGGTTCAGGAAGATGATAGTAAGTGTGAGCACGTAGTGTACTACTTGAGTAAGAAACTTTTGGATTATGAAACTCGATATTTGATTGTTGAAAAGACATGTGCCGTCATGGTTTGGTTAACTAAGAAATTGTGCCACTACTTCCAACCATATAAAGTTCAGGTTGTTGCCAAGGTTGATCTGATGAAATATATTTGTCAGTCACTATCATTAGCCGGGAAATTGTCTAGATGGTTACTGTTGCTTTCTGAATTTGATATCGAGTATGTTATGATGAAGGTTATCAAAGGTAGAGCAGTTATGGAATTTTTGGCCAATCAAGCTCTCGATTCTGATTATGTCGAGAACTTGGACTTTCCCCATGAGCAATTAGTCATGGTTGATCTCACAAATCCCATGTGGACTACGTACTGCGACGGTGCCATGAACAAATTCAGAGAGGGCCTCGGAGTTATCTTATTCACTCCTAAAAAAAAGTGATCCCTCTATCTAAGCGATTGGGCTTTCCCACTACTAATAATGGGGTCAAATACGAAGCTTGTCTATTTGGTCTTGGCGCCCTATTGCTTGTAAGGGCAAAGCATGTTTCTGCAATTGGAGATTCGGCTTTGGTCATCCGTCAAGTTGTAGGGAATTGGGTTATAAAGGAAGAGTCTCTTCATCCTTACATCAATGCCGTTTGGGATTTATCAGCATGGTTCTCGATGTGTCTATATCAGCATGTCCCTCGAGATAAAAATCAGATGGCCAATTCATTAGTTACACTGGCTTTGATGTGGGAAGGTCATCCCCCTAACCTATTTTCCCTCTGATCTTAGTTTTTGTGAAGGTTCCTTACCATTCAAGCAACATCGCCTAAGTTTTCACCATCAGTGATGAACCCTGCTAGTATTCAGATATTGTACAATTTCTTTACAGCGGTCAGTATCCTGAGAATGCTTCAGATTCCGATCGCACTACTCTATGAAAGTTAGCCTTTCAATTCAAAGTTGTCAATAATGATCTTTTCAAATGGAGCTTCGACGGTTTGTTACTCCGGTGTTTAACGGAATCTGAGGCATGTCGAGTTGTGGAGGAAGTATATGCGGATGATTGTGGACCACACATGAATGGATTGACATTAGCTAAGAAGATTCAGCAAATGGGATTCTTTTGGTTAACTCTGATTGCCGATTGTGTCTCTAAGATTAAAAGGTGTCACCAGTGTAAGATTTACAGAGATATTCAGCATCTTCCAGCTACCGAGCTCTATAATTTATCTACTCCTTAGCCATTCTCGGTGTGGGGGTTAGATATAATTGGTGAGATTCGGCCATCGTCAACTAATGGTCACCGCTTCATCATTGTGGCAGTGGATTATTTCTCAAAATGGGTGGAAGCCGAATCATACACTAGTATTACTGCCAAGAAAATGGCCAAGTTCATTGAAAAGCACATCTTCACTCGGTATGGTCTACCTCATCACATTATGTCAGTTAATGAGGTTCAGTTCCAAGGGGCAACCATGGAGTTGATTAAGAAATATGGAATTGAGGATCATGGATCCTCATCTCACCATCCTCAGGCCAACGGTATGGTGGAGGCAGCCAACAAGTCCATTAAGAAAATCCTTTTTAAGACCATAGGCAGTTTCAAAGATTGGGCCGGCAAGTTACCATTCGCTCTTTAGGGGTACCGAACAAGCATCAGAACTCGTACAAGTCAAACCCCATTTTCCTTGGTTTATGGTATGGAAGCAGTTTTACCTATTGAGATTGAGATGAAGTCTTTATGAGTGGCACTTGAATGCAAACTCGAGGAGATCGAATGGATAAG
This sequence comes from Euphorbia pulcherrima, assembly GCA_947683365.1. Lineage (NCBI taxonomy): Eukaryota > Viridiplantae > Streptophyta > Magnoliopsida > Malpighiales > Euphorbiaceae > Euphorbia > Euphorbia pulcherrima. Next base: position 48,105,655 of record CANTUS010000010.1, read on the forward strand.
AGCAAGGTTTGAACAACTGAATACCATGTACTAGCAACACTTAAGAGCCTTGGACATCCTCCAAATGTATCACAGCATATGGCAAGAGCTTACAATAGTTGGGTCAAGCACCGTAGGTATCCTTTGAAAGCTAGTGACTTGGTTCTGAAGCAAGTGAATCCTACCAACATTGATCCAAGGGGGAAGTTGTGGCCGAATTGGGAAGGACCTTATGTGATTAAGAAAGTCCTCAATAAAGGCGGAATGAAGATCATGTATATGGATGGTAATGAGTTCGTGAACCCTATCAATCAGGATCAGTTAAAGCGTTATCATATCTAAATCAAAAGAATCAAATCCAGAAAAGCGCCACATAATAAATAAATAAAATAAATCACCCAGCGAGTGGTCTTCTATGGCTCAGGCAAAAAATAGGGTGTATCCCGCTGTTTAGTATTCTTCAAACCATTCGGGCAAAAGTTAGGGTGAAAGAATAGCCCACTAGGCTGAAAATCTGAAAAGGACAGTCTGGGCAAAAATTACGGTAAAAGTGAGCTACGAGAGTTTGTTGACTAGAAAACCTTTTCAGGCTAGTTAACACCAGGGTTTGAGTCGGTAGAAATGGTTATCATCATTATGTACTCAAACTTAATTCAATTAATGGAAATATCACTTTTACTGAACTCTTATGCTTGTGTGCAAATGAGTATATTTGGCCCTAAAGGCGAAATGTTACTGACAAGTGAATTTGGAATATCCCTTAACTCAAACACTTGCATGCCATATACACATACGTATATGACATAAGATAATAAAGAGGCATAAATTCTGATAGGCTAAAAACATCCAGGTCTATGCAAAAGCCGAAAAGTCCGTTGGATTGAAAACCCGAAAGGGCGGTCCAAGCAAAAGTTAGGTCATAAAAGAAATAAATAAAAGTCTGATAGGCCTAACATAATGTTCAGGCCTACACAAAAGTGTTAGCAAATGAAAATAAAGATAGCACGATCATCACCAATCACCCAGAAGGACCTGCACCCTCATCATCATCATCATAGTCGAAGTTGAAAGCTCGAACCAGCTTCTCCTCCGCTGACAAAGGATCACGTCCCGCCAACCTATCTCTCCACTCAAACCACAAGCGCAGGCGCTTTGCCTGACTCTATAATCTTCTAACCTGTCAGAGCCATCCTCAATAGAATCCATCGGTAGTGATAGCATCCAGCTGATCATAATCTAGGGTCTTATTGCTCGCTCAGCGGGCCCATACCTCTCTGGTATGGTCAAGAAGATGGGCTGAGAATGGCCTGACCTCAAAGTCATCCAATTGCTATAGGACCCTCTATAGTCGCCCTCACTATCGGCACAAGCGATAGGGCGAGTAATGCTCAAAGTACCATAGCCCTGCAAGTTGAAACTTCCCCCCGCCAGTGTACACTAAAACATCAGAAATCTCCTATCAACGGTAGACCCAGTGAATGTCTACATCAGATAAACCCTCCATGATCACCATCTAATCGCCAACTATCAAGGTATCATGGCCAGTAGTGATACGAGCCCTGCCATGATAATTCCTAGGCCCATATCATCTCGGATCGCCCCGAGGGTCCTAGAGCAAAGCTAGCTTCTCTAAGAGCCAAACCTACAGCATTATGTTTATATTCAGTTTCAGTTTTGGTTTCAGATTCAGATTTAGATTCAGTTTCTGTTTTAGTTTCAGATTCAGATTAAGTTTTAGTTTCAGTTTTGGATTTAGTTTTGGTTTCGATTTCAGATTCAGATTCAGATTCAGTTTTGGTTTCAGTTTTAAATTTAGATTCATTTTCAGATTTAGTATCAGTTTCGGGTGTAGAGTCGGTTAGAGGAATACCTGTAGTACAGAGAAGTGGTCCTCGATGTGGTCTGGATCACTAGCAGCTCTATCCAAATAAAATAGGGTCTCAGCTAACCCTAGAAATAGTGGATATATACCCTCCAAAGCCTATCCAATGATCAAAACTAGCCAGAATAGGGCAACAATACCAACTTCGCAGATAAACTCAACCATAAGCAATAGAGCCACCATAGAAGGATAAGAAATATGCGACTTGGGAGTGGCTATGCACCAATCAAGTACCATGCTAAGATCAAATCCCGGTGACCCAGGAATCTGGGAAAGAAAAGTAGTAGGGGCATCCAGGTTCTACAACCTGGTGAGCCGATCCTCCGCCCTAAAATGCACCTCCACCATAGAAAATCCATCCCATTAGTGCATATCACCCCGAGAATAACATGATACTCCTCCACCATTGGGCACAACTCAAACCCTAACAAGTGAAATACATGGTCAATCGGGTCGTAGTAGAGGAATGCTGTATGAGGAAAGGCCACATTCACCGGCCTGCTAGCAATATATCAAAGCCCTGCCAGCCCAAAAACCTCCAATCTCTCCCAATCGGGGTTCCCTAAAATGCACAAAAATTGCATGAACCGCGCATTGTATGTCACCATTACTGATCTCTATCTGCTAATTGCCTGACAAATAAGATTTCTTTATCATTAAATCTGGGTAATTGTAGAGATTAATCAGTTTGTTCCTAAGTCAAGCATCTACCACGCCTAGCATTCATCTAGCGAGCAAACAATGCAACCAAACAAATAAGCCACACATCTCACAATTAAATCATCCATAAGTTCAGCAGTATATCAAAAGAAAGAAGAAAGCTAGAAGTAAATGATCATCCAAAGGGGCCTTTAAAGGTCTGTATTACCCCCGTCTGAGGGACGGTCCTCGGGCCTCCCCTTTGAGGCGGCATGCCTCAAAGCTGCACCTATGCTAGGTCCAAGGGGGACGATCAGGCCCATAGGCGGCATCAATGGAAAGCCCATCATCTCTGAAGTAGACTGAAAGTGTGCAGACTGGCTAGTGTCAATCATGGTGATCTCAGCATCTTCAGGCTCATCACTATAGCTGCCATTGTGATCTGCTACCTCCTTCTCTAGTTGGTTTCGTCACTCCTCCACCCTCTCGGTATAGCTCTAAATATCTCCATTTCTCGCATGCACTGCTCCTTTTGCTGAGCTAGCTGCTCTTGTAACCCGCTACCTCTCGAGTAAGCCAACCCTCATAATCCATTGCCTCTCGGTCCTGCCGGCTCCGGTAATCCGCCTACTCTTACTTGATCTCGACCAAGAGCTATAAATATCAATGATCAGCCCAACAATTCATGAATTCATAATATACATGCATAAAACTAAAAAATATACTATAGGCTTTTCTTGTTTTAAATCTTAATAGGTTATAAGACAGAATCTTACCCAGCCTGTGGTATCCTGTGTAATGACCATATCCCTCTTACTAAAGCATCCCCGAGCCAAGCACTCAGCCTCTGAAATGGGTACCTACACAATCAAAAGTAGAAACAACTAAGCATCATGATTGGGCAGTATTATATCAGAATGGACCAAGCAAAGCATAAGTTGGATTCTTACGTGTGTGGTCTCCGGTGGGGCAAAAGTCAAAGGTACGATATACTCCCCAACGCGCCTAGGCACCTGGACTAGGCATAAATAGGTATCCAGCTGATTTACCAGCACTCCCTCAATGAATTCCGATGGGAACGCTCCCCGAGCAGGAGGGGCTGATCCAATAAAAACTGTCTTTAGGTCAGTAGTATACTAGTGTGAAGGCCTCAGGCATTCTCTAGCATTGAACACAAGGGCTCCCCTCCTATCTCTCTGGGTCCTCTAAAATCAAGAGAAAAAGGATATCAATCAGTCGAATCAAAATTGAAGTAATATGGTAATTTCAACAAATATGATGAAATCTTTTTAGAGGTTTGAGAAATATACCGTTCTGCATCGCCCACGGCTAGGGGCAAGTGGCTAGACAGCTGACCCGGCATCACTAGAAAGCATCTCACCCAGGTCCATACTAGCCATCCCGTCATCATCCTCAGAAGGAACATCATCGGCATCATCGTCAACCACTTAAGCCCGGTCCTACCTTCCGTCTGAACACCATCATTCCCATACTTGAAGTTCCTCTCCCTATCATCCCATGCTCTCCTAGGGCAAGAAGGAATTAGTAGCCTCTTATGGGTGTCATAATCTCTGCCGACTGAGGGCACTCAAACTTGGTCGCCTCCCCTAAACTAAGTCTGGTCCTCAGACGATATGAAGTGAGGCTATAAGATTTTGATAGGAACATTGGGGGGAACTCTCCTCCGAGCAGTGATACTGGTCCTCCATCAACGGACTCGCTTACCAAAGTAGCACTCCAAGATGAATGGACACTCTAGCACAAATCGACAGCCGTCTATAGTCCATTGGACTTCCTTTACATGCTCGTAGCATGGCAATTTCTTCCATGCTTGGAAATGATCTACAAAATAAGAATAAACAAAATCGCATCAATAACCAATGTAAGTATTCTTGCCTTCTTGTAAATACAGTTTTGAACTAATGTTTAAACTAAATGAGCAAAATGTTACCCGATGGCGATGAAGCTATCTCAAATACTCACTGTACCAGTATGGTCCACCCTCTCAATCAACATTAGACCAACCAACCATCCATCGGGCAATGGCATGTGGCCCGGGTGGCGGTAGATCTTCCAAATCAGGGGGACAGATAATGCGATACTCAAAAGCCCACATCTGTAAAAGAAATAGTGAAAACAAAGAAGCTCAGAAATCCTTGAAAAGCACAAAAATATATGTTAAAGGTTTTAATCAAAGGGGATCCATTACAAAAACCCATAGCTGCTCGGCCTTGAATTCGACAACTTTTACTCAAGCCGAACAGTCAAGAGCAAAATATATCTAGCTAAGGATGGCCCTTGGCCAGTTCCATAACCTGAAGGTGCTCAGATCCTCAAGAGCATATAGTAAGCCTAATGAAGCCCTACTCGAGGAAGAAGGAAAGAATAAGCATGTCAATAGGGTCAGGAGGAATGATCGAAGGTACTGATCGAAGCGCGCCCCATCGATGTCGGTCTCTACGACCCAATACTCTTGTAGCTCCGTATATCTTAGTTTGCCGTCGGTCGGCATCAAAATCCCCAAAAGTACCAACACCAGGGCATGAGCCTCTGATTCATTACAAAAGCAATTGAGATAAACATCGAACATCAACGGGTGGCCCTCCCATCGCATCTCAGTCATACCGCATATATCAGACAGGGTGATGGCCATCTCTTCGATCAGTAAGTGAAACATATGTGTGGTCTTACTCTAACGCTCGATCAAACACCCTAGTATGTTTGGGCTTATCGAGCGGCTTGAAACCGTCAGTGAATCCAGCATCCACTCTAACCGTAGACCCCGAACAGCCACAACCAATGAGTTATCATCCTGGTCCTTAATCTTACCCAACCACCTAGCACATCTCTATAGTGAGCCCATCGGCTTAATTCTACTTTGTTGCAAAAGTAAAAACAAAAGGAAAATAGTGCCAAAAATCAGAACTAGTGGTTAAAGTGTGCAAAATAAAAAATAAATCAAGTTTTCAGCATCTAGCCTACCTCAGAACTAAATTTTGATAGCAAAATCAAACTTAGCGTGAAAACCCGGTTAGGATGGATCCCCCCTCAGGTTTTTATAGGTGCTCCACCTTTTTTTGGTCATTAGTAGTCATCGCCGGTGACAGGGGGCCAGAGGCAGCCTCAGCCAGGCAGTGGGCTGCATCGGTGATGCGGCCTAACACCGTTAATATGACCTTATCGTCGGCGGTGGCCAGCAGCCTGCCGGCGATGGCTTATCCCCCTAAAACTACTTTTCCCCCTTTTTCAAGCCTAATTTCAGTCCAAATTCATCCAAATCAGTCCCAAAACACATCTAGATGCATTCTAATCGCATTTATACAACATATTTCACCTAATTTTAAGCCTTAAACACCCTAAAAACCCAATTCAAGTTCATGGCACTGTGAGGAATTTTAGGCGAAAAATTGAGTTTTAGCTGTTTACCTGGAGGTCAGATGCATGTTCGGCTAACTTGGTGAACATATGTGCCTGAGAAGTCTGTGTATATCCCATATATATGTCAGAATCTCACAGTCCGTATGCTCAATGAACCAGACAAATTCATCGATTATCTTCTCTGTGTGGTAACATGTCGTGATCGATGTGGTGGGATCTCTTAAGCCCTTTCTTGCAGTACATTTTGCTTCAAAAAATTGAGGACTGGCTTTGGTTTTGTTAAGAGAATAGAAATGAAAGAAGAATGAAAGAGAAGGAAGAAATGAAATAAAAGAAAAAAGAGAAGTAGAAATGAAATGAAAAGAAAAAGAATAAAGTAAAAGTAAAAGGAATATATTCCCTTTTGTCATTTAGTGCATAGCATATTCTTTGAAATATTCCTTTCAATAAGGGGCAGAGTCCTCTAATTGATTATTTCTTTTCGGCTCCTAGATATCTTTAATCACTGCTATCTTTTTATATACTCCACCTTTTTATTGTTAATTAAAGGAGCAAAAATTTTTGTTACCATAAAATCAATTAAACAATAAAAAAGTGGACATATTTATTACATGCTAATTTCCCAATTTTAATTCTTCATAGGTCTGTCGATGGCAAACCTAGAAAATAACTAATTCAGAATTTTATAACTCAGAAGAATTCCATCTTGATAAGTCTGTTAGTGGCACATTCTCAAAACCGCCAGTAAGCAACTAACTCGAGATTTTTGGCTTTGAAAGGTCCGTTGATGATGCGTCCCCATACCATCCATAGATAACTGACTCAAAGAATTTTCTATCCTCGTATGGTCCGTTTATGACGCATCCTTGTACTGTCCATAGACAACCATTCCGGGAATTCCTCTTTATCCCTGTTTTGTTCCGCCTGAAAGATTTATCGATGGCAATCGTAGTAGACAATCGGCTCAAGAATTTGCAAATCAGGTATAACCTCTATCCCTCACTCTTTTGTGAAATCACATTTGACCCGTCAAATGGTAATCTCACGAGGTGCAGCTTGTGAGCATGGGCTTTTTGGTGACCCGCGGAATGATGAGGACTTTTTTATCTAACCTTTTATGGGTAAATCGTTCTATCTTTTCAGGTCAAATCATATTTGGAAAGCTTCTTTTGATGAGTTTGTGCCTTTGACCGCGATTAAAAATAATTAACATGCATTTAGAATTAACCGTTTTCTTTCCATCACGCGCAGTAATTTGTTTCATGATTTTCTGTAAGATCCAAAAATTTTCAGCAAGTCTCATTTGAATTGTTGGATTTTTTACTCTCCTAACTTTCCGGAATGTCAAGAATCGCTTTAATCAGATAACCGTAGTGTAAGTTATGAGCGTTCGATGTCAGGCCTTTTCAGTCGCTTTGCCCTGCCCTTTTTTTCTCCTCGCATGGGAGACCGTGCCCTGGCCCATCTAGTCCGCGTCATGTGATGCTGCCTTATAGCGGGCACCCCTTTTCTCTGTGTTTCTCCTCATTTTTCTTGCACTACAAGTCGGGTTTTGCAATTTTTCCGTCAAATCCATGCATTCGGGGGATTAATTGTGAAAATTTGCACTCTTTAGGGTCTAAAAAACCCCCCAAAAATTCAGATTTTAGGACTTTTTGGCTCATTTTAAAAAGTAAAAAATTTAGATTTTAGAATTTTTTAGGCTTTTAGAAAGAGCAAGTTTAATAAAGCTATGGATATTCAAATGATCTAGTTTTCCTAAGCTTTATTAGGCTTAATCTTTTGACTTAAATATTAAAATCAAACAGAAATCTTAAGTAAAAAAAAACTGATTTAAATTGGATTTAGGGACTTTAAAAGCACTAAGTCCCTTTCTAAATCGGTCTCTGTTTGTCAGTATTTCTGTCCCAAAATCGTCAAAAACTCGTGGAAGGTTGATTCGAGTCTCAAGAATGGATTCGCGGCCTTTAGGTAATTTTCTGAGTTCCAATCTATTTCTCTAAGTTATTTATTACTTTTTGCTGTGCTTTTGGTTGTTTTCTAGATGTTCAGCCCTTCTTTTTGACTTTTTTATGAATTACTGGCAAAACTTCGACTGACCGCTCTGGCGACTGGCAAGCCGTCTGAATGACATGGCTGGCAGACTCGGCGAGTTGGTCTACCATGTCGCTCAGTCGGCCTACACTATAAGAAAAATTGCAATCTGCAAGGGAATGCTTGCAACGGAAAAAAAATCCTTGCAGATCTACTAAATTGGAACGGATTCTGCAACGAAAAAGATATTACGTTGCAAAATTAAAAAATTAAAATATTTAACATAATTGCAAGAAAATTTGCAAGAGGCTTATAAACCGGTTTCAAATTTTCGGTGTTAAATTCTCAGAAAATATATTGCAACAGAAAGTGCAAGACCATGTAAGTTTCGTTGCAAAATATTTGAAATAAAAATGATAATGAAAATCTACAACTATTTTTTCCGTTGCATATCCCTTTTAATAATTAAAATAGAAATTAAAAATTGGATTTATAAAATTTAAAAGAATCCAACCAAACACTAAAACCTAATAATTTGTTCCGCCTCTGCCTCTCATTGCGATTTCCTTCATCGTCCATGGGTTCACTGGATTGACGGCTTCTCCTCCTCCACCACCTGTGCCTGACTTCTGCTTCCCTCATTAAAAGGAAACAATTAAACCATGAATTGTACGGATGCTTCGATCTAGGGGAGAGAATCAAGGTAATTTTTCTAGGTCTCTGGATTTTCAAGTAACTAATTGATGGTCCAAATTTCTTCGATGTACCTAGATGAACAAACGCTTGAGCAAACTCCACTTTGTTGTTAATGTAGTCTTAGAGGTATTCTTCTTTCGTCTCTAGCTTTTCATTATTTTACAGGTTCTTTTGTAGATATAAATATTGGCATCTTGTTCAAGAGATCAACATGTAGTATCGTTGTTTGATTCCCTATTAGACTGTCCTTTTTTGCAGATTTTAAATTTTTATTTTGTTAGTCATATTTGAAATGTGATTATTTGGTTGAAGGGTTTTCTCTTAACTACTAGGTATGTTGCGTAGAGGACTCTCAATTGGCTCAATAACCTCAAGGAATTCTATGAAACCAATCCCTAGGCTACTGTTAGAGAGGTTAGCATTCAAATTTCCTTGCTTATTGTTTCCATTTCAACTCACAGAGAACTTTTTTTTTATTGTAGTACAATATCACTATTAAATACACACACTAATCTTGCTATACCTTATTATTTTGCCTTCAATTTTATACATATCAAACAAGACTGAGTTCTAATCAAGTGATACTTGTTCTCAATTCACCTCTTTCCTTAGTTACTTTTCTTTTCATTTCGTATTACCATCCTAAAACTAGTTAATTCCTCAGCTAAGTTGTTACTTGTTTCGTTTTACCATGTGCTTCCCATTTCTCAGGCTCTTCATGCCTTGCCTTGAAAAATCCTCTCTTTCAAATAGGAAGAGAATGTTGCTCTTAGGGAGAGTATGCCTTTGTTCTAGTCTTTTAGAGGTAAAGGGTCTTCAATCTATACTTGAAGTAAGCAATTTCATTAAGAAACGTTAGCTTGCAACCAATTTTAGGAAAGAGTAAGTATAGAAAAACTTATCAATTAGCCTATTTACCTTATAAAGAAAGCTATCTTTACATGTTTAAAAATCAAATAGGATTGAACCATCCTAGCGAGTTTAGCCTTCTTCCCTTGATTCATTCCTTCAACCTTAAACCCCTTTTGCCTTGACTCCGCCTACTTCTTGTGTCGATGTCAGCCTCGGGGCGTACTGATTTCTTTTTGATTCGTGCCAGGCAATTGTCAAAGGATTATAATTCAATTCCAGAAAGTCCGTTTATTCACCGGAAAGAGGACGGATTGGCATCACTCTGAGAATTCCGCGAGCACTTATTCCTCACAACAGCCTTTCTTTTGCATTAAGGAGCAGGTAAAATAGCTAAGCAAGCTCATATTTTCAGTTCTTTTTCTTGACATATTCTTGAGCAGACTAGTGAAACGATAGATCACCTTGCACCTCTGCTCTTTTTGTGCTAGGCGGATTCTATGTCCAATCCAACACTCAAAAATAGGGGAAAAGTCTTCCATTCATGTCAAAGGGCCTTCCTTTATTTTACCTAATTTCTAATCAATTTGAATACTTGATATTGCATTAAGTTATTGGTATATTTGTGATGGGTGTCGAGACCACCAAAAATAAATCCATGCGCAAAACAAACTTGTAGTTAGCAGTGAGCGGGAGTCGAATCCACAAGGAATGGTATTTGATAAGGTTATTCTTAATAGATGACACATAGCATGACCTAAGAACACTCTCGATGGGAATTTGTAGATTAAAGCTAAATAAAGCAGGTCATATTACAATAAGAAACAATTACTCAACCAAATTAGAAAAAGACTGTATATCATGGTGATCGTGGGACAAGGAATTAATAAAACCGAGACTTAGATTTAGTTATACTGGTATTCATGCACCATACAATACCAGCAACCTTTCCTTACAGTATACAGAGACCGGACTTCGTGCCACGACCTCCTTCTTACTCACCGTGTCTCTCGACTTCGCGCCATAGAGCTTGCCAATGAATAGCAATAAATAATAGAAAAGCCTAATTCCTTACCGACGGGTAGTAAAGCACTCCCAACAGGCGTAAGATTACCTTTCTCCAGCCTCGATGGAGGCTACTGTCACTGCATCCCTTCTCAGGCATAATTAAGGATGTAAGAATCAAGATTGACAATAATCACAAAGACTTACCAAGTGGGGGATCAATCTAACAGCGAGACTAAGTGATACTCTTACCATAAAATCCTTTAAGTGCCGAGATTGGTAAATAGGTCACCTTGTGTATTTCTGTATTCAATTACGGTCCTCACACCATTTAAACACAGCCTTGACCATTACTTGGTCAAGCCATGAGTAAATTAGCTAGACATGATCGAATTTAAATGTGCGAAAATGTAAAGAGACTGAAAGTAAATCATGCTCGAAATATAAAGACTTGAAATTGAAATAAAGCAATAATACTTAAATGAGCTTGCAATTAAACTTAAAAGAATCTGAAAACAGAAAATCAAAAGTACTTGAAACATAAAGACTAAAAACTAGACTAGAATGAATTCTGGAATGTAGAGTGATTGATGATCCTTTGAAGTGTGCCGGCCTTTGTATTTTATAGTGAATGCCTCTTTCATGCTTCCTCTTTTGTGACTGAATAGGACTCTTCACATTTATGTCCTTGGATTTATTTCCTTTAGAGTCTTGGTCCTCGAATGGTAGTAAAAATCCCTACCTTGATAGAATAAGGAAAGGGATCGAACTTCCTTGAATCGGACTCTTCCTAAATAGGGCTTGCCCGAAATAGGTGATCTCCAGTTTTGGACATTTTATGCTTTGGTATTGATGTTGTCTGGATCATTTTGGAATGCTCTGGAATCACCGGGACTAGCTATCGTTCCCACCGTCTACTTCAGCATGTTGATATGTCATTGCGACCTCGTGAGTCATGGTGAACACGTCATGATCTCGGTGACTGACAGTTTCTCAACAAGACTTCCACTTTTCATTTCTTCTTATGTCTTAGAAGGCTTCCAGGTTATCGAGACCAGACTAGTCTCAATGCGTCCATCAGAAGTCTCCTAAATTGCTCATTTTCTGCCTAGAAATGTATCTTTTCTCCGAATTGCCGTAAAAGCTTGAAAAGATGGAAAAGGAAGTAATAGCGGCCATAAAGACTAAAAACATAGTCTTAATGATATGGAAATATGCACAAATACATGCTAAAAATAGAACCATCAAATCTCCCCACACTTATTCCGTACTTGCCCTCAAGTATGCATGAAGAATCAGGAAGACGGGAAAATTCGCAAATAACCTTTGAATAACTAAATAGAGACCAAATTCTTTCACCGGGACTTATATCAAGGCCTCTCATTGACAACTTGAGCATTCTAATGTAAGATTATCATCAAGAAGACCTTATCACAACTTTGCTCGAGAGTATTTACCAAATTAAAGCACAAGTCATAAAATATTGTTAGAGTTTATAAATACGTAGATTTAGATTTAAGCACGTCCCAGTGATCATAAGATGACTCCATCTACACCTTTTATTTATTTTGGCACATTTTTGCTTCGTGGGATCCTTAGGATTCAACTAGCCAAATTGCTGGGATTTCATCTTGAATTTAAACACATTTTGCTAGCTTTACTATTGGATTTTTCTTTAGATTTTTCAACCGATTATGCAATTTGCCAATTTTTCTTAGGTCCTATTGCATTCTTATCAACCTTTAATTCCTTTGAAAGAGTCTTCACCCCAATTTTTAATCATGGACAACTGCTTCTTCTAACTCTCTGTATGAAAGTGTCTACACCCGATTTTTAGCCGTGGATAGCTCTTTCTTCTATCGGCCCTATGAAAGAGACAAACTAGGTTGTGAGCCAAGTAGGTCTCATTTCATCTAAATTGTGGGTTTACAGCAGAAGGCAGCCACCAAGTCTATCACCAATATTGTAAGGTCTCGAAGGAGGATCTTATGATGCACAGGGACTAACTAAAACAAATCAATGCCAGATTAAAGAACTTTAAACAATAAAATTATGTTACACTATTCTACACTCGTGGGGATTAAGAAATTTACGAGGTGATTGTCAGAAATCATATATTAGAATATCAACGTTCAACTTAGGTCTCGGTATAAGTTTCAGTTAATCGGGATAGTCCTGTTAGCCATTTAGTTAGTTATTTACGCAACAATCCTAATCTTGGTTATCATCACGTCCCAACGACAGGTTAGAGAGCAAAATAAGGTCATTGCGGGGGCAAAATACAAAGCATGAGTCCTTGTGAAATCTTTTTCTTTGAGCGAAAAAAATAAAAATATATTAGAATTAAAAAGATTTCATCAGAAGAAGCCAAAATATAGAAATCCCCTCCCCACACTTAAACCATGCATTGCCCTCAATGCAAAACAAGAAAAACAAAAAGAAAATAAAAGAAAATAAAAGAAAATAAAAAAAAATAAAAGAGGGAAAATCAAAATATTACTATCCCAGTGGAGGAGGAAGGAGGCAAAAGAGACTCGGATAGTCTCGCTACATCCGCTGGATCCCGAGCTGCTAGATGATAAGGTTGATGTTCAATTCCAGGGCATCACAGCGGGTCCGGAAATCATGGTTCTCAGGTTCGAGCTCGATGGTGCTCTTGAAGAGGTCTTTGTACTGGTTCTCCAGACTTGTGAATTTCTAGAGAAGGTCGGTGTAGGCAGTGGTAGTGGTAGAGTCATAATGAGTTGGCAGGTCTGGCTGGCAATCAACGGGAGCAGGTGGAGTAGGATTGTCCTCAGGATGATCAGACTGGTCCATCACCATGACTCCATCGATCGGTTCCACTAGTAACATGGTAGCAAGAGTCTCTAAATCTAGAAGCGAGGTCTCAGGCATTTGAGCGTAGGGAGTAGGGTTAAAGTGCTCCATGCTTTGAGCGATCATCGAGATAATGACGCTTAAGATCAGAGGGCTTTTGGTCTGAGTGAGAACATATTGGAATTGCTTAGCTAGCCAGGCCCCCAAGTGAAGCTTCTTGTTGTTCTTCATGCACCACAGAAAGTGCAACTCCTTTTCATTCAAGGTCCCTGAGCTTTTATGGCAACCAGAAAAGTTATAGGCAAGAATTCTATAGGCATACTTGAGGTGGGGCTTATGAATATAGAAGTCTCGATAGTCACTGGACTTCCAAGTGGTGACTAGGGGATCATTGTTGCAAAGAGAGAAATAGGTCTTGGCGGCATTAAAATCAGAAGGGTCAGTCACCCCTAAAGCCTTGTTGAAGTCATCAAGACTCCAACTAAAGTATTTCCCATGGAGACGGAACTTGATCATCTCTCCTCTTGGTAGCTTGTGTAGTTCTGCTTGAAGTTGAGAGTCGTATAGAACTCCTAAACAAGTTCCTGGTAAGAGGGAAAATAGATGAAGAGTAGGGGCATCCATGAGATTGTTGTGAAGGCATCAATGATGGCTTGGTTGATGCCGAGAGTAGTCATGGTCTTTGAGCAGGGGGACTTGCAAGGCTTTGATGCCTGGCCCTTGAAGCAAAGGAAGGCAGTGCATGGACTGGGATGACGAAAGGAGTTGTGAACTTTGTCCTTTGCACCGGGAGCAGGAGTTTTTTCTTTCTTGATCATCTTGGCCTTCTTCAAGCTCTGGCCTTTTGTAGCGCTCCTTGTGAACATATTTCTCTTAGGAGGAGGGGCAGGAGTGTAGTCGCCTTCTTCTTCGGAGTTAATCTCGATTGGGACATTCTAGGGTTTGGCCCCTCCGTTGTTGTTCTTCTTCTCTTTCTTTATCGGAGTTTCATTAGACTCCTATTTTTCAGCAGTGGTGGGATAAATGGTTGAGATAGGGTCGACGGCGAGAGGAAGTTCACCGGAGGTAGCGGTGGCACTGTAGGAAGTGGCAAGAGTGGTAGCGCCTTTGCTTGGTAGTGCTGTGGTTTTTAGAGTGACCATAGTGGCGGGAATGGCAGCAGATGGTGATATAACAGAGGTAGCAGCAACACTGGGAATGGCAGGGATCTAAGCTACCACAGGAATAGTAGTGGTGATGGTGGAGTAAGTCTCAACTACCGGGATGATAACGCCAGGAGTGGTGGTGGTGGCGAAGGAGGTGGTATCGATTGCAATACTGCCGATGATGTCAGTGGTTGCTGTGTTTTTGTGGTGGAAGATATTTGTAAAGAGAGAAGGTTGTATTTTTTGTCGGAGAAGAAGAAGTTTTGCTTAAAGAGTTTGAATGTGAACGTGACTACTGAGAGAGAGGAGAGAGGTTTAAATAGGAAGCATAGGTGTGCAAGGGGGCTGGCTCATAGGGTATTGATGAGGGTAATAGTAATCATTACCTTGATTGTAATCGGCACCGTCGAAAATAATCTCCATGAGAATTGCATGATTGCCACGTCATCCACTGTGCACGTACCCTAAGCATGCGAGCCGGTTCACATCCCTTGTCCTCTCAATCACTTGGTGTGACATTTTGACTCCCAACAGTGTATTGAGACCTAAATCTGCAACAAGAAAATAAATTCAGTCCTAGTCTAGACACAACTAAAAACTAAAAGAAAAGAAAACAAAGGGATAGAAATGCTTGGGCTGCCTCCCAAGAGCGCTTTGTTTAACTTCGATGAGATCAACATACCACACTGAGATTACGGTGTGGTACCGGTGGTCTTTAAGAGAGTGATTTCCTCAGAGTGAGCTTGGAATCCTTCATAGTGGGGGTTGAGATGATGCCCATTGACTTTCAGAGCTTTTTCAGTCTCGATACTTTGTATAATAACTACTCCGTGTGGAAAGACTTTGGTCATGATGTATGGTCCAGCCCATCAAGAGCTCAACTTTTCGGGAAATAACTTGAGACGGGATTGGAATACAAGGACTCTCTGTCCAACTTTGAAAGTTTTCCTAGAGGCAAAAAGGTCATGGTGGCTCTTAGTGGCCTCTTTGTAAGCTTTATTCCTTTCATAGACGTCATGGCGGATCTCCTCAAGCTCATGGAGATATAATCTTCTGTGTACCTTAGCCACATCGAGTCTGAATTTGGTCTCTTTGATGGCCCAATATGCGTTATTCTCGATCTCAATAGGTAGATGGCATGCTTTCCCATAGACAACTCTGTAAGGTGATATCCCAATAGGGGCTTTTCATGCTGTGCGGACTGCCCAGAGAGCTTCAAAGAGATGGAGACTCCAGTCTTTCCTATCAGGATTGACTATCTTCTCCAGGATGAGCTTAACCTCTCTGTTGCTCACTTTAGCTTGGCCATTCGTCTGTGGATGGTATGCCATGGAAGTCATGTGCTTGACTCCCCATTTCGTCAGCAACGTCGAGACTGTCTTATTGCAGAAGTGTGTACCACGATCACTAATGAGTAGTCTTGGTGTCCTATATTTGCAAATAATATTGTCCTTGATAAAGTCTGCTATGGTCTTTCCATCATCGTTCCTAGTCGCCTTGGCTTCTATCCGTTTAGAGATGTAATCAGCTACTAGGAGGATGTATTTGGACCCATAAGAAGAAGGAAAAGGGCCCAAGAAGTCGATACCCCAAACGTCAAAGATCTCGACGATCAAAATGGGAGTCATTGGGAGCTTATCTCGACGTCCAAGATTACCAATCCATTGACAGTTGTCATAATCCTTAAAAAACATATAGGAGTCACAAAAGATGTGGAGCTAATAAAATCCACATTCGAGAATGTGCCGTGCTTGTCTCCTCGACCCACCGTGACCTCCACAAACATCAGAGTGATGCTTGTAAGAGTCTCGGTATTTCTTCGCCGTAGATACATCTCCTCAAAACTAGATCATTCCCTTGTCTCTATAGGTAAGGATTGTCCCATAAGTACCTGCTAGCTGCTCTTTTCATCTTCTCCTTGTCATTGCGTGTAAAGTCTTCCGGAACCACCCGGTGGTAAGAAAATTGACAAGGTTTGTATACCATGGGGTCTCGGTGATAGCGAAGAGACTTCTTCCTCCGGGGTATTCATCCTGAACTTCCCTTGGTTCTTCTGAGTTGCTCAGCCTGCTAAGATGATTTGCCACCGGGTTCTCTGTCCCCTTTTTATATATGATCTCGATGCCGAATTCTTGGAGTAAAAGGATCCACTGTATCAGCCTCGGCTTGGCATCTTGCTTGGTCATAAGGTACCTTAGAGTAGCATGATCTGAGTACACAATGACCTTGGAACAGAGAAGATAAGATCAGAACTTCTCTAATGCAAAAATGATAGCAAGGAGCTCCTTCTCAATTGTGGTATAGTTCTGCTGAGCCACGTAAAGAGTTTAAGAGGCATAATAAATGACATGAGGATCTCGGTCAAATCATTGTCCCAATACTACTCCTACTGCCTTATCGCTTGCATCGCACATGATCTCGAAGGGTTGGTCCCAGTTGGGTGCTTAGATAATAGGCACAGAGACCAACTTCCTCTTGATAGTGTGAAAGGCTTCTTTACAAAGATCTCCAAACTTAAAGTCAGCATCTTTTTGGAGAAGTCTACATAAGGGCTCGGCGATCTTTGAAAAGTCCTGGATGAACCTGCAATAAAAACCTGCATGTCCAAGAAAAGACCTAACTTCTTTCACAGAAGTGGGGTAGGGTAAGGACTGAATAACATCAATTTTAGCCTTATCTACCTCTATACCCTTCTTAGAGACAACATGACCTAATATCATACCCTGGCTAACCATGAAGTGGCTTTTTTTAGTAGCTAAGCATTAAATCATACTCAATGCAACGTTTAAGAATCTTACTAAGGTTATCGAGACATGCATTAAAGGAATCACCATAAATAGTAAAGTCATCCATAAATACCTTAATGATGTTTTCCACATAATCAAAAAAGATACTCATCATGCACCTCTGGAATACAGCAGGAGCATTGCACAGGCCAAAAGGCTTCGTCTGTAAGCAAAGGTGCCAAAGGGACATGTGAATGTGGTCTTCTCCTGGTCTTCTCGTTCCACAAGGATCTGATAGAATCCTGGCATTCCATCGAGACAGTAGAAATGAGATTTGCCTGCTAGTAACTCCAGCATCTGATCAATGAATGGCAGTGGGAAATGGTCATTCTTAGTTGCGTCATTAAGCTTGCGGTAGTCAATGCATACTCTCCATCCATTCTGTATTCTCATCAAGGTCGGTTCTCCTACCTCGTTTGTTATCATCGTGATCCCTATCTTCCTAGGAACCACTTGAACCGAGCTAACCCACTCATTGTCAGAGATAGTGTAAATGAGGTTAGTCTCCATGAGCTTGATCACTTCCTTCTTCACAACTTCCATCATCGGAGGATTAAGTTGTCTTTGAGGTTGGCGACAAGTCTTGGTATTTTCCTCTAACTTGATTTTATGCATGCAAGTGGAAGGACTAATCCCCATGATGTTAGCTATAGTCCATCCAATCACCTCCTTTTATTGCTGGAGCAAAGATACCAATCTTTCTATTCATCGAAACTTAATTTACTAGAAATGATCATCGGGAGTGTATCGTTTTCCCCCAAGAAAGCATATTTAAGGTGACTTGGGAGAATTTTGAGTTCTAGTTTCGGTGGTTGGATGATGGAAGGAGTGAGTTTCTTAAAAGGGGGTAGAGTGAACTTCAGTCCAGGTCTCGATGCGGATTGAGGCGAATCGAGATTATGAATAGCTTCTTTCACCTTTTTATCTAAGTCAGTATCATCGAGACTCTTAGTGTCAAGTGCTTCATTCAACATGACTAAATACTCGTGTATGAGATTGGGCTCGAAAATCTATTGGATGATAGGATCAAGGCTATCAATACTGCATAAGCTCAATTCTTCTTTTGGGGTCTTCATAGCATTATAAACATTGAAAGTGGCTACTTCCCAATTGAATTCCATAGTGAGAGAACCATTATGTACATCGATTTTGGTCTTGGCGGTACTGAAGAATGGTCTCTCCAGTAGCAAATCTGAGTTCCCTTTTCTATCTGCATCGCACATATCAAGAACATAAAAGTCAGTAGAAAAAACAAAATCATTTACCTTGACTAATACGTCCTCTAAGATTCCCTCAGGGTATGGGGCAATTGATCGTAAACATTCCCTGGTCTTTAAGTTTAGAGGGTAATCGGCGTTAGATCACGGCAGATACATTTTCCCCCATCATGACCTTATCCAGGTCTTGATGCTTCTTCCTATTTGTGGACATGTCCTTCAGGAATTTCACATATTTGGGTATCTGTTTGATCACATTAAGTAGTGGGATATTGGTCTCGACTTTCCTCAAGGTCTTGGAGATCTCTCTCCTTCAGTTTCTTTATCTCTTCTAGTCTTTCTGGAAAAGGAGGTCTAGTCTCAATAGAAATCACTAGTTCCTCTAGGTCATCAGGATTAACAGTGACCTCATCCCCTATTTCTGCTCTCGGTGGTTCCGATTGAATCTCTTTCTTTCCCCTTAGTGAGATCACGCTGACATTCTCTCTTGGATTGTCCTCTGTTTGAGATGGAAGTTTCCCCATGTTCTTGATTTTAGAGAGAGTGTTAGCTATCTGGGCCATCTATTTTTCTAGGTTTAAGAAGTTACCTTGTAGTCCTTGTATCCGATCGTCTACCAACTCAAACCGCTTATTGGACCCCTCAGCGAGAGTAGTAATAAGCTCATAAGGGTTATATTGTTGCTGCTGAGATGGGTTGGGTTGGACTTGTTGAGGAGGTCTTGGTACGATCACATTTTGCTGAGTTCTCACCACGAGTTAATTCTATTGTCCTTGTGGTTATTGGTGATCATTATTTCCTCAAGCGAGTGCTGGGCTAACTCGACAGCCTATTTGATTCCTCTGTGGAGGTGGGATGTGTGCCTGCTTGTTCCCCTGATTGACATAGTTACTATAGTTACTGTAGTTCCCATAATTACTACAATTGTTGTAGTTGCCATAGTTCCCCAGAGCGTGGACTTGCTCAAACTCTGGGTCCCCTATGCGAGGACATTCATCAATAGCATGAGTAAATGAGGTTGGACTCGATCCTCGTTCGGCACTTAGATACTCTCGCGTAACCTTGCGAACTTTGTGCTGAGTAAGCCTTTGAAGCGACCTTGAAGGTGTGTTTGAAGTGATGGGAATGCACTTAGACAAATAGAGGTTTAGAGAGAACAAGAGAGTTGCGAATACTTGTATTAGTCTTTTTGCATAGTTCGTACTCCTTCGTGACCTCGGTCTGGATAGCTATCTTATGCACAAGCTCAATGAGTTTTTCGATTTTGTCATTGAGATCATAAGAGTTAACCTCATTTATAGGTCTCGACGTAGATTTCCCTCACGATCGCCAAATTGTTGAGCGGTTTCTGCTATAGTCTTGATGATTTCCCAAGCTTGAGTTGGGGTCTTGTTGATGAGAGCACCCCCACTATTGGTGTCTAAAATGGACTGAAAAGAGAGTGGGAATCCTTTGTAGAATGTCTGGACTAAGGCTTGATCAGTGAATCCATGAGGTGGGCAGGCTACCAATAGGTGTTGGAATCTTTCATAATACTCATGGAGACTCTCTATGTCTTTCATCGTAGCAGAACAAATCTGTCTTTTCAAAGTGGCAACTCTAGATGTTGGAAAGTATCTATCAAGAAAGACTCTCGACATCTGTTCCCATGATGTGATTGATCCTGGTTTCAAATAACAAAACCAGCCATTGGCCGAGTCCTTTAGAGAGAAAGCAAATGATTTCAATATCACAAGGCCTAGATCAACCTTAGGTGGCTTCATGGAACACACCATAAAGTGGAATTTCTACAAGTGTTTGTAAGGGTCATCAGTGGCCCTTCCGGCGAACTTGGGTAAGCTATGGACAAACCCAGATCTCATCTCAAAATTGTTATCTTCAGTTTCGTCCGGATAAGTGATGCAGGAAGGTTGTTGGTTCATTGGGACCCTTGTGAGGTCTCAGATTGATTGCTCTTTGTTAGCCATGGTCACAATGGCAATTTCAGGCTCTGATTCTAAGTAAGTCGAATAGTCAGACAATCCTTCTATAGTGATTTGATTATCGTTGGGTTCATTTGAAGTCTCTGCCTGATATTTTGAATCTTTACACTCTCAGACTTGCTTAGTATGAGCTCTGTTAGATCTTTCAATTTTCGAATTGTAGAGGAATTCACTGCCATGACCTGTGGCTCTGGTCATCCATGTTGAATAACTAGTCAAAAGGAACCATTCCCCGACAATGGCGCCAAAATTTGATGGGTGTTGAGACCACCAAAATTAAATCCTCTGCACAAACCAAACTAGAAGTTAGCAGTGAGCGGGAGTCAAATCCATAAGGAATGGTACTTTATAAGGTTATTCTCAATAGACGACACACAGCCTGACCTAAGAACACTCTTGGTGGGAATTTATAGATTAAAGCTAAATAAAGCAGGTGGCATAACAATAAGAAACAATGACTCAACCAAATCAGAACAAGACTGTATATCATGGTGATCATGGGATAAGGAATTAGAAACACCGAGACCTAGATTTAGTTATACTAGTATTCATGCACCGTAAAATACCAGCAACCTTTCCTTACAGTATACAGAGATCGGACTTCACGTCACAACCTCCTTACTCACTGTGTCTCTCGACCTCACGCCAGAGAGCTCGCCAATGAATAGAAATAAATAATAGAAAAGCCTAAATACTTACCGACGGGTAGTGAAGCACTCCTAACAGCCGTAAGATTACCTTTCTTCAGTCTCGATGGGGGCAGTTGTCACTGCATCCCTTTTCAGGCACAATTACGGATTCAAGAATCAAGATTGACAATAATCACGAAGACTTACCAAGTGGGTGATCAATCCAACAACGAGACTAAGTGATACTCTTACCATAAAACCATTTAAGTGTCGAGATTGGTAAATAGGTCGCCTTGCATATTTTTGTGAACAATTACGGTCCTCACACCATTTAAACACAGCCTTGACCATTACTTGGTCAAGCCATAAGTAAATTAGCTAGACATGACCGAATTTAAATGTGCGAAAAAGTAAAGAGACTGAAAGTAAATCATGCTCAAAATATAAAGACTTGAAGTTGAAATAAAGCAATAATACTTAAATGAGCTTGCAATTAAACTTAAAAGAATCCGAAAACTGAAAATCAAAAGCACTTGAGACGTAAAGACTAAAAACTAGACTAGAATGAATTCTGAAATGTAGAGTGATTGATGATCCTTTGAAGTGCGCCTACCTTGGTATTTTATAGTGAATGCCTCTTTCATGCTTCCTCTTTTGTGACTGAATAGGACTCTTAGCATTTATCTCCTTGGATTTATTTCCTTTTTAGTCTTGGTCCTCGAATTGTAGTAAAAATCCCTACCTCGATAGAATAAGGAAATGGATCAAACTTCCTTGAATCGGACTCTTCCTGAATAGGACTTGCCCGAAATAGGTGATCTCTAGTTTTGGACATTTTATGCTTTCGTATTGATATTGTCTGGAATGCTCTGGAATCACCGGGACTAGCTATCATTCCCACTGTCTGCTTCAGCATGTTTATATGTCATTGGGACCTCATTAGTCATGGTGAACACGTCATGATCTCGGTGACTGATAGTTTCTCAGCAAGACTTCCGCTTTTCATTTCTTCTTACGTCTTAGAAGGCTTCCCGGTTTTCGGGACTAGACTAGTCTCAATGCTTCCATCGAAAGTGATCTAAATTGCTCGTTTTCTGCCAAGAAATGCATATTTTCTCCAAATTGCCATTAAAGCCTAAAAAGATGGAAAAGAAAGTAATAGGGGTCATAAAGACTAAAAACATAGTCATAATGATATGGAAATATGCACAAATACATACTGAAAATATAACCCATCAAATCTCCCCACACTTAATCCATACTTGCCCTCAAGTATGCATCAAGAATCAGGAAGATGGGAAAATTGCGCAAATAAACTTTGAATAACTAAACAGAGACCAAATTCTTTCACCGGGACTTATATCAAGGCCTCTCATCGGCCACTTGAGCATTCCAATGTAAGATTATCATTAAGAAGACCTTGTTCAGAACTTTACCAGAGTGTATTTCCCAAATTAAAGCACAGGTCATAAAATATTGTTATAGTTTATAAATACGTAGATTTAGATTGAAGCACGTCCCGGTGATCATAAGATGACTCCATCTACACCTTTTATTTATTTTGGCACATTTTTGCTTCGTGGGATCCTTAGGATTCAACTAGCCAAATTACTGGGATTTCTTCGTGAATTTAAACACATTTTGCTAGCTTTACTATTGGATTTTTCTTTAGATTTTTCAACCGATCACACACTTTCCTAATTTTTCTTAGGTCCTATTGCATTCTTATCAACCCTCGATTCCTTTGAAAGAGTCTTCACCCCAATTTTTAATCATGGACAACTGCTTCTTCTAACTCTCTGTATGAAAGTTTCTTCACCCAATTTTTAACTGTGGATAGCACTTTCTTCTGTCGACCCTATGCAAGAGACAAACAAGGTTGTGAGCCAAGTAGGTCTCATTTCATCTAAATTGCAGGTTTACAGCAGAAGGCAACCACCAAGTCTATTACCAATATAGTAAGGTCTCGAAGGAGGATCTTATGATGCACAGGGACTAACTAAACCAAATCAATGCCAGATTAAAGTACTTTAAACAATAAAATTATGTTACACTTTTCTGCACTCGTGGGGATTAAGAAATTTATGAGGTGATTGTCAGAAATCTTATATTGGAATATCAAAGTTCAAC
The DNA here is from genome assembly GCA_947683365.1 of Euphorbia pulcherrima. NCBI lineage: Eukaryota > Viridiplantae > Streptophyta > Magnoliopsida > Malpighiales > Euphorbiaceae > Euphorbia > Euphorbia pulcherrima. Next base: position 48,128,823 of record CANTUS010000010.1, read on the forward strand.
TCAGGTCTCGGTATAAGTTTCAATTAATCGGGATAGTCCTGTTAGACATTCATTTAGTTATTTACACAACAATCCTAATCTTCGTTATCATCAAGTCCCAATGACAGGTTAGAGAGCAAAATAAGGTCATTGCAGGGGCAAAATACAAAGCATGAGTCCTTGTGAAATCTTTTTCTTTGAGCGAAAAAAATAAAAATATATTAGAATTAAAAAGATTTCAACAAAAGAAGCCAAAATATAGAAATCCCCTCCCCACACTTAAACCATGCATTGCCCTCAATGCAAAACAAGAAAAACAAAAAGAAGAAAAGGAATAGAATAGAAAAGAAAAGAAAAGAAAATAAAGTAAAAGAGAGGGAAAATCAAAACATTACTGTCTTGGTGGAGGAGGTAGGAGGCAAAAGAGACTCAGATAGTCTCGCTACATCTGCTGGATCCCGAGCTGCTGGATGATAAGGTTCATGTTCAATTCCAGGGTATCACAGCGGGTCCGGAGGTCATAGTTCTCAGGTTTGAGCTCGATGGTGCTCTTGAAAAGGTCTTTGTACTAGTTTTCCAAACTTGTGAATTTCTAAAGGAGGTCGGTGTAGGCAGCCGGCAGTGGTAGAGTCATAATGAGCTGGCAGGTCTGGCTGGCAATCAACAGGAGCGGGTGGAGCAGGATTGTCCTTAGGATGACTAGAGGGGCGCATCACCATGACTCCGTCGATCAATTCCACTAATAACCTGGTGGTAAGAGTCTCCAAATCCAAATCCAAACGTGGGACTTTGATCTCAACTTTCCTCAGGGTCTCGAAGATCTCTGTCTTCCTTCAGTTTCGTTGTCTTTTCTAGTCTTTCTGGAAAAAGGAGGTCTAGTCTTAATAGATATCACTGGTTCCTCTAGGTCATCAAAAATCACAATAACCTCATCCTCTATTTTGCTCTTGGTGGTTCCGATTGAATCTCTTTCTTTAACGAGATTGCGCTGACATTCTCTCTTAGGTTGTCCTCTGTTTGAGATGGAAGTCTCCCCATGTTCTTAATTTTAGAGAGAGTGTTAGCTATTGGGCCATCTATTTTTCTTGGTTTGAGAAGTTACCTTGTAGTCCTTGTATCCGATCATCTACCAACTCAAACTGCTTATTGGACCCCTCAGCGACATTAGTAAAAATATAATAAGGGTTATATTGCTGCTGCTATGGTGGGTTGGGCTAGACTTGTTGAGGAGGTCTCGGTACGATCGCATTCTATTGAGTTCTCACCACGAGTTGATTCTATTGTCCCTGTTGTTGTTGGCGATCGTTATTTCCCCAAGCGAGTGTTAGGTGATCTCGCCATCCTATTTGATTCCTCTGTGGAGGTGGGATGTATGGTTGCTTGGTCCCCTGATTGACATAGTTACTATGGTTACCGTAGTTCCCATAATTACTATAATTGTTGTAGTTACTATAGTTCCCCATAGCGTGGACTTGCTCAAACTCAGGGTCTCCTATACAAGGACATTCATCAGTAGCATGAGCAGTCTTTTTGCACAGTTCGCACTCCTTCGTGACCTCGGCCTGGACAGTTATCTTATGCATAAGTTCAATGAGTCTTTCTATTTTACCACTGAGATCGTAAGAGTTAACCTCATTCACAGGTCTCGATGTAGATTTTCCCTTATGACCCCTAAATTGTTGAACGGTTCTACCATAGTCTTGATGATTTCCCAAGCTTGAGTTGGGGTCTTGATGATGAGAGCACCCCCACTAGCTGCGTCTAACATGGACTGAAAAGAGAGTGGGAGTCCTTCATAGAACGTCTTGACTAAGGCTTGATCAATGAATCCATAAGGTGGGCAGGCTACCAATAGGTGTTGGAATCTTTCAAACTACTCATGGAGACTCTCTATGTCTTTCATGGTAGCTGAACAGATCTGTCTTTTCAAAGTGGTAACTCTTGATGCTGGAAAGTATCTAACAAGAAAGACTCTCGACATCTATTCCCATGACGTGATTGATCCTGGTTTCAATTGACAAAACCAGTCATTGGCCGAGTCCTCTAGAGAGAAAGCAAAAGACTTCAATTTCGCAAGGCCTAGATCAACCTTGGGTGGCTTCATGGAACACACCGTAAAGTGGAATTTCTATAAGTGTTTGAAAGGGTCATCAGTGGCCCTTCTGGCAAACTTGGGTAAGCTATGGACAAACCGAGATCTCATCTCAAAATTGTTATCTTCAATTTTGTCCGGATAAGTGATGCAGAAAGCTTGTTGGTTCACCGAGACCCGTGTGAGGTCTCAGATTGATTGCTCTTCGTTAGCCATGGTCATGATGGCGATTTCAGGTTCTGATTCTGAGTCAGTTGAATAGTTAGATAGTCCTTCTATAGTGATTTGATTATCGTTGGGTTCGTCTGAAGTCTTTGCCTGATATTTTGAATCTCCATGCTCTCGGACTTGCTTAGCATGAGCTCTTTTAGATCTTTCGATTTAAGGATTGTAGAGGAATTCACTGCCATGACCTGTGGCTCTGGTCATCCATGTTGAATAACTAGTCAAAAGGAACCATTCCCCGACAATGGCGCCAAAATTTGATGGGTGTCGAGACCACCAAAAATAAATCTCTGCACAAACCTAACTTGAAGTTAGCAGTGAGCGGGAGTCAAATCCGTAAGGAATGGTATTTGATAAGTTTATTCTCAATAGATGACACACAGCGTAACCTAAGAACACGCTCGATGGGAATTTGTAGATTAAAGCTAAATAAAGTAGGTGATATAACAATAAGAAACAATGACTCAACCAAAATAGAACAAGACTGTATATCATGGTGATCATGAGACTAGGAATTAATAACACCGAGACCTAGATTTAGTTAGACTGGTATTCATGCACCGTACAATACTAGCAACCTTTCCTTCCAGTATACAGAGACCGAAATTTACGCCACGACCTCCTTATTACTCACTGTGTCTCTCGACTACACGCCAGAGAGCTCGCTAATGAATAGCAATAAATAATAGAAAAGCCTAAATCCTTACCGACGAGTTGTGAAACACTCCCAACAGGCGTAAGATTACCTTTCTCCAGTCTTGATGGAGACAGTTGTCACTGCATCCCTTTATAAGCACAATTATGGATGCAAGAATCAAGATTCACAATAATCACAAAGACTTACCAAGTGGATGATCAATCCAACAACGAGACTAATTGATACTCTTACCATAAAACCCTTTAAGTGCCGAGATTGGGAAATAGGTCGCCTTGCATATTTCTGTATTCAATTGCGGTCCTCATACAGCCTTGACCATTACTTGGTCAAGCCATGAGTAAATTAGCTAGACATGACCGAATTTAAATGTGCGAAAATGTAAAGAGACTGAAAGTAAATCATGCTTGAAATATAAAGGCTTGAAATTGAAATAAAGCAATAAAACTTAAATAAACTTGAAATTAAACTTAAAAGAATCGGAAAACTGAAAATCAAAAGTACTTGAGACTTAAAGACTAAAAACTAGAGTAGAATGAATTCTGAAATATAGAGTGATTGATGATCCTTTGAAGTGAACCGGCCTTGGTATTTTATAGTGAATGCGTCTCTCATGCTTCCTCTTTTGTGAGTGAATAGGACTCTTAGCATTTATCTCCTTCGATTTATTTCCTTTTTAGTCTTGGTCCTCGAATGATAGTAAAAATCCCTGCCTTCATAGAATAAGGAAAGGGATCGAACTTCCTTGAATCAGACTCTTCCTGAATAGGACTTGCAAGAAATAGGCGATCTCTAGTTCTGGACATTTTATACTTTGGTATTGATGTTGTCTAGATCGTTCTGGAATGCTCTGGAATCAGCGGGACTAGCTATCCTTCCCGCTGTCTACTTCAGCATGTTGATATGTCATCGGGACCTCGTTAGTCATGGTGAACACGTCATGATCTTGGTGATTGACAATTTCTCAGCGAGACTTCCACTATTTAATTCTTCTTATGTCTTAGAAGGCTTCCAGGTTACTGGGACTAGACTAGTCTCGATGCGTCCATCGGGAGTCTCCTAAATTGCTCGTTTTTTGCCCAGAAATGCATCTTTTCTCCGAATTGCCATAAAAGCCTGAAAAGATGGAAAGGGAAGTAATAGCGGCCATAAAAACTAAAAACAAGATCTTAATAATATGAAAATATGCACAAATACATGCTTAAAAATACAACTCATCAATTTGTATCTCTTTATTATTTATATTTATTGTCCAAACTCATTTGAAAATTAAGGATCTTTCGTGTTTTTAGTCTATGAATACCCACTAGCCACCTATGTACTCAATTAACTCATTATTCAACGTATAGATCCCTATTCTGTAAATTATGTTACCATTTAGCAGACAAAGCATGATAAAAAGAAGTAACAAGAGCAAATTGATACTTTATTTAAACTATTTTCTCTTAAATTACTAATGGGCCTAGCTATATTGCTTTGATACATAAACTTCTTAGGTTGACTTTCATACACACACACACACGTAGGGATGCAAGCGAGCCGAACCAGGATCAAATCTATCTAAGCTTGAGCTCGGCTGGGCTCATAGCTCGTAGAGCCTTGAATATTTTAGATTGGCTCGAGCTCAGGGACAAACTCGGGTCGAGTTTATGAGCTTACGAGTCTAAACGAGCCTTATTTATCCAGTAAATCTCTTGCTTATTATTTCTAAATACACACTTTTTGCCAAATTAAAATTCAAAGCCTTTTTTTATTACCAAAAAAAAAATTCAAAGCCTTTTTATATTAGATGATTAAGTTAAAAATTTTTTTGGCTAAGTGATACAATTAGAATAGGAATACTTGTTTAAGGATATTTCTAACTAATTAAGAATACGGTATGAAACTTTTTCTTAATTAGATTATTTAAAATTAAAACTAACTTACCATATTTTAAGGAGTATTATATAGGAAATTATTAATATTATAAAGTAATTGCAAAATTATACGAACCTGATCGTGAGCTTTCAAGTCAAACTTTAAAAAGCTCGGGTTGACTCGTTAATATCTCGAGCCGATCTGGAAATCGAGTCAAGCCTTATTGAGCTGAGCTTTGACCGAACTTTTACCGAGCCGATTTCGAACTGCTCGCGAACCGCTCTACTCGATTGCAACCCTAAACACACACGACTTTGTAATTTTTGACTTTGTTTCTTCGACATTGTGAGATTTGGATGGTGAATGAGGGAACAAAAAAAACTTATAGATGTTATATTTTGCTAATATATGAATGATCCTATTCTTATTATTATTTTATTGTTTGGAAGACATGGACACTTAATATTTTCTCATCATCTTTTTGTTTTCTTATTAATATAATTCGATATCATATAATTATTTTCACTAAGGAATGTCAAAGTGTCGGTGTCCTGTTTTCGCTACTGATGAAGTATTCTCTTGACTTTTTATATGCATGGCTTATTCAAATCCTATAATGGTAGTGCAACAATTCAACCAACAGTTTATTGACTACCCAGTTATATGTTGTATTGCTTATTTGAATATTCAATAAGAATAACAGTCCACAATCGAAAGCGACTCTTCACTTAGATCTATATTTGAGGTTTTCTATGTAATAATATCTTGGTTCGACTGATTTAATTGTGATGTTTTTTTACAATCAGTTTGATATACTAGAAATTGTTCACATTTTGCCTTGCAATCACTATTCGTATCAGGTTAGTTTGTTGTCCTATATCGGACATTTAATAGTAATGATAAAGTGTTAACTATATGTATTATATTTTGGCTAATCAATCTGTTTATAATTTGTTATTTGTAATGCCAAGTTTTAAACTATTTATGTAGTATACTATTTGTGGCATGTAACAAGCCAATGTTTAGTTTATTGAAATGAAAGTTTGGATAGTGAAGCCTCAGCATCCCATGTTTTTGTTTTACAAGTCAGGAATACACATTACTTTTTGTGGGCTTTACATATTACTTTTACTCCAAGTAGCATGTAAAAGTCATGTTAGAGCAGAGATATGCACCTAAAGCTCGGATAGAAGGTCAAAGAGTTACATGTACACCATCTACTTCACATGCTCTTATTCTTACATAAGGTATTTTCATTCTATTATTTTTCTTGCTTCTTTTTGTTTAAAGTAATTTCCTGAAAATATACATGAATGCTCACTAATTTCATTAGCTCTGAATATATAGAATATTTGCTACATTACTTAAATGTGTTGGATTCTTTGGCATACAATTCTTCCATGCTTGTTATTTGAGTTTCTGACTTTCTAATTAGCTTGGCTTTTTCATTACAACTTCTGCATCAAAATATCATTACTAGTGGAACTATTGGTATTTGAGCTCTCAACTTCTCAGGTAGTATTAAAATATTATTAATGTTTCTTTTTTTTTTTACTTGGAGTTACTATTGCATTTAATGGTCATTATTTGTTTTTGGCAATTCATGTTGCGAGATAATTGTTATGTTTTATCGTCAAATTTTTGTATCATGTTATGTGTTTCATCATTTTTATTCTCTACTCTTTTATTAGGATGTAGAAATATATACATATATTTTGCTCTATGTTTCCTAATTTCTTTGTCTATTAATCTTAGTTAAGTGAAATTAATGATATTGAAACTTAATAAATTTTAGCCTTATGTGATTTATAGTAGCTCTTTTCAATCCAAATAATATATTAAGCTTTTTTTAATTTTTTAATTTGACAATCTGCAACGGATTTTGCAAGGGATTTTCACTTGCAAATCTGCAAGAAGCTATTTTGCAACGGATGTATCGCTTTCAAATCTGCAAAGAAATTTGCAAGTGAAATGCACTTGCAAATTTGCAACGGAATCTACAACGCAAATAATGTGCGTTGCGGACTTGCAACGGAATGAAAAACACTTGCAAATTGATCTGCAAGCGCGTATATTGTAACGGAATGAATCCTGTTGCAATTCCGTTGCAAAACACCTTTTGCAACAAAATTTCCATTGCAATTTTCGTTGGTGATCACTGATTTTCTTGTAGTGCGTGTCGCTCAAACGGACAATCGCTTTTTCACCGGATTTTCTTGGGTTTTTCCCCCCAAACTAAAAAATCAAAGTTATTTTAGCATTTTAAGTTCGAATCTACTGGAATAATGCAGGAAACGACTTGAAATGTCAATAATCTTAGTTTTTCATGCACAAAAATGTCGATTTCGGCCTGTTTAGACACTTTTTCCGGTAGACCACCTCAGTGGGCAGAAGGCCGACTGAGTGTCATATACGCCGGCTCGCTGAGTCGGCCTACTGGTAAAAAATGTCCAAAAACAGTCCCTGTTTGTTTTATTTTGTGTTTTTTGCCCTGTTTTATCGTTTTCTTGCTTTTTTGACTCCGATTTTTACTCGAAAAATTCCCTAAAAACCACATTTAATCCATAATATCATAATATGTTTTTTAATCCATTTTTCATAATTTATTAAATATTTAACCGATTAAGTCTCCTTTTAATGGCTCAAAAATGGTGTTTTTAACTAAATAAATCATTAATAAATCTTTTTACCATAACATAAAATCCCCACAAATATTTTCTGTTTTTCCTTTATTATTTGAGGTTGTTCAGTTTATTTTATTAATTTTTAGGTTGCTTAGATAATTAATAAATGCCCAAAAATTGTGTTTTCGTACAAAAAAACCCAAAAATATGCTATCCTCCCTTCTTTGATTTTATTTACTGCTTTTATTTATTGTTGTATCATTTGGGGTTATTCTCGTATATATTTTTCCTCGTTGGAGCTGTGTCCGAGTTGGTAAGCTCGGTTAAGACCCGGTTTTGCCCTTTTATTTATTTATATCGCTTTATTTATCTTCTCGCATTAGAAAAATGTATAGGTATTTGTAAAGCCTTGTAATAATTTTTTTTCATGCTTTATTTATCTACTGCTTTTGCGTGATGTATGGCATATAAACCAAAAATTTCAAACAATAACCGGATTTAAATCGCATAAGAATTAAAGTCGCGTTTATGAACATATAAATGGTTTGATTTTAAAATGTAAAGTAAGCAACATCATTCGAACTTGGAATCTCTATTTTAAGGTACGGTCCAACCACCAGGTGGTAAAATCGTACCCAAATTCTCGGTAGAGCTAAATCAGGTGGTGACTCTATCTGAAAATATGGGATTTCAAGTCTTGTATCCCTTAACACGTGAATTGGACTTAAGTTCAACATCAACATTGTTATTTTCATCACGCCTAAAATAAGGATTATCTCCTAGCACGCTTCGCAGCGCTCATTATTTTCCACCCTCGTGCTTTGTATCTCACACGGTCCTTGAGGGTTGAAAAAGGTCGTTCGCTCACATCTAGGAATGGTCTGCCCAGGATGATGTTGTAGCCGATTGGTACATCAATGATTATAAAGTCCAGTTTTGCTCTCCACTTGGTCTTTTGATCACCAACCTCAACTTCCAGGGTGGTCTAGCCGAGTGCTGGAATCGAATGGCCACTAAGGCCAACGAGTGGGGAATGGGCAGGCAGCATGCAGTTGTGATGAACTTTAAGTTTGTCAATCACTTCTTTCCTAATCAAATTAATGGAGCTGCTAGTGTTAACAATGATTCGCCTGACTGTGTATCCTTCCACCAAGGATTCTAGCACAAAGGGGTCTACATGCGGGGTTTATACTAAACTCTGCTTTCGGAAAGGTCTTCTTAGTTCTGAGTTAGTTTCAATATTTAATATTTTGCGCTCGAAACTCTTCCCTTTTGAAGGGGACCCTTCAAAGTCTGGTCCGCCTGTGATTACCATCACTAGCCCTTTTAATTTCTGTGATGACTTATCATCGTCATCCTTATTCGATTCGGATATGCTCTCTTTAGTGATTCCTCTTAGGAATTGTGAAAGCTTCCCTTGTTTGATTAGGGCATGGATTTCATCTGCTAGGATGCGACATTTAGACTTATGGAATTCTCAGTACTTGTTTGTGTCTTTCCCAACAAATTGTTCAGGCATCACCCTTGGATATTTGATAGATTTCCTGTCATTGCTCTTTTTTACGACCAGCAAGATTTCTTGCAAGGGATTGTTTAACTCTGGTCGGTGTTTGCTTTGGGTAGAGGACTGCTCGTGGTAGTTCCCCCCCTTTCTTCTTAGTCCTCTGTTCTTCAAGTCGAGTTCTTTCAGACGTCTTGTGTGGCATGTTGACCTCATCTACTTCAATCAAGTTCTTTGCAATGGTGATCATCTGATCCATCTTCTTGGGTTGCCTTTGAAAGAGCTCTGCACGGAGTCTTTCATTCCTTATACCTCTAATCATAGCTTCCCTAGCGGTGCTATAGTCCAAGTCTCATATTTATAGGCGGGCTTTGTTGAATCATTTGATGTACGAGCAGAGTTACTCATCTGTCCTTTGGGAGATCTTGTTGAGGAAATGAGTGGTAGTTCCTGCACAGATGGAGCCAATAAATTATGTGCAAAACTTCTGCCTTAGGTCATCCCACGAATCTATGGACTCAGCTGGCAATGAGTTAACCCAATAGGCTGTTGGACCAATTATTGTGTTGAGGAAGTTCCTGCAGGCATGTGCTTCTGAGGCATATGCTAAGTCCATCTTGTTCTTATAAGTTCAGACATGGGTCCATGCCTTTGCTATAGTTGTCGATGAATGGTAGCTTGACTTTACAATTGAGTTGTTCCGAGAGGATCTCTGCACTGAATGGGGAGTCAAAAATTTCTAGCAGGGGTTCTTATTATTGTTGGATATGATGTATGCCCTTAAGGCAATTAGGGCGATATATCTTAATTATATAATAGTACGAATAATTTATTTAAACAATAAAGCCATTTGTTCTTTTGTTTATATCAATGTGTTTTTATACATATATATTATAGCTGGTTAAAATATATTTATTGATGTATGTATACAAAAGTCCTTGACATATCATAGCATGAAGTCAGAGAAATTATAGTTGGACTATATTTGGTGGAACCTGCTTCATGTGTAATTATGATTATGTCTAAACTATCCCTAGTCACAGTTTCATCAAGAAAGGATATTGATGAAACGGAAAGACTAGCATGTGGTCAACTTTCTTGGAAAGGGTTCAAGCAGTTAATCTCTTAAAGACTGAAGGTGGTGCCTTAATCTTGACACATGGATATATCTGGGAGATATGTTGGAGACGGCAGCAAGATAAACACTTGGTATAAATATCAATGTGTTAGTGTTTATCTTCATGCAATAAGCTTTACAAATGTCCTCATACTTGAGATGCAAGTTGCCTTGTGTGGTACTATTGCTATACTTTGGGTCATTACTATGCATTCATTAATTTAGGGTGCTACGGGTGATTACGGGTATAGTGATGACAACACGTTGGTAGGTTGAGTAGTCAGAAAGAATCCATCGCTACGGATATATTAAGGAGTTGTATCTGGCCACTTGTTGAAGTGATGATCGCCATAAACCTCTGATCAGAGTATGTGTTTGATAGAAATGGTTTCTAGTCAAACACACTACGGTAAAAGGTAGTATACTTCGGTAACAAGTAAATAACTAGGATAGCTTGGAGCAATCTTGCTATTAGTGGGTTAACACTTTAACTGAACTCAATAAACCAGATGGTACTAATATTAAAGAATGGAAGGAATTTATTGCACTGGATAACTATTGCATTAACCCGGATTAAGTCATAAGCATAAATGATGTTCTGAGTAATGGGGGATGGTAGACCCTTACTAGAGGCGTACTATAGTAGTTTAAGGTAATCGAGTTCTATTCACGGTCTAGAGCATCGAGCCAATGGTTCCATTAGAACAAGGGTTGGTTAAGCCTTAACAGCTCAATACTTTGGGATCCTATAAGGTCACAAACATTGGACCTTCATCGGACTAAGTAAAGAACTAATAGATTTATTCTATTACAGAAATATAACATAAATAATAATTGGATTATTATTTGATTGGTTAAAATTGATTAGTTCAATTTTGGATAGACCAAGGAATTTATTTTGACCGGTAACTAATTAATTAGAGTCATAAATAAATTATAATTGATTAGATCAATTTTGGTTGGACCAAGAAATTTATTTTGAACGATGACTAATTTATTAGGGTCAGAAAATAAATATTTGAGAAAAGGATTAAAAAGGGGAGTTTTGCATTGGCGAGTTTAATTGGACCGAGAGTGTAAAAGTGTTTTGTACAGACTCGAGTACACAGGAGTACATCGAAAGATGTGCGAGCAATGCTGGGCATTGCTCGCGGTAGCCCATAAAAGTGGACTGCACAGGCGCAGCCCACAAGCAAGGCAAAGCCCACAAAGGCTTTGCCTTGCCATGTGCACAGCGTGTGTGCACATGGGATGGGAGTAATTACTCCCATCCTACATTGCTTAGAGGGGGAGCAAAATGCTCCCCAAGCCTATATATAGGCTTTCCCCTTTCCTTTCAAATTGTACCAAGCTCAAAGCATAAATCCTGAGCGAGATAATTAATCTCTTGGGTGATTGAGCAAGTTATTTTTGTGGAGGCAGAATTTATTCGGGCGCCACTGGTTTATATTTTTAAGGTGAGGCTTCTAGAGTGGTCTAGCAACTACTTGAGGCTTCTTAGTTCTTCCTCATGGGAAGGTTTTGGTTGGTGGGGTTCATGTGGATACTCATAGAGGTTATCCCACTATTGGAGGCTTGTGCAAGAAGATTCTGCAAAAGCACGCTTCAACTGGTAAGTTCTTTTTCTTTCTCTTTTAATTATTAAGTCTTTTTTTTAAGTGTTTTTAGACTTAATAATTATGCTTAGGTTATTTTTGCATGCTTAGTTTATTTAATGCTTAGGTTATAACTTAGAGTTATAACATGCTTTGTGTAAAATAAGTATGCTAGGATATAATTTGAAATTATGGTATGCGTTGTCCTTTAGCATGCTAACCTAGGTAGAGAATTATTTAGTTAAGGCTTTATTTAATTTATATGCAACTAAGAGGAGTTCCTGGGGACGGACAAAATTTTCAATTTTCGCCATGCTCTTGTGCACGTTCAATTTGATTGTCAGTTTTCAATAGTGGTATCAGAGTTTGCCTATTTAGTGCATAATTAAGTTAGAAGCAAACTAAATATTATTTTTCTAAATGAAATGATTTGTTTATTTAATTGTTTGGAACAATATATATAAACTTGTGCCTTTCATTTCAAGGTTAGAAAATGGTTATGAATAATTTTGAATAAGTCTGCTCAACTTACTCAAATTATACGAGTGTCAATAATTTATTTAATTTATTAGTTCAACAGAATCCATTGGTCTTCAAGTTTGTGCCCGTATTTGTTCTGGTTAAGGATTGGACTTGGTATCTACTCCTTAGAGGGCACCTCTCCTACTTGGAAACCTATATCGGTGCAATTTGAATTGACCAACCGGAGGATTAATATGAACTAGTGTATTTCTAGTATATAAGATTCTTATATATGTTTCTATAACAAAGTAAAAAATTAAATTTATTGAATAAAAGCTTAAAGAAAATGTAATATAAATATAACAAATAAAAGTGTTAATTATTTTGCATATAATCTAGGTTGATGGAATAATTATAATAAAGAGCTGAACCCACCTAAGGTTAGACTTTAGAAATTAATTCTAAAATTCCCTGAATTAATACAAGTTATCATAATTTTGTCCATTTGATAAAATCCTAGATTGGGTGAGACGTTTAACATCAATAAAATCCTAGAGTAAATATATTAAGGCAAGTTATAGTCTTCCTTACTCAAATGGAATGGTATTCCAACTATGACTTACTATTATGACTTGACTCATAAAATTGAGGGTTGTAATAGACTAGTTATAGATGCTACCTACTAGGAAATTTAGCTAAGCTAAAATTCACGAATTCAATAGAATGGGCTATTGTAAATTTCGAAGAAAATAGTAGGAAAATGTATTTAATTGAAAGTCCTCGTATTAAATACATGTACTTGAACTAATATCTAAACACTTTTCTTTTCTTATATCTTAGGTTGAAAATGGCTTCCAATTTTAATATTCGTATGTCACTTGACACCAAATTGAATGGCTCTAACTTTTCTGATTGGTTTCGAGCAGTGAGAATAGTTCTCAGATCCAAGGGAATTGCCTGTATCCTAAGTGAAATTTTCCCTGTAGAACCTGATGTTGAGGATTATGTGGAACATGATGCCTGGTTGAAGCACAGGAAAGATCGTGAGATTGCCATGTGTATTATGTTGGGGTCCACAAATCTTGAGCTTTAGAAACAACATAAGAACATGCCCTTGGAGGATGTGGTTCTCCATCTTGAAGAACTCTTTTCGGAGAGGGAGAGGATAGAGAGGTATGAGACCTCCAAGCTCCTTTTTGGGACCAAGATGCAGGCTGGCACCTCTGCCTCTCAGCATGTACTGAAACTCTTAGGATACCTTGAGAAGCTGAATCGATTAGGATTCGAGATGAATCATGACTTGAGCATTGACCTTGTGTTGATGTCCTTGACAGATAATTACTCGGGCTTCGTGACTAACTATTACATGAACAAGATTAATTCAACTATCCCTGAATTAATCAACATGCTGAAAACAGTAGAACCTCAGATTAAGAAGGATCAGAAACCTCTACTGTTGGTTGAAAAAGGCAAGGCTTCTAAGAAGAATAAGCAGGCACTGGGTGCCAAGAAAAGAATCAGTAAGAAGAAGAATGAAAAGAAGGCATCTAAGTATGTCTACTTCCAATGTGGGAAATCGGAACATTAGAAGAGGGATTGCAAAGCTAAGCCTACAGAGGCATCTACTTCAGGTATGTTTGTAATTGAAAACTTTGCTACTTTTGCGCGAGAATCCACTTGGATATTGGATACTGGTTGTGGTTCTCATATCTGTACTTCTGTACAGGGACTAAGGAACTGTAGGAAACTTGCAAAAGGGGAGATGGACCTACACGTAGGAAATGGAGCCAGAGTTGCTGTATTAGCCGTAGGGAGCTTTAATCTTCTTTTGCCAAGTGGACTTGTTTTAGTTTTGAATAATTGTTACTACATTCCAATTGTTACTAAGAATATTGTATCTGTTGCATGTTTAGCAACAAAAGGATTTGAAATTTTATTTTCGAATAATAATTGTCAGATTCATTTGAATAATATTCTTTATGGTTATGGAATGTTGAAAGTTGGCATTTATATTCTTGATACTAAAACAGAAGTTTTCAATATAAACAATGTGAAGAAAGTTAAATTAGATAATGAGAATTCCTTCTACATATGGTATTGCCGTTTAGGCCACATAAATAGAGACCGCTTAACCAAGTTGCATAAGCGTGGAGACTTGGGCCCAATAGACTTGGAGTCTTATGGTTATTGCGAACCTTGTTTAAAAGGAAAAATGACAAAGTTACCCTTTAAAGGAAAGGGTGAACGAGCCACGAGTACATTGGAAGTTATACACGCTGATGTGTGTGGTCTAATGAGTGTTCTGGCACTAAGAGGATACTCGTACTTCATAACCTTTATTGATGATTACTCACGATACGGTTATTTGTACTTGACAAAGCACAAGTCTGAAAGTTTTGAAAAATTCAAACTATTCAGAGCCGAAATAGACAAACAGCTTGAGAAAAGTATTAAAACAGTTCGATCGGATCGAGGTGGAGAATACTTAAGTCAGGAGTTTCAGGATTATCCCCAGTGGACCCCTCCTTATACACCCCAACACAATGGAGTGTTAGAAAGGAGGAAAAAGACTTTATTAGATATGGTCAGGTCCATGATGAGCCATGCAGTTCTTAGTAAATTCTTTTGGGCATATGCACTAGAGAGCGCGGTTTATGTCTTAAACAGAGTGCCCTCTAAATCAGTTGATTTGACACCTTATGAAAGATGGTGTAACAAAAAAGCCATCTCTAAGTCACTTAAGAGTATGGGGCTGTCATGCCATGGTAAAGAGGATAACGTCAGATAAGCTAAATGCCAAGGCTGACAAATGTCTGTTCATTGGATATCCAAAGGAAACAATTGGATATCTGTTTTACCAACCAAAAGCACAAAAGGTATTTGTGTCTCAGAATGCTCACTTTTTGGAAAAGGAACACTTACTTGCAAAAGTCAGTGGGAGCAATATTGAACTGGAAGTTCAAGAGAAAGAAACAGACAATCAACTGATTGACCCCGTGCTGGATACACAAGAGAGTGTGATCCAAGAATAACCTGTCGAAACACAATCATTACGAAGATCAGGTCGTGTTCATAAGGGTCCCGATAGATATGGGTTTATCATCACTAATGATAAGGAACTATATCTTATGGAGGATGATGAACCAAAGACATATGATGAGGCAATGAAAAGCAGAGATTCTGATAAATGCCAAAAGGCCATGAAATCAGAAATGGATTCCATGTACGAGAACCAAGTTTGGAATTTGGTTGATGCACCGTAAGAGGTTAGACCAATTGGGTGCAAATGGGTCTTCAAGAAGAAGACAGACATGGACGGTGATGTAATTACCTATAAAGCAAGGTTGGTTGCAAAAGGTTATAGTCAATGGGAAGGTACTGACTATGATGAAACCTTCTCACCAGTAGCCATGCTTAAATCCATAAGGATACTCCTTGCCATTGCTGCTCATTACGATTATGAGATCTGGCAGATGGATGTAAAAACAGCATTCCTAAATGGGGATTTAGACCAGGATGTGTATATGACACAACCTGAGGGTTGTACATCTCAGAATGCCTCAAAGGAATGCAAGCTACAAAGATCCATTTATGGACTTAAGCAGGCATCCAGGAGTTGGAATATAAGGTTTGAGTCATAGAGGCTATCTTACTATTGGAGGCTTGTGCATGAAGGTTCTGCAAAAGCATGCTTCAACTGGTAAGTTCTTTTTCTTTCTCTTTTAATTATTAAGTCTTTTTCTTTAAGTGTTTTTAGACTTAATAATTATGCTTAGGTTATTTTTGCATGATTAGTTTATTTTATGTTTGGGTTATAACTTAGAGTTATAATATGCTTGGTGTAAAATAAATATGCTAGGATATAATTTGGAATTATGGTATCCCTAGTCCTTTAGCATGCTAACCTAGGTAGAGAATTATTTAGTTAAGGATTTATTTAATTTATATGCAACTAACAGGAGTTCCTGGGGACAGGGATAAAATTTTGAATTTTCGCCATGCCTCTTATGCATTTTCAATTTATCTGTCAGTTCCCAATACTTGTAGAGAAATGCATAGCCATTGAGGCCTTCCTTGAACATCTTCTGGAACTCTAGGTCATCCCAGTATCTGAACTTCTTGGGCTTCGACTGTGAGCCCAATCGTGGTGGCAGAGGAAGATGAGTAGAGTGGTTTGGACCTTGATAAGGACCACCTCGGTGAAAGAAGCTTGATGGAGTTAGTCCTCGTGGGTAGTGTGCACCATATGCTAGTTCCTTCGCTGTGACCATTCTGCCTTCCATGTCTTTGACATGCCAATCAGATCCCTCCATGAGGGGACTTCCAAGCTCCTATTTCATGAAGGATGCGTCGAGGTTGGCATTATGTTGAGCCGATTGGGAGCCGCCTTCTGCAGCGTTAGGACTTGGGTAGGCGTTATGTGGCCCCACCGAGTGAGTGTTGAGAGACCCATACGGTTGGGCGATGTGTGTCCCTTCAAGGAGAGCGTTGTATGGCTCTCCCTTATTGGTGTTGAAGGATCCTCCCGGGTGAGCGTTGTAAGGCCTGACCCAGTGAACGATAGGGCGGATGAGAGGTTCTGCTTTGTGTAGTAGTCTGCTTGTTATGTGTCCAGCCATTCCCTCCTTCATCACTCCGAAAAGATTCCTTCACAGTTGATTTTGGTCCTCGGGGGAAACCTGGTAGCGTTGAGCGAAGCTTTTAAAAAATGCTATTCTAGTTGCGCAGTTTACCGGTGGTCTCACGGCGGAGCCCATGGCTGGAATTATAGAGAAAAGGGGTGCCGCTACAGTTGATTGGGAGTTGACCACCGTCCCTTAGTCATTGGCATTATCGTTGGCCGCTTGATCGTGATTTTGGCTGTCATCTATCTGGTTAGATTTTTTTGCTCGTCAGAAGACAAAATTCTTGCTAGGGCAAGTAAATATGTCCACGCTCACCGCACCACTAAAAGATCAGTCAAAGAAAGGGTTCCTTGAGCTAACCTTCACAAAAAGAAAGAGAGTCTGGTGGCTGCGGCTGCAAGACAGAAAAGAGCGTCAAAGTGGCTAGCCATGTAAACAGCGTAGCCTCCCCGATGCTTAAGTCAGTGACTGTATTAAAGAGGAGGCAAGTAAGTAAGTGAGTTCTAGGATTTAGAATAAGATATCTGGGATATGGGGGTACCCTATATTTATAGTATTTAGTTTCCTTACCATGGTACGAGTGTATTTCCTCTATTGGCGTTGAGGAGTCCTTACTAGCTAAGGATCCTATTTAGGCATGACTTCCTTTATCAGAGATGTCTTCCTGATTATCCATTTAGGATATTCTTCCTATTTATCTGTTTGGGAAGAGGAGTTATGGCTGCATTCTATCTCCTATTTAAGCCAGTGTGACCTCGGCTCTTCACTCGGCTAGCCGGATGGTGATCTGGCTATGAGGCCGACTGGTGATATGGCCCCTTGTAGGTCTTCCACTCGGTATCTGTAAAATACCGAGTCAACATTTTATATTTAACATGTTATAACTCTAAGTTATAATTTTAATTTTAAATTAAATTAAGCATGCATAATAACCTGAACATAATAATTACTAAGTCTTAAAACGCTTAATAAAAGGACTTAATAATTAAAAGAGAATTAGAGGACTTAGTTGAAGCTTTCTTTAGCAGAACCTTGTTACACAAGCCTCGAAGTATAGGATAGCCTCTATGAGTATCCACACAAACCCCACCAACCGAAATCTCCCAATGAGGAAGAACCGCAGAGTTTTCAGTAGCTGCTAGACCACTCCAAAATTCACCCGAAATATTAACCAAAGGGACTCCTTAATTTTATATTTTGAGTTAACATTAAGAAAACATGTTAGAATATCAAGTCAGAGATCGTAGAAAGATACGGTGCCAAAAATGAAGAAGATGGACTGGCTTTATATAGGGGAAGCAAAGGCTCCCCGAATTTAATGCGGGATTAAATGCAGATTTAATGCGGGATTAAATGCAAATTTAATATGAGATTAAATTTAATTCTCCTTTCTTTTAATTTATTTTATGACCTTAATAAAATTAGTTACCGATAAAAAGAAATTCTTAGCTTAATCATGAAATGATTTAATCAATTTAATCAACTCTTCAATTTATTTATGACCCTAATAAAATTAGTTATTGGTCAAAATAAATTCATGGTTTTACCATAAAATGATCTAATCGCTTTAAACAACACTTCAATTTATTTATGACCCTAATAAAATTAGTTACTAGTCAAAATAAATTCCTGGTTTAACTATAAAATGATCTAATAATTTTAATCAACACTTTAGTATATTTGTGACCCTAATAAAATTAATTATTGGTCAATAAATAAAATCTCTGGTCTAACTACTTAATAGTTCAACCATCCCTTTAATATTTTTGTAATAGATAAAGTCTATTAATTCTTTACTCAATCTGATGAAAGTTTAATGTGTGTGACGTTATAGGATCCTGTAGTATTGAGCTGTTAAGGTTTGACCAGTATTTGTTCTATAGGAACTATTGGCTCGAGGTTCTAGACCGTGAATAGAATTTGATTACCTTAAACGATTGTAGTATGCCTCTATCAAGGGTCCACCATCCCCCATTACTCTGAACGTCATTTATGCTGATGACTTAATCCTGGTTAATGCAATAATTCCTCAATGCGATGAACTCCTTCCATTCTTTAATCTTAGTACCATCTAGTTTTTTGGGTTTGATTGCAGTGTTAACCCAACAATAGCGAGTTTGCTCTAAGCTATCCCAGTTATTTGCTTGTTACTGAAGTATATTACTTTTTACCATATTGTGTTTGACTAGAAACTATTTCTATCAATAACATGCTCTGATCAGAGGTTTATAGTAATCATCACTTCAACAAGCAGCCAGGTAAAAACTCCGTAATATATCCAGAATGATGGATTCCTTTCGACTACATAGCTTACCAACGTGTTGTCATCACTATACTCGTAATCACCTATGACACCATAAATTAATGAGTTAATAGGTATGACCCAAAGTATAGCAACAGTACCATACAAGGTAAATAATGTCTTAAGTATGAGGATATTCACAAAGTTATTGCATGAAGATAAACACTAACACATTGATATATATACCAAGTGTTTATCTTACTGCGGTCTGCAATATATCTTTGAGATATATCCATGTGTCAAACTCAAGGCACCACCTTCAGTCTTAGGAGGTTAACTGCTTGGACCCTTTCCAAGAGAGTTGGCCACATGCTAGGCTTACTACTCCATCAATATCCTTTCTTGATGAAACTATGACTAGGGATAGTTTAGACATAATCATAATTGCACATGAAGCAGGTCTCACTACATATAGCCCAACTATAATATCTCTCACTTCATGCTATATATTATTTCAAGGACCTTTGTACAAAGATATCAATGAATATATTTTAACCAATCACAATATATATGAACACATCGATATAAACAAAAGATTAAATGCCTTTATTAATTAAACAAATTATTCGACCAATATATAATTAAGATATATTGCCCTAATTGCCTTAAGAGCATACATCTTGATCCGTCCACATCACCCTTCTTCTTGATAACCCATTTGCACCCGATAGGTCTAACCTCTGCTAGTGCATCGACCAATTTCTAAAATTGGTTTTCCTACATGGGATCCATTTCTGATTTCATAGCTTCAGGCCATTTATCAGAATCTAAGCTTTCCATTGCTTCATTAAAGGTTCTTAGTTCATCATCCTCCATGAGATATAGTTCCCTATCATCCATGATGACAAAACCATATCTTTTAGAACCTTTATGAACACGACCTGATCTTTGAAATGATTGTGTTTTGATAGGTTGTTCTTGGATCACACCTTCTTATGTAATTAGAATGGGGTCAATCAGCTGAGTGTTTATTTCCTCCTCTTGAAACTCCAGTTCAATACTGCTCCCACTGACTTTTGCAAGTATTCCTTTTCCAAAAAGTGAGCACCGTGAGACACAAATACCTTAGGTGCTTTGGGCTGGTAAAATAAAAATCCAATAGTTTCCTTTGGATATCCAATGAACAAACACTTGTCAGATTTAGCATCCAGCTTATCTGATGCTATCCTCTTTACTATAGTAGGACAGCCCCATACTCTTAGGTTACTCAGAGATGGTCTTTTATTACACCATCTTTGTAAGGCGTAAAGTCAACTAATTTAGAGGGCACTCTATTTAGTACATAAACTGCGCTTTCTAGTGCATATACCCAAAAGGATTTACTAAGATCTGCTTTGCTCATCATGGGCTGAACCATATCTAATAAGATCCGATTCCTCCTTTCAGACACTCCATTGTGTTAGGGTGTATAAGGAGGGGTCCATTGAAAGCCATCCCTTTTTCTTTTAGATAATCCTAAAACTCTTGACTTAAGTATTCTCCACCTTGATCAGATCAAAGTGCTTTAATACTTTTCTTAAGCCGTTTCTCTACTTCAGTTCTAAATATTTTGACCTTCTCAAAACTTTCGGACTTGTGCTGCATTAAGTACATATAACCATATCTTGAATAATCATCAATAAAGGTTATGAAGTAGGAGTATCCTCCTACTGCCTTAACACTCTTTGGACCATACACATCTGTAAGTATAATTCCCAATGTACTAGTGGCTCATTCACCCTTTCCCTTAAAGGGTAACTTCATTATTTTTCCTTTTAGACAAGTTTCGCAATCACCATAACACTCCAAGCGTATTGAGCCTAAGTCTCCACATTTGTCTAACTTAGTTAAACGATCTTTGTTTATATGGCCTAAACGATAGTGCCATAAGTAGAAAGATTTCTCATTATCTAATTTTCTCTTAGCAATTTATATTTGAGAATATGGTTTTGTAATTATGAAATATCATTTGTCATACTACAATAAAATATCATTCATAACTTTGATAATACCTTTTATCAAATTAGAATAAAATTCCATCTACTGTGAAGCAGGAAATAATATTTTATAATGGTAATTGAATTTCATCCTTTTACAAATTTAGTCAAATGGAGATTTTAAGTTCCTACATTATTAGTAGCCAGCAAGCTCTAATGATTTTTCGTAGGTACAACTCTCCTTTCGCCAAACCTCTTCTTTGTAATTATATCTATACCTTCGTATGGATATACGATTCTAATTTGGTATTCCATACCAATTTAGAATTCCCTTGAGATGTAGAAATTCTCAATATCAAACATCTTGAAGTGGAAGCTTCAGGCCTCCTCTTCTCATGCTATGAGACTTTAGCCATTTTGATCTTATTTCCAATATCCCATATTTAAATGAAGATATTGTTTCCAATATTTCATGTTGAAAACAATCATTTTGTCTTTCAGACAAAATTCTCAGTATTCTTTTTATTTTATCTTCACTCTGCTCTATCATGCTTCAATAACTTAGACACCAT
Organism: Euphorbia pulcherrima; assembly: GCA_947683365.1. Taxonomy (NCBI): domain Eukaryota; kingdom Viridiplantae; phylum Streptophyta; class Magnoliopsida; order Malpighiales; family Euphorbiaceae; genus Euphorbia; species Euphorbia pulcherrima. Next base: position 48,150,345 of record CANTUS010000010.1, read on the forward strand.
GTGTCCCTTTTAGTTCTTTGAGATATGAACCATTTAAATATCTGACTAATTGGTCCACAAATTTTCCATCAAAATTATTTTGGTTTAAATCTTCTACCATAGAAAATCCTTTCTCTAAGTTGTAAAGACATAGACTTTCAAGTCTATGATTTTATGATACCACTTGTAGCTAAGGTAAAATGGATCTTAACATCTGACTCGATGTTTATCCGTGTCTCCTACCAGCTACTTACATAAGGTAACAAGGATGTTAACAACTTCCAAGGTGTTGTATCATAGTTTCCTTTACGTACTTCATGCATATCTGTTTTAAGCAGAATTGCTTTCATCAAGTTGTTTAGATTCAGGCCTAAATAATATACATGCCAAGCCAAAGGCTTTGAGGATTGTCTTCACATTTGTAAACAAACCCTTGAAGCTAGAGCCAATCTAAATTAGTCATCAATTCGAACATTTGCATTTAAACAAAAATTTCAACCAAGATATAAGGAAAATAAAAAATGTTTAGACTTTAGTATATAGTATATGTATTTAATATAAGGACTTTTGACTAAATACTTTTATCCTACAATTTTTCGAAATTTATAGTAGTCCATTCTATTGAATTTGGAAAGTTTAGCCTAGCTAAATTTCCAAGTACGTAGCATATATAACTAGTCAAATACCAACCCATTTTTATGAGTCGAGCCATATTAGTAAGTTGTAGTTGGAATTCCATTCCATTTGCATTGTATGCAATTGCTAATTTATTCAATTTCCATACTTCCTAGGGACGTGTGCTCTTATATTAGCATCTCTTTGAATTTGTCTCAGTCCTATGACTGGCCCCCAATTTTATGGTAGACTACCCTTTCCTATTAAGGCAGACCCTATCTCAATTTTTATAACCGGTCGATGTAGACGAAAGGAACGCTTTGCGCAACACTTTATAGCCGAAAACAGATCGTATCATAAATTTGAGTAAGGAAGACTTATAACTTGCCTTAATATATTTACTTTGGGATTTTATTGGTGTTAAACATCTCACCTAATCTAGGATTTATTAGATGAACATACTTATAATAATAATAATAATTTATATTAATTCAGAAAATTTTAGAATTAATTTATAAGGTCTAACCTTAGGTGCGTTCAAGCTCTTTATTATAATTATTCCATCAACCTAGATTATATGCAAAATAATTAACATTTTTATTTGTTATATTTATATTACATTTCCTCTAAGCTTTTATTCAATAATTTAATATTTACTTTATTATAGAAACATATATAAGAACCATCTAATATACTAGAAATAAATTAGTCCATATTTAAACCCCTCTCTGTTAACTCGAGTTGCATCGATATATATTCCCAGGTAGGAGAGATGCCCTATGAGGAGTAGACACTTTGTCCAATCCTTGCCACAACATATACGGGCACAAGCTTGAAAAACATGGATTCTCTTGGACTAATAAATTTCGTTCTTTTAATTCATGTAAATTGAAAGCATCTATAACCCATGCAATTTATATAATTTATTGAGTCTTTGATAAGTTTGAGTAAGTCGAACAGGCTTATTTGAAATTATCTGTATCCATTTTCTAGCTTTGAAATAGAAGCCTAAGTTGATCTATTGTTCCAAATATTTTAATAAACTTTAAATTATTTCATATAGAAAATAAAATTAAGTTTGCTTTTAACTTAATTATGCACTGAATAGGCATGCTCATGATACCACTGTTGGGAACTGACAGTCACTTTGAACATGTATAACAAGCATGACGGAAATTTAAAATTTTGTCCCTTGTCCCAGGAACTCCTATTACTTGCATATAAATTGACTAAAGTCTTCACTAAATAAATTCTCTACTTAGATTAGCATGCATAGACTAGGCGTAACATAATTCTAAATTATATCCTAGTACAAATATTTTATATTGTACATGTTATAATTTTAAATCATAATTTAAATATAAAATAAATTAAGCATGCATAATAATCTAAGCATAATAATTATTAAGTCTTAAAACGCTTAATAAAAGGACTTATTAATTAAAAGAGCTTATAAGAAAATAATTAAACGAGAATTAGAGGACTTACCAGTTGAAGCAGGCTCTAGCAGAACCTTCTTACACAATCCTCCAAGTATAGGATAGCCCCTATAAGTATCCACACAAAACCCACCAACCGAAATATCCCAATGAGGAAGAACCTCAGAGTTTTGAGTAGCTGCTAGACAACTCCAAAACCCACTCGAAATATTAACCAAAGGGACTCCTTAATTTTATCTTTTAAGTTGACAATGAGAAAACGTGTTAGAACCTCAAGTTAGAGCTCATAGAAAAATATGGTGCAAGAAATGAAGAAGAGGGACTAGTTTTATATAGGGGAAGCAAAGACTCCCTCAAATTTAATGCGGATTTAATGCGGTATTAAATACGGATTTAATGCGTGATTAAATGTGGATTAAATGCGGGATTAAATGCTGGATTAAATACGGATGAAGTGTAAATTTAATATGAGATTAAATTTAATCCTACTTTCTTTTAATTTATTTTATGACCTTAATAAAATTAGTTACTGGTGAAAATAAATACTTGACTTAACCATAAAATGATTTAATCATTTTAATCAACATTTAATTTATTTAGGACCCTAATAAAATTAGTTATTGGTCAAAATAAATTCTTGTCTGAACCATAAAATGATTTACTCAGTTTAATCAACACTTCACTTTATTTATGACCCTAATAAAATTAGTTACTAGCCAAAATAAATTCCTGACTTAACCATAAAATGGTCTAATCATTTTAATCAACAATTTAATTTATTTATGCCCCTAATAAAATTACTTACAGGTCAATAAATAAAATCTGTGGTCTAACTAGGCAACAGTTCAACCATCCCTTCAATATTTTCATAATAGATTAAGTTTATCAATTCTTTAGTCAATCCAATGAAAGTTCAATGTGTGTGACCTTATAAGATCTCCGTAGCATTAAGCTGTTATGGTTTGACCAATCTTTGTTCTATAGGAACTTTTGGCTGGAGGTTCTAGACCGTGAATAGAACTCGATTACCTTAAACGACTGTAATACTCCTCTAGCAAGGGTCCTCCATCCCCCATTACTCAGAACATCATTTGTGCTTATAACTTAATCCTGGTTAATGTAATAGTTGCCCAATGCGATGAACTCCTTCTATTTTTAATCTTAGTACTAACTGGTTTGTTAGGTTTGATTAAAGTGTTAACCCACCAATAGCGATGTTGCTCCAAGCTATCCCAATTATTTACTTATTACCGGAGTATATTACTTTTTACCATAACGTGTTCGACTAGAAACTATTTCTATGAATCACATACTCTGATAAGAGGTTTATAGTAACCATCACTTCAACAAGCGGCCAGGTAAAAACTCCTTAATATATCCGGAGCAATGGATTCTTTTCGACTACATAGCTTACAACGTGCTATCATCACTATACCCGTAATCACCTGTGGCACCCTTAATTGATGAGTGAACATGTATGACCCAAAGTATAGCAATAGCACCACACAAGGTAACTAATATCTCAAGTATAAGGATATTGGCAAAGCTACTGCATGAAGATAAACAATAACACATTGATATATATACCAAGTATTTATCTTACTGAGGTCTCCAATATATCTTCCAGATATATCCATGTGTCAAACTCAAGGCTCCACCTTCAGTCTTAGGAGGTTAACTGCTTGGACCCTTTCCAAGTGAGTTGACCACAAGCTAGTTTTAGTGGTCCATCAATATCCTTTCTTGATGAAACTGTGACTAGGGATAGTTTAGACATAATATAATTGCACATGAATCAGGTCTCACTTCATGTTATGTATTATGTCAAGGACCTTCGTACAAAGATATCAATGAATATATTTTAACCAGTCACAATATATATGAACTCATCGATATAAACAAAAGATTAAATGCTTTTATTAATTAAACAAATTGTTTGTACCAATACATAATTAAGATATATTGCCCTAATTGCATTAAGGGCATACATCATGTCCAACATGAAGGCCTTATACCTAGTATAAGAGTGGTATACATATTTTCCATTTTTCATTTATTTTTTAGATCAAATTAAAAAATGCGAGCAAAAGCCATAGAATATAGGCCTCATACATGGTATAAGATCTCTTATACAAAAAAGAGTGTCGTAAAGCTAAGAGTAAAATTAAACTTCAAAAGTAAAAGTTATGAGCGGGCATGGCTTTCCGAGTCAGGTCGGTCGGGTTGAGTTTAGGTCAAAGCTACTTGTGGGTCATAAATCGAGGTATTATGATCCATTGGGTTTTTATGATTTTATGAAAATAATTTTAAAAAGATCTGAGAACCTAAATCCTTAGATTAGAACTCAGAGTTGCCACCTGGATCAGTTCTTTCCAGGAATTTGGAATAGCATAGTCTCCAAGAAAACAACACTAAACCATAATACATAGATTCAGTTCCAATCGAACCATTTATTCATTACTTAGCCGATTAAACACATGTTCCAGTACCAACTTTAATTTATTCAATAACGATTATTACCTATGATTGATTGAAAGTAAGGGGATGAGAAAGAGAATTCATTTAATACAAAACATACCGCCTCAATGCAATCATGGCATCACAAAATATTATTAAAACATATTGTACATGGCATAAATAATTACAGAATATATTACAAACAGTTTCGAGAATAGAATACCCCTTCAGAACTTATTAGAGGGCATACATCATTGTTATGGGGATCATGGAACCGTGATCGAAATCAACAAATCACAAATACATTATAAAACAACAAAATAGGCAGTTTTAAGTTTAGTAAAATAAAACGAGAACTTATTAGAGGGCATACATGAGTGTCAGCTTTCCAATCACCACAAAAGAGCTCTCACCCGCTTAAAATATAATGAATTGAGAAAAAGTGAATTTAAATAGATTTAGTCTCAGGTTATTACCTTGTGGAGTAGATTTCTTATTCTTTTTGGTTTAGGAACAATCTTGAAGAAGAGAACCTTGTAGTACTGGAATGGATGACAAAGAAATCTTAAACGACTATAAATAACAAAAAGAAAAATCGAACACGTTGATTCCTATCATTGTTATAAATTAGAACGAATGAGAGTAGAAAACTCGGCAGAACTTTACTAATTCACCAGGAAATTACTTAGAATATTTTAAGAATATTGAATGGTGTCTTTTCTGGTGTTTAGGGGCTCTATTTATAGAGTTCTTGCCATTGAAAAAGTTAAAAAATCAAGTCTCAACTAATGAGTAAAAGGGAATTAATTCAGAAAATATTTTTCCTATTGAATCGATCACGGTACCGCGATCCCACGGTACCGCTATTGGGATCGCGGTACCGTGATCTATGAGTTTTAGATCAGAAAATTTGGATTTTAGGGCGGTGAACTAAATGGGAATGAATCAATCACAGTGTCATGATCTATCGATCACGGTACCACAGTCGATTGGGGTAAAGTGAAAAAATTAAACTTTTGGCTCTTTAAAAGGGATAGGATTTTCATTCTTCAAGGCTCATTTCTGTACATTAACTCATGAACCTAAAACGCAAGAATATCCAAGGCAAAATATAAACCTTTCATCATTGACTGACGGGTCTTAAATGCTTGTGTAACCAGAATGTGCAAAATAGAGATAAGGAAAGTACCTATTGATCGGAAACATAATCATTTCTTAATTGGCTTTTATAGGAAACAAAAATTTTTTCCCCTTCGATTAAGAATGATTATGTGAAGAAGAACTGTTGGCTGCTTGAAATTCTTTGACTCATAGGGATAAGTTGAAATCTTATTCATCTTAGGGTGATCTGGGACACTTCAACGCGACAAATAAGTCTGCTCGATGACTCTATTGGAGAAATCAAGGCCACTAAAGCTTTTTGACTTCTAAGAGTGATATTTTCTCCACTGCAAAGAACTCTAATGCTCAAGATTATTTCATCTCAAATTGGTCTGTTGCTCAAGATTATCACATCTTAAACTAGTCCTGATGTCTTCATAAGAGTGATGTCTACTTCACTGTGGAGGAATGGGGTGCTCAAGATTATTTCATCTTGATTTGGTTCTGATGTCTTCCTAAGTGTGATGTCTGCTCCATAGCGAAGGAATGGGGTAATCAATATTATCTCATCTTGAATGGGTTCTGATGTCTTCTTAAGAGTGATGTCTGCTCTATTGTAAAGGAATGGGGTACTCAAGATTATCTCATCTTGAACGGTTTTTGATGTCTTCCTAAGAGTGATGTTTGCTCCACTGCGGAGGAATGGGGTGTTCAAGATTATCTCATCTTAAACAGATTTTGATTTTTGCAGGGGATAAAAAGATTGTTTGATAAAAGTTGATTTGTCTGCTGGGGAGATCCAGGCTATTCAGGATTATGAGATCATAATGTCATTTGAATTTGAACTATCTGTTAGGGAAATTGGATTATTTGATCATTTTCTGGGGATTGACCAAAATTTTGCTCGATTGGTTTCTTGATGGAAAAGGACTGGATTATCTTGCGGGGATAAAATAGCTGTTGGAACATTTATTTGTGGGAAGATCTCATTGAAGAATCTTTTAATCACAATAATTGAGCTACTATTGTGTTGCACCTTTGATTAAAAGAGCAAAAATGGCCTTAGTAGAATGGATCAAGGTGCTTGTTTGACATAACGGTACTGGTTTCATCGATCATGTTATCATGATCGATAAATTTCCAAAAACTCTAAAAACGCTTCTTTTTTTTTCAAATGTACACTTCTCACAAAACCATAAATAGAGATCTTTTCTCCCTTTTCGCAATTTCTTCTGATTTTTTGACCTAAATCTCACCATGTTTCACAAAGCTAGAGATGAGAATGCATGGGCCATTGTCCAGGCCGAGTTAACCCCAATTTCACAGTCTCACCACTTCCGATTGGGTGTTGGAAAGGCATATTGCCTCGATTCAGACAAGTAGCACTTGGAGCTCGAGATGGGCCATGAGCCAAGTTTTAGTTGTTTTTACCTACATCACACATCTCAGAGGCTGGTTTGTAACTTTAGATTATTTCCTTTTTGAAATTAATAATGATTTGGGATAATGCAAACCTAAAATTTAGATTTTAAAATAGAACGAAATTTTAAAAATGCAAAATCGGTTGAATTTAGGGTTAGAATAAGTTCCTCATCAGTTAAAAATCACCTAGATAATACGTATTAGGCTTAGAATGTCGGACCCTCACTATTTTTTTGATATTTGGGGAGAACAGAATTCAAACTGACTTTTTTGCCGTTGTTCTACAATCGATCATAGTATCGAGATCACGATTGCTGTAATGCGATCTCGATTGGGGTACCGTGATCCATCGATCACGGTACCGTAATGAAGATGGCAGAAATGCCATTTCGTGCATTTTTAGGCTTCCAGTCATTTTTGGTGGCTTTTAGGTATTGCATCATGTTCTAAACTATATTCTGGTCAATTTAACTTGTGTATATGCATGAATATTGGAATTTAAAAGACTTATCATGGTTTTTCTTTCTTTTCATCTTGTAGGAGCTTTTGAGGATGACTTTGGGATCTCTCTCCATTAGTCAAACTTGGTGGGATGCCATTATTGATGTCAGCATTCGTCATAGGATCCATGATGATGGATTCAAGGATCTGGTGTTGAGCTTGAAGGCCAAGGGCTCGTAGGCTTCTGTGGGGGCTCTAACCAATTTGTTCGAGCGATGGCCTAATGTGACTCATACTTTGCACCTTCCAGTGGGCGAGATGATGATCACTCTGTTAGATATGGTGGCCTTGACAGGGCTACCTTTTTCTTGGACTACCATACACTTTAACGTGTATGCAGATAGGTTTCATTCTTACATCCAAGTTTTTAGCACTATATTTTCACGGTTCTTTACACAAAATGATGATGATAGCTAGATAATGTTATTCTTAACACATGTTATCCATCAGAGGTGTTCCTACTACAATAGAGATGAGTTCAGCCATAGTTTGGAGACCTAGACTGCCTTTATGGACCCATACGTGTTCCTCCTTGGGGATACAGGTCCATAGGTTGCCCCGTACTGCCCCATGCTTCTATACAGATTGGAGGGACTTGTACGGGTCCCACTAAGTCCAGTACGGGTCCCACTACACCTATACGGGTCCCACTTTTGCCTAAATAGGCAGAAAGTATAGTAAATCATGCCATAGATGATTTTATTCTGTCATAAATATCATTAACCGCATTCAGACCCATAAAAAGCCTATAAATAGAGGCATCTTGCCTCATTTCAAGAGGGAACCAAAAGTAAAATCATACTAGACAATATAGACAACATTTCCAACAATTTTTCATAGGTATAGAAAGGGTACAGAGGAGGTACAGAAGTTATAAAATAGGGGAAAAACCATTCTACATTGGTGTTGCCCGAATTTTATTCCTTTCTAGCTTCATATTTAGGACTTGGGGGAGGTTTTGTCCACACAAATACATACCAAAATAGTCCTAAAATCACCATTTGCTCATCTACTTTGGCTAGACTCTCTCTCAACATTGAGATCGCTTCAAAGTGGATTCACGGCATAAAGGTATAGTAATGAGTTTCAAAGAGACTCACTTTTCATTTGTACTTGTTATCATTTTTATTTATTTATCTTGATCTATCCTTTGATTTGCTTTGGGTTCGGTGTTGACCCATAATTGCCTTATTGGTACCTTTATGTCCCTAGGGATGTTAAATCGGTGCGCCATACCTATATGGAGGGAAATCCCATTTATATTCAGTTCTTTCTCTATAAATCTGTTTTATTAAAATCTGAGCTAAGTTTCTGTTTAGCGTCCAAACATGACCCGTACAGGTCCTCCCTAGCACCCGTATGGGTGCCACAAATTCGTACTGGTACTAGTTCCCTAGGCAAAATGTTGATTTCTCCGCTAATCTGTAAAATGAACTCAACAACATCATTTTTCATACGATCAGTTTCACTAATAATCTGGTAAATCAACCCACAAAAAATTAAAATGTGTTTTTCCTAACAAAATATGTTGAAGACCCGTTATTTCTTTTTGATCCTAGAAGCCATCCGAGAACTACTGATCACAAAACTGCCACGCTAACATAATCACATTTTTCCTAACAAAATGCTGACTTATGACATGCCGTAAACTGTGCTAATCTTTATGGATGCAGGTGAATTTATTTATTTTGTTTTATAACTTATAACAAATGTATAGGTTCCCTTGCAATCCCCCCATTTTATCCCGGTTGTAATTTTTATTCCCCCTTTATTATTTGCGCTTTATTATAAATTGTTGAACTCATGAATTGTGAGTGAAAGAGTGTAGAAAAATATGATTTTCATAATAATTCCCCAACTAATGAAAAGAAAAATAGTTTTATGCGGCGAATGTTATTTTGAATTAACTAAGTGAGAAATAAGTGACTCATCTGATACCCGAATCTCTGGTCCAAAAGATATGAGTCCCCCGCCCAATAGGAACCCTACCAAAGCTCTTTCCCAAGTAGAAAACTTGGGCGGTGACTCTATCATTTGTATCGAGTTTTGGGTCTCGATTCTTTTATTCATTAAGATTGGTTAAAATGTGCAAACTTGAACTAAATGGTTCCATCACGCTTAAACCAAACAAACCCCCAGTGGACATTGCTGCACGGCATCAATGGAAATCCACATATTTTCGACCATGACCCATCACAGTGGCGACTCTGCTGGGGAGATGATCTTTCAACTTGCAAAATTTTAAGATGAACACCAAAAATCATATAGTTAATTCAACCCATTTTCTTTTTCATCATTTGGGAAAATTATTACACTCTATTTTCGCACCTCCTTCTATCTAGACTTAAATGCACTCTTCTTTTAGCACTAGGTTAGGGTGCCCTATTTTTTCCATGAAACTTATGAAGGTGTCACTCATGCCCGCCAGGAATTGGGGACACCCCAGTGGGTGGAGCACTCATTGTCACCTCCCTCCAAAGAGGCTTGGTGGAGGGGAACCTACTACATCAACTTTCGTTACGTCCCTACACCCACTTACCGAAAGCCTTAGAATTTTACCCTTTAGGTACCTTTTTACTGTGAGATTAGAATAGGTTGCCCTTTGTTATCCTCAGGGTAACCAAAGGAAAAATACCTTCAGAATTGGCGGGAGGAATAAGGTTGGAAGAAATTGCTTCACATGTGTTGTGTTGTATTCCCTTGCAATTAACCTTACCATGCATTACTATAAATCGCTCACGCATAACCAAACCCATGCATGTACTGATATTTGGGTTCCTACTCCAATGAGAGTTAAAGCTTGGCAACGTTCTCAACTCCATTTGGTTTGCATTCCAATGCTCCCTCCACCTTCTCCAATTAGCTAAGGGTTGAGGTCCCATCTCTGAATAGTTCAGCTAGCAGTCAGTTGGGTTAGTTTGATCCCGATGCTACTCATCAGCTTGAGAAGATGTCTCATATTTTGACCTGTGATAGACTCATGGGTGTTGAGATTGAGGATGCTAGTTTTGAGGAGGAGGCAAATACATTGAGGGCCAATATTCGGCCGGAGATCTTAAATATCGTCTCACAGCTCTTGGGAAGTGATTAGTTTCTCGACCTCGTGAATGAAAAGATGTCGGCTTTGATAAGGGCAATCTTGGCTAAAGAGAGGGTGGCCAATACTTCTCAAGTGGTGACTACTTTGGTTCCATCAGTTCAATCAGTGGTTAGTCAATAGCCTACCACATCTAGGTTGCTCACAACCCATTATTCCAAGCTCAGTTTACTCAGTCTCACTTACCACCTATTCAACTCCAACGAGGATCATTCATTTAGTTTAGTCAGTTGGGTTCAGTTGGTCAGCTTGGTTAGTTTAGCCAGCCATTTCATTCAGCGAGTCTGACAATTTTACTAGCTGATGGTCAGTTTGGTTAGCCTAGCCAAGGGTTTATACTGCCCAGCATTTCAGTTTGGGGGATCTAGGCAAGGTCCCAAGTTTTTAGACATACCTAAGGGGATGAGCTTTCCTCAATTAATAGGTTTACCCTTTGGTGTGACTACCTGCCAAGGAGCGTCATCTCTATCCTTAGAATTGCAAGAGTTGCTTAAAAAGTTGTTTACTGCCTCTATGATTTCTCAACAACCTTCCCATCCCATTCAAGGCTCAAAGGAAGAGGATTGGGTCCCTAATCATTTTAGTATGCCTAGCAAAGAGAAGTATAAGGGAACCAGTCCTCCTTAATAACATATAACCACTTATCCAAGGGTTGAAAAGTGGGAAAGAATTAAGCACTTGGATGACCTTGATGAGACATAAAGAGGACTAGTTCCAAGACAAGTATAAGCTCAAAATTGGGAGACTATCAGTTCACCAATGGATCCTACTGATATTGAGAATGAAGACCCTCCGCACGTGGAGAATGATTTTAATGTGGTAACCTTTTAACATTGCTAGTGTTTTGATGCATCTTGAATAATGAGATTGGTATTTTCATATTTGTTTGATGTTTCACTCATAAAACACCATGCGTTCATCTGATCATCATAATGTTTTAGCCCGCATATTCTGTTTATTAGAAGAAGTTTCCTTGAGTACATTGACTTGAGATGTAAAAGTTTCCAATGGTTAAAATCTATAAAAAAAACAAAAATGTGAGAAATAAAAGTGCTTATAGTTGTGGTAATGCTTGACTCTCGCCGGCTTCACAATTTATCATCAAATTTAAAAATCTTCATACAACAAGAATCGATCCACCATAGTTACAGTCGACTACATGTCCAAATGTATCAATGATGAATCATATGCCAGCATTACCAGCAAGAAAGAAGACCAAAAAAACTTCAAAGAAAAGAAAAGCCAAAAGCCCCCACCCTCAAACAAAAATAGGGAATGTCCATGACATGGTCTCCCTCTTTTCAATAAAGCCTTAACTAAATAATTCTCTATGTAGGTTAGCATGCATAGGCTAGGCATACCATAATTCTAAATTATATCCTAGCACATATATTTTATACTAAGCATGTTATAACTCTAAGCTATAACCTAAGCATGTTACAACTCTAAGCTATAACCTAAGCATGTTATAACTCTAAGCTATAACCTAAGCATAAAATAAACTAAGCATGTAAAACAACCTAAGAATAATTGTTAGGTCTAAAAACACTTAAAGAAAAAGACCAAATAATTAAAAGAGAAAGAAAGAAAACTTACCAGTTGAAGCGTGCTTTAGCAGAACCTCCTTGCACAAAGCTCCAAATGTAGGATAGCCTCTACGAGTATCCACACGAACCCTATCAACCGAAACCTCCTCGAGAGGAAGAACTAAGGACCTTTGAGTAGTTGCTAGACCACTCCAAAAGGCCCACCCTAAATTATTAACTAGAGGTCCCCAAATTAAATTATAATTTAGGATCCTCAAAATATGATCCGTAAGGATCAAAAAGTTCTTCTTTGACGACTTGAGAATCCTCATCGAAGATTCTTAAAAAATGCCACAAAGACGTGAACTTGAAGTGATTTGAGAAGAGGAGGAGAAGGCCTGCTTTTATAGGAGGAGGAGAGCAAAATTGATCTCCATTTAGCAATGTGGGATAGGGAAAATCCCTTTTATTCACTAGTACAAAAATGGCTTTTCTGGATGGTTATTTTTGGCTTTTCCGGACGGTTCTGAACCGTCCATATACCCCGCATCGCTATTGATCATGCCTTATTGCGGACGGTTTAGAACTGTTCGGAATAAGGAGCAGTGCAGACGATTTTTTTCATAACCATCCGCAAAAGTGCATGAAAAGAAAATGACATTGACCAATGCGGATAGTTTTTTATAAATAACCATCTGCATTGGTCTTTATTCCAGACGGTTTTTTTGATATAACCGTCCGGAATATAACGTTTTCAATAATAATAAATTTCTTTGGTGCCATTGTATACGGTGATTAATTCATATAAATTTGGATTGAAGGGAGCCCTCATATATCAGTTATTAATCATCGAGAAAGTTGGAAAGGTTTGATAACACGCAAGGAAAATAATCATTCACTGTAAGGTCTTAAAGAACATAACATCACAGATATGCAAAAAAAATTTCCTCTATACATATAATCACATCTAATCTGGATAATTCAAAGTATGAACAATGGTACTCATAAAAAAATATGCGTAGACATCAATGTCCACTTGTTATTACCTACAAAAGGAAAGATGGTCTATTGAGATTCAGAAACGACTGAAGAAGAAGATAACATTTGGCATACTGAAGAGAGCTTATGATAGAAAACAAGACCAAATCAGAAGTAAAGAGACTAGCATCACTTAACAATAACAATCTTAGTTAATAATGCTGGCATCAAGAAGCATTACCAAGGAATGAAGCTATAATTCAATATATACCACCCTTTTTGGATTCAAAGCAAAGTTTGATGTCCCTGAAGCTGTAATCATGCAGACTTAGCATTATTAAGATTCAGTACGATTATTGCTTCATCCAATAAAGTTTTACATGCAGCTATAGGTTCGTATGTCTAAAGTACTTTATTTTCAAGCATAAAATGGCAATTTTGATCAAACATCATGTATAAAATGAAGGAAAAAAAGTTATGTGCCCTTTATTTTCAAGTTAATAATATGTTTTATTTGATGATTACATCTCTTCATACAAAACAAAAAAATCCTCCAAAATCATGGTCTGTTATCAATATAAAGTTAAGGACAGTATCCAAACAAAGTACATGTAACTTATGTACATAATCCAATCAAAGACCTTAGGACTCTAAACACACCTAGTTATTCCCTAAGGCAAAGGAATTGCAGTTCTGTTTGGCTGAATTGCAATGCTTATAAAGCAAGAGAACCACCAAATAACATCATTGTAACTATATCCCAATTTATACCACCTGTAGAACTACAAGCACCTCATATGTTGATATAAAGATATACATTAAATATAAAATGGATTAATATAGAACAACATCTTAATAAATATCATATAGATATGTTAAATGCAAACCCATGCAATATATAAGTCCAATATTGCTTTCTGCATCTTACTGCAGTTACTTCATCTAGCATATAAAGGCAGAGGAAGAAAAAAAATGATGAATAGGCCTACAAATTTCATTAGTGATTGCAGTGAATAGTTCATTAACAATTAGAGCCCAATCTAGTGTATTCTGTAAAATTCTACTAAAGTTCTAGCAATTAACAATTTATTAAAGAATCTGCAATATCTAAAAAAATCTGATAAGCTAATACAGTGTTATAAAAACCTAACATACACTAACAAATGGACAAAATACCATCAAATTTTAAGGGAAAAACGCCTTAAGTAAAGGAAAGAAGAAAAATTTCCTCATGATATAAGAGGAACCTCCACCAAATTTTGTATAAAACGCATAACAGTCTTAATCCTTAGAATTCCCATGTGTAATCTAGTGCCTTAGTTACACCTATCATCTATGCTCTAATTATACTACCATTCTCTGCACCCATTTCCGGATTCTAAAAAACATTTACAATAATCTTACTGTGAAAATTGATTAGGTCAATGAAGTAGCAATTTCCTCAGCATTTTAAAATGTAAATTATACAATCACAATCACAATACCATGACAATGCAATCATATGGACTACTAAAAAATTCTATATAATTTCCTACTGATGTTAGAACAACATAGCTGAATCGCAAAACCTGGATCATATTTCAGCTTCATTTTTTTTGCATCCCATAAAAGTTAGCATTTTTTCAAAATCATAATAAAAGCTAATAGAAAGGGGTAAAAAAGAGAGAGAGAGCACCTGAATTTCTAAATTGAAGATGAACTTTTGCAACAGCATAAACACCAAACACGCCACGAGAAGAAATTCTATTTCATTCAGAGATATCGATCTAAGAATCAAATTAAGGATTTCAATTTAAAGTTTAAAATCTTCATAATAAATTAGGGGTTTCAAATCGACAATCAAATTAGGTGTTTGAAATGTTTAACTCACCTTAAGCAATTGCAGCCACCAGGGATGGCGACTCAGTCAGCCGGTGATAACAAAGCAGAACGGCGTCGGAAATTAGTAAGCGACAGCGGTGACATTTCTAGTTAAAATTTCTGCAGGTCTTAAGACTCTCTCTATTATTTCTCCTCTTGGAAAATTAGCAGGCGATGGAGGCTATGCCAAAGAAAGAGAAGACGGTGGTGGCGGTGGGGGTGGCACCGGAGAAAGAGAGACAACGGAGGTGGAGCTGGAGGTGCTAAGGGTTGCGATCTTGAAAGAGGGGAGTGAGGCGGCTAGGGAATTTATCGAATGAAAAGATGCTGTAGAAGGAATTAGGACTTAATTAAAAGGGAAAACGGACGGTTATTAATAAATGACCGTCCGTATTAGTGGAATAACATTAGAGCAATTCGGATGGTTCTTAATAAAGAACCGTCCAAATTAATAACAATCGGCATTGCGGACGGTTAAAGCTAAGGAACCGTCCACAATGCTCCAAGTAATAAGCTTTCGCGTTTTTTAAAATGCTTTTCAAGACAGTTTTTGCCTTAACCGTCTGGAAAAGTACATTCTCAAAAGTCATTTTTGTACTAGTGATTATATATATAAATATATAAATATATATTTCTTTTAAATCTCATTTCTTTTAATTTATTTATGACCCAAATAAAATTAGATACCGGTCCAAATAAATTCCTGACTTAAACAAAAATGATCTAATTATTTTAATCAACATTTTAATTTATTTTATGACCCTAATAAAATTAGTTACTGGTCAAAATGAATTCTTGGCTTAACTGAAAAATTATCTAATCATTTAAACCAACACTTTAATTTATTTGTGACCATAAATTAGTTACCGGTCAAAAATAAATTCTTTGGCTTATGCAAAATGATCTAATCATTTTTAACCAATTAAATAATAATTCAATTATTATCATATTATATTTTCGTAATAGAATAAATCTATTAATTCTTTACTTAGTCCGATGAAGGTCCAAAGTGTGTGACCTTATATGATCCCGAAGTATTGAGCTGTTAAGGTTTAACCAACCCTTGTTCTAATGGAACCATTGGCTCGAGGTTCTAGACCGTGAATAGAACTCAATTACCTTAAACGACTGTAGTACGCCTCTAGCAAGGGTCTACCATCCCCCATTACTCGGAATGTCATTTATGCTTATGACTTAATCCCGGTTAATGTAATAGTTATCCAGGGCGATAAATTCCTTCCAGTCTTTAATATTAGTACCATATGGTTTATAGGGTTCGGTTAAAGTGTTAACCCACTAATAATAAGGTTGCTCCAAGCTATTCCAGTGATTAACTTGTTACCGAAGTATATTGCCTTTTACCATAGAGTGTTTGACTAGAAACCATTTCTATCAAACACATACTCTGATAAGAGGTTTATGGAAATTATCACTTCAACAAGCGGCCAGGTACAACTCCTTAATATATTCGGAGCGATGGATTCTTTCTGACTACTCAGCTTACCAGTGCGTTGTAATCATTATACCCGTAATCACTCATAACACGCTAAATTAATGAGTGTATAGAAATGACCCAAAGTATAGCAACAGTACCACACAAGGTAACTAGTATCTCAAGTATGAGGATATTCACAAAGCTTATTGCATGAAGATAAACACTAACACATTGTTATATACACCAAGTGTTTATCTTACTGTGGTCTCCAATATATCTCCCAGATATAATAATGTGTCAAACTTAAGGCACCACCTTCAGTCCTTAGGGAATTGACTACTTGGACCCTTTCCAAGAAAGTTGACCACATGCTAGTCTTTCCGCTTCATCAGTATCCTTTCTTAATGAAACTATGACTAGGGATAGTTTAGACATAATCATAAGTGAACATGAAGCAGGTCTCACTAAATATAGTCGAATAATTATTTCTCGGACTTCATGCTATGATACGTCAAGGACTTTTGTATACATACATCAATGAATTTATTTTAACCAGCTATAATATATTTATAAGCAGTTCGATATAAACAAAAGATTAAATGCATTTAATAATTAAACAAAATATTCATACTATTACGTAATTAAGATATATTGTCCTAATTGCATTAAAGCCATACATCATATCCAACACGAACCCCCACCAGCACACCTTAATCCTTGATTGAAGGGGTAAAAATTTTTGTTCACCACAAAATCAATCAAGAATTGAAGTATGCCTTTTTAAGAAAGTTAACTAACATAACTACTTAACATGTGTAAGCTTATCCAGAAAGAGAGTGTACGTCATAACAATACCATTCTAGGGGCATCACTTCGAGAAGTATCTCTAGAAGCCTAATAGAACAAAGGAACATTTTCCCCAATAGTCAAATCATGCATAGGCCATCCCCCCACTAATCAAGCTACTCAAGAGCAATTTCAAAGGGCATCCCCCCATAAGTTAAGCCACTCAAGGGCAATTTCAAGGGGTATCCCTCCACCAGTCGAGCCACTCAAGGAAGTCAACTGAGGGGCATCCGACAATTCCCCAGCTGTGGAATTAGTCAAGGGTCATACCCCTCCCCATCTTCAAACACCATAGGGGGACCCACTTAGGGGCACTCCCCAAGGGGCACCACTGAGGGGCATTCCAGCTCAAAGTAGTTAGGCCAAACCCTACATGTTATTCAAAATCCTGAGCAGGAAATTCATCCATCTTAGGAAAGGGATACACCATCATTTAGCAAAGTCATCCACCTTAGGAAAGGGATGCAATGACAAAGGAAAGCGGTCCGCCTCAAGAAAGGGACCTCAGAAATGTCAATCCGCCTTAAGAAAGGGATACAACGAAAAGTCATCCACCTTAAGCAAGGGGTGTGCCAGCTAGGAGAAGTCATCCGCCTTAGGAAAGGGATACACCAACATCAGTTAAAGGAAAGTCGTCCACCTTAGGAAAGGGATACGCACATCAAAGGATGTTCGCTTCCAGAAAGGAACACAAAGGAAAGCCATCCATCTTATGAAAGGGACTCCAAGGAAAGGAGTTCGCCTGAAGAAAGGAACCTTGTGAGTGGACGACCAATTCCCCGCCCATGTGGTTAGCGTGAGATGCGTTTCGCGGGGGGCGGAAAAACAATGAGCGTTGTGAAGCTTGCTAAGGGGCAATCCTTATTTTAGCGTGATGAAAATGGATAATGAAAGCGTTGTTGAAGTTGAAAATTAGTTCGATTCAAGTGTTAAGGGATGTGAGACTTAAAATCCCGTATTTTCAGATAGAGTCGCCACCCAGTTAAGCTCCATCGGGAATTTGGGTACGATATTCCCACTGGGTGGTTGGACCGTACCTTAAAATAGAGATTCTAAGTCTTGATGATGTTGCTTACTTTTCAATTTTCAAATCATGCCATTTATTTTAATAAATGCGACTTCGGTTCTTATGCGATTTAATCCGATTGTAGTTTGGAGTTTTTGATTTATAAGCCATACGTCACACAAAAAGTAGTAAATAAAGCAAATAAAATAATTATTACAAGACTTTACATATACCTATACATTTTTCTAATGTGCGAAAATAAATAAAGCGATAAATAAATAAACGGGCAAAACCGAGTTTTAACCGAGCTTACCGACTCGGGCCCGGCTCCAGACGAGGTAAAAGATATATGCGAATAATAGTAGACAAAGCATAAATAAATAAATGGCAGAAAATAAACACATAATGCGGGGAAAGCATATATTTGGATTTTTCGGGATCAAAATACAATTTTTGGGCGTTAGCTAATTATCAAACAACTTAAAAATATGAAATAAATTAACTAAACAACCTAATAAAAAATATTTAATATTTTAACGATATTTTTGGGATTTTAATTTGGGATAAAAAGATTTATTAGACATTTATTTAGTAAAAAGGTCATTTCTAAGCTGTTAAATAGTCATTTAACCCATTAAATAATAAATTAAATAGTTTCCAGCAGCTTAAAAGTTAAATAAATTAATTCTAAATTATTCGCAATTTTTTTAGAAATTTTTTTCAGGTAAAAATCGGGGCTGTAAACGCATTAAAATGACAAAAGAGGGCCAAAAACACAAAGTAAAACAAATATGGACCATCTAGACATTTTTTACCCGTAGGCCGACTTAGTGACGTGGTACGCCGACTCAGTGAGGTGGCCCAGATGACACTCAATCGGCCTTCACCTCACTGAAGTGGTCTGCTGGAAAAAGTGTCTAAACAAGCTTGAATCGAGATTTTTGTGCCCGAAAACCCAAGATTATTGACATTTCAAGTCATTTCCTGTACTATTCCTGTAGATTTGGACTTAAAATGCTAAAATAACTTTAAGTTTTCAAATTGGGGGGAAAAACCCAAGGAAATCCGTTGAAATAATGATTGGCCGCTTGAACGACACGTAAGCCGATTGAGCGAAGTGGTAGGCAGACTCGCTGAGACGGCTAGGCATGTCGCTCAAGCAGCTTGACATTTGCTAGAACGATCAGCCGGAGTTTCGCCGAAAAATCACAAAAAAGATGAAAAAAGGGGCCAAATGCCCAAAAAACCAACCAAAATCCAGCAAAAGATAATCAATAGCAAAATGAAATAGATTGGAACTTAGAAAGTTGCCTAAAGGCCGTGAATCCACCCTCGAGAGTCGAACCGGACATTTGGCAAGCTTTGTGATGGATTTGTGATGAAACGCGACGAAACAGTGACCAATTTAGCAAGGGATTTAGTGATTTGTAAGGAGAAAATCCTTCAATCCTATTTATCAGTTTTTTACCTAAGATTTCTAATTGATTTTAGCTTTTTAAACTAAAGAATGAAGCCTAATAAAGTTTAGGAAATTAAGAGGATTGGATTTCCACAAGTTTATAAGACTTGTTCTTCCTAAAAATACCTTAAACTCTCAAATCAGAATTTTTCAAAAATCAGCCAAAAGTCCTTTTAAATCTGGTTTTAATGGGTTTTTGTAGACATTCTAAAGTGCAAAATCTCAGAATTAATCCTCCAAATGTTAATATTTGACGGAAAAATTACAAAACCCGACTTTGTGGCCAAGAAAAACCAAAGAAAATGCAGGAACAGGGGCTACCCGCAACAAGGCCGTGTCGGTCATGCAGTCGGGCTAAGGCTGCAACACTTGAGAGGGCCAGATCTCGGCCGTGTCAAGTGACGCGGCCTAGGGGGGCAGCGATACGGTCTCCCATGCATAGGAGACTATGCCAGGCTACATGAGCCATGCTGCCTGACACACGGACCACGCGACTACGCCGGATTGGGGGAACCTGTAGGGAGAGGGAAACTAGGGCGCAACAAGGGATACGGTCCCGATAAAGTTCAGACTTTAAATGCTCATAACTTACACAGTAGTTATCCGATTAAGGCGATTCTTGACATTTCAAAAAGCATGGAGAGCCAAGAATCCAACGATTTAAACAAGACTTCCTGAAAATGTTTGGATTTTATGGAAAATTGCAAAACAAATTGCTGTGCGCGAGGAAGGGAAACAGTTAATCTAAACGCGAGTTAATTATTTTTAATCGAGGTCAAAGGATTAAATTCATCAACAAAGAACTTGCCAAATGCCATTTGATTCTAAAAGAATGGAATAACTACACCGATAAAAGGTTAAAGCAAAAAGTCATCATCGTTCTACGGGTCACCGAAAAGCCCGTTCTCACAAACCTACCCATATCATCACCTCAGGTATGATTTCTAAACCCTCGCTCATATCATGAGATTATATAGATCCGTATCTGTAGGGATCCCATGAGGGGTAGTCTGTGAGCACAGGACTTTAACGGTCCTTCTCACAAAATGATGATGAGAGCTAGATAATGCTATTCTTTACATGTGTTGTCCATCAGAGGTGTTCATACTGTAGCAGAGATGAGTTCAGCCAGAGTTTGGAGACCTAAATAGCCTTTAGGGACCCATACGGGTCACATCTTGGGGGTACGGGTCTGTAGGTTGACCCTTGTAGCCCAACCCTCCATACGGCTTAGAGGGACCTATAAGGGTCCTACAAGAACCCGTACAAGTCCCACTACACTCGTACGGGCCCCACTTTTACCCAAATAGGTACAAACGATAGTAAATCTTGCCATATATGATTTTATTCTATCATAAATATCATAAACCACGTTCAGACCAAGAAAAAGCCTATAAATATAGGAATTTCGCCTCATTTCAAGAGGGAGACAAGAGAAAAATCATACTAGACAATATAGACAGCATTTCCAGCAGGTTTTCATAGGTAAAAAAGGGTATAGAAGAGGTATAGAAGTTGTAAAATAGGGGGAAAACCATTCTACATTAGTTTTACCCACATTTTATTCCTTTCTAGGTTCATATTTAGGACCTAGGGGAGGTTTTTCCATACAAATACTTACCAAAATAGTCCTAAAATCACCATTTCCTCATCTACATTGGTTAGAATCTCTCTCAGCATTGGGTTTACTTCAAAGTGGATTCACGGCAAAAAGGTACTCTCCTGAGTTTCAAAGAGACTCACTTTTCATTTATTCTTGTTATCATTTTCATTTATTTTTCTTGATCTATCCATTGATCTGCTTTGGGTCTGGTCCTGACCCATATGGGCATTGTTGGTACTTCATGTCCCTGGGGATGTTGAATCGGTGTGCCATATCCACATGGAGGGAAATCCCATTTTTATTCAGTTCTTTCTCTATTAATCTATTTTGTTAAAACATCAATTAAGGTTTTATTTGGGGTCCAAAGGATCCATATATGTCCTACATACCCGTACATGCCCTCCCTAGCACGCTTACGGGTGCCACCAATCCGTACGGGTAGTAGTCCCCCAGGCAGAATGTTTATTTCTCTGTTAATCTGTAAAATGAACTCAACACCACCATTTGCCATGCAATCAGTTTCACTAATTATCTAGTAAATCAACTGATGAAAAGTTAAAATGTGTTTTTAATAACAAAATACTTTGAAGACCCATTATTTCTTTTCGATCCTAGAAGCCGTCTGGGCACTATCGATCGCAAAACCGCCATGTTAACATAATCACATTTTTCCTAACAAAATATTGACTTATGACATGCCATAAACTATGCTAATCTTTATGGATGCAGGTGAATTTATATATTTTATTTTATAACTTAGAACAAATGTACAAGTTCCCTGGCAATTCCCCCATTTTTCCTCGGTTATAATTTTTATTCCCTATGAGCACGAAATTTTCTCACACCCCTAGTCGATGATGAAAGATTGGCTCTATACTTTATCGTATCATAATATGTTAAGTTTGAAATTGATTTATGGGAATTGGACTTGAGAAAATACATTCAGTCCCTCACACCCTTGTCAAAAACCCTAAAAATAGTCATGAGGTGTGGCCTGTCATTTGACATCGGTACTATCTTTAATAGACATCGGTATCATTATCCCTTTTAACGGTACTACTATCTATTGTTTCCTGGTTAGTTTTAACTGACTCAATTCAAAAATTCGTATTTAAAATTAACAAAACCCGGTATCGACATCTTTAAAAACGGTACCAGTATCGACTTTTCTAGTAGAAAATAAATATGAATTAATTGAATTCTCCTATTCAGTTGGAGAATTAATTATTCTACCCGATTTTGCCTCACATTTTTCACTATAAATAGAGGCTTAAAATCAGTTTTCAAGATACAATCCTAATTTATCAAATCTATTCTGCAAAATTAGCTCTAGGAAAGTTCTTATCAAAGTTCTGTTTAAGTCATTTCTGAGTTTTTAGCAAGTTTAAAATAAAGAGGGGAATTTATTTTTGCCTAGTTAATCTTTACAGATTTTAACTCATCCCTTCCGATCCAATCAATCTCCATGAGGCCATTCTCGTTTCATTTGCAATCTAACAATGGATTCACAACTAGAGGTGGAGCCAGGGGGTAGCGGAGGTCATCGGCCGCCTCCCTTGGCTCTCGAAAAATTGCTGATACCACACTGATCTACCACACCTAGTTGTAGTAATTGAGTGAAACTGCCTCCCCTGTATTCTGAGCTTTTAAATCTCCTATGTAATTGTTGAGGCGAAGAAGACTACAAAATGGTAGAGGTGGTAGCTGATGAGATCTTCTTAATGGCTTTTTGTGAAGTAGGAAGAAGATGGACAATATAATTGGGAAAAGATGCTTACTTTTTTGCTTTTTTTGTTGAGATGTTTAATTTTTACTATTTAGGGAAAGGTGCTTGAGCTGATTCGGAAATTTAATTATAAATCCTAAGCATTTTTTCAATTCTTTTAAGTATCTTTGGGTAAAATAAGCACTCATTTATAATTGTTACAATATGCATTTTTTGCACTAGTTTTCAACTCTTAATTTGCTTTTTTTTTTTAATATTTACAAATTATCTTTATTGAGATAATATTGTTCGGAACTTAATTACAGTTAAGGCTCCTCACCCCTTCAAATAAATATATTTAGTACAATCTGAACCTTGTTCTCCTCTAATTTGATCTTCTTATGTTTAAATATTTGTCTACACTGTAATAGTATAATTAATAATTAAATTTCTTAATAACCAAATCTGAAACACTTAATAAAGCAATAAAATGAAGTATGGTTGGATCTGGCAAAGTAAGAGTCAAATTTAGCTCAATAGATTATGTAAATGTAGAAGTGAAGAATAATATTTGTTTTGCTATCATTTTATTTTGATTTAGGATTACATTTAATTTTGTTATTACTTTATTTTGATAATAACTTTATTTCTTGTCACAATTTTTATTTGCACCTCGTTGAATTAGAGCGAATGAATAGCTCTATCTATATTAAGCATTATTTTTTTTTGCACGTAAAGAATAAATTTAATTTTATTGTAATATGGAGTATTTTCTTTTCATTATATAAAATCTAAAAAAGACCTAAAAGGGTAGTCTAATATGTATAAATATAAATTTAAGATGGCGAAATTGCAACAAATTAACTTAAAATTTATCAATAAAAGTTTGCCAACCCTCTTTCGAGTTATCGGCTCTGCCACTGTTCACAACGAAAAGGTGCACAATCTGAGGCTAGAGTAATCATTTTAATTTATTTCTTATTTCAATTTATGATACCCTAATTGAATTAAACTTGTTACAATTGAACTTAACTGTAAATCAATCCATTTTATTTTTATCTCATCTTCATTTCACATTCCATCACCAACAATAATCCAATGAATTCATAACATAAATTACTTGTATTTCACTTCCATAATATGAGTTGTTTATATCCCATCTTTTAAATTATTTATATTTTGTAATATAAATTATTTATATTTCATTTCCATAATATAAATTTTTTATATTTCATTTCCATAATATAAATGGATTATATTTCTCTTCCATAACATAATTGATATAACATAAATAATTTATATTTCATTTCCATAATATAAATGGTTTATATTTCTCTTCCATAACATAATTGATTCACATCCCAAAATGTAAATATACCATATTTCATTTCCAATTATAATTATGTTTTGTTTCATTTTCCGTTTAATTTTATTCCATTTCCATTTTCAATTATGCAATTAATTAATTTTTCATTTTAATGCCAAAATTGATTCAAATCTCATCCTCATATATTCCATGCCTTGTATTTGTTTCTTTATTGTACATCACTTTCTTTTTCCCACTACTCTCCATTATCTGTCAATTTCATTCATTACATTTGAGCAGGTGAGAGCTCAAATGCCCTGGTACACTTTTCTATAACTCTCTTCCCATTTCTTCTTGATTTGTGAAATTGCATGCCATATTTGCGATTCTATCATCTTCTTAATTGCTAAATCTGTCACAATGCCGTTATGCTGGAAGAATGACACCGTGATCTTTGACATCATTGTAGGTATTTATTTTAGGCTAAAATACAATATTCCTGTTTCAACCTTTTATATGCATAACAATTGCCCAGAATCAATTTTTTTTGTATTACCAGTTATAAGCATGCGGTAAATGCCATAAAATGACGCCATGACAACATTGAGGTGTTGTGTTTTGATTAGAATAAGTCTTTTTCTCATCTCATTTCTCAAAATGAATCTACGTAATATGTTTGACATTTAATAAACAAATTTTTTATTTCAATTTAAATTGGATAAGCCAATCGAATAGTGATTTGTTTGGACTCAAATCTGTAAATTAAGGTATAGTTTTATTCTTCGAACAGTGCTATACCAGAATTTCCTAGAAGAGCTGATCCAGGTGGCGACTCTATATTTTAAATTATGGATTTAGATCCATGAATATTTTGGACATTATTTTGTAAATTGTTTTATATTCTTTCCTACCAATTCTATTTATTAAAACTCCTAGTCGAGTTACCAAGTTGCCTCGGTTGCCTATAATTAATGCCTCAATTGTCCTAAAGAGGAAAGCTGCCGCGGCTGACCCTAATTTACTTGAA
The DNA here is from genome assembly GCA_947683365.1 of Euphorbia pulcherrima. Lineage (NCBI taxonomy): Eukaryota > Viridiplantae > Streptophyta > Magnoliopsida > Malpighiales > Euphorbiaceae > Euphorbia > Euphorbia pulcherrima. The sequence goes on from CANTUS010000010.1 coordinate 48,175,707, forward strand.
AAAGCAAACACGGTCCGCCCGCGCCCGAAAATGTCGTCCTCTCACAATGGTGACTCCGCTGGGGATCCTTTCTTTAAAAGCAGTTTATAAGATTTGACAGATAGCGGAAAATTTGTTGAGCCAAATTAACCCAAAATCATTTATTTTATAGATCATGTTCACTGCAGTATTTAGATTCGTTTGCATTGTACGGCAGGATCACCCTTATTATTCACTGCATTACTTTAGCGAAGCTTTACCTTTGATTCTTCACGGGACATAGGGTCAACCACCCATAATAGTATCACCAATATTCTTCATGGGAATTGGGGTGTCGTAATGTCATGGGAATCTTCTGCATCAACAACCCGACTATAAGCTTGCATGTAGTAACCTAGCAACTTCCCCTTAGGACTACCCTATAACATTTAATAGTTTAGGTCGCACTTTGTTTTCTCTTATGGATTGCAAAGTTTTTTTAGTGCCAAGGCTAGATTTAGAAGCTTTACCCTTCATGTGGAGTAATAAGTAGATGGGAGGTACAAGGTTCGAAGAATAATTGCCACCTATGTGTTAACTAACCCTAATTGTTGTGCTATAAATGTTGCCATATTAAGTATTGCCATGCTAAATGTTGTCATATCATTCGTTATGTTTTTTCTTATGATCACTATCAAGTCTATCTCATGAGCTTCATTCATTTCCCCTAACTCTTTTCATGAGGTGTCTTATAAAGCAGTGGCTAGATTCATGCAAACTCCTTTTTAAGATGATATCCCACCAATATCGTCTTTTAGCCATGTATCCATGATACGTCGTTACACTTTATAGGTGTCACCGTGATATCTCGACTACCCATTTTACTTATGCATATTATTTCCCTTTTCTAGAGATATCCCATAAATGTCTCGTTCGATCCTTACCTCTGAGTAAGTTGCATGCATCTCCCAATCATCATTTTAGAGGCACTACATCGAGGCCTCGCTTTAATCATTGTTGCCCCTAGAGATGTAGTATTAACATCTTGCCTAAACCATAGTGTCATCATGCATCTACCCATGTTGTCACATCATTTATCACTAGAGATATCCCATCGATGTCTCGCTAAAACTCATCATGTCTATGAATAGAGATATCCTGCCAATATCTTATCTTCTGTCCATACATCCTTGAAATGCGCCATATCATGCATTACCCTAGTCAACCTTATATTGATCTTGGGCCCTCAGACCCTAGCAAACCTTTACCTGCATTATGATGTCCTATCAATGTTTCATCTACCACATCTGTCCGAACCATAGTCGCATGACATTATTTCATCATAACCCTGTGTATCCTAGAATCTAGGGGTGTGTCACTTTTATCATTCATGAAAGTCTTGGGGGAAGCTTTGTTTCCTTATGTGACTAACGAGTTTTTATTTTGTAAGCACACTACACACACGAGTCTTGTCCAGATATCATTACATAGCATTAACTATCTCTTAATAGCCACATTTTCATACATTCACTTTAACTAGGTTCTTTATTCCATTTATTATCCATGCACCAACCCATGTATGGCTGATCTGACCTTGGTTCTCTCTTAGTTTGGAAGAGGATTAAAGATCGCTTAGTTTGAATTAACTCAGAATCAAGTCTAGCTCTAGCTCAAATGGCTTCCCCTACCAAAACTAATGCTCTTGTGAAAGAGATTTGTTTATTGTTTATTGAGCTGCTGAAGTCTGATTGATTCAAGGGTACTCTTGAAGATATGGTACAGAAGATAGTGGAAGAAACTATTGTTAGCATTGAGGTTTCCTGTAAGCAAGGAAATGCTGAAGGCAATTTCAAGCCTCTCCCAACAAGTTATGTCCTTTCTGTTGTATCACCACACTTTAAGAGCAGATCATCGAATTTGCATCCGACGTACTATGAGAATTTCATGAAATTGAAAGGTTTTACTAACAAACAGCTGGCTATTATGTTTTTTTGCACCTTAGAAGGCCTTGTTGCTAAATGGTTCCAGGTTCAGCCTATGGAAGTATGGGATGATTGGTCATAACTCGCGAGGGCTTTTCGGGAACATTTTTCATACATCCTGAAAGCTCAAATTAGCATTAGTGATTTGGTCTCTTGTAAGCAAAGGGAGGATGAAGAATTCTGCAGTTACTACAAGAGGTGGATGAGCTTGAGGATCTTAGTGAATCCAGTACACTATAAGAAGATCCTGATTGATATCTTGATCAATTGAACCTTGCCTAAAATTAAGAAAGAACTTATGGCCGGACACTTCAATGAATTCAATGAGGTTTATGAAGAGGCACACACCCTTAAAAAATATGGTGAGAAATAAGGGGATGACCATGGCATTTCCCTATGGAAGGATGATCTTTCTGTCCTTCTTCGAAAGCTGAGAAAGGTTGGGATCTTAAATGGGTCTTCACCTTATATTGCTTCACAAGCAGACAAAGATGGCAATTTTTATGCTTATCATATTGTTGCAGGGCACTGTACCAAAAGTTGTAAGACACTTTTGACTATCATAAAAGGGCTCATAAGGGAAGAGAAAATAATATGTCCTACCCCTAAAGGGAACCGAGTCCTCCAAGCCCGTATGACTTACAAAGGAAAACTGGAGTTAGAACCCCACCAGTTGCCCAAATCAGCTGAAGATGAGATGCAGGAACGCCATCAATTGGAAAATAAAGAAGTTGAGAAGTATGAATTAATCAGCCCTCCATCTAAGATCGTTCATATTCCTAAGGGATTTTATTTTGATGGGACCTCTTCTCTAGAGGTAAACATTTATGAGTACTGAAGGTTTATGAAGATCTTCAGTTTACATGTCACCCGTTGGCATGGTAAATTTGCAATGACACTAGGTTGAAGAGAATTAGAATGGCATGCTAACCTCCCCCAATCTCAAAGATTCTAGGAAGATTCCAGCAAGGCTTTCCTATCCTACTTTACTTCTCCCCCACTGCAGGAAGAGCCCCAAGATGATGCCCTATGGGAAGAAGAGCTACCACCCCAGGATCCACCTACGATTATGAATAAAGTAGTAGAAGGTCCTGTCCTAGACAGTGATGTTGACAATGAGGAGGTTAATGAGGAAGAGTTAATCTATTCATTCATGATAGCTTGTTCTAGAATTTTGGAAGGTCCAGAGGAATTGCCTGAGTTTATTATTGTTGCACCTGTGGGAGTTGAGGTAGGAGAGGAAGAAGAGCCCGTCGCTTAGTTAGAAGAAGAGGATTATTTTATAGTTTCTATTTCTGATTTCTTTGATGTGAACAATAAAGCTATGAGGCTAATTTATCAATGAAAAATAATTATTTTGCTTACTTGTTTGATGTCTCGCCTAATAGCACTGTGCATTTATTTAAACATTCATATAATGTATTTAGCAGACATGATACTTCTATGCATGAACTTAACTTGGGTACAAATGATAATCCTAAAGTGTTATATATTGCGAATGATATATCCCCCATAGAGAACATGAAATAATAAAAGTCCTAAAAAAGCACGTGGTAGCATTTGCTTGATCCTATGAAGACATGCCATGTGTCGATTGTGAAATAGCCAAACATAGGATTCTGACTGATCCTAAGATCAAACCAGTTAAGCAAAAACTTCGTCGGTTGAGACCTAAATGGGCTAAAAAGGTTAAAGCCGACATATCCAAACGGATTGAAGCTAAATTCCTAGAAGTGATTGAATATCCAACTTGGGTAGCAAATGTGGTTCCAATAGCAAAGAAAGATGGAAGAGTCCGGGTTTGTATCATTATCGTGACCTCAACAAAGCCACACCCAAAGATGATTTCCAGTTACCATACATAGATGTTTTGGTTGATAATGCAGCTAGAGCCGCCATGTATTCTTTTATGGATGGGTATTCGGGTTACAATCAAATACTCATGGATATTTATGACAAGGTCAAGACAAATTTCATCACTAAATGGGGAGTTTACTATTTCCAAGTTATGCAAATCGGGTTGAAAAATACGGGGGCAACATACTAGAGGGACGCTACTACCTTATTGCATGACATGATCCATAAATAAGTTAAAGTCTATGTCGATGACATGTTGGCAAAATCGTCTACCCAAGAAGATCATCCAACTATCTTGGACAAGTTCCTTACTAGAATTGAGAAGTACAATCTCCAACTGAATAAAAAGAAGTGTGTATTTAGAGTTACATCCGGGAAATTGCTGGGGCATATTGTCAGTCAATGAGGTATTGAAATGGATCCAGACAAAATCAAGGCTATCTATAAAATGCCTACACCAAAAATCGAGAAAGAAGTTCGATCATTCTGCAGTTCTTTACAGTATGTTAGTAGGTTCATATCTTGACTTACTATAGTTTATGAACCTATATTCAAATTGTTAAGAAAGCAACAGCCAGTGGTGTGGAATGATCAATGTCAGATAGCCTTTGAAATGGTTAAAGCTTACCTTGTGAACCAACCAGTCCTTCAACCTGAGATATAAGGGAGACCTTTGACCTAATATTTGGCTATTGAGGAAACGTCAGTAGGTCCAATGTTAGTCCACAAACTTGAGGATAAGAAAGAGCACATAATCTACAGCCCCAACAAAAAATTATTAGAATAATAAAGTCGTTATACTATAGTAGAAAAAACCTGTGCTACTATGGTGTGACTAACCAAAAAGCTGAGACACTACTTTCAGTCTTGCCAGATCTAGGCTGTCAAAAGTATTGAACCAATGTAGTATTTGTGTGGATCACCTACTTTGGCCAAGAAGTTGCCAAGGTGGTTGCTATTATTGTCAGAATTTGATATTGAATATGTAATAAAGAAGGTCATCAAAGGACACGTTGTGACAGAATTCTTAGCCTATCAGCCGATTGATTATGATTATATTGAGAACATGGAATTTCCCAATGAGCTATTGGCTATGGTAGAAGAAGCAAAACCCTTGTGGATCATGTATTTTGATGGTGCAGTCAACAAATGAGGCACTAGACTCAGTGTTAACATCGCCACTCCCTATAGCGAGATAATCCCATTGTCTAAATGCCTAGAATTCTCGGTCACCAATAATGGAGCAGAATATGAAGCCTGTCATTTTGGGTTAGTAGAGCTCCTCTCAATTCAGGCAATCGATGTATCACTAGTGGGTGATTCAGCCTTGGTAATTCGCCAAGTCATGGGAGATTGGGAAATCAAAGAAGAATCACTTTGCCCTTATCCTGAAGTGGTTTGGGACCTAATAACAAGTTCAAACAATGTTTGTATGAGCATGTACTAAGGGAGGTAAATCAGATGGCAGATTCATTTAAAAAGTTAGCTTCCATATGGGAAAATCCTCAAGAAAGACTGATGAGAACATTTGTTATGCAATCCTCCAAGATGCCTTTCTTTAACCAATTGGTAATGGTAGTGGAACAAATTGAAAGAGATTCGTGGTACTCCGATATAGTCTAGTTCTTGAGAGATGGTTATTACTCTGATGGCATGTCTAAGTTAGATCGTACAACATTAAGGAAATTGGCTATCCAATTTAGTATGGTTGATCGTGTTCTTTGCCGGTAACGGGTTACTTCTCAACTGTTTAACGAGTGAATAAGTGACTCACATCATGAGGAACACGAATTCAGGTGATTGTGGGCCACATATAAATGGAGTGGCATTAGCAAAAAAGATACAGCATCAGGGTTATCATTGGACTACTATAATGGACGATTATATATCTGAAGTAAAGAAATGTCACAAATGTCAAATTCATAGAGAAATCTCGCACCTACCGCGTACTGAACTTCAAAATTTGTCTACTCCATGGCCATTCTCAGCATGGGGGATAGACATAATTGGCTCCAAGAAGAAACAATAGATTTAATTGAGAAATATTAAATAGAGCATCATAGATCATCTCCTTATCGACCACAAGCCAATGCAGCAGTTGAAGCAGCCAAGAAAGTAATCAAGAAAATCCTGTCCAAATTGGTTGTCACATACCACGATTGGGCCAACAACCTTCCTTTTGCAGTATGGGGACATAAAATGAGTGTTTATACTCCAACAAATTAGACTCCGTTCTCTTTGGTATACATAATGGAAGTTGTTCTACCAGTTGAAACTAAGGTCAAGTCACTCAGGGTTGTCTTAGAACTTCAGTTGAAAGAAACAGATTGGGTCTGCGCTAGATTTGAATGAATAAATATAATAGATAAGACATGACTAAAAGCTTTAGATCACCTATAGATGTGCTAGCACCGTACGGCTAGAGCTTACAACAATCGAGTCAGACAGCCAAAAGAACCACTTAAAGCAGAAGATTTGGTCCTCAAACAGTTGAGAAAAGTCAACATCGATGCTAGGGGCAAAATTCATCCTAAATGGGAAGGTCCGTATGTCATAAAAAAGGTCCTTGGTAAAGGTGCAGTCAATATCATGGATGTGGGTGGCAATGAGTTTATAAATCCTATCAACCAAGACAAACTCAAGCGATATCACGTGTAAATAAAAAATAAATGACAAAATAAACGATAAGCCCGCCAATTTGAAAACCTAAAAAGGGCAGATTGGGAAAAAAATTAGGGCAGCCTGATGATTCGAAAACACAAAAAGGGCAGATCATGCAAAAGTTAAGGCTAATAAAGTCCGTTGAACCTTTGCGAGGGGTTGAAGCAAAAATTAGGACTAAAAAGTTATGAGTTACGATCTATAAAACTGTAATTGGGTAGTTAGCAATGGGAGACATGTTATTTGAAGTTGTTACCTGCATTTGTAACCAATTCAAGCTCCTTCAATAAAAGTTTTATTCTTGAGTAAATTCTCGTATGAATGTGATAATAAATGTATTTTGACGTGAAACTGATTGATTCGCAACTTAGCATGTGTTCCATTTTTCTAATCTCGCCTTATCTCTCATCCCATGTTTAGACTCAATATAAAAAAATGAAAAAAATATATATATATATATATATGTATATATTTCCAAAAAGGCAAAAATACCTCGTAGACTAAAAAAAGCAAGGTCTATGCAAAAAGCCGACAAATTAGTCCGCAAGATTGAAAACCCAAATAGGGTGATCCAGGTAAAAATTAGGACGTATGCTATTTGATGGGTAGAGAACACAATATAAAATACCTATGCAAAAATTAGAGCCGAAAATGGAAATATTATCTAACATGAGCACATCAAATGTCAGACTACATGTCTTTTCTTCGCCTCAGGAAGAACAGGTCCATGACCTATGGAATAATAGTACAAATCAATGCTAGCTGCTAGTCATTTTTTCATAGTAGTCATATCCAACCCTTATATAGCTCATTAGCTGTTATAATCCTCTCAGCTTCGTATTTAAATCGGGCATATTTCATGTATTTTACCCTTCTCTCAACAAAGAGTTCCGACCATGTAGAAGGGTATTCACCTAACACAGTCTTGTAGAATCCAGTTGGAATCTTTTGGACTTGCCCGTATTGCCTACACAATCTGGATGGAGAATATGATATAACCATCTGTAACCCAAGCAATTGTACTCCATCCGGTGACATCTCCAATAAGACATCTAAAATTTTCCACCAAGGGCACACCTAGCGAATCTGGGATTCAACATAAGCATGTAAAATGGGAGCCCACTTGGCCGATGATAGCATCTGATGGCCCGATATGGAAAAAGCATGCTCTAAGAAATTAGATGGGTCATACTTCTTGATACTCCTTAGCGGTGGTTCCTTCAGAGCCCATTTCTCCAAAATCCATACCTATGTGAAAGCGTTTGTCAATATCTGCAAATTTGGAAAATAGCAAACATATCGTGACAAGTTATGTATAGTAATGTGAAATGGTACCCTATTAGGTTTTGGTCCCTAGAAGCAGCATCTAAATGAATGAGGGTCTCTGCTAAGGGAAAAGCAGCCGGAGAAGCCTTGTTAGCAATCTGTGATATCAAAGAAATTAATCAAAAAGGTGCCACGATCTCACCTAACCCACATATGTATTCACTCAGTATCAATATAGAAACCATGGAAGGCCAAGCCGGGTGAACCCTAGAAGAACTTTAACACCATTCGAACACCGAGCGAATCTGGAATCCAGCCAAGTTTGGGGCATGAGATAAGAAACCCCAAGAAAATTTGAGCCTAAAAAATTGACCTAGATCCTTCTCTGAACCGAAAGAAGGTTGACAAATTGCTATCTTTACTCATTAAGGAGAAGGGATATTTAAGATAGCACTAAACTCTTCAAACATTGGACGTAGTTCTAAACTACCCGAACAAAATATTCGGTCCATTGGATTCCATAATGCACAAACTGCCCTAAGAAGTCTAGAATTCATAAGTCGTCAATATAGTACATGATATTCTATAAACTAAATGATTTTAGCTTCTTCCAGTCCTACACACCCTAATGTTTCAGAAATTGCCTCAGCTCTATGCTATAGAAATCCATTATTCGAGTAAATTTTAAGAAATAGAGAAAACCGCAGACTATTGAAACCAACACCATTACTGGTATTAGCGATGTCGGTATAGTTGTCACCTATCCTCTACCACTATCTGTACTATTCAGCAATGATCATTTATAATAGGGGCACCAGGATCGTAGAGCAGATCAGTAGATTTCACTGTAAAAATTAAGGGAATTGATAAGGAATTCGCAAAAGTTATTATTATTCATCAAAGCAAAGTTTTGCACAACAAAAATGTATCAAATATTCCCAAAAGAAGTGTAAATACAAAAAGTGTCTAATCTACTCTGAGCCATCTACAGAAGAGGAATCACTAGCGTCCAATCTCTCTTATCCCTCAGGCTACTCTGCTCCTCCTTGCATAGCTGGGCCACTAAGCCACTTTAAGAGAAGGTTCCTCAAGAGCTGAGTCGCCGCCTCAGAAGCCTCAGCTCTTATAGTGGCACTCTTGGCTTCCTCCTCAGCTCAGGCCATTCTCTGAGTCATATCCTCTAAAGGTAACTGCAAATCCAAACAAATCATGCATCATTCATTATACAATTGATCATGCATCATGCATAAATCATTTCAATAGGTTTAGGTACTTTACCTTATAAGGTATCATTGAATGGAAAGGAGATCGTTAAGAGACTAGTACCCCCTAGCCAGCGACTCTAAGGCAGCCCGAGGCACCTATAAATCAAAGATGAGCTCAAATTTTAGGAAAAATAATTAGCATCGAAGAAAACAAATTCTCAGAAAGTCCAGAATCTTACATTAGTACTATCGGTTAGCACAAACTCCAGCTAATGAGCCAATGGAGGGAGTCCTCAAGTCACCTATCTATCGACTCCAATCATGATGATGAAAGCAGTATCCAGGGCTATTAGGATACGATCCTCAATAATCTATGCCTGGCCAGCAGGCGGAGCAACGGGCACCTAATCAACAGTAGGAGTCGCCTAAGCCGCAGAGAGAGTCTCGCTACTACCTGAGGTCCTTTCTCTCTTGCATGGGGCAACCTATTAAAACACAATATTAGACAAAACAAAAGAGAGAAAGTGAAATAAGTTTCTAAAACCAAAATGAATACATGAGGAGCCGGAAGAGTGGCATGAAAAGGGATCAATCTCATCATGAAATTAGTATAAGTGCCCACAGTAATGCCAGCCTGATATCTTGTGCCATCCCACAAAGCTTCCTGAAACTCCTCCCCCACTAAGTGTGGGTAGAATAGATCAATTGGTGGATCAATAGGAACCACCCTCTTAGCAACACAGGCCACAGTCTAAAAGCTCCTCACTCTCTCTCCCCCCAGTACCATTTCAGGCACATAAGACACTCCAACATTAAGTGCTGGTCATCATATAGCTCACGAGGATCACTGACCAGACCCATATGGCTAGAGCCCTCCTATGGCTCTCGGTGAAGCTACAAAATTGTTAAAAGTTAGGGTAAATGATTCTAAGAACCTTATGTCAATACAGTTTTAACTAATTGTAAATTTAAATTTTATAAATACCTTATCAAGGGTAAGACCCCTTAGATAGGCCCAAAGAGCAGCTGTGTCCCTTAGCATCTTCTTCTAGGACCGGGTCTAGGAGAAGAGAACAGTCACCCCTAGAGTGATCTTACCCGCAAGCTTGGGTGGAGGAAGGACCTCGTACTAAAAGGCCCAAATTTGCAAAAGATTAAAGCATTTTAGCACTAAAAGCATAACTAAAGAAGTAAAAATTACAAAGCTCAAGTTTAGGGATACACCAAAGGAATAAATACCCACACTTCAGGTCTGTCAGGTTCCCTCGAGTGCTAGCATCCAGACCTAATTAGAGCTGACAAAGTGCCGCTCGGCACCAGTTCAGCTTGGGGACCCGAGTCAGATCTGCCAAAGCTGAAAGGAGCTCATAATGCATGTAGTTCAATCCCTAGGGGAAGACGATAATGGTAAGAAAGCCGATGAGGAAAGCTCTGATATACTACTTCCTCAAATCAACAGTCAGCACTCACTACACCAACTAGTGATCACACAGCTTGGTTTACTCCAAGCAACCAGAAGTGGGTCTCACACCCAAAAACCCCTCAACATAATGCAAAACTGGCTCCACTAAATGGAACCTATCAGGATAGACATCGAAGTGAACTACGTCACCTCAAAATGGCAGCCCAGCCATCGCTGCCATATCAGAATGGGTTATCGTCGTCTCCCCGATTGGTAGATGGAAAGTATGAGTAATATCTAATGATCTCTCCTCATACCCTCAGAGCAACATAAGAAGTGTGAGTCCCCTTCGGCCGAAGACTCTCAATCGAGCCACCAAAGCCAACATCTGCCACTCTCTAGCGAAGATCAGCATCTGTAATCTTGTCCCACCACTTTCAGCTAAAGGAGAAAGACCCTAAGCCCTCTCTCAGATGCGCATGCACAATAAAATTTTGATAAGTATCTTTATTTATTAGTTTCATACACTTATAAATGTTTACATGAGACCTATTCCACTTAGAATTGCATTTAAACAACAAAATCAGAGATAACAGGTTCCTGGCATCGATACTGATACGGCTCTTACCTATATCGGTGTGAGACTCATCAAAACTGATACTGATATTGATAGTGGTAGAAGGGAACCATCCCTTACCCGTGGCAAAAACCCCCCAAAAATAAAAAAATTGACCAAATCGGCTTCTTGAGGCGCAGGATTTCATCATCTAAGGTTCTCTAACTACTCGGGAGTCCCAATAAATCCTAGAATCTTACCAAGCATGCATATTTTGTTCATATTCATGTTTATTCTGAAGTTTATAGCCTAAGGCTCTAAATTTTGAAATTTATGAACTATAAACCTTGAAATTTTTTCAGTAATCGTCTATGTGAAATTTATGAACTATAAACCATGAAATTTTTTCAGTAATCGTCTATGTGAAGCATGAGATCTATAGGCATGATTAAGAGTAGGCTCGAATCCCCGATCAAGCTGGAGATGTTTCTCATCATCCTCAAGGAAATATGCCCGTGCAACGGATATAACTAAAAGCTTCGAGTTTGAATGGTTGCTTATGAAGTCTGGGGAATAATCCTAGCATTCTTGGAACCCCGCTTTGTGAAACATTGTGACAAATAGAATGAAATTCGATGCGAATTGTAGGAAAATAGGTCAAAAATCTGAATGGAGCATAAAAGAATGAATGAACTATTATTTGGGGCATTGAGCGCTATTTATAGTTTTTTGAATTTATCGATCATGGCACCGGTACAACACACTAGTGGTATTGATATCCACTACAGCGGTACTGGTATTCATGTCCATAACAAATTATTTTAACTTTCCAAACCAAATCCTAATTCAACATAGGTTAAGAAAATGTTTCCTGTGAGGAATCACCTCATTTCCCAGGTATGACATTTCTAAACAATGCAAACCTTAATTTTCTTGTAGAGATCATAGCCCCGGCAAATCTCTACTGGCTTGGTCCCTGACCGTACATCCAATTTTACCTTTTGTGTAAATCATAGCTCTAACAAATTTCCACGGGCTTGGTTCTTGACCATATAGCTAAATATTATTGTTGTTTTAGAGATCATAGCTCCGGTAAATCTCTACTGGCTTGGTCCCTGACCAAACAACCAATTTTTACCTTTTTTGGGAATCATAGCTCTGGGAAATTTCCACTGGCTTGGTCCCTGACCATACAGCCAATTATTATTGTTACTATACAGATCATAGCTATGGCAAATGTCTACTAGCTTAGCGCCTGACCATGTAGCCAATTTTGCCTATGTGGAAATCATAGCTTTGACAAATTTCAACTGGCTTGGTCCCTAAACATACGGCCAAATATTATTGTTGTTGTAGAGGTCATAGCTCCGGCAAATCTTTACTGGCTTGTTCCCTGACCATACAACTAATTTTTACCTTTTATGGGAATGATAGCTCCGACAAATTTTACACTAGCCTGGTCCCTGATCGTATAGCCAAATATTATTGTTGTTGTAGAGATCATAGCTCCGGCAAGTCTCTATCGGCTTGGTCCTTTATCATACAATCAATATTTACTTTTTGTGGGAATCATAGCTCTAGCAAATTTCCACTAGCTTAGTCCCTAACCATACAGCCAATTCCTATTGATGCATTAATATTTTGTTGCAACACTACCATTTTACTCCCTATAGAGTTATTCTCTTTTTCCTCAGCAGGGATATTTATCATTTCTTTTCCCTACTGAAATGGTTTGTTCCCAAAAAATTCTCACCCCGTGTGGAGAGACGGACTTTCATTTCAAAGCAAAGTCAATCAAATACAATCTTCTTCAAGGGTATTTCAGGTATGATCTCTTATCTTATTCTGTACTCTCTTTCGCACGATTATAAAGACTCCAGTCTATTATGTCCTGCGAGGGGTAGTCTATGAGCATGAAATTTTCTCACACCCCTAGTCGATGATGAATGATTGCCTCTATACTTTATCGTATCCTAATATGTTAAGTTTGAAATTGATTTATGGGAATTGGCCTTGAGAAAATATATTCAGTCCCTCATACCCCTGCTAAAAACCCTAAAATTAGTCATGAGGTGTACCCTGTCATTTGATATCGGTACCGTCATTAATAGATACCGATACAGTTATCCCTTGTAATGGTACCGCTATCTATTATTTTCTGGTTAGTTTTAACCGACTCAATTCAAAAATTCCTATTTAAAGTTAACCAAACCCGATACCAACATCCCTAAAAACGGTTATGATATCGACTTTTCTGGCGGAAAATAAATCTGAATTAATTCAATTTTCCCATTCAGTTGGAGAATTAATTATTCTACCCCGATTTTACTTCTCAATTTTCAATACAAATAGAGGCCTAAGATTGGTTTTTCATATACAATTCACATCTATCAAATCTATTCTGCAAAATTAGCTCTAGGAAAGTTCTTATCAAAGTTTTGTCCAAGTCATTTCTGAGTTCTTAGCAAGTTTAGAATAATGAGTGGATCTAATTTTTTTCCTAGTTATTCTTTACTGATTTTAACTCATCCCTTCTAATCCAATCACTCGCCACGAGGCCATTTCCATTTCAGTTCAAATCTAACAACGGATTCACAATGAAGAGGTACACAATCTGAGACTAAAGTAATCATTTTAATTTATTTCTTGTTTCAATTTATTAACTTTCAATTTATGATACATTAATTGAATTAAACTTGATACAATTGAACTTGACCATAAGTCAATCCATTTTATTTATGTCTCATCTTCATTTCACATTCCATCACTAACAATAATCCAATGAATTCATAATATGAATTACTTATATTTCACTTCCATGATATGAGTTGTTTGCATTTCGTCTTATAAATTGTTTATATTTCGTAATATAAATTGTTTATATTCCATTTCCACAATATAAATTTATATTTCATTTTCATAATATAAATGGTTTATATTTATCTTCCATAATATAATTGATTCACATCCCAAAATGTAAATATTCCATATTTCATTTCCAATTATAATTGTGTTATGTTTCATTTTTCATTTCATTTCATTTTATTCCATTTCCATTTTCAATTATGCAATTAATTGATGCTTCATTTTTATGTCATAATTGATTCACATTTCATCCTCATTTATTCCATGCCATATATTTATTTCTTAATTGTACATCACTTTATTTTTTCCACTACTCTCCATTATCTTTCAATTTAATTAATTATATTTGAGCAGTGATTTTGTTTGAGGGATTATCTTGAAACCCCTGGTAGACTTTTCTATACCTCTGTTCCCATTTCTTCTTGATTTGTGAAATTGGTTGCCATATTTGAGATTTTATCATCTTCTTAAGTGCTTAATCTGTCATGATGCCATTATGCTGGAAGAACGGCACCATGATATTTGACATCAACATTACTATTTATTCCGGGCCAAAATACAATATTGTTGTTTTAACCTTTTATTTGCAAGACAATTGACCAGAATCAATTTGTTTTGTATTACGTGTTATAAGAAAGCGGTAATTGCTATAAAATGATGCCATGACCATATTGAGGTGGTGTGTTTTGATTAGAATAGCTCTTTTTCTCATCTCATTTCTCAAAATGAATCCAGGTAATATTTTTGACATTTAATAAAAAAATTTTGTATTTCAATTTAAATTGGCTAAACTAATTGAATAGTGATTTGTCCGGACCCGAATCTCTAAATTAAGGTATAGTTTTGTTCTTAGAATAGTGCTATACAAGAATTTTCTGGAAGAGCTGATCCAAGTGACGACGCTATATTTTAAATTATGTATTTAGATCCATGGATCTTTTTGACATTATTTTATAAATTGTTTTATATTCTTTCCTACCAATTCTATTTATTCAAACCCCTTGCTGAGTTACCAAGTTGCCTCGATTGCCTATAATTAATGCCTCAATTGTCTCAAAGAGGAAAGTTGTCTCGATTGACCCTAATTTACTCGAAAAAGAAAACGCGGTCCGCGCACGCCCGAAAACGTTATATGCTCACATTCCCCCTTTATTATTTGCAAGTTATTATAAGTTGTTGAATGCATGAACCGTGTGTGAAATAGTGTAGAGAAATAAGATTTTCATAATAATTCCCTGAATGATGAAAAGAAAAACGGTTTTACACGGTGAATGTAATTTTGAATTAACTAAATGATAAATAAGTGACTCAGCTGATACCTGAATCTCTGATCCAAAGGTATGAGTCTCCCGCCCAATAGGAATCGTACAAAAAATCTTTCCCAAGTAGACAAATTGGATGGCAACTCTATCATTTGTATCGAGATTTAGGTCTCGGTTCTTTTGATCATTAAAATTTGCTAAAATGTGCAAACTTGAACTAAATGGTTCCATCACGCTTAAACCAAAGAAACCCCTAATGGACCATGTCATAAGGTGCCAAGGGAAATCCATATATTTTTGACCATGACCTATCACACACATTCGAGCTTAAGTGGAGCAATTACTAGGGGTGAGGCCAGATGCTACTCGCCTCAAGTGCAAAAAGCTGAAGAAGTTTTAGCTTGCTCAAAGGGTCTTGATTGATGATCAATGCAACCAGCATGCTCGAGCCTTCATCCATACACTGTTGACCACAGTCCTTTTCTTATAGGGATCTAGCGGCACGAAGTATGGATTACTTTCAGCTCTCAAGGACTTGGCTCTAGTCCTAAAGCTGAACTAGTGCAAAGCTACTCTTTGTCAGCTATATTATGGGCTAGACATCTGTGCCGGGGGGATGAGAGAGATGTAAAGGCCGACCACCTCTTTACTCAGGTACATTTATCGCGTTATGACTTCTTTCTCTTCAATTGTTTGAGCTTTTCTTTCTTTATTGATTTTGAATTAATTTTTCTTTTAGTGCTTCTTGTCGTGTTCTTTCGCAGATTTGGGCCTTTGTGCCTGGCCTCCTTCCTATCCCCATGATGATGGGTGATGCTGCTGGGGATGCCTCCCTGCTTAGCAAGTGGTCATAGAGTTGGTCTACAGTGACTAGGGAATCTACCAACTTGAGGTAGATTTTGAGGAGCCTTAACTCTGAGCATGTATACTTTTTTCCTAAACTTTGAACACAAACATTAGTGGAAACTATATTTACAGGAGTTAAGTGATTTACCTAAATTATGATTCCATTTCAGCTTCATCATGACCCTAGGAGGGTACTACTCACTAGGTTGCAGTTTAGACTGCCTGGACTGCTTATGATGATAGATGCTTCCTCTTGGAGTGCCCCACTTGCATTGAGTGGTATTTAGGAGAGAGGGTACAAGGCCTTTGGACCATGGTCTTATTGGCTTTGAGGTTGGTTCCCCCTGCTCCTTTTACGGATCTCTTCTATCCACATCTCTTACCGGATGTAGAGTGGCCTATCATTATTGATAGGACCGGATATGTGGCTACTTCTATCGAGGGATCATATCTCATATTTATGAGACAGCTAATTCCCTATCCTCCTCCTCCTTTAGTTGGTCCAGCCAGGCCTTTTTCAGGTATCCTTTTGTCTTTTGCATTTGCTTCAAATTTGACAACATTTTTCAAGCTTAATTCTGAGCCTTGAGTTTTGAATTCAGGATCTCTCTCATAAGAGGAGATGTTAGGCCTCATGCGATAGTGTGGGTGGTTTGGAGGAGGCCCCAGGGGCTGCTGCAACTCTAACGGCTCTAATATAGGCACCCGTCCAGCCAGTTGCCTTTGTGGAGGGTCACTTACAGACCGTTCTCGATACAACTTTTACCATCATGATGAGGGTTGGCAGGCGAGTGATTCAGCACCTAACCCCTTCTATTCACATGCCGTAATTTACCGCAGCTGATGCCACACATGGAAATTTTCTTCTACTTAATTCCTACTAGCATTTTCTCATTTAAATAATTGAGATTGTTTTTTTCCAAATGAAAATTTGCATTTGTAGCTCCCTATGAGCACTGGATTTTAATGATCCTTCTCATAAAATGGTGATGAGACTTAGATAATGTAATACCTTACAGGTGATATCCATTAGTGGTGTTCCTACTATTGTAGAGTTGAGTTTAGCAAAGTTTAGGAGACCTAGACTGCCTGTAGGGACCCGTACAGGTCTCACCATGGGGATACGGGTCCATGGGTTGACCCGTATGACTCAATAGTCTTACACGGGTGGGAGGGACCCGTACGGGTCCTCCGTACCTATACGGGTGCTATTTTTTCCCAAATAGGTAGAATGGTAGGTAAATCATACCTTATTCAAGAGAAATTAGTAATGAATGCACTTTATTGTGTTCAGACTCAATTTTCCCTAATAAATAAGGCTTTTTGCCTCATTTCAAGGGGGGAAAAGAAAAGGAGGAAAAATAAAAATCAATTGAAGCAGTTTATACAGAAATTCTAGTAGAGTCTATAGGTATAGAAAGGGTATAGTTGAGGTATAGAAGGTATAAAATAGGGAGAAAACCCATTCCTTGAGATTTTATCCACATTTTACGCATTTCTAGCTTTATTCATTTGGATTTGGGGTAGGTTCTCTCCACACAAGTACTCGCCTAAATAGTCCTAAAATCACCATTTCATCATCTACTTTGGCTAGACTCTCTCTCAACACAGGGATCTCTTTAAAGTGGATTCGCGACTTAAAGGTATGCTCCATAGTTTCAAAGAGACTCACATCTTGTTAACTTTATCTTCATTTCTACATTTCGGCAAATCTTTTCTATTCTAAAATGAAATGAGGATATGTTTGAGTCTAAACAGGACCTGTACGGGTCCCCTACACTTATATGGGTCCCACAATTAGCCGTATGAGTGCTCCTCACCCGTACCGGTACTGGCTCCCAGGTAGAATCCTCAGGTTTCTTATAAACTTATAAATTCAATATAACAATTTCCATGTGATCATTTTCACTAACAATCTGGTAAATCAACCCACAAAAACTTAAAATGTGTTTTCATAACAAAATATGTTGAAGACTGTTATTTCCTTTTGATCCTAGAAGCCGCCTTGGCACTATCGATCGCAAAAACCCCCATGCTAACATAATCACATTTTTCCTAACCAAATGCTGACTTATGATGTGCCATAAACTGTGCTAACCTTTACGAATGCAGGCAAATTTATTTATTTTGTTTTATAACTTAGAAAAATGTATAGGTTCCCTTGCAATTTCTCCGTTTTCCCCCGGTTGTGATTTTTGTTACCCATTTATTAGTTGTGCTTTATTATGAACTGTTGAATGCATGAATCAAGTGTGAAAGAGTGTAGAAAAATAGGATTTGTGTTATAAATCCCCAAATGATGAAAAGATAATGGTTTTACGTAGTGAATGTAATTTTGAATTAACTAAATCAGAAATAAGTGACTCATATGATCCTCGAATCTCTGATCCAAAAGGTATGAATCTCCCACCCAACGGGAACCGTATTAGGGCTCTTTCCCAAGTAGACAACTTAGGTACCGACTCTATCATTTGTATCGAGATTTGGGTCTTGATTCTTTTATTCATTAAGATTGGTTAAAATGTGCAAACTTGAACTAAATGGTTCCATCACGCCTAAATCAACCAACCCCCAGTGGACCCCATCGCAAGGCACCAAGGGAGATCCACATATCTTTGACCACCGAGAGTTCACAGTGGTGTCTCTGCCGGGGATTATAATTTTTTAACTTGGAAAATTTTTGTTTGTTTGAAAAGCTTAAAAGATTGAGATGAGCATCAAAAAATCATTTACTTAATTCAACCCATTTTCTTTTTCATCATTTGGGAAAATTATTACACTCTATCTTCTCACCTCCTTCTCTACAGAATGAAATGCGCTCTTCTTCTAGTCCTAGGTTAGGGTGCCCTATTTTTCCACGAAACTCATGAAAGTGTCACTCATGCCCGCCGAGAATCGGGGACACTCTAATTAGTAGAGCACTCATTGTCATCTCCCTCTAAAAGAAAAGAGGCTTGATGTGATGGGAACCTACTACATCAACTTACAATATCTCCCTGAGAATTTTACCCTCTAGGTACCTTTTTCTATTGCAATTCGACTAGGTCGCCCTTTATTACCCTTGTGGTAATCAAAGGAAAATACCTATAGAATCGGTAGGAGGAATAAGGTTGAAGGACACATTTCGCATGTGTTGGGATGTGTTCATTTGTAATTAACCTCGCCATGAATTGTTGTAAATGCTTCATGTATAACCTATCCTATACATGTACTGATCTTTTGGTTGCTACCTTAGTGAGAGTCAAAGCTTGACAACGATCTCACATTTGGTCGTCAGCTAAGAATATGCCTCCACCTCCATCCCTGATTAGCTCATCCAGCAGTCAGTTTGGTCCATTGGATTTTGATACTACCTATCATCTTGAGGAGTTGTCTCGCATTCTGACTCATGATGGCTAGATAGATGTTGAGGTTGAGGATCTCAATCTCAATAAAGTTGCAAATGCATCAAGGGCTGATATTAGGCCAGAGATTATAAATGCCATTTTCCAGTATTTAGGGAGTGACCAGTTCCTCGACCGTGTGAATGATAAGATGATGGCCTCCATTAGAGCGATCATGGCTGAGGAGAGGATGGTCAATGTCTCTCAGGGCACACCTATCAGAGCTCTAGCGGTTCATACAGTGGTTAGTGAGCAACCTCCGCTTTCAAAGGTTGCTCACAATCCATTTACTTAGACTCAGTTTCCACCTCTTCAAGTTTGTGGAGAATCTTCCACTCAGTTTGGTCAGTTGGGTTTTGTTGGTCTGTTTGGTTTAGTTAGTCAGCCATTTTTGTTAGTGGGTAAGGCAGTCCCTCCAGCCATCAGTCAGTTAGCTCGGCCTAGCCAAGGGTTTGTATAGCTAGCATTTCAGTTTGGGGCAAAAGGTCTGACCCCTAATTTTGTGGTCTCACCTAAGGGGACAACCTTTCCTTAGTTCATAGGTCTACCCTTAGGTGCGATTGCTAAAGCAGATGGATCATCTTTGTCTGTAGAGTTGCGTGATCTATTACAGAAGTTACTCGCTACCAATCTTAGTATTCATCCATCAGTATAGTCCGTTTAAGTCACTAGGGAGGAGGATTAGGTCCTTGAAAACTTTAATATGCCTAGCATAGCAAAGTATAAGGGAACTGGTCTGCCTTAGTCTCACAACACTACCTATCAAAGGGTAATAAGGATAAGGAAGTTGAGCAACAAAGTTCTTGCCGAGATGTTTCCTTGCACTTTAAAAGGTCCTACTATCGAGTGGTACAATGCTTTGTCAGATGAAGTGATAAAAAATTGGGAGGCCTTGTCTAAAGCTTTCATTGAGAAATATGGTTTTAATCACTATTTAGACAATGATGCAGAATTTGGGGGCTATTAAGCAAGATCCCAATGAAAAGTTCAAGCTCTACTTTGAGAGGTGGATGGCCACCCAAATCTTGCTGAAGGATTATCTTAGCCTCTCAGAGATGATTGTGAAATTGGGGGATGGTGCTTTACCCGCATCTTGTAATGTTCTTGGTATTGATAGTTTCTCTAGCAATGTTGAGGTCTTTGAGAAAGCCGAGAAATGGGAAAGGATCGAGGAATTGGAGAAGATGAGTGTACCAGCCAAACCTTGGTTCAAAAGGAATAACTCATCAACCCCATCCCAGGTCTCCAAACTAAAGTTTGGTTCAGATCCTATAACTGCAATAGTACAAGAAGAGGTTGTTGCAGTCCGCACCCTTGGGGATGTTATTTCTCCTTAAAAGGATTCTTTGTATGCCATCTTCAACAAGTTGAGGGCTCTTGGCCTTCTCCAGAATGTCAAGCCCTATGTTCCTCCTAAGCCCGAGGATAGAGATCAATTTTTTACCTATCATGTTAGCAAGGGTCATTGCACTGGTGCTTGTAGAGATTTACTGGAGGCTATTCATGGCCTAATTAGGGAGAAGAAGATTCAAGAACTGAAGCTCAAACCAAGAACCATGAATAACCCTTTGCTAAATTTTGAGAACCAAGTTACAGCTGTTGAGTTGAGGCTACCTTCCAACCATGTCTTCAATCTAATCAGGCAAGCCAATCTTATAGATCATTCAGTGGTGGCCCTACTCAATGAGCCTACCCTCATCGATATAGATTCATATGAGTTTGAGAAAGCAAATGATGAGTAAGATATGTTGGTTCAACATGAGCCTATTGACATCGGTGCTTATGTATTCGAGGAGGATAATGTCAAAGGATTGGCTTTATTAGTAGAGACCACCAAGGGGAGGAGTTATGTGAAGAATGGAGTGTTGCACGTTACCTACAGCAGGAGGGTGGCTCCACTCCATCTACCGAAGAGATGAAGGGGCAGAGATATTGACATCGAGGTCATCCCCAGTATCAATTAGGGTCCGACCTTTACACCTGCCATTGAGTCTCAGACTCTACCAATTAGTGAGAAGGTAGATCCAAAGATCACCCCCTTATCCAACAATTTCAGGTTACCCCGGCCAAGAATATAATCTAGCAACTTCTCATCGACTCCTAAGATCATCACAAGGGTTTGATAGAAAAGTTGATGAGCATAGAAGCTACACCATCCACTTTATTGGTCGAGGTGTTTTAAGTTATCAGAGGATCTTTTCCAAGTCTAGATGAATCCATTATGTTCTATCCTTCTAATCTCCCAGCTAAAGGGAGCAAGCATAACAAGGCACTTTTCATCAAGGTGTAAATCTTTGATCGTTCCCTTCCATGTGTTACGGTGGACGATGGCTCCGCCCTCAACCTCTACCTTTCCAAGATCCTTCCTCACTTAGGGCTAGATGAATCCATGTTGAAGAAATCAAATACTATTATAAGGGCGTATGATGACACAAAGAGAAGTGTGATTTGGGTCTTTGAGGCTGAGGGTACAATTGGGGAAGTAAAGTCTAAGGTTTTGTTTACTATCCTCAATATTCCTATCACTTACTCCTTATTGCTCGGCCATCTTGGATTCACGTATTAGGGGTCATCCCTTCCATGATCCATCAGAAATTCAAGCTAATCCATAATGGAAAGCATGCGACCATTGAGGTAGATTAACCATCAGTTGTAGCGGCTATGGAAGCTGAAGCGAAAGAGTTAAGGGTGGTTGTTGCTCACCAAGACACAAAGTGGGCTGTTAGGGGGTATGTAGATTATGAAGGATGCATGAAAGGGAAAGGGCTTGGGAAGAATCTTAAGGGATTGTGGAACCCATCGTACCAGTGCCATGGCCATTCAGACTTGGTCTAGGAAATTGCCCAGGTGCTAGGAAATCTAAACCCCATTCATGTCTGGTGCTAGGGGTTGAGGTTGAGAAAAAGGTATTCACAAGGGAGGAGGAACCTATAGAGACAGAGGGAAGGAAAGTCTATGGTTTTGAGATCTTTAATGATGTATATGAGTTCAAGAACGGTTGCAGGATCGAGACCTCAATTTCTATGATAGTTTGTGGGAATGTTGAAGGAGATGAGATGAGATGAGTGAAGCAGTCGAGACTATTACCAAAGCCCTAGCTGTACTTATAAAGAAGAACTGGAGAGGAGAGGAGATGAGAAAAGAAATCCTATAAGAAAGGCCACCAAGAACTTAGCAAAGGGAGTAACCGAAGAAGCTCGTAAGAACCTACAAGCCGATACTACCAGTTCAGCTGCCAATTTTGCCAAGGCTGACCAACAAGGCCCTTCGCCTATGGAGGATGATTCAAATGATGTAATTCCTATTGTTGCAAACATTTTTTATACAAATAATGCTACTTATGAGGCATACCATGGATAAATTGATGCATTATGCATTCACATTTTTGTTTGAATATTTCATTTTAAAGGCATAATGCACTCATAATAACAAAATTCTTGAAAATATCACCATATTTTTTAATGAAGTTGGCTTTGAGTATATCTCAATGGCATGAAAATGTAATGGTTAAAACTTACCACCGAAAAGAGAGATCAAAAGTGCTTAGCATGCATGATAACCTTAGATCTTCAATCATCTTTCTTCATGAGGGAGGAAAAAAGGATACACATCATCAAGAAAGAAGACCAAGAACACCAGAGAGAGATAAAGAAAGCAAACATGCATCAAAGA
This sequence comes from Euphorbia pulcherrima, assembly GCA_947683365.1. Classification (NCBI taxonomy): domain Eukaryota; kingdom Viridiplantae; phylum Streptophyta; class Magnoliopsida; order Malpighiales; family Euphorbiaceae; genus Euphorbia; species Euphorbia pulcherrima. Next base: position 48,198,622 of record CANTUS010000010.1, read on the forward strand.
CACCATTGAAAAAGAAGATTGAGACCCATACCAATATAAACTTAATGCAAGCTTAAGAACCCAATCCAATGCTCTTTTGAAAAAAAGAACAAATGCTCTTCCAAAACCTTCAAGAAGGAGGACCCAATACTCTTCCAAAACCTATAATAAAAGGGCATTTCTTATCAATATAGGTTCCTCCAATCCCCTTTAGGCCTACATTTCCACAAGAATATGCCTCCAAAAAATGCTTTCTCCATCTATTAAAAAGGAAGAAGACCCCCTGCCTTGCGCAATATTCCTAAAACTTCCCCATAATAACATGATTTCCTTCTTTCTCGAGGGAGAGAACCTTAATACCCCACCTTTCACGAAGGGAAGAACAAGTATCTGCCACCACCTAAGGGAAGCAACTCAAGGCACTTAACCACCTATAGATGTATCAAAAGCGCATATTTCAAGCCTACAATACTAGAGTCAAATACCTGAAGCACTCTCTCAAGGTTGGTGATCTAGTTCTCAAACAACTGCACCAAGTTAGCACAAATGCTAGGGGAAAGTTTAGGCTTAACTGGGAAGGACCATTCGTGGTTAAGAAATTTTTTGGTACGGGAGGAATCAAACTCATGGACATGGATGGAAATGAGTTTATGACTCCAGTAAATCAAGACAAGCTTAAGCGTTATCATGTCTAGGTTAAAAGAACTAAATCACAGAAAAGCAGCATGAAGAATAAAAGAAACAAATAATAAATCATCCAACGAGTGGTCCTCTACTACTTGGGCAAAAATTTGGGTACAACCTGCTGATCAGTATTCCATAAACTGATCAAGAAAAAGTTAGGGTACTCCAACATAAATGAATACCACTAAGTTGAAAACCTAAAAATGGCAGCTTAGGCAAAAGTTAGGGTGTTGAGAGAACAATGTGAGATGCTTTTTTGGAAAATCTGTAAAGGCACCAATAATACAGTAGGGCATAACCATTGGAAGTTATTACCATTTACTATGTTCTCAAATTAATCTCATCAATGAACTTGTTATGCTTTGCTAAGAATCTTGGTCTTATGAATGCATGCATGTCTTTAGGTGAAATAATCGCAGGTGTGTGAACATTAGTTTTTCTCTACACTTGGTGCTCTTTGTTGTTATCTTTACTACCCATATATCACTCAACAAAAGACTAAAAATCCCGATAAGCCATAAAAGAAATAAGGTTTATGCAAAAGTCGGAAGTGTCTGCTGGATTGAAAACCCTAAAGGGCAGTCCATGTAAAATTAAGATGAAAGAAAATAGAGAAGAAAGAAGAAGCCTGCAGGATCAAAAACCAGAAAGGGTAGTCCAGGAAAAAGCTAAGGAAAAGAAAAGGAAAAGAGGAAGTCCGCTGAGTTGAGCCGCCATGGATAATTCCGGAAAAAATTATGACAAAAAGAAATGAAAGTAAAAGTTCGATAGGTCATCTCATATGGAATGGCCAATGCTAAAATTAGAACTCAATTTAAAAGCGCCAGTTTTGTGATTGCAATTGCTCTTATTGGTTAGAACATCATTTGAAATTACAATGTTGCACAACAAGGATCTCTTGGACTCAGTTCTTCCACTGTTAAATAACATGAAAGCACGAATCCCTAGAAGTGATAATTTCAACCAACTAGCCCTGGTAATATTTATCATTCTAGATTGGGTCAGTTCATCACGATCAAGAACTTCTAGTATTCAATGGCTAACTCACTTGCTCTTATTACACTGTAAAAAGGTTCCATTGTTAGTTGTGCCAAGGGCAATATGAGTTTACAAGAAGCAATATTTAAATGGTCTCATTGCAGAAAGGAAAATTTCAGCATGCATAAAGTCGAATAGCAAAGTATTAATGTGAATGACATCTAAGTTTACAACAAAATGAGCCATGCAGGGCCAAAAATGTCTAATATCCAGAAAGTAAAAAGTAAATCCTAGTCTAAGTGGCCGGAGGATCCTATCCCCGATGCCTATCCTGAGTCATGTCTTGGGTATCTACCAATAACTCATCCATGTTGATCATCACATGGTCCTCAACATTGCTAGCATCCTCAACAGGAAGACAAGACATTCCAACCCTCAAGCTCCCTGCAGCATCAGCAATCTTAACCTACTGCTCCACCTCTTGGTCGGCTCCACCCGCCTAGGTCATGACTAGCACCACCTAATATGTAAAGAGATCATCCCCTGAAGATGAGCCTGATGGTTCCAGTGTCCGCCTGCTCTAAGTCTTCCAGGTCAGCTGTGCTTGCAACATCTCAGTCTTGGCCCTAGCTTGAGCTGCCTCTCTCGTAGTTCTCCCTAGATCCACCTCCAAGACTGAAATCCTGTCCAGCTCCATGGTAGCTACCTAAAATTGCTGCTCCATGAAGCTAGCCCAATCCTCAGTAGTATCTAGGTCTTGGGCAGGCCTGTCTAGCTCAATCGCTAGCAAAGTCTGCAAGAAAATTAGGGGATTAGTACACATATGTAAATATCATAGCATGCATGCATAGTTTATTAAAATTTATAGGAAAATGAAGCTTACCATAGCCATGGCATCTCGTGCCCACATTAGATCTCAAGTCGAGAGGCATCTCCGAGCAATCCTCTCTGCCTCAGCCATAGACACCTATGAAGGACCAGTTAAGTCAGTTCGAAATGTAACTCACATGTTTGACAAAGGTATAAGTGGAAGTCAAGTTTAAGAAGACTTAAACGGGTCGTGCAAGGAGGAGTGAAGTAGATAGTATGGATTGACTCCTCAAGCCTGTGCGCAGCATGCTTCCCCGAATGGTCGAGGAGGTGGAAAGTGGAGTCTAGGTCGGTTTGAAGGATGCCCTCATCAAAACCCCCGAAATCCTTAGCCTGCTTCACCGATAGCTTAGGATCAACTGGCTTAGTAAGAGAAAGGGTAGCAGGCCCAGCAGAAGCAGCGGCAGTAGCAATCTTCTTTCACTTGGAGGCGGAAGACTACATCATAATTTACAGATTATTAGGTTCCCAATTCATGCAAATAAACGTAAAAGCTCAAAAATTTACAAAGTCAAGTTAAAAGAGTAGCTCTAGAAAGACCTTTGGTTCGATGAATGAATGGGCCCCCTTGATCACCCCCGTGTGTGTCGTCACCCGCATTATCATTGTCATCATTGTCGCTCTCCTCATAGTGGGACTTGAGAACCTGGTCACTTGGATGAATCCTGGGGCACGGCTAGATGAGTGAATCTCGAATGAAATCTAGGTAGGACCCATCAACTGAAGCACGCGGGCACCCTTGTCTGGAAGATAGAGCCCCTGGTCAATCTCGGGCATCAGGTGGGGCCATTACACACCCTTAGGCATGAATAGAGGGATGGACCTTTCCACTATTGGGCTAATCTGCTAGCCACAAACCCGCTTACCAAAGTACAACTCTAATGAGAGTTGAGACTCCAACATGAGCCGCCGATCATCCACGCCCCATCGCATCTCCTCAATCTAATCATAAATGACCAAATAATCCCAAGGGTCACGAACAACCTACACATGTCCAAAATGCATTGTAAGATCCCTAACTTTGTACATATGATTTGCTATTAATGGTTAGTTGATTTGTAAATACAGGATCAGGTTTAGAAGTTTAACCGCTTAAAGCGCAGCTGGCGGATGTACTCCTAATAATCAGATATAGTCCCGGCTTTCTAGTCCGAGGGACCTATTCACTTTGAGATAATGAGGGGAGCCTAGGTTTGCCTAAGCAGGCCAGGCCTGGGGATAAAGTGGTGCTCAAATGCCTACATCTGCAAAAAGAAACCAAAGTCAGTTGCCAGATAGTCAATATAAGAGTAAAAGAGCAGAGGAGTTCAGAATTTACCAAAAGAAGCAAATGGTTGATCTTTAGCTCAAACTTCTAACCTGGAACGCCAACATCCAGGCTATAGTATAGCTGAGCCAAAAATAGCCTATCACTAATTCTTGCTAGCTACGCTGACAAGATCCTCTACCATAGACAACAACCCATAGTTTACGTTGCTCGAATAGGACGGGAAGAAGACGGTCATCAAAAGTGTCATGAGGAAGGACCTGACATACTGATCCCTCCTCCCCGTATCGATTGGACTCAACTATGCTAACCAGTAAGTGTGTAGGTACCCATACTTCAGCTTGTCACTCTAACCAGGATAAAGCCCAAGAAGCCACTCTACATAACTCTTCAGGTTGGCCCATGAATACCAACGGTCGACATATACATTGCAGGGGATGATCTCTCGGCTCCAAGTAAGCCCTATCAGCATGAACATGTCTGAGGGAGTGACAGTAACCTCCCCGATGGAGAAATGGAATGTATGAGTAGTCTCTAACCATTACTTGACCAGAACAGAAATGGCAGCTAGGGCAAGCATCTTCAGGCCCGCAGGAATGGCCCGAATAATGTTAAAGAATCCTAGAGCGTCGATACGGGCTAATAGCTGCGTATCCCAAGTAGAAAGAATATCCTTGTACCATTTGCGATAGAAGCTCAAAGCTGTGATAGCCTTGAAAGGGAACTACAAAGACAAAAATAGCGGTATAGTAATGTTAGCATGCATTGGTTAAGTCGGAATTCAGAAAAAAAGTAATAAAAAAGGGAAATTCAAACATTGTGTCCTAGGAAATAGGACCTGTACGAGGTCTGTCCCACCTATATGAATCCTGTTACTCCACCTGTATGAAAAATGGGACCCATACGGGTCATTGACACCCGTATGGTCCCCTGCAAAAAATGCGCATGGGCAAAATTTCCCTAAAAAGCCGAAAATTGTCCAAATGCAACCAAATCATAGTCTAATCAATTCCAAAAGTTCCCTATGCTAAAGTTGCATGCATTAGGCTCTATTTTGCCCCATTAGAACACCCTAAAATCATGCCAAACCAAAGGAAATTATATAATGGAGAAAAATAAAAAATGGAGAGCTTTTATTGACTTACTTGGCATTTAGAGGGATGTGAAGTGGGAGAAGGAACCACTAGGATCTCAGAAAAAGTTGTGAAACCCAAAAAACTATTATCTTCACAAAATGTGTATCCAAGGGCCACCAGACATCGTCGAAACTCCAATTCTCCTACTTGGGGATATTCCTTGCCCTTGAGGTTGAATCGATGAGCATCAGGGATCTTTTTGTACATCTTATCGGTGATTTTAAGAAGAATTCACCAAAATTTTGAGAAAAGGGAAGTTTTGGTAAATGGGGGGAAGGGGGGTGCTGTTCATCTTTTAAAACTGTCCTGACTCCACCCCGTATGGGTCCCCCCAACCACACACCCCACTCGTAGGGGTCCCATTTTGAGGGGTAAATCAGTTTTTCAAAGCAATTAGTTCCCCTAGCAGCAGGGACACATCAAATCAAACCACTTTTCTCAAACCCTGTAATTCAATTAATTTAGGGGCTAAACCCCTAGCTCATCTTAATTATTAATTGAAGGGGCAAAAATTTTTTGTTCACCACAAAGTCAATCAAGAGTAAAGTAAGCTATTCCTAGTCCATTATTGATATAAACAACGTCCATGTGCGAGAAAGAAGTCCCTAATAGGCAAATCATCTAGGAAGATATCTCCCTAGCTATGGCGCCAGTCAAGGGGCAGTACCCAGCAATGGAGCAAGTCAAGGGGCATTCTCCAATGGTAGAACCAGTCAATGGGCATCCCCTCGTCGTCAAACACCCTAGGGGCATCCACCCTAGGGCTATTCCTTAGCAATAGAACTGATCAAGGGGCATCTCCCCCTAAGAGGCATTCCCCTGAGAGGCACCCTCCAAGGGGCCATCCCAAAGCAATCCGGCCAAACCTGACTTTTCTCACAATCAATTTATAGCTTATTTAGGGGCCAAACCACATCCACACATATTTATTCATGATTTAAGGGGCAAAAATTTTTTGTTAACCACAAAGTCAATCAATAATCAAGATGTGTCATCTCAGGAAGTAACTAACTCAAGTTTTATTGTCTCTTGATAGGGTATTCAAATTCCCCAGTAGGAGAGTCATCTGCCTTATGAAAGGGATACACCACCATCATCAATTACGACAGTCAATATGCCTTAAGAAAGGGATATGAGGGGAGTCATCTGCCTTAGGAAAGAGATACACCACCATCATCAGTCAGGAAAGTCAATCCGCCTTAAGAAAAGGATACGAGGAGAGTCATCCGCCTTAGGAAAAGGATACAGCTTCATCAGTATGGAAATTTGATCCGCCTTAAGAAAGGGGTACACACTCCTTCCCCAGTGAGGTTGCCAAGGATACGCATTAGGAAAGGAAAGTCATCCGCCTTAGGAAACGGATACGTGTTGGCAAGGGAAAGTCATCTGCCTTAAGAAATGGATCTACATTGGCAAAGGAAAGTCATCCGCCTTAGGAAAGGGATTTGCATTGGAAAAAGAAAGTCAGCCTCCTTAGGAAAGGGATATGCATTGGCAAAGGAAAGTCATCGGCAAAGGAAAGTCATCTACCTTAGGAAAGGGACACGCATTAGCAAAGGAAAGTCATCTGCCTTAGGAAAGGGATATGCATTAGCAAAGGAAAGTCATCTGCCTTAGGAAAGGGATACACATTGGAAAAGGAAAGGCATCTGCCTTAGGAAAAGGATACGCATCGGCAAATGAAAGTCATCCACCTCAAGAAAGGGATACACATCAGCAAATGAAAGTTGTCTGCCTTAAGAAAGGGATGCCAATGAAAGGAGTTAGCCTAAAAAAGTGACCCACCCATATCATTACCCTAGGTATGATTTCTAAACCCTCGGTCATATCGCGATATCATACAGATCGGTATCTATAGTGATCCCACGTGGGGTAGTCTATGAGTATTGAATTTTAATGGTCCTTCTCATAAAACGTTGATAAGAGCTAGATAATGCAATTTCTTACTAGCGTTATCCATTAGAGATATTCCTACTACTGTTGAGTTGAGTTTGGCTAAGTTTAGGAGACCTAGACTACCTTTAAGGCCCTGTAAGGGTCCCACCTTGGAGGTACAATTCCATGGGTTTATCCGTATGGCTCTATGGTCCCATATAGGTGGGAGGGACCCGTTCGAGTCTCGCTAGGACCCATACGGGTCCTCTGCACCTGTATGGGTGCCATTTTGCCCAAATAGGCAGAATGGTAGGTAAATCATACCTTATTCGGGAGAAATTAGTCATGAATACAATTTATTATGTTCACACTTGATTTCCCCCTATAAATAGGGCCTTTTGCCTCATTTCAAGGGGAAAGCAGAGAACAGAAGGAAAAATGAAGATCATATCAACCAATTTATACTGAAATTCCAGCAGTTTCCATATGTATAGAAAGGGTATAGTTAGGTTATAAAAGGTATAAAATAGGGAGAAAACCCATTCCTTAAGGTTTTGTCCACATTTCATGCATTTCTAGCTTTGTTCATTAGGATTTGAGGGAGGTTTTGTTCACACAAATACTCGCCTAAATGGTCATAAAATAACCATTTTGTCATCTACTTTGGCTAGACTCTCTCTCAGCATAGGGATCACTTCAAAGTGGATTCACGTCATAAAGGTATGCTCTTGAGTTTCAAAGAGACTCACATCTTGTTAGGTTTATCCTTCATTCCCACATTTCTACAAATCTTTTCTATTCTAAAATGAAATGAGGTTCTATTTGAGTCCAAATAATACCCATATGGGTCCTACCAGTAGCCTTACGGGTGCTCCTCACCCATACAGGTAATGGCTCCTAGGAAGAATCCTCACTTTTCTTTTAAACCTATAAAATTAATCTGACATCGTCATTTTCCATGCAACAATTTTCACTAATAATCCAATAAATCAACCCACAAAAAGTTAAAATGTGTTTTTGTAACAAAATACATTGAAGACCCATTATTTCCTTTCGATCTTAGAAGCCATCTGGGAACTATCGATCTCAAAAACTGCCACGCTAACATAATCACATTTTTCCTAGCAAAATGCTGACTTATGATGTGCCATAAACTTTTCTAACCTTTGTGGGTGCAAGTGAATTTATTTATTTGTTTTATGACATAGAATAAATGTATAGCTTCCCTTGCAACTTCTTCATTTTCCCTCGCCTGTAATTTTTATTCCCCATTTATTACTTATGCTTTATTATGAACTATTGAATGAATGAATCAAGTGTGAAAGAGTGTAGTAAAATAGGATTTCTGTAATAATTTCCCAAATAATGAAAAGATAACGATTTTATGTAGTGAATGTAATTTTGAATTAACTAAATGAGAAATAAGGGACACATCTGATACTCGAATCTCTGATCCAAAAGGTATGAGTTACTCACCTAATGGGAACTATACTAGAACTCTTTCCCAACTAAACAACTTGGGTGGCGACTATATCATTTGTGTTGGGATATGGGTCTCGATTCTTTTATTCATTAAAATTAGTTAAAATGTGCAAACTTGAACTAAATGGGTCCATCACGCCTAAATCAACCAACCCCGAGTGAACCCTACCGTAAGGCTCCAAGGGAGATCCACATATCTTCGACCATTGAGAGTTCACAATCCTACTAGCTGAGGTAGAGGAGAATGATTCATGATATCAGTCTCTTGGCAACCTTCTGAGGACTCAGACGATTCTTATGGAGGTATGTACTAGTCTTGGGGTATTATACATATATAATGCATGCGATGTGAATGCCACTAGTTAAACCTTTTAGAACTAATGCACTATGTTTAGTATGTTATGTAGATTGCTTTACGTGAGCTCGAGGAGCAATAGGTAGCTACTGAGGATCAAGCTAGGCTGGCTACAACGAAGGCTATATTAGTAGAGGCGGAGGCGTAGGATGCCACCGTTTAAGCTGAGAGGGCTAAGGCCAAGGTGATGAGGCTGAGGGAGTCATGCTCCACATGGAGGAATGAGCAAGGACTACTAGAAGTGTTAGAGTGTTCATCGAGCAGCTCTAGGACTCATGACGAGGTAGAGGATGATGACGACCGCCTTGATTAAATTAGGATTGATTTTTCTTCTTTTTGAACATTTGGACAATTTTGACTTGTTGATATACATTTTTGCCATAAATTACAAATTTTTATCTTTGTTTCGCTATTTTATCGATTAATTTACTGACTTTCTACTTAAAATCAACTAATATTCAAGATGATCACAGCACCGCAATTGATTAGCCATGAACTAAGAGTATAGAGAGCTGGAAACCAAAATTGATCACGGTACCAATATCTAGATCACGGTATAGTTATCCACTACACATTACAGCTTTCTCTTCTGTGTTCTTTTCTAATTTCATGATTATGGCTTTATTTGGAGATATGCTTTGAGATTTTTTGATTCATCTAGAGAAGCGCGACTAGGAGAAGTTGAAGCCTTTTGGGTTATGGAATATGAGGTTCTACATCAATCATCCGGTAAATATCCCACTGGTTCGAGCTGCTTGTACTTTATTGGATTCTGCTGACTGAGTGTTTTGCTTTGGGAACATGGAGCTATGCTCATTATTAAAGGAGTTTAGTGCCGTCCTAGAAGTGCCATCCACGAGGTGTGTGGAGATTGTTATTCCTATTTTTATTTTCAGATCTGCAACGGATTTGATAGGGCTTTTTGGCTTGGATTTAGTTGATGAATTTCTAGCCCATGCCCCTGGGTTATATTAGCTGGAGAGAGTGTTGGTATGGTGTGAGAGTGCCCCTAGGATGCACTTGGCCTAGGCTTTAATGGTAGACAAGGATGTTGCATCTTTTCACCTACTCTTAGTTATTGTCAAGTTAGGTAGGGGGTCATCACCGGCTTCCACTACACTGGCTGAGAAGCTTCTTTTCTTAGATGTTGCTTCTTAGGATATGGATTTGATCAGGGACTATTTTACATTTCTTCAGGTAATGGCTGAACTACCATTTCTCTATTCTAATCAAATAAATTGTATTGACATCACTTTTTAGGTATGGATTCTTAAGAAGTGGGCATTGATTTCTCCTCCTGCCAATATCAGCAAGTACAACCCTTCTCACTTTGCTACTCGTGCCACTACTACTTCTGGTCATCGAGATCTTGGCTTAGTTGAGTGGACTAGGATTCTATAGGCATATTCTGAGAGTTAGATCTACTGGGTTTGCCCCTGGTGGAAGATTTTCGATGTGATGATTGAGCTATGGTCTGGTGGAGCGCAATTATTTGGATTATGGATGGTGACTTCTTATTCATCTTCTAGATTATGCAGGCAGTATAGGGACACCCAGCACATTCCCACTTCTTTCTGTGTTACTGAGCAAGCTGTGTACCCATCTTATTAGCTTTCCATCATTGTATAAAAGTGGGCCACAACTATGCATTTTAGAGGTCTTAGGTATGATAGCCCGAGGACCATCAAGTCTAATGATTTTTATAAAGGATGGATTGCTGCCATATGAGTTTTGCCTAATCATAGGCAGCGATAGACTGCAATTATTGACTAGATTTATCACTCGAGATGATCTGGATCAGTTCTTGTTTGGGGGAAGAGGAGACATCTGACCTGATGACATGATGATGTGACATGTGCTAGACCGAGCATTTTATTTCTTCTTTTTGCATAGGGAGTTACATTTTGGATACTTCTTGGCCTATCAAACTTTTACGTCTTAACTTTTACCTGGACCTCCCTTTTCGGGTTTTCAATCTAGCAGACTCCTTCTTTTCTTTTTTTTTTTTGGCTTTTACATAGACCTATATATTTTTAGTCTATCAGAATATTTTGCCTTTTTTTCCTATTCAATGAATATTTTTGAATTTCTATGATGAATTAATTGCACATGGATAAAAGATAACAAACAAAAGTATTTTGCCTACTTGTAAGTCTATCATGTATTTTGGAAACATACATTCATAATACATATATCATAAGATTTAGAAAGAATGATTCTTTTTCAAATTGATTTTAAATTGATACGACTGTCGATATATATTGCAATTGAAATATCTCTAATTGTTAGCTACCATGTGAAGGTTTTATAGCTAACAACACTTATTCATTTCAAGTCTTAATTGTTGCTTGAACCCCACACATAGGTTCGACAAACTTTATTCATGCCTTAACTTTTGCTCGACCCACCCTTTATGAGTTTTCGAATCGACATGTTGTCTTAATTTTTTTCCAATTCACTCTTTCTGGGTTTTTAAATTGGCGGGATTTATTCTTTATTTTCTTTTTTTATTACACATGGTAGAATTTGAGCTTGTCCTGGTTGATGGGGTTTGTAAACTTGTTGCCATCCATATCCACGATTTTCACTACTCCCTTGCTTAGGATCTTCTTGGTTACAAGGGACCTTCCTAATTCGGTCAGAATTTGCCCCCAGCATTAGTGTTGACTCGTTTTAGCTGCTTGAGGACTAAGTCTCCTACTTTAAGTGGTTCTTTTGGTTGTCTGACTCGGTTGTTATAAGCCCTAGCCATACACTGCTGATACATCTGCAGATGATCCAAGGCTTTCAATCATGCTTCATCTACTATGTTTAGTTGTTCAAATCCCACTCAGACCCCATGTGTTTCTCTCAACTGTGGTTCGAGGGAAACTCTAAGGGATTTGATCTCCATTTCTACTGGAAGAACTGCCTTCGTCCCATATACTAGCAAGAAGGGAGTCTAATTGATTGGAGTACGAACATTGGTCCAGCAACCCAAAATCGCAAAAGGAAGCTTGTCAGCCCAATCCCTGTAGGTGACAACCATCTTGGAGAGGATCATCTTGACTGCTTTATTGGCTGCTTCAACCGCGTCATTAGTTTGTGGTTGATACGAAGACAGTCTATGATGCTCAATGTCGTATTTTTCAATCAAATATACCGCTTTTTTCTTAGAATTGAACTCCATTGTTAGATATGATGTGATGAGGAATCCCATATTGAGCAAAAATTTGGCGTTCAATGAACCTGGCCATCTTCTTGGCCGTAATATTGGTAAAGGATTCGGCCACAACCTACTTTGAGAAATAGTCTACTACCGCGACGATGTACTTGAGCTCATTTATTGAGGATGATAGGATGTTGCCAATTATTGTTGGGAACTGACAGTCTCTTTGAACATGTATAACAGGCATGAAGAAAATTTAATATTTTATCCCTTATCCTTAGGAACTTCTACCAGTTGAAGCGTGCTTTAGCAGAACCTTCTTGCATAAGACTCCAAGAGTAGGATAGCTTCTATGAGTATCCACACAAATCCCACCAACCAAAACCTCCCTCAAGGAAGAACCGCAGAGTTTTGAGTAGCTGCTAGACAACTCCAAAACCTGCCCGAGATATTAACTAAAGCGACTCCTTAATTTTATTCTTCCAAGTTGACTTGAGAAAATACGTTAAAATCTCAAGTTAGAGCTCATCGGAAGAAGTGGTGCGTTGAAATGAGGAGGAGGAGATCTCGTTTTGTAGGGAGGGGGGGGAGCTCCGCTCATTAAATTCTTGGATGGGGAAGGCGGCAAGCTTATGCTTGGCTTGCCTCCCAAGCCCCCTTTTGGGCTACCCCTTTTGCATGTTTGGATTCTATAAATGAATTCAGAGGTCCATGAAAAAATTCTCTTTTAACAGTCCATTCTTTTAGTTTATTTATAACTCTAATAAAATTAGTTATCGGCCAAAATAAATTACTGGCTTAACAGAAAATAATTTAATTATTTTAAGTTATTTATGACCCTAATAGAATTAGTTGTCGATCAAAATAAATTCATGGCTTAACCATAAAATGATTTAATCATTTTAATCAACACTTTAATTTATTTATGATCCTAATAAAATTAGTTATCGATCAAAATAAATTTCTGGCTCAACAAGAAAATGATCTAATCATTTATTCAGCACTTTAATTTTATTATGACCCTAATAAAATTAGTTACCGATCAAAATAAATTCTTGGTCTAACCATATAATAGTCCAATTATTATTATATTATATTTTCGTAAAAGAATAAATCTATTAATTCTTTACTCAGTCCGATGAAAGTCAAATGTGTGTGACCTTATAGGATCTCAAAGTATTGAGCTACTAAGGTTTTACCAATCCTTGTTCTATAGGAACTATTAGCTCGAGGTTCTTGACCATGAATAGAGCTTGATTACCTTAAATGACAGTAGTACGCCTCTAGCAAGGGTCCACCATCCCCCATTACTCGGAATGCCATTTGTGCTTATGACTTAATCTTGGTTAATGCAATAGTTGCCCAATGCAATGAACTCCTTCCATTCTTTAATATTAGTACCATCTAGTTTGTTGGGCTTGGTTAAATGTGTAACCCGCTAATAGCAAGGTTGGTCCAAGCTTTCCTAGTTATTTACTTGTTACTGAAGTATATTGCTTTTTACTATAACGTGTTTGACTAGATTCTATTTCTTTCAATCACATACTCTTATCAGAGGTTTATAGCAATCATCACTTCAACAAGCGGCTAGGTACATCTCCTTAATATATCCGGAGCAATGGATTCTTTCCGACTACACAGCTTACCAACGTGCTGTCATCACTACGCCTGTAATCAGCAGTGGCACCTAAATTAATGACTGAATAGGTATGACCCAAAGTTTAGTGATAGTACCACACAAGGTAACTAGTATCTTAAGTATGAGGATATTTGCAAAGCTACTGCATAAAGATAAAGACTAACACTATGATATATTCACCAAGTGTATATCTCATTGTTCTTCTAGATATATCTTCTAGATATATCCATGTGTCAAACTTAAGGTACCACCTTCAATCTTTAGGAGGTTAGCTACTTGGACCCTTTCCAAGAAAGTTGACCACATGCTAGTCTTACTGCTTCATCAATATCCTTTCGTGATGAAACTGTGACTTGGGATAGTTTAGACATAATCATAATTGCACATGAAGGAGGTCTCACTTAACATAGTCTAACTACAATTTCTCTCTCTTTTCATTCTACAATTTGTCAAGGACTTTTGTACACAGATATTATTGAATATATTTTCACTAGTTATAATATATTTAGACACACTGATATACACAAAAAATTAAACTTATTTATAATAAAATGAATTATTCATACCATTATATAATTAAGATATATCGCCCTAATTGCCTTAAGGGCATACATCATATCTAACAAACTCCCACTTGCACTAAGGCCAATTAGTCATATGTCTTAATCCATATGGTTCCCCACACTGGTCATGTTTGACTTACACCAATGGCTTTGTTAGACCATCCGCGAGGTTCTGATTAGTGGGGACGTATTCTAATGTTATCATCTTAGTGTAAACAATCTCCCTGATTATATAATCTCAGGCCGTGGTTCCTTTGTATGAGCTATAGCAGCATTTTATCACATTACAAAGCAATTGGGTCAATAATCTCAGGCACCACACAGAGATCACCAATAAATTTATTTAACCAGACAACTTCTTTTTCTGCTTCACAGGCAGTAATGTACTAAGATTCCGTGGTTGAATCAACAATAGCTTCTTACTTGGAACTCTTCCAGCATACTACTCCTCCATTTAACAAATACATAAAACCTGACTGAGACTTAAAGTCATCCTTATCAGATTGAAAAATCGCATCAGTGTAAACTCTAATTGTAAGGTCACAATCTCTATGTATCAAGAACTCATCATTAGTCCTTCTCAAGTACTTAAGAATTGCCTTGACGGTTATCCAATGCTTTTCACCTGGATCCGATTGATATCTACTTGTAAAGCTCAAAGCATGAGGGATATCTAGCCTAGTACATATCATAACATACATGATGGATCCTATTGCGGATGCATAGGGTATGTCCTTCATGCTCATTCTCTCCTGAACTACCTTCGGACACTCAGCCTTAGGTAGGTTTATCCCCTTTGTCTTCAGAGATAACCGTTCTTGAAATGCTCAATGTTGACCTGTTCAGTACCTTGTCTATATATGTGCTTTGAGAAAGACCTAACAACCTCTTGGATCTGTCTCTATAGATCTTTATACCTAGTATACATGCTACTTCTCCATGGTCTTTCATGGAGAACTTGCTTGATAACCATATTTTAATACTTTAAAGAAGAGAAATGTCGTTTCCTATTAGCATATTGTCATCAACATACAATACTAAGAAAATGACAGCACTCCCACTAACCTTCTTGTAAATATAAGGCTCATTAATGTTCGGATGAGAAATCCAATTCACGGATTATCTGATCAAAACTAATATTCCAACTCTTGGATGCTTGCTTAAGTCCACAAATAGACTTTTGCAGTTTGCATACCTTCAAGCAATTATGAGATGTAAAGCCCTCAGGTTGTGCCATATACACATGCCGGTCCAAATCTCCATTGAGGAATGTTGTTTTAACATCCATCTGCCATATCTAATAATCATAATGAGTAGTAATGACGGGGAGTATTCTGATAGATTTTAGCAGCGATACCGGTCAGAAAGTTTTATTATAGTTAATACCTTTGCATTGACTATAACCTTTCATAGCCAACCTTGCCTTATAGGTAATCACACTACCTTCCATATTCGTATTCTTCTAGAAGACCCATTTTCACCCGATAGGTCTAACCTCTTACGGTGCATCGACCAAATTCCAAAATTGGTTTTCATACATGGTGTCCATTTCTGATTTCATGGCTTTTAGCCATTTATCAGAATCTGAGCTCTTTATTGCTTCATCATAGGTTCTTGGTTCATCATCCACCATAAGTTATAGTTCCCTATCATCAGTGATGATAAAACCATATCTTTTAGGATCTTTGTGAACAAGACCTGATCTTTGGAATGATTATGTTTCGACAGGTTGTTCTTGGATCACACCTTCTTGTGTATCTATAACGGGGTTGATCAGTTGATTGTCTGCTTCTTCCTTTTAAACTTCTAGTTCAAGATTGCTCCCGCTGACTTTTGTAAGTAAGTGTTCCTTTTCCAAAAAGTGAGCACCCTGAGACTCAAATACCTTTTGTGCTTTGGGTTCATAAAATAAATATCCAATAGTTTCCTTTAGATATCCTATGAATAGAAATTTGTCAGATTTAGCGTCTAGCTTATCTGATGCTATCCTCTTTACCATATCAGGATAGCCCCATACTGATAGGTGACTTAGAGATGGCCTTTTATTATTCATCTTTTATAAGGCGTAAAATAAATTAATTTAGAGGGCACTCTGTTTGATACATAAACTGCGCTCTCTAGTGCATATTGCCAAAAGGATTTACTGAGATTTGCTTGGCTCGTTATGGATTGAACCATATCTAATAAAGTCTGACTCCTCCTTTTGGCCACTATATTGTGTTACGTGTATAGGGAGGGATCCACTAGGGAACTATCCCATTTTCCTTTAGATAATCCTGAAACTCTTGGCTTAAGTATTCTCCACCTCAATTAGATAGAAGTTCTATCATACTTTTCTCAAGTTGTTTCTCTACTTCATTTATGAATATCTTGAACTTTTCAAAACTTTCAGATCTATGCTTCATTAAGTACAGATAATCGTATCGTGAATAATCATCGATAAAGGTTATGAAGTAGGAGTATCCTCTTAGTGCCTTAACACTCATTGGACCACATACATCTATATGTATAACCCCCAATGTACCCGTGGCTCATTCACCATTTCCTTTAAAGGGTAACTTTGTCATTTTTTCTTTTAAACAAGGCTCCAATCGCCATATTGGGCCTAAGTCTCCATGCTTATGCAACTAAATTAAGCGAGTTTTGTTTATATGGCCTAAACGACAATGCCACAAGTAAAAAGATTTCTCATTATCTAATTTTTCTCTTAGTAATGTTTGTATTTGAGAATCTGACTTTGTAATTACAAAATATCATTTGTCATATTACAATAAAATATCATTCATGACTTTGATAATACCTTTTATCATATTGGAATGAAATTCCATCTGTTGTGAAGCAGGAAACAATATTTTATAATGATAATTGAATACCATTTTGTCAGATTACAGATTTTGTCAAAAGGAGATTTTAAGTTCCTATATCAATAGTGGCCAACAAGCTTTCATCATTTTCTGTAGGTAAAACTCTCCTTTTTCCAAACTTTTACTTCTCATTAATATCTATACCTCTGTGTAGATATGTAATTCTCGATAGGTATTTTATACCAATTTAGAATTCCCTTGAGACGTAGAAATTCTCAATATCAAACATCTTGAAGTGGAAGCTTCAGGCCTCCTCCTCTCATGCTATAAGACTTTAGCCATTTTTATCTAGTTTCCAATATATCATATTGAAAACAGTTGTTTTTGTCTCCAAGATAAAATTTTCAGTATTCCTTGTACTTTTCTCTTCACTTTGCTCTACGCTACTTCAAGACTACACACCATGTGTCCCTTTACTTTATTGAGATATGAACCATTTAAATTTTTGACTAATTGGTCCTACAAATTTCTATCAAAAATATTTATGTTCAAATTTTCCACCATGGAAAATCCTTTCTCTAAGATGTAAAGAAAGATTTCCAAGTCCATGATTTTATGATGCCCTTGTAGCTAAGGTAACATGGATCCTAATGTCTGACTTGATGTTTATCCTTATCTCCTGCCAACTATTTACATAAGGTAACATGGATGTTAACAACCACCAAGGTGTTGTATCCTAGTTTCCTTAATGTATTTAATGCATGTTTGTTACAAGTAGCATTGCTTGTATCATGTTGTTCAGATTCGGGCTTATACATTGTACATGTCAAGCCTAAGGCTTTGAGGACTATCCTCACATTACTAAACAAACCCTTGAAGTTAGCGCTAATCAAAATTAGCCATCAATGTGAACATTTGCATAAAAAATAAAGATTTCAACCAAGATGTATGAAAAGAAAAATTGTTTAGACTTCAGTATGTAGTACATTTATTAAATATAAGGACTTTTATTTAAATACATTTATCCTACCATTTTTTGAAATTTACAATAGCCCATTCTATTGAATTCGGGAAGTCTAGCCTAGCTAAATTTTCAAGTAGGCAGCATCTACAACTAGTCTAATATGACCCCTAATTTTACGAGTCAAACCATATTAGTAAGTTGTAGTTGGAATCCTATTCCATTTGTATCGCATGCAATTGCTGATTTGTTCAAGTTCCCTAATTCCAAGGGACGTGTGCTCACATATTAGCGTCTCCTAGAACGTGTCTTAGTTCTATAGCTAGCCCCCAATTTTATTGTGGACTACCCAATCTTGTTAAGGCAGACCAAATCTCAACATTTATAACCGATTGATTTAGATGAAAAGGAACGCTTTGCGTAGCACTTTTATAGCCGAAAAAGACCGTATTGTAAATTTGAGTAAGGAAGACTATAACTTGCCTTAATATGTTTACTTCGGGATATTATTGGTGTTAGACGTCTCACTCAATCTAGGATTTTTTAAATGGATATATTTATAATAATTTATATTAATTTAGGGACTTTTAGAATTAATTTATAAGGTCTAATCTTTTGGTGGGTTTGAGATCTTTATAATATATATTCCATCAACCTAGATTATATGCAAGGTATTAATCTCTTTTATTTTTTACATATATTGCATTTCCTTTAAGCTTTTGTTCAATAATTTAATTTTTACTTTGTTATAGAAACATATATAAGCACCATCTTATATACTAGAAATAAATCACTCCATTATCAATCCCCTCTTAGTCAATTCAAGTTGCACCGATATAGGTTCCCAGATAGGAGAGGTGCCCTATGAGAAGTAGACACCAAGTCCAATCCTTGCCAGAAAAAACACGGGCACAAACCCAAAGACCATTGATCCTCTGGAACTAATAAGTTTCGTTCTTTGAATTCATGTAAATTGAAAGCATCTATAACCCTTGTAACCTATACAATTTATTCAGTCTTTGATAATTTTTGAGTAATTTTTGAGTAAGTTGAGCAGACTTATTTGAAATTATCCATATCCATTTTCTAACCTTGAAATGAAAGCCTAAGTTCATCTATTGTTCCAAACATTTTGATAAACTTCAAATCATTTTATAGAGAAAATAAAATTCAGTTTGCTTTTAACTTAATTATGAACTAAATAGGCAGGCTCTAATACCACTATTGGGAACTCACAGTCACTTTGAACATGCATAACAGGCATGGCAGAAATTCAAAATTTTGTTCCTTGTCCATACAAACTCCTATGTGTTTTATATAAATTAATTAAAGCCTTACCTAAATAAATTCTCTACTGAGGTTAGAATGCACAGGCTAGGCGTACCACAATTCTAAATTATATCCTAGCATAAATATATTTTATACTAAGCACGTTATAACTCTAAGTTATAGTTTAAGCATAAAACAAACTAACCATGCAAAACAACCTAAGCATAATGATTATTAAGTCTAAAAACAGTTAAAGAAAAGAACTTAATAATTAGTGGAGAATTAGAAGACTTACCAGTTGAAGCGTGCTTTAGCAGAACCTTCTTACACAAGCCTCCAGGTGTAGATTAGCCTTAATGAGTATCCACACAAACCCCACCAATCGAAACCTCCCTCAAGGAAGAACAAAGAGTTTTGAGTAGCTACTAGACAACTCCAAAACCCAGCTGAGTTATTAACTAAAGGGACTCATTAATTTTATTCTTCTAAGTTTGCTTGAGAAAACGCATTAGAATCTCCAGTCAGAGCTTGCAAGAAGAAGTGGTGCGTTGAAACGATGAGGAGGAGAGCTCCTTTTATAGGGAGAGGGGGAGCTACCCTCATTAAATTCATGGATTGGGAAAAACCCCATCCTACCCCTTAGCTTGGATGGAAAGCTTATGCTTGACTCGCCGCCCAAGCCGCTTGCAAGGCAAGCTCCTTGTGGGATTGCGGCAAGCCCCCTTTTGGGCTGACCATTTTGCATGTTTAGATCCTATAAATAAATTCATAGGTCCATGGCAAAATTCTCTTTTAATCCTCCTTTCCTTTAATTTATTTATAACCCTAATAAAATTAGTTACTGGCCGAAATAAATTACTGGCTTAACCAAAAAATAATTTAATCATTTTAATTTATTTATAACCCTAATAAAATTAGTTGTCATTCAAAATAAATTCCTGGCTTAACCATAAAATGATTTAATCATTTTAATCAACACTTTAATTTATTTATGACCCAAATAAAATTAGTTACCGGTCAAAATAAATTTCTGGCTCAACAACAAAATCATCTAATCATTTAATCAACACGTTAATTTATTTATGACCCTAATAAAACTAGTTACCGGTCAAAAACATTTCTTGGTCTAACTAAATAATAATCCAATTATTATTATGTTATATTTTCATAATAGAATAAATCTATTGATTCTTTACTTCGTCCGATGAAAGTTCAATGTGTGTTCCCTTATAGGATCCTAAAGTATTGAGCTGTTAAGGTTTGACCAATCCTTGTTCTATAGGAACTATTGGCTCGAAGTTCTAGACCATGAATAGAACTTGATTCCCTTAAACGAATGTAGTACTCCTCTAGGAAGGGTCCACCATCCCCCATTACTCGGAACGTCATTTGTGCTTATGAATTAATCTCGGTTAATGCAATAGTTGCCCAATGCGATGACCTCCTTCCGTTCTTTAATATTAGTACCATCGTGTTTGTTGGTCTCGGTTAAAGTGTTAACCAACTAATAGCGAGGTTGCTCTAACCTATCATAGTTATTTACTTGTTACCGAAGTATATTGCTTTTTACCATAATGTGTTTGACTAGAAACTATTTCTATCAATCGCATACTATGATAAGAGCTTTATAGCAATCATAACTTCAACAAGTGGCCAGGAACAACTCCTTAATATATTCAAAGCGATGGATTCTGTGAGACTACATAGCTTACCAACGTGTTGTCATTACTATACCCATAATCACCCGTGGAAGCCTATATTAATGAGTGAATAAGTATAACCCAAAGTATAGCGATAATACCACACAAGATAACTAGTATCTCAAGTATTAGAATATTCGCAAAGCTACTGCACAAAGATAAACACTAACGCTATGATATATTTACCAAGTGTTTATCTCATTGCAGTCTCCAATATATTTTTTGGATATATTCATGTGTCAAATTTAAGGCACCACCTTCAGTCTTTAGGAGGTTAATTGCCTGGACCCTTTCCAAGAAAGTTGACCACATGCTAGTCTTACTGCTTCATGAAATCCTTTCTTGATGAAACTATGACTAGGGATAGTTTAGACATAATCGTAATTGCATATGAAGGGGGTCTTACTAAACACAGTCCAACTACAATTTCTCTCATTTCATGCTACGATATGTCAAGGACCTTTGTACATATATATCAATGAATATATTTTTACTAGTTACAATATATATGGACATACTGATATACACAAAAATTAAATGCCTTTATTAATATAATGAATGCGTTCCATTACATAATTAAGATATATCGACCTAATTACCTTTAGGGCATACATCATTTCTAACATTTATGTCTATCCCCCACGCCGAGAATGGCCAAGGAATTGACAAGCTTTGAAGCTCGATTGGTGGTAAATGCGAGATTCATCTATATATCTGGCACTCATGACACTTCTTTACTCCTTTGATGCTGTCAGCTGTCATTGTAGTCCAAAAATATCCCTATTGTTGGATCTTATTAGCAAACGCTAATCCATTCATGTGTGGTCCACACTCTCGTAAATGAAGTTTCCTTATAACTTGGTTAGCCTTTTCCTTAGTTAGACACTTAAGAGGCAGACAATTGCGAGCTCTTTTGAATAAGTCATCCTCTATCAATCTAAACTGAGCAACCAATCTACTCAATGTTTCACGATCTGACTGAGATGCCCCCTCTAGGAATTGACCACTTTTCAAGAATTGGATAATGTCCATGGACTATGGATCTTCTGAGATCTTGCCCATTACCATAACCTCTATGTTGATGAAGGCAGTGCGTGAGGATCACATGAATAATGGTCTCATGGGTCTCCCTTGAAGATTTTCCCAAATAGATGCCAATGTTGCTAAGGAGTTAGCCATTTGGTTTTCTTCTCTAGGCACATGTTGAAATAAGTATTGTCTTAACTTTGCTGACTAAACCCAAACTCCTTTGAGCTAAGGATGAAGTGACTCTTCTTTGATTTTCCAATACCCTACTACTTGGTAAATCACTAGAGCTAAATATCCCACCACTGATACATTAATTGCCCCTATTGTGAGAAGAGCTTCCAATCCAAATAAACAAGCTTTATATTCTACCCCATTATTAGTGACTGAGAATTCTAGATGCTTGGACATTGGTATTATCTCGTTATGAGGAGTGACAATGATAATACTGCAAAGACCGGTGTTAGATATGATGTATGCCCTAGTGCAATTAGGGTGATATATCTTAGTTAAATTTGTACGAACAAATATAATGGCATTTCTTTTATTACATCAATGACTGCGAAAATATATTATGGCTATCGTTAAGAATATATTCGTTAATGTGTTTGGAAAAGTCCTTGACAAAATCAGAGCACGTATTGCAAGGACATAGTGGGACTATGTTGGTGAGAACTAGTTCATGTGCAATTTTGATTTGTCTAAATATCCCCAGTCATAGTATCATCAAGACTGGACATGGATGAATACGGATAGACTAGCGTGAGCATGAGATTTTTCAGTTCTTCTCGCGAGACGATCATGACGTATACCCGATTTTATTCCTCATGATAAAAATTCTTTATCAGAGTTTTAATTATTGATACAAAATTCTCTATGAATTTTGTTTTCAAAAAAATTCAGTTTGACATGTCCGATAACGCGTCCGGTGGTAGGTCAAATCGATGATTCGCACCCAAAAAATAATTTTGTCCTAAATGCCCATAAAAAGTCAAACAACACCCTAAAAATTCAAAATATCCCGCTGAAATCACTTTTGGCAGGATTTCCTTTCTTTTTCTAGCTTTTTAGGCTAGGCCATGTTTGCTTTTCAGACCTGGTAGGAGGTTTATGCCACCAACGACATCAACAATACTGTCGGTGGTATCATCCATGCCACCGGCGGTATGAATTTTGCAGCGGTCAGCTTTTTGCTAGATATTTGTTGGATAATTGATCAAGGTCAATCTTTCCACCGGATTTTAGCCTTTGTAAACAACCATTTTTAGCAGAAATAGGGGTTACACATCTCATACTTGAAATCTTCTAGAGGTTTTCTCAAGTTTTAGTTAGATTTAGTGGAATAAAGTTTAGAAAAGGCAAGAAAAGGGATTTAATTCATCTTTTCTTGGTTTTTCTTTACTAAACTCTCTAATATTATAGGAGAATATTTAGGTTTAGAGTCACCAAAATAGGATTTAGATCCTTAAATTCCCCATTCACTAACCAAATCATCATTTTAGGTCCCCGAAGGTGTCATTTAGATCACAAAGAGGTTGATTCACGGCCCCGAGGTAAAAATTCTGAGTCTCATTGCTCTTTGGCTTTCATTTTACTTATTTGTTGTGTTTACTTGCTGTTTTGTGCTTAGTTTTGGGTTTTCGGTTGTTTTTTGGCCGAAAATAGTTGCTGTAAGAAACTAAAACCGCTGATGGCACTTAAACCCGCCGGCGGTATCAACCATATTGCCAGTAGCATCATTGCTACTGCTAGTGGCCTCATTTGTCCCCAATGACCCTATTTTCTTGTCAGGCCCTTTCTTTATGGTATCTAGAATGTCATACATCCTGCTTCTATAAATGAGATTGCCAGCGGCATTAGTGATGCCACCAGCGGTATGGAGTTTTAAGCAGCGGATTAGTTTTTGTTTTATTTCTGACCTATTTTAATTTCTAAAGCTAGGATGTATAGTGCAATGACGGGGATCCAGATTCTCTTGAAAATAGACCCCACCCCATAACATGTGGCATTTTCACTACTAATCCAGTTAAAATTATTATCGAGTCTAAATATGGATATAATGGAATTTTCCAGCAAACGTCGTTTAGACCCCATTTTTAGCCATCTAACCGGGCTCCATAAATTGTAAAAATGAATACGCCATGTTCATGCTAACTTAAGTGTTGTTTGGTTTATTAACTATGCATGTTACGTGATATATCTCGTACACCGTGCCATATTTGTGCTAACCATTTTCATGCAGGTAGATTTAGGATAGATGGATGCTAGGCCTTCGGGTATTTTTATTTATTGTATAGACAAATGTATAGGATTTGGAAAGCCTTGTAATTATTATTTTATTTTCCTCATTTTACTTGAGATGACTATAATAATTTATTTATTTCCCGCTTTGAATGTTAGATGACGCGATAATAATATATAATCGAAAACACAATAAATTGGGTGGATTAAAACTGATTAAGAAAGAATGAAACATTTTAACCTGGCCAATGTAAAATAGACAACATCATCCAAGCTCGAAATCTCTGCTTAAGGTTTGGTCTCCCACACGATGGGAAAATTGTACCAAAATTTCCTAGTTGAGCTGAACTAGGTGGCAACTCTATTTAAGTATGAGATTTTGATCTTGTATCATTTGAATATTAAAATATGCAAAAAAATTTCTAACACCGTCACACTCATTATTTTTGGAGGATTAGCCCACAAGCTTCTCAGCCCGTCTGAAATGTCATCCGCTCACAGTGGCGACTCTGCTTGGGAACTATCTCTTTAAACTTAAACTTAAAATTTTCAATACGTTTAATGGATTTTGATGATGTATTGAAATCATTGGCCAAAATAAAAATTCATTCTTTTTTATAATGTTTTATCCTTACGCGTGTAGATAGTTTTGTAAGATTAGGTGCCCCATTTTGCCTGAGAAGCTCACGGAAGTATCATTCATTCCCTGTTTGGAATTATGGATGCCTGGTGGGCGGATCACTCGTTTTAACCATCACGTGAACTCCTTCAATCGTACCTATTTAATGAGTGGTTGAGAAACGTGGAATCATGGTAAATGAGAACCTTCTACATTAATAACCCTATACCAAAGCCACGCTAGAAAAAGCCTTAGCACTTCATTCCCTTAGGACTACCAACACAATGAAAATAATTGGGATGCACTTCTTTCACCATGTCCGATGAAGAAGATAAACTCCATCCTTTCCAAAGAGGCATTACGCGAGAGTCTTAAGGTTGGAAGAGGGACGTTTTGTGTTCTATATGCTACGTGCACATGCATCAGCCATGCATTGGATTTAGGAGCATAAAATCAATCTACTTACCCTTACCGATCTCCATTCATGGAAGAGGTTTGGCAACTTCCGTAGGACTTCTTTTGTACCCCCATTGAGTC
The DNA here is from genome assembly GCA_947683365.1 of Euphorbia pulcherrima. Taxonomy (NCBI): domain Eukaryota; kingdom Viridiplantae; phylum Streptophyta; class Magnoliopsida; order Malpighiales; family Euphorbiaceae; genus Euphorbia; species Euphorbia pulcherrima. The sequence goes on from CANTUS010000010.1 coordinate 48,223,755, forward strand.
ATGACATATACATATGCATGACGAGGAGTACGAATGTCCCATGTATGTTGGACGGATAAGCCGCCGCATCATCGCTAACCACATCTGCATGCAGCTATACATACCATGCATTGAATATTAGACAAAGGTCATTCACCTTATCCATGGCATCGCATGACCCATCCATAATCTAATCCACTGCCTACTATTTTAGCTAGGAGGAGGCAAAGTTATCATTGCACCCTGATTTGGAGAAGGCCAGAGCACCGTCTGATTCGTCATTCTCTCAACCCGGTTGTCATCACAAAAGTTGAAGGGGTTCCATATACTGATTCTAGTGGGGAGTCAGATTCAGATTAGATTTGGTTGGGTCAAAATTCCTCTTAGCCAGCCATGTTTTTTCCAAACAATAAAGGAAACCTCCCTCCACTTGAGGAGCAAGTAGGCCCTACTCCCACCTCGGGGGCAGGATCTCAGCCACCTCCCAGTTTTGACTTTGCTAGTGCTACGGCTTAGTTTCTAAACTTAGATGCATTCTAAGACTCTATGCAAACAACTGTCCAGGAAGCTGCCAGGCAAGCCCTTGTAGATAAGAATTCCAACCGGGTCTCTAAGTCTGATATATAAGCCCAGAACGGTTCAATACAGATTTTGGCTGGTCCGGTAAGGATAAGACCCATTGCACCTTTAGTTCACCCAACTCCCTCAACTCAACCTATGGCAAGCACATTCTAGTTTAGGCGAGCCTCTACTTTTCTACAAACCTCGATAACCCCTTCAATTGTTCCTTACAATCTGAGACCTTTAGCTCAGAGCTCGATTACCCCAGTATTCACTCATTAGTTTTTAGCTTCTTCTAGTGGACTAATCCAGCCTCTGCCGTCTTTTACTCCACCTCAGTTTGCTGTAACTCCCAAGAGCACTACCTACCCCTAAAATCTTTTCAGTAGCCAACTGATTGCTCATCCCCGCCAGGATATTCCTCCTCCATCTCCACCAGTCCTGAACTATGGCCAAGTCACACAGCCTCCGGGCATGATAACTAAAGTAGCTACTTTTATTTGCCAGATGAAGGCCTCTCAGACCAACTACGACCAGGGCATGCAGCCTCCGAGGGTGACAGCTGAGGCCACAGCTTTCACTCACTAGCCAATCAATGACCAGGTCACGCAGCCTCTAGGCGTGACACCAGAGATTCAAGCTTACATCATAATTCGATAGCTGCTAAAGAACCCAAAAAAAAGAGGATTGGGTCCCCGATAATTTCACTATGCTAAATATAGTGTATTATGATAGGTCTAGTGCCCCTGCTTTCCACATTATTATGTATGAAAGAGTCATGCATGTGCTGAAATTAAGTGATAAGGAGCTTGCTAAAACTTTTCCTTGAGCCCTGCTCTTGAATGGTATCATACTTTGCCTCACCACATTGTCACTGATTGGAAACTTCTTTCTGAGGCGTTAAAAGTGCACTGTGGTTTTAACACTATGATGGAAACAACCCTTCAACACCTTAAGGGAGTCCGCTAATTGCCTTTCAAAACCTTCGAGCAATACTTTAATCGGTGGATGTCAACCCAAGTTTTGATGAAATCTAAGCTAAGCTTTAAGGAGATGATTGTTAAACTCCTAGAAGGCTCCCTTCCTCTTTTCCACAAAGAAATGGCTAACGATTTAGTCCTCTCTTATAAGGCTGTGTAAGAAAAAGCTGAGAAAATTGAGTGCGAGGCAGAGCACAAAAAAGTAGAAAAGGTAGGAAAGCCCTGGTTTCGAAAGAACAATTGTACTCAGCCCATAGCCCCATCACCTACTACACCCAAAGCCCCGGCTACAATTCAGGTAGTTTCTAAAGCACCTAATACACCCCTAGCAACCACTCAAGCTCTGTTGGTAATTATCATAGTTCAGCCTCCTCGTCCTCCTTTTGTTCTAGCTAATCCGTACAAGCTCCCCCTCCGGGTTATTTTTAAGCGTTTAAGGGAAGCAGGATATATCCAGTCCCTTCAGGAGTACAAACTGCCTAGACCCGAAGATAAGAACAATTTCTGTAATTACAATGTTCAAATGGGTCACCAAACTAACAATTATAAGTCCTTACTCTCAGTTATCTAGTGTGTTGTTAGTGAAGGAAAGATCGCCAAAACTAATAAAGCCCTGACCACCATGAGCAACTCTTTACCGAATTTTGGGAACAAGGTGGGCATGATCGATTCCAGCTTACTCAAAGCTACAGTTATCGATCTCCTTACTCGTGGTCTAGGGAGTAGAAATTTAGTTCTAGTTATCGATTCTGGTCTCCCATCCAATTTAGTCTTTGATCTGAGCAGCGAAGCTAATCCAGGAGTTAATTCAGTTCAGGGTATGAAAGTAAACCCGGCCGAACCTAAGAAACAAAGCCATAAAACTTAGCCATTTGTGGCTAAGAGGATGAAAGTTGAGAAAAAATGACTTTTTGATGTAGATTCTTTTGTTTCAGTGGAAGACTATTCCAATAAAGATGACGGAGTGGTCGAAGCAGCCCAGCCAGCAAGCACTGAACTATTTAGGGTCGATTCTCTTGCTGAAGAAAATTCGAATGAGCTACTCAGGCTCGACCAGAATGAGCTTTTCAGTTTGGATGGTTATGAGTTGCTTGACTCGGATTCAGACCCTGATGAACCGTAATATCTGTTTGACACGAGCCACTTAGAGTGTCCTACTCGATAATGTTCTCAAAATTACTCGGAGTGGTCACGTGTATCAGCGTGAGGATCATCGTCTCCATCTGGATAAGGACCTGATCCCTAAGCAGGTGGGCACCACTGTAAGGCCTCCTTCTCCACCTTCGCTTGTTCCAACCAACCTCAAGCTTGACCCTCTCATTACTCAACTTAAGAACACCCAACCTCATTATAGCATCTGGTAGTTGGTTATTGATTTTGATGGGCATCACAGGGGATTAATTAAGCGACTGCTCGATTTAGAAGCTACTCCTACCATTTATGTTGTTGAGATGTGTGGTAGGGTCGAGGAAGCTATTACTCTAAAGAAGGGACCATAGATTGTATTTCACCACTTTGATCTATCTCTTTAGGTTAGGGATCACAATAGGGCTTTGTTCATCCGCATCTAGATCCTCAATAAGACCATACCCTTTATCATGGTGGTTGATGGCTTCGCCCTGAATCTTTGTCCCCTGAAAGTCCTTCCACAGTTGGGACTATCAGAGGAAATGCTTGACAAATCAAACACCATTATCCATTTTTATGATGATTTGAAGCACAATGTGATTATGGCCTTTGAAGAAGAATTCACTGTTGGAGGTGTTATAAGCAAAGTGGGTTCATTGTACTCGACATTCCTGTTACTTACTCTTTATTGCTTGGTCGACCTTGGCTCCATGCCTTAGGCGTGGTTCCCTCCACTCTCCATTAGAAAATCAAGCTCATTCACTAGAATAGGATGGTAACTATCGAGGCGGACAACGCTTCTATCGTGGGTTTTATAAAAAGCAGAAGCTAAATTAGAGGAAGGTCTTCGTGTTGCTGTGATTCGTAAGGCTAAGAAATTGCATCCTATTTTGCATAATTATCTCCACTACAGTATTGGGAAACTGATGAAGCATGTTGGGTTTAAGTCTAAAAGGGGCTGTGGAATCCATGAGCACAGAAATATCAAGGCCTTAGAGGCAAAGGTTCTTGTCCGCCAATCGGGGTTGATGTATAAGCCTAGAAAGACCTATCATCGTGTTCCTTCTAGCCACTATCACATGGTGACTATTTACGAAATTCAAAGCAAGAGGCCTTATTAGGGAGGGCACGAACCCGTCAAGCATAATGGGAAGATGTGGCCCAATTTTGAGATCTTCAAGGATGTTTGTGACTTTGAGGCTAGATGTATGGTTGTTTCTACTGAACTAGAACCTACTGAACCTATTGTGGCTATCAATGTCATTTCTAATAAGGTTAAGGGGTCGGGAAAGATGTATCCTAAGAATGAGTCCAGGGGAAGTGATGAAGAGCCCGTCGATCCAAAAGTTGAAGACTATATGGCTACCATGACCATGGCTATGGCGTTTATGATGAAAAAAGGTTGGAAGGGTGAGAGAACCAGGGAAGAGAATTCCATGACCGAGATCATAAAGAAGCTTGCCAGGGCCCTAGCTGAGAAAGCTAACCCATCCCAAGAACCAACACTCACTTTTGCCTAGAAGATGGCCTTAGAACATGACCTAGATGCCATTCTAATGAAGACTATAGAAGATGCTCCACCTGCTACTGACATCACCATTGAAGCCCCTCTGCCTTTGTAGGAGGACATTATGGATGATGTAATTTTTAGTATTTCTAATATATTTAATGCAAACAATGTCACCTATAAGGCTTTTAATTCAATGAATGACTCTCATTTTACTTACTTGTTTGTTGTTTTTCCTTATAGAACCATGCATTCACATAACCATGCGTATAACATTTTTGGCATTAGTGATACTTCTTTAAGTGAATAAACCTATGTACTGATGAGAACCCTAAAATGGTAAGTATTCCCAATGACTTAACTCCCGAAGAAAAAAGTGAGATAATAAAAGTGCATAAAGATTATGTTAATGCTTTTGCAGGGTCGTACGAGAATATGCCTGGGGTTGATCATCAGATTATCAAACATAGAATTCCAATCGATCCTAAGTTCAGACCTGTCAAGTAGAAGCTCCGTCAATTAAGGCCAGAATGGGTAGATCAGGTTAAGGCAGAGCTTTCAAGATCAATTGAAGCTCGCTTTGTCAAAGTTATGGAATACCCAACTTGGTTGTCCAACATAGTTTGGTTCTAAAGAAAGGTGGTAGGGTCCGAGTTTATGTTGACTTTTCGGGATCTTAATAAAGCTTCACCTAAAGATGATTTACCGCTTTCTCACAATGATGTTCTAATTGATAGTGCCCCTAGGGTAGCTATGTACTCATTTATGGATGGATTCTTGGGTTATAATCAGATTCAGGCAGATATCAACGATAAGGCCAAAATGACATTCATTACCGAATGGGGTTTATTGCTACAAAGTAATACCGTTTGGGTTGAAGAACGTCGGGGCCACTTATCAGTGCACCATAACTACCCACTTGCATGACATGATCCATAAAGAGGTAAAGGCATATGTGGACGATATGATTGTGAAGTCTGCTATGCGAGAAGAGCACCCTGCTATTCTCGACAGATTAATGACTCGTATTGAGAAGTATAATCTACGCCTAAATCTAAAGAAGTGTGTGTTTAGGGTTACTTCAAGAAAGTTACTGGGACACATGGTTAGTCAGAAAGGAATCAAAATGGATCCCGATAAGACCAAGGCCATCATGGATATGCCTCCACCTAAAATAGAGAAAGAAGTTTGATCATTTCTGGGGTCCTTAAACTATGTCACTTGGTTCATCACCCGCATCACTAACGTGTGCGAACCCATCTTTAAACTATTAAGAAAATAGTAACCAGTGGTATGGAATGAGCAGTGCTAAGTGGCATTTAATAGAATCAAAGCTTATCTTATTGACCCATCCGTTCTTAAACCCTCCATCCCCTGGAAACCGTTGATCCTATACTTGACTATCGAAGAGTTCTATAGGGGCAATGCTTGTCTAGGAACATGATGATAAATGGGAGCACGTGATCTATTACTTGAGCAAGAAGTTGTTTGATTATGATAACTGATACTCAAGTGTGGTAAAAACTTGCAGCACTATAGTTTGGCTCACTAAGAAGTTATGTCATTACTTTCAATCATACCGAGTCCAAGCCGTGGCTAAGATTGACTCCATAAAGTATCTTTGTCAATCCCCCACCCTAGCTGGTGAACTATCTTGATGGTTGCTCCTCCTCTATGAGTTTGACATCAAATATGCAATGAAGAAGGTTATCAAGGGGTGGGCAGTGGCAAAATTCCTGGCTAATAAACCCCTTGACTCCTATTATATTGAGTACCTTGAGTTTCTTGATGAGCATCTCGCCTCTGTTAGAATCCTCAAGCGTATGTGGACTATGTACTTTGATAGAACGGTGAACAAAAGAGGAGTAGGCCTTGGAGTCATCATAATCACACCAAATAACAAAATCATCCCGTTATCCAAATGCTTGGAGTTTTCAGTCACCAACAATGGGGCTGAATATGAACAATGTATGTTCGATCTCAAAGCTCTCCTCTAGGTCGAGGCTTGTATAGTGTCTGTAATCGGGGATTTGGCTCTTATGATCCATCAGGTTATCGGGGATTAGGAAATTAAGGAAGAATCTCTTTGCCCTTATGTCAAGGCAGTCCAAGGCTTATCCAAGAAGTTCACCTCTTGCTTATATCGATACATCCCCCGGGTTGAGAATTAAATGGTAGACTCTCTTGCTACCCTGGCCTCCTTATGGGAAGTACCCTAACATCAGCCTATCCGCCTATTAGTTCTATTATCAACTAAGATCCCCTACCAAGCTCACTAGGTTCCACAGGTCCTCGCTATCTCAACCAAAACCTGTTGGTACTCTAACATAGTCATGTTTCTCCAAACCGGACAATATCCTCCAAATTCCTCTGACTTGGACCCTACCACTCTCAAGCTTCTCGCTATACAGTTGGGATATTTTTGGCCCACCTTGACGGTCGATTATATCAACCAAGTTAAGTGGTACCACTAATGCCAAATGAATGGGGATATGCAACATCTACCACCCACTGAGCTCCATCATTTATCTACTCCTTAGCCATTCTCGGTGTGGGGGATAGACATAATAGGTGAAATTCATCCTTCATCAATAAACGGGTATAGATTCATCATGCTAGCGGTTGACTATTTCTCAAAATGGATAGAGGCTGAATCCTACACCAATATCACCGCCAAGAAGATGCCCAAGTTCATAGAGAAGCACATTTTTGCCCGACCGGTCAAACTCCATTGTACTTGGTCTATAGAATGGAAGCGGTGTTGCTGCTTAAAACTCAAGTAAGCTCACTGAGGGTTGCATTAAAGGATAAACTGAAGGAATCTGAATGGACTAAGGCGAGGTTTGAGTAGCTAAATATGATGGATGAGTAGAGGTTAAGGGCTTTAGATAATCGTTGGATTTACTAACAGTGCATGGCTTAAGCCTATAATAGTTGGGTAAGACACCAGAAGTTTCCCCTGAAAGCTAGAGATCTAGTCCTTAATTAGCTAAAACCTTCCACTGCTGATGCAAGGGGAAAATTTAGGCCTAACTAGGAAGGTCCGTATGTGATAAGGAAGATGATTAGCAAAGGGGCGGTTAAGCTTATTAACATGGACAAGAATGAATTTATGAACCCCGTGAACTAAGATAGGCTTAACCGTTACCACATCTAATCCAAAATAAATAAATCAGAAAAAGCAGCACAACAAAAAAGTAGATATAATAATCACTCGCCTTTCGGTCTTTTACGAATCGGGCAAAAATTAGGGTGACACCTGTCGGTCGATATTCTGCAAACTGGTTATGCTAAACTTAGGGGATGTGACAAACCCGCTAGATCAAAAACCCAAAAAGGGCAATCTAGGAAAAAAGTACGGTATCTGAGAAAAGAGAGAGTGCTTTCTAGAAAACCTATCTAGGCTAGTGGGAATCGGGAGTTAAGTCAATGGGAATGATAACCAAACAACATGTACTCTTTTTTACTTCACTTAATGAAAGTATCTATTTTGTTGAATTCTGAATGCTTATGTTTATGTGAATTTTGTATCCATATGGTAAAAATAGCCCAAGTAAACCGAATACCGAGTTCACATTATTCTAAATCAAAAGCATGCAATAAATAAAAATAATTCCAATAGACTGAAAAGAGCAAGGTCTATGCAAAAGTAATAAAAAGTCTGCTAGATTGAAAACCCCAAAAGGGTGGTCCAGGTAAAAATTAAGACAAGGTTCGATAGATTGAGAAACCCTAGGAGCAGTCTATGCAAAAATTAGAACCAAATAAAAGACATATAATAAAATAAAGTTTGATACGCCTGACACCCTAACTAGCCTATGCAAAAGATAGAACTAAAGAAAGCGCATCTCAAGCTGAACTCCTCGGATCAGCTGGCAGTGGAAAAGGGCTCGTGTCTCTGCTCTTTTCGCTCTCCCTTAAAGCGGGCCCTTGATTGCTCAGATCGAGTCTTCAGACAGCTAATTATATCAGTCTCAATGGTCTCCAAATATGCATAGTCTAGAGTCTTGAATATAGCCTTCCTGGCCCACTTCTCTCGGATGTGGCTCACACATCTAGCTTTAAAGACTCCGATTTGGTTCTCAGGTAGCTTGATTGGGACTCTTTGTTGCTTACCGTACTAATGATGCAACTGGTGTGGGGTATAGAATTAAGTCCTATTCACACTTAGCAACTGAATGCAAGATCCCTAAGACTCCACAACTACATCTCGGATCCTCTACCACGACCTAACCCACTGTATATCTGCATTTGTGTACCCCCTTAAAATAGGCATCCGATTGTCAAATGTCAACCAATCAAAATTTGCTCGCATAAACGCCCTTTCCATCAGATGGACAGGTAAGTACTTCTTCGGGGTTCCCTCGCGGTGCCTCCTTCAGGTTCAACTTCTCTATCAACCACACCTGTAAACCAATTTCAAATAAGGTTAGGAAGAAGTAAACAATTTATAAGATGTCGGAGAATGAATACCTGCAGCAGTGTAAGATGGTCATCGATGAGAGTTGGATCGATAGAAGCATCATCTATATTTAGTAGTGTCTCTGCTAGTCCTACGGTTATGGGGGAAGCCCCTGTTGACATAAGACCAATAACTGAAATCAGCCTAAAAGGGGCATCTAGGCCCACTTTTCACATGAACTCTGCCATAAGTAGCAATGTGACCATGAAAGGCCAAGCATGATGAGCTTTGGGTGCCCCTCGACACCACTCCAACATGGGACTAAGCTAAAATCTGGAGTGGTCAGGTAGTCGGGTTAAAAATGGGTCCACACAGTCCAAATTCCACAACCCTAGAGGCATGCCATCTGTACTAAAGGGAAACTCCGAGAATGCCAAGGGCAGGCGATAGGGGCATGGGAGCCCCAATATGGCATGAAAATCCTTGAATAGGGGACATAGCTCAAATGATGAACACTGGAATACATGGTCCATCTGATCCCAGGAAGTTAATGCCGTGTGAAGAAATTAGGAACTAACAGGCCATGCCACAACATATTGAAAGCCCCATAGCCCAAATTTCTCCAACTTCTTCCAGGCTGCATCTCCCAAGCTTTCTAGGAAACCCTGTAGCTACTGATTATAGTTTGCCATGCTTGAATTTAAGAAAGTGGCTGACTCTGAATTTCTAGATTAGTGAGGCCGGCGGTATTGGCAATGCTGCTGACGGTATGATTGAGCCATTGGACGGTATGGAGTGAGGTTACCGGTGGTATGAGCTGCAGGCGACTTTATCTATATTATTTAGCAGATTGAATTTTTCATATAGATGGCGATATTAGCCATGCCCCTAGCGGTATGGAGCTATTTCATGGGATTTTCAGGCTTATTTTAGCTGAAACAAACATGTCAATAACCTGTGAAAACCCTAAAATCTATTTCCATAACATATTCAAGAACAAAATTTAAATTTCATTCAAAAACCAAAGGCCTGAAGGCGCAAATCATCCAAGTATCCAAACCCCAACCCTAAACAAGTCAAACCAAAACCCATGCACATCATTCATAACATCCATCCATTAATTTTTAAGAATTATAACATCATTTGAACATGCAGTTACCATGGCGAGAAGGGCCTGGGAAACCAAAGTATCCCAAAGTGAAAAGGCGTTCCTAACTATCCTCTCTGCCTCCCTGCGAGTAACCGGACAAATCCAAAAAGATGGGGCCATCAAAGGTTAACCAAAAAGGAGAAATCACACAAAATATCAGAATCAAATTTTCACTAAGCTTACATGAGTGGTGTCTGGAAGTATGAAATCCATGGAGTGAGCACTGGAAGTTATATGTCTTATGTTAAACTCCCCATTCAGACCTATAAGGAGGAGGGACTCCTCTAAAGTAGTCAAGAAGGGCCCTGGTACTATACAGATATCCTCCGGCCTACTCCGACCTTGTACTTCACTAATCTCAGAGTAGTTCCTCTTCTTTGGAGGTGGCTGCAAAACAAACAAAAACAACAAAGGTAAGAATTAGCAACCAGTTTGGACCAACAATTGTTATATGTATGTAATCAGATACGGTCTTACATCAGAAGAGTAGTGCTCCTCATAGGCCACCGAAGCATCCTCGCCGACCTCATCCTCCCTCTTGGGGATCACCCTACTCACGACACCCTAAAGTAGTCACTTCTCCTCCTCCCTCTTCTTCTCCAGATAATACTCAATTATGTCATTTTAGTGGATGCGCAGGCATATAGGAAATGGTGCTGGTCATAGGAGCCAGGGACGCTCTCTATAACTTGGTCGTTCCCCTCTAAGTAGGCGGCTTTATTAGCCTCAGTAGTGATAACTAGGTAGGTCACCATAGACTAGTGGGTACATTGATCTAGCCCCGTTACCACTCTCCCAGGTTCCATTCAAGGGATAAGGGGCACTCCATAACGAACTGCCAATTGTCGACATGCTTCCGGACAGCAGTTACATCCGCGAGGTTAGACACCTCATCAAATGGGTTGCTAATGAAATAACCAAACAACCAGGAAAACAATCAATGTAAGCACAATGTAAATTCATAAATGCATTTTGTGTACTAATGTTTTAATTAAGTGTGAAACAGGGGTAAGAATAAAAAATATCGCATACCGAGCTCAACTGAAGGCTCCTTAGTGACTCCCTATAGCTGGTGGGGTGCTTGCCAAGTCCCTTAATACCCTCGCACCACCAACCGAGGAAGTGGGAACCAGCCGGTATAGTGATCTTGAACAGGACCGGTGGTAGAATATAGTGCTCGAAGGCCCAAACCTGCACAAATAACAATTAATCAGTCCAAAACATCCACAAGAAGAAAAGTAGACAAATCGAATAAGGCATAAAATGGATAATTAAATGCTTTTGGAAAAAGTATACCTGTGGGAGCAGATGACTAAGCTGAAGGACCTTTCCCTTCATCCTCGCGCCCGCGTCCAGTTCATGATACATCTGTGCCAGAATGGCCTTGGGCATGGTTTTCTCCTTCATGGTCTTAACATCCTTGACCACAGAGATCAGCCTATAGTTGATCTTTCTACTAGAGACTAGAAAGAATAGCATGGTCAGTAGAGAAATAACAAAAGAGCGAATACAAGCATCCCGCTCTATCTTGGGAACCACCCTGACTTCCATCCAATGCTTTTGGAGCTCCACATATGACAACCACCCCTATGTGGGCTTCAAATTGAATAGCTCTATCACCCTCTTTTCCATGGGCTTTTAAAGGTAGTACTTCACCATATACACATCAAATTGGATGACATGATTCATCCAAGGAAGGCAGGTCAAAGTCACCACATCCAAAGGAGTGATGGTCACCTCACAAAAGTCAAGATGGAAGGTGTGGGTGGTCTCGAACCATTTCTTCATTAAGGCAGGAAGGGCTGAATAGTAAAGTTTCGGCATAGTCAAGGGTATAGCATGGGCTAAATCTCTAAAGCCCACATCATCAATGGCAGCCGCGAGCTCGGGTTCTTTATTCTCAATGTGTTGCCACCACTTGCCTATAGTCCCCATGCCCTTGGTGCAAGTTATGTTTGGAACGGACAATTAAATTGAACATGCATAACATGAATGGCGGAAATTCAAAATTTTGTCCCTATCCCCACGAACTCCTAATAGATGCATATAAATTTAATAAAGCCTTAACTAAATAATTCTCTACCTAGGTTAGCATGCAAAAGGGCTAGGTATGCTATAATTTTAAATTATATCCTAGCACATATATTTTTATACTAAGCATGTTATAACTCTAAGTTATAACCTGAGCTTGTTATAACTCTAAGCTATAACCTTAAAACTCTAAGCTATAACCTAAGCATAAAATAAATTAAGCATGCAAAACAACCTAACCATAATTATTGAGTCTAAAAATGCTTAAAGAAACAGACCTAATAATTAAAAGAGAAAGAAAGAAAACTTACCAGTTGAAGTGTGCTTTAGTAGAACCTCCTTACACAAGCATCCAAGCATAGGATAGCCTTTATGAGTATCCACATGAACCCCACCAACCGAAACCTCCCGGAAAGGAAGAACAAAAAAGTATCAAGTAGTTGCTAGCCCACTCAAGATGCCTCGCCCAAAAATATAAACTAGAGGTGCTCGAATAAAACCAAGCTCCTCAAAATATAACTTGTTAAAAAACCTTTATCGTAGGAATTACTTTTGAACTCGGTACCTCTTACAAGGGGGAGCATAGGAGACCATTTATAGGCTTGGGGGAGCAAAATTGCTCCCCCACTTTCGATATGGGATGTGCATAATATGCAAATCCCATCCAGGTTATGCTAAACATACATTAATGAATATATTTTACTAGTCATAATATAGTCATAAACACATTGATATAAACAAAAGATTAAATGCCTTTTTGATTAAACAAAATATTTGTACTATTACATAATTAAGATATATCGCCCTAATTGCCTTAAGGGCATACATCATATCCAACAAACTCCCACTTACACTAAGGCCAATTAGCCATATGTCTTAATCCATATGCTTTAACATGCTGGTCATGTTTGACTTGAGTCAATGGCTTCGTCAGACCATCCGTGAGGTTCTGATCAGTGGGAACATATTCTAGTCTTATTATCACAGCATCAACAATCTCCCTGATTATATGATGCTTTCTAGATACATGTCTATTTTTCTGATGAGACCCTGGTTCCTTTGTCTGAGCTATAGCACCATTGTTATCACAATACAAAGTAATTGGATCAACAGACTCAGGCACCACACCGAGATCACTAATAAATCCCTTTAACCAGATAACTACTTTTGCTGGTTTACATGCAGTAACGTTTTCAAATTCTGCGGTTAAATCAGCAAAAGTTTCTTGCTTGGAACTCTTCCAGCATACAGCCCCTCCATTTAACACATACACAACTCCTGACAAAGACTTAAAGTCATCCTTATCAGATTACAAACTCGTGTTAGTGTAACCTCTGATTGTGAGGTCACCTTCTCCATAATTCAAGAACTCATCCTTAGTCCTTCTCAAGTACTTAAGAATTACATTGATAGCCATCTAGTGATTTTCACTTGGATTTGACTGATATCTACTTGTAAAGCTCAAAGCTTGAGAGACATCTGGCCTAGTATATATTATAGCATACATGATGGATCCTATCACGGATGCATAGGGTATGTCCTTCATGCACATTCTCTCCTAAGCTATCTTTGGACACTCAGCCTTAGATAGGTTAATCCCCTTTGTCATCGGGAGATAACCTTTCTTAGAACGCTCAAGGTTGAACCTATTCAATAACTTATCTATGTATGTACTTCAAGAAAGACCTAACAGCCTCTTAGATCTATCCCTATAGATCTTTATACCTAGTATAAATGCTAATTCTCCAAGGTTTTTCATGGAGAATTTTCTTGACAACCATACTTTACCACTTTAAAGAGGACAAATATCATTTCCTATTAGTAGAATGTCATCGACATAAAATACTAAGAAAATAACCACACTCCCACTAACCTTCTTATAAACACAAGGCTCATTAGCATTTGGACAGAAATCCAATTCATGGATTATCTGATCAAACCTTATATTCCAACTCCTAGATGCCTGCTTAAGTCCATAAATTGATCTTTACAGTTTGCATACCTTCGAGCCATTTTGAGATGTGAAACCCTCAGGTTGTGTCATATACACATCCCGGTCTAAATCCCCATTCAGGAATGTTGTTTTAACATCCATCTACCAAAATTCATAATCATAATGAGCAGTAATGGCGACGAGTATCCTGATGGATTTGAGCATGGGTATAGGTGAGAAAGTTTCATCTTAGTCGATACCTTCATGTTGACTATAACATTTCACAACCAACCTTCCTTTATTGGTAATTACATTACTGTCCATATTAGTCTTCTTCTTGAAGACCCATTTGCACCCAATCGGTCTATCCTCTTGCGGTGCATCAATGAAATTCCAAACTTGGTTCCCATACACGGAATTCATTTCTAATTCCATGGCTTTTAACTATTTATCAGAATCTGAGCTTTTCATTGCCTCATCATATGTCCTTGTTTCATTATCCTCCATTAGATATAGTTCCTTATCATCAGTGAGGATAAACCCATATCTATTAGGACCCTTATGAAACGACCTCATCTTCGCAATGATTGTGTTTCGATAGGTTGTTCTTGGATCACACCTCCAATTCAATATTGCTCCCACTGACTTTTGCAAGTAAGTGTTCCTTTTCTAAAAAGTGAGCATTCCAAGACACAAACACCTTTTGTGCTTTGGGTTGGTAAAATAGATAACCAATAGTTTCCTTGGGATATCTAATGAATAGACACTTATCAGATTTGGCATTTAGCTTATCTAACACTATCCTCTTTACCCTAACAAGATATCCCCATACTCTTAAGTGACTTAGAGATGGCTTCTTATTACACCATCTTTCGTAAGGTGTAAAATCAACTAATTTAGAGGGCACTCAGTTTAATATATAAACCGCGCTCTGCAGTGCATATCCTCAAAAGGATTTACTAAGATCTGCATGGCTAATCATGGACTGGATCGTATCTAATAAACTCTGATTCCTCCTATCTATCGCTCCATTGTGTTAGGGTGTATAAAGAGGGGTCCACTAGGGAACTATCCCATTTTCCTTTAGATAATCCTGAAACTCTTGACTTAAGTATTCTCCACCTCGATCTGATCGAAGTGCTTTAATACTTTTCTTAAGCTGTTTCTCTACTTCAGCTCTGAATATTTTAAACTTTTCAAAACTTTTAGACTTGTGCTTCATTAAGTACAAATAACCATATCATGAGTAATCATCAATAAAGGTTATAAAGTAGGAGTATCCTCCTAGTGCCCGAACACTTATTGGACCACACACATCAGTATGTATAAGTTCCAATGTACTCGTGGCCCGTTCACCCTTTCCTTGAAAGGGTAACTTTGTCCTTTTTCCTTTTAAACAAGGTTCAAAATCACCATAACACTATAAGTCTACTGGGCCCAAGTCTCCACATTTATGCAACTTGGTTAAGCGACCTTCGTTTATGTGGCCTAAATGGCAATGCCATAAGTAGAAGGAATTCTCATTATCTAACTTAACTTTCTTCACACTGTTTATATTAAAAACTTATGTTTTACTATCAAGAATATAAATGCCACCTTTCAACATCGCATTACCATAAAGAACATTATTCAAACAAATCTGAAAATTAGTATTTGAAAATAAAATTTCAAATCCCTTTGCTGCTAAACACGCAACAGATATAGTATTCTTAGTAACACTAAGAATGTAGTAACAATTATAGAAAACTAAAACAAGTCCACTTGGCAAAATAAGATTAAAGCTTCCTACGGCTAATGCAGCAACTCTGGCTCCATTTCCCACACGCAGGTCCGTCTCCCATTTTGCAAGTTTTCTACTATTCCTTATTCCCTATACAGAGGTACAGATATGAGATCCATAACTAGTATCTAATACCCAAGTGGATTAACGAGGAAAAGCAGCAAAGTTTTAAATTACAAACATACCTGAAGTAGATGCCTCTATAGGCTTCTTCTTCAAATACTCAGAAATAGGAGCTTTGCAATCCCTCTTCTAATGTTCCAGCTTCCCACACTGGAATCAGACATACTTAGATGTCTTCTTTCCTTTCTTCTTTTTACTGATTCTTTTCATGGCACCCAGTGGCTGCTTCTTCTTAGAAGCCTTACCTTTCTCAACCAATGGTAGATCTGATCTTTCTTGATTTGAGGTTCTACTATTTTTAGCATGCTGATTAATTTAGGGATAGTAGAATAAATCTTGTTCATGTAATAATTAGTCATGAAGCCTAAGTAACTATCTGTCAAGGACATCAACAAAAGGTCAGTGCTCAAGTCATGATTCATCTCGAATCCCAAACAATTCAGCCTCTAAAGGTATCCTAGGAGTCTTGGTACATGCTGAGAGGTAGAGGTGCAAGCCTGCATCTTAGTTCCAAAAAGGAGCTTAGAGGTCTCATGCCTCTCTATATTTTCTCGCTTCGAAAAGAGCTCTTCAAGATAGATAACCATGTCCTCTAAGGTGTTCTCATGTTGTTTTTGAAGCTCAGGATTCATGGACCCCAACATGATAGATATAGCAGTCTTACGATCTTTCCCATACCTCAACCAGGCCTCATGTTCCACATGATCCTCAACATCAGGTTCAATAGGGAAAATTTCACTTGGAACATAGGCAATTCCCTTAGATCTGAGAATTATTCTCACAGCTTGGAACCAATCAGAAAAGTTTGAACCCTTCAGTTTGGTGTCAAGTAACACATGGAGATTTATGTTGGTACTCATTTTCAACCTAAGATATAAGAAAAGAAAAGAAGTTTAGATATTATTTTAAGTAGATGCATTTAATATAAGGACTTCTAATTAAACAATTTGTCCTACTATTTTCTTCAAAATTTACAATAGCCCATTCTATTGAATTCAGGAATTTTAGCCCCGCTAAATTTCCTAGTAGGTAGCATCTATAACTAGTCTATTACGACCCACAATTTTATGTGTCAAGTCATAATAATAAATCATAGTTGGAATCTCATTCCATTTGCATCGTATGCAATAGCTAATTCATTCAAGTTCCCTAATCCAATGGGACGTGTGCTCTTATATCAGCATCTCCTTGAATATGTCTCAGACTTGGGCCTAGCCCCTAATATTATGGTGCACTACCCAAGTTCCATTAAGGCAGACCCTATCCCAAACTTTACAACCAATCAATGTGTACTAGTAAGAACGCTTTCCATAACACTTTGATAGCCCAAAGAGACTGTATTATAAATTTGAGTAAGGAAGACTATAACTTGCCTTAATATATTCGCTTTGGGATTTTATTGGTGTTAAACGTCTCACCCAATCAAGGATTTTATTATATGGACAAAATTATAATAACTTATATTAATTCAGGGAATTTTAGAATTAATAAATAAGGTCCAACCTTAGGTGGGTTCAAGCTCTTTATTATAATTATTCCATCAACCTAGATTATATGCAAAATAATTAACACTTTTATTTGTTATATTTATATTGCATTTCCTTTGAGCTTTTATCCAATAAATTTAATTTTTTTCTTTATTATAGAAACATATATAAGCACCATCTTATATACTAGAAATAAATTAGTCCATATTTAATCCCCGCTTGGTCAATTCAAGCTGCACCGATATAGGTTCCCAAGTAGGAGAGGTGCCCTTGAATTGAGTAGACACCAAGTCCAATTCTTAGCCAGAACAAATACGGGCACAAACTCGAAGACCAATGGATTCTCTTAAACTAATAAATTTTGTTCTTTCAATTCATGTAAATATAAAGCATCTATAAACCATGTAATTTAAATAAATTATTGAAACTTGTATAATTCAAGTAAGTTGAGCAGGCTTATTCAAAATTATTCACAAACATTTTCTAACCTTGAAATGAAAAGCACAAGTTTATATACATTGTTCCAAATAATTAAATAAACAATAATCATTTCATATAAAAAATAATATTCCGTTCGCTTCTAACTTAATTATGCACTAAATAGGCAGGTTCTGATACCACTATTGGGAACTGACAGTCAAATTGAACATGCATAACAGGCATGGTGGAAATTCAAAATTTTATCCCTGTCCCCAGGAACTCCTAATAGATGCATATAAATTAAATAAAGCCTTAACTAAATAATTATCTACCTTTGTTAGCTTGCAAAAGGGCTAGGCATACCATAATTCTAAATTATATCCTAGCACATATATTTTATACTAAGCATGTTATAACTCTAAGTTATAACCTAAGCATGTTATAACTCTAAGCTATAACTTAAGCATCTTATAACTCTAAGCTATAACCTAAGCATGAAATAAACTAAGCATGCAAAACAACCTAAGCATAATTATTAAGTCCAAAAATGCTTAGAAAAAGACCTAATAATTAAAAGAGAAAGAAAGAAAACTTACCAGTTGAAGCATGCTTTAGCAGAACCTCCTTGCACAAGCCTCCAAGTGTAGGATAGCCTCTATGAGTATCCACATGAACCCCACCAACCGAAACCTCCCCAAGAGGATGAACTAAGAAGCCTTGAGTATTTGCTAGACCACTTCAAAAGCCTCACCCGAAAATATAAACTAGAGGTGCTCGAATAAAATCAAGCTCCTCAAAATATAACTTGCTCAAAAACCATTATCATAGGAATTACTTTTACACTTGGTTCCTCTTGAAAGGGAGAGTATGGGAGCCTATTTATAGGCTTGGGGGAGCAAAATTGCTCCCCCACTTTCGATAATATGCATATCATACACGGGTTATGCCCGTAGGTCACCATGACCCGAGAGCACAACGCGCATTGCATGTTATGTGTTCTGCAAGGCAAGCCCTTTGCGGATTGCCTTCCAAGAGAGCTGGGCCTCACGGCCGTTACCGCGAGCCCAGATCACGACACACCGTTATGGGCTACGCATGTCCAACCCATTTTCAAGGGCTGCCCCGAGCAATGCCAGCATTGCTCGCTCACCTTTCGGTGCATTCCTGCACACCTGAGCCATTACAAAAGCAGTTTTCTATTCTCGGTCCAATTTAACTCGCCTTGACAAAATTCCTATTTTAATCTTTTTTCAAGTAAGAATTCAATTTTTAATCCTAATAAATTAGTTACCAGTCAAATATAAATTCCTTGGCTTATAAAATTGATATTATCAATTTAGCCAATTTATATATGACCCTAATTAATTAGTCACCTTTCAAAAATAAATCCTTGATCTAATAAAATAATAATCTAACTATTATCATGTTATATTTTCCTAATAGAACAAATCCATTAGTCCTTTACTCAGGCCGATGAAGGTCCAATGTGTATGACCTTATAGGATTCCGAAGTATTGAGTTGTTATGGCTTAAGCAACCCTTGTTCTAATGAACCATTGGTTTGAGGTTCTTGACCATGATAGAACTTGATTACATTAAACGACTGTAGTATGCCTCTAGTGAGGGTCTACCATCCCCAATTACTCAGAATGTCATTTATACTTATGACTTAATCCCGGTTAATGCAATAGTTGTCCAATGCGATGAACTCCTTCCATTCTTTAACATTAGTACCATCTAGTTTATAGAGTTCGCTTAAAGTGTTAACCCACTAATAGCAAGGTTGCTCCAACCTATCCAGTTATTAACTTGTTATCGAAGTATATTGCCTTTTACCATAGTGTGTCTGACTGGAAACTATTTCTATCAAATACATACTCTGATTAGAGGTTTATAGCAATCATCACTTCAATAAGTGGCCAGGTACAAATCCTTAATATATCCGGAGTAATGGATTCTTTCCAACTACTCATCTTACAATAGTGCTGCCATCACTATACATGTAATCACCCGTAACACCCTAAATTAAAGAGTGTATAAGAATGACCCAAATTATAGCAATAGTACCACACAAGGCAACTAGTATCTCAAGTATGAGGATATTCGCATCGCTTATTACATGAAGATAAACACTAACACATTGATATATATACCAAGTGTTTAACTTACTGCGGTCACTAAGATATCTCCTAGATATATCCATGTGTCAAATTAAGGCACCACCTTAATTCCTTAGGAGATTAACATCTTGGACCCTTTTCAATAAAGTTGACCACATGCTAGTCTTTCCGCTTCATCAATATCCTTTCTTGATGAAACTATGACTAGGGATAGTTTAGACATAATCATAATTGCACATGAAGCAGGTTCCACAAAATATAGTCCAACCATAATTTCTCTGACTTCATGCTATGATACATCAAGGACTTTTGTAAACATACAGCAATGAATATATTTAACCAGTCATAACTTATTTATAAACACATTGATATAAACAAAAGATGCCTTTATTGATTAAAAAAAATATTTGTACTATTACATAATTAAGATATATTGCCCTAATTACCTAAAGGGCATACATCATATCCAATAAGTAAGGCCATATAGCTGCAAAAAAATCAGAAAAAAGTAGAACAAATAAGTTCCCGGCATTTAATTCGCATTCTTGCTACTGTTGGAACTAGCCAATATCGCTGCTGGAGCAGTGATACTGCCAGCGACATCAGCCATACTGCTAGCAGTATGGGCGATGCCGCTAGCGATATCGCTATAAGCAACATCAATATGAAAATTCTTTAGGCCTTTCTATAAGGCCTGAAGCTGCTAGCGGCACCAATTTCTCTGATCAGAACCCAGTTTTGCCTAAAATCCAGCTAAAATCAGACCAAAATAAAAAAATGCAATTAATCAAATGCTAAGCATAAAAATAGTAAAAATTGAACCCATGGCATGCAATATCAATTTCTATACTTTCAATTTCATATTCATAACCCTATCACGGCAAAATTTCAAGCCTAAGGCCAAAATCAAAACTTAACAAAAAACAAAGGAATTCAGGTTTTATAGGATTTCTTGGACAAAGCAGAGGTGCTTTTTCTTCTTAGGAGTCAAATTTGTTATGGGTGAAGAAATCTAGTAACCATACATCTCAAGGTTTTCTTCAAACCGTAAGCAATGGGAATTAGGCAAACTTTTAACCCCTCAACAGAAGAATCAGGCAGATTTTTGGGCCTCATACTCGTGGATTTTCTTCCAAATATTTTTTAAACATGAATGAAAGTGAAAGGGAGACGATATAGGAGAGTTTGGAGAGTTTGAAGGAGAGGGAAGTCTGTTTTGGAACCTATTATCGTCGAAATAGGAAGATGGGGTGTTTTAATTCGTATTAAACACAAGCGCAAAATTGAAGGAGTCAGAAACTACCACTTCATACCGCCGGCGGTATCAGCTCACGTCGCCAGCAGCATCACCAGGCTGCCAGCGATATCATTCTCACTAGGGGAAATTTTTTGAATTTCTTTAACCAGTCAAAGATGACACATGGCACCTCATATCGCTAGTGGTATCAATCAAACTGCCAATGGCATCACACCAAGCTGCCGGCTACATTAGCCACTCCAGGGGCATTTTAATTGCCTTTCTAATAGTTCAACAGTATCCCGGCTCAAGCCCTCGAGATTCCAGGACTCCTGAAACCTTTTTATTTTTAATTTAACCCATTTTAACTATTGATCGAAGAGGTAAAAAATTTTTTTGTTTCACGGAATTGATCAAGCAGTAAAACTGTTATTTTAAATTCTATCTAATCTTGTTTTACTTATCACTCTTTGCATATTAAAGCTGAAAGCCCATGCCCCGCTTGGCAAACCTGAAAGCCCAAGCCCGGCTTGGCAAACCTCAAAGCTGAAGCCCGACCAAGGGGCAAACTAATCATCAAATGAAGGTCTTAATGGAGCTATAATCCAGTCGTCCCTCAGGCCCAACCCACTAATAATCAAAGCCCAAGCTTGACCAAGAGGAAAACCAATCACTAAATGAAGGTCCCGATGGAATCAGAATCTTGTCATCCTTCAGGTCTAGCCCACCATCCATCAGGCGCAATTCCTAAAGCCTTGCTCTTTTATGCGATCATACTGACTTATGGCTGTAGTGATCCCCTGAGGGGTAGCCTATGAGCATGAGATTTTTCAGTCCCTCTCGTGAGATGATGACGACGTATACCCAATTTTATTCCTCATGATCAAAGCTCTATGCGGAGTTTTCATTACCAATATAAAATTCTCTATGAATTTTATTTTCAAAAAATTTATGAATTTTATTTTCAAAAAATTTCCGTTCGGCGTGTCCGATAATGCATCTGGTGGTAGCTCGAACCGATGATTTGCATGCAAAAAATAATTTAGTCTTAAATACCCATAAAAAGTCAAACAAAACCCTAAGAATTCAAACATCCTGCTGATATCACTTTTGGCCAGATTTCTTGCTTTTTCCAAACTTTTTAGGCTAGTCCATGCTTGCTTTTTAGACCTGGCAGGAGGTTGATGCTGCCAATGCCATCAGCAATACTGTCGGTGGTATCATCAATGCCGCTGATGGCATAAATTCTGCAGCACTTAGCAATTTGCTTGATGTCTGCTGGATAATTGATCAAAGTCAATCTTTCCACCAGATTTTAGCCTATATAAATACCCATTTTCAATAGAAATAGGGGTTACACATCTCATACTTGAAATCTTCTAAAGGTTTTCTCAAGTTTTAGTTAGATTTAGTGGGATAAAGTTTATAAAAGGAAAGAAAAGGGATTTAATTCATCTTTTCTTGGTTTTTCTTTACTAAACTCTCTGATATTTTAGGAGAATTTTTAAGTTTAGAGTCATCAAAATAGGATTTAGAGCCTTAAATTCCCCATTCACTAACCAAGTCATCATTTGAGCTCTACGGAGGTGTCATTTGGATCATGAAGAGGTGGATTCACTGCCTCGAGGTAAAAATTCTAAGTCTCATAGCTCTTTGGCTTTCATTTTACTTGTTTGTTGTGTTTACTTGTTATTTTATGCTTAGTTTTAGGTTTTCGGTTGCTTTCTGCCTGTAAATAGCTGCTGCAAGAAACGGAAGCCACTGGAGGCACTTGAAGCCGCCGGTGGTATTAACAATGTCGCCAACAGCATGGTTGATACCAATAGTTGCCTCATTTATCCCCAACGGCTCTATTTTCTTGCAGGTCCCTTTCTTTATGGTATCCTTAATGTCATATAGCCTGCATATATAAATGAGATTGACAGCGATATTAGTGATGTCGACAGTAGTATGGAGTTCTAGACATCATATTACTTCTCGTTTTATTTCTGACCTAGTTTAATTTCTAAAGCTAGGATGTGTAGTGCAACGACGGGGATCCAGAATCTCCTAAAAACAGACCTCACCCCATAATATAGGGCACTCTCACTAATAATCCAGTTAAAATAATTATCGAGTCTAAAATATGGATGTAAAATTTGTTTTCCCACAAATGCAGCTTAAACCCCATTTTTAGCCTCCTAACTAGGCTCCATAAATTGTTAAAATGAATTTGCTAAGTTCATGCTAACTTGGGTCTCATTTGGTTTTATTAACTATGCATATTACATGATATATCTCGTACATCGTGTCGTATTTGTGCTAACCATTTTCATGCAGGTAGATTTAGGATAGATGAGTGGTAGGCCTTCAGGTATTTTATTTATTGTATAGACAAATGTATAGGAATTGGAAAGCCTTGTAATTATTATTTTATTTTCTGCATTTTATTTGGGATGACTGTACTAATTTATTTATTTCCCGCTTTGAATGCTTGCTGATGCGATAATAATATATAACTGAAAACACAATAAATATGGTGGATTAAAACTGATTGAGAAAGAATGAAACCTTTTAACTTGGCCAATGTAAAGTTGAATAACATCATCTAAACTCGGAATCTCTACTTAAGGTATGGTCTACCATCTAGTGAGAAAATCGTTGTGAGCACTGGATTTTAACGATCCTTCTCATGAAAATATGATGAGAGCTATATAATGCAATGTCTTTCAGGTGTTGTAAATCAGAGGTGTTTCGATTGCTATAGAGTTGAGTTTGGCTAAAGTTTAGAGACCTAGTCTGCCCATAGGGAACCGTATGGGGTGCTTCCTGGTGGTACGGATCCATTGGGGGACCTATGTAGATCATCCCTTCCATACACTACCCACCCGTATGGGTCCTCTTGTTGCCTAAATAAACTCTTTTGGAAGGGAATCCTTTCCTATTTCAGGAAAAGGGAGGTCATGAACGCAATTTATTGTGTTTAGACCTCCTTTCCCTTATAAATAGGACCCTTCTCTTCACATTTTACACACAGACATCTCATGTGAAAATTATACTAAAACTCTAGCAATTCCTATAGGTATAGAAAATGTATAGTGGGGGTCTAGGAAGTATAAAATAGGGATAAAACGCTTCCTTTAAGGTTTTGTCCACATTCTATTCATTCCAAGCTTCTTTTGTTAGGATTTAGGGGAGACTCTGTCCACACAAATACTCACCTAAATAATCTTATTTCACCATCTACTTTGGCTGAGCTCTCTCAACAGCAAAGGGATCATCTCAAAGTGGATTCACGGCGCAAAGGTAACGTTCCCAAGCTTCAAAGAGACTCACATCTCAGTTATTTCATTATTATTATTATTCTCTGTTCCTTCTATTATATCTGTTACTTTCATTTCTTTTTTTGGGTCTGGTCCTAACCCATATGTGCCTTGTTGGAACTATATATCCCCAAAGATATCAATTCGGTGCGCCATACTCATACGGAAGGAAATCCCTTTTTATTTTATTTTCCCGTCACCAATCTGTTAATCTATTCATCTATAAACTGAACTAAATAGAGTTTCTACCTAGACCAGATAGGACCCATGCCGGTACACCATACCCGCACCGATCCTCACTAGTAACCGTACGGGTCCTACCCACCCATATAGGTACCAGCCCTAGGCAGATTCCAGAACTCATTTGTAACTGGTTAAAAATCAATCCAACTCACCATTTGCCTTGCGATAAGTTTCATTAATAATTTTATAAATCAACCTACAAAAGTTAAAATGTGTTTCCATAATAAAATACGCAGAAGTGCTGATTTATGATGTGCTATAAAATGTGCTAACGTATGTGGATGCAGGGGAATTTATTTTCATTTTATTTTATAAGTTAGAACAAATGTATAAGTTCTCTTTGCAATTTCCCCCATCTCTCCTGGTTGCAATTTTTCCGCCATTTATTGTTTGTGCTTCATTGTAATATGTAAAAGCATGTAACGAGTGTGAAAGAGTGTAGAAATAGGATTTCTATGATAATTCCCTCAGTGATAAATAAAACGGTTTTACATGGTGAATGTAATTTTTAATCATCTAAATGAGAAATAAATGACTCATCCAATACCCAAATCTCTGATCCAATAGGTATGAGTCTCCCGCCCAGTGGGAACCGTACTAACACTCTTTCCCAAGTTGACAACTTGGGTGGCGACTCTATCTATTGGATCGAGATTCGGGTCTCAATTCTTTTATTTATTAAAATTAGCTTATTCTGCAAATTTTAACTAAAAAAAGTTTTGTCACGCCTAAATCCAACCAAACCCCCAATAGGCCCTGCCTCTCACACAGGCATCGAGGGAGACCCACACGTCATCGACACCTTATAGTGGTGACTCTATTGGGAATTAATCTTTTAACTTACAAATTTTTGGTTAGTTTACAACCTTAAAAGACTAAGATGAGCATCGAAAATCATTTACTTGATTCAACTAGCTTTTGTTTTCATCAATTGGGAAAATTATCACACTCTATCTTCTCATCTCATTCTCACTTAAGTTAGATGCCCTCTTCTTCTAGCGCTAGGTTAGCGTGCCATATTATTTTAGCGACACTCACAACGGTGATAACCATGACCACCAAGGATATTGGGGACACCTTAGTGGGTGGAGCACTCATTGCCATCTCCCTCTAAAAGAGGCTTGATGCGATGGGAACCTACTACATCAACTTCAGATATGTCCCTGCACCATTCTTAAAAAAAGCCATAGAATTTTACCTTCTAGGTACCCTAATTTTTGTGTGAGATTAGATTAAGGAAGAATACTCTCAGACTCGATGAGAGAAATAAGGACAGAATCGATCGCTTTGGATGTGTTGTGTTACACACCCTTGTGATTAACCCCTCCATTAATTGTTTTAATTTATACATGCATACCACATTCTATGCATAAATTGATCTCTTGGTTATCATCTCAGCCAAAACCAAACCTTAAAGGGGAAAAGCTTAGCGATGATCTCAAGTCTGTTTGACTCATATTTCGGCTCCTCCAATTCTGTTAAGGGTTGCTCTGTCTCTGTCTATAAGTATTCCATCCAGCAGTCAGTTTAGTCTAGTTGATCTTTTTGCTTATCATCCAGAGGAGATGTCTCGTATCCTAACTCCAGATGGCCAGATTAATGTTGCGGTTGAGGATATTGCTACTAGAGAGGAGGCAAATGCATCGAGGTCTGAGGTTAGGTCAGAGATTGAAAATATCATCTCACAGTACTTGGAAAGTGATTATTTCTTAGATCGAATGAACGATAAGATGTTGGCTTCCATCAAGGTGCTCATGGCAGAGGAGAGAATGGCCAATGCTCATAGCAGCATGCCTATTAGTGCTCCAGCAGTGAATAGAATGATCAGTGAGCAAGTATCAGGAGTTACTCATAATCCGTTCACTAAGTTTCGATTGCCGCTAGTGCGAACTCATGGGGATTCTTCTGGTTAGTTTGGCCAATTGGGTTCTATAGGTCCACTCAGTTCAGCTAGCTTGCTATTCTAACTAGTGGGTATAGTGGCTCCTCTAGTCCTCAGTCAGTTTGCTCAGCCTAGTCAGGGGTTTGTGCTATCACCATTTTAGTTTAGGGCATCTGGTCTGATCCTAAACTTTATGGTCACACCTAGGGGGACAACCTTTCCTCAATCAATAGGTTTACCCTTGGGTGTGATTACCCAATCAGAGGGATCAACTTTATCATTAGAATTATGTGATTTACTTTAGAATTTGTTTGCTACTAATCTCATCTATCAACCATCATCACTATCCACCTAAGTAGTTAGAGAGGAGGATTAGGTCCCTGAAAACTTAAGTATCCCTAGCATAGCAAAGTATAAGGGAATCGGTCTGCCTCAATCTCGCATCGCCACCTATCAAAGGGTTATGAGAATTAGAAAGTTAAGTGATAAGGTCCTAGCCAAAATGTTCCCTTCCACCCTGGAAGGTCCTGCTATTGAATGGTATAACACTTTATCAGACAAATTGACCGAAAACTTGAAAGCTTTATCGGAGGCTTTTATCAAGCAGTATGGTTTCAATGCCACCATTAAAACTACTATACAGAATTTGGAGGTTATTAAACAGGCTCCGAATGAGAAGTTTAAACCCTACTTCAAAAGATGGATGGCCACTCAAGTTCTATTGAAGGATAGGCTAAGACTCCCGGAGATGATCATAAAATTAATGGATGGTGAACTACCTGCTTATCAAAAGGTCCTTGGTATGTATAATTTCTCTAGCTATGTTGAGGTCTTTGGAAATGCTGAGAAGCGGGAAAGGATTGAGTAATTAGAGAAGGCAAGTGCCGGCCAAACCTTGGTTCAAAAAGAATAACCCTTCAGCCCCAGCCTAGGCTTCTAGGTCAAAATCCTGCTTCGATCCTAAAACAATGATAATGCAAGAACAAGTGTCACAGTCTGCTCCATTGAAGATGGTATTTCCCTCTAGAAAGCATCTTTGCCCTCCATGTTTACTAAGTTGAGGGCACTTGGTCTCTGTAAAGTACTATGCCCTATGTCCCACCCAAACCTGAAGACAAAGATCCATTTTGTGCTTATCACCTTAGTAAGGGGCATCGTACTAGTGCCTGTAGGGATCTACTTGGGGCTATTTAAGGTTTGATTAAGGATAAGAAGATTTAGGAACCCAATCTTAAACCCTGTACCATGAATAACCCCTTGCCAAATTTTGAGAGATAGATTGTAGCTGTCAAATTAGGCTTGGCCTCCTCCCATATCTTCAATATGATCTCGCAAGCTAATCCCATGGTTCACTCGATCGTGGCTTTACCAAACGAGCCAATCCCTATTGACATTGATGCATTCGAGTTAGATGGAGTGCATTACGAGTAGGCTATATTAGTTCAACCTATACCTATTGATATTGATGCTTATGTATTGAAGAATGATGAGCTCGAAGGACCAGCCTTGTTGGTGGAAACTTCCAAAGGGAGAAGTTATTTGAAAGATGGAGTGTTGCATGTCACCTGAAGTGGAAGGATTCCTCCTGATCCTCTCCTAAAAAGAAGAAGGGGTAGAGATGTAGATATCTGGGTCACTCCAAGCATCAATCAACCTCCAATCTTTATGTCTGCTTCATTCGGCAATGGAAAGAAAGATCCAAAAATCACCCCTCTCATCTAGCAATTGCAAAATACCCCAGCTAAGTACAACATTTGGCAGCTTCTCATTGACTCTGAGGATCATCGTAAGGGTCTACTAGAAAAGTTATTGAGTATGGAAGCTATGCCATCTACTAGTCTAGTTGAGGTATTCTCAGTTATCATATGGAACCCATCAAGTTCTATCCCTCAAACCTCCCAGTCGAAGGGAATAAGTATAATAAGGTACTATTCATTAGGGTGTAAATCTTTGATCATTCTATCCCTTGTGTCATGGTGGATGACAGTTCCGCCCTTAACCTCTGTCTTGCCAAGATCCTTCCTCACTTAGGGCTGGATGAATACATGTTGGAAAATTCCAATACTATTAAAAGGGTATATAATGATACGAAGACAAGTGTCATTGTGGTCTTTGAAGCCGAAATTATAGTTGGGGGGATGAAGTCCAAAGTCTTATTCAGTATCCTCGATATTCCCATTACCTACTCATTACTATTAGGTTGACCTTGGCTCCATGCATTTGGGGTTGTCCCTTCCACAGTCCATTAAAAAGTCAAGCTCATCCATAATGGAAAGCTAGTAACAATCGATACAGATGAACCATCTGTCATAGTAGCTACGGAGGCTAAGGAAAAGGAATCTAGGGTGGTTGTAGCTCACCAAGGTACAAAGTTTTAGGTTAAGGGTTACATAGCACTTAAAATTGAGAAGATTATGATGAAGAAGGCTTACGTGAAAGGTGGAGGGCTCGGAAAGAATCTTCAGGGCTTGCTAGAACCTCTTTTACCCCTTCCATAGCCATTTAGACTCGGTTTGGGGGATGGCCCAGGTGCCAAATAATCCAAAGCTTAATCCTACATCATGATAGGAGCTGAAGTCAAACAAGGGGAATTCACAGGTGAAGAAGAACCTGTCAAAGTAAGTGGCGAGAAGGTCCCCGATTTTGAGATTTTGAATGATGTATATGATTTCAAGAAAGGCTGCCTAGTTGAAACCTCAGTTTTTGTTGAAGTATGTGGGAATGCTGAAGAAGATGAAATGAATAAGTTACTTGTAAGGAAGAATTAGAGAAGAAATGAGAAAGGGTACTCCATCAGCAAGGCTGTCAAGAACTTAGCAAAAGCAGTGGCCAAAGAAACACAAGCAAACTTGCACACTAGGGCTACTAGTTTAGCTGTCAATCAATAAGGCCCTCCGCCTGTAGAGGATGATTCAAATTTTTAATTTTGCAAACATTTTTTATACAAACAATGTCACTTATAAGGCATATCGTGAATAAGTTGTAAGCATCAGTATCTTTATTTTTAACATGTCATGAATGAATTGATGCACCTATCATTCACATTTCATTTGAGTATTTCATTATAATGATGTCACGCACTCATAACAACAACCTTCTTAAAAGATAATCATATTCATTAATGAAGTTTACTTTGAGTATAACGCAATGGTATAAATGTCCAATGGTTAAAACCTATCATCAAAAGAGAGATAATGAAAAGTGCTAAGCAAACATGATAATAATTAGCCCGAGTCCTTCTTTCTTTACGAGGGGGAAATAGTACAAAAGCATGCATCATCAAGAAAGAAGACCAAGAAGCACCGACAGCAAACCTACTCTCGTTATAAAAAAATGGAAAGAGCATCTTAAGTCATAAAATGCCCAAATCCTTCAGAAGCTCTAAAGGGAAGCTGATCAAAAGTCAGTCAATAAGATTTTGTCAAAGACGGCAGCTACCTATAGAGATTGGGCTGATAGACTTCCATTCGCAATTTGGAATATAGAACCAATATAAGGGCTCCCACCGATCAAACACCTTTTTGCTGGGTATATGGAATAGAAGCCGTTTTACCTATTAAAATAGAAGTAAGATCTTTATGAGTGGCACTTGAATTGCAGTTAAAAGAATCAGATTAGGCAAGAGCTAGATATGAACGGTTGAATGTGAGGCACTTGAACATCTCCCAATTTACCAACACCAGATGGCATGAGCTTATAACAATAGAATCAGATACCCTAAACAACCACCTAAAGCGGGTGATCTAGTCCTCAAGCAGCTATGCTAGGTCAACACCAATGCTTGGGGCAAGTTCAGGCCTAATTGGCAAGGACCATTCATCATGGAGAAAGTCCTTGGTAAAGGAGGAATCAAGCTAATGGACATGGATGGAAATGAGTTCGTGAATCTAGTGAATCAATATAGGCTCAAGCGTTATTATGTCTAGGTCAAAAGAACTAAACCATAAAAAATCAGCACAAAGAATAAAAGAAATAAAGAATAAAACACCTGATGAGCAATCCTCTACTGCTCAGGCAAAAATTAGGGTGCAGCCAGCTGATCGGTATCCCGTAAACTAGTCAGGTAAAAATTAGGGCATTCTAATGAAAATAAAGACTGCTCTACTGAAAACCCGAAAAGGGCGGCTTAAGCAAAAGTTAAGGCATCGAGATAAAAATGTCCATTGATTTCTAGAAAATCTATAAAAGACCAGTAGGCAGTAGGAGTTAACCCTTGGAAATTGTTACCATTGCCTATGTACTCAAATTAATTTCATTAATGAACATGTTATGATTTTGTTAAGAATCTTGGTCTTATGAATGCATGCATATCTTTAGGTGAAATAACCATTGGTATGTGAAAATCAATTTTTCTCTATGTGTTATGCATCATTGTATTCATCTTTACGGCACATTTGCAATATTCAGAAAAGCCTACTAGGTTAAAAACCCAAAAGGTCCAGGCTAAAGTTAAGGCAAAAAGAAAAGTATGCTGAATTAAGCTATCAATGATAACTCGGGCAAAAATTAAGATAGCCTACAGGATTGAAAACCTAAAAGGGCAGTCTCAGCCAAAATTAAGGCAAAAAGAAAGAGAAAAGCTTGCTAGGTTGAAAACCCAAAAGGGCGGTCTAGGAAAAAGTTAAAGCTAAAAAGAAAAAGGTCCGCTCGGCTAAGCCGTCAAGGATAGCTTAGGAAAAAATTAGGACAAAAATAAAAGAAAAAAAATAACAAATTTTTTATAGGTCCCCTTACATCAAGTGGCCTATGCAAAAGTTAGAACGTCACCCGATCCCCTCACCAAAAAATCACTGGACAAAATATGGGTTCACAAGGCAACAATACTCGACAATCCCAGTTTTAGAAAAGTCAACATGCATAATAGTCAAATATCAAAAGTACCAATCCAAAAGTTTACATTTAAAACAAGCCATGCAGGGCCGCAAAAAGTACCAACAAGTTCAGAAGAAATAACCATAACCTAAGCTGCCGAGGGATCCTATCCCTAGTGACCCTCCTTAGTATCATCCTAAGTATCTGCCAACAGATAGTCTACGTCTATGGTCATATGTGTCACTAGTACTGGTAGCCAGTTGGGTAGGGTCCCTAATCTCTAAAGTCCTTATAGCGGTCCTAGCAGTATCAGCTCCCTTAGCATGATGATCTATGGTCCTCTGAGTTAGTCAATATGCAAAAAGATCATCCTCGGACTCATCATCAGAAGGAACCGACATCTGCCTATCCTCAGTCAACCTTGCTAGCTAACCCCTCAGTGCCTCAATCTCGGCCCTTGCTCGAGCACCCTCGGCCCTAGCCTAATCAGCCTCAATAGTGGCTGCCCGTAGCTACTCCTCAAAAAATCTGGCTCTCTCTTTTGAAGCATCCAAATCTTGGGCAGACCTGCTCCGCTCCATGGCCAACAAAGTCTGCAATAGAAACCATAAGATTAGCACATACATAAATGTCATAGCATACATCATGCATAGTTTATTAAAATTTTACAGGTAAAAAAAACTTATGAAAGCTAGTGTGTCATGGGCCAACAGCAATTCCCATACTGAAAAATAACCCTAGGCTATCCTCTCGACCTAAAAAATGGTCACCTAAAAAGAAAAAGGTCACATTAAGATAAAACGCCCTAAGCAATTACAGTATTGAACAGAATCAAAGGTAAAGGATTCTTTACATAGGTGGAGCTAGAAGGAGTGAACCTAATAGGCTGGATTGACTCCTCGAGCTTCTTTACAGCTCGATTCCCTAAAGGGTCAAGGAGTAGGAAGAAAGTATATAATTCAGCTTGGCGGACGCCTACCCTCACATATCTAGAAGCCTGAAACCTCTTTGCCGGCGGCTTAGGGGTGATGGTAGTAGCAGCGATAGATCTCTTCTGCGTGGAAGCGAGAGGCTATGAATCAAGACTCAGGATCACAGTCAATTTTAAAAAAGCAACAAAGTATTCACAAAGGCCAAGTTTGAGACATACCTGGGAAGAAGGGGTAATAGACCTTGTCGAGCCTCTGGTGGCCTGAACTACAGATGGACCCCTATGGTCACCCCTTAGTCCACCCTCCTCCTCCTCATCATCATTATCACCCTCACTATCACCTTAGTGAAACCCCAGAGGCTTGTCCTTGTGGGGAATCCTATCATAGGGAGGAAGGACGGATGAATCAATAAACTTAGCATAAGAGCCCTCTACAGATAGCACGCGAGCTCCCTCACCTAACAAATACATACCCTGATCAGTCCCTTGCATGAGATGAGGCCAGAAAAAGGCCATCGAGATCGGGGGAGGGATCATTCTCTCCACTATGGCACTGGTCCTCCACCCTTGGACCCTCTTACTAAAATACCACTAATAGGAGAGTGGTGACTCTAGGACAAAGCGATGGTCAGTCCGCATCTGCTCAACATCTCCATATGTGACCAATCTCTCCCATTGGTCTCGAATGACCTGTGCAAAATAAATGCACTGTAAGTATCACAACCTAGTGGATATAGTTTCTACTAATAATTTGTTTAAATTAAAAATGAAGGTTTAGTAGGGAAGAAGCCTACCAGATCTGAGTGCAACTGGTGTAAAAAGTCTCGATACTGTGCTATGGCCAAGGTCTTATTGTGCCCAACCATCTACATATGATATGTGGCATCTCAGGCTACATGGGTGAGCCTAGCTTAGGAACCAACTGATGCTCAAAAGCTTAAATCTGCAAAATAAAGTAAGGATTAGTTGTAGCATAGTTTAGACAGGTATGGCTAGTCCATAGTATGGCTATGCTAGAACTAACCCCGGACCCCAATGGCTAGTCCATAGTATGGCTATGCTAGAATAGCCCGACATCAATTCTTACAGGGCATAGCTGCCAGATCCTCCGCAATAGAGAGCAAACTATAGTTGAGGTTGCTCGAGTACACAGGAAAGAAGGTGTTGGTAAGGAATTTCAGTAGGAAGGATCAATCGTACTTGTCCCTCTTATCAGCTGCAACAGGACTTAGCTACCTGATCTAGTAAGCATGCAAGTCCCCGTACTTGAGCTTGTTTGCCCTGCCTAGATGAAGCCTAGGTAATCTAGCAATGTAGGCCTTCACCTCAGGCCGAGAATGCCATCGATTGGCATAAACATCAAAATGGATAACATCCCCGCTCCACTCAAGGCCCATTGTGGTGCACACATCTGATGGAGAAATGGTGACCTCCCCTATAGAAAAATGGAAAGTATGGGTGGTCTCCGACTATCACTTTGTTAGAGCTAAAATGACAACGGTGGCCAACTTCTTAGGGGCATGAGGGATGGCCCAGATAATATTGCTAAAGCCAAAGGAATCGATACGAGCTAGCAACTCTATATCCCCCCAGCGCATATCTCCTCATAGCAGTTCCTGTAGAAGCTCAAGGCTCTCATAGTCTTGTATTGGAATTGCAAAGATGAAATTATAGTTTAACAGGGTTAGAATACAATAGACAAGTCAAAATTCAGAAAAGGTTTGCAGAAATCAAAGGAGCCAACATTTTATCGCTAAGGACAGGACCCGTAGGGATCCCAGTATAGTACCCGTATAAAAAATAGGACCCATACAGGTTACCCCACACCTTTACAGGTCCCCTGCAAGCAGTCCACTATGAAAAATCTCCTTAAAAATCCAAAATCATCCGATCTCAACCAAAGTTCATCTAAAACTATGCTAAAAGCTTCCCAGGCTAAAGTTACACACATCAGGCTCTATTCCAAGGTCTAAAACACCCTAATTCATGCCAAATTTTGAGAAATTGCCCAAGTTTTAAAATTTAAAAATGGATAATCGAGCAAAATTACCTAAAGTTTTGAGGCATGGGTCCTGGGGGAAGGGATCAGTGGCACTTTAGAAATAGGAGTAAGCCCTAGGAATCAGTCTCCTACATAAAATGCATACCTGACGGAAATCGGGCATTCTCGAAGCCCTAAATCATCAACCAAGGGCAAGTCCTTGAGTCTAAGGGAGAAACGGCCGGTCTTTGGGATCTTTTTGTACATGTTTGGTTGATTTTAGGCAAAAAATTGCTAGAAAACACAAAATGGGAAGTTTTAGTGTGAGGCGGGATACAAGGGGGCTCATCTGCCTTTAAAAACCCCTATCGGGGACCGGTACAAGTCCCACCCTACCTGTACGGGTCCTCCCTTCACCCGTACAGGGTTTGGCCCACCCGTATAGGCCCTCTCTTGCCATCTAGAGGCAGGTTTTGTATCGGTATTTCAGGAAGTACCAGAAATTCATTTAGTCCAAGTTTGAGGCCAACCCCGCTCCCTCTCAACCTTATATTTTTGTTATGTTTGGGACAAGTCCCTATGCTCACCTTGATCCTTGCTTGAAGGGGCAAATATATTATTTGTTTTCACAAAAGTCAATCAAGAATTAATGTAAGCCATTTTTAAATTGATCACTGATCACGAAATTTTGTGTACAAGCCCGTCCAACGACATGAATTCTTCCCCAGTAAATGAATTTTACAAGAAAGGGCCTCCCCAATAAAAGAGGCTTTACTCAAAGGATATCACTTACCTCCCCAGTTGAGGAATAACTTAAAGGGCATACCCCCCATCATCAAGAGCCCTAGCGGTGCCCCACTCTAGGGCCATTCCCCAACAGAGGAATCAGGTCCCAGGGGCATCACCCCACTAATCTAAGGGCATCCCCTCACTTTCTAGTAGCAGAATTAGATCCAAGGGTATCACGCCATTAGATCCCGGAGCATTCCCCCCATTTTCTAGTAACAGAATCAGATCTAGAGGGCATCCCCCCATCAGATCTAGGGGCAACCCCCATTCCCTCAATAGGGGAATCAGTCAGTCTGGGGGCATCCTGCCATAGTCCATCCTACCTAGGGGCATTCTTTGAGGCACCCCTCTAATGGGCACTTCATTTTAGAGCAATCAGGCCAAACCCGACATTTCCTGCATAGAACTTTCAGTTTATCTCATTCACATAAATTTATTTTTGATTGAAGGCAAAAAAAAATTTTCTATTAAAGTCATTTAAGAATTAAGACATGTCTACTTTGACAATGACTAACTTGGTGTTTGATTGTTTTCTCTTTTAAGGTTATTCAAAATTCCCCAGCAGGAAAGTCATCCTCCTTAGGAAATCGATACACTAGCAGGAGAGTCATCCGCATTAGGAATGGGATATACTACCAGTCAATGAGAGTCATTCGCCTTAGGAAAGGGATACACCACCAGCTAGGAAAGTTATCTACCTCAAGAAAGGGATATGCGTGATAGTAACAAGAAATTCAATCCGCCTTAGGAAAGGGATATACCACCATTTAGGAGAGTAATTCGCCTTAGGAAAAGGATACACCACTAGTCAAGAAAGTTGATCTGCCTTAAGAAAAGGATACACACATCTTCCCCAGGGAAGTCATCAGTAAAAGGAGAGTCATCTGCCTTAGGAAAGAGATATATCATCAGTTAGGAGAGTCATCCACCTTAGGAAAGGGATACACTAGTCAGGAGATTCGATCAGCCTTAAGAAAGGGAAACACGCACCCTCCCTAGTTGAGTGACTAAGGATACGCATGGTGGCAGAAGGAAAGTCATCTGTCTCAAGAAAGGGATATGCAACAATAAAGAAAAGAAGTTTGCCTCAAGATAGGAACTAACCCATATCATCACCATCGTTATAATTTCTAAACCCTCACTCACATCATGAGACTATATAGATGCGTATCTACGATGATCCCATGAGGGGCAGTCTATCAGCACTAGATTTTAGCAATCCTTCTCATAAAACTATGATGAGAGCTATATGATGCAATGAGTTTCAGGTGTTATCCATCAGAGATGTTCCTACTACTGTAAAGTTGAGTTTGACCAAAGTTTGGAGACCTAGTCTGCCCTTAGGGACCCGTATGGATGATGCCCGGTGGTACGGATCCACTAAAGGACCCGTACGCGTCATCCCTTCCATACACCCTAGAGGGACCCATACGGGTCCCCTAGGATAAGTACGGGTGGGGCCTCATCCGTATGGGTCCTCTTGTTGCCTAAACAAGCTCTTTTGGAAGGGAATCCTTTCCTATTTCAGGAAAAGGCAAGTCAAGAACGCAATTTATTGCGTTCAAACCTCCTTTCCCCTATAAATAGGACCCTTCTCTTCACATTTTACACATAAACATCTCATATGAAAATTATACTAAAACTCTAGCAATTTCTATAGGTATAGAAAAGGTATAGTGGGGGGTGTATTAAGTATTAAATAGGAGAAAACCCTTCCTTTGAGATTTTGTCCATATTTTATTCATTCCTAGTTTCTTTTATTAGGATTTAGGGGAGGTTTTATTTACACAAATACTCACCTAAATAATCCTATTTCACTATCTACTTTGGTTTGGCACTCTCAACAGTAAAGAGATCATCTCAAAGTGGATTCACGCTGCAAAGGTAACACTCCTAAGTTTCAAAGAGACTCACATGTGAGCTATTTCATTATTATTATTCTATGTTCCTTCTATTAAATTTGTTAATTTAATTTCTAGTTTCGAGTCTGGTCCTAACCCGTATGAGCCTTGTTGGCACCATATATCCCTAAAGATATCAATTCGGTGCACCATACTTATTCAAAAATAAAACCCTTTTTATTTTATTTTTCTGCCACCAATCTATTAATCTATTAATCTATGAACTGAACTGAATAGAGTTTCTACTTGGACCTGATAGGACCCGCATAGGTACATGATACCCGTATCAGTCCTCTCTAGTAGCTATACATGTCCTACGCACCCGTATAGGTACCAGCCCCAGGTAGATTCCAGAACTCATTTTTAATTGGTTAAAAATCAATCCAACTCACCCTTTGCCATGCGATCAGTTTCTCTAATAGTCTGGTAAATCAACCCACAAAAGTTAAGATTTTTTGTCATAACAAAATATGTTAAAGTGCTGATTTATGATTTGTTATAAACTTTGTTAATGTCTGTAGATGCAGGGAATTTATTTTGATTTTTTTTATAACTTAGAACAAATGTATAGGTTCTCTTTGCAATTTCCCCCATCTCCCCCGGTTGTAATTTTTATTCCCCCATTTATTGTTTGTACTTTATTGTAATATGTAAATGCATGTAACGAGTGTGAAAGAGTGTAGAAATAGAATTTTCGTAATAATTCCCTAAATGATGAAAACTAAAATGATTTTACGTGGTGAATGTAATTTTGAATCAACTAAATGAGAAATAAGTGACTCATCCGATACCCGAATCTCTGATCCAATATGTATGAGTCTCCCGCCTAGAGGGAAGCATACCAAAACTCTTTCCCTAGCAGATAACTTAGGTGGCAACTCTATCTATTGTATCGAGATTTGGGTCTCGATTCTTTTAGTCAATAAAATTGGCTTATTGTTCAAACTTTAACTAAAAAATGTTTTGTTATGCCTAAATCCAACTAAACCCCCAATGGGCCCCACCCCTTACATAGGCGCCAAGGGAGACCCACACGTCATCGACACCTTACAATCGTACCAAAATTTCTCGGTTGAGCTGAACCGGGTGGCGACTCTATTTTAAGTATGGGATTTTGATGTCATAACTTTTGAACATTAAAATATCCAAAACTATTTTTCTATTACCATCACATTCATTATTTTTCGGGGGATCGGTCCATCAGTCCAGCTTCGCAATTCATCTGAAATGTCATTCGCTCACAACTAGCATGTCTCATCATACCTCTTGAATCTTATTCAGAGTAGCAAATTTCCAATGCTAGAGGGTGGTACCTTAGGTTAACACATGAATGTATTTAGGGAAATACAATGGAGACTGCAATAAGACAACACTTGGTAATCTATATTATGTGTTTGTTTTATATCTTATTGTAGTAGCAATACGAATATCCTCAGATCTAAGATACTAGTTACCTTTTTTAGAAGTTGCTATACTTTAGATCATATCAAAGCATCCTATATACGTGATAGTATGGATGATTACGGGTATATTTGATGTTTGTCGATTAGTAAACTGAGTAGTTAAGATGCAATCTATAACTCCATTATAGCAATATAAAGGAGTTGTACCTTGGCCACTTGTTAGATGTGACACACTCGTAAACCTCTATAGAGTATGCGTTGATAAGATGGGATCCTAGTCAAAACATTAAATGGTTGAGTAGTGTACTTTGGTAGCAAGATTAAACTACTGGAGTAGCCTCTAAGGCTATTAGTTACTAACACTTAAATTGAGTCCAAGCAACTAGATGGTACTTAACAGTAGATGGAAGGAGTGAATTGTATTGATACTATTATAGAACCGAGATTAGGTCTCATGCACGTGACGTTTCAAATTTTGAGGGGTCATATGCCCTATGTTAGAGAGC
Organism: Euphorbia pulcherrima; assembly: GCA_947683365.1. Lineage (NCBI taxonomy): Eukaryota > Viridiplantae > Streptophyta > Magnoliopsida > Malpighiales > Euphorbiaceae > Euphorbia > Euphorbia pulcherrima. The sequence continues at coordinate 48,262,343 of CANTUS010000010.1, forward strand.
CACTAGGACTGTTAAAAATCATCAAAGTCCACAATAGTCTGGAGCTCCGAGCAAGTCAAATTGCTGAAGGGGAATTTGACATAGGTCAAACTGTGGCAGCTCGATATTACAGGATACTATAAGGTCACACACTTAGAGTTACGACCGAGCCATGTAAAGAACTGTTAGACTAGGTCTAATCTAGAAGATAAATAAATGGTTAAACCATTTTAATTGGTTGAACTAATTTTTTTTGTTGGACTAGCATACCGGAAAAAAATGGTTAGACCATTTTTTGGTTACCAATTTTTTTTGGTTGGACTAGTATACCATTTTATTGGTTGGACCAATTTTTACTTGTTGGACTAGTGTACCAAAAATAATGACAAGGTATAAGAGAAACAAAAACTGCGTAGTGGGGCATATGGTAAGGTACTGTGAGGACACACACGAGTGAGTCTACATAATTGATGTAGGACAGCACCTGCTACGGGCCTGCGCGTGATCCTTGGCAGAGCTTGTAGCCCGCTGTGTGCCATAGCGCACAGACAGAGGCCTGCGTGCATGTGAGGTGCGCACAGCCCGCAAAGGGCTACGTGCTAGCAGACTGGGCTTGTACGTTGGCCAAGCCCCATGCATGCAACAAGCACGGACACTGCTGGCTTCGGGCAGCAGTGTTCCAGTTGGAATGGAAGTCTGTTCTATTTTTATTTCTAATTATTAGTATTTATGAAATAAGTTTTAGTTATTCTTTAATTAATTAATCAATTATTAAATCAGTTAATTGGTTATTAATTAGTTGAATGATTATTTTATAAGAGTTTTAATTCAAATCAGATTTAATTTTCCATTAAATAAGAATTTTTTATTCTATTAATTAATTAATTAATTGGATTAATTAATTGAATTGAATAATAATAAAGGAATTTTAATTTAACTCTAAATGTTTTTTTATTTAGTGAATGACTAAAAGGCCAAGTCTTTTTAATTTTCGATTAAACAAGTTTCGGATTAAATTGTCTTTTAATCTACCTCCTTATGCATATAAATAGAGAGCTCTCTCCTCATTATTTTTCATACTAATTTTCATGCCTCTCTCCCTCTCTCTCATTCCCTTAGTTGTTCTGGTTCTCACAAGTAATCTGTCAAATGACGTATTTACTTTGAATAGAAAACTAAGTGAAATTCTTATAGAAATAATTAGTAGGGAAGATCTAGCTGTCTTCCACTTAATATTCGGTGCTCCCTTTCTAGAAGGTTATGGTTGGTGGTGCTCGTGTGGATCAATTATGGAGGGCTTCTACTTTGGAGCATGTGCACGCAGCTGAGGGGTCGTTCTTCCGACATTAGGATTCATGCTTCAACTGGTACATGGTTAAATTATTATTAGCTCATTTTATAACTGTTTATAACCTAGAATAATAATAATAATAGACTAGTTTATGTTGTCAATCCTGCCATGCTTGCGAAATTGTTGGACTTAGATTAAATTTTGAATTTCTCCATGCTTGATTTGCATGTTCAAACCATGAATCTAGATAAATAGTGGTATCAGAGCCTACCTAATGCGATTGTATGATTGAATAGAAACATGGTAGGTCTGACTTTGTATGAAATATTTTCGAGTATGATATGCCATGCCTAGGAATTTATTTCTTGCAATATAAAATGTTGTGATAACTAGATTAAGTGTTTCTCAAACGTAATCAGGGTAGTTATCTAAAGATTAACAATATTTTACTTGATATTGTAACTGCTTTGAATTTTTGAATTAAGTGGAATAATTCTTAAAATAGAAAAGAATGAAATATTTAATTTAAATAGTCTATGGTTAAGTAAGACAAAGGGCCCGTGGTTATTCTAGCAAGGATTGGACGTGGCTGTTCATTTACTTCAAGGTGGCCTCTCCTACCTGGGAATCTCCATCGATTTTGGAATCTAAATACCAAAGAGACTGTTTTCAATTAGTTTATTTCTAGTATAGTGAACTGGATTCATTATATGCTTTTACAATGGAATGTTTAAATTATTAAATTAAAACTTATAGACATAGGTGCAAGAACTTGTAACAATTAACACCTTTGTTTGTTTTGCATGCTATGTGGAGTCTCAGCATGATGGAATGGTTATGAAATTCTAGTTAAGCATACTAGATTGGACCTACTAACTCCTTATATCCTAGAATTAGTTATAGTATCATAATCATGTCCATGTATAAGTCCTACATTAGGCGAGACCTATTACACCAATAAATCCCTATTAAAATATTAAGACAAAATTTGTCTTCCTAAAAATTGAATATGTGATTCTAGGCCTTTTTATTGAATGAATTGCTCCATGCACCGCTTGCCATCTTCTTTAACATCGTCTATTCACATGATTCAAATTAGGGTTAAGTCTTAACGGGATAGGATTAGTAGTCCGTAATATTGGAGGTAATGTCGGGCTGGAGGCATCATTTATGGAGTAATATAATTGGTTACGCACATCCATTGGTTGGAAATCAAATGGATTTGTAATTGCATTAGATGCAAATGGACTAGATCCAACTATAGCTGCTTAAGTTAGCTTGACTCGTGATAGTAGGGGACAACTTAATTGAGTTATAAATGCTGCCTATTAAGGAGAATGCTTAAACCATGTTCCCGAAAGACAATTGAAATGGCTATTATGTTTTCAAATAAACCTCATAAAATAATAGGAAAATATATTTAATTCAAAGACCTTAAAATTAAATGTATGTACAAAACTAAGTGTTTAAATATTTACTTCTTACATAAATTTTGCATTTATTGATAATTGTATTTAACTTGTTCTAACTTCAAAGGTTTTGTTTAGAAATTTAAGGATATACTATATAAGCCCAATACTAAACAAAATGATGCAAGTATTTGTACCTCGAGTAGAAATGTAGAAATTGTATGAAGGAAACAAGGATACAGTACCTTTGAGGTAGTTAAGTTCCATGTTACCTCATGTAAGAAACATGAAGAAAACAAGGATACAACATCTTGGAGGTTGTTAAGATCCATGTTACCTTTTGTGAATAGCTTGAAGGAAATAATGATAAACATCAAGTTAGATGTTAGGATCTATGTTACCTTAAGTATTGGAAGTATCATGAAATTTTGGACTTGAAAGTCTATGTCTTTTACATATTAGAAAGTATTTTCCCAAAAAAGGAAAAATAATTCAAGGGCATTCTAACAATGTAGGGACATGGGTTGTCCAGTATAGAAGCAAGAAAGAGTGAAGTTACAAGAAAATGAAAGCATCTTTAGAGCTTTGTTTTGGAGGAAAAGTAAATGTTTCAATATGGCATATTGGTAACACAGTCTTCATTTTAATATGAGATTGACAGGCTTTTGTCTTATAGAATGAGAAGAAGATATTTTGTAAATTTCCACTTCAAGGTGTTATAATTGAGAATGTTCTACATCTATTGAAGATTCAACATAGATATAGGATATCAAGTGTGTGAATCACATATCTGTACAAAGGTATGGTTCCATAATGCTTAAACCAAAGACACCCCTAGTGACCCTGCCACAAGGTGCGATCGTAAATCTATATATTTTCGACCATGACCCATCACAGTGGCGCCTCTGCTGGGGAGATGATCTTTTAACTTGCAAATTTTTTGTTTGTTTTTGAAAAGCTTAAATGATTAAGATGAGCACCAAAAATAATTTAGTTAATTCAACCCATTTTCTTTTTCATCATTTAGGAAAATTATTACACTCTATCTTCTCACGTCCTTCTCTCAAGACTTAAATGCGCTTTCTTCTAGTGCTAGGTTAGGGCACCTATTTTTTATGAGGGTGTCACTCTTGCTGGCCGAGAATTGGGCACACCCTAGTGGGTAGAGCACTCACTGTCAAATCCCTGTAAAAAGGCTTGGTGCTATAGGAACGTATGACATCAACTTCTGTTACATCCTTACACCCTTCTTATTAAAAGCCTTAAAATTTTACCCTATAGATAACTTTTTCCTATGAGATTAGAATAGGACACTGTTTGTTATCCCCCGTGGTAACTAAGGGAAAATACCTTCAGAATCAGCGGGAGGAATAAGGTTGGAAGAAAGCGCTTCTTATGTGCTGTATTCCCTTGTAATTACATCACCATGCCTTGTTGTAAATCTCTCATGCATAACCAAACCCATAAATTTACTGATATTTGGGTTCCCACTCCAACAACAGTCAAAGCTTGCCAACATTCTCAAGTCCGTTTAGTTCATATTCCAATGCTCCCTCCAGCTTCTCTGGTTTAGGTAAGGGTTGAGGTCCCGTGTCTGAGTGGTTCAGCTAGTAGTTAGTTCAGTTAATATGATCTTGATACTACTTAACAGCTTGAATAGATGTCTCATATTTTGACCCATGATAGACTCATGGGTGTCGAGGTTGAGGATGCTATTTTAGAGGAGGAGGTCAATGCATCAAGGGCTGATATTTGGCCGAAGATTGTAAATGTCATCTCATAGTTCTTAGGAAGTGATCAGTTTCTCGACCACGTGAAGGATAAGATGTTGGCTTCAATAAGGGCAATCTTGGCCAAAGAGAAGGTGGCCAATACTTCTCAAGTAGTGACTACTCTAGTTCCATTCGTTCAAGCGTTAGTTATTAGGAAACCTACAGCGTCTAGGGTTTCTCACTACCTATTATTCAAAGCTTACTTCACTTAGTCTCACTTACTACCTAATCAAGTTCAAGGAGGATCATTCAGTCAGTTTGGTCAGTTGGGTTTAGTTGGTCCATTTGGTTAGTTCAGCTAGTCATTTCATTCAGTGGGTCTAACAATTCTACCAGCCGATGGTCAGTCTGGTTAGCCTAGCCAAGGGTTTGTACTGCAAGTATTTCAATTTGGGGGATCTAGCCAAGGTCCCAATTTTGTAGAGATGCCTAAGGGGACAATATTTCCTCAATCAATAGGTTTACCCTTCGATGCGGCTACCCTCCAACGATCGTCATCTTTCTCCATAGAACTGCAAGAGTTGCTTAAAAATTTGCTTGCTACCATGATGATTGCTTAACAATATTACCATCCTATTCAAGTCTCAAAGGAAAAGGATTGCATCCCCGATGACTTTAGTATGCCCAGCATAGAGAAGTATAAGGGAACAGGTCCACCTTCGTCACATATAACCACTTATCCAAAGGACGAAAAGTGGGAGAGAATTAAGTAGTTGGAAGACCTTGATGAGACCCAAAGAGGACTAGTGCCTAGACAAGTAGAAGCTCAAGATTCTGAGACAATCGATTCACCGATGGTGTTTGATGTTTCACCAATAAAACACCATGCATTCATATGATCATTATAATGTTTTAGCCTGCGTATCCTATTTATTAAAGGAAGTTTTCTTGAGTACATTGACTTGCGATGGTAAAAGTTTCCAATGGTTAAAATGTATTGAAAGAAGCAAAAAAGTGGGAAATAAAAGTGCTTATAGTTATGGTAAAGCTTGACTCTCGCCGGCTTCACAATTTATCATCAACTTTGGACATCCTCATACAACAAGCATCGATCCACCATAGTTACAGTCGACTACTTCTCCAAATAGATCAAAGATGAACCATATGATAGCATTACCATCAAGAAAGAGACAAAAAAAACTTCATAGAAAACAAAAGCCGAAAGCCACCACCATCAAACCAAAATAAGGAATGTCCATGAAATGGTCTCCCTCTTTTCAAAACAATACCCATCTCCCCAGTAAATGGGCATTTCTCATCAATGTAGGTGCCTCTAATCGCCTCCTTTTGGCCTACATTTTCCACCAAAATGTCTCTATAAAAATGCTTCCTCCATTTGTTCCGAAAGAAGGACTTCCATCCCTCCAAAAATGCTTTCTCCATTTGTTCCAATTAAAGAATCCTTGTTTTACACAATGGTCCCATACCTCCATAATAACATGATCTCCCCTTTCACAGGGGAAGAAGCATGCTCCTCTCAAACATCAACATTGTGGATCAGTTGAAAGCAACACAAGTCACTTGATAGATGTACCTGCAATGCATGACTTGAGCATACAATGATAGAGTCAAATACCCAAAGCAACCTCTCAAGGTGGGTGATTTAGTTCTCAAGCAATTATGACAAGTCAACATCGATTCTAAGGGCAAGTTCATTGGGAAGGATCATTCGTGTTTAATAAAATCCTTGACAAAGGAGGAGTCAAGATCAAGGATATGGAAGGATGTAAATTTGTCAACCTGATTAGGCAAGGCAAGCTTAAGCATTACCATAATTAGGAAAAGAACAAAATCATTGAAAAGTAGAACAAAAAAGATGATAAAATTATACTAGTTGGTTAGCGATCCTTGTGTCAGCCGAGTAAAAATTAGGTTATCCCAACATAAAAATAAAGCTCACTAAGTTAAAAACCCAAAATTGGCGGCTTAGGAAAAAGTTAAGGCATCGAGAGAAAAATGTCAGTTGCTCTCTAGAAAATCTATAAAAAGACCAGTAGCCAGTAGGGGTTAACCATTGGAAACTATTACCATCGCCTATATACTCAAGTTTGATTTTACTAATGAACATGCTAGGTGTGCTAAGAATAGTGATCTTATGAACGTATGCATGTCTTATTGGTGAAATGATCTCAAGTATGTCGTATATCAGTTTTTCATTATTCTCGGTGTTTACTGCGCATGTGCAATTCAACAAAAGACACAGAAACCGATAAGCCAAAAAGAAGTGAGATTTATGCAAAAGTCAGAAAAAGTCTACTAGGTTGAAAACCAGAAAAGGCGATCCAAGAAAAAATTAAGACAAAAGAAAAGAAAGAAAGTCGGCTGAACCGAGCCGCCAAGGACAGTTCAGGAAAAATTAAAGACAAAGAAAAAAAAGAAGAAAGAAAGAAACTCAAAAATTAGTTTGATAAATCGCATCACATCAAGCGATCTATTTAAAAGTTAGAACTCAAAGTAAAAGCGCCAGTATCAAGTGTTTCCACTAGCATCATCCAGCTTGCATCATATTATAGTTTAGACACCTTAATGATGCACTCCCCTACCATGAAAATTGTGAATCTTAGTTAACAAATATCAGTAGTACTCATCGGTCTAAGTTGGGCCAGTCTTTTCGTAATCTAGAGCTTCAAAAGTTTGGTTACTAGTCAATTTACTGGCAATCCAAGTCTTTATCCTAACTAAGGATAGTCAAGGAAACAATGTGACTATCCTTGAGGCAAAGGGTACCAAGTAGACCATGGGATACTTTGAATGTGCGGCATAGATCAAAGAAGAGCAATACGGGTCTAGGAGATCAATACTAATGAGGCTTAGTAGAATGACATATCTTCAAGGAGATGTTTATGTATAAGAAAGGTCACAGTGTAAGCCACATCTAAGCAAGGGCAACATCTCAAAGAACTAGGCTTGCTTCTTTAGGAACACATCTAAATCATAGTCCGATCACTCACGCTCCATGGCAAAAAGATTTCGCAAATAGGACCAAACATTAGTAAATACATTAAATGTTCATACATCATGCATCATGTATAGTTTAGTTTTGAGTTTTACAAGTTCGAACTTACCACAAGAGTATCTTGCACCAGCGTCAGACCCAACACCGAGAAGAAGCATAAGTCTCCTTTGGGCATACACTGTCCATCCATACTTGTATAAGTCCACGAAAGGCATTTAGATCCTCTTTCATGGTCAAGATAAGGTTCTCAAAAGGGTGAAGCCCAACAACTTAATTAATGCCATTACAGGGGCACACTAGTAAAACTCAGGTTTCACTTAAACCCACCCTAAGCCATACGGGTCTCTAGCAAGCATATGCATCGCATCCAATAGCTTTCTCAGCCATACAGTTCAGTATTAGGCATATAAGTCCCTTCCTATCAGATTCACCACCCGTAAAGGTCCCCCATCGAGCATACAAACCCTCACTACAATTTTCAAACCAGATTCCTTACAAAGAGGAAGTGCCAGCCAGTAGAAGGGTGTTAGTCTAGATTAAGGGTTTTAAAATGTAAAACAGGCGCAGCAGAAATTCAAAATTAAATCTAGAGTCCATGGATATCCTAAGCATGGCATGATTGACAACATAAGCTGGTCTATTATTATTTAGGTCATAAACACTTATAAAAGTACCTACTAATAATTTAACGACGCACTAGTTGAAGCGTGAATCCCATTGTCAGTAGAATGACCACATCAGCTGCATGCAAAAACTCCAAAGTAGAAGCCTTCTATAAATAGTCCACTAGAGCACCACCTACCTAAACCTTCTAGAAAGGGAGTACCGATAAATAAGCAGAAGATAGCTAAATCTTCCCCACTAATTTATTCTAAAAGAAATTCCCTTAGTGTCTATTATAAGTAAATACATATTTCATCTGATTACTTATAGGAACCAGAACAACTAAGAGAATAAGAGAGAAAGAGAGAGACTTTCGAAAATCTAGAGTGGAAAATAATGAGAGAGGAGCTCTCTATTTAGAGGCAAAAGGGGTGGATTAAAAAAATGATTTAATCAAGGGCTTGTCCAATTAGAAATTAAATAAACATAACATTTTAGTCATTTACTAAATAAGAAGAGTTATAATCAAATTCATCTTCTTTTATTTTTATTCTATTTAAATTAATTAATCCAATTAATTAATTAATAGAATAAACAATTCCTATTTAATAGGAAACAAAGTTAGACTTAAATTACAATTATTATTAAATAATCATTCAACTAATTAATAACAAATTAATTTATTTAATAACTCATTAATTAATTTAAGAATAATTAAAACTCATTTAATAAATGTTAAAAAAATAGAAATAGAAATAAGTTGGACTCTGAATATAACTATAACACTGTTGGTCGAAGCCAGCAGTGTGCAGGCTTCTTGCCCGTATAGGACTGTACCAATACATAGGCCTAGCCTACTAACGCACATCCCTTTGTGGGATATGCGCACCGCACTTGCACGCAGGCCTTTGCCTGCGCGCTACGGTACACAGTACGCTACTTTAGGCAACCCGCTCGCACAAGCCCTTTGGGCCTTGTGCAGTGCTGCTTGCGCAGCACTGCCAAGGACCATGCACAGGCCCGCTGTAAGTGGTGTCTCACAGCACTTGTGTTGGCCCACACGTGTAAGTCCATACAATACCTTATCGTATACCACATTATGCGGTTTCTGTTTCCTTTTATGCCGTCTCATTATTTTTGGTACACTAGTCCAAGAAGTAAAAGTGGTCCAACCAATAAAATGGTCTAACCATTTATTTCCCAGTATACTGGTCCAACTAGTAAAAACTGGTCCAACTAATTAAAATGGTCTAACCATTTATTCCACTTCTAGATTAGACCTAGTTTAATAGTTCTTTACATGGTTCGGTTGTAACTCAAAGTGTGTGTCCTCATAGGATCCCGTATTATCGAGCCATCAAAGTTTTACCTAGTTCAAATTCCTTTTCTGGAATTTGACTAGCTTAGAGCACCAAACCGTTGTGGACACTTATGACTTTGATCGATCATAGTGCCTCTCTAGCATAGGGCACATGACCCCTCAATATTTGGAATGTCATGTGCATATGACTAAATCCATATTCTGCTATAGTATCAATACAATTCACTTCTTCTATCAACTATTAAGTACCATCGGGTTTCTTGGACTCGGTTTAAGTGTTAGTCCACTAGTAGCATTAGAGGCTACCCCAGTTGTTTAGTCTTGCTACCAAAGTATACTACTCAACTATATTAATGTGTTCACTGGGATCTCATCCTATCAACCCATACTCTGTAGAGGTTTACGAGTGTGTAACTTCTAAAAAGTGGCTAACGTACAACTCCCTTATAATACTATAATGGAGTGATGGATTGCATCTTAATTACTTAGCTTATGAACATTTAGACATCAACTATACCCGTAATCATCCGTATCACGCAATCTATAGAATCCTTAGGTATGACCCAAAGTATAGCAGCATCTGAACAAGGTAACTAGTATCTCAGGTCTGAGGATATTCGTATTGCTATTGCAATGAGATGATAAAACACCAACACATAATATAGATTACCGAGTCTTGCCTCGTTGTGGTCTCCAACATATTTTCCTGAATACATCCATGTGTTAACCCAAGGTACCACCCTCTAGCACTGGAGATATACTAATGTGAATCAGATTCAAGAGGTATGACGACACATGCTAGTCTTTTCGTATTCATCAATAAGCAATCTTGATGATACTATGACTAGGGATATTTAGACAAATCATAATTGCAAACAAACCAGTTCTCACCAATATAGTCCCACTATGCCCTTTCAATACGTGCTATTATTTTGTCAAGGACTGTTGCAAACACGTCAATGAATATATTCTTGGCCAGCTATAATATATTTTTGTCGTAACAAAAGAAATGCCTTTATATTTGTTCGTACAAATTTAACAAACGAAGATATATCGCCCTAATTGCTCTAGGGCATACACCATATCTAAGAAAGGGGCATACTAGGGGCACCCGGGTTCAAGTTAGGACCAACCCAACAACACAAAACTTAGTCTTTTCTTTTGCTCGGTCGTGCATATCTCAATTTTTTATTGAAAGGGCAAAAAAATTTTGTTCTTCACAAAGTCAATCAAATATTAAGATATGTCGTCTCAAAGCTTTACTAACCAGTTTCTTTATCATGTGCAGGAACCCATTGATAGGTATCCGTAAGAAGAGAAGGCATTCCCCAGCCATAGTGCCGCCTAAGGGAACTATCTAAAGGACATACTTAGCAAAGGTGACATCCGAGGAACATCTTCCCACGAAGCATTCCCGACAATTAGACCATTAGAGGGGTCATTTTCCCCGCAAGCAAACTATTCAAGGGGAATCCCCCTGACTAGTCAAGCCACCCCAGGGTAATTTTCTGGGGCATCCCCCCTAGCAGCTAAGTTTCTCTTTCAAGGGGCACCCCCTAGCTATCTAAGTCATCTCGGAGACTTGCAACCCAAGTAGTTAAGCCACTCATAGGCTATTTTACCCAGTGGTCGGATCACTTCAAGGGCATCATAAAAAACGATTTCAACTAACCCAACATCTCTTCACTCAATCTTTATAATAAATTAGGGGCAAAACCCCGATACATCTTAATGCTTGATTGAAGGGGCAAAAAGTTTTGTTCATCATAAAGTCAATCAAGAATTAAGATGTACCATTTTAAGTCATATACTAATAAAACTTGTTTTTCCCCTGTAGGTTAGACAAGACAAAAGCTGAATGCCAATCAAAGGGGCACTTTTCTCTAGCAGACCAACCACATCAAAATAGTTTGTTCCCCTACAAATGATACATTTAAAGGGCACTCCCCCTATCCCCACAAATAGTCAATCCCTGTCCTTGATGGCTGGGCAATTAGAGAAACCATTCCCCAATCAAAAAAAATACCCAAAGGACATCGACCCTAAAGCCTTTCGAGGGCAAGTTTCTGGGGGCACCCTCCAACTAGTCAAGCTTTCTCAAGATGGTTTCCAAGGATACTCCCCAGTAGCTAGGCTATCCTAGGAACACCTTTCTCCAAATAATTAAAATTGCCCTTGGGCAGTTTCTCCCTAGTAGTCCAAATGGACTAGCCATTCAAAAGCCATCTCCTTAGCAGTCAGCTCCTTAGGGGCACCTCAATTCATGTTGGGCCAAAGCCAACATTTGTAAGCATAGTTTATAGTTTATTCAGAGGCTAACCCTCATCCACACATCTTCATTCTTTATCGAAGGGAAAATTTTTTGTTTACCATAAATTCAATCAAGAATTAAGATGTTTCATTTTAAACAGTAACTAATGCAACATCTTTGTTGTCCTCTTAGCTGGTAGCTCAAAATCCCCAGTAGGAGAGTCATCCACCTTCAGAAAAGGATACACCATTTGCAGGAGAGTCATCTGCCTTAAGAAAGGGATATGAGGAAAAGTCATCTGCCTTAGCAAAGGGATACATCAGCATTGGTTAAAGGAAAGTCATCCATGTTAAGAAAGGGATATGCACAACAAAGGAGATATGTTTACCTTAATAAAAGAACACTAAGGGAAAGAGTTTGCCCCAAGAAAGGAACCAACTTGTATCACTACATTATAAAGGACTTTACAGGGTCAAACTAGTCAGACTCAGGTTTAACTCCAGCCCATTCCCAGCAAGCGTATGGGCCCTCAGTTCCATTTTAAGCCAGATTTTTTACCAAGAAGGAGTGTTAGCCAGTACAAGGGCCACACCGGGGGCACACCGAGCCAAGTTGGGATAAACCCAGCAATTCTAACTCAGTTTTTGTAGTTAACTAGGGGCAAACAACGCCAACATAACTTAATCCATGATTGAAGGGGCAAAAAATTTTATGCACCTCAAAATCAATCAAGAATTGAAGTATGCCATTTTAAGAAAGTTACCTAACATAACTACTTAACATGTGCAGGCTTAACAAGAAAGATAGTGTACGTAATAACAATACCATTTTAGAGGCATCACTTAAAGAAGTATCTCTAGAATCCTAATCAAACAAAGGAACATTTTCCGCAATAGTCAAATCATCCAAAGGGAATCCCCCCACCAATCAAGCCACTAAAGAGCAATTTCAAGGGGATCCCCCCACAAGTCAAGCCACTCAAGGCCAATTTCAAGGGGCATCCCCCCACCAATCGAGCCAATCAAAGAAGTCAGCCGAGGGGCATCACCCCATTCCTTAGTAGTGGAATCAATCAAGGGTCATACCCCTCCCCATGTTTAAACACCCTTGGGGCACCCATCTTAGGGACACTCCCTAAGGGGCGCCACCGAGGGTCATTCCAGCTTAAAGTAGTTAGGCCAAACCCAACACGTTATTCAAAATCCCCAGCAAGAAAGTCATCCACCTTAGGAAAGGGATACACTATCATTTAGGAAAGTAATCCGCCATAGCAAAGGGATACGCCGCCAAAGGAAAGAAATTTGCCCCAAGAAAGGGACCTCAGGAAAGTCAAGTTGCCTTAAGAAAGGGATATAAAGGAAAGTCATCCACCTTAAGAAAGGGGAGTGCACAATAGGGCGAAGTCATTCTCCTTGTGAAAGGGATACACTGGCATCAGTCAAAGGATAGACATCCACCTTAGGAAAGGGACACGCACATCAAAGGAGGGATGTTCGCCTAAAGAAAGGAACACGAAGGGAAGTTTTTTGCCTCAAGAAAGTAATGCCAAGGAAAGGAGTTCTCCTAAAGAAAGGAATCCATCCATATCAGCACCTCAGGTATGATTTCTAAACCCTCGCTCATATTATGAGATCATACGCATCCGTATCTGCAGTGATCCCATGAGGGGGTAGTCTATGAGCTCCAAACTTTAATGGTCATTCTCACGAAATGATGACAAGAGCTAGATATTGCTATTCTTTGCAGGTGTTTTCCATTAGAGGTGTTCCTACTATAGCAGATATGAGTTTCGGCTGAGTTTGGAGACCTAGACTACATTTAAGCAGTCGTATGGGTCACACCATGGGGGTACAGGTTCATAGGTTGACCCGTAAGGCCCCATGCCTCCATACATCTTAGAGGGAATCGTACGGCTCCCACTAGGACCTGAGTTGGTCTGACAACACCCGTACGAGCCCACTTTTGCCTAAATATATAGAAAGATAGTAAATCATCCCATATATGATTTTATTCTGTCATAAATATCATTATCCATGTTAAGAGCAAGAAAAAGCCTATAAATAGCAAGAAAAAGCCTACAAGAGTTAAGTGATTTACTAAAATTATGATTCCATTTTACCTTCATCGTGTCCCCTAGGAGGGTACTTCTCAATGGGCCATAGTCTAGGCTGCTCGAATTGCTTATAATGATAGGCTCTTCCTCTTGGAGTTCCCCAGTTACATAGAGTGGTATCTAGGACAGAGGGTGCAAGACCTTCAGACCGTGGTCTCATTGGATTTGCAGTTGGTTCCCCCTACTCCTCTGGTGGATCTCTTCTATCCACATCTCTTATCGGATGTAGAGCGGCCTATCATTATTAAGGGAATAAATATGTGGCTACTTCGGTCGAGGGCTCATATCTTGAGTTCACCTACTGATTCCCTATCCTACTCCTCCAGTTGGTCAAGCCAGGACTTTTTAGGTATTCTTTTGACTTTCACATTTAGCTTTAAATTTTGTAACAATTTTCATGCCTGATTCTAAGCCTCGAGTTTTGAATTCAGGACCTCTCTCATAAGAGGAGACGATAGTGCGGGTGGTATGGAGGAGGCCCTAGAGGTTGCTGCAGCTCTAGCGGCACCAGTACATGCAACTGTCCAGCTAGTTGCCTTCGTGGAGAGTCACTTGCAAACTGCTCTTGATACGGCTTTTACCATCATGATGGGGGTTTCACATGAGTGATTGACCCTTTCCGTTCACCAGCAAGACTTTTCCCCAGCTGATGCCACTCGTGTAAATTTTCTTCTTCTTAATTCCTTCTCGCATTTTCTCATTTAAATACTTGAGATTGTTGTTTTTTGAATTAAAATTTGAATTTGTAGATCCCACTAGCTAAGGTGGAGGAGATTGCTAGGGGATATCAGTATCTTTGCGACCTTCTGAGCACTCAGACGATTCTTATGAAGGTATGTACATGTCTTGTGTGATTGTAAATATATAATGCATGCGATGTGAATGCCCCTAGTTAAACCTTTTAGGACTAATGCACTATGTGTGGTATATTATGTAGACAGACTTGCATGAGATGAGGAGCTATAGGTGGCTTCTGAGGATTGGGCTAGGTTTGCTACTTTGAGGGCTATATTGGCAGAGGGGGAGGGGCAGGATGCCACCATTTGAGCTAATAGTGATGAGGCTAAGGTGATGAGGCTGAGGGAGTCGTGGTCCAAGTAGAGGAATGAGCACGGACTACTAGAAGTGTCGGAGTCCTCATTGAGCAGCTCTATAACTGATGATGAGGTTGTTATATTTGATGTACGCCCTTGAGGAAATCAAGGCGATATATCTTAATTATGTATCAGTACAAATAATTTGTTGAATTAATAGACATTTATTCTTTTATTTATATCGATATGTTCATATACATTATGACTGGTTCAGATATATTCATTGATATCTATGTACAAAAGTCCTTAACATATATCATAGTATGGAGTGAGAGATGAAAGTTGGACTATGCTTAGAGAGATTTGCTTCATGTGCAATTATGATTATGTCTAAACTATCCCTAGTCATAGTTTCATCAAGAAAGGATATTGATAAAGAAGTAAGACTAGCATGTGGTCAACTTTCTTGGAATTAAAGTTAATCTCCTCTACCTGAAGGTGGTGCCTTAAGATTGACACATGGATATAGCTGGTGGATATATTAGAGACGGGAATAAGATAAACACTTGGTATATATATCAAGGTTTTAGTATTTATCTTTATGCAGAAGCTTTATGAATATCCTCATACTTGAGATGCTAGTTACCTTGTGTGGTACTATGCCTATACTTTGGGTCATTCCTATGCACTTGTTGAATTAGCGTGTTGTGAGCATAGGCTTTTTGGTGTCACCTTAAAATGATGATGACATTTTCCTTGGACCCATCATAGGTTGATCGGGTTTATCTTTTGGATTCGAACCATGTTTGAAAGTTACGCCTTTGATGATTTTCGAACTTCACCCTGCCTTTAGTCTTAATTAGTTCTCCATTAAAATTTAAAATGTCTTAAAATAGCTTGGAATAACATGACAAAGAATATAAAGATCCCCACAGCTCCTGCAACGGTCGTGACTGCCATCCTTATGGCGGTCACCGCCGTTGTAATGACGATGACCGCTGCACGGGGTGGCCACCCTCATTGTAGCAACCCCCACCACCATAGCGGCAGTCTCCACCGCCATGATGGTCATCACAGCCATAAGTACGGTGGTGACCTCTATGGTGGTGGTGATCACTGCTATGGCTATAGCGGTGGGTGTGGCACGGCCAAACCCAGGCCATGCTTCTCGTTTTCTCCCACCTCTCTAGATTGGTTCTAGTATTTTCACCCGATTTCCCACCCAAAGTCAGTGAATTTTGAGTCTGAGACTATTTAAACCCCTGAAAAGAGAGATGTAGGGGACTTTTTGGCTAAAATTAAAGGAATTTAGATCAAAAAACCTATAAACTAGGAACTTAGAGAGAAAAAGCTTAAGAAAGGCAAAAATCCGGGTTTACTCACCTCTAATCTGGGATTTTTACTTGTTCTTTAGTTTGATTTCTTAGTTAAAACACTAAAACTGATTAGAAATCTTAGGAAAAATGGATTAAATAGGTTTACAGACTTGTTTTCCAAATACTACCTAAACTTCATCACTATTTATGTCGATTTCTGTCACTGATCCGTCCGAAAATCATCAAAGGGCACCTCCCAAGGGTTGATTCGAGTCTCCAAAGATAGATTCATGGCCTACAGGTAACAAAACCTAGTTCCCTTATCTTTTCATTACCTTTTATTGTCTTATTGTTATTATTCTTGGTGTTTTTGTTACTGATTCCTTTGGTATTCTTGTTAAATCCCGAAATATGACTTAACCTCTATAAGGATACACTTCACCACTATCCCTATAGCCTTGGCCACCATCCCTATAGCTGTGAAGGCTATAGTTATAGCAGTGCACTCTATCACTACAGAGGTCCCATTATTCTTTGTGATTTTTGGGTATTTTCTTACCAAAATTCATAAAATTTGAATTATTTGTGCGTTTTAAGTCCAGATATATCAAAATATGGTTGATTACAACTTAAAACCTCAATGATTTTGAGTATATAGATACAAAAATTCCCCTTTCTCCCTTTGGAATCGAAGTCCGACGCCAAGGCTGTGGTCACAGACTTGGGCACTGCCGCTATAGCGGCCACCACTGTAGCGAAGGTGGTCAAGGCTGTCACCACAGCCTTACCCACCAGACCTTAATTCCAGGTCATTCTTTGCCCGTTTTTTCCTGTTTTCCATTATGATTTTAATTTGTAAATTGTTTTATTGAATCTGGAACTTTATTTTGTTGACTTAAAATGATAAATTGATCGTTTAACCGGCCAAATTGTGTAAACTTTTCTTAAATCGGGGTTTTCTCACCTAAAAATCATTGTAATCATTTTCTTGATGTTTCAAATCCATTTTTATGTGTTTATTTTCTACCCTTCATTTATTTATGCTTTATTTGTGAATGTTTTATTTCGCTTGGAGTTGGGTCCGAGTTGGCAACCTCGGTTAAAACCCGGCTTTGTCTTTTTATTTATTTATCATTTTATTTATTTTACCGCATTAGAAATAATGTATAGGTATCTGTAAAGCCTTGTAATAATTATTTGTTTGCTTTATTTACCGCTTTTGTGTGATGTATGGTATATAAACCGAAAACTCTAAACAACTGGATTTAAATGGCATAAGAACTGAAGTTGAGTTTATTAAAATGTAAACAATCTGATTTAATAAAATGAAAAATAGGTACCATCATCTGGACATGGGATCTCACGTTTTAAGGTACAGTCCAACCACCCGGTGGGAATATCGTACCCAAATTCCTTGTAGCGCTAAACCGGGTGGCGAGTCTATCTTAAAATACGGAATTTTAAGTCTCGTATCTTTTAACACCTAAATTGGATCTTAATATCAACTTCAACATCATTTTCCATTATTGTTATCATAAAGCTAAAATAAGGATTCTCCCTTAGCATGCTTCACGACGCTCGTTGTTTCTCCACCCCCGGTGCTACACATATCA